>JAVHKZ010000002.1:57266433-60257866 GCA_035079395.1 Aspidiotus destructor | reverse complement strand
CTAACCTAACCTAACCTAACCTAACCTAACCTAACCTAACCTAACCTAACCTAACCTAACCTAACCTAACCTAACCTAACCTAACCTAACCTAACCTAACCTAACCTAACCTAACCTAACCTAACCTAACCTAACCTAACCTTTTTTTTTTTTTTTTTTTCTACTGGGCCGAAGCCCTGGGGGTCCCGCCACCACCGCCAAACGGCCATCCATGGGAAGCACCGATACCATTTTCAACCCTAGAACTGTGACCATTCCAGTTCAGGCAGTTCAACAGAGGAGTTCATACCCGGGCTTGCCGTCGTCATGCTAGTCATAAGATTTCGCTCTCAACATCTGATCCCTGCAGCATGACTCATGTTGAACGCGACTCGACGGATGGATCTCCTGGCTGCCCGGACATTCCACACACGCCGCAGGGTTTCCGGTCACGACCCTTCAATACATCTGCTGCTGGATGTGTTTCATGCGCTGCGAGAGAGTTGTCCATTGCCGTCTTTAAGCCCTCAGACCACCCCCTGGTGCAAACAAAAAGAGTGGGTCACGTTTAAGTTCCCAAGACAAGTTGATGGGTCTTCAACTGTCTGCTCATGTGTAATGGTCAATACCTGCAAACGCACTAGTTGTGTTCTACAGGCAGAGAGGAGGATGACGATTCTTACACTCTCACAATTGGTTATGATGGGTCTTCCTTATATGGAAGTGGATTACAGTATCTTCACTCTGCAGCGCTATTCCTTCGCCATTTCTGGCAGTACTGGCTATACAGAGTTTCAGACATAAGGATGTGATTGGGAGTTTTTCAGTACATGCCACGCAGAAAGATATGTCGGTCTTTGTGGCTTGCTAGGTAGGATAACTTGGGATGTGAATATTCTAGTTCTGCAGCGCTAATTCCTTCCCATTGCTGGGAGTACTGGCTATACAGAATTTCAAACATTTGACTAGGATGGGTGTTTTCAAGGAGCATTCTGTTGAGAAAGTTATGTCGGTCTTTGCAGATCATATAGGATATTGTGATTTCTTTGTGTTTCGGATATTGAATATTCTAGCCCAGCAGCGCTATTCTTCCAGTCAGGATCTACTGGCATACAGGATTTCAGATAGTTCTAGGAGCACTTTGCGCAGAGAGTTATGTCGGTCTTTGCCCAGTGCGATTTGGATATTCGTTTTCTGTCTGATAGAGGTATTCTTCTCCTGCAGTGCTCTTCCTTTACAGTACTGACTACAGGATTGAACACAGGGAACAATCTGCTCTGAAAGTTATGTCGATCATTGCAAATTGCAGAGGATTCTGGTTGTTTTTGGATTTCAGTATCTTAGTCCTGCAGCGCTCTTCCTTTCCCTTCTGGTTTACTGGCTATACTGGGGGTCGAACAATTGGACTTTTGACTGGGTTGTTGGGGGTGCACCTCCTTCAGAAAGTTATGTCGATCTTTGTGAGGTGAGTGTAGGATATAGGTGGTGTTCTGATGGCACCTTCTGCTACCAGCGCTCTTCCGTACCGTAGGCGGTAGTACTGGCTTAGTAGTTTCAGCGCAAGGAATGATCTGCAAAGAGAGTTAAGTCGTTCCAACAGAATGTTGTAGGTAGGATCACTTTTGGGAGAGGGTTCCCTTAGCAACACCATTACAGTAGTTGCGATCATAAGGCCTGCGCGCCTTGTAAGATCGTGCGGGTTCCGGGAAGCAGTACCACTACAGCCACTGCTCAATTACCACTACAGTAATTGTTGCAACAATGCCATCACAGTATAGTTGCCATTTAGGTCGGGAGGGGTCGTCACTTTCACTGGGATCTCCAGTAGGGAATGCAGTGCCTAGTATTGTTTTGAGGAATACTAATATCGGCGTCTGCTCCCCCGTTTCTTCTGGATTTCCGGGCATTGACTTGTGATTGCACCAGCAAGCTGGAATTTATTCAGATCAAGAACTTGCCGCAGAATATGGTAACGTGTACGATTACAGTGGGTGCCCAACTGGGGTCGTTCCCCTCGGATTCCGGGTCCAGGAGGGTGCCCATCAGCAATTGCGGTTCAGGTACTAACATTGTATGGCTGCCGTCCGCTTCGCACCCAGGCAGGTCCACGGTAAGGCACTATTGTCATCACTATGGTGACACTCCGGTTGAACGAATTATATGGTTGTGGTTTTCAGGCTCACAACCAAAAACGCTCCAACAATGCAGACCTTCCCCACGCTCACCTCAGGTCCAGCTACCCTTTCCAGCGTTCACCTCGGTTCACTCCAGCTGTCGGTCCAGCTCCTCCATTATCTTCTAGGCACCGAGCTGATCTGAATAATACAATCAACGGGCAGAGAGCAGGGGGACATGGATGCTGTACGCAAGTAAATCCAGGAGTGAGCTCCAGGGAGGATTTACTCTTGTATCACCAATCTCTGCTCATAGTGATATGATTGAATTGACGGTGATGTGATTTGATTATGACAGATTGGTGGATTTCAGTCGGATAGTGTGATCATGTTATTGAAGGATATGTAGGTGGGGACTCTCTCTCCTCTTAACAGAACCATGCGATTTCCTGAAATGGATGTGAGCATCTTTCCTTCCAGGAGCACTCTTCCTGAACCATTTCTGGCAGTACTGGCTATGCTGGATGTTGGACGCTTATTAGTAGAAGTGTAAGGTATGAGTTATAGGAGCAGTCCAATCAGAAAGTTATGTCGATCTTCATGGTCCACGGAATGAAGAAAGTGAATCCTGTCTTTCATCGCAGCATCCAGCTCAGACGCTTTCAACCACAACTTCTGTCAGGGGGATCACGGATGGGAAAGTGTTATTTTACGCACAGTGTCTTGCTTCCTGAAATGGATTTTAAGGATGGATTTCACGGGACTCCAGATTTGCCCCCTGGGCTACTCTCCAGCTTCCGTACTAGGTTCCTTCCACCAGATTATAGCCGCAGGTTACACTCCTCCAGAACGGATAACAGAGATCTGGGATAATGCCTATGACCAGGTACTAGGTTCCCCAGCCACACTCACGTTGCCCAGGTTGCTCTGCTGGATATTAGTGATAACATTGGGTTTTTGGGGTTACAGAGACATCCTCTTTCTGCAGCGTTACTTCCCTTAAGGTACTGGCAATACAGAAATTGGATGTAAGGGACAATCTGTTTCAAAAGATATGTCGGTTGATCCAGATTGCATAGGATATTACAGACATTCTCTTCCTGCAGCGTTATTTCCCTTAAGGTACTGGCAATACAGGAATCAAATGTAAGGGACAATCTGTTCCAAGAGTTATGTCGGTTGTACCAGATTGTTTAGGATGTTTAGGGGGGGTTGCTTGGTTGGAGTTGAGAAAAAGATATGTGGGTGATTGGTATGGGAAAACAATAAAGGTAGGAAGGATCTCGTCTTCTCAATCTTCAGAGCATTGTTATGATTGTATACTGTTCCCGTTAGTATTGTTGCTTTTGGTTGGTATGTTTGTTTGGTCAGGATTTGACGATCATGTTTGAAGGATGGGGCTTTTGCTGTTTGTCCTTATTTGGACTTACGCTCCGTTGCACAGTATTATGTAATATGCTACCCATTTCGGACATTTACACCACTGTGCAGGGGGCAACAGCGAGCTGTGGAAGGGATCCTTCGATCCATTGGTTAGTCCTACGTGTTGTTATTGTATGCTCCAGCTTCCTTAACCATTATCATTCATCTGTAACATGCGGCTTAATACTTTTGTTGTGATATTAATTGTTCTTGATCTTCGTTGTATCTATTCTAATCTACTTATCTAACTAAATTATCTGTTATCTATCACGGTTCAGTTGTTTTACTTGGTTGTGTTATTACATGATGTGTTTATTACGTTAGTTTATTTCATTGGGTTAGTTTAGTTTGAGTTAGTTCAGTTTGGGATAGTTTAGTTTGGGATAGTTCAGTTTGGGTTAGTTTAGTTTGGGCTTGGGTTAGTTTAGTTTGGGTTAGTTCAGTTTGGGTTAGTTCAGTTTGGGTTGGTTTAGTTTGGGTTAGTTCGGTTTTGATTGGTTTAGTTCAGGTTGGTTTGGGTTGGTTGATGTTGTTAGGTTGGTTTGGGTTGATTTGGGTTGAGTTAGTTTAGTTTGGGTTGGTTAGGGTTAGTTTTGGGTTGGTTGTAGTTGTTGGGTTGGTTTGGGTTGGTTTGGTTCAGTTTTGGTTTGGATTATGTTGGTTGGTTTGGTTTGGTCAAGTTTAGTTTGGTTTTGGTTGGGTTAGGTTATTGTTGGTTTTAGGTTAGTTATTTCCAGTTGTTATTTCCAGTTGGCCACTGTTCTCATTGTTCCATCATTATTGGGAGGGTTCATTATTGGGAGGGTTGGGACCTAGTACCTCCTCCTATGGGTTCCCACATCATTCCGCGATTGAATAATGCAGGGTGTGACTGGTAACAGTGCAATTTTACTTGGTGATACCAGGCCAAGTTTTTATCCGTGCTTGTGCAATGCAGCAGTACCCATCGACAAGTACCACCGCCACGGCTTAGGCTGCGTGAGAGGAACGGTGGCTCCTGAGCCATTTAAGGAACCGTTCCCTGACTGTGTTTTGCAATGAGGTAACAACGTGAGATGGAGATACATCTTAGTGCAATGTGTTACCTCCACAGTCGAGATGTGTGAGCGTTGTTTGCTGTAATGTAATGTTTAATTATACATAATTATACATTTTTATTGTAATATTACTCTAGGTATTATTTTATTAATTTTTTGTTCTCTTTCCCTCCTTTCTTCCGAGTTCGAATGATTATATGTTTTTGGGTTGGGATGGGTTGGTTTGGTTTGGTTTAGTTTAGGTTGGATTAGGCTGGTTTGGGTTGGTTTAGGCTAGTTTAGGTTGGTGGCGACCACGTTGACTGATATGAGTTTGTCTACCTCTAAATAACACTGTCTAATTGTTATGCACACTTTTCCTAAGTAAATTTGTATGATTCTTATCTTTTTGAGATCCCAGCTTCTTCTCCTGTGTTTCTGTATGCCTAATTTGGCCCAAAATTAACGAATTATCCACTAATTACTGCACCTTGTACTCTTGAACTAATCCAACCTAATATCTATTCTACTCTAATTGCTAATTAAATAAGTTAATTGACACTTTCCTACTTGGTTTTCTTCTTAGATCTTCTTGGTCCTCGATCAGGAATTGTGTTTCCAGTTTCATTGCACGAAAAAATCACGAATAAATCACTTCAAATGAGTATTCAAAATTGCATCATCCACTTTTCACATGTAAAAATTTTTCTAAGTTCATAGTTTCACAAAAAACGTTAATTACTCGCTTAATTCGCGACCGATTTTCAAGATTTTATATTCAAATTAAAGGTTTTACGTTATATTTCGATTCTATCAACAATTCGCACTTAGATTGAGCGTTTTTCCCACTCAAATCAACGATTTTCTGAGGAGCGTACAAAAACGTGTAGCATCCTCCCCGGCGGTCAACGGCGTACTAACCTAACCTAACCTAACCTAACCTAACCTAACCTAACCTAACCTAACCTAACCTAACCTAACCTAACCTAACCTAACCTTTTTTTTTTTTTTTTTTTTTTTTTTTTTTTTTTTTTTTTTTTCGTTTGGGAGATGGAGTGAGGTTTGGATGGGATAACATCAGGGAGATCCCCAAGGTTAGCCTAGTGTCGTGGCCCTCTTTTCAACCTCAGGTTTGTGTAGCAATGGAAATTGCTCCTCGAGGTTTTCAAAGTTGACATCGACTTCTGGCTGAGTTTTGCATTTCAGGTTCGCCCTAGTGATACCTCTGGAGAGGCTTCTTCACCTGTGACGATCAATCCATGCAATTTGTTCTTCAATAATGTAGGTAGTCATTATTGGAGAATGGGGCCTTCAATACATCTCAGTGCAGCATTGGTGCGTCTTTTGTACTTTTGGCATACTGTTCAGAGATGCATTGGTTTTAGCATTTCCCATACAATCCGTCAGTACATTGGAAGTGGAGTACTCTACCTTCCACCGTCAATTACTGTTTCATGCACAGGTTTGCTGGTGTCGGCGTGTCCATGTCTGTCCTGCAGTTATTGTCTTCAAACTATGCATTACTGTCCTTCTCATGTAGCAACTGACAATGTTTTACCAACACAACTTAATGATTCTGGGACTCCCATTGCAGCTCTACACATATCAGATATTAGTGCACAGTATCACGACGGGTGATTTTAGATTATGGATATGTGGACACATTTAAGTCGCATTTCCAAATCTGGGTATGATTGTGTTTGGTACTGCACCATCGATGCCACTGCTTTCCAAATCCATGTACTGAGTCTGGTCATCAACTTCTGCAGCATCATACATCGGCTTTGGGAGAGTGTTGTTGTTCAAGATCAACTTCGACCAACATGAGGGGGAGGGTATGGTTGTCTTCCTGTCTTGTTTCTTCCCACCTTGAGTACTTTAAGGACTGAGAGTCCTTTTATGACTCTGTGTACTCGAAAACACAGGCTTGTACCGGGAGAGGGATACTTCTTTGGAAGGAGTTATTCATTTGGACAGGCTTTGTTTGTTGTGTCCCTATCAGGGAGGGAGGTTCCTATAGGTGAGTGAGGGATGGGGGGGTTTTTTGTCGGTTTTCCCTACTTAATCTGCCTACTTTGTGACAAGAGTTTAGACATGCCTATTCTTTGGACTCGAGTCCTAAACCTATTTTGGATAATAGCTGGTTGGCTTATCACATGCTGCTGCTCTCTGGTACTGTTTTTCAGTTCAATGGTACAGGATATTTGGGTGAATGTAGGATTTGTCATTAAGTGTTTCCAGCACACCATGGTCAGCTCTTGCACTGGCAAGTAGTGTTGGTATCGACTTCCCGAACCTTTATGGTCCTTTTATTAGGTACTGGACTTTACAAACACTGGTCGAGACAAGTGCATTCTGTTCCAAGTGTTGAAACACTCCTTACTGTTGGGTTGTCTTTTAGCACATTCTATCCATGGAGTATAGGAGTGTAACAATCATTGCCTTTTAGCATATCCAGCTTCACCTTGACTGAATAGCCTCCACCGCATTACATCCTACCTCGTACAGTATATTCAATCATACTATATGCCCATCCATTATATGGATACCGCGTATGTCTTTTTACTGCACACAGTGAAAAGAATCATATGCCCATCAAAGATACCGCGCCTTTTCAGCTGTACATGGACAATTGTGCTGGGTAATTCATGGGGGGTGTCCTATTGGGAGGTTGTTACTCTACTAGGTGGTGGGCAGCATATAGACAAGACAATCTATAAATCAACTATGTATTTGTATCAAAGTGCTTCTTCATTAGGACTCTTGACAGACAATAGACCCGGCTTCCTATTATACCTATTACTGTAGTAGAAAGACTTTTTGTTCCTCAACTACCTGTTTACTATTAGACTCTACTCGAGCTTACTCTATAGATTTTGTAAGTAAGTATCAAGGTCTGTTCCACCTACCTGAAGCCGACATCAGGTTGACTTCCCAGATTCTTGACCTTTATTTTCCACTTATATTTAGGAGACGGATAAGTGCCTGCTGATGAGTAGGATTTGTGATATTCTGGGATTTGATTCTTTTGGTTGGGTGAGAAGTTGCTGATTATTTGGTTTGATGGATACAATGCAATAAGTAAAGAAATATATATGCCCACCATATTATGGTACCGCTTTCTTTAAGCTTATTTCATTGGGGAGTTTGGAGTGCAGGCTTCTGGTGTTTAGGAGAGAAGATTCGTCATTATTCTAAATATTCTAGATACGTACTTATATCAAAGAAATATTTTATTTATTTTATTTTTTTTTTTTTTTCTTAATATATATAAATTAGATGTAATTTTACATTATTTAGTGACGTATTTGTTGATTGGATAGACTTAATTGTGCCTATTTAGGCTGATATAGTAACACTTGTGAAGTGAGCTTGAAATTTTTTGTGAATAGAGTTGGTGTGATTTTATCAGAATAAGGTTAGTTGTGAAAGCAAGGGTGATAGTTAAGAATGTAGTTCATTGGTGGAGCCAATTTTGGTCCATTAGTTATGAGAATTATGAGTTGGAAATTGATTTTTCAAATTTCAATTTAGGCCTATTACTGGCTATCAGAAATTACAAGCAAGAATTTATTTTGAATAATAAGATTGGTGAATGACTTGATTTGTTGGGCGATGTTTGAAATGGCGAAATTATAGTTCATGATGCTATTTGATTGAACGGAAATTGAAATATTCGAGTTTTTAGTAATTAATGATAGGGACAAAAAATGTGGTAGACAATATGCGCACTTCTGTACGCGGCATTTCCTGAATTTTGATTACACCGATATAATTTGTATATCTAATGAAAGAGAAGATATTGGCGAAAGTTTTAAGCCATATAAGGCGTCGATGGGACAAATCTAAGCCGAGGTATGAATTTTTGAAGTTGAGATTCGTGATTTACACTTTGATAATAAAATAGGTTTCGAGTCTAGTTGAAATATTGGTTAATTAGCTAGGTATCATTTATACTAAATTAATTTCAATAGGTATCAGTAAGTAATAGTGGTATTGTGTTTTTCATTTAGATAGGAAGGAATTGGGTGTATTACTAGCGGAAATATTGATTTTAGCGTTACCTATGTGAATATAATTTTTGAGTGACTTAAGTAGGTAGTTTTGAAATTTTCAGTGAATAGATTTGGTGTGATTTTATCAGAATCTGGTTGGTTGTGAAAGCAAGGGTGATAGATAAGAATGTGGTTCATTGGTAGAGCCGATTTTGGTCTATTAGTTACGAGAATTATGAGTTGGAAATTGAATTTTCGAGTTTCGAGTTAGGCCTATTACTGGCAATCAGAAATTACGAGCAAGAATTTATTTTGAATATTATGATTGGTGATTGACTTGATTTGTTGGGCGACGTTTTGAAATGGCAAAATTATAGTTGATGAAGCTATTTGATTGGACAGACATTGAAATATTCGAGTTCAAGTAAATTATGGTAGGGAGGAAAAATATGGCAGCCGATATGCGCACTACTGTAAGCGGCATTTCCTGAATTTTAATTACACCTGTTTGATTTGTATCTAATGAAAGAGGAGATATTGGCAAAAGTTTTAAGCCATATAGGGCGTCGATGGGACAAATCTAAGCCGAGATATGAATTTTCGAAGTTGAGATTCCTGATTTATACTTTGATGAGAAAATAGGTTTCGAGTCTAGTTGAAATATTGGTTAATTAGCTAGGTATCATTTATATTAAATTAATTTTAATAGGTATACGTAAGTAATAGTGGTACTGTGTTTCTCAGTTAGATAGGAAGGATATGGGTGGATTTCTAGCGGAGGTATCAATTTTTAGAGTTATGTGAAAATAATTTTTGAGTGACTCGAGTGAGTTTGTTGGGTATACAGTTTTCCTATAGGGCAGGCTAATTTGGATTACCTCTTCCCTTCTCTATCTGCTCATTCTATTATCCCGAGTCCTTACCTAATTATTTGAGATCCTATTAGCGTGTGAAGACTTTGGGCCAGGAAGCTCTTGTTCAGATATTAGTCTGTTCGAGCTAGATGCAATTTTATGTTAATTAGTGACGTATTTGATGATTGAATGGATTCATTTAATTAATTGCGCCGATTAGGCTGATTGAAAAGCAGTTGAGTAGTGAGTTTGGAATTTTCTGCAAAGAGAGTTGGCGTGATTTTATCAGAAATGGCGAATATATGGTTCATGATGCTATTTGATTGAACGGAAATATTTGAGTTTCAGTACCTAATTAATGATAGGGCCGAAGAGTATGGCAGCCGATATATGCACACTTCTGTACGCGGCATTTTTTGAATTTTAATTACACCGGTTTAATTTGTATATCTAATGAAAGAGGAGATATTGGCGAAAGTTTTAAGCCATATAGGGCGTCGATAGGATAATTCTAAGCCGAGATATGAATTTTTGAAGTTGAGATTCGTGATATATGCTCTTGATGAGAAAATGAATTTCGAGGGAATCCGGTAATTATGAAAGCGAAAGCGATAATTAGGATTGTAGATCATTGGTGGAGCCGATTTTGGTCCACTGGTGATGAGAATTATGAGTTGGGAATTGAATTTTCGAGTTTTTGAAATAGGCCTATTACTGAACACTATCAGAAATTACGAGTAAGAATTCATTTTTGAATAATATTATTGGTGAGTGACTTGATTCGTTGGGCAATGATAGGGTGGCAAAAATATAGTTGATGAAGCTATTTGATTGGACAGAGTTTGAAAATATTCGAGTTTTAGAAAAGAATGATAAGGTCGAAAATATGGCAGCCGATATGCGCGCTTCTGTACGTGGCATTTCCTGTATTTCAATTACACCGGTTTAATTTGTATATCTAATGAAAGAGCAGGTATTGGTGAAAATTTTAAGCCATATAGGGCGTTGTTAGGATAATCCTAATGCGATATATGAATTTTTGATGTTGAGATTTGTGATATTTACTATTGTTAAGAAAATAGGTTTCGTGTTAAATTGAGATATTGGTTACTTAATTACTTAGTTATTATTATACTCATATAATTTTAATAGGTATCGGTAAGTGTGGGAAGTACTGTGTTTTGTCTCTTGTATTGGTATAGGGTGATTTGGGTGTGAGTATAATGATTTTGGTGTATCAATAATTATTATATTCATATTGGTGATAAGTCGTAGTCTATTTCTTGCTATAATGTTAGGATACACTTCCTCATTTGCAGCTTATACATATGTTGTGCTGCTGTTTTCGTCATTGGAGGTATCATGTATAAAGTAAATTGGGCCTATGGCTATACCAAAACTTGCCCTTTGTTCTTATTATTAGTTACATGTATTAAAGTATTCTATGAAAGTAGGTACTATCAATATTTTCTTCATTGTGCGCTGACGTGTGTTGAGTGTGCATTCCACTTGGTATTTATAATTGATTTGCTGGGAGCTGAAAATTTATTATATTACAGAGTATTCAATAATTCTATTATATATTTATATGGTACAGTATAGTTGTTGTAGTATACACAAGATCTTCTATTACTTTATTGTAGGAGTACGAGCGTAGCATATGATGTCTCGGTATTTGCATGTGATATACATAATGTAATTTACCAGTTCATTGCCGCTCTCCTTGTTGTAGTATATGTGACAACATTTATTACTTTCAAGTAAGTAGGAGTACGAGCGTTGCATATGATGTCTCGGTATTTGCATAGTGCATATCGTAATTTACCAGCTCATTGCCGCTCTCCTCTAGTGTGTACATCCGTATATCTTCAACAACTATACCATAATAACTATTCCATCATATCTAGTTGGAGGAGGAGGAGGAGGAGGAGGAGGAGGAGGATTGTTGCGTTAAATTATTGGGAGTAGCAGAGAGAAGTTGATGTATCCTTTCTTGGTCCCATCGTTGTTTCATAATCAAAGTTGCATATCCTCTAAAGGCTGGTGTGTTGGGTACTAGTTGATTAAAAGGAGGACGTTTCTCGGCTAGTAATGGACAGTAGTAGAGGGCATGCTCTGCAGTATCTTCCTCATGTGGGCAGTGTCTGCATTGAGCAGTAGGTCTTCGTTTGAATCGGCATAGGTAGGCTCCAAAGGAGCCATGACCTGTCAGCATTTGTGTAATCCAGAATGTTGGATTAAATGGTCCAGTGTTGACTTTGGGAATGAGGTGCTTGGTCCACTGGCCGGTATTGGTGTGGTTGTCCCACTCAGTTTGCCACAGAAGCTCAATTTGTTCCATTTGGAACTTCTTCATGGCTAGTTTGGTTGGGCAATCAAGGGGGATTGGAAGAAGGGGTGAGTGCAGGTCGTATGGGATATCTCTCAGATGCTGATATAAAATGGTTCTCGAGTGTACCTCGTAGTCCATTGGGGGCCAGTTGGTGATATTGGTAAGGGCAAGGTATGACACTGTACGATACGAGCGACATACAAGTAGGAGCATTTGACGGTGGAGTTTACGAATTATGGATTTGTTAATAGGACTTGAGAGTGTATGCGAGTACGCTGGGGATCCATATTTCCAGATTGCTCCAATGGTGCCATTCAGCATTTGTTGTCTGCACTTGTTATTGTAGCCATATTTATTGGCAAATAGGGGCTTCAGGGAATTGAGTATTTTCAGAGATTTTGTATACAGGTACTCGCAGTGTGGGGTAAATGTGAATCTGTTATCAATGTATATGCCAAGGTACTTGATCACTGATAATGATTGTATGCTATGCTCTTGAAACATGAATGTAGGGTAGTCCACTGATTTACAAATACCGGGAATGAATAGAATTTCAATCTTGTGGACATTCTGTTTCACTGCGATTGGGGCAAGCAAAGCATTGAAAATTTTGCAGAATGATTTGAACTTCTCCTGGAGGAGTTCAACTGTGGGTGCACTAAGGATGGTGAGGGTATCATCTGCAAAACAGGTGGTATGCTCCAATGTACTGAGGACTTCTAGTACAGGATTATATCCTATGTTCCACAAGAGTGGTCCTAATACAGACCCTTGTGGACAGCCTTTTTCAGGGTGGTAGAATACATCCTTGAACAGAGCTAGCCGAGAATGGAGGTAAGAGTGGATGATGTTTATAAGATATTCAGGAATATTGAAGTTTTCGCAGCCAATGAGGATAGCCTGATAGAGCATAGAGTCGAAGGCGGCTTCAATGTCGAATGAACCGTACTGACATGGACTCAGGGTTTTAGGTGCAGTATCTAAGTAGTCTGTGACCAGATTGGATATTACTTTCTCTATTACTTTACCAATTGCTGGGAGAAGCGAGAGGGGTCTGTATGCACTGGTAATGTGCGGATCTTTGGATGGTTTGAGTAGGATCGACAGCTTTGCTAACTTATATATATCAGGATAATGTTGGTTTATTAAGCACGCATTGATAAGTTCAACAAGAATGCCCGGGTGCTTTTTGTTGAACATTTTGAGATGCGTGTACCGAATGTCATCTAATCCGGGTGATGATTTATTATTACGGGATCGCAGTATGTCTTTGACTTCACCCTGGGTAACGAGGCATTGTTCTGGTGTATCGGTATCAGGATGTGGTATATTTTCAGGATGGTGAGTGTAGGTATTCATTGTTTCAGGTGTTAGTAATGGTCCTGGAATGAACACACTTCCAGGATTGTTGATACGTGGGAATTTGTCTTCAAGAATAAGTTGGTGAGCATGGTTATAGGAGGTGGCTGTCACACCATGGACAGAGGAAAGAGGAAGGGTGATATGGAGTGGATTAGAGAATTTTATAAGTACTTTATATGGTTTGCCATAGGGCGATGTCAAAGACACAAAGTTCCTCCATGATGCTTTTTTAGATTCTTTGATTTTATTTTTATATTCCTTGTTTAATTCCTGTAATAGTTGTTTCTGATGTGGGTTCTTATGGCGACTTTTATTAATTTTCCTACTTAGAGCGGCTATTCTATTTTGCAGTGCTGCCAATTCTTTATTCCAGTAGGAAACCTCTTGTGTTTTAGTGAATGTTTTGGTACTATTTTCAAGTGCTTTCTCTATGTACGAGTTTATAATATTAGCATTTACATCTATAGATTCTTTATTATCGTATTTTATTGTTTGAGGAGGTACTTGAATTTGTTTATTGAATTCATCTTTATCTGTTATGCTTCGGCAGTCTCGGAGCGGTGATAATTTTGGTATAGATTCAATATTGTATGTGATAACGTCGTGGTCTGATCCAGAGTACTGGGGATCAATGCGCCAGCTGTGAAGTGATGTGTTGCGTGTGAGAGTGTAGTCTGTGATGGAGTGAAGATTTCGAGCTTGTGAATGCCACGTGGGCTTTTCATAATTATGAATGGTGAGGGAGTTTGCCACTATAAAATCGTCAAAGTATTTTGTACGTTTATCGTGGGGATTGTTGATGAAAAGGGTGCTCTTGAAGGTGGCTGTGCCACAGTTGAAATCACCTCCAATTATGACGGGTGCATCGAGATCAGGAAGGATGGAGGTGAGATGATCTAACATTGGACGGATGTCCTTTGACTGTTCATTTGGAGATGAATACACATTAATGAAGTGAGTGCCGTTGATTGTGATTGAAACAATGTTGGCTGAAATATGATTGACGCTGTGGTGGATCCCTTTCTTTACCAAAGTCACGACTCTATCATTTCCAACTTGAATATAGCTTCCTTGGGGTAGTATTTTTTCTCCTCGTATTGTAATTATATATGGTTCCTGTATTAGTAATATGTCAGAGTTGTATTTTTTAGCACACCTAAATAATTCATGTTTACCTCTATCCGAGTTGTTCATATTGAACTGTATAACTAGTAGGTCTGGTGTATTTGTAGTTGGGAGAGGATTAAAGTTATTTTTAGAATTGTTTGGGTTATTATTATTTGAACTACTGTTAACCATTGGTATAGGAGTAGAAAAGAGACACGTGGAAGTGCCAGTTGCCTCATATTGTGATTCAGGGACGAGACCCCCCGACCCCCTCCTGCCTGAGCGCATCAGCAGTGAGAGCCGGCTTGCCGTATCCGATCCGGCATCAATAGATTCTGATGTGTCCATTGTCATTAGTTTCTTGCGGTTTGGGGAGTCATTCAGGTTGCCGCTTCCTCCTACCTGAATCTACTTGCAGTGATTATACATATGCCTTCCTAATAGCTGCTTGGTCCTGTGTGGGAAGGTTTTTGCTGTGCTCAGGTGATGTTTTGTTGTTTTGCACTCTCTCTCTTTTCATCACCTGTCTGTAGAGCAGGTGTGCCGCTTGCCTTTCCAAACTGAAAGGCGTACGCACCACTGTATAGCAATACACAAGACGCTACCCAGCAATGGCCGGACGTTTATGCTACTGTGCAGGGTACGCGGCTATGCTGTCGAATGGATCCTAAGACCCTACAGTGTGTTGTCAGGTGTTGTGGCATGGTAGAGTATGTACACACTATTTTTCATCACCTGTTAGTGGGGCAGGTGTGCCGCTTGCCTTTCCAAACTGAAAGGCGTACGCACCACTGTACAGCAATACACAATACGCTACCCAGCAAATGGCCGGACGTTTATGCTAATGAACAGGGTACGCGGCTATGCTGTCGAATGGATCCTAAGACCCTGTGGATAGGATAGAGGTTGGTTAACAGTGTTATATTATTTTATTAATCCTCATCACTACTTGGTATGACTAAGAGACTCCTAGCTTTAGCTTTTCTGTTATCTTTTTCCATTTTATTTTTCCTACGGTCTAATGCTCGAAGCCGTTCATCTAGCATTAGGCATAGGTTATACATTGGAGGTTCCTTTCCTTTCTTTTCTAAGTATAGTTTTTTTAAATTTTCTAACGTTTTTAGCTGTCGATCTTATTTTTGCGTGGGAGACTTTAGACAGGATGTCTTGGCATTGTTCTAACGGTATGTCGCTGAAGTCTTTGGGTTTTAGGAATTTGCCATCGTTGAA
Source organism: Aspidiotus destructor (assembly GCA_035079395.1). NCBI lineage: Eukaryota > Metazoa > Arthropoda > Insecta > Hemiptera > Diaspididae > Aspidiotus > Aspidiotus destructor. Next base: position 60,242,455 of record JAVHKZ010000002.1, on the reverse strand, counting down.
AACATCGTAGATGGAGAGAGTAACAGGATCAGGATTGGATGAAAGTGATCTTGGATTTCTCAGCGTCTTGACTTTATCGGTGAAATTTCGCCTTTGACTTTGCGTCATTGGCGTATCTTCCTCAAAATTCGGATTAGGACTTGAATTTATTGATTGGTATTGGTGAAAGAGGGTATTGAAATCAGTCAGCTCTGTTTGGGAGAATCTATAGTTTGCTTGTAGAGCTGACATTGATGCTGATTGGTTGGTATGATTTTGCGCTGAGGGAGGAGATGGTTGGGGATGATATACATTTGGATCTTCTATATCATATATGTTGTTCAATGCGTTTTGAGAGCGTGAATGTTGACTTGTTAGCAATGTTGGAGTTTGCGGTTGAGAAGAGTGAGGAAATATTTCCTGACTTTGTGGAGATATTTCCTGACTTTGTGGATAGACTTCAGCGGTGACAGTGATGGTTTGTGGTGGAGGTGGAGATGGCGATGTTAATCTGGTGGTAGTGTAATATTTTAATCTATTTTTTAATTCAATAATTTCTTGGTTAAGCCGATCTATCTTGCACTGATCGTCCATAGAAGTTTTTGCAGCTTCTTCTAATAGCTCTTTTTGTTCTGTATAATTTTCTACAGTGAAATAGGGATCTGATTTTCTTAGTTCTAGGAATTCTTGTAGTTCAAATAATTCCGGATCCTCTTTAATATATTCCTTGAGTGGTCCCTGTAATATTTTAAGTACATCGTTACGATGTCTTGACCTAATAGGCTGAGACATGGTGCAAGATTGACCTTATGTAGTTGTATTGGAAATTAATTATACTTATATAATTCTACGTATTATGGTTGGTTTGTAATTCAAGTTGTTAGGATTGCTGATAAAGTGTCTAATAGATTATCTATGTTTAGAGTAGCTTATGATGTAACTTGGGTATCTAGTTATTATGGTTAGCTAAATTATGGGTAAGTACAGTGTAGTGTATTTATTATATATAAGATTAATCTACAATTAGTGTATTTTTTTTTTTTTTTTTTTTTTTTTTTTTTTTTTTTTCAAGTTAATAATATCTAGATATTACAATAGGTTATATTATTTGTTTAGGTAGGGAATAGTAGGTAAGGTATTATGGATAGGTGATATTAATAGTTTAATAGGTTAATTTGTCACAATGTATGTATCTATTACTATACTAAATCTCTCTAGTATTTATTTTATAATAATATAATCTAGTTGATATTATTTATAGAGTAATGTATACCAAGTGTATTCAATGATGCCTATATGGAGAGAAGGTATATAAAGGTGTAGATTAGTAAATAGTTATGATAATGATTCTTCTATGATTGAATATGAATATATTGATTATTGGCAGATAATATTTGTTTCAGGAAGACAGTGTAATTGTTTCATTCATTAGCATCTCTGTATAGTGTTTAGAGTTGTCAAGTATAGTTGTATGTTAGTGGGTGCTGTACACGCACATCCAAGTGATATAACTCAATACGCTATCCAGCTAGGGCCGGACGATTGAGTCAACTCTCAGTGTACACAGCTATGCTGTAGAATGGTCCCTTCGGACCTAGTATTATTTAGTTATGGCGCTGTAAACGCACATCTGAGGGATATAACGCAATACGCTACCCAGCTATGGCCGGACGATTGTGTCAACTCTCAGTGTACACAGCTATGCTGTAGAATGGTCCCTTCAGACCTAGTGATATCTAGTTATCTAGTTATGCCGCTGTAAACGCACAACTGAGGGATATAACGCAATACGCTACCCAGATATGGCTGGACGATTGAGTCAACTCTCAGTGTACACAGCTATGCTGTAGAATGGTCCCTTCAGACCTAGTGATATCTAGTTATCTAGTTATGCCGCTGTAAACGCACAGCTGAGGGATATAACGCAATACGCTACCCAGATATGGCTGGACGATTGAGTCAACTCACAGTGTACACAGCTATGCTGTAGAATGGTCCCTTCGGACCTAGAGTCATTCTGTTATAGTATACTGTTCTGTAATGTAGTGATGCTAATGAGTTGTTTTCTATTCTTAGTTCTATCATTTACTTTATTCTTAGCTATGTGTGTTGTGTGGTGTATGATCCCTAATATGTTCCTAGTATAGGGGATATTATAAAGAATATCTATGGGTTCCCACATCAATCCGCGCGCGATAATTAATGCAGGAGGTGACTAGTACCAGTGCAATTTTACTTGGTGGTACAAGGCCAAGTTTTTATCCGTGTTAGTGCAATGCAGCAGTACCCATCGACAAGTACCACCGCCACGGCTTAGGATGCGTGAGGAGAACGGTGGCTCCTGAGCCATTTAAAGAACCGTTTCCGGACTGTGTGTTGCAATGAGTAAACACAGTAGTGCAATGTGTTTACTCCACAGTCAAGATGAGTGATAATGAGCTGGAATTAATAAGATTAGTATACATATTATAATGTTATTATCATCATTAGTCCTCTTGAGTCCAGTGTAATCCATCTATTATCTGTTTCTAGGTATATGGATTAGTATAAAGTTTTGATACATATAAGTTTGATAGAAATGCCTGTAACATATACTTATTGTGATGAATGAAATGGTTGACATTATAGTTATGGGGGGTTTATAAGTACTGTGTACTTAATTAGAGTTTTCCCTATCTTATGGTCATCTTAAACCTTCTAAAGTCGACTCCTATTTTCCGGCGCTTTTGGGGTGAGACTCCTATTGCTACCATTTCACTGGGGGCGCAGGGGAGTCCCCCGCTGGGGTATGGGGGTGTCCCCCACGGGGGTGAGCGGGGGTGTCCCCCGCGGCACTCCAACCGGAGCGAAGCGTAATTTTTTTTTCCGAGTTTCTTTATCTAATGCCGTCTATTCGATTCCCTTTTACCTCTCTTCCCCTGTCCATTCCATTCTTGGGCCGAGAAATTACGAGACAAATTACATACTACTGGCGCTACGTAGGTGAGCAAAGGCTTTTTCTGTACGGCGACCTAATTATGCAACAAAATTTTGGGGTGTTTTTACTGGTTCAAAGTGTACCTGTCAGACGATTTCAGATTGAAATTTTACTTGAAAAGTGGTTTTTTATGAAGTCTAAATTGGGGCTTTCGCGAGGGATATTTAAATTTTACCGGGTATTTATTGGATTACGAGTTGAGAGTGCGAAAAATGACTGCGTTTTATTATTCGAAAATATGAGATTACGATTATAATTATGCTAGCGCTGGTTTTAACTCCAAATTCCGCGCATTACCTAGTCCTATCGGCGGCAGTTTCAACTGCGGTTAAGGTTTCCTCACTTATCAAGAGTGTCGATTTATGCTGATTGAAATCAGTTACAACAGGGACGAAAATTGACGGCAATGCGTGCACTTCTGTACGTTGTATTCCCTGAATTTTAATTACACAGCATTGATTTACATTTCAAATGAAGGAGGAGATTTCGGTGAAAATTTTAAGCTATGAATGACGTTGATCGGGTAATTCTAGGCCGAGATATGATTTTTATAATGTGAAATTCGTAATACATGAAAAATGAAAGTGATCGCTGATTTTCAAAGTATGCATATGTTATGGGGTTTATTCACTGTAAATGGGTCCATTCTAATCGACATTTTCTATTGAGGCTTATTACAAGATGGAGGCGACGGTTCACTTCACACAGGGATAAAATTTTAGCAATAATTATGGCCAAATCTGACGAGAATGCATTCATATCGATGGGCGTTTTTCTAAGCTTATGCACTTACATGTAATGAAAGATCAATTCCGCTGTATTTTAGATGACTGTTGATGACTGTACCGGCCAAACGTAAACACGCAAGGAGTTCACTCGCAGTACTCGGATGATCGGGGATATAAATACGCACACGCACACATACACGTACACACACAAGATTGAAGAAAAGATCGCGATTATTACGGCAAAGTTTGAAATTGAGACTAATTCTAAGCTGAAAAAGTGAGTTCAAAGGCGAGAAAATACGAGTTCTTTTCGACTGGTTTAAAGATTGCGCGCGGTCGATATTGCGTCAAAGGGTGGAAAAATTGAAAGTTAGGCCGACGAACGTACCGATTCAGTGAGCTAAAGGCTGGTAATAACACGAGTTCTTTCGACTGAGGCTACTTCGGCGAGAATGATACACGACGAGGACCGAGTTGATTGCTATCTCTCTTTCTTCTGTATGTATACAGACAATGACATTGATATTGAAAACATCGATGATGGCGGAGTGATTTTTTTGCTCTCATATATCTTTTTCAGTTGGTGATAACTAAATAAATTTCGTTTCGTTTCGTTCTCCTTTTCCTACTTCCTATTATCTAGCGTACGTCTTGTCCTTTCCTTCCATATTGTATTCTAAATGTTGTCTTTTATGATGCGATTCCAACGCACGTTTTTAAATCGTAAAATTTTTTTTTCCGAGTTTCTTTATCTAATGCCGTCTATTCGATTCCCTTTTACCTCTCTTCCCCTGTCCATTCCATTCTTGGGCCGAGAAATTACGAGACAAATTACATACTACTGGCGCTACGTAGGTGAGCAAAGGCTTTTTCTGTACGGCGACCTAATTATGCAACAAAATTTTGGGGTGTTTTTACTGGTTCAAAGTGTACCTGTCAGACGATTTCAGATTGAAATTTTACTTGAAAAGTGGTTTTTTATGAAGTCTAAATTGGGGCTTTCGCGAGGGATATTTAAATTTTACCGGGTATTTATTGGATTACGAGTTGAGAGTGCGAAAAATGATTGCGTTTTATTATTCGAAAATATGAGATTACGATTATAATTATGCTAGCGCTGGTTTTAACTCCAAATTCCGCGCATTACCTAGTCCTATCGGCGGCAGTTTCAACTGCGGTTAAGGTTTCCTCACTTATCAAGAGTGTCGATTTATGCTGATTGAAATCAGTTACAACAGGGACGAAAATTGACGGCAATGCGTGCACTTCTGTACGTTGTATTCCCTGAATTTTAATTACACAGCATTGATTTACATTTCAAATGAAGGAGGAGATTTCGGTGAAAATTTTAAGCTATGAATGACGTTGATCGGGTAATTCTAGGCCGAGATATGATTTTTATAATGTGAAATTCGTAATACATGAAAAATGAAAGTGATCGCTGATTTTCAAAGTATGCATATGTTATGGGGTTTATTCACTGTAAATGGGTCCATTCTAATCGACATTTTCTATTGAGGCTTATTACAAGATGGAGGCGACGGTTCACTTCACACAGGGATAAAATTTTAGCAATATTGCTTAGTTTGAGATACCTAATGGAAAAGTTGAAATAATAATAATGTTTCCTTTTCTTATCAATAATTATGGCCAAATCTGACGAGAATGCATTCATATCGATGGGCGTTTTTCTAAGCTTATGCACTTACATGTAATGAAAGATCAATTCCGCTGTATTTTAGATGACTGTTGATGACTGTACCGGCCAAACGTAAACACACAAGGAGTTCACTCGCAGTACTCGGATGATCGGGGATATAAATACGCACACGCACACATACACGTACACACACAAGATTGAAGAAAAGATCGCGATTATTACGGCAAAGTTTGAAATTGAGACTAATTCTAGGCTGAAAAAGTGAGTTCAAAGGCGAGAAAATACGAGTTCTTTTCGACTGGTTTAAAGATTGCGCGCGGTCGATATTGCGTCAAAGGGTGGAAAAATTGAAAGTTAGGCCGACGAACGTACCGATTCAGTGAGCTAAAGGCTGGTAATAACACGAGTTCTTTCGACTGAGGCTACTTCGGCGAGAACCTAACCTAACCTTACCTAACCTAACCTAACCTAACCAATATCCGCATCAACTTTAGAGTCTTGATTGCTATCAACATCTAACTTCGGAAAAGAGCTAAACAATAGACAGGAGCGAACCCGACAAAAGTTCATATTTACATACACATTTTAATGTCGAAACTTGAATCTAACAACAGTCTAGTCAGGATAAATAATTATGAGTCCTGCTAGGTTGGTGAAGTTGATAAAAGTCTCCAATAATTAAAATAATATCAGATAGCAAACTTGAATAGTGATGGTATGGCTATCGTCGAATCAGATTATTTCGTTTTCGATGCTCCTTTTTATTGAAGATGATAAAGCTCGTTGACTGGTACTCAAAATGTTAACGTCCATAATCAAATACACATTACCTCTCAGGTAAAAACAACCACAGAAAATTTGAGATGGTTGGGGCTCGCGATGTGGGTCTCACGAAATTTAGAGTTTTGATCCGTGCCACTCGAATTGGTTTATACTGCGCAAAGATCACGCGTCGACACACAGTTTTTGACGAAACTTCCCAAGAGGGCTTAAACATGAGCAATTTGGAAAAATTTTCCACTGTTGGGACTTTAGAAAGATTATATTTTTCATTGTTGAAACTTGATCTCCACAATGTAATTAATAAAAAAGTTGGGAACAATTTTATCTGGAGGTTTTCAAAACTACTTGATAAAATTCCAAAGAACGAGCACATTGTTAAGAAATTACAAGTTCCCAGGCTCATAATCACGATGATCCCTATACGCGACCGTTTGTGATATTTTCATAAAACGCACTCTTGAGCCAGCGCCGGGCAAAGCCCGCGAAAGCATCAAGAAGTTCCATTTCTTTTCCCCGTACCGGATTGTCTTCGTTGCATAATCCGTATATTGAAGTAGGAATAGATAGCAGGATACGTGTAAAATACGTGGAACTTTTTAAGAGAAAGATAAACGGAAATTTCCTACTCGGTACAGCAACGAAGATTACTGGTTTGGTATCGCGAGCGCGCGCACACACACACACTCTCACACCAACACCAACAAATTTGTTCGGTCAATTGTTGTTATTTCACAAGGGCTAGTCTTGCTTCTTTGGCGTTGCTGTTTGTGGGTGTGTCACTCCTTCCACTTGCTTCCATTGCATTGCAACCTCCCTTGCCCATAAATCCCGGACAATTTTGATGAGGTAGCCCCTTGTTTTGTTTTCAGTACCATCCAGATTGGTTGGGCGTTTCTCTGAGTAGAGTTCACATTCTGTGTGTACATGCATTGCGTTTTCATTTGACTTTCAGCATCTGCAGTATGGATCCTCTCGCCTGAGATACTCTCCAAAAGTACCATGTCCGCTGAGGCTGGTGGGTCACATTGAGGATCCACTTTGGGAAGCAAAACTTTTGTCCATTCACCTTTTTTTTTTAGACTTGTCCCGTTCCAGCTGCCATTTCTCATTTGCTTTCTTCTCTAGATCAAGTCCTAATTCTTTTGTCTTCATTTTATTCATTTTTGCAAACAGTGGTGGTTTAATGGCCAGTTTTTCATAAACCAATTCTATCTTCTTCTTTTTGGCATATGTTATTGCTGAAAATTTGTATATCATATTGTATTGGACAAACACCACAGATCACAGTTGCTGGGATGTATGACACTGATTTGTAGATTTGTCCATAGCAAAGCACCATGCTGCAATGTGCTGCATCAATGTGCTTGTATACATTTTTGACATTCATCCGATGTGCAAAAACTGAGGAGGCATACTTCAGCATAGCGCCAACAGTGCCTTCCAATATTATCTTTCTTACAGAGGTACTGTAACCAAACATATTGCAACATACAACTGTAATTTTTGGGATCAGGTTCATTGCCTTTAATGCTGTTTCCTTGCAATGTGGTATCCTTGTCATCTCCTTGTCTATTCTTACTCCTAGGTATTTCATACTTTTTTCTCGCCTAATTTCTTCATCCATTGCAATTTCTTTGTATTTTCTTTGACTTTTCACTTTTTTCTGCATCAGTAATCCTTCTTATAAAAGGTAGAAAAAATTTTCGGCACTGCCGTCAAAATATTACAATTTTTATTTGAAAAAATATACCCAATGTTTTGGATGGAACCTCCGCCTTTTTCAAGGGTAAAACAAGTAATCCTTCGGTTTTCTTTGGGTTTACATCGAGATTTGGCCCATTCTTCAAGTATTTTTTCATTTGCTTCAGCTCATTCCTGCCTCTTGCATGTATTGCATCAAGATTGTCGTCCGCCAAAAGGTGAGCGTGTCATCTGCATAGCAGAAATGACACATCCATCTCTTTTTCAGCCATTTTAGTACCTTGTTGTACCCTATGTTCCAGAGGGGCCCACTCAAAACGCCTCCTTGTGGGGTTCCTCTTCATTTCTGCCTCTCCCTACTGAACCTTTCTGTTATTGAGGTATGACCTTATTGTTTTCACTAGAGCGTCTGTTATTTCCATCGTTTCCATTGCTTTTATTAGGTACAGCCACTCGACATGATCAAACGCTCCTGAAATGTCAAGCGACAGCGCTAGGACATATTTTGAGTCTTTGCGCATCTGCATCAACTTTTGACAGGCTGCATAAATGCAGTTTTCACAAGAACAATTTTTTTGGAACCCAAATGGTTGCTTTGACAGTAGTGAGTCTACTATCTTTGTCAACCTGTTTGCGATGCATCGCTCATATATTTTCCCCAGTGTTGGGAGTAAGGTGATAGGCCTATACTCACCTGGGTCTTCTTCTGCTAGCTTTCCTTTCCTGATCATTGCAACTTCACCCATTTTCCATATGTTTGGAAACATTGACCACCGTAGTGACTGATTCATCCCCCATGGTATCAGTCCAGGATGTCTCTTGTTTAGGATTTTTATTGATTTATAATTCACCCCATCTAGTCCTGGAGATGATTGGTTGCTACATTTCTTTAGTGTTTTAGTAATTTCATTATCATTAATGTATTCAATGTTGTTATTTGGTTGAGTTCCTGATGTGTGTTTGATACGTTTGTTGCTTGCTGGAAATTTTGTGTGCAGTAGCACGTTGCATGATTCTTCATCTGTAATTGTTAGCTGTCCATTAGGTTTACGCACACAAGGTGTGCCTCTAGTTGACTGCTTTGGGGGTTTTTTTATCACCTTATATGGTTTACCCCATGTTTTTGACTTATCAACAAATTTTCTCCAGGCTGCTTTTTTAGCCTTCAGGATTTCTTTTCTGAAGAATTTTCTTTACTCTTTTTGATTTTCTTTGAGGTTTTTCAAACGGTCTTCATCCTTCACTGAGAAAAAAGACGTGCATAAAGTGCGTCACAGTTTCAGCACTTTTTGCTGAAACTTCTGCACGTTTTAAAATCTGTTTTGTATTTTGTACTGAAACTCAGTTATAAGTGATGAATTTTCAGCAAAACTTCCAAAACTGTTTGAAACAAATTGCTGAACTGTTCAGCAATTCCAAAATGTATGTACCTTTTGCATAACTGGTTCAACACATTCTCCTTAAAAATTTTGTTGAAAGTGTTGCCTCATTTAGAAGAGAGTATTGAAATGCGTTTTGCTTCAAATACATTCATTGTTCAGTAAAAATTACATAAGTGTTCAGGAAAGAGCTCTGCCATTACAGTAAAGCAAATAATGCATAACTGTTTTGTAAAATGTACAGAACTGCAACACATTTTCAAGATGGCGTAACTAGTTCATCAAAAGTTGACAACCTGGGCAAGATATATTGCAGAAAATGTTCAGTAAAAACTACATTACTGTCGGAGAAACAGTCTCACGTAACTTGTAAACTCACAGACAAACATTGCACTTGGCTCTATATAAGTGATTTTGTAGTTATTCTGCTGGCGCTTCTTGAGAAGTAACTACCCAAGAGGTAGTTACCACTCAATGTATAGCTGAGGCAGCGCTATTTGAACTGGGCAGCCTCGGGCATGCTTTGGTCGTGTCGCTCTTTCAGCCAGTGAACAATACGCCACCACGGGCATACTCAAGCCGATCGTTTCTTGTGTGCGCATGTGGTGGTGTAATGTTTACCGGCTGAGGGAGTGACGCGATCAAAGCGCGCTATACTCACTCCAACTTGGGAGCTGTCCGCGACCTTGGACGCTTGCGTTACAGGACGGAGGGGAAGCCGTATGGGTTCAATACGGCTTCCCTTCCGTCTTGCAATGCGGGCGTCCCGGGTTGTGGGTGGATTTTGGGTTGGATCAAGCAAAGCGCGCTACACTCGATCCAACTTGGGAGCTGCCCGCGGCCTTGGACGCTTGCGTTACGGGACGGAGGGGAAGTTGTATGGGTGCAATACGGCTTCCCTTCCGTCTTGTGATGCGGGCGTCCCAGGTTGTGGGCGGCTCTTGGGTTGGATCGAGTATAGTTGAAGTGACCATTTTTTGTTCAACTGAAAACGGGACATCGGTTTATTTTTCAATATTTGAGGGCATTTTTGAATGCTCAAAAAAAAGTTCTGTAAGGGCTGGTACATTTTCAAAACCCTCTCCACAGCAGGCATAAGCGCAAGCCACCTAGTTTTGCTATAGCCCAGCATTTTATGGTATTCTGTTTCAGTTTCGGCACAAAACTCCTTCAGAGCTTCAACTCAAACTGTGTAAATATAAAAAAATGAGTATATCTTTACAATAATGCATTTGTAATCTACTGGTAGGCCATCTGCAGCAGATTTCATTGCGTTGTGAATTATATGGGCTCCGCATCCGATACCTATTAATGTTTTCCCCAGAGATGATTGTAATGCTTAATAAATGGGTACTTTGCTTGTAAACCATCATTGAACGTGCACTTGCGTTTTGGCATAGTTAATTGAGAGAGAGAGAGATATTTCGAAACAAAAAACTTCAGTTAGTTACCACTACAAACATTACGCAAGTATCAAATAAACAAGTTGTGGCAAGTGCGCGTGGCTAACGCTAACGACTACTGAAAGAATGATGCAATCGTGACGCCCGACCACCGGTAGGCCTGATAAGATAGTGGGCACGGTGGAAGTAAAACTCGGAATTCCCCACGTGCTGAGAATTAAACTTACCTATTTAAGAAATTACGAATAAAATCATCAAATGTAAGGAAATAAGTTTCAAACTTTCCAAAACGGGACAAAAGGGTGTCCCAAAGCGGTCTTCCGGGACAACGGGACAAACCTTTCAAAAACGGGACGTCTGGTCACTTTAACTGTATAGTGGCTGCTCGGTTCCCGGTTGGGGTGAAGCTTTGACCCCATATTTATATAAAATTGGATAGACAAGCTACTGGTCAGGATTGCAATACCTACAAAACTGGTTACGGAGTGAGTGCAATACAATAGTGCACTATTTACAGGGTAGTTCAATATAAATTACAAAACAGCTCTGCATAAAACACAACAAAATTTGATACAAGATTGTTGAACAAAAATGTATTTTATACAATTCACTTTGGTAGAAATTACTGAACTAGGTTGGTAAAAAATGTTAAATTTGAATGTAGGCTATGTTCTTTCTAATAGAACTGTATATTATGCGGTACACCTCAATAAATATTACTGAAGTAGATTAACAAAATGTGTGTGACAGTTATGTTAAAACTGCATAACTGTTCAGTAAAGTTTTGTATAGATATTGCTGAACAGTTCAGTAATTTTTGCATAACTGTGAGAGCATTTTCTGCAGAAAACCCGAACTGTACCCTTTTTGCTGAATTAATTCATGCAAAAAGTGCTGAACATTTTTCTCCGTGTTACATCTGTGGATTCTTCTGTTCAGCTGCTTCAGCTCTAAACGGGTTTCCTCCAGCATTGCGGTCCACCAATATGTATTTGTGGGTCTGGAAACAATTCTACTGCATTCGCTTACTGCTCTGCTTAGCCAGTTTGTTAGGGTGATGGAATTCTCTTCAGCAGCATCAATTGAATCATTTGTATCAAATAGAAGCGTTCCTATTTTGGAGTGAAAGGTTTCCATGTCTAGTTTTTTGTGCGTGTTCATTGCAGTTGCTTTGTCTTGCTGTTGCGTGTTTGTTTTGATACTGAATTGTATTAGGAGATGATCCAACAGAGTGTCTTCTTGTTTGACTTCCCAATTTGTGATTATTGCTTCTTTGCTAAAGGAGTAGTCATTTGTTGTCAATCTCCCCTGGTGGGTGCATGTCGGACTACCATTGTTTGCCATTGTAATCTCATTGGCTGCTATAAATTGAGCAAAGATGATGTCTCTTTTTCTCATTCTTGATTCTGTAAATTCCTTCCACCTGCAGTTGAAGTCGCCGGTCATCACTACTTCAGGGTAGATTGGGTCAATCATTCTTTCCAACTCATTTAGTACCGGTTCAATTACATCATTTGGCGATGCATATGTGCTTGTGAGCCGGAAGCTATCCCATTCTATTTGAACAGAGTGTTTACCAATTTTCCTGCCCTTTAGCTGCATGTTCCTTGTCAAGATTGCAGCATCTCTATTGGCATTGACTGTCCAGCCCGGGATGGGGGTGATCTTCTCCTTCCATAGTGGTGGTTCAGTGATGCATAGGACATTGACATTCTCTTTATTTGCATTGTGTAACAACAGGCTCAATGAAGCGCATGACTGTTCCCTATTTGTTTGCATTACTTTAACTGTATTCATTTTTGTGTTATTGCAGTTTGCCCTTCCTGTGTCAAGGGGTCTTTCTCCTCAAGTTGCCTCTCCACTTCCTTATTGTCTCCATAGGAGGATCTGGCTTCTCTGTATTTCTTGTGGAAGCGTTTTGCCACCGGGCAACTTTGGTGTCCAGTCTGGTGATCTATATTTGCCCTATTTCTGCTCTTGCAGTCAGTGCAGGGCTTGTCCTGATTAATTGAGTCTTCTTTCAGCTTTTTCGCTTTATCCTTGTCAATGTCACAGTGCTTCTTAGTGTGTCCCAATAGCCCACATCTTTGACATTTCATCAAAATCACTCTGGTGTCCAGGGGACAGCGTTGGAATAATATAAACAGGCTGGAATGTTTGCATATTTCATTATAATATAATTTGTTTGAGGCTGTGCAATTTGCAACACATCCATTTTTACTTTTGTATCTACCAATTTCGACATTAATTGGGGTAAGCACGGTTTTTTTCTCTATTGCTTCTTCAACTTCATCCGCAGTCACCTTAAGTGGCAGGTTGTGAATGCAAAACTCTTGATATCTTGTTACAGGTTTTGGTTTCTGGACTGCATCTTCTCTTGGAGTTTCTCCATTTACAGTAATTTGAACAAAATTTATACATGTGAGATTGGAATTTTTAAATAATTTTTATAGATGGAAGAATGGGTGATGGAGTTAATTCTTCTCAAGGGGCCAAACATTTTTCAGAAAAAATTCAGAACTTTTTGCAATAGTATTTCTAAATCAAGTAGGTACCTTTTAATTTTTTCAGTTGTTTGTGAGGAAAGCGTTGCACCCTTACTTTTTGTCTGAGGGGTGAGTTGCCCCCTATACCACTACCCATGCCATGAGTCTACTTGTACATGCCCATTTTACCTCAAACGTTCTGCTTGTAAGTATGTGTTAGGTATGCTTATCCGGCTGCACTTGGTACATATTTTGTTGGAGGCAAAGTAAGTTCTGTTAGGACAAAAACGTAAGCGTGTTCGGCCTGCCAGTGGCGTATTTACAGGGGGGTCAGGTCCGGACACTCCTCATCCTCCCAGAGGCATACATTGGGGCATACATTTGTCAAGTCTGAAATTAATAAATTACAAACAACTTTTTCCTTAGTGGTACTTTGTCTTTGAAAATTTTCAGACGCCCCCCCCCCTTAGAAAAATTTTCTAAATACGCCACTGCGGCATGCAAAAGCAAAAGGGGCACTTCTTGTTTAATGCTCAATGCATTTCATCTTTTCTTTGTTCTACCTTCATTTCACATATTTTTAATTTATTATATATTTCAGGCTCCATCTATTTCTTTGTTCCAAACAATTATTAATTCGCCCATTTGTTTCTTAATTTGTTAATTCATTTTATATACCGTGCGGCTTTTGCTTTTCTGTTTGATATCATTATATACCGTTCAAATATTACATTTTCTGTGCAATGTCGATTTCTCCTTCCGTGCTGATAAATCATACCTCTTTTGATTTCATACGCCACAATTCCTTATTTATGCTTTAGTTCTGAAAAATCAATCAGTCTCTGAAATGTTATTTTTGCTTCTGGGAAATTACATGTAAAAAAAAAATGTAAACACAGAATGAAGGACCCACAGCTAACAAGATTTCCAATTATTTTGCAATTTTGATCACATGTGACATAGTGGAAAATTGGTCTATAGTCAATGGCCAATTTCATGAAATTGGAAATTTCACGGACTAGGCGTAACATATACATTCAATGTTTTTAGGGTCGGCCCATCGCGCAAGGCCAATGGTATTGCAGTCAGCCAATCATTTTCTCCTTTGTCTCAGTTAAGAAGTTCACGCTTACGGGGTTTCTTGTGAGTAACGTTTGTCTATATTAATAAATTTGATTGAATGTTCAAATATGACTCCCCGGAAAGAAACCAGGCTAAGCGTTATCAGTAACGCATGCTTTTCATATGGTAATTGATAACGGCTTGACCGGGTTTCTGTCCGGGGAGTCACAAATTGTGAATTCATTTTCTATCAATGAATAACTGTTCACGAAGTTTTGGTATCTACCTATGTAGTTTGCTTTTACAGAATAGGAGAAAAGTCACTCATGAGATACATCTAGAATTTTGGGTTTCTGCACTACAGCGGATTTAGCGCCAACTCCCATTCAACTGGTACGATTTTTTTGCCTCACCCGGTATTTGGGCTGTGCATCCATCAGAGATGTGCGACCATAGAGTCACCGCTGTCTCTAGTTAACAGGCTGGAATACTGAAAACTGAAAACACTGTTTGAGAGGGCGATGTTTACATACGCTCCTATGAAATGAAACTTGAAAAACACATTATTTGTTGATTTGCAAACAGTATTCAATTCCCAGGCGATAAAGTGAATTTGTACATTGAAAGAGTAAACAATTCTCAATTTTTTGCGCTCGGTCCCATTGAGATTGATTGTCTATGAAGCAAGTTATAAACATTTGGGGAAAAAAAACTATGACAGGGGACAAAGCGCAGTACATTATCACACTTTGTCCCCTGTCATAGTTTTCATTTTCAAACGTTTATAACTCGCTTTGTAGTGCATCAATTTCAACGAGACTTGATTCAAAAAATTGAGAATTGTTCACTCTTTCACTAAATTAATTTACTTCTCCCTTGTAATTGATTACTTGATTCTAAAATCAACAATTGAGGCAGTGGGTGGAAAAGATATCGCCCTTTTTCCAATGATTTTGTGTTTTGATTCTTCAATACCTTGTGTATCTCTCACAAAAATTTGAAAGCATTCTGATCAAAACTGACTGAAAACGACGTGAAAACATGATAAAAAGTTGATAATTTGAACCCATTTGAGCCTACAAACGTTGTACTTATAAGTATGGTTATACTAGTCTATACCATCTACGGTACTACAAAAAAATAGCGTTTGTGCATTCCTATTTTTTTGCTAGTTGACAACAGAACAACTTGATATTTTCATCCCTTCTGTAAATTGCGCAGAACGGACTCACACTTATCAATAATTGGAAAAAGGGCGATATTCTCTTTGCAAACTATTGGGTTCTTGCGGCAATTACGCTATATTTTTCAAGTAAACTATTCATAATTTTGTTGTGTGACGATGCGTGCTGAAGGAGTCCAGGATTCTAAGCTGGAAATCCTCGCCGCCTCAAAATGGAGTTCGGGGAAAAGTAAAATTTCTAAATAAGAATTCAGGGATGCCATCTTATCCTTTAATTTCGTGCCTAAATAAGGACGCTAATTTCATTGGTGCTTGGTAGGATAAGAAAAACCAAGTTCTTACGAGTTTAACTGTCTACGAGAGCGTAGAATCTTCAGTAACTTAATAAAGGACCAAAACTAAAACCATTTTGAGGTCACAAACTGATTTAAACTCGGGACAAGCTCAGAGAACCTATAAATATCCCGAGTCGAGACCTTGGTAGGGCCAGGTCATCCCATAAGAACCAAATGTGTAAATACCACGAGAATACGTGTAAAAATGAATAAATAACAAATGTATTGGAGGGGTTCGAAGTAATAATGTATTGAAATTTGAGTCAAGAATATATAAGAGCCATATTAAATTCGGTTTATGGTTAAGTGGTTAAAACATCCAATCCTAATCTAGGATAAAGCGACTCATTCGATACGTGAGTAACGGGAGTAAAATGAAATAGTAATTTTGCAAACATGAAACAATAGATTGCCGGGTTGTGAAATCATCTCGAGAGAAAATAAAAACTTTAAGTGAAATGAGGCCATAAATACGTAGAGGTTGTAGCCTAACTGAAAAGTAGTCTTTAGAGACCAAAAGAAATAAAATGTCAAAATCAAAAATAAAAGAATCCTTATTGGATTAAAAGCGAACTCTTATGAGAGTACGTGAATACAAAGAAAGAATAAAAAAAGGGGGGGGTCTAATTAGCCCCTATTCCTTAGTAGGTACGCAAATTAGCCCGCCGAAACCCGCTCAAGCGATCAATACAGACCTAGAAGAACTAGGTGTCGATACCAATTCGACTCATCCTTGCCTAAGGGATGAGCGATCTCCTAAAAATAAAAAAAAATAAAAACCTTAGTGGCAAGGCCCGCGATTGTGCATCATTAAACTTTGCGCTTACTTCATATTTGCGACTTACTTTTTTCGCAACAATCCGGTAACCCGCCTTAAAAGACAGCCGCTGAGGGGCTGAGGCAAATACAATAAGGTACCGAACACGTAGAAGAAAAAGACGGTTGACGCTATCACGAATTTCAGCGAAACCAACCGCGCACTGTTGGGGAAATCAGAGCTTCTTAGCTTCCCTCCCCGTAATGATAAAAAAATCAAAGACTACGAGTAAACTCGAAAGTAGATAAAACTGGAAACTATAAAAATGTGAGATTTTCATTCCCCGGGCAAATCATGGAACAAATCGAAAGAAAATAATTAATAAAACTTCGCCATTACTCAACGAGTTTCGAATAAATGCTTTCTTACCAACGGCCATTGTATACAGTAAGAGAAACATGCAAATTAGTTAAACATAATGAAATAGAATAAAAATTAATTAAATTTACGATACGTGATGCGATGATGATATGACGGACGGACGGAGTTGGACGGACGGAATTTCGGACGAAATCGAGGCCGTGGGCGTCAACACTGGTTGCATGACTCCCACGACCGACTAGCCGCACATAGTTAGTATTTTAGGTTTGTGCAAATTTCATAATGCAAATCATCGAAAAGAAATGCGAATAGTTTAGAAGAATTAAAGGTGCATTTTAACCACCAACACGCGGTGCGATTACGGGCGCACTACACGCACAACGAGTCTCGACATACGATTTTGAGGACGAGAAAAGAGAGACTGATTCTATCAAGAGAGAAACCAAACTGAAATAGTACCATAACGCCAGCGTCTTCAAAACCCTGTAGGAGATAGTGGACTTGGAACCTCAGCCAGTCCCATCGTTTTTGCCTCTCGGAGAAATCATATTTTTTTTTTTAACCACCGCCAAAGTAAACAACCCCAATTTAGAAAATAGTAACTATATATTTTTTGCTGCGATTCTCTTCCTAGATGGACTAGAGAAAGGACGAGAAACTCACATTTTCTCCGAGGGCGCCAAGATGTTCTATGATAAGAACTTGCAGACGTATAAAAAATCTAAAAAATCGGATCATTCTAATTTAGTCAAGAGAGAGATTCATTGTATGGTCAAGAAAATCGAGAATTGTTACGAGTCCGATATACACAACAACCCTCGTCTTTTAATTCGTTACAGAGAGACAATGAATCTTTATAAGGATAGCCATGACTGAAGCTCCAGCCGTGTTCACTACACGGAGGGAAGAACGCGAACAGGTACGCTTCGAGTTTGGTTCGAAAAAAAAAATACATAGGGAAAGATACAAGGCGAAAACACCACGTTACAGTTGCTTGAGATCAGAACTAAAATTCCTGAAAGTTTCACCAAAATCGGATGCGTCATTGACAAGTAAAACAATTCTTAATTTTCAAACTCATTTTTCTCAAAACTCAATTTTCCGGATATCGCCCTTTTTCCACCCACTGCCTCAATCAAGTATGTGTTTTTCGAGTGTTTTCACCATAAGAGCCTATGTAATGTGAACCCTCTTGCGCGGCGTTGCCAAGTTTAGTATTCCGGCCTGTTAACTAGAGACGGCTGTGATCAAGTTGATGAAGTCATCAAAGGACAGAAGGCAAACCATGGAATGATGAACACAGAAAAAAATCTTCAAATTGGAATTTTTCAAAAATGGCTTGTTGAAAATTATTTCTTTTTGTACTATACTTATAGCCTAATAATCAAATCCTCTAAAATATGAAACCAAAACCACCGAACCTTTACAAGTCTTCCTTAATTTTATAAGAATTTTTGAAAAATCATTTGTACACAAATTATATGGAGGTTCACCTTTTGCCTTGCGTGCGTGGTGTGTACTGCGTACATGAAGTTGTGTGCGTGTAATAAGCCAGCGCGTAACTAGTGCTGACAAAGGCGCTGACCGGTACAAATACACCTAGATGTAAATAAAGTTACAGAGTATGTATTTTTCTTGAATGAGTACATGGTGAGATGCGCGAGATTAATAATAACTATAATGTTGCAGATATGTAAAGCCAGGATGTTGTGGTTTGCCATGACTGTACAGACTGAGTATCCATAACTCTGTTGCCATAAAATGGTGAAAGGTTTTCCTCAGGGACAAAAGTTGGCAAATCTTCTTTGACAATAGTTTCTTCAAAAAAAGTGCCAATGATGAAATAATTATTCAATACTGTAAGAATAGAAAACATAGGAAGTCAAATGTTAAGTTTGCATACAATTAAAGATGAAAACATAAAAAGAGTTAGTTGACTAATGTAACTAGTTTGAACTTGGGAATTATGGTAATAATAATATATTATTAATGTAGCTGTGATCATTGTAAACTAGGTAATAGATCGAGTTATGGTAATGTCAAAAGCTCCACATCGGATCCGTTTTACCATTTCATTTTAGGGGTACACAACTAGTGACCCGCGAGAGACATGGATGAATAATAAAATTACATCATGAAAACAGAGAGGGAGAGAATACGTGTATAGGAAATAATCAAGTCAGTAAACTGAATCAATTTTACCTGTCAATTCAAGAATGAACAATGAACATGAATACATCCATGGCCGTGATACATCTCAAGTAGAATTCATGAAGTTGATAGGTGGGTATTACAAAGGGAAGTTTTCATCTTCTTAGTAGTGTGGATAATGTTATCGTCGTCACAAGTGAAATTTTGGTATGGATCTATTGGTCAAGAAGCGAATATTGGCTGATAAAGAAGGCCCTATTGATAGTAATAATATTTGCGTTTTTGAGAGCAAAAAAAAAAGAAGAAAGACCATGATGGGGGCGCTCCTGACAGAATTTTTCAAGAACTGAAGGCAATTTGAATAATTGACAGTTGCCGGTTAAATAGTTTATATGGCAATTTTCTATTGGTAACAACGATCATTTGGAAATAACCGCAATAACCGCCCATCATTGTGACCTGAGTACCCTACAGCCCGTCAATTTTACCCTAAATTACCAACTTGGTTTGTAAACAAAAATACGCTCAATGAGAAATACACAGAAACGGTTTATTCTTGGTTTATTCTTGCCGTCTTGCGTTCAGATTTGAAAATCAGAAATAAATAGAGAGCCGCGGATACATTTTCAAATACTTGAGAACTTCCTACTTCTGAATATGAACACGTAGGCCTACATACGTAATTGCTTATTTAGGCCTATTTCAATTTTTCAATCTTCCATTGTGTATTTTTTATGAGCACTGATACAGTGCTAGAATCATGAATGATAAGTACAATCAATGACATTGAAGGGTTTCTGAAGTGTTTGCGCAAATTGTTGGTAAGGAGTAAGCAATGAGTGACGTCACAATAACTCAGTCTATTCAAAATTTCAATAGGTAGGCTATTTTTTATTTTGTGCAGTGTGAATTTGTAAAATATTAAAATTTCAAATAAGGTAATGATGTCATTGTCACACATCAGGTTCCCTTTTTATTCTTGAAATAATTCAGAGCAAGAAATAATAAGTAGGTACAAGAAATCCATCTTAGAGGAAAAATATTTCAAATTCAAACCAATGATTGATATAGTCTGTCCGCAAATAGAATGGTACAATGTAAACAAACCCGCAACCCGCTTCCATCTATGAAAATTGATTAGAATAGAAGGAAGCGGTTTGGGGGTTTGTTGACATTGTACCATTCTATTTGCCGACAGACTATAGGCGTTGTATGTAGAGTTTTTGATACTATTGTACCAAAACATGTCTGAGATGAAATATTTAAAAATAAGAATAATTTCTCTTTTTTGGTATTTCTTTGCATTTTGGCTCATGAAAAAATGAGACTCAGACCATTCAAACAATCACTACCTAGGTATGCTTGTATTTTGTCAAGTCTCATTTGTTGTGGACTTTACAAAATCAAATTATATCAAGTTCGCGATTGCAATCTTGGGCGTGGTGGAATTTTTGGTGGGGGGGGGGGATGTTTTTTCGGCGTTTCAGAGGGTCTAGATCACGATTCTAACATTCGTTCAAATTCATATGTATGTATGTATGTAAGTATGTATGTATGTACTTTTTTTTGTACCTGAATGTTCTCTGTATCTATTTGGTCGATTTCCATGAAATTGAGGGTTAGTGAAGTAGTGAACGTAAATGTGTGTATAGGCTATTACCGACTTTTAGTCAGGTATTGCTCCGGACACAGTTGGGGCAGAAAAGCCCGGGAATGAATTTTCTCGATGTTTTAGACGTCTTAGATCACTGTGAGACTAATAAAAAAATTTCAGGTTTCCTTATATATATAGCCATATTCATTTATAATGCTACTTTTGTCAGCTCAACTCCTCCAAAACTGATGAGTGGATTTTCTTCAAACTTATTCAGAATTAATGTAGTCATGTATCTGAAGTTGTGCACCTGATTTTTTCTTGGAGATCGGTTGTTTATTTAAGCCATTCTCAATTTTCCCTCAAATTTGTAATTGATAATGCTCGGATACTATCCAACCAATTGTCTTCATATGACTGCATGATGCTGCAGTGTATTCAACGTAGTTGATAAAAAATTTTGGGGTCATTTGGATAAATCATTTTCAAGTATTCCTCAAAATAAAGAAATTGAGTCGAGAGTTCTCTCAATTGTATTGTATAAGCCATGAAAGGTCATGAGCCCTATTATGTATCCATGGGAAGGCATTTACTGGCTGGCTAAATTCCCCATAAGCCCTCATACATAGGATGTAGAAATTAAAACTTTCAAAATGCATATTCAAAGTGTTTGGTGGATCTGAAACATATAGCCACGTATTATTTTTTATTTACATAGATATTTCAAGAGAAGTCTTAGCCTACTATTATGAGTAATAATATTTATTCAGAAATAATGATGTAATTACAATATTTGGAAATTGAACAATCTCAAATAATATCTTCTCGGCATCAGTAGCTTCCACAACTTGAGGTAGAATCTCTTGAACTTCTCCCAACGTCTTCCGAGTTCTTTGTCGTTGCTAATTGATTAGGAATCCAACATCAACTTCTTCATGAACTAGATTGGTTTGGCGGTTATACCTTCTTCTAGGTTCTTCATCAGTCTCAGGCTTCTTCTTCAGTAATGCACATCTTCTTTGGACCACTCCCGGACTGGAACTGATTTCTTAGGCAAAACGATCCTACTTATATACAGTTCAACATGATTTTCAACTACCAATCATTATCGCCAAGAACGGCGGTGTTTAGAGCTTGTTATTGATTGGTTCATATAGATGAAAAATGCGATTTGCCTCATTAGCCAATGATCATTGTGAAAAGCATTAGGTAACCAAGCTCATTTCTGATTGGTCGACAAACGCAAGAAGTGGTTGACGTGGAATTCTGACTTAATATTCAGAATAGACTATGGCTGTATTGTCCACTGATAATTATAGGTGCTATGAAGATATGATTGAAGACATGATTGTAACACTACATTTTTTGTTTTGCTAGGCTTAGCAAACAGCTGATAGTCGGAAAACTTGAAGTTTTATCGGCCATCTCAATTTTTTTGTTCGGACTTTGTATTTTTTATCGATATTTTGTTTGTTGCGTCAATATTGTAATACTCCTAGAATTTTGAAAGACCTTTGTTCTAGTTTTTATAACAAAGAAATATAATTGTTATTCTTTTGTATTGAGGGTAGGGAGAGAAATAAAAAAAAAGAAAAGTCGGTTAAATATGTTTACGCTGCTGCGTGAGCATTTTTTCTTAAAAATTGGATTAATAGTTTTTGAGTGGTGAGTTGAATACTAGTTGGTTAACTAGCGCTTAAGGCTTGTTATGGAATCTTCATAGTTTGTTACAAGGTATTTCTTTTTCTTAGATGGGGATGGGGGCGAATGAATGAATAAAATATAAAATGCTAGAGAAGCTACAAAAAAGAAATTGTATCGGAGAACAAAGTCATACGAGCGATTTATTTTATCATCGATTATTTATAATAATATAAATTGCTAGGCAAGCTGCAAAAATGAAATTGCATCGGAGAACGAAGTCATTTGGAGTTGTTAACGAACGATTTGAGAAAGTAGTAAAGAAAAAGTCGCTTTTTTTTTTTAATTATGTCGTCCACATGACTCAGCTCTTATCACCCTTGGCTCCAGAGAGAAAATTCCCTTCTGCCCTTTCCTCTCAACAAGCCCCCAAATCGATCAGAATAAACTGGCATCATATGTTCACTCTTAGTCTCAATTTAATGCCTGGTTTATAGCATTTGTAGTTTCTACTTCTCAATACTGACTTTATTGGAAAATGAGAAAAAAGAAACAAGCAATAGGTCTGTTGATTTTCTTCTAAAAAATAAATAAATAAAAACATTCTAAGTATAGATTAAGCCCGGATCACTCATTAATTTTATTGAATGTGTAGGTAAGACTCAAATTTAGTTGGGAGCGGTTTTACAATGGGGAATAAAAAGGATATACCGGGTGGGCCAGAAAGATGTTACCAGTTAAATGGGAGTTTGCATTACATCCAAAACGCAGAACGTTGGATTCATACTTCAAAACTACGAAGTTTTTCTCTCATTTTCATCCCCAATTTGCGCCCCCACTCAATTAACCTACTACAATTTTCCTGAGCCGAGATATGGACCGAGATAAACCAAAAATTGACCTACATTTGCCATTCTCAAACATTAAAAATTGTTCAAACTTTTAAATTTTACTTGATTTGAGCGTGGAATTTAACGCTGATTCCAAAAAAAAAAAGAAAAAAAAACTACCTACTTATAAATAGGTAATCTTAAAGAGCTTGAAAGCTGGTCAATTTGCAATTTCTTATTTTGGAAATATCTTAGCAAATTGATCAATTTTTTGACACATTCTGGTCCATAACTCGGCTCAAAAATGTCGTAAAAAGTTGAGTAGGGCCTACAGGCGCAAATTGAAAATAAAATCGAGATGTACAAGTTTTGTTGATTTGAAGAATGCATCTAACGTTTTCCGTTTCTATACTGGAACAGAATCAGTGAAAAGCTGAAGACTCTCATTTAACTGGTAACATCTTTCTGGTCAACCAGGTGTATTATCTCCAAAAACTGAAAAAAAACCAAAATATTACGGAATTGAGGTAGCGGGAGGAGAAAGGGCGATATCCGGATATCGCCCCTTTTCATAGGATTCCATGTTTCAATGTTCAATTCATCATGACCATAATTATTGTATTCACGGTGTATCTCTCACAAAATTTTGAAAGCGTTCCGATGTGAACTGACTGTAAATGGCGTGAAAACATCACTGCTTTTCTAATCATAAAAACCAAGTTCATATTTGAAATACAAAGTTTCTCATCTACAATCGTATTATAATCCCACTAATGTAACTACCTCAACAATAACGAGCGAGCGAAGCTAGCGAGCCCAAGACGCGAGCAGCTGTCTTTTAGGAGCTGCCGGCAGGCCTAGCCGCTGACGGGCCGCCTTCAGCAGCTAATAATTTATAAGCGTCTACTTTAAGAGATAGAAGTTTTTAAAAGAGAAATGTACCTACAAATGACTGCTAAAAGAATGATCAATGTGAACCAAACGTCGGACATGCTACGAGAGCTATATTTCTTCTTATCCTCTTTGTAAAAAATCAAATCTTTCAATTTCATATCGACAATAGTGTTAATGAATGCCAGGAATATTAGAATGATCAGTATCAACATAAAAATGACAAACAATATCAGATACGGTAATAAGAGTTTTGGGCGACTCTGGAACAAAATAGAATGGATTTAAAAGAGAAAAAAAAATTCTAAGTCGGATAGGTAGCATTCAAGGAAAAAATGCTTCAGACGACACAATAAGGTGAATAGCGGTACGGGTATCTTGGAAGTGATTGACTGTTGCCAAAAATATAATCTTGAAGGAGTGCAGTGCAGTGTTCGAGGTGAATACTTCTTGGCACCCTGTATCGTTATCGTAACATTTTAAGGGTGTGCTTTACACGTGAAAACGCGAGCGTAAAATATGGTACCAAAAATTAATTCTCACGGCTTCAATTTTGAACGGAGTTTTCTGATCTTTTGAAATGCTGTTCAGGAATGTTTAATTAAGAGCGCTATAGAAGTAGAATTTGATTTTTTTCCCCCCGTATCTCCTTCATAAGCTGTCGGAGTTGGCTAAAATTGGCCTTTTTTCCAATGTTGTAAAAATTTTTTATAGCCAAATTTCGAAATTCTGTTTCTATAGCGCTCTTCATCGAACCTTTCTGTACAACATTCTACAAAATGAATAATGTTAATCGGAAATTCGAGCTTTGAGAATTAATTTTTGAAAGTCATTCCTGACATGGACTGCGCACGTATACCAACACACACCCGACAAGCGTTGCGTAGAGACCTGTGGTAGATTGAACATTGTAGGGTATTAGGGAATTGATCGGCAACCTATTGTACACGAATTCAGAGTTCGCTGACAAGTAAAGCACACCCTTAATCTTATTAGGAAGATGTGTTTAGTCACGGTTAAAAGAGAATATTCTGTTCGGTCGATCATTCGTTGCTTACCTAATTGATAACTCACTGTGACTCAGTCTCGTGATACGATGCAGAATCCACAGTGATAAGTATGTATTAGATAACCTATAGTGATCTATCGGACTCTCCATCAAATGCGTGTTACGTGTTTGTGAGCGATCGCTTATCACTAAACGCAAAAGGCAGGTAAGACAACGAACTTCCCATACACCACTGTACAACTTTGAAATGAATAAATACGAGTAAGAATTCATTCTTTTAAAAGCTGAAATTTTCACGAAACTTTTTTTTATTGTCCTTAACCGATAGCAAAAAGTAGGTATTTGACAATTTTGAATAATATTTTAAAATACCAGCTGCCATAAGAACGCGTGTGTAAATTGTGCCTGCCTTTCACGTACCCTGCACCGCTCCCGCGTACTTCTAGCGCTCACAGCGTTTTCGATGAGTCCGATATTTAGGTTAGGTATTCAATATATATCTGTGGCAGTTTTCAATGATTTTTGCAGAGTACAGCGGCATTGCGCCAGATACGAATATAACAGATAAAAAGAAAATGAATTCACGGCTCTGCTGATGCTGTCGTTTGTTATAAAGGAAGACGATACATCGACCGACGCGACGTTTCGGTGCCGTGAATATTAGGTAAGTACTTATTTGAGACCGTCGTGACAAGTTCAACTTTCCTACAGCAATATAGGTAGCATTCTACATTATTGTTGGTCATTGAAGTAATCCGCCTGAGATTTAATACCATACGCGAATATGAAAAATTTTTGTGATTTCCTGAAAAATTTCAGTCAGTATCTAACCAAGACTATTGATGTTGACTACCTTGCCGATAGCATATACTGCCAAACTTGCAAATAATATCAATACGACCCAGACCAACAAGGTCATCACACCAAAAAAACTGAACTCCTCTGAAACAAAAAGAAAATACAAATAAAAGTACCTAGGTCTATGCATTATGCACACAGAAGAAAAATATTATTTTAAATTATTTTTTTTTACACGAGCTTCCTAGCTGCGATAAGTTGAATTTTAAAATACCTAGCTTATTCATTTATTTTTTCTATGGACGAACGAGGAACGTGGCGGCGTTTATCATTTTTTACCTCACTCAGTTTGTCAATTCTCCCTCATCAAATAAACACGACCTCTACCGGTACCAAATCAAACACTCTCCCCGCTGGTTGACCAATAAAGCAAATTGGTCAATCCTACAGAAGTCACCTCTTCCCTTCTCGATACGAATAGGCTACATGGACCACACAAGGAGCTATCCCATCTTTCATAAATTTCATACTTGAAGCTGCCAAATCTTCTGTTCTTCTTTCTTCTGGCAACCACAAACCGGGTCAGGTTTCTTAGTGGTCACGGAAAACCCTTCAAGTATAATATAGAAAGTCTAATCTTCAATCCGAATTCAGTGAAGTGAATACAAAAGAGTCTGGGCAAAATCTAGAGCCATGATCTGTTCCTGTGTGAAATGATTTTGAAACTCGTCATACGTCGCGGGTTTGAATATACCCGTTATCCCTATCCATCCGTGTGGAGAGATACCAAGAGAGGTTATTTATCGATTAACTCATCATTCTACTCTACCCTGTCACTCAACTAACTTCAAATTCATTACCTAGGCAATCTCTTCTCTTCAGGGCATAGCGAATGCACTTGCTTCCAATTTTTCGGCAGTTTCATCAGATATAAAAATCACCGCGATCTCCTATCACTTCAATCTCCTTTTCACTTATCAAAACACAGAATAAAACTCTTTGTATAAATATTTTAGATTCTCACAATGTTCATCCTTACAACGTGCGTCATTTTCACTCACTGGGCTCCATTCAAGTGCCCATCCGAAATCTTGGAAACGCATCTTCCGGCGGCCGATAATATTCACGCTTCTATTCTTATACAAACCTTCACCCCGATTCCTTTTCATACCCCCTCTCAATATTCAATTACTGTATATTCTACTGAAAAGAACATAATATTATTAACGATTACAACAGAAAGAACCTGAGAACCTTCTGAAGATCCCTCTCTTCCGATTCTTACATCAGTCCTACAGCAAAAACTAGCGTCATCGGAAAATTATTTCGAAAAATACTAAACAAAATATGACTTTTATGGCACCTTGAATCCAAAAATACTCTCTATATGGTTTTTGAAAGGGTCGAAATACTCTTCAACCTTAGGCAGGCCTCCTACAACAAATCACCGACGCAAAAAAAAAAAGAAGAAAATTTTCAATGTTTCTTGGGTAGGTTATCACTTGAATTTTCAAGTAAAACAAATAAAATGAAAATTCTCCCGGCCATAAGAGGCACTGAAATACCCATAAGCGATCACTGTCTGGGGACAAGCTTCTGTGAAATTCCGCTCGAAAATATAGAGAGCGACTCTTCACTCTTTGGTGTCCACTCGCGAATTTGAATCGTGTTTGTGCAAATCACTTGTGCCGTCTATAAATGCCGGTATAATATCTACTTACCGCATTGTCCACAAGTGTCTGGACTAATCATGATTATCATATTTCGAATCATTTCTAAAATGCCAAATATCTGATTAGGAGAAGAAAGAAAAAACGATTGTACAAGTATAGGTATTAGGTTTAATATTATACTTATTTGAGTCGAAATCGTAGGCCTGCGTTTGCCATTCTCGAGAATTTCGTCGATGGCGCTCATTCACAAATACAATAACTTGAAGGAAGTAAAGTGTCAGAGGGATTTTGGTGTCAAGGTGATCACTCTGACAAGAGAGGGTTCAATTTTATGATTGTCTAACTTGAGATGTCTATTGCGGAGTTCGGAGTAAGCGCACAGAAATGAACTGAATTTAAATAAGAAAACTATGATGCCGAATTCTATAAATGCGACTGAGGAAACTGGGTAGAAAGGGTGCATTAGAAAGAATATACGTTTGATAACTCACGTAGTCACGTTAGATGAATCTTACATACGGTATATTATTAGTATTACGAGTAAAATCCGTAAGCACAATACGATAGAAAAATAGACATATGCAGGTCACTGTTACAATCCAGAAAACGCGTGAAAAGTACAGGAAAACGTGAACTCAGCGCGCAGTGCAGTGGTCGGAAATCGAAAAAAGGTTAACTTAGTTCCTCATTTCCTCATAATAGCTCATAAAAAAGTGAAAACGACCACCTACATATCGTATTTTCGTCGGTAAATTCATTTTTGAGGTCATTTTTGTACCAACCCCTCACCAAAAGAAGCCACAGGGAACTGAACGCTTTTGAAACTTTGAAGTAATACTTCCCGCGTACTACAGCGGTTGAAAAGAGGGCTAAGGGGTTTCTTTTGATCGCTGAATTCATTTTTGCACTCACTTTTGAGGTAACCCCTCATTGAAAAGTGCCTCAGGGGGTAAACACCTTCTAAATTTGAAATACATAATACTTTCTTCGTAATTTATTAGCTAAGATGACACATAAGGGGTTTTTTCGGTCGCTAAATTCATTTTTGAAGTTATTTTAAATGTAACCCCTCACCAAAAAGTGCCACAGGGGGTCACCAGCTTTACAGCTTTAAATACTACTTTCTTCAGAATTTGTTACGCTAGATGCTAGTTGCAAGACTCTTCTAAATTGTTGAAATTTTTCTCCAAAATTGGTATCACAGAAGCTGGGCCATCGAAAGAAAAACTTTTTTCTGTTCTCTAAGAAGCTATCAAGGCGATGAAGGTCTAAAGCAGGCATGGGCAACCTTTTACGACTAGCGGGCCATAATCCAGCTACTGGCACGTGGCGCGGGCCGCACATGTTTGTGTACATGATTTTTACAAATTGAAAGCCGATAAAGATAGCGTCGGGTTCGTGGCAGAACTCACCAAGTCACATTATAGTAATTTTACAGGAGAGCAAAAAAACTGTTAGTGAATTCTGCCTGCCGAACACGACCAAGATGCTATTCACCAAGTCCCCATAAGGTTAACATGGGTGTAGTGAGTTTTACCAGCCGAAATTTTGATGTTTTGGACTTGGTGAAAAAGAATATTGACAATAACTTTAAAAAATAATGCGAAATGGATTTGATGAGTTTTACCAGCCGATAGAGCTCGCTCTGACCGATCTATCCATATATATAACTCAAAAACGATAAAATTGGACTTGGTGAGTTCTGCCAAGAACCCGACGAATTAGGTTCATGACCAAGAAAAGTAAAGCGTTGGAGGAGCTGGCACACGAAAAATGGATGTGACGCATTGTTCTCTCAACAGACATATGTGATCATCTGAATGTTCTGAACTTCAAATTACAGAAACAAAAGAAGTTCGCATTTGAGTTACTGAATGATAATATTAGGTACAGCATTTGAAAATAAAATTAAATTGTTTATCTCGCACATTGAAAATGGTAATCTCGCCCATTTTTCAACGAGCTCTGAATTTAGACCTGCCGTAAGTACTGCCCCTCAAACGAACAAGTTTGTAAAACAATTGAAAAAATTGAAAGAAGATTTCAGACTCAGATTCATAGATAATATAAGAAAGCACGAAACAGTTTTTGGACTTGTCGAAAATCCCTTCATCGCCGATGAATATTCCATGAGTGAGGACCTCCAGCTGGAAGTCATCGAAATAAAAGCTGACTCGAACCTTCCACGGCTGTTTGCGGAAAAACCACTGTTTGAATTTCATAAACTTCTATGTTGCGATACTTATCCACGATTGCGGCGGATAGCCTTACAAGTCTTTTGCCTTTTCGGTTCCACATTCCTGAGTTAGCACACTTTCTCCATAATGAAATCAATGAAGACGTCCTATAGGAGTCGTTTGACTGACAAGCACCTCCACTCCATGCTGCATTAAAGTTAAGAGTCTATAATTTTCAACTAAATATTCAAGCATTGAGTACTGGCACACAAACACAAAATTCAAGTGCATTTTCTATTATTTTTTCAGTCTGATCATTATTTTACTACATTCCTTGTACGTACTTCGATTACCGCATGAGTTCTGATTTTTAAAAAAATTTTTTCAGTGAGACTATTTTGCTACTCTTCTTGTATTTCAATTCACGAAATTTCTGATTTAGACCTAAAATGTGATGAATTGTTTTTTTTTTTTGAGTTTTCATTTTCTCTCCGCGGGCCGCACAGGCTCTCTCCGCGGGCCGCAGGTTGCCCATGCCTGGTCTAAAGCGTGAGAAAAGATGATAATAAAAAACAAAAAGAGGGAAAAGGTAATGAATTATCATTTTAAATTTTTATACAGTCGTTTTGTCCAATAATAGCGATTCAATTTCAGGATCTAGGGGCATATTTTTTTTCAATGTGTTCCAATGAGATGGAGTACTCAACAAGGGATCAGAACTTAGAAACAACCAATTGAAAAGATCAAAATTGGTGGTCTCTCAGGAAGTTTTTTAGGTGAAATGCTCCCAAAAGAATTTGAATTCTTTAATTTTTGACTCAACTGCCTCCTTACTCATCTCCCCTATATTGGCAATAAAAATTCCAAAATGATATCAAAACGCATACTCATCAATTTCAAATGTGATCGACAGATCATGTTACGCAGGTCAAGTTGCGCAGGTCATGTTACGCGGCTAGGTGTGATTTAAAATAGATGATTTAAAGAAAAAAAAAAAAACAACAAAACAACAAAAAAAAAGTGAGTACACTGTAAGGAAGAAGAGAAAAGAGTACAACTTACGTGTTGCGTGCGTTTTTTGTCAAATTTGCCATTTTGAACGACCGTAGCAGCCGGAATGGCGGCTATGGGCAAGCAAAGTTGGGCTAGGCGAAAGGCATTGACCTCACTGAATACAGGCAGCCCAGCCTCGTTCAACGCGACCTGACGTGACCTCCTTAACTAAATCGTTCAATTTCGACATTTAGTCCCTTAAAATCGTTAGGATAGGCAACTTTACATCCATATGGGTCAATTATTTAATATGGTGTTTTTTGACACCCTTTCTTGCACCTGACAATGCTATGAACTGACGTGATTTTTCAACGCTGAAGCGATTCAATAAATTTTCAGATTTCTGAAATTATGAGCTTGTAATGTGGTAATACTGACTTCCTCAAATGTTGCAAATAGAGGAAAACACAAAGGGTTCTGTTAGCTACAAAATTTCATACCTTTCCAAGCCTCACAAGAACCTTCATTTTTGGATTGAAGTTCACCTTTTTAGGGGGTCGGCCCGGTTCTCGAGGCCGACCGTATTGCAATCACTATTTTCTTCTTCTTCGGCTCGGTTCAGTCGCTCACGTCATATCACGGACGTCACGTACAGTAGTCCACAGCGCTATGAAGAGTGGGTATTTGTGTGTTATTAGGATGGCGTAATCGGCGTGTTTGAAAATGAGCGTTATCGGCGTAAGCATCGTGGAGTTTTTACGCAAATGCGAATGGAACAATTATTTAAGGGACCGCGACAATGTGGAAAGTGTCTGTCATCATAAGTACCGATTGCCTATTAATAGATTTGATTGAATGTTCAACCTCTAAAATTATTGTCTACTTTTGTTCTTGAAGTTGTGGCGTCTATCTAGGTAGTTTGCTTTTACAGAATAAACAAAAAGTGATGAGTTATGAATTCTTGAAATTGGTTCAAATACTTTGAAGGAAAGTTGTGTTGAAGCTGTCAAAGCGGTGTAGTGGAATAAACAAATGATTCCTAAGTTTTGCGATCTGAGCATATAATTGGTATCGAGCTACAATGAACCAATTTTTACCAAACTCAATATATATCCTCCATACAGATGCCTAAACAACATTCATAGGTTGGAGCCCCCTCCCCTCCCAAAGTGAGGGAGCATGCATTCGGGGCCCTAAATATGAATCAATTTTGACCAAACTCAATATATATCCTCTATGCAAATGCCTAAACAACATTCATAGGTTAGAACCCCCAGAGCTCTATCCCTCACCCCTAGGGGAGGGAGTGTGCATTTGAAGCTCTAAATATGAACCAATTATTATATATCCTTGGAAGGGGGAGAGCGCATTTGAAGCTCTCAATATGGACCAATTGTGACCAAACTCAACGCATGTGACCCAGTCTACAGAAACCCAGCTCATTTCATTGATCAGCAGAAAGGTATCTATGCTATATATCTACTTGATTTTATCCAACTTGAGAGAGCTGCCCACAACCTGTGTTGCTTGCATTGCAAGATGGAAGGGAACTTGTATTGAACACATACAACTTCTCTTCCCTTGTGTAATACAAGCGTGCTAATTTGTGGGCAGCTCTCAAGTTGGATCAAGTATAGTTTAGTTTCTTTGGCTTTTGGATCAGTTGGACGCTCACGTCATGTCCCAGACGTCACGTACAGTAGGCCACAGCGCTGAAATTGGTGATAAAGATGTTTCTAAAAAGAAAGAAAAAAAAAATTCATCACATTCAGGCCGACCCTTAATTTCCGACCACTGCATTTTTATTTTGTAGATCGTCACCGTTTATATAGGGACGCGGGTTTTTTCTACGTTTTGTCTTCGCCGCTGAGGGTCTCAGGATGGAAGGATGAGTTCGTGAGTGGATTCGAACGGTTTCTTATTTCGACGCTGATCACCTTGTGAAGAGATAATGTTGAAATCCGATCCTTGGTTTACAAGGAAATAGGAATTGCAATTTGTGGAGGTTCTGGAGGGTTGATCGGTATGGGATTTAGAAGAGAGGTGCGCAGAGGAGAGCTGGTTCGCGTGTCAAGGTCAATTATTCAAAATTTGGAATGGCGTATCCTCAGCGCTCAGTTTTCCAGAACGTACAGGTTTCCAGATTGTGTAGAGGTTAGAGAGCAGTAGCGAAAGAATTTTCTCATGCTATCCATTTCATTGCCTTCTGCTGATGATTCATAATTGAAGCGATGCATTTGTAGAGGAACAGACAAATAGACGGTTAGCCTATCTAACAAGAAGACTGTGTGCAATCGGGAGAAAAATGTCAGGTGCTTTTTAAATTGGCGTACATTCGGCAATAGGGCGTGTTTTTTTTTTTTTTTTTTTTGCCCGACCACTCCCAAAAACAGCATAACCTCCACATTTACCGTTAGGTTCCAAATAAAAAAGTTTGACGTATTATTTTCCATAATAGAAAAAAGATCTCGGAATATTTCAAAAACAAAGAAAAAATAAGGACTTGTATGTTTATATTTTATGAACTAGAAGCTTCTCCCTTTCTTTATAGCATTTACTATCAAAAATCTTCGAACAAATGATTAAATAAATGGCTAGAGTCTCTGCATCTTGTATTAAAGATACCTATCTACTGATCGTGTCCTACTTCAGCTTGTATGGTAAGGTGGGGTATAAGTATGACAAAATTACAAGAATATGACGTCAAAAAAACATGCCCCATTATAATATACTACTTACATAATATTTCTGCGCAAGGGTAGGCACGGATCGCAAAAATTTGATCCGGATTGTAAATTGCAAATCGTCCGTCTCACGGCAGATTGGATCGCGGATCAATCATTGTAAATTGGAAAGGATTTGGATCACGGATTCGTAACATTTTTTCGCGATAAATGACGGATCAATCAACTGCGTGGATCAGAACATTTGATCTGTGATCCGCGAGCGCAGCGTTTGGACGTTCCCGGGAATCCAATTTTTGACTGGGAATTCCCGGCCATTTTGCGGAAACGGAAATTCCATTGTGGATTTGCATTCTACATTGTTTTCTTATTATTTTGGGCCAACTCGTCCCGCTCTTCTCAATTTGGTAGAAGTAGGATGACGATGTTGTAAACAAAATACTGTAGTTTCAAACATTGTTTAGAACATATTTAAAACAAATTAGGTGAAAATCGGTAAAAATAAACATTTTTATTACAGAAAAACAAGTTTTTTCTTCACGAAAACATGTTTTTTCCTCATAGAAACATGGTTTTTCTCCTTATTGGGAATTGGGAATATTTCAGAGTCGGGAACGGGAATGCCAATTCCCGGGAATTCGTTCCCCGAGAATTTGAAATGCTGAAGTTCCTTTACATCACACTTTCAGTGACTTTTATATCATCGGCAGTAGACTATTTAGCATGAGCAACAACCCGTCGAACATTTCTCATGGCGTGGGGTGGCAGTGACGGTGACGGTAGCGTGTACACCGCAAAGTGAATACCATATCAAACCCTGTCGTGCGGCTGTGGTGTGTTGCGGTCCTTACCGTCACGCACGGATTCATGATTTGGTAATACGCGAGCACTTCTTTGATTCTAGTCACTGTAAGTATCCTAGCCATGTTATTATTAATACTTGCGCTTAATTTCTGAAGATTAGCAGCTTCGAACGTGGTCACCACCTGGATAGATGACCGTCTTCTTTTTTTTTTTTGTTGCGGTATCCATGCAGTATGGTGTACGCGCTCACCACAGCAACCTAATGGGAGCGTAAAAGTGATCCGTGCATCAGCGTATCACCAAATTTGAGCGTCAGTGGCCATATACTTCTCCATTACATAGTTGTAGCGCCGCTTCTCGCTCCCCTATTTGGAGAGGGGATAGGATGGTTCCAACATATGAACATTGTTTGGACATCCACAGAGAGGATATATATTGAGTTTGGTCATAATTGATTCATATTTAAATACAAAACGCGATAATAAAATAATGATATTATGAAAAGAGTTCAAGGCTTGCGACTACACAGCATACAGCTTGCTCAACTGTGACATCAGCGTCCTAACTGAGACAAAAGATAGAAAGAAAGAAAGAAAGAAACAAGCAGCCAGTACCAGGCTGGAAGAGGGTCGGCCAATCTTTTCTCTTGAATTTTGATCGATTGATTTTCCATTACGTCACAATGTCAAATTGCAAAATATTGCAGAATGCTGCTTGCTTAAATGCTGAAGTTCTTTCTCATCACACTGTCAGTGACTTCCATACTTGGACTGAGCTACAATGAATGCACGCTCCCCCCCAGGAGGGATAGAGCTCTGGGGGCTTTAACCTATGAATGTTGTTTAGGCATCTGCATAAAGGATATACATAAAGTTTGGTCAAAATTGGTTCATATTTAGGGCTCAAAATGCACGCTCCTCCACTTGAGGAGGGGAGGGGGGCTCTAAACTATGAATGTTCTTTGGACATCTTTATGGAGGATATACATATTGAGTTTAGTCAAAATTGGTTCACTGTAGATCAATACCGATTATATGCTTCAATCAGGATACACAACAATCATTTTATTTATTCTGCTATACCGCTTCAACACGACTTTCATTCACATTGTTTGGATCAATTTCAAGAATTCATCTCTCATCACTTTTCTTCTATTCTGTAAAAACAAACTACAGAGGAAGATACAGAAACTTTATGAACAGTTATTCATCCGCAGAAAATAATTATACAGTTTGAACATTCGATCAAATTTATTAATAGGAAAATGTTACTCATGATGACCCACACTTTTCACATTGTGGCGTTCCCACCTCATTCCTAAATAATTGTTTCATTTACATTCAAGTAAAAACACGCATTCAGGTAAAAACACGACGACGCCGATAACACTAATTTTCAAACAGGCGATCCTAATACAAAATAATAACTCACAATTGAACCGCACTTGCTTGAACCACAAAATGCGATGATAACAGGAAAAGCGCCAACGACACAAGGCTATTCAGCATAGCTCACAC
Organism: Aspidiotus destructor; assembly: GCA_035079395.1. NCBI lineage: Eukaryota > Metazoa > Arthropoda > Insecta > Hemiptera > Diaspididae > Aspidiotus > Aspidiotus destructor. The sequence goes on along the minus strand of JAVHKZ010000002.1, from coordinate 60,206,879 downwards.
AGAAATACCCACAAAGAAAAAATTAGAGCATTCAATCAAAATTATTAATACTCGCCTAATGGCCGCGAGGCGCGCCTTTCATACCAAAACAAAAGTAAAATAAATTTGAAAGTAAAATGAATTTGTTATTCCAGAAAATTCTAGAACAAAAAACAGAAGTAACAAATTTTGCGCAAAGTCACCCTAAAATCACTGAATTTTTTATGCAAAACGGAAACGAAAATGAAAATAACAAACAGAAATGAAAATAACGAAGGAAAAAATAAGAAGTCTCCAAATAACGGGCCGACGTCGATACCTAATTTTCGAACACGCGATCTTAATAATGATAACAGGCAAAGAGCCAAAGACACAAGGCTACTCAGCTGGGCCGAAAAACATGCCGACGCCAATAACACTAATTTTCAAACACGCAATCCTAATACAAAATAACACAGGATTGAGCGGTACTTGCTGGAACCGCAAAACGCAGTGATAGCAGGCAAAGAGCAAAAGACGCAAGGCTACTCAGCATATAGCATACACAAAAATACCCACAACTTACTGCGCTGTGGACTACTGTACGTGACGTCCGTGACATGACGTGAGCGTCTTAACTGATCCGAAGAAGAAGAAGAAGAAGAAGAAGAAGAAAAAAGTGATTACAATACGGTCGGCCTCGAGAACCGGGCCGACCCTAAAAAGTGATTACAATATGGTCGGCCTCGAGAACCGGGCCGACCCTAAAAAGTGATTACAATACGGTCGGCCTCGAGAACCGGGCCGACCCTAAAAAGAAAAAATAAACCCTACAACGTCAATACCTAATACACCAATATAAGCGAGATCACTGCTTCAGACGCAGAAGAGTCGAGAAATACCCACAACATTCCGCGCTGTGGACTACCACGCTGTGACGGGAACGTTTTAACTTACCCGAAGAAAGGAGAAAGAAGAAAGTGATTGCAATACGCTCGACCTCGTAGGACAGACCGATCTTGAAAAATGATCCGGATCAGTCGTGGATCGTAAAGCGCGGGGAAAAAATGATCCAAATACGGATCACGGTCCACGGATCGCCAATTTTGGATCTGTGATCCGCGATCCGATCCGTACCCGGCCCTGTTTCTGCGGAATGCAAGTCTCTTTCGACCCTGCTGCACAGAAGGTTAACAATTTTCAAGCTGAAAGTACACATTTATGTAGGAAAAAATTGGATGCGTTATTCTATATTCCAGTGGAACTTTTTATCAGATTGAATGGATCGTTATTTTATCGGCTACGTTTCACGCAAAGAAGGTAGGTAAGCGGTAATCTAATTCAGCAGCGAGCTGATGTTGATGCGGAGTAAATACAAAGATCTAGGATGAAGTACACTCATCAGCAGCGTGTGTGATGGAATTAAATTCGTAGGTAACCGGTAAATAGGTACTATAGGTAGATAGACCGTATATCTAGGTACAAGTACTACCTATGTAATGATACGTAGGTACCTAAGTCGTAATGTACGCATATCTCCTTCTGACCTGTCAAGAATCCTGCTTAAGTTATAGCCTATACTGAGTAGTCGATAAGGATAATGAATGCTTCATATCTTTATTGCCTAATATCTATTGTACTATTCAACTGAAACAGTTTCGCGATTAGTTGTAGGCTCACGCGTACGTAAACGTAGGCTATATCTCGCACTCGTATAGCAGACGTCATAAATAAGTATGTTTTCGATTTATAAAAAGATGGTTGAAGAATCCAATAAATTTATTGAATAGGCACCTAGGTACCTATAATTATTCTGAAATACAAAAATATTGACACATTTCGATGCGTGTATTGTGTAAAAGAAAAGAAAACAACGAATTGAAAACACGTACCGTACAACGCGACGCGACGTTTACAACGAGTGCAAGATACGGTCTACGTTTCGTTTACGTGCGCGTACAATTAAAAAGTAGGTAAGTACGTCTACTCCATAAAGCTTTATCCTTATATCCACTCGTACACGTGTATAGGTTAGAGGCAAGATAATCGACAGATTAGAATGAAATGTGCGAACATATTGCAGCCTATACGTACTCGTATGGTACCTAACATCACACCTACACCTATCCCTCGAGTGTTTCATTAGGTACAATTTGACGGATTTCTGCAACAGGGTAACAATCATGCACATATGTATATGTGTATATGCTAAGTATTACCAAAAGAAATTTACTGGCCAGTGTTCATTCATTAGAAATCATACCCAAGTGAGACTGAGTCGGAAATTAGACAGTTATTTTAGAAAGAAAAAGAGAGAGAAAAAAAAAAAAAAAAAACCCATTAAATATGGGGTAGACTATTTATGAGTTATTGGTAGAACGTACGTGTATATTTTAACTTACAATAATTATACCTATACCTACCTATAATACTTATTGATGCGCGATAGGTAAATTACTTAGGTACTTACTATATTTAGATATATTGTGATGGTTGCAAAACTTCTAACCTTGACTTTATTATTTGAAAACATCGGAGACAGAGATGAAATACTTATCCTTAGAGGCATTGTAAAATTCTCATTGAATTGTTTTGCGAGTTACATACGATATGGCGTTGCGTGTTTGTATGCATAAGAGCTAGCCAAATCGTCGCTTTACTAATCTAAGCCACAGACGGAAATCAGTTCCAACTTGACGATTGCGAAGCCACACGAAGAGAATTTAGCAATATTTAGCGTGTTTCTGAAGTCACCAGGCAGCGTACAAATTTTGTAACCTGTCTTCGATGTGCTCGTATAATATCAGGCATAAGTATACGTCTATGCTCAAGCCCTCAGAAATTTTACTGAGATTTACTCGCGCACATCTAGGATATTTACAATGATCAAATCAAATATGGTGGGTATCACTAGAAAGAAACCTAATTAACGAACAAAAGAAAACATTATTTTCAATTTGAGCGTTAAAACTGACTCATAAATAGGCCCCCCGCTGAAAATGAATAATATAATGTGAAACTTTACAACAACACCGCACTATCCTCCAAACTTACAAGATTTTTTTTTTTTCTTTTTTTTTTCTTCAAAAAAAAATTTAATAGATACTTATTTAATTTGACTAGTTGCAGTTATTCTGGGCAACCTACTACACATTGATACATCTTGAATCATGAATTCAATCATTTGTAATATTTTAAGAAAGAATTGAAATACTTTTCACACAAATACTTTTCTTATAAGTTATTTCCAGATTATGTTTCCCAATACTCACGTTCCGTAGGTATCCTTTAATTTTTAATTGTTTCTCTTGCACTTATAATATGGCGGGCACTGTTGAAAACATAATATCTTCAATCGTCAAATCCGTCTGTTTCTTCTTTTGTTTGTTTTTTTTTTTTTTTTTTTTCTTCTTTTTTGCGCATGGATGGATTGTTACATAAAATTGTCGACACGCGAGGACGATAAAAACCAAGAAAGTAGGTACATATATTATTTTAATAGTACAAAATAGGTATAATAACAGAAAAGTTATTTACACAATGGGAATCACAGAGAAGTTGCTACTTATTTTAAATTAATAACACAAAAATTGATGTTTAGGTATAGGTAAATGTAATTAATTGGCTAGGCTACTAATCCTAAAATAGAAATACCTAATAATATTATACAATGAAATGAAGAATAGAATAAAAGAAGAATCAGTATGCTATGATCCTTCCAGAGCCTTTAAATACCTACGTAAGTACAAGTATAACGGTAACTAGAAAAAATATTTTCAACATTCTCTTTTCCTCTTCTTCATCAATTACTCGAAATAAAAAGGTTTCTTCGGCTTTAATTTTATGAATACGACATCAATTATGGACGATATCGCTAATTATTAATTTAAATAAAAGATCATTCGATGGAACTGTGCCGACTAATAAAACGTTATTCGAAGGTAATATAAAATGAGTTTAGTCTACAACTATTCGTACCTACTACGAGTATCCAATATAAGTAGGCATACTATTTGAATCATAGACGTGCCATTGACTATACTGCACAGTATACTTTGCCTGTACGTGTGTATGGTAGTCACAATGTGGATATGCTTTTATGTGTAGGAAGTGTTGAAACGAAAATACAGGTTCGTACAAAGCAATTCGGACACAACACAAGAGCGAGGAACAAGTAAGTACACAGCAAATGAGAAAAATGGAGGTAAATTTTATAAATATCTTCGTTCCGATTAGAGCAGAAAACACAAAGGCGTCCGAAACGTCCTCAGCGCCTACTTCGTTTGTTCAACAAAGAAACTGGAATAGAGGGGGAAAGGGGGCAAAATGTTCCCGTCGCGAAAAGAAACGACGACGAACGAGTACAGTCATAATATTAATACAGTGATTGTGAAAAACAGACAACGCCTTCTAGTCACTAACATCCTGTTGTTGCAGCTCGACAAATTGGCGACAACGGAGTAACATCTACCAATTGTTGCTCAATAACTACTCATATCAACAGTGGTGGCGATCCTATAGGTGCTCTCGAGCCTGAGCACCACATGAAAAATTGAAATTTGCCTACAACTAAATATTAGGGTCATTTTTACTTTCATCCAGCCGCAAGAAAAAAAATGAACACCACACGGGGCAAAAATGGATCGCCCCACCTCTGCATATTGACTGTCTCACAGACATGGAACAAAGTTCAGACTGCAATGCTTGAGAAGCTTTACATGTCTTTCTTTCTTCTTTTTTTTTTTTTTTTTCTCTCAACATAACAATTCTTAGAGCATGATTTTTTTTTGCAATTTTCTTTTCATCTACATTACATTAAGATAACGTTTTATACGTCGGTACAAACCGTCAAATAACGAACGCTATCCTTATTAATTACTCACTTCTTATAGGAATGCATAATTATGAATTTTAATTTGTCGCTTTCCTCGAGTTGTATGTAAGATTTCCAACGTTGAAGCAATGGAAATTTAATCCGGAAAATCCCCCTTTGCAAAAAAAAAAAAAAAAAAAAAATTAAATTAAATATTAATAATACTTAAGAATACTTACTTAAGAATAATAATAATGATAATCATGAAAGAATAGTAGCCATCATAAATGAAGTAATTGAACAACCCACGAAAATGCCAGACTTTGTAACGAAATGCAAAACGTACCTAAAGCCAAAGAATGAAAAAACAGGAGAAGATCCAACAAGGGACAGACCAATATATGCTGCCCTTCGCCTCTCGACAATATATAAAATACTCACAGCAAGTATATAACGGCAAAAATAACAAAGTAGTGTGAAGAAAACAGAATTATGGCCGAGCAATAGAAAGGATGTAAAAAGAACACGTTAGGCTGTAAAGAGCAACTCATACTAGGTAGATCAAGTTGTAACACAAACACAGCAAGCAAATAGGAAGAAACGTAACTTGTTTGTACATCACATATATTATATAGAATAGATTATCAAAAGCCTATGACTCTTTGCCCCACTCACGGCTAGCGCAGTTACTAGAAATTTACAAAAATACTTGAATGAAAAATTCGTCAAGTAGCAATGGGAAAATGGAAACAACATTGGTGCTAAATGGTGTACATACAAAAGCATCCGAATAGAACAGATCCAATTAAAAAGAGGGATATTCCAAGGGAACGCGCTCAACCCTTTCTGGTTCTGTCTCGCAATAAACCCGCTATCAAATATAAATACGGATACTCAATGGGAAAAGCAAGCGCAGCCAACCTAACATATCTGCTATACATGGATGATGTCAAGCTATATGGAAGAACAAGACGGGTGATGCGCGCAATACCTAATGAAAATAACACACAAATTCTCCAAAGATATCAGAATGTCGTTTGGTATCTAGATAAATGCGGAACAGTTACCATAAATAGAGGCCAACAGAAGCAGCAGCCAGAGTGGAAATAGAGATGGAAAGCGAGAAGACGATGATTGAGGCACTACGCCCACTACAGGAGAATGAAGTGTATTCAAATATTTCGGCATTGAACAATCCAAAGTCCCACAAGTCAGCAGGATGAAAGAAAAGCTAAAGTAAGAGTAGGTATACAAGACGACTTAAAGCCATTTGCAAAACTAAATTGAATAGCAAAAATGTATTCGAGGCAATAAATACAATGGCGATCTCAGTACATACTTATGTATTCATTCGTTTGGAATAACCCCGTGGAGTGACACGGAAATAAACGAAATACAGATGGGACTCGAACCACCCTGACGAGAGCTAAACACCACCATCCTAAAGCGGCCATCGAGAGAGCAATGCTACACCTAGAAGAGAGGGAGGAAGAGGCCTCCTCCTATGTCTAGCAAATCTGAGAGATAGACCAATACTAGGAATGAGAAAGTACTTCCGGGAGAAACAAAAGACCAGCCAATTACGGTACTAAAAGAAGTAGCACAAGCAGATAACGCACTCACACCACCGCTGAAGCTGAACAAAGAAGATTGTGAACTAGAGCAGAAAATAGTGAAGTGGAACGTAAGCAATCCAGAGTAAACACAAGGAGAGGGAAGGCACTTCACGGTTGGTTCTACAACGAGTTGTACACAGTCCTTCATCAGTGGATACGCAAGCATCATGTACCTGGCTCCAGAGAGGCACAATATATTCAGAGACGCAGACGGAGGGATTCACAATCGCAATCCAAGACCAGGTTATATAGCAACAAACAATTACATATTATATAGAAAAGCGATAATGAAAGAAGCGAACGTAGAGAACCGATGTAGGAAATGCGGCAAGGCGAACGAGACAGTAGCGCACATATTGAATGGCTGCAGTGTACTTGCGCCGGAAAAATATAAAATCGTACGACATGACGACGTGGCAAAAATAATCCAGCAGAAACTGCTTAAGAAAATAATAGATAACCAAAGAGCCGCAGAACCCCTATTAAATCTATACGGTATACTCCAAAGTGTGGTAGAGAACAACAAATGTAAAATAAGTACTATGGGACCGAACAGTCAGAACGGATAAGGAAGTCGTGTGCAACAGACCAGACATAATACCTAGTATGAAACAAGCAAAATGGACGAGTCCAGATGAGACAGACGTGCGGCTATACCATTCAGCAATAATATGAAGTCGACCTACTACGAAAAAATCAGGTTGAGCCAAGAAATAAAAAGAATGTGGAACGTGGAAAAGGTTGAAACAATACCGAACATAATAATTAATCCAGTACGGGACTTATCCACAGAAACCCCTGCGAGAGGGTTAGTTTGGAGAGAATCGGGATACCAGCAGGAAGCTATGCAGCGATGCAGTAGAAGGTGGTCATTATCGATCGACACACGTGCAGCCTAACCCGATAGCTGATGATGTAGTAAGTAGTTTTAGCATAACTATTACATTACAGTGTAACCATTACATCATGATACTTGGTCAATGTGATCCGTAATGTAATGTAATGTAATGAGATAAACCCACAATAGTGTAGCAAACTGGAAATGATAATAATACTGTACTAGAAGCAGATGATTGCCATACTGTTTTAAATCTACGAGATGAAAATTGAAAATACAGCATCCCTGACAAAAATAATTACGATGAGAACGTAAAAGGCGCGGAAATAAAAAAAAAAAGAAAGATAGTAAAGCAGAGCTCCGCACGGGCGATTCCAAAACAAACTACATAACCCCGTACGTAGATCTTAACTCTCAAGGCCTCGTGTCACAATAATGACTAGAAATAGGTAATTTACATCAGAGTGGAGCAGAAAGATGTTACCAGTTGAATGGAAGTTTGCGCTAAATCTGTCGTAGCACAAAAACGCAAAATGTTGGAAATAAGTATAGGTAGTTCAAATGTACAAAATTTGTATGTGAATTTTATCTATAATTTAGGCCATATCCGAAGTTTCTACGACTTTTCTGAGCCGAGTTATGGACCAGAATGCGCCGAAACCAAAATCCTCAAAAATTGAAAATTATTCAAACTTGCAAACGTTTTTAATCTCATTTAAAAATGAAATTCAACGCTGATTTGGAAAAAAAATACCTAAATAACCCCATGAAGCTTGAAGAAGGGAAATTTGTCAATTTTTTTCATTAAAAATCTTTGCAAGTTGGTCAATTTTTACCATATTTTCATCCATAACTCGGCTCGGCTCAGAAAAGTTGTAAAAACTTGGGATATGGCTTAAATAATATGTAGATAAAATTGAGATACAAATTTTGCACATTCAAACTAGATACAGTATGTCCAACGTTTTGCGTTTTCACGATACAACGCAGATTTAGCGCAAACTCTCATTTAACTGGTAACATCTTCCCGCCCCATTCTACCCGCAGTCAAAGGGTTTCACAGTAGTAGGTCAGAGCAACATACAATGCAATGGCGAGATAAGGAAGACCACCTTGAAGGAGGAAGTCGCAGATTGATGCCGAAAATGCGCAAAGTGAATAATGAAACCATGCATGGTACAATATTCTCTGAATGTAGGCTCGATGATGGTGGCCCAGGAGTACCGAGAAAGACATGAGGTGATGAGGGTAAAATAATGCAGCAAGCTATAATAACTGACTAATAAGAACAATGCAATGGTGAATACTAGTATGCATAAGTAAATGAAGAAGAATGGAGCCATCCATATTACAGGTATGATGAACAATGAACTACAAATATGTATCAGTAATAGAGGACACACACAACATATGATATAAATTACGAGTACATATACTGGGACCGAACAATATAAAATAAAAAGAGAAAACAGTGATACATAGTCGGCCAGACATTACGATATGGAACAGCAAAGAAAAAAATATAATCGAACTACTGTAATTAATATCGACGGGAAGAAGAGAAATTCATACGATAACGCACCACTAAAATAATTTTTTATATGTACAGTATTTGGACCTTTCGGTACGACCTGCGCACCATCTTCATCAAATGATCGCATTGTCGATTGTAGGATAGCAGAATTTGATTCGCGTATCGTTCTCTTTCTCAGTCTGCCTGCGCGCGTACACTTGGTCTCTATTCGTAATGAGCCGAAATAAAGTTAGGCTAATTAATTGAACTATTTAAGGAAGGACATTTCACAAAAGATGTAAGTAAACAGAAAAATTTTGAAATCGCCTAGGTACGACATAATAGAAAAAGAGGTACGGTAGAATCTCCATCAGAGAATTGGGATACAGAGGAAGGCTGTCATAGAAAAATGCAGAAAGCAGTGATAATGAAAACATGTACCTACTTAGATCGATACCTACGCAAGCTCTTAGAGGCGTGATTGCTACTTGAAAGTAACGAACTCTCGAACTCTCGTACAGTCGTACGTAGGCCTCGTAGGCCTATTATACGTAACACTCACACTTAGGAAAATGTGTTGAGCGGAAGGCAAATATAATAATAATAATAATAATAATAATAATAATAATAACAATAATAATAATAATAATAATAATAATAAGGGGGCAACCCCACGAGATGTGATGCGAACATATGATCTCCAAAGATCACTCAGCCTCTCCTTCTCCACCCCGCACTCACCTACCCGTGGTGCCCCTGTTGAGTTGAGCAACCTGGTGGAAGGTTGTGGTAATCAATCCCAGCGGGAAGCCAGGTCAACCAGCCAAAGAGTGTATGGGGGGCCTAGCCAGGGCAAGTATTAGGCGTAGCTTTTGAAAGGCCTGGCTTGGCTGAATAGGGACAGGGACAGGTCACCTATTCTAAGGACGGCGGCGGAAGAGATTCTAGTAATCCAACGGCGGCGATCCAAAGCTCGAGTTAGATGAGCTACTGTCGACTGAGGATAGAGGAAGTGGGTTACGTATGGTCAGAGCATCGAGGAACAACGGGTTACGTATGGTGGTAATCACCACCCTCACGTCCGGAGGGACTCTTAAGCTCTGCCCTTCACGTCCACAACCACTGTCCAAAAACTTGTCCGAAAGTATAAAAGGAAAACCTATAAATAGTGAAATGGTACGCACAAGAAGCAAAGCCTTGGACGAGCCGGGTAAAGAGGCTTCACCCGGCGGGACTGAATGGCCTCCACTAGGGAACAATGACGGACCAAGCTGCGTCACCCTAGTGAAACGGACAGCAAGGAAACGAGCGAATGGTAGGTGTAACAATGCCTCCAATATGCACTCTAGTGAGAATGACATAGTGGCCATTAGTGACACCAAGACCAAAGAACCAGTACGACGTCGTATGAAATGGACCGCAGAATTGAATGAATGCGTGATGAGATCGTACTATAAAGTTACAGGGCTTGAAACTGACCTGACGGCATACCGCGAAAAAATGTATAAAGAGTTCAAACGCAAGTATCCGGAAATAAATATAACTGAACAAAGGATAGCCGATCAAAAGAGGACCATATTAGCAAGAAAATTTGTGGCTGATATTACTCTGGACAGGATACGGAAAGAGGTGGAAAACGACTTGAAGAGGGAGGATGGACTAACAAACCAAAACGCAGAAGCCCATAATGCACTAATTCAGGTTGAGGAGCAGCAAGAACAACAAATAAATACGACACAAATCATGCCGGCTGACGGGAATAGTGCAGTAACTGAAATAATGACAGGAAACCGAGATGAGGAAACAAGGAAGAAGATAAGAATACAGTATGAACGAGCGGTAGTAATGTATGCGGAAACTGAACCTGGAAATAGACCTTTGATACCTAGGCTATATGAGAATAAAGAAATAAGAAGACTAGTAGATTTAACAAATGAAGAAATATTTGGCCTGGAAGAAGAATTGACCAATGAAACATCAAGTGGAATACATGGAAGGATATATTGCGCAGCCGTTGCAGTAGTGGAGATACTGGGAAAGCAGGTAATAGATAGAAATAGTTGGAGGCAGCCAAAAAAAGAAACAACACCAGCGTGGGAAAAAAGAATAAGCAACCAGGTGAAGGAACTACGGGCTGATATGAACAGGGTGGTGCAACTTGAAAAGAATAACAGCAGCAGTCGGACTAGGACAAAAACACAACTCAAGAAGCTAAAGAGCAAGTACTTGAAGCATAGCAAATATGAAGAAGAAGCCTCAACAATTAGCGAAATAAGAGATACTGTAAAGCAAAAATTGGTGATGACTGCTGATAAACTAAAAAAGTATAAGAAATCCTATGAAAGAAAGAAGCAAAACAATCAATTCTGGCAGAATCAAAAATACTACTATAGGCAAATGAATGGAAATGAAGGTCCACTTGATGAAGCGCCCACTAAAGACGAATTAACAACATACTGGGCAAGTATATGGACTGATAAACAGAACCACAATAAAGAAGCAGAGTGGATTAAACGTGAGGCCCAAGAATACGCTACGCCAGAAGAAGAACAACAATGCACAATCACCATATCTGAATTCAGAAGAGTGATTCAACGAGCACAAAATTGGAAAGCTCCAGGTATGGACGCAGTGCACAATTACTGGTACAAACGGTTTACCAAAAGCCATAAGGTATTAGTTGAACTTTTCAATAAAATAATAGATGACCCAAAGCAATGCCCGGAATTTATGACCATGGGAATTACATATATGCTACCCAAGGACTATAACCAACCTAAAAACCCAGCTAAATATAGGCCAATTGCATGTCTTCCTACACTTTACAAATTACTAACAGCATGTATTGCTGAGAAAATTCGCACAAGCTGTGGAGAGACCATAGCAGAACAGCAAAAAGGATGCAAACGATTCAGCTACGGATGCAAGGAACAGCTAATAATTGACGAGACAATTCTACAACAGGCAAAAAAGAATAACCGTAATATCTTCACGTGCTACATAGATTACCAAAAGGCCTTTGATTCTGTACCGCATTCCTGGTTAATAGACGTCCTTATCATGTATGGAGTTAACCCGCAGATAGTATTATTTTTACGAACTATTATGGAAAAATGGACCACCAAACTGCGTATCAAAAAGAAAAATGGATATGTGGAAACAGAGAACATAAAGATACAACGAGGCATCTTCCAGGGCGATTCGTTGAGCGCACTATGGTTTTGCTTGGCTCTCAATCCATTGTCTAACATGCTGAATAAGAGCAACCAAGGCTTCAGGGTCAAGAATGGCAACGACATGTACATGATCAGCCACCTTATGTACATGGACGATATAAAATTATACTCAGGGACCAAACGAGGGATGGAAATGCTGCTAAAGATCACTTGTCAATTTTCAAAAGATATAACAATGAGTTTCGGATTAGAAAAATGTAAAACACTCCAAATCATACAAGGCAAGCTAAAAATGGAGGAATTTGAGGCGGAAAAGGATGAAGTAATAACGGCAATGGCCAATGGTGAGATGTACAAGTACCTGGGAATCCAACAAGCTGGACAAATTGAGCAGGGTATAGTAAAAAAGGAAGTACGAGAAAAGTTCCGAAGCCGAATCAAAAGTATACTAAAAACTAGATTGAATAGCGGAAATATGGTTAAAGCTATTAACACATACGCAATACCAGTCTTAACATATACTTTTGGGATTATTCGATGGACCCAGACAGATTTAGACGAAATCGAAAGAACGATACGGACCATGATGACTGCCAACAGAATGTTACATCCAAATGCTGCCATCGAACGGCAGACCATACCAAGGTTTGAAGGCGGGCGAGGAATAATAAATCTAGCAGAGCTCCACGCAAGCCAGGTCAACAAATTAAGAAAATATTTCAAAAAGAAGAAAGAGGAATCAGAGCTGCATGAAGCGATTGTCAAGGCTGATAAATTATTAACCCAAGCAAATCTTGCCAGTGAAATTGACTATGTTGCAGATGGTAGACAAATGGAGGACAGAATGGAACAGTGGAAGAAAAAGTCGTTACATGGAAGGTATCCTGCCGAGATACAGAAGGAGGGAATTGACAGAAAGGCATCGCTAACTTGGATGAGGAAAGGCTATCTCTACCCAGAAACTGAAGGATTCCTGATGGCGATCCAGGATCAAGTAATTAAAACAAAAAATTACCGGAAATATATCCTAAAAGAAGCCGAAGTGGTGCAAGACTTGTGTCGCATATGTGGGCAGAAACCGGAGACAATACAGCACATAATTGCAGGTTGCGAGAAACTAGCTCCATTGGGTTACAAAGATCGACATGACAAGGTCGCCAAGATCCTCCACAGCGTTCTAGCCAAACAGTGCGGACTGTCAAACAAAATTCAAAAATACTTTGAATATGAACCTGCAAAAGTGCTAGAGAGCGAACAGTACACCATATACTGGGACAGAACGCTATTAACGCATAGAACTGTGCACCACAACAGACCCGATATCACTGTAATAGACCGGAAGAAGAAACATGCAACATTAATTGATATTGCGGTAGTTAACACTCACAATCTGCAGAAAACAAGAGACGAGAAATACGCAAAATATACCGAGCTAAAAGAAGCGCTAAGAACACAATGGGACATGAGAATAATTGATATAGTTCCTATAGTAATATCAGCAACAGGAGTGGTCCCTGTCGGCACAGTCGCAGGAATAAAGAAAATTGTCCAGGACAAATACTGGCAACAATACGTGCTAAAAGAAGAGCAAAAAGCGGCAATCCTAACAACAACAACAATAGTCAGAAAAATTATAGCCGACAGTTACTAACACGGGAAACCATTGCTATATATTAGCACGTTCCTCGTGAAATTACGGGGTGATTCACCCTTGCAGAAAGGAAATAATAATAATAACAAGGGGGCAACCCATGAGGGATGATGCGAATATATGATCACCAGAGATCACTTAGCCTCTCTCTCTCTACCCCGCACTCGCCTACTCGAGGTGCCCCTGTTGTGTCGAGCAACCTGATGGAAGGTCGTGGTATCCAACCCAGGCGAGAAGTCAGGTCGGCCAAACCGAAGAGTGTATGAGGGGTTTAGACAGGGCAAGTACTCGGTGCAACTGGGGAAAGGCCTACTAAACCGGATAGGAACAGGGACAGGTTACCTACCCTAGGGGTGGCGGCGTAAAGACTCGAGCAGTCAAACACAGCGGCGCCCTCAGCTCTAGTCAGACGAGCTACTGTCTCCTGAGGTAGAGAAAATTGGGTTACGTACTTCTAGTGCATCGAAGGTTAATGGGTTGCGTACTGTGCATTGCACCTTCACGTCCGGAGATCTTCTTAAGCAGTGGTCTTCACGTCCAATTTTTATCTGCCAAAAACCTGCCCGAAGGTATAAAAGGGATCATATGGCAATACAATGGTACGTACACGTAGACAAGCCTCGGACGAGACAGAAGAAATGGCAATATCTGTCGGGAACTTGAATGAGCCATTGCCGGGACCAAGCTGTAGAGCGAGCGGTGCAGCCCCGGTACACCAAACCGCAAGAAAAACTACCCGGAAAGCGCAAACTGATGCATCCGATTGTGGAAACAAGTCGGCCACAGATGCGCCAAAAACAAGAGCGAAGAGAATGAAATGGAATGAAGAGATGAACACATTTATACTTCGCTCGTATTACATGTGTACTAGGCTGGAAGCAGACTGCACTGATTATAGGAGCAAGTTGTATGAGCTATTTCGGGAGAAATACAGAGATATGAATGTTACAGAACAAAGGGTAGCAGATCAAAGACGAGCCATTCTACGCAACAACATGATTACACAGCCAATCATAGAGAATATAAAGAATGAGGTAAGGAAACAACTAGAGGGGCCTGGTACTCAAGGCGAAGAAAATGATGATGAAAACGCTGAACCAATGGAGGCTGAACCAATGGAGACTGATCAAACACAGAGTACTGAGACGCATGTACAAACCGAGGAAGAAAACGAAATGGACGACGAATGGCGACGTACAATAGATTTTGAATATGAAAGAGCGCTAACGGAATACAAAGATATACCAGTAGAAAACAGACCAATGATTCCCAGAGTAAAAGAGACAAAACAGATCAAGAAACTGCTTCAAATAATGAATAGATACCTGACAGTTAAACAATGTGACCAAGGGGAACAATATCTAGATCTGCAGGAAATGGTATACTGTGCAGCGGTAGCAATTGTAAGAAGTGCTGGACTGAAGCTCAGAACAGCGGATGAAACCCAGAAGCCTAAAACACAATCAATTCCTTTGTGGCAAATCCGGCTTGAAAAGCAGAGCAAAGAGCTCAGAGCGGATCTAAACAGATTGATGGTCTACAATGAAGAAACAGCCAGCGAAAGAATGAAATGTCAGATAAGAAAATTGAAGAAAAAATATGAAGTACACAGTAGACATGAGGGTGTGAACCAAACAGTAGAAGAAATCCGTGATACAGTGAAACAGAAACTAAGGTGTGCTGCAGAAAAACTTAAAGCTTATAAAAAGAGTTATCAGCGAAGAGTACATAACCAGAAATTCTCAAAAGATGAAAAAGGATTTTATAGAAACATTGGAAATGAAAGACTGGAAATAAAGGAAGGTCCCACAGAAGAGCAAATAACGGAGTACTGGTCCAAGTTATGGGCAGAGGAAGTAGAACACAACGACAATGCTGCATGGATTCAACAGGTCACAAAAGAATCGAAAAATATACAAGAAATGCCAAAAGAAAAGATAACAATGACGGAGATGAAGACAGTGATAAGAAAAGCCCATAGCTGGAAGGCACCAGGAATGGACAAAATACAAAACTTTTGGTTAAAGAAATTGACAGCAGTACACCAAAAGCTTCTAGAAACATTGAATAAATATCTCGAAGACCCTCAAAGCGTACCAAGAGCTCTGACTGAAGGAATTACATACCTAATCCCAAAGAAGGGAGATCCCAAAGATCCTTCCAAATATAGGCCAATTGCCTGCTTAGCCACTATTTACAAGATTTTTACAGCATGTATAGCAAATAAAATTAGAAGACACTGCGAGTTAAACAATATAATAGCGGAGGAACAAAAGGGATGCAAAAGAAATAGCTATGGATGTAAAGAGTAATTGGTTATAGACCAAGTGGTGATGGAGCAAGCTAGGAAGAATAAACGACAAATATGTACGGCCTATATCGACTACAAAAAAGCCTTTGACTCGGTCCCACACACATGGCTGATCAGGGCGCTACAAATCTACAAGATACACCCACAAATCATCAAATGCCTCCAACTAGTCATGAATAACTGGTGCACAAGAGCCCAATTAAAAACGGCGGAAAAAACAATGCACACCAAGCCAATAGAAGTCAACAGAGGCATATTCCAGGGTGACTCTCTCAGTGCGTTATGGTTTTCGTTAGCGCTGAACCCACTATCCGCCATCCTCAACAAATCACCGATCGGGTATAATATAAGAGACAACAACCGCACAGTATATAACATTACGCACTTATTATACATGGACGATATTAAACTATACGCTCCTGCCAAAGGAAAGCTCAACCAATTACTCGGCATGGTAAAAATGTTCTCGGAAGATATAAGGATGTCCTTCGGTCTCGATAAATGCAGAAGACTAGAAGCAAGCGCAAATGATGCTACGTGCGGTGGAGGACAAGAAGAAAAAGATCAGCCAAGCGAGGAAGAAATACAAGAGATGAAAATCGGAGAAACATATCGATATCTAGGTATTGAACAAGCAAGAAGAACAGAACATCGCATAATGAAGGAAGAACTTAAGAAGAAATTTGTTGAAAGATTAAAATTAGTCCTCAACACAGGACTAAACAGCAAAAACGTAGCAAAAGCGATCAATACATACGCTGTCCCTGTCCTTACATACTCCTTTGGTATACTTAATTGGTCAGAAACAGAGCTGGAAGAGATGCAGCGGAAAGTACGAACCTTGATGACGAGGTTTAGAATGCTACACCCGAAAGCGGCGGTAGAACGACAAATACTACCAAGAGCTAGAGGAGGCAGGGGAATTCTCAGCCTAGCACGATTACATGAAAATCAGGTGCAAAATATAAGACAATATTTCCAGAAACAAAAATCAAGAACAGCATTACACAAAGCGATTGTCAATGCAGATAGGGGACTGACGCAGGTGGAGTTACAGGAAAACTGTGAGGAAGATCGCAGGATTAAAATATCGCAATATATGGATGAGAAGGAGAAACAGTGGAAAAGTAAGGTTTTGCACGGACGATACCACGCCGAACTGAATAAGGAGGAAATTCACAAGGAAGCGTCCTTAAAATGGCTAAAAGATGGTTATTTATACCCAGAGACTGAAGGGTTTATAATGGCCATCCAAGATGAAGTAATAAATACACGGAATTACCGTAAATATATTATAAAGGATGCCACTATAGAGAATGATAAGTGCCGAAAGTGTGGTAAAATAAGCGAAACGATCCAGCATCTGACAGGAGCCTGTGAAAATCTAGTGGCTAAGGAGTATAAGGCAAGACACGATGATGTGGCCAGGGTAATACATAGCTTGCTCGCCAAAAGGTATCACTTTGAAAAAAATTTACAACCTTACTACAGGTATGAACCTCAAAAAGTAATGGAAAATGAGGATGCTGTTTTATACTGGGACCGAACCATTTATACGAGAAATACACTTGAGCACAACAGGCCGGATATAGTTGCGAAAGATAAGGCTATAAACACAGTATACCTAATTGATATAGCGGTGCCGAATACCAACAATATTCTGAGAACAGTTCAGCAAAAGATTACCAAATATATCGAGCTAGCGAAGGAAATCGAACAGCAATGGAAAGTGAAAACGAAAATACTCCCCATCGTCTTATCAACAACGGGAATTATACCAAAGGCAACTGTGAAGAATATTGAGGAAATCGGAGGTACCTGGACTGAGCTACGGAGCATGCAGAGAGCTGCCATAATTCATACAACAGGAATTGTGCGAAGAGTCATCGGCGAATAAGAGACACAACCGTAGTAGACCTGGACATGAATATCCCTCTACTATGTGAATGCGAGGCACGGGAAGCCTTTGAATGGGAATAATAATAACAATAAAAATATCAATGATGGTAAATATTATAGGTAGGTACCTACAATTGTTCTAACCAAAACGTGGACTAATAAAGATGAAAGTTCCAAATCCTCAGAAAATCCATTTTTCAGTGGAACACTTCGGTAGCCAGTTCGGATAGACGTCAACTGAAAAACCAAGAATACCGCACAATATTGATATTGATCCGATCCAGAAAACAGAAGATGTACCTCTACATACGGTACGGTATAAATGAATTCAACAGCTTTTTACAGACCGGATATGTTGCTTGTCCAATGAAATTCGTATCACCAAACATATCCTCATCTTGAACAACGAACCGAATTAAAGCAATATCTGGAAATTTCACTTCGAAATCGCAACTTTCATTCCATGTAGGGTTCAGGCCATTGTCAGCTAAATAAATTAAATGGGGAAAAAAAAAATAAATAAATAAATAAATAAAAAAAAAATTCAAGCGCTCAATTACATAGGTACCTAACTCAGAAGATAAGTCGGCAATATGCAAAAGGATGTGATAGGCCAGATTTGTACTGACGCTGTGCGCACGAGCGTGGGATTTTCGCCCCCTCGCCAATTTGAAAGAGGGCTGGACCATTGGACTATTTAAAACTAGATATGGCGAGTTTCCTGCTAGTAAGACCCGTTCGATGTTTGTTTTTTCCCCCTCATAAACTATAAATTTAAATTGCAGCGATTATAAAAACACACACACCCTCGATGAAATGCGCGGTCTTCACAATAGATGGCGCAGACGCTCTGACGCCGAAAATTACGTTACGTGTCATTCGTTAAAATACAGTATTACGCATCTGATTATCGGGCTGTTTCTCACCTGCAATACCACCGCCGCGCATACAACTCAATAAAATTGGTTCTTCTATCGATTGATCGTTTGTCATTTTTGAATGAATCATACACGATTACGAATACCTATCCAGTACAGCAGTGCGTGCACGCTTTGCTCCTCAATAAGTAGCTACCGAAAAATATTCGTCGCCATAAAAGATTCCATCCCAACATTATATAATCTTGAGCTAATAAATAATATTCTCGGCCAATTTCATCCAACAATTTCAAAATACGTTACGTAGGAAGACGCGTCTATTTTACTTTTCTTAAAACGTTCGAAATACAGTACCTAAGTAAAATGTATTATGAAACAATCATCACATCTTCAAACGCGGTATACGCGGCGGTAAGTAAATTATTCGAGTTTCAATACACGTATAAGTATGTACCGTACAGCATCTATTTTTCGCACACTAGGTACTCTCCATTTCATTCATTTTTTAATTTTACAAGCAGTTCTTCAAATATTTTTTCCTATTATGTACTGCGTATTTTTCATTTCACAAAAAAAATCGCGTCGCAATTTTGCTCAAGTGATTACGCGCCGCGCCGCGCCGCGCCTATCCCCCTCAACCAAAAATCATTACCAGCAATTTCGCCTACATACGTAGGTAGGTACCTATACGACACGTACCGTACGGTACTCGGATGAAATTAGAAATTAAATTGACGTTCGTTGTTTAGGAGAAGAAGAAAACGAATAATAGAAGACTGTTCACAAAAATAAATACCTATAATACAAAACGAGAAAATAGGCCTAGGTGGTACGGTAACTTACAAACAGTATTTGTAGTTAATTTTATTCCGGAATCGAAATCTGTGCCCAGAAGTTCAACCTCTACAGATGGACTTGTAGTGCTTCGTCCTGATCTGCTTAAATGTCGCGCGCCAATTATTCTCAAAGAATATAATTTGGATTTGGCACAAGCGATGAGAGGGTCATAATTTTGCGGATCGAAATCATTACGCATCATATAGTCCGGTTTCAGAACATATCCGCAGTTGCCGTTCATCATAAATTTTCCTTGATTAATCTGCATCGACTTATCTGCAAAAGCAAAATGATGGAGCTAGGATAAAAATTATGATGCAATATTACTCTACGCTGCGCCAAAACAATGTATCATAGGGTATATGATTTGGTGCTACTACTGTATAGAGCGTGACACGTGCTCCTCTACCAAAATTGTATTGTGTGTGCTCTACGCCTGAAAATGTGTGATCTACTACTCGTACTACCTACCTACTCTGAAATAGCGTACGCGTTCTAGCAGCGTTTATCTACACTACAGTATACCTACACGTCATACAATAATGCTCTACCAAACGACGCGACGCGACGCAACGCAACGCAACGCAACGCAACGCAACGCAACGAAACGAAACTCGTAGATAAATTTGTGTAATGTGTAGCTTATACATGAACTACGAGTGGTTGACACGTTCTTCAGTACATTGCTTCAGTGTTTTTTTTTTTTTGTTTTTTTCCTATGTAATTATGTACCTACCGACAATGTTCCTCAAAGAATTTCATTCTACATAATTATAACGTATATAAAATAACGCCCTCCTTGGTGATGTCGAGAATTACGACCCGTGTCACAAGTGTAAAACCACCAAGATGAGCCAGAAAAGGAGAAGGAATCGCAATGGCGAGTGGACGGACACCGATACTTTGCTGTACAAAGAAAGGGTTGCCAAACTTTTGCGTGTTCAATACAAAGCAGTTCATTCTTCAACCTCACCAATTTGAGCAAACGCGCATGAATTCTCATCTGACCTGGTCCGCCAGATATTGGAGTTGATGTTCATGTTCATGTTCGTCTTTAAAATGCCGGTACCTATCGAGAACTTCCGAATTAATTAACAGGAAGAGCGCAAACAACGATCACGTCCTGGTTTGAGCATTGTCGCGCTGCGCTGCTGTGCTGTGCTGTTTGTTCAGCGGTTCTGGTAGAGCATAAAATTTTGGTAGAGCGCGCGTACGCTAGTAGCACCTAGGTATTATTTTAATTTCGGTATCGATGAGTGCATATGTCGGCTGCATTCGATGTTTTTTTTTTTTTTTTTCAAGCACGAAAAAAAAAGTAACTTAAGAAATTGGGGTAGCTATCGAGGAAGCATCAATATTATCTTTCGTCATGAAAACAATTTCTCATATAAGCGAGTAAACAGTGAGCAGCAAATGAATTAACAAGCATTTTATTTTCAAAGCGCGACAAGGCTGTGTGTGTGTGTGTGTGTGTGTGTGTGTGTGTGTGTGTGTGCGAGAGAGAGAAAGAGAGAAAGGGAGAGAGACTAGAGAGAGAAGAAAAAAAGTTTATACTACGAGTAGTACGGTGCGTCGAATTTTCAATGATTCTTTATTGACAAGTTCAGTTCCGTTTCTGTAGCAAAATCATTTAGAATGGCTTTTTGAGTATTTCGAAAATGACAATTTAAACTTGCGACATCATCGCCGAAAAGTCGATTTTTACCACGTTCTTGAATTTGTTCAATACAGACATTAACTGAAGCATTTTCCTTGTAAGCATAGAGTCGATTTTAGTTGCCCTTGAGCAAGCCTTCCTTGTTTCAGACATTCGTTAGGGAAAAAGGTAAAATTTGTAAGGAAAAAAAAAAAAAAAAAAAAAAAAAAGCGAACGAAGACAAATAATATACATTACTAGTGTGACTGTAGCAACCAGTAGCACTTACGAGAAAGAAGCAGAGGAGCAATGTTGACAAAAAGTTTTTTGTTACACAATCAAATAGGTAGGTAGCTTAATAAATAATATTATTATACTGTATAAGCTGACCACGCGCGCGAGGATTCATTTGTAAGAATATGCGACTGAAATAATTACGTACCGTACGTAGGTACAATGGTCGACATGTTATTTACACCGCAAAGAAAAAAAAACAAAATGTTTATAATGATGACTAATCCCTCATACACATACCTGGTGTCTGCCAATTTAATGCAACCATCTGACAACCGTAATTCCAAAAAGGTATCGGATTGTAGTTGGAGGAATCGATGCGTTGTCCTTTAGGATAGACACGACTTATTTGGTACTGTAACAAAATCAGAAAACAAATGTTTAAACAAAATTTAAATACGTATGAACGAAGGGGCGATCTCAGCTGATTCCGAACTACGCACTCTCGCGAATTCGTATACAATGCACACGTACTATACGTATATTTTGGGTTTTGAGATAAAAGGCTGAAACTGAGTGTTCCCATTAATACACTAAGTAGAGAATATTATCAGGTAAACCCTTAGATGAAAGGGTTACGAATTCAGCATCCAAAGATGATGGGTAACTTTACTCGCAATCGCGAGATATTAATGAGAAAGGATGCAAAAAGATGGACACGATTTAGCTTTACCATAAACGCTTGTACAGGAGTTGGACAAGGACTTGAAGAAAGAGGACGCACGACTTCTCGATACGGTACAACCTTTTGTTATATCGTATAAGCAGCACTACAAACATAATACAGCGCGAGTTCTCTTTGGCCATTGCCGGGAACTCTCTTCCAACAATAGAAGTGGCCCCTGCCTGCTATTGCTCTAGAAGATCTTACGGGTCGTTGCCCCGCGAAAAGATAGGCCGTTGCCTCTACCGAAGTTCAAGTTGTCGTACTACGTACGGGGTGGATCGGAGGGACTGTGCATAACGCACAGCCGCCGGACGTACTCTTTAGGACGGTCATCAAGAAACCGGTCAGCAGTCGAGTGAACCCGAAAAGGGAGGGAACGCCGCTTTGGCAGTGGCAAGTACTTGATGAGCATAGTACGGGGATCTCCTGGTAGCCGGTAGATTGAGAAACGGTGAGAGACTTGTAGGCGACTTTTACTGGGCCGGAGCCCTCTTAGGTGTCTATTCAGAGAGGATCAAATAGGGACGTAACACGTGGTATACCTTTTTTTGACGAATGGTACCTACCTACGCATACAATAATTCATACCTACGCTGCGCTGGCGCATCTCTGTTGCATCTCTTTCACAACTTTGGCTGGCCTATACAGTACACATTAATTTCACGTACACTACAATACCATTCGTACCTACTATACTACACACGTAGGTAATGAGAAGAGGAACAGCCATCTCTCTCATTCTTCATCCTACTAACGGGTACGTAACAGCATCAATTCAGGCGAATCAATTCGTATGTTGGTACATAAATGTAGTACGAATGACGTACACACGTGCATTGTTACCTGATAGGCTCATAAAGATGGTACTCTTCAGAACCTTCCATCATGTCGTAACTTGATAGGTATACAGTATCCATCGTTGCGATGAAAAGCACACCAGACCTCAAGTATACACGTATTATGTGTAAGAAAGATTGTAGCGCGTCATACGTACGTCGCGTCGCGTCGCGTCGTACAGCTCACGAAATACAACAACAAATTTTCGGAGATTGCAGTGCGAACACTGTATCAACAAAAAGTTTATACAGTTCCGATTGTATGTTATGCCATCAACATACCGTAGCATCATAGCTCCTCGGATGATGATAACATCGGTTAACCGTGTTACGGTAAATGACGTGCGAAACCGGAAATTAACGTGATTGACCGGCGAATAACTATTATTAGCCAAAAATATTATTGTTAACGTGAATGACCGGAATCTCATTCGGTGAATGATGACGTAAGTCGCCGGCGTTTCACGTGATTTCTAAATTGAACTGGCGAATAACGTAAAGTAATAATCTCTCTCGGCTGTTCCTGTTCTCTTCATCTTCCAGCCAGTTCTGGTGCATTTATTTGTGTTTGGAAAAGTAATTGATAAAAACTTGGCGATTGCCCATCCCTAGTCGCGTACAAAGTTCATCATTTACAAGTTTATGTGCACGCCTCATTGTATGCCCATCATTCAAATGTGATTTTCTCTAATGACATTGTACTGTAGTACCGATTATTTTTTGTTAGGTAGAAGTGATACATTACACTAGTCAACAGCCAAAAAATTGCTGGAACGAGAATAGGTGATTCTTGAAGTATTTTTCACGCTAAATTCAATACCGTTTTCCGTTTTTCGCTAGCAGGTCTAGATTTCCTGTAATCGTTGCAACAACGTGCCGATTTTTGCAACAAACTGCCGCGCATCGTTGCGAACGTAACGCAGGTTCGCGGAGTATGATACTGCTATCCTCGATGCGTTCCGCGACGATGCGCGGCAGTTTGTTGCAAAAATCGGCACGTTGTTGCAACGATTACAGGAAATCTAGACCTGCTAGCGAAAAACGGAAAACGGTATTGAATTTAGCGTAAAAAATACTTCAAGAATCACCTATTCTCGTTCCAGCAATTTTTTGGCTGTTGACTAGTGTTATGATTGTAATGTGTGTACCTATTTTTGAGGAAAAATTTTCGAGGGGATCGATGGCATATTATAATTTAGGATCACTAACAACGATTCAAGAGAATTATGACAACGGGAACTAGATAAACCAGGCCTGTGGTTAAGAGAGGGCAAGGTGGGGATGTCATAGGCCTCCTTTACCAAAAATACAACACTATGCTAAAGAAAATCATTTCTACATAATAGGTACGTTGATTAAAGAAAGAAAAAAGAGGTGGAGAGATCGGCCTTCCAAACTTTTATCCGGAGCTTCCACTACAAACTCTGACTCTGCCAGGAGACAGGATCAACAAAATGGGCTCGGGCTGCAGTTAATTTATATGTTTCATTTTACACTATATACCGTAGGCTATTTTATGAAGATTTTTATTCTATTTTTATTTATTTTTATACGCGTGTATTACAAATTCATTTTCAGTTTGTCAACAATCTCCTTCTAACTTCCGAGCATGACGAAAATCACCGGTTGATATTACTTAGATATTTAGGTATGCCTACTTAACAAGAATAACCAAGCTTTTCATAAATTAACGTTAATTGCCGCGGTAATTAACGTGAAATCATACGTTCCTAGCTTATTGGTGGTGAATAACTTTATTGCCCGGTCAATCACGTTGATACGTTAATCTCATTATCACGTCGCGTCATTTACCGTAATATATATATATATATATATATGTATGTACATGTAATTTTCCTGGTCTACACTCGTCTACCTGCACTCGTCTCGACGAATCACACTAAAACGATGTGTAAACTAGTTTCGAACTACCCTTCTATTATAATCTGTATTATTAATTTATATCTTTTGTACGATACGCGTGTACGAATATTTTTTTTTTTTTTTTTTTAATTTTGCATTTGTAAGTTCGGGTGATCTTTCACTTAAAGAAATATACACGGCGAAAAGTTTGGATGCAATTTATTTATAAAAAAAACAAAAAAAAAAAAAAATTTGAATCCAAAATTATCACGATTCGACGCGTAAAATGATAAAGTTGTAAATATCTGCAGAAGGCGAATGTTTCGCGAGTGAATGTTTCAGCAGGAATGAAAAGACGATCAAATAAATACTGAGAGAGCGAGCGAGCGAGCGAAAAGAAAAAAAAATATTCGTACACGCGTATCGTACAAAAGATATAAATTAATAATACAGATTATAATAGAAGGGTAGTCCGAAACTAGTTACACATCGTTTTAGTGTGATTCGTCGAGACGAGTGTAGACGAGGAAATTTACATGTACATACACCCATCTTTGTTGTACCCTATTATGTAAACATCAATAATACACGATTTCTAAATGAAATTAATATACCTACGTACGTACGTATGTACACAGTAATTTGAAAAACGCGATTCTTCAAATACCGGTAAATAAAGATTGACTTTCTACACTTACTCTATGATAATCGAGAAATAATTTAGTTTCTTGTAGGCACATCAGTTTTTCTGCTTTAGTTTCGGAAAAAGAAGACATTTCATTGTACACACGATGACCTTTTCTAACATCGTCTGCATTGAATGTAACGGATCGGCAGTAAATGATCAAATCGGAAATTTCTTTGGCCACTCGCCAAGCTCTTTCCATTTCCTTGTTACTGCGTTCCTGTAATCCAACAAATTTCAATTTCTTTCAAGTTAAGTCAAATGTTCCCCATTTACAGTTTCCAAGTTCAACAACATGTCATTTACGATGATTTTTGACTAGCTTAGGTATTCTCATAAGAATGATGATGATCAAAAAATTAATTATGTAGTTAGTAGGTAGGCTACCTCACATGATTGAGAGGTTCTTGGCCGTAGACTACCTACATCAGCAGTGCAGTGTACGTACTACGGTACCGGCTGTACCTTAGGCTGTATTTAAAAGGCTCTTTTTTTTCTCGAGCCACGACGAAATATTTATTGACAAAAAATACGGCGTGCGTTGCGGACAAAAGTTGAATGGTTGAATTGACATTATGCATCAACGATCTGTTCCAAAATCGAATAAGAATTACAAGAAGGAGCGCATTTGAATTCAGGGCGGAAAATTTCTCTCTTTTAGTTAGGTATGGTAAGAAAGTTGATGATGAATCAATTGGGGGGGTGAATGAATGAAATACTGTATAGCATTTTCCACTTTCCAGTTTACTCTGTACGCTCGAAAAATAATTATTTTTTTCACGCCTACCTCTATTAAATTGATGTGAGTTAGGTGTGTGTGTGTGTGTGTGTGCTCGAGTGTCTTAATAATTAATCGTATTATCTAGCTTTTGCATTAACTACGAGAAAAAAAGGAAAAAAAAAAAAAAAAAAAAAAAAAAAAAAACTCACTCGTACGCTAGCATTTTGAGCAGTCTCGATGATACTATTCATCCATTGTTCCGCATCCTCCAAAGTTCCAGTAGCTACTTCGAACGTCGTGCACATATTCGGATTTTGAATCCGCAACAAGTATTCCAGCTCCGATATTTCCGTCCGTTTGATATCAACGACAGCTCCCATGATATCTAAGCTACCTTTCTGAAGACTACCAAGTACTTGATTATCATTATTCTATAAAACCACATGAAAGAGAAATTTTACCATCATAATTAGGTAGGTGGTACGGAATATAGACATTAATACTTAATAAAAATTTATTTAAAAAAAAAAAAAAAAAAAAAAACTATTCAAAACACTATTCAGTGACACACAACAGAAGAATGTGTGGAGACGGAAACGGGAGACTAGACAGCTAAATTTAGAAAACTTACCAAGTTTGGTTCAAAATTATTGAACCTAGCCATACTCATCTCAGAAAATATTTATGCAAATTTCTATTATCTACGTCCTCAATTTCTGATCTAAGCAGATAATAAATAACTATTATTGTCGAGGTCTTCATTATTTTTTTTTATTTTTTTTTCCGATTGAAATACGAAATTTTTTGTAACTTTCTTAGTTTTTAGTCTGATACACTTACTTTCCTAATGTTCGAATATTAATTTTCAAGTTCGATTCTTTTCCCTTTCCCTGAAACGATTACCTAATACATTTATTTTGTTTCTTGCGATTTTGAACGTTTTTTTTCTCGCAACTTGAAGAAATTTGAAAGGGAACAGGTACAGTCAACAGAACGTTGAGTTGTATTTACCGAAGAAAATTTTTCCTTCTTCCAACATGCCTCAAAATCTTTCTCACTCCCATTGATTTCTCTCCTTCAACCAAAATGCTTCCTTCGTCAAAGTGTGTATAAGTTAGTAGGTAATTACTTAGTGAAAGTGTACCTATTCAATAGAATGTAAGAAAGACAGTGGACGTATAATACCTAAGGTATGGAGGAATTAATCGCACGTTATATGAAATAAGATTGCATTTTTAAAAAAATGCTAATCCCGCGTGCACGTTCAATAAAATTATTGTACACGTTAAATGATTGGAATCACGCTAAACACAGCAAACATCCCGGCATAAAGAAAATTCTCACGTTCCAATCATTAATTAAAGTTAAAAAAAAAAAAAAAAAAAAAAAAAAAAAAAAAAAAAAAAAAAAAATCGATAACTTATCTCGATAGTAAAATTTAAATGACGCTAAAATTTGTTAAAGTTGAGTATGGAGATTAGGTGAATGATAATTAAGAAACGTCAGTTACGAAGGAACATGATATCACACGACACGCAGTAAAAAACTCGAATAAAATAATTGTTAAATCCTAATACTGGAGTAAGAGCTAGAGCTTTCTCGGCTCCAGTTGGTCGTCCTCTTTTGCGTTTTTGCCCAAAAGGTAAAACGGGCTTCGCTTCAATAAAAACCTTGACTACTATACCTGCAAACGTATTTTCATGCCTATAATGAATGCTAGCAATTAATGAGATATATACTTTGAAAAGAGGAGCATATGCAGCTGCAGCTTGAATCCTTGGAGTTCATCGTCATTTTCCACACACTGCACTGCACTGTACCCTACTAAATTTGTCGAAATTTAAACATTTTCCTTTCTGGGCGAAATTTTTTAAGGCTTTCGACAGTTATGGGAGGATAGTCTTTGGCATTTGTGCAAAACATTGTGTTGCAGCCTAAATTTTGCTGTAAAATTTTCTTATTAAGAAGCGCCCAGTGATAGGCCGCTGTCCACTCCGGCAAGGATAGTGAAAAGTTGACGGTGAAGGGAACAGTACTAGGTGACGCGACGACGGCTTCCTACCTTCCGACCAAGAACACGAAGTATTTCAAGTGCTTTGTTCAAAAAGTGTCCAAGCGGTTGCCTTTTCGCGCAACATGGGTTTCTTCTTTCGCATAATTTACTAACGTTATATTGGGTGACGTATGGATCATGTAAGAAATGTATTTCGTTCTATTATTATTATTATTATTATTATTCCGCATTTCCACCACATTTCCCTTAATGTGGGTATTGTACTCGTAGTATGACAGTACGAGTCGATGCCAAGTAACTGTCATACCGTATTTACTTTCCGCCCAGGAATTCCCGCACTAGACTGCATGTCCGTATTATTACCGCCTTCTGCATTTTCATGTACCAGCCCTCGTGGATCCCAATCCGCCGCAGATTTCGCTGTAGTTCCTTGTGTATGAGCCCGGTGCTAGATATTATGATTGGTATTGTCTCTACCTTCTTTACCTTCCACATCATCTGGATTTGCCGACTCAATTCTTCGTACTTTCGGATCTTCTCGTCATATGTTTTTTGCATATTATTTGCATATGGTATTGCAATGTCAATTAGTTTAGCCGTACTCTCTTCTTTGTTCCATATTACTATGTCTGGACGATTATGTATAACTGTTTTGTCCGTTCTTATTGTGCGATCCCAGTATATTTTGTATGCGTTTTTTTCGATGACAGTTTATGGATCATATTTGTAATATGGTTCGTTCTTCGTCATATTTAACAGGATTTTTATTAAGGCTTGATGCATTATTTTACCTACATCGTCGTGTCTTTCTTTGTATTTCTGGGCCACCATTATAGAGCACCCGTTAAGAATATGTGATATTGTTTCATTATTCACTCCGCACTTCCGGCATCGGTCCACCACCTCTTCTTTCAAGATAGCCTTCCTATAATTATTGGTAGGTAAAACCTGGTCTTGCATTGCTACCATGAACCCTTCGGACTCCGGATATATGTCACCAATTTGCAACCATTTACATGAGGCCTTTACATCTACATTAGGGTCATGTAATTCATTGTAGAAGCGTCCGTGCAACGCTTTGCTCTGCCATCTTTTCCTTGCTTCTTCTTCCCGTAACTGGATCTTTTCTTTCAGGGGCTCTATATTTCCATCAATCAAATTCAAGGGTGTAAAAGCCTTGTCTGCTTCTCTTATGGCTTCCACTATCTTGCTTTGGTTTTTATTTTTCTGAAAGTACTCCTTCATGTTGAGGATCTGCCTGTCGCGGATGTTTGCAATATCTAGCAGACCTCTCCCGCCTTGGTTTCGTGGTGTTGTTGTCCTCTCAACTGCACTCTTGGGGTGACGATATTGATTCTTAGTGAGCATTGTTCTGGTTTTTTGTTCTATTTCCTCTATGTCCGTATCACTCTATGGTATTATTCCAAACAAATACGTCAAGACCGGGGTTGCAAGTGTGTTTATGGCCTTGAAGAAATTCCTACTATTTAATTTTGTTTTGCACACAGCTTCAACTGGTCCTGTGTGCTCATCCTTCAGTCTAGTTTTTATTTTCTGTATCTCTGTCCGTCTATTCTGCTCCATTCCCAAATATTTATACACCTCACCCTGGTGTAGAGCTTCTATCGTGATTTTGTCTTCATCTCCAATTTTAACCTCATTTTCTTCGAGTTTTCCACAGACCATTGACACTGTCTTGCACTTTTCAATCCCAAACTCCATTTGTATATCCTTTGAGAATGTATGGACTATTTCCAGCATTTCCGTCATTTTCCTCTGCGTTTCTGAGTACAATTTGATATCATCCATATAGAGTAAATGGGAGAGGGTGTATCCTTCCCTCTTTTTTGATTCCTTGATGCAATATCCGTATCCTGTTTCGTTCAAGATCATTGATAGCGGGTTTAGTGCCATGCAAAACCATAAGGGGCTTAATGAATCTCCCTGAAATATTCCTCTTTTTACATCGATTGTGCCTACATCCCGGCTTTCATTATTGCTGTTTATGAACAGTGTTGTTTTCCAATTCTCCATTGCCGCACTGAGGAAGTTTACTATATTTTCATCAATTCTGTAAATCTGCAGTACCTACACCCTTTAGCCATGAATGAGGCACTGAATCATATGCTTTCTTGGGTTGTCTACGTCTTTCCCCTTTGGTTTGAGATATGTTATTCCACACGTCAGTATTTCTGGCATAATTCTTGGGTCTTCGATTATTTAGTTTATGAAATTTGTCAATTTTTGATGCGCTGATTTGAAATACTTGTACCAATAATTATGTATTTTATCTATTCCTGGGGTTTTCCAGTTATGAGTTTTCCTTATTGTACTCTGTAATTCTTGAAGACTGATCTTACTATCATTCATCATCTCGATTTGTTTCTCCTCGACTTCCTTTTCAAGTCTCTCTATCCATCCAGCCGTTTCATTAAAATTCTCCCCTTTCCCCCATAGATTTGTCCAGAACTTCTTCACTTCCTCGTTGTTAGGTCCTTTTTTACTTGTGTCTTCTTGAGCATGCGGCTGTTTAATTCTTCTGTAGAATATTTTTTCATTTCTCTGGAACTCAGCGTTATCTTTTTTTCTGTTGTAGCTGGTCTTATACCTTGCTAGTCTTGTACTGAGTACTCGCAGTTTCTGTTTTAATGTGTCCAATATCTCATCTATACTTTTATTCCTTTCATATTTTGAATGGCGTCTTTCTTCCTCACCATCTAAGATTTTCCTAACCTTATTTAGCACGCGTCAGGTTCTGTTTCCTCTTTGGATCTGCGTCAATCGGCCTATATCTCTCCTAACATCTTCAATTTTCTTTTCCAGTCTTATTTGCCATTTTGGTTTTTTCTACGAGTGTCTTTTGTGATTCATTCCGTTTCCTGTGGGTGATATTTTCCCACCATTTGCTCTTACTATGGCTACAGCTCCACAATATATCAAGTCTATCAGTTCTGCGATGGTTTGGGTTCTCTCCACTCTTTCCGGCATGGTATATTTGTTCATAATATGTACATTAGTACTAGCGATTACTGACGAAAATCATTAGAATACCTACTGCAAAATTTTCTGATGCAAGGAAACTTGGCATGGTGGTAGTTTATACATCTAAGAACATTTTAGGAAGGCGTGCCGCGAAAACTTTCCCTTAGGGGGGAGGAGCGGGGCCGAAACACCGCCACAAAATCAGTTTTTTGGTAATATCTCGAGAATGGTTGAAGATACGAGAAAAATACATCAGTACAAAAGTGATTATCATAAAATTCTACATAAAAAAGTGTTCTTTTATTTTTTTCGTGCAACGCACCATTACCGCACAAAAGTCCTTCAGAAGAGTAGAGTATACAGAATAACATGTAGGCAAGTGGGGTAAAGGTGCCGCGCGATGCATGCGCACCGCCACCTTGCGCTAGAGCATTACTAGCGGTATAGGATTTTTTTTTTGGTCTGGTCAAAGAATTTCAGACGGCGGCGGCGCTTTGATAAGCAGAAATCAGTGATAAGGTCACAGGTACCGATATAAAATGTTATGCTACAGATGATTGCAATAATATCAATATTATTTGTAAGTTATTGAGAAGTAAATCAATTATGAGAATAATAATGTAATTATGAGAATAATAATGTATGATCTCAAATAAAAAGTAGGTACGCACATACGTGCATAGATTACCACACCACATTAACTGGCGTAGCGCAGCGGAAACGCGTCGCGCTCCGCGCCTATCTCACGTTATTCTGTATACTCTACTGTTTTGAAGGACTTCTTGTGCGGTAATGGTGCGTTGCACGAAAAAAATAAAAGAACACTTTTTTATCTAGAATTTTATGATAGTCACTTTTGTACTGATGTATTTTTCTCGTATCTTCAACCATTCTCGAGATATTACCAAAAAACTGATTTTGTGGCGGTGTTTCGGCCCCGCTCCTCCTCCCTAAGGGAAAGTTTTCGTGGCACGCCTTCCTAAAATGTTCTTAGATGTATAAACTACCACCATGCCAAGTTTCGTTGCATCAGAATATTTTGCAGTATCATTTCACTAACCGCTAGTACTACATATCTTTTCATTTTCCACATTACGCTTTGTCTTGGGATGGTTGGTCTGCTTGCCGGATCCATTCCTCCATATTCTGCGATGGCTGTCTCCAATTCCAGTTCCATTACTTCCCTCCATTCTTCATCCCACTCGGTCCGTTCCCCTATTTCTGGTTCATTTTCCTCTTCTTCTCCCGGGGGTGGGTCTTCCTCTGTTTTCCCACTTACTTCGCTGCGTTCTCCTGGTGCACTTTCTTGTTCATTTTCAGATTCCAGGTGTCTTTTTACTTCCTCCTTTATCTCAAGTTGCTGATTTGTTATATACTTTTTTGTTTCTATAATACGCTTCTGATCCGCTACTCTTTGTTCTGTAAGGTTGTACTCTGGATATTTACTGCTGACCATTTCAAGCAGCTTTTTTCTGAATGCAGTCTTGTCACTCCCTAGCTTTGTAATTTTGTAGTAACAGCTCATTTTGTACCGGTTCATTTTGTGTGACCATATTATTATCATTATTATTATTATTATTATTATTATTATTATTATTATCTTCTTTCAACAGGGGAACTTTAAGTATGCCTGTAATACAATAAAAAACGTGTTATAACGTAACAAAGGTTTTTTAAGGTATGCTGTTTTATTTTATTCCGCTAGAATCCTCCTCACTATTGCTGCCGTTGCCAATAACGCCGCCTTCTGCCCTTTGTTGATAACATGCCTCTGCCAATATTCATCTCCTATAATTCTCTGCACTTCTTTTACAGTTGAGTTTGGTATGACTCCTGTGGCGGAGATCACAATTGGAACAATTTGTAGTTTGTTCAACTTCCACTGCTTGCGGATTGCTTCTCCCAATTCTACATATTTTTTGTATTTTTCTTTGGTTATGCTTGTCAGGTTATTTGTATAATTTACAACCGCAATATCAATTAACGTTGCAGTTTTTTCTTTTTTGTTTATCAACGTTATGTCGGGCCTGTTATTTGACACTTCTATGTGTCAGAAGGGTCCTGTCCCAATATAGCACATAATTCTCACTTTCAAGCAGTTTCTGTGGCTTGTATTTGTAGAACTTCTCTACTTTGTCCATCAAATTACACTGCTTGGCAAGGATATTGTGGACGACCTTTGCAACTTTATCGTGACGATCTTTATAATCTGTAGGTGCTATCTTTTCACACCCAGCTATCAGATGCTGAATTGTTTCAGGTTTCTGGCCACATATTTGGCAGTGATCATGTGTCATTTCAGGCTCTTTCAGGATATGTTTTCTGTAATTTTTGGTCTTGATGACTCGGTCCTGAATCGCCATAATGAAGCCTTCAGTTTCCGGAAATAAGTAGCCCTTCTTTAACCACATTACTGATCATTCTTTATCCACACCTTCTGCGTCAATTTCCGCAATATATCTTCTGTGAAGCGTTTTCTTTCAATTTTGTCCTCATTTGTTCTATCTTTGGCAATATACTTATTCTCCATTGCAAGTTTTACATGAGTATAATCTTTGTCAATTTGGCATATAATATCGTGCAGTTTCGAGCTGCTTCACTTTTTCATGAAGTATTCTTTTATCTTATTAATTTGTCGACACTGCATCTCATGTAAGTTGATTATACCTCGTCCTCCACTTTGTCTCGGTATTGTCATTCTTTCTACGGCAGCATTTGGATGTAGCATCCTGTTTGCATTTAGCCTTGACCGTATCCCTCTTTCTAGGCCGTCTAAATCTGTCTGTGTCCACTTAATTATGCCAAACGTATAGGTTAATACAGGAACTGCGTATGTATTATTGGCCTTAGTTAGATTACCACTGTTTAACCCGGTTTTGAGCAGGCTTCTAAGTCTACTATAGAATTTCTGACTGATATCTTTCTTGATTACTGCGTGGTCTATCTGCTTGGCTTGCTGCATACCCAAGTATTTATAGGTTTTTCCTTCTGAGAGAGCAGTCATTATTTCTTCTTCTTTTGCTGTTTTCATCTCATGTTCCTCAAGTCGACCTTTATATATTTGTAATGTCTTACATTTGTCTAAACCAAAAGTCATATGTACATCTATGGAGAAGCTACTAATAGTCTGTATCAGCTGACGTTCCTTGTCCCCGAGTACAGCTTTATATCATCTATATACATAAGGTGGCTTATGGCATTTATCTCTCTTCCATTCTTGATCTTATAACCATATTTGCATTCATTTAGTATCCTGAACATTGGATTTAGTGCAATACAAAACCATAATGCGCTGAGCAAATCTCCTTAGAATATTCCCCTCCGGATATCTATTTTTTCTGTTTGCAATACTCCGTACTGAGTGTTGATATGCAGCCTAGTTGCCCACTGTTTCATGACTGTGCTCAAAAACTGTCTTATATTCTCATGAATTCCATAGATTTCCAATACTTGGAGTAACCAGGAGTGGGGGACGGAATTGTAAGCTTTTTGGTAATCAATATAACATACATACAGGTTTCTATTATTCTTTTTCACCTGTTGGTTGATCGCTTGGTCTATTATGAACTGTTCTTTGCATCCATACAACTGCTTTTTGCATCCTTTTTGCTCTTCTGCCATGAACTTATCGCAGTGATTATAGATTTTTTCTGCTATGCATGCAGTCAGTAGTTTGTATAGTGTAGGCAGGCATGCGATTGGCCGATATTTTGCCGGGAATGTAGGTAATGCCTTCCATCAGAAATTTTGGGACCTGGTCAGGATTTTTCAGCAGTATATTAAACTCTTCCACTAAACTTGTGTGCACTCCCGTAAACTGCTTGTACCAGAAATTGTGTATTCCATCAATCCCTAGGCCTTTCCAATTCTGTGTCTTACGTACGATTCTTTTGAGCTGTTCTAAAGTGATCTCGCAGTCTTCTCCTTGGTTATTCTTGTTGGTTTCTTCCTTGTCCCTTCTGTTCTTCATTGCTGCTATTTCCTGTGTTATCCATAGAGCATCTGATCTATGGTTCTTCGCATTTGACCAGTAAGCTGTTATCTCTTCTTTTGTTGGTGCGGCTGCTATCGGACCTTCATCTCCATTCAGTTTCCTATAAAATAGTTTCTGATTACGCCAGAATGTGTTATTTTGTTTTTTTGGTTCATATGACTTGTTATACTTCTTGAGCTTCGCTGCAGTTGTTGCTAATTTTTGTTTTATTGTATCCTTTATTTCTATCACTGTTTTAGCTTCTTCTTTGTACTTGCTGTGTTTTGAGTATTTTTCTCTTAGCTTCTTTATTTGCGTTTTATTTCTCTGACTTTTGGTCATCTTGCCATTAATGTATTGAGTTATTCTGTTCATGTCAGATCTGAGCTCTTGAACCTGCTTATTTATTCTCCTCTGCCACGCTGGGATTTCCTCCTTATGGTTTCTTCCTTGATTGTCCGGGTTTATTAGCTTTCTGCCCAATATTCTAACAATTGCCACTGCCGTGCAATATATTCTTGCATGAATTTGTATCAACCCTAGATTTATGTTTTCTTGGTTTTTGAATATTCCTTTGTTTGCGAGCTTAGTAATATTCTTTACTTCTCCTGTCACTTGCAACCTTGGTATTTTAAGTCTCAGTCTGGGTTCTGTCTCTGCAAATTTGGCTGTAGCTTGGTCACATTCATTTCTTATTTGCTCTCTCAGTTTTTGGCTTCCTAAATCTGGATCTTCTGTTGGGGTTTCTATTTGTTGTTGTTGCTGCCGCTGTTGCCACTGCCTATGCCGCTGCTTCTGGCTTTGTCCTAGTTCCTCCATAGTTTCTACTGTTTTGGTTTGGCTATCGTTTACATCAGATCCGTGAGTCTGATCCTTGTCAGTTTCAGCCTGTCCCTTAATTTTGTTTTCTACCTCTTTCTGTATTCGTTCAATCACACTGTCGGCGAGGAATTTTTGAACTACTATCGCTCTCCTTTGATCGGCTACCCGTTGCTCCGTTACATTCATTTCCGGAAACTTCACCCTAAATTCGTTATACATCTTTTCCCTATATGTTGTTGAATTGGTTTCTAGCATTGTGCATCTATAGTACAACTCCATCACAAATATGTTAATTTCTGTTGCGTTGTCCACTTCATACGTTGTTGTACTGTTCTTCTAGTCTCGGTGTTTCTGATGGCCTTTACAGTTCTGGCATTGGAGTTTGTATTGGAAGCATCATCACACCTACTGTTGGCCTTTTTCCTTGCTGTCCGTTGCACTAGGCTGACGCAGCTTGCTTCGTCAGTATTTCCTAGTGGAGGCTCTCCTGTCCCGCTGGGTACAGCCTCATTACCCAGCTCGTCCAAGGCTTTGCTTCTAGTGCGCACCATATCACTATTTAGGTATATTGCCTTTTATACTTTCGGCCAAGTTTTCAGATAATGGTTATGGACGTGAGAGGCAGAACTTAAGAGCTACTCTGGACGTGATGGGGGTGTTCACCACCATACGTAACCCGTAGTTTCCCAATGTTCCACCCATATGTAACCCGCTTCCATCATCCTCATTGGACAGTAGCTCATCTAGTTCGAGCTGTGGAACGCCGCCGTTGGACTGAAGTAGTCTCTTCCGCCGCCGTCCTAAGAATAGGTGACCTGTCCCTGTCCCTATTCAGTCTGGCTAGTCCTATTCTCGGGTTGGACCTGGTACTTGCACTAGCCAAACTTCCCTCTCACTCTTTGGCTGACCGACCTAATTTCCCGCCGGGATTCAAACCACAATCTTCCATCAGGTTGCTCGGCAAAACAGGGGCACCGCGTGTAGGCGAGTGAGGGGTGGTGGTGGAGAGGCTAAGTGGTCTCTGGTGACCATATCTTCGCGTCACACTCTCAGGGTTGACCCCTTATTATTATTATTATTATTATTATTGTTCAAGTTACCCTTGAAAGGGAAGGTAACCGGATATGCTGACGATACATCCCTGCTGTATAGTGCCGCCACTGCGGAGGAAATTAACTTTTACTTTGCGCACGATATGGAAATACTAACTAGGTGGTTCAGGGAGAACTTTTTACACTTTTTACACTTTTTACACTTAAACATTGATAAATGTCATGGTATAATATATTCGTTCATGAGAATTAAGTGGGCAAGCGAGATAAAGCTGACAATTGAACAGCGAGAGTTGGGAAAAGTAAAAAAAGTGAAATATCTAGGACTAATTTTTGATGAAAAACTAACATGGAAGGCGCATTCGATTGAACTTCAGGCCAAACTACGTAAATTAAATTTCCTGTTTTATCATTTGAAAAATTATTTCAACGTTCGGCATTTGAAAAAGTTATATTCACCGCTTTATGAATCAGTCTTCGGCTACGGTATTCTGCATTGGGGGGCATCAAAACATGTAAAACCTCTCAAAGTTTTACAGAATAAAGTATGCAGAAACATACTCTCGCTACCTCCCAGAACCACAGAAACTATAGTTTACTCAAAAATGAGTGTGGGGAAGGTGGAAGAAATTTACAAATATAGACTGATGATGTTTTTATTCAAAAATCAACACCTCTTCCAGCTACATCACAACAAACAAACAATCACAAGATCTACTGTTTCCAGAGTGGCGGCCTATCCAAGGTGGAGAAAAGAACACTCCAGAATGCAGGGAAGATATCAGGGGGCAAAATTATTCAATAATTTATCACCGGATATCAGGGGAGAGGTGCGGCTATCAGCTTTTAAGAGACACGTTAGGGCAAATGTTGATTCTGGGTAGAGGGAGTGGCGGGACTCCGGATGTTTGGCTAGTTGTCTTGTTACCTTGTTGTGATTTTGGTTGTTATTATTGTTGATGTTGTTATTGCTGTTGTTATTTTTATTTCTGTGGTTTGTCTGTTCTTGTTGCTGTGTGTTTTTGGTGTTTGTTGTTAATACGGCTGTGATTGAAGTTAATATTGAAGTTATTATTGAAGTTATTATTATTGTTATTATCACATGCGTGTCTTCTCTCAATACTTTTGGTGATTTAAAAGTGTTTTTGATCTTATTCATTCGGAAATTCTTCCCATTTGAAAGAGCTAAACTTCTAGTTTCATCTCGAACTTCGTTTGTGGCATTTCGTTCTATATTTTAAAAGATATTGGTACTTGAGTTCTTACAAGTGTACAACATCCTATAGGTATTTATTTGAAAATTATTTTCGGTGTTATCAGTTGATAAATTGACGTGCAATTTAAGTTGCATTGATGTTTTTACGGACGCCTCCGGCAAATGAATTGACCGATATTGAACGGCTGAACTGTGGTAATTGTAAGGCGAATTTGTCACCAAATCGATCGTTCCCAACTTGCCAGAAGTGTCACAAGACGTATCATTTTAAGTGTCTATCAGTCGGCCCGCCTGTACGAACGTTTAGTACTTGGAAAACTGAAGAAAGGAAAAAATGGATCTGCGAATTTTGTGCTGACGATACTTTATCCTGCCAGAATAAAAGAAAAAGAAGCCTTTCTTTGACACCTAAGGGAGAGGCAACCGTAAGTTCCAAGCGTATATTAAC
This sequence comes from Aspidiotus destructor, assembly GCA_035079395.1. NCBI lineage: Eukaryota > Metazoa > Arthropoda > Insecta > Hemiptera > Diaspididae > Aspidiotus > Aspidiotus destructor. The sequence goes on along the minus strand of JAVHKZ010000002.1, from coordinate 60,168,180 downwards.
ACAAGACCAAAAAATGGGCACGCTAACGCTAGATGCGATTAAAACTATGATGGAAGAGCAATTTGGAAGATTTAAAGACGGCGTTGTTCAGGAGATACAAAGTAAAATAGAAGAAACACTAGGAAGTGAAATTAGTAAGATCAAAGAAGAAAACCAACATCTGCAGAATCGTGTTCTGGAACTAGAGGAGAAGGTGATCGAATTGGAGAAATGTGAGGAACTGGTGCTGGAGATGAATCAATATTCTCGGCGAAATAATTTAATAATTGACGGATTCAATGAGGCGAAGGGTGAATATCCATTGGATGCAGCGTTGCGTTTTGGTCGCCAGGTGGGATATGAGCTGAAAAAAGAACTAATTGATGATTGCCACCGCCTACCTAGGAGGAAAAATGCCCTACCGCAGTCTCCAAGGCCTTTCATTATTCGCTTTGTAAATCGTCATGTCAAACGTGATCTGCTTATACGTTTGAAAGCTAATAAGCCAAATGGGATATATGTGAACGATCATTTAACTTATCACACTACGCAAATAAAGCTAGAGGCTAGAAGAATGCTGAAGCCAAAAGGGTTCTTCATAGAAAGTCGAGATTGCAGTATTTTTGCAAGAAGAGGTGAGGAAAAATATAAACTGGGTTCCATTCAGCAAATCTACGAGTTATTAAACAAGAGCTCAGCAAATACTCAATCACAGGTGGAAACAACATCTTCTGAATCAATGCAGGAAGCCACATAGCAATACTGGATTAAAGCTTCCACTGAGAGGATTATTATTATTCAATGGCAAAAACTAAGAGGTCAATGTGAGTACCAACAGATACTAACAATATTTATAATTTATTATTACTCTAAATTTGTTCCTGGGGGGGAACAGCTATACTTCAATCAGGCTTTCTATTCATATCTGTTTAAAATTAAGATACTTGGACACCATGGCAACCCTTAGATATTTAAGCAATGTTTAGTGTACAAAATCCAATGCCAAATAATAACACACTCAAAATCTTGCATACTAATATTCAAAGCCTTGGGAAGCACTTTGATCATTTATTGGTTTACCTTAAAAACACTTCAATAGACTACAACATTTTGGCGTTAACAGAAACCTGGGTGACTGCAGACCAACTAAAATTTTACAAAATCGATGGGTATAATGCTCATATATGCCCAAGAATTGACGGTAGACGATCTGGAGGCGTTGTAGTTTATGTAAAGAAGAACCTAACAGTTACTGATATCAACTCACACCAGGCTAAGACATCCAATGTACTAAAATTCACCATCAAACCCTGTAATCCAAATGACTCGAATGCAAACAGCGATGTAAGTTTTGTTGTAATTTATAGAGACTGCACATCCTCAAAAAAAACCTTTGTTGAAGAGCTGGAAGAAATTATTGATTTGAATAAACAGAATGAAATAATTATAGGTGATATTAACATCGACATTATAGATGAATTATGCTCGGCAAATTATCTTAACATGTTGGCATCCAATGGCTTTATATCAATGCAAAATTCTCCTTCACGAGAGAACAGCTGCTTGGATCATGTCATGGTAAGAAGTAACAACAATCTCAAAGCAAAGGTAAATCTGTTGGATATACAGATTAGTGATCACGCTATTGTAAATGTTGAGATTTTATTTTCTGAGGAAATAGGGATTGATAAAAGTAGTTTGCATGAGGAAATAAAGTATCTTGACCAAAAAAAGTTACAATGCACTTTGCAAAAAGAAAATTGGGAATGGCTTTATCATAATAGTGAAGATGAAAACATAAACACCAGGTTTGAACGGCTAATAGAAACAGTGCAGCGTTGCCAAACCGCATCCACAAGAGTTATTAAGATAGATAAAAGCAAAGGTTGTGAGAGAAAGAGAAAACTGTGGATGACGTCAGCGCTCATGTCTTTAGTGAAGGAGAAATCGATAAAGTATAAACTGTATCAGGGAAATAAAAATAATGCTGAATTGAAGAAAAGTTTTAAAATTATATCTAACACTGTTAAAAAAGAAATTCGGAAAGCAAAGGTAGAGTACTACACAAAACTGCTGGAAGGAAATGAGACTAATCCCAAAAAATTTTGGAATACAGTGAACAAGGTTAGAGGGGTACATGAGAACAGAGAAATAAAAGAAGTAAAAATTAGAAATAATATATATGAAGTCAGTAAAGACGCCTATAAAATATGCGAAGAATTTAATATTTATTTTAATAGAGTACCCGAGCAATTACTTTTGACCAATGGGTTCTCTCTGGACAGTAATATTGATTGTAATTATATGGTGAAAGAAATGATAGCTGAGAATGAGGAATGCTATGAGGGTCAAACATTAGATGGCTTCAATTTAACAGAAGACGACATAGAAAGAGCTATATGTAGACTGAAGAACAAAAAGTCGGTGGGATACGACGGAATATCAGCGGTAGTCATTAAAAATAATAAAAAATTATTCACAAGAGTGCTGACTCCTCTTTTCAATTCCTCACTAAAAAAAGGAATATTTCCTAGCAGCTTTAAAAAGGCATTTATCACTCCAGTTTACAAGCAGGGGATAAAAACTGATATCCAAAATTATAGACCTATATCCATTCTGCCAGCTCTAACAAAGGTTTTTGAAGTATGTGTAAAGGAGAAATTGCTTAATTACTTGGAGCATATAAAATTTTTTGCTGAAAATCAATTTGGATTTATGAAAAATAGATCTACTGATGAAGCTCTCTTTCATCACATAAATAGCATTACTGAAGGAGTTGAAATGAATAATTATGCTGCAGGGCTTTATTTAGATCTAGCCAAAGCTTTCGACACAGTTTGTCATAAACGGTTGGTAATTAAACTCAAAAATACAGGTATTAGAGGATGTCTGCTCACTTGGTTTGCTAGCTACCTGAGTGAAAGAACGCACTGTGTAAGGATAGAAGGTAGGGTGAGTAAGGAGTTACCGATAAAGTATGGTGTGCCCCAAGGTAGTGTTTTAGGCCCTATACTATTTAACATATATATAAATGACTTGTTCCAGCTGCCACTACATGCGTTTGTGACAGGATATGCAGATGATACCTCTTTGGTATACAGTCCGTCCAAGTGGCGTGAATTGGAGACTGAGTATGAACATGATAGAAATATTTTAATACCATGGCTTAAGGAAAATCAACTGCACCTCAATATTAATAAATGTAAAATAGTAATATATGCCTATAAGAAACCTCGATGGACGCAAACGCCAAAATTTGAATGGGAGAATGGCAAAATTGAAATTACAGATACAATGAAATATTTGGGTCTCATTCTAGATTGCGGACTAACTTGGAAGTATCACTCATTGTATCTGCAAGGTAAGCTGAGAAAACTGAATTATCTTTTCTATAAAATGAAGGGCTTTTTTGGACAAAAATACTTGCGTATGTTGTATAAATCATTATATGAGCCAGTGCTGAACTACGGAGTAATACATTGGGGTGCTAGTGCTCATTTGATGCCACTGAAAGTCCTGCAAAATAAAGTAGGTAGAAGTATTCTCTCATTAGAGAGAAGAACAACAGAAAATCTAATATACTCAAAGATGTCAATACCAAGACTACAGAACCTGTATAAACTTAAAGTGGCTATGTTTGTTTACAAACATAAAATTGACTTTGGAGTCCATAACTCAGTCTCCTACACGCGCACTGGTGGCGGCTTAGTTGCAACCTATCCAGGGTGGAAAAAACATCATTCCCGAATACAGCTGCGATACATGGGTTATAAAATATTTGAAAAATTACCTGCCTTTACCAGAAATGAGCTTAAAATGTCTCTGTTTAAAAAACAAATAAAAGAATCTGTAGGCCTCTAAAAACTCATTTAAATTTAGCAGCGCTTCCTAAAAATTCAAAAATCTAAAAATTTAAAATTTAAATCCAAATTCTTCTTATTGCTATTGCTGTTGTTGAAATTAAACCTTAAATTAATGTATTGTTGCTCTTCCTGTTTGAGTGGTTGTAAATAAGATGATTGTGCTCTTATTCCTGTTATTATTTTCATTATTGTTGCTATTGTAATGTGATTTATTTAATTTGTTATTATTCTACTTGTTACCTTAAAAATTGTTTTTATTTTTGTAACTCATTCATGTATTGGTGCCTTCTGTTTTGTTTTGTTAAGCACCTTTGTTCTCCCCCCCCCATATTTTTGTTTTTGTTTTTGTTTGTTTTCATTAAATAATAATAATAATCAGCGCCTGCCACTCGCCCCACAATTACGGGGCATCGGCAATCATAATTATGTTGGAATTATAAAATGTAAAATCAAAATAAAGGCGTCTTTGAATTGAATTGAATTGAATTTTCATTTTTTTTTTTTTTTTGTAGCGTTCTTACAAAAATATCATCCCGTTCACAAGTTAATGTTCATTTTTTATTTTATTAAAATATTCACGTTCTGACCTATCCATTAGGTGTTCAATATTTAACGTGAAAATCTACTTGTACGTGTTAGCTGACATTCTATTCTTCATAGCGGGCGATTATACAAATATTTCCCGTATAATAATAATTAATATACAAATAGAATAGATCTCGTAGGCTATGGTTGCGGTTTACTACGACGCGACGCGACGCGACGACAAATCACTTGAATAAGAATAGATGATTCGCTTGAAGTATTTTTTATAGGTACTTAATTCAATGCGCCGCCGTTTGATGTTTTTCAATAGCACGTCTAGATTTCTTGTAATCCTCATCTTTACTTGCAATAACTTGCCGTGCGTCGCGTCGTGGCGAAACGTAACACAGGTTCCCGCGCATCAATCAACGATGATAGCAGTTACCCGGCACGAGAACCAGCGTTACGTTTTGCCACGACGCGACGCGACGCACGGCAATTTATTGCAAGTAAAGATGAGGATTACAAGAAATCTAGACGTGCTATTGAAAAACATCAAACGGCGGCGCATTGAATTAAGTACCTATAAAAAATACTTCAAGCGAATCATCTATTCTTATTCAAGTGATTTTCAAAAAGTAGTTCTATTACCTAGTTGTGTTACGCAGTGTTAATTGAAAATTTTTTCGATTTAACGAGCGACTCTCACCATTTCGTCGCGTTCTTGTTGAGGTTCGATTTCTTCAACATAATTCGAAGGGAACCAATGCTGTCTTTTTCCTCCGTAGTCGCCTCTCCACCAGCCTCCATCTAGTTTGTCAACATTCGTTATGACCGCGTGTTTACAAAATGATAATTCATCTTCATGTCGAGCTTGATAATCATAGACTGCTTTTACGGTGATCTTGAAAAATAAAAAAAGGAAAAAAGAAAAAAAAGAAAAAAAGAAAAAGAAAAAAAAAAACATCAAATATTACGACTAAGTATGATAACGATGGAAAAAAGAAAATGACAAGTAGCGGCAGCATTGATGGTAAACTGTTTACAAACTCACTTTTGAAGTAAAACATGCAGGATCTAAATAGCCTGGAGTTCCTGATAAACCATCGTCCTCGAAACTCTGTATACAAGAGAGAACAATACAAAAAAAATAAATAAATAAATAAATAAATAAATAAATTCATATAAGACGAATCACAATGATTGAAATAAGACATCATGAAAGTTAGCAAAAAGAAGATTACTACGGTCTACAACTACAGTACACGCTCCTTAAAAACGTAATTCTCCCATATACTGTATAGAATAATTCAATCCTCTACTTCGAACCGGTCCAAGTTGGTAGGTATGGTATATCCTACAAGAAAACCTATTTAATTACCTATCATTCGATTCACTACTACCTCCCAACTTCTTCTTCTTCTTCTTCTTCTTCTTTAGGAGAGAGGAGAGAACTGCTGTATTTTAGTTCCGCTCATGAGAAACGAAAATGATGATCTGATTTTGATGGTTTTGATAAAATCGTTGATTCCAAAATTGCAACGACAAGACATATTCACAAAAAGCTGATACGTAGTTTCAAAAGAAAAATATTATGTACCTAGTCCGAAAATTCGTTTGATAGACAACTTTCCTTCGCTTGATAATGGTTAAACCCGAAAGCGCGCTCGCAAATAACTGTGTATTTACGGTGATAGTAAATTTATTTTTGAAATTTGAATAAATATTAAAAATTTATTTCTTTTTTGCGCGAGGATAATACTTAATTTTTTCTGGAGACTCGGATCATAAGTGGTCACTGGTCAGTAAGTACAGTAGACAACACACGAGACGTTTTGATAAAATAATCTTTAGATGATACTCTGTACTAATGTAAATACAGCAGGCAATAAAAATGGCCAGAAGTAGAAGAAGCCAAAGACTTGACTATAAAGACCTGGACGAGACCAGCGAAGTGCCTCTAGATCAGATAGGGTAGATGGTACCACTGAGAACGGCGCTGTTTACGTGAAACAAGCCGCACACGGACCTCGGTGTAATAATGGAACCAGGGGAATTACACGCGTCCGAAAGTGTTGTACCAAATACAATACATATTAACGAAAGAGGATGAAACAGAGAGAGGGAGGGGGGGGGGGGAGGGGGGGGAGGGGGGGGGGGGAAAGGAAAGGAAATCAAAAGAGTAGACGACTCGAATTACTATTAAATTCTCTTCCAGAGTTCATTGTAGCGTATTAGCCTAGGTAGCCTACTTCTTTACCACGTAGGTATTGGTATTGTGGAGTATAGATAGAGCAAACCTTCATAGTGATAATGATAATGATGATGATGAAATAATACAGCTAGTAAAAACTACCTGAAAATGTTGAATCGTATTCTCATTGACGGGATACCACAATTTAATTTTCTTGTACAAAGGATTCCGCTCGTAATAACTAATGAGATGAACAAGACTTTCAAACTGCATATTTCCAACAATGTATAGACGGCCTTCAACTTGTATCCGACAATGTTTAATATTCCTTTCGGCTCTGTGAACATAAGAAGAAGAAGAAGAAATACCTATCATTGGTACTCATATCAAGTGCGAAGAGAGGTGTACTGATATTGAAAAAATTTTCCGACAGTACGATATTCTACTTTATTAGTTACCGGTACGTATTTTACAAGAGTAGGCTACTTTTGGTTGCCGCCATTTCATCATCAGTTGTGTCGCAACGCAACGCAACTGAAGAACAAAGCCTTAAACACGAGTAAAAATTTACCGTGTAATAATAACGAATAAAATTTAAAAATTTTCTTATAGGTACTTACGTGCAAGGAGAACACGCAAAAGAAAAGACACTGAAAGCTTTTTCCGCCCAAATAGTTATTACTAGTAATTTTTACAACACCTCGGCCAAAACTTGCGGTATTCATCAATTAATAGGCTAGGTACCGAACAAGACTGAAAATGTAGATACCTACTCGTGCAGTAGAAGTCCGGTTATCCGACACTCCTCCGCTTTATCCAACACTAAAATTTCCCACCCCTTTTTGCCAAATTGATTGATGAAAAGGAAAAGACTAAAAGAGAAAGAGGAAACATGATTAAAGTGGGCTGGGCTGTGTAATAAAGTTGTGTGTTTTTTTATCACTATTGATTTACCGTATAAATTTCTCTGTACAGTTCACCCAACCGAAAATAGTGTACTGTGTACGTGTAGCCTATTGTCGGGCAATTATCCCCTCACTTATGCATTAACGCCATTTAAACTTTGAAAAATTGAACCTTCGGATTATTCGACACTTTCGGTTATCGTCGCGACGCGACACACCTTATTCCCCAATTGTGTCGGATAACCGAGCGCGCGCCTCTAGGTACTAGACTGCTACAAATACGTAGGTTCGGCCGAGACGTCGCGTCGCCGTAAAAATTGAAAACTATATGTACACGTACACATATTTGTGCGGCAAAAGCCTTCAATTCTTCTCATTCGTATATTATTATTATACCAACGTTTGAGCGCAAACATTTCATTGTTTTGGTTCAAACTTTGAAGTAATGAAATTCATTTTACAAAACAAAATTGAAATGCCCGCCCGCCCGATAATACCACTATCAATAGAATTTTTATTTTTTCATCTTATTTAGCTTTGGCTTACCAGACGAATGTACATATTTGCGAGCCCTCCAGCATGTGTGCCCTCCTAAGTTATCATATCGATCCCTACTCAACCAACAAGATTTCGCGAGTGAGATACGAACCTGTGTATACGAGGAGGGTGCCGCGCCCTAGAGACTTGTCAATTAATACGGAGAAAGAAGTGCGTTTCTTTTACCTCAACTCAACAAGTCGACGGGTTCCTGATAAGTACATGCGTGCGCGCGCGCGCGCGCGCGTGTGTCAAGTTGTGCTTTTAGATATATGTAAGTAGTACATATTATAGGTATATCGAAATTGGACTGGAGAAATTTTCTGCGTTGAATGTTTGTTAGGAAAGTTGTGATTAAGCTTCAAAATTGCAATGCCTGTATCTTAGAAGCGAGAAAAGAAAGAAAGAAAAAAAGAAGGAAAAAAAAAAAAAAAAAGAAAAAGGAAAAAATCTGTCATTAACAACCAACCTGAAGGAAATAACGTATGTGTTTTGCTCATTATCGCTAGGTCTCACAAGAAATGCACCCTCGTGCGGCACTCTCTTCAAAAGCTCTTCAGCCTCCATTCGAGAAGTATTAGAATGGTACCACTCTTTACCCTCGTGTTTTCGTGGTTGTGGTACAGGATCTTTTAAAATGATGAGAAATTCCTGCAAAGAAATAAAATAAAGGAAAAATTAATAAATATATGTACCTACGTTAGTTAATAGTACGCAGCAGTGCAGTGCAGAACCAGTACGCGTTGCGTCGCGTCGTAAAGTATTGAACAGTTCAACAGTCAATCGCGCGCGAGCATAATACCAAAATTAAGTACTGTACCTATAACACTACACAACAGAAAAAAAAAATAATAAATAAAAATAATAAATAAAAATAAAAAAAATTGAAAAATTGAAAAATGCAAGAACGAGATTATACAATAGCCCAGTTTTCTGTGACGTCAATCAGCGAATTAACGCTAGCAGGCTTTGAGTTGCTTAAGAGCTTTGCTCCAGCTGACATGTTGACTCTCATAAGAATAACACAGTGAGCTAAGATCAACGTGTTCCTAATTAAAAATAAGGAATTTCTTAAATATTGCAAGTTGATGAACAAACGCTGAGAACATAATAGATTTTAAATACATATCTCTGATTTCTTATTTATTTCTAATTTTGAATTATTTATAAAATGATCTTTGCTCCCAATGTTATTCATATGGGAGTCAACAAGTCAGTTGGAGCAACGTTGGGTAATGGGTAGTTTTGCTACAGTTATTCGATAGAAACCTAATCTGTTCGCGATATTTCGCGATACTATCGAATGAGTATCGATATGTGATGTCATAGGAAAACAGTCCTATTCTAGAAGAAGTACGTATTTTCGACGCTGATCACGATGTCGCCGTTGTACGTTTTTTAAAAAATTTAGCCCGGTTTTCTACGGGAGAACATACACTGCGCCGCGTCGCGTCGCAACGAATCGCAAGAATTTGATTTGATCATTTCTCAAAAACCGGCGGAGCCAATTTCAAGAAACGGACAACGGCGGCAGGCATCGTGATCAGCGTCGAAAATACGTACTTCTTCTAGAATTGTATAATCTCGTTCTTGCATTTTTCAATTTTTTTTTATTTTTTCTGTTGTGTTGTTGTGTAGTGTAATTAATTACTTCAACGACCGTGAATTGCGATTTATTCAGGTAATTATTATATTAACTTAAGAACGAAATTCACATAAGTCGTTTTGTCTTATGAGACGCGACGTAACAAAACTAAAAACGTAAGTACGGTACGAGTGAGTATAATCAGATACCGTAAATAAAAATAAGCCCAGCGGCAAAACAAATGATGCCGCGCCGCGCCGCGCCGCGAACATCGTGCATCTCTCGCCTTACCGGACAGGACCTGCCGGTGACTGGTCCCCCGATAAGGGAAATAATAATGCCGATTCTAACGAATGAAAACAAGAATGATAGGTATACATACACAGTACTCTATCATTCTTACCTATACTGTATGCCTGCGTACGTGGTATTACCGGTACTTATTAGGTAGGTGGTATTCTACATAATATGTACGTATCATTTTCAATAGTAAAGGCATCCTTTGCTGGAAACTCGCAATATTAATAATACCTAGGTAATTATTCTTTTCACTTGAAAAATTTTATAATTTCGGCTTACCTGACTTCGCAATGGATAGATTCGATAATGAGCTATTAAATTGTACAAACTATCAAAACATACGCTGTCGATCAAATAGTATTTTATGTTTCCATTCTCTTGTTTCCATCGTATTCTACAATGGTTGACTTTATCCTGTCGCCTGTAAACAATAAATCAACGTTTAATTTTGACCGAAGCCAATTTTTACAACGAATACTTTGAAAATACAGCAGATATAAATTTTTTTTAAATACTCGTAGGTTAGCGATACTTTGTACGGAAATGACACACACACACACACACACACACATGAAGTAGTAAAAAAGAAAGAAAAAGAAAAAAAAATACCCAATCTATAGAAATAAAATAATACTGTACCTGAAAATGTAAAATAGATAGGTACGTGGGTTCATTCATTCTTTAAACATTTTAGATAGGAACATTTCTTAATATTATATGTACTGTATAATACAGTATACATATTATATTTTGTCCCATTTTCAACGATATTTTGTCACATTTCAAATTTAAAGGGGCGGACACATCATACGTAGGTAGGTGGTACATTAAAAAGTGTAAAAGAGAAAGAGATGAAAGAAATGATATTTTATTTTCAAGTTCGTACCAAAAAGATAAAGAATAATCGCCGACAAACGTTTCGCTCTCTCTCACCAAGAATGTCCCGTCGCCCAAATGCGAGTATTTGCGCAGTAATTCTTTCGCTTCATCACGACCGCCAGGTAACTTGCCATGGAACCATTCTTCGCTACAATGCAGCTCGTCATTTGGTACACCCTAGAATATTAAAAGAAAGAGGAAAAAAAAAAAAAAAAATTAGAAAAAAAAAAAGTAGAAACTCGTTATTTAAACGAAGGTAACTTACCTAGTAAGTAATTTAACACTATGAATCAAGATGAAATTGAATGAAATACATAGTAGGTACACTACAATAAATTTCGATCTCGATTTCCCTACTCTTATACTTTACCGTTCAGCGAGAATAAATTTCCGAAGAAAGAGGACGCGCCGCGCCACACTACGTTGACACTCTTTTCAACAAGAAAGGGGGATAAAAAGGATTTTTGTCAACAACTAGGCAACTACCTACACCTACCTAGGGGCTATTGCTCTTCACTGAACACAATACAGTAACTTTTATACAGAAGATTGTTAACGATCGAAGCAAATGAAAAATTCTAATACAGTATTCTCTGGTCAAAGGACAATTCATCTCCCACAATTCATCCCGAGGACAATTCATCTCAAAAAATTTAATTTCTGTTTGTTAGTAAGTAAATCTAAAAACGAATTGTAAAAAGTTGCTCGAAGAAACGGAGAACGACGTCAAAAGTTCCGTCGACAAACCAATGTGCGCAGGTAGACAACCGATCTAATGAGTCACTCTTCGCAAAAATTATAATTCGTTCCTTGTGTGTTGAACCGCTGTCATACCTTACCTACTGTAGAAATTTCGTCTTGTGCGTTGTCAATGTGTATAGGGTTCCTGTGTACGCACACCAAAACCCCAAGTCATAAATACGAGATATGAGACACATAAAGATCTGCATAAATGCAGTTATATATGAGTGCTATACATACCTGTAATACAAGGTCTGTTAATTGTTCGGGCATTTTCGGGGGTGATCAACATTCTTTTCCTAATGTGCCGTCGAATAGTTCTTTGTAAAGTATCGAGTCTAGGAGCTGCCGGCGCGGCAATGCGCTCTGAGAGAGCTGTGATAAAAATGTAGCAGCCAGTTGACCTGTTGAATCATTGGTATTTTGGCTCCTTTCAATAAAAGCTGTCCTTCTCCTTCGTCACAGCAGTCCGGATGGAGTCAGGGACATGGTTGTGCGATGTTGACTTCAATAAATTTGGGGACTTGGTTTGAACTACGAATATTTTTTCAATGATTTTTTAAAAGTGAGATGAATTTGGGATGAATTTCTTCTTCAGATGAATTTTACCGAGACGAATTTCGCAGAGATGAATTTAACCGATATGAATTTGACTGAGATGAATTGTGGGGGATGAATTGTTGGAGATGAATTGTCCGGGAATCAAATTATCGTGTCATGCATGTTGTTGCGTTTTCTTTTCTGCAACGTCTCTGCGTCTCACAAATCCACGCACTATCGAAGGTACCAATTCATCAGTTCACAGTGAACGTACAAAATTTTCGTTAAAAAAAAAAAGAAGTAGAAGAAGAAGAAGAAGAAAAAAAACAAGTCGTTTTATTAGGATTGCAATTAGAACCGCGGGTGACCATCGACGCGGTCCGCTTGGCTAATATAGGTAGGTAGTCGCAAATAACGACTTGCACAGTTTCGCTATACAAAAATTATCGAATTCATGCGCGGTAGTACCTACATGCAAATTGAAAATTAGTAGATAAGATATTTCATTTTTCTCTACAAAAAGTTGATACGGCAGCCAATTCTGAGGTGAAAAATCTTTGACGGATATACGATGGGAGATTGTTCCCCGCGTGAGGCGCGGCGCGGCGCGGCGGAGCGGAAGGAAGCCAGGCTAACGTTGATCGATTTGATAAGAAGGAGGATGAATCAATCACCTGACCTCCACCATCCTCATCTCTTTTCAGGCATTTCACAGAATCTGTTCGATGGAACAAATATTTGTAATTCTACGATCAGCATATCAGCTCAACGGAGGGGAAATTGTTTCCATCAGTCGACCAAAGATGATCAAAAAAAGGGAGGAAAAAAAGTGTTTTCGATTCGAACTTTGAACGCACGTACGACGTTGACGACATTAAAAAACTGGAAATTTGAGTATAACTTATACAGTACATACTCGAAATTTTAATAATAGCCTATCTTACTTAAAACTTTCCGAAATAGGAGGAGACAGACGTAAGTACCTCTCGTTGCTTCGTACTCGAAAGTAAGCCATTTGTTTCGGTGTCGTCGCCTTCCTCTTCCGCATCTAGATCCGCAAATGTTTTCACACATTCCGTGTAGAATAATTTGTTTCTGGTGAGAACGAAAAAGTGAGGATTCCACTTTTTGTCCACGGGGTCTTGTAAATGGAGAACACCGTTTTTTACCGTATTTCGTAAGTCCATATCTTTAATGAAAATAATTGAAATTTGAATTTATTGATGAAAATGAATAAAAGAATAATTAATAATTATATTACGTTAGAGGGGCGGATTTAGCTACACATTTTGGAAGGGGGGGAGGGGGAGGAGGAGAAGGAGGAGAAGGAGGAAAATATACCCTGTGTCTGAAAATTGTTTTCCTCGCGAATAATATGCTTCATTTGCGTTATTGCAGCCTGTTGTTGGAGATTTGGGAAGGAGGGGGGGGGCGTTTTTCTTCCCCCCCCCCCCCCCACACACACACACACACACACGTAATTCCGCACCTGTACGTATAAATGTACATTTATACATAGTACAATTTAAAAGGTGCAGAAACACGCTCCCTCCGAATGAAAATAATCCAAGCTACGGGAAAAGAGACGATTATACTTTCCACTTTAACCGTTACATGCCCCCATCTACCGTACTCTACATTAGGTCTATCAAATAATAATCTTAATTATCACCACGACTCGCACTTCGGCACTTTAAACGACGCAATTTTACAATAATAAAAACAATAAGTATTTCTTTTTTCTTTCTTTCTTTCTCTTTTTTTTTTTTTTTTTTTTTTTTTTCTCTTCAATTTCTGACTTATCAATACATACCGTATTTAACTTATAACGGATAAAATCAACGTACCATCATCACTTTGAATGCAAACAGCATCTTCTTCCAACCCTTCCGGTAATTTCTTGTGCTTCAAAATAATTTTATTACGCAACTGAATAGGCGATGGTAAATTCATCTCATTCTTATCGATAGGCTGGGTGAGTAACATATCCCCGAACACTTCTTGCATCATAACGGCCATAGATCTCTGTTGTTGAAGAGAGCAATTATCTTCAATCGATAATATCACCGGATAGCTGCGGGCAAGGAGGCAGAACAAAAATAAAGAAACAAATTAGGTATTTATACTATTGACTTTTGTTTAGTCTAAAATTGCGGTCAATGTAAATTCGAGTTGACTAATTTTATTAAAATTTCTCAATTATGTGCCGTAAATTATTGAACACGTCCAAAGAAACAATCCATTACTAAAAAAAAAAAAAAAAAAAAAAAAAAACTAGCTATAATCCACTCATATCGGTAGCCTACCTACAGTAGATGAGTAGGTACATATTTAATTACTGTACATACACTACAGTATGTATATTGTACAAGACATTACAAGCCAAAGAAAGTAGAGGAACGGTAGCTCGACAACTGACTCAGTGATAAACTATACGTAGGTAAATATCTTGTAGAAAATTATTTGACGCTGTTCTTCGGAACTTGGCGCATCCAAAAATATGGGCGATTAAAAAAGGATCAATTGAATTCAACTTGATATCTAAACTTACAGACATTTTGAACGTGAATGAAATTGTGAAAAACAATTTGGAAAAAAGAAAAAACGCTACCTTTTCAATTGTCTAGATCGGATTTCTTTTTTTCTTTTTATTGAAATGCTAATAGCGAACACGAGTACGCTCTACCAGATTTTCACTACTAACGTATCATATGGGTTCTGCTCGATCGAAGATATGCCTACAAACAGTGAGTATGCAATATGTTGTACACATTTATGCGGATACAAAGTTAGTGTGAATCGTAATCAACCTAATGGCAGGTGATAACGAGCGAATTTATAATTTATTATAACATGTTGGATAAGAAGTACAACTCTTCGATAAGAATGATCAATAAGGGTATACAGTATGTACTGTATATTATGTACACACGAGCGGAAAATGCGAAAGATCACTAGTGTTTCTTTGGTGATTGAGAAGGTGATCGATAAAACTGTTGCTGGAAGCGTTCTACATATAGTATACATCCGTGATAAGTTCCGAAATCGTTTGTGTCAATTTTCTACAACATAATGCGCGCGCTATCCGGGTCAACCCGAGGGATCAGGATCATTGACGCAAGAGTTGACGGGTCATGGGTCTTCGGACTCCACTGCGGCGCTGCGCCAATGATTGTCGTCGCCATTTCGTTGTTGAACGCCGATAGACAAAGCTAGGTACCTACCCTGATTCCTCTCATCAAAAAAGAGTGTAAAAATGGCTTCTCGATACGTACATTCCGACGAATGACGAGCATATAAATATATATACTGTATATTCATCTTTGACTGCTGAAGGCTTCTTCCGACACGAGACCGTTAGGACATCTTAGTGGCATTACTGACACGTTTGCGTCATTCTGATGAACGAAGCCTTCTTTGAAGGGTAGGTGGATGGGATACGGAGACTGCTGGTGTTTTCTAGCTAACGCTATGCAAACAAACAAGCTTGCAAACAGTAGGAATGGGGTAGATTGCATTGCACTTTACTGCAGGTAGGTCGCAGAGAAGGAGTAGGGCGCATATATACGCTAGTAGGTAGTGAATATGACGATAGCTAGAGCGCATACCATACGTTAAAAAATAGCACTTATTATTGATATCAATACCTACACACTAAATTTATTCAGAGCTGAAAGCTGATATCAGATACAGTACAGTATAGTAGGTATTGATGAAGGGAAAATCTACTTTAAAAAATATCTTTTACGAATTGGATGACTACACGACCACGCGATAATTTCTTTAAATTTTGAGTAACCGCGTAATGTCTACTTCACGTATTCGTCATCGCTTCTTCAAAAAATACGGGAAAATAAATTGAAAACAAAAGAAATCTATTTGGGGTAGTTTGAGACCAGCGCAGCGCAGCGCAGCGCAGCGCAGCGTAGGCGTGTAGGCTACTCGAAAGTTACTGTGTTCGTAAAGTAGGTACCTACTCGAACAATTTAACATCTATAAGATAACGCACGAAAGGAGTACACGTACGTATCTTGCTTACCTACCTAAAATTAATACATCTAAATTTATTTTCTACAACTCTGTGTAAGTATACCTACATAAACTTATATAATTATTTTAGTTGGCCGCCTAGATACCTATACCAGAGCATGATACCAGAGCAAATTTTCTCCCTACCGCATTGACCAATGATTTGCGAAGCCGCTTCCGATGCGATCAGCAATTACTTACATAATATGTTATCTTCGTGTATCAATGTAGGCACTTTTTGTTTTTATATAGGTACCTACTGTATCTTTGCACTCGTATAGACGAGCTTGCTTTTTCAATTCGTTGATGAAATCAATACCTAAATAATTTCGCACGTCATTTGTTTCAGAAGCGAGCGAGAGTTAACAAATAATCGGTGCAATTTCGTAAGTACGTACGGTATACAGTAAGAATATTAGGTATTCATATTATTCTTATACACCGACGACGCGACACTCGCAGACAAAAACGCGTAGGTGTCGAAAATCTATTTAAAAAAAAAAAAAAAAAAAAAAAAAAGAAGAAGAAGAATAATTTGGGGACTAATAAATAGCACGCAATAAAATTAATTATTGCACGGAATATAATTGATGGAGAATAACGGAATGAAATAAGTCAATGAGACGGTATATGTAACTGAAATGCACGGAATTGATGCACGGAAATTAAAAATTGTTTGAACGTAATTTGAACGAAATTTATACACGTGAGATTGGAATTATTAAATAATTTTTATAGATGGAAGAATGGGGTGACGGAGTAAATTCTTCTCAGGGGCCAAACATTTTTCAGAAAAAATTCAGAACTTTTTGCAATAGTATTTCTAAATCAAGTAGGTACCTTTTAATTTTTTTCAGTCGTTTGTGAGGAAAGCGTTGCACCCTTACTTTTTGTCTGAGGGGCGAGTTGTCCCCTATACCACTATCCATGCCATGAGTCTACCTGTACATGCCCATTTTACCTCAAACGTTCCGCTTGTAAGTATGCGTTAGGTATGCTCATCCGGCTGCACTTGGTACATATTTTGTCGGAGGCAAAGTAAGTTCCGTTAGGACAAAAACGTAAGCGTGTTCGGCCTGCCAGTGGCGTATTTACAGGGGGGGGGGTCAGGTCCGGACACTCCCCATCCTCCCAGAGGCATACATTGGGGCATACATTTGTCAAGTCTGAAATTAATAAATTACAAACAACTTTTTCCTTAGTGGAACTTTGTCTTTGAAAATTTTCAGGTCCCCCCCCCCTAGAAAAATTTTCTAAATACGCCACTGCGGCATGCAAAAGCGTGTTGTACACACGAATTAAAATATTTATTCGAATCTTCGAATAACTATTTTTCTCGCGCGTCAACCGTTTTTCTCATTTTATTTTCATCTTCGTTCGTAGCGACCGCGAGCTGTACGCGAACTACCCCCAAATATCAGAAATGCTCCTACCACCGTCATCACGTGATCGCACCAATTTCTCTCCTCCAAACACCCTATAAAATAGCCTCCGCGAGACGATTTTGTCACTTCTCTGGCAACTTCGCCTACCGGCTTCTCCTGCTTTCTACTGGCTTCTCCAGCTTTTTCTCCAGCTTTCCTCTCTTGCTTTCACCTCTCGCTATCTCCCGCTATTTCTCTCTCTCTCTCTCTCGCTTACCTTCCTCGCTTCCTCTTCTTAGCTTTTCGGACTGTTCTCCGCGGTGCCCGCGGGTGTAGTCTTTCCTTATCTCGCTAAGGCTCTTTCCTCCTGTTGCTCGCCGCGGTGTCCGCGGGTACAACAGTGTATCCTCAAGCCAAGCCTCCGCGGTGACCGCGGGACTGGTTTCTCTTCGTCTTCAATCGCTTCCCCTGTTGCTCGCCGCGGGTACAACAGCGTATCCTCTCGATTAGCCTCCGCGGTGTCCGCGGGACTGATCTTCTCTACCTCCTCGACACTTCCTCCTGTTGCTCGCCGCGGTGTCCGCGGGTACAACAGCATATCCTCGAGCCAAGCCTCCGCGGTGACCGCGGGACTAATCTTCTCTACCTCCTCGACACTTCCTCCTGTTGCTCGCCGCGGTGTCCGCGGGTACAACAGCATATCCTCGAGCCAAGCCTCCGCGGTGACCGCGGGACTGATCTTCTCTACCTCCTCGACACTTCCTCCTGTTGCTCGCCGCGGTGTCCGCGGGTACAACAGCGTATCCTCGAGCCAAGCCTCCGCGGTGACCGCGGGACTGGTTCATTCTCTCTACAGTCTTCCCCCTGTCGCTCTCCGCGGTGCCCGCGGGTACGACAGAGTATCCTCTCAGGCTAAGCCTCCGCGGTGTCCGCGGGACTAGTCACCCTATCGGTCGAACCTCTCTTTCTTTCTTTTTCACTCTCTCACCCTCTCACACACACACCTACACACGCATCTCTTTATTAAGGCGAAGCAAAATAAAAAATACAGCTCTTTTTCTGCAACCCTTGCGTTGTTATTTACTATATTCGATGTCGCGTATTGCCGATCCACCTCCCGACGCTTTTAGGAGCCTACGCAGTCGACAAGTGCCCCTAACACCGTCGTGGCGTGCGGACCGCCGTGCGCAACAAGCGTAAAGGGCACTTCTTGTTCAATGCTGAATGCATTTCATCTTTTCTTTGTTCTACCTTCATTTCACATATTTTCAACTCATTACATACTTCGGGCTCCGTTTATTTCTTCGTTCCAAACAATTATTAATTCGCCCATTTGTTTCTTAATTCGTTGATTCATTTTATATAGGTACCGTGCGGCTTTCGCTTTTCTGTTTGATATCATTATATACCGTTCAAATATTACATTTTCTGTGCAAAGTCGATTTCTCCTTCCGTGCTGATAAATCATACCCTAATAATTTTGGTTGCCACTTTGTCAACGTTGATTTCTCTGATTTTGAGGAGTGAACGAGATGCCCAACATGGTAAACAATCACCAGATCCTCACATAGATAGGCTATATCAATGTACCATCATCGCACTCGGGTACGTCTAATTTGTACGTGTATCATTCATCAGCTCTCATTCATCACGCTCGGCGGAGAATAGATTACCGCCGCGAATTATTCGAACAGGAGAGTTTCGCCAGGTACCTATCTAGTTGAGATTTCGGGTTACATCGTCGGAAGTTCGCAATATTAGAGAGTGTACGCAAACGTGTATTCATCACGAGCAATTGAAATATTTTCTTCAAATTCAAACTTTTTAACTAAGTAGCTAGATACACAAAAGTAGAAAGGCTTGAGAAAGATAATCTTTGAAATCAAGATAGATACTCACGGCGACGTTATGAACGCATGTTCCTTGATCGTAGTGATAACATCCATGAACTTGACGCGCGTGGTCAACGTGTGACCGTGATAAATAATAGGCAGACCCTCCGGACCATCCCAACAGTCGAGCTCAATACAACGGCAACCCAGCCGAAGACAACGAGCGTATGCTTCTACTGAACTTTCACTTGAAAACTGATCACCCGTCAAATACCTACAAACATAGCACACACACACTCGAGATAAGAAATTTGAATTATAATAAAGCGTAGTATTTTTCATACAAAATTTTCACGAGATATGCACTACGGTTTCCTTATCACTTATTCTTTTCATTAAAATATTGGGAAAAAAAAAAAAAAAAAAAAAAACACACGTATACGGCCCAGTGAATGCGTATGGACCTCTACCTATGAGCTACGATCACTTCGGTATGGGATCAATTGAAGATCTAGGTTCGGATGCGAGAACTTTTCTTGACATTAATTTATTATCTACACGCGGTTCTGTTCTTGCAATTCGACAGTCTGAGATCCTTTCACACATTTCACCTATTGATAAAGAGAGAGAGAGAGAGAGAGAGAGGAAACCCACTTTGTCACATTTATCTCAAAGATGGCAGCTTGCCTACGCTTATTCATGATAAGAAACAAAGTCGAAAGAGCTCATTCTTTCGGTTGTCACTGATTTCTAGTTCAAACTCTTTTGTCAGAGGTCGAGAGTTGGGGAGGTCAAGAAATTGAAAAAGTCATCATATTCGGATAGACCATGAGCACAAGACATCGTTAAGGTAGCGATGTCAGTGAAAAATTTTCAGGAGGCGAGGATAGTTGAAAAAAGTAATTTTTCCTTTCTCTTTTTACCGACTTTTACCGACTTTAGGAGGTATTGTAATCTTGCGCGCGGTGGAATTTTTGGTGGGGGGTATGTTTTCTCGACGTTTCAGAGGGTCTAGATCACGATTCTAACATTCGTTCAAATTCATATGTATGTATGCATGTATGTATGTATGTACTTTTTTTTTGTACCTGAATGTTCTCTGTATCTATTGGGTCGATTTCCATGAAATTGAGGGTTGATAAAGTAGTGAACGTGAATGTGTGTGTAGGCTATTTTTTTTTTAAATCGGATTAATAGTTTTCGTGTGGTGAGCTAAATACTAGTTGGTTAACTAGCGCTGAAGGCTTGTTATGGAATCTTCATAGTTTATTACGAGGTATTTCCTTTTCTTAGATGGGGGTGGGGGCGAATGAATGAATAAAATATAAAATGCTAAGCAAGCTACGAAAAAGAAATTGTATCGGAGAACGAATTCATTTGGAATTGTGATTATTTTCTCATCGATTATAAATAAAATGCTAGGCAAGCTGCGAAAATGAAATTGTATCGGAGAACGAAGTCATTTGGAGTTCTTAACAAGCGATTTATGTCATCATTGATTATTGTACAAACCTGAGGAAATAGTAAAGAAAAAGTCGGTATTGCTTTCGCGCTGCGAAAGCTTTTTTTTTTTTTCTTCTTGTTTTCATCAGTTTGGAAGGGACTATCGAACTTGAGAAAATAGATAAGACTTCTTGGATCTGCTGTCTCACTTTCCTTACAAGATTATTTGACAAAATTCGAATATAGGCTAAACGTATTCTGTTTCAATAGAGTAACTAAAAGTGAATAAAATTTATTTACGTATTGTGAGAGCTGGAAATCCAGTAGTGCGAAAGTGGCCTCGTCATATCTTGATGCACCTCGTCATACCTTTGATCCCATATATCATTTTGTCGAGAATACAAAAAATCCATGAACTATAAAAAAGTAGCAAACGGATATTCACATGAAAAAATTGTGAAGAAAGTAGCCGAACTGTAAGTTAGAATTAGGTGCCGTGCGCGCGCTACACACGTGCAGGCAGGCAGTGAAATACTGACTTCATTCCTGGTGAAAAACGGTTCAGGAACATTTCGCTGATCATCTTGAAGGTAGTCGCGCATATGACGAGCGACTTGTTTCTCAAATATATTTTTTTCTCCTTGAGTTTTTAAAAGAAACTGAGTGAGTCCTTTAGCTGTAATATTATTGTTGAGATCGCAATAAGCGGAACATACTTCTTGAAAAATCTATATAATAAACAATGAACGAATCACAAATAAATAATATAGAATGCAATCGACGGAGCGAAAATAGATAGCAATAAATGTTTCAAACTCTCGTTCCTGAAGAAAGTCGATGGTTTGATCAGAGAACACGTTGTTTGTTATTTAGTTTAAATAAAAATTATTTATTTCGCGCGGGAAAAGTAAAAATAAGGAAGTCGCAAATGAATAGGCCTAGAAGTTGTAATCGATTGAAAATTAAAAAATGTAATACATACAAATAAAGAATTCGCACATTCAACATTGACGAACAAAGGAAAAATAATTACATAATGAAAAACTACGCATTTCTCAATGTTTATTGACATTCGAGTACTACAGTATTTGGAAACTATTTAATGCCATCATCACCCAACATGAGAATGAGGAGAACGAATAGAAAAGAAATAATGGATCAGGTCGGAACGGAATACAAGTCTTCAAACCACAATAATTTCAAACAGGAAGGTTTAAAGTACCTAACAATTCAGATAAACAATAATTTATAATTATAAAGTACGAGTAAAATAGGTACGATCCGGGCGATCTTATAATAATTAATTACTTACGTTATCATCGAACATGATTTTATGATAGAATATCACAAATTCATCGAACGTTATTTCGTTCCGCTTTTTCGTGTCCACCTCTTGGAAGTTTTCGCGTAAACGGGATGTTGAAATTTTACAATTTACTCGAGTAAGGAATGATTTTATATCTTTCATAGTAGCCCTGTTGAACAATCAAGATCATTTTGATGATTTTTCCGAAAAAAAAAATAAAAATAATGATAATAAAAATAAAAATAACTACGTATATCTATGTAGGTAATTGAAATTGGAGCTAGAAATTTTCGGTGTTCAAGCAAGAATTGTAATTCGGTTCTAGAAATAACGTTCACGGTTTCATTCGGTACGAACAAAAAAAGAAGAGAAAGAGAAAGAGAAAAAAAAAAAAAAAAAAACACGGTAAAAATATTACAAAATTAAACCTAAATTATTACAAGAAACGCTGATCACATAGTAGAATCATAATATTTAATATTTTTCTGAAAGTTATTTCGTGCGAAGCTGTGTTCACTGTCACTCGAAATAGTATATATTTGTAAATGCAAAAAAGCCTTGCTTTTTTTTTTCAGATTCGTTACTATTTTTTCTACATTTTTTATACTTCCTTTTACGGTAGATTTCTAACTTCTTTTTCTTTTTCTTCTGCTTCTTCTATCCACATCTATACATATAAAGGGCTTCGTGACTTCTTGTCGGTTTTATAAATACAGTACAGTACAGTATATTCATTCGGCGCTTTTTCTTTTTTCTTTTTCCGATTAAATAAAATGTTTTTTTCTGTATCCTTCACTACTCTGAAAGTGATTCCCATCGAATTTCTCCAGATCGCTGCCTTTTTTAGCAAAGAGTCATTCGACTAAAACCAAGAAATCCTACCTCAAATTATGATCTATACCAATCTATTCGATGATGAATATTACTATATTAGAATGAAAATTTTGACGTGGTTTATTAAATCGACAGAAATGATGTACCTAATATCAGAAACTCAATTCTTCAATTGAGCCTATCTTTTCAAGAAGGTCGAAGCTGAAGAAAACGCGCACACATAGGGGTCTGAGGATGTAACTTATTCAGTAGAAAGATACATCTAAATAATTATACAGGGTCCGCCAAAAAGATGTTAACAGTTAATTAATGAGAATTTTAATTAAATTTATTGTAGCTCAAAAACACAAAATGTTTGATGTATTTACCTACATCAGTACATATTTAAATGCAGGGCCGTCTTTACCTAATTTGCCGCCTTAAGCGAACGATTTTATGCCCCCCCCCCCCTCAGTACAAACGAGTTGCCGCCGTTTGAAGTTTTTCTCAGAAATTTCTACAAAAGCTCCCTTCAAAGACATATAAGTTTTGATTGGAACTTTCGATGCTTCATATTCCGTCGACCAAAGTGTAAATTTAGTGCGTTGAGGCTTTATCTGAAGATGTACTGGAATTAGTGGGCCCGGGCGTAGTGGCTTCAATATCATTGTCATCTAGATCTGGTAGGCCTATAGAGTCAAACACTTGACTGTTAAAAGCACCTTTTATTACAGCCCAGCGATAAGTTGAAGCGCTAAAGAAAAAGTAGATATTTTGTAGGAACATAAAGTATCTGTTGCCATATGAACAGCATTCTGCAGCTGATACGCCTACCAAATTTAATGAGTCCGCTGTGCAAGGCACGTACACTGCATTTCCATTTTTCTTGAATTCGAGCCTGTACACCACTGTGAACACCGGACTTATGAAATGCGTTTACCTCCCCGCTCACCTGCTCATCCGCTGTGCTCCTTTGCAAGTTAGGACATGGACATGTCAACCAGTCAGTACAGAGAATATATTTTTGTGATCCTTCTCACTTCTTGCGCAAATCGTGGTTTAGTTGTACTGGTTTTTGTTTTTGTCGTTTTCAATTTTTTTTTTTCGGCATCCCAGGCCGCCCCGAAAATTTGAGGCGGCCGCCTAGTTCGCCTATAGGTAAAGTCTGGCCTGTTTAAATGAATGAAATGTGTGTTTGAATTTTATCTTTAATTTGAGCCAAATGCAAAGTTTCTATGTTTTCTTTGGGCCGAGTTATGGGCCGATATGTGCCAAAATTTGATCAATATTAGTCAAAATTTCTAGACGAAAGTTGAAAAATTCTCCCACTCTCAAATTTTTAGGAATTTTGGCTGATTAGTCAATTTTTGGTACATTTTGGTCCTTGCCTGCTGCTCTCAAAATCTCCATCATTCTCTTTTGGTAGTTGCAAGAAATTTAAAAATATTACTATCATTATTCCTCGTACACCATTTCTCTCTTAATTTCATCGTCGTTATTTTGGATCATTACACGCCACGCGCACAGCAACATCCGTACTTTTGATGTAGAGGCGTTTGTAGCCTACAATAGTCAAGAGTCTAGTTAACTATCTAGTACGTCTCTTTATATACCTACGCCTACGTAAGCTAGTACAGTCAATGATGTGCGAATCATTCAATCGGCGCGGCGCGGCGCGACGCGTTTCTTGCGCTGCTGATTTCCTTGACTTCGATCTTCACCTTTTCTGAAGTGCAATCAAAGTATACCCTCTATTTTTTAGTACGTTGCGTTGTACCCCATTTGTGAACAGTCACAACAAAATAATATTCCGAACATTTAATTTCTCTGCAGTAAAGGAGGGAGGAAAGACAGACTAGAAATGAAATTCAAAGTACGATATAGAATATCACGTAACGTTATACTCGTACTGTACATATACGGTATAGCACGTATGAAACTATTGATAATACTCAATACTCATAGATAAGAAAATACGACGAAAAAATCTCGTTCGGGCCTGAAGATTTTTTCGTCATACGTATGTACTTATTTTCTCTTCCTACTTTATCTAGGGCAGGCTATGATATAGTTCCTAGCAAACGCCGCGCCGCCGTTTATAATAACATCCTTTGTTAATTCCTATCAAAGTACATCTAACTTCATCGTATAAGTACATAAATACAGTATAATATGTTCTAGACAACAGAACGAGATAGAAAAACAAGACACATATGGTGTGGGCAAATGGAACGTCTACAGTGCGCAGTGGTTTAATTTGGATAATTCTTTGTCGATTATAAATCATAATGACCAGAAAAAACGCCTTCAAAGAAAAAAAGAAAAAAGAAGAGGTTTCCGTGAAGTTCAAAATTATTGATATACGAATAATATTCGACCAAAAAATAGAACGACACGTCGCGTCGCGTCGCGTCTTCACCGTCGTAAAATAGATACATAATTACTGTCTATAATAAAGGCTTTAGCTTACTATAGATCTACGCGGTAGTATACCGGGTGGACCAAGAAGATGTTATTAGTTAATTGAGAGCTTGCGCTAAATCCACTCTTGCGCAAAAACGCAAAACGTTAGACGCGTATTTCAAAGCTACAAAATTTGTATTTCAATTTTATCTACAATCTGCGCCACTTCTCAACTTTCTACAATTTTTTTGAGCCAAATTATGAACCAAAATAAGCCAAAAAAGAAAAAAGAAAAAGAAAAAGAAGAAAAAAAAAAAAAAATTCACGGGTTCTTTAACGAAGTTAAATGAGGGGATGCAGGGAACCTGTTTTATGAGTTTCACTGCAGGAAAATAATTTTATTTTATCGATTCATCTGGACCAATCAAATATGATTGTCTGTCTCGAAATCATGTGCAAGGGGTACTGGTCGGTTTGTATTGTGTTTTAGTCCGATGAATCTATGGGCCATTTGATATACTTCCTCTATACTTCTTCCGGAGAAGTGTTGTCTGTAATTTGTAATTTGAAAGTATAGCTGGGACCCCTCTTTAATCACTTTTGCAATGATGGTCTACGGGCAGGATATGGCGAATGTAAGGAGCCCCTTGATGGTTGGGGTCTCCATGACATGAGATGATCAATGCATCTTGGACGGAATGGGCACAGTTTGGGGAGATGGCTCCCAGCGAGAGTTTTTAACACATCATGGCGACACTATTGAAAACTGCGACATTTCACGTAGCACATAGAGTTTGAAACTTCAATCAAAAGAGAATCATTTGCAAAATTAATTATACGGCAAAGGAATGAAACTCATTGCATTGCGTCGACAAATGAAAAATTCATCAGAGTTCTAAGTCACAGCAATCAAGTGCATGCGCACAAGAGAAAAAGGTTGGCATTATTAGGCCAAAGGCCTTAGCCCCAAAAAAGTACAATGCAATTAGCAAGTTATCATAGATTTAAAAAGTTTCAACTAGACGGTAAGAGAGAAGCAAGAGGATTGGATAGCAATAAAAAATAGTTTAGATATAGAGATGCAAGAGCGACAAATGGAAGTCAGACATCTGAAGTAGACAAAAAGAGTGAAAGCGTCCACTAAAAGGCTTTGGAGAAAAGAGAAGTAATGTTAGGACGGACTGGGACAGCAAAAAATGAACCGGAACGAAGAATATTAGAAAAGTAACTCTTCCAACCTGGAAGAAACAAAAAAAATAAAAACACAACGATTGCGTAGTGGCGACGTTAGTTTAGTTCGAAAAAGACAAAGAGGAAGATGGAGAAATAGAGAAAGAGAGACAAGAATACGAGGGTAGTAAAATAATAAATAGAAAGGACTATGAGCGTATCAAAAAGGTATCCAATGAGTTGTCCGATTGCGAATGAGTTGTCCTGTCGGAGTGCGGGTTCAATAAGACAAAAATACTGCCTATGAGGAATAGCGCCAAGTTTGCCGCCACGAGATAAAATTTTGTGACACTACACGTGTTTGTTGATACTGCAATAGAGAGCTACAAAACAAAGGCAACAGTAGAAATAATACCTCCAATGAACGAGTAGAAAGGCGGTAAAAACATCACAACGCGCACCAAACAATGCAAATAGAGGAATAAGTAAAATCGTCAACAGAGGCTGGTCTACGCACACACACACACACACACACACACACACACTCGACGTCGACGAGCAAAGTCTCGCTTGTATTTGATGGTAACAGTGCGTACAAGTATATGCCTAGCAATCTGTATTATCTTTGATATAGGTAAGCTAGAAGTTCCCCTTTATTATACTAGCTTCATACTAGTATAACTAGAATATGCCTAGCAATTTCTATTACCTTCAGTATAACTGGGACCCCTCCTTGTAGTATAGTAGCTTTATACGAGTAAATGCCTAGCAATCTGTATTATCCTATATTATAAAGCACATCTGCAAAATTTTCGTCCAAGTAACCTCCTCCCCTAATGCATCGATTTAGTTGAAATTTCGTATATAACATTGTCAGACCTCCGAAATCAACCTTTTTGAAAAAAATTTAGAAAATCATTGTTGGGAAAGTTGTAATAAAGCTTTAAAGTTAAGCGTATATTGGCTGCTATCTCATCCCTATTCCTGTACATATGTTTATTGATGCGAATAATTATAAAGTTTTATTTCAACGTTCACAATGCTAAGCAAGAGGAGAAATTTTAAAAACCGGCCGAGTATTTCTGACAGGGAACACGTTGAGTTGTGTTCACTAATTTCCGTGTAAAAATGACTTTTGTACGGAGCTACTTTTACGATTTTTTGACCGAGCCAAAAATAAACTTATAGGTGAAGAGATGAGAAGGTCTACGGAGTAAATTTTCGTGTTGTAATCTGGGTAGAGTTACAGAGTGAGTTAGTTGGTTCCATTCACATTGAAGTCATGGTCGGTCAAGTTGAGAGTTAAGGGTGAGAGATATGGAAAAGATTGGGTTTGGCAAAAAACTTATAGGTGAAGAGATGAGAGGGTCTACGGAGTAAATTTTTGTGTTGTAATATGGGTAGAGTTACAAAGTTGAGAGTTAAGGGTGAGAGATATGGAAAAGATTGGGTTTGGCAAAGTAGTTTAAGCTCATTGTGAGATATGTTATTTCATTTCTAGAGTATAGACAAGCTGGCGTTGAGTATTTCTACGAGTGCCGAGCGAGTTGCTGGATGAAATCGGTGTGCCTTAATGCCGGCAGCAAGAGCGCAAGAGTTATAGAGTATGTACGAGTGAATTATTCGGTTAATATCAATATTCATTCAAATTGAAGTGATGGTTTGTGGAATTGTGGGTCAGAGATTCAGAAAAGTTTCGGTTTGGTGAAATAGTTCAGGCTTTTTGTGAGACGCGCTATTACAATTTCAGAGTACATACGACTTAGCAGATGACGACTTGAGAAGTTTTTGTTATTTTATACTGCAAAGTAAAAGGAAGAGAGTCGTGTGTACAAAGAAGAGGTGAGTAAGTGCTGGAAGGATTATGAAGTTCCACGAATATGAATTATTCTTAAATATGAAGACAAGTCAATCGTTGTTGGTGGTTGATTGAGGAATGATCAGAGTGTATTTATAGCGGGGGTTGAGGATAATTAGTTGACGCGTATGACCAGTTGTGTGGTGGGAGAGAATGATTTCTTTATGACGCTTACACAAGTCGAAGGGACTGCTTCAGTTACGATTCCTCTTAGTTTGTTTGAATGTTTATTTTTCCGGGCTCTATGTTCAGGGAATGATCCGGATCCACAGGACGTAGACAGATGTATAATTAACGGATGATAGAGATTGCACGAATAAATGAATGCGTTGATTTGGGAAATTAGTTGAATAAAAGTCGTGCCTAAATTTGAGCTAAAGGTAAAGAGATGGAGATAGGGAAGACAAGAGTGTAAGGCCTATCCTACAATTTTTTCAATCAACGACTGATTATCATTTCTTGAATCAAGTTAGCGTTGCCTGTTTCGAGTCCAGACTAGATCCGTCGGTAAGGGCTGGTGGGTCTAATGAGTTGTCGGTATACAGTGTTGTGATCCTGTAGATTATTAGCTAGATCAAGTCGGACATATGGGGGAGGCTATGGAGAAGTGGATGATAAGATAAGGGGTAGATGGTTCAATTCGAGGTGTTTAAATAGTTTAGATTCAATAGGGAGGAGGAGAGAATTGAGTCAGCAGATTGCGATTGCGTAGATTGGAAGATGCGTGAATTGAGCTGTATGGATGCAAAAAAATCAATAGTAAGAGTTAGGAAGCGGCGTTTGAGGAAGGAAAGTTTCAATTCCAGCGCAGAGGCTGAGAGTGGGTCTAGATCGTTGTAGCCGAGGCATTGATTTATTGACCAGCAAAAACGAGTTGTCTGCTTTATTATTAAAGAAGAACAGATGATAAATTTGTTGAACTTTTGATTTGTATTATGAATAGTGGATGTGAGCGAGAAGAGTCGTATGGGTACAAGAGTATTGAGTGGGTCGTTAAGGCTTAATGTCGAGTAGGAATATGATCAATAACGGCATTGTAATCTTCTGCGGATAGTTTCCTTCCTTGGTGAGTGAGGTGTTACAAGGGCAAGTCGGACGATGACGATTGTGAATAAGTTTACAGTGAACAATTCCTTTGCTCAATATTGTTCCGTGTTACAATACGGGCAGTAAGGTCACAAGTGAGCGACGGTATATGTGGGTGAGGGTGGAAGTGCTTGATTTTTGTAGATCCAGTGAGTTGGGAAAGTTTTTCATGACGTGGTATCAATCAGAAAACATACAGACTAATCGTTGAGGATGGAAGAAAGTTTTGACGTGCTGGAGAGGAAGGAGCCCAGAGATCAGAGAATAGATGGGATAATAATTGAGAAAGAGTAGTTGTACAAGTAGAGGAGCATTGTGAAACTTTTGGAAATTACGGGCTCGGGCTAAGCACTATAAGGGTTAGATTTGTTCTTCACGGTGTCGATTGTGATTGGAAGATGACCACTCATGAAGAAATAAAATTAGGAAACAAAATTTCTTCTGAGTTGAGTATTACCATATCTGGCGTTTTTGAAGAAATTTGAAGTTTTCATAGATATTAATTAGAGTCGACGGATGTTTCGATGCGGGTAATGAGGGTACAAAGGTCATAGAGTACAATCAGGAGAGTGAGTTAGGCGGTCAAAACCGAGCTCTATACAAATTAGGGTGATGGTCTGTGGCGTTAAGAATTGCAGGTGACAAATTCAGAGACGAAATAGTTAGGAGGAGTGGTTCAAGTTTATCAATCATGGGGCGTATTATTCTACTTTGGGTATCATTCATATAAATATTAGAATTTTTCAAGGTCAGTGATGAGTGAGAAGGAAAATCAAATAATTTTGCAAGGACGTGGGAAGCTAGAATGACAGACTTCAAAGAAACGCTAGCCATATCTCCCCCCTTACATAAAAAGAAAATATCCGAACATTCACCAACACATCGAGAAGGAGTTGTTGGATATAGATGAGGAGATTGGGAAATTAGAAGAAAAGAAATACCGACTGATTTTCGAAATTCAAAGTTTAAAAAATGGGTAGTTATAAGTATGTTCAATGTGTGATTATTGAAATAAAAATTGATTTTTTGTCCTCGACGTCATAGAATATTGAATGAGCGACGAAGTCGCGGGTTTTTGAGCTTGTCTTTAATATAAGCTAAAAGTCCTCCTTTATTATACTAGCTATTGCTATATACTAGTATAACTGGAATCTTTGAGCTATAGATGATAGGAGGAGGAACTCAAAAATTTTCCAAGTCCCAAGGTCATAGGTAATTATGGCTGTATAACTGGAACATATTGATATACCTAGCAATTTGTATTATCTCTAGTATAAGCTAAGACCCCTCCTTGAAGCACAGTAGCTTTATACTAGTATATGATTAAATAGGAGGGGTCTTGGGGGGGATGTAGAGGGGGTGAAAAGAGGGGGTGAAAAGAGGGGAGGTCAAAAATTTTCCAAGTCCCAAGGTCATTCTCACGGTCATAGTTAGGTAAGGAAGTTGCCTCCCAGACGCCGGACACCGGACAACGCCGGACACTTTTTCTTGAAAGACCCCCTGATAAAACAGGTTCCCTATTAAAAATTGTCATAATATTGTCAAACACTAAAAATTGTTCCAACCTCCAAATTTTATATGATTTAAAAGTGAAATTTAATGCTCATTCTGGAAAAAAAAAAAAAAAAAAAAAAAAAAAAAAAAAAAAAAAAAAAACTTTGCAAATTGGTCAATTTTTGGTACATTTTGGTTCATAACTCAACTTAGAAAAGTTGTACAAACTTCGGATATGGCTCAAGTCAAAGATAAAATTGAGATACAAATTTTGTACATTTAAATTATACGTTAACACGTTTTAAGTTTTAGCGCTACAACCAATTTCGCCCAAACTCCCATTTAACCAGTAACATCTTTCTGGTCCACCTGGTATAAGGTCATTTGCACAGACACACGCACACCCAGATGCTTGCACGCAAATTTCAAAATTAGGGGTCAGAGCAAAGACATAAAACATGTCAAAAACTTTTGAAATTTGCAAATCTGCTACGCGAAAATAAAATAAGAAAATGTTATGCATAACATGAGTGATGTTATGCATACATTTTTCCGGTGAGAACTTTTTTGGGGCTCTTGCCTCCTTTGACAAGGCAAGAGCTTCTAAATGCAACCGCAGAAAGGAAAAAAAAAAAACAAAAACAAAAAACAAACAAGACCAAGTTGCTCAGCGCCTTAGTACCTATCTGGGTTTCTTGGGTTTTTCTTTTTTCACTCTATTCCTAGACTGTAAGTTACTCTTCTTTCTCTCCAATTATTGGAATGTAGAAAATTGTAACTCAAAAGTTCCCAAAGTTTCTTTTATACTGATAAGATTTGGAGTTTGAGAGATGTAAAACTCATCGAAATACCCAAATGCAATCGTCAATATAATCCAGTCTTTCTATCAAGAAAAATTGTTTACAGACTTACGTCATGATATTATATGTCCGGGCAATTTTTATACTACGTACTTTAATTTATAAACTACTATATACTCTTCTTGTTTTGAGGGGTACGGTACTCAAGCCTATAACAATAAATGTTAATCATAGTGAAATGAGAGTAAAGTACAAACCAAAGGTGTAGTTCAAGGTAGGTATTAAAAATGGATGACAAAAATTTCTAGGTAAGATAAGCAGATAAATGGATCACTTTAAAATCACATGCTGAGAGGCAGTAGGCAAGCAAAGTAAGTGGTACAATCTAATGCTTACGCAGTTTATTGGTACCAATGATAAAAATAATGACAGACCCACTTATTAGGAACATTTTTATAAAAAAAAAACTTAATCTTATTTAATAAAACAACAAAATATAATAAAATATGTATTAAGAAACATAACTTACACGTCACGAGTTGGCTCCATATTGTAAAATTCTTTTCTCAGCCACCTTTCTACTTGTAGTGGAAATGAAGAATTTATTGTATCAAGTATCAAATGTTCCAATCCTCTAAGCCAATGTTCGCATTCTTTCTCGGATAAAGCTGAATCAATAACGTAAGTATTTTTATGCATTTAATCAAGTTTTTCAATCACACGAGAGAGGAGAAAAAGAAAAAATCTGGACAGCATTACAATCATAGAAAACGACAACAAAAAAGGACAATATTGTTTTGCAAGTTAGGCCTCCGCACCCATGTATGAAAAAAAAAAAAAAAAAAAAAAAAACATGAAAAACCAATATTGATAACAAAGTAGAAGGAATAAGTGCACGTAGAAAATATAAGTAGAAAAAATTAGCATCAAAAATCAATTGTAGTGTACCACGTAACTTTTGACAAAGAAAAATCACGTATGAAAAAAAATTGAAAAACTAGTAGAAAACTTTTAAATAAGCACGAAAAAATTAGAAAACTACATCCAAAATCAAAAAATTGAAAAAACAATAAGAAGAAAAAGGAATTGAAA
Source organism: Aspidiotus destructor (assembly GCA_035079395.1). NCBI lineage: Eukaryota > Metazoa > Arthropoda > Insecta > Hemiptera > Diaspididae > Aspidiotus > Aspidiotus destructor. The sequence goes on along the minus strand of JAVHKZ010000002.1, from coordinate 60,135,442 downwards.
ATTAAAAAAAAAAAAAAAAAAAAAAAAGAAAAGTCTGAGTGAGGCTCGAACCGGGGTCTGCCAGACAAAACTCAACGTTTAAAGATGCCGCGTAATGCGTGCTGTTTTTCACGCAAACACGTTTTGCTGACCAGCGTAAGCGTGCGAGTTTCACTAATGTGCAAGTTTCGATAAAAAGCATGATATATATATATACTAGATCGAGATGTCATAGGGACTTCTCTATGATAATCATAAGGTCGCTACTTGGAAGAAAAATAAGGGAGCGAGAGTGATAGAGAAAGTAAATTAATTACAGTACCTATTCTTAAATTTTTTGGGAAGCCAAATAAATACAGATCATTTAATGTTTCATATCTTCTAAGGGGTAACATACTTCGCTCGTTTGCCCCCGACCCCCTCCTTGGTCTGGAATACTTCTACTTTCGAATATGTTAGGCTAATGGCTTTTCGGGGGCTCCCTTCTTGGTCTCGTATAATTACCTACTGCAGCATCCTGATTCAAGCCTAGTATAATGAAAGCTTTAGCCAAATATACGTAGGTCTAGGATTTTGTTTGCACGGACGGATGGACGCACGGACGAACGTAAATTTCAAAATCAGGGGTCAGAGCAAAGACGTAAAACATTTCAAAAATAGAATACACCAGATTCTCTTGTCGCGATGTATATTTCAACGAATCAACATTGATAAAATTACGTAAAGACCATCAAAATTACACAAACCGATAGAAGAGCGAACATGAGTATTGAAATTTGAATTACATATAACGATATCGGGACAAAAAATGAAAGAAATTTGTACTCGATAAATATCAGTAAAAATGGGAGGGGGGACAAAGGGATAAAAATCCTCACAAAACAGGCGCACACTGTTGGCGGGCAACTTTCATTACGTTATCATTTTTATAAGATTTGAAAAAATTTCAACTCTAGAATATATTTAAGTCTCAAACGAATACAACCTCTGTCGAAATATTTTTTTGAAGGTCATTTACATGTTCTACAGATCAGAAACAATCGAACAAAGAAAAGAAGAGTGAGACTTTGGAGCAAAAATATGCTCTTGTACACGAATGTAAAGATAAACACAATCGCAATCCTCCTCTGAAAAATTTGAATATTATGGAGTCTCGAGCTATATAATGATGAGAAATTTTGTAATTATACCTATTAGAAGAGAGACATTGAAAATTTCTAATACTCGATCAAACTCAACACATCTACTTTTGAAAACGGAAAGATGTTTCTAACAGAACTCCGACACGTGCAGGTTCCTCGCTGCGAATGCAAAAATTGCAGCGACATCTAAATTTTTTATGTACCGCGCTTTCATTTTTTTTTTTTTCTTATCAGAGTAGTAGAATACTGCATGAAACCGGGAGTAGGGGGGGAGGGGGAGTAATTGTTTAGTAAAGACATGAAACATGTCAAAATATAAAATAAATTATGAAATTAATAAATACAACATTACCAGCGACGGAGAATACTTTCAACTTGAATTCGGATCCATAGAATAGGACAAAACATTGCATCCGATCAAAGTTCTTCGATTCTTCTGGCCACTTATCAAAATCTTTGGAATACTTTCCTAGCCGTATTTCTTTTACTTCTCTCATTTCAACTGAAAAATATGACACGCAATCAATTTGCCGAGAAAAAATTCTCAACATCTACGATAAATCTCGAGCGAAATAAGATACATGAAAACTAGAATCTATACTGACTAAAGGAAAAGAAATCACGATTTTTGGCGGGCAGAAAATCTAATCTAGATGTCTCAATAATTATTAGGAGTTGAAAAAGCAAGATACACACTTGAATTTCTGCTTGACCCGTAATTGTAACATCGAAAATTGAAAAAGGATTGGGTCTGACGAATAGTAAAAATACAAACAATAAAAGATGAAAAGATGAGTTGACGGAAACAATTTTCTGATGACATACCTTCGGCTGCGTGATTTTTCAAATATTTTACCGACTTTTACCGACTTTTCGAAGAAAAGACTAAGAGGTATTACACTCGCCACAGTGGTGGCATTGGGAGCAAATAATGATTTTTTATCGACGTTTTGGGGGTCATAGACAACTCCTAGACCATTAAAAAATTTCAGGTTTCCTTATATATGATATAGACCAAATTTTGTGACGACCTCTTTTCCTCGGAAACTAGTGATCCGATTTTTCTCAAATGTTGATATGTTGTTGAGGTATATTTGAATTGGTGCACCTGCAGTTTGTTTGAGGATTGGATGAGTAGTTTTTGAGTTATCCTCTTAAGAGTTAGAGCAGGGTTAGTTAAGAGCACGTTGGGTTAGGCTACCGAGACGAGTAGGTACGTAGAGAAGTGCGCTTCGTTTGTCTTGTTCTTTGCTAGGTAATTGTGACGTGTTGGTTGTATAATGTATACAACATGACGTAGCCTAATTGAAAATCGACATAAAGCATGTAGGCAATCGAACGCATTTCAAAATAATATTTAATGGCCTGCGTTTTTACCGACTTTTTGAAGAAAAGAGGTATATTATTTTTTCTCATCATCAGAATAACGAGTGCGTTTCCTTATTGATAATTTCATTCGTCTGTTTCTTGTATGCACTTTATTTGGCAAGATAAACTTTCTTAGGAAATGAAAACAAGAAAAAAAAAAAAGAAAAGAAAAGAAAAGAAAAAAAAGATGAACTACCGTAGGTATACAACTTTCAACGATTAAAATGATGTCAATTATGTGATTGTGAAATTACTCTGACTTTTTGAGAAAAGGAGGAAATAAATTTGCCACAATAATGATAATAGGTGAAATTTTCATAAGAAGTGGGGTAAAAAATTAAAAAGTCGTGTGTTGCTTACGCTGCTGCGTGAGCTTTTTTATCTTTGTTCTAGTCATTTTATATAAAACTTGCCTTTCGAACCCACACAGGAAAAATACTTCTTCACCTCACTTTATTTTTGATTTTTTGGCTCACTTGGCCGCTCAATCGTTTCAACGTTTCGATCAACTTGAACGAATTTTTAAAAAATTAAAACCATTAGTAACCTAAAAAGTTCAAGTTTCGAATCAATTTTAAAAATAAGCAAGAGCTAAGGTTCGACCAATAAATAACTATTTCTCAGTCATGAAAATTCGAACAAGAGGAGCAAACATTTTTTCACCATTCGCGACGACTTATCATTTTTTAATAAAGCTAAAAAAACTAAAACTTAAGAGTTTTTATATGCTCCTTAATGACTCACGCCGAAAGCGTTCGCACTCCTGTTTCGTAAATATATGTACGGTGATAGTAATTTTAGTTTTTAATATTACTGTATACTAAAAACTGATCAACCGTAACTACATATATTGAGGACGGAATTTTCAATAACGACTTATCAGACGAACAAGCTGCAAAATGACTTCCTTCATCTATCTTATCAATTGTATCGTTTTATGCTTATAATTAGAGTGAAATATCATAGAACGAGCAAAGTATAAGCTTACTAGAGCCTTCGAACGTTCTACTCGCAGTTTTGGACCATAAAATCTGCCTCGTTTCGCGTCGAACCATCAAAGTTTTTCTCTCTGGTCGTTTTCTCGAGTAAAATCTGGTTATAATAGTTCCTCTCTCCAGCAGGCTGATGATTTGCTCCATTTCTGGTATGAAGGAACCCAGGCTGAACCCATTCAATGCCATCACGTTCCTTTGTAGAAAAACAACGCTTACAATAGTGACGAGGAATCCTACGTATAGAATGACATGAGTAATCACAAAGTATAATTACAAGTGAACAATCAATAAGTGTTTAAGAATGAAAGAAATAATTCGACAAAATTATACTTCACTGTTACCACAGATTTGGAGTTTTAAAACTTCATCAATAGAACTATTAAAATGAATCTCTACATGAATGCAATTTCAACTAATACTTCGACACAACGTTCTGATAGGCTCAACATTGGATCTCAACCTTTCTTACATGAGGTGGTACCTTACCTTGGTATCGTAGCGTACGTATAAGAAATGAATAGGATGAAAAAAAGTCTTTCGTAGACAAAACGTAGAAGTGATGCAGTGACGAATCAATTAAACTATCGACTGTCACAAAGAATTCGCGACACATTTTCATAGACTTATGGCGATTATGATTTGTGTATCGCTGTATTCGAGTAATTTGTCGACAGTCCATATTACCGGAAATTCACTGTCTCTCCTCGCATCAATTTCTAAAGAATAGATAAAATTTAAGAATAAGCCACTCAGTAACTTGATGAACATACCTCTAAATTAGGTTCTGCTGAGGCCTGGTTGTAAACCCCGTCATATGAGATAGTGTTCAGACCACGGATTAGTAGTCTTGAGATAGCGCTTGAAACGATGTAAAGCCATCATTCTGGAAACGGAAGGATGCATTCAGGAAAAGGAACAGGTAAAAAACCTTTCAGATGAAATCTTACACTACGCCGGGAGTGTTTCCGTAAATCGGGTAAAAAATGAAGGCAATTTCGGCCATACCAAGAAGGGTATAGAAGATAACTTAAAATTCGTCGTTTATGCCGAAGTCGATCATACTAATTCCTGATTAAAAGGACTTGATAATTATTTCAATGAATTGTGACTGACAAGGCAAGACAACAGGTAGAATTCGGATGCGACGAGAGAGCGTGAGCCTGTGTGAGCCTGTCACGCAGCGCACGCACAGCGCGCAGCGCGTTCCTGCCGGCAAGCGCAAAGTGTGAGTCCGTCTCAAGGCGCGTGGCAAGCGGCTGATAAAAACAGATAAAAGATGAAGGGAGCAATTGTGGTGTTCTAATGATATTTTCAGATCAATGAACTAAATAAATTGTTCATCCTCATTGTGCTAGCGAGGGAGATGAGTTTTCCAAGGCATGTTATTCCGTTACGGAGGTCCGAATTTCTGTCGATCATGGACGATTTTTGTGAGGAGTCTTCATCAGGCAGCTCTTGTCCGATCACACATTCGCGTCTATCCGTCTGTGAACAGCACAGATGAAGAGGTACTTTTGCGAGACTTTTTGTTGTATCCAGATTTTGTTTCTGAAGATGAAGAAAATTCGTTGTATGCCGAGTTCGCGGAGAATATAACGCGACGCCGTTACGAATTCGATCACTGGGATAACGCTATTCATGGCTTCCGTGAAATGGAACGTTCAAGCTGGAACGAACGAAACAAAGTGGTAATTGATCGTATTCGGAACATTGCATTTCCTTCGCAAGCTCGTATTCTTCCTGCAATACACATAGTAGATCTGGCTGAAAGCGGATGGATTAAACCGCACGTCGATAGTGCTCGATTCTGCGGGAATATTATCGCCGGACTAAGTTTACTTTCGGATAGCGTTTTGCGACTAACGTCGCAAATCAATGCGGATGTTAAATGCGATGTGCTTTTGAAACGGCGCTCGTTGTACGTAATGAAAGACGAAGTACGTTTCAATTTTGCTCATGAAATTTTGAAAGACGAAGAGTCGATATTCAATGAAGTTAAGGTACCTAGACGTCGTCGCGTATCTCTAGTAACGCGGAATGAACCTGATCCGTCAAGAAGATAATAGAAATGGAGCTACAAAGTATTGTCATAAATACCCAATGACCGTAATACAGCGTAGGTAGATTTATAACCCGACCCAATGGTTTCTCATCGCAATCAACTTTTTCTTAATCTTGAAGTACATTATTTTGTGGGTGTTTTTTTTTTTTTTAGAACAATTTATGAATATTGTTGCCCTAAAATTCTCGTTGAGTTTGAGGAAAAAAAGAAGTGAAAACGTGCATTGGGTATTCCTCGAAAATCACATTACTCCTTAGTTGTACCTAAGATCGTTAGTACTGATGATAGTGAGACTTATAATTTTATTGTGTAAGCCTACCTAGTAAACTATGTATTGAGAAATGAATGATTGCTTCATTTAGCTAACAATGAATTTTTTATTAACATGTTTGATATTCATTACTATACTTACTGCCCCCAAAAAAAAGATGGACTTGATAACATCAATCATCTGTTCATACTGTACTGAAGATTGTATTATAACTGTCGAGTTGTCGTGAAAGTGCTTATTCCACTTTTTTTGTTGCGACTGTTAAGTCAAATTATTGCAACAATAAGGAACTTCCTAAGCTTTCCTTGGAGGAAGGCTTTTGTGAATGCCCGAAACTTCTGCTCCAGCTTTCAGCTTAATCACTGCTCTTAGCCTCAGCTGCAGCCATTCATTTCCCTCCAGTTATTGGCTGTTCCATGTGGGTTAAAGCAGAGCTGGGCGATGATTGCAAAAATTTGATCCAAATTGCGGATCGCAAGTCACTGGTCCCACAGCAAATCTGATTGCGGATCAGTCATCCTGCATTGGAAACATTGTATTGTGTACAACAAAAAAATTGTGTCCTCAGTTTTGAAGTTGGACTTTCCTTAGGTTTGCAACAAACACTCTAGCTCTTTTCCACTCCCCAGGTGTGCTGCAACATTACTTTTGGTACCCGTGCCCTTGTTCCAATAAAATTTCCAAAGATTATAGGAAATTTAGGAATTTATCTAGAAAGATGATTCTTTCATAATTTCATAGAGTAGATTATACTCGATCCATCTTAAGAGCTACCCACAACCTGAGACGCTTGCATCACAAGACAGAAGGGAAGTTGTATGTATTGAATACAAACAACTTCCCTTCCCTTCTGTCTTCTAATGCAAGCAAGCGTCACGCAAGTTGTGGGCAGCTCTTGAGTTGGATCGATAGTATAGATGGTATTTTTGTACTAAATATCAAGTGTCTTTTTGAAAAGTACGGTATTCTCATAACACCTTGTCAATTGCCCATCACTCTGCAGCAGCGCTGCGCTTGGACTGTTCAGAACTAAGTAGTTCAAGATCAAGGTCAGCGTTTACCATTTGGACCAGCACGGATATCAAACCATTTGCAAATAGCTTAAACTTTGGCTTAGGCTTCAAAGTTGATCTTTGAAATCAAACAACAACTTAGGTTTTAGCTTTTTGCTCATTTCATTAGGTTCAAATGTATGGCTATTGGCTCAGTGATGTTTTTTTTTTTTTTTCTAATTTACAAACAATCCGTATATTGCACATTTGTACTGTGCTACCATCAATATCAGTGCGGGCGGATGGGCCATTTGCCTGAACTAAATTCCTGTTTTAGATTTGGACATAAAACTGGAAATCAGAGAAGACTCCTGTGCACATGACAGACTGCAGAACTGAAGCCGGCGCAGGCCGTGTTCCGCAGTTGCCCAAGACTCCAGTCCAGACATGGCCGTCTCTAGTTTCAGGCCGGAATATTAAAGCTGGCAACGTCGCGATCACAAAAGATACGGGCCGAGTTTTATACACGCTCTTATGCAAAATTCTTGAAAAACGCGTTAATTGTTGATTTGCAAATAGTAACCGATTCCAAAGGGAAAAAGCTTATACATACATCAAAAGAGTAAACAATCCTCGATTTTTTGAGCTACGTTTCGTGAAGATTGATCAACTACAAAGCGAGTTAATCGCGTTTTGAAAAAAAAAGTCAGACAGAGGGCGAAGTGCAGTACATGTACCGCGCTTCGCCCTCTGTCTGACTTTTTTTTTCAAAATGCGAATAACTCGCTTCGTAGTTGATCAATCTTAACGAAACGTGGCTCAAAAAATCGAGAATCGTTGGTTCTTTAAATCACGTTCTCTTCATTTTTCTCAAAAACTTCACCGCATTTGTGTCAGAGAGTGTTTTTTGATGTTCTCCCATAAGAGACTGTACAAAATGTCAGCCCCATGCAATGTTGTCGAGTTTTGAATATTCCGGCCTGAAACTAGAGACGGCCATGCTCCAGAGCAAAAAATCAACAAGTCAAAAGCACTTGCTGAGTTGCTGATTGACTGGCTTTGTACTCAATAAAGCTGGAAAATTACTTACTTTTCATTGGCTTAATAATTGTCAAAATATTAGCTCAAGCTTTGGCTTAAGCAATTATTAGCTTAAACTTGACAATCCTGTGCAGGACTGGGCATCTATATTATTATTTTTGGCTCTCCTAACTCCTTTCATTATCGGTCCTACTGTTTACAAATTTTAAATTTTTAGCTTTCGATGTCTGCGTTCGCGTTGTAGGTTTTTGAGTTATCAGTTCAAAGTATAGTACACTAGAAGAGATAGTTAGCCCACTCGTTTGAAAACCGAGACACTTTTCCATTAATTCAAAACTGTCCACCCGTCGTTATTTTAGCGCTAGTACTGCGTTTTTCTAACGCGGGGTAAGAGCGGGCTGTAGAAAAATAGGTTTCAGACTTTAACATGGACTCTTATGGGAAATAACCCTTCAACGGCGATTTTCTCTAAAAGTATGCGTTAAAATACAAACATGTCAATGGTGAACTTGAAGGAAATTTTTCGTACTTTAATTTGTTTTCTCATAAATTTTTCATCAAAATGTATATTTCTTGAGAAAATCGCTCGTAAAGGGTTATTCTCCATAAGAGCCTATGTAAAAGTCTGAAACCTAAATGTTGCAATCGCCTGCGAGTGGCGTAAAAACGAACTTTTCGTTTTGTGCTCCGCGTTACATGGTAGTTTTGAACGAGTGGGCTAACTATCTCTTCTAGTGTACTATAGTTCAAAGCGTTTGGGCCGGCCATCCGCAAGGATCGCTATGTATAATGTGCGCGGGGCAGAGATGTGCGAAAATATAAATAATAAAATAGAAATACCTATTTTTGTTTTCTATTTAAATTTAAATAGATTTTTTGAAATCTATTTTCCATTTACTATTTAAATAGGTTTTTTCTTCATAAAAGTATTTAAATGCTCTAACTTGAAATATGAATAGATTTGTAGAATTTTACATGTTCAAATTCAATAAATTTTCATGGATATCAACATTTATCAATTTTACATGACTGGATTCTGAACTGGAAAAAAATATCTATTCAACCTGGAAGAGAAACCCTCTTTTCCAGACTCTACACTTCCACTTACACATACACACAGACCTTACATGTTCAAACCAAAAACTAGAATACTCAAGTTTCTTGGTGGAAAAAAAAAAAAATGATGTAAATAGATGACGCATGTCACAAAAATTTGAGAATTTAGGATCACAATAAAGGTGTTATAATCATCTTTTTTTGTTTAAAATAGATCGGATTTTGCAGGAATGCAGGATTAGGATTCATGGATGAATTTCAGGAACTATTTTTGATGAAGAATTTGATTTTCAAGTCAGTTTAAAGATATACAATATTATTTGTTCTCTCAAAATTGCAACAAGGTTGTGTAAGAAGTTAATTGGTATAATTAATTGTTATTATAGGCAAGCGTGTTTCCAGCTAGACATGCGCTCAAACGTTTTGTGAAATAATTAGTTGACCATAGAGAATCTTCTATATAGTCAAAGCATGAAGTATGAAATCACAGTGTATAATTCAATTTTTTAAAATCGGCTATTAAATATCAATTTAATGTACGAACCTTAGCTGAAGAATATTGTATTTTTCATTTGTTTCTTTCTGCTGGGAAAAGAGTCTATGTTTTGGAAAGAGGAAAGAGTTGAGAATAAGATTAGGTCATATGAAATTTAACTTTAAACAAACCTGAAAATATTGGTAGTCTTTTAAAAGCCCGTGGAGCATTAGACAAATTCATAATTTATATATCAAAATTGTACAATGATCTCTCCTCTTTTTGTTATTCTTAATTCCTTATATGCATTAAAGTTCCATTTGTAAGTCCTGTAATGTATTGGGTAATGTTTATATATGCAAGGCATTGCTGGGAACTTTGACCATTGGAATTACAATGAAAAAAACATAAGTTTTCTTTATAAAATGAATATACTTTTGTTAAAAACATATTCATTCAAACATTTTTTATAACATAAAGTAGAAGTTTGTTGATTAGGTTTATCTGCCTATGATCACTTCCATTAGTACAATATTATAGTTTCACCTTTTCCAATCCCTATTTCAAACTTATTACCTGCAAGACACAATGGAGGCGCGCCGTCTACTCTAGTATTTATTGGATTTCCTGGCCTCGCTTGTGTAAATTCGAGTATAAGTATACTGATAATTAAACGGTAATTGTGACTTGAAATATTATAAAGATGATTTTTTAGTTTTCCTTTCAATTCTCCAAAAATAATGCATGTTAGGATGGTACTTGTAAGGAACAAAATTGAAGAGCGGAAATTTTTCACGATTCCTGTAATCAGTAAATATCTATGAATGACATCACGGCAATAAGCGATTAAACCTTCGCTAGAAGGCGTCGCAAAATTACCTGAGCGGGTGAAAATGTAGCGAGGTGATCATGAATACTTTTGATAACGTTCTTCAAGATCAAAAGCAGTTCTTTGGTCCTATGGTAAAATCTTTTTTTTTTGGAAATAGATGAATAATATTATAAATAGGTATTTATGAGGAAAATTCAATTGAATTAGATAATTATACAAGCAGCAATTATTCAAGATAAAATGAAAAGTTCCTTGAAGAACTTCATATAGTCACTTAGTTATGAAAAGTAAAATTTTAATATGAGAAAAAGTAATTGAAGAAAACAATCGGAAACAGTAGAAGATAAATAATAGCGCGAAAAAAAAAAATGTATTAAGAAAAAATAATGAACGCTATTCAAATGGGTTTTCCTTCTTTTCAAGAGAAAGTGGAAGTTTCCTCTCTAGTAAATTATAATATTATTATAAAAAACTAAGTTTGAATAAAATTTGTTCCCTTAACAGAGATTTTTTTTTTCCGGATCGTGTCCAATCTTCTCATTGAAGCTGAAAAAAAGTCGAAAGCTTGCCAAATTTTTTTGCACAGTCATAAGCCGAAAGCCAAAGTCAAAGCTTTGAGTATGAATAATAATGGAGAGGCAGAAAATAGTAGTGCTCTGGCAGGCGTAACAGAACGCGCTGTTTCAATTATAGTAGAAGATTTAACACGCAACGCAAATGGCACCTTTTCATTCCCCCCCCCCCCCACCCTTTCAAATCGGCAGAGTTGAAGCTATATTTTTCGAGGTCAAAAGTTTAAGCCAAAAATTTAAGATGAAAATCTCACCCAGATTTATACGCGTTCATAAAACAAAGTTTCTTACTTGAATTGAGCCTCGGTCGGAGAGTGCAGAAGAACACCCCCACCCGTAGTTGGTATGACCGGCACGATCGAAAAAGAAGTATGGTATTGGAGTATGAAGACTACGTCAACGACGGACGTGAACTGGAATAGGTATCTCAAGAATCTAGATACCTACAGCAATTAAACTTTCGTAATCAACAAGAAAATGTTGACAAATAAATGAAAAAAAGTGTCGAAAAAGTGTCGGCCGTTGCGGTTTCGGGTAAATTATTGTCGGCCTAAAAGTTTGTCAGGAAAAAAACTGTCGCCGAGTTATATCTTTCGAGAAAATGAAAATCAATCCCTACCGAATCTTTCAGCTAGCCTACAATACACTGCACTGGTTGCCAGTCACAACTACAAAACATGAATCTGCTGAAAAGTACCTATATCTTGCGCCGGATCTGAATATTGAATTTCTTTTTTGCGGAATTATAATATTATACATAAGTACTTTGCAAGCAAAGTTTCACAGTCAATGGCGGAACCTTGTTGCGAGTAGGACCAATATTATAGTACTAGCGATTACTGACGAAAATCATTAGAATACCTACTGCAAAATTTTCTGATGCAAGGAAACTTGGCATGGTGGTAGTTTATACATCTAAGAACATTTTAGGAAGGCGTGCCGCGAAAACTTTCCCTTAGGGGGGAGGAGCGGGGCCGAAACACCGCCACAAAATCAGTTTTTTGGTAATATCTCGAGAATGGTTGAAGATACGAGAAAAATACATCAGTACAAAAGTGATTATCATAAAATTCTACATAAAAAAGTGTTCTTTTATTTTTTTCGTGTAACGCACCATTACCGCACAAAAGTCCTTCAGAAGAGTAGAGTATACAGAATAACATGTAGGCAAGTGGGGTAAAGGTGCCGCGCGATGCATGCGCACCGCCACCTTGCGCTAGAGCATTACTAGCGGTATAGGATTTTTTTTTTGGTCTGGTCAAAGAATTTCAGACGGCGGCGGCGCTTTGATAAGCAGAAATCAGTGATAAGGTCACAGGTACCGATATAAAATGTTATGCTACAGATGATTGCAATAATATCAATATTATTTGTAAGTTATTGAGAAGTAAATCAATTATGAGAATAATAATGTAATTATGAGAATAATAATGTATGATCTCAAATAAAAAGTAGGTACGCACATACGTGCATAGATTACCACACCACATTAACTGGCGTAGCGCAGCGGAAACGCGTCGCGCTCCGCGCCTATCTCACGTTATTCTGTATACTCTACTGTTTTGAAGGACTTCTTGTGCGGTAATGGTGCGTTTGCACGAAAAAAATAAAAGAACACTTTTTTATCTAGAATTTTATGATAGTCACTTTTGTACTGATGTATTTTTCTCGTATCTTCAACCATTCTCGAGATATTACCAAAAAACTGATTTTGTGGCGGTGTTTCGGCCCCGCTCCTCCTCCCTAAGGGAAAGTTTTCAAGGCACGCCTTCCTAAAATGTTCTTAGATGTATAAACTACCACCATGCCAAGTTTCCTTGCATCAGAAAATTTTGCAATATCATTTCACTAACCGCTAGTACTATTATTTTAGTCAGGATAACAGTTATGATGACCGTTTGAGAGTTATAAAACGTCAGTTATAACTGTTATGAACAATCGATCATACGGCGTCCACGAATTTGCCATATGTTACGCTTTTTATCGAAACTTTCACATTAGTGCAAAAAACTCGCACGCTATACCCGGCTGGAGCGTAACACACGCGTGTTTTCACATTCGGCGTAGTGTACGCAAACACGTAAGCCGACGCGTTTTTGCGAGCTGTTTTCCACGCAAACACGTTTGCTGGCCAGCGTAAGCGTGCGAGTTTCACTAATGTTCGAGTTTCGATAAAAAGCTTGACATAATATTATACTTACATCAGGAGATAGATAGTTCAACTAGCAGCCTATTACTAACCACGGCAAATATTTGTGTGCTGCTGCTCATAAATTTGCCGCTTTTAACGGCATTATTCATATCGGCTGTCCAGTAAGATTCTGCCAAGTTGGCCCGTTTTCCAAAAGGAGCTGTTAACGATAAAGTGCTTGGCAGTAGTGAGTGAGTGAGGTCTATTCAGATATCGACCTCCTCATGGTCCAAAAGAAGATAACTCGGAAAGGCCTGGATTCTACGACCTCCCCCCCCCCTCCCACCCGCACTCCGATTTTAGATAGGTAGTAGAAAACGTTGAATACCTAAGGCTCTCGTTTTTGGGAAAAATTTCTTCGCATTTAGATCGTGTCCTGCGCGGCCCCCTTGGCTTTCGACCAGTGTACTATAGGTAATCTTAATAACTTACAGTGAAAAAAGTTTATTTGTCAAGCTGAAGGATCCCATAATGGAGTTTGTAATTATTGGCGAGACTAACCGTCAGCTTAAAATGAGAATGGACGAGCATAGGAAATGATTCGGCGTTTGCGGACTATCTTATTACCCAGTGGCCATTGTTTTAAATAGGGGCTCAAAGTCCTCATCCGTAGAGAAAACTCGTAATTCAAACGTACTGCGCTTGTATTCATATTTTAATCATTCGCCATCTGGATAACGCGACTACCTACCCACCTAAATGTGCTCAACAGGTAAGTATATGTATAGGCTACCTCCTGATGAGGGGTTGATTGAATTAGTTCGAATGAGTATGATTCACAATCACATCGTACGTGATGACTCGCTAATTCACTCATGATTTCTTTGTAGATGTTCTTGTTTCTAGCCGTTGTAGTTGTTTCAGCTGCTTTCATGTCCCCGTTGACAATGGTTTCTTAATCAAAAGCGCCCCGGTGTTTTTTCAGTAAGTATTTATTCATAGTTACCTAGGTACTCCTCACGTTACTCTTTCGAGTATATGCGTTTATGACCATAACTTGGCAAATCGGATTATTTCAACCTTGTACAATTATAATAAACAAACAGGGCACGAACCCAGGGTCTTCCAGCCTGCAACGGGCTCAATTTTCCTTCTTTTTTCCTTAAAAACGATCTAGGCCCGCTGAAGTGTCAAGAAAATACTTACACCGAGAACCTTCTTCCTTGTTAAGTCGTTAAAAGAATATTAGGGCTCACTTATAGCGAATGGAAAAATTGATCAAAATCGATTCTTTATAATGTGAAAATCATACATCGCACGCACACAAGAAGAGTTTTTCACCATTGTTAGAGACTCGATGTTGTTGTCATGTTCTCTTTCAAACATCGATTGCCGTCATGCATTGATAAGCCGAGTTTTGCATCTATGAGAAAGAAAGAGACAGAGAGAGAGAGAGAGAGAGAGAGAGAGTAGCGGAAGAAGACTTATATTTTAGTTCCAAAAGCAGAAATGTTCAATGATTGACTGTCAGGGCCGGATTGAAGGGAGGGGACCCGGTGGGTTGCTCTGCAATGTCCTTGAAATATTGTGTACTGGCGAAGGCGAAGTCTCAAGACGTTGAAAACAAAATTTTGGTAGGGTTCCCACAAACCACGGCTCCGGGCCTAGAAGTTTCTAAATCTAGCCCTGTTGACTGTCCACAAAACTAGAAGATAAATAAAAGAGGGGCATGAAATCTTCTTCCGAGGGCATGCGATTAAAAGCAGCAGGTTAAACGAAATATATTCAACATAATTATACTGTATTTCAATGATAAGATTCGAAGAAATAGTAAATATGTTATTATTATTATTATTATGTATAGGTATCATAATATTCTTATCATAGTAACAACATTATCCAATTCATGTATACAAAATAGGTAGGTAATAACAATCATAAAAAACAGAATATTATAGAAATTTCAATAGACGCGTAAAATCCGTCAGATGGAAAATAATGGTTTAATTTCTTTAAAAAAACTTTTCAATAAGCTTTCCGAATTGCTTTTGGCATCCAGAATAATGGTCCGCTGTTTTGGTTCCAACTTTAAAAGAAAGCACAAATGATGTCCACCGGATGTGCTACCATATAAGGAAACTGTATCTTGAATACGCTCCAATTGCACTAAACGACATCGTGTACAGAGAACATCAACAACCTGTAAAAAATCATTTTATTAAATTATGGCCGCTGATGAAAGCAGAGGTACTGCCGAGCGTAGACATATTTTACAGAAAATTGATGAGTGGTATCGCGCACCTCAGCAAATCTATCCTGAAGCTTTCAAACAATAGGCACAGAATACATAGCCTATAGATACAGTATAGAATACAGGTCAAATTACGAGACTTTATGAAGCGCACACGCGGTAAGGGAATGAGGAAATGCCGGCACTAGATTTCATTCTACATTCATAGGTACCTAGTATGTATTATGATGATTTATTCGCCAAGTTGACTATTCGAACAATAAAATGTAATTGTGAAAGAAAGAAAGAAAGAAAAAAAAAACAAGAACTAACGACAAACGTATACTGTATACCTATTATTCTACAGAACACATTCAACTTGAACAATTTGTAAGAAAGGAATTTAACGAAAACAAAATTTGCTCTAACTATTCATTTGGATAAAACAACCTGAATACTTGTACCACAGGAGAGAGAGAGAGAGAGAAAAAAAAATAATAATAATAATAATAATAATAAAGTAAATTTCTCCACTTCATGGAAAAACATCGAATCATTATTGAATAATATTATAGGGCCTACGTCTTTGGGCTTTTGCAAAGAAGTAAGAAGACAAGTGAACATTCATCTTAGACACCATTTATAATATGTACTGTGTAATAGCATAGATAGACCGAGCATCGGCCGGCCATATAAGCCTATGTTAATCGTCGACGCGAGAACATGCTAAGAAAATAAGGATCGCTGGACCTTGTTTACATTTTTATACCTAAGCGTAGCGAGTGAACGCGCGGAGGAGTGAGACACACCGTACAACAGCCCCGTCTCTTACGATCCTTATTGAATATTTATCACTATTATGCTCTCGGTCTACCTCTTATATGGCCTAAGACATTGATACATTAATTTCAATTCAATTACGAGTATATCGATTAATTGATCTTGATAGTATCGATCTTATCGATAAGTCAATTTCATAATCGGCTGTTACATAGGATTCAGCCTTCAATATGAGCCTATCATACGCCCATTGGTGAGTGGCGTAGATACGATTTTTTATGGAGGAGGGAAGGGGGGAGGAAGAGGAGGAGGAGGAGGAGGGAAGGGGATATTTCCCAAAATTTTTTCTAATTTACGCAAAGAGTAGAAAAAATCATCAAAAAAGACACTAAAACATTGCGATGAGGGGTTGAGGGATATATCCCGCTAATTCCTCCCGTCCGCGTTCCCCTTAGCTACGCCACTGAGTACATGGGTGGTACGTGTATACCTATAATGTGTAATTCAAAGCATCAACATTTGAATTAAACCAAGGGAGACACAATAGAAAAATTCATAAAACTAACAATCATTTTAATCTCGTTCATAAATAAATCGACTGCGGTCTTGTTGCTGCCGAGGCTGGCCGTAGCTTTACGTAATAATATGTGTATTGCTTCATCCTTGACTTCTTCCTTCAAAACAAAAACGGGAAATAAATTGCTAGAATCGATGTTTCAACATAGTGGTCTACTAGGAGAGAAACTATGAAAAGTTAATAAGTGTCAATATTTCAACCAGACCGCGACATAAAAGATAAAGTACTAACAGACAGGATAGATCCTTACAGAAAGAACCATACATGAATTGATAAAATCATCATTTCACTCTTACTCATAAATAACACAACTCAAAAAAAAAAAATTGAAAAATGCAAGAACGAGATAATATTACGATTGTAGAAGTATTTTCGACACTGATCACGATGCCGCCGTTGTCCGTTTCTCGAAATTGACTCAGGTTTTCGAGAAATGATCGAATCAAATTCCCGCGATTCGTTGCGACGCGGCGCAGTGTACCTACGTATGTTATCCAGTTATTGAATTTCGCGAGCACGGGAACATATGTGTACTTTGCGCCGCGTCGCAACGAATCGCGGAAATTTGATTTGATCATTTCTCAAAAACCGGAGCCAATTTCGAGAAACGGACAACGGCGGCAGGCATCGTGATCAGCGTCGAAAATACTTCTACAATCGTATTATCTCGTTCTTATTAATTTCAATTTTTCTTTTTTTTTTGTTGAGTTGTGTAATACGGTATGTAATAAATTGTCAATAAAGTAGTCTTCATCGTATTCCACGCGTCCTAAGTAAGAAGATGGTGGCAAAATGATATTATCTACTTGCTTCTATGAACGTTCCTTCGAGAAATTTAAAAACAATTAGAAGCGTTTCCCCCGCACATTTTTCAATCAATAAGACATACACGACGTTTCGACCAGGCTGGTGGTCTTTATCGAGTACCGAAACAAATTGAAAAAAGAAATACACTGAACGAATACAATAAGTGTAAACTATGAATCAGAGAGAGAGAGAGAGAAAGAGAGAAAGAGAAAGAGAAGAAAGAGAGGAGGGTGGAAACGACGTATCTACATGAAATTATTTGAAATTTTTGATAACGGGCGAGTATAAGGAGGTGAAATTCGCAGTAGGTACATATCACTCTTGTAGTACATGGTGATGTAACTGCGTTTCATCATTTCGATGACTTCCTTTAGTTTCTGCTTACGGTTATCATCGTACATTTGTTAATCAAAATTTTCACGTTTTCAAAATTAAAGAAGTGATACTTACATTTCGTTTGAATGAAAAGCGAAAGCAATTTTATCATTCTGCTTTCTTTCATCATTTTCATGTTAGGAAATCCAAATAAATAATAATTATTTAGTCTCTTTAACAAAAACTCTGAGGCAATCTGAACAGGGAATCGAATAGACAACACCAATTCTTCTTGTAAAGGAGGTGGGGGGGGGGGGGGAAAGGGAGGGGTAGGATCTTTAGTTCGAGAAAACAAGTTTCCGGTTGTGGTGGGTGTAGTGGTTACCAGAAGCGAAACAAATGTAAGGATTTAAAAAACTTGAGAATTTCTAAATAGTCATTACTGCTTTGGCCTACATCAAGGCAAAGAGAAAATTTTTTGATTTTATATCCCAGTGATATCTCTAGGTTTATGATTATGATTAAGGGTACGCTTTATAAAATTATTGGCATAGCCATTATTGGTTAAAAGGATGCAAAAATCTCTGAGATAAGTTGCTAAAAAACATTCAGGATCAGAGACTTTTAATTATTTTTCTTTAAGAATGAAAGCAGTATTGAATTTATAATGAAAATGTTGGTGTGAACGGAAATGTATTAAACGACCCGTACAAGTAGGTTTCTTGCAATGACAAAATTTCAATACAAATAATATGTATTACTATTGGTAAGCAAAAAAATAGATACCTACGTCGAGGAAATTAATATTGCTATAACTTTTTTTCTAGGTAGGTAAATTGTATGCACGGTTCTGGAAATTATTAATACATATTATGTAAATCTATACAAGTCGTCCAAAATTTAGGTAGTCAGGAATCACAAACGAAGAGTCGTCAATTTAATTAAATTATCGTCAAAATTTCTAGTCATTTCCTCAAAAAAGTCATCGAGCACGATGTTCTGGAACAATGGAAAACACGGGTGGCCAGCAGCCTGGTCTAGTATACAGTACTGTATATTGGGCCTAACACATTTGTTACCATATTGTGTAAGGCTAAAGGTCGAAATTTTTTTTCAAATCCTGGAAGTAGGTCAAGGTCATCGATGACGACGTGGAAAGCGTCACGTCACGTCACGTCACGCAGATTTCTGACTGACCCCCACTCCCCAGCAGCCCAAAGAACACGTAGCGCATGTTCAGCTCTCTAAACATTGTGTGTGACTTAAAATAATAATTATTCAATAACAGATCTAGGCGGTATACGTAGACACACCATCACTAATCACCATCCATCGTTATGAAAACTTACTTCGTTAAAATCGCTACACGGCAAACACAAAGAAGAATCGTGCGTTAACTGTCCGCTAGCTATAAGATCGGCGTATGCATCATCGGGTAACTTTGCTAATAATAAGGCAGTAATTGGAATCTTCAACTTCAACTCTAATTCGTCATTTTTGATGGAATCGTTTTCCTGGAAAAATAAGATGAGAAAATTCCAAATTACACCCATATCATGTATGTACATATGTAGTTTCAAATTTAAATCTCGAATGATATGCACTATACAGTATGACAGCTTAAATGACTTACACTTATTGAATAGGTCAATGTACCGAGAACCCTATAAGATTTTGTTATATCCTGAAGCTTGATATAAACCTTGTGCGAAACACTTCCCTCGTTGGTTTTCAGGTCGGTTAGTACATCCGATATTCCCTTCACATCAGATTGTGCTCCATCCTGAAATACATTCATTAGTTTTTATTAATTTTACGTACTCACTACGAGTACGGTATCGCGTACAGTAATTGGGAATCGAATCGAAATGAAAGAACACACACTTTGTAAATTAAGTGCGCTTTACTGTTGTCGGAAATTTTGAAATCGAAATTCTTAATACACATATTTTCTTTCAACGGTTTAATTTTCTTCACACGAAGAATTACGGTGACAATATTATCTTGAACTTGAGGTTCAACAAAGTAATCCTGCAAAACATAGGAATATTATGTCCAAATAATAATAATAATTATGCTTTAGTAAAATAAGGTCGAATACGAGATGAATGTCGCCACATACAACGTATAAAAATTTGTTCTTTGCTGCCTTCACATAATTTTCGAGAGAGGAAGAGGAAGACCGGAAATTGTCGTTCGTGACGACCTCTTTCGATGGTGTTGATATGCCAGAAGCTTCTTCGTAACCCTCTTTTGACATAAGCAGATCAAGATTACTCTGGACTTTGTTGTTAACTATCAACATAATGAAATTCGAAGTAAAAATAATGATAAATAATATTCTTTCTTTTACAGTTGTTTTCAATATCAGTCAGTATCACTTGATGATATACCACCTCCTTTCGATCTAGACTTTTTAAGAGTCGAAGATTTATCCGCGTTATTTTTTTTTTTATTCGTTTTCTTCTTATGGGGCTTGGAATTACTGCTTTCAGCCTCCATCATTTCATAGTCATTATGTAATAGATCACCAACAAGATTTCTCGATGACTATGACAGAAAACGAAGAAGAAGAAGAAGAAGAGAAAGAAAAAAAGAAACAAAACGCTATTAGAATGTTTTAGACAAGGGCTCACACACGAATGAGTTTCTTCAATAGGTACTGACCTTGTCGGTAGAATGTTTTTTAGATCTTGTGACCTTTTTTTCGTTATTTATATCACCCGTGTTACTGAAAGGCCTAAATAATTTATTAGTAATAAAACGATGATGAGAATAAAATTGTACTTATAAAGACGCAATTTAAAAATAAGTGAAAAATACAAAACTCACTCGTCTAAATCGATATCTAGTGCAGCGTGTGGATCGTTGACATCCCGATGATCGTCCGATTCGGCGCCCGAGTCCTCCGCTCCTTCGGGCATTTCACCACGCCCTCTATTCACGACCATAGATAAGTTCGTTTCTCCGTTTTCGTCTTCTTCCTCATCCGTAGAATCTTTTCTACGCTTCTTCTTCTTCATCATTTTCTTTTTCACCTTACTCTTTTTCGATTTTTGAGTTAAATATTTATCGGAAGAAGCTAAACCTAAAAATTGGAAACACAAAAAGTTTTAGTAGACTGTAAATTTTCTTTGTAGCAACCAGCGATAATACTCGTACCTACACGTACTGTACATACATTATCTCAATCAACTACTCGACCTTTATTTATTCGAGGAATTCCCATTCGTTACGAGCAGAATTTACAATTAAATTTTCAAATAATCATGTACAGTATTCGTAACCTATCTCGAGGAAGACGACGACGACGACGACGACGACTTACCTGGAATTATGGTTGGACTTGATATTTCAATATTATTGACCAATGCTTGGCTTTCGTTGTTTCGTTTGTTATTGGTATCGGGTTTCAAATAATTGGGATTATTTTCCATTTCAAGACGACGAGCCTCGCGTAACTACGATGTAAAAAAAGAAATTATATCGAGTTGCAATACTGTACTTACATAAAAAAACGAAAAAAAAAAAAAAAAAAAAAAAAAAATTATTAAACTCAGGAGGACTGTGTTTACTCTTTCCAAAACTTCTTCGGAAGGTTCTTCGTATTTCTTGGTTTCATTTTCCTGACTGCTTTTAATAAATATATTAGGCGCATTTTCATCTTCAAATTGCTGCTCTTCGTCACTTTCGTCCGAAGATGAAGACGGCGGATCGTTTATCCACGCATCTAGATCCAACCTACAAACGCGAAATTAATATTCTATTATTCTAAATGAACTAATTAGACCACCGCAGCACCGGTTGTTGACCTGCTAATCAAGGAGATTATACGTATATGCGTACCCTTCCGGCACTTGTACTTTACGTTGTGCTTTCGGCGCGACTGGATTCAAATCGCCGCTAAAAAGTAATTTGAATTCCTCTCCAATATCGGTAGAGCCATCCGCGGTTTCCGACTTCAATAACTGAACCAACTGCAGAGCAGAGCTGGCACGTTCTTGCACCTCCAAGTCCCCACTCGATACAAATTGAGGCAGTTTGTCCAAAATCATTTCGCACAGCTACAAAAATAATTACACGAGTACTTCTAGTTATTTCGACTGCGTCTGTTTTTTGAACAATAAAAGGATGGAAAAATACAAAAAATATCGTAGTCACTTCTATCAGGTGCTTCGACGATGCTTCTTTCAGAATAACGTTCAGTATTTTAAGAATATTTTGTACGTATACAGCCTGAATATGAGTCGGTAATGTGTTAACTTTCCCCTCCAACATAGCTAATAAGGTAGTTTCTGGATTTTTCAACTCCCTGTAAGAAACAAAGAGCAATACGATACATGAGGCACTTCAATACAGTATTTACGCGCCAAGTACGAGTATCTACTACGCGAGTACAACTTACGTGGCGTACTCGCCGCAGATCCACGCAGCAGCGTACAGTACCTCAACCATTTTCGAACTAGGCTGAGTGAGTAGGTGCGCGTTTTCAAGAAGAATGGCCATCTGTTCGACAGCAAACTTTCTGATAGCTTGCACCCGAATCGCTACGTCTAGCATTTGATGAGCGACCAGAGCACCGTGCTGCGTTCCGTCCATTCTAGTCAGCTCAACCAATACGCTAACATACCTACCCATACAGAATTGCGTAATTCAGCACACAGCAATAAAAAATTAATGTTTTACAAAAGCATTCGCCTTTCATCTCCTCCCAACCGAACCCCAAAACTAACCATTCAAAATTCGTAATGAATTGGTAATTATTCTGCGAACAAATATCTATTATCTTGGAAAGTAATTCGTCTCTATACAACGTTCCCTCTGCTTTATCCATATGAACCATCAGTTTTTTAACTATTTCCATAAGTGTTTTTCTAGACACCTGAAAGACGGAAAAAAGATGTATGCATAGAGTAGGTAGTTTCAAAAATTATCCCCCCGCGAACATCGAATCAATTTATTCAAACAAGTAAGTACCGACCATTCCGTAGAGTAAATCTAACGCACGTAATCGAATAGATTCATCCTTGTCATCTAAGCATTGCATGATTAAGTCTTTGTGCGATTGTACAGTCTTCGGATGCGTTTTTAGTATTTTAGACATAGCTAAAAGGCCCAAGTATTTCACTGGAATACGAAAAAAAAAAAAAAAAGATAACAATTCCTAGATACATAATAATAATAATAATAATAATAATAATAATAATAATAATAATAATAAGACAAACTAAGACCAACCAGAACCGGCGGTTACCTGAAGAGAAAGTGACTTGACGACTAGATTCAAAGAGAAATACGTAGGTATAAAAGTGCGGACACAAATATATTTTCAAGTTTCCTCTCCAAGGTTCAACTTATAATCGCGAACCAGACCAGAAAATTAGTCGCGATTGATCGTTTACTTATTACGACGACCTCTTTTATAAATAAAATGCGACGCTTCTCATCATTACATTCGTCAGTCAAATTCTGTATTTTCGAAATTAAAAGTCTATAACAGATTTTCTGAATGTTTAGCCAGAGCAGCATGATCGCGATCGCACAAAAAATGTATTATTTTACCAATAATATACCCAAGATTTTTTGTAATACTTAATGACAAACCCGACAAAATTTTAAAAAATGATTCTCATTAAAATGAAAGATTTCGGTAGGTACTAGAAATATTCATGATATTAATTTTTTGGTTTTTTCATAAGTAAATACGGTGTACATACAGTACAGTCATAGAAATTCACTATTTGCACAAAAAACGAAGAGAAAAAGAAAATTGAAGAAAAACAAGTTTCCGCATACGATTCTTAGAGTATTTTTTACGCTATTATATACAATTTTGTCATTACAGTTTTTCTTCTATTAGGTATACTGTATACATTTTTCATGGGTGGCTGAGCGTGATCAAAAATAAAATCTTGAAAAAACTTGTAATCCGTTTTCTGACAACAAATCTGAATTCAAGAATTTAGTTAAAATTTTCACTTTTAGTTTTATCATCTTTTGATTTGAAAACACTATGCGACGCTTTTGAAAAAAGTTGGAATGCTGTGTTCAGGAACATTAACGTTATAGGCCTATGTCCTGCGGCACCGCACTAGGAGCGCAGCGCAGCATACGTACACATACGATCGACAATGCAAGGGGGAAAGAGTTACGGATAAAGGTACATAAATAATATTTTCATTTGTCACATACGGGTGAATACGCTGATAAATTCGTGTTTTTTTTTTTTAAATAAAATTTGTTTCAAATTTTATCGCCAATCAAGTCATCATGACACTACTACCTTCAAAGACGAATCTTCTTCTTCAAAAAGTTCATGGCTCTCGATGCTCTCAAAAGCGAAATATCAGACACTACCCGCCGCGGCGCGGCGCGGCGGTGCGCAACACCAGAAAAATATTCCCTTTTAAATGACATTCACTCATTTGATTTTGAATTCCATTTTATCGTTGTATTTAACAGCGGCTAATAAAATTCATTAAAATTATCATCAACCAAGAATGAGCTCGGAAACTATATAAACGACAGAAGAATTAAATTTCGAGGCAGAAAAGGAGGATATGTAATTATTTAAAAAAAAAAAAAAAAAAAAAAGTGGTCTTAATCAAGAGAACAGCGAGGTTTAATCATGTTTCAACAAGATGGTAATATGTACACATACCTACGATGGCAATCATCAAGTCAAGTGAGAAGCATCAAACAAGATGAGGATGTTAATATTGTTAGTAAGGATGAACGTGAATGGTGAATTACTTGGGAAGAAGAAATGAGAATTAGAGAATCGAGAACTAATGGCTACATTTTTAGGGAGCAAAATTTTCTACTAAAAGCGTCTGAGAGTGTTCTTTTCATGCACTTTAGGTTATAGGTAGATTACCAAAGCAGGTAAGGTAACATTTCACGTTCAAGTCTCAAGGGTACCGTGAATTGTGAGCTCAAAATACAGCATAGGGTGTAATGGAGGCAGATATGCCACAGAATATCTTGCAAAGTGGTCTGCAGAGAGCCGGATCAATTGATAGGCCAACAACACCACGCATGAGACACATCTTTACCCGCGATCAGTGCGGAGGGTCGTTTTATCAAAGATAGAATTCGTAGTTGGAGAGTTTTCACAGACGTTGAGGCCATACGATTATTATTTATTATAATTATTATTACAGTACCTATGTGTGACATAGTTCAGAGGTTATTGAAATAATTATATGTAAAGTTGTAACTGTACAACTTGGTTCAATCTCAGTGTACGAGTAAGGTCAGGTTCTTTCACCGACGAGAAGGATGACGGACTACAATAATGATTCAGATAAGATTAGTAATGATGAGCAATACGTGTACTACGAGACTGAACTTTCGTGTATAGTCTTTTTCTCGGCGCGGCGCGGCAGTTCGTTTCAAGCCGCTCATATGGTTAGAACGGCTCCCGCACCTTAATTCTTATTCAATCACATTACGAGTTTTTATGCGATTTGTTCTCTAGAACTTTATGTAAATTGTTTCTTAGTTCCGTGTATGTACTTTTAATAATATGTATCATTGATTAATCCGAGCGAATAACTTCGTTTTTCGATCGATTTTGTGTAGGTTAAGGTTAATAAATGAATATCGAAAGCGTTCAAATTCTTCCTCGGAACGATTAATTGTTCCTCCCTCTGGTTGGAACAAAGTTATACAATCATATAAACGTAATAAAAATACTGTAAATTACACCAACGATACTGAATATTATGCCCCTTCGAATACTCCCATCATTTTAAGCAACTTTGTTTAATTTTTTTTTTTTTTTTTTTTCTTCTAATTTGGTTCGTTGCTTTACTGACGTCTTCTGTGCTCTAATAATAGAGCTCTGTTTCGTTTTTTTTCTCTCTCTCTCTCTCTCGTTTATTTCAAGTTTTCGGAGGAAGACCATTGGTTTGGTGAGAAGTCGGATTTTTTGTAAATAAATGATTTGAAATTGCGTGAGAAAAATCTCACTTCCATACCAGGAACTAACTACGCGATGATAAAAATTTAATTCATCAATAGTCAAGTCACTTTTAGAGCAATCAACATGGAAGTTACCGCGTTCTAGTCGAGTCATGAGCGAATATACTCACAATTTTGATCGGAATCCTCTATAAGAATTCTCAACTTCTGAACGCAAAGCTAAAAAAAAAAATCGCGAAATTAGTAAATGTAAATAAGAGATATTCTCCGTATAGCGAAACAATCATTACCGTACGAACTACGAGTACAGAGTATTTCATAATTATGTTGTATTTGTAGTGAATTATTACGCGAAACAGAAACAGTACGTGATGAATATATGCGA
Organism: Aspidiotus destructor; assembly: GCA_035079395.1. Lineage (NCBI taxonomy): Eukaryota > Metazoa > Arthropoda > Insecta > Hemiptera > Diaspididae > Aspidiotus > Aspidiotus destructor. Next base: position 60,109,506 of record JAVHKZ010000002.1, on the reverse strand, counting down.
GAATCGATCTATTTTTAGGTTAAAAAATGAACAACATTCGTACAGCAAAATGGATTTTGAAAAAATAAGTACTTCATTCATTCGATGATTATCCGCTTATCTATCCTGTAAGATAATTCCTAAAAAAAAAAAAAAAAAATGAGCCTTATTTGAACCTACGGACTAGATTCGAGATCTTCTCTCAACCTTTCAATTAATGGTCAAGCTGCCATGCCAGTGCTCCAGTATTGCACTAAAAGATTTAGGCAAACTCATTCGCGTAAAATTGGCATGACGTACTCTCGACCGACCGCCTTTACGGTTCACCTACATATATAATATGCTCGAAGGATAAATTATAGGTCAAATGATCAATAAATCTACTTTTCGTTTGTAATTACGGGGTGTAAAAGAAGAGAAAAAATCCGATTGATTATTAAATGTAAAAGGTATTCAAAGCTTCTCAGTGCCACATCATAAATACACGAGTGCGTACGTATTTATGTAGAGAGAAACTGTGCTGAGGATAGTTGTAGATTAATAAGCGATAAGCGTGCAGCCCTAACTAAGTATGTATAGAATAATAAGACGTACAACCAACGAACGACTGTCTGTACTCTATCTTTAAGAAGAAGTAAAAAATATCGCAATGGTTTTATTCGTATCGTTCGAATTACTCGAAATACCTAATATCTCGACATAGAGGGACAAGCAATTTCGATAGAAATATAATTATTACACTTACTTGAACACTCGCATCGTGATTCGGTAGAGAAGAGGATATCGATATGAGGACTGTCGAGAATGAAAAAAGAAGTAATGTTATCGGTCACGGGAAAAATACGTAACTCGAGTGAAGGGTAATAATCACTTATGCGTACCTGCAATGACCGTATTTATACATTCGTATAACAAAGACATGGCAGATGTACTACAAACAGACAAGATAAAAATAATAATAGGTATCAAAATTATTATTTGCGATAAAAGCGATTGAGTGTCGACGTCCGGTAAATTAATTACCTGTGAATTAAATTGGTCAACGGTTCAATGAGTTTTTTCCCCAATCTAGGCTCTAAAGGTGTTAGGGCACCGAACTGAAAATTGAAAACACATAATATTCGATTCGTTCACTATCAGAAGTAAACTTCAATAAAAGAACAAACAAAAAGAAATGAAAAATGACTATTACCAGTTTGATAATTTTAATCAGCATCCAATTATTGGTGGACGTCGTCATTAGCTTAAAGAATATAGGAGCTAAACTAAGATAATTTTTCGGATTCTTACGAGCTAACTCGCAAATCACATTGACAGCCGCTGATTGAACACCTGTAAAAATATGATATCCATTCCAATAATTTCGTCGCGTTCAGAGCTCTATCGAAAATTTACGACGCGACGTTCACCTTGGTCAGCATCTTCTAATTTTTCTTTCAGTCGGGCAAACGCGGGCCTCAGTGCTTCCGGAAATCTTAAGAATACTTTGTACATCATTAATACCGCTTTCTTACGAAGATATGGTTTCGTGGATGTGAGCTGTGGAATGAGGCCGCATAGTATGAAAAAATTTGTCGTATAAAACTATTGCAATTGACTAGACTTTCTCTACCTGCGCTTACCAGTGTCATAATGTCGTTGGCAAGATCTCGCGCTAGATCGGAGCTGATGAAACACGAAAGTGCGGACAGTGCGACTCCAGCGTCGTACTGATTTTGACTATTCAAATCTTTCCTGATCATATTCGTCGTCAGCATCAATAACTGGAAACATGCACCGCCGTGAAAAAGAGGAAATATTGTCAAGGTAATAGAACACACACACAAAAAAAAAAGAATGTCTCACTAACCTCGGTGTCAGTATGGAAACTTTGAGAGGAAGCCAGGTAACCGATACGTTTGTACGTGAATTTTGAGCAGCTCATTACTTCTATAATGTTAAATCCGGCCCAACTAACATCGTAACCAAGCATTTGTAACTGAATAAGAAGTGTAGGATTAGAAGAAAATAATTATACTAGTACGATTGAGATTACTAACAGCGATACCACGTACGTAGGTAAGTTTCGCGACTGCGGTCGCTTTCACAGACATGTTTTCTTGACGAAGCTCTTGTTTGATTTCTTCTAGACATTGCGCTATGTACTTGGCCTGCATGAAAGCGGCGATAAATTGATGAAATTTTTCAAACTACCAAAAACAGCTGTCACGAAATTGGTTTCTTACCTCGTTATCCTTGTTGTTACGAATGCCTCGAACCAAATCGGTCAAGTTTTTATCGAACATCCTCTCTAAATTACCTCGAACCTTCTTCAGTGCCATGTCAGCTGTAATTACAAAATATTAGTAGTAACGATGATGCGTACAATGCAAACAAGTTCGAGTCATAGTATCAAGAAGATCGTAACATGATGAACGAATTTACGCAACGACTACGAAAAATTATGCGAGTGATAATAACGAACGAAGAGGAAGCAAAGGTACCGAAGCAGATGTCGAAAGTCGAATATGCAACTTATTGATACGGTTGTCAAATAGATCAAAATTCAAAAGTATTGGCGTTCTTCTTTCCTTTTGAGCCCACATTCGGTAACCACCACCAGGTAACCACATCCGGACAGCAGATCTGAACTGATGTGATGTGGTGGTGTTATCGAATTTGAATCAAGGAACGAGAATCGAGATAACAGTAATCTCGTCAACGCTACCTCTACGCTAGTGTTTAAACTCTCATTCTTGTTTGCTTGCAGTGCGGCCAGTGGTCATAACAAGAAATTCAAACAAGACTAACCTACGGCCCTACGGGTCTCTTGCTTTTTTCCCCTTGACTCTTCTTTCTATATTTAGGCCTAGGTACTATTATTAAAGGCCAGTCTAGTTTTACTAAACAGAGTCAATCGTCACGTGACGGAATAAAAATAAACTCTCACTCTCGTGTTTGTAGTTCGTACCTACTGAGTGTTATGTACTGTATACCCAATAATCCCTCGAGATTTGAGGGAATAATCCGGGGTTATAGAATAACTCTGTAAGTATCGCGAAAAGGGTCGCTTGAGATCTAGAATTTTTTCTTTTTACAAAAATTTAGATTTTTCCAAGCCAAGATCTGGCAACGACAAGTTTATCATCAATATTGATTGACGTAGCTCTACCTAAGCCTTTCACACTATTGCGGTGTTGCATACATTTTTCCTAAAATGTTATCTCGGCGAACGTGATCTTATCAGTTCACCACTTGAATTGCGAGCGCAAGTTGGAATTTTAATGTTTGCCGACTATTTTGTTCAAGAAATCCCAATTTTTTTGTCGTTAAAATATTCTCAAGATGCATTACTGTTGCGTAGTCGGATGCTATAGCAACCAGACTAAGAAATATTGTTGTTAATACTTCAGGTTGGAACCTCTGCGGGGGAGGCTCAACCTAATATAAAATCGCATTTTCATTAAATCTTGATCAATATACGAGCTGAGAAGCAAAACACCATCTGAATTACACACGCAACTTCAACGGCAAACCTTCCACACCATGCTACAGACCATTCGCGAATGGACGCTAAAGAGTCGCCCTCTACATTTACTATAGCGGCTATTTGTGAAAGCTGCACTAGAAGGTGATGTTCCAAATAATTGATGAAATTTTTATTTTCATGAGTTTCATATTATTCTACTAGTCAAGAGAGACAGAAAAGGTCATTATAAGTGGTACTTTTTTTTCAGTATTAACAGAGATACAGCGAGTTAAATTAACATACGCTCTCATGTGAATTTTCATGTGATCACCTTCTAGTGCAACACCTCAGCGCTCCATGCGGAGTGTCCATTCGCGAATAAGCTGATAAGATCACGTTCGCCGAGATAACATTTTAGGAAAAATGTATGCAACACCGCAATAGTGTGAAAGGCTTATAGTACTTACCAAATCTTAAATGAAAGACATCCAAAATTTGCAAACAAAAATAAAATAAAGTGTGCGATGCAATTTGCGAAATCATAGGATAAGTCGGGTAGGTAAGAGCTCTTTGTGCAAAATGCACCTTTCAAATACCTACCTATTATACCTACTCTACTTTACTGATGAATATGCTATTTGCGCGTCGCCGGAGTTCCCTTTACTGACCCTCGATCATATGATGCGGCTCGTTCAAAATGTAGATTCAAAATAATCTTTGGAAGATGTTAAATGTAGATATTATTCGAGGGCGCGTTTTATTCGAGAAGCTTTTACTAGGTATAGTGAATTATCCTATGGTTTTGCAGATTGCATCACAATTCACAAGTAAGAAAAATGTATGTAGGCCTATGTGTATATTGGGACATGTTAACCTATGTTTGTCAGCGCTAGAATCGCCTTCCGCTCTCACCGCACTTGCTAGAATTTTTGGGTGACGATTTTACGTTCAATGTAATTGCCCATAAGAATCGAGATTTTCAATTAGTCGTAGATGACTCAATACTTTATTTTTAGTATTACTTCTTCCTGCAGTTATTGATGCTCTTGAAGTGTTTCTACAATTTATAGGATATAATTTTTCGATAAAACGAGTTATAATCGTTTAAATCATTTTTGAAAATTGCGAGTTTGGCATCATGAAGCGTGGTACGTTAAAATTAATTAAATAATTATCCCCCTCATGCTCGAACACGGCTACCAACTTACGCTAGAGCCCTATAATAACGAGTGAGGACATGCGCCGCCATATTTAGTCGTTACAGCATGAACTTCCCACTAGACGTTAAAGAGTAAAGAAATGTAGCTGCGGAGGTGACGGAACTTATAGAATTTTTTGTTGTTTGTTGTCTTCACGCTCACTTTCCTTTTGGACTTAGAATATTTTTTCAAGATGTGGATAAAAACATCTTGAAAAAATATTCTAAGTCCAAAAAATATGATCCGCAGCCACAAAGCGTACGCGCTGTTATAGGAAAGTGAGCGTGAAGACAACAAACAACAAAAAATTCTATAAGTTCCGTCACCTCCGCAGCTACATTTCTTTGCCCTTTAACGTCTAATTGACCTTCCCTATTCTTCCCTATTCCTGTTACTGATAACAATTTATCAGTAAAGCAGGAATAGGGAAGTTCATGCTGTACCGACTAAATATGGCGGCGCATGTCCTCACTCGTTATTATAGGGCTCTACTTACCCAACTTCAGTTAACATCCCAATAACTAGAGCCCTTGGAGTGAAGTCACAACACATAAAATTTTATGACTTTTCCAATGAGAACTTTCTTTCTATTGGTGCTCTTGCCTCCTTTGGCAAGGCAAAAGCCCATAACTATGCAACCGCGAAGAAAGAAGAAGAAGAAGAAGACGAAGGAAAAAAAACGTGCGGTCACGTCTTCCAAGTTATACATATATTTTCTTCTTTTATTTTTGCATCGCAATTGGCAAAAACGCAAGAGAACCGGATACTGAGGCGCGCAGCAATTCAAGAGTCTTGTTGACATGTACATGTCTTTGCTCTGGTCTTATCCTTATGGAAATTTTCATTGTGGTAGTGATTCTCAAATCTGCGAGTCAGTGTCCAAGTCCGAGTTCGCGAGTCCGAGGAGCCCCCACCCCCACCCCCCTCTCTAGAAAGGCACTTGGAAAAATTTCGAGGTTTTCTCAGGAGAGTGATTCTGAAATTTGCAAGTCCGAGTCCGCGAGTCCACAAGTCCAAGTTCTCGAGTCCGAGGGGGCCCCCACCCCTCCTTGAAAGACACTTGGAAAAATTTTGAGGTTTTCTCAGGGGAGTGATTCTGAAATTTGCAAGTCCGAGTCCGCGAGTCCGAGAGGCCCCACCCCTCCTCAAAAAGCACTTGGAAAAATTTCGAGGTTTCCTCAGGGGAGTGATTCTGAAATTTGCAAGTCCGAGTTCGCGAGTCCAAAGTAGTAGTTTATCCTAATATAATGAATAGATTTATACTAGGCTAAGAAGACCCTGAGAGCCATTATGAGACTATTAGCTTGTGACGTCATAAGGCGGTGACGTCAGTGACTTCATAGGTCGGTGACTTCATAGGTCGGTGACTTCATAGGTTGGTGACGTCATAAGTTGGTAACGTCATAAGTCTTGAATTCTGGTCCCCTTACAACATCTGAAACATACTGAAGCGGGACAAACGAGCGGAGCAAGTGAGGCCCAGTAATCTCATCAGCCTGAAATATACTAAAGTAGACTCATACTGGACCAAGAATCGGGACAAACGAGCGGAGTGAGTGAGGCCCAGTCATCTCATCAGCCTGAAATATACTAAAGTAGACTTACACTAGACCAAGAAGGTTGATTAGCCTAAAATATTACAAAGTAGACTTATACTAGATCAAGCGAGTGTGCCGCTCTAAAGCCTTAGTCTAGAACTCTCAAATATTTTTGTCTCGCATTATCCACTACATATCAGATTGGGCAAAATTGTGAAAAGACATGGACATGATCTTTATCTTACTGGCGGCGCGAAGAAATCCAAAACCCAAAATATCTAGATTCCTAAATCCCTCTCCAATACCTCGGCCTCTTGTCTTTATTATTATTATTTTTTTTTTCATCATTGTAGCCTACATTCCGCGGTTGCATTCTTGCATTATGCACTCTCGCATGGCCACCTCAAAGGAAGGTTGGATCATGCACCAAACGGCAACGCTGTACAAAGAGGCCAACTATTTTGAATGTTCCATAATAGTGATAGGTATAAGAACCCGTAGTTTGAAACAACCGCGGTAGATCCAATACCTACCAATAGCCAAGAAAGGCAAAAGCTTTACTACCACTGCAAACCAAAGGTTACCAGCAGAAATAACCAGTACCTATAGCACCGACGATATAGTACCAGATTGCATTCCAAATTTTAGAAATTTTAACGCAGAATTCAAGAAACTATCGATAGTACCAGTTGTCCCTTGTCCTTGTCCCTCCAGAGGTAACAAATTAAACTGCTCAAGTTGAACAATTATTGATGTCCATTGTTCTGTAGTGATTGGTAAATAACACTACACAAAAAAAAAAAAAAACAATTGAAAAATGCAAGAACGAGATAATACGATTCTAGAAGTATTTTCGACGCTGATCACGATGCCGTTGTCCGTTTCTCAAAATTGGCTCCGGTTTTCGAGAAATGATCAAATCAAATTGCCGCGATTTGTTGCGACGCGCAGTGTATGTTCCCATGCTTGCGAAATTCGATAGCTGGGTAACATACACTGCGCGTCGCTACAAATCGCGGGAATATTTGATCATTTCCCAAAAACCTGAGCCAATTTCGAGAAACGGACAACGGCATCGTGATCAGCGTCGAAAATACTTTTAGAATCGTATTATCTCGTTCTTGCATTTTTCAATTTTTTTTTTTTGTTGTGTAGTGTAATCGGATTTAGTCACTGTAGTCACATATTTGTACAACAAAAGTTGAACTTGGTCAAGATTGAGCACTTAGAAAAAGCCTTCAATAAGTTACTACAAGCATCAGTTTGGGTGTGCCTAGGCATCACTGCACCCGATATAGCATTCCAACGTAAACTGACTGCCAACAAAGTGAAAATGTGATGCAAAGTGGGTATAGGTAATCTGAATGTATAACGAGTAAAATTCAATCTCAGTTTTCCCAAAACTCAGTTTTTCAAATAGGTATCGCCCTTCTCTCACCCACTGCCTCAATTAGTCAATTTCAAATTTTTGCATCATGAAATCTTGAGCTGGACTTACTGAATACAAAATTGAAAGGGGAAAGAAAAATGTTGTCTTCAATTATTTTTCATTTGTTGTCATTATTTACTTCAGATATTATACTTAGGTGATTCAACATATATTCAACCAAGTTTTCAAAGGCCCTCGTTCTAACATCCGTTTTTTGTGTTCGTTCAAAATAGTAATGTGCCTAAAATTTCATTTTTCACGAGGATAATTAAAAAACTAAAAAAATGTATTGTTTGCTTATCATCTTATCAATTGATTGGCTTTACGCTACTGTTTTTTTTTTACCGATTCGAGGGTGTCAGTGTGGTTCAGTATAGTTTTAAAAATTTTCTTTATGAATTGTCTTTATAGGCTGTGTAGGTATTGTATCACTATACATGAGGCTAAAATAAAATCAATTGCATGGCAAATCTATATTATTAATTTTCATAGATTCCCCTTCCGCCTCGCATACCCAATTGCCCCCTCAAGTTGAGTACCCACGTATCATGGCCAATAACAGCTAATAAATCATTGTAATAGTAATATCGCGAGGTACTAAATATTTGGTTATTAAATCAGTACAAAATTTTTGTTGTCATATCAGGAGATAGAATTTTTGTCATCTCAATGAGTTTTTTTTTATTTTTTTCCAAATACAATTGCAATAAATGGTGACTTCTTATCAATTTATTACTTACCTTCATTTCAATATTGCTGTAACTCGAATCAATTTTTGTTTTGTTTTATTAAACTCTCAAGCAATTTTGTAGTTCGGCCTATTATTGGGTCACCCCAGTTTCACCAACAACACTTTCACCGACGGTAATTTCACTAAATTTTTAAAAAATTTTTCACGGATAGGTAAGTTCGCCAAAGTGAACTTTCACCAAGGACAAACCATGTTTCACCAAATAATTTTATTACCGAAAAAAAAATTATGAAACAACTTTTTCTTGTTGATAAATGTGGAAGGCAAAAATGGAACCATAGAATTTTTGACAGCAGAACATTCAACAAATTTTAGTTCCAGCGGTTATTACGAGCATTTTGTGGCGCAGATCCAGCACCAAACCCTGAAATTGTAGTCAGTGCAGTGATTTTGAAAAAGCTGCTATCAAGGCTTTTGAAAAGATATTCCCTGGCTGTACTATGCACGGATGATGAATTTCAAGTTTTCAACAGAAAAACTGTTTTTAAAAAAAGGAGGGCTCTTGAGGAAAAAAAGGGACCAAGCGTGGAACTTGAAATTTTTTTTGAATGAAGTATGATGTAGGAAGAGGAAGTTGAAAGAAATTTTGACCTTTGAGCTATTAGGTGCGAGGGGGGGGGGTGGAAAATTTCAAGCCGTATTTGATTAGAGGGAATTTGAAAAAGCTATATGATGGAAGAGGAACTTAAAAAATCACACTCTCTTAATAGAGTTCAACAAGGAACACAGAGACATGTTCTTTGGATCTAATTGGTTTTAAAAATGAGTCAAAAATTGAAATTTTGAAGAGTGAAACTGTCTGTACTTGATAAGAATTTGAACTTAAGACATATTATGTGAGAAATTCTGGAAAAATAGGAGAAGCGATTCTCCAGGGATGTGGATTGAATGGAGATTGTGATAAAGCTTTTGGTCAGATTTCCAAGTTATAATTCAATCAAAATAAGTTGAATAGAAGATTTTAAAAAACAATGGCTTTCTTGACAAAGTTGAACAAACAAATCACAGATCCTTTTCCATCGGACGGATTGGTTTCAATATTGAGAATTGAATTCAAAATTCGAGTCCCAAAAAATTCACTCATTAAAAGTATTGGACTCAAAAAAATGAACTAAAAGATTGGAGGGACTTATAAAATTTTAGACTTCTGAGCTAAATGAAAGAAGGGCGTTGAAAAATTTTCATCATCAAAGGACTCAGATTTGAAAACATTTCAAATATTGGAGATCCAGCTGTATGTATGACGAAAGACAAAATTGAAAAAAATTGAACCATAAAATGAATGATGAAAAGAAGAAAAATTGAAAACTTTGTACATATGAAGCCATACTGTTGTGAGAAGAGGGCAACTGTGGAAGATTCAAACTTTCAAGCTATACATATAGGCCTACAGTGAGAGAGGGAAATTTCAACTTTCAAAATAATATGACAGGAGGAGAACTTGGAACACCTCAACAGCCATCATTCTGGGCAAATGGCGAGAGTCCCTACCCTCATAGAACAAGTTCCTCATTGAACCCTAATTTAAATTAGGTAGTTGATAACATAAACTGGGAGGATCTAACATCATCAGGATTCAATGGAATGATCCCTATAGAATAGCAAATTACAGAAATCAGGACTCAATGTCAAGAATAACTGTTTGTTGAAGATAAGTGGACCCCAAAGAATAGTTTGTTTCAACTGAGCTACATGGAGGAAGAAATTTTGAAAACCAGGACACAATCAAGTCAAGAACAGAGAAAGGAGTTGGTTTATTTGCATGTAAAAAAGAGAGGTCATAAAAATAATTGTGGCTGGAGATTGAAGAGAGGGTTGCAATTGGGGGAAATAAATCGACTAATCTTAGAATCAAAACGTTTTTCTTCCATTAAATTGCAGATCAGAGAAGGGCAGTGCACAGAATTAATTATCACCATATAAATACTAAGAGGAGATGAGTTGGTAGATTAGAGAAGAGGGAGAGGAAGGAAGGGAGAAATGGAGGAGCATGATACGGACAAAGAGAATAACTGAAAAGAACAACTTGAAAGACTTGGAAAATGAGAAAGAAAACTGTTGTATGGAAGAACAAGAGGAAATTGAGAAATAAGAAAAGCTTAAAAAAAAATCAATCAGATTGTATGATGAGATGAAGAGACACAAATCCAAATAAACACCAGAATTACTCTCATTGTCTCATATACCTTACTCAAATTTAGCTGTGAAAACTTTGTTTACATTAAAATTTTGAAAATAGGACCAAAGGAAAGTTATCTCGAGAATTTCTATTTCCCATTCCTTCAATATCTAGAACAAATTTATCTGGATAATTCACTGAGGTTATTGACAATTATTTTTATTCACGTTCTTTCTATAAAAAATTTATTTATTGAGGAGATGGATGGATGAAGGGCCTCAAGGACCTAAGGCCCTTTTAATAGGAAATTATTGAATCGAAATAAATTGATTCTACTGTCTATAAACCACATCTACTGTCTATAAACAACATGTCTACAAAGTAAAAATTTTCAAAAATGATTAACGACCATGATAGAAGAGAATAGAAGAGAAAAAAGAACAAAAAAAAAACAGAAAATCAGATGTCAACGTACATTTTTGTCGTTTCACGGAATAAGGGCACTAGAGTTTCATCACTTCAAGCGTTATATAAACTTTCAGAAGAAGATGTTTGAATTGCAATTGATGTAGAATTATTCTCTAGTCTCATACAAACAATATATTCAAATTTGAAGAAAAGTTATAATCTACAAACAAAAATATTCCACTTTGAATTCTTTAATCAAAAACTACAGTTTTTTCCAAGGCCATTTTTCCATCTATCTTCTCAATTAATGATTCTTTGAAAATTCTTTACTTTTTCTGTCTTGTAATGAAAAGTAAAAAAAATAAATAACTAATACATTCATATTTCATGTCTTGAAAAAGGTAAACCAACTAAAATGAAAAATACGCAAAAACGGCAAAATAGAAAAGGAGAGCATTGAAATCAAAAAGGAGATGAAAATAATGAATTGCTGTAAAAAAAATTTACATGAATGTAATTATTAAAATAAAAATTACCTATGCTTTTTCATAATTGAATCAAATCAAACAATGTAGAGTTGTAGACCTATAATTGTCTTTATTGGTACTCCTCAGTAAAGACAAATTACTGGAAAATTTATTTTTTCAAAATTGAAATTTTTGCCATAAATGAAGTAGGCAAATTCTGTGAATTCCTCAATCATGACTTTTCAAAACTAAAAGGCTTACAAGGCGCGCCAAAGGCGCGCCGTCTTGCTAGTAAGTACTAACTAAACGGCTTGCCAATGAAAATTTGTATTTTGAAACCTTGGTAATTTTGCAGTTGAACTCCGCGCACAATACAATAACGTTGAAGCAAGGTATAAGTTTCACATGTGTGTGAAAGTGAAGATGAAATGTACGGCAAACGCACTACAATGTTGCTTCTGCTGTTGCACTGCGCAACGCAGTGCAGCCATGTGAAATATAAGAAAATGTTGAACCATGAGAAGAACGGAATACCTCCGATAAAGGGAGCATTAAAAGTATGCAAGACAAGAAGAAGAAAAATCTTTATACAAATATTATTATATTGTACGTTTGAGACATTGTTATACAAGAAAAAAATGACGTATGCGTAATTGAAAGAGAATATATATATATGGTATAAATATGGGGAAAAATATTGCATTCCATCTTTTTGCAACACAAACAAAAATTGTGAATAAAATAATGATGAAGTGGAAGTTTATAACATAGGTTAGGTTATAAAACACAGGAAGAAAAGTTGTCAATAAAATGATAATGAGGTAGGAGTTGATAACGTAGGTTAGGTTAGGTTATGAAACACACGAAGAAAAATTTTCAAAGAAATTATAATGAAGTAAAAGTTCATAACGTAGGTTAGCTTAGGTTGGGTTATAAAAACACAAAGAAAAGTTGTAGAGAAAATAATAGAGTTGGAGTTTATAACGTAGGTTAGGTTAGGTTACGTTAGGTTATAAGAACAGCTCCCCACGGGGGAGTATGACAGGGGGCGAAAGCCGTAACTGTCATGCTTCTCAAGTTGGAGTGCTGCCTTGTCGTGGCGTGGGGGCTTATGCTGACTTGTCAGTAACTAAAGCACTTCCAGCGTAGGAGAAGGAAAACTCCGATATCACAAACCCGTCTGGGGACCCTGCATTGCATAGGACGCTGCTAGTCGTCAGGTTCGAATTGAGCGGACGGCATTGCACATGCAGCAATCCTCGCAGACTCCAGGTACAGCCAAACCGCAGAGCACAAAGGGCCGGCCCTTTGCGGGGAGGAATAGGGAAGTTTTACGGTCTTTTTGCGTTCCTAATAAATAGTTGTTTTCTTCCGCGTTACACGTATTTTATAAGTTAATACTTTATCATAAGATCACCGTACTTCTCTCACTTCACTCTCTCACCTTTCACCAAGAATCAATGACCTATTCTGGGAAGTACCGGCTTCCTGTAACCCTAGGGGAATGGGAGAAGAAAGTCATTGAGGGTTCACTCATTCACCTCACTGTTCTGTGTGCATACCCGGCCCGACCCACCCGAAGAGGGGCTTGCCTATGATGCACAAGCGCTAGGATCAAGTAATGGAGGTATGCACACACACACCAACCTTGCTAATACGAGGCAAGGTCTGCTGCAACAACATCTGCAGCTGAGAAGGAAAACTCCCAAAACCCGCTCATAGGCGTAACGTTTGCCCTCTATGGCCAGGCGCAAGCAGCTGACCATAGTTGAAACCCAACTGCAAGGTTGATCCGTCTTTTGTAGTTCCTACCACAAACAACAACAATCAACATGGCAGCAAAGAATACAGATCAAATCAGTGGGTCAGGATTCCCACGCCCGGCAGCCGCGCAGCTGAGGCACTCAGGCTCGCGGAGGTCGTCAGTCAACGATGAGGCCACAGGAGACATCCCCCAGTCACTCGAGCAAGCGGGAGTGCTGGAGGGGGCTACCGGTCCGCAAGAACACCATCCATCCACAGTTGGAGTAGCAAAGGGCATATTCCCAACTAACAGCAGGTTAGCACGCTCTCCAATAAGACTGAAAACGAACGCACCTATGGTGATACAGCAAACACAAAATACTGACCAAGATGAAGACAATCAAGAAAACTCTGAAAATGATGGAGAGATATTTGAAACCCCAAACAACAATAAAGACTCTTATAAAAGAAGACTGTGTATATCTAGCGGTGAAGATACTGCTAACAGCACACCCTACCTAAAACACTCAAAACAAACCAAAGATTGTAGAGTTATCCTGCCAAAACTAATAGATACTGAGCTTACCTTGGAAGAGGAGAAAAGTAGTTTGATCAAAGAAAACCAAGCACTAGAAGTGGAAATTAAACAGCTTCAAAGCCAAATGACAAACTACAACAATATGGAAAAACAGGTGAAACAACTACAAAAAGAACTAAAAGAATACAAAAAAGCAAACCAGAGTATACTTAAGCTTGAAAAGCAAGTAATTGAGCTTCGAGAAGAGCTACAAAAATATAAGGGTGATTGCTCACAAGCATTAATTCCATCAACCTCTTCCTCTGAAAACAGTCCATTCAATTCCGATGAATTTGAGAAAAAACTTTTGGAGAAAGTTATGGCTGTGGTCTCCTCAAGTATACAGGAAGTCATCAAGTCTATACAGTCCAAGGAAAGCCAAATTCTTAGCCAATCAACATATACACCTTTGGATGAGGAGGCAATATTCCAATTTCCAAGGAAAAATATAAGACCAGCCAAGAAAGCCAATCAAAAGGACATAATAGTATCCATGGACATAGAAAAAGAAACCTCAACTCCTCATACTGAAGAAATGCCGTTCATATTTCCAAAAAATCCGGCGCGAGGTAGGAAAAACAAGACTGCAAACCGACCATATTATCGCCTCCAGTCAGTTGACTCAATTGGCTCAGCTGGATCGCTGGCAACGTTCAATCGTACCCAGGAGGTGATAGAACTGGATGAGAATGAACAAGCGCAAGCATATGCTGAAACTGCTTCCAAAAATGTAATAACCTATGCAAATTCAGTAAAGAAGAATGTTCAATTCAGAAGAAACAGAGAAGTAACAGATAGACCAAAAAATAGAAGTGTGAAAGTACAGAACAAGAGCAACAAGCTGAGACAAACGCAGAAAATATTGGTACTACCAACCAATGGTGAAACTGTAGCTAAAAATCTAGCAAATGCAAAATCTGACCAAGATGAACTTGGTATACTTGACATACCTATAGTATACCCATCGGGAGCAACACTCTTGATTATAGATGAAAGTAAAATCAAAAATCTAAAGGCTGCCCTACCAACAATGGGACTGAAAGAGAAGACAAATATCATGCGTGAACACGAATTCAGAGTGCACAACATTCCTTCACAAGCCACGGAACAAACAATAGGAAAGGCAATTGAAAGAAAATGGGGTGAAGCACCAATTAACATCACCTTAAATAAATATAAAACCAAAGATTACCAGGTGGCTAATTGCACCTGTAATGAATCTTTATACAATGCAATTGGAAATAGTAAAACAGTTCTTATACATTATGTCAAGTGTCAAATAGATAAGACTCCCAACATAATAAAATGCCAGAAATGCACACTACTAGGGCACACCAAGAATAACTGCCCATATAGCAAAGAGGAATCAGAACAGAAAAAGCAGGTAGCAAAGAACCCAGAAGCGCCATGTGTCAACTGCACAGAACACAACAAAAAACAAAAAACTGCCAATGTAAAATTGAGGTCATTATATGTAGACGCAGGCCACCCGACTGATGATGCGCAATGCCCAGTATTGCGCAGACTCACTAAAAAATACTATCTAGTAAGGAAAGAGGCAAACACCCTTACAGAGGAAGAGATAAACGTAAATGGTGAATAATGGAAGGGTCACAAAAGTATGTGAGATACACAGTTCTGCAAATAAACTTGGAACATTGCAAAATTGCATCTGCACTATTCGAAAATGAAATGTACAAGTACGACATTGGAATAGTGTCGGAACCATATATTCCAAATAAAAAGACGCCAAAAATACAAGGATTCAATGCATATCGTGCTGGCCGAGCATGCATATATGTAAAAGATGGAATCGTCACAAACACAATATATACAAAAGGGGACACAGTAGTTATGAAAATTGGCAATACATGTATTACATCAGTCTACTGGTCCCCAAATGAGATGATTGAGAAAAACATGTGGGAGCACAGTGAAGCACATGAAATAGCAAACACTCACAACTGGATTCTAGCTGGAGACCTGAACATAGGACTAAGTCCCACTGTTGATCAGCAAACTTTGTATAGAAAGAAACGGGAAAGAAGTGAAAAAGCACAGGCTTACATCGAAGCAATGGACTTAGTAATAAGAAATAACGGTGATACCACTTGCCACCATCAAGGTTATAATTCAATAAATGACTACACCCTAACCAGAGATGTAATAGTAACAGACTGGCAAACATTAAACACATACACAGGATCAGACCACAAATATATTACATACTCGGTGCAGCTACAAAATGTAGAAAAAGAGTCAGTAAATAAAAGAAAAACCACTGACATCAAAAAACTAGAAAGAATGTATAATATGAAGCCTCAATTAAAAACATATGATACAAAAGAAAATACCATAGGAAATGCTACTGTAATCACTGAATGGATCAGTAAAATGATTGAAAAGTGCACAAGGGAAGAAATAGATGACAAAAAGAATGCAGGATGGTGGTCCCCTATGCTTGCAGACATAAAATCCAAACTCGCCAAACTCTCCACAATAAAACGAAGGAAAAGTAATAGAGAAAGACAGGAAGAAATTGATGCAGAAATAGTCGAACTGAAGAAAATATACAGAAGAGAAATAAAAAATTCCAAGGAAAGACAATGGCGAAATTTTGTCACAAATAATCGAGCATGGGGAAAACCCTACAAAATCATAGTAAAAACACGTGAAAAAAGTGAAATAAAAGCCGGGATGACAATAGAGAACGGCAGAATAACTAAAAGCAAAACAGAAACGCTGGAGTACCTATTGGAGAAGAAATTTCCAGACTCAACCCTAGAGGAAAATGAACAAACTATCCACAACTGTAAAGAAGAATGCCAAGAAATAAGTGTTAGTAGAACACAAATATGTAAAATCCTGAAGAAATGTAACAATAAATCTGCTCCCGGCAAAGACAATATACGATGGAAACATCTCAAAATATTGAATAAGAAACAACCAAATGTACTGGCGGAATTGATGAATGCATGCCTCAAATACGCAATCTTTCCAAAAGAATGGAGGGAGGCATTAATAGTATTCATCCGAAAACCAGGGAAAGAAAGTAACAGCCCTGAATCATACCGGCCTCTATCCTTGTTATCATGCCTTGGCAAGCTATTAGAGAAAATAATTGCGACTAAACTGCCTAAGCAACTGAATAATAGGCAGTATGGATTTCGAGAAGGGAGTAGCGCAGAAGAATGCATAATGAAAGTTATTGAGGAAGCAAAAATTGTAAATGGAAAAGAAGATGTATATTATGTTGCACTTATATCATTAGATATCAAAGGTGCGTTTGATCATCTGGAATGGCGACGTGTAATACAGGCACTAGTCAGAAAAGAGACTAACCAACACATAATAGAAATAATAAAATCATACCTGAGTGACCGTACACTAGAAGCTGGAGGATGTGTCAAAAAGGCAACAAGAGGCTGTCCACAGGGAGGGGTACTTAGTGCTCTCCTGTGGAACCTGACATACGACATGATTCCCAAATATCTTGAAGATGAAAACGTAAGCGCGTATATATACGCAGATGACACATTGCTAGTTGTACCAGCCACGTTCAAAAATGAACTAGAAGGAAAAATCAAAGAAATTATGACCAACCTGGAAAAGCTAATGCAATGGTTGGGCCTAATATTAAACAAAAACAAAACTGAAATAATTATAAAACGGAGTTACCCAAAGTATCTAAGAACCCATGAAGATTGGGTAATCAATGAAATTGAGATATGTGGAATAATGGTAGAAGTAATGAATCACTTCAAGTACTTAGGCGTCATTATTGATGACGGATTCCAATTCCGAGACCATGTCGACTATGTGAATGAAAAAGCACAGAAAGTTATTGATAGATTATATCATGTGTTCAGAAATAAATATGGGTATGGAAATAGAGCCCGAAGAATTATGGTGCAAGGTTGTGTATACAGCTTGTACAAATATGCGGCGAATGTGTACTATAAAGCAATGGAAAACAAAGGAGTAGTGAAGAAGATTGAGAAACATCAACGTCGGGTCAACATTAGAGTAGCACGTGCCTATAGAACTGTAGGATACATGAAATCAACTGTGCTGGCAAATGCACCACCTATGAAATACGAAATAGAAAGAATGGGAATTGAAAAATGCATGAGATATAAGAGACACGCTGAATTCATCAACCTAAGGCCCCCAACTGAAGTACTGAACAATAGGAAGGAAATGATGGAGTATCTAAGGAAGGAAGTCAACACCCAATGGCAAGAAGACTGGAGAGAAGAAATCAAAAGAGAAGAAGAAATCAAAGGAAATAAATGGCTAAAGAAATTGATACCAAAAATCCCCAACAACAATAACGAACTAATTAGCCAGAACTTCTACCTGGCACAGGCAATTACAGGCCATGGGTGTTTCTCCGAGTATTTGCATCCAATGGGGAAAGTAAAAACGGACAAATGCCCATGCGGCAGAGGTATAGAGAACCCCTGGCACGTATTCACTAAATGCAGTCTTTACCAAAAAGATAGGCCTGTGAGGTGGACTATATATGACGACAAATGCAAGACATATCTTATAAACACAATGAAGACATTATGGATAAAAGAAAAAGAAAGAACGGCTGAGAAACTCCTGGTAACCTAGCGCAATGAATTTTTGAAGTAGGAAATACCAACAGAAACAACACAGAAGACACCATCCTATAGGAAGAAGAAAAGTCGACACAGTTAACTTTCCATCCCCGATGATACAGATGCTTTAGAAACAGAAATGTACAAGTGGCAAACTGAAGCACCGGGGAAGTAATAGGATAAATAATACTGTATGTAGATTAAATATATGAGGGAAAAGTTGTTAACTATTTATTATTAAGATGTATCTAGTTATTTAGATAGTTACAGAAGATTTATCAACTATTGAATAATTGTTTTGTAGTTCAATAGTTGACAAATAGGCAATAAACTTTAAAAAAAAAAAAAAAAAAAAAAAAAAAAAAAAAAAAAAAAAAAGGTTATAAGAACAGCCGTAACTGTCATGCTTCTCAAGTTGGAGTGCTGCCTTGTCGTGGCGTGGGGGCTTATGCTGACTTGTCAGTAACTAAAGCACTTCCAGCGTAGGAGAAGGAAAACTCTGATATCACAAACCCGCCTGGGGTCCCTGCATTGCATAGGACACTCCTAGTCGTCGGGTTTGAATGAGCGGACGGCATTGCACATGCAGTACTCCTCGCAGACCCCAGGTACAGCCAAACCGCAGAGCACAAAGGGCCGGCCCTTTGCAGGGAGGAGTAGGGAAGTCATCGGTCTAATCGCAATCTAAGTAAATTGTTGTTTTTATTCCGCGTTACTCGTATATTATAAGTTATTACTTTATCATAAGATCACCGTACTTCTCTCACTTCACTCTCTCACCTTCCACCAAGAATCAGTGACCTATTCTGGGAAGTACCGGCTTCCTGTAACCCTAGGGGAATGAGAGAAGAAAGTCACTGAGGGTTCACTCATTCACCTCACCCTTCTGTGTGCATACCCGGCCCGACCCACCCAAAGAGGGGCTTGCCTATGATGCACAAGCGCTAGGATCAAGTAACGGAGGTATGCATACACACCAACCTTGCTAACACAAGGCAAGGTTTGCTGCAACAACATCTGCAGCTGAGAAGGAAAACTCCCAAAACCCGCTCATAGGCGTAATGTTTGCCCTCTATGGCCAGGCGCAAGCAGCTGACCATAGTTGACACCCAACTGCAAGACTGCAATGTCCTGACTAGTAAGCCTGCATGTCCTTGATCTCTGATTCCGCAGTTCAGGCACACTGGTGCCCTCACGTCCATCCTTGGGTTACGTATTGCACTGGTGGACACCGCCTGCGGATAAGAGCTATAGGGTCACATCTTGCTATCAAGTCTTGTAAACTCATGGTAGTAGTTTTAGGCGGTCTATATTAAAAAAGCCTACACACAGCCACAATGAGCAACAACCAAAACAATGCCTCGGATGGTGCCTCTGCGCAAATAGCAGGGCACAAGGGTTCCAACGCCCCATCACTGGACCAAGCAGCAGTGATGGAACAGCGTACTGGTCTGCAAGATGGAACATCCGATAACAACCCCCAGTTACTTGAGCAAGCGGGAGTACTGGCGGGAGCTACTGCTCCGCAAGAAGCAAACACTGACATGCTAATGCTAAATGAAAATCAAGAGATTATCCTACCAGTAAGTGGTGACAACGCAACTTATGAGGTAAAGTATCCCCAGTTTAATCAGGGAAGCAGCTTCGCTGACCTGATTGAATATACAACAAAAACGGGACTTGTACATACCTATATGGCCAAAAAGCTAAATGAAATGGGCTACCGTTGCTGGACCCAGCTTGGAATTTTCAACTGGAACCCCAAAATAAAACTCACCGAAGAAAACGACAAATATAGAAGAAGACGTGGAAATGAAACTAGATTCCTATTAAATAAATTAAAGGAAATCCATACTAGCCTGGAAACTAACAAAGTAGCAGAATCTATTGCATGCAACACAAGAAGAAGCACGCAAAACCAAAAGAGAAGCCTCTATATCTCTCTGACAACTCCCCCATTCACAAACAGATCAGAACTCCATCCACACTCAATGCTGAAACAGATTCCTTAACAGCACTTGAGCTTATTAAAGAGAATAATAAACTTGAAAAACAGAATGAAATATTGAACAAGAGGCTCAAAGAATACAACCTAATGAAAGAAGAAATAAAAAGTCTGAAAGACAAACTGCAACCCTACAAAGAGACTAACCAAATGATCCCTAAACTAGAAGCACAAATCATTCAATTAAGAGAAGAACTTCAACAATATACCGGGGCTCACTCACAAACATTATTTCCTCCCACAATGACACATACAGTCCAATTTGATCCTGTTGACTATGAAAAGAAATTGATGAACAAAATAATGAAAATAGTGTCTGATGCGGTTGAAAAAGGTCTGAAAAGAACCCAACCAAAACCAACAACTCCAGGTGCCTCCTCAACACCTGTTACCGAGGAAGCCATCTTCCAATTTCCAAAAAAACAGACAAGAGCAAGATGGCCACAAATGAATGACAACCCAACAGTGCAAGACACAAGACCATTTTACAGACAACAGTCTACCGACTCCATTGGTTCTGCTGGCTCCCTGGCAACCTTTAATTGCACACAAGAATCAGAAAACAATGAAACGTATGCAGCAGCTAGCAGAAAATCCGTCCAATTCAAAGGCCCCAGCAACAAATATGCCACTGATAAGAGTAAAGAGACGCGCAGACGTCCTCAAAAAACCCCCAAACCCCCGGCAGCAGGAAGAATGGTGGACACGACAAAAATACTTGTCCTACCCAAAGTTAGAGGGGAAAAAACTGAAAAGGTAACACAAGTTTTACAAGGCGAAAATCTACGCCCAAAAGAAGCTGGGATTAGGCACATAACAGAATTCAGTGGTGGCGCAGCGCTAATCACAGTTGAAAAAGAAAAAGCTGACAACCTCAGCAAAAAGCTGCCTCAAATTGGGCTTTGTATTAAAAACCAACCTGCTCAACGGAACTACAAATTCCAAATACATGGGATTCCTGCCACAACAAGCATTCAAGAGTTGGAAGATGACATTGAATGGGCATGCAAATATAAACCAATAAAATGCCATCTAATTGCATACCTAGATCAAAAGAAGAAATACATCAGGCTGGCATCAATAGAATGTGATGGCAAATTGTTCAAGTTGATTAGCATCAAGCGATCAATAATGATAAATTATAAAAACTGTGCAATTGATACAAAACCAAACTTGATGAAATGCAAAGAATGTACACTGTTGGGGCATACCAAAAATCATTGCATGGGTATTCCCAAAGAGGTTCAAACCAAAAAGAATGCACATCCTGAAGTATGTCTAGACTGCATTAATTTCAACTATGCAGCTAGCAAGAAAAATGCGCCAGCAAGGCTACTAAGGGCAGAAGACCATAAGAGTGGCTCCAAGATCTGTCCCACATATAAATCGCTGCTCAAGAAATATGTAGCTGCAAGGAAACTCTATGACACAGCTACTGACCAAAACCATGCAGAGGATGGAACTGAAGAGATAACGCCCAATGGATAGCATATCCGTACCCTCAACTACAGTAATACAAATAAATTTGGGCACAAGATCCGCTTATCATACACTTGTAGTTAATATGACTACATGGAAGATAGATATTGCCCTTGTACAGGAGGTACCACTTTATAGAGTCAACAAACCCCCTAATATAAGCAGATATACATATATTGGGAATAAAAATGTTGGTGCAAATATAAAAAGCAACCTGATAATAAGTCGACCAAAAATCTGTGAGAAATATCTAGTCTTTGGTTTTCTAAATATGACCATAGTGAATATATACTTATCACCAAATCGTGAAATTGGCAATGTGCTTGAGGAAATTGGCGAGTACATCTGTAGTCCCAGCAGCAGAATTTTGTGACCGGCGATTCTAATGCCCACCTCCCGGGAATTTGCAAAAACACACACTATACCAAATGTGACTTGGTCATTATTGATTGGATCCAAGAAAATGTTTTACAAATAAAGAACATGCCTGGTAAAAAGACATGGGTAAGGCTCATCCCATATCAAACAAGCACTGTTGAATACACGCTATGCAAAAACCTCCACATCCCATATTGGGATGTTTTGAACAATGAGTCAATGTCAGACCATCTCTATATCAAATTTATGGTTAGCATAAGCAACGCTGATAAGACTTTCATCAATACACTGACACCCATGCATCTCCCTACAGAGGAAGGGATACAAACTATAATAAATAGCTAAAGAGACAAAATACAGAATCCTGCAAGGAAATGTGGGCCACTGCTTTGCAGCTGCAGGGATTTTTGAAAATGAACTTTACAAGTATGACATTGGCATCATCTCTGAACCATATATTCCACAAAAGAGGAAAACTCCAAAAATATCAGGATACACTACATATCTGGCGGGCAGAGCACTAATATATGTCAAAGTTGGCATTCCAACAAAAGCAGTATATCAAAAAGGTGACACAGTAGTAATTAGAATAGGCAATATATGCCTCTCATCAGTTTACTGGTCTCCAAATGAGGACATTGAAATTGGATTATGGGAGCTAAATGAATCAATGGCAATGGCCGACTGCCACCATTGGGTAGTTGGTGGAGACCTCAACGTCGGGCTCAGTCCAGTAGCAGATCAATGCCACCTGAGATGGAAGAAAAAAGCTAGATCTGAAGAAGCACAAATCTTCATAGAAGCTGCTGATCTCAGAATTGAAAATAACAAAGAACCAACGTGTATACATCAAGGGTACAAGTCCATAAATGACTACACCCTGAGTCGCGCAGTTACAATAGAGAACTGGAAAGTACACAAAACATATACTGGTTCAGACCACAGGCATATTTCATACTCAATAATATTAAAAAATGTAGAAGAAAGAAAAATACATATAAAAAAGAGTACCAACCTGGAAAAATTGGAAGAACAGATGAAAACTGTCCCCAAAATTGAAAGATATGACTCTAAAGAAAGCACAGATAGAAACGCAGCCACCATTACCAAGTGGATGACTCAAATTATTGAAAATAGCACAGTTGATATTAAATGTAACAGTAAAACCTCTGCAGACTGGTGGACATCTACCTTAACAGACATGAAGACAAATTTAGCCAAATTGACTGCATTAATGAGAAGAAAGAAGAACAAAGAAGAGAGAATTGAAATTAGCACGCAGCTAGAAGAAGCGAAGAAAATATATAAAAAAGAAATGAAGAATGCTAAGGAAAGAGCCTGGAGAAGCTTCATAACAAAAAGCCAAGCATGGGGCAAGCCCTATAAATTTATTGTCAAATTGAGGGAGAAAACCGACATAACAGCAGGGTTAATAAAAGAAGATGATAGTGTTACAGAAACTAAAGAAGAATCAATCAAATATCTGCTGGAGAAGAAATTCCCAAAAACAACACTAGAGAAGATTAATTGCACAAATCACACCTGCAAAGAAGAGTGCGAAACATTATACACAAATAAAACTGAAATTATCTCAATCCTCAAGAAATGTAACAATAAGTCTGCACCAGGCAAAGATAATATAAGATGGAAACACCTGAAGCTGCTGAATAAAAAGAAACCAGACCTGCTATTCAATTTAATGAATGCTTGCCTAAGACATGCCACCTTTCCAAAAGAATGGAAACAAGCAGTAGTTGTTTTTATTAAGAAACCGGGGAAAAAGATGAATAAACCAGATGCATACCGTCCACTCTCCCTACTATCTTGCTTAGGAAAACTTTTGGAAAAAATCATAGCAATCCGCCTGCCAAAGAATCTATCTGATAGACAGTATGGATTCAGAGAAAAGAGAGGAGCAGAAGAATGCGTTATGAAAGCAATAGAAGAAATTAAAAGAGAAAATGAAAATGAAGACGTCTACTATGTGGCCCTTATATCATTAGACATAAAAGGAGCGTTTGATCACCTTGAATGGCAAAGAGTCATCCAAGCCCTGACACAGAAGGAAACAAACAAACATATCATAGAAATTATAAAGTCATACCTAGAAGATAGAACTTTAGAATCCTGCGGTTGTGTAAAAGAAGCGACAAGAGGATGCCCGCAGGGAGGAGTGCTAAGTGCCCTCCTTTGGAACTTAACATATGACATAGTTCCGCAATACTTATCAGACGAGCAGACAAGCAATTGGATATATGCAGATGACACCTTACTGATCATCCCAGCTACATTTAAAATTGAACTAGAAGAGAAGATTGGAAACATTATGAAAAACATGAGTAACATAATGAAGTATCTGGGACTTATCTTGAATAAGAACAAAACAGAGGTGATAATAATGAGAAGTTACCCAAAGTACCTCATAGGGGAAGAAGATTGGGATATATATGAAGTAGACATATGTGGAGCCAAAATAGAAGTACAATCCGAGTTCAAATATCTCGGGGTAATAATAGATCAGAAGTTGCAGTTTAGAAAGCATGTAGAGTATCTTAATGAAAAAAGTATGAAAGTGATAAACAAACTTTACCATGTATTCAGGAATAAATATGGCTATGGAAATAAAGCCAGGAGAATAATGGTATACAAGGCTGCATAAACAGTTTATACAAATATGCAGCCAATGTGTACTACAAAACCATGAAGTACAAAGAAGTAGTGTCAAAAATTGGAAAAATTGAAAGAAGAGTAAATGTACAAGTTGCACGGGCGTATAAGTCAGTGAGTTATATGAAGTCAACGGTGGTTGCAAATGCTCCACCTTTGAAGTACAAAATTGAAAAATCAGGCATAGAAAAGATGATGAAATTCCGAAGAAACGCAAAATTCATCAATCTCCGACCCCCAGAAGAAATTTTGAATAATAAAGAAGAGATGGTGAATTACCTCAGAAACAAAATTTTACTGCAGTGGCAAGAAGACTGGGAAGAAGCCACAAGAAATGATAAGTGGATCAGAAAACTGATCCCCAAAGTTCCACAAGAGAAAGAAATGATTAGTCAAAACTTCTACTTAGCACAAGCAATCAGCGGACACGGATGTTTCGGAGAATATTTGCACCCAAGGAAAAAACGTGCCACAGACAAGTGCAAATGTGGAAGAGGGACAGAGAATCCACTCCACATCTTTAGAAAGTGTGCACTGTATAAAACCAACCGGCCAAGGGAATGGAACATGTACAAAGAAGAAACAAAGAAATACCTGATTGACGTCATGAGAATCCTATGGGAGAAAGAAAAAGACAACCAAAGGAAACAAGCAGAAGATGGAAAATAATCAATAGCACATAGGAAGAGAACCTAACCAGAGACAATGGATGAATAAACACATCATCCCCCTGCTGCTGTGGAGGTTTTGTAGACAGGAATGTATAAGTGACTTTTGCAGCAGCAGAGGTTGAGAGAAGCAATATTGGAATGCTACAACAACAAAGAGAAGATCGTGTCCCCCCATCCAGCCATGAACGTCAACAACCTGGAAGACATCCTTATAATGTTATATTGATGTTATAATAATAGTATGACTTGTTAAATGATACCCGGTGCTGGGCTAGGTTATAACTTTGTTGTATTACGCGAAATAAACTAGCCCCACCAGGTAAGTACGGAGTGAGGGGGAAAAAAAAGGAAAAAAAAAAGGTTATAAGAACACCGAGGAAAGTTGTTGAGAAAATAATGGAGTTGGAGTTCATGACGTAGGTTAGGTTGGGTTACGTTAGGTTATAAAAACACAAAGAAGAGTTGTTGAGAAAAAAATGGAGTTGGAGTTTATAACGAAGGTGAGGTTAGGTTAGGTTATAAAATGGACAAACAAAAATTGTCAATAGAATGACGATGAAGTGCAACTTGAAGGTAGGTTACGTCAGGTTATAAGTTGTTGTGGTAAACATCATATAGATCCGCCGCTGTCGAATAAAATGCATGGATTATGTCGGAAAAATTTGGGTTTTGCCATTTGAAAAGGAATTCTGCCAGATAACCTTCAAAGTAATCTTTTTGGTTTCCATATTGAGGGACATTTGTACAAACCTCTCTCCATAGTCTCTCGACAGTGTTCATATGGGCCCCTGTATCAGGATCAACAAAATTCAAAGTGTGGTTCACCCGGAGATGTTGAAAGTTTTCATCATCTTGTCAGGCAAATGGTAAAAGCAAACGGTGAAAGCGATAAAAGAAAATGAGACAGAAATATGTCAATTATGAATAATAAAAATAATAATTAGGCGTTTGTTGATTGTTTTTACTCACTCAAAGTGTTATATCCTTTCCAGCAGTCCGACATAATGGTTGTACCCTCATGGATTTGCTTTTGAATAAGTTGTAACAGTGTTCTTTCAGTCCTATTTTTGACAGGGTAGAGAAATACTTGGCGTGTTGTGTGATCAATGCCTCCAAAGATCCACTGCCCTTCTATCACTCGGCCAACATTGTATTTACATTTCCCTATTTTCGCTTCATCTATTTCTACTATGTGGTTTATACCGCCGATTTTTGCTGGTGTATTAGTCAGGCAATAATGGATACAAACCTCTCTAATGAAATTTGCCCAATCTACATACGTGTTTGAAGCAATGTTTGAATACTGCCGTACAATATTGCATTGGCGAGGCTTTAGAGTGAGATAGAAGAAAACAAAACTGCAAAAATGTGGGTAACGTCACAAGATTGGTCCTTGTGCAAACAATAGTGAATGTAGTAATAATTGTAATACTTCATTTATTCATCAGTATTCCTTACCAAAACAATGTAGGGAAATCTAAGTGAGTTTTTGAAATCCAGCTACCACGTCTTGCAGATTGGTATATTTGGCAACAGTTACCAGTGTCATTTGTTTTATCACAGCGGAAAGCTAAACTTTTGCGATTCAATTTTACAGGCGCGTTACATTTTGGGCACAAAATTCAAAAAGGTATTATCTTATGTTGGATGTAAAAATCTATTATTTTGACTTCATCCCACGTGATGACATCTACAACGTGATTATCTCAAATGCAATCACCATCACAATAAAATATTTTTTAAAAAAAAAGATCCGGTGTTGCTGGGTAAAAAGAATATAGAACTAAAAGAATAAAACAAGATTTTAAATTGAAGAAATCTCTGTTGTAACCAAACAGAATTCTAATATAGGTACTATTTTATTTATGTAACTGATTGAAGCTGAAAAAAAATACATAATAGTGGAATTAATTGTACTGCAACTATGCTGTATCCATCATGAACTTATCAAGGGGCTGTTTCTTCTTCATTTGTTAATGTACAGATTTACTGAGTTACAAATTACTGCTTATGCATGATAAAGATCAGAATCTGGATGACAGCAGTGTTGCAGTACAATTAATTCCACTATTATGTATTTTTTTTTTCAGCATCAGTCAGTTACATAAATAAAATAGTACCTACATTAGAATTCTGTTTGGTTACAACAGAGATTTCTTCAATTTAAAATCTTGTTTCATTCTTTCTAGTTCCAAATTCTTTTTACCAGCAACACTGGATCTTTTTTTCAAAAAAATATTTCATTTGAATTATTTTTTAGTTAGGTGACAATTGGTCATTTTTAGAGCTTTTACAGGCTTGTGCTTTGCACTTGCGACGTGCGTTGATTCATGGTGACTAATATTTTCTATTTTGTGAATATTTACCGACCCAGATTCATTTTTTCAAAAATATTTCCTCTAATTGAAGTCTAAAAAGAAACACAAGAACACACATAAGATTGTACCTATGCCTTGTAACACCTTCCCGCACAAGAAGTGCAGCATTCAGTCGGCAATGCGAAGTGGGAGGAGTTAGTTACAGGAAAGTGGTGGTAAGCAATGTAATACGACAAAACACAACGCGTCGCTCAACGTGCACTGATATTTTCTTTGTACGGGGGGGGGGGGGGTGAATACACGCAGACAAATTTGTGTAATTTCTCGACGAAATATGCTTCAAATTTCATCATTCAACAGCCTATGACACTCTACGTTCAAAGACAAATCCAACAAAAAAAAATCAAGACTCTAGGTGCTCTGGGGAGCGAGATACCAGGGTACAAGCTGGTGGATAGAAAAAGAAAGAAAAAAGAAAGAAAGAAAGGAAGGTCCGCTGTAAAACACATACCAGTGGTGTGGCGCAACACCGGGAAAAATTAGCGTCAAATTCAAACGGCATCATGAATAATGAATGAGTTATTCATTTTTTTAGAAATTGCAAACAAAATGATTGAATGTAGAAAAATGACACAGGATTATACATCAATGAAGGCAATTACAATAAAATTTGTTCACATTTGTAAAAGAATAACTTTTTTACTATAATATGTGCGTACGTTGTCGTTCATTCATGTGAAAGAATTATTTCTTAAAATACAAAACAATGACCCCCTTCCTGTATCCTTAAAAAGTAGACACACATCCAGTGTAACAGCAACCAGTTTCCCTTTCATCTACCGGATGTAAATATTATCCTGCGCAGACAATACCCTCTGTAGAACAACATAAACCCTTTTATTATGACTCATTTAACATGAACCCTTTTATTATGACTCAGTGAATCTTTCCTGTTCCAATTGTCGCAACGCCTTTTTTGTTGTACCGTCGATTGAGAGATTTGTTTTTAATTCCTGTTCTCATTCGTTCTTAATTTGTGCCACTTGTCAATTAAATAATTAAATATCATGTATATTGTTACCCCGAATTTACGGATGACATTGCCAAATGTATGGAAAAATGTTGGGGTGAATTATGGCGTCAAAAAAACATGTACGTAATAGTCATTGGGAAAATGAAAATTGTAGTCATTTGTACATAACCTTTATGTTTATTTCTGAATTGTATATTACAGTTTGCAGAAAAGAATGTATTGTTATTTGGTCATTTGGCAACACATGCATTTATCAAAATGGGTGTTTTGCATGATGATTTTGGTTAATCGCGTTTTTGACCATCTTTTTTTTGTGTGGTTCCCTAATGGTTTACTTCCACAACTACTTCTTAGGGAGTGAGTACGCTATTTTATTGTGCATAACATTTTGTAATGAATTAATTTTGTGTACATAGTAACAAATTTGTTCACTTTTGTAGCTTGAAACCAATGCCATTAAAATCTTTCCCCCAAAAATTCATGTCAAAGTGGAGTGTCGAACAGATTGTCAAAAATTACCTTGTAATTGTGGAAACAAATGTGAAAAAAACAGCTCTAACCATCTTTTGCAAGTAAGTATTACCTCCTTTGTACGTATCTCGATAACATAGCCATGTTATTAATGGAAATTACGCAATCCTTAGATTACAACAATATGACCATATCCCAGACATATACTTGTATCTTCAGGATACCGAATCGAGGTCACAGGCGGCGCAAAAAGAAATAAAAGGTATCATAGAAATATACCATGATTGGTACCACAATTGACTCTTTGAAGAGTATACAGACAAATCTTTGTACAAAATCATAAAAGCCAGTAAGCACCCAAATGACCAGCCAAGAACTACACAAAATTTGTCGACTAATACAGCACAGCCAGGTGATAGAAACATGCCCTATGTTCAACTCATTTACTTTTAGAAAAATTATAATTCTTTCAATTTGCATTACAGAATGTATATATATATCGACCAATGAAGAAAATCATAAACATGACGACTCTATTTCAATGGACCAAAAAATAACTGCAGACAATTCCTCGGCCAATGGATTAGGGCCTACAGCCATGGTGATAAGAACGTGATGTACGTTCAAGACATTTACTTTTATAACAAACCTAATTGTTTGAATTTGCGTTACAGAATGTATAAATTTATCGAGCGATGAAGAAAATTATGAACATGACAACTCAATTTTTCATCTTATATACCACAAAAGTACCACCAATGACAACAAAGAGTTTGTGGAGAACGTAAACAATCCGTGGAGTATTTCACCTTCACCCCCATCATTGCCAACTCTGTCCACATCTTCAGAAATAACAATCAATTTGATGAGAGTAAATAATATTTCCTTTATAGATGATCTGTTTGATGATGATATCCATAATCAGAATTAAAGTTACCAGGCCTCATTACTCATTTTTTTTGATTACTTTCAATGTGCAGAATTCATTCTTTATTTTTACTGTATGTATAAATTGTTTCAACGAATGACGCAACTTTTTTCAATGTTCCTCATGTAACATATTTCTTATGATTTATATATAATGAAGCGAATAATTAGAAATTATGTCCCACGTTTGTCATCTGTATTTTATAATTCGCGCCAAAATGTTCATCGGTCCGCTGTTGACCAAACACTTTAGCAGTGCAGCCACTCCGCTCTCTTGTCATCAGAAGTACAATTGTTGTACACCCAGCGATCGAGAAATGCGCTGCCAATTTTTAAAATTTGCTGCCACTTCTGCTGACATGTCAGCAGAAGTGGCAGTAGTGGACAAGTTACTGGCAGCGCTTATATAAGCGCTGACACTTTTGCTTACAATATGCTGACACAAGAGCAATTCTTCCATCAGCGCTGACGGCAGCACTTATGTAAGCGCTGACACTTTTGCTTACAATATGCTGACGGCACGAGACGGCTACTAGCCTAGGCCTAGGTTTTAATTTTTTTTTTAAATTAAAATCAGTTCAATTAAAATTACCTACAATAAAATTACAATTAGGCCTACCTTCATTACATTCACAAAAAAAAGAAGGCAGAAAAAAAAATATTGAAAAGGAAATAGTGAAAAAAGAACCATTTATCTTACTCTCAGTGTGGTGCTAGGATTTGAACCTACTACCTTTGAGTTACCTGTCCAGGACCTAACTAACTGACCTACAGGGACCTATCAACTACTGATGTAAACTATTGGTATAGATACGTGTTCACTATTTTCTTTCTGTTTACTGAACAGGTATTTTTAGCTGCATTTGCAGGCTATGTGCTCAGTGTAACTTTGATTAACTTAAACAGGCTTGGCCGTAACCATGAAGGGAGGGGGAAAATGCGACCATGCTTCACTGAAACTTTTTTTTGCTGCTAAATACACCGTACACTGTATACCTACCTATATCAAAAAATTTTTAGGTCATTGAAAACTTGGCGGCACTCCCACGTTCATCATTTCATTCTTGCCTCCCTCTTGCTCCTCCTGGAAAAATTGCTAGTAATAGGCATGAACTTGACTTCAGGAGATGAGACAGTAAGTTAATGAATAGACAATAAGTACTAAGTGGTCTGTTGTGAGTAATTAATATAGGTATGATTACCTATATTGACTAATAAAAAAATTATTCAACTTGTTGACATATTTCAGGTCTTTTCTGACACCCCATAACTTATGCTATCAAAAATTCGCTAGTAACACCCCACTCCCCAATGGACTTGGAAAATTTTTGTGAATTACCTGAGAGGTCTTTGAGAAATCTGCCAATACCACCCTCAAATTAAATAAAAATGAAAAAAAAAATGAAAAAAATAGAATAAAATGAAATAAAATAAAATAAAAATAAAATGAAAAGGAAAATAAAAATAAAATGAAAATGAAACAAAAATGAAAATGAAATGAAATAAAAATAAAATAAAAATAAAATAAAGATAGAATAAAGATAAAATAAAAATAAAATAAAAATAAAATAAAAATAAAATAAAAATAAAATGAAAATAAAATAAAAATAAAATAAAAATAAAATGAAAATAGAATAAAAATAAAATGAAAATGAAATAAAAATGAAATAAAATTGAAATAAAAATGAAGATAAAAATAAAAATAAAATTAAAATAAAAATAGAATAAAAATAAAATGGAAATAAAATAGAATGAAAATAAAAATAAAATCAAAATCAAATGAAAATAGAAATAAAATAAAAATGAAATGGAAATAAAATGAAATGAAAATAAAATAAAATAAAAATGAAATGGAAATAGAATAAAAATAAAATAAAATACAAATAGAATTGAAATTGAATTGAAATGAAATACCTGGGAGGTCATTGAGAAAATGAAAATAAAATGAAATGACAATTAAATTGAATTAAAATAGAATAAAAATTAAATTAAAATAAAATTGAAAATGAAAATATGTGACGCGTTCCGAGAAAACCCGCCACTTGTCGGCAAATCAAATTTCACAGGAGAGCGAAAAAACAAAGAAAAGGAAGAAATTGTCATTTTCTTGATCATGCTACAAACTCATTGTAGATACGTTCAGCAACATATCTACAAAGTTTTAGCGTCGTTCAACCACTATAACGGGATCTATAGGCAGTTAACTGTAGCGCGCTCACGAATTTTCAATTTTCATTTTGCCGACAAGTGGCGGGTTTCTTGGAACGCGTCACATATATACCTGGGAGGTCATTGAGAAATCTGCGAGTACCACTCTCAAATTGAATAAAAATAAAATAAAATGAAATAAAAAGAAATGAAAAATTAAATTAGATTAAAAATAAAAATATATTCTTGAGAAGTCATTGAGAAATCTTCAAGTACCACTCTCATTCAAAAAAAAAAAAAAAAAGTTGAACAAAAATGAAATACAATGAAATAAAATAAAATAAAATAAAATAAAAATCAAATTAAATCAAATCAAATCAAAAATAATTCTGAAAAAAACAATAGATAGAAATGGAAATGAAAATATATACCTGAGAGGTCATTGAGAAATCTGCGAGTACTACCCTCTTTTGAAAAAGAAGGAAAAATTGAATAAAAATGAAATGAAATAAAATAAATAAATAAAATGAAAAATAATATTGAAATGAAATAAAATAAAAATAAAAATAAAATAGAAAAATACCTCGGAGGTGATTTAGACATTTGCAAGTACCATCCTTCTTATACTATCCATAGTATATTTAAATGGACTTGGGAAAACTTTGGGTGAGGCCACAATCTGCTGCCATGCGCTGCCACATTCGCTGACATGTAAGCGTACGCTGCCATTGCTGCCGTCAGCGGTGACGGCAGCATTTGTAGAAATGTTGACAATCTGCTTACGTGTCAGTGTACACTGCCATGCGCTGCCACATTTGCTGACATGTAAGCGTACGCTGCCATCGCTGCCATCAGCGCTGACGGCAGCATTTGTAGAAATGTTGACAATCTGCTGACATGTCAGCGAATGCTGCCATTGCTTACGTAAGCGCTGACAATATTTTCTGGCTGGGACACTGTCTCCATAGCACTCAATTCCCCTCCCAACATGTACAAACGTCATACTTTCACTGTTTCATAGTCAATGTGAAACTTATACCTTGCTTTGAAGCTATCATATTGTGCGCGGAGTTCAACTGCAAAATTACTGAAACGTTTCCCAAAACGTAGATGCAAAATTGAAATCACTCAAAATTGATTGCTCAATCTTCTACCTAGTTCTTAAAAATAGTTGCCAACAATAGAACTAGGGTTTGCGTTATAACTGTTATATAACTGTTATAACCAATAACCAAAACAAATAAAGTTCGTTAACCGTTTGACCAATAACCGTTTCAAATTCTCAAAACCATTTGACAAATAACCATTAACCGTTTCAAAAATAAAACGGTTATAGCGGTTATAAAGAGGTTATAACTGTTATAACCGTTTTATAACAGTTATAACCAATATTTTCTAGAAAATTTTTTGACCGTTTGACCGATAACCGTTTAAATTTTGAGAATGATCTGACCAATAACCATTAACCGTTTGAAATCGTTTTGGTTGCAAACCCTAGATAGAACACAAGACAAATGTCAAATGGAAAGACATACAGCTATAATCACAGCTATAACCGCTCCATACATTGTACCTACCTAACTAATCTTTGTAGGCACCACAAGCTACAAAGCCTGTAAATTGATATGTTCAAATAATACATTCTTTGCTGTAAAAAATCATCCTGTAGTCCTCCGTTTTGATGTTTGAATAATCAATAACAAGTCAAAAAATCAATAGCCCAGTTTTCTGTGACGTCAATCAGCAAATGAACGCTAGCAGGCCTTGAGTTGCTTAAGAGCTTTGCTCCAGCTGGCATGTTGACTCTCATAAGAATAACACAGTGAGCTAAGATCAACGTGTTCCTAATTAAAAATAAGGAATTTCTTAAATATTGCAAGTTGATGAACAAACGCTGAGAACATAATAGATTTTAAATACATATCTCTGATTTCTTATTTATTTCTAATTTTGAATTATTTATAAATAATGATCTTTGCTCCCAATGTTATTCATATGGGAGTCAACAAGTCAGTTGGAGCAACGTTGGGTAATGGGTAGTTTTGCTACAGTTATTCGATAGAAACCTAATCTGTTTGCGATATTTTGCAATACTATCGCAATACTATCAAATGAGTATCAATATGTGATGTCATAGGCAAACAGTCTTATTATTAGAAATCCTTATCACTTTCTTGCAATTTGTGCTTACTCCAAATTCACATTGTTCGACATTTCTTTTCATTTGTAGGTACTTACCTGATACCAATTTGTACGTATTGAAATGAGATAAATTTACCATTTTATACATTCAATCAAATTTATTAATAACTTAATTACCTAACTATGATCTTAGACTATGATGTTGATTTTTTGTACGGTAGTAAGGAAAGGTTAACAGACTGCAGCCACAGACGGCAGCTGCTCAATAATTATAATAACTAGACTCATTCCTACGGTTACATTTAACGCGGTGCGTAGACCGCCCAGAACTAAAAAAAACGTCCCAAAAATGAAAAAAACAAAGCAATTGCAAGAGGTTTGTGACTTGCGAGCAAGCACAAACCTAAACAAGCAGCCAGTACCAGGCTGGAAGAGGGTCGGCTAATATCTTCTCCTATAATTACAATGGATTGATTTTCTGTTGCAATGGATTGATTTTCTGTTACGGCACCAATAATTGGCAAAATATTGCAAAATGCTGCTTGCTGAAATGCTGAAGTTCCTTTACATCACCACTTTTAGTGACTTTCATATCATCAGCAGTGGACTATTCAGCAACAATATTGACAAAAATAATATACCTAGAAGAGAACTTCAGATAGTTGAAATAATTTTTCTTTCACTATGTGACTATAAGGCTCTATATCTTGGAGAATATACATTGAGTTTGGTCAAAATTGGTTTATATTTAGGGCTTGAAATGCTCGCTACCCTATTTGGGGAGGGAGGAGGAGGCTCCAACATGTCCACTGCAACTTTGAATAATTTTGATGATTATTCACCTATAAGAGTACTGTCATCATACCTAAATATTTTCTACTAAGTATTTCACTTTTTGTCGAATATGAGAAAGCTCAGTACCAATTTGAAGTTTAAATCAAGATACCTACTCGACAATCATTCATTCATTATGCTCTACCGCTTCATTACTCTAATTAAATTTATTATATCTCTCACCAATCAATCAAGAATTCCTCTCATCACTTTTGTTCTTTTTGATAAAAACAAACACCCAACAATAAATAATTGTGTTGATTTGGAATAACCTCAAGTAAGGTCTGTTGATAGGAAAGATGTAATAACGTTTCCTTGTTGCTAATATTACACCCTTCCAACATCCACCTATTTCAACATTTTCATTGAAGGATCAAACAAGCCATGATTCACTTATCTACACAAAAACTCTCAGCACAAAGGCACGTACTTAACCAACTTCCCACATATACTACCTACTTCAATATTCTACTTTTATTCAAATTGTGACCGATTTCAAAAATCCTTCATTGATAAAAAATGAATTCACAATTTGAACATTCAATCTAAACTCAAATAATACAGAACAGAACTTTGGAATGGAAGGAATAAAATGATTTCCTCCCAATATTCACCCGTGTTATCATACAATAATAATCATATGTTATCTATCTACTCATACAATTATAAAACGTTAACTCTTGTCAACTAGAATCTCATTAATCTCATTTGGCTAATGGTACCTACTCAACCCATTTGCTCGCTGAAGCATTTTCAATCAAAATCAAAAGACAACTTTCTTGAGATAAGTAAATCAAAACAATAACCTACTACCAGAATTGCGGATTATAAAGCCAGGGTATCACATATAATTATGCAATCCATGTTCAATTTCAAAATCATCATTTATTTCACATTCCATCAAATAGAAGAACTGTGCACTCTGATTATAGGAACTAAGATGAAAACATGAACTGAACTATACTCTAGATACAATCATTGGCGCTCCATACCGATTATATTATGTTTAGATCACAGTATGCTCAACAATCAATTATTTATTCTCGATCATTTATTTATTCTTGTATACCGCTTCAGTCAGTACCTACTCTACTTTCATTCAAATTGATCGAACCAATTTCAACATTTCACCTCTGATCACTTTTCTTCTATTCTGTGATAAAGCGAGCTATCTAGGTGCCAAAATTTTATGACCAGCTGTTATATTCATTGATAGAAAATAAATTAACAATTAGAACATTCAATCAAATTTATACCGGTAAGTACGCAAAAGTTACTCTTGATAACAGACACTTTTTACGTTGTTGCGTTCATCCTACCTCATTCCTAAATAATAATTGTTTCATTTTATTCGCATAAATAATATTACAACGACGGTAAGGCGAATTTTCAAACACGCCATATTAATATTTGATAGATTGATTTTCAATAGGTAGGAGTTCCTTACTCCATCGAACAAAAAAAACTCAATCGAATAGAACAACGGAAGACGCAATAATGATAACTGATATAACAAACAAAGAACCGATGCACAGTTGTGACCTGTGACACAAACTACAAAATACCCACAACTACCCACAACATAGGGATGCTATGCCGTCACGTGAGCGACTGAACTGAGCCAAACCACGGCCATGGCCGAACACATGAGCGACTGAACTGAGACAAAGAAACAAGCTATGTCGCAGGCGACATAGTAGCAGGGTCGGCCTCAATCTATTCTGGCCAAATATTATAATTCTAATTATTCACTTTCCGTCAAATATGAGAAAGCTCAGAACACCTACTCAACAATCATTCATTGATTATGCTTTAGCGCTTCATTACTCTAATAAATTAATGCATTAAAAGAACTCTTCCACCAATTGCAATGGCACCAATTGATCAAGAATTCCTCTTATCACTTTTGTTGTATTTGATAAAAACAAACAGGCACCCAACAAGTTATAATTTCGTTGATTTGGACTTTGACTATACAATAGTCAAAGGATTTGGAATAACCTCAAGTATGGACTGTCCATAGCAAAGACGTCATAACGTTCCTTTGACGCTAATGTTACTCCCTTTCAACATTTACTTCAACATTTTCATCAAAGGAACAAGCCATGATTTACTTATTTATACAAAAACTCTCAGCACAAGGCACGTAATCAATTTCCCACGTTGGTTTCTCTTCATGAGATGAGGATACGATGTGAAATTTGGTAACAAATTATTGAACATTTTTAATTGTCTTTCAGTTTATAATATGTATATAACGAGTTCTATCGTCAAAAAAGAAGAAAATAGGAGAATTGCAAACTCAGATTATAGAAACTAGAATGAAAACACAAACTGCGATATACGCTAAGATGCTCTAGAACATATTTACATCAAAAACTGAAAATTGACAAAAATTGGATTTTTTCTATTTTTTTGCTATATCTCAAAACTAACTTTTTCACCCTAAGGTCGGTTTTCTCAGCACTTGTCACAGTTAAATTGACGTACATCCAGATCGACAATCAGCAGGCAAACTGTATCACTGTCTGACGATTGGGATTGGTATTGGTGCCATGAGAAGGAAAAACGCAACTTCGCTCCCTACAACAAACCGCGTAGTATAGGCTACGTGTTATCGTTTGTGTGAACTAAAAAAATTTTGGTTATTGGTGAAGGGCTTGAAATTAGTTATACAGATTATTAGAGTGTGTGATACCTAACAGTATTACAAAATTCACGAGAGGAATAACATGAAGTGTTTGTCGGGATTGAAGATCATGTATGTGATGATCACTATGGCTACAGCAGACAATGTTTGAAAAACATGGAAGACGTGTGATGAAAGATCAAATAGGTATGAAACAAAAAACAAAAATTATTTTGTAGACCTGAGAAATTTTCTGTAATTGTGCTCAAAATTATTTCTTGGGAAAATACATACGATTAAAAGGTGTATGCGTAATTCATTTACTGGGCTTTTATTTTTTTTTGGTGGAAGAAGTTAGAGACGTAGACGTTAGAAAATAGTTGATCGATTGTCAAGCTTCAAGTGTTTCCTTAGAAGGTGGAGGTGAGAGAGTTAATATTGCAGATGGCAGAAGCCAATGGCAGCAGAATCTTGGTTATTGATGAAGGCTTTGTTTAGAAGAGATGTTATTATACAATATTGGGTCATTGGAAAGAGCTCGCTCGAGGCGAAGATATAGATAAATTGATCGTAAAATTTTTCATAGGGTATATTTGCCGGGGGGAGGGGTCAAATAAGGAAGAAAGTGTGATTTCTAGCAAAAACTGTAGAATCAAGGGAATTTTGATTTGTTAGAAGAAATATTGGCCTACAGCAATATTACAGAATTTATATACAAAAAAGTTGATCGATCAAAAAAATTATTGGTGTTGTGTACGCGGGGGAGGGGGTTTCGGGTGAGTGGGAATTAGTGGCGCGGGTGACTGAAGCTTCTCCACAGCGTCGATCGTAGTTGCAAAACGACTAGAATAAGTGGGAAAAGATTTGACGTAGGAAAATTTTTTTGTCAGTCAGTGAATGTCGCAGCTAATACCGCGACTTACAAGATGATGCGCACAGCCGAAGGCAGTGTTATGAAATACGAGTGATATCATCAGGTTTTTACCTAGGCTGCCTAATTATTTCTGTGATAATTTCATCTATTCTCTTATTCATACTCAATACTCATACTAAGAATATTTCAATGATTTGATTATTTTATTGACGCACAATACTCCTTTGCGATTTGTTGAATAGGTATGTTACAACGTGTTTTGCCACAGAGCCAAGGTTCCTTGGTATACATATAACAAAAGAGAAAAAATACTAATTTGATAGAAGAAAAAGAAAACTTTTTTTAAAATTTTAATGAGTTTGTGGCATTGGTCAAAAAGGAGGCTTATATTACGTGAGTTGTCATGAATAAGTACCTAATTAGACACATGAACGGGCAAACTTCTGTGTTGGACTATGGATAGGAAAGGAGTATAAGCGAGTACAAAAGATAGAGCAATGAGTTTACGAAAATTACATTCACCGTATATTTTATAGAACGCGAGCGCTTTCGGCGTGAGCCATTGACGAGCATTAATAAACTAACTGTTTATTAATGCTCGTCAATGGCTCACGCCGAAAGCGCTCGCGTTCTATAAAATATACGGTGAATGTAATTTTCGTAAACTCATTGCTCTTGAATATGATCCGTAATTTTATTGAGGATAGAATCTCCGATACAAAAGATAGATTTGGGAATATAATAATAATATGAACTATATGACGTCTAGTAAGTTTGGTGAATGAGGAGTGTAGGTCAAGACAGAGAGACAGAGAAAAAAAAAATGTTCGAATTTGCGAGTCAACTAAGAAAATATTGGTACATATATAGGCTTATCTTACTTCAAAATGATAAGAGTGAAATTTCGTGGATGACAGACATAGAATATCGAATAGCTGTAGAATAATAAATTCTTTTCATCTTCCTTTATTTTCAATTACAATTTTTATGACTTCCTTTATTCTTAATTATTACCTACAACTTTTACGAGGGTTATTACCGTGCACTATTGCCTGTTTGGTTCCACGTTAAAACATAAATTTTGCGTTCAATTTATGATGCCTACACTAATTTTTGCGGCGGAATTCTACTGAAGAGGTGAACTTGGAGGAGGAAGGAAAGATTCTTATCACTCAGTAATGAAATGATTTCTCATTTATGACAAAGAATAAATATTAATGATTGTATAAAGTGAGCACCGATAGGTTTAAACATTGGACATATAGCCTAAATAAGAAGAGTGGATCTACGGACGAAATTTCTACGTTGTAAAACAGTCAGTAAAGGAAAGGCGTAAGATGTCGTACTCGTGATAGTACCTACAAGAGTTGGTGGATGCGAGACTGATTTCTACATGGATCGGAATAATGTTTTCGATATTAATTTTTTTCTTCAAAATAGGGTACGAGTGGTATTAATGTAATTGAAAATAAATTCATGGTAGGTATTTGAGTTTTAAATGTAAGTTATTCGGGATTACGCGCCGCGCCGCGCCGTGCTCTTGCATCAACTGTAATTGAACTTGGTGTTCGTGTATTTTTTAGCAGGTACAAGTAAGAAAGTTCTGTTTTTTGTAACTGCTCTTTGTCGTTTGTATCCAGCAATCAATGGAACGTCGTCACACAATATTCAGAATTAAGGCCTAAATCGAGATACAGAAAATTTGAAAACAAAAACCTCTCGGAAGTTTTTGTGTCGTTTGAACGGAGTAAAATACCGTCGAATGGCAAGATATTTTATTTTTTGGTAACATTGTAATATTAATTACTTAACAAACACAATAAAAAATATTAATGATGAACGATACACTGTAACAAATAGGTACTAATATTAAAATGAAAATGTTGTTTAGGTACTTAATTGTTAAAAGCTCGGATTTCGCAAACAATAGGTATACTGTATACACATACAGTAATCACCAAAGAAAATTAATTTTTTTCCAAAGTCATTTAGTAAAGCAGTACTCCTTCTCCTCCTCACCCCCTCCCTAAAAATGTGACAATATCTAGAAATTAGCAGAGAAAACAAGAAAAAACAAAAATTTGCTCATGAAGAACGAATTTTACGTGCATATTGAAGACATTTATTTATTAAGTATATTAGTACTTACTTAGCCATAAGAAAGAGACCACATCTTTTCAAAAAGTAATTAAACGTTCGGTCGAGACAACGAAAGATGAGATTAAAATCATTTTTTTCAAAAAAATTAAAAGAAAAAAACAATAAATATAGTAACAATAAAAATGCTCTTCTTATTTTTTGTAAATAATAAGTATTATGATACGATATCGGTACCTAAAACTATTGCACTAGAGTACGGTAGCGTACATACATTAAAATCAGTAAATTTTGATCACTCGTTTTGATAATACTGAAAATTCTCGCGACTGTTTGTAAACGGTGCGGCGGTACCTACCAATAAGGTTAAACAAGTTACAGAAGTACAAATTTGTTAATTTCTACATTTGAAAAAAATTGGAGAAACACAAAGACCAATACAGAAACCATAATACGCGTTACAGAATCCATTGATTTCTTTCGTTTTGTTTAAGGTAGGTAGATAAATATTCGAGTATTATTGAAGTATAGGGCGTTTGGTTTGAGAGTAAAAAGGGTACCTACAATAAAAATAGATTAAAAGTTTATAAATGTAGATACTTTGTTCAATTATTTTCAAATAATTTCTACGTTTCGTTTCGTTTCGTTTTTTTTTTTTTTTTTTTTTTTTTTTTCTCAAGTTCAGAGCATTCCTCTACTTACTGGATCATCGTACTACCTACACGCGTAAAGAACATTAACTATCGTATCGTACATGAACGAACTGAGTGATTCTTAATATTGAATGGTTTCCATATATCAATAGCAGCTGTCAATGCGTAGGTATAGAGAGAATTTTTTCCCATTTCAAACGTGACACTCAATACGAAATTAATCGAGGCTATAAAATAAACAAAACACGCGCTTGAGTCAGAATGATTCTTACAACTTACACAACTTTTTTACCTATTAATATTATTTCCACACGACGAATTGAAAAAAGTCTTTTTTCATGGTTTGAAAAATCCAAATTTTCCAGCGGCTTTTGTAAAACACGAATTCCTACCATCTTTGTTTCAATACCTACCTACCTAATAAAAATGATGAGATGAGAAAGAAAGAAAGAAAGAAAGAAAGGTAGCTATAAGCTATTCGTACAGAAATTGAAGGAAATAATAAAATATGTATTGTGCTAAAATCAACTTTAAACCCATTTTCGTCCCAATCGATATAAACGTAAATACCTACTTTACCTACCATTTCGCTTAATAATGATACCAAGGCTGTCGCCTAACCCATCTTAGACGAATACCAGCATCAGT
The DNA here is from genome assembly GCA_035079395.1 of Aspidiotus destructor. Taxonomy (NCBI): domain Eukaryota; kingdom Metazoa; phylum Arthropoda; class Insecta; order Hemiptera; family Diaspididae; genus Aspidiotus; species Aspidiotus destructor. The sequence goes on along the minus strand of JAVHKZ010000002.1, from coordinate 60,067,267 downwards.
TCTTATCTTGATAGAAGCTGCCTCCGCTGCGCGTACCGTTTCTTTGACACTTTGCATCAGATTTTGCGCGTTACCAACCAACATGTCAGTAGCTTCTTGATCTTCCTCAGAACCTAAATATTAAAGCAATTGAAGAAAAAAATAAATAATAAATAATAAATAAATAAATAAATAAATAAATAAATAAATAGAAAATTAAATTGCTCCGATTCTCGTAAAGAATTTCCAATCATAATAATGTTGCGAAGACTACGAAGTACACACATTAGATGATTAGAAGAACAATACAAGGACATTATGTTATTTATACAATAGGTGTATAAAAATGTAGGTTAGGTACATGTTAAACTGGTATGTACATGCTCGTGCGATGATCAGATATAAATCGTTCAAGGATTGGCAACATAGGTATTATGGGGTCACTAGCCGTTTGCGGCGCGCCTCAGCGGCTAGGCCTGCAGCGCTTGACAGCCTCGCGCTTTAACGCATGAAGTCGCTTTAGTTCCTTCTGCAAGCAGAGGGAACAACTTGGTACCTTCGAATAACGTCATCCTATAAGTAAATTAAAAATTAACCTTAAAAAAGAACCACAGAAAAATTTGATTTTCTTCCCAACACTTTTTTTGAATCGTTTCGATACTTTTCCATGATCATAATTCAATTTAATTTACGGCAGAAATACTCCTCCTCCTCCTCCTCCTCCTCCTCCTCCTCCTCCTCTCCGTATGCCTTCATTACGATTTCAATAATTATTTATAGGTATTATGTGAACACTTCGGCGCGGCGACGCGACGGTAAAATAGATGGTAGGGTATACGCCTAGAGGTATTGTTCTTCTGTTGGTTTATGTGATTGAGGTAGCCTAGTTTGCAAGCGATATTATGCTTTTTGCCGTTTTTTCGCCGCGGAATGTTTGCATACCTATTTTCAAAGTTTCGGATTTTTGTCATAGACTACCTACCTACAGATAATTATTATGAGTTTGTGGGAAAAAGAATCAGCTTTCTAGCTTATAGAGGAGTACAAAAAACTTCCCCTCGGCGAAAAAAGTGGTGCCATTTAGGGATTTTACATATTGGATTATAATACTGTATGTATATTGGATGGTGTACAATCAGTTCACTGACTGTGTACAATCTCTATACAACACACAACACACACACACACACCCACACGCACACGCGTGCGCAACGCAGAGAGTACCATTAATAGTAGAGAACGTTCAATAAAAAAACACTCACATACGCGACTTTTGCTTTGACTAATCAAAACTCATTAAGAGAATCATTGCTATACTAAGAACTGATGAATTTTATTTATTCTCTCGTCACCTTCCTTTTCTAAAAGAAAAAAGTCAGCAAATGTTGGGAAATTGCAGTGATAGTCACTAAACAAACTGCCATGAATCATGATGAAGGTAAACATTTTCCATTTACATGACTGTGAAAAACATTGTTCACCAAGTTAATCAGGAACACACGGATGAATGACTACCTATCGATTAAGCTGCTCATCCGATCCTTGAACAAGTTGTACGCATACATCTTCATACACTGTATGAGACAATAACTTGCTTGAGTCTCGAAATGAAACATCCACAAGTAATTTTAGGGAGATCCGCAGACAAAAAAAACTTGTCAGTCTAAATACTGCATAGGCCTCGTATATGACGTATGTATAAGAAAGAAAATCTATCCAATATATAAAATCCCTAAAAGGCACCACTTTTTTCGCATATGGGGGGGGGGGGATTTTTTCGTACTTTCGACCCTTCTGTCGAAAATTGTCGAGAATCTGCGAAATCTGCAGAATAATATTCGGCTAACAAACCTAATAAAAGAAATCCATAGAAACGAGATTTGGCACGTCTCAATTTCTCCCGCCAATCTGTCACAATATTTTTACGTACCTCTTGTTGAACACAACCATGTTCGCGACAAACGATTCCATTGCCGAGACACCTCAGCGATTCGTAATGATTCCTCTAGAAGTAAGTACTTAGTTATAATCAAATGATCTTCTTATTATTCTGGTTCGACCCACTAAGGACTTGCACGATCCTCGACCTCATTTAATCTACGTATTTATTTTGAATTAAGTTACTCTCGTTCGCGAGACTGACGGATAGATGTTTTATTCTCTGTCCGTTAGGTTCCCACTGAAAGCCTCGGGACGACGCCGGGACTCAAACGATTAAGATTAACCTATGTACTCATTTATACTTCAAAGTAATAAAATTATGAATTCTGTACATATCTCGATATTCTCTTCAGTTGGAGTTTTCAGCACGTCTTCCACTGCAACAAGCGACTCTAGCGATTCCCCCCCTTCCTATCCCTCCTTTTCGGGTATAACTTCAGTGTTACATTGTGTGTATATGGGCAATCGCCGCTGTTTTTTACACCATCATTGGGAACAGAAGATTGCAGACGCAGACAATCACAATCGCCGATGGCCTCAAAATAAATGCTCTTTCAAAAAAAGCCAAAGCGAAAAGAATAGTGTAGGTATGCGAGGAATATTATGTACAGTACAGTATAATATGTTTTCTAAATCCTCTATTGATTTTGCATCCTCAGGTACGGCACGTCACACTTAATTCTGAGCCATGCGGGGCGTGGATAGTGAGTGTACCTATGTACTATGGGAACAGGGAAAAAGATGCGTATGACTGTTGAATCATCAAAGGTTGAAACGTTATGACCTGTTAAAAGTTTAGAAACTCCCCTGAATGGAGGGGCAGAGCACGAGTCCGTCACGTCACCGCGAAGGTATCTTTCAGCAGTTTCAGCGAGCGCGTAGCGCAAGACCGTCAGGCGGCGCCGCGCCGCGCCGCAGGCCTAGCCGTGAAGTGGCAAAAGGCTAGTACCTAACGAGCGCTTTGGCGAGGCGAGGCGAGGGTTGCCAATTGCCATGCAGCGCGAGTTTGTTCGCGTACTTCTTTCTCGTGTAGCGTAAAAGCGTTCACTATATTACGTATTATTTTTTCAGTTCACACGAGCAATTATTAATGTTTCGCGCAAAATGCAAAATATACACGCTTCAAATCGTCATTCCCTCCCTAGAAAAAATCTGATGGGTGTTTATTCCCTGTAAACGAAAAATGCGACTTCCGCTCTTCATAACGAAGCGCGTAGTCTACGTGTTTTTGTTTGTGTAAACCAAAAAAATTATTGCAGGTTGAAAGTGATCTAGGACGATCAAAATGTCGAGAAAATTCACGACCTCCTTCCGCTTGTCAATTTTGCTATGCGGATCTAATACCTCATACTCACTCTTCCAGTTAGAAAAGTCGGCACAAAAAAAAAAAAAGCTTTCGTAGCGCGAAAGCAATACCGACTTTTTCTTTACTACTTTCTCAAATCGCTCGTTAACAACTCCAAATGACTTGATTTTCCAATACAATTTCATTTTCGCAGCTTGCCTAGCATTTTATTATATTTATATAGTCGATAATAAAACAAATCACTGGTTAACAATTCGTTCGTTCTCTCATACAATTTCTTTTCCATAGCTTGCCCAGCATTTTTATATTTTATTCACTCATTCGCCCCCACCCCCTTCTAAGAAAAGAGAAATACCTCGTAACAAACTATGAAGATTCCATAACGAGCCTTGAGCGCTAGTTAATCAACTAGTATTTAACCTACCACACAAAAACTATTAGTCCAATTTAAAAAAAAAAAATAGCGGGTGAACAGATTCACGTTCACTACTTCATCGACCCTCAATTTCATGAAAATCGACCCAATAGATACAGAGAACATTCGGTGACAAAAAAAAAGTACATACATACATACAATACATATGAATTTGAACAAATGTTAGAATCGTGATCTAGACCCTCTGAAACGCCGAGAAAACATCACCCCCACCAAAAATTCCACCGCGCGCAAGATTGCAATACCTCCTAAAGTTGGTAAAAGAGCTTCGCAATTACTTCTTTTCTGCACGATATTCTTAGCCTAGTATTGGTCTAGTATACTGTAGTGTATAGGTATGTATGTATTAGGAATCCAGCCGCTCTTTTTTTCATCCACTCATAAATTGTTTTTCATCGCCACCATCTTCCGTAAACTCCATCCCAATATTCTTCACGTCCTGAAAATCCAGCTACAAGAACAATCTGGGTTGAAACCAAACAAGCACCAAATCATCAATCAATCGCAGTCAACTCTTAATCATTATTTTCTTCACGCTTCGAACTCTTCAGATATTTTAATAAAAAAAATGAACACCCCACCCGACCCTTTTTCAATCACGGGTCTAAGTTCGAATCTCACTCAAGAAGCAAGTGCTAGTCAAAATAATTGAAAATGATACTCTCAATTTTTACAGACCCCTCAAATCAACTCCAGCCCCAGCGCTGAGGACAAGTTCACCGAGATCAACTTCTTGTAGCGCGAATTCAGTTCGGGGCTATTTTAAAATATTAGAAAATAATACAAAAATTAGGTATTATGAAAAATTGTTAGGTCTATTGTCAGTGAGAAAGGGTGGCAAAAATTAGATTTCGCTTCTAGCGCGAAAAAACCTCGTGTTGGGGCTGGCCAACTCTCAAATTCTAGATTATTGAGGCACATCTTCAGACATAACACTATTATACTGTAATTCTTCTAAGCTTTAAAGGAAATAAATTCATTCAGTAGTGCTTCCCTTTCCCTGTCAACCTGGCCACAAATGTAATACTACTGTACCTTCTTTTTGCAACTAAAAAATGTAGGTAAACAGAAGAGCTCAATAACAATAATCACTTCTTCATCTTCTTTCACATAATTATTATAATTCTTAGCCTAGTAGCAGTCTCGTCCACTGTATAATGTATATATATATTAGGCTGAGAGGCTTGATGAAACACAATAGGTAACATTCTCTGAACCAGTATTGAGAAGTGTAATTGAATGTTGCTACAGTCATACCTACAATCAGCAGCTTAAATCATGAAATTGATAGAAATAAAAAGGCTGCTTATAATTCACATAGTCGGCATGAAAAAAAAAAAAAGAAGGGCGTTTTTATTCATGTAAGTAATATTATGCAAGATTGTTGCGTATTGCGTACTTCATAAACTCTGCAACTTCGTTGCTTATATCAGCTGCAATTTTTCTGTTGATTTCAAAAAAATAAATACAGAAATTTGAGAAAAAGTTGGCAAAGTCATAATTCAAGTAATAACGAGTCATCAACAAAAGCCATCCATCACTTGTAAGTTCTTCATTACAAAAAGATAGGAATTTGCTTTTCGTAATGTGAGCAAGTACTCTCTGTAATACTGTACAGAGACATTTTTTTTTTACAAAATTGCAAATTTCTGGAGAACTAGTGCTACACATCCGATTCTCAAAAAAATTACAAGTGCACATCTTTAGAGATATGTACGTATTACTACAATATGACCAAGTTACATGAAAATCCATCAGAAATCTACAAGTATCAACCCCCGCCCCCTCCCCCCCCCTATTCTTTTGGTAAGGTGAGCTTAGATTCTAGGTTGCATCGAATGAATTCATTGCATTAGATACGGTATACCTACACATACAAACGGGATATATCACACTACAGCAATACGCAAAGAAAAAAAAAAACAATTTACATCGTACGTAACGGACAGATGAAATTGTGAGAAACGTCCGAAGGACAATAGAACACTTACTAGCACCGATTATTATTCCTGAGCGGTAGCAAAGAAACAAACAACACAATCATACTTAGTAGAAAAAATGGTTTGGATTTAATTTTCTCAATCAAGGTAGACGTAGGTAGGTACTCGACGACAACAACGGAACATGATACTTGAGCTACCAATGAAAAATACAGAAATTTTTCCAACCAGGCTATACGTGAATGTTTTCTATTCTTTTCCATGTACGTACTTTCTTTTTACAGCATTCAAAAATCATACATCAAGAGTCATAATGTATGAATTTTGATCGAGTTCTTATACGTAGGCCTAATACATATTGTAGAAAATCGCGATTCTCCTCAAAAATACATATATTCAAATTTTGTTCCCGTAGAACAGTGCCTCTGGAGCTCTTTTACTCAAAAACGACGATTCCAGCCCAATTCCGGCATTTTCGTCGATTTCGGCATTTATTCTCATCCCGGCAATTTTCCATTTCGGAAAAACCTGGTCCCCCTTGCTATAAATCACGTTTATCTTTGATTGAAATGATCCCGTCCATTAAGGAAAAAAAAGTGACAAATGCCAGCGAATCCGGTCTCTAATTATGACGATGAGAAAGAAAACCGAATAAGTACCTAAGGTAAGTCAAACTGAGAAGAGAAGAAATTAGTACCGCGTAATTTCATTCTTGAGAGAGAGAGAGAGAGAGAGAGAGAGAGAGAGAGAGAGAGAGAGAGAGAGAGAGAACAGAAAAAAGAGAAGACTGATGATTATTTATCTTTTTTTTTTCTTTCTTTCTTTTTCCTCCTTCTTCGACTTTTATAAAAATAAAAAGTAGAAAAACAAACGAATTACCTTGAGCTCCCAACATGGTGGCTTTAACGGTTGAGAGTATTTTCAGTTGCGTTCCGATGGTAGGAATACGTTCGCAAACTTGAAGCAGACACTGAAATCGAAACAACGTTTGATGAAATTAACCACATCGATACTATGTTCATTTTTCGAGAATGATGATAGGAATGTACGAGTATCAATCAGTGGCTCACCGTGCGCATTCTCTTATCGGTGCATTCGCGCGCCAAGTCTTTGGCTAGACGGGCCACCTCTTCAGAAGCCTCCGCAATCGCCTTAGCACATGCGATCAAATCACGTTTAGTGCCTCCTTCACCACGTACCAATTGCGATAAACGTCCCATTAATAAAGCCATTTTCTTTGCTGCTGCAATAATATCGTTATCTTTGCTCGACCATTGTCGCACTTCTTGGTGCAGTCCGTGAGCAGCAGCCTTAAAAAAAAAATCGTGTATCAATCATTAAAAAACAAAATTAATCTCCTTCGTGTGTGTGTGTGTGTACTTTAGTTTCATATACGATGATAAAATATGTATTTTTACCAGAATAGGCTGATTAGGAAGCGGCGCGTGCATGAACATATCGTCCTCATCGTCTGTTTCGGGAGGAGGAGGGCGTGGAGGTGGCATTTCACCGCCCGGTAACGGAGGTCGAGGAGGTGCTATCTCTGAAATACAATCCAAGAAATTCAAACTTGAAAAATATTAATTTCATTTTAATGAAGATGAGCAATCAAACGAGTTTCCCTAATTTCAAATATGTACCACATAATCATTATTTTCTCGTCTGTGACTGAGACAAATTAAAGTGAGTAGAGGTACAGTACCTATAATTCAAATGAGCTTCAATTTAGAACAAATTTCACCGACAAGATTTTCAGAAGATTCGAAAGATATGTAAGTAGGTACTCAGATAGTTAATTATTTCTAATTGACACGCGAGACCTTATCTTGTATTCATCCAATACAATACAATACAATACAATACAATACAATACAATATTAAGGACAAAGTTCTCATAAGTTATGACGTGTATACTATTTTGAGATTTCGACAAAAGGAGAGAAAACAAAGAAGAAGAAGAAGAAGAAATAAAACAAATCAAATACCTTTTTCAACGAACAAATCGCTCCGATATTGTTTTGGAGGCGAAATTCTATTTTCCACATCTGAAATGCAAACAATGAGTTAGGTAGGTATTATTGGAAGCAATTTTTACTATACCAACTAGGCCTAGGCTACTTAGTGTGAAAAAGTTGAATCAAAATGTGCACTCTCAAAGTACGAGTAGGTAACATTGTTTAGAGATGGGCTAAAACATGAAGACGACGCGACGCGACGGTGTGGTCAAAACGTTGATGGATAAACAAAATTTGAAAATTCTAGTACGGACGTCAGTGTCCTAGAACTTCATTTTGTAGGTACATATTATCAAGAGCGAGCGTCCAGTCAAAATTATCTTATCAGAATAAATAACCTCGTTGGAAATCAACTTCAAATAGGTACTCGTACATAAATTGTTAGCCTAGAATTTGTGCGTTCTTCTATAATAATTTTACAATTTCAAATACTGTAGGTACTACCGAGAAGTTGAACGAAGAACCAAAAATATTTTGTAGCCTAGGTAGGCTAAATGATGAACATAAATTTAATGAAAAGTAGTGAAACATCATTTTACAAGCGATTCAAATACCTCTATAATATACTGGAATTGGTTTGACTATAGGTTCATGTATGTGTTTAGTATATTCTCCAACATCTATAAAAATATTTTGACTAACATGAAACCGTAGGCTGGCACGACAAAAAATTGATTATTACTATAGGGAGATGTAAACTGTACATAAATAATTATCAGACTTAGGTAGGCTATGCGTAAGAAAATAGGTGTAAGTGGTCCTTGTAGGCAGACTTGAAAATCGACTTTCGCGATTCTATCAACTAAAAATTTTCATCTAGGCCTATATGAGATCAATTCACGATTCCTTTACTATTATATGTATTGTATAAATTATTTTCTGTACGGTAAGGTTTTTGTATTAGCGCAAAATAATTGTACGTCTTCACCGTTGCGTTGGTAAATGTACGATACGTACCTACAAATACACTTTTCGAGTCGCAAGCGTCATTGTATCGCCTCGTCGGTGCGGTACCATAATAAATGTAATGTTCAAAAGGGATAAAAGCGGATTCGATAGGATAGATTTGACACTTACGACGGAAAAGACAATGAAAAATACGGATTCAAGATTTCTTTGGAAAATAAGCCTGCTTATCATAATAATAATTATTATGTACATTACCTACATAGGCTACTCCAGAAGTTGGCGTAGGTATCAATCAGATTGTTACAATTTTCTATAGGCCTACTGACAATTTCTATACAAAATGAAATTTGGAAGGTTTGTTTGTGATTTCCGGTGGTGGTGGTGGTGGTGGTGGTGGTGGTGGTGGTGGTGGTGGTGTTGAAACATCATAGCTTCATTTTCATACAAATATAATATGTACTATGACGTATGTACCTACAAATAAATTGGATTACCTACGAAGTAGCCTAGGCTCAAAACAGCGTTTCATACGAGCAATTGAGCAAATTTTTCTTGTTCGAGAAAACCGCAAATGGTTTGCAGACTTCCATTATTATTGGTACTGTACTTGCGTATCGTACATTCACGAGACGAAGATTCGTCATTGCATTGCTGATAAATTTAGAAGACACAGGAAGATAATCAACGAGAACCGAAAAGCTAAATACATAGGTATTAATCTTCCCCAAAAATTCGAGACAGACCTCTTCAACTTGGGTAGGTAGGTACGCAGGTAGGTACCGATCATACGAAGAAAGACTCTCGATAACGCATTAAAAAAATATTAGGTAGGTACCTACTCAAGAGTACTGAATTGGAGTGAAAGTACCAAGACGCTGCGCTGCTATCTTCAGTACCTATTTTACGCTTCAACTGCTCACAATTAGAGTGAAATTGAATCAGGCATCGACGTCGTTTACAAATAGCAAGCTCGACCAGCCTGCGGCCCTCAAAAGGATTTCAGAAAAAGAATGAAAACACAAAAACTCCAGACAAAACATAAATTTCTGTTTAATATAGGGAATAATACGTATTAGGGTTATACGATATATAGGTAATGGCACGCGAAAAAGAAATATGTATTTGAACGCGAAGATTTTTTGTAGTAAAAAAAATAGAAATGAACAACTTCTTATATTTGATTCACGCGATGATGTACACACGATCTCATTAATATGATTTCACGCAAAATCAACTTCTTTGATGAGAAAAAAAAAAAAAAAAAAAAAAAAAAAAAAAAGTTAGTAGCAGAAGTGGAATTTTTTTGAGTAGAAAAAGAGGAGTGCAATAACAGTGAAAACAGTGAGAAAAAGTACCATTCCTTCAGCAGCATGAAATACTAGAACGACAAACAGACGACGGCTCGATGTTTTTTGTATCCTCTTCCAGTTTTGAAAAACCAATTACAAGTACTGTGGAAGGAGATCAAATGGAAGACGTTTGATAATTTCGAGCGAGGGAGGACGGACATTTGGATAGAGAGAGTACTTACATTGATGCTAAGAAAAGAGGTACAGACACATGAAAATTTTTACGTTTCTGTACCTCCTTTCTTAGCACTGATACGGCTCGTACCCTCGAGGACTGTCTTCAACTTGCATTGAACCGAGATGGTTCTTCAACCTAAACATGCCCAGTGTTCGTGAAAAAAACCGTTTGCAAACATTCTTTGAGAATAAAAATTCGACAAAAACGTGTAGCGGTGCCCTCAGCTGCTAAACAGGTGCCTCTTGGTCACAAACGGAAAAAAGGTAGACCAGCGCTGGCCGAGAAAGCTCTATTGATATAATAATAAAGTTTTTTTTTGTCATTAATACAATTCCCGGGCATCTGTATAATTTCGCGTGCTTTTGGATCCTGTACATTTTTTTTCCCATCTCGTTTTGTACAACAATAGTCGCGTACAATACGTTTTTTTTTTTCGTTTTACTTCTAATGAAAAGTCGTGATTTTCCTGCTTTTTTCGCGCGATTTCATCATTTCCTTCGCGTGCCGATAAATACAACCCATAATATTATATTGAAGGATAATTTCTAAATGGACCGATCATCAATTACGTCGAGTATGTTAGATGCAAAATAATGCTTCTTCGCCGCAAGTTTATTAATGATAGCCCGCATAGCTCGTGGTTGCTGTCGCGGGATGAGCGTACTATGATATAAGACGTACATTATTATTATTCGGTTGTCTGGGATAGACGACTTTTCCAACTTCTATTTATGCTTACATTCGAGAGAAAGTCTGCCTTGCCTACAAGTGTTAGTAGACTTGAACAGAACAAACGTCGTGCATAGTGCAATATTTCGCATTTCGACAAAATTTCTTTCAAAGAGGTGACAAAACTTTGGTATAGGTTTCGACAATTATACCAAGAAAGGTGTTATTTTTACATTGTATCATTAGCTCCATTTGATATTAATTTTCAAAGACTTGCTAGGTACCGTAGTTATTCATAATTTTTTTCATTAAATATATTTTTCCAAAATTTGTTGCATGCGGCGAAATTTTTGAAAATGCTTTTGCGGCCTGCGAGTCTAAAAAGGTTATAGTCAGGCCTGGTCTATAGCAGGTACTTATCTACGATGAGTAGCGAATTGTCAACTACTACCCACAGCTTTTAATTGTACATTTTATGTACTGTCAGTACTCGTCTCACTATATGTATACAGTATATATGTGTACTTGTCGTAGGCGATTTGGAAAATTTCGCCGTTTACAATCTGCCTAAGGCGGATTGTAAAGTGCCGGCAGTATGGGAAAATGATTGAAAATTTTCCAATCTGCCTGATTTTTTCTGGGCAGATTGTAATCCGCCCAAGCTCTCTTAGGCAGTTTGTAAAATATACCGTACGCAGTTCAATTAGCCTAACTTTAGTCCGGCTAATTACAAAGAGACTAAGTTTCTGCAGGCAAATGCTGTTCAGTGTATCAATTGTCGCCTACAGAGTACAGAAGTGATAGTCCATGGCTTTCGCACAACATTTGTGCAGTTCCTGACATATTTCGTCATTCGTTCATTAAATAACTCCTATTCATGCACAAATACTACGTTAGCGTATGACCTAAGCTTATGAGGACTGAGGAGAAGGGGACAACAGATGTAAACTAATGTACCTTCATGTCGCTAATTTCATCAGCGGAATAGTCGTGAACGTTAGTTTCCGTCTCATTTTCCATGATATAAACTTACTTGTCCAAATTGAAAAACGATGCACTGAAATGCATGATACACCGCGCTTGAATACTTTCAAGTAGGAACTGCAATATATTGTAGAACACAGTACGCCAATCTAGCATTCACGGGCCGCGTTCGAGCTGAGATGTGTAGCGTCGACCCCATGATAAGGATTAGTTCATAAGTTGCAGTGCTTCTTCGGAAGCTGTTTGATGACGTACTTCTCGCTATACCTACGTTGTACATTAGAGTTGGATTAAAATGTTCAATTTGAGAAACACTTCTTTGAACATGATAATTTGTAGATCGTTCTTTTTCTCAATTGAATCTGCCTGCAGACACTAAGTCTCTTTGTAATCAGCCGGACTAAAATTGGGCTAATTGAACTGCGTACGGTATATTTTACAAACTGCCTAAGAGAGCTTGGGCGGATTACAATCTGCCCAGAAAAAATCAGGCAGATTGGAAAATTTTCAATCATTTTCCCATATACTGCCGGCAGTTTACAATCCGCCTTAGGCAGATTGTAAACGGCGAAATTTTCCAAATCGCCTACGACATACTCACAACTAAATAACTTGATACGTTTGTGATCGCGCTTCATCAGTTCGATTGCTTTGCATAGTTCAACAGAGACACTTTTAAAAGGAGACTAAAATCTCGAAAAAAAAAAAAAAAAAAAAAAAAAAAAAACTACGAACAGGATATCAAGGAGGTTAATGGTAACGGATAAAGACGGATACGAAAGAATGGAATGGACAATAATAATCATTCATTACGAGTTTCGACTTACGACGAGTACGCGATTCGAATAGGAAACAACCACGATAGTGTTGTTATGTACGTCTGGTGTCTACCTATACTCGTTAATCCGACTTGTATAGGTCAAGACACTACGACGAGGTCAAGTCTAAGGCTATACGGGACAAAATCGTTAAATCTCAATTATATTCACTTTTGGTACAAAATCGTAAAATCCAAACTATATTCACTTTCGATAAGACTCATCTTCTTTTACCCCTTTTTTCTAAATTTACATTCGTCTCCGAAAATGATCGTAATATTACCTTTTTCAATTATTTTTACTTATTTTAAAGATCCCCGCATTTGGTCGTAAAACTGGGGACATTAATTACATTTTTTGATACAACCCAGTCCAGTTTTACGACCTTAAATGGACAACGAGTAAGCAGATATCTGAGAACTCCACGACGAGATTCGACGATATCTGGAAGCTCCACGTGGAGCCTCCCTATATAATGAGCCCTTAGACATGCCCTCGCTGTCAGTCAGTCAATCCGTTTTTTTTGGAAGAGCTAGTCCACGCCGGTCAGATTTCGTATATTCAATTATATCTTCGTAAATTTTTCAAAGTTGTTATTTTTCTATCGCGAGCGAGTCGGAACTTAACAGTGTAGTAAACTAAACTCGGTGTTACACCGCCGCGATATAAAAATACACATTTTCTGTATGAAGAAATACTTATAGCCTACATTCTTCGAAACGAAACGGACGAAGAATCGATTTTGGGATACGGTAGTTGAAAAATAAAAAGAAGAATAATTCAATTACCTAATACAGTATAATGTTATTCCGATTTATTAATCAAATTTAGGTACAACTCACCATTGATATGCAGTCCATTCAAATCTCCCGGTATGGTTAACGTTATCCTTACATTTCCTACAGCATTCAATAACTAATAAAATAGAAATTGTAAGAAAGAAATTAGATCAATTAGTCGGCGGCGGGTTGACTTGCGATAAAAAGATGAACGCAAATTTTACAATCACGTTTAGTTTACTTTTTTGTTTGATTCTCGCCAATTTGATGTAGCATTCGTGTCTCGTGTATCCAACGCTACAGCCTTCGCATCTTGAACCATAGGCGTCACAGCTGACAAGGCAAATACGAATACATATGTACAGTATTTGTATTCATATTATCAAATAATACGTCAAACGCACGCATCGTATTTCTCAATACGAGTAAAATTACCTGTCTGCACTTGGTCGGCTGCTCTGTTAATGTCTGAAATGAAAATCGGATCCTCCGAATTATCAGCTTCTTGCTTGGCCACTTGTAGCACTCGATTTGCCAAACGCGCGACGGCGGTCGTATGATCAACCATCTTATTTGCATCGTTTTTCATGATTGCGTCTTCGCACATAAGCGCGTGCTTTCTCATTTGTTCCTCTGCACATATGAATTCAATTGTATTAGAATAATGATAATGATAATGATAATGATAATAATAACCGCAGTATACACTTTTCGAGATGCAGAAGGCTGTCATCCTAAAATCGTGTAGTTTCGTTAGACAATTCCTAAATAGCGAGTGGAGTAATGATATACATTAGATACCTGGACAGTTTGTACCTGTACTAATGTTTTACGCCGGGAATACGCAGAACCACGTATAACCGAGGAATAATAATAATAATATAATCAGCCTGATTGGACTTCATCAAAGACAGACATATGCTATTAGAGAATTTTTTCATAAGAGGAAAAACAACCTCGGTACTACATAGAGCACTAGTCAGAGCAGATGTGGGTCTCACAAGTGTAAAGCTAAACACAGTTGCAGAACAGCCAGAAAAACCAAACAAGTCGAAGGATGATGAAAATGAAAAGCTAGCGCAATGGAAGAGCAAAATATTGCATGGACGATACCCCGCGGAATTGGAGGGGGGGGGAGGGTATTGACAAGCGGGCGTCACTTTTATGGCTGACGGATGGGTACCTGTATCCTGAAACTGAGGCCTTCCTCATGGCCATACAGGACCAAGTTATAAATACTAGGAACTATCGCAAGTATATTATAAAAGAGACTGGCATGTTAGATGATAGTTGTAGGAGATGCGGTGCTCAGGGAGAGACAATACAGCATATAATTGGAGCCTGCAGCAGCCTAGTTGCCGAAAAATATAAGACAAGGCATGATAAAAGATAAAAATATGGGAAATGTGTGTGCTACCAGTACTGAATTACGGAGCACAAACATGGGCGATTACTAAATCTCAGATGGAGGGGTTAAGGGTCACTCAAAGGGCTATGGAGAGAAACATCCTAAAAATTAAGAAAAAAGACAAAATAAGAAATCAGATAATAAGAAAAGAAACAATCAAATATACAGGGCATACGATGAGAGGAAGGGAGGATAGATGGGAGAAAATGACAACAATGTGGAGACCATATGAAGGAAAAAGAGGGAAGGGGCGCCCGAGGACGAGATGGAGGGATGAATTGGATAAAAGGGTGGGGTCACTGTGGCACAGAGAAGTATACGACAGGAAAAAATGGAAAAAAATCGGTGAGGCATATGCCCGTCAATGGGCGGTTAACGGAGAGTTCGGATAACAAATAATGTGAAATATATATAGGTACAGTACTTCAAAACACTCTCAATAAAGTGCTGATATTATTATTATTATTATTATTATTATTATTATTATGATAGTGTAGCCAAGATAATACACAGTTTATTAGTGAGGAAGTATTACACAGGTGAGAGGCTGGACCCATACTACAATAATATGAACCGCCAAAGACAAGGGAGAACGAGGAAGTCCTCCTATACTGGGGCCGAACCTTGTACACTCACAAGACAGTGGCTGGCACATAATCGGCCCGATATAACCCTTCAAAATAAGCCAGAGAAAAAAGTCTATCTAAGTGATTGACATAGCGGTACCCTAACACCAATAATACTGTATATGAAAAAAATAAAAAATAAAAAAAAAATACTGTAGTTTAGATCGAACGTGTACCTGAAATTTTCACGAAATGAGCCGCGTCGACGATTTCGTCACATAGGTTTCTCATATCACCGATCGTATCCGCGTACTGATTTCGTAAATTATCAAAATGCTCTTCGGCCGCTCGATTATCCGGATAATTCATTCGGATACGTCCAGCATTCACCAATTGCGGCGTCAACGAATCCAGCTGATTGGCCGAATGTAGCAACGCTTCAGCCAATTTCTTGTTGCCTCCGCTTCCACCGGCAGCTACCATTTTGCCCGTTTTGGCAGCCCTTCGCGACCAATCCGATAAATGACTGGCTTTGTCTTCGAAATTTGCTTCGCGTCCTGGAGTGCCTACAAACGCGCGAACTTGAAAATTAATAAAGAATACCTAATAATGCAAGCACTCGAAAAATGAACAATATTTCTACCACCTTCAATTATGTGCACAGCTTCAGTGAAGTGTTTCAAAGGCGAACTTATATCGATGAAATCCTCGACCACGCGGTTAACGACCGCATCTTGTATCTTATCTTTCAATTCGTGCAGTTTTTGCGACAACAATCTGCAAACATTGTTGAAGACGACGACGACGACATCAAATAAGAGTAGAGTAGATAGATACGTATCGGGAAGAGTGAAATTGTATACATAAATACAGTGTATCCTGCCAGCAGTTCTTATTGCCGCCGTGTCGTAAAACGCGCGCGTAAATAAAGGATTAAATATCGGAAGGTAAAATACCTAATTATCACACATTAAAATCGATTGTTTCATAAGCTGGAGGGGTACGTCATGTGACATACAGACTGACTGTATTTAACATATACCTAGGGGTACGCTTCGACAGTTCAGTTGGACAAAAAGAGAAGATTGAAAATTGTGTATTATGAATACGTACTTGGCGAGTTCTTGAGCTTTCGGAGAACTACCCATTGCACGCCTGCACAAGTCGCTCAGCTGATTAGATAAATAATCCACTTCATCGCATAATGAAAGTAGTTCCGCTCGTTGTATTCCCGGTAGTCCTTCCGCCACCTACGTATTACAACAGGAATCTTGATTTAAAATCCTTTGCTAAAGTTCTTTATCGTCGAAGATAGGCTATTAATATACGAATACACACAATCAGCACAAAACGAACGGATTCGTCGCACAAATAAGCTCATGATATAAAAAATTAAACAGGCACTTACTAATAGGTTCATCCTATTGCAAGCGCGAAAACGATAGATTCGCTCAAATTAGGTCTTACACTTCTGGATGGGTGATCAAAGGCGATGAAAATGAAATTATGATTAAATAATTATACGTAACTGGAGCCCGGATTTTTTTACACTGAAAATGAAAACTTTCCCGGCACTTTGTTTGATGTGTTGCATATTTTTCGGTGTTATGCGGCATTGAAAAAAGGGGGAGGGAGAAAAATTAGAAAAAACACGCGGCGTTTTTAGTGCTTTTACGTACAAACCCACGACCAGAATTATTCAATTCTCGATCGTAAACGAATTTTAGGAATAAAACTCATCAATACGAAAATCCTAACAATAATTTTTCAATAAAAATTTTGAATTTTACAAATTTAGACTAAATTATAATTCAGTATTCTTTCACCAAAATTACCCAATTTGAGACGAAATTTAACCCTTTTTTTTTTTTTTTTTTTTTTTTCGTTCAAAATTCCGTCATTTTAGACGATTTTTCACAAATTGGTCATTTTCGGCCTTGTTCGGCTTTCAATCCTATTTTCAGCACTTTTCGGCGGGAAATAGTAGATATGTAGCTTAACAAAAGTTACAAGAGCGGGCGTTTGTACGAGAGTGTGCAGCAGTCGCACCGAGAGTACGAACGCTCGCTTTTGTATGAAGTCGAGCAAGTTACTTTTTCCAACAAACACAACGAAAAGTCTCCGAAAACATGGCGAAAAATAAATTTACACACTAGTGAAAGAACGCTTTCGGTAACTCACGTCATGTTTTTCGCCGCAACAGTTTTGACAGTTACGGACAAAGGCCATTTTCGCTACCGAAAACTATTGCAGAAAGAGTGTTTTTGTTCTATGTATAGAGAAAGTTTTTTTTTTTCTTTTCTTTTCTTTTTTTTACACGCCCCACTACTCTTATAAAACAAATTTCTATCTGCTTTTCAAGCTTGCCGCCCTTTACTAAAATGATTCGACAAATACCGAAGAATCCGGGCTCTAATTACTCGTATAACGATGATAGTAATACGAGTACCTTTTTTCCTTCTGCGATGATTAAGGCGATTGCTCGTTGTCCGAGTCCACGATCATCTCTTTCCGGATGTGATAACCATCTCTGAGCTTGCTCCAGGCGTCCGGCGACCGTATGGGCGGGTTGTTGTCCGCCACTTTTCTCCATATTCGTGACGGCATTCGATACTAATTTATTTAAATCTTGTAATTTCTCCTCGATGCCGCGGGCTAATCCTTCAGCCTGCAATTGGATAGAATATTTTCATTTAGGTAGTTATAATTATATGTACGTCAAAAAAAAAAAAAAAAGTTACGGAGAGAAATTATTACCTGGGGAGAGGTGCCTTTACCATCGTCTCGAAGTTCACATAACGCGTCGACCATGGTATGAATTTCGGAAACTAATTTCTTCAGCGCATCCCTGTCGTTAGGTAAACATCTATCGGCTACTTCGGCTGCGTAGTCTAATATCTGTCTAAATGATTTCTCGCCCATACCTCCACGAACTGCCAGTGGATCCTATCGATGATAATCACGTGGAGAAAATGTTTCATTTTATTGTGTAGTAAGTTGCTCAATAACTTAGGGATCAATCACTGGGAAAAACTGTAGTACGACGTGGTAAGTAACAATAGATTGAACACAAAAACAAAACGAATGGACGGGGTCACTGCAGTTTTATGAAAAATATCGGCCTTAATTCTTCCAACAAAATTTATTCTTACATAATATAAGAAAAAAACAAGAAAAAAAAAAAAAAAAAAAAAAAAAAAAAAGAGAAAAAGCTCGTTTTCACGAGGAATATACTGCAGAATTTGAAAAGAAAGCTCAAAAAATTTTTTCAATTTTCACGGGTGTTTTATTGCCTCACTCAAACTTTTGGTTATTCAAACACGCTTCATATCTTCAGACTGAATTCATAAGATGACTTATTATTATTTTGTCAATGCGTTTTCAACGACTTCTCCATTTCTGAATTTGCTTATAATTGCGTCCGAGTCCGAGTCCGACATTGAAACTTGAAAAAATTACTTCTGAATACAGTACAAAGAAGAGTTCCTTCTCCTTCTGATGCTAATACATAACCTAGTACATATACGATATCGGTATAATGTATTGATCCATGACTGCGAGAAATACTACCTTGCAGGCTAGTAGTTCGCTCGATCAATTGATAGTCATCTTTTTCGGCTAAGATAGCAAAACTGCCCTGAAATGGGTAGGTACCATCGACTTACGTACTTTATTAACCGAAGTAGAATAAGTGATAGAACTCCCCCCCCCCCCCTTCCCAATTCAGAAATGTTCTAACGTTTTTATAGTTATGTACTTACGTAAAATTTACCATAAAATGTTTGAAAAAATATTGAAAACATTTTCTTGAGCTCTCCGTTAATATCCCGAAAAATTTTCAGTATTTTTTTTTTTTTTCTTTCTTTCTTTCTTTCTTTCTTTCTTTCTTCAGAATCCTGGGCGTCTAACATTGAATAACATCAGAGGTTCTTATCGATTCTCATCATAAGTTGATTCGAAAAATTGCGCAAAGCTTTCATTAGAGCTCTAATAAGGCTTCGAAATTCCTTGCAATAAAAGTCTGAATGTTTAAAGTTTTTGTAAATTCTAAAGCATTTAAATACTGTGAATGAATACTATCTTTCAAGCCTTCGTAAGGTATCTACCATCTTTTTGAACATGCCAACGAATCTTTATCGTTTTTCTACGAGTACCGTTAATAGTGTCAATCTCTGCTGATCATCATTATTACCTATTAGGTATTATTTTTTTTTTCTCTCAAAATTTGTACATATGTACCTTCCATCTTTCTACAGTTGACAGAATTTCAAATAACGGTAAATCGAAAGGAAAGAAAGAATCGTCTTGGAATTTTGGCCAAAGCTGGCCTTATTTTATAGACAAATACATTCTCATTGAAACTCATATTGAGTGGAAAAAGGTGTAAGTAGAGCGTTTAAAATTGAAAAAGTCTTTTCAAATGTACAATTCTACTTTAATAGTTGCTTTTACAAAAGTACTTTCGGGTGTTATCCCATCATCAGTTGTGTCGCAACTGAAGAAAAGGCCTTAAACAAGAGTTTTTATAGTATAACACTGTGATCTTATTGGCTGTAACAATGCTGTGCTGTGATTGGTTCACTCAGAGACTTGTTCTTACACTATTTAGACAATGCGTTCTTATTGGCTAAAACATACTGCTTAGTGCTTAGTGATTGGTTCTCATTCTAAAGCTAAATACGGTGTTCCTAATGACTAACTGGTTTTCTGCCATCTTATTGGTCAACTCTGTTCTTCTTCTCTCGTCCAATCACCAGGCTGAATAATTTTTCGCTGTCGAATGTGACTACATTGTTCAAGAGGAAAGCTTTCTTCCTCTTGGCTTTTGCAATCTCCATTTGCTCCCAGAGTTTTCTTCTTTTCAAGCGATTCTCTACACGTATGATTTCAAATATCCCATCTCCATTGTGGTGTTCCTCATTACAGTGTTTGCCAAACAGTGATTTGCCATCTTCTTTCTCCTTTGACTTTTCGTGCTCCTTCTTCCTGATCTCAAACTTTCTCCCAGTCTCACCAATGTATATGCCCTCGCACTGGTCACAACTGAGCTTGTAAACTCCACTCAAGCTCCCCTCGTCCTTGGCTTCCGTCTGGTCGTTGCTAATTCTTTTCACCATGGGTAAGTTATTCTGGATACCCACATTTACTTCATAGCCATTGAACGCCTCTATCACTTTATTTGTATACTTTCCTATGTATGGTATTGATCCGGAGTACTTTCTCACCGTGCTCTCACGGGTTCCCTTTTTATTTTCCATTTTCCTAAAGATTGCCTCCACCACACCACTACAGTAGCCATTGGTTTTTGCGATCTACTTTACTACCTCTATTTCTTTCCTCTTCTCTTCTCTTCATTGTTCTTTAGTACAGAAATAGCTCGATGGCAGTAGTTCTGAATTGCCGCTAGCTTGTGCTTAGGGTGGTGGTAGGAGTCATTTGGGATGATGGTGTCCGTGTGCGTTGGCTTCCTGTAGATTTTGTACTCTATCCTATTACTATTCAGTGTGAGTGTAAGGTCCAAATAGTTGATGGTCTCATTGCCTTTTTCTACTGTGAATTTGATGCTGTCATTCATCGCATTCATTTCCAAAAGCAACAAGTCCACCTGTCTGTTAGTGCCTGTCCACACAATCAGGATATCATCTACATATCTGGCCCAGTGCTTGATTGAGTTTCTGAACTTACTGCCCTTCAATATCTTGTTTTCCATGTCGTTCATGAATATCTCTGCCAGGATTGGTGACAACGGTCATCCCATCGCAAGTCCCCTCTACTGGTTGTAGAATTTGTTAATGAAGCGGCAGTAGTTCTGGCTCAAGATCTCTTCCACTATATTGGCGTACTTTAGTCCATCAGGATTCCCATGATATTTATTCTTTTTGAGCAAAGTGAGAAGTTCCTCCTTCGGTATGGTTCCAAACATGTTAGTCACATCAAAGAATATCAGCTTGTCGTTACTCTTGATTTCCAACTTGTCCAGTTGCTCCATCAGTTCTCCGTTGTTTCTGATGCTCTTCTCTTGTTTAAGGCCTTTTCTTCAGTTGCGACACAACTGATGATAGGATAACACCCGAAAGTACTTTTGTAAAAGCAACTATTAAAGTAGAATTGTACATTTGAAAAGACTTTTTCACATACATTCTCGAAAGAATTTAGATTTTCTACAATAATTCAGCATTTAGTAAGATGATATTCGATCATGTTCATAAATATTGCCGGCAGTTAGAAATGAATGAATAGGTATGGATAGAAACGTTTGATCTTTGCTAAAAAGATGAATAATTGACATACGTACGTTCGTTGAAATTGCTAGGAAAAGCGTTCAAGTTTGAATAGATACAGTGATAAAATTTCGGAATTGGGTAAAGTATTTCATGATTGATTTTTTCTGAAATCTTGTATTGGAGTTCGGTATCAGAAAGATCGAAGAAAATTATGAATGACTTCAAATTTCTACTCTGAATATTAGTACCTAAATTAAAATACTGTATCATATTATAAAATCATATAAAAGGATCAAAATTATGTTCTTCAAGGAAAGGTAGGTAGTCGTCGTTATTCATAAATTTACGAAAACAATCAAAAAAATATTACGAGAAAAACGCGAATCAGAATTTCAAAATTTTTACAAAACAAAAAAAAAAAAAAATTGATGACGAAAAAGAAAAACAAAAAACGACTAGCGTTTGGCATTCCCACCATAGAATTACTGCCTTTACAGATTATTCAATCTATCTGAATTCTTTTCTCCAGTTCTCTTTCCGTTCTTCTTCTGTACATTTATCTTGAAGAATCTTTTCAAGACGAAGTTTCTGGGTTCTGCATATTTTATGAAGAAACAGGTCACCAAATTAGAAACTACTGTCGCATGGTTCTTTAAAATATTAAATTTTTCAAAAACGATAACCGAATGAATGATCTCGCAATCACTACGACTAAAATGACCATGGGTAAAATTTTATAGATCATTTCTCGTCCTAATAAGACAATATTAATTTCGAATGTAACAACTTATTCAACAGTAAGTTTTGACATCGTGAGGTGATATTAAACCTGATTCAACTAAGAGTTCGAACGTTCACAGAAACTCTAATTAGGAAGATAAGAAGGGGGGGAGAGGAGGAGGAGGGTAGGTGGATTATGAAAAAGGGAAAACAGACAGATTTATTTTCTTCGCATTGAGACTCATTTCAAGGCTCCACTGTGATTCCGCAACATTCGGTCGTACGAGGCGTTCGTATCTTCACGAACAATTGAGAATGAAATTACAGTTGGATTATGAAAGAAACAACAAGAAAGATCAGCGCTTAAAAACAACCCAGTGGTGTGCAACACCGAAAAAAAAAGAAAAAAACGCTCTCCAATCTCTTCCTTGTGTGAGTGACAGAAGTACTTTTTTATTTTACGATCAGATCGTGGGTGAGAGGTTCCCGGCCGGCTAAAACTTTTTTCAAAAAGAACAAAAAGTATCGATTTTTTAGTTTTTATAATTCCCTGCCCTAAACTATTGAATATTATCAACATTTTTGCGAGTCGAATAACCTTTAAACCTAATTCTATTAATTAATCTAAAACCGACGTACCAACAACCAATCTCGAGCTGGTCTAATTTTACTTTGAATAGCATTATGCGCTTTCTTCATAACCGTTAAATTATCAGTATCCCATTCATCTTCATCGTATGTGGTTAGTTGTAAGACTCGAATAATTTCGTGTAGTTCTTCTGTCATACGAGCAGCGAGGTAGTTTCGGTTTTCTGCTGCATCTGATGCTCCTTTACCACCTGACAAAATCGAGTTGTTACGGTACCGCAAAAGTAGAAGTCTAGATCCATACTACCTATTTTTCTTATACCCATTTACCTTGTGAAACGATGTGTATAAAAATTTTCATACTACAAATCAAGATCGGAGCTAGATTTTTGACTTGATCCAGGCATCTAATGAGAATTTCTCGGTGGACCTGATGCGTGAGCTCCTTTTCTCGGGCACCAACTTCATTCGACACCTTGAAATGATTAAATAGACAAGTTATCACAAATTTATCCGGCAGATAAAACATCGAAACCAGACAATCATTACCTTACTCAAACAAGGACTAAGATCTTTTAGAAATTGCACTAAATCTTCTACAGTCTCGATAACTTCGGCAACTGCTAAATAATCCAGAACTTTCTTGCATTCGCGAATGATTTTTCGCACTCCAGACTCGTCGAAACACAGTAACAAAGACGAAGTACCCTGAAGAATACCTCGCGAGCCCTCTATAAGTTTCTTCCTGAAGTTTTCGTCAAATTAGTCCTTCTTCATCAATATCAATATAATTTTGACAAATGTCCGTTAGGAGACGGAGTGTACCTGGCAGGTCCAGAGTACGGATCATGTCTCAACATCGCAGACGCTTCTTCCAGCAGTTTAGATGCATCTTCAACTCTGTGGAGAGCGGATGGCATATCTTGTTTAAGGATAGCATCGTCGCTACTGTTTATAGTTTCTCTTCCAACCTGTAAAAAAGGCACGTACATGTCATCATATTTGAATGAGTACGAGTGTTTGTGTTCTGCGACAATAAGGTCAAGGAAAATTGGCGCGAATATTCGCTAATTTTTACGCCCATGAAATTAGGTTGTCACACGAGTTTCGCGAGGAATATCTATTCGTCTGTGTCTGTTTTTTATTCCTTCAATTCTTCTTCTTCTCTTCACCTCTCATAAAATATACCTTGACAAGATTCGCGACCGCTATGCTGACTGCCTGTACAGGGCGTGATAAATCAGGCATGGCATTTCCATCTTCGGCCTCTTCATGAAGGATAACCAAACGAGAAACCTTGAACGCAAAAAACAGAAAATGCAAGTCACAAATTAAAACGTTATACGATAAATACTAACAACGGGTTACCCCTAACAACGGTTATATAAATTCTTGAGCGAAAATTCACCAAATTTGAAATAGAAGAAAACAAATCGACAAGAAAATAATAATAATAATAATAATAAAAAATATTAATGAAAAAAATAAAATAGATAATTGAAACGAATTCGGAGAAATAATATCTTTTGAGAAATATAAAGATATAGGTATAGGTAACATAACTCAATATTATCTTACTGAATCTAGCACGTTATGAATCTACTGATCATAAGATAATTTACCATTTAAGGATGAACAAAACTTACGTCACTTATCACCCGCAATTTATATAATAGTAGCGTCTTATACAAAAGTGATTGACCTAATGAATAAATTAGTCACACACAAGTAGACCTACCTCGAGAAATTCGAATTCGTAAATATTGTACGTTCGTGATTTATTTTATGATGAATTTAAAATCTTGCCAACCCGTAATTCAACCTCAAATTATTCCAACGACATGAAAAAATAAATAAATAAATAAACAAGAATCACGTACTTGTTGAGCGACTGGCTCCAAAATGCTTTCGATTGTCTTCGTGTGAAACACAGGCATCTTCGAAATTATTCAATCTCGTATTCGAACACTTCTAAAATGAATTCTTGAGGTAAATAGACGAAGTTTGTAGCCTAATTAGAAAAAGGTACAGAGGCGAAAAACTCTGAGATCTTATATAATATTTATTAAAAATAGTAATTATTTTCCAAAGATCCAAAAATTCTGATCAACCAAGTTTTCAGACTCTGTCCGAGAGTCCGACATTCCGAGTCTCGCTACTCAGCAATTTATTAATACTCCAGTTTTTTACTCACTTGATTTCAGACACTGATGATGAGAATACAGCAGCACCGGACTGATGACTGACGTACACATATAGTGATCTAGTGATGCATCGAGTGAGTGATGTGCTTCAAATTGAGGACATGAACCAGTCGTGTCAACCTACACACGAATGGAATGAGATTCCTATCATATTACTATTACAACTTTACAACTAGCCACCGTAACTTCAACATACTTCTCAATGAATTATGACTGTGATAATAATATTATTATTATTGTAAAATTGAAGGCAACACTGACTCAGTGTTGCACGCGAAAAAACTAACTGAAAGATCAACCTATCCATGGCCATGGCCGTCTTTAGTTTCAGGCCGGAATATTAAAGCTGGCAACGTTGCGGTGACGAAAAATACGGGGCCGAGTTTTATACACGCTCTTATGCAAAATTTTCAAAAAACACGTTAATCGTTGATTTGCAAATAGTATTCAATTCCAAAGAGAAAAAGTTGATACATTCATTGAAAGAGTATACGATTCTTGATTTTTTGAGCCACATTTTGTTGAGATTGATCAACTAAGTACAAAGCGAGTTATTCCCGTTTTAAAAAAAAAAAGTCAGACAGAGCTGCCGTCCAAAGTTAAATTGTCGGATATGCAAGAACAACGATCATGGAAAAGTATCAAACTAGATTGAAAAATATGTTCGGAAGAAAATCAGATCACTTTATGTAGCTCTTTAATATTAGTTTTTAACGTAGAATTCAATTATATTTATCAAATCCTTCAACAAGCTCTTGATTCTCAGATACGGCACTTCACATTGCATATACAACAAAAAAATTGTCGTATATGCATTTGATCATCATAGTAGTAGCGTGTGAATATGAATCTTCATCACTAACACACACAAACCTTCGTCACTAACACACACAAAACAAATGCTCGAGATACCCAGTTTTGGGGATCGTTGGTCTTGCGTTGGTCTTGCGTATACAACAATTTAACTTTGGACGGCAGAGAGGGCGAAGTGCAGTACATGTACCGCGCTTTGCCCTCTGTCTGACTTTTTTTTTTAAAACGCGAATAACTCGCTTTGTAGTGGATCAATCTTAACAAAACGTAGCTTAAAAAATCAAGAATCGTTGGTTCTTCAAATCACATTCTCTTCATTTTTTTCAAAAACTTCACCGTATTTGTGTCAAAGAGTGTTTTTTGATGTTCTCCCATAAGAGACTGTACAAATGTCAGCCCTGTGCAATGTTGTCGAGTTTCAAGATTCCGGCCTGAAACTAAAGACGGCCATACCATGGTGACGAAAAATATGGGGCCAAGTTTTATACACGCTCTTATGCAAAATTTTCAAAAAACACGTTAATTGTTGATTTGCAAATAGTATTCAATAGCCCAGTTTTCTGTGACGTCAATCAGCGAATAAACGCTAGCAGGCTTTGAGTTGCTTAAGAGCTTTGCTCCAGCTGGCATGTTGACTCTCATAAGAATAACACAGTGAGCTAAGATCAACGTGTTCCTAATTAAAAATAAGCTATTTCTTAAATACTACAAGTTGATGAACAGACGCTGAGAACATAACAGATTTTAAATATATATCTCTGATTTCTTATTTATTTCTAATTTTGAATTATTTATGTAATGATCTTTGCTCCCAATGTTATAGGCTGATTTTCCACCTACGTCACCAACTATCAATAGCCATTGATCATCGCAAAATAGTCGGAGAGCTTGTTAGCTGCGGGTCCTTCATTCTGTGTTTACATTTATTTTACATGTAATTTCCCATAAGCAAAAATAACGTTTCAGAAACTGATGGATTATTCAGAACTAGAGCACAAATAAGGTATGAGAGTTCTTGTTTGATGATCTAGAGGGTTAGCACTTTTGATTTTATAAGCCACAATTCCTTATTTAGGCTTTAGTTCTGAAAAATCAATCAGTCTCTGAAATGCTATTTTTGCTTATGGGAAATTACATGTAAAATAATGTAAACACAGAATGAAGGACCCGCAGCTAACAAGCTTTCCAATTATTTTGCGATTTTGAACACATGTGACGTAGTGGAAAGTCGGTCTATTCATATGGGAGTCAACAAGTCAGTTGGAGCAACGTTGAGTAGTTTTGCTACAGTTATTCAATAGAAACCTAATCGGTTTGCGATATTTCGCAATACTATCGAATGAGTATTGATATGTGATGTCATAGGAAAACAGTCCTATTCTGAAGGGAAAAAGTTGATACATACATCAAAAGAGTAAACAATTCTCGATTTTTTGAGCCACGTTTTGTTAAGATTGATCAACTACAAAGCAAGTTATTTGCGTTAAAAAAAAAAAAAAAGTTGGACAGAGGGCAAAGTGCAGTACATGTACCGCGCTTTGCCCTCTGTCTAACTTTTTTTTTTAAAACGCAAATAACTCGCTTTGTAGTTGATCAATCTTAACAAAACGTGGCTCAAAAAATTGAGAATTGTTGGTTCTTCAAATCACATTCTCTTTGTTTTTTTCAAAAACTTCACCTTATTTGTGTCAAAGAGTGTTTCTTGATGTTCTCTCATAAGAGACTGTACAAATGTCAGCCCCATGCAATGTTGTCGAGTTTTGAATATTCCGGCATGAAACTAGAGACGGCCATGCCCTATCCCCTTAGGTTGGACAAGCAGCGCTATAGTCTGTCTGCAAATAGGATGGTACAATGTAAACAAACCCCTGAACCGCTTCCTTCTACTCTAATCAATTTTCATAGATGAAAGCGGGTTGCAGGTTTGTTTACATTGTACCATTCTATTTGCAGACAGACTATAGCGTCGCCCAAAAATTTTTGAATTTTTAAAATCTTCCAAAATTATCAGCATCTGTAAGAAAATTTTCCGCTCTTCAATTTTGTTCCTTACAAGTACACGCCTAAATTCATTATTTCTGGAGAAAATCAAGGAAAACTAAAAAATTACCTTTAGATAGTTTTGAGTCACAACTCACAATCACTGTTTGATCTTTGCTTATCAGGGTCGCGTTTACAAACTTTTGCATTATGTTATCAACAATTGTTATTGAAAATCAGTAAATCACGCGTTTACAAACTTGCCCACAATAACATAGAAGAATTACATCAAGCAGCAGCAAACGGACCAACAAACAACAAATCACAATTCCCAACTAGTGATGTGCCACCTCCGGAGGTACAACCGGTACTACCGGTTGTTTCTCACCTCCAGTAGTCAAACCGCCGGTAGTTCAACCATCGGAGGAAAAACCAGTATTATTGACAACAACTGAAAAGAGACCAATAGTTTGAAATTTTGGGGAAATCTGCAGAATTGGTGCTTATGTCACTAGAGCACCTACATGTGTAGGTGCTCTAATGTCACTTGACAGTTCATAATTATTGATTGGGTGTAGTGCCAAGGCATACCCAAACTGATGCTTGTAACTTATTGAAGGTTTTTTGTAAGTTCTCAATCTTGACCAAGTTCAACCTTTGGTCTTTTGCTGTACAAATGTGACTAGTGGCTAAATCTGACTGCTTACTATAAAACAATGGACATCAATGACTGTTCAACTTCTGCAGTTCAATTGATCACCTCTGGAGGTACAACCGGTACTATCAATAGTGTCTTGAATTCCACCTTGAAATTTCTAAAATTTGGAGTACAACCGGTACTATACTTACTACCGGTTATTTTTGCTGGTAACCTCCGGTCTACCAGTAGTAAAGCTTTGACAACTATTGGTCTACCGGTTGTTTCAAACTACCGGTTTTTACCCATCACTATTCACAAAATCACTTAATGACGCTTAAGGCAAGCTAACAACACCTCCCAAGGTGGCGTTAACTAAAGACGCTTAACAATAGTTATCTTTTTTTTGTAACCAGGGGTGTGAACCATTATTATTTTTTTTTTTTTGGATTCTGCTTCCATTTGTTCTTCAACTGAATCGCCGGATCCGCTTCCTTTTGGTTCCGCTTCCAAGTAGCCATCACCGGATCCGCTTCCTTTCAGTTCTGCTTCCAAAACCCAAAAATTCAGGTCCGGATTCCAGATACCATTTGGGATAGCAATTCCGGTTCACACCCCTGCTTGTAACGACGTTTAACAATCACTAACCCATGTTTGTAAACGCACTCCAGTATTTTCTATGTATTTTACATGGGTGACGCTAGCAAATCTACAATATGCCCGGTCCTTTGACTATATAAATTATAAACTACCAGTGAATGGGAATATGGACTGATATTGGTATTCCATGCGTCAATGCCATCATGGTGCGGAAGGAGGGAATATAGCGCCTAACGCGTAGCATGTAGTTGGGGTCTGCAACCAGATGCACAAATCTATTTTGTAAAAATTGCACCTCATGTAGTTAGATGTAGCATGGATTATGCAACTAACAATACAGATCTATTTTGTTGTAACCTTCCCCTTTCTTCCTCATCGTGATGTCCGCTACACACAACCGCTCTGCAGAGGCCTTGTAATCAGTCCATACTCCCATT
This sequence comes from Aspidiotus destructor, assembly GCA_035079395.1. Classification (NCBI taxonomy): domain Eukaryota; kingdom Metazoa; phylum Arthropoda; class Insecta; order Hemiptera; family Diaspididae; genus Aspidiotus; species Aspidiotus destructor. Next base: position 60,037,787 of record JAVHKZ010000002.1, on the reverse strand, counting down.
CACTGTAGTTCAAATGGCCGTCTCTAGTTTCAGGCCAGAATAGTGAAGCTGGCAACGTCGCGGTCACAAAAAATACCGGAGTAAAATAATCCGCCATCTTGTTTTCAGAAACGACAAAATGTACATAAGAGCCTGTGCTTTGACTATTATAAACTACCAGTGAATGGGAGTATGGACTGATATTAGTATTCAACGCGTCCATGCCATCATGGTGCGGAAGGAGGGAATATAGCGCCTAAAGCATAGCATGTAGTTGGGGTCTGCAACCAGATGCACAAATCTATTTTGTAAAAATTGCGCCTCGCGTAGTTAGATATAGCATGGATTATGAAACCAACGATACAAATCTATTTTGTTGTAACCTTCCCCTTTCTTCCTCTCTGGGATGTCAGCATCATATTACTGCACCGCCAAGGCCTTGTTATAGCAGTCCATACTCCCATTCACTGGTAGTTTATATAGTCAAAGAGCCTGTGTTAAATTTGTGTTTTTTGACAACAGCCATGGCCGTCTCTAGTAAGGCTGGTAGGCTGGAGAACAACAACAGCGCAAAGAGGCTGACATTTACATACACTCTTATGGGAAATAAGCCAAAAATTTCTAACTTTTGATTTGTTCTCAAATATGGTGGCTTTTTGAGAGAAAATTCAGACTAAGAGAATGTAATTTGTAGAATGAAACTTTTTCCATTTTTCAAGTCCAAAATCACAGAAATTGGTTTGTTAGAAAAACAAGATAATGATCATTTCAAGTATGAAAAGTCAGGATAGAGGACAAAGTGCTGCACCATAATGTTTTACTGCACACCAACTGAAACATCTATCTCAGGAGGCTGATTGCAGCGTTGACTAGTTTAGTCTACTGCGGCCTGTCACTAGAGCACCTACAATTTTCAGACAAGAAAATTATATTTGTGTGCGATAAAACGCTCGCCACAAACAATTTGTTGGTGGTTGAAGTATGAAACTGGGTACAAAGTTTGCGCAAATGAGGTGAACAAAATATTTTTTTGTCGCGACAATATTAAAATTTATACTGTTTGATTTCAAAATGCGTGAACAAATCAGATAATGAAAAAAAAAAAAAAACGCAAAAAAAGGAAAAATGTTCCCCGACGTGAAAAATTAAGACTTTGAACGATTCTTGTCGGGCGCCACTATGTGATGCCACTAAAGGGGGGTGGCACTAAGGGTCCACTATAAACAAGCTATGTCGCAGGCGACATAGTAGCAGGGTTGGTAAACGTAACGAAACGTAACGTTATAGTAACGTTTAACGATTCATTTTTTGAGAAACATAACAAATCAAAAAACAAAACGAAAGCTTGTGGTGAAACAAAATAACCAAATGTAACGAAATACTTGCTCGTCCTGAAAACGAAATAATAACGTTATCACTGAAAAATAACGTTTTGTTATTAACGTTTTTGAAACGATTGAAAAACGATTGAAAAATGATTGAAAAACAATTCGTTTCTAAGGAAAAACGAATCAAATGATTCGTTTCTCAGGAAAAACGAATCAAAATGAATCAAAAAACAAATCAAATGATTTGTTTCTCAAAAATGTCGATCTTTTGAATGTTATAACGTTATAACGATTCGCATTCCGTTAAGGGTATGCTCTATCTAGTCACGCACACTCACAAAATACACGTGTATAACACAAAATGATGTGTTGCGGGTAGCGATTTTTGCCCACAGATAACTCTATGAATAATGCTCAGAATTCTTCAAAACATCGGGTAATTATTCTTGAAGTTGAGGAAAATGCGGCTAATTACCCAACAGCTCACAGAATGTTCCGAGACATCGTCAGGAAACGTTCAAAGTTACGTCTAAAATGGCCATTTTTAAATCGTCGAATACCGATTAATGAATAAAATTAGTTTGTGTAAACCAATTAGCCGCATTTTTCTGAACTTCAACTACAAAAATCCACAGTTTCGAAATATTTGATGCACTATTGAATTAATTATCTGTGGGCAAAATTCGCAACACGCAATACACCATTTTGTGAGTGTCTATGTGTTAGTAACTAGGTGAAGCATGCCCTTAAACGAAACGATTAAGTAAAAATACCGTAACGCTGAAATTTTTCAATAAAAAACGAAACGAAATAACGAAACAATTCACATATTGTAACAAATTCACATAACAAAACGAAATAGTCGTTTCGTTTACCAACCCTGCATAGTAGCAGGGTCGGCTTGAATCTATTCTGGCTAAAATATTATATTCTATTAAATTTATTCACTTTCTGTCAAATATGAGAAAGCTCAGAATACCTACCTACTCAACAATCATTCATTGATTATGCTTTACCGCTTCAATTACTCTAATAATTTAATGCCTTAGAAGAACTCTTCCACCAATCGCAATGGCACCAATTGATCAAGAATTCCTCTTATCACTTTTGTCGTATTTGATAAAACAAACACCCAACAAGTTATAATTTCGTTGATTTGGAATAACCTCAAGTAAGGACTGTCCATAGCAAAGACGTCATAACGTTCCTTCGACGCTAATATTACTCGCCTTCCCACATTTACTTGAACATTTTCATCAAAGGAACTAGCCATGATTCACTCATTTAAACGAAAACTCTCAGCACAAGGCACGTAATCAATTTCCCACGTTGGTTTCTCTTCATGAGATGAGGATACGATGTGAAATTCGGTAACAAATTATTGAACATTTTTAATCGTCTTTCAGTTTAATACGTATAACGTTAACGAGTTCTATCGTCGAAGAAGGAAGAGAATAGGAGAATTGCGAACTCAGTTTATAGAAACTAGAATGAAAACACAAACTGCGATGTACGCTAAATACAATCATTGTAGCTCAATACCGATATCTTTATATCACGATCATCGCAAAAGTTAACTCTTGTTTGTCAACTAGAATCTCATTAGGCTAATGGTACTCAACCAATTGATCGCTGAAGCATTTTCAATCGAAAGGCAACTTTCTTAGGGTATCACATTCGCGATCCATGTTCAATTTTGAAATCATCATTTACTTCACATTCTGTCGAATAGAGGAATTGTGAACTTTGATTATAGAAACTAAGATGAAAACATGAACTGAGCTATACACTAGATACGATTATTAGAGCTCGATACCGATTACATTATGTTTAGATTAGGGTATACTCAACAATCGTTTATTTATTCTCTTTTACCGCTTCAATACTCTTCTTTCATTTAAATCACAGTATAATATAATTCAAATTGATCGGACGAATTTCAAGAATTCACCTCTCTTATCACCTTTCTTCTATTCTGTGATGAAGCGAGCTACCTAGGTACCAACCAAAACTTTATGAGCAGTTAATCATCGATAGAAAATAAATTTACAATTAGAACATTTAATCAAATTTATTAATACGCAAATGTTACTCATGATAACATACACTTCTTATTACGTTGTCGCGTTCCTACCGCACTCCTAAATAAAAGAATAATTTTCATTTCATTCACGACGACGATAAGGCGAATCTTCGAACACGCCATCCTAATACGAAAATAGGAAAATATCCACAATTGCGCTGTGGACTACTGTACCTACGTGACGCCGACGTCCGTGATGACGTGAGCGTCTTTTACTGTTACAATTATTTATATTTTCGCACGATACTTTCTGTTTGTTAAATATGTACAATTATAAATTTATTCGCTAATCAAAATAGCTCCAATGTTAATTTACATTTTAAAAAAAGTTTCAAATGAACCAAACTTTTCTAGACCAATCAGAAGTCTTCAACAAACCAATCAGAATCTTGTATTTGCGTATTGCGGCATATGCCGTATTGCGGGATAGTATTGAATACATGAACGGTAGCTTACGTGCCCTATTCTGGAACTAAAATGTACGTCGGACGTACCTATCGTAATAATATTGCTCTACTGAAAGTCAATGAAATTATACAAATTACTTTTGTAAACCGGGCTGCGGTTTTTCTGTTCGGAAGACGGATTACGGAAAACTCAAAGCTATCTGTGTCTGTCTATCTAATAAATCTAGGGATTGTATGAAGTGTTGCATTATTGCTCTTCAATTTTGCTAAGACTGACGTTTCGGAGATACTCCGGTACTAGAAATATTTATATTTATTAGTATCGGTTTTTCGTAACATTTATTTTGCGCGTTTTTATTCATTCATGTGTTTCCGCTAATTCAATCTTCTCTGCGATAGATCCTAGCCGGTAAGTTTTCGTGAGTTGATTATGTCTACTCGTTCTCTGATGATCGTTCTCCCATCTTCAAGGAATTGATGAATGATCACTGCCCTTGTCGAATACTGTGAGGTACTTATCGACCAATAAATGAACGGAAATCGACGGTAAGCTCCTATTCGTGAACGAAGAGCCTACAAAAACAAGAAATCAGTAGAAGCTTGATCATCATACTCTCACTCCTTCTTTGTTGTCTACCCAATTTTCACAGCTGAAAGTTGATATTTCTATTTTTTTGTTGAATTCAGGTTTGTAATTTGAAGTACACGATGATGGATATCCGCCCTAATCATACAATTTACATAAATAATTTAAACGAGAAGATCAAGAAAGAAGGTGATATAAGTCTTCGTAGCTACCGGCACCGCAAAGCACTCAATCTGAATTCCTCATTGGTTGGTTTCGTGTATTTTCAGAACTGAAGAAATCGTTGTATGCTATATTCTCACAGTTCGGTCAAATTTTGGATATCGTTGCGGCGAAAACGTTGAAAATGCGCGGTCAGGCGTTTGTTATATTTAAAGAAATTAGCAGTGCGACGACCGCTATTCGATCGATGCAAGGCTTCCCATTCTACGATAAACCGATGGTAAGTAATTATTTGATTGAAAATTCGTTGTTGTCTATGCATCATGCTTGCGTTGATGTAATCCTCCTCCCGCATCGTCCACAGCGAATACAGTACGCCAAAAAGGATTCCGATATAATCGCGAAAATGAAAGGCTCTTTCCAAGAAAGACCTAAGAAGCCGAAAAAGATGCCCGCTGCTCCAGAAGATCCCGTTGAAAAGAAGAAGAAGAAAGTCAGCAAAGAGCAACCCGCCAAAGCTGATCAAAATAATCAATTTCACCCTACATCCATGGGTGTTATGCCTTCCATGTTCCAGTCAAGTGAGATAACTCGGATATAAATTCATGTAACTGAATACTTTTTTCGAAGATAATATTTAAGCATGCATTCTTGTTTTCCAGCTAACGCAAATGCGGAGCAACCTCCGAACAATATTCTGTTTTTGACTAATTTACCCGAAGAAACAAACGAAATGATGTTATCCATGTTATTTACGCAGTGAGTGATATAGTTTGTTTAATTCTCTGGAATGTGGGTATCTGGAGTCGTTAACATAATGAGATATGAAATTTCTTGCAATTGTTAACCCATTATCAATGATCCATCGTTTTCCACCAAATTGGATGGAATCAAATCGTATCTTTTAGGCTTTTCTCACATGGTGATGGTTGGAAAAAATGTCTTGTTAATAACTACTTGGTTGGAATTTTAGAAACCGAAAACAAAAAGTTAAGTTCTTTTAATGGGGTGAATAAGAAAATGTACAAATTTTTCGAAAATTGTGGAATTTTTTTTTTTTGCATTTTACAAATCTAGAAGATGACCAACTTCTTCTATGGGGCTTGGTTCCTCAAAACTTTTTCCACCTTCTAAACTGGAATTTTTTGCGCGTCGTCGCTGTTATCCGTGTGATCGATGAATTTGACTGAGCAAAAGTCTCTCTTAAAAAAATGTATTTGCTCGATGCTTTCAATGAATTTTAGCTTCGAATTTCAAGAGCTGTTAGTTCGAAAATAAACGAGACTTGTTTCATAAAATATACTATGTAATCTGAAAGAAAAATGTGCTGTATAAAGCTAGGTAATTTCGAAATTCGATCTAATCGATAATTCGTCTTTATGAGTAACGTTGGTCACGTATTCTCGTAATTTCATTTTTATATTAGTGATGTAAGACCGCTCAAGCTATCTCGGTACTGTTCTGTGTTACAAATAATGTTTGACGAATGTAACGTATCACAACACAAATCGCGGAAAAAATATTTTAGAAACGAATTCCAGCTAATAATTCGATAATACTGTTAGTTTCATAAATAGGTAGGCGTTATTTGCAAAGACGTATCTACACGTCAAAATTATCTTCAGATACTTGAAACCTTGGCCCTGCAATGGTTATCCTCTAGTCTGTTACAAACTTCACATTATTGAGGGAAGAACCATATTCGGTCACTGTGGGAAAATTTGCAATAATTCGCATTGTTTCAGGTGACTAGTGGAGTGGAATTATATCCAGAAATTGGTCTTGTGTTACGTACTCGCGATGAAAGATGGACTAAAACCGCGTCTATCATTTAAAGTGGGTGAAAGTGCGAAGACTCTCGTTGTGAACGACAGAAGTGTACTAATTCACTCGGAAGCTCGTCTCCTACAACTGTACTCACGGAGAGGAATCAGGAGCTTCAACCGCAGTCAACATAAAAGAGGACGGGAGCCTAAACATTTTAGTCGTGATGATTTACCTCCGAACTCTCTCTCTCTCTCTCTCTCTTATTGTGAATTCAAAGCCAGAAATCAGCTTTGCCCTTGGCTCATTTCAAAAAGGATAAATTTGTAGCGATCCTCGTTATGTCAGGGGAGGACAGTTAATTTTTTGACTTGTCAATTAGATTGAAATTCTTTTACCCACAATGACGAGTGTATATCATCGGCCCCTCCGTTATCTGAAGCAGGGGCGAAACTGATTTCTGTTCGTAAGTACAGCTCTCGAAGACAAGTTTTTCAGTAGAAATATAGGTAAAGTTTTGCTGTTCACAACGAGAGTCGTCGCTCTTTCACTCGCTTTGATAATAATGAGCGGGGCCTTCGTCTATCTTAACACCGCAGCAACGTAACAGAAGACCAACGGCTGATGATTATTTTTACAAAATATCTGAAAAGATGGCCAGATGCGTACTGTTTCTCGATACCGCCTCTGCAGACAACGCCTCACGCGTGAATACCTTCTCTGCGTTATAATCACCTTGCTCTGATAAAAATGTTCATTTTTTATTTTTGAAAACGCGTCCAAAACATTCTTATAAAGAGTGATTTGCTTCACACGAATACACGTTAACACATTTATTGAGCCGAAGATTTTTCTATCCGAATCGTTAGCCTAGATAGGCTATCCGTCGAACATTATTTGCACGACCGTATACTGGACGATTTCTTCAAAAATAGTACTCTTAATTTTTTTAAAGCTGCTTTCAGTTTTTTATTTTATTGAAGAATTGTTCACGGATTACGGCATCCTTACGATTAGTTCGGGACGCATCCCGTCCAATACATAACGACTCACCAATATAGGCAGGCCTATATACGTACTTATTTAATCTTTAAAAATAATACACATCATCTATTTTGTGATGTGAATTAGATACCATTACCGGGAACTACACTGTATTCAACTTTCACAGTATTGTATCAACTTTTTCGATTCTGAAATCGAGGTTCAAGAGATATCCGATGTTCGGCCTTTGGTAAATATTATCCTAATAACGTATTCTATTTTTTTTTTTTTTTTTTTTTTTTGTAGATTCCCCGGATTCAAAGAAGTGCGGCTAGTTCCTAATAGACACGATATAGCGTTCGTTGAATTCGAAAATGAAGTACAAGCCGGCACAGCCAAGTCAGCTCTTAATGGTTTTAAGATCACGCCATCAAATGCGATGAAAATATCATTTGCAAAAAAATAAATGAATTCGACTTGCATCTTTTATTCAGACGGCATCTCTCTGATACGATGAGGAGAAAATCGTTGAAAAGGAAAGCGTATCGTTTGTAAAGCGTGTACGTAATTCTTTAAAACTGAATATCATACGTTTTTTTCTTCTGTAGTCATTTTTGAATAACTTCTCAGAAGAAAGATATTCGACTCACGTCAGAAATAATAAAAGTAAAAAAAAAAAAAAAAAAAAAAAAAAAGAAGATACACCCGAAAGTAATGTGAAAATGTATCGTATTATTTATTAGTACTGTAATCAGTTTCTTTTCTCTTCAATATTTCATCCGCTGTTAACTATAAGGCTATAATCTGTCTTGTCCTAAGTTATTTCGTTTTAAAATTCTATTGGTATAGAAAAAATTGTACCTAGATATTGTATATTTTTGTTTTGATTGGGTTTGTCTCATTAGAACGAGATACGAGACAGTCGTCAATAGAATTTTTTATTTTTTTGTATAAAAAATGTTCAACAAGAATAAATAACAAATTTCAATGCGAAAGAAAATCGGGGGAAAAAACGAAAGAGAAAATAGTAACAAAAATACAAAATACGAAAGAGTTGTACGAAGAAAAGAAAATAAAATGTGCATAAGGAATCTTGAACTACCTACTCAGTCTGAACACGCTTTTTAATTTCGGGGTACTTCATATCGCCGTTATCAACGTTGTTGTTGTTGTTGTTGTTGTAACTTGGATTCTAAATCATTTTCTGTGGTAATTTACGATGTCCTAAAAGGAGTGGGCTTTTTAATACTGCCCCAGAACGTAATAATTCCAACTTTTACATTGTAAATGAAAAACAAGAAAGGTCTGTCGGCTCGGAAACTAGAAAATCCTCCTCGACTTGTTGTCACTACTGTCGTAGCTGCCGCTATCGTTCCTCTTTCATTCAGCTCAACATCGACTTTGTGCAGAATGTCTGATACGTAAACACCATCCACTTCGGCTAGATTACTAAAATTGGCGGTTTGCGGATCGAATATTGACTCCGCGTTCAACTGTTGCAGCGTATCTCGTAGGTTCGATTCGTGTTTCAATTTCATTTTCGGTATCACGTAGAGCACGTCTGCTGGCTGCGATTTACTGATGACTGTATCAATATCTTCTGGTTTTAATTGACACATTAATTCTTTCAAACTGGTCTTCAATTTCGGTAAAATAACGTACATGATAACATCGCCGCCTTTATAGGGCATCCCTATGGCTGTAAAACCTAATTGCTTGTTTTCGTATGTTGGTATTTTAGCTGTATTCACCATCATTTCTACTAGAACGCGTCCTTCTTTTCCGTATTTACCTTCTGCGCTTAGATAAAAAGCTTGCCTGTAACATAACATAATATTTCAACAGATTATAAATAAGTACCCAAGGTATATCCGTAATGAAAAAAAAAATTATGAAGCCTATAACGCTAGTAAAATAAGGAACAGTTTTTTTTTTTTTTTTTTTTTTTTTTTTTTTTTTTTTTGGATTTTCTTCGTTTATTGTAAGCTGAGGGTTTTTAGAGATTGTTTCCCTGTCAAAAGGAGGCATAGGTACCGTACCGTACTCAAAAAAGAGTAAGCCCGACTGAGTTTTCTTGCTAATAGAGTTACACAAATCACAAGAACGTATCCGTAGCGAATCATCACGATGTGTCGAGTCATGCTCATTCAATCAACCCCTCCTCATTAGGTATGTGTACCTGTGTTGAGCGCAATCATGAATTCGCTGTTCAAATGACGGATAATTTCAATAATGCGTTTAAAATAATACCTATTATGAGCTTGTTTTAATGGAAGAGGACTACCTCGGACCCCTCTCTAAAGCTATGTCGCCGACGTTAGTAATTAGATGGTCCGCGAACCTTGATTCATCTGTAGTGATGAGCCGGTATTCTTCTTTTCCCACGCTTTCCTAAATAATATTTTTCAGCACCACCACATCTTATTTCAAACGGACGGTCAGTCTCACCGATGTTAACTCCCCTACAATGACTACACTCCACCTTATAAACACATACCACTCCTCTCGACCAATTGGATGGGGGTCTTTGAGCTTGACATACCGTATTATAAACTCTTAATAAGTTAGTACAGTGCAGTATTCAGATTATACGTACAATGAACATAAGGCCAAAACTGAAAGGGCGAAAGACACGATCCAATTGCGATGAAAATTTTTTTAAAACCACTTACGCGGTCGCGTGAGTAGTACCTACACGACTTTTCGTTTGACCAATCAAAACTCATCAAGAGAATCACTTCTACTATGCGCATTCATAGATTTAATTTATTCTCTCGTCGCACCTAACCTTCTTAAAGAAAAAAGTCGGAAAATGTTCAAAAATTGTGATATTCACTGCACGAATGGTCCTGAATCATCACGAAGCGAAGGTAAACTTTTCCATTCACATGAGAAACAAATTGTTTAGGTACCGGGTCAATCAGAAACACGTCATCTATAAGTAGATGAATTCCTATCGGTTGCATCCTAATACGATACGGCATCTCTGCTGTGGGACGGGTTCGATTGGGCGCAGCTGATTGGGCGCCGAAGCTTGTGTTTTTTGTTAGGTAGGTACCAAATATTTTCGCCTTCTCCTTGTATCATATTGATTACCTTGAGGACAACTATATAATTATATTTGTAGGTCGCCGAATTCAAAGAGGAAGGAAGCAGCCTCGTAGAGCTACCGGCGAAGGAGTTGAAGTAGGTACCAGAGATGCGACGAGCGCCTGTATACACCTATATATATATATATATATATATATATATGTACACTGCACTGCTCATTTGAGTATGACGAAAGGGAGCCTATAGTAAGAGTACTTGAAAGCGGTAGCTCACAATTATTTACCTACTTAGTCGCCTCTGTATGAATTTGTGTTGTGCATGAGAATGAATTGTGACGAAGCACAGCTCTATGTTTTGTGGATGGAAGACGTTGTAAGCTGACCTCCACGTGGTGTTTCATGGGTTACGCTAACAAGCTTATATTCTTCAGTAGTGACAGTTTTCCCAGCGGCGCAGCGCCCAGTTGAGCTTTAGGGGGTTCGCGCCCAATTGAACAAAACCCTATAAGAAGACGTTCTAAACTTAGATTTTCATTCGTAGAATAGGTACGACCATAATATTTTTTTCTTCAGTTCATGCAAATTTAACCCAAAACGAAGCAAAATAAAAACGTGCATGAGCAGTAATATGGCGAATCGGTTCGGCGCGCTACGCGATGAATCGAATAAATCGAGTTCGCGTGGCGTCTGCGCTAAGCCATCAGGTACATTTCTAAAGCCCTCTCCTCACCCCCCCCCCCCCACCCCATTATATCTACATGTGTCCTACACCGTCCGTTTGTATATCGTTTGTAAAGGTTTGTATATTCTATTTCATTATTTGTATATTAATTTTTCTGCCGCTAAATTGTGAAACCCTGTAAGGGGGGGGGCTGTAGAAACGGCGCCCTCCACTTCAAAATTTCCAACCAAAATATGTGCCAATCGTTTATAATTGGTTCTACAGTCCCCCTGCCCTGTGAGTCATGATAGGTGGGAAATAATTGACGTTCAAATTATGAGATGGAGTTAAGTATACAAATATATGTTATGCCGAATTGGTGCAATTGCACCATGCGCGCAGTCTGCAGCATTTTCACCGAATGCGCGCGCGCAGTCATCAACCATTTTGCTGACAGCACGCATCCCAAAAAGTTTTTGCCGACTGCGCGCAATAAATGATGAAAATTTATTTTCTGACTCTAATTCGGCAATATTTTTTTGCGGAATGCGCGCATTCTTGTATACCTTCTTCTGAGTTTTGACATGGACTCGGTAATATTTTACCGCGAAATATGCGCATTTTGAAACTCTATGATTTTGTCAATCGTTTCAAATGTCACGCGAAGATAAGGACAACGCTCTCTTACGTATTCCTTCCTGAGTTTGATGAGGGTCGTGGCGACGCTCGTAATCTGATAGTAGTAATATTGAAGGGAGAAGATGGTAAATTCATGGTAGGAACAAAACATGGACGCGTCGATTGTCGCTTCGAACGAAACGCCCTGGATGCGACAAAGTTTACTACCGTAGCAGTGAGCGATGTACCTGGAGCCGAATTTACAATTCGAGAGTTAGTCCGGTTCAATTCCGTTGGCACTGGACAGGGTTATCAGCGCTGCAATTGCCGGCAAAAATGTCTCACAAAGCAATGTGCGTGCGTCAAGTCAGGGCTCCAATGCAATTCTGCTTGCCACGCCGGCCGCACATGCGACAATAACTTGTCAAATACTTCACACCTTTTTAATTAATTCAATATTTTTAGCGCAATTTGCACTATTTTTTCCAAAATTTATTTATCTTCAAATTTTTAGCCCACGTATGCCCAATATATGTATTATTGTATGCATGAATTCGGCAGAATTTCTTTTAGCAACTGCGCGCACTTGTCGGCAGCGCAAATCCAGGATACTACTAAAAAAGCTAATTTGCTGAATGCGCGCAATCTGCACTCAAGTATCGCCGATTGCGCGCACTCATCAGTATTTTGCGCATGTTTGGCAATCACAATGCCGACTGCGTGCTGTCAGCAAAGTGGTTGATGACTGCGCGCGCGCATTCGGTGAAAATGCTGCAGACTGCGCGCATTGTGCAATTGCACGAATTCGGCCTAACATATATAAAAACGATTGACGCTTATTTTAATTTTAAATTTCTCAGTTTTTCATTTTTCAGTGCGGGGAGGGGTAATATTGATGTACAAACGATGGAAACTAATGTACAAACCTGTACAAACAATATGATCTACAAACGGATGGTGTAAAACACATGTAGAAATCATGGGGTGGGAAGGGCTGTAGAAATGTAGATGAGGACCGTTTTTTCAAAACTCGTCACGTCCACTATAGCAAATACACTATACGACCAATACCGGAAACTCCTATACAAAATACATTGAGCGCTGTTAACCCAAGGAAAGCAGCGCGCTCTTATCGATAGGGATTGTCATCACTATACATGTAGTGTGTTACTTAGTGTATTCTTTGTCTTGTGTTGGTGATTCTTCACCAACACGCTTGCAGATAATACGCCAAGTAACACACCACATGTCCGTTAGTTCCAATCCCTGCCGGTAGTTGCTGTTGGCCAGAATCGACGACGAAGTTTCCGGTATTGGTCGTATAGTGTATTTGACTATAGCAAATTTTTCAGGAAGAATAAAAAACTACCTCTATTCGTCACAGGGAGAGGTAAAGGCAATGTGTGAATGGTTATATAGGCCTAGTAGGAGTAGATGGTCGTCATACATGAGTACAAAAATTGGCATCCACGTGCGCGCATTGGTTCATTTTAGCTTGTGAGGCTGCGCCAAAGAGGTACAAATTTTGGACTTGACGAGTTTTGGAAAACTAATTTATCTTATATTGATGTCCAAAGAATATTAAAAAAAGGTGCTAAAATAACACGGCTCATACCATATAACGAATAGATAGTGGCGCCAAAAAATTATTTGACATTCTTATATAATGTAGTACTTGTATAAGACGCTAAAAACGCTAATTTTTATCTCAATTTTGATTAAAATGGACTTAACGAGTTTTGGAAAAACGGTCCTCATCTACATTTCTACAGCCCTCCCACCCCATTATCTCTATTATGTGTCTTACTTACACCATCCGTTTGTATATCATATTGTTTGTATAGGTTTGTATATCCTATTTCATTGTTTGTACGTAAATTAATTTTTTTACCGCTAAATTACGGAACCCTGTGAGTGTGTGGGGGGGGGGGGTGGGGCTGTAGAGACGACATCCCCTCTCCCCCCACTTCAAAGTTTCCAACCAAGATATGTGTCAATCGTTTGTATTGGTTCGTATATCAGGTTTCATCGTTTGTATATCAATCTGTGACTTTGTCTAATCTCACAATTTCAGAATATAGGTCAGGACATTGAAAGAATAATTCAATGTCAAGTAGTTTCAAGAGCATTTCACCATTAGTTGTTTTCTTTCGTTCGATGGGCGGGGGCCGGAATGCGGAATGGAGAAGGGAAATTTGGTTTGCCATGGAAATTGAATGTATGTGTGTTTCACTGAGATAAAGAAGAACAGAAGAAAAAAAAAAAAAAAAAAAAAAATGCATTTTTTGGCACAGTAAAAATGAGGACTCCGAGCAGTAATTTTGTACAAATGACAGTACGTAAATTTGTGCACAGTAATTAAGAAATGATTTCAACAGTAAGAAAGGGTTCTGTACATTCACAAATTAAAATTGTTAAATAAATAAAGGATTTCCATTGAAAGTAAATTAATTACATTCGCATTATGCTCAAACTAGATTAAGTAATAGATCGAGAGAAAAATCTATCAGAAATACAAAACACTTTTGAAAGAAATACAAAATTAAGGGACACGATCAGGCTAAATTTACCCTGCTTACAAAATACGAGTATCTTGAAATTTAAAATAGAACGATAAAGGTGCGAGTGTAGGTATATTGAATTACAATATTATTGAAATTAAAAGTAAACAGGGATTAAGATGAGGTCAAGAGTTGAAACAGACAAATTACAAAACTAAGACCAGGTACTTAAGAAAGGGGATAATTTATTGGCCCGATAAAAAAGATGGTTCAAACGATAGGTACCTAATGGAACATGCAAATAGCATGTATAAGCAATAAAATTGATTGTTTGACCGATAGACTTATGAACAGTTGATTAGACATTATAAGCAGCAAGTTGGAAAGAAAATTAACGATAATTTGAGGACGATAATTTATTTTGAATGCACGATAATGAATCATTATTTCGCCCGATCGAAATCTGATGCATTTTTCCCATCAGCTGTTCATTACTGCTAACACGTTCTTACGCCGGATTTCCTCACGCATTGTGCGAACATGTACGGATTCTGCAGGAGGCTCTGACGTGAATTATTCTTAGGGTGGATGGCAGGCCTACGTCACCTACGTCTTTGACTATATACTGTAGTACGAAGTACTGTATAGTCCAGTGCTTCCCAACCTTTCACAGGTCACCCACCCCTTGAGGAATTAATTCCTAATTTCCGCGGACCCCCAAATTTCTGAAAAATTGTTAATTGAGACTAATATTTTTTTACAAATCATACGATGCACGAAAAAAATTTTCAATAAAAATTACTTTTCGCGGACCCCCGGTTGGGAAACACTGGTATAGTCAAAGACCTACGTCCACAGTGCCTGACGACATGCTAGAGAAGTCTTCGTGTACGTGCCCTGCTTTCTCCAAGAAAAATCTCTGTAAACACATCCTCGGTATGAGGATTCGCCAAAAAACGGTAACCGTGCCGGAGGAAGCCAAAGCGATCCCTCTTGGTCAAAAACAGAAGAGGGGACGTCCGGCAAGAGCGAAATGGGCTCTTTTTACTCAATAATGACTTTTTTCTTTAATCATTCATTTTTTCGACTCTGTCTTTTTTTCTCCTTTTTCTATCAACAGTTTCGTGAAAATCATTTTTTGTATTTTTTTTTTTTTTTTTGCAATATTACATTTTAAAGTTCATCCAGCTTTTTTTTATCGCTAACACTGTATTGCGAAATGCGATTATTTATCGGGTATTTATTTTACTATTGTTCATTCCGTTTTCTTACTGTTGGAATGAGTTTCTTAATGTGTAACATATCAATTTACTGCGCTTCTTATATAATATTGCTGAACATGGATTAACTACTGTGCATACCATCTGTTTTAATTTTCATTCCCGCTTTTTTATCGGGCCGATAAATCCATACCCTTAAGAAATGCAAATCACCGAGGAAGGGAGGTGCAGGGAGAATAGTGGACCGTAACAAAAATAGGATTAATAAAAAGAGACTAGAATGAAGCACGGAAAGAGGGATGAAACAAGAGAAAGGAAAATCAGAACAGTAATAAAATAGTAGGTAGTTGAGAGTCAAAATACAGAATAAGGTCAGGCACAGGAAAGTAATAAAACAACGAAAATGGTGAGATGATGACCAATTCACAGAATAAGTAGAGCCGGTTTTGATTACAAGGGACTACCGCGTCGGCGCTTCTGGTCAAAGGAGACTGATTCTGCCACATCAGGAACGGCGACTTTTTTAAATCTCACTACCTATCATACCAAAAATGTTATCACTGTCCTATTTTTTTGAAATATGGGCAGGAACGTACCTATGTAGATTCATCGATTCATATTACCTATATCGTATAGTTGAACTTTCGGAACTTGTCAAAAGTAGCCCAAACGCCTTGTTTTCTTTTAAATTCCCGCAGCGACTTTGCAGTGATGTTCCATTTCAAACCTTCAAAAAACTACCGTATAAATGCTGATCTCGTTTCACTTTAATGACGACACGACGTCGGAAATCCTCAATTATATTATTCATTGTCTATAATGCTGTTCAGTGATTTACTAAACTTAATCATGTACATTCTCTAACTCACTTTTCCCAAAACTGATTTTTACTACCTATTCATTTTTTTACTGTGAAAATAAAAAGTTCTAGAAGGTATACGTTTTTTTGTCCTGCTCGGCCAGCCCTAACATAAACGATACGAAACGAAATTTCAAAGCTTTGGTGCCAATGCCGGTCACGTATACGCGCTTTATCAATGCGTCTTGTGCTCTCCCTTAAATTGAAATGTGATCTAAGTTACTTACTCATGAGCAAGTTAACTTTACCCAGAAAAGTCATCATGACCTCTTAATTGAGTATATGAGTGCCAAGGCCAGTGACCGGGTGAACGTGATTCTATCGATGGTTCACCGTATCGTGTGCCGTGTGCCGGTACTCTGTGGCAGTCGAGCCTCAGTACGCTGGCCCCTCGCGTAGGAATGGGTAAGAGACCCTACTTCGCACACCCGTTTATTAGTGAGAGGAAGGATGGAGGGATTGCCTTGCCCTGAAAATAACGGAAATTTCTGCTCTGACACTTATTGATCGCGTATTGCAAATGTGGGCGCGTGATCATCTCTGGCGGTAGCTGCGGACGCAATAGACGACCTCGATTTGTACTTTCGACGTCCGGCAAACCGGACCTCATTGAATTGCGACCGCGCGATCACAATATATAGGGTAGGTGTCTAATGCATTGATTTTTATACATGAAAAATTTGAACGCTGGCGCTGTTTACGTGTATGTACGAGATTCAATATGGCCAGATAATGAACTTTTGAGTACACTGCAATTGTCACCATCCTGTATGCAGGAACTGCTAAACGGTCTACCAACCGCAACAGCTGACACCGATATAATAATATACTCGTACAGTACATAATAATTAGGTATTGCGGCATACGTCGAAAGGGCCGGGTTTACCAAACGGATACTACTTATAGATAGTTTACGTCAAAGAATATTCTTTGCGGTAATTTTTACGATAATATACGTACCATTTCGTAATTTTTTCCGGAAACGGATATTCCCAGTCACCGTTAAAGTACATGGCACCCGCAAAAATGACTTTGGTAAGAGGATTTACGGGAGGGGTTAAAACGTCTTTTATTCTTCCGTGAGTTTTTTCATCAATCCATCTAAAATAATATCATAAAGTATTTAATTAACGATTATTATCTACATACTGTAAGTATTTGAAAAAGGATTCAGCATACTTAATGAGTCGATTTTTATTTTTATTTATTTTATTTTTTGTCAATATTCAAAACAAATGAGCGTCAATTCTTCATATTTACTAAAATAATATAAACGAAACGAAGAAGAAGTAGGAGAAGGAGAAGAAGAAGAAGAAAAAAAACTTGAGAAAAATTTTATCGCAAACTCATGTATTTAGAATACGGAATCCCCGCATGATTCATGATCAGCTAGGTACCTGTTCAAGAAATGTTTGGTTTTTCATTCAAATTGTAAAGAAAGAATGTAAGATTTTATTACGTAGGTACGATGTTCACTTTACCAATCATCTACAAAAATAATACTTAAATGTACGAGTAAGTGTACATTTAAGGTACTTATATCTAACCCTTTAAATAAATACCGTAGGTACCTAAATGAAATAGCCTGCGAAACGTACAATAATCACTGCTGTTCATGTAGATACAGTCTACGTAAGTCGAAGATAGGTTATACCTAAATATATTTTATTGTAGGTATAGGTACATACGAAATACATATTATGTACCTACAAATTATGGGTGAATTCTATCTCATAAATACGTACTGATTAATGAAATTGGCGGAGTTGTATCCATCTCCACTGAAATTCAAATTGAATACTTCGGTATTGTAAATTCGCATCGCCTGATTCTTGTACGTTTGTTTCACGGGATAACCGTTTTCGATAAAAAGGCCACTAGCGACATTCAAATTCGAGCCCAATACCACTCCGGGCTGTGACGCAATATTCCGCATTAATCGACCCATTCCAGAATGAAATTCAGGAAGGCTAAATATTGATAAGACAAATTACGATTATATTTATGGCGATCCGCGTCAACATACCTAGAGATGGATTCGAAAAGAATTTTATAGAGGCACTTGCAGAATGAAAGAGAGGGGAAAAACGCCCATTTTATACATGATGTGTAAGATATAGCTTAGGATGACGTATATTTAGAGTAGGCTATACAGTATATAGGCGATTCAGGCGAGCAATAGAAGCGTATGAAGTACGTTTTTTGTACCTTCGCCTCATATACAAATTTATGTAAATATTTTGCGCGCACTACAAATAGGCTACAATTACTTGCATAGAATAAAATTTAATATAATGTGTGCGCAGTTCAAGATGACCGCCGCCGCCGCCGCCGCTATTTACGCATATAATTATGAACTTTATTTTGTACAATTCGATTAGGAACCTCGAGATAGAGAACGACCGCCCTGGTAAAGTATAAGCACGTAAAATGTGACTGTACATAGGCTTCTGTACATGTTGTGAGATTGCCCGTTCACGCATTTGTATAAAATACCTATGTTACGCGGGATTCGTGTAGTTATAACTAATTCGTAAAATCGGCAGCTTTTTTTTTTTTTACCAAATTCATGAAATCAGCAACAGCATAACCGAATTTGTGACCTCGAAGCTTTCCTGATCAAATCTAAACCCCTCTATGTATTTTTATCCGTAGAAGAATTTCGACGATCTTAACTTTTACCGGTGCCTACGTGAAAAGTTTTTATTAAAATATCTGATCAGATTATAGTTTACAAAATAGTTTCAAGTGAGAATTTTTACTCTTGCTCAACTGCTTTTTTAAAGTGAATACAACACAGCACAGGACGACGCTGTGTACGGGTTCAGAACTTTCTGAAATAATTTCAATGATCAAATACTTTAGCAACCGATTTACGAATAATATTCAAACTTGACGTTCAATAGAGCTGTCCTTCTTCTAAAGACTTGAAAACAATCGACTTTTTGAATAAAACCCGCGTAACATAGGTACACCTGCACCGTTGTACGAAATACCATCGCACTTGGGAACAGAAGAAGAGCATTGTGACGCTTGTGACGGTAGTTTGCGACGGTAATCAGCCATTTAAAAAGTACTGTGATCTCTCTTTGTGACCCAACTGTGACGCGAATGTGCGCGGTCACATTCCCGTCACGAGACGGTATTTTGCACAACGGCGGGCTAGGTACCTACATAATAATATATGTACCTAGCTAAGTATATAATATTAAGTTATTACGTATTATTGGCCCGATACTTTTAGATAACGGATGAGACTATCTTCTCCTCAGTAAGCTACATTTATAACTAAATAGGCCTAGGTGCTGGTTTCTTCATTGTAGGTAAGCATGCACTCATTGAGGACGTTGCGTCTCAATATTCGCGACCTCAACTGAATTTTTTAACAGGGAGTGTAAATTAGGCTAAATACGCGATAGGTAGGCCTAGCCAAGTAGGCCTATAGCAAGCCTGCATCGCAATGATACCAGTTATCCCAATCGTATTTGAAGTTATTAAAATCAGCTAACTTTAGGAACTGTATAGGCTATAATTGTGTTAGGATAAAGGAATAAGTTACTGAAGCAGGTTTACAAACAATGCAATGTCTTCTCACAAACCTTATACGTAGGTACGGTACCTAATTATTAGGTATTCTTTTCATAGGCCCTTCGAATCTAGAGTGAGTGCGGACGCATTCTTATATTATTGAGAATTACGGTGTGAACGATGCAAAAACGCGCAAATATCTATTTGATGCTCATTTCCAGTGCCCACCCTAATGAAGGAATGGTTTTAGCGACCGTCTCGAAGGCGAGATTACCTATAGGAAAGGTACAGAAATTGAAACGATTCTCGTTGTTTTGTAATCGTGTGCTCTCCCGATTAGACGATTATATTCAGAATTGGGGGCGTTCGCTCTCATCAATTTATTAGATTGAATTTCTCTAACATCAGCGATCAGTTTTTGAAGTACAAATAGGTACATACTAATTGATTGTTCAACTGTCAACATCTTTATGACGGACCTTATATTATCAAAATTTGGATCAGAAGTGTATCTTTGGTTGCGGTCAATGAGAAGAGGCTCTTACAATAATATAAAGGCTACCTACCTACACGAAAAAAATTTTTTTTTTCGTCGGAAAGAAAATTATTCTCATATAAAATCTCATATAAAAAGTTGTTTTTCAGTGCCTAGATACATTTTTAGCGACCACAAAATTAACAAAATTTATCTACATCGATTTCGGAGATGCTGGATCGGTAACTCGATCAGATGACAGAACCCATATATCGATTCGATCCACGACAAGCCTTTTGCCGACTAAAAAATTTCGTAGGTACAGTCTATACCTCATGTATTACAAATAGAATGCAGTCCCACGCACATATTCGAATGCAGCAGATTTCAAAAAGTTCAATTAAGCGAGGGTGCTATTTTGTCATCATATTTTATTTTTTAGTCCTCTGAAATTTAGGTTAAGGGTGTGCTTTACACGTGAAAACGCGAGCGTAAAATATGGTACCGAAAATTAATTCTCACGGCTTCAATTTTGAACGGATTTTTCTGATCTTTTGAAATGCTGTTCAGGAATGTTTAATTAAGAGCGCTATAGAAGTAGAATTTGATTTTTTCCCCCCGTATCTCCTTCATAAGCTGTCGGAGTTGGCTAAAATTGGCCTTTTTTCCAATGTTGTAAAAATTTTTTATAGCCAAATTTCGAAATTCTGTTTCTATAGCGCTCTTCATCGAACCTTTCTGTACAACATTCTACAAAATAAATAATGTTAATCGGAAATTCGAGCTTTGAGAATTAATTTTTGAAAGTCATTCCTGACATGGACTGCGCACGTATACCAACACACACCCGACAAGCGTTGCGTAGAGACCGGTGGTAGATTGAAGTACATTGTAGGGTATTAGGGAATTGATCGGCAACCTATTCTACACGAATTCGGAGTTCGCTGACAAGTAAAGCACACCCTTAAAAGGACAAGAAAGTTACCTTTCAGTTCGGAGACAGAGAAAGAAAGAAGAATGAAACAAATACCAGCTGAAGCACATTATGAATGATGAGTACTTGGATGTCAAATTGGTTTCCAAGCCACATGTACCATTGTAGTACACTAACTGATGGAAGTACGAACGCATGATTATTTACGATTTTCAGATAGGAAAATAGTTTTCACTAAAAGCATAATAATTATGTTCTTCCTAATAGGTACTTAGGTACAGTATCATGACCATTATGGATCAGATGAATTGGACTTTTTTGCAAATTGAACTGCGATACGTTTCAACTTCTGGGGCAGAGAGAAATTTTCTAATTTTGAGTCAATTCACGGTCAAAATTCATTTATAAAAAGAAAAGGAAAGAAAGAAAGAAAGAAAGAAAGAAAGAAAGAGAGAGAGGGGGATTAACTTTTTTTTTTCTTACATAACTGAGCAAAATCTTCAAACGCTCGATCGATCCATCACTTAGGTACTCATACCATGAAAATCTATACACGAATAAATGAGAATTTAATCGCACCATTATTTATAACCATAGACCAGCCAACAACCTTTGTTCGTCAACGCATGCAAATTTTTATAACCACATGTAGAGTTCATAGGTATCATAGGAGCAGCAGTAAGTAAGTAGTACAACAAAAGCTTCACAAATACTGTATTTAAAAAATGGAAAATTTACATGACTACCAACAATTTTGTTCTTTTACCTAGTTTCGTTTTTCTCATTTTCTGACTCCCTGTTGAACATGGCATCAGTTCTAAGAAAAATAAAGTAGGTACATGAAATCATACAACATGGTTCATATCAGGTTGACGACGATATACTCGCACGTAAAAAACAGACTGAATTTGATTTCTATAGTACACTGAGAGAAAACTTTACGAAAAATTACCCTGAACTGTGGTAAATAAAAATGTGACGTACGACTCTTTATTTTAATAATTTTTCCAATACCTAGTAAAAACAAAAGAATTCAGCAAAAACTACTGTCGTAGTATACTTACTAGAGTAAAAATAACGTCAGAAACGTTCATTCGTCATTTTTTTACTACCGGTACCGGTACCTACATTATAACTGTTAGAAGCCCAATTTTTCCTCAAGTTTTTTCTTCTCAGTGTACTGCGATGAAATCAACGGAAAAATTAATAAATAAAAAAAGAAAAAAGTCTCTAGGAACGGTATTTAAAAAATAATCAGCAAATTTAAATCAACTGCAAAATTAGTGCAACGTGTTTTAGATCTACCTAATTTTAATTTTCCACTGAAGAACCGGCGAGAGGCAAACATGGCCAAGAAAGAAAATCTCGCTGTCTAAACTAAAGTTATTCTCGACTAGATACGAGATATAGGTAGGTACCTAGGTATATTCGATGCGATAATACCGGTACCAGGTCCTTCCACTCTCTTATTGTTCGAAAATAGGTAATGAGTTATTTTAATTGATTCTGAACTCGAAAAAATCTGTATGAAATTGCGAGTACGACATACAAAATGAAAATACATCACATAATGAGTGAACAAAAGGTATAGGTAGTGTAGATAGGTACCCCTCATCAAAAATAATATGTATCAGTTTCGAGGGAAGGATATTCCGAAGAGTAAACGCGCAAGTTTTCGCAATCAATATCATGACGATTGCGATGCAACATGTTACTGTATAATAATTACTTACCTATACAATTTCGTGGACATATATATTTTGCTTTTTTTGTTTTCAAATTCGGACTATCAAAACGTTCAAGCCTATATAAGCAGTGTTTCTCAAACTCGATTTCGCGGCTCAAAGTGTGCCGCGAGATTACTTATGAAGCAAAATTAGGAAAGAGAGAAAAGAAAAATAAGAGGAAGAAGTGAATGACCCAGCATTGGAAGCAAATTTGTCCATACAAGGGCGAAATGAAACAATAATATCCTCGGAGAATAAAGTGGAAGGGTTTAAGAAGAAAGTTGAGATTTGGAAAAAGTGTATTCAAAGGAATGACCTACAGAACTTCCCGGCTTTGTCCAGTTTGGTTAATGATGGAAAAGAGTTCGGCGTTGTGAAGGAGTTAATTATTGATCATATTTCTAACCTTGCAACCACAGGTTGAACCATTACTTTTCGTCTTCTTCACTCGAGAAAATAAAATGGGTACAGAACCCCTTCCTTTTCTGCGATGAGAGTCAGAGCAGCTTCGCTTATGCCTGCGAGGAACATAATGAATTCATTGACCTGTGCTGTGACTCGTTGCTGAAGAAGCGGTTTCAGAAGATGGAGGAGCTTTCTCCTTCGCTATGGCTAAGTTTGAGGTCGTCGTATCCATCGCTCGTTGGAAGGGCAATGGAAGTTTTGTTGCTCTTTCCGTCCTCGTACTTGTGCGAGTAAGCGTTTTCTTGTAAGCTTACATTAAAACCGAAATCAAGAAATCTGCTGCATTCCTTGGAGGACGACATGCGCGTATGTTCGTCGGTGGTGAGACCAGACGTGGAAGCGTTATGCCGAAAAAAAACAAGCCCATCCATCGCATTAATCATTAATTTACTGTTTTTACATTTTTTCGCGATTTGATCCACACTTATCATACATCTTTGTATATCGTAATTTTATTAAATTTTTATCCACTGTGTGCCGCCAAATTTTCGTTTAACGTTTACTGTGCCGCATATGCCTAAAAAGTTTGAGAAACACTGCTATATAGGAAGAAAACGACGCGACGCTCCTCACTCTTCGACCCTTACTGTAAGAAATACATTATAAGTAATATAGCTCACCAATACATAATTTAATTCTCATTTTGTGCCAACTAATCACTAACTTATCAAAATTGGACAGTAAAGTTATACCTAGGTGCCCCTGGTTTATCTCTAAATGTGCGTAATTACACTAGGATTATAAGAGGGTCGCTCGATATACCTAAAACTGAACGAAGTTGAAAAGAACTTAACCGCGAGATTGGGGAACTGGTACAAGCGGGCTGAGTTTTCATTTCATAACTCAACTTTTTCCAATAAGTATTTTCTATCAAGATCTTTCCTTAACCTCAATCGGTGACTCGTTCAAAGAGAGAAGATTTTTAGGCGACATAAAAAGAGAGGGGTTTGCTAGCGATGCGATGCGATGCGATGCGATGCGATGTAAAACACAGGCGCGCGGTGTGGCGAGGTTTTCAAATGCATCTAGACGAGTGGGAAAAGAAAGTGACTTTAGAGGTGAATTTTCTACATTTTCTTCGTCCGATCGCAAAAATAGTGTGTAAGTACTACCTATCTCCGGCTACAACTTTATACAAGAAAAATTCGTTGAAAAGACGTTGCAAAAGGTTTGAATGATATCCGCCGTCCAATGACCGTACTCGTAGGTGATACCTAGTCGTAAAACACGTTACACATCAACAGTTTTTGCTGTACTTGGGTAAGTACATACCAATCAAATGATAGACTACGTAAGTACCTATTTTTATGTTATACACATCATCACATACAGTAGACGTAAAACGATAGTATTGAAAACATACTGATTTGCAGAATCATTTTGAGAACCGTAACTCGAATTTTACACTGAACCCATGTACAGGTACCTAGTAATATATAGGTGTCAGTGTCACATAATAATTAGCCTATTCGCAGACCTATAGAATCAAAACTTCGTACCTATCTCTACTACAGGAAATTTTACAGCAGGCGTAAAAATTGTACCGCAATTAATTACTCGTACTTATGTGTATAATCGCTGTTATCAATTTTAATGCCTCTTGAAAAATTTCCGTAAGTGAAGAAACGAAGTTTTGATTCTAGGCCCGCGTGTATACATGTAGGTATGGTCGAAGCACTATAGACGCTAAACGTGATATCTTTACACAGCAATTGTAACGCGTTTTACAGCCCCTGTGCTCGCTCACGTTTTACATACCTGCACGTCACGCGAACCTATTTGTGAGTAAAAAAACAAAAAATGGTGTTGTATCGCGCCAAGGAAAAAAATTAGGTAAGTAGTTCAAGGCAAGTTCAACGATTTAATTTTCAAATTTTTGGTGTGGTGTGACATAAAATAATATGATTGTTATACAGACACAAGGTTTGTTTATGAATTTTGTACGTTTTGGGTAGTTTGTTCACTTGGCTACCGGTACCCCTTGTTTTGCAAACGTTGAAATTTGGAACACTCACAAACTTTGTTTAGTATTACAGTATAGGTAGGTAAGGACCATTACCTTGGTAAAATAGGTACATTGCAAGGGGAATTCATAAGCAGGTAGGTAGGTAGGAGGGTAGATAATTTAGACCATACAAGAGGTAGACCGAGTATCGGCCATAAAAAAACGGGTACAATAAGTAATGCGTTGAATGATGGCGCAGACTTGTGGCAAACATGATGAGAAGATAAGAAGCACTGAGCTCTCGCAAAGTATTGCAACGCGGATGAACGCGCGGACGAGAAAAACACGTACTTAGTACAGCATCTCTTTGCTCGGCAGTCAACCATGGCCCAGTCAATCGTGCTGCGCCCATTAAAAAAGTGAATTGATGTTCAGCGCCTCTTATTTTCTTGTTATCTTCTTATCGCATGTCTCCCGTTCAATGATTCATTACCTTGCTCGGTCTACATAAATACTGGATAAGTATTTCAAAGTGAGGTACCTACTAAAAATTTTGACATTCTTAGCGTTACCTATCAAAAGATTTAATTTAATACCTAGATACCTAGCTTGGTATAAGAGCTCGACTAATCTGAAAAAACCGTCAATTTTATAGATTATACTTAGTAGACGGTCATAATTTATGTGAAAAAACTTTTTTTATAATACATGTGGCGAAAATGTTTTTCCCGTAGCGAAAATCGCGTCAGTGGTGCCATTTAAATAATAATTGAACATTAAAACTACTTATAACAAATTCTACTTTTCAGAGTCTAATTTTGCTTCATGTATTATAAAAAGTATTGTTTGTAATTTGTGTCGAAAAACAATATTGTAACTCATCGCTCACTATCCACCCTTTGCTCGTTCCAATATTGCTTGTTTTCGCCTGCACTCATTACAAAATGTACTATTTCCCTTCTACAGTAAATGGCCGAGGCTAATAGAAGAGTCCCATTACATAGAGATTCATTCTTTTTCTTAGGTAACTAAATAGGTACAATCTCTTCGCCAATTCTTTCAGGATATCGAGCAACAAAATAATACAAATTTCAAGATTTGAAAGGATACTTTTCTACTGATCAATCGTAGCCTATACCACAGTCTGCTAGGGATCAACGTCATCAAACTACAGAAAAAGCAAATGCAGCTAACGGCTGCAGACCCAATCCTAAAGTTTTTATTTAGATGGAATCCTATTTGCAGGGTGCGGTGACTTTAGGCAGTGCTGACGACGAAAGAAGGATAGTATAACAACGATGTTTAAAGCGCATATGCCACTTGCGCCAAAGAACTCGAAAGCAGGTAAAATGTACATCCATCTTGTTATCTAGAAAACCAAGCGTAGCCAAATGGAGGGGTTAAATCAGTTGAAAAAAAAAAAAAGCTCACACAAAAACGTGAGCACCATCAACTTCTTCAGTAGGCAAACTGAAGAAATTAATATTGTTATAATCAATGATTAGGTATTAAATTGGGCCAAAAAATAAACCACCATAAAAACTTGATATGTACATACAGTACAAATAGATTCAACTTTTCAGTCGGATACAATGAAAAAAACCATAAATAAATTGGTGGAACCGGGTGTAATAGCTCACTTTTTAAGTTACATACCGGTAATATAAAAAGTCGGTGAAAAAACAAGTGCGTCCATTTTACCAACTCGCGAGCTCCTTATTTGGGCAAGCTTGATCTTTGTTAATAAGTATTGAAGATAAAGTACTAGTCGTAATAACTTTTTTTTATTTAACCCTTTTTACCAAGAGAATACGATGAATAAAAATCAAGGTTTTAACAATTAGGTATCTAAAGGATCTATTTTTTGTCCAGTTAGCGAAATTAGAGAGCGCGCACTCATTGTCGCGCCTCGCGCGAATCATTTCTTGCATTATAGTGCGCCCTACAGGTGGCGGAACAAATAGGTGCTACTGACATACGTACGTATTCGATACTAGTGTAATTTCTAATTTAGCCAAGTACTTACATTTTATTTAAAGGTCGACCCAACAGTCGAGGACCTATGGCATTGGCTAACTCCGTTTCAGTTTTTCCACCAGTACCCAGCATCACAGTCGATAAAGTTTTCACTATATTTAAAGGAGCGAATACAATATTTCCTTCTGTGGTGGAGCATTTTGATAGTATTCGATCCAAATTCAAGGCCAAATTATTTATACTGTTTTGTACAATCTGAAAATGAAATATTAAAATTTTTAAATTAGGTATCTTATTAAGAATAGCGTTTGGTTGATAATATACAAGAAGCCTAAGTTGAAGATGTAATAAGTAAGTAATATAACATGGTTCCACAGTGAGTAATATTTAATTTTAGTGAGGTGCAGAAAACGGTAACGGTATCTGACTTCCTAAGTTGCACTGCATAAAATTTAAGAAGAAAAAAAAAAAAAGAAGATATTGTTTTAAACGTCAATCTGTGAGCCATTTTCAGAGAGAGTCTGTGTGAACGATGGTACAAGATATAATTATTATATTTCTAACAATCACAAATTATCCTTACGTAGACGTATAGATTGTAAGTATTCTATATTTTGTTCAAGCTGAAAGAACAAATATTTGTTTCATTAGTAAAATAGTATGATCAAAAAAGGCCTTTTTTTCAGAAAACGGCACGAAAAGTATCTTTGATAGAACAGAAAAACAACGGCTTCAAACCATGTACCTAGAAACGAGACGAATTTGTGCTATGCATGCACTCAGGAATGTCTGCGCATTACCTACTACGTATCTGCATTGATACTTCGAATAAGTATTTTAAGCTGCCTGCTGGGAAAACCATATTTGAGCGTCCTCTTTGCACATCTCTGGCTTACTCTACCGAGCGGTTTTGTCCTAACAAGTTTCAGGGCTGATAGTAGGTATTGAAGTCATTGAATCCAAAAACGCAATCTCCAAAAGAAGAGCAATTTTCTGGTAATTGCCCTTTTATTTTTTTTATTACACCACCTACCCAACCAATTTTTGAAATTCTCCCGCCTGGGAATATCTGATTGACTCAGCAATATAAACAGCTTTCTGCACACCCGAACTGGAGTCATTTATCTACAAATCAATAAGGACCACGTACACCCAATCTCCAATCCATAACCACCATCCCCCCCTCCAATTCACTCCCTATCACATTTCAAGGCTCCGAACATCTCTTCGACCAAGACGGCAACATCGCATGTACGCATCTCTCCCCAATTACCTCTCTCCGAACGCAAACAAATTCTCGCTGTTGTTCATGAATTTAAACACGTCTTCCCTACCAATGATGCAAAATTAAATCCCATAGACGTTCCTGGCTACGAAATACCTTCGTTAGACTATAATCCAGTTGTCAGTCAAAAGTATGCTTTAGGACCAAGAGAGCAGCGAGAAATCATTCAAGGATTTTTAGACAAATTTCTCGAATGTGGAGTCATAGAACCCTATCTTCGTCCGAAAGAAGAAAGATGGAAAATTTCGCCTCATCTGCGACCTCCGATAAAGTTAACGCCAAAATAGCAAGTGATTGCAACACAACACAGTCCGTCCGGTAGTCATCCTAGAAAAGTTAGCCAACGTGAAATACATCAGTTCTTTCGATATGCTTTTTGGATATTTCCATCAGATAGCATTATCTCATTCTTCTCATGAATATACTTACAGCATTTGAAGGGCACAGGGAAAAAAGGAGGAATGTCACATAAAAATTTTCGCACAAAAATACGTAAAAAAGTTGTAGTTCTACGTTTCAGTCTTCTGTTATCGATATGTTTTTACGCTAAGAACATGTCTAGAGATGATTCTCTCGCAAAAACATGTCGATAACAAAAAACTGAAACGTAGAACTACGACTTTTTCGCGTGTTTTTGGGCGAAAATTTTTATGTGACATTCCTCCTTTTTTTCCCTGTGCCCTTCATTTGGATTTATGGGACAACTTTACCATTACATAAGACTTGTTCAAGGATTGAAATGTAGCTCTGCTGCAACTTGCCTCATCCTCGATCAAATTTTTGCAGATCTAATTCACAATGGTCAATTCATTAACTTCATTGATGATTTCTGTACTTACGGTGAATCTTTAATTTCCCAAAGCTCTAGCCAATCTCCGAGTTGTACTTCAACGATTATCCGACTACAAGTTCTACATCAATAGGCCTACTACCAAAAGCACTACTATCTTCGCATCCGAAATCGCTATTCTAGGCTTTCATGTCTCGAAAAATACAGTTTGCCCTTTCACCAGAAATATTGAGGCCATCCTAAAATTGAAACATTGCACCAACGTACGTCAAGTCCGTAAATTACTCGGTATGTACGGTTATTTTCGTGGTTTCATCCAAGATTACGCAGTGAACTCATTAAACCCCTGAACAATTTACTCAAGAATTGTGGCAAAAACAAAAAACAACCTATAATAATTTGGCTTCCCGAACATCAGCACGCATTCGATAGACTCGTCCAAATCATTACTAACCCCCCTGTTCTCCAATTATTCAACCCATCCAAACACATTTTCGTTGAAACTGACGCGAGCAAAAACGTAGTGTCAGTGGAGTCCTCTCTCAAGTCTGTCCCAAGACCGGCCTACGCCATTCAGTTTTCTACTAGCTACTTCTCTGCTCTCAAAGAAACAAAAAGAGGACGATCATCTTACGACATCGAATTGGACGCTATCTGCCGTACTTTCACTGCCTTTCGACACTACCTTGCACTCACCCATCTCACGCTACTTTGAAACAATGAAGTCCTAGTCAAACACTGTCTACAAGGTAAAACATTCAATGCTCGCCGAATTTCTAAACTCAACGACATAGTCGGAGAATTTTCCTTTGATATTGAACACATCAGTTCAGCCCAGAATGTGTTAGCCGATTATTTATCAAGAAACGACTTTCAAAACCACCATTCCCCTCCCTACTCACCTCACGCGAATGAACTTGTGAAACGTGTGATGGATCATCTCAATCTCTCCATGAAAGCTAAACTCAGTGAAAGCTACACGCCATCAACACTTCCCACAGCTGTCAAAAAACATTACTCAAGCCCACAATCTGGCTCGCCATCCATTTCTTCCTGGACAATGTTCCCCCTTCCACCTCCTGTACGGATTTGAACCCAAGCCCCTCGAACGACAATATTACAAATACGTTAACCCTTCACCTTATCCAGAGAACAAGAGTTACAACGAATAAACATACTTATTTTGGGAATCCATTCCCTCTAATTCTTCACGCCAATTTTGAACAATATTCTAAATTCTACAATCGTAAACGAAACCAAAGAGAATATTCCATCGGTGACCTTGTCTTTGTCAAAAAAATTCAGAACTCCAAACTCGATTGCCAAATTTTATGACCCTCAAAGATGATGATGGAAAAGAGAGATTGTTTCCGACACGTTACGGGACATCATAATAATAGAAAAGAAGTTTTCACTGCGTAGCCCGTATATATATATATATATATATTTTTTTTTTTTTATACGGGCTATGCAGTGAAAACTTCTTTTCTATGATGATGGAACTCGATATATGGTTCACATTGAATATTTAAAAAACCCTACTACTCACGTCCTGTTAACGAATAATAATACCTACTTAACCTTGCACGAATAAATTGAAAAATTTCATTTCACGAATAATCATTTTTCATTTTATCTTAAATTTAGTTCGAACACTACCAACGAAACTTCTCGAGACTTCTTTCCCTACCCCTCTTTTCCTTATGGGCCCTAATTTCCTCTCTTTTCCTTCACCTTTTCCTCATATATACAAAAATATTGAATCATTCTCTTTCTCTGTGCGATAAAATTATACAAATCTCTATTACCTATTACTATATTATAAAAATAAAGAATAAAATCTTGGACAATTAAATAAATTCACACTTTAACTTCAATTACGCGCGATTCTTACTATTATTCATATTAAGCTTATCTTTTTATGTCGACAACCACACTTACCGGTATTCCCCATCCTTCATAATACCACTGCGTTTACCTCTTAGACTTACATTCTAACTTACATTTATTTTTATTCTTACTCCTTTACGTGCTTTACAATAGTTTAAATAATGTATAAGTCTCTGCACTTCATCCAACTGTACGCCTTTTCTTCCCTTTTCACTAAACCTCCAGATGGAACCCAACAAAATCGAGTACATGATCCAGCTCTCCGGATTTACCATCAATGGCATTTTACAAACCAGTTTGACACCGCAATTAGCCAATATACTCCCAAACTTCTCAATATTGCCACATTTTTTTTACCGCATTCTTGCGCAGCTACTCCTTCCACCACATCTATCTACGGTCAGAAAAATGCTTGCGTCATTTTTCTCTGGCGCTGATGGGTGTACTTGTCAGATACAAAATCGTACATTTTTGCATCTCTTCCTATACCGCTGCATTCCTCACGCAATAAGGATTCATTGCGTCAGCATATCTACTACTCGTTCTAGACAAAGCCGCTATTTTTTATACTTTTGTATTAGGTACTCATACGTTTCCAGAACCATCTCTACTGTGTCTCCCTCCACCCTGCTCTCAAAATTTGATTCAACCACCAAGACCGACGTCCTCTCCTACATCCACTTATCACACTACAGTCCAATCCACCCTTCCAGTGTCTCGCGAAACCACTTTTTCTATCTCTTGCGATATTTGCCCTACAAAATCGTACCATCTCTTCACGAGTACCTATATAATATTATAACGCTACAAGGGAACGAAGTGAGCGATATTTGAACGAGCGCTTCTTAGCGACCCAAGCCGTGGCGAGGGTTGCTATGCAGCGCAAGTTCTTTGGCGTACTTCGTTCTCGGGTGGCGTTTGCTATTTTTTGGTTCACGTGAATAAACGTGATAGAGTTGATTTACATTTAAAACTCTTAACAAAATTCAAAACATTTGTTACCATTTTTGTCTTTGTTATAGAATTACACTCGTTTTGTTTTCTTCAATTTTGTTCCGTTTTTCAGCTGAAAAAGTGTTCATTTTTCTTTTTGTTATGCTTGAAAATGTAGTGAGTTTGAAGTAAAGTAACTTTGCTCAAAATACTTGACTTTTGTTTTTCGTTCTAGAATTCTCTGTGATAGGCCTACCGAAATGAATTTTCATTTTTCTTTCGTTCACTTCAGACAGAAAAATTTTGTTAATTTCGTGATTCGTTTTTGTACAGCATCTCTGATAAAAATTCCATCTTTGAGATTTTACTTTTTAGTGAGATTAATAATTGAATCCGGAAAAGAATTAGGTAGCTGGTGATTCCAAGCAAAAATATTCATTAATTTTATTAAAGTTGATGGGAGAAGAAGTCATTAAACTAAAAATACAATCAATAAGAAGAGTGTTTTTAAAGAGCAAGAAAGGAAAAAATTGGAACACCAATTCACAGTTGATAAGTCAAACCAAAGGTCAAACCAGATGAAAACGCATAATATCTTCCTTCGCTTGGCTTGATCTGCGTATGTAGGCCTAATACAAATGTCACTTGTATGTCACTCGGTCACTGCGCTCAATCTGCGTACAACTGTTTGTCACGTACCTACGCAAAGCGCATTGCGCATACTCAACGGCGCAGCCGCGATATACAAATATGTAAGAGTGTCTAATTCCCTTGTGAAAATATAACGCGTGTAACTTATTCCCTACGAACGAAAAACGCGACTTCGCTCCCTGTGACGAAACGCGTAGAGTATGTGTATTTTCATAATGGACCCTCTTTCTACCTTGTTTCCTCAGTCGCACTTATAGAATTTGGTATCATAGTTTTCTTATTTAAATTCATTTCAATTCTGTGTGCTTATTCTGTAGTAGATATCTGAAATTAGATCGAACCCTGTCTTGTCAGAGCAATCACATTGACCCCAAATCCCTCTGACAGTAGTTTTGACCTATCCGTACCGGGGCAGATTCACTCCAACAATATTGGAGCAAGGATACCACGCCCTGTCCGATGACGTTAAATGTACAGTAAGTGGAACTGAAGAGCTTCGACGTTTGTAGTTTTCTGTATTCTTACTTCTGAAATAGGAAACAATGTTTCAACCTTCCAAAGAGCGAAAGCAGGTGGGATGTCCATGGTTCTTGGATCACCGCTTATTTTTCATTCTTTTTGGCAAAGATGTAGAAACGCGTACGAGTTTCAATCCTTACTGACTTTTCCATTAAAAAATTGGGTACGGTATTGCTCCCGACGCGACACAGTAGTGGCAAAGAGGCTTGGAAATGAATTTTCTTAACGTTTCATGTAGGTATCCCATATTATCAATGTGAGACTGATGGAGAAATTTCAGGTTTCCCAAAATAAAGGCATAATGGAGTGGATTTTCTTCTTAAACGTGATCAAGTTATGGTCTTCTAGCTGAAGTTGATTATGTTTTTTTTTTTTTTATTATTATCTCTTTTTCTTTTTGTTTTTTTGACAGGTTTCATGTCTTTTCTCTACCCCCCTATACCCGGAAAATTGTGCGGGCGTGCGGGCGTCCGGTCGTGACCTTGGGACTTGAAGGAATTTAGGGTGAGGTTAGGTTAGGTTAGGTTTAAGGACTTGTAAAAAATTTGTATACCTGGTGGGTAATTTGAAAATATACGAGCACCACCCCCTTACTCTTTCTCTTTGTAGTACATTGGGTGTACCTATACTAGGTGTCTCTGTAGTTTCTAGCTCATCTTAATATAATTAAAAGGCTGAGGCTAGATTTATGCTAGGCTAAGAGAACTCCGAGAGCCATTATGAAGCTATAAGCTTGTACCGTCATAAGTTGGTAACGTCCCCTGTCTCATCAATTTGAAATATACTAAACTAGCCTAAAATACTCTAAAGTAGACTTATACTAGACCAAGAAGCGGGACAAACGAACGGAGCGAGTGAGTCCCAAAAAGCAGTCAGCCTAAGTGCTCTAAAGATACTAGACCAAGAAGCGGGACGAACGAGCGGAGCGTGAAAATTTTGGAAATTTTCAAACTATGAAAAGTCTCAGACGACCTGTGAAAAGACATGAAACATGATCTTTATATTTGGGTGTGATTTATCGGAACGGCAAAAAATTCTGAATTGAAGGTAAAATATGTCGTTTTCAAGGAGTAATAAAATGTACCACGCATAGAAAAACATAGAACGGCAAAAAAATATGTTGTACTGCTTTTAAAAATAAGTGAACAATAGAAAAACATATTGCACGTGGGCAAAAACGCGGAACGGCAAAATATTATTGTTGTCCCTGTATTAATGGGAGAATTGAAACGAGAGAATTACATGCAAAATAAATAAAGTACATTCATACGACACAGTACTCTTGTACTATTGAACGAGGAGCGCTCGCTTAGCCTTGGCTGGGCGTCCTCGCTTGCGCTTACGTCCCAAGGTATTGTTTTAGCTTCAGCCGGCACCTCAAGAAGTTTCAACCTGATAGCAATGCCTAAAATATGCTTACAAGAAGACTGCTTCAGGAAAACGGGACAAGAGCAAGAAGAATTGTGCACGGAATCCGCAATAAATTCGATGACCCAAATGCTGGTACTATGACTACAGAATTCCGAAAAATTAGTCCATTTTCCATCCTTGGTCTGGAATTGTGTAACAACGTCCACGGTTAGAGGTGATCCAAATGAAGAAGAAGAGACAAAATATTTTTGTTTTCCCACATCATGGGGTTGCTGTAGAATTTTGCGGTTTTCAAAGGCCCACTGAAATGCCTTAGTCCACGTACTTAATGGTACTGCAGGAACTGTCGAGAATGTAAGGCAGTTTAACGTAGTCGGTTTTCGGCATTCCGACCACGATTCAACGCGATCAGTTATAGAGTTGAGGAATTGGCCGAGCGGTAGGCGTTCTCGCAGCGTATGTTCTGTTTTAATTACTGCGTTCGTCGACTCTAACCCGTTGTTTGTCGAGGAGTGACCAACCGATGCCCCCTCGTACTACGAGTAGTCTTTGTCCAGCCATTGACGTTTGAAATACGACACAAACTGCGGATGAATACTTCTCCATTTTTTTACAAACAGCGCCGATGCCTTTGAAAATGTATCCGCGTCTTTAGAACACT
Organism: Aspidiotus destructor; assembly: GCA_035079395.1. NCBI lineage: Eukaryota > Metazoa > Arthropoda > Insecta > Hemiptera > Diaspididae > Aspidiotus > Aspidiotus destructor. The sequence continues at coordinate 60,002,434 of JAVHKZ010000002.1, read as the reverse complement.
GAAGCGCATCAATATCCGCCTTCACTTAATAGGAACTTCTCTTACCCGTCTTCGGCATTGTTTTTAAATATTTCGCTATGTTCTTCACCACGTGGAAATAACATTGCAACCTTACAGACGGCTCACCAAAAACCTTCACAAATCCCGCTGTTATTGCCTCACATCCATCCGCTAGTAGCACTGAGGGAAGCCACTCAGGATTGTACGTATTTAAGGCTCTGAAAATGAAAGCGAAGTCGGCAGTGCTTTCGCCATTACACAGGGCTAACGCAAATGGGTGAAATTTTCGTTCTCGATCACTTGTACCGACAACGAATAGAGGATATCCCTCCCACACCGCACCTTATACGTTGCGTTCGTTTGAACCATATTCGAAAGAAGTAATTGACTGAGTAGACGAGGAGTAGAAATAACAATTTTAACATCTTGTTCATCCGGATCCATCGATTCGGCGACAATCGGGTAGTCGAGAACAAACACTTCATCTTCATTGCTGGGCATTGTTTGTTTCGAAACACACCACTCCCGTAAATCATTTGCAAAAATTGAAAATTGTTGCAGGTCCGTACTTCTCATTTCTGTAAAATATACGTTTATGTTGTACACATGTTGTGCGATGTTTAGGGTACTAAGTAAGATACACGTCATACCGTAATGTCCGTAAAAATGTAACTAGTTTTGACTTCGGTGGTTCGGGGAGATGTCTCTTACGAAATGCATTCAAAATAGCATTCGGTTTCCGGATGCCATCCTCAAACTTTTCCCGAACGATAGACTTCATGTCGTCAGTGAGACCTCGTCGTTGATCATTCGCGTGATTTTCATGCTCGGTTGGTACTCTGAACTGTGACACCTTGCTGCTGGAGGCGTGATATAACAGGTATAACCCGGCTGGGTATTCCGCCACTCGATATGAACCACCTGTACAACGATACTCAATTCTCAGGCCCTCGGCTGTATTTTGAGATGAGCATTTTTTCCACAGAGATTTGTCAACTTGCTCCTCTGCTTCCTTGGCCGAGTTGAATTCCGCGTCTTTCAACCAAACACGACCGCGTCCTCGCCTTCTTTTTGATGGTGGTTCACTTACTATTTCGTCGTCACTATCAGTTATCCCATCATTGAAATCATCCAAATGGGTTAGGTCCATAGCTCCGCGCTTCTAATTACCGTACCGAGAAGCGATATTGTAAACGAGAAGTGTTCATGAGACTAAATTCAGCGCCAAAACCTACTCTGTTTTGTTGATAAGATGTTGCGGCTGTGAACAAGTTTCCGCATGAGCTGCGCAGTTGATTTCATTGTTTTTTACTTTCATGCACGAATATGACGTGTTCATGAATATGTTATCCTCTTCAATACGTTTTCCGAAGAAGGTGATTTATCTTGCATAAAAAAATTCATCTCTTTTTTTTTGCCGTGACAAAATGCTGTTCAGTACGCCAAAAATGTTGTTTACTTTTGCAGTGAATAATCACTAATAATTGCAGCCGAATCGCTCTATTTAGGAGTTGATTTTTTTAATTTTTTGCCGCGCATTAATGTATTTTTTGCAGCCTATATAATTATTCCCCTTTATATTTTTGGCAACGCCAAGAAATCCTTCCTTTTTATTTATTCATTTCCCAATACCTGATTGAAATTTCGCGCTGAGTCTGAAAAAGAAGGTAGAATGTCTCGACAAAGCACTTAAGTGACTGAATGGGCCGGGCCCATGGAGGGTCAGAATTTTCTAAAATTGAAGATGTGGTCCTTTTTGATAATTGTGGGATTACTTGACTAAGCACCAAAATGACTGAATGGGCCCAAGGAGGGTCGAAATTTTCCAAAATCAAAAATGCGGTCATTTTCGACTTTAAGTTCGAATCTTCGATAAAATTTTGCACTGATTCCAAAAAAACATGTTGAAATCACTGAAATACGCACCAAAATGATGAATCGAACAAAAAAGAGTTAAAATTTCCCAAAATAGAAAATGCGGTCATTTTTGACATTTTCCTCGAATACCTCATAAAAGTTGGGGCTGAGTCCAAAAAAAAAGATGGTGAAGTGACTCAATGAAGCACTAAAATAATTAAATTTACCCAATGAGAATAATTTACTGAGAAAGGCATTCAGTCTCGGCCAAAGGAGGCTGAAAATAAAAATGGGATTATTCTTAAATTTATAGTATCAACTCTCCAATTTAGGTAAGTTGGAAAAAAAGTTTCGGAACGACTCAAATTGGAAAATGATGCAATCAATAATAACACCTTGATTCTCTAATAATTTCCTTTCAGACAGATAAAATATTGTGAGCAGAGTTCAGACAAAATAGTCCGAAATTCCTTGATCATTGATACAACTGGAGCTGGGTAAAAACTTGGAGACATTCACTTTCTCAAACTGCAGAAAGGCTTAAAAACAATGAATTTTTCCGAGTCCGTCAGAGAGGATTTATACGTGAAATCATTGACAGACCTCAGGGAAAATAATCAAAAAACTACCTGAGCAATGAAAAGTCTTGAGCAGCCTCAAAACTGGAGGTCATTCGCTCTTTGAGACAGGTGAGGGAAGTCACTCTATGAATTTTTGAAGTACTTTGGCCATTCTTATGGACCCCCTTATGAAATTGTCTCCAGGGTTTCCATCTGCCCTTCTACACAGACTAACCACATGAATTATTGAAAATTGACAATGACGATGAGAAGTCAGACGCATTGATACAAAATTGTCTTTACGATTTTGAATCGTTCTGTCGTATTATAGGTAGGTACCTAAGTAATACAAACTGCGTTACCTATAAGCTAATTTACAATAATTATTGAAATTTGATTTTATTTCGCATCACCTTTCAATTTTAAAACAGATGGTTTAGTATACCCCTACGTACCAACCTATCTCAACAGTCGAGTTGAACAAAAGGAAAGGGTGGAGAAAATTTTTTCTCGATGCTTTGAAATTTGTACCTTTGTACTTACGCCGCTGACGACGCAACGATTAAGATGTATCCTCTGTACAATTAAATCGAGTTAGATCAGAAAAATATATTTCCACACTCTCGACCCACGCCACTCAATCAGAAAAAGAAAATGATTTTAAAAAAATCTAAGAGACTCACTTCACTCTTTTCCCTGGGTGAGTGTCGAGGCATCACGCTTCAAATCACGAAGAATGTATTCATCCATCAATCCATTTCTTACTTCATCATTATAGATCACAAATTCCCATCCAAAGCCTTCTCTAACCAGCTTTATTTTGTTTCACAAGTGTGCTTTCAGAGAAACATGATAACAGTATCATCCCGATCACAAAAATGCAACAAATAATTATCCGGACGCTTTTAAGCGAAACCCGACCAAGCGACATGATAACAATCTGGAGAATTGGAGAAATGTTCATCCTACTACAGGGTGAGGCAAAAAGCGATGTTACCAGTTAAATGGGAGTTTGCGCTAAATCCGCTGTAGCGCGAAAACGCGAAACGTTAGACATAGGCCTACAGTTTAAAAGTACAAAATTTGTGTTTCAATCTTATCTTTAATTTGAGCCACATGCGAAGTTTCTACGACTTTTCTGAGCCGAGTTACTTATGGAGCAAAATGTGCCAAAAATTCATCAATTTGCCGAAATTAAAAATTGTTCCATATTCCATATTTCATCTGATTTCAATGTGAAGTTTCAATGTGAAATTTAACGCTGATTCCGAAAAAAATACCCAAATAACCCTATGAAGCTTGAAAGTGGGGGATTTTTCAATGTTTCATGCAAATTAGTTAATTTTCGGCACATTTTGGTCCTTAACTCGGCTCAGAAAAGTCGTAGAAACTTCGCATGTGGCTCAAATTAAAGATAAAATTGGAATACAAATTTTGTACATTCAAACTATCTATACGTCGAACGTTTCGCGTTTTCGCGCTACAGCGGATTTAGCGCAAACTCCCATTTAACTGGTAACATCTTTTTGCCTATCACCTGGTATCTAGGTGGAGATTCTCCTATTCCCCAGATCGTTATCATGTAGCTTGGTTGGGGTTCGCTTATATAAGCGTCCGTTTAGCCGAAAAAAAAAATAGCTTCTCATTAAAAAGAAAAAAACGACTTGTACGTCTACCTAAGATATCTTTTTTGATTTCAGCTAAATAAGCTTTAAATTTACTTTTTATAGCACGTAGGTATAGGTATATAAAATGTACCTATTAATCATCAAATTCACGATGAAAAGTTGATTAAAATCTTGTGTGCACGAATGAACAGAAATAAAATTTCAAATACCTACAACGAAAAACAGAAACGCAATTTAAAGATGTTAAAAAAGAAGTCATGAGTAGTGCGTAATTTTTTTTTTTTTTTTTCTTTTTGTTTGAAAAACGGATGCTAAGTAGGTACTTATATAAGTGTATGAATTGTCATAGAAATGCTAGTGGAATACAAAGAATTACCTACGATTAAATCTTACGTTTACCTAGCTACCTGGTTTATGAATGGAATAGTAATTATCAGTTATACATCAATCATCGCGTTAATTTGCGATGAGTCGATGAGTGTTGGGAGATGAACCCTTTTTTGGTGCAAAATTGTTTATTTAGTAAGTAAGATGAAAAGAAAATCAGTTTTAGATACTTTTGGAAATACGTAGATCAGATTGAAGTTTAGAAACTCGTATTATAAAATGTAGCCACATATAATCTTATATCCGGGGCTCCGGATCCCAGACGGTAGATGAAAGTCAGGAGGAAGTATAGCCTATTATCATGCACTAAAGATACAAGGAAGCGCCTCATTCCCTTTGGATAGTCAATTAGATATCTCTCCGAGAGTACCTACCTAAAGTAGCGAATATGGCTAGTTTGAGTTTGGAAATGCCACGTTTTGAAGAGTAAAACATAAAAACGAGAAAAAAAAAAGTGAGCGTGATGATAAAGATCGAAAAATCGTTCAACGTTACCACAGACTGCTCCTTTTCTTTCTTTTACTCATTTCAGTCAGAATCCAAGTCTTGAATCATATATAAAAAATAAAAAAAAAAAAAAAAAAAAAAAAAACAATATGAAATACTTAAGACTGATCGAAGGGAGAGAAAATATGCCACTTTCAGAATTTTTCCGCAAAAAAGATTCCTCATGGGGTTAATTCTTGAAGTTGTTCAAAAAGTTTCATCATGCGTCTCATTTATGCTTACGAATTATACTTAGGTAAGATATAATCAGAATACGTCAGCCTAGTTCCAAACCATTGTAACTCCGTTTGACCTTGTCTGGAGAATCAGCTGTTTGAAAATTCAAAAATTCCACTGAGCAAAAAGTTGGGAATAAGAGATTGCGTCATTCACAGTTGAAATCAAACCTGTATGGTCTTCTAGCTTTGGTGGCGTAGTTATGTAGAAGTAGGTATCATTCTCAAATTTTTGCTCTGCGGAATTTTTAGAATTTTTAAACAGCTGATTCTCCAGACAAGGTCGAATAGAGTTAAGTACAATGGTTTGGAACGAGACCGACGAATAGTCGAGATAGGCTAGATAAGTTCAAAGGCTCACATCATGAACTAGTACAATAATGTTTGGGTAGAAGAGAAAGAAGAAGAAAAAAATTTTCTGGCGTAGCCAAATGAATAAAGATCATGTTTCATGTCTTTTATAAGGTAGCATACTCCACTCGTTTGCCCTCTTCTTGGTCTACTATAAGTCTACTTTAGTATATTTCTGGCTGATGGGATTAGGGGGCCTCACTCGCTCCTCTCGTTCGTCCCGCTTCTTGGTCTAGTATAAGTCTACTTTAGAGTATTTTAGGCTGACTGCTTTCTGGGACTCACTCGCTTCGCTCGTTCGTCCCGCTTCTTGGTCCATTATGAGTCTACTATAGAGTCTAGTATAATGCTAGCATAAGCCTAGTATACCAGTAGTTTACTGCACTGATCAAAGAAAGACCGAATATGCACGCACGCACATTTCCAACAAAATTAAGGTAGGGCTCGGAAAGAAAAAAATCCCACGTCCCAAGGTCACCTGCATGCACGCAAATTTTCAAATGAGTGCAGGGTCAGAGCAAAGACATGAAACATGTCAAAATTCTTGATTGAACCGAACTAGGTGGGGGCAATATTTGAAAGGAAGTTGAAGTCAACTGCAATAAGCCCAATTGATTAGTTTTCGCATGAAATACAGCATGTAGGTAAATTGAAGGATTAAAAACAGCAAAAGTATCAAGTTCAAATTAGATGCATGAGATTAAAAAAAAAAATAAGTTACAAAAAACAAACAAAAATAGAATTTATTAAGTTTGAATATCAATGAATCGTCCGGAAGATGAACAATGTTCAAGATTTCAGAATGACAAACGCGGTGTGTTACATAAATTTCAGAACTACGGTATGTATATCGTTGCAAGACAGAATACAGAAACCGTTAAGAGTCAAATGGGGCAGCCATGCAAACAACGCACGATTCTTCACTTCTACCAACCATTTAGTATTGCGTGCTCAAACCTTATTTTCAACACTCCCACTTATTCTACAAATCGTTCTTTCAATAATCATTTCCAGTTCAGCACCCTAAAATGTTTCAAAAATACTGTATTTCAAGAGTTCGTACCTATGTTACTACTTATGGTATAATTTTAGCTTCTAGAATGGTAGAAGATATATCCGTTTTTGCAATTTACGGTTTTCCATAATTCAATTTTACCTTACTCATTTGAGTATAAAATTAAATTCCAGAATTGGATTAAGTTTTGTGCATGCTGTAACTATGAACTACTCATACTCAAAAAGAGAATGAGAAATGTGAAATTCGTGGAAAGGAAAAATTAAGAAAGTTGGCCATTTTGGAAAAATACCAGGTCAGATATTCGGCTGAATATTCTTGTCAGTTTTGACGGAAAGTTTTTATTGACTTCAATTTCGGTCCTAAGAATTGGTACTTACATTTTTCTCGTCAGAAATAGGAGAAATTAGAATTTGGATTTTTTCAAGTTTTTTCTAAAAATAGTTTAGCCTACTAAATCTCTTTCTGAGCTCTTTTATTAAAGATGATCTTCTTATTTTTTTTTTATTTATTCATTTATTTAATTTTTGGACCGGCAATAAGTACCAAAATTAAATACGAGTATTATGTAGGTACCTACCTAGATGAATATCATTTCTTTACACGTAAGTATAGGTAATATTCTTTGTTTTTTATTTTTTTATTTTGTTCGAGCCTATAAAATGCTGTATCTACAGATAAGGAATTGGGTAATAATTATGCGACGTACACACAAAGAGAGTACCTAGTTTTTCACAAAATAATTTATTTCTCGCACTTTTTTCTGTATTAAAAAACAAAATACTACGCATAAAAAAGCCTCATGAACTTCCTCTTCAAAATAAGTCGGTTCATAAAATGGAAAATATACCTACCTAGTTAAAAAGAATACCTAATGATATAAGTTAGGTAGGTAGGTATACTTTTAATCATTTACCTTATTTACCATTTTGTCTCCGTGAATGGCACTCATGCTCATGTTCGTCGTGCCTCCCCGATAATAGGATTGGGGTCTAGATCTCATTATCATCGTCTCCGTTCCAAAAATACTTAAGATGTAGTATAACGTTATTAGGAAGAACTTCATCTGAAAAAAGAATGATGATGATGATGATAAGTAAGTGAGTACCTTAACGATGAATAAGTAGGTAATTAATATTTGACAATGAAATTCGCTATTCTCGCGAGGTTCCATTAGCTACCTATCTAATGGTTTTTGGGAATACCTAAATTCTCGTTGTTGCACCAGTCCTGTTCTATTTTCCAACATTGCAGCATGTCCAAGATTCGTGCAAATATTTACGTTGATATGGGTAGGTACATAAATGTTTTCATTTTCCTCTTATAGCGTCCAGTAGAACGAGTTTATTAAGAATGATACGCAAATTACGACAGGTTGCGTCAAATTGAATGTCAGCGAGGTCGTTTCCAAGGATTAGAAAGAGGAAAAAATATGTTAAGGTTTTTTTTATCCTTAATAAGAGCAAAGAATACCGAATCAAATTTATGTAGTTATACGTATTCGAATCAAACGTAGGTAGGTGTACCTATCGAGGGAAACGTCGTAAACCGCGGATCTAACTTATTATTCCTCCAATACGTATTTGCTTTCGTCTTACACAGCTGGTTAAAATCATGGTTCACAAAGGATAAGAAATTTGAAGAAAGGCTGCACAAAGTGAAAAAAGTGGGGGAAGAAAAGAATGCTGAGTTTGTTGTTACTCGAAAAGAAGCCGGTCACTGAGGTACGATATTTCATTCAAGAAGAGCAAAAAATGCAATAATATCGTTACTTTTTTGCACGAGTACCGGTAGTAGGTACGTAGAAAATCGTTTTTCTAAAAAAAACAAATGAAGAGCTCTGAGACAATATCAACGGAAACTTTGTGAATTGATACTTCACAAGGAACTGAATGAAAAAGAGGCATTCATTTTCCCACGAATCAAGAAACAAATTGGGTCCTCAGATTGAATGTACAAATGGCCTATTCGATAAATAGAATATAGGATAGAGACGTACTGAGGAGAAATTTCTCTCACGGGTTGAAACACACGGCTTTCAAATCTGTACGTTCACGTAGATATATTTGAATGAATTTTATAATACCGTAGGTATCGAATATAAAAACGTTGTGAGAAGATGAAATGTATTTTCAAGAGGCTGATTAATAGAGAGAGAGAGAGAGAGAGAGAGAGAGAGACAGAGAGAGAGAGAGAAAGAAAGAGAGAGGAAATGGAAAGAGAAGTCTTCGACTTTCGATTCCTTGTCGGAAAATTGATGTAATTCGCGTGCAAAGTTTACGTCTGCAGTGACCAAGGAGAAGAGTTAAAGCTCAGGGGAATTTTCATTTTTATTATTTTTTTTACCCTTTCGAACGAGCAAGAAAAGATTTGGAGACGACATTAAAAACCCAAAATATTATAAAACCTCACGAGGAGAAATTTTTCTGAGAATAGAAGGGCATTTAAATACAGACGCGACATGAAGAAAAAAACGGCAATAGAACGGGCACCGGACTTCGCGATGATAAAAACTATAATTTCTGTCCTATTCTTAAACGCTTCTTTTGGCCGGAGTCCTTATAAGGTATAGATCACGACTCACTTAATTGATTTTCAGTAGGCCTACATCCAAGAAGGGTTTTACTACCCGCAAAACGAGTAAAAATCATGTGAATAGACTGTCAAACCCAACTTAACCATCAACTAATAGTCATTTTATGAGGAACATTTCAATATTGTCGCGCGTTTTGCACGTGATGGTCGAACTCGGTAGGGCCGGACTGTAAGCAGTCGTATAGCAAATACGGGAATGAATCTGTACCACGAAATTAACACAGGTAAATTACGTACGCGTACGCAAGTTCTGTGTCATCTACCTGTACATACAGTTGGTTTTTTATATTAGGTATACGAATAAATATCATCGACCAATGAAAGAACATTTTTGCGGAAGCTTCAATTATTAAAAGACGGGTGGAGGGAGGGGGGGAGCTAAGGGAAAGATCAGGAAGTAAAATAATAAAATCAAAGCTTCCGTTATTAACTAGGTACTTAGGTACCTACATCTATAATAATGCAAAACCTGCCTCAACAATTTTTGCGCGGTTCACTACGAAGACGAGGAAACACGAGCGATAAGAAAACGAATGCAGCGAAGGTCTGCGGAGGTAAATAAACTCACTCACCTTTAATTAAAAAAATAAATGCTTAACACTCGCGCGACACGCACACAAAATGAAAAATAATTATTATAAGCTAAAAATAAGATACATGAAAAATACTTATTACGTATTACTCGGCGACATGTTATTCTACAATGAAAAATTCTAAATGCTTTTAGCCTGCCACATACAGACAAATACAGGTAGGCTTACGTTCTTTTTTTTTTTTTCTTTATTTCGAATTCAGGTAAAATACACGCGCGGAACTTTGGTCTTCATGGTGAGTTCACTTAATGATCACTGGGTGTACAGTCTCGAAATGTTATTTTTACGTATTTGTAATGTAGCCGCGTGGTGCGGTAGGTATTTTGCCGTGCCTGACGCTCTCGAGTCTCGCGCGGCTCTCTGAGAAACGTGGCTCATTTTTGACGTCATCACGCGCTGCGGTGACAACCTGTCATATACAGTATAGGACGTCGCTTCAATAATTTATTATCATATCGTGCGATGGACATTTTTCAGGATTATACGTACGGTAATAATAAGACGGAAACTGAGAGCGCGAATACGGGCGTAGAGTAGGCCCAAAGTTGCCGTAGGTAACAAAGACAATAGTGTACGGCTATACTTATTATTGTTTGTACGAGCGCGCATATTATAGAACTTCTGATGTACGTTGACACTCCCACAGTCAGTCGTATAAAAGAATCAACGTCGAAGTAACAAACTCGTTTCGACAAGAACTGAAATCTAAACAAAAACATGTTTTCAAAGCAGCATCTAAATTTTTCAAGGACCTGTCGTTACCAGCTAGTTTCCTCTTCTATTCTCCTTCTTCCTCTCCCAATTCTCACCGCTAATTATGCTCCCTTATAAACCAGTTTCTTTCGTATTCATGGAAAAGTGCTAAAAGTGTAATCACGACTACCGTTCATACCGGATAACATCGCGTCGGCATGGACGTTCGCGAGGTCTTCGAACATGTGCGTCAAATTTGACTACCTATCGTCCGCTGAAATGATATCGAAATCGCGTGATCGCGCGGCTTATCGTACGTATTTTATAGACCCCGTATTCCATCACACTCCAGTCTTGCAAATTTCGGAGGGAGGGGGGGGGGGGAAGGGGGGGGGGGGGAAAGCTTAATCAAATACTGTATAGGCCTACTCACAGACTGAACTTGTTTACAATAGACACAATGAAACTCGACATTCTCACGCATCTGACGTTCATCGATCAGACTCTAAAATATACGGTTTATATCTAATTGCGAGGCACGTATAATTGTATTCTCTGAGTTCTCATCGCAAGTATACGTATAAAGAAGAAAATATAACGGAATTAAAATTGAGTAACGATCGATTTTTATCACGATTATTATAGAGTGCGCCAAAATGATGTCGGCAGTACAATGAGGTCTGAAACTAAATTTATTCTAGCCCAAGAACACAAAATGTTAGATGTATACTCTTTGAATGTACGAAAGTTATACTGTATCTCTAGGTACCTATCTCAATTTTATCTACAATTTGAACATAGAGCGAGCCTACTACGAATGTTCCAAACCAAATTATGAACCAAAATGTGTCAAGTTTGCCAAGGTTTTCAAAAATAAAAAAATTTCTGGAACTCACAAATTTCAATCTATTAACGAGCAAAGTAAAATTTAGCGCTGATTCCGAAAAAAAAAAAAATCCAAAATAAGCCTACGATGATTTAGCATGAAAAAATTATTGTTTTCTACTTTGAAAGTTACGTTGAGAAATTAGTCAAATTCTGGTACATTTTGGTCTACAAAACTTGACCCATCAAAACCGTCGTAGAAAGTTCGGTGTAGGCTTAAATTGTTGATAAAATTGAAATAGGTACAACTTTCCTACATTCAAAATTTACATCTAGCGTGTCGCGTTTTTGCTTTTAGTAGGTCTACAACATCATTTAGGCGCATACATAGTTCGGTGCGGTATTGTACTCTAATAAACCTCTCGACACCATTTTCCTTCCTCTTCTAACATGATGATCGACATCCAGCAGAATGGCGGGTAAATCTAGGGATTGGAGACTATCACCAATAGGTACATCGAATCGTATAGTAATTTCGAAAAAGAATTCGACACTATTGAGTATATTGCTAGAAGATATACGTTTTTGTATTTTACGGTCATCAATGATTCAAAATTATACTCAAAGAGTAAAGCCACCATTAAGTACAATTAACGAAATATTTTTTTTTAATTACTGAGCGCTTTCGGCTGAACACCCATTCTCAAAATAGGTACATATCTAGAAAGCGGAGTGCTCAGTAGTAGAAAAAAAATATTCCGTTAATTGTACTTGATGGTGGCTTTACTCTTTGAGTATAATTTTGAGTAAATTGCTGCGAAAAACGATGTAAAAATTAGTGTACAGATGATTTTGTTAATAAGATAAAACTACCTAATCGAGAAATGTGAGCAGTATTCCCAGCTTCAGTTGGCTCAGAGAAAAAAAGTCCAAAAACGATATTCGTCAACCATTTTTGGGAAAAGTCTCGTACAAAATCGTCTTCGTTCTTGCCAAAGCTGGCTACTGCGCCGCGTACGTTTTACATACTGAGTGTAATTTACAAACTTTATTATCAAAAATGAAAGATCCAATTCTCATCTTGGAACGCAGCGGTGTATAAGTTTACTGTATATGCTACGCCGAATTCCCGCAATCGAGGAATGCGCGCAGTAAGTAGAAATTTTGATGAAAGCGCGCACTCAGCATCCTCTTTGCTGATGAGTGCGCGCAGTTTGTAGGTACATAAGTCGCGGAATCCGTGCACAAAATTGCCGAATGCGCACAATCAGCGGCAGATTATAGCGGATTGCGCGCATTCGGCACTCACATGAACAGTTTTGGTGATTGGTGCACTGTTTTTGTGCAGTCGCCGAATGCGTGCACTACTAAAAAGTCATGTTGCCGAATTCTAGCGCCAGATACTCAATACAAAGTTGTGAGGTAGAAATATTCAGCTTGTTTATTTCAGCATAAAAATAACAGCATTCGTAATACAGCGAAGTGATCGTATTTTTTGCAATTTGTAACGATTTGCGAGAAATATAGAACTTGGGGAAAAAACGAAATATAAGACATCTTAGTCGAACAGGATGAAAATAATACAGGTAGATGAATCATGATGAGTGAGCATCTGAGTCGTGATTCAAATTGTAAGAAAAAAAAAAAAAAACGGAAATGTATGAGCCTACTTTTCGTTATTCTCGCACGTGCGCCCACCTGTTTGCCCACCGTGACATGCGCACCTTTTTGTCGCACATTGCTGGCGACAATTGCAGCGGTGAATGTAACGTAATGACATTCTAAAATGTGAACTAAATGATAAAATCAACCCTTCCAAATAGTGATGAGTGAATCAAGGTACGAATATTTGCCTATTACCCATTCACTGAAGGTGCGCACTCAGCAAAAAAAGGTTGCCGAATACGTGTCAAAAATGATTTACTTCCTTTCGATTGCGCGCATTCAGTAACCTTGTCTCTGATTGCGCGCACTCAGCAAAGAGGTTGCCGAGTGCGCGCTTTCATCAAAATTTCTACTTACTGCGCGCATTCCTCGATTGCGGGAATTCGGCGTAGCATATAAGTACATATCAGATTAAATTGCGGCAGTTGCGAGGCCATAAACATTGCCCAAACAGGAAAGGCCCTTAAATTTCGCATCTCAGAGTATACAGATGCCGTGGCGCGGCGTAATCAAAAATTTGAAGTTTCGGCCTTCGCCGACCACTTGCGATCTCATGTAACCACAATTTTAATACCGTATTGAAAAGTATCTCACCCTTCTGCACGACGTTGTCGACTAAACTGGCGAATTTCGAGATTAGTAATTACGTCAGAAATAATATTCCGAGTTTTGAACACCGCGATGTTTATTAGGATTCACAGACACCACTGTCCAATTCATAGAGTCGTATTTAAGTAAAAGGATACAATACGCGGTGTATAGAAATATAGAGTCATATCGTTTTGAATGTCCTTCTGGAGTTCCGCAGGGTTCAAATCTTGGTCCTCTTTTCTTTCTATTGTTCATCAATGACATAGACCGGGGTATAAAACACTCACACTTATTGCTATATGCTGATGATCTAAAAATTTTTCGAAAAATACAGTGTAGAGATGACTGTCATAAATTACAAACGGACCTGGACACATTGGCACAATGGAGTGCAGAAAATGCATTGCCATTTAATGTCTCAAAATGCGAGAAAATTACCTACACGAGGAAAACAAAGAATATTTCTCACACGTATTCCCTAGAGGGTCAACCATTGCGTGAAACAGAATGGGTAAGGGACTTGGGCATTATCATGGACCGCGGCCTCACTTATAGATTACATATTCAACAAGCGACACAAAAGGCAAGAAGGAATTTAGGATTCATTATACGATGCTCAGGAAGTTTTGAAAACGTACAAACATCACTGACCCTCTACTTTGCTCTCGTGAGACCACACTTAGATTTTGGTATGCTTATATGGAGTCCTACTCCAGAAAACAGGTCCAAGGCAATTGAAGCAGTGCAGAAGCGCTTTTTAAAATTTTTATACTTCAAAACATTCAAATACTATCCTGTGGACATGCCATATGAGGAATTACTCGCGGGATTTCAGATACATACTCTTAAGAAAAGAAGAATAATAACATCTCTAATATTTCTGTATGACGTCCTCAGAGGGAGAATAACAGAGCCTGATCTTCTATCAAGAATAAATATACATATATCAAGATTTCACAGTAGACCCCGGCATACCTTCTATACCCCGAAAGCAAGAACTAATATCCTAGCGAATAGTGTGCTGAGTAATGCGAGTACACTGTATAATGATGTTAGCTGTAGGAACCCTGGCATAGATATATTTCATGATTCACGTAATAATTTCATTAAAGCACTAACCGAGGCTATAGAGGATTAGCATGCAGCCTTACCTTATGGCTGTATGATATCCGCGTCCGTGTCCGTGTCCGTGTGTGTATTGTGTGTATGTGATGTGTGGGTGGTAGGTTCACATGTGTGTAAAGTGAATAGATAAAGTATGAGTAGATGAAGAAAAGAGCAAATGATTGAGTAAATGATTGAATGAATAAATGATTGAATAAATGAAAAAATGAATAATTAATAGGTACTTTTCTCTCTTTTTTTTTTTTTTTTTTTTCCTTGTACGCGCTGTGTATTGTTGTTTGTATTATTTTCAATACTGTAAGGGTGGTGTCGGCATTAATTGGTCATTGTACTGTTTCCGGCACCACCTACATAAAAAATAAACACCTATTAAATAAATAAATAAATAAATCATGATGAATTCTTGTCGCATGCTCCGACGGGTACTAGAAATAAATGTATGATCATGCACTGTATCGTTTTTCCTGTTAGTCATGTACTTACTCTGATGATGGACCATAAGGAGATTCGTAATCGCGGTCAACTAATTTTAAATTTTTCAATATTAAACTTGTACATATCCGTAACGTATAGTTTCAAAATTAAGGTATAACGATGGCGCATGTGACGTCACGCAAAACTTTTCATTAATTTTCTTTTGAGAGGAGCACGAATTCGGAGTTGGGAATTTCTTCAAGTCCCTTTATGAGCCCCCTCAATTACCGCGCTCTGCTAGTCTTCGTCAACATTTGTTTGACCCATTCGATTCTCCATAATATTATTATCGGTGCGGTAGGTACCTACCTATTTTTACTCTCATCAATTCCGATTTGCCAAGTTATGGCCAGATACATTCTGAGCGGGGGTATACTGTGCTCAAAAGAGTAATGCGAAGAGTAACTTTGAAATAGCCACAGAAATACTAAGAAAAAAAAAAAAAAAACACTCACGCAGTCGCGTGAGTAATACACGACTTTTCTTTTGACCAATCAAATTTCATTAAGAGAATCACTCCTCCTAATAACTTATAAATTTTATTTATTCTCTCGTCATCATCTGTATCTAAAGAAAAAAAGTTGGCAAATGTTTCAAACCTAACCTAACCTAACCTAAAGAAGCCCTCACTGTGTAAATAATTCTTGTAAACTAATTTAATGAACCCTTTGTCAAGAATGAACCTGTCGAATAAAAGGTTCTTCATCACAATAGACGTTCTGATAACAAAAGAATAGAATTTCCTTCTCGTAATGTGAGCAACTACTTGTGATAGTGAAAAATTTCTCAAAAAAAATTTCAAATTTCTCAAGAACTACTCATCCTATTCTCAAAAGAAATTGCAGGTGCACATTTCTAACCTAACCTAACCTAAAGAAGCCCTCACTGCACTGTGTAAATTAATTCAATGAACCCTTTATCAAATGAACCTGTCAAATAAAAGGTTCTTCATCACAACACAATAGACGCACTGATAACAAAAGGATAGGAATTCACTTCAGGTAATGTGAGCGACTACTTGTAATAGTGAGAAAAATGCAAATTTCTCAAGAAATACTCATCGGATTTTCTGAAAAAATTGAAAGCTTCTCGAGAACTACTCGTCCGATTCTCGAAAAAATTGCGGGTGCACATCTTCAAATATATTACTACAATATGGCCAAGTTACCGGAAAATCCCCCGGATAGTTTCGGAGGAGTTCCACGGACAAACACATACTCAAAATACTGAAAAATTTCTCAAAAAATTGCGAATTTCTCGAGAACTACTCATCCGATTCTCACAAAAATTGCGGGTGCACATATTCAGATATAATACTACAATATGGCCAAGTTACAAAAAAATCCACCGGATAGTTTCGGAGGAGTTCCACGAACAAAAAAATCTTATACATATATATGGCTATATATATATATAAGGAAACCTGAAATTTTTTTTATGCTAGTTGTGATCTATGACCTCTAAAACGTCGAGAAAATTCACTGCCCCCTCCCCCCATTCACCTTGCTAAGGGTGTAATACCTCACTTTTCCAATTGGAAAAGTCGGTAAAAAACGCCGGAGCGCTTCCGATTGAAAAACCATTGCATCGTCAACGGGGACATTCGGAGAGCAACTAAACCAACTGCGGCGGAAACAAGAACATCCGAGGAAATCATGAGTGAACTAGCGCGCGAGTCATCACAAGGTGAATCATACTCATGAACTAATTCAATCAACCCCTCAACAGGTATGTATACCTGTTGAGCACATTTAGGTTGTCGTTGTTCACATGCGGCAAATGATTACAATATGTTCAAGCGCGCAGTACATTCGAAGTACGCGAGTTTCCTCTACGGCAGAGGACCTCGAATCTCTCTTTAAGTCTGTGGGGTGTATGATAAGGTGATAAGAAAAGTACCTATATGAACATTGTACTCGTATAGAAAGAATAGGGAATAAATAGTTAGTCAAGAGATACGATTCTCGCATGTTCATGTCATAGCGTTCGAGGTCTAAAGGCTTCCCAAACTGGTGACCCCAAGTGTTTTCTAATACACGTACTTTGAATTCGAATTATTTTATTTTCAAAAATTCTTTGTTCGTCGCGAGTTTGCTCGAAATTATTAACAACGAATTTATTACTGTTCGATAAATACAACTTTTTTCGTGCCAATTTCATCGACAATTTTTTCTTTCTTCTCAAGCGCAAGCTACCTTTTGTGAAGTGTTGGTGTATGCCGCTAGGAATAGTCATTATGACTGATCATTGTGCTTGTGGTAAATTTATTACGGCCGGAACAATAATGTGTCAAAAGTGTTCGGAGGAAGCAGAAAAGAATTCTCGAAATGTAGAAAAATCAACCCCAGCTTCGTCAATTATAATCAAGTTCGAGATGCCTTCATTCATACCAGACGATGTAGCTTTATGGTGGAAGCAGGTCGAAGCGCGTCTTGCTCTGGCGAATGCAACGGACGAGAAGACTAAATTTACGTACGTTACTGCTGGTTTACCCGTCGAAGTGGTACGTAAAGTTTCCGATTTGTTATTTTCTCCTCCCGAAGATAAACCTTATCAGTTACTACGCGAACGTATTTTAAAAGATTTCGAACCTACAAATAGCGCAAAATTACGTAGCCTTTTAGAAGGATGTCAATTAGGTGACAAAAAACCTAGCGATTTATTAAGAGAAATGAGAAAGTTGGCTCGAGATCGTGTGACTGACGATACTCTACGCGAATTATTTTTTCGTCGTTTACCTTCTTCAATCACCAATATTTTTTGTACTACGGGAGTCACTGATCTCGATAAGGCCGCTGAAGCCGCCGATCAAGTATTAGAGCCGCATTCTCAGGTTGTCAGTAGTATTACAAATCGTTCTCAGCCTGCGCAAAATGCCGATTCTCAGCTAGCGTCGCAGGTCTCTCAAATGGCTGCACAGATCGCGGAATTGACCAAAACAGTGAGCAGGTTATCTACTGAAGGTCAAGGTAGAAATCAGTGGCGGGGGAGAAGCAGGTCACGTAACTCAGAGCAAAGTAGTAGACCCAGATCAAGTACTCCCAACCGCCCACAACATTCGGAATGTTTCCACCACCAAAAGTTTGGCGCAAGCACGCGAAAATGTCAATGGTGGTGCAAAAACCATGACGAATGGGTCGCTGCCAAACGAAGTGCAGCGGGAAACGACAAAGGGGGTCAGTAAATTCCGCCACCTTCGACACCCCTCCTTGTAAGTCCTGGCGGTTGTTTATAACAGATAAGAATACTGGTACCACATTTATGGTAGATTCAGGTGCCGATGTGTCTGCGTTACCCCCAAGACCCGAGGATAAACAAAATGTTACCGATAATTATCTATACGCCGCAAATGGTACACAAATTCCGACGTACGGCGAACGCGAATTATCAGTGTCACTTGGTCTAAGACGCAATTTCCACCACGACTTTGTTATAGCGGATGTTAAAGGGCCCATATTAGGAGCCGATTTCCTAGCTAAATACGGACTGCTCTTAGACCTTAAAAACCGTAGATTAATCGACAGTCTGACATCTTCTATGGCGCCCAGCTCAACTCATTTTGGTTGAGTATTCAACTATCAGTACTATTGATTTTCAGTCTGAATTTGCGAAACTATTACAAGATTATCCCGGTCTCACGCAAAGCACAATCCGTCGACCTTGCGATGTTAAGCACAATACCGTGCATACTATAGAGACGCGAGGACGCCCTGTTACCGCACGTGCGCGACGTTTAAATCCCGAGAAATTAAAGCTAGTTAAAGCTACATTTGAGAAGCTCCTCGAACGCGGAGATATTATACCGTCTAAAAGCCCCTGGGCTTCACCCATTCATGTGGCGCCTAAGAAGGGAGCAGAAAAGCACCGTGTGTGTGGCGATTATAGAGTATTAAACTTTCAGACTTTGCCAGACCAATACCCAATCCCCAATATCCAAGATTTCAATGCTGAATTAGCTGGTTGCACCATATTCACAAAGCTTGATCTAGAGCGAGCCTATCATCAGATCCCATTAGCCAAAGAAGATGCGCCAAAAACGGCAGTAATCACGCCTTTTGGCCTGTATGAATATACAGTAATGCCATATGGACTAAGAAACGCGGCACAGACATTTCAACATTTTATGGACTCATTGTTAAGAGGTCTCAACTTTGCATATGTCTACATTGACGATATTTTGATCGCATCTAAAAGTCGCAATGAGCATGAAAAACATGTCCGTGTGGTTCTACAACGTCTACATCAGGCAGGGCTAACTTTAACCGTCTCAAAGTGCGAGTACGCGCAGCCGTCTATACAATTCCTTGGTCATAATTTAACATCTACTGGTATTAAGCCAACAGGCGAGCAAGCAGACGCAATTCGCGATTATGCACGACCATCAGATGTTCACGGCCTAAGAAGATTTTTGGGAATGATGAATTTCTATCGCCGCAGTATACCTAGAGCAGCGCAGATACAAGCTCGCCTACAGGTGCTCATAAAGAGCAATAAAAAGAGAGACACCACTCCAATTGAATGGACAGAGGATGCCATTTAGGCATTTGAAGAGTTCAAAAACGCGTTAGCCGATGCAGCAACTTTATTCCATCCAGACGACTCTCTAGAAATTATTCTGTGTGCAGATGCAAGCGATGTGGCTATTGGAGGTGCGTTATACCAAATCCGTGATGGAAAGCGAGAACCACTGTCCCCCTTTTCAAGAAAATTATCTTCAACAGAGCAGCGCTACAGTCCATACAATCGCGAACTCCTCGCAATCTTCGCTTCAGTGCGGTACTTTCGAGCTCAAGTGGAGGGACGGCAGTTTGTTATCTTCACAGACCACAAACCTCTCATTTATTCTTTTACAAAGAACAGTACCAACGATACGCCGCGCCGAATACGACAGCTAGATTACATAAGCCATATTCAGCACAGATATTCGCCATGTACCGGGAGAGAAAAACGTTGTAGCCGACGCCTTGTCTCGAGTGGAAGCAATATCACAATCTTCACCGTTAGCTTATGATGAAATAGCAAGAGCTCAAAAGGAAGATGAAGAGCTGAAAAATTTAGTTAAATCCACCGCCACACGGTTAATCTTGAAACCTGTCCCAGTTGATGGTTCCAACTCATTTGTTTTTGTCGATGTATCCACTGGTCGAAAAAGAGTCTATTTACCACCGGACTACCGTTACAAGGCTTTCTTCTCAGTCCACCGATGGTCACACCCTGGTCCAAAAGCTACAGCAAGTATGGTTGCGTCACGTTTTGTCTGGCCAGGAATGAAACGAGACTGTTTCAAATGGGCACAGGCCTGCCTTGCATGTCAAAGGTCAAAGATCACACGTCATGTGCGCAGTCCGCTTGGGCAATTTGCAGAGGCAGACCGGTTTGAACATCTGCATGTTGACATCGTCGGCCCCCTGCCTCCTTCTCAAGGCAAAAGGTTTGTCATAACCATGATCGATCGTAAATCAAAGTGGCCGGAAGCAGAGCCTACAGACGACATATCGTCCACAAACGTCGCCGACACTATTCTTCGTACCTGGGTCTCTCGTTTTGGTTGTCCAGCGAGGCTCACCACGGATCAAGGCCGACAATTTGAGTCGCATCTCATACAGAGATTAACATCACGCCTTGGCATAGCCAAAATACGAACGACAGCCTATCATCCGCAAGGGAACGGACAAGTCGAGCGCTGGCATCGCGCGTTGAAGGCAGCCATCAAAGCCTACGAGACTACAAGTTGGACTCAGATGTTGCCGCTCATACTTCTCGGTTTGCGGTCAGCAATAAGTCGAGAATCAGGTGTTTCGCCGGCGCAGCTAACATTTGGCCAAGAGTTGAAGTTGCCAGCTGATTTTTTCACGCCTGCTGACAAAACCCCATTGGATGAGCCTGAATTTGTCCGGCAGCTTGCAGCGGCAATGCAGAGCTTCCAGAAGAAAGCACGAAATCGCGAAAATTTCCCAGTGTATGTACCTGCCGCCTTACAATCTTGTTCGCACGTTTTCTTGAAAGTTCCAACTACTCAAGGTTCACTTAGTCAACCATACACGGGACCCTACAAAGTTCTCCAGCGTGACTCAAAAGTCTTCAAACTCGAAATCAACGGAGAGGAAAAGAACATCTCAATTGATAGACTCCGACCCGCATTTCTCTTAGAAGAATACACAACTCCGTTACAGAGAAATACCACCGCAATTGAACCAACCCGCGCTCCCCTAGTCAGAAAAGTCAAATTTAAAGGAATGTATTCAAAATAATTTTTTCCCCTCTTCGTCAAATTTTATTTATGTTCTATATTTTGTTTTACAAAATCGTTTTCAATACTCTTTAAATTATTATTTTTGTGTGATTTTATGTATTATGCATTGTTACTTGTCATTATTTATTTATTTTGTACTTATACCTTTTATGTGTACGGTACTTTTGGGGGAGTTATGTGGGGTGTACGATAAGGTGATAAGAAAAGTACCTATATGAACATTGTACTCGTATAGAAAGAATAGGGAATAAATAGTTAGTCAAGAGATACGATTCTCGCATGTTCATTTCATAGCGTTCGAGGTCTAAAGGCTTCCCAAAAAGTCTATAGCCACAAATAATACGGCGAATCCAGATTGCGGCCCAAAGTGCAAAAAACGTCCACTTTGCGGCCTAAAGATGACCATATTGCGGCCAACTTAGTGCGGCCAATTTTATGTAGATATGTGTAGAAGTCAAGCGCATGGTAGTTTATGAACATATTTTTTTCTTAACTAAGAACTTTCGTGACACCCTCTATCAGTATGTCCCTCTTCAAATTCGTTCATTGCCTAACAAATGTACTGCTGTTTCAGCGCGCCCTTTTTCGAAATTTTTCAAATAATTTCTCTGTTGTATTTTTAGAAGGGCATCAATGAGTAAGTAAATGTTTGGATGAGAATAGTAGTATCTAGTCGACCATTCGGTTTATTATTGAAAGACTCGCACGCATTCGATATTCTGACTATGCTGGAAAAATATCTTGCCCACTTACCGGTGTGTATAAGGGAGGAAGAGGGCACCAGGTCGCGCATAATTCTCGTACACGTAGCTAGTGAATTCCTTGACTGCAGGGTGATTGGGTTCCCTCGTTTGGAGTGCAAGATCAAACATGAAAAGATGCAATCAATTAAATATGACAAGGTCAAATACGAAGACATGTAACGGGAATACGTATTGATATGCTTAGCAATCTGTATTATATCTAAGATATGTACCTCAGTATATGCACGTTAGCCTCTTTTCTGATCTTGTGATTAACAGACGTACGATCAACCATCATGAGAAAAAAATGACGCGTTATGCCAGAAGAGAAGTAAATTCTACTTTTGCAGGGGTTGCAACTCACCATCATTTTCGGCCGCAGAAAGAATGTCTCAGCTCAACACACGGGCTTCACAACGGTCATCTGTGGGCCGCGAAGTGCATATCACCGCGGGCCGCAATCTGCCAACACCGGGTAATAAGATGGTCTGCAAGCGCCGAACCACCTAAATTCTTCTTTTCCCACGTTTTCCTATGCTCGTCTATTCTAATTTTAAGCCGACGGTCAGTCTCGCCAGTCTCGTAAACTCCATTACAGTCATCACACTCCACCTTGCGTAAACGCAGCGCCTCTCGACCAATGAATGGGGTCCTTCAGCTTGACAAATAAACGTTTCACAGCATTAAGATTACCTATAGTACACCGACCGAAAGCCGAAGGGGCAGAGGATACGACTCTAAGGTGAAGAAAACTTCCCCAAAAACGGGAGCCTTATCTAACCTTTTCTACTAACTAAGTTTGGAGGGCGGGGATGGGAGGTCGTAGAATCTTGGCATTTCCGAGTTATATTCCTTTGGACCATGAGCAGGTCGATATCTGAATAGACCGCACTCACATGGTCAAGGGCTTTATCGTCGACAACTCCTTTTGGAAGGTGGGCTGACTCAGCAGAATACTGGACAGCCGATGGATAAAGCTGTTGAAAGCAGCGAATTTATGAGCGGCAACACACAAATATTTGCCGTGGGTCGAAGTATCTTTCCTGTAGATGGCGAATTCATGGACGCCGCCGTCTCTATCAGAGATCGTCAAGTCCAAGTAATTACGTAATAGATGAACCAAAAACTTTTAAAGAGTAAATTCACTGGAAGGATACTGATTCTTTATAGATGCATGAGAAACTCCAAAAGGAGATATCGGGGACCAGTCCACGTACACAACACATCTTTGACGTACCTGTGTGCCAATGATATACTGTATATGACCTAAAAGCACTTGGCCAGAAGAGAAAAGCTCGAGCTCAAATTTAGACATGAAAACCTCCGAGATGAGGGAGCCCAAAGGAGAACCAATGGAGATACCAATCTCCTCAGGAAATCGAAAAACTGCCGCTCAAATACAAAAATCAGGAGACCAATACATATATATGAAGCAAATTGAATAATTTTGCCAGTTTTTTGTGGCAGATATTAGGATGGATCGATCCAACGGTTTATGAATTTTGCTAGGAAGTACGTGGGAAAAGATACAAAGGAAACGACTGGACGCATCGGAGTATATTGTTTTATGTACCTTCTGTAGCCCGTACAAGAAGGGAGGTGCAGGGTTAGGCTCGAGGAGCACCCTTTTCAGCGAGGGAGTTTTGATAATAAATTCACAATTATTGATCGCATGTCTAACCTTTTTCATGTGATTGGAAAAGGCATTTTTGTTTGCACCATACTGGCCGAGAACGTCATCGGAGGGCTTGTTCATTACAACAATGGCATTGCCTTTGTCAGCCTTCGATGGCCTGAAGATGACATTCTTTGGCCGGAATTGACCCCAGGCTCTTTCGATGTAGTCGGCTCATTTGCCAACACCCGTAAGGCTACTGCCATAATACAACACATGGGCGACCTTTCAGTCCATTCTAATATCTTTCAGGAGGAACTGGCAGAATTTCTTAATTTGCTTAATATGTGTTGGTCTCCTAATTTTTTGTACGGGGAAAATAATATATGTAATTACAAGCTTAGGAAAATAGTTCTACAGCTAAGAAAGGAGGGTTAGCACGCTAAAATACTGAACACCTAATCAATAGGCTGAAACGTTAATACTGATTGAAACTCGCGTTGATTAATGCACGTTATTTCAGTCTTTGTGACCGCTCGCTGATATGAAAGAAAATTTTATACAGATATCTCTTCATTTCACGTTATTAGATGTTGGTTGCGATTTTTGTTTTTTGTTTATGAGTCACAATACTTACACGTTTTCACTAGATTTTCAATAATGGGTCAGCTTTCGATCAGTTGAAATTGATAAAGGAAGTGAAGTGTTTGATGAAGTTTAGCGGTAGTGTTCCTACGTAATTTTTTAACGTACAAGGTATCCATGATGAGTCTGACACAGCTGATGAAGACGTGCGCGAGTCTCCCTTAAAAAGAAGGAGTCCTATTCGTTTGTAGTCATTCAAAAAAGAGTTTAAATCGCCGAGTAACGCGGAAAAAGCTGTTGCTCCCGAAAAAAATTCGAAATTTTGAGTAAGGCGTCGACACAAGGAGTTTCGTGCCATGACCCGATTTGATCTGTAAACACTCCTTTGATGTTTTATCGGATGAGGAGGCGAAGTCCGTCTCACTCGGGTAGAAACGCAAGAGAGGAAGACTAGCCATAATTTAATTTTAATTTTTTTCTTTATCGTTCATTAGGTATTTTTATACTAGGATACCAACTTTTTTAGTGTCGTTCAATTATTCTAACGTGATAAGTAAAAAATTTTCAACGTCAATTTCGATCATTTTAGTGTGGTTTAAATTATTCAAGGTGAATTATTTCATTAAACGCGTGAACTATTCATTTAACGAGATTGATAATTTATTCAGCGGGTAATTAATTTCATCCCTTTTTGTATTTGAGCGGAAGTTTTTCGAATTTCCTCAGGAAGTTGGTATCCCCAACGGTACTCCTTTGGGCTCCCTCATCTCGGAGGTCTTCATGTCTAAATTTGAGCTCGACCTTTTGCAAACGAGAAATGTGCAGCCTTCTACGGGATAAAACAATACATAGGTACACACACACACACACACACACACAACTCGCATACAACTTGTACAAAATATCAAAAAAAAAACAAGAAACGTTAGGTAATAATATTGTGAATGATCAACGTTTTCATGGCCTCATCTATCGACAATATTGATTTCAAAAAATATTTATAGAAGTTTTGTAATCCTACGTTTCTACTGAGAGTATACCTATACAGGCTACTAACTTGATATTCGCGTAGTTTAGTGAACTAACTTAGGTATCTGAACCTAACTTGCAAGCCTTTAGAAAGTATTTTCACTGCCCACATAATATTATTACTTACGATACGAGCTCTTACGTTAGTGCAACAGAAGTGATGCCAGAGGAAAATTTGATTCACCGTCAAATAAAAAAAATTTAGAGACTATTCCGTGATAAGAGTTCGAGGTTACTCGTATGTACAGCTACACATCGTTCTGAAGGACTCGATCAAAGAATACTGAGAGGAATGACAAATTAGGCCCTATGTGCTGTACATGAACGTGCAGCATAGGTCCCTATTATCTTAATGTTTGGCTCGGTGTAGGTATAGAGTATTCTGCGGGTTCTGTGTTGTTAAGAATTTTTATTTGATGTCAAAAAAAAAAAAAAACTGCAGACAGCAAATACTTAATAAGTAAACCATCATTGTAAAAATGTGATCAAACAATTTATTCGTGCTTGGAATATTAATAATATTAGGCTACACATCCGCAATGGCACGATAATCAAGTATAATTTGACGTAAAATATATTCGCAAAGAATGAGTAACATTTTAAATGTTGACCAAGAGGAAAAACTTTTAATTTAGGTATGTAAGTATACCTAACGAGTATAACGAACGGAGAGATCAAAAACTTGAATTTTCATTCAGGAACAATAAATACCTACCTACCTAGTTCTACAAGTGACTACACAGTACCTACCTTCATGGAATAAAGTTGAGTGGAAATTTGATTTGTAAAATCTTCAATCTATTGTCTTGTCACTTCCTTACATTCCACGAATTACATTTAACATAGGCACCATTTTTTTCTCACTGTCTTCTATTTTTTACTGTGGGTGGATGATGAGGGAGAGGGGAGAAGATCATCGATCACCTCTCCCCCCCCCCCCCCCTTCCCTTCGCCTTACTTTCGTTAGAACTATACTAAAAAACAGGCCGATGCCGCGAATATTGCACAAGCAAATCCTATCAGAGGAACAAACAGGAAAAGTCGATCTTATCAGTTACAAAATATGTATTTTTTGTATCTAGATATGTATATCTATAGGTAGTTAAAATAGTTGATGCAGCTATATACCGGGTGGAACAAAAAGATGTTACCAGTCAGATGGAATCTGTTCTAGCATAAAAATACGTAGGTACAAAATTTTAATCTCAATTTTATCTTTCATTTGCGCCCAAAATGTGCTAAACATTGACCAATTCGCCAAGATTCACAGAATAGAAATTAAAAATTCCGCCTTTTTCAAGCTTCATAGGATTATTTGGGTATTTTTTTTTTTTTTCTCGAAATTAGCATTAAATTCAGCTTTTAAATCAAGTAAAATACCTATAGAAGTTTGAACAATTTTTAATTTTTGAGAATTTGAGAGCAAAATGGTTAATTTTTGGCGCATTGTGGTCCATAACTCGGCTCAGAAAAATTGTAGAAATGGAATAGCGGAGCAAATTGAAGATAAAATTAAAATACAAAAGTAGGCCCATACATTTAACGTTTTGCGTTTCTACCGTACTCAGAACAAATCTTTCAACTGGTACCTACCTAACACCTTTTTGGCTCACCCAGTCGGTATGAAGTTCAAAACATATAGTAGGTATCCCCAGCATTCTTAGTTTTATTGACCGGTGGATGTATGTTTGCGGCGATGCGAGGATTTTACGCAAGCCAATCAGAACCCACACTAAGGGCGGTTCAACCAGTTGAGGTGTGTTTTTAGTCAACGCGATTGCTATTTCTCTCCGTGCGAAAGTAAATTGTACTACCGCGGTATTTATGTTTGTAAAATTTTTATCGAAAATTACCTTTATTATTTCAGAGTTTTCCACTACAATGCGTTTCCTTTTAAATTCTCTATGTTCGTAAATTGTTACATACCGCGATACCGTACTTACCTTCCTACCTAGGTACCGTACCGATTGAATTTCTCAATAAGGAGGAACTGCGTAATGGGCAGATACAGCATTGCATTGTAATGACTAATGATAAGTACCACCGAGAGAATCGATATTCTTCAACTCAAAGATGATATTTTCCGAGAAAACGGACCAAATCATAAAGGCAGAGGATGCGGATAAATGTGATACCCACCCGGGAAAATAATAATCAGACAATAAATAGTTGGTAGGTATGTAGGAAAATTGACTCGGAAGAACATGAGCCAACCAGTCAACCTAAATTGTTTGTTATTTTAAAACGACTCTCTCAGAATTCAGTCGTTTGAAAGTCTCGCCTGATGGCTTTTATTTTGTATACGAGGATGATATAAGAAGGTAGTACCTATGGCGTTAAAATTTTTACTAGAATCGTAGCCCATAATTACCGCATATGTCATAACACTGTAGGTATAATCAAACACGTGAATTCATTGCGCATAATTCTGTCAGTAAGTAGGTAGGTACCCATAATTAACGATATAGGACGAGATCAATAAAGCTTTGGAATTACCTATGTATCTAATCTTTGTTTTGCGAATATTTTTTATTGAGGTACGATCTCAATACTTATTAATTCTGAGCAAAGGGCGAAAGGGATGCAGACCATTTGTATAGTAAAACCTCATGTTAACTGTAAGAGCGAAGAGCTAAAGAAACTAGGTACCGGTACCTATTTATCTATTTGTAATTAACTTAGGTATACCGAATGAAACAGTGGCGGATTGAGTATTTTGCCGCCTAGAAGTAAGTACACCTTTCCTGAAAATTTTGAATTTTCTATTTTTCGCACGTATCATTCATCATTTCCCCAAGTATTTTACGTTCGATTTTCCGACCCCAAAAAATTGCCGCTAGAATGATCGTGCTTCCTGTGTGCTTTTAGAATCTAGGGTATTAATGTGAAGTTACTCTCTTAATAGAGTTGAACAAGGAACACAGAGACAATAATTATGTTCTATGGATCTAATTGGTTTTAAAAATGAGTCAAAAACTGAAATTTTGAAGAGTGAAACTCTTATCTGTCTGTACAGATTGGGCGTAGTAAAAAGTAAGCTTAAAACTTGATAAGAATTTGAACTTTAGACATATGATGTGAGAAATTCTGGAAAAATAGGAGAAGCGATTCTCCGGGGATGTGGATTGAATAGAGATTGTAATGAAGCTTTTGGTCAGATTTCTATAAAACAATCAAAATAAGTTGAATAGAAGATTTTAAAAAACAATGTTTTTCTTGACAAAGTTGAACAAATAATTCACGGATCCTTTTCCATCGGACGGATTGGTTTCAATATTGAGAATTGAATTCAAAATTCGAGTCCCAAAAAATTCACTCATTAAAAGTTTTGGACTCAAAAAATTGAACTAAAAGATTGGAGGGACTTATAAAATTTTAGACTTCTGAGTTAAATGAAAGAAGGGCGTTGGAAAATTTTCATCATCAAAGGACTCACATATGAAAACATTTCAAATATTGAAGATCCAGCTGTATGTATGACAAAAGACAAAATTGGAAAAAATTGAACCATAAAATGAACGATGAAAAGAAGAAAAATTGAAAATTTTGTACATGAAGCCATACTATTATGACAAGAGGGCAACTGTGGAAAATTCAAACTTTCAAGCTATACATATAGGCCTACAGTGAGAGAGGGAAATTTCAACTTTCAAAATAATACCGGTATGACAGGAGGAGAACTTGGAAATTCTGGGCAAATGGCGAGAGTCCTTACCCTCATAGAACAAGTTCCTCATTGAACCCTAATTTAAATTAGGTAGTTGATAATTTAAACTGGGAGGATCTAACATCATCAGGATTCAATGGAATGATCCCTATAGAATAGCAAATTACAGAAATCAGGACTCAATGTCAAGAATAACTGTTAGTTGGAGATAAGTGGACCCCAAATAATATATAACGGGCCTTGAGAAAGTTTGTTTCAACTGAGCTACGTGGAGGAAGAAATTTTGAAAATTAGGACACAATTAAGTCGAGAACAGAGAAAGGAGTTGGTTTATTTGCATGTAAAAAAGAGA
Source organism: Aspidiotus destructor (assembly GCA_035079395.1). Classification (NCBI taxonomy): domain Eukaryota; kingdom Metazoa; phylum Arthropoda; class Insecta; order Hemiptera; family Diaspididae; genus Aspidiotus; species Aspidiotus destructor. The sequence goes on along the minus strand of JAVHKZ010000002.1, from coordinate 59,973,109 downwards.
GGTCATAAAATTAATTGTAGCTGAAGATTGAAGAGAGGGTTGCAATTGGGGGAAATAAATCGACTAATCTAAGAATCAAAACGTTTTTCTTCCATTAAATTGCAGATCGGAGAAGGGCAGTGCACAGAATTAATTATCACCATTTAAATACTAAGAGGAGATGAGTTAAAAGATTAGAGAAGAGGGAGAGGAAGAAAGGGAGAAATGAGGGAGCATGATACGAACAAAGAGAATAACTGAAGAGAACAACTTGAAAGACTTGAAAAATGACAAAGAAAACTGTTGTATGGAAGAACAAGAGAGAAGGGGGTAAAATTGAAGAAAATTGAGAAATAAGAAAAGCTTGAAAAAAAAAAAAAAAATCAATCAGATTGTATGATGAGATGAAGAGACACAAATCCAAATAAACCCCAGAATTACTCTCATTGTCTCATATACCTTACTCAAATTTAGCTGCAAAAACTTTGTGTTTGCATTAAAATTTTGAAAATAGAACCAAAGGAAAGTTATCTCGAGAATTTCTATTTCCTTTTCCTTCAATATCCAGAGCATAATCATCTGGATAATTCACTGAGGTTATTGACAATAAATGTTCTTTCCATAAAAACTTGATTTACAATTAATGATTCTTTGAAAATTTTTTACTTCTTCTGTCTTGTAATAAAAAAATAATAAAAAAATAAAATATGTTCTTATTTTGAAAAAGGTGGACCAACTAAAATGAAAAATATGCAAAAACGGCAAAATAGAAAAGGAGAGTATTGAAATCAAAAATAAGATAAAAATAATAAATTGCTATAAAAAAAATTTACATGAATGTAACTTACCTAATTAATACCTAATTATTAAAAAAAAAAATTACCTATGTTTTTTCATAATTGAATCAAATCAAACAATGTAGAGTTGTAGACCTATAATATTGTCTTTATTGGTACTCCTTAGTAAAGACAAAATACTGGAAAATTTCATTTTTCAAAATTGAAATTTTTGCCACAAATGAAGTACCTAGGCAAATTCTGAGAATTCCTCAATCATGACTTTTCAAACATATTTTTCCATAGTAATTTTGAAACTAAAAATCTTACAAGGCGCGCCGAAGACGTGCCGTCTTGCTAGTACCGTACTAATTTAGGGAAAATCGATAATTAGAACATATTTATTGATGTTAACTAGGTACCTCGGTATTGTGTACTCGTCATGAAAACGAGAGATCGCGGGTTCGTTTCCCGCTCGGGCTAGGAGATTTTTTCGTCATAATTCCTCTTCCATCCTTATCTATGTGTACATATATTCATTAGTAATTGAATGATGGTCGGGTAGAAAATGGACCTTGGCTCGATTTAGGGCTCTTTTTCAATTATTAGCGATTTAAAAGTTTACCATTCTCTCCTCTTCATCTGGTAAGAATTTCAAATTATTGTGATGAATATGTATAGAGTGCATAAAATCATGTTGAAGTGGAGCATCTACCAAGATTGAGCTCTCAGTAGGTAGGTAGGTAGTTGTAAAATAGCGGCAAACGAGGTTCTTTCAAATAATGGCGCTAGATTCAGTGTTTGGACGTTCCCGGGAATCCGATTATGGACTGGGAATTCCCGGCCATTTTGCGGGAACGGAAATCCCATCGAGAATTCCTGGTGGATTTGATGGACTTGCATTCTAGGTATGTTGTTTTCTCATTATTTTGGGTCGATTCCCGCTCTTTTTCATTTATAGTACCTAGAAGTAGGATGGCGATATACGTATGTTATAAACAAAATAGTTTTAAACATACTGTTTAGAACACATTTAAAACCAATTACTGGGTATTTTTGAGTATAAAAAATACTCAAAAAAGTGAGTTTCCATAACGGTTGAAGTTTATATCGTCATCGCTATACTGTATATGATTGTATAGGCAAGGGAAATGAAATGAAGGCTTACTGAATGTACATGCGATGTTATCTGCATCAATTTTCATTGTTCTTCAAGCTTATCTGAAGGCAATGTTTGATTCTAGCCAGTGTTCGGACGGGGAATTCCCGTTCCCAGCTCTAAAATAACTAATTCCATTCCCAATTCCCAATTAGGAGAAAACTATGCTTTTGTGAGGAAAAAACTTTTTTTTTTTTCCCGAAATAAAAATGTTTGTTCTGCTGATTTTCTTATAAGTACCTAAGTACCTATACCTATTACTGCAGCACAATCCTTCCAAATATTGGGTTCGGATTGAAATACATTCATTCATTCATCATTATTACATACCCTTGAAGAGATTCAAAAAAGTTACTAGAACGCGTGAAAAGTCAATAATTAGAAAAAGGACCTTGAATGCGCATCAGATAATAATGCGCTCTACATATGCAACTTGAAAACGTTCTATCGTTCTAATTTCCAGTGATTCTGATTTTGCGTAGATCAGACATCCTTCTACAATCCCACCAAGTTTCATGACGTTTGGGTCATTCCTTAAGGTATTTCTATGGCACTTTTTTTCCCATGGTTTTTGAATGCAAAATCAGGGGTGCGTCTTATAATCGAACGCGTCTTATAATCGGGTCATAAGGCTGAGAAATAAAAAATAAGAATACTTACCGGTACAAAAATTTCTGTAAAATGTTACGGTCGACTAGTCGAAGAGTGCAATATGACGCGAAATTTAAAAGAAAAGTTATTTTAGAGGCCGAAAAATGTGGTAACCGAGACGCAGGGAGACGATTTTTGATAAGTAGGTATTACCTATTACAGTTAATTTGTACTTTTTACCGACTTTAGGAGGTATTGCAATCTTGCGCGCGGTGGAATTTTTGGTGGGGGTGATGTTTTCTCGGCGTTTCAGAGGGTCTAGATCACGATTCTAACATTTGTTCAAATTCATATGTATTGTATGTATGTATGTACTTTTTTTTTGTCACCGAATGTTCTCTGTATCTATTGGGTCGATTTTCATGAAATTGAGGGTCGATGAAGTAGTGAACGTGAATCTGTTCACCCGCTATTTTTTTTTTTTTTAAATTGGACTAATAGTTTTTGTGTGGTAGGTTAAATACTAGTTGATTAACTAGCGCTCAAGGCTCGTTATGGAATCTTCATAGTTTGTTACGAGGTATTTCTCTTTTCTTAGAAGGGGGTGGGGGCGAATGAGTGAATAAAATATAAAAATGCTAGGCAAGCTATGGAAAAGAAATTGTATGAGAGAACGAACGAATTGTTAACCAGTGATTAGTTTTATTATCGACTACCTATATAAATATAAAATGCTAGGCAAGCTGCGAAAATGAAATTGTATTGAAAAATGAAGTCATTTGGCATTTTTAATCGATTATATAAATATAAATTGTTAGGCAAGCTGCAAAAATGAAATTGCATCGGAGAACGAAGTAATTTGGAGTTGTTAACGATCGATTTGAGAAAGTAGTAAAGAAAAAGTCGGTATTGCTTTCGCGCTGCGAAAGCTCTTTAGGGTCGGCCCGGTTCTCGAGGCCGACCGTATTGTAATCACTTTTTAGGGTCGGCCCGGTTCTCGAGGCCGACCATATTGTAATCACTTTTTTCTTCTTCTTCTTCTTCTTCTTCTTCTTCTTCTTCGGATCAGTTAAGACGCTCACGTCATGTCACGGACATCACGTACAGTAGTTTTTGTGTATGCTATATGCTGAGTAGCCTTGCGTCTTTTGCTCTTTGCCTGTTATCACTGCGTTTTGCGTTTTGCCGTTCAAGCAAGTACCGTTCAATCCTGTGTTATTTCGTATTAGGATCGCGTGTTTGAAAATTAGTGTTATTGGCGTTGGCGTGTTTTCACCCATGATTGGCCCAGCTGAGTAGCCTTGTGTCTTTGGCTCTTTGCCTGTTATCATTATTAAGATCGCGTGTTCAAAAATTAGTGTTATCGGCGTCCTCCCGTTATTTGGAGATTTCTTATCATAACAAAATTATTTTGTAATTTCGTTCCTTTTTTTAGCTAAAAAAGTTTCGTTATTTTTGTTTTTGTTTCCGTTATGCATGAAAAATTTAGTGATTTTGGGGTGACTTTGCGCAAAATTTTTGACTTTTGTTTTTCTTTTAGAATTTTCTGGAATAAGTAACAAATTTATTTAGTTTTGTTTTAGTATGAGAGGCGTGCCTTGCGGCTAGTAGGCGAGTATTAATAAATTTGATTGAATGCTCTAATTTTCTGTTTGTGGGTATTTCCGTGTGAGCTAAGCTGAATAGCCTTGTGTCTTTGGCTCTTTCACTGTTATCATTGCATTTTGAGGTTCAAGCAAGTGCGGTTCAATTTTGAGCTATTATTTTGTATTAGGATTGTGTATTTGAAGATTAGTGTCATTGGCGTCGGCGTGTCTTTACCTGAATGCGTGTTTTCACGTGAATGCAAATGAAACAATTATTTAGGAATGAGGTGGGAACACCACAATGTAAAAAGTGTGTGTCATCATGAGTAACGTTTGCCTATTAATAAATTTGATCGAATGTTCAAACTGTATAATTATTTTCTGCGGATGAATAACTGTTCATAAAGTTTCTGTATCTTCCTCTCGGTAGTTTGTTTTTACAGAATAGAAGAAAAGTGATGAGAGATGAATTCTTGAAATTGATCCAAACAATGTGAATGAAAGTCGTGTTGAAGCGGTATAGCAGAATAAATAAAATTATTGTTGTGTATCCTGATTGAAGCATATAATCGGTATCGAGCTACAATGAACCAATTTTGACCAAACTCAATATAGATCCTCCATATAAGAATGCCCAAAGAACATTCATAGGTTGGAGCCCCTTATTTTCCGAAAGTGAGGGAGCATGCATTCGGGGCCCTAAATATGAATCAATGTTGACCAAACTCAATATATATCCTTTATGCAAATGCCTCAACAACATTCATAGTTTAGAGCCCCCAGAGCTCTATCCCTCACCCCTGGGGGGAGCGTGCATTCATTGTAGCTCAGTCCAAGTATGGAAGTCACTGACAGTGTGATGAGAAAGAACTTCAGCATTTAAGCAAGCAGCATTCTGCAATATTTTGCAATTTGACATTGTGACGTAATGGAAAATCAATCCATTAAAATTCAAGAGAAAAGATTGGCCGACCCTCTTCCAGCCTGGTACTGGCTGCTTGTTTAACTTGCGTCTTATAATCGGGTCAAAATAAAAATCCTCACAAGTTGAGCTCAAATTTGGGGTGCGTCTTACATTCGAACGTTTACGGTATTACAGCAGGACGTACTACCTACCGTGGAATTAGGAGTTGCACGAAGCAGAGACATTGTTTATTGTTGCATTTCTTGGTGCACAAACACCAGACAAAATCTACAGCTTGAGCATGTAGGAAACTGATCGAAGTGATATGTTTCTTCTCTTGGTATAAGTATATCTTTTAACTTCAACAACTCTTCATAAGACAACTGAAACTGTGAACGGGCGTACATTTGTTTCAGAATATCATTAGGTATACCAAGCTTGAAGAAGTTGTCCAAGGTGATCTTCATAACACAAGCAAGCACATTTCGCGCGTCAGTCTTTTCACAATCTAGGTGCGAACTGTGTCCCCTCTTATCTGAGATATTGCATTACGGTACAATTCTATCAGGACCGCATCATTGTAAGATTTTCGTTCAAATTGTGAACATTATCAACATTCCCTACAAGCTGCTAGCGATTGTCTAAAATTACTAGGTTTTGTACACAATACCTACCTACGTCAGATGGAATATACTGTTTATGGATCAAAATTTGTCCGCGCTTCTCCTCCGAGACTACTGGGTGGATTTTCTTGAAACTTAGCCTAAGTTGTACTGTGATATCTGAAGTTGTGCACCTGCGTTTTTTAAATTGAGAATCGCGGATGAGTATATAGGGTGAACCAAAATGATGTTACCAGTCAACCGGGGAACTCCACGAAATTCTCGCGGAATCCTCGCGGAGTTTTTCGTTCAAGTGGTAACATCATTTTGGTTAACCCTGTATTCCTAGTTCTTGAGATATAGGGCCTATCAAATTTTCAAAGAAATTTCCTTTTCCTATGCTTACTTAACTTTTCAAATGTTGATATATTATTGTAATTTACATCTTTAAAAATGTAAATGGGAAAACTTGGTCTTGATGTTCGTGAGAAATCTCAATGTAAAGTGTGAACTGATTTTAGTAAATTTGCGAATACTCAGCGACCAATATATTATTGTAGCCTAGTACATATCTATAACCCCCCAGGTAGGTAGTCGCTTTTGTTATGGAGAGGGAAGGGTAACCTTTGATATTACTTAGGTTGTCATGGTGTAGTAATTGTAGTTTCATTCATTTTTTGGGTTACCGCACATAAATACATGTAAGGATATTTCTTGTAGAGTTTGTCATAAATAAATCTTGTGTGTAAGTGTAGTATTGGTGCAGCAAACATCTGTCTATAATCTTTTTTTTTTTTTTTTTTTTTTTTTTTTTTTTTTTTTTTTTTTTTTATTCTTTTCAAGAGCCTACCATCAAGGCTATACACATGGCGGTGTTAGTGAGTTAAGATACGGGAGAGAGAAAAGTGAGGTATAACACCCGTCCGTTCAGGTTTCCTTATATATTTATTTATTTATTTATAAGATTTTTTTGTTTGTCGAAGTCCTCCAAAAATACCCAACGGATTTTCTTGAAACCTCTGAAACGTCGAGAAAATTCATTGCCCCCTCCCCCTGTTCACCTTGCTACGGGTGTAATACATCACTTTTCCAATTGGAAAAGTCGGTAAAAATAAGCTGGAGTTCTAAACATAGAGATTGAGTGCCATGCTTAAAATTGCCGGCAAAGGTGAAAAGTCGTGCGTTGCTTACGCGCGTAAGCATTGTGTTTTTGTTTGTATTTGTAAAAGCGTTTGGAGAGGTCGGAGCTTGAGAGAAGGAATGGCGAGGGGTGGACTGACGAGTGATTCGATGCTTGTTTGGTTTCAATATTGATTTTTAGTGTTGCCAGTAATTGAAGGTGATCACGAATCCAACCACTCAGATTAACATACAGTATTATAGTAGACCAATACTAGGCTAAAGAAAACGTATTGGAAAGAGTAATTGAGAAGCTCTTATTAAATTCTATTGAATTTATTTATCTCGAAAGATGAGGTACCTATTATATCCATGGCAGGGTTGACAGAGGGAGGAGGTAGTGAATTTTCTCGACATTTTGAAGGTCCTAGATCACTTTCAATTTGCAATAATTTGAGGTTTTCTTATTTTTAGACTTTTGAGTTTTTTCGCCGGCGAAACTAGAATGTATCACTTTGAAATTCCAGCAAATTATACTTAGTCTCATATCTGAAGATGTACGCCCACAACTTGTTGGAGGATCGGATGAGCTTAATTGATAGTAATTTATCTGTGTTTTTCTGATTGACCTGGTAAACAATTCGTTGTACTTGAAAATGAAGAATTTTTTTCTTCATGACGATTCATGGCAGTTGTTCAAAGACTAGGCATCAGAAATTTCGAACATTTGCCGACTTTTTTCTTTAGAAAAGGAAGGTGACGAGCGAATAAATAAAATTTATGAGTTGTCAGTAGCAGTGATTCTCTTAATGAGTTTTGATTAGTCAAAGCAATAGTCGTGTACGAGTGTTTTCAAATTATACTTACTGTGAAGCCAATTTTCTTCCCACCGACACGGAGAAAAAAAACAAGAAAAAAACAAGAAAAAAAAAAAATCACAAAATGTAATCAAAAGTATTTGAAAACGTAGGTAGGTAAATGTAAAATACAGAACTGCAACTATCACTAAACGTATACCGTACTCAAAACAACAGTTAAATGATATCCTGCCGCAGAACACAAATGGTATTACATTGTGTAGTGTCGGTACCTGAAGAGCAAATTTTTAATCGCTCTGCACTCCTCGCTATTTCTCGATTGAGAAGTTTGTGAAAAAGAAGTAAGTAACAAGTTATTAATCTTCATGATGACGGCCCTTCAACATCGATAAAATGAAGGAAATGAAACAATATTCATGAATCATGTACCGTGCCCAACGTAGATAGGTATGTGAAAAAAAAAAAAAAGTTTATTTTTCACATAATTTACCAGGACAATGGTAATGTACTTTGACACCTCGGAAACCGTGCCGTCGTCTGTCCCACTCATAAGCCGAAGAATAATTTGAAAAACCACTTCTTCACGCTATAGGTTGGTATACTTAATGTATCATCATTATTTACTTATAGATAGCCTAGGTAGGTATGTATTGTTAAGCGTTCAAGATGTTTATTTGGCTTCGCGCTATCTTCCGAATGAGGTAGATTGATGAGCATTAAGTAGAAAATTTCAAAACACTGTCGTGACTACACTCTAATCTACGGTACGCTGAGATGTCAAAGGTGATAAACAAAACAGTCTGCGACTGCATTGATAGCGGCACGGCGCGGCGGCTCGTGACTTAGGAGCCACCTTTTGCGGAAAAGTGACACGAACTTATTAACCGTAGGTACATTGTACATTCGTTCGTTACTTTTGTATTCGTAACCTCATGAAAATTCTATTCCCACACACTGACAATATCTAGATTTATTACTTACATTGGAAATTCCAACTTCGTCTGCTTAATGCAAGTTTGCGCTGATTGAGCTAGGATTGATTGACAGTCGGGTAACAAATTGTACATTGTTCTGAATTGTTTTTAAAAATGGAGGAATAGAAGAAGAAGAAGAAGAAGAAGAAGAAGAAGAAGAAGAAGAAGGAAAATAGGAAAAAGTTTGTACCAGTGTGATAGGTACCTGATCATCGCTGTCTCATACAAAATTTTTATTTGTTTACGGTACCGGTAATTAACTTATACACGATTGCTTGTAACAAACTACGCATGTGGGTTGAAGCAGACGCAATTTGAGGCGTACCTATCGTGGTACCTATTCTTCTTATTGGAGTACCTACACCATACCTATGTTTTCAACTGATTAAAATTAATTTTCCATTGTTCTCGAACTACCTAGAAGACATTAAGTAGGAAACTTAGTACATGACACATCACTTCAAATATAAAGAAAAATACGTCACGGTAAGTATTGTATACAAGGAGGGGCAGACAGATGTTACCAGTTAAAAGAAGGTTTGCGCTAAATCCGTCGAAGTGGAAAAACGCAAAATGTTATAGACGCATAGTTTAAATGTACAAATTTTAAATTTCAATTTGATCTTTAACTTGAGTCATGCCGATATATGGCGATATCTAAGGTTTCTACAACTTTTCTGAGCCGAGTTGTGGACAAAAATGTGTCAAAAATTGACTCATTTACAAAGTTTTTTTTTAAAAACATTCACGCAGTCGCGTGAGTAATAGGTACACGACTTTTCCTTCGACTAATCAATTTTCATTAAGGGAATCCTTCGCACTAATAATTTATACATTTTATTTATTCTCTCGTCACCATCCCTATCTAAAATAATAATAAAAAAAAAAAAAGAAAAAGACCAAACGCACATCTTCAAATAAAAGACTATATACTTATAACTTGTTTGAGTCTGGAAATAATACGTCCTGTAGTAATTTTAGAGAGATCCGCAGACAAAAAAAACTTTTAAGTCTAAATAAAGGCCTAGAATATTATAAATAGATAAGGAAATCTAAAATTATTGCAGATTAAAAGTGATCTAGGACCTCCAAAATGTTGAGAAAATTCACTACCCTCTCCCCCTGTGTCAACCTTGTTATGGATGTATAATACCTCATCTTTCGAGCTAAAAGAAGTCAATAAAAATGAGTATATAAGAGCTTCACAATTACCCCTTCCTAGTTTAGTATTGTTTTAATAGATATCATGAGCTGTTTTGGTTGGTTCATGGTCACCTGCAATTACAGGCATGATTAAAAATCAATATTGAAGCGAAACAAGCATCGAATCGCTCATCAGTCCACCCCTCACCATCCCTTCTCTCAAGCTCCGACCTCTCCAAACGCTTTAACAAAAAAAAAATAAAATAAAATAAAAATAAAAATAAAAATAAAAATATGAGATGCCATTGCAGAGCAGGGAACCCGCTGTCCCGAGTTCAAATTCTGTCGTCATTTCTTCCATACTCCCCGTTTACGAAAATCGCTCTGCAGGGGGAAGGAGGTGGTACCAGCAGATTTCTCAATCACCACCAAGGTATAAAAATTTTTCTCGAAAATTTTCCAAGTCCACTTCCTATCATATAAATGTCTAGAGAGTCGAAATTTTTTCAAGTCCCTCTCCGTGACATCATCAATCTCGCTCGCGCTCGCGCCCGTGGACGAAAAATTCCTGGCAGTATCCCCAACAAAAGGGATAACGGGTTCCACATCATCAGAGTTTGGTTCACTCATAAGTCTAACCTAAATTCCGCTGAAAGACTCCAGTCAAATAAAATAACATCCGATAAGAATAGTATTCCTGTCTAATGAGACACCTCATAAGAAGTCCTATGAAGTGCTACACATTTTTAGAATCAAAGTGGTCTAGGACGTTCAAAACGTCGAGAAAGTTCTCTGCTCCCGTGCTATGGATCTAATACCTCACTCTTTTAGCTAGAAAAGTCGGTACAAAAAAGAGCTTTACAATATTACTTTTTGCTACATGATATTCTTAGCCTAGTATTGGTCTAGTATACTGTATATTAGGGCTCCAGCCGCTCTTCTTTTCATTCATTCATAATTTGTCTCTCATCACCACCCTTCCATCCCAATATTCTTCATCTAAAAATCCAGCTACAAAGACAATCCGAAAAAAATTGATATTCTGAGAAAAGTCGAGAGAATAACTGAACCTAACCTAACCCAACCTAAAAAAGCCCTCACTGTGTTAATCATTCTTGTAAACTAATTTAGTGAACCCTTCGTCAAGAAAAAGAACCAGTTGAATAAAAAAAAAAAAAAAAGGTTTTTCATAACAATAGACGCACTGATAACAAAAGGATGGGAATTTGCTTCAGGTAATGTGAGCGACTACTCCTAATGAGTGAGAAATTAATTGAAAAATTGAAAATTCCTCAAGAACTACTCGTCCGATTCTCAAAAAAATTGCTGCGGCTGCACATCTTCAGATATGTTATGTACTACAATATGGCCAAGTTTCAAGAAAATCCGTCAGGTAGTTTCGGAGGACTTCGACGAACAAAAAAATCTTATAAATAAATAATGATGAATAATAAATAAATATATAAGGAGACCTGAACGGACGGGTGTAATACCTCACTTCTCCACTAGGAAAAGTCGGTAAAATAAGACAATAAAAAATCCCCTACTCTCAAGCTTCGTAGGGTTATTTGGGTATTTTGTTTTGGAATCAGCGACAAATTTCCCTTCAAAATCAGATAAAATATGAAAGTTAAAGGAATTCTGTACGCATACTCAAGCGCCTAAGCATAACGGTGGGGGGCGTAACGCTGGGACGTAAAAATTTTCCTGGCTCCTCTATAGCCGTCTATGAGCGTGTATGGGACTTGGAAAAATTCGTGACCACCTTGACCCTTATCGCTGAGACTTGGAGAAAAGGAAGAGGGCTAAACACATAGAAACCAGTAAATTTTTCTGTATTTACAACCAAGAAAGGATAAATTGTAACTCACTTGGAAAATAAATTATACGCTTACATTCTATGTAAACTAAAAATCTTGAACCCTCCGCCATAAGTCGTGGGTCTCTTGCAACTCTTGCTCCCTGAGCAAGAGCCTGTAAATGTTTTGTTTTCATTTTGCATCCAGGGCACATTAACGAGCTATCATCTACCTTGTGATCTCCAAAAATGTACTATTTTACTGCTGAGTTGGTGGTTAGGCAATAAAGGTATCTCTGACTGTTGACTAGATTGGGAGTGCTCACGCAAAAGAGTAGCGAGCAACAATTTTAATGGTGGTGAAAATGTTAAACTGCTGTAGTTGTACACTTTTTGGAAAAATTTCTCGGTTTGATGAAACTCAGCATAATCCAGGGTTGCGATGTTTTAAACAGGCGGTGTTGAAAACATGTTTTAAACACGTTTAAAACACACGAAAAAAACAAAACATTGTTTTAAACGGGAATATGTTATCAACGCTGTTTTTTTTGTTTAAAAACTTGTTTTTTTTAATCCCATTTAAAACATTAAAAACTTTGTTTTTTTCCCTATCTCTAAAAATATGGTTACTAAATTTTCAAATTATGGTTATCAAGACATTTACTTGAGAAAAAAAAACAAATTTATTCAATATTATAATTTATAATCAATGCAAAACAGGAAATGACTGAAATGTTTTGAACAAGAAAAAACGTGTTTTTCGTTTTTTTTTAAAAAAAACTGTTTTTTTCGCAACCCTGATTCTTCCAGGGTTGATCAAGTTGGAAAAAAAAATTTAAGGTTGTTTTAAATCACGTTTTAAACGATGTTGAAAACGTTTAAAATGTGTTTTAAACTGGAGAACAAAAACCATATTTCAAAACATGTTTTAAACGTAAAATCTGTTTCAAACAAAAAAAACGTGTTTTTTGTAAACCGTTTTTTTCGCAACCCTGGCGTAATCATTCTCTTCAATTTTTTGATAAAAGCTCTGGTTCCAAAGATATTTAAAAATGATTTAGTATGGTGTTCTTATGGGAAAACCAGGGATGTTAAGTTTAAGCCGTAAATGGCTCAAGTTAAGCCTTAAGCCAATGTTTTCATAGTTTTTAAGCCAGCCTCTAAGCCAGTCAATCACCCACCACCTTTTTAAGTGAATAGAATAGCCAATCAGTGATTGGTTGGCTAAAAATTTGTTTTTTGAAGAAAAAAAGCATGTTTTCCACAAAAAAAAAACATGTTTTTTAAAGAGAAAAACATTTTTTAGCCAATCATTAATCCAACCATATTATTCTTTTCAGTCAATGATTAAGCTAATCAAAGAAACAGAAAAACTTGTAAGTTTTAAGCCAGCTTTAAGCTAATAGCAATTGGCTGTGCACCCCTGGGGAAAACAAAGTCAATTACAATTAGTAGCGCGCCAAAGTGTTTGAAAAGAGGTGTGCTCAGTTCAATGTAAACAACAAGGCGCTACATCAGCTTACATCAGCTGATCTCCATTTAAAACAATGTAAAACGGAACCGGGTGACGTCAATTCTGGTTCCGTGTCCCATGTATTTTTATATGTGCATGCGGGTTGCGTTTTGTTTACAGTCAAACTGAGCACACCTCTTTTCAAACACCTTGGTAGCGCGCCACCGCACAAGGAAAAGCCCAAATTACCTTTTTCTCCAAATTAATGAGGACTGCACTTTGACTGCCAGCCTGCAGGGATGAGAAGCCGTTTGCAATGCGCTTAAACTTCTGCTTCAGCTTAAAAGTTTTTCCAAAATTCCATCAGCTCAGCTTTGGCTTTTTTTGCTCATCATTAGCTTAATGATGAATAGCTTTTGGCTTAGCTCTGGAGCGCAAAAATCAACTCCAGTGCGGTATAAATCGGCTCCAATGCGAAAAATTTTCAAGTCAAAAGCGCTTGCTGATTAACTGGCTTTGCGCTTAATGAAGCTGCAAAAGACTGACTTTTTATCAGCTTAAAAGTCGTTCAAAAACAAGCTTAAACTTCAACTTGAGCTGTTACTGGCTCAAACTTCTCATCGGCCCTGGTCCCAGGTGCAGTCCGGTACTCTTGCTCACCACCACTCCACCAGCTGGCAGCCTTTGGCATTTTTTTGATTTACAATTTTTTTTTTTTGCTATGACGCATGTAACCATTATTATAACTCAGACATAATTTAGCGTTACCTTATCCAGTCCATAACTGTAACGTTAAAATTCACGCAACATTACAATAACTTTAATGGATTGAAAACGTTATGTTATGTCATCTCTGTCACTAACCCTCATGATGGCTTGTTCAAAATGTAGATATAAGATACTTAATCTTTGTATAATAATGTAGACATTATTCAAAGGCGCGTTTTATACACGGAGCTTCTATCATATAAGTATCAACTTTGCCTATGGTCTAAGGTTCCATTCACGTTCATGAATGGAAGAAAATGAACGACGTTCACGTTCATATTGAATTCTGTGAACAAATGACCAAAAAGTCGTTCATTTTCCATTTTCCATTTTTTTTGCATTTTGCCAAAGTGCTGATTGACTGTTTCTGTTTACTACTTGATATAAGTCACTATACTAGCCAATAGAGGAATATAGAAGAGCCTGGAATTCTCTGTCCGTCTATACTAGCTCATAGAGAGGTATAAGAAGGGTATAGAAAAGCTTACAATTTTTCAAGTCCCTATACTGGCCAATAAAGGGTATAGAACAGCTCTATACTGATGTATAAAAGAGCTCAAAATTTTTCCAAGTCTCTATACTAGCACATAGAAGACCTTGTAATTTTTTCAAGTCTCTATAATAGCCCATAGAAAATTTTCTAAGTCACTAATTGCAATAGCCGCAGGTGGAATATAATAAGCTGAGGCGGCCTAGCTTTTCATTGAAAACTCATCATGAAAGCGATATTAGTCGTATTTTTGTGTCGTTCCAATGATGATTTTTTAATCAAGCTCCTTTTATTTAACCTGTGGGCTGCTGTGGCTATGCAATAAATTTGAATTTTGAAAAATTTTCCGTTTTTAATTCATATGAAGATGTGCCGTAACTTGAGAAGCCAAATTCAAACAAAAAGAATTATAATTATCAGTTCATTCTTTATTACAAGGTACCTATTCAATTTGTTGCCCAAAACTGAGAACATTCAGGTCAAGCAAAAACCTGTAAACAATAACGATTGACGAGATTTAAAATTCCAAAATTAATACCGACTGATAGAAAATTTCACGTAGAACAAATTTAGTTCTCTTCATTTTTTTTGTATAAGGAGTTTGTTGACGAGATATTTATAAAATTGAAGAGACAAATAGACCGTTTTTTTGTGACGTCACTCATTGCCAACTCCCTACCAACAATGCGCAAACACTTGCAAACACCCTTGAAATTGCCTCTTTTTTGAAAAAACGCTGTGGATCCGCACAGCGGAAAAGTAGACCGGAGTGACAGCAGAAACAGTAGCGTAAACGCATAGCAGAAACGTTGGCGTAATTGGACGTTGATACGCTGGCAGAAACGTAGGCATAAACAGGTACTGAAACGCGGAGCAAAAATGCTATTGGGTATAGATGTAGATCGGACCCTAATGGACGAATAATGTCCTCAATATTTTACAAGTGTACATGGTATAGGCGTTAAATATACGCAATTTAGACAACATACAAGCTCATCCATTCTCAGACTCTTTACCTTGAGTATGAGTTTGTAAATAAACACAAAAACTTTTCTACTAATTTAAAAATCATCTATATTACTTCAAACCTTGACAAATGTTAGAAGATAATCTTTGAAAACATTATAACTTCAGATTCTTTTGCGGGATCTTCTTCTTACAACGTTACACGGGACAAATTGGTTGTGTTCTTGAACCGTTTGTGTAACTCAGCATCACTTTTTTTCCAAACACAATCATTATAAACTCGAGGATTTGTGCGAAAGTTCTGTAAAATGAAAAGGCTATATATTATTTAAATGAAAATTTCAAGCCCAAAACCACGTAACTAGTTCACCGGAATAAATTTCACAAATCTACAAGATGAAAAATAATAAATTTAAAAGGAAAACAAAAACAATGAGTCGCAGTCAGACAAATCCAACCTTAAGTTGGTCCCATTGCAAGCTAGAAACGGGAAACGATATCATTGTCAGCATAAAAAAATACATCTAGAATCAATTTATTCCCATGCTGGAGAATTTCAAAAAATTTCAATTTGTTGGGTAGTTTTATTTACTTTGATAAAGCCAGCGTTCATTTTTCCGTGCATGATAAAGAAGATGCAATAGGAGAAAAATACGTACCTACTAGCACAATCAAACTAGGGCAAATAAAATAATAGTCAACAAAAAAGAGTACAATAATTAAGATATAGAAGAGGATTGTATCCGATTATTTTGAAAAGCCAGACTCTTATCTTTTGTACATAGAAGTACCTATGCTACGCAACAGGGCATTTTGTACACAAGAATGTAGTTCAAATTACTCTGTATCAGACATACCTTTACGTGTATAGTGACAAACAATACCAAGCAAGATTCTTCATCACTTTTTTTTGAAATGTTCCATCCATTTGACCGCCATATGATAGGTATAACCATGGTGGTGAAGGTATTGTACGGGGTTCAACTGTCACCCTAGATTGCCGTGGTTTGAACTAATCAAAAATATTTACAAATGAGCCTAAGAATGGAGTTTACTTTTTTAGTAAAACAATTCTTACTTTTCATGGGAATTAGAATGTCATTTTCCATTTTCTCATCAAACAATCTCTTATCATCTCTTGACCTTCATTCATTACTACTAATGCATTTTTGAGACTACAGCGCAGGTAAATTTTCATTTCAACTGGAGCATTGATTGCTATACAAGGATGAAAACAAAACATTCTATGTAAGTAACTGATAAGCTTGTTCTATTAATATGGAGAAAGTGAAACACTAGGTACTACTTACAAACTGATAGTCAAAATTGAATGTTCTGTGATCAAATTGAGCATGGTTGCATCTTCATCCTTCATCAAAATGTCTGGTTTCCTGACACAATAATTTGTTGTACTCCAAAGCGTACACAGCTTACATCATTGAGTGTTGAGTAACTTGTTACATTGGTCACCTACTTTGAAATACTTGAAAGCGCAATGACATGATAATGCATCTACGTCCATTAGGTTTGGGGTAGATTTTTCAAGAACCTGAGCATGATTCTCTACAAAATAAACAACGGGTAAGCATTTAAAAACAAAATATAGGTAGGGACATCGCCAAAATGATATTATTGACACTACCACACAATGTACTCACTTGGATTATCAAATTGAATAGGTACTGTTTCCGACTGTTCTCTCAGACAAATAAATAGATCTTCATCTTTGCTTATCATACCTGCCAACAGAGTACAGAGAATAAGAAGCAAGAATTACAACGAGCTCAACAGTCATCATAGATTGATACAAAACAATTTGATCACTGAAATTAAATATTGTGTGATTTAGAATAGAATGTACAGTAATTGCTGATCAACCAGGCATAATGATTTTAAATGTTACTCACCTTAAACAATGACAAACAAGATTCACACAGAGGAAAGCAAAAGAGAAATGAACACATCACTACACTAAAGTATTGAAGTTGATTAACAATAAAAACTGGAAGGGAAAACGAGAGCTTATTTAGAAAAATAACAGATTATTATTACAAATGTCAATGGTAGAGAGTTATGTAAAACAAAGAGTACCGACAAGATACAGCTAGCAAACCAAAGTGAGTAACCTCTTGACCTCTTAACCACCGAGTGAATGACGTAGACAGAAAATCACGGCTGATTATTCATAATGATTCATGACTTTGACTAATCCTATAGTTTCGCTAGTGTAGACATTCAGCGCTTGGAAAAATTCCGGGCTCGAAGATTTCATTTATTTATTTAAAAAACAATAGATACCTATGCGCAGTACTCAGACAGATCAACTGGACATTTATAGCTTAGGTATTGGGCCAGTAAAAAAGTGTAGCGCATTCCTCTCGTGGTATGCAGAAATGCTGATCAATACGCCGCACAGAAATGCTGATCAGTACGCGTATCACTTCAGCATGTCCGAAACGCCAAGCGTAAACCCTGTTAGAAATGGCAGAAACGCAAGCGTTTCTGCGGAGCGTTACGCCTTACTCTTTCTGCCTTACTAAAAGGCAGAAAATGTGAAAAAACGCTGTCGTTTCTGCTATATTTTACGCCACGCGGCCGAAACGCTGTCGTTTCGGCTGCGAAATTGTTACTAGGGATGGAATGCGTGTAATGTACTTGGCTCCTTATTTTGCTTCGGCTCACTATTTTCTTCCCAGTACTTTAACACAGTAAGGAGTAACGAGCCAAAGTAAGAAGCCGAGGTACATGTGAGCGTCAACCAAAATGTGATACACGCATTCCATGTATCTCTATGCTCAAAGCTTCTATATATCACAATAGACCGATTTTCCTGTGACGTTACATCTAGTTACATCTATCGATAACAGCGATATTTCCGCAAACGGCATATCGATTCCCATAAGATTACTACAGGAACATTTCGATCATTCATCAGTACTTCGAAATAAAAGAGAAGTTAAGGATAAAAAGTTGATATTCACAATCTTGAAGCTTTCCTGTGTGTGAAAATTCACTTTTTATTCTTAACTTTTCTTTCATTCTGAAGTACTGATGAATGATCGAAATGTTCCTATGTTATTCTTATGGGCATAATAAAGCTGCTGGAGGCTGATGTTCTCCTTATTGGGTACTTTTGTCTACAGATATCAGTGATGTGAGGTCACGGAAAATCAATCTATATGGATTCTCATAAGAAATACACTGGAATGTTTCAATCATACGTTCAAATTGAAAAATTAGGAATAAGTAAATTAGCAATTACGTGTTTATATTCAGATGCAGGAAGTTCTCAAGTATTTGAAAATATATCTGCTGTTCTTTATTTATTTCTGGTTTTCATATCTGAACGTAAAATCAAAACGTTCCTATGTATTGCTTATGGAGCATTTGTTTGTTTACAAACCAAGTTGGTAATTTAGGGTAAGATTGACAATTTTGACGGGCTATAGGGTACGTTGGAGTAAACAGATGTGGAGCTTGTGACGTCACAAAAAAACGGTCTATAGGACAAATCTCAAAATTCCCCAAGACTCCATGTTAAATGCCGTTGAATGCGAAAACGCGACGCCAGCGATACCTAGGCGCGTTAAGCGGTGCACTATTACAAATGTGGCAACAACTTCTTGTACAGTAAGTATACGCAAGTGTCAATACCTCTATATCTTCTACCGTGATTATAACGTTATTACCTTTTAATAGACTAAATGGAAGCAAAAAACAATATAAAAACATAGAGAAATATTTCTGAAAAAAAAAACGTAACAAAACAAAATAACAAAATACAAGATTAGCAACGTGAAACATAACCAAAATGTATAACGTTACAAAAAATTTATTTTGTCTAAGTACATTCCCTGATGTCAACAAGCTTCTTTTCATAAATCATTATTAGCAACTTACAGTGTCTCCTATGTTCTAACAAGCTTCTTATCATCATTATTAGCAGTCTATGTACTGTACAATCTAAGCCCACAACAAAAGCTGACAACTACATATTCAACAATGAAGGCAAACAAAGACGTTTGAGTTCAAACATCTTTGTTGGCTTCTGCTGCAAGTAACAAGCAGCAGTTCTCAGCATTTGCGTTTGTGTTTTGTCAACAAAATGCGTTTGAATTATCAATTGATACATCAAAAAATAATGCCTCTAGCGAAAAATCAGAGAGAATATAATTTATTCTTCCTAAAATTTGCTTTCCAACAAGTGTAATTTCAAGCAAATTGGTCGAGTCAATTTTGAGTAATCTGTTATTGAAAAACACAAATTTAACATAGACTCTTCTTATAGACAGTGAGTTGTTTCTGCAAACATTATGGTGTATATTATTATACTCCACCATGATGGTGCTCCAGTGTAAAAGAGGTGAAAAAAAAAAATGGCTCTATAATCATAGGAACTAGTACCACTATAGGTTTGCTAGCATTAGACAGCGTAACTTGGAGTTGGCAATGTTGGTAGTCCTGCGTACAAACAAAGGTGATCATGGTTCAATTTGTATATTTCAAAACAGTTTTTTGATTCAGTTTTCCATTCTAAGCATGAGTTTTAGAAAAAATTGTTTATTATGAAAAATGTTTGTTTCAGAATTCTCTACAACTTTGACTCTCACTCTGCTCTTGATTAAAAGTCGAATAACTTCAGAAAATGCGTTTGAACTAATGCATGTATTTGGTCCATTAGAAAAAAATCCATAATCAATCACCTATGTAACTAGCGCTACCTAGTGCAGGTTACCCCGCCTATGTAGTTTTCCATCGCAATGGAATAATGCGCTATCTGGTGACAAAATGGTTTTTGTTCGCACTTCACTAGGGCACAGCCGCACAGGTACGTCCGACGTACATTTTGGTTCCAGAATGCCTAATTTATCCATAAGAACCCGTGTTAAATTTGTGTATTTTGACAACAGATAACTCGAGACTGACTGAATTATTTTTCTTGATATTATATTTGTTGGGAAGGAAATTTCAAATTTTACGGACAACAAATTAAGTTCTCATTGATTATTACATGCTGGAAGCATTAATTCATTTTTGGAGTAATTGATTAATGATTGCCGATTAATGATTGAGAAGCGTTTTTTTGACCAAACGCATTTGTCAATCTCGAGTTACCGTATCTGTCCTCAAAAACTCAAAATACACAAATTTATCATACGCTTTTGTGAATAAATCAAGCTTCTGGAACTAAAATGTTTGTCGGATCTACCTACCCATTGTGTATAGTGCTTAGATGCCTCAACTTCACATGACAAAGTTGATCAACTCGACTTGACAACTGACGTACGTATAATTATGTACAATATGAATGACTTTAATGTCCATAATACGTCATCACTACATTGGTCCATCCTACAACTAAGTGTTGGTGTTTTATTTTTGGGTCACCCTGTATAATCTCATATCTCAACTCCGAAATTGCGAAATGGCTGCGTACTTCAAGCCTGTATGGTCGTTATGTTGTGTTGTATTTGGTTGTACTCATTATATTCATTGTATTATTTTATTCTTAAATTAATCATTAATTATTTACTTTAATTTTCATTTCTTCCCAACAGCACTGGTATCAATTTGGAAGAATCCTTGAGTGTACCGAATTCTTAAATTCTTAATTTCAACGACACTTCGATTACAAGGATCTCTATTCTGATGAGCTCCTCATCATTTTGAATTTTGAAAAGTATTCAGAAACTGAAAGGCCCATCTCCGCGGAAATGATAATTTAGTTCTACAATTTCTTGGGTCACCCCAATTTTTGCTGAGAAATTGTTCTGAATAATGGGTATCAAGACTAGTAGACGTCACTTGTCTCGTGCAGCTGCACGAAATATTGCCGTTGTAACGGTATGAACTTTCTGTATCTTTCTTCATAAATAATCAACTTTTATCATGAATTATAGTATAAATAATTGTTCAATTATCTGGTATTATCTTTTCTGGGTGCTATGAGGTTTTATGGAAATAACTTTTGTTTCAATTTTCGAACGTGGTCGTTAATTTATAGAAAACATTGGTGCCCACTAACCGCAAGAAAACAGCACAAAGAAAGCAGACGACGCGAACCAAATCGGGTGATGCCAAAAATCGGACGAAAATTGCGAAAGTATCATCTAAAAAAAGTTTTGTACGTGAGAATCAGTGTATAGGTACTCCTGTGGCCGTTACGGACTTTTAAGTTTCTAATGATTTGCTTTTACCCAGAAATGTTCCAAGTGCAATGCATCTTTCTTGTTGAGAAGTCAGCTGACTACGCATGCTAAACAAGAGCACAATGAAACGAAGGAAGCGAACGAGAAAAAGTTGGAGCTTCTCGCGGTAGAACTCAGCGACACTAAGACAAACTTCGTGCCGAAGCAGCCACAGTATGAGAGCGATTCATCTGCGCCTGATAAAATCGTGAGTATTGCTCGAAGAAACCGCCGGAACAGGAAAAATTGAAGAACTATGGAACAATATTGTTTCAGAATATTGTCAAATGCGAAGATATTCCATTAGTTGAGTATGAACAAACTTCGCAGCCCAATGTGCTCGAATGTTATATTGTGAATGAAAATCCAGTGAATCAAGGACATGTGAGACTGAGTATTTGCGACTTATATTAATCTTGAAGCCTAATGTTTTTGCAAATATCAACATATTTATTTTATGCATTTAGGAACCAGAGTTCGTCGATGTTTACACCGTTGTTGAAGTGAAGGAAGTCGAAATAGAACAGGAAGATTCCGATGAGAAAGATGCAATAGATGAGTGTGATGAAAAAGACGTAATAGATGAAGAAAGCGGAGAGGTGAAGAAAAAATCCGCAGGCGTCAGTGTAAGTGAATTCTCGTGATTTATTTCTAGTTGGAGTGCCATATCATATCCAGCTCTCTCTGACACTGAAAACTGTATTTTGTTTAGAGTTGTGAATTCTGTGGTCGAACGTTTCGTCATAAAAAGAACATACGCCCTCACATAAATAAGAAACATCCTGATCAAGTAACAGTGAATGTTCCCGATACCAGCAATTATTTCGTACGTTAGATTCTTATAAATTCGTTGTCCTGTTCATTTAGAGAAAAATGATTCTTTCAATTAACGTTATTTGTAGGCTTGCGAATTTTGTGAGCGCAAATTTAAATACAGGAAAAACTTGAACGCCCATATCCGTTTGAAACACCCTGAAGCAGTGATAAAACCAGTAATCGATGGAGATAGACCCTATGTTCGTAATTTTTTTGATCTCGAAATGTAATCTTTTGTAAAAATTAATTATTGGTTCAAAATTATCGGAATAATTCTGACGCAGGAGTGCCATCTTTGCGACCGGAAATTGAAATACAAACGAAATTTGAACGCGCATATTCGAGCTAAACACTTAGTATTACTCCCTGGCGATTACGTAAGCAGTTTCAAAGCATGCTCATTATCATGTGAACTTGGAATGATAGAGACAATTATTATTGTATCATTATTATTTCAGACATGCAATTCGTGCGATCGTCGGTTCCTCTTCAGGAAAAACTTGTTGGTACATTTGAGAAGCAGACATCCATCAGAAATCGATCAGTCGCCGTTGCATGTGAGTGCAAACTATGTTATGCATAATATTAGCGTGAATTTAAAATTGTTCCTCGTATTTGTATCACAGAATATGCAGATAGTCTTTTTCCTTAATCTATGGCCAGTGTCTTTTTCTTCCTTCAATGATTGTCTTTTTTTCCACTCTCAATTTCGCTACCGAATCGTATTTTTTTTAAACTGAAGGAATTTTGAATTGACGAAGAATGAATAGAATTATAGTAAGAAGAAAGTATCTCCTCTTCTTTCGATTAAGAGGACAATGGTTTTCATAATTTATGACTTTCGCTCGCGAAAATTTTGAGTTTGATAATCGCAGCGTAACTTTATTGTACTGTCCAATAAAACTTCTAAATATTCATTGACGAAACATCTACGTAGTTTTCCAGTACTCGTACCTGCAATTCTAAATACTGTGCATAATATGTTCACATATTACACTGCAAAACGTAGCAAAATAGTTTGGAAGATGGCCGCGTATGTGTGTACTTTCAGGTTCAAACTTCCTTGGAAAGGAACGAAATCGGGTGTTCTTTTTTTTAATTTCATAACGATTCTTTTCTCCTCTCTCTTCCCTTTACGCGGACCTAGAGTCAAAACCTCAGATCTTCACTTCAGCAAGTTTTACGCCTCCTGTAAATTTTGCCAAAGTGGAGATCCGAGGTTCTGATTCTATCACTTTGGTCATTGGCGTAGCGTCGCTAAATTTAGAGCGAATTCACGTTATTTGATTGGTAGAATGATAAGTAACCCTACACAACAAAATAAAAAAATTGAAAAATGCAAGAACGAGATAATACTACGATTGTAGAAGTATTTTCGACACTGATCACGATGCCGCCGTTGTCCGTTTCTCGAAATTGGCTCCGGTTTTTGAGAAATGATCAAATCAAATTTCCGCGATTCGTTGCGACGCGGCGCAGTGTACACATATGTTCCCGTGCTCGCGAAATTCAATAGCTGGATAACATACGTAGGTACACTGCGCCGCGTCGCAACGAATCGCGGAAATTTGATTTGATCATTTCTCAAAAACCGGAGCCAATTTCGAGAAACGGACAACGGCGGCATCGTAATCAGTGTCGAAAATACTTCTACAATCGTAATATTATCTCGTTCTTGCATTTTTCAATTTTTTTTTTTTTTTTTTTTGTGTAGTGTAATGAAACGAAGTTTGGAAAAAGAGAATTGATTTTTAAAACCCCCGTAAAATGATGCAAATGTGTACTAATAAAATGGGCGTATGTAATCTGTACACAGTGTATTTTTCACGTACAAAAATGGAGCGAGTAAACTGCGCACAGCGTATTTTCCAAAAATCGAGAAAAAAAAAAAAAAAAAAAAAAAAAAAACGATTAATATTATTTCATTACCCCGTTAAAACATGTATTGTATGTGTTGTCATCATGAATTTGAAGAAATTCCTTCAATTGAAAACATTTAGGTTTTCCGGTTTCTTGTTTCTTCTTGTTTGTTACTCTCTCACATGATAGTTTATTTACATTCAAGGATTCATCACTTCCTTCAATATAACGGTGAGTGTTACAGTGATTAGGTGCAGCACAATTTAAAATGTCATTGAATTTCGTTCCGAGTAGTCGTGGAGACAAATCGCTGCTTGTGGTCAATAATCATACTTACTACAAGTTTTGTACATCGGTATAATGTTTTGTTATTTGGCGGTGCACTGTAGTGTCAGAGGGTGCACAGCGACCGCCCTCGTTACTTTTGGCGAGCCCATTTAGAAATTGTCTCCGCTGTGAATCATTCCTCAATTTAAAATATGTACACTGTGTGCAATATACTCGATCTATTTTGATGTGTGCAAAATACACTGTGTGCAGATTACCAACTCCCAATAAAATTCAAGAAAATTGTCGAACCTTCGGTATTATGAAACCATTTTGTGTACCGTTCAAATTCGGGGGTCATTCAATATAAGGAGGGCTTATTAAGGAGCATTTTCATTTGATTTCATTTGATCTTATTTTTCCTCTTTCCAATCGGACTTGATTTTTAATCCGTAAATCGTTTTGAAAATAACTTTTCTAAAGTTGTAATTTTTAAATTTGTGAGTTACCCAAAATATTGAATATATAATTATATATATATATATATATATATATATATATATTTTTTTTTTTTTTTCAGCCATGCCACGCGTGTGGAGAAACGTTCAAAACAACGTCTGCTTTGAGGAAGCATAAGTCGAGCGAACATCCGCTTCAAGCGCCTCTGTCAGTTTTTCCAAAAAAATGTCCTCTGTGCGATTTTTTCACTAGTCAAAAGTTACCAATTATACGTCATTTCGCGGACATTCACGATATACAGATTGCGGTGACTCATATAGAATTTCAAGAAATGACCACGTTCTACGATTGGAAAGAGAACCTGGAGAAGGAAACGAATTGCAAGTACACGAAAATTTCTACCGGAAAATTCGAAGATCATACGACTTTGATTTTCCAATGCCATCGTTCGGGACGTTCAAGGAAGAATAGGAACGCGAATGGAATTTTTTCGAAATCATCGATGAGTTTGAAGATGAACGCGTACTGTCCAGCCCAAATATACGTTGTTGATTACTACACGGTGATCAAAGTTCGTTACACGAGCACGCATGTTGGACACGATAATGACGTGACAATCAGAAGACCCGATTCGAAAAACCGTTCGCTACTGAGTTTGATGGTTCAAGAAGATATTTTGCAATCTCAGTTTGACACTCAATTTGAGAAACTGGCTGAGGAAATGCAGTACTCGGAGCCCACAGAGATTGTCCTTAGACTGGGTAATAAATCCAAAATCGACGAAAAAACACGTAGCGTTGAAATGAAAACTATTGATGATTGGGTCAAGGTACACAACGCGGATGTTTTACTTTATAAGAAAACGGGCGACGCCGATCACCTCTGCGGAGGAGAATTGATTTTGATAATAATGAGTAAGGAACAGCAATCAATGATGCAGACGTACGGGAAGAAATTCATCTGCGTGCATACGATTCACGATCGGTTGAAGTACGCGTTTACTTGGACCACCATTATGGTGTTGGATAATTTCAATGAAGGCGTTCCGGTCGCGTTTTTGGTATCAAACAGAACGTCGGCCGAGATTTACCAAGTATTCTTTCAAAACGTGATGACTGCGTCCGGTCTTGTCCAACCAGAAGTTTTTATGGGTGATAAAAATGAAGAAATGTATTGGGCATGGTCAGAAGTTTGCCGACCTGCCGAACAGTTTTTGTTTTGCCCGTGGCAAGTACTCGACGATTGGAGATTGAATGCCGATAAAATTGCGGACGAAGTAAAACGAAAATCTATAATAAACTTGCTGAAGCATATTTTGATCGAGGAAAAGTACGAAGCGTTCGAAGACGAACTCAATTCGTTTATAGAGTGCTCGGACGATGACGTTCAAAAGTTTCGCGAATATTTTGTTGAAAACTACATGGAAACGATTCCTGCATGGGCTTACTGCTATCGAATGGATATCCGTGTGGAAGGTAATTTGACGCGAGATAGTTTCAAAAAAATATTCACTCCTTCGAACGCCGTAGAAGAAGGCCGAGATTTTATCTCTGTGACGGAAGCTCTATTGACGCTCGATAAATACAACGCATTGAAGACGACTACGACTTCTCGTACGAGAGATGGCTCCTCGTCAGTTCAAGTCGTTGGCTTAGACGGTTTGATCCAAATAATTGAAGATAATCATAAGAGAGCTTTGAATTGTGGTTTCGAAGCGGATAAAGTGATGAAAACGAATGAAGGATGGTTGTTGTCTACGACAGACACTACGTCTGGTTTCGAGCTTACATATAAAATCCATAAAAATGAGGTTTTACCGTGTACTGATTGCAAAATAGCGTGTCCTATTTGTAATGAATGTTTTCATCGATTTTCGTGCTCTTGCGTGGACAATAAGAAGAAACTTTCGATGTGTGATCACGTCCATTTTCTGGGCGAACTACTGCGAAATGGAATTGTTGTTTAGATTCCATATTTATTAATATTGTGAAATGATACATAAGGAAGATGTGACGATGAATAATATACGTAGGTGTTTCGAGAAGAAGGAATGTATTTTATCATTAGAATCACGTGTTTGTTATCTAAAAAAGAGTTTCATGATCGTTAAGAGGTACTCTCAAGACTTGAAAACAATCTGGTCTGCTGAGGATTCTATCTGTTGGGTGCCTTTGTGTAACGAATTTAAGATTTTTAGGTACATTCATTATTTTATATAACGATCAATTGTGCGCAGGCGGATAAAATAACAAAATGTAATAATATCTTCGCTGAAATTAGAAGCCTGTCTGTTCGATGTTCGCAAAGTTATATATATATATTTTTTTCTTTTTCTTTTTCTTTTTTGAATGCTGATTTCGTCTCGTTTTCTTATTTTCATTGTAGATACAAGAAAGAAAGAAAGAAAGAAAAAAAAAAAAAAAAAATACAATTCTAGTACTAATTTGTATCAATTGTGAGAGCGTCATGATATTACAAAATATTTCATAAGGAATTCTAATTTATAATTTATTATGGATTACAACTGTGTAACACTGAGAAACAGAGAGAGAGAGAGAGAGAGAGAGACTGATGGTTGTATGACCTCAAATACGCTGTCTTGGGTCGTGAATAGTTCCCCAGAATGAAATGACTCCGCTCGGTCGATGAATAATGAAGAAGCTAAATGGTCTATTCATGGAAATAATTTTTTTATTTGGAAATTTGGTCTCGATGATGATGGCAGTACTTGCGGCTCCTGTACTTCCAGCCTCGGTCACGTCCAAATTGACATTGTGTAACGCTTCGCTCACGTACAAACCTATATTTTCAGCTATTTTGCTCAGATTAGCCGCGAGTGGATCAAATATGTTACGCACACCTAGCTTCTGAAGCATAGGTCTCAAACCCACATTATCTGCTAGCTGCATATACGGTAATGAGTAACTGGCCTCGGTATCTTTTTCCGTGCTGTTCATTATGTCGTATAGGTCTCGCGAAGTTATTTTTGAAAGAACGTTAGTCAATTTCTGACCCTTATCTGGTAAAATGATGTACATGACGGTTTCGCCACCTTTGTATGGTAATCCGACGACGCTAAAATTGTACGTATCATTATAGTAGGAATAGACCATGGCCGAATTGAACATCGTTTTCACTTTGATAGGCGAGCCTTTCTCCGGATAAAAATCGTTCCTAAAATAATCGAATAATTCGAATTATAGGCCACCCTTATACAATAGGCTACACAATACCTAGGGTTGTTAGTTACTCATTCGAGCTTAGATGCGTACCTAGGTACTTCTATTTTATACTTACAGAGTCGAATTTTCGAAAAATGGTTCTTCCCATTCTCCGTTGAAAAATAACGTATTCAATAGAATGAGCTTCGTGTCTATTGGCAAGGGAGGTTTCAGTATTTCTGTTATGCGTTTTTCAGTCCGATTCAATACCCATCTGCCGAAAACAAAAATAAAATAGAAAATTGCTACGTACCGTACCGTACCTAGGTACCTACCTGATACCTATTTAATGAAACGGCTTTGTTTTCTATGATATAATATACAGTACCTAGGTACCTATATGAAAATTGTTGAAAATATACAATGCAATGTTGATTTCTCTCACTCGTTTATAGAAGTTACAGCTCCATCGTCGCCGCTACTGAAGTTCAACGGAATCAGCTCGTTGTTATAAAATTGTTTTGAAGATTTAACAAAATCCTCTTTGAGCTCGGTTCCACATTGATAGAAAATACCCTGACTGATCTTCCCTTTTACTGCCGGATTGCGTTCTCCTTCCGAAGTAAAATTAACCAATAGACTTCCAAGTATATCGTGGATGACATCCTCTCTGCAACAATGATTTAGTCTCATCGTAAACAAAATTTTCTCGAGTCATTTGATAGACGTATAGGTAATCTCTTCAGATTGGTATCGGTATTGGAAAAAAATTTCTGACTGCGTACCTACATGGACTGCTCTTTTCGCCAAGAACATCACCTATACTCCCACAACCACAACCACAACCACTACAGCTAGGCTATTTGCCTCGTAAGCCGTAATGAGTTATCTTATCATATATACAGTATGTAGGTACCATAGTGAGGTTGAAGACAAACGCAATATCGTCGCAAGTTATACGATCAATTCCAGGCGGAAATACACGTAGGTACCTATCTCGTAATTGAGGAAAAAATAAAGGGAGAAACATTTTTACTACCTTATACTAAAAGGTGAGCTTCTCCATAAAATCCTCGTTGCCATAAGGTCTTCAAAGTTGCATGGTCGCTCAATACGTGCATTCGAATGGATAATATATACTATACTTATGTAAAGATATTCTTCTAGATAATATGAGTAGGTAACCAGTCTCTTAATTACTGTAGGTATGCGTGTGGTCTCTTTCAATATTCAAAAAATATGTAGGTACCTACAAACTGTACCTCGATAGGTATGTATACGTACAGGTACTTACACACTACATAGACTGTACTTCTGCGCTTAAGTTTTTCTAAAGCCTCCCCATCTCTTCTATTGGAAATCCGTCAACCCGAATAATTTACTGTTATAATATGTGTAAATAGCTCTATACTGTACGTGTATACCTAATGTGTACTAGGCAGTCTCATGATAGGCTTAGGCCTATATTCAGTATGCTTAAATGCCACATAGATTAGGTATACGAATACGAGATTTGATAAAATTATAAATATCAAATCGATCAAGTACACAATACTTACCTAGGTAGGCCTATTCGATTTATAGTTACCTATATGTAGTTGATGTACTTATTCATTCGATGTTGATATACTCGTACAAATAAGTTCAACAGATTAATTGGAGATTATTAGCCTTTCTTGCCTATAGCTGCGCTAATCTATTACCTACAACACCCCTCACAAAAAAAAAAAAAAAAAAAAAAAAAAAAAAAAAAAAACCGATGGCTCTGGAAATAACTGCAATCATTGCTGCTTCCAATCACTAGGTAGCTACGATTAGTTCTATGACCTCTAATAAATTAACTCCCTAGCTCTTTTGTTTTCGAGTTGATGGTGTTGAGATTTTGAAAATCCCTTTCTTTCATCATACCTCGATTGAAACTAACTTCTTGAAGGCCCCTAATATACAACGTCGAACCTACCCACATCCAACCAACATCCAGTCATCTTAATATCAAGTTCTCATTTTAGTAAGTCGCTCTTTTTTACGAATTATTCCGTCAACTCCTGATGATGTTGAGCTTTCCTTCAGTTTGTAATATTTTCATAAGAAAATTTTAAACGTGATGGGAACATTTAATATTTTGAAAGAAAAGAAAAATTGGCTTTACCACCACTTTTTAAATTTTATTTATTTTACTCACAGTGTAAGAGTAACGTTTCGATACCTTGAGTATCATCTTCAGACTGACCGAGATACGGTAAAGACAGCTAAACAAAATGTGAACAAAACGAGATGAAACGTGAAAAGAAAAAGGAATTAATCATCTCGGATGATGTGAGTAAATACATTAGACATCTTGTTAGTATCGGTTTTTAAATTAACATTGTTAGGGTGTTTTATAATATTAATAACTTCTAGAATTTTCCTTTTATAGTCATTACTTTGAAATCCTAAAATAGAGGGATTATCGAGATCAAACAAATGACCTGTTTCTAAAGAATGGGCTGCTAACCCACAACCATACTTAGTTTAAATTAAGGTTTAACATAGGATTTCTTCTTTGTGGGCGGAGAGGAAGGTAATTTTTGAGAATTTTAGTGTCTCGCACCGTTCGCCGAGTCCTCTTTTCGTCTTATCTCAATAGAGGAAATTTTTCCCCGCTTTCTTTCTCATCACTTATAGCTCGAGAGTCGACATTTTTTCAAGTTTACCTTGTCATACTTATTATGCGGTAGATCGATATACAAAGTTGGCTCATTCAAATTTCCTCTTCCATTTTACATAAAAACACTCTCGCAGCGCAGTCGCGTAAAGTAGAACCTACACGACTTTTCTTCTCACAATTTAAAATAGATCAAAAGAGCCACTCCCAGCTGTTTGTAGAATGGAAAAATGTTAAAGTCAAGATAACTACTTAAAATCTCTTAGATTGATTGTAATACCCATACCTAATAAAAGAATAAGAAAAAAAAAAATATCTTTAGATTAAATACCAAGCGTCTATCAATGAAACCAGCTACTTATTTGTAGAATGAACGATGAAACCCAGTTTATAAACTAAGTTAATCATCGTGACTTCACATCAACTGATAATGGAGTAAAAGTACCCATCGGTATTAGGACAACATTGAAACCTGAAACGACATTGATTCCTTTTGTATTAATTCAGACATCCGTTGGCGCATATCTTCAGGCAAGTACGAGACTATAATTTGCTCAAGTCTCGAAATAATTTATCCAGTAGGTATAGGTAGTTTTGGAAGAAAAAAAAAACTTTTTAAGACTAAATACGTAGGCCTATCCTTCCCTCCTATATTATGAAGTACCAATTGTGAAACTTTCGGTAAGATATGTAGGCAATCTCCTCCCCTAGTGACTCGAATCGATTTTGTTGAAGCTATTTCTTCCCTATTCGACTGTAGCCTACGTACATAGGTACGTTTACCTAGGTCGGTACTAATGCGACAATGAAGTTTTATTTCAACGTTCACAATGGCAATGCTAAGAGAGAAGTAATTTTCGCCAGTGCAAAGAATACGTTGAATTGCACCAAAATGTTTTCGACTGTAAAAAGCTGGGAAAGGCAATTCTCATTATGTACAATAACTATAGGTAGGTACCTAATCTTTTCGCGGTTATTATTATTGTACCTAAGCAAAGATAAGTAAGTACGATGCATTTCAGTGTAGATCAATTAATTTAATACCGGCACATATTATTTTGGTCATTGTTTTAATAATGGTGCGGCGAACATCAAATAGAAGTTGTAAACCGTGAAGACATAAGAATCGGTACCTATACCTAATCATGAAAAACTCAAAGCCATATTGATTTACAGAATATTTATTTCGAACGTTCCTAATATTTCGAATGATGATTTTCCTCCTCAAAATTATACCTAAGTACGTATATTTTTGGTGTAGGTCGATTTTGTACGTGCATTGTACCGCAAAACTGTTGATGGGTGAATGTTAAAATATGCGCGCTGTTCAAACGGTAGAGTAAAATTAGATTTATCCTATCCATCCAGACTTCTTGAGTGATTTATAAGATGGATGTCATACCGTACTTAATACTAGATCGAATATTTTCTTATAATTTCTGCATATAAATACAATAATATTTGTCGGCAATGAAATTTGTTTGTCTGTAATGAAAAGTGGGATTTCATGACATTTAAAACTTCCGGCAAAGTTTACCATCGAATACCTAGGCGCTTTTTTGCCTCCCCGAAATCAGAAACCTCAGTCCTCAGTATATTTACAAATATATCTACCCTATATTACGTATAAAATCATAACACGACCTCTCTCAGACCACTAGAAAACATGAATAAAAATTCTAATATCTTCGATCATTTCTGATTATCATGCAGAAATGATCGAACGCGCAGGTTACTCAGTAGGCCCTAATGAATTATTGATCGGATGTAGCCTACTTTTACACATCATTTTGTTGGCAATGGAGAGGAGGAAGCATTGCAAAGATGTCAAGAATAATTACTGACTGATGTGAGGTTATGAATCAAGATTTAATAAAGAAATAGAACTACAACGTATGTACCTAGGCCTAGCCTACTGCACCAAAACAACGAGTAGCCTATGTCAAATGTAGTTGAAAAAGTAAACAGTAAAATCAGAATTTGCGTTTGGTTTTACTTACGTGTGTTACAAAAATAAAAGGTGTTCACAAAAGAAGAACAAATCTGCCAAAAAATGATGACGAAGTCTTCGCGGCTTGATTAGACTGAAAATAGGAAGGTATGTACCTATTTACGAGGTTTTACCTTGACCACTCACGCATTGAGCATTCTTTTCATGACAATGAGTGAGTAGGTAATAATATTATGGTTTGGTTACTTGTGTATGTTTTTGGTTAAGTAGGTACCTACGTTTAATTCTCCAATATTATAGACCTAGGTATTCTGATCAGTTAATAATTAAATCGGTAAACATAGATACAGTCGCGATCTACATCGTCGTTGCGGTTTGTAGTGATGACGACAATCATATAGTTGTAGGCAGCTCTATCATGAGGACAAGTCTATGTATGTACGGCTTAGGCCTATATGAGGACCTTTACACAAAGGTGTTTCTACGAAAGAAAAGAAGAAGAAGAAGAAGAAAAAAAAAAACTCATAAGTATACAACACTTACTTGTCTGAGAGATCCTTTCTAGCATAAAACTCGAGTAGACCTAGAATCTCATTTTTTGCGTCTGCCTCTGAACCCAAAAGAAGTGTTGCGAGACCTGCCAAAATGTTGACTGGAGCAAATAATACGTTACTCTTACGTTTATCGGTTGTATTCGACAGAATATGTTGAAATTTGAGAGAAAATCGTAAAATTCCTTCTTGAACGGTCTATTTGAGGGAGAAAGAAGAAGAAAAAGAAAAGAAAAAAAAATAGAATTTAAATAAGACATAATACTTACGAGTCAAACAGAATCCATGGAGCAATATTATGTATGAAAGAAAGTGAGCCATGTAATCTAATAAAAAAATTGTTCAAATTCCAACATGGAGGTTTAAAATCCACCGCATCGTACGTACGGTAGCTACTGTAAACAGTTCTAGATTTGACAAAGGAAAATACGGCTTCGCTCGCACGTACGTTCGGAAAAACGCAGGATAGATTGTGGTGGCAAGGTAGAAACTTTTATAGAAAACGAAAATTGACTGAACATTCTTATCAGTAGGTACCATAGCCGCTTGCGGTCAGCACGTCTTGCGGTAAAGCCTATGGCGCTACCAGGGACTTGTACTTTATACTCCAAAACATCAATACCTATATCTGTTTACGGTATACCTACTGCTGATAAAGTGAGAATATTGATTTTTACAGAAAATTTGTTTTATGGGGGACGGAGGGTCTGTTTTGAATAATTTTGTACCTGCTGTTCAGCGTTCCCTGTTCAGTAAAACTCTCCCCTTTCCCTTTCCTTTTTTTTTTTTTTTTTTTTTTTTGTAATGGGAGAATGGAATTTGAAAAAATTTCCACTTTCAAGCTTTCTACGTATACGAGTATACACGATTACCTACCATGATATGAGCAGGGCTTGGAAGAAGTTTGACTTTTTTGTGATGTAGGTAAGTATAATGTAAAGGAGGGAGGACTCTACGAAATTTCAACCTTCAATGTCGTTGGACTTAGGAAACTCCAATGAACTATGTGTTTAATGCTGTATGACAGGGTTACGCGGTAAAGAATCCTACTCAGTACCTTTGAATCGCAACTCTTCATAAACAATAGGTTTACCTACTAAATCAAAACACGAAAAACAATTGGCACTGCCATCCACTTTATTGGAAAATATTTTTAAACACTACGTTTCGACGACTTTGTCGTCATCTTCAGGTGTTAAACTACCTGAAGATGACGACGAAGTCGTCGAAACGTAGTGTTTAAAAATATTTTCCAATAAAGTAGATGGCAGTGCCAATTGTTTTTCGTGTTTTGATTTAGTATAAATAAAAACATCCACGATTAAATTTCCATGATTATAATAGGTATACTGATTGCGGTTTCTCATAAAATTTGACTAAGTTGTAATGGACGATTAGGTATCTGAAGTTGGGAATGTGCACTTCTTTTTTAGATTGCGCTTGAGTACCTACCTAGTTGAGTATCTCTTAAATTTGTTCAAATTTTTTATTGCGTTGTCTATCGGAAAGCGTCAATCGTATTGGTAGGTACACCTACCTTCTTTCATTATTGCCGCGTATAATTTTGGATGAGCGGTTCTTGCGAATAATTCTCAAAATATGAGGTAGGTACGTATAAAACCGTTAAGCTAGGTAGTTCAAATTGAGTTTTTTCGCCTGAAAGACGTACAATGCATCGTGTATTGGCTTTAAGAATTTCTTATTACTAACCGTGTATGATTGAAAAATTCAACATTTATTCCGACCCTTAGGCATATATGATAGGAAATGGACTTGGAAAAATTCCTAGCTCCGAGCCATATATGATAGAAGAGGGACTTGAAAAAATCTCGACTCTCGAGCTATATACGATAGGAGGGGGACTTGGAAAAATGTCAACCCTTCAGCCATATATTGTATGATAGGAAAGGGGGTTCAATCCATTTCTGGCGCGCAACATCCACTCAACGTAGGTATCCAGTCAATGTTGAATTTTTCAATCATACACGGTTAGTAATAAGAAATTCTTAAAGCCAATACACGATGCATTGTACGTCTTTCAGGCGAAAAAACTCAATTTGAACTACCTAGCTTAACGGTTTTATACGTACCTACCTCATATTTTGAGAATTATTCGCAAGAACCGCTCATCCAAAATTATACGCGGCAATAATGAAAGAAGGTAGGTGTACCTACCAATACGATTGACGCTTTCCGATAGACAACGCAATAAAAAATTTGAACAAATTTAAGAGATACTCAACTAGGTAGGTACTCAAGCGCAATCTAAAAAAGAAGTGCACATTCCCAACTTCAGATACCTAATCGTCCATTACAACTTAGTCAAATTTTATGAGAAACCGCAATCAGTATACCTACCTACCTATTGTTTATGAAGAGTTGCGATTCAAAGGTACTGAGTAGGATTCTTTACCGCGTAACCCTGTCATACAGCATTACACACATAGCTCATTGGAGTTTCCCAAGTCCAACGACATTGAAGGTTGAAATTTCGTAGAGTCCTCCCTCCTTTACATTATACTTACCTACATCACAAAAAAGTCAAACTTCTTTCAAGCTGTGATCATAATTATTGTCTTCCCCAGAGATCGAGTCTATATGTAGGTACATATTTAGGTACCTATACACAGTATATGTACAGTATAAGCGCTGAGGTTCATACTTACCCTTTTAATTCTTTCACTATCGACGGGATTTTCTGTCACATTGGGACTGATTTTGTTTTCAATATCACTAGAACACGGGCAATCAATCGTTTCCTTCTTTACAGGATTTTCTGTTGTTGACACATTTGTGATAGATGTAGAAGGTACGGGCGATACTACCGGTACCGGCACTGATGTGTTTGTCAAATTTGCTGATGTGTAACGAGTTATTGAAAGAGGTTTCTTTGTACGGGGAGATAGGTATGATTCTGATGCGGCCAGTTGAAGAATTATCCACCATCCTACATACACTCCGACGAGAAGTCGTTTAGTGCAATTCTGTGGAAGAAAATAACGAATTATCGTATACCGTAGGTACTGTCATAGGAATAACTTTTAACCAGAGAGGTATTGACACAACACGAAATACTTGTCTCTTGAAATGTGACTACGCCAAATTATTTCTGTAGAGCGCGCTGTATGAAAAAGATCGCCAGTTGCCGTGAGATAAACACGGGCTTACGGAGAATTATTGAACGTACCTATTCATTTCTTTTTGACATTACTCGAAAAAATATTGTCTTAATCGAAAAAATGAAAGAGACAAAAGTTGTAGCGCTTTAAAAATACTTTTAGCAGCCTACTGTCATCGATCAAAGGTTGTGACGCTCTGCCTTCAAAGCACGATTGAAAGAAAACTGATACTTATACAATCACACTTAGGATTGATATTAATCCCGGTACATCGATTTTACTATTTATCTGTGGTATTTATGATTTTGCTTTATACCTATTATAGAAAATGCTTGGGACGGAACATTTGTACAAAATTGTACATGTATTTGACCGCATAATGTGATAGAAAGACCGCTTGATGTTATAAATATTTGACAAAATAAGGAAATAATTGACAGATGTATTCAAGATTATGCGATCAATCGCTCTCAACAATTATTTAGGATTGTTTTCTAGGTGGACAGAAGTAAAATAGAACGGTAAGAAGAAAGGGATTTCAGTTAAATGTTCATATTGAGAGGACTGCTTTTCTGTTTCTTCAAATAATAATTATTACATACAGTAACTCCCGCTTAATGTGATTGCGCGGAGGAACGAAAAATTTTTCCAAAACCTATAAAGAAGCTCAAAAATTTTTTAAGTCACTATACTAGCCAATAGAGGAATATAGAAAAGCCCGGAATTCTCCAAGTCCCTCTATAATAGCTCATAGATAGGGGTAGGCAGACCAAAATATTATATTACCGTATTGTATAGTTCTATCGTTTTATGATTAGTTACTACCGTATTTATTTCACAATAATGTTGCCCTAATATTGTGTTCAATGTCCGTTCCCTATGATATTTTTAATCTTACTTATGAAGTATGACAATCAGTTTTACTATTGTATGAACATTTTTCTTTTTAAACTTCATTAAAACGGTCAAAAAATCAAATAATAGACGATTTCTCAAATTTTGGCGGGAGGCTCGCCATCCGTTTAGTTGCTGGGGGTCATCAGAGAAAGTTGGTCCGCCTACACGTAACGCTAGGGGGCCTAACGCTTTTGGGGCAAAACGTCGGAAAGCGTAACGCTTTTGCTTTTTGGCGTAACGCTGGACTTGGAAAAAAATTTGTGACCTTCTATGGACTAGTATAGGGACTTGGAGAAATTTTAAGGTTTTCTATATTCTCTATTAGCTAGTATAGGAACTTAGAAAAATTTCGAGTTCTTTTATACATCAGTATAGAGCTCTTCTATATCCCTCTATTGCATTGGCTTTAGTTCCAATGGTGAAGGAACCCGGGGCATTTTCCTCTAAAACAACTCCGAGAATATTTTGCTGGGCGGACTTGGCACGATCAACGAGTGGTACTGGCACCCGGACACTCTTACCAATCAAAACAGAAAAGAAGTCCTCTCAATATGAACATTTAACTGAAATCCCTTTCTTCTTACCGTTCCTCTGCCTAATGCAACAACTCAGAAACAGTTATTAACTCTCTCCAATACTTACGCTCTACCTACTACTTTCCACTCCTCTGACAACCTACAATACTAATCTCAAACTTCAGAGTTTCAGCGAAATTTGACCAGCAAGTTGCCTTTTGCAGATTTTTCGATCACCTCCCAGTTATTTTCTATTTTTATTATTTTATTTTATTTATTATTTTTTTTTCAGAATTATTTTTGATTTTATTTATATTTTATTTTATTTTATTTTATTTTATTTTTTCATTTTAATTTTATTTTTATTTCATTTTATTTTATTTTCTATTTTATTTTTATTTAGTTTTTTCTTTTTGTTTTTCAAAAGAGGGTGGTACTCGCAGATTTCTCAATCACCCCCAGGTATTTTCTATTTTTTATTTTATTTTTATTTTATTTTATTTCATTTTCTATTTTATTTTTATTTACTTTTTTCTTTTTTTCGAAAGAGAATGGTACTCGCAGATTTCTCAATGACCTCCCAGGTGATTCACGAAAATCTTCCAAGTCCAATATTAAGGTGAGGGGGGAGGGGAGGGGGTCGCGAATTTTCGATAGTGCATAGGGTGTCACAAAAGACATGAAAGATGTCAAAAAAAAATACAAAACATCAACCTAATTGGTTCTTTAGAATTCACCTCTCAGCTACGGACAGGAAAGAAAATGTATAATACAGTAACTCCTGCTTAATGTGATTGCATCGGGACAGAGTGTAATCTATAATAATCAAAACTAGAAATTGCGGAGCTCGTTAATAGGAAGACAAAAGGATTCCTACTTCATTGTAATTTATATTTGTATAATTTATTTAGAGAAACCAAAAATTTTTTCATCAATAATGTTAAGTTGAGTAAGTGTTATGAATCCTCATTACATTATTATATCCTGATGAGAATGAGGCATTACAAACGGGAGCAGAATCGGCGACATTTGCAAATATCACAAAAGAAGAAGAAGGAAGCAAAGTTCGCACTTCGTAATTTATTGTTATATCTGATTTCATTATTTTTATGTACTGTGATTTTTTTATGATGAATATCTGCAATTTCTCATATCGTTTTCAGTAATTCAGAAAAAAGTTGGAATTTCATGAGAGTGAAGTTTGTGTCTATCTTACAATATTTCTTATCGAGTTATTTTCAGGGTTATTGTATTGCTATACAATTTAAACGCTAATTTACTTCCTTTGTACTTAATTGAAAGATAGCTTCATCAAAAAGTTTATTTCAAGACCTACAAATTTTGTTCTCTGGCACTTTTTGCTTCAAGCATTATTTAAACGCAATATTCATGAAATAAATGAGAACAACCACAATTTTTTTGTAGCTCCTCAGTTATTCCATGGTACAGGCGCGATCTTTTCACAGCAACGCTCTCTGTTGACGCGTTGTCGATTCGTCACGAAACGCGAGACACACCACACGAATGTACAGCGAGCATACGTTTGTGTCAATACCTCTATAATGTACCGTGCTTTTAACCATACGACAGACTAGCTTTGTTAGCTTTCGGCACGATATTATTCTTATAATAATTTCCTATGGAATAGGCCCCTGTGTGACTTGACTTCAGGCATTGATTGAAAAGACCAAATTGTTCCTCAAAAATTGAATGAATGAAAGAATCAACAAAGACTCATCTGCACGGGGATAGATTTTGACAGGGAACGATATAAGACATGGGTGCAGCCTCATGCTCCGCGGTGTAAAATTCTGAATTTCGAGATTTGGTATTCAGTTCAAGGATGAGAAGAGGGAGAAAAAGGAAAGAGAAAGAGTGAGGGTGAAAGTGGAAGCTCGCGGGCTTAAGACTTTTCATTTACTTATTAGTCTTTATTGAATACACGCTGAAGAACAAATTTCAAATTTCACCTTCATGAACGAATCTTCGTTTCATTTCACTCTACAAAAGTGTTCTCGTCTTTAGGTTATGTGCGTTCAGTCTTGTTTTACCCTTGAAAAAGGCGGAGCTTCCGTCCGAAACGTCGGGTATATTTTTTTATTTTTTGAATAAAAATTGTAATAATTTGACGGCAGTGCCGAAAATTTTCTATCTTAAATAATATAGTACCGTCAAGAAAAATTTCCAGACAATTAGAAAATTCTAATTGTCTACAAAGTTTTTATCGTAACACTTTATTCAGGACTATTAAAACTCGACTACTCGGAGTTGTCGCCGTGTACATGTCAACTGCCTAAAATGAAAATGAGTGTACGCAACCCAGCAACATCCATAAGATCAATGTTGAGAAACACTACCCTCATTGATGATACGTAGGAGAGTAAGTATGCAATATGGAGTTCTAGAAAAGCCTTTTACTGAGGAATTCGGAGTAGTGAGTCACGTGACATTTGGGACATTCTCGAATAACAGCAATAGAATCACTTAGGTACCAAAGCAGAATCTGAAACGTCATCAGTGCAACAGAGTTGTGGCAGAAAAGGAGCTAACAACCAGATCTTCCACATCACTATGTACCCCTCGGGTCATGTGACCCACTACTGCAAATCCTTGCCGAGTTCTCTACATTGTACGTTCACAGTTAATGAGCACTACCTACTTTTTGAGCCAAAAATGGCCTCAAGGTTAGGATGAAATTTATTGTGAAGATTTTGCAACCTTTCTTTGGTTAGTTAGGTACCTACCTATTGTTCTTGTCATCCACGCGTGCGCTGTAATTATTTCTTTATTATTTTTCCTTTTTTTCCTGTCTTAGACACCGATTAATATTATTTTTGCACTCTATTTATTGTCAATGAGTTATGTTCAGTCCTGATGCTGAAATTTCATCGCAGCTGTAACTTATGCAGAATTCGCTCATTATGTTGAAATTTTATAGTCGTAAAACGCTCTATTCTCGCCTTTATAGCGTAGAAAGTTGAGCCTAATATGCACGAATTAATTTGTAGAGTAGGTACCTATTTCACATTTATCGTTGAAAAACTTGGAGAAAGTTACTTCAATGTTTCAATTTTCAAGTACACTCGAATATTGAGTTAATTTGGAATCATCCACCCTCCTCGAGTGTCAGCTTAAACCCGCAAACTTGGCTAAAATAGATTAATCCACCTTTTCTGTAGGCTTCTCAATGACCGACAAACAAGAGTCAAGTTTTTTGTGGACTTTGGAGAGGTTCTTTACTTCTGTTTCATTTGTTAGATTTTATTTTTAATAGATAATTTGAGTTCTGATATTACAAGTACCGCTCGTACATCCAGTACCACCAACATTTGCCCCCAAAAATTAAAAAAAAAAAAAAAAAAAACAGAAAGAAAAAGTTTTTTGGCTGATATCAAGTTTAGCGCTGAAGATTTAGTGTATTTCTTCCTCGCAAATAGAAAATTTTTTCAACATTCCTTAGGTATAATGTAGCGTAGGCATAAAAATTGCAAGAAATTAACTTACCATATTGATTAAATTTTTTAGAAATTTTGTAAGACACTTTTC
This sequence comes from Aspidiotus destructor, assembly GCA_035079395.1. NCBI lineage: Eukaryota > Metazoa > Arthropoda > Insecta > Hemiptera > Diaspididae > Aspidiotus > Aspidiotus destructor. The sequence goes on along the minus strand of JAVHKZ010000002.1, from coordinate 59,932,009 downwards.
CACTTTTTTAAACGTTGATTGAATTGAAATAGTACGAAATTGAGAGAAAAAATGACATAGCTTAATAAAGTGGAAATTATAAAAGATGGTGATAAGAATAACTTAATATTTCTCTGCAATCAATACTTCTCATTCAGCTGCTACGTTATCGAACATCACCGGGACTTCTGCTGACCTACAGCGAGTGCTAATGTTTCCAAAACCAGATACGTGATGCGTGCTGCAACAAACAGTCTGCTTAGCGTAATACCATTACAAGAAAATTACTGTCTGCCATGCCGCATGACAGAATGTATTTTTTTTTTTTTTGGTGGTTATCATTGGGAAAAAAAAAAAAAATGTCGTACGAATGATTTTTATCCGTGGGTTGGCTGGCCTATAGGCTATACATTGTAACAATGTCGAATTTTAAACGGGTACCTTCTCTAGTTGTGGTGCTCTCTTCAAAGCGGTACTTAATAAGTAATTAATGAGGAAGACGTGTACCCATCAGCTGATATTCTTAATTGATCTCGAATTTTTTCAACTGAAATGTGGCATGTGAGCGACGCGATGGGGAATACCGCGCGATACGATGATAAAATTTACCGGTATTTTTCATTTCTGCGCTGTGCTATCGTCGAATGCGACAACAAGATCTACATATTTTAATGGGATGATGACCATTTAACGTGATGTCCAACTTCAAATTTAATTTTCGTCAATACTGATGAAGAAAATGATTGTCGTGTAAAATTATCGCGGCGACAACGACATACTGAGTAAATAATTGATGACCTCTTTTATTTTTTTCAAGGCATTTAATTCGATGGGCAAATTTGACTACCAATCGTAACGACGAGACGATTGAGTAAAAATTTTCCAATGAAAGAGCAGAGTTTAAATAAGAATATCAAATTCAGAAAGAAAATCAATTCGTTGGTAACCCCTGTTTATAGTACATTTGATGTAACTTTATTTTCTTAGGTAGGTATCTGATAGGAACCTGTTTGCCAGCATGGAATCTGCTGAACGAGCAACTCATTATGACGTCAGATAGAGAGAGAGAGAGAGAGAGAGAGAGAGAGAGAACTAAATATTTATATAATTTTATTAAATCTAAACATATGCGCTATATCGACGTGAGATGCTCGTAGAGTGACCATGATGACTGTGACTGTTTGCTATCCCACAATGTACACAAAATAAATAAATAAAATCGATTAAGACGTCCATGAATAATAGGCACTGATGAAGATGAAGTATCCAAATTAATGTACTTGATAGGTATTCACTCATACGATTAAGATCGGCCGGAAAATATTAGTTCCAAGATAGGTTAGGTATAAAAGGGTGGGGTAGAAAAATGTTACCAATTAAATGGGAGTTTGCGCTAAATCTGTTGTAGCGCGAAAACGCGAAACGTTAGACGTATAGTTTAAATGTACAAATTTTGTATCTTATTTTTATGTACAATTTGCGCCCCTAACCAGCTTTTTACGACTTCTCTGAGCCGATTTCTGAACCAAAATGTGCCAAAAATTGATCAATTTACCAAAATTCTTGATACCTAACCAAAAATTGTTTCAACTTCCTTATTTTATCTGATTTCGCAGTAAAATTTAATGCTGATTTCGAAAAAAAAAAAAAAAAAAAAAAAAAACCAAATAACCCTATGAAGCTTGAGAGTGGGGGATTCTTCAATGTCTTATAGGTATTGAAAATCTTCGAAAATTAGTCGATTTTTGGCACATTTTGGTCCATAACTCGGCTCAGAAAAGTCGTAGAAACTTCGGATGTGGCTTAAATTGAAGATAAAATTAAGATACACCTTATCAGCGTTCTCATTGGGGACAACAATTTTGCCAAGGTTAAACGCATAAGTTACCTATACTTACTTTAGGAGGGCTCTACTTTAGGTCTTTATTCTCAGTCTTTGTTCATTTCATTTTGAAAATGGGTAAAATACTTACTTATTCTATCAAATCTTCGATAAACTACGCTATAAGAATTTTGGGTGTTGAGAATTTTGAAATAACTTTGTCAAAAATGATTGAAAAGTTGACCAATTTTTAAAATAGGTACTTACAAAAAGGTGCGAGTACTTTAAATGAAATAAAAATGGAAAATATTTAAAAAGTAGGTTGCGCTCCAGAGAAGATAAAGTGCATGAGAAAGAATATAACTGTACAGCTAAGTTACAGTAATTGTTCCAATCGTATGTATCCCTCTTCTTTTCTAATAGGTAGAACAGTATTTCTTTTAATGGATTAGATGTAATTTTCTACAATGAAGAAGACTAGAAGAAATACGAGTCCAGAAGACATTGTCAACCAAGAAAGTTTGGAAAGAGTTGAAAAGAGGCCGAAGCCGAAGAATAATACTAGGAATAAAAGCTAAAAAAAATGCTCACGCAGCAGCGTAAACATTACCGACTTTTCATTTAGAATTTTCACTACTTCCTTCCCCACTCTTGAAATAACTATGTATAGTAATAAAATATATACGTGGCTATGTTTCAGATCCACCGATCACTTTGAATGTGCATTTTAAAAGTTATAATTTTTCCATCCTATGTACGGTGGTTTATGGGGAATTTAGCCAGCCAGTGAATGCTATGCGTACATAATAGGGCTCATGACCTCTCATGGCTTATACAATACAATTGAGAGAACTCTCAACTCAATTTCTTTATTTCGAGGATTACTTAAAAACAATTTATCCAAATGACCCCAAAATTTCTCCTCAACTACGTTGAATACACTGCAGCATCGTGCAGTCATATGAAGACAATTGGTTGGATAGTATCCGAGCATTTGCAATTACAAATTTGAGAGAAAATTGAGAATGGCTTAAATAAACAACCGATCTCCAAGAAAAAATCAGCTGCACAACTTCAGATACATGACTACATTTATTCTGAATAAGTTTGAAGAAAATCCACTCATCAGTTTTGGAGGAGTTGAGCTGACAAAAATAGCGTTTTAAATAAATTAGTCAATTAGGTACAGGGTGGCGCTACAGCAATACAATAACCAAAGATAAAGGAATTGTAAAATTTTTCAAGAAAAATTTCTGTACCTGGTGGGTGGTAGAAAAATTTGCGAGTACACCTTTCCAGTAGGTAGTGAGCTAGCCCTATACTTGTATTTAGCCTTATCTGGCAGGTGATTGAGAAATCTGCGGAGTGTGTACGCCTCCTACCTTTTGTATTTTATAGGTCGTACATTTACGGCCTATACTAGGAATTCCAGCCTTCCTCTTTGTAGGTTGTAGGTATCATAGTAGGTGTATAGGTATTAGCTTTTTATTTATAACTGTCGTTCTAGTATAATGGCATGTATTATGAAAAATTAGGTACTTATAAAGAAGGCTAAATCCTAGTTTAGGGCTAGTGAGGCTAAACCATAGTATACGCCTTCGCGAGTGAGCTTCTTAAAACAATTAGCTTAAAATTCTCTAACCAACCAAAGGAGGGGGAGAACGAGCGGAGCGAGTGAGCTACCCAAAAACTATTAGCTCAAAATACCCTCATTGCTACTGTACATTGTGATAGGCCAGGCTTCTACCATCGTCGTAGGCACTGCCTGTATGTGGGATTTTCCCAAAACTATTCTCTATCTCTCGAGTTGCGGACGGACCAAACGGGTGGTGGTATGATCAGTTCGAATATATAGCGCATGTAAGCTACTGGCTATTTGTCTGATTTTAAAAAGGTGATCTCGCCGCTGTTACAAGCTGAATTTTATTCAAATCAAAAATAAAATTCAATAAAGTGAAAATGGATTTTTTTATTATGCGATCTTCATAAATGATTAATTATCAATATTCTTTTAATTAGTTAGAAAACAGAAAAAGGATCATTTCTTCTCGTTAAACTCTGTCTTTCAGTCTGGAGTGGTGCATTGTTCCTTTCGCTGTATTTATAATTATACGCAATGTGTGTATAATTCCGGAGTTATTGGAGTCAATTGCCACGTGCTGATCATCAAGTCATTTGTTTGGTCCGTCTAGAGCATAAAGGAAGAGATCCATCATCTTGTCCAGAAGTCAGGGGCGGCAACTTCTATACAGCCGGTGTAGCAAATGCTACATATGAGCGAACACAAATTGTATAAATTAATGAACTTTTTTTTTTTTTTTGGAAAAATTTTGAGTTTGCTACCACGGCCTACTACATCTAACAGGCCGGAATACTAAACTTCGCAACGCTGCGCGAACGGCCGATCTTTACATACGCTCATATGGGAGAAACACTTGGAAAACACGTTAATTGTTAATCTTGAGATACTTAGTATTCAATTTTGGAGTAAAAGTAGATGAATAATATCGAAAGAGTAAACAATTCTCGATTTTTTGAGCTAAGTCTCATCGAGATTGAATCACTACAAAGCAAGTTATTAACGTTTGAAAAAAAAAAAAAAAACTACGACAGGGGACAAAGAGTGATATGTACTGCGCTTTGTCCCCTGTCATAGTTTTTTTTTTTCAAACATTAATAACTCGCTTTGTAGTGATTCAATCTCGACGAGACTGATTTCAAAAAATCGAGAATCATTTACACTTCCAAAATATTCATTCACCTTTCCTTCACAGAATCCATTATTATTCGAAAATTAACAATGAACGTGTTTTTTGAATGTTTTTCCATATAGCATTATGTAAACATCGGCCTCTCGCGCAGCGTTGCCGATCTTCAGTATTCCGGCCTGTTAGATGTAGTAGGCCATGTTGCTACACATGGGATTTTGAAAAGTTGGCGCCTCTGCAAAAGTACCCGTTATTAGGTTCGTGCTCGTTCTCGAGCTACGAACCACTTGCAATCGCTCTGTTCTTTCTCCAGTGTTTCGATTGTTATTCACCGACCTTGCAATTTCGAGTTTTGATGTACGATGTAATCGATTGTACTCGATTGTTTTACCGCGCGGAGAAAAGTACTTCCTGCGTTCGAATGTAAATGAGTTTGAGGTTGTGTTTTTGTTTTTGATTTTCAACGCGATATTGATATACCGTTGGGGTGGTGGTATCGACGGAGTTGCGATGTTGTGACGTAAATGTTTCGAACGTGTGTTTTAAACATGGCTAAATCAGCTGCGTATTCCCGACTCACGTATCTTTGCGTGTTGGTTAGGACGGTATCTATGATTCTATTCTTGAACATTCGATGAATTAGAATAAAGGACCATTATCAAAATATTTTCAATTGATGAGTTCATAACTGGTTCATATCGCGTAATTTATCCATCTGTACGTATTCGGTATTTGTTTATTCGTAAAGATCGACGCATAGACTATAGAGTATAATGTCGACGTGACTATTAATAAATTGAATGTTCATTCAAAATGTTGATGAATGTATTTTATTTTCTTATGACGAAAACTACGATCAACTAATCGGCCAAAATTGGGCGATTGATTTAAACTCCGATTTTTGTTTGTGAACTAGGATTATGGGAATTGGTAACACAGAATTGTGGTGATTTGAGTTTAATTGAGAACATGTAAAATTCGAGTATTTGGTAGAACCGGCTCTTAATCATCAGTTTTACGACTCGTTGAACATTGAACAAAGGAACACACGATCGGCACATGACATGATATCACAGCAAAAGATAGGATGTATTATTTGGGGTATTGATTTACTTCAGGTTTTGTGGTATAAATCTTCGTTACTTACAATCATATTGTTATGTATGGAGACGGTATTACGTCTCTCTATTCGACATTCTTTGCTTGGATTATGGCTGTTTGGTATTATGTCTTTTTATTTGACAATTTGTCGTATGGCTGTTTGTCCTTATCGAATAGAATAAAAGTGATCAGAGATGAATTCTTTAAATTTTTCCGATCAATATTAATTGTAATACAATTAGCCTAGAGTATTGAAACGGTGGAGACCAGTGAAGATGAACAATCGTTGATTATCTTTCTCATGAAATTGATATCAAGCTATGATGATTGTATTCAGCTCAGTGTAGGTATACCTGTAGCGTACCTCATGTTTCCATTAGGCTCCTAATTTGAGTTCTTCTATTTGATAGAACGTGAATATGAAAGTATTAGCTTCGAGGAAAAAGATAGGTCTGAGGCTGTTAATCTAGATGTTGATGATTCTTCAGTTGGCGAGCATAATTGAAAGCGAATGCGACAGTATTATGAAATTGAGAAGAAAGTTTTGATACTAAAGTTAGGTATCAGGTATCATGGTTATTGGATGTTCGTCTCATTTTATTGATTATCCTAGACCTACTTAGCAGTATGAAACTAGGCAGTGATCAGTAGACGCATCAAGAATGAGAATATATTTTTCTCCAGTAAAACTTGGAGTAAACTTTCTGAGGAGGAAGATTGAGTACACAGGAGTACTATCATAATAAGTTTGGAAAGGAATGTGAGGAGTATTATTATTGAAAAGCTATATAGCTGAAAGCTGAATGTCAGAAGCCAAAGTTGGATACAATACAAGCTGAAAGTTGAAAGCTTGAAACTTGTTCATCAACGTTCATAAACAGCACGAACCTCTTGCTGCCTGCTACGGGCTGCTTGTTGTTATCATTTTTGGATTAAATATAAGTTTTTGTACCTGTCGACTGGGAGTCGTTATCACAAATTTAACTGTAGCACGCCCAGGAGTGGAATGAACGGATCAATATTATCCGGATGAAAATTGGTCTCATGTGATAATGGTTTAATTTATAGGAGGGAAATGGGAATGTGAGATGAATCGATAGACGGGATACAGTCTTCATGACTTGAAGCATGATGCTTTGACACTCGCTCAGATGTAAGAAAGGGGGCGAGGGAACCTCTTCTTTTTCTTTTTAGGGTCGGCCGACCGTATTGTAATCACTTTTTAGGGTCGGCCTGTCCTATACAAGGCCAACTGTATTGTAATCACTATCTTTTTTCTTTCTTTCTTCTTCTTCTTCTTTGGATCAGTTAAGACGCTCACGTCATGTCACTGACGTCACCAACAGTAGTCCACAGCGCAGAAAGCTGTGGGTATTTTTGTATTAAGATCACCTGTTTGAAAATTAGTGTTATTGGCGTTGTCGTGTTTTTACATGAATGCGTATTTTTACATTAGGACCGGTTTTACCAAATTCTGTTAATTGAGATTAGTTAAACAAAGATTGAAGTTAACTGCCCAATTTCAGCCAGTTAAAAAATGTTGGTTAACCTCCAGTTTTACCACTAAACTCGTAATTCGGAGTGCAAGCGCGAAAGAGTCGCACTCTACAATTTCAATGGTGTGAAAAAAAAGAACTGCTCATTTTCCGAAAAAATTTGGACCAAAAAGAGAATGGTCTCATGTGAAAGATAATTTAAAGACCAATAAAACTCATTCTCTTCAATTTTTCAAATAAAGCTTTTGTTCCAAAGATATTTTGAGATTAGTTAACACATAGTTAAATGGGAAATTGCCCATGATCATGTCAATAGAGATGTCGACGGTAGCGCGCCATTGCTACCAGCACCCTGAATCAGAGTTTCAACTTGAATTGCGCTGTTAAACTCAAATTAACACAATTGGTAAAACCGGCCCTTAGTGTTATCGGCGTTGTGCCGTTATTTGGAGATTTCTTATCATAACAAAATTATTTTGATTTTGTCACATTCTAATTTCCTTCCTTTTTTTTGCTAAAAAAGTTTTGCTTCTTTATTTTTGTTTTTGTTTCCATTATGCATGAATAATTTAGTGATTTTGGGTGACTGCGCAAAATTTTTGACTTTTGTTTTTGTTCTAGAATTTTCTGGAATATTTTACTTTCAAATTTATTTTACTTTTGTTTTGGTATGAGAGGCGCGCCTTGCGGCTATTAGGCGAGTATTGATAAATTTGATTGAATGCTCTAATTTTTTTTTCTTTGTGGGTATTTCCGTGTGAGCTATGCTGAATAGCCTTGTGTCTTTGGCGCTTTCCCTGTTATCATTGCATTTTGTGGTTCAAGCAAGTGCGGTTCAATTGTGAGTTATTATTTTGTATTAGGATCGCGTGTTTGAAAATTAGTGTCATCGGCGTCGGCGTATTTTTACCTAAATGCTAATTTACATGCATGCAAATGAAACAATTATTTGGGAATGAGGTGGGAACGCCACAATGTAAAAAAAGTGGTAACGTTCGCCTATTAATAAATTTGATCGAATGTTCAAACTGTAAAATTATTTACTGCGGATGAATAACTGTTCATAAAGTTTCTGTATCTTCCTAGGTAGTTTGTTTCTACAGAATAGAAGAAAAGTGATGAGAGATGAATTCTTGAAATTGGTCCAAACAATTTGGATGAAAGTAGTGTTGAAGCGGTTCAGCAGAATAAATACATGATTGTTCTGTTTCCTGATTGAGGCACGTAATTGGTATTGAGCTACAGTGAATCAATTTTGACCAAACTCAATAAATATCATCCATGAGGATGCCTAAACAACATTCATAGGTTAGAGCTCTCAGGGCTCTATTTCTCACCCCTAGGGGGGGGGGTGCATTTGAAGCTCTAAATATAAACGAATTTAATTGACCAGCAGAAAGGTATCTATGCTACATATATACTTGATCCCCACGGGTAAACGTTGTTGTAGCTCAGTCCAAGTATGGAAGTCACTGACAGTGTGATGAGAAGGAACTTCAGCATTTAAGCAAGCGGCATTCTGCAATATTTTGCAATTTGATATTGTGACGTGATGAAAAATCCTTTTATCAGAATTCAAGAGAAAAGATTGGCCGACCCTCTTCCAGCCTGGTATGGCTGCTTGTTTAGCTTTTCTCTTTGTATTTTGGGCGGGAGTATGAAAATATATTTCTTATCTCCTTTACCTCTAATTGATACTTCTCGTCAATGTGTCGGGAATTTACTCAAATTTTTTGTCCTAAGATTACTGAGAAATTACAACCTTGTCGTTTCTAAATTTTTCTATGCACATGACTTTTGTGGTCAGAGCCCTGTTTGTGGTGAATTTACGTCACATGCTCTACTACCGCGAACTAGCCGGTCGTGTTAGTTAAGAGCATTAGTGCACTGCGCCTTGCTTGGTGGCAATTGTGTAGCTAGAGGAGTTTTGGCCTATCCGTATTGAGGCAGATTCACCCTGAGGATTGGAGCAAGGTTACCACACCCTGTCTGGGGATGCTGAAGTCTCAAGTGGGACTGTGAGTATGAAGACCTCCGATCTTTTGTAGTTTTCTTTATTTTACTCTAGATTTAGAAAACATTTACTCATCCTTTGGCAGAGTGGAATCAGTTAAATTTAGACGACTGGTAGTTAATTGACAGTGCTTAGATCACAACATACTACCAAAATATCTAAATTTAAATGGCGCGCAACGTGGGGCCCCCTCTGGTCCTCTGGGTGTCGGTATTCTCAAGAATTTTTGTTCTTGTTAATCCTGATTGTTCTGGAAAAAGTTGTGGCGTAGATTTGTTGAGACCTTTTTTCGGGTCGGCCCGGTTCTCAAGGCTGACTGTATTGCGCAATCACTATTTTCTTCTTTCTTTCTTTCTTCTCAGGGCTTGCGACCAAAATTTTTTTAACGGTTAACGGTTATCGGTCAAATGACCTGTGACGCCACTTTTGGCTTTAATTTTCGGCGTCACAAATTACAGAAGAAAAGATAAATCCTCGAAGTTTCATCATATGAAGTTAGTCAGAATATAGGTACACTTGTATATAGGAAAATGTACCGCTAGGGTTCAATGTAAAAACGTACGTGAATATTCATACAAATTGCGCGAAGCGCCACCTTGTTTGATGTACAAATTGTCATCATCCGCGAAACCAATAATACAATATTTTTCTTCCCTCTCTGTGCAAAATTACCAGCTCCTAAATCGAACATCCAATAATGTATATTTTCCCCAAACTGTGAAATAGACCAGCCCTCGAAGCAACTTAACCTTAAGAGTAAAAATGTAACTTTGATTCAATTCCGATCCGTAGACACAAGATGAAGAAACTTTTTGTTGCAATCTAGTTCGAGTATTCGTTTGTAAATTTCATTGTAATTATTTTCAAAGTATAAATGTAGTTGAAGAAAATCAATGCTTTCATTTTCCATCCTAGCCGATTAAAATATGATATCGCGAACCACACGCTAACTCTCATCGCATGACCTCACAAATTGTTTTGGTTATTTATTATCCCTCAAGAATTTTAAAAAAATATAACGGTCATAACGGTTAACTGTTATAACCGTTATAACCGCTATGACCGCTAAAAAAATAGGTTGGTCAGGGCCCTGCTGATAATAAGAAGGGTGAAACATTATTCACATCTTGCTCTAGAGTTTGGATTGAAAGGATTAATTCAACTAAGTATGATAATGTAATAAAAGTTACACATTGATGATTAATTTAGATTTAGAATGAGTAATCATATTCATTTTCGCAGTTTCCCATTTTTTGATTTTTTTTTTTTTTTTTTTCATGCATTACTTGCATTAGCGCATTTTTATTTTTTTGATCAAATAACAGTTATAACCGAAAAAATAACGGTTAACGGTCAATCGGTCAAAATTGATATTTTCATTTTGGTTATAACAGTTAACCAAAAAATAACTGTTATTGTGCAAGCCCTGTTTCTTCTTCTTTGGATCAGTTAAGACGCTCACGTCATGTCACAGACGTCACGTACAGTAATCCACAGCGCAGTGCTGTGGGTATTTTTGTAATAAGATCGCGTCTTCAAAAATTAGTGTTATTGGCGTCGTCCCATTATTTGGACTGACCCTCTCCACAAAAGAGCTCCTTAGCATGATTTAGAAATTTTGGACGAGTGTTCACGCGACTCGAGGGGCACGGTGATGTGAAAAATCTGGTTATTAGCTCGATTGCTGCTATACTTGTTTGACTGATGGCCAATCGTCATACGGTTTTCAAATCTTCTATGGCTGTGATTAGACAGTGTCCCTCGAGTCACAAAAATACGACCTTGAAATTTGTCCTACATGCTAAGGAGCTTTTTTGTGGAGAGGGTCAACAAAAGTTATTTTGATTTTGTTTTGTTCTAATTTCGTTCCTTTTTTTAGCTAAAAAAGTATCGCTTCCTTATCTTCGTATTTGTTTCCGTTATGCGAGAAAAATTTAGTGATTTTGGCGTGAATTTGCGTGAAACTTTTGACTTTTGTTTTTTGTTCTGGAATTTTCTGAAATAACGAATTTATTTTACTTTTGTTTTGGTATGAGAGGCGCGCCTTGCGGCTATTAGGTGAGTATTAATAAATTTGATTCAATGCTCTAATTTTTTCTTTGTAGTGGTTGTAATTTTATTATTTCTATTTCAAGTTCATTTTTTTTTTTGAATTTGAATTTGATTTTTTTTTCCTTGTTTTTTTGATTATTCTTATTTCAAGTTCATTTTGTTTGTTTTGATTTTGATTTTTTCTTGTTTTCTTGATATGGCAGAACCTGGAGGTAGGACTATTGTTATTTCTATTATTATTATTATTATTATTATTATTCTCGTCTTCACGGGTACATGACGTGTGTATCCCGGTTCTACTGAGCCGTAGAGGGTATTCCTATACCAGGTCTACATAGCTAGTGTGTGCCTTCTTCGCCGATTATTCTTCGGACTGTATGGGTGGTGTGTAGTATTACTGCTTTCTGTGCTGCCCGAATTTCTCGTATTCATCCTCCAAGCTTTTCCATATTTTCTACCGTTACTTTTGGGACTATTCCCATCGTTGTGATTATTATTGGCAGTATTTTCGTTTTCATTTTCCACTGCTTCTGGATCTCTGTGGCCAATTCTTGGTATTTGTTTGTCTTCTGTTGAACTGTCTTCATCATATTATTTTGGTTTGGTACAGCTATATCCACTAGGTACGCTATTTATTATTATTATTATTATTATTATTATTATTATTCCTCCATTCACGGGAGTTCCCGGTATTACTTATCTATAGAGGGTCTCAGACCAAGTCTATAGACAGTGTGTAGTCTCTTCGTCGCCAATGACTTTTCTAACAATGCGCGTGGTATGGAGTATAACCGCTTTTTGGATTGCTCGTATTTCATTTCTCGCACAGCCTAGTTCCCGCAGATTCTTTGTGGTGGTCTTTGGAAACACGCCTGTTACTGTGACCACTATTGGTAGCGTTCGCGTCCGCGTCTTCCACTGTTTGGCCACTTCCATTGATAGTTCCTTGTATTTGCTGATTTTTTGGTTCAAGGTCTTCTTCATATTATTTTGGTTTGGCACCGCTATGTCGATTAGAAACGTGGTATTTTCATCTTTATTTTTTAGCACAATGTCAGGTCTATTGTGGGTGACTGTTTTGTGCGTGTATATCGTTCGATCCCAGAGCAGTTCAGCTTTTTCATTTTCATATGCACGGACAGGCTCATACTCCCAGTACGGCTTTACTTCTGCTTGTAGGGCCCATTTTTTTGCCAACGCTCCGTGAACAACTTTGGCGACACTATCGTGGCGTTCTTTATATTCGTTTCCTACAAGCTTCTCACATGCACTTATAAGATGCTCTATGGTCTCACCCGGTTTCCCACATAGCCTGCATCTGTCTTCTGCTGCCGTATTCACTTTCATCACATATTTTTCGTAGTTTCTGGTTTTAATGACTCCGTCCTGTATTGCTGAGAAGAATCCCTCCGTTTCGGGGTAAAGGAAGCCATCAGTAAGCCACATTAAGGATGCCTGTTGATCAACCTCTTCATCCTCCATCGCTGTCGGGTATCTTCCATGTATTGCTTTATTTTTCCATGCAGTGTACAGCTCCTCGTTGTATGTAGCTCTCGTTTGTGGCTCACCTGTTCCCGAGTGTTCTTGTAACTGAGCAGTTGTTATATTTTTGTCTGCTTGTACAACTGCCTTGTGAAGTACAGATGTTTGTTTCTTCTTTTGGAAGTAGCTTCTGATGTTGGCCACCTGCTTATCATGTATCCACTTGAGGTTTGCCACACCGCGTCCACCTCGGTTTCTGGGCAGTACTACTCTTTCTATTGCGGACTTTGGGTGTAGCTTTCTGCTTCTTGTCATTAATACACTTATTTTCCGCTGTAATTCCTCTAGTTCAGTATTGTTCCATTTTACAATTCCGAACGAGTATGTTAGAACTGGTACAGCATACGTGTTCACTGCCTTAACTATGTTTTTGCTGTTTAGCCCTGTCTTCATTACAAGTTTAACGCGAGAGGTGAACTTTTCTTTCAGTTCTTCCTTCATGACACCATGTTCTATACATTTACTTTGTTGCACGCCCAGGTATCTATACATTTCGCTCGGCTCCATATTTTGAATTTGTTCACTTTCTTCATCTGCTTGCGGTTCCTTCGTTTCATACTCCCCTCTGCTATTTATCTCCTGTATCCGACATTTATCGAGCCCAAATTTCATACGTATATCATCAGAGAATTCTTTGACTACCTGCAGTAGTTGTAGTAATTTACCTCTGGACGGGGCGTATACCTTTATGTCGTCCATGTATAATAGATGTGTTATATTGTATATGGCTGTCTTATTATTTCTTATACTAAAGCCAATTGAGGTATCATTTAGCAGGGTAGAGATCGGGTTCAGGGCTAGACAAAACCACAGTGGGCTGAGTGAGTCGCCCTGAAAGATTCCTCTCTTGATGTGGATTGGTTCAGTCTGTATTGTCTTTTCTGCATGTTTTAGGTGAGCGATAGTTGACCATTTCTTCATCACTTTCTTGAGGCATTGAATTATTTTTGGCTGTACTTTATATATCTGCATAACATGTATTAACCAGCTGTGCGGCACGGAATCATACGCTTTCTGATAATCTATGTATGCTGTAGCTAGTCTTCTTTTGCTTTTTCTACTTTGTCCTACTACTAGCTGGTCAACAACTAGCTGTTCTTTACAGCCGTACGCCCCTTTCCTACATCCTTTCTGCTCTTCTGCTATGATACCATTTTTTTCACAGTGGCATCTTATTTTTTGGGCTATACATGCCGTAAATATTTTGTAGGCCGTTGGTAAGCAGGCTATGGGCCTATATTTAGCAGGGTCTTTGGCATCTCCTTTTTTTGGTAAGAGGTATGTAATTCCTCGCATGAAGAATGGCGGTATAGTATCCGGTTCCTCCACATACTTGTTAAACACATTCAGTAGTCTGTGGTGTATGGCTGTCAATTTCTTGTACCAGAAATTTTGGACTTGCCTCCTCTAGCTCTTCGTAGTATTTGTCGTTCTACCGCCGCTTTCGGGTGTAGCATTCTAAACCTCGTCATCAAGGTTCGTACTTTCCGCTGCATCTCTTCCAGCTCTGTTTCTGACCAATTAAGTATACCAAAGGAGTATGTAAGGACAGGGACAGCGTATGTATTGATCGCTTTTGCTACGTTTTTGCTGTTTAGTCCTGTGTTGAGGACTAATTTTAATCTTTCAACAAATTTCTTCTTAAGTTCTTCCTTCATTATGCGATGTTCTGTTCTTCTTGCTTGTTCAATACCTAGATATCGATATGTTTCTCCGATTTTCATCTCTTGTATTTCTTCCTCGCTTGGCTGATCTTTTTCTTCTTGTCCTCCACCGCACGCAGCATCATTTGCGCTTGCTTCTAGTCTTCTGCATTTATCGAGACCGAAGGACATCCTTATATCTTCCGAGAACATTTTTACCATGCCGAGTAATTGGTTGAGCTTTCCTTTGGCAGGAGCGTATAGTTTAATATCGTCCATGTATAATAAGTGCGTAATGTTATATACTGTGCGGTTGTTGTCTCTTATATTATACCCGATCGGTGATTTGTTGAGGATGGCGGATAGTGGGTTCAGCGCTAACGAAAACCATAACGCACTGAGAGAGTCACCCTGGAATATGCCTCTGTTGACTTCTATTGGCTTGGTGTGCATTGTTTTTTCCGCCGTTTTTAATTGGGCTCTTGTGCACCAGTTATTCATGACTAGTTGGAGGCATTTGATGATTTGTGGGTGTATCTTGTAGATTTGTAGCGCCCTGATCAGCCATGTGTGTGGGACCGAGTCAAAGGCTTTTTTGTAGTCGATATAGGCCGTACATATTTGTCGTTTATTCTTCCTAGCTTGCTCCATCACCACTTGGTCTATAACCAATTACTCTTTACATCCATAGCTATTTCTTTTGCATCCCTTTTGTTCCTCCGCTATTATATTGTTTAACTCGCAGTGTCTTCTAATTTTATTTGCTATACATGCTGTAAAAATCTTGTAAATAGTGGCTAAGCAGGCAATTGGCCTATATTTGGAAGGATCTTTGGGATCTCCCTTCTTTGGGATTAGGTATGTAATTCCTTCAGTCAGAGCTCTTGGTACGCTTTGAGGGTCTTCGAGATATTTATTCAATGTTTCTAGAAGCTTTTGGTGTACTGCTGTCAATTTCTTTAACCAAAAGTTTTGTATTTTGTCCATTCCTGGTGCCTTCCAGCTATGGGCTTTTCTTATCACTGTCTTCATCTCCGTCATTGTTATCTTTTCTTTTGGCATTTCTTGTATATTTTTCGATTCTTTTGTGACCTGTTGAATCCATGCAGCATTGTCGTTGTGTTCTACTTCCTCTGCCCATAACTTGGACCAGTACTCCGTTATTTGCTCTTCTGTGGGACCTTCCTTTATTTCCAGTCTTTCATTTCCAATGTTTCTATAAAATCCTTTTTCATCTTTTGAGAATTTCTGGTTATGTACTCTTCGCTGATAACTCTTTTTATAAGCTTTAAGTTTTTCTGCAGCACACCTTAGTTTCTGTTTCACTGTATCACGGATTTCTTCTACTGTTTGGTTCACACCCTCATGTCTACTGTGTACTTCATATTTTTTCTTCAATTTTCTTATCTGACATTTCATTCTTTCGCTGGCTGTTTCTTCATTGTAGACCATCAATCTGTTTAGATCCGCTCTGAGCTCTTTGCTCTGCTTTTCAAGCCGGATTTGCCACAAAGGAATTGATTGTGTTTTAGGCTTCTGGGTTTCATCCGCTGTTCTGAGCTTCAGTCCAGCACTTCTTACAATTGCTACCGCTGCACAGTATACCATTTCCTGCAGATCTAGATATTGTTCCCCTTGGTCACATTGTTTAACTGTCAGGTATCTATTCATTATTTGAAGCAGTTTCTTGATCTGTTTTGTCTCTTTTACTCTGGGAATCATTGGTCTGTTTTCTACTGGTATATCTTTGTATTCCGTTAGCGCTCTTTCATATTCAAAATCTATTGTACGTCGCCATTCGTCGTCCATTTCGTTTTCTTCCTCGGTTTGTACATGCGTCTCAGTACTCTGTGTTTGATCAGTCTCCATTGGTTCAGCCTCCATTGGTTCAGCGTTTTCATCATCATTTTCTTCGCCTTGAGTACCAGGCCCCTCTAGTTGTTTCCTTACCTCATTCTTTATATTCTCTATGATTGGCTGTGTAATCATGTTGTTGCGTAGAATGGCTCGTCTTTGATCTGCTACCCTTTGTTCTGTAACATTCATATCTCTGTATTTCTCCCGAAATAGCTCATACAACTTGCTCCTATAATCAGTGCAGTCTGCTTCCAGCCTAGTACACATGTAATACGAGCGAAGTATAAATGTGTTCATCTCTTCATTCCATTTCATTCTCTTCGCTCTTGTTTTTGGCGCATCTGTGGCCGACTTGTTTCCACAATCGGATGCATCAGTTTGCGCTTTCCGGGTAGTTTTTCTTGCGGTTTGGTGTACCGGGGCTGCACCGCTCGCTCTACAGCTTGGTCCCGGCAATGGCTCATTCAAGTTCCCGACAGATATTGCCATTTCTTCTGTCTCGTCCGAGGCTTGTCTACGTGTACGTACCATTGTATTGCCATATGATCCCTTTTATACCTTCGGGCAGGTTTTTGGCAGATAAAAATTGGACGTGAAGACCACTGCTTAAGAAGATCTCCGGACGTGAAGGTGCAATGCACAGTACGCAACCCATTAACCTTCGATGCACTAGAAGTACGTAACCCAATTTTCTCTACCTCAGGAGACAGTAGCTCGTCTGACTAGAGCTGAGGGCGCCGCTGTGTTTGACTGCTCGAGTCTTTACGCCGCCACCCCTAGGGTAGGTAACCTGTCCCTGTTCCTATCCGGTTTAGTAGGCCTTTCCCCAGTTGCACCGAGTACTTGCCCTGTCTAAACCCCTCATACACTCTTCGGTTTGGCCGACCTGACTTCTCGCCTGGGTTGGATACCACGACCTTCCATCAGGTTGCTCGACACAACAGGGGCACCTCGAGTAGGCGAGTGCGGGGTAGAGAGAGAGAGGCTAAGTGATCTCTGGTGATCATATATTCGCATCATCCCTCATGGGTTGCCCCCTTGTTATTATTATTATTTCCTTTCTGCAAGGGTGAATCACCCCGTAATTTCACGAGGAACGTGCTAATATATAGCAATGGTTTCCCGTGTTAGTAACTGTCGGCTATAATTTTTCTGACTATTGTTGTTGTTGTTAGGATTGCCGCTTTTTGCTCTTCTTTTAGCACGTATTGTTGCCAGTATTTGTCCTGGACAATTTTCTTTATTCCTGCGACTGTGCCGACAGGGACCACTCCTGTTGCTGATATTACTATAGGAACTATATCAATTATTCTCATGTCCCATTGTGTTCTTAGCGCTTCTTTTAGCTCGGTATATTTTGCGTATTTCTCGTCTCTTGTTTTCTGCAGATTGTGAGTGTTAACTACCGCAATATCAATTAATGTTGCATGTTTCTTCTTCCGGTCTATTACAGTGATATCGGGTCTGTTGTGGTGCACAGTTCTATGCGTTAATAGCGTTCTGTCCCAGTATATGGTGTACTGTTCGCTCTCTAGCACTTTTGCAGGTTCATATTCAAAGTATTTTTGAATTTTGTTTGACAGTCCGCACTGTTTGGCTAGAACGCTGTGGAGGATCTTGGCGACCTTGTCATGTCGATCTTTGTAACCCAATGGAGCTAGTTTCTCGCAACCTGCAATTATGTGCTGTATTGTCTCCGGTTTCTGCCCACATATGCGACACAAGTCTTGCACCACTTCGGCTTCTTTTAGGATATATTTCCGGTAATTTTTTGTTTTAATTACTTGATCCTGGATCGCCATCAGGAATCCTTCAGTTTCTGGGTAGAGATAGCCTTTCCTCATCCAAGTTAGCGATGCCTTTCTGTCAATTCCCTCCTTCTGTATCTCGGCAGGATACCTTCCATGTAACGACTTTTTCTTCCACTGTTCCATTCTGTCCTCCATTTGTCTACCATCTGCAACATAGTCAATTTCACTGGCAAGATTTGCTTGGGTTAATAATTTATCAGCCTTGACAATCGCTTCATGCAGCTCTGATTCCTCTTTCTTCTTTTTGAAATATTTTCTTAATTTGTTGACCTGGCTTGCGTGGAGCTCTGCTAGATTTATTATTCCTCGCCCGCCTTCAAACCTTGGTATGGTCTGCCGTTCGATGGCAGCATTTGGATGTAACATTCTGTTGGCAGTCATCATGGTCCGTATCATTCTTTCGATTTCGTCTAAATCTGTCTGGGTCCATCGAATAATCCCAAAAGTATATGTTAAGACTGGTATTGCGTATGTGTTAATAGCTTTAACCATATTTCCGCTATTCAATCTAGTTTTTAGTATACTTTTGATTCGGCTTCGGAACTTTTCTCGTACTTCCTTTTTTACTATACCCTGCTCAATTTGTCCAGCTTGTTGGATTCCCAGGTACTTGTACATCTCACCATTGGCCATTGCCGTTATTACTTCATCCTTTTCCGCCTCAAATTCCTCCATTTTTAGCTTGCCTTGTATGATTTGGAGTGTTTTACATTTTTCTAATCCGAAACTCATTGTTATATCTTTTGAAAATTGACAAGTGATCTTTAGCAGCATTTCCATCCCTCGTTTGGTCCCTGAGTATAATTTTATATCGTCCATGTACATAAGGTGGCTGATCATGTACATGTCGTTGCCATTCTTGACCCTGAAGCCTTGGTTGCTCTTATTCAGCATGTTAGACAATGGATTGAGAGCCAAGCAAAACCATAGTGCGCTCAACGAATCGCCCTGGAAGATGCCTCGTTGTATCTTTATGTTCTCTGTTTCCACATATCCATTTTTCTTTTTGATACGCAGTTTGGTGGTCCATTTTTCCATAATAGTTCGTAAAAATAATACTATCTGCGGGTTAACTCCATACATGATAAGGACGTCTATTAACCAGGAATGCGGTACAGAATCAAAGGCCTTTTGGTAATCTATGTAGCACGTGAAGATATTACGGTTATTCTTTTTTGCCTGTTGTAGAATTGTCTCGTCAATTATTAGCTGTTCCTTGCATCCGTAGCTGAATCGTTTGCATCCTTTTTGCTGTTCTGCTATGGTCTCTCCACAGCTTGTGCGAATTTTCTCAGCAATACATGCTGTTAGTAATTTGTAAAGTGTAGGAAGACATGCAATTGGCCTATATTTAGCTGGGTTTTTAGGTTGGTTATAGTCCTTGGGTAGCATATATGTAATTCCCATGGTCATAAATTCCGGGCATTGCTTTGGGTCATCTATTATTTTATTGAAAAGTTCAACTAATACCTTATGGCTTTTGGTAAACCGTTTGTACCAGTAATTGTGCACTGCGTCCATACCTGGAGCTTTCCAATTTTGTGCTCGTTGAATCACTCTTCTGAATTCAGATATGGTGATTGTGCATTGTTGTTCTTCTTCTGGCGTAGCGTATTCTTGGGCCTCACGTTTAATCCACTCTGCTTCTTTATTGTGGTTCTGTTTATCAGTCCATATACTTGCCCAGTATGTTGTTAATTCGTCTTTAGTGGGCGCTTCATCAAGTGGACCTTCATTTCCATTCATTTGCCTATAGTAGTATTTTTGATTCTGCCAGAATTGATTGTTTTGCTTCTTTCTTTCATAGGATTTCTTATACTTTTTTAGTTTATCAGCAGTCATCACCAATTTTTGCTTTACAGTATCTCTTATTTCGCTAATTGTTGAGGCTTCTTCTTCATATTTGCTATGCTTCAAGTACTTGCTCTTTAGCTTCTTGAGTTGTGTTTTTGTCCTAGTCCGACTGCTGCTGTTATTCTTTTCAAGTTGCACCACCCTGTTCATATCAGCCCGTAGTTCCTTCACCTGGTTGCTTATTCTTTTTTCCCACGCTGGTGTTGTTTCTTTTTTTGGCTGCCTCCAACTATTTCTATCTATTACCTGCTTTCCCAGTATCTCCACTACTGCAACGGCTGCGCAATATATCCTTCCATGTATTCCACTTGATGTTTCATTGGTCAATTCTTCTTCCAGGCCAAATATTTCTTCATTTGTTAAATCTACTAGTCTTCTTATTTCTTTATTCTCATATAGCCTAGGTATCAAAGGTCTATTTCCAGGTTCAGTTTCCGCATACATTACTACCGCTCGTTCATACTGTATTCTTATCTTCTTCCTTGTTTCCTCATCTCGGTTTCCTGTCATTATTTCAGTTACTGCACTATTCCCGTCAGCCGGCATGATTTGTGTCGTATTTATTTGTTGTTCTTGCTGCTCCTCAACCTGAATTAGTGCATTATGGGCTTCTGCGTTTTGGTTTGTTAGTCCATCCTCCCTCTTCAAGTCGTTTTCCACCTCTTTCCGTATCCTGTCCAGAGTAATATCAGCCACAAATTTTCTTGCTAATATGGTCCTCTTTTGATCGGCTATCCTTTGTTCAGTTATATTTATTTCCGGATACTTGCGTTTGAACTCTTTATACATTTTTTCGCGGTATGCCGTCAGGTCAGTTTCAAGCCTTGTAACTTTATAGTACGATCTCATCACGCATTCATTCAATTCTGCGGTCCATTTCATACGACGTCGTACTGGTTCTTTGGTCTTGGTGTCACTAATGGCCACTATGTCATTCTCACTAGAGTGCATATTGGAGGCATTGTTACACCTACCATTCGCTCGTTTCCTTGCTGTCCGTTTCACTAGGGTGACGCAGCTTGGTCCGTCATTGTTCCCTAGTGGAGGCCATTCAGTCCCGCCGGGTGAAGCCTCTTTACCCGGCTCGTCCAAGGCTTTGCTTCTTGTGCGTACCATTTCACTATTTATAGGTTTTCCTTTTATACTTTCGGACAAGTTTTTGGACAGTGGTTGTGGACGTGAAGGGCAGAGCTTAAGAGTCCCTCCGGACGTGAGGGTGGTGATTACCACCATACGTAACCCGTTGTTCCTCGATGCTCTGACCATACGTAACCCACTTCCTCTATCCTCAGTCGACAGTAGCTCATCTAACTCGAGCTTTGGATCGCCGCCGTTGGATTACTAGAATCTCTTCCGCCGCCGTCCTTAGAATAGGTGACCTGTCCCTGTCCCTATTCAGCCAAGCCAGGCCTTTCAAAAGCTACGCCTAATACTTGCCCTGGCTAGGCCCCCCATACACTCTTTGGCTGGTTGACCTGGCTTCCCGCTGGGATTGATTACCACAACCTTCCACCAGGTTGCTCAACTCAACAGGGGCACCACGGGTAGGTGAGTGCGGGGTGGAGAAGGAGAGGCTCAGTGATCTTTGGAGATCATATGTTCGCATCACATCTCGTGGGGTTGCCCCCTTATTATTATTATTATTATTATTATTATTATTATTATTATTATTATTATTATTATATTCCCACAAAGCTACAGTTGGTCACTGTGCCCCTTTTTTCTCCTAAAGTGTATTGTGAAAAGTTTACCTTCAGTTTTTTTTGTGGGAACAGTGTTTTTTTTTTTCTTCTTCTTCTTCTTTCTCATTACAAGCGACTGCAAAGATAAATAAATATAATTTCTAACATCAATAATTGATTTCTATTTGACTTTTCTTCTCATGAAGAACTACCATTGTACATACGCGGCACATGCATTAGAAGGGAAGAAAAATAATTCTATTTTAATGGTTGACGACTGCATCTTTTTACCAATTTTAGGAAGTAGGTACCTATTACAGTCTTCAATACATTGGAATTTTTTGCATGGAGTACATTTTCTCAGAATTTCACAGAATCTAGATTTCAAATTCCATATTTGTACATGTTTGAGCTTACTTTTTTGTACTTTTAGTTTGTGTTTAAATGTTCTCCTTAATTAATGTTGATTTTCATGACTTTTAGATTTATTGAAGTCGTCAACGTGAATTTGTATGTAGGCTATTACTTTTGAAAATTGGATTAATAGTTTTCCTAAAATGAGTTTCATCCTATTTGGCTATTCAGCCTGCAAGAAAAGGAATGTTCGCTATAGAATCTTTATAGTATGTTCCATGAAAAGTTTCTTCCTCATGAGGGAGGAGAGAGGCCAAAGTGAATCAGATATAATGTTTGGCAAGTTTCAAAATTAGGATTCAGCCGACCCTCTTAACACCTCCCCCAAGGTGCTTGTTTACAGAGTTGACGTCACGCCTGAATCAGGCTATTCTTGTTCCTGATGCCGTGACAGTTGGTTTTAGGTATTTGTTACTCAACATTCTTAGGTGGATTCTTGATACGTCACGGATTGGCGCCCTCTATTATTTCTGAAGGCTCTTTAAGCAACCCCAAGTGTTGTAGTTAGGGTATGTTGTTATGTTATCCTGAATTCCTTATCTCTCTTCCTTAGATTTATGTGATGTTGTGACTTTGTGGAGGAGAGAGGACGAGGAGTAAGTTTGCTTTTACTCTCTCTTTGTTTTTGTTATTTTTTGTTTGTAGCTGTTTGGTTGGGCGTTAGCGAGGTGGGGAGGATTGCTTAGGGTTAGTTAGTTTTCTTAGTTAGTTAGCTGATGTTGAGTGTTAGAGCAATGGCTTCTGTCTATGTTCATTCCCCCGTTCTCTTCCCGTATTTATTTAGTAACTAAGAGGAGCCTAGTAGGATTAAAAAATTACCCATCATTTGATTGCTTTTGCAATCTTAGTAAAGTAAAGTTTTTTTTATTGAGTATTCGCTGATGGCCGCGGTTGGCCGCGGATAAATCTGTGTGTTTGTAGGCTAGTAAATATATTCGAGGTAGTCGTCGACAAAGACAAATTTGCTCCAGAAAAAAGTAATTTTTTTTTTACACGCGACAAATGTAAACTAAGTGTCTGTTTTTCCCCCTTTTTTCTATTATTATTTTCTTTTTTTATCAGCTCAACCCGCCAATTTTGACTTTTTACACTCCCGGATTTGACAGACGTTTGCCGTCGTGCTTAACGTAATTAGAACATACTCAGTACAAATACTTCTTTTTATAAATTAGTGGTGTGCTCTAAATATCTCGATTTTGTAATTATAAGCTATTGACTATTGTGTTCATTATTCTTAAATCTTGATAGCCGGATGACGTAAGTTTTTGCAAATTTATATCTAATAAGTGTTATTGCAAATTATTGCGTCATTATTGCACCCCTTTACCATAATGTCTACCCTGAAGAAAAGTGAGAAGGTAGTTGAAAATAAGAAAGATGAGTGAGAGTCTGGAGGAACAAAAGAAAGAAGTGAGTGAGCCGATCATTTTGAAAATCGCACAGTTCCAAATCTTCAATCAACACAAAAGTACCGATTAAGACCAGAGATTGATTGAATGCCGAGAAAAGACCAAGCGAGTAGGATTTAATTTTCAAAAACGACAAACGTTATTCTTTGACTATATATTATGTGGACTGGGCTAACGTGTATAAAATGAGCGAAAATCGCGTCCACAGATCTGATAAGCCAGACGGGAAAAACCACGACCATTTAAATTACACAGTCGCACCACTCCCCTCACTGTACATATTGAACCGTAGTTTTTAATGCTTAGCGCAGTCCATATAATATATGTATAGTCAAAGACGTTATTACAGAAAAATCAACATAAAGTAGCCTAAGTCTTGTAACCGAGAGATTATTGAAACCTAACAATAGTGATATAAGAATGCTAAAAGATGAACAAAACTCCGGATATTAGGAATAGGATAATTTAAGGTCTATCAGTGATGGCTCCATACTCAGTCCTCAACAAGCAAATCTCGTTCTAAATAGGATTTCTAATGATGTGATTTTGCCAACAGAATCTTGTAAATCAATCCGAACCAAAATTAAAGAGAGTGAGGGTAAATCAGAAGTCAGAACGCTCTTTGTTCCTCTCTGGAGTTTATTCACTTATAATTGGATGGATAGGTAGGAAAGCAATCTGCCGCTGCAGCACCTCACACCTTAAGTGCAGTTCTTGGGGCGTACTCTACGCTAGTTCTTCAACCCGCGCCTCCAACTTGTTGGTCGTTTCCTGCTGCTGGTCAGCCTTGATCTTCATACATGACCCATTTCACGGCCTACTACATCTAACAGGCCAGAATACTAAACTTCGCAACGCTGCGCGAACGGCCGATGTTTACATACGCTCATATGGGAGAAACACTTGAAAAACACGTTAATCGTTAATCTTGAGATACTTAGTATTCAATTTTGGAGTAAAAGTAGATGAATAATATCGAAAGAGTAAACGATTCTCAATTTTTTGAGCTCAGTCTCGTCGAGATTGAATCACTACAAAGCGAGTTATTAACGTTTGAAAAAAAAAAACTACGACAGGGGACGAAGAGTGATATGTACTGCGCTTTGTCCCCTGTCATAGTTTTTTTTTTCAAACGTTAATAACTCGCTTTGTAGTGATTCAATCTCAAGGAGACTGATTTCGAAAAATCGAGAATCGTTTACTCTTCCAAAATATTCATTCACATTTCCTCCACAGAATCCATTATTATTCAAAAATTAACAATTAGGTAACGTGTTTTTCGAATGTTTTTCATATTCGCGAAATACAGAGCGGTGGCGCTGCAGGTGACGATTTACAGAAATTGGACGAGAAGGTGATTGTGTATTTTTTGCCATAAGAAGACACACTCATAAAATCAGCTCTAACTTGTTTAATATGAATTTTTATCAAAAAGTACAGAGAGCAAAAATTATAGCTGTCAAAATTTTCTTTCTGAATAACCCCATTTGGAATTCTTTTCAGAACTTTTTTCATCACCATCACCTTCTTGTCTCAATTGTGACCTGCGATGAGAAAAGGGAGCTCATTGCCCATAAGCGTTAGACCCGTTAAACCTTTGAAGTGGTATCTAATCAGAGAGAAGTGGTATTCCTGCCAGTGGGCAATGAGCTCCCTTTTCTCATCACAGGTCACAATTCACCAATCAGAGAGCCCGCCGATAGATAGCGCATCACTCGATGCATTTTGCTACTCTCGCGCAGCGTTGCCAGTCTTCAGTATTCTGGCCTGTTAGATGTAGTAGGCCGTGCCCATTTCCAACGTGTGAGTAGCCAAAGCCGTATGATTAGATCTATTTTTTAACATCACTCTTATGCTGAGATACCTATATATACTTTCAACTTTTGGCATGTCTCTTCCACATAAGAAACAGGGCAGCCAGCCCAGAACAAGGGATTGAATATACAACCCCTGATTTTTCTTCATCTGGGACTTGATATTTTGTGCAAGCAAAACATTTTGACATGTTTCATGTCTTTAGTCTCACCCTACCCCAATTGAAAAATTTGCGAGTACCACCCCCTCCCCCCCTCCCCCAATTTAGCGTGCGCGTGCAATTTTATACCCTAGACTGATTCAGAAATCTGCGAAGACCACTTTTCGGAGTAAAAATAAAAAATAAATAAAATAATTAAATTAAACTAAAATAAAATTAAATTAAATTAAATTAAAAATGCCGTGCGCGTGCGCGTGCAAATTTATACCCTCGACTGATTTAGAAATCTGCGAGTACCACTTTTTTGAGTAAAAATGAAAAAAAATGAAATAAAATAGAATAAAAATTAAATTAAATTGAAATAAAATAAAATCAAATTAAATTAAAAATACCGTGCGCGTGCGCGTGCAAATTAAAAATAAAATTAAATAAAAATTAAATTAAATTAAAAATGTCATGCGCGTGCGCGTGCGCGTGCAATTTTATACCCTAGACTGATTCAGAAATTTGCAAGTACCACCTCGGCTCACTTCCAAGCGTGCGCGTGCGCGTGCAAGTTTATACCCGCGACAGATCCAGAAGTGCAGTCCTAATGTACATATTTTACCCTGAAATGTTCTGAACTAGATTTATACTAGACCAAGAAGCGGGGCGAACGAGCGGAGCAAGTGAGGTTCTCTAATCTCATCAGCCCAAAATATAATTTAGCCGTGATTCCTTAGCGTGCGCCTGCATGTGCAAATTTATGTCTCTATTCTAATATTCTTACCCTACCCCAATTGAAAAATTTGCTTCTCATCAGCTTGAAATATACTAAAGTGGGTTGTACTGAACCAAGAAGCGGGACAAACGAGCGGAGCGAGTGAGTCCCAGTAATCTCATCAACTTGAAATATACCAAAGTGGGTTGTACTGGACCAAGAAGCGGGACGAACGAGCGGAGCGAGTGAGTCCCAGTAATCTCATTAGCTTGAAATATATACTAAAGTGGACTTTTACTGGACCAAGAAGCGGGACAAACGAGCGGAGCGAGTGAGGCCCAGTAATCTCATCAGCTTGAAATATACTAAAGTGGATTTGTACTGGACCAAGAAGCGGGACAAACGAGATGAACTCTAGCCACCGCAAGAAAGTTCAATATTTAGAATTCCCCTTGTTTCTCATAACTTATCTCCAAGGCAATTTCAAGAGCATTCGAATCAAACAGCATTAAAGCGACTTGTTCATCATCATTAGACGCGAAAACACCTCCTTCTAAGACATGAAACATGATCTTTATTTATTTGGCTACGCCAGAACATTTTTTTTTTTTTTTTTTTGCAGGTGTTGGGACAATTCCAAAAGCATTACTAATCTTGTTAGGTACCGAGAGTGAGAAGATGCTTTTTCAGGCTACATAAGGAATGAAAAAGAATTTTACATCACTAGAGTTAATGTTAGAAGGGGAGGAGTTCCTTAAATCAAAGTCGAGAACTTTTTTAATAAATATGAAAGATTTAGGATACATATTCATCCGAGGGGTATTTGTTAATTTTTAAAACATGAAGTCATGAAAAATATCGTCAGAACTAGCAAAGACGTTACGTTTTAAATTAATGGCAGTATTAAATTTCACGTTAAAAGGTTGATTAGAATGAATAGTAGATTGCTTAAGTAATTACAAAAGCGGGCGTTTGTACCAAGTGTGAAGTTTGCTGCGCAAGCAATTAGCAAGTGCAGCAATCACATCAAGTACAAACGCTCGCTTTTGTAGGCGTACTATGTAGTCAAGCAAGTCACTTGTTCCAACAAATACAACAAAAAAGCTTCAAAAACAATCATCGCGAAAATAAACATTTTTGGTAACTCACGTCATATTTTTTGTCACAGTTTTAACGTTTATCGATAAAGGCCATTTTTGCTACCAAAAACTATTGCAGAAACAGTGTTTTTGTTGCATATGTTGGGAAAAGTTGATAATCCTATTGGTAGCCACAGGTTTCTGATAATGCCATTGACTATACAAGTACCAGACTCGCATTGTTAAAAAAGTTGTCACTTTGCTGGATACTGAAACCAGAGTGTGCAGCGTGTTGAGGCGTTGGTGTAAGAGAAAGGGAATGGTTATTTACAGTACATGTATTTGTAGGTGAGTCTTTACACAACGAGTACATAACATTTGCGGAACGAGCGAAGCGAGTGAAGTAGAGTACGTTTGCAGAACAAGCAAAGCGAGTGAAGTAGAGTACATTTGCGGAACGAGCAAAGCGAGTGGAGTACAGTACGTTTGCGGAACAAGCGAAGCAAGTGGAGTAAATAAGCATGTATAAGTTGTAAGACAAAAATGAAAAAAAGAACAAAAAAAAAGCGAAGTTCAAGTTCTTGGGCATGCGTGAGTTCAAACCTTTGTGTAAAAACCAAAAACTGTTGTGTAAATACCCAAAACCATTGTGTAAAGACCCTCGCTTCACTTTTTTGCAACAGTTTGTAGTGTCGCTGAAAAGCGCCACCTACGCCACAGAAATTTGTTTTGTAAAGACCTACTTACGACGCATGCGTGTTGAAAAGATGTTTTGTCTCTTTCACTAGTGATGGAAACTATTGATAGACTATTGATACTATTGATAGTTTTTGGAAAATAGTACTGTCAATAGTTTGAGACACTATATCAATAGTTCAAAAATTTTTCTTTTTCTTATCAAAATCACAAAATTGGTGGGAATTTACTGATAACACATTTGAAAGAAAGAGAAAGGAACTGGAATGTCAAATAGTGACAGTTCACGGTTCACTTTTGGTCAGGGTTGCGAAAAAAACGGTTTTTTAAAAAAAAACCAAAAAACACGCATTTTTTTGTTTAAAACAGATTTTACGTTTAAAACATGTTTTGAAATATGGTTTTTATTCTCCAGTTTAAAACACATTTTAAACGTTTTCAACATTGTTTAAAACGTGGTTTAAAACAACCTTAAATTTTTTTTTCCAACTTGATCAACACTGGAAGAATCAGGGTTGCGAAAGAAACAGTTTTTTAAAAAAAAAAAAAACGAAAAATACGTTTTTTCTTGTTCAAAACATTTCAGTCATTTTTCCTGTTTTGCATTGATTATAAATTAGCTATGTTCGCGCGTTGACAGTTTCAACAGGTTCTGTTCAAAGTTGCTGGTAGTGGTGTGTAATCACGCACTAATACAGACAACTTTTAACAGAATCTGCTGAGACTGTTAACGCGCGAACACACGTATTATGATATTGAATAAATTTGTTTTTTTTTTCTCAAGTAAATGTCTTGATAACCATAATTTGAAAATTTAGTAACCATAATTTGAAAATTTAGTAACCATATTTTTAGAGATAGGGAAGAAAACAAAGTTTTTAATGTTTTAAATGGGATTAAAAAAAACAGTTTTTAAACAAAAAAAACAGCGTTTTAAACATATTCCCGTTTAAAACAATGTTTTCTTTTTTTTGTGTGTTTTAAACGTGTTTAAAACATCGCAACCCTGCTTTTGGTCACATACCTATGTGCTTTTTTGGTGCAGTGGGGCCATGTTTTTAAGGTATTTCTTAGTCGCGTTCATCATCTGGTAACACTAGAATACCAGGGATGCACAGCCAATTGCTATTAGCTTAAAGCTGGCCTAAAACTTATAAGTTTTTCTGTTTTTTTGATTACCTTAATCATTGGCTGAAAAATGTTTTTCTCTTTAAAAAACATGTTTTTTCCCTTCAAAAAGCAAATTTTTAGTTAACCAATCACTGATTGGCTATTCTATTCACTTAAAAAGGTGGTGGGTGATTGACTGGCTTAAAGGCTGGCTTAAAATCATGAAAACATTGGCTTAAGGCTTAACTTGAGCCATTTACAGCTTAAACTTAACATCCCTGAAGAATACAGGATTTTCCAAAAAAAAAAAAAAAAAAAAACCAAGGATCAGGAGAAAAGTATCTACTTATTTCACAAGTAGCACAGTTACTTTTCTCCTGATTGACGTTTTTCATTCAAACTATTGATAGTTATCAGGAAAAACTATTGGGACTATTATAGCATGAGACTATCAACTATCACCCATCACTATCTTTCACTCTGCTGGTCAACACATAGCACACTCTGGTGTCAGTATCCAGCAAAGTGACAACTTTTTTAACAATGCGAGTATTTTTGTCTGGTACCTATAGTACACTAGAAGAGATAGTTAGCCCACTCCTTTGAAACTACCATGTAATGCGGAGCGCAAAACAAAAAGTTTGTTTTTACGCCACTCGCAGGCGATTGCAACATTTAGGTTTCAGACTTTTTGTTGAGGTATGTACTACGTACAGTATCTCCACTCTCTACACGCCTCCGCCAAACCTAGACCTAGAAACATATGGCCACCAAGAACATAATATAGACTAATGAGACTTCTCGACTATTCTCTTTATTCGACTAATTAATTGTTGAAAGGAATGGCGGATACGTCTCTTTGTCATCTTACTGCTACACTTTTACATAGGCTCTTATGGAGAATTACTCTTTACAAGCAATTTTCTCATAAAATGTGACCCTGTCTACAGAAACCCACCTTAATGAAAAAACTTCGATCAATAGAAAGGTATCTATGACTCTCATGATAAAGATACTTTTCTCCTGATCAAAGTTTTTTTCTTAAGGTGGGTTTCTGTAGACAGGGTCACAAATATACATTTTGATGAAAAATTTATGAGAAAACAAATTAAAGTACAAAAAATTTTCTTCAAGTTCACCATTGACATGTTTGTATTTTAACGCATACTTTTAGAGGAAATCGTCGATGAATGGTTATTTCCCATAAGAGCCCATGTAAAAGTCTGAAACCTATTTTTCTACAGCCCGCTCTTACCCCGCATTGGAAAAACGCAGTACTAGCGCTAAAATAACGACGGGTGGACAGTTTTGAATTAATGGAAAAGTGTCTTGTTTTTCAAACGAGTGGGCTAACTATCTCTTCTAGTGTACTATACTGGTACCTGTACAGTCAATGGTAATGCTTGAAAATAAAATGATCACGTCTATGATGATGGTTGTGTCAATAAAATTGATACTCAAATTTTTTTCTAATTCACAGGTAAAACATAAATGGGGATGAAAGTTATTTTAAAAAATTATCAGATTGTTAAGAATATAGAGTCATCTAAATAAAAGAGGCTGTCATCAACATATTTTTTACCATACTTAATTTAGGTACCAAATCTATCAAACAAAGAGCTAAAAAGATGATCAGCACCAAGTCAGCAACAATAGGAGAGAGGGGGTTATCCATAGTCACACCATAAATTTCATTACATATAATCTACTACTCTCTTTTTTTTCAGGTCACTATGTATTGTGTTTCTTGTCTTGAATACCGGTATTGAAATTTTGATAAGCTCCTTATAGCCTATTATGTGTCTGTTACAACACTTTTTTAGAAAGTCTTCTTTCCTTTCTCAAATGATTAATTTTCATATTATTCCTTTTTCAAAACCTATGAAGTTTTAAATGGTCTCTTTTCCCCATTATTTTGTACCAGATCTGTTCTGCTCTCGTGAATTTATCATCTTCTTCCAGCTTCTAAATTCTATGTTTTTATTGTGTACCGGTATACCATAGGTATTATATAAAACTTCATTATTGCGTCTTCATCATTTTCATTGTTTTTTGTTTTTTTGTTTCTATTTCAATTATGATTTGAATAATGCAGTATGTACCCAAGTTACTTACTTTCCTATAGAGCATATACTTTGTTTCAACGCGTTATGTTCCAATAATGGTTATTTTTGAATAAAGATGACATGACTATGTGTTTTGAATGCGTTATTCATTAATGTGTGGAATCAATAATTCATTTGTAACAATGCAAAACAAAGCCTCTTTTGCGAGAAATAAAAAAATGAAAGAAACATCAGAACCTTGGTTGGTACCTAAGTTTTTGATGAGAAATTTCAAATAAGTGATTATAGGAAAATGGGGGGGGGGGGATGAATGTGTACATGAATATGATGAAAACACAAGAAGAAGGTTGACTTTGTGGTACGTATTACAAATGTTAAATTCACTACCGCAAAATAGAAGAATATGAGGATTGAAAACTTCATTTCCACAGATATAACTATAGTACACTGGAAGAGGTAGTACGCTCACTCCTTTGAAACTATGTAATGTGGAGCGCAAACAAAAAGTTTGTTTTTACGTCACTCGCAGGCAATTGCAACATTTTGGTTTCAGACTTTTACATAGGCTCTTATGGGGAATTACCCTTTACAAGCAATTTTCTCAAGAAAGATACATTTTGATGAAAAATTTATGAGAAAACAAATTAAAGTACAAAAATTTTTCTTCAAGTTCACCACTGACATGTTTGTATTTCAATGCATACTTTTAGAGAAAATCGCCAATGAAGGGTTATTTCCCATAAGAGCCCATGTAAAAGTCTGAAACCTCTTTTTCTACAGCCCGCTCTTATAGACCGCCAATGTTTACAAAATGCTGTGACCATCATCCCATACCTAATACATGGGAACAGCTGATCATAAGGGGAATTTTCCCTTAAGTGCGCGTGTATTTGATGTTGGCCACACTCTGTAACACGGGTCCTTATGAAGCGCTAGCCATCTATCTCTTTGAATGGTCTATAAGATCTCGCATTAGAAAAACATAGTACTAGCGCTAAAATAATGACGGGTGGACGGTTTTGAATTAATGGAAAAGTGTCTCGTTTTTTGAACAAGTGGGCTAACTATCTCTTCTAGTGTACTATTCGCGTCCGGCCTCAAAAGAGTCGCCCTCTACATTTACTATAGCGGCCATTTAAAAGGTGATGTTTCAAATAATTTATGAAATTTTTATTTTTATGAGTTTCATACTATTATAGGAGTCAAAAGAGTCAAGAAAGGTCATTACAAGCAGTACTTTTTTTTCAGTATCAACAGAGATACAGCGAGTTGAAATAGCATATGCTCTTATATAAATTTTCATGTGATCACCTTTCTGTCCACGACACTAGCGCGTCTACAGTAGTGGCCTGATGCGAATAGATATAACAGAATAAAGAAAAACAAATCACATTTCAAAAAAGAAGATTAGAAGAACTATACCTAGTTGAGAAAAGAAACACAAAGAAATACAATTAATTGTATTTCATAATAAAAGTTTGTACTAGTGTTTAAAAACGCCAACACCAGTGGAATCAATTTCATGGCATGAAAAATACCAACTTGTTCAGGAGTGAGCAGCCCAGCAGCCTCTAGGTCTGTAGTCGCAGCTGTAAGCCGACCTAGATCTCTAGCCTGCAGCGGTGTGTAGCATGGCCGTCTCTAGTTACAGGCCGGTAGACTAAACTAGTCAACGTTGCAATCAGCCTCCTTTGATAGACGTTTCGGTTGGCGTGCAGTGAAGTGTTACGGTTGTCCTCTATCGCAACTTTTCATGTTCAAATGATCATATCTCGTTTTCTAATGAATCAATTTCTGCGATCTAGCGCTTAAAAAAAAGGAAAAGTTTCATTCTTCAAATTACATTCTCTTCATTTTTTCTCTAAAGGGCACCATATTTGAGAACGAATTGAAAGTTTATAATTTTTGGTTTATTTCCCATAAGAGCGCATGTAAATAACGTCAGCCTCTTGCCCTCTTTGCATTGTTGTCGTTTTTCAGCCTACCGGCCTGTAACTAGAGACGGCCATGTGTGTAGGCCTAGAGGAAAAACGATAGTTAAGGCGCTATAGGGGGAGGTATAATGGACAACCATTTTGATTGCAAAAGAGTCCAACCGCTTTTGTTTGTCGCTCGTTGCATGAAAGGGAAGTTGCCCCGCTCGTGTTTACTTTTGTTTGCAATCAAAATGGCTGTCCAGCATACCTGTCCCTATAGCGCCCTACGAAGCTAGAGCATGTAGAACACCCAAGTATTGACACGCGCCATTTTGACTCCTAGAAAGAATGTACACCCATAAGAGCCCATGTTAAATTTGTGATTTTCAAGAGAAAATTGCTCGAGAACGGCTCGATGGATTTTTTCAAAGTTACCCTCTTTAAAAAGGAAATTTTATGTAGAATAAATCATGTCCTCTTCGTTTTTACTCGCCGAAGCTCATTTCCCGAGTTATTGATTGATGATTCGAACTCTGTTTTTTGTACCTTTCACTTTTGTTTTGCTTCACGCCCTGTTTCACTACGCGCGGTCGCGTGCGCTTGTACAAAAATAAGAGTTCGAATCATCAATCGATAACTCGGGAAATGAGCTTCGGCGAGTAAAAACGAAGAGGACATGATTTATTCTACATAAAATTTCCTTTATGAAGAGGGTAATTTCAAAAAAATCCATCGAGCCGTTCTCGAGCAATCCTCTCCTGAAAATCACGAATTTAACATGGGCTCTTATGGGAGTACGTTCTTTCTAGGAGTCAAAATGGCGCGTGTCAATACTCGGGTGTTCTAGATGCTTTAAGGAAGCGATAGTTAGCGTTTTATTTCAGCGAAACGGTCCAAGTCTATAATAAAGTATATTATGAGTGAACATTGTAGTAAATATTATAATCATTCTTATCACAACGGAATGCTGTGAATTATAGTAACCAAAAATAGTGGTAGTGGCCATGAGCATAGCATACAATAATGATACAGCCACTGCCAGTGGACTCCATATAGCAAGTCGTCTCTGCTCGAAAATTGCAATGCTATTCTTAATTTGTATGTGTAGTAGTAGAATGAGCTCTTTTTTTTTATTAGTTATCGCAGTTGAATTGTAATTTAGTAGACCTAGGAATGAAATGAATGAAACTGACGAGAAAAGATTTTAGAGAAAATGATGATGACTGATCAAGTCACAGAATTATTGACAGAATTACGGTCCGCTGCTGCAATACTAACGTACCTACATGCTCACTGGCTGCGTCTAATTTGTAAACGTAATACAATACTATAGGTATTTTTAAGAAAATATTCTGAATTTTGTCGAAAAAGTGTCAGTATCTAGTTTTTTGTTCGGCTTTATCCTAGTGCATTCTCAAAATTTATAATCTCTCGTTGCAACCACTCTCCGTATTCAAAGAAATATTTTCCAATTCGTCCAAAGTTATGATATTGAGCTTCTTTGATCCTTACTGAAATTTCTGGCTTGTCGTTGACGTATTCGAAAGCATTTCCTCGCATCACGGTTTTTGCTGATGAATCGTGGTGGAACAAGTTGCTCGTCGCATCTAGTTAATGATGGTCAGTAAGAATTGAATTCTAGTACCAGTTTTTATTATTATTTATTATTATCATTATTATTATCATTATTAACAATGTGTTGTACATCTCAGTTATCGTCCTCCTCTGGTATTGATTTCCAGCGGGCAAAATCGTTTGGAAATTCAGGGGTCTTCCAATTATCATCAGCTGATAGGTAGATTAATGGATAATTCAGTTATTTGTATCGATATTATCATCTATTCATCGAATTAAAGGCCCGTTTATTATTTAAGTATTGTGGAGTATTTTTCCGTTATCATCCATTCTTGTCCCGACATTCTTGATCGTGTTCTATACTGGTGTAGGCCTAGTTACTGTGACCCGAAGTTTCATCAGTTACCAGCCGTTTATACTCCTGTTCTTATCAAACGTTTAGTCCATAACAGTAGGTTAGTTCCTTTTACAAATAACTGTACTTGTTTTCAACATTTCCGAACTCGTTTAGGGTCATGCCAACGATATATTCTCGATAATTTTTTCGCACTTTTGCTGAAAATACCTTCGTCTCATAACTCAGACTCTTCAACATTCATGTCGAAGTCCACTCGATTGGATATTTCACTTCAGCATTCTCTCCTCTTCATGTTCTGAGAGTTTCAAGTTGAATCTGTAAATTATGTTTTCTTTGCATCAGTTCATGGTTAAGAGTTAAGACGTGTTTCAAACGTATAAGAACAACTAGAGACGCAATCAATGTAAAGTCTAAAGATTTGTAATCAACCTTTTTGGGGTTAGTATATTTTAAAATAATGACATGTTACACTTGTTCACATAGGTATTCAAATGAAAGAGAAGAAGTCTGGAGCACTAGGTACGGTACAAAAGCTGAAGAAACGTTTGAGTATTAGCTTTGGAAGATTATGTAAGTAAAAGAGTCGACATGTTTTACTCCAATGTTATTTACCTGAAAGTATTCTCAGTCACCTAAAGTATACGATAGAACGTAATATTTAATTACCAGGAGTGAACGGGAAAGGATTCACGTCACTTAAAAGTAAAAGACCGTGTCGAAGGGTTTATCCCCAAATGTTTGGAAGAAAAAAATCGATTTTAAAATTTTATAGTAAATGATAAAACTAATTTTTTTCCCAACTTTCTTGTACAGCATTATCTAAAAATGAAAGCGGTAAACAAACTCAGACTGGCCGTGCTGTTATCATGGATCATTACAATAATTTGAATCAATACCCTAATGATGAGATATTGTCATACATTGGATATTCAGATGAATTTCTAAATAAATTGGAACCTAATGGAAATATTACTTCAGAGACGCGTATCAGCCGGTGCTCTGGTGAGTGAAATATCTGTTCAACTTGTTGTTGTTTCTGAGAATAATGTTCATTTTCTCTTCCAAAGACGAGTAGTGCTCCAAGTAAGGAACTGCAGGTATGCGCATCTTAAATGTAAACAACAAAAATGTCATCAAAATGAAAAGGTTGAACCGAACAAAAAAAAAAAAAAATGAAAATATTTCTAATTTAAACCGTTTGATATAGGTAATGATATTGTGTATTTTTAAATGCTGAATTTATTTCTGCGTTCAGTTTTTCAATTAAACAATGCTATGTCACATAATTTTCATTTTTTTTTTTCGGTGCAACCTCTTCATTTTGCCATTCTCCTTGTTTACATTTACATTCAGATGGGCATACCTGCAGCCCTGACTCCAAGTAGTGTAGTTGATGAGTCACGTACGGTTATAGATACGACTATTTCTGTTACAAATATAAAATCACGCTCTATGGGCGTCGTTGTCGTTTGCTCGGTCTCCGTCAAATTTTATTTTTTATCTTATCTTACATTAGATACATGCATTGGTATGTCATCGTTATCTACACAACACAATGGAGAATATCTTTTTTTTTTCTCCATTATTTTATTATTATTATTTTTTTCTTTTTCTTCTTTCTTCCTTTTTCTATTATAAACTGCAGTATTTTTCTCTTAATGGTTTTGTTAAGTTCGATTAGTTCTACTCTCTCTCTCTCTCTCTCTCTCTCTCTCTACAGTTTCTTCGTTTTTTGTTTTCTAAATGATTTCTTTCTTTTATTATATTTTTTGTGTTTTCTGTAATTTTATCATCGGTTTTGATCATGTCTCCTTCTCTGCCAAATTTTTGTCCTGTTGATAGGATTATTTGCTCAAGTTCGTTGTACCTTGCCTGCAGATTACTTTCTGTTATATTTCCTTCCATTTTGTTGATCAGTTCTAGACAGTGTACTCATTCGCTTCTCGCTTCTTGTGTTCTGGAATAATACTCATCATGTTACTATGCGACGATTTTTTTTCTATAGTTTTTAAATCGAATTCTATTTTTTATATTTAAGTTAGTTCTTACTATCCTGTGGTCTGAAGGAAATGTGAAAACCAGAAAAGGCATACTACGTTTTCTACAATTCTCATGTCGTTTATTAGAAAGTGATCAATTTCGTTTTTAGATTTTCCTTCTGGTGACACCCAGGTCCATTTTAGTTTCTCTTTTTTGTTGAAGAACGTATGTATGTATTTGCTATTTTGAGATTTTGGCGCCCTGCAAAAACTATTAGTCTTTCTCCATTCTCATTTTTCACTCCTATTCCGTACGGGCCGAGCCCATAATCCCTTTTATTATTTCTATACCGTGCCCTATTTTAGAGTTCCAGTCATTGGTGCATAGACCTGTATTATGCTCAAGTTAACATTTTTTAGAATTTCAATTTTGAGAACGCTTATTCTTTCCAATACTCCCTTCACTTCCAAAATTCTGCTAATTATCATTTTATGTTGTATATAAAAGCCAGTGCCTCTATGTCCTTTTGTTTCCCCGTAGAGATTTCCATTTTTCTTCCGTTCTAATTTTTCGCCCTCGTCTAGTTTCTGATTTCTGTAATACCTATCATGTGCATCTCATAAATTCGAGCCATATCTGATAATCCTCTACGATTGAAGTGAAAGTACGTGGAGTTTTATTGGTGTATTTGCTACTTTTAATTTACTTACTTTTTTTCTTTTATTGGCGTTTATGCAGCTTACCCTCCCCACAGGTGCTGCTTGCCGCATTGGGGAGCGGGAGTTGGGCGTATCGATCTGCTAATTCTACTATGTCCGTGATGATCTCGTTGAAATGAAGAGCTCGCCTCCGTGATCGTTCTGTTGGGTAAAGATTTGCTTTGAGTCTTATTGTTGCGATTTGTTTTCTCGTTCATCGTTGGATTTTACTTTCTCTTCGGTGATTCGGACTCCGACGTTTTTTCTTCGTCTTCGTTTTCTTGAGCTATTTATCGGTCGTCTTGATTTCTTATTTTTTCCACATCTTCCAATGTTCTTATTCTTGTAGCGCGACTGTTGATATCCTTTTCTCGTATTCTCACGTAACCGTTACTAAACCACGCGAACTGCACATAACCTTCTTCGCAAATTTCTCGAGCTTTTTCCAATAGAGTACGCGTGTCTAAATTAAGTTTACACATCCGAGGCTGTAATAATAATAATAATAATAATAATAATATGTACTACTTTCGTGAACATGTTTAGAATGATTTTCTTTTGTAATTACATACGTACATTAATGCGTGAAAATATTATGATGATCCCTGATGGTTGAAAATGTAAAATTGTACTCTTTCAGACTGGCGCGTCAAAAATACCGAGCCTCGAGGCGGCGAATTAGTTAAACGTCAGTTATCGGTGTCATCGGATTCGAAATTACTCGACGAGGATATCTGCGAAGAAACCCGTGTGATACTTAGGCCGAAGAAACCACCTCGACCTAAATCTGAAGTGTTCCTGACGGAAAATCAATGCCCAAAACGTACCAAACGATATTCGGCATTTGGAGTGAGTACAAAGACTTCTACCTATATTATTCGTTTCATACTCGTGATAGCAGCTACAAATTGGTTCATCTAAACACTATATTCCAAGTACGCAGGTCCAGGGGTGCATGACAATTCGCCGTGGCCAATTCGCCGTGACCAATTCGCCAGGACAAACCCGCCGCCAAAAAATTCGCCGGGGTACAAATTCGCCGTGATGGAATATTTCCCGTACTTCAAGAAAAATTTTCTGAAGTACGGAAAAATGTTCACTGTTCTAAAAAACATGAGAAAATCAGACCAAAAAGACCTAAGTATGTCGCTGTAGATAATCGCCTCTACAATATTGTCGCAAGTTATGGCACAGAACGTACTTCGGTGGAATATTTACGAGCCATTGCTCATAATTTACCCTAATTTTAAATTTTTTCATCCGCTCATAATTTACCCTAATTTTAAATTTTTTCATCCGAATGTCAGCGACTTTTACTGCGGTGAATTTTTCATCATTTTTAATAAATAATTTTTTCGCGGTAAAATGTGTCTCCAATTTCTGAATACGGCGAGTTCTACCACGGCGAACTGTCCCCGGCGAGTTGACTCTGCGGCAAGTCGGTCCCCAGCGGATTGGTCACGGCGAATTGGTCGCGGCGAATCGTCAGGCTCCCCACTTCACCGTCGCCGCCCCCCCCCTTTCTTTCAAAGTATGGGGTTCAAACTGTGGTAATGAATTGCGCTCGATTTGTGCCGAATTGTGCCGTTAATCGTACGTTTTTTGCTCGCCCCCATTTCATAATATCCAATAAAATCTTTGAGAGAGGCTGCTGAAACGAGAGCCCTCCCCCCTTTTGTTTTTTTTAAATTTGCAATTTTTAAGGCCAATTGAATTGTGCTTGATTTGTGCTTGAATGTGCCGCAAACTCTATGTTTTGTGCTTGCCCCATTCTGAATATATTTCAAAAATGATTTGAGGGGGCTGATGAAATGGCAGCTCCCGCTTTCTTGAAAATTTATAATTTTTTTGAGGCCGAATGAATTGTACTCGATATGTGCTGAATTGTGCCGCGAATTTCACGTTTTGTGTTCCTTCCCTCATTCTCTGAAATTCGGAATTTCATCAGGCAAAATGATGTCGGCGCAATTTATACTGAATAGTGCCGTCGCGTCGCGCTACTTCCAGAGGGGGGTCAGGTATCAACGCTCTTTTTTGAAATTTGAAATTTTATCAGGCAAAATGAATCGAGCGCGATTTGTGCTGAATTGTGCCGCAAAGTTTACATAATTATTGTGCTCCTCCCTTCCCCCCCCCCTCCCTCGTTATCGACTTGAAAAAAAAAAAAAAAAAAATTGACCTTTTTGACATGTTTCATGTTTTTTCTCTACCCCCTAAATTTCGAAAATGCGTACGGGCGTCCGGCCATGACCTTGGGACTTGGAAAATTTTCAACGTCAAAAGAACGGAAAAATGTTCCCATTTACTAATCAGGTTTGAAGGAGTGTCTTTTCCTTCTGCCTATTCCGGAACAATACTCCAATGGAATAGGGTTGCGTTGAATTTGAAGTTTGGAAAAGCAGGGGGAGAGTATTGTTTTCATAGAAGACCTGCCAAAGAGTGCGAATATTTCAAAGAGGAAGACAGCACAAAAGCTGAACTTTAACGGACCCATCAACACAAATTGCGAGTACATTTCATTCAACGAGACGAGGCATAAATTAAGAAAGAAATGGAGTTATTGTTTCACAAGCTTATGTCCATTCTGGGGATGGGTGGTAATGAAAAACGTGAGAATTCTGAATGAAATTAGAACAATTCATTCGCCTGGATAAAAAATTTAATTGTGAACAAATTTTGTTTATTCTTTCAATGAGTTCACCCTCCTTCTGATGGAGGTCAGAAAGTATAGCATGACAAATGCGCGGCACAATTGATTACAAAATCGCGTACAATTCATTTTGTCAAAAAAACGTTCAAATTTCAAGAACGGCGGGGATCATACCCGAGAAATGGATCCGCATTCTGGAAGGAGGAAGGAGCAGAAATCGGTATTATTCATTTCTACGCGTTTTGGACCAACCTGCGTCCTTCTTCAGGAGAATTGAAATTATAATTTTGGAAAGAGATGGTTAATAGCTTCTGTGGATGTTTTGAAAGCTATTGTTAGTTGAGATTATTTCTATTAAGTTGTTGTTAGAATATCGGTTCTAGCTTTTTTTGCGTTCGATTTAATATGTAGTGCAGTGCAGTGCAGTGCAGTGCAGTGCAGAATTTGATTCCGACTGGTTTGAGATTTCAACGGGATAGAGTTTGTTGACTGTTATTTTCATGGTTTTCCTGTCGCATTGAAGGGTTGCTATTGCTTTTCTATTGTTTACCTACGGTATGTAGTTCGCCACGAGTCGCTTTAGAGACTTGAATTACGTAGACGTTATCTCGTATTTTTTAGATACGTACAAAATTTACATGATTTCAAAATTATTCTGCAATAAATATCTTTTTACAAATGAAGAGAAAAATTTAAAGGCTTTGATCACTATTTTATTCAATTTTATAAGACGCGACGTTTCGATACTGCCGGATATCATCGACGCGGGCACTTACTGAAATCAGTATCAGGTAAGACGGTAGTCTTACCAAAGCCAAGTTAAAACTCGTACAACGCGACTACCCTACTTATACCATACCTACCATATTTACAGTAAGCGCTTCGCGGCGGTTTTTGGGGTCATGTATCTCGAGAACTATCCGACAGAATTTCTTCTAAGTTTTAGAATCTTGTGGACTTTTTGCTCAGACTTCAGTTTCCACATCTCGTTCAGTTAGCATAATTAGGGGCTGAGATATAAAGCCTCAAAGTAAGCGGATTTCAGACATTTTCTTCTCCCTTAGTTCATATCCTAGTCAAAGGTACAGGTCATACTATGGGAAATACACATAGAGAGTTGATGTCCGTTCAAAATGGATTCATATTATTACCCGTAAGTGCCTTTTGATAAAATAAACCTCCTAATCCCCATGGGTACGACCGTACGTTTCAGCCCCCTTGAGCTCGTTCTTGAAACTGAGTGTATTTCAAAATTTTAAGTTGCAAATTTTTAGAGAAAATGACGCTGAATTCAAATCCGCAAGAATTTTTGTGATCGGACGAACCGTTCCTGAGATACATGACATTTGGAATAGAGAGAGAGAGAGAGAGAGAGAAGGAGAAAGAGGTCGTTGTTTGCAATGTAACCGTCGAGCGTATGACTGTATCCCCGGTAAACGTTGTACGTACTCGGGAAACCTTCACACAGCTCGCGTATAGGCGTTGATTTGTACATACGGCTGAGCTCATCAATACGTGACAGAAAAACACTTGGATGATTTTCATGGCGTTCGGTTCAGAAAGATCGACAAAATTTTGATTTACGCCACTTCTGTAGGCCTAGACAAGTACCATCTAATTAATCTAATTAACAGTTAGAGTTCAATATTAAAAACTTGCATACGAGAAGAAATATCACGTGAATATTATACTTTGTACTCGTCGAAAAATGATTTCCCGATATTTTACTGGAAACGAAAGTCGGCACATCTGTTATAGCAGTTTATAGCTAGGTACTACAATTTTGGAGTTCAATGTTACGCAACATTACAGCAACGTGGAGGATTCAGGGAACTAGGTCATAAAAAAGATGGACCATGTAAATCTTAAGTGGAGTTCATCACGTACAATGTCAGGCTCTGAAGAGCCAGTGTTTATGCTCGAAGGATCCTCGACCAATGCCGAACGTCAAAATATAATACAAATATAGTTTGTTCTTTCTTGAAGGATCTCTGAACAGTACTGAACGTCAAAAACTCGAAATGTGATACGATACAAATAGTTCAGTTCTTCCTTCGAGTGCATCGACGTATCCTATCGTATAGCGATACAAATCAGAGCTTACTAGTACTTATAGGTATCCATGTTACATTAAT
This sequence comes from Aspidiotus destructor, assembly GCA_035079395.1. Lineage (NCBI taxonomy): Eukaryota > Metazoa > Arthropoda > Insecta > Hemiptera > Diaspididae > Aspidiotus > Aspidiotus destructor. The sequence continues at coordinate 59,889,687 of JAVHKZ010000002.1, read as the reverse complement.
AATTTATTTAATTGAAATATGCTCATTTGAAAATTAAGAAAATCCAGTGATATCCAATCAAAAACACTTACGTGTACCAAAAAGAAGTCAAGTTGAAAAAAAAAATACTAATTTTGTGGGTCAAGTTATTCATTCCTTCATCCTACCTAGGGAAAACTTGGTGCTTCATTATTCATTGGTACTTCTCAGAAATTAAAAAACAAGAGAAAATTGTGAAAAATGAAGCAGTAAGTTTTTTCTAGGTAGGATAAAGGAATGAATAACTTGACCCACAAAATTGATATCAACAATTTTGGTAGTATTTTTTTTTGTTCAACTTGACTTCATTTTGGTACACGTAAGTGTTTTTGATTGGATACTTACGTACAGTAAAGACCCAAAGGAGGTTGAAAACAAGACATTACAATTGTTCTTAATACGTATTACGTAGGTACAATGAATTGTAGATATATAAACTGCTCAAAAACCATTAGTACTTATCAGTTTTGAAGTTTATACATAATATTATTATGTATGGCTACTCTTCAAAATTTCGATGACTTCCATAATTTTCCTTTTGTTAGAATTATTTTCTGTACTTGAAACCGTAATCATATTATCAAAATCAAATTTGTGTCCTTCCTTCATGGAGTGTGAGGACAAAGCAGAAGCAGTGTGATCATCATTATTTTCTTACGTCGCGTCGTTAAGATGTTGGGAGACTTTTTTCTTCAGGAGTTGACATGTCTTCTCCACGCAGACGCCGCGCCGGTATACTATGCTGTAGACATGCAATGACAATAATAATTATAGTTTAGTTTAGAGGGAAGCTTGTCGTATGGTTTTTGAAAAAAATTTCTTTCTACCGGTATTGTTAATTCCAAAAGAGAGCGAAATATTAAGATCAAATTTTTCAAGAATTCTACGGATGATGAATTCTATTTTGTCCTCGAGAGTACGAGCCATCGCAGATAAGGATAATGAGGAGCACATAGGCCCGTAACAAAGGGGGTTACGTGCCTTTGTGCTCCTCATTATCCTTATCTACGGATGATTATACGCTTAAGTGGGAGCTTTCACGGACGAGAATATTGGTCGAAGGAGGGGTATTCTGTTTATGTATCTTCGGCAAGCCGCGTGAAGTCTTGACAGACGTACACATGTGCACGTACATACAGTATAATATCGTTGCCGAAGTTTCTTCCGGAAATTGAAAATGCTCTTATGAAGTTGAGTAATTTTAACTGATTCGATGAAATATTAAAAAACTTTCTGCTAATTTCTAGAATCAATACGGCTGTCGGATGAAACTGAGGCGGCATTTTTTTTTTTCTTTTTTTTTTTCCTTTTTTTTTCTGCTCCAAGTATTTTTTTTTCCTCGTTTTAATATCATTGATTTTTTTCGTGTGTTAACAGGGGGATTCTCCTTTTGGAAAATCAGAGGCATATATCAAATTAGAACCACTAGGAGAAGGTTCCTACGCAATGGTTTACAAAGGATATAGCAAGTAAGTCGTAAGAAAAGGTTAAAACAAAGAAATTAGCAGAATGGCGTTCATGTGAGTTGGACTCATATATCAATGCGGTTAAATGAAATGAATACTTCGCACGTGAAAGTTCAACAATGAATCGAGTTCTTCTAATCGAATCTATTACATACCTATTTCTTCGCGTTTTAAAACACAAAATTTTTACTTACGCGAGTGCATGTGTTTATTACTTCGACCAAACCACCCGACCGTTGAACATTTGATGGCAAAAATTCCCCCATTGTAGGGAGGACATTTTAGGGATTTCGGAGATACTGTATTTTACATTCATAATGGGGACATGATACGGGGCTTTTTGCCATGGAGACATCAAATGTTCAATGGGAATGCTCTATTTCGATTTATGGAAGAGTACCTATTGTTTATAATTTTCAGTCGAGTGTGAAATAACGAGATTTTGTACGGTACGCGACAAGAGGTATTCGAAAACATGTCCGGACGTTTCGGCGCCGCGCCGCGCCGCGCCGCGCCGGCAGTTTTCCAACGCGAGAAAAGGTATACGTACGGTATAATGAACTGACGTGACGACGGCATGAATGTGATGTGAAACGATTAGGGTCTTCCCTGTTTAGTTACTTACAAGAGTGAGAGATGAGTCGATATGAAAATTGCAGTAAATAATGCGGAGTAAAACTTTAAAAATTCTTTTTTTTTTTTTTTTTTTTTTTTCCTTTTTTTTGAATAAATAATTATGTCGATCGAAAGCAAACGTAAACGCGGGAAGCTTTCGATGGATTCTTGTATGGACGTATTTGATAATGCATAATATCTACAAGGTACCTAGTACATACTCAATGAAAAAACAGAATTTCGGAGGTACGCGCGTAAAAGCGATGATTTTCCAGCTACATCGACCCCCTCGCGTAGTGTCTTGTGGGTAACATCAACTGACCTAGGTATAGCTACTACATATGTACAGTACTACATTTGTTAATAATAAATGTACTTTCATTGTGTGCGTGTTTCGTGTCTCATGATTAAAGGTACACATCGCAATTTCTACACAAATTTCTGCTTATCGCTTCTCTTTTTGTTTTCCCCGCCTTTCTTTCTTCTCTACTTGTTCACTTAATTTTCAAAATATTCGCCGATATTAATGCGCATATTAGCCTATTACGTTCTATCTTGATGTGCTGCGTTATTTTGCACCTCCCGCAAATAAATGACGCACGCTGCGCGATACGTGAACGTAAATGTGGAGCATGACTGAAGCAGAGTAGATGAGCTGCTCCTTCAGCCTATACTTATTCCTTGTGTCTTCTCAAAGTGAACTCGGCCATTACTCATTAGATTTGTGTGACTGCATCACATTGACGATAATGGTTGCGAGGTCGTCTATAATGCTGATTATCATAAGAAATCTGTTGTAGGTATTTCTCTTTATTTTCGACTTAATTTCGCGCAGTAAGTAGGCTACCTAGATAAATCAATAATATTATTGTCTTAAATTTTTTTTCGTCTACGTCCATGTATGTTACAGCTTAACGAATCGTATTGTTGCATTGAAAGAAATTCGCCTCCAAGAAGAAGAAGGTGCGCCTTTTACTGCCATCAGAGAGGCATCTCTTTTGAAGAACTTGAAGCACAATAACATAGTCACGTTACACGACATAGTGCATACCAGATTTACGTTGATGTTCGTCTTCGAATATGTGGTAAGTGATGTATTATTTTTTCTCAACTCGCAATTTAGAGGTACCTACGAGTAATTCCGCTTATTCAAACGTAGGTAGTTAATGTACCATCGCGGAATTCAATTTTGAATTTCGGTATTATTTGTGTAAATCACGTAACATCGACTTTGACTACTGGTAATTTAGCATTGTGACGTATTTATGGCAACACCTTCTTTCTCCCTTCCCCTCCCTCCCCCTACTTGTCCTCCTTTTTTTTTTTTAGAGGACCTTCAAAAAACCCGTGAAATCATTAATTTTCAACTAACCAATAAGCTTTTTCTCTTTTTTTTTTTTCCTTGGATGGCGTCATTTGAGGGTTCAGTACCCCGTCGATTAAAACGTTATTGTTATTGGTACATACCGTCTGCTAAAATGTTACCTATTTGTAGATACATATTATTTATCGTCTGACAATTCGGAACTATCTTGATGACGTCATAAGTTGACAACTATTGGTTTATACTACCCTAAGGGCCTTGCTACATAGGATGCAACGTGCGTGCGTGCAACATCACGCACACATGTTCAAGGATTTCTGTGTACCTAAACGCGCGTCAAGTTGGAATTGATTCCAATTTGTTGCATGTTGCATGTTTTGCACGCATGTTGCACGCTATGTAGCGAGGCCCCAAGAGATCTAGAGTGAGCATCAGCGAAAAGGAGACCTGAATACTGTATTATGTGAAAGAATGCGTTTGGGTGAAACTTGGGAGAGATTTTGACTTTTGAGCCAATTTTTTACCTATCCTGAAGAGCATACTTTTATATTGGAAAGGCAAATGTTGGTGTATTCTACCCTAAGGGATCAGTGGATATTAGCGCTGAGAGTGTGACCTGAATACGGTGGGCGGAGACCCGTCCTATTCTTCTCCCTGAGCTCAAGGATCAGCAATACCCTTCAGTTTTACCAACTTTTACCGATTTTTAGGAGGTATTGCAATCTTGCGCGCGGTGGAACTTTTGTTGTGGGGGGGGGGGGGAGGGGAATGTTTCCTCGGCGTTTCAATGGGTCTAGATCACGATTCTAACATCCGTTCAAATTCATATGTATGTATGCATGTATGTATGTATGTACTTTTTTTTTGTACCTGAATGTTCTCTGTATCTATTGGGTCGATTTTCATGAAATTGAGGGTTAATAAAGTAGTGAACGTGAATTTGTAAGTTATGTGGGCTATTTTTTTAGAGTCGGTGCGCTTTCGCTAGCCGACCGTATTGCAATCACTTTTTGTCGTCGTCTTCGTCGTCGTTTCCTCGTTTGTCTCCGTCACGTTTTCTTATCTTACCTCAGATACCCAACACAATGGAGAATACCCTTGTTATTATTTGTTTCTTCTTCTTCTTCTTCTTCTTCTTCTTCTTCCTCTTCTTCTTCTTCTTTCTTCCTTTTCCTATTATAAACTGCAGTATTCTGGTAGCTGAGAAAATTCTTGTCAGTGCGTTTTTAACTTTCTTTGTGAAACATATTCCTCCTATTGCTTTGCTTGCTTTGCTTTCGTCACACACACACACACTTTTATTTATTATTATTATTATTATTATTATTATTATTATTATTATTTTCGCACTCAAGGACCATGTCCCGTTTCTCCATAACAGAGAGATATGTGCTTATCCATATCTGTTATGGCCGTGTCTCTCATCCGCCTATGACACGGCGCACAATTGTATGAATTATCACTGACTTTTGAATGTCTCGAACTTCTTCTTATCATTATTTTTATCATCATTATTATTTATTATTATTATTTTGATTTTTTTTTTTTTTTTTTTTTTCATTTACAAGATTGTGGTTGCAATAGACAAGTTTATTATGGCGTCATAATTTCAACATTGTTTAGCAAAAAGGTATCTAGGTATATTAGATGTGACTGCGTAGATACTATTTGAGTGAATCCGAGTTTGCCATCTAACCTAGATGTATCACCATAAAAATATTCATTGTTAGTTCTACTTTTGTTAAAGATATTGCAAAAGCTCAACATTATTTTGATATTTATTAAAGTTTGCAAAATCCCATACAAAATGAGCACTCTGAAGGCCAACAGAGTGTCAGCGTGCAAATATAAAATTTTCAAGGAAACGTCATCACTAAACTGGTCCATTACTATTTTTATGATTTTTAACAATTTTTTTTTTTTTTTTTTCTTAACCTGTTAGAATCTGGAGGTAAGATTATTGTTATTACTACCTATTACTATTATTTCTTAGCTATGGAGTTGATTTTCATGAAATTTAGAGTTATTGAAGTCATGAACGTGAATTTGCTTGTAGAGGCTATTAATTCTTCTAAAAATCGGATTAATGCGTAGTTTTCGTGCGGTGAGTTGAATAGTAATAGGTTAACTAGGTAGCCCGCAAGGAAAGGAAAGGAATGTTCGCTATGGAATTTTTTTAAGGTGTTTCATGGAGTGTTTCTTTCTCAGATGGAGGGAGGGGGCGAGAGTGAATGAAAAATAATTGTATATCCAAGAACAAAGTCATTTACCTTCGTTAAGGAATGATTTCATTCTTATGAAAACGATATAATTCTCTTTTCTGTTACTACTGAGGATGCGCACAGCAAAAATATCCGCAAGAATATCCGTTAGTAAGAAACCAAAAGTCTTTTTTTTTTCTTCTTTCTTTCTTTTTTTGAATAGATTTAAAATGAAAATTAACCCGCCGACCCTCCTAACACCTCGCCCGAGGTGCTTGTTTTTAAATTGGATTAATAGTTTTCATGTGGTGAGTTGAATACTATAGTTGGTTGACTAGCGCTTAAAGCTGGTTATGGAATCTTCATAGTTTGTTACGAGGTATTTCTTTTTCTTAGATGGGGGTGGGGGCGAATGAGTAAATAAAATATAAAATGCTAGGCAAGCTGCGAAAATAAAATTGTATCGGAGAACGACGTCATTCGGAGGTTGTTAACGAGCGATTTATTTTACCATCAATTATTGTACAAACCTAAGAAAATAGCAAAGAAGAAGTCGTTATTGCTTTCGCGCTGCGAAAGCTTTTTGTTTTCTTTCTTTTATTCATGAAATTCGTGTCTGCTGAAATAATACAAATCCGTAAAAGTTCAAATTACTTTTTTTTTCATTTGAAATTTTCTGACATCTACCCTTTCTCCAAGCACATCCTTGATGTAATCTTGTATGTACACAAGTACAAGCCATTGGCGGCGAATCCAGCGTCTTATTTTGAGTTTTGCAGGTTTTTTTTTGTTACACAGGGTTGCTTGGTCATTCTTAGAATGCAAGAGACCGTTACTCCATGCGTGGGGCACGCAACAATGAGACTTGCAGAACAACAGAAAAACTTTCCTAAAAATTATAACAAATTTTGATATTTAGGGAGGAGGAGCTAGAATGATTTTGACTATTGCGCACAGTGGGATGGATGGCCAATCTAGGTGGCCAAAATTCATAGTTTTGATGAAATTCCTCGAAAACTTGGATCTGGGGGTTTTTAAACTCGTAGAATTTAAATTTGAAATCAGATTTGAGGTTCGAGCCCCCCTTCCATCGAATTCAGGGGTGAGGCTGTATTTTAATGTTCATTGTTTTGGTGAAAATCATTGAAAACTTGGATCTGGAGGTTTTGGAACTCGTGGAATTTAAATTTGAAATCAGATTTTAGGTTTGAGCCCCCCTCCTACCGAGTTTAGGGGTGAGACTATATTTTAATGTCAAATATTACTCGAATAATATTTAGAACGTGTTTTTTTTTTTCTCTTAGATCAACTACTGTAGATGAATTTTTTGACTGAAAGACTTCAAAATTTGTTTTGAAGTATAGCAGACTTGAAAAGACGATGTTACTACAAAAATTTATGAATGATTCAATATTATCTGAGTTACATCTAAATTTCTGATACAGATTACGGACTAAAAATTATACGAAAAATTGTCATTTAGCGGGATAATAATGCGTCATTTTCTCAAAAAGGGGCAAACATGTAAAACGTAGTTTGAAAGTACGAGGTTCAAAGAAACTTTGTGCATTGACAGATCCCATTAATCTTGGTTAATACTTTTTAAACCCTTGGTTAAATATCCGAAAAACTTAATTTTATGTAGAAGAAAAAGTACTTATTTAAGGTTCAAATAACTTCAATGAGCTTGGCTCAAAACATATAAATAAGTAAAATGACGGAGAAAACACTCCCACCGACCATCACCTTGAATACCACTCTGATGAAGTGTACCAGCGTCCCGATATCCCGCAGTACAAGATCTCCAAAAAAATGAGTCACAATAAAAAAGTAGCGCCAACGTGTAGACTGCTGTCTTTGACTGTATGCTTTGGGCCTTTGTCACGTTATGCAGCTGGTTTCCGCATTGGATTCAGACAGCTTAGATGATGTAGAAAACATTTTCAAACAATTTGGGCATTTATAAGAACCTTCATTTTTTGAATTTTGGTCACCTAGATTGGCCATCCATCCCACTGTGCGGCGGGGTTCCCGACAACTTTGAATACCCCTTGGCCACCCTCCAAAAATCAATGGCTGAAATAATCAAACAGCACCCAAATTTTAATAGACGAGCGCGTTGACTAATGACTGTGACGCTTTCTTTGTTTGTAGCATACAGATCTTTCCCAATACATGGAAAGGTACAATGGCGGATTGCATCATGGTAATGTAAGACTATTCATGTTCCAACTACTGCGCGGATTAGCGTACATTCACAAACGTCGGGTACTTCATCGAGATGTAAAACCGCAGAATTTACTAATCAGTGAAATTGGAGAATTGAAATTGGCTGATTTTGGTGAGTTTCTGTCTGAAATATACAATTCAATGCATGGATTTGCAAAAGATGACTCAATTACTTCCTTCCTTTATAAATGCGGTTGTATGTGCGTGTGTGTTTGTGTTTGTGCTGCATCAGGAAAGGGCGTGGTGTAGGTTTTACCTAATTGATCAACCCTCCCGCCCTCCAAAATTCTTTTGATCGCTTCCTTTGTTCGCGTTAAACTTGCCAACCCATTTCTATAATACAGTATTTTGGCTATGAAGAAAGAAAAAAAAAAAAAAATGGTAGAATTTTGCCATAGGAAAGGAGGAAGGTACGTTCCTCAACCAAATGATTTACAATCAATCTGACAAACAGAACGAAAAACGACAACCTGCTTATTGAAGTTAGTGAAGGAATTTAGGAAAGCTGTTTAAAAAAAAAGAACGCATCAGTTTCAATATTAGGGATTGGATTCAAAATTGGTGTTTTGAAAACACATATGCGCAATTGTGTCCTTGGCTTGGCCGAATGTTGAAATTTTCAACCATTCTCTACTGTCTACGTTATCTTAACCAATATTTTTGGTAATGCGTCCAAAAGATGGGACCTTGTAACGAGCATCTCATAAAAATACCATAATTATTATCCTTACGGTATCTTGAGAAACTTGAGAGCACGTATTCCGCCGAAATCATACGACGAATGAGGGTCCCTTTTCCGCGGAATCATCGAGAATTAATGGTATACAAAATAGCCAAAAATAACATCACAAAATTTCAGCTTTCTTTACATCAATATAGGTACACTATCAATGTTTACAAAAAGTAATTAGCTAATTTAGCCAGTTTCATATCATATACCATTGCAATTTATCATCGAGTTAGTGGATTAGTCGCGCCTGGTCTAAAGCTTTTTTACTCTCGCAAACCAACTGCTGTAGTCTTCAGCTACCTTTTAAAATTTTATTGTCTCAAAACGTTAAATCTTACTCTTTGAACATCGATTCTATTTAGATGCAGACTGCCAAAAGATGAAAAACAAAAAAAAATGAATAAAAATAATCGAAGAACTTATTTTGTGTTATTATTACATACAATAATTAACGTCTTACTTTGGATGTAAGTTTTAATTTTGTCTGCCTAGGTTTCTCTTTCTCTCGAGTTACCTACTATTTTCTCTCTAGTAGCCTATCACGTCTAATCCAACAGAAGACGCGGCGCGTCCATTTTTAACGTCCTACCCGGTATCAATCTTCATTCCTTTCGAGTTGATCCCTCGATTTGAGTGTCTGCTTCAGAATGAGACTAGCGCAGCGGTCGCGGTCTGCTCTAGATGAAGCCGCTACGGTCGCTGAGCTATTTGCACGTTTAGTTTGGGTGAACTGGGGAGTTTGCACGCCCTTTGGAGGGGCATTATACCAGAATACATTTTATTTTAGAGTAAGTTGGTGTCATTGGGAAGCTACCATAGCTTCCTCAATGCATCACTAGCGCACTCACACCTCACTCCTTCGAACCATTCGAGCTAAAGACTGACTGGAATTAAGCCCAACACTGCGCTGTGGTGCTGTTGTGTGTGCAACGGTTCACTCAAACAGCATGCTTCGATAATATACAGTATACAGCAGTATACAGTCTGCAGCGTGCTAGGTTATCGACTTTTGGGTACATTCGCGTAACAGTTAATTGTCTGTCGAGGGTGACATTTACTTCTGGAGCTGCGCTGATTGTGTAAGTGCTAAAGGTTAAAAAGTTAATAAACGTGCGTGTTTGTTTGTTCTTCTTGTCTCTCTATCGCGTCAGGGTGAAGAGCTCAATGTTTGAGATTTCTCCTAGTCCATCTCCGACTTCTACTTGATTAAAATTTTTTTCAACCCCCCATAGAATAGGTTCCCTGTTGATATCGTTGCCGCGAATTCATATGAACCAAAAAATCAGGATTGCTAACAACGCGCGTTTCTTGTTCAACCCTGATGTGTTAAATAGGTAGAAAGCATTGATTTAAGCGAACGGTGATCGTGACGCGCAACTAAAAGTGGTTTCTTAATTTTCCTTCAATTTCTCCGTAAATAATGAATTTAGGCGTGTACTTGTGAGGAACAAAATAGAAGAGCGTAAATTTTTCTCAGATGAAAATATTTTTGAGAGATTTTAAAAAACTCGAAAATTTTGCGCGACGCTAGCGCTGCCCGACTCAAATAAGAAGATAAAGAGAAGTCGATATTGTTTTTGCGCTGCGAAAGCTTTTTTATGGCTCTTGCCACCTTCGGCAAGGCAAAAGCCCATATGCAAGCGCGAAAAAAAAAAAAACAAAAAAAACTAGACTGAGTCGCTCAGAGCCTCAGTATCTGGGTCTTTTGGGTTTTCCTTCGCTTTTCCTTCTATTCCTTGACTGTAAGTTATTCTTCTTTCCCTCAAATTATTGGAACATAGAAAATTGTGACTCAAAAGTTCCGGAGTTTCTTTTTTACTAATGAGATAGGTAAGGAGTTTGGGAGGTCCAGAAATCCTGAGACCCAAAAATATTTGTAACTTCTTGACCCACTCGGACCTGGAACCCGCAAGAGAGACTGGTCAAAGGTTATGACGTGTTTGTTAGAAGATCAGATCACTGTAGTTGCTCTTCTCCAGGGATGCGCAGCCAATCAGCATTGACTTAACCTTAGCTTAAGGCTTTTAAGCTGATGATAATTTTACATTGAACACGCAAACTAAATGTCCGTAAGTTGAAGAAAAATTGACACATAAACTTTTCTTTGGCTTCAAGTTCAGTCATCCGTCTATTTAGTACGTACTACCTACATTCAATGTAGAATTCAAATTAGTTACTCGTTTCTCAATAAAATTAGGCTAGTGTAGTTGGAACAGGGAAATTTTCAACTATTCCAGTTTTTCCTCTATTTTCTTTTTCATTAATTTTTCATTTTTTTTTTCATAATTTGTTAGATGAAGGGGAAATTCTCATGCTTGCACCAATCATTCAAAAGAGCAAATTTGTCAAATTCTCAATCAACAATCCGAATATTTTTCCTTTCTCGGCATATCAAATCGAACAAAGTCATATTATGTACGTCTATATTACACAAATGACCGCAGATTGGATGAATTGATACGAGCTTAAGCCGATCAGATTGATTTTAAACTGGATTTTAGCTGTAAAGTCATTCGTTCTTACAAAATTCATCGACTAGCTTTCAGCTTTTCTGAAGACGGGCAATAGAACGATTTACACTTTAAAAAAAAAAACTCGAATGAATAATAGCTTAAGCTGCGCATCCCTGCGGCCTGCTCTCCTCACATTGTTTCTGTTTTATGCTACTACAGATCTTAGACATGGGCTTATGGGCTTTAAGGACCAAGGTCAAAGATGGAGTACGGGTGACGCAAAACATAATGGACAAGTTTATGCTGAGCGTAGAATCAATAGAAACAAGACTGAGTCGCTGTGCGCCTCAGTACCCGGGTCTCTCGCAACGATACAAGTGCAGTATCATTATCAGTTCCTTATCAGTTATCACTATTGATTGACGTAGGTCCATCAAAATGAAAAACTTGCGAAATTTGCGAATTGCTATGCAAAAATGAAATGTGAAAAATATGTACGAGTGGGCCGCATAACTTGAGTGACGTCACAACACACTTCTTTTTGATAAGAACTTTTCTTTTCTCTCTCTCTCTCTCTCTCTCTCTCTCTCTCTCTCTCGTTTTCCCCAATCATGAGAATTCGAATTATAAAACGTACAATTAGGTATAACATCATCGAAATAGTTAGGTATAATAATAATATTATCTAAATAGAAGATGAGAATGGGCGGGTACTTGGCAAAAAACGGGGACAACTGAGTAACCGAAAGCACGTCGCTCGCACTCTCGTATTTTTAAGATACAAAAAAAGAAATAATTGAGGGAAACCGAAAATCAGAAGGGTTGATGATTTTTACGAATTACTTACGCGCAGAATGTTTTAGGTAGGTACTAGGTGGCACAGAGTAGACCTGATTGGTATAGGCTGAGAGCATGTTTCCTCCCGTTGAAAAAATTTTACGCAAAGCAGAGGAAAAATCGACCGCATGTTTGTTCTGTAAATTTGTATTCGTTGTGTTTATCTCCTGTCTCTTAACCCTGCTTCCTGTTCGTCATTGTTTGAAGATCATATTTCTCGTATTGGCGAAATGAGGACGCGTGTAATATTATATATCGAGCAATCCCGCGCAAAGAATATTAAACAGAAAAAAAATTCGTGCCTAGCATCCTTATTCTCATGACTAGGTATACAGCTACATTATATTTGTAGATGAAGATGAATTTTTTTTTTTTCTTGGCTGTTGAACTGCCTTCAGTATCGCTGGTTCCCATCTTTCTTTGTACAAAATAAGATTTGTTAACTTGCGCAAAGCGATGGAAAATCAGCAGCGCATACGATAATTATATCTAGACTGTTTTCCATTCTCTGGACCTTGCAAAACTACGAATGAGCGCGGGGAAGAACTCATGAGAATGGTTAATCGAAATTGTTGGGTTTTTGATTTTTTACGACGGAAAGTTGGCGGAAGGGGGAAAAATTCAAAAGACCAAGGAAGTGTGAGTTGTCCGTGTTTGACTAGAGCAGCGAAAGTGAAATTTTGGCTATTTATTAGGGCAGGGTGTTTTTATAGGTCAAAATATTTCGTCAGTATTGAAATCCATTTATGAGAATAGATAATCGGTATGTGACTGATACATAAATGTTGCGCATAATGGACAGTCGAGGCGAGAAGGGCATTTAAGTACGTAAGAAGGTGCTAGTTATTGATTGTGACCGGCTGAAATGAATACCGGGTGAAATTCTACGTAGTTAGTGATGAAAGGATATCGGATCGCTTGAAAGAAATGTTACTGACACACATCAATAAGAACTCGTGAGGATATAGAAGATCGATCGGAGATTTTCGGTATAGATCCAAGGATTAGGATGGCATAACGTTTGCAATTGGTTAAAGTTATTATAACGTAATGTTACGATCATATCTTCAATCATATCTTCATAGCACCTATAATCATCAGTCCTCAATACGGCACTACCATCTGAACTGGTCTATTCCAAATTGAGAGTGAGAATTCCACGTCAACCACTTTTTGCGTTTGTCGACCAATCAGAAGTGAGCTCGGTTACCTAATGCTTTCCACAATGATCATTGGCTAATGAGGCAAATTGCATCTTTCATCTATATCAGCCAATCAACAACAAGCTCTGAACACCGCCGTTTTCCGCGATAATGATTGGTAGTTGAATACCAAGTCAATCTGTATATAAGTAGGATCATTTTGCCTAAGAAATCAGTTCCAGTTCGGGAGTGAATCGAAGAAGAAGTCCGATACTGCTGAAGAACCTAGAAGAAGGTGTAGCTGTAGCAGATTCAGTTCAAGTAGAAGTTGATGAAGTTGGAGTCACTATCAATCTTGGAAGACGTTGGAAGAAGTTCATGAGATTCTACTACAAGTTGTGGAAGTCGTTGATGCTGAGAAGATATTATTTGAGATTGTTCATTTTCCAACTATTGTACATTGATATTTCTGAATAAATATTATTACTCATAATAGTAACGTGAATTTTAACGACGTTGAAGTTACGAACCGGATAACGTAACCCTAAATCGCGTGAAAGTTATAATAACAGTTACATGCGTTATTGCAAAAAAAAAAAAAAAAAAAAAAAAAAAAAAGGATGGAGTTATTCGGAGGTACTGTACCGCTGTAGAAAAAATTATTCGGAGGTACTCTATAATTTAGGAAAAATCATGTACTTTATACGTTTGAGGTACTTATATATACATATTTGAGAGATATACGAAATATTACCTAGGTAGGCTACTTACAAAAAATTTCAAGTACGTATAGACATATTACTTCTCGCAGTCAGGACACATTTCGAAGTCCACTAAGTAGTCGTCATGAATCAAAGTAGAACAGCACACTGTTGTAATGACATCGACGTCACCGTGATTTACGGGCATATCACATGCAGGACACTTTTGATCACATAGCCTCTTCTTCTTTAAGTGGCTCCGTCTATCAAGAGACTCCGTGTTCTTTCGTTTTCGCTGCTTCTTCTGCTGAATCTGCGAGCCTCGGTCTGCAACTGATCTATTGAACGAGACAAGTTGACGCACGCTGCGTTTCGGTCTTCCGTGGGCTTTCAGTTTTGACTTGAATTTGAGGTCTGCAAAGCTACTGGTCCCAGTATCATCGGGAGGAGGTGAGACGGCTGGAAAAATAATTTGAGATTCACTACCTTCCTCTGCTTCCTCATGTGGCACTGGTTCCTGATGATACTCCGTTTCTTGAGCAATCGTCTCTTGTTCAGTTGGAAACTGTAACTTTCCTCCACGTCTTATACTACTTCTTCAAGACTTTTCATTGCCAGTAAATACTCGTGGAATTGGTTTGTGCCGTGACTGGCGATTAGACTTGCAAGACTATGACATACAGGGAATATCATGTTATATTTCTGTCGACTGCTCAGTACTGGTACGGTATCGATGCACTCCTCCGGTCGTATTTCTGGACGGGAAACCGGAGGTGGAGGTGACAAGTGATCGCCGTTCTTATGGTATCGTGGGTGAAAAAGTGACAGTTCAAAACTGGGTAGGTGAGCCTGCTGCCTCTTGAAAAGAATGTGCCGACATGGACTTTGGTTTTGGCAATGAAATGTGCAGTCACACTTCGTATAGGTAGAAATATAGAGTTTCTCATCATCTGCACTGAACCTTTCGAGAATGCCGTCAGCTTCAATGGACAGTTTCTCCCGATGTATTTGCAGCGCCTTCAGACTTTTATGGTACAGTATACAGCCACGTGTGAATTCAGCATTAGGGATGCTTCTTCGTTTAAAGCACGTCAACATCTAATTAGAATAGGCCCACGAGTTGACTGATATCATCGATGAGTATACCTAATACCTTTTATTACATGATTTTTCCTAAATTATAGAGTACCTCCGAATAATTTTTTCTGCGGCGGTACAGTACCGCCGAATAATTTTTTCTACGGCGGTACAGTACCTCCGAATAACCACATCGAAAAAGAAAAACAAACAAATTAATCAATTAATTTAAAAAATGCCAACGGCTGGCAAGAGAGAGCCGGACTGCACCTGGGACGTGGCAGTCAAAAGTGTAGTTATATTGGACGAACTAGGCTAGGAATCCTAGCTTTATACTAAGAGCCTTGAATAGTTGATAGGAGGGAGACTTGGAAAGTAGCTAGCTTCATAACTGTCTTACGAGCCGAAGAAAGATCGGTCGCTCCCCTGCTAGAGCCACTTCAGGTTTAGTATAATGAAGCTTAGCCTAGTAGAATAGTTAATTGGAGGGGAACTTGGAAGCTAGTTTTATACTAGCAAGAACTGTCTTACGAGTCAAAGAAAGATATTATGGAACCTCGTATACTGTATATTAGCCCTAGTATAATGAAGGCCTGTATCCTATAATATATTACGGTATACCGTTTATTTAGCTTCAACAGTATACCGGGTGAATCAAAAAGATGTTACCAGTTAAATGGGAATTTTCGCTAAATCCGCCGTAGCGCGAAAACGCGAAACGTTAGACGTATAGTTTGAATGTACGAAATTTGTATTCCAATTTTATCTTTAATTTGAGCTACATGCAAAGTTTCTACGACTTTTCTGAGCCGAGTTATGGACCAAAATGTATCGTGTTCCGCGTAAAAAACACTTTTAGAAACGGCTTAGATAGTTCATGTGCATAAAATGCTGTTCAGTAGTGTTATAGACGTCACCGCGTCGGCGAAGCACCGCGCTAACTTTGAACATCATCCTTCGTTTCCAAAGATCCTCGTTTCACAAAAGCAGCGTACAATGCAATGTGCGATTTACCCTATACATGCATTGCATACCCTATCACGTGATTTTGATGCGAATCAATTAAGATAGAAGAAAATTTTTAGCAATTCGATGTTGTCATCGCGGATGCAACTCGTAGAAAAACAAAATTATTTTGATAATTTTCTCTTTATTACTCTACAACCCATTCGTCCTCGATTTAACTTGGACAACAAGGTAATGGTTATTTCATGTGTGTTCTATTCTTTCTTTTTGCAGGTCTAGCTCGGGCCAAGTCAGTGCCCAGCCATACGTATTCTCACGAGGTGGTCACTCTATGGTATCGGCCACCTGATGTCTTATTCGGCTCGACCGAGTACTCTACCTCGCTGGATATGTGGGGTGTTGGCTGCATTTTTATCGAAATGATTACCGGCGTACCAACGTTTCCTGGAGTACGCGATACCATAGATCAACTAGATAAGATTTTTCGAGTGAGTAATAATTATTATTCCTATCGCACGAGTAGTCGAATCTTATTCTACCTATACTGCGTACAGTATACTCTTTCGAGTCGTTGTGTAAGTTATTACATATTATTAGCTTGGTAGTAAACTACTAGGCCTATCTACATACCTACACTGTGTACATACGATATGTGACGTATGAGTATTATTAGGCTTAGCGCAGGAAATTGGTAAAAATCGAAAAAATTGGAGAGAAACTGAATGAAAATGAGTCATTGTTATTATCAAGTACCTAAAAACTTACAAAATATAGTGTAATTTTCATTCACTTGACGGAATTAACAATAATTAGAATTTTTTTTTTTTTTTCAATTTTTACGGCGCTACCGTCAGAAATCAAATTAAATTAATTTCTGACGGTAGTGCCGTAAAAATAAAGAAAAGAGAGAGAGAGAAAAAAAAGTTTCTAATTACTAAAAATATACCATCAGAAAAAGGAGAACTTCAATTGTGGTTCAAATGAGTGAAAAATCCTCTAATTCTTTGAAATACATCATATTTCGTGACGTTAAATATGCTACACGGTATAATTACTTATTATGTAGTAGGTAGTCTATACGTCTTAGGTAGTACACAAGCAGAAAATATCAATTTGAAATTCAGCGATTTTATAAACATTTTATACTCGACGATTATTCTAGTTAGACAAAGAATACAACAACTGTTGTACTATTATTGTATTTTTCAAATTGAAATATTATGTGTAAGTTGTCCATTGGGTAATGAACGAATAATTACCAAACCTGTTACCGATCTGATCTACCCCTATTACCTCACGCACTGTAAGCTGTAGTATAAAATAGTAGGTAGGTATTTACCGTCTTAGTTCGTCAGTAAATCATCTGCATACGGACATTGCATTGCTGCTGTTTAATTAAATATTTTGTTCGATGTCACCTCTAATTGCGAGCATATTGTTTATACTGATTTTCATGAGTCACCTCTACGTAATATATTGTACTACCCACCTATTTTCGTTACTGTAAGAAGCTTTTTTTTTATTTTATTTTTCCCCATTTTAGGTATCTGAGTGAGTAATAATTATTAGTTTCTTGTTCATTCTATAGGTTTTAGGAACTCCTACAGAAAAGGAATGGGAAGGAGTAACTCGTTTGAGAGGTTATCGTCAAAACGTCGAAAAAATCGGGCTATATCATGGCCAAAAACTAGGCTATGCGTTTCCACGTCTCTACGACGTAGCAGAGGCTGAAGGATTTGCGACTGCTTTTCTTCAAGTATGCACGATTTTATTCCTAATAATAATGCTTACACAGTACATACAAATTATCTATTTACGTTACAAAATTTATTCAAAAATTCTACGGTGAATTATATTGAAATAAAATTTTGGCATTACTACCACCCTAAAAAACAATATTTAATAAAAGCTCGACGTTTTGCAGTGCCCAGACTGCATTATCAAGAGCAAGAAAACGTTCTGAATGAGATCATCATTTATTCTCGTTTCTGGCCTCAAATTCAAGGTCGGTAGAAGTCAGCAAGTCGATCGTATTGGAATTTTCTCCCATCCCTCTCTCTCTCTCTCTCTCTCTCTCCCCCCCTCTCCCTTTCGCTTTTTCAGTATTTATTATCTTGGAGTTAGTACGTTACGTGTTGTCTGGATAATTGCTTGACAGTCGTTAATTGGTACCTAGTAAATGAGTGCAAAACGCGTCCGTTTCATGGATTTCTCTTTGGGCACAAACCTACTCATGGTCCAAATACGTCCTCGCCTCACTGATCTCTTCGTCAAGAGTTTTCTTCATGTACTTGCTGCGATAGGCAAATGTCACATGTCGAAAACGTGCCCACTAAGAGCCGGCTTTGTAGAGTCGTATTGCCGGAAAAAAGAAAAAATTTAGAGGGTTGAGCGGATATTTCTGTTTGTGTTGTTATGGTAAGGAACTCGAAAAGATGCGGAATCAATAAATTTATACGATGTATTAATAATAATATTATGGTTTGTTACGTCTAAAATTAGTCGTACTCAAGTTCGGAACGGATCCTTGCCCTTAACACAAAAGGGCTCTCCACCGAAGGTAGCGAGCAGAAGCGCGAGGCTCAGATTAGGACGAAGTGGTCAAGCCAACTTGTCCAGTCATCATCACCAATAAACGAGTTATAACGCTAAACTAAGCTAGTTCGTAAGCTAGACCGTGTCGTACGTAAGCGAGGAAACTAAGTGACTAAACTAAGGTAGCGTAACGGTATTTATAGGTACGCGACGTCGCGTCGCGTCGCGTCGCGAACGATTCGCGGAGTCGGTGCGCGAACACCGACGCGACGCCGCGAACTCGAACGTCGCGCTGCGCGCGCATACATAGACTTCGCGCAGCTCCTTCTACGCCCTAGGTTATTAATATTATGATCGCATCGAACGTCGCGACGCGCTACGAGAGTGTGTTGCGAGGTGCGCTACGATCGTAACAGGTTATTTTTTTAATGAATAATGTACTACCCGAAGACCGTTTTTCCAAAACTCGTTAAGTTCATTTTATTCAAAATTGAGATATTAGAGTTTTTAGCATTTTATACAAGTAATAGGTACATCATATACAAATGTCAAATAATTTTTTGGCACCACTATATCTATGCGTCTAAGATATAATATGTATAAGCCGTGTTATTTTAGCACCTTTCTTCAATATTTTTAAGACATCAATAAGATAAATCAGTTTTCCAAAATTTGTACCTCTTTGGCGCAACCTCACAAGCTAAAATGAACCAATGCGCGCACGTGGATGCCAATTTTTGTACTCAACCTATACCCGTTGAACCATGTCGACTCTAAATCGACGTCGATGTGACGTCAAATCGACCTTAAATCGACCGCAATCGACTGCAAATCGACTTGTTGGTTTCAATGTATGACTCGAAGTCGACGTCGTTATCAAGTCGATTTAAGGTAAATGGTTTTCTAGGACTCGAGATCGACGTCGTTATCAAGTCGATTTTGGGTCGACAGTCTGTTATACTGCTCAAAATCAACGTCGTTATTGAGTCGATTTGAGGTCGACGGTGGCCTTCGACCCGAAATCGACTCCGTATCGACGTCGTCATCGAGTCGATTTGAGGTGAGCCTTTTTCTACGACTAAAAATCGACCACCAGTAATCGACGTCGATATGAAGTCGATTTCCGTACTCGACCGTTTTAACCGGTAGCTTGCTTCTCAAAAATATAGTAAGTTGATTCCTCCTTAAGTAACTATGAATGCATAACTTATCTGCGAGTAGTGAAGTTCGAGAAAAAAACAGGTCGATAGGGAGTCGAAATCAAGTCGACATCATTAAACGGGGCTCAAATTTTTTGTAGACTAAGAATTTAAGTCGATTTTAAGTCAAGTCCGAGTAAACTTCCTTAGTTCCGTGTCGACTGAGAATAGACTCCTTATTAACTGTCCAGTCTACATTACTTGACAAAGTTCACATTTTTTGTCGACCAAAAATCGACGTCGATTTCGAGTCGACCTTTTCAAACTTTTTATCGACCAGGAGTCGACTCAATTTCGACGCCGACAATGAGTCTACCTTCAGTCGATTTTTGGTCAAAATTAGGGTCAAACTAAATTGACTCAAAATCGACTTCGATTCTAAGTCGATTTCGAGTCAACAATAAAAATATTGTAGTCGACCGAAAATCGACTATTTGTTGCCGTCGACATCATCGGGTGCACAAATTGTTCACATTTTTGATAGCCTGAGAGTCGACGTCGAAATACAGTCGACATGATATTGGACAAAATGTTATCTCAGTCGACGATATTTCGACTCTAAATCGACGTAGTCAAGCAGCCGATTTACCGTCAAAATCGACCGTAATGTCGATTTGACGTCGAATTACTACAGTCGATTTGGAGTCGACAGTGCCTATGACTCGAAATCGACCCTAAATCAACGGTCGACATGGTTTAACGGGTATAACCATTCGCACATTGCCATTATCTCTCACTGTGACGAATAGAGAGAGGTAGTTTTTTATTCTTCCTGAAAAATTTGCTAAATGGACTTACCGAGTTTTGGAAAAACGCTCCTCACCTAACGTTTCTGATTTATAAGTACTGTAGTAGTAGGCGGTGAATATTTTTATTTTTGGTTCTGTTCAATAGAAAAGTTTGAGAAAGAAGGGCTGCGATACAGAAAACGTAACTTCTCTCTAATTTTCTCCATCAGTATTTTGTTTTTCTTGGAACGCATTTTGGAACTCACGTCGAATAAATCTGTTCTTCAAAGTACTGACAATCATGTACCCATTACCTACAGGTAGTACAGGAACGAGAAATGTTTGTCATTTGCCTCGCTAAAGCTGACAATGAATTCCCTGCACAGCGTCCGTCGCGTCGCGTCGCGTCGTATCGACGACATACGTACTGTACATATACTCGTATTATGCGAAATTATAAGAAAATAATCGCGATTGGGCACACGAGTACAAAAGTCAATTAAGTTATTTATGATTGAATCGAAAAACTTAGATACAGTTGAAGCTTCATTTTTAAATTTGTTTTGATTTGATTTTTCAAATTTTCTACCGAGTATGAATTTTGAGGACACCAAAAATGTAATGGATGAGCTTACGTATTTTTGATGACAAAATAAAAAATTAGGCGATAGCGATTCGCACCTTAGATTAAAACGGATGAAAAAGAAAAATTCATTTTATAAATTTTATTTATACGTAGGTATTTACCCAGTTAAGATAGAAAAAAGACTTGTCAAGTGCGGGTATTTTTGGTGCGAAAAAAAAAAAAAAAAAAAAAAATCTTCAAGTTAGCGCATAATGTAAAATCACGCCGAACCTTTAGCTGTGGTATCGATTCGATAATATGATCCACTATAAATAAAATGATTTTGAAAAAAAAAATGTAAAAACAATCCGGTGTTGCAAGAAAGAGATAAGCTTGAAGTAGAACTAAAAATTATAAAACAAGAATTAAATTTGAAGAAATCTTTGGTACACAATTATTACGACCGAGCAGAATTCTAATACAAAATTTTGAAACTAAGTTGAAGTGAAAGAAAGAAAGAAAGAAAGAAAGAAAGAAAGAAAAATTAATTCATGAAATTGATCACACAGCAACAACGCTGTATCCTCCCCTCGGACTCTGAAAATGTTCGAATAAGATGTAATTCTTTATTCAGTCTTCAAATTGATGAATATAGGAACAACCGCTACATAATTATTATTGCTTTTTACGTATGAATACAGCGAACGTATTGCTATGATTAATTTTATAAATTAATTTTTCTTTCTTTCTTTCTTTTTCTCTTATTAATGTCCCAGTTTATACTAGGATTATACGTACTTGTCCTGAACTAGACTTTTACTCTGTTTGATCTACTGTATGGAGTAAACTAAAAAGCTTCGACCTTCATATTGGGCTGAAGCTTAGCTACCCTAGTATATCAGGTCCAGTCTTGAGAGTACCAAAAGGTGGGCCCAGAGTAGGCTGCTATAGTGGGCTTAACTCGTGTCATACAGTATAGGCCTATAATATACAATACTGTATACTAGATCATGAAGGCCGTGAGTAAGCCTCGAAAGCTATTGGTTTGAAGGTTAGTTTTGTGTTCAACCTCGAGATGTTTCCCTCTTTCTCACCTTGGCTCCAATAGAATTACTACAATCGACTTCAATTCTGAAATCAAAAATAAGTTCACCCCTTCCCCCCTCCCTTCCTCCCTCCCTCTAGCCTGGTATACCTATAGCATTTTATTAGCGCCCTAAAATTATCAGCTTGAAATATTCTAAAATAGGTACCTAACTTATACTAGACCAAGAAGGGGGCGAACGAGCGGAGCATACTACCTTATATAGAGGACATGGAACATGATCTTCGTTAATTTGGCTACGCCAGAAAATCTTTTCTTGCATTTTATCTATTCATTTCTTTTTAATATTTTTTCAGATGCAGCCGAGTAAACGTATATCCGCGGAAGAAGCTCTGTGCCATAAGTACTTTCAAAGCATCTTACCAAAAGATGTATATAATCTTCCTGATGGTAAGTGTGTAATGATACGTACAGAATGTACGCCTCATCCTGACCTGTCGATTCTTGCTCTTGTATAATTTACGTCACGAATTGATAAGGATAAGCTTTGTACATATTATTTGTAGTTCATAATTTCAGTTGATATTTTGTACGCGTACGTCAACGTACCTGTCGCGTCGTAATCGTCTTATACGTTTTCGATTTGTGTTTTCACACACTCATCGAATCGTCAAGTGTTTGTGATACATAATTAAATCTTTAATTTTGGTTTTTAATAATCTCATTATAAATCGAAAACGTATAAGACGATTACGACGCGACAGGTACGTTGACGTACGCGTACAAAATATCAACTGAAATTATGAACTACAAATAATATGTACAAAGCTTATCCTTATCAATTCGTGACGTAAATTATACAAGAGCAAGAATCGACAGGTCAGGATGAGGCGTACATTCTGTACGTATCATTACAAGTGTTCATCAATAATACTTTCTTCTCGTGTGATTATCTAATATCAAAAGTGATACCTTCTGTACCTAAAACTCCTGAGTCTCACGTTTTCCCGGACGGCGCCTGACCCTCTCTCTATTTATTATTATTATTATTATTATTATTATTATTATTATTATTTATTATTTTTTTTTTCTCTAGCAGGGAACCTATTATATTAGAAGGGAGGGGGGAGGGGCAAGATGGGTTTGAAAGAAAAGACGACGCGTCGTTCGGCAAAACGTAGGATTTGAAAATCTCGACCTCCATATTATGTATGATTGGAAGGAAAGGTGTGAAAACCCCCTCGCCTCGCTCACTCGACAATGCAGCAGAAGGAAGATATAAATTTCGTGATACCTAATTTTTATTTCGGTTTTTTTCAACAGTACCTGCGAGTAGATACGCACATCCATATCTTAATGGTCGAAATTTTTCCAAACCCTCTAATTAAGTCAGTACGCAGGACTCAAAATTCATTTTTTTCTTTTTTTTTTCGTACCGGTATCATCTACGCGAAACGACAATTTCAAAAATATAACATTTTACGGGCGTAGACGCTTTTCCCCCAGAGAAATCGTCGAAAGTAAGAAGTTGCGATTTTTAGTTTTTACGCGGCAGCAATATTATGAAAATAATACCCTACCCATATACCTATACCGTACGCAATCTTAAAACGTGAACGAAGGGAACGAGATAGGCTACCTAGAGTAGGGGCGTGGCGTCAGTGGTAGCATACGTACGTATTCGTCGGGGAAACTACAAACTATGTAGTGAGATTGAGATTGTATCGTGCGTGCGGTGCGGTGCGGTGCGGTGCGCCTGAGTACGATACTACGCGCGCGCCGTAGTCGGTAAAATTGCTTGTCGGGAATAAGTAGTGTCGGAAAAATGTCGTAGAACCGACTTTTTCATTATGTATTTCAAATTGCATACTCTTATTCTTCTACGCATCACTGCACTGTATGTACTGTAGTACTATTCGCTCTGTTATGATATAGGCTAATTTGTTTAAAGTGCTGAGTTTTAATCTGTTCATTGTACATGTTTCTTAATCTCCACGTCGCGTCATCTTTTGCGCCATGGTAGTGTTGACCTTTTTTTTTTTTTTTTTTTTTTTTTCGCATCATTCCTCTGAATTCCAATATCACTTGACTGAGCTCTTCCATTTTTCTAATCAGTCTTGGTCTACTTTTTCTGTAGACTTTGAGTTGTCGTTTTTATTTTTCGTTGCTCTTTTAGTATTCGGTTGGGGCTTGCTCTAGCGACTTGATTGTCCGTTACGATTCTCTCGTCTTCTCTTGTTTGGGTCTTTAGTTTCCGCCTGGCGTTCTTATCTTCCTGTTTCTTTTTTCTTTGTATTAATTATTATCATCTTCTTTTTTTTCTCTCTCTCTCTCTTTTCTATCTATGTATTTTCGTTTTTTTGTTTTTACAGAAATGTCAATATATAGTGTGAAAGGCGTTTCGTTGTTTCCTGAAACAAAAGGAAATTCAATGCTGAAATGAGCTGAAGGTTTGCTTTCCAGCGTCGACGTTCAGCCCTTTTTCCTTCTTTGCGTAAGTGTACGCACTGCACTGCTTGCGTGCGTTTTATATCTCCAGTTCCCATTTTTTCCATCACAATTGCGGTCTTTTGCACCGCTTTCATTTATATTTAAGACACGGCAACCAAACCTTTCAAGAATACTATTCCGTCAACCATCCTCTGCACTAGAGTATGATGTAGTTGTAGAGTCTAATTTTAGTCATAAAAAAAGAGCCAATCGCGTAAATTTGTGATTTTTTTTTTTTTTTTTTTCTCTTTTTAGCTCATCTAGAATGAAAAGATTTTTTGTTTTTCTGTGATATTAAAATATCTAGAAAGTTGAAATTACAATTTTTACTACGCAGAAAACGTGCAAAAATTGATCATATTGAATAATTAATACCTACGTATTATTGATATTATGACTACCTATTCATTTTATTACCTATGTATCTTTTCTTTCTTTCCTTCTTCTTTCTTTCGATCTCGAACATCAATCCCGTGATTTTTATTCCAAAAACTTAAGATGCCTCTATCGGAGTCTCAAATTATGGACATTCTTTCGTCAGAATGATGACGAAATTTTATGACTGTTGTATAATTATGTATTTCAGCGCGAAGAATACGTTGATAAAAATACTTTGCGTATATTGTCGGAAATACTGTTGCTGTTCACATTTCTTGTGTCAGTATTGCTATAGAGGGTAAAAAAAGCGCTTCGCTTTCCACCTTTAAGGGTATGATTCTTTTCTCTGAGGCATGAGCCGTAGGTGAGGATTGTGATCAGAATCATAGAAAACAGTTGGCTATTAGTTATCATCTTGTACTGTATTTTACAATGTTCTTTACGACGTATTTCCTTTACATCTCCGTCGTCGTCAAACTCGATTTTCTTGTGTGTTCCCCACAACCGTGTATGTACAATACATTCGTGATTTGAACAAATATAATATGTACGTCTACATTTGGGAGGCGGGAGGGAGTGACTTGTCTCTGTATTTTTATCTATTACATATTATTATTTTTATTTCTTTTTCTCTTCTCTCTCTCTCTCTCTCTCTCTCTCTCTCTCTCTCTCTCTCTTTCTCTCAAATAAGAGACTGATCTGTACGTCTGGCTTTTTGTGAATCACACTTTTTCATAATACCTACACACAGTACTGTAGTTTGATTTCACATTACTTAAAACGTACGTAATTTGTATCTCTTTCTTATAGAGGACCATCACGGTTTCATGTGTACTCCAGTAAGACGTATGTTCATTGATTAAATTTCTTTCTTATTCATTCGATTTTTCAGATACGATATCGGTACCTAGTTCTTACTTCATTTTTTATATTTTCTTTCCAAGTTGAATATATGTAGTGTAATATTACTTCGTCATAACTTATTCGAACAATATTTCAAGTTATATTCGTCGTTCTACGTACGTGTCTTGTTTGTCGTCATCCTTTCTTCATTTCATGTTCATGCATATTATACTTACGTATGTGTATACGTATACGTATAATAATTGAAAATGACGTTGTTTTGAATCTCATTTTCACGTGTGTCAATTTTTGTGACGTCCGTATTACCTAATTGTATTCTCGTATCATCCGAAATTAATTTTATTTTAATTTTTCGTAATTGTGTAGTCCGTCCGCAACGATAAATAACTGCTGTAGTATTTTCATAATTTGACTATTGCCGTCTCGCTTCTTTACTGTTGTCATCATTTCTGCAACTTGGTGTCTTGATTGCTTATTTTTATAGAAGGATACCGTATTGTGAGCTTTAAGAATGACGTTTAAGAATACGAACGTACGTGCGAATTTTCTTACACCATACGCGCATACGGTTGTGGTATGTACAACATTATGCATACCTATGTATCAGTTTGTAAGGGGTCTCGAAGCGGGTTGATACGACGCTAGTTTTCTGGCCGTTAGTCCCGCGATCATGGTCAACACTAGCGTACAGTTGAGTAGGTACACCTATTTATATGTACAAGTACAAGGCTTGTGAATATTGTAGGTAGCTGCTAGCGTAGCCTTCCACTGCAGAAAAACTTCTGCTGAAGGGTGGTGCGGCGCGGCGGTGTGAACTAAGCGCGCTATCCATCCCAGCGTCGATAACTGTATGACGTATGCATAGTCGAACAGCTAGTAGTAGGCCTAGGTAGGATTTAACGTATAGAAGGAACTAGCGTCGCGTCGGGGTCGGGTCAACCCGCCTTTAGAATAATATGATCCATAAAATAAAAACGCTAGTGCGCCTCCAACAAACTTGACTGGAGCTGAACTTGAGAAAGTTTACGAGCTAAAAACCGAGAAATGAGAAGCGGAAATCCAGCCTTACATCCGTCAGAGTGCCCCCTATTTACCCCGCTACTACATAAGCAGAAGAGAAAGGTGAACACGTTATAATGTACTCGCTTGAATACCTGAAGATAAATCAAGAAGTGGATAAAGTATCTAAAAATGAGGGAAAAAAAAAAAAAAAAAAAAAAAAAAAAAAAAAAAAAAAGCGAAAGAACAAAATTTGTAAAAAATAAAATTCCTTATCGATTGCGGCTGTTTTTGTACCGGAAATTCAAAATTTTGCTCCATGTGTTAAAAGGTTCTGCACCTTTCGCTGAAGCCCGATTTTTTCTTGCTGATATGAGCAGTCGACTCTAGCTTTACGCGGCCCAAATGCGTAATCAGATAAACTAACTAAAATCATAAAAATGATGATTCATAAAATGCGATGATTGCGTAAATATAAATATCTTAATCAACCAAGTTGAATAAAACGTAACCTGGGTAATGCAATACGCGACAAAATCTTGTGTCAGAGAGAAGACCCCATACCTAGGTACACCATTTGAGAAAGGAATACGAAGTATTTACATAGGTGCTACATAATATTATATTAAATTCACAGAAATGGAAGAAAAACCAGCTTTTATGGATGCCGATGTCGGTATCGTACGCGCGTTCAATTTATCCGCTCACTAGCAGCTTATGCACTTTTATGTAGCCTAACGTCTGTACGCGTTTCATCCACTGCCTGTGTGTGATCTACTCTGTGGTGAGCCTGTTGACGTTAGTTAGAAGATATGGCCTAGCCTGCCCATTACAAAGAAAAGCATAATACATATTAGCTCCAATATTTGGCACCACGTAAGGTAACAATTTATAGCCTATTTCGTTTATTATCGAATTATGGATACTGGAAATTCAAACCAGCATTGTGCCAGGTACCCGCTGTTTAACATCGCATCGTCTCTTTCTTCTTACTCGTACAACAATGCAGCACTGACACCCACTCCCCGGTACGGTTCATCCGAGAAGTTTTTTCGTTATTTTTGTCCGTGGCACACTTGAGGCAATAATTGCGACTTCCTGGTTCATCAGGTTCTTGCGGGAAAGAGTTACACACGATGCCTCAGAGCTAATCGCAGAAAGGTACATACCTATATTTAACAACATGATTACTAGACAAAAAATCACAAAAAGTAACGAAGTGATGTTTGCGCCTCATGTAACCTATTAACTTACTATACGTGACTTACGCGTACAAGTTTCAGGACGATATGACACGTTCGTTTATCATTTTGTATTATAGGTGTAGGTATAGGTACCCGCTTAAAAGTAATTACGTACTTGCCTGACTTGCGTTCGCAGGCAATCTGATAGCCTCGCCCACAGGCCGGTATACGCGATTTTGGCAACAATGCCAAAGGGCCGAGTTTAGCATTACGTTATATGGGAAAAGATCAAATATTTGATTTTGTTGCGAGAACGGTGCGGTGTACAAACATGACTCAATGGAGTTAGGTATTTAAAGAGTGAACAATTTCCTATTTTTTGAGCCCTATATCGATAGAATCTGTTCAGTGTGGAACGAGCAATAATCATTTGGAAATAAAAAGTCAAATAGGGGACAAAATGCGGTACAATTAGCCCCTTGCCGCTCGCTATCGAAACGTCTATCGCAGAGAGCCGACCAACGTTGTCGCACTTCCGATGCTACCGGCATGTAATTGTAGAAGGCCGTGCCTCGCCTCGCATACACTTAGCGAATAATATGTTGACGAACGCGTTCGGTCCGGCCGAATAGAGAGTGCCCTTCCTTTTTATCATATATGTATATGTATACAGTATTGCATACTCGTTTGCCTGATTCTTATCGTAATGGTTCTTCGTTTACATTGATCTTATGGAAGGAGAATTGAATAGACTACGAATGCAATAAAAGCATAATTATCTAGATTACCCTGCCATAAGACCAATGTAAACGAAGAACCATTACGATAAGAAAAAAGAATCAGGCAAACAAGTATGCAATTATGACACAGGGAAAGGGCCCCTATACGTTCAGCGTTCGTTCTTCGTTCGTTCATATCATATCGTAATGAACTTCGCACCTTCATTTTTTACACTTGACGAACCGAACATGTTTAAAAGCTGCTGTTCGCCAAGGTTTGCTACTTATACTCGTATTAAGTATCTATGATGATGGAAATTCGAAATTAAGATTAAAACGAGCAACCTGCAGCCAGCTTTTGCTTCGTCCTTCTCGATACCAATGGTGTGCGCTGAATTTATCAAGTACCTACCTATTTTCAGTTTCGTTTTTGTTGTGGTTTTAAAGAAATAAAGAGAGTTGAACTCCGCATGGTACACAATGCAATGTGATTCAATAAGAACGTAATCCATTTTGTAGGCACTCGAAGTCTGCCGAGCATTTATTTTCTTTTTAAATTTTTATAATCCGTCAAACTAGTAACTATTCCAGAGGCACTCCTTTTCGCGGTATAAATTTATGATGAGTTGCAACGAACGCTCGTTGTTCAACTCTGTCATAATACTCCATCAATCTGTGGCTGTACGTATATCATCGAATCATCAACTGAATTAGGTACTCATAATGAATAGGATACCTCAACTAACTTGAGTAGCATAGCTTGCGAAAGAGGAATAAAGAAAAAAAAAACTGAAAACGCGTACGCTACCGGCATCTTTTCATCAATCAATCGAGGTACATGAGTTAAGTTTCAAGGATCAAGGCACAAAAAAATACTTACGACGATCAATGCTATGTACCTACTCAACTCATGATTTGAAACGTAGACCTACTCTGAAAATGAAGAACAGAAAGCCACGAATATAATATTATGTGCTAAGTAGAGTTATATTTTGCAGTCTGGTTGCAAAATGAAATACTCATCTTTCGCATTGCTGGTATGTTGATAATATTGTAAACCCGCAGTGCCCCAGTGCTCAATCTACGGCCGTCGGAAAGGTTTCCATCTGGCTCGCGAGCACGTAACAAGAAGCAAAAAATTCAGAAGAAAACAGAGAGGTGGAGAAAAAAAAAAAAAAAAAAAAAAAAAAAAAAAAAAAAAGAAAGAAAGAAAGAAAAAGGGAAGAAGTGAAAAAATCGACTTAATGATGAAGTATGACTAGTAAAGAATATTTGCAACTTTTTAATGGAGAAAAGGGGGCGTAAGATTGTGTGACTATTACAAAATAATGAACATTTCATTCTTTTTTTTTTTTTTTTTTTTTTTTTTGGGGGGGGGGAAGGGCGTGAAAGCTTACAATTCACGCTATGTGGCCCCATGTCCGAGTTGGTTAAGCACCATCGTTTTAAACCCCATTCAACTCAGTTATTGCTTGTTGAATGAGGGCCAGTTCACTGCTAACCACGAGTTAACTGGACCTTCCGTAACCCTGACCGCCCGATTCTAGGTGGTTAGAGTTACGTTAACCTGAGGTTAGCAGCTAACTTCAGTTTGGCAAAACTGGCCCTGAGTGATTCAGAAGTTGGACTTTGCATAGCATAGCAGTGAAGGCACCAACATTGCATTATTGAATCTTTCATGAACGTTGGGATACAATTTTTTGAAATAACGCGACTGAAATCTTTTTACCCAGCGGTACCTGAGATAAATTTAAAAATTCATCTTAACAAAGATGATCTCCGTTTGCAGCATTCCGCGGTGAGCATATTCAAAATAATACCTGGGTATCTCATCAGATATCACTTGAATATCATCTTTCATAATTGTATTACGCCAACACCTACTTACCCCTACATACACGTCACAGCTGTTCTCGCTGAACAATTTTTTTCTTTATTTAATACAAGCGTCTGTTATCCAAGTCGAGGAAGTAAATAAGTCGCAAATGTAAACTCACTCTTTTACCTGACAAATATTTCCCTAATTTTTTACTCTTCCTTTAATGCGCGTGTACTCAATACACAATCTTTTACTACGTACCGGTACCTACTTATTCATAAACATTTAAAAGTCTGAAAAACTGAAATTCAAGTACAGTTTTAGAAGTGTTCTTCCACTTCACTACTTCATATTGCCCATACTTTTGCAAAGTTGGAATATAAGGAAAATTTTAATCTGTTTGGAATCATTCTCAATATTATTTTAGTTTCAAGATAAGGTGATTTTCGCTATTGTACTTACCTGTATGACTTCTCTGAAATGTGAACAATATTTTTCTTGTATTAATTTAAACTTTTTATCATCATCATTATTATTCTTCATAGCTAACTACTAGCGCCTACTATTGTTTCTAATTTTCTAATTTTTTTTTTTTTTTTTTTTTTTTCTTTTTTAACCAAGTGAATAGTGTAATGAATTTGATTCTGTACTCTGTTTTTTTTTTTTCTGAGTGTCTCTTTCTCTCTCTCTTTCTCTCTCACATATACACACTTTCTTTCTTTCATTCTTTCTTTTGTGTTTTCTTCCTCCTTCTATTAACTACTTATTCTTACAAAATTTGTATTAGGTATTTTGTTACCAAAAGAAACGCGTGTTAATTAGTTGATATACTTAGTAAAATTGAGCCTCTGTCATTCTGCATGTTTCAAGAATAATAACAATATTGACCAAATTTTTCTGTATTTATTTCCGTGTTGAACCGAGTAGAAGTAAGTGTCTCCTTTCCAAGATTTTTATTAAACTTATACATCAATAACAACTTCAAAGTAAATGGGACACTTGGTATAGGCCAGGGCTTTTCCAGTATTTCAAATAGTATACTTCGTTCTCCTACGTCATTAATTTCTCACGCGGTTCAAGATGTAGGTAGTAGGTATCAGCGCAGGATGTTCGGCGGGCGAAGGCACTCTCTATTTCAGACTGCGATTCATTGGGATTGATCGTGTAGGTGCTCCAACAGATGCACGATGTTTGAGGATGGTTTTCAAGGTGCTTTCACATGCTCTTTGCCCGATGTACCTACACACAACTATAGGACTGCACGAGTCAGTCGGTTGGGCCTAGAGGAGGCGGGAAACTATGCGGAAAACCTAGAATAAAAATTTAGAAAATAGGGCCGAAAGAATTTATTCGCTGATTACTCGCGGACTGCACTGCTGTAGATATACCTTTCTAGGTATAATCACCTTGATGTCTAATTCGTCAGAGATTTGGGAGTTCTCTGCCGAAAAATCTAAATTTTTGCCGCTCATCGGCTTGGAGGAAAAGGTTCGAACTCTTCGAAAACAGTTGAAGATGAACACAATTAGTAATTAATATTAATGAGCAACATGGCTGATGATTAGTACAAGTATCATCGATACCCCAATCGTATACGTGACTATAGCAAAAAGAGTATCGTCGAACTATCATCATCACATCATTAATAATAAATATTATACAGATAGCAAACATAATTTGTCGATACCTATTCTTACTATACCTTCGAATCTGTTAATCTTCCTCGTCGATACTAGCCTATATAATCTCAAAGCACAAATAACTTAATAGTACACAGACAGTTGTTCTTGGATCAACCCAAAATTTACCTACTCGACAGATATCTTCGAAGTTCGAGCGTGAGCAATTCACGAGGCACCACGCCGCATAAATTGGAACTCATTATCCTGAGATCCGCAGTATACTGTACAGTATACCTACACGACGCGACGTCTTTCACTCAGTCTGGTGCGGTGTCTTGTACGAACAAACGAGTTGACACCCTCGAAGGTAGGCCACTTATGGCGCGCGTCACCAATTTTTTCGATTTTGCATCGGTAAACGTAAGTAGATTTAACGTTGGTGATGGTACACTCCTATCTTCGTCGATAAATGAAGCTTTCATTTTAATACGTACGTACACCGTCGCGTATCAAATTAGCAAGTCCTTATTGCTTTAATTACTCGACATTATTGGTAAAATGATTTTCAATTTTCATTTTAGATCAGAAAAATACTGACGTGATTATTATACGTAGGTAGACGTTCTTCGTCGGAGAATGGCGGAGCACGTATTCGAAATCGCGAATACATACGTATACCACGAGTCTTGCAATTCTTCTTCGAAAATTTCGCATCTTCGACGTCGAAAATCCGATCATACACTCTTTCGCCAATAATGATCACTGATCAGCAAGTCACCAGTTAAACAACAAAAATTAAGTTACTCGTATATTCATTCGCCTTTCCGTGATAGATTGTGGCAGACCCGAGATAGTGGGAGAAGAAGGAAAGGAGACGCTTGATGAGGACAGAAAGAAGAAAAAAAATAAAAAAAGGGGGGAAACAAGGAAAACGTTTGCTGCATAGTCACAGTGGTTGATTAGGAATTTCCTAAACCTTGGTAACGACAGTAAATTGTAAACAAATTGAAGGTACGGTAAGAAAAAAATCGCGTTTAATTATCGCGTAACTTCCGAACGCTAACTACTCGAAAATTCACCTTACATCCTTGGTGCTAGATACGAGTACATTTCAATAAGTCGAAGTCGAAAATGTTGCCATCTATGTGCACTGCATTATGACGTGACGATTGAGAGCGATTTTCAGATCGAGGAAGTTCAACATGTTGCCGCCTATTCAACGAAAACTTTAAATTCGCAAATGGTACGGTATACGAATTTAGGAAGGTCGAGAGACCACTAAGTGGGTTACAGACGCACTGCACTGGGCATCGTCAACATGTCTTCCTATACAAAAAGAACGTCGTACATGTTATATGGAGAGTTATTGCGCGTGTGCATCTCTGGGGCGTTGAAAAAGATGCCAGCTGAGTGAAGGCTCAAGAGCCCGCCCGTAGCTGTAAACCATCTTTTTTTGCGTTGCAAAACCGATTTTACTCAGTTTTTTATTGTAAAAAACAGGCGTTTCGGTATAAACTTTTTTCTAATCATAACCCGGCTTTTCTGCTTGTATTTAATATACCGGTACCTTGATAGCTTAAAGGTCGTAATTTGTATAAGTCCTAGGCGATAGGAGGTACATTGTATTACCCACGTACGTAAGATAAAAGTTTTGAAAACCTTTATTTGCGTTAGTCGATGCAACCGTGCAAGTAAAATAAATAAAAAAGTTTCGTAAGACAAAAAACGGAATATACTTACAGTATACAAGATGTGGGAAAATGAAATAACTTACTGCAATCGATATCAGATGGTGATAAGTCGGGAACAAAAGTAGGTAATCGTGCGCGCAGGTGATTCGCAGAAGCCAACGTACGCAGAAAAGTGAATGAGTAGGCTAAGGCAGAGCATTGCGTTGTATTACATATACTGTATATTGATGTAATAGTGAGAGTTTTTACCGAAAGGTTACTGTGGTACGTGTACCACTATAGTGGTACGCAAAGGGGTTTGAAGTGGTTTGTGACACAATGACAAAATAATGAAAAACTAAAGGAAGATATGGGCCTATGTCACCATGAAACAGACGTTTTGTCCTATAAAGCAAGTTCGATATCAAAATTGCTTGAACTTCGAGCCTGATTTGCGTCTGAAACTCACACTCCACGTATATTAATCTTTCGGCAGAGCCGAAACAAGCTCACCCATCACATTAAATTGATTAGGTACTAAATATTAAGTTATTCATACTTGGTTTTACAAATTCTTACCCCTTACATTATTGAGAATTTTTTTCAAGTGGTGGGTACGTGAGATTTGATAAATATGTCAAAAGTGGTAGACAGACAAAAAAGTTTGAGAAGCGCCGGTTGTACATCTTTTTATGGCTCTTGCCACCTTCGGCAAGGCGAAAGCTCATATGCAACCGCAAAAAAAAAAAAAAACAAGACGGAGTCGCTTAGCGCCTCAGTATCCGGGTCTCTTGGTCTCTTGGTCTCTTAGTTTCTTTCTTTCTTTCTTTCTTTCTTTCTTTTTTTTTTTTTTTTTTTTTTTTTTCACTCTATTTCCTGACTGTAAGTTACTCTTCTTTCTCTCAAATTATTATTGGAACATAGAACATTGTGACTCAAAAGTTCTGGAGTTTTTTTTTTTTACTAATAAGATAAGGAGTTTCAGAGATCCAGAAGTCCTGAGACCCAAAGATATTTGTAACTTTTCGTCTTACTCAGACCTGAAAACCGAGAGAGACTGTTCAAAGTATATACGCAGTATTCTATGATTGTTGAGGTACCAAGAAAAATTACCTTTGTACTACACTTTTGCCAAAGACTGTACCGAAATAAAGAGACTGCACAGATTGACGTAGGTCTACAATAATGAAAAACTGCCGAAATTTATAAATTGCTATGCAAAAGTGAAATAAGAAAATGTATGTATAACTTGAGTGGCATCACAACACATTTTTTCGGGTGAGAATCTTTTTTTTTTTTTTGGGAGGGGGGAGGAGGGGCTCTCACCACCTTCGGCAAGGCGAGAGCCCATATACAATTGCAAAAAAAAAGAGAAAAAAAAAAAAAAAGAAAAAAAAAAAGATGCTCCAAAAAGTTGGGAAAAAATTAGATAAGTATACTTATCGGTAATTTCATCGAGACCTTGAAATTATGTATCAATCCTCATAAACTAGCTACCTACGTATACCTACTACTACTGTTCAACATCACAACGATAGTTGAAAACATCTCACAAAACATGTATCCGAGTTTTAATACGACTCTACTCCTGCACCACTACTCCTGCACCACGTATTGACTACCGGTACCTCATTGATAATTAGTTTACTTTGAGAATTACCGCTTTGTCGCTGAAAAGCATAGCAGGCTTCGAATATTACTCTTCAAGTAGGTTTTCAGCCCAACAATACAAAAATTACTCGTTCAATTTTCAATAGCTATGATTTTATATGTGCTAGAAAAATGTGAACCTACTCTTATAAATTTTGTTCTCACCGAATAGCTATACGTGAAATCATTCGCAAGTCGTACGCAAAACAAGATATTTCTTAATTAGGTATTGAAGATTTCTCAAGAAATACTCGACTGTTACTCACCAAAATTTCGCGAGCACAACCTCAGGTAATACCCTTCAAAATGATAAAGTACCTATTGTGTGTGATTCAGGATAACGATAAGCACGCAATTTCAAAACTCCTCTAAATATAATACTACAGTAAATGGAAGCCATAATGATGGACATTTTTTCATGCACGTACTTCTCCGTTTGTTTGTACTTACATAAAAACTCTCGTACTTCTTCTCTTTTCTTCTTTGGTAGTGAAATTTTGTCTGATGGAGCAGAGCCAATATAAACGAATGTGTGTGCGTTCAAACGAGAAGAACATTTCGTTTTTTTTTATATAACTAACTGTATTTCTAGGAGTCGACATACTGACGAGATGTCTATCTTTGGAAATATTTTGACGGAAATCGATCCGTATGAAGGGTAGAAGAGGTATCACGACTCAATCTTCTACTCCTAGAATTTGAATAATAACAACTTCGTGTGTAAGAATATTATAATCAATAAGCAAACCAATTATTCAGCTCTATGACGGTATTTCATAAAGGGATGAAAGTCAAAAAAATGAGGTTGCAGCAGCAAAAACTGTCAAAATGACGTTCAAACAAAATGTTGAGCTTCAATAAAACAGAGTAACGACAAATAAGAACGAGAAATAAAAATAAAAACAGCTTTTCCACCACTTTATTATACTGTATATATATTGCTACCGCGAGCTTTCGGTAGACAGTAGCTACCATCATCAGGCGGAAGGAAATAGCTGTTTTTATTTTTATTTCTCGAATTTATCGACTATCACTTTTAAACATTTTTATGACAAATAAGAAGTTGCACTTCAAAATTTATTCAGGAAAACGACAAAATAATATCTTAAAATGATAAGAAAATCTTCTAAAATGTAATTCACGGCTTTAAAGTGCGAGTACATCACAAAGAAAAAGAAAAAAACAAGCACCTCGGGCGAGGTGTTAGGAGGGTCGGCTAAATGAATTCTTTTTTGGAAAACTCGATAAATAAAAACTTGAAAAAAGCTGAATTTGGCTGCAGGTTGAATCACCTACTCTCCCCTCCCCACAAAAAACCGGAGAATAAACTTTTCACAATACACTTCAAAAGACCATTTAAGATACATTCTAGAGGAAAATCTTTTGATCTCACTTTTTTCCTTATCCAGAGCATTGTAACCTGGGCTAAAAGGTATACTAGATTCTTTGAAAAACTGAGATGAGCATAACTTTAAATGGCTTCTGTCAGCTGAACGCAGAATTATACATGTGTTCCACGACTGGAGAGGGACATGAAGAACACTTATTTTTATCATACACTGTTCCCACAAAAAACCTGAAGGTAAACTTTTCACAATACACTTTAGGGAAAAAAAGGGCACAGTGACCAACTGTAGCTTTGTGGGAATATAATAATAATAATAATAGAAGTAACAAAAATCTTACCTCGAGATTCTGCCATATGAAGAAAACAAGAAAAAATCAAAATCAAAATCAAAACAAACAAAATGAACTTGAAATAAGAATAATCAAGAAAACAAGAAGAAAAAAAAAACAAATTCAAAACAAAAAAAAATTGAACTTGAAATAGAAATAATAAAATTACAACCACTAATCTTCTAAATAATCGAAAATAAAACAAAAATAATAAGAAGAACTAATAATAATAAGAATGATAATAATAAGGATGCGAAGAGATAGAGAAGATATGTTCCACACAGATAGTCAAAGAAAATGCGTTTGACAAAAGTAATACATTCTACCAAGAAAGTCAAAAACGCACTGACAAGAATTTTCTCCGCGACCTGAATACTGCAGTTTATAATAGGAAAAGGAAATAAAAAAAAGAAAAAAAAAAAATAATAATAATAATAAAAAGGGTATTCTCCATTGTGTTGTGTATCTAAGGTAAGATAAGAAGATAAGAAAAGGTAACGGAGAAAACGTGAAGGAGACAAAGGAGGAAACGAGGAAGACACTGACGACGACGACGACGACGACGACGACGACGACGACGACGACGACGACGAAGAAGACGAAAAGTGATTGTAATACGGTCGGCTAGCGAAAGCGCGCCGACCCTAAAAAAGGTCGAGAATTAATTTTGATTGAAAGTGAAAATTTCTTGCCTTAAGAGAGCGTGACTTGCTAATGCAGGGTGGGCGGCCCCTCGTTTCTTCTTCTGCCCGAGAGGGAAACTTCGCGCCGCCAGAGGGGTTTCCAGGAGTTTCTGACGAACGAGCATTCCTATATAGGTAATGTTTGCTCTGTGGTACTGTTTCATGAATTGTGGACCCAAGTAGTGGGCAAGAGTCCAGTACTTAATGCGAGCTTTATTCGTCATTTGGATTTGGACGTGCTATCCGCGTTCGCAAACGGACTTGCGTTCTTTTATTATTGAAAAAAAAGACGACAGACGGTAAAAAGTATGAGTTGTTACAATTTTTTCGTACTGGTACCGTTGATTCCTGAAGGTAGATAGGATGCGTACTTTCGTGATACAGTAGTTGCACAATGTTCTGCCGTACAAATTTGGATTGACGCGTATCTGCATTACGCGCCAATCTGTTGAACCTTATCTTTTGCACAAACAATGCAATGGTTAGTTTGTGTAGTCAGCTAGTTATGTGTGTGCGTGTCGATCCCTTTGACAGCATGCAGATAATACGTCAAAATTCAAATTGACGTCTCAAAAATCAGGCCAAATTCGAAAAATCCGATGACAATTTTTTAATTCTTTGTTGAAAATTAGGAAGGAATCTCTAGGGAATAACTCGATTATATCCCTTTTTACCATCCAGAAAACTATTATTCAGTTTCCTAGACCGTTGTGTTCTTTTGTTTTGGATATACGTCGATTCAACTTTGTATGGCAGTGTTGGTACGTACTTGTGTACGAGTCTTATGCGGTGCGCAATCGCTTTCTTTTGTTTATTTCCACGCGAGTAAATTTTTTATACATACATAATATACTCTTTATCGATGTGTGTTTGTATATTCTTGATGAATATCCCCAATTTCTATTCTATTCAATCTTTACGCCGCGCCGAGGATCGTTATGTGCCTTCGTATCTTTCCTCAACATTATAGAATTGATCTTTTTGGCGATCCCGAGGCTAATTCTCGACGATTTTAGTGACTTTCATTGTTTCCGAATTCCACGCAGGACCATTTGGATGAGGACACATAGTAGGTGCCCACTACGAAAACTGTGGTGGCCATTTTTGGAAGCTGCCTTTAAAGGGGATGGTTTCCCAAAATTGTTGAAATCTCAATTTTTCTTGTTCTTTCAGGTTATTCTATGCACGAAGAATACCTAATAAAGAAATACTGTACTGTACTTTTACCACTTTTCTTTATTTTTGAATATTGACAAAGATACAGCCCGTTTTAGTTTCATACGTGTCTATGGAATTTTTGCGGCATTTTGACCGTATCCCCTCTTCAGACACGACGCTAGTGCTACCTACACTTGTGTCCTCATGCGAATATTGTACTCAGAACTTTTAAATGAGATTCGATGTAAACCCGTGACGCTGACAATGAATGTATGAGAGAAATTGTGGGTGTCGAAAATCATGCGTTCATGTAAGAACATGATTCATGTATTTCCGATGATTTCAATCTCTTATCGAGTTGAAATATTGGGCTTGGTACTGACGTCTGGACTGACCAATGCATCATTCAACGTGCAGGATCTTTCATGATTCTTTCATCGCCACTTTATTCGCACTCCCTCGAAAAGGCACTACGTCAAAAACATTCGTGTTCGCAAGACGCAATTTTGTGTTCTCCGTACTTCGTGGTTTCGTAATTTCACCTACTCGTATAGTTTAAAGGTTTGATTGTTTTTTTTGATTGTTATAATTCTCGCGATATGGCAGATGATGAAGAAGAGAGGCTATTAGCCGAAGAGGTTAGTGAATATTGTATCTGAATGTTTGTTAATAATTTACTGAATAGGATTTTTACGATCTTACGAAAAGAGTTAGTTTACGAACTCTTTTTTGCTATTTTGATTTCCTCTCTCTCTCTCTCGCTGGTTGAACTGAATCTTCTTCTTTCAGTTGTGAGGTTTCATTTTCCTCATCATATCAAATTTTAGCTTCTCGAGATATTCGTCCTGCTTAACATATGGAGAATCTCGCGAGGGCATCATTCTTCTGCCTTCCTTTATCGTACATTCTTGCCGATAACAACCTCGTTCCTTTTTTTATTCACTAACTCCCTGTGACTAACGGCGAGGAATTATGTTTTCTTGCCGTAGATAAGAAGAAGAAGAAGAACTGAAAAACATCACGAACAATAAGAAGTCCGCTTGTTTTCTTTTTAGAGATTATAATATTTTCTGTAGAAATAGCTACTGTATTTTGTGTTTCCAATAAAAGCAATTTGAGTTATTGTATTCCAATTCCAATTCTTAGCTTCCACTGCAACTTTTTGTATTTCTTTTGTAAACTACCATAGAATTTGGCATTGAACTCTGACGAGCCTCTTTGAAGAGATTGCTCGGTTCACTCTGCTATTATGAGTTTATGTCAGTGAGACTAGGTGTTGAAGGCGAAAGATCCTAGTATAAAAAAGCGGTCTTGGTAGTTCGTGTATAGGTGTCTTACAAGCTTGGATCGTGCTCCAAAACCTTCAATAGTTCAACACCTATATCAGAGATATGGAAGAAAGCTCGAGCTATTCGTTATAGATTAAACACTCCAAACTCTTGCACCCCATCTAAGGAACAATCGGAAACCTTTTTAGACTCAATCAACCCAGTATATACTCCCAATGTAGAGGAAATTAACATTACCAATCACATACCATGCTCCTCGCATTGGCTAGATCAACCATTTCTTCTGGAAGAACTTAAATCGATACTAGATAACAAAAATAACACATCACCTGGCTTAGACTGTAGTATATCATACAAAATTCTTAAACACCTATCCCAATCGTCACTGGTAATCTTATGCAGAATATTAAACTCGCTTTGGTCCCAGTCATTATTACACGAATCTTGGAAACACTATAGAGTAATTGCTATTCCTAAAAAAGACACATCTAAATTTCGACCAATAGCATTGGCTACATGCATTTGTAAACTAGTGGACAGCATTTTAAACAAAAGATTAATTCACTGGCTAGAATCTAATGCCTTCTTACCTCCTAACTTCTACGGATTTCGTGCTGGTCGAAGTGCAATTGACGCAGTCCATCTACTAACATCTGATATCCATAAAGCATTCCTGATTAAAGAACACATAATCGCAGCCTTCTTGGACATTGATTCAGCTTATCCTAATGTCCACATTCCAACTCTGGCCAAAATATTGTCGCATATCGGACTGCCACCTCACTTCACCCAATACATTACCCTCATGTTCAGTAATCGTCGAATATTTCATTACACAGATTTTGGCGTATCAAGCAGACACTCATTTCTAGGACTACCTCAAGGTTTTCCACTTTCCCCTACTCTCTTCAACATATTATATATGCTTTACACTTGATACCCAACACTCCAGGAGTGAAATCCATTTTCTTTGCTCAGCTGATGATATTGTACTATATTCAGCACACAAAAACTTATCACAAGCACACTACCTCACTCAATGTGCGTTGAATCAAATAATACACAATGCTCATAATTTAAATCTGTCCTTTTCTTCTTCCAAGTCAGTCACAATGATCTTCTCTCTCAGACCCTACAACTTATTCGATACAACGTTGACGATAAATTCCGCACCTCTTCCATTAGTTCCATTTACAGAATATCTCGGAATAACACTAGACTCCAAACTACTGTGGTCAACACATATCAAGAAATTACTTTAAAAAATAGGACCAAGCTTCAACTTTCTCAAGATGCTCTCCTCCACTCAGTGGGGCGGAGATCCACAAATTTTATCACTATTTTATAAAACAATAATCCGATCGAAATTAGATTACGGCTCAACATTATACGGCTCTGCTAGTCAGGTCCAATTACAGAAAATTGATCGCTTCCAGAATAAATGTCTCCGCCTTATAAAAGGCGCGCTCCAATCCATTCCAGTTCCAGCCTTATGTGCGGAAACTGGTATTTACCCTTTAAATTTTCGTCGAAATTATCTATCCGATAGATTACTAGTGAGGCTCATCTCAACTCAACATACCGACATCACTAACAACATCGAATACATTTTAACCCACTGGAGATTTACAGAATGGAAATTACCCTTATTATGCAAACGAGGAAAAACTATTTCCCGATTCCGTTGTTACATACTTTCTACTCCCTCATATTGTGCAGCTACTCTTACATATTCACAGATCATACAAAAAATTCAGATTTTTCGACTACCAAAACCGTCCGATGCTCACACAAATTTCCAAATAACTTTCGATGATTTCACAACGCGTCTTTTTCCTCACTACACTTTCATTTTTACAGATGGTTCAAAAGATGATGAAGGAGTGGGCTCAGCTATCTGGATCCCCTCTCTTACAACTGATGTTACCGTATCCCTTCCATCATTTACATCTATCTTTCATGCGGAGCAAATGGCTATTTACCAAGCTCTCGTATTCATAAAACAAAATTTTTCCACTGGCCACTTTCTTATCATTTCAGGTTCACCAATTCGCTCAAAAACCTCGCTAGCTTTCGCAATCATATCTTTATATCTCTCCTTGAATCCCATTCATATTGAATTTTTATGGATACCGAGTCATGCTGGAATTACAAATAATGAGATAGTAGACAGCAAAGCAAAAGAAAGTCGTTCCTCCCCCTGCAAAATCAAAATTTTACCTCAAAACGAACTGTTCACTGTTATTCGTCAATCCACCTGGGAAGATTGGAACGCACATTACCCCAAATCATTTAATAACCAATCATCTCAATTTCTTCGCATTCAACCTCACCCTCCGTCAACTCCATGGTATCATCATTTTAAAAATCTACAACAAGCAATCATCATTAAACTGAGTCGTCTCCGATTTGGCCATAACAGACTACCTCCTCACCCACCTCAAAAGAATAAATATATCAGATACTGACTTATGTCCTCTGCACCAAAACAATGCTACGGTTGCTTGCCTTAATCATATTTTTTTTCAATGCTCCAAATTACAAGACCTCAGACAAAAATTATATTCAACAGCACTCAAATTAAACATTCCGCCGCCTCCATTTCACGCAAACACTTTATTATCTTTGGATCACATTGAAATCTTCCCTGAACTTTGTCACTTCATCTCGCTACTACCTCCTGCATTCACCATCTAAAATGTACAGACATTAATAAGAATATAACGGGCTATGGCCTCGATGCCAATCCCTAATACCAACCCCTTTTTTTTTTTTTTTTTTTTTTCTTTGTGAAAATTATTATAAATTTCAAAATGATTATTTTTCACTTTCTGTCGTTCCTTTTATTTCAAGTGTTATTTTAAGTTATTTTTTTCATCTCTTTTTCTTCTTTATTAGTTTCTTTTGTTCAAAATTTGTAATTGAAATTGTGTTCAAGGTTGGTTAATTGGAAAAAAAAAAAAAAAAAAAAAAAAGTAATGGTTTTTGCGTTGATGGGCCAGCTCACCTGAACACAATTGAAACGTCCTCCCCTCGCTCAACTATAACTCGATCCAATTTAACAGCTGCCTGTTTACATACCTACGTACGTTTTCACCATTCATTATTTGTATATAAATTATTGGTTATCAACCTTCGTTCAATTTAAGGACACAATCTCTACAATATTCTCTTTTTTACTTAGCAACGATATGACTTAGCGATATGAATACCTGTGTAATCAGCGTGTATACTGATTTCTTATGAATGCGATTATTTTTATTATTGTGGGCATTGACAATAATACATAATATATTTATACTTTCGTTACTTTTTGCAAGGATTCGCTCCATTTTTTGGTGCTCCGGGTGAGGACCCAAGACGCTTGTATTACAAGACGGAAGGAAGGGACGTCGTATGTATTCAATACAACTTCCTTTCCGTCTCGTAATGCAAGCGTCCCAGGTTGACGGTTGTGGGCAGCTCTCAAGTTGGATATGCACAATGGGGATAATTATTATGTTCGCAAATTTTAATACGTTAATTGTCACTTGTCGTTCCTTAGTAAAGCCGGAATTTTCACCATGATAAGACCAAGTACTGAGAGTCACCACTACAAAATTAATCCGGTTCACACACATATATAGGAAAAGCTCCACAATACTCAATGAGTAAACTGGAGGGCAATGGACTGATTTCCCAGTGATGTGTACACATGGAAAATTTACATTTGCAAGCTGCTACTTTGCAGTTCCTTCATAGTGCTTGTTTGTATGGGATTTTGCAGACTTTTTTAAATAATATTATACAAACCCTCTAATTGTTGATGAGCTTTTGCAATATTCTTAAACAAACTAGAATGAACGATAAACATTTGCGTGGCAAAACCCCTGGGTAAGATGAACAGCAGGGCAGGTACTCTCAAATTGTGTAAATAGTACCTACCTACAGATATAATATCTAATACAGATACCTTTTTGCTGAACGAGATATAAAATAATGATGACATCACAGGAAATCAGTCCATTCACAAGGACCGCAGAAAAAACACAAGAAGCCGCGAGCGCGCTTCTGGTTAAACAACCATTATCAAGCGAAGATGAGAAGTAATCGAAATTATCATAATTATCTATGAATCGTGCGGTTTGATAAAGAAAGACTTTCGAACGCTAACGCGACACTGCTCTGCACGGCCCAAATAATATGCATAAAAGTTATTCCTTGAATGAATACAACAAAACGCATATTGTATGTGAAGCCACTACACTACTTTAGCACATATGGTTTGTATACATAATATACCTAAATGTATGAGTGGGTGTGTTTACAAGTTTTCTACGGGAGTTCTACAGCATTATCTTTTTCCTACTTCTTTTTTTTTTATCTCTCTCTCTTTCTTTCTTCTTAGTAGTCAGTATGTACATATACTACCTAAAACTATAATGAGAACTGCTGTACATGTGTCATCTGTTGCTCGTCGTTTATTCTAGAGTTTCTACATTCTTTTTTCCTCTGTTGGTCGGGCTTTTTCTCTTCTTGCGTAATTAGAAGTACCTTCGTCGATAGTTGATTGTATAAGCCCTAAAATTCATAGATGCTGCAATGCGTGTATTATCGAAAATTTTTCCCTAGTGTGGAGAAATTATATTTTCAGATGGAAGAAGTAAGATATTAACTGTCGAGCGCATGCTGGCAGGCAGACAGACTGGCCGGAAGGAAGAGGTGGAGAGTAGCGCGGAGACAAAGTACGTAAACGTACCAATAGGCACGTCGTCGCTTCGTCTGAATGAAATGATAGCAATGCATTCACTCTGGCAGGGCAGTGGGCACCGACTATTTTATCAGTGAGTTGATACATTCAATAAATAACAACTCAGCAGTAGTAGAATATGATACGGAGTACGCCGCAGCGCTGCTTTCACTATACTAACGTCGAATGTCGATGATCAACGCGCACGCAGTGCC
Source organism: Aspidiotus destructor (assembly GCA_035079395.1). Classification (NCBI taxonomy): domain Eukaryota; kingdom Metazoa; phylum Arthropoda; class Insecta; order Hemiptera; family Diaspididae; genus Aspidiotus; species Aspidiotus destructor. The sequence continues at coordinate 59,844,710 of JAVHKZ010000002.1, read as the reverse complement.
GGTTGCCGGTGCAGATAGAGCAAAACGCAGACGGCAGAACAGAAACAGTACGTTCACTCTAACTAACGTCACTTCGAGTTCGACTTCAGTACAGCTGTGATGCATCATCTAGTTGGCCGTATGCGTCAGCGTTGAGCGATTCTAGCCAATTCAGTATTATTCAGTTTAGTTTTAGTACTGGTACAATATCCCTGTTGTGATGTTTGTGTTAGAGTGGTGCTGTTATTCGTTCAACGTTATTACGTACTCTAGTCACTTTATCATGATGTGATCATATCGTACGAGTATTCTATTTGGTATGTCAATGAACGATTCATTCTTATGTATATTAAAATTAATGGTATCCCTATTCTTCTTCAGCTTAATCATTTCCTTTTTTTTTTTTTTTTTTTTTTTTTTTCTTGTCGCGATTACTCATTCAAACTACCAAGCTAGAACTATAGGCCTACCGATTGGTAGTCTTTGCTTCGCAGCATCATACCGTACCCCACGGTGCGGGGTCAGTCATATCAGGGTTTATACATAGTTTGTAAAATAATACATATGTAGTATATGTGTACCATATGTGAGTATGTTGTTCCGAGCGGAAATCGCGCAACGTACGGTTAGTTTAGGTGCAGTACGTTCGTTTGTAGTTGGTCCGTTCTGTTTTATTATAGCCCATTAGTTGATTTGTCTGTACTCATACTCGTACATTCCTTATAAGGATTTCTACAGCTGCAGTACATAATCGTAGGTACTCTTCAGTTTTTAACTGGTACCGGATATCGTACTCATTACATTATGATTTCTCCTTTTCCTCTGTAACAAGCGTTTGTGTGGCACATGTGTGTGTGTGTGTGTGTGTGTGTGGGTGTTGCGATAGTTGTATCAACTTCGCAACGACGCGATGTAACGCGACGAATAGTTCGTTTGTGCGTAGGTCTAAACTATTCGTCATCCACCTACTATTAACACTGAACTAAATTCGTACCTAAATGCGGCGAGTACGGATACATTACGTAACATTACACATATTATATCTTCATACACTATGTATTAGATATTATTATACGCTACAGAATTAAGGAATATTTACACACATCATTTTTTTGGGTTTCAGATTTGTTTGAACTGAGATTGTGAATCTATTTTTAAAATTATTAATCTTCGTTAATCGAGCGAAGTGACGAAGCTGACCTTTGCGCTAGGCGCGACGCCCCCGTCGAACGGAGTAGTTCTGACTTACAACGCAACGTCTTCGAATTCGCGTTCGTAGATGATGATTTTGAATGGTTTGCGTGAAAGCCATTATCATAATACTTTTTTAGTCATCGGTGCAGTGTCGGCAAAAATTAGGTCGTAACCAGCGGGTGATTGTTGTGTACGTTGAATCGTCGTCGTCGCCGCCGAGAATAATACCTAGATACGTGTTTGTGTGTATGTGTGTTTGATGTGCACGTGCGCGCGCGCTTTACTATTGTTATTTTTGTCTTATACAAAAAAAAAAAAATGAAAATTTTCAGTGAAACTCAGCCTCTCTCTGTCTAGTTTCGCTTCTTCGTATGTGTGCGTGTGTGTGTGTGTTGCGTGTCAGTTATCGTGTATCGTGATGTCTCTCCGAAAACGAATTTTCAGCATGTCTTCGCCTTCTCTGATCGTCGTCGCCATCTGGTTTTCATTGAACGCGATGACGACGAACGCTTTTAACGTGGACAAAGATAATGTGATCCAGTATCACGGAGATTCGCGATCCATGTTCGGATTCAGCGTAGCCGAACACAAAGAAGAAGGACGAAGCTGGTAAGTGATCATTGAAAACTTCGAATCAAACCGTTTCAGCCGTTGCATTGGGCGTATAATTTGTCGTATACGCACGACGAATTATACGCTCGATATTCTGCAAAATTTCACCATCACTCGAAGGTAACATCATCAGCCTGTATTCCATGGCATATAGGACTCTGCCCCTGTAGTACATATTGTATTCCCACTAGTTAGCCAGGTTCTTATCTTAATGTCACACATACCCCTTGGTTTACGTTGGTCTTTTACGGCAAGGGAATAGATCTATATACATTGAATGCGCGAGTTTTGAAATGTACCGGTATTGACTTGAGGCCAGCTTTATAGTCTGTTCCATATAAAAGCTACGGGCTACCAAGTTGGATTAGACAACTTGCATTGCACACACAGGCCGTCGGGTGAGGGAATTAAGATGATATCAAGACGAATGCCGTTGAGTGGAGTATTTCTCATTAGTGTGTCAGCGAGGTACGTCAACGTACACCTTCCCACTTATTTGCGTACAGCTCAGCAGTTTTTTTTTTCACCCCTGGTAGTTCTTATTTGGAACAGACTATAGTACCGACGACGCGCCAAGTCACGTGATGCGCACGTGACTGGTTGAGCTCCAATTTGGCTAGTAAAGCACACGATTTTAGCGACTTGAGCTTGGATTAGCGCTAAATCAACGATCAGCACTTTGATAAACCTAGTGCATATGTTACGCGTTTTTTGTGAAATCGCGCTAACTGTGAAAAACGCAGAAATGTTGCATATTTCATGGAGTACTTAACCACTTTGCGTACTGTATGTAGTATGCAGCAAACGTGCGTATTACATGTATTATGTGCATAAAAAATTGAAAATTTCATGCAATGTGCAACATTTTTCTGGTCAATACATTAAATACACTATCATACCTTATACGGTATAAGGGTATGAACGCTCATAGACGACGCATTGGTGGCTTGGATGAGGGACAACAAAACAGCGATGTGGAGCCAGGGGTTACCTTTTGAAATTCTACCTACCTATCACGAGGCGATGAAAATGTCGCCCTATGAAGCAGCATATAGACAGAAGGCCCGGGTGGCTCTGAAATCAGACTGCCTCGTGAATTCCTTCAGAAAATAAACCCTAGAATGCTGGAAGAAGAATTTTGCCAGTTACTAGCCCCTCTATTAATGAAGGAGACAGTGTTCTCGTGTGTGTACGCGGGCGCGGTGATCCTGCCAACATTGTGGCAGTTGTAGTGGTAGAAGCACCCGCAGACAATAAGTTCATTGTTGGTACAAAGTAGGGGGAAATGAATAAAACCCTCGAAAGAAAATGTCGTTCAGTGTCCGTAGCAGACGTTCCTGTAGATAAACAGTTTTTACCGCACACATGGCTGTGAAGTACGTTTTTACATTCATGGTGTTAAACTTCACAGCCCTTTGTACAGTAAAATATGTTACAAATCAAGGACATGAAGTGAGAATTTTGCTACTCGTGCGTCTACTCAACTCGTCTTCGACTCGTTTTGCAAAATTTTGCATTTGTTATATCAAAATTCTCACTTCATAGTCCTTGGTATGTAATATACTATTGCTTCGAGAACTTGTGCGTTTGGATTCTATTGGTGCAGGGCAGGGGTACCGAAGATGCACCTGTAAAAGCGATTGCACAAAGTGTGAGTGTGTAAAAAATGGTCACAAATGCAATTCGGCCTGTCACCCTGGACGCACTTGCTCAAACCGCGAGTAATTTCACTCAAGCATTCAAATAATTTGACTCATATATTCGTATTTAAACATTATATTCGTATCTTCGTTTTAATTACATACCTACTTTTACAACTCGAATTTTTTATTCAGGTATCTATGGTTTTCAATGTTGAACTGACTTGAGATCGGTCATTCAGAACTGAAAGTGGTAGCATTACACACTCCTCAAAATGTATAATGTATAATATTTTTTGGATATCATGTTATAATTAGTAGAACGCTAACAATAATGTTTTAATCACAAGTACCAAATTATCAGGAATTCACAAATTGCGCAGCGTCGATAGAATGGTCGCGCAATTTATGTATGGATTCGTGGGGTAAATACTGCACATTTCATGAAATCTGAAATTTTTTATGCACGTACGTTTGCTGCGTACTACATACAGTACGCCAAGTGGTTGCGAACTCCATGAAATATGCAGAATTTCTGCGTTTTTCACAAAGAAAAAAAAAAAAAAAAAAAAAAAAACGCGTAACATAAGTAAACTGGGCGGCTATTCCACTAAAATAAGTGCGAAAAAGGACACGCGCGCACCCCAAGTGCATGCCAAAAAGTGAACGTGTACTTCATCGCAGTACGTTAGTGGAATAGCCGCTCCTGGGCGGGGTGAACTCGCAAAATGACGAGGGTGAAGAGGGCCGAGGGGACGCTCGCAAGATTGGATGGAGGGGGCACTCAAAACATTGCAAATTACGGAGTTTGGGTAGAGTAAAGACATGAAGCATGTAAAAAAAAAAAATATAGCTTCGATGATGTTGCTCTTGGTAGTTCTATTTTCATTTATACTAAATTGTTTGTCGTTTGCCTCTAAATTGATGATAACGTTGTTGAGAATGTAATATAAGTGTAGGAATAGTTCAGCAAAGTTGCAACCAAGTCAAAAATTATCATAGTACAGTATATAACTTACAAATACGTCTACCACGAGCCATTATTATTTTTGTGATTTCAATTAAACACCTATATGAGTTTCTATTTGTAAAGAGTAGATATGACTGTTTTCCTCTGCATAGCGGTAGGAGCCTATAACTTTCAATATCGCAATTCCCAATTTGAAAACCATTCCTTCTGAAAATTAGGAAGCGATTTTTTTATTCTGTTTGTGACTTTTCATCTAATATTCACGTTGAATATAATGATTTTCTCAAATTCTCCTCAATTAGTTGAATGAACTGAATCCTAGTCTTGAAGATTTTACCTATTCAAGTTCTTTCAAAACTTGCGCGAATTCCAAGTTTCACATGAAAATGCGTCCCGAGCTACGAGCTACGTGGAAGCAAAGTGAATTTCATACATTTCAGCAAAGTTATTCACCTGATTTTTCTGGTAGACTCGATCGAGTCGAGAAAACTATGAAAAATTTTGAGAAAAATTTTTCATTCTTATGTAAGCCACAGGAGGGAATATCTTAGGTTGAATGAATATCGTCAAAGCGCAGTAGAAATAACGACTGGAGCTCCGTAAGAATTATTGGTTTACATCTGTTGAAGCGGCATTGTAACGATGTCGCAATGTTTTCTTACAAAACCTCCTTCACAAACAATCGATCTTGTTAGGTAGAATGTCTACAATTGCAGTGACAAAGTGACAACAATTTCTACTTTTCGTTTGAAATACCTACGACTTTTTTGGTTATAAAATGCTGGATATTGGAGAGAATGAAGCACTCGAGATGAATATTTCAATTTTAGGAAGAAATCGTTTTCCCGCTTGGGCTGAAAAATTATTCTGGGATTGTTTTCTCGCATCCCTAAAGCGCGCTCTATAGCGTTTCGATTTCTAGGTGAGTTTATTCTGTCTACCTGTTCACCTGTTGAGAAAATCACAAAATTTTCTCAACTCAGTACTTGTGAGACTTGGAATTTTAGTAAATAATTATTTTGAAACAAAATCAATAAATCTCCCTGATGCTGTCGGTGTACCCATTGGTTCCTTTCCAGGCTTGTTCATCTACAAAGTCTTCATGCATACGTTCGATGACGATCTGTTTTTGTCTCAACGTTGCTACCTCTCTTTAAAAAAACACTATTCTTTGACAAGCACATCATACGTTTTTAGACAATGGGGTATTGAAAGAAGAAACTTTTTCAAAATGCACAAAAATTTGAAAAGTGCCTTGTGAGAATAAAATTTGCCAGCGGTGCGCAGAAATTTGAAAGATGCTGTGCTAAAATAGTATCTTACAGGTGATACAGACTCCGTTTGGAAATTACTATGCAAAAATGAAATCTCAAATAACAAAGAATGTATGTATAACTCGAGTGACGTCACGTCACATTTTTGCGTTGAGAATTTTTTTTTTTTTCGCGATTGCATGGAAATTTTTGCCTTGTCAGAAGCAAGAGCCCCAAAAATAATGTGGTCGGTACCTACTGCTTGCGCAAGTTTTACCGACTTTTAGGAGGTATTGCAATCTTGCGCGCGGTGGAATTTTTAGTGTGGGGGAGGGGGATGGGGATGTTTTCTCGACGTTTCAGAGGGTCTAGATCACGATTCTAACATCCGTTCAAATTCATATGTATGTATGTACTTTTTTTTTGTACCTGAATGTTCTCTATATCTAGGCCTATTCGGTCAATGAGTGAATGAATTATAAAATGCTAGGCAAGCTGCGAAAATGAAACTGTGTCGGAGAACGACGTCATTTGGAGTTGTTAACGAGCGATTTACATATTTTACCATCAAATATTGTACACACCTAAGAAAATAGTAAAGAAAAAGTCGGTATTGCTTTTGCGCTGCAAAAGCTTTTTTTTTTCTCTTCTGTGAGGAAACTTGTTTTATAGAAGGATCATTAAAAAATAATTATTTTTCAATAAGTAAAAAGGCACTAAGCACCACTTTATGTTCCACAAAAATTGAAAAACAACAAAATTTCAACGTTCAAGCGTCATCTTCAGGTTGAAAAGCAGAAATTTTTTGCTAGGAGTTTGAATGTTATCGGGAGCGTGACAAGTGCTCCTTCAATATTGCTCAGTTCGATAAATTGAACCGATATTAAATATTTTTGTCCGTTCATTTGTCTATGATTATACATTTAGAAGCATCATTATTTTAGGTAGCAAAACGTATACCTATATGTATCATTTACTAATCGCTCCTGGGGGACAGCTGCTTGCGTGTAGATGAGGAATTGTGTGTTTCAAATATGAACATGGTTTTTATGATTAGGAAAGCAGTGACAATTAATACTTATTTATATTTCCAATCTTCCAAGTCTTGAATTGTCGCTCGCACACGCTATTCTGTAAGACTTACAATATGGAGTTAGGTATAATTTGATCTGAGTTTTCCACTGTTAGATTGCTGTTCTGAAATTTCTGGACAACTCTATTTTGTTATAAAGAAAATTGCAAAAATTGTTGCTGCCATCGACATACAGGATACTACTATTTTAATAAAATGTGACCCAGTATGTAATTTCATTCAGACGTTTGATGGGTCCGGCTGGCAATATTTGATTGTGCCTTCCATTGAAGAGCTGTGCCGGCTTGATGTTGTCCCACAGTCCCTATTAGTACACATTGAATGGACAGAAATTTGTGAAATAAAATGAAATAAAATATTATAATTCAGGTTTTCATAATAAATTGTAGATATTTCTACTCTGTTATTATTTGAAGTGACGTCATGGTCATATATGGACTTTATAAACTGAGTTTTATTATTCGTTCTAAAAATATCTAGCTTAATTGATCAGTGATTGATATTTAATCTCAAGAGTGGGAGTGACTCTCTTCATGAGATTTGAATTGAGTTGTCTACTTTTACTCACGTGACTGTGTGAGTGTTTTTTACATCATCGCCGTGCGTACATCAGTCAATTTTGCAAAAACACTATTGCTTCAGCTCTTTTACCGTTTGCCTACATGTAATGTAGCACATAAATACGGATTTTGCGCAGAATACGGATTTCTTCTGTTCAAGGGAAAAATACCTTAGTGGTTGGACGGTAAATCGTCATGTCTTCCTCTGTAGGTACTTGGAATTGTATTGTATGGGATAGAGTAATGTGCGCGACAAGAGGTCCATGAGATGACCATTTAAGGTGAAATAACCTCAACTTGTTTTGTATCGGAACTCATACCTACGTAGATGTAAAATATTTGTACGTGCCCGTACTATTCAATAACAAGTAGGTATGCGTGTCGTATTCTGTATATTATACGTCTGTGTACGTGTGTATATGACCGTGTACATGTACGTCAACGCGGTGTGATAGGGCGGGATAGCATGGGTCTGATGTAGTAATGGTAGACGTAGCTTATCGTCATAGTTTTTATTTCTTTTTTTCAACAATTATCGACGCGACGCGACGCCGAAGTTAGCTTCATTTGTCTAATTGTACACAACATGTCTTTTGTTTAGTGAATTTTTTTTTTTTTTTTTTTTTTACCGACTTTTAGGAGGTATTGCAATCTTGCGCGCGGTGAAATTCTGGGTGAAGGGGCGGAGGGTTGGGGGGGTGTTTTTTCGGCGTTTCAGAGGGTCTAGATCACGATTCTAAAATTCGTTCGAATTCATATGTATGTGTGTGTGTGTGTGTGTGTGTGTATGTATGTATGCATAGCATTTACTGGCTGGCTAAATTCCCCATAAACCACCGTACATAGGATGGAAAAATTATAACTTTTAAAATGCACATTCAAAGTGATCGGTGGATCTGAAACATAGCCACGTATATTTTTTATTATTGTACATAGTTATTTCAAGAGTGGGGAAGGAAGTGAAAATATCAAATGAAAAGTCGGTAATGCTTACGCTGCTGCGTGAGCATTTTTTTGTATTAGGACTGTGCAATCACGTTTTTTAAGGTCGTTGTATAAAAATGTATTCGTATGTCAGAACGAAAACGGTAACTGTATAACGCAGGTGTATATGATAGTTCTTCACTGTTTTGCAAATTAGGTACTTATAATGTTGAGATTTTACGAGAATACATAATCCAACCAAAAACACGTGTAGGAAAAAGAAGCCAAGTTACACGAATAAAAATTATTACCAAAATTGTTGATATCAATTTTGTCGGCCAAGTTATTCATTCCTTCATTCTACCTAGGAGAACATGAATCCATCTTGAACGTATCAACTCTCTGTATCCCATAGTATATGACCTGTACATTTGACTAGGCTATGAACTAAGGGAGCACGAAATGTTTGAAAACGAGCCTACTTTAAGGCTTTATATCTCAGCCCTTAGTCCCTCTCTCTTTTTTTCCTGCTCCTTTATTTTGCCCTTTCGCAAAGTACGTCAAACATTATTATTAGGTACTCGTTTGAGTTGACATTTTAAAAAACAATATTTCTCATAGCATAGGTTTAGCTGATTTGCAGTCTGGCCACCTTGTATACTGTATTTGGAACGCGCCTTGCCTGCTGCGCATCGATTCTCGTTAGGGCGAGCTCTTCGTTTCACTTTGACATTCGCCAAAGTTTTTGAGGCAAATCAGCTCATGACATTATTATTTTTTACGTTCATTACGTGCGTGCGATACTGTTGGACGTGTCTATTTTTAGGCTTCGTTAGTCGATTCTTGATCTTATTTATTGCTGTTCAGTTTTTGAGGTGGGGCAGCCAACACTCCTAAAACAAATTACCAGCGACACCACCTTTACAAAGATTGTGCTACATACATGACCTAATCTTGATAATAATAAAAAATAATTATAATTACACACACACACACATACACACACACACACACAAGCAAATCGTGATCCCAGAGAAACAGAACGCATCGGCAGATTCAGCACCCTACACCCTCCAAGCGGTACCGCACGACAGCAAAAGAAAACAAGTTTATGAGAACAGAATGTTGCGACACGCCAATCGAAAATAATTTTTCTTTTAGGTTGCAACAGAATGTCTTAATGCAACCACCGCGTGCGTACTCCACTTTCAATTTGGTATAAAACGCGCAAGCCCTTGTCTCGAGAATGGATGTTTCATGGGGCCCTCCTGTCGACCATTTATGTAGAACGTCTCTTCAGGTCTCTCGCATTTGATCGCGGGACCCTTAAGCTAATCTCCCAAAGCGCAGAGTGGAAGCTTTGTGTCCCTGTAAAACATTGTGCAAATAGTTCAGCATTGCAAGTTTGTGCCGGTTCTCGGGAATGAATGATTGCCTTGGATTGCTAATTTCTCTTGGTTGTGATATCTTATCGAAATAATATTTTTTTTTTTTTTCTTCCTTTTTAACGCTACTGTGAATGATTTTACATAAAAAGTGAAAAACCCATTAACGTAAATAGAAATGCTAGTCAGGTCCAAGCAAGCCGCCGCGCCGATCCTATTGCTGTCTCTTGTTTTTAGGTTCAAGCTCGTTCTACGAGTCATGAACCAATTTCTATATTTTTTTCTTTTTTGTCCTTCAGCTTTTCGATGTTCATGTTGTTTTTCGACCTTTCAATTATGATTTTCGATGTAATATCAAATAATAAGTCGATTAAGTAAGTAAGAAAGTCCTTATTCAATGGCTCGTACCCATGAGGACCTTATCCAATTTAACGAGTCGATTGTTCTAGCTAAAATTCATTTTAAATAAAGAGTAAAGGGGGTTTGGATAAGAATAGAAACGAGTTGTTTGTTGTTCATGTATCCTTTTGCAGGTCTTGCGATTCTGACATCAGTTTCATGTTGGGTTTACATTTGTGTCCCGGACATTTCGTCAAAATTTTGTATCTAGTAAAGCACACTCCCATATAATACCGAACGATCAGTGTTGGTTTTTAGTTCTGTGTCTATTTACAGTCATTGTTCGCCGCTCGTCAGTTTTGAGAGTTGCGTTCTACTAGGTATAATGTTCTACCTAAAAAAATTGTCGTAAGTCATTAGTTTTTCTGTAAGATAACCGATGTCGAATTGGCCCTGTCCACATCCTCCGTTTTCGTACTACCATCTGTTCGCATCACCTCCTTATTTTCAAGCCAGTCAGCGAATGACGAATCGACAGATTAAGACGTAATAGATGACAATAATATGTGCTAAATCTAGCGAATAAATTGTACGCTATTAACATTGCGATTCATCGTATTTCAAGTTTTTCCTCTTTTTAAAATTTTAATTGCTGAGTCTGACAGAACTGTACAGAAAATTTCAATGTCTGTCAATTGTAGCCAATGCATTCTGTGTGCGATAGAGATTTCGCTCGCCGTTTCTGTTGATTTCGCTGATCAGGTGCAGGGAAAAGGTGTGTCTAAATAGGTGAGGAATATTGATTCATTGCGTTCAGGGCGATGAAAGTTCGTAAATCATTGCTACGTTAATGAGAAAGTTTTAGCTTTTAATTATTTTGAAATTTTGGGCAGGTACTGAGAAAAAGTCAAAAATATCAGAGGAGAGTAACTAAAGAAATTTCGTCGCAGGGTAATGAGTATTAGCGTGCTCTGCGAGATTAATATGGATGGCATGGAGGCATGGAATCTGAAAGAATGGTGATAAATATGTTGGTGATGATGTCCGAGGAAGCAAATAGTAGGCCGGGAAGGATGAGTTCTGCGCTATTGGGTATTTATGAAAAAAATGCACTGAAAGAACGAATGCAATTTTCATGCCCAAGAACACAATAGAAGTTGGATTATAGTTAATTTATAAGTTGTTAGTAGCAGTGATTCGTTTCTCTTAATGAGTTTTGATTAATCAAAGGAAAAGTCGTGTACTATTGATAAATGAAATTTATCCGTGGAAAGAAGATGTATAGTTAATAAAAATTACGGCTTTATTTTCCACATTTTTACATTAAATTGAGTTCGACGTTTCGATACATCGCGTATCATCATCAGGAACGAATTGAATGAACAAGATAAAAAGTGTGTAACGAGATAAAAAGTGCGTAACGAAAAAACGAAGAAACACGTCGAGGGATGAAATGAGTCATTGATACGAGGTGATAATAGTAGAAAACACGTTGGAAAAGCCACAGGTGTCTGTTTTAAAATTTATCTATGTTTTCTAAGCTGTTCCACTTTTTATTGTACGTGTTCTTTGGAATGAAGACGACCTTCGGCGCTGTTCGAAATAGAATGAGATGCCCCTTATTTGCGGGTAGCCCCTCTCACGTGAAAGGCTCCTTGGCTGAAGGCGCAGCTATTGTCTTAAATTCTATAAAAATATCATGTTCAAAAAGAGTATTTACTTTCATACAGAAATCGTATCAATATTTTGAAAAATTCGGCTCCGCTCGCTCGCACAGATAATGGAACAACGATAATCGTTGAATTACAAGTACGTATAATTGCGGAACCGACGTTTCGACGCACTGAAGCGTTTCTTCAGAGTTATCTTCGTTTCATTAGGTATCTGGGCGAGCAGAGCCATATTATCTCAAAATATATCAATCGATTCACTCGAATAGATAATCGTTCAAAATTAGTAATTATGATTTTGCACGTGCGATGGAAAGAAAGCATAAAAGAAAGAAAGCGTGTGCAGCTTTCTAAACAGTGCTGTATAGGTTCTTATTTTGTGGTTTTCAGATTTTTCACTCCTCGTATATACTGTTAGTGTTAGTTATACGCATTCAAAAAATTGGCTTCTCTTATTAGATCCCAATTCAGTCTTGATAGAAAAATACAACAAGCAGCCTGTGTAGCATATACTTTTCTCAACACATTCAACGAAAACACTCTCTCTGCAATAGTTTCTGGTACCGAAATTGGCCTTTATCTGTATCCGTCAAAACTGTAGCGAAAAACATGACGTGAGTCACCAGAAGTGTTTTTTCTTCAGTCAAAATTTGTTTTCGCGATGTTTTCGTATAGCCTTTTCGTTGTATTTGTTAGAAAAAGTAACTTGCTTGACTACATATACAAAAGCGAGCGTTCGTACTCAGTGTGATTGTTGCGCACAACTTTCGCGCAAACGCCCGCTTCCGTAACTATAGTTCAGCAATCTACTACGTATTTCCTTACTTCCACATTCGATGAATATTCACGTACAATAATTATACTGTATTAATATACTGCGATAGAAAGTTTGTAAATACGATACGATAGAAAATACACGCGTAAATATAATAGGTATAGGTCACTGTTATACAGTAAGAAAACGTAAGAAAAAACGCACACGCAGTCGTGTGAGTAGTACACGACTTTTCCCTTGACTAATCAAAACTCATCACGAGAGTCACTGCTACTAACAACTTATAAAAAATCATTTATACTCCCGTCACCTCCCTTTTATAGTGAAAATAGTCGGCAAATGTTCGGAAATTCTGATAGTCGCTAAACAAATTGTTCACCAGATTAATCCAGTACATAAAACATAGAAGAATTACTATCAGTTATGAAGCTCATCCGATCTTTGAACAAATTGTAGGCGCACAACTTCAAATATGAGAGTATAACTTGCCTATTGAATCTGGAAATGGGAAATAGTAGATTTCTATACAAGTTGGAAAAGTAAGCGATTGCCGACGAGTTGCGACTGTTGCAACACGAGCCTTGGCGAGTGCTGTAATCACAACGAGTCGCAAGCACTTACTTTTCTAATGTGTATAGAACGCTATTTTTTCTAATAAGTGCGAGAAAGCGCATTTTCCGAAAAGATTATTGCGAATTAAAACGCGACTGATAAACAAACAGTGAAGAAATGAAATTAGAAGTAGTGAAGAAATGAGATGAAACAGTGAAGAAATGAGCGATTTTCCCCACTGTTCCGTAGCACGCTTATAGCGTAACGCACGGTAGGGCAATCACCAGTTTTCCCAACGCTTTTCAATTGAGAAAGAGCGCGCTTTCGTAGCACGTATTAGGAAAAAGAAAGATTCAAGCTCGGTGATGACTCCTCCTGAGTACAGGTCTATGAACGTGCTGCAAAGATGATTTTCGACGTCCGTTTTAAAGTTGACTGCGTTTGTTGTGTTTCTTGATTTCGATCGCTTCCCTCATTTTTCTCTTCTTCTCATTCCTCTCGTATAGCAGAGGATGGAGGCATCCTGGAATTTGAAGCAATGGCCAGTACTTGTGGTATATGAATAGCGAGGGCAGTACCCTGTCGTCTATTTTCGATGTCTCCTTCGTGCTGTCCTAGTCTCTTTCCGAGCTTAGCTTCTGTTTGGTCTCTCCAATGTATGTACATTGTCGCAGCCTCAACATGGAATTTTATCGACCAAATTGGATGTAACTGTACTTGTTGATTTTTTCGTGCAAGGACAATAATAGTACCAAATTGGATGATTTTTTAAGCGGGACAGGATCTTCAAGTTTTGAGAAGAAGGAATTCGTTGTGAGGTTGTAAGAGCTGAAAGCGACTCGAAGGCTAGGGTCGAGTTTCTTGAGGAGTTTTTTTTTTTTTATAATGACGCTGGTTTTGCCGACGTAAGGTATGGAAGAAAATTTGGTTTTATTATTATTATTACAAGGAGGGAGGGTGTTCATTACGTTACTCTTAAGATAATTATATACAGGAGGCTGCGACAATGTACATACATTGGAGAGACCAAACAGAAGCTAAGCTCGGAAAGAGACTGGGACAGCACGAAGGAGACATCGAAAATAGACGACAGGGTACTGCCCTCGCTATTCATATACCACAAGTACTGGCCATTGCTTCAAATTCCAGGATGCCTCCATCCTCTGCTATACGAGAGGAATGAGAAGAAGAGAAAAATGAGGGAAGCGATCGAAATCAAGAAACACAACAAACGCAGTCAACTTCAAAACGGACGTCGAAAATCATCTTTGCAGCACGTTCATAGACCTGTACTCAGAAGGAGTCATCACCGAGCTTGAATCTTTCTTTTGTTTCTTTATCAAAGTTTTTTCTTGTACTTTTTAGTATAGTTCACGACCACGAAGAAGGTACCGGTAGTTGTTACTACCGAAACGTCGGTCACTCGTTTTTTCATCTGTGTAATTCGACGGCAGTACCGCAAAACTAGATAAAATGATACATCCCGGTAGTTCTAGAGAGATCCGCAGACAAGAAAAAACTGATAATTCTAAATATAGGCCTATAATATTATAAAATAAGAAAATCTCAAATTATTGCAAAATTGAAAATGACCTGTGACCTCTAAAATGTCGAGAAAATTCACTACGCCCTCTCATTGACAACCTTGCTGTTGAATTGATATAACACCTCATCTTTTGAGCCAAAAAAAGTCAACAGAAATGAGTATGAGCTTGGAAATTACTCACTCTGTGATGTAGCCACGTTTGAGTAGAGCAAACGACTACGTACACACAAGCCTAGACATAAATTTTATAACTAATTGACACGGCTCTACAAAGACAGACGAGACTTGAGACAAAAGTTCGTACTTCATCGAAACGTCGTAACTAAATCTAAACCTCAAATTAATCACAACCACCACCAAGATCGTATCCGACTCTTATCTCAATTCCCCTCCGCCTTAGGGGACCGGACCTGACTAGCTCAATCGGGCGAGCATGAATACGACTCAGTGAAGGTGTGAGTAACTGAAGATAGACCACAGTCAGTTTTTGGTTCACCATTTGAGATCACGTAGGCTATACGAAATATCTTGATAATTGAGGCTAGCGTTGTCGTTGATTACGGGCTCTACTAACCCGTCAAACAGAAGAAAATAGTTTGTCGTAGTAATTATAAATCTAGTAGCTAAGAGTCTACTTTGATCGAAAGAAAATAAATAGAATAAACTGAACTCCGCTCGTTCGATAGAAAACATGAACGAGTATACTAAGAATCTGAAAATAAACGAAGACTGTACAAGCCAGTCGATCGGGCCTAGAGAGAGAGAGACTACGGGTAACCTGAAATAAAAATTTAGAAAATAGGGCCAAAAGAATCAATCGCTGATAACTCGCAGACTGCAGAATTGTTTTCTTAGATGTAATCACCTTCGCGTCTAATTCGTTGGAATCTGAGGAATCTCTGAAAATAAATCAAATTCGATGCTCTCGACTTGAAGGAAAGGATTTGTTCACTCGAATTCACATGTAAAATATTCACATTTTATTAAGTAGGTCAACTTGACCAATGACTAGATACGTACATACTCGTATGAATCAGACAAAGGGGACTGTCGAATCTATCAATAATAAATATCATGAATATGATAGCAAACCAGATATTCGTCGATGTTACTGCTATCTCCAAATCCAGGCATCTCGGTATAATTTCCTTCGTCGTCGAAGATGTAAAAGCAAATATCAACTTCAATCGAAAACGTGTTCATCAATCGAAAAATCACCAACTCGCAAAATACCCACGAAACTCGAGCGTGATCAACTTTACCAGGTACCACTCGTAAAATTGGATTAAAATATCCTGAGATCAGGGCACGAATCCCTCACTCAGTCTGATATCATAAAAATGACTCGTCATCTCGAATATTCACCTCGAATCAAATTTTGGTACGATATACCAATTTTTATGAAAATTTTCGATCAAACATAATTAAATGTAGGTCACACATTGATCGCTCGCTCGTAATTAATAATAAAATTTTCATTTCGAATGCATTTCGAATGCATTTCGACTCATTTCTTCTCGGACCACGTTTTCAATTTTATAAATTAAAATTCGTACTCGGCACTTCGAGAGATAGAGGAGATCGTAAAACACACACTGATTTGCCGGCGAGCAAAACTCACCGGTGAACCAAGAAAAAAAAACACTCACGCAGTCGCGTGAGTAGTACACGACTTTTCCTTTGACTAATGAAAATTCAGTGAGAGGATCACTGCTAGTAAGGACTCATAAACTCTAATTATTCTCGCATCACCTTTTTTTTTCAAGAAAAGGTCGGAAAATGTTCAGAAATTCTAAAATCTAATCACTGAACAAATTGTCCATCATTTCAATTAGAAAACCATAGATGAATTACTATCAATTAAGCTCATTTGATTCTCGAACAAATTGTAGGCACACAAGAAAACACTAAAAAGCAAATGATATAATCAAAGAA
This sequence comes from Aspidiotus destructor, assembly GCA_035079395.1. Lineage (NCBI taxonomy): Eukaryota > Metazoa > Arthropoda > Insecta > Hemiptera > Diaspididae > Aspidiotus > Aspidiotus destructor. The sequence continues at coordinate 59,828,283 of JAVHKZ010000002.1, read as the reverse complement.
AAGAAATGAGAGCAACGTCAGCAACATTTAAATCGTAACGAGAAAAAAAAAAATGCGGAATGAAAAAAATAAAAAAATTAGAAGTCCCAGTTATGGGATGAGAAATATTAAAATGTAAGAAAACTCCAGTTCTAATTACCTAAAATTCATAAAAGAAAAAAAAAAAAAAAAACTACATGCAGGAATATTCATTGAGTCAATAAGGCACGTACGGCATTTTTCGGACGCCCGCCGTTTTCCATTTTGACCTAACGGTAGAGACCGTGCTTCGGCAGGCCCTCGTTCACTCTCGTTTTTGAGGAACATTGCCATGGATCTAATATCTCACTTTTTTAGCTAGAAAATTCGGTACAAAAAAGAGCTTTACAATTACTTTTTCCTACACGATATTCTTAGCCTAGTATTGGTCTAGTATACGGTATATTATTAGGGCTCCAGCCGCTCATCTTTTCATTCGCTCATAATTTGTCTCTCATCGCCACCATCTTCCACAAATTCCATCCCAATATTCTTCATCTAAAAATCCAGCTACAAAGACAATCCGAAAAAAAAAATATATATTTTGAGAAAAGTCGAAGAAATAACTGAACCTAACCTAACCTAAGCCTAAAGAAGCCCTAACTATGTAAAATCATTCTCCTAAACTAATTTAACGAAACCTTTGTCAAGAATGAACCTGTCGAATAAAAGGTTTTTCATAACAATAGACGCACTGATAACAAAAGGATAGGGGTTTGCTTCAGGTAATGTGAGCGACTATACTCCTAATGAGTGAGAAATTAATTTAAAAAATGCAAATTTCTCAAGAAGTACTCGTCCGATTCTCAAAAAAATTGCGGGTGCACATCTTCAGATATACTACTACAATATGGCCAAGTTTCAAGAAAATCCGTCGGGTAGTTTCGGAGGAGTTCGACGGAAATGAAAATCTTATAATAAATAATAAATAATAAATAAATGAATAATAAATACATATATAAGGAAACCTGAACGGGCGGGTGTAATACCTCACTTTTCCACAAGGAAAAGTCGGTAAAAAAGCTCACGCAGCAGCGTAAGCAACATACGACTTTTCATTTTTATACCCCACTTCTTATGAAAATTTCACCTATTTTAATTATTGTGGCAAATTTGAAATGCGTTCGATTGCCTAAAAGCCTAAGCTTGAATGTTAGACCTATATTGGTTACCGATTTTTTATGTGCATCTACTAACGCGAAAATAAATTTCCGTTTCATCACTTTAACAGCCAGAATACGCGTAAAGTCTTGGAAGACAGCCGAATATATGTCGGAGAATCGGCTTCAAGGATTCACTTATTGCCATGAAAAAATCATAATTCCGCTCCTAACGTAGCGCACTTCTCTACGTACTCGTCTCGGTAGCCTAACGCAACGTGCTTATGACTAACCCCGCTCTATCTTTATAACTCCTCAGAGGATAACTCAAAAACTACTCATCCAATCCTCAAACAAAATGCAGGCGTATCACTTCAAATATACCCCAACAACATATCAACATTTCAGAAAAATCGGATCGCTAGTTTCCGAGAAGAAGAGGTGACAAAATTTGGTCTATAAAACTGCAATTTGAGGAAAGTCAGCAAAATTATGACTGGACTAACGAGTCATACATGAGGAACCATCGCGGTGTCAATCCCTCTTCTAAACTAATTTAATAAACCTTTCGTCAAGAATGAACCTTTCAAAAATAAGGCTTTTCATCAGCACTATAGACCAGTGGTTCTTAACCTGTGGTCCTCGAAACTTTTTGAAAAATCGAATTTTTAAAGATTTTCAATTGATAATGAAGCATTTGTGTAAATGTCCTAAATTTTTTTGAAATCACGTGATCCGCGGAAACTTTTGGTCCGTCTTAGTGGTCCGTCACAGCAATAAGGTTAAGAACCACTGCTATAGACATACGGATAATTAGAGACCGGATTTTCCGGCACTAAAAATGAAAAGTTTCGGCATTTTAATGTTGCATTTTCGGTATTATTCGGTATTTAAAAAAGATTTGGGAAAACACGTGTTTTTAGTGCTTTTACTAATTCAAAACCAGAACATTATTCAATTCCGACCATAACTATGTAACTTAATTTTTGATCAACATAAACGAATTCTAGGGATAAAACTCGTTAGTACAAAGATCCTAACAGCAGTTTTTCATTTAAAATTTTCCATTTTTAAAATTTGTCTTAAATCATATTTCAGTATTTTTTCACCAAAATTATCCAGTTTCGGGCAAAATTTATCAATTTTTCGTTCAAAATTCTGTGATTTTGAACGATTTTCCACAAATTGGTCATTTTTGGCCTTTCCGGTGTTTCTTGCTTTTCTGGTGTTTTTTGTATTTTCGGTGTTTTTCGGTGAAATAGAATTTTTTTATAATACATGAGGCAAAAGTGCTGCGTATCGTGTTCGTTTTTTGAAGCGAAACTCGCCGTCATCCGAACTGTGGCGGAAATGTTTTACCCGTGGCGAAAATCGAGTCAGTGCTGTCATTTAAACAATTCGTAAACTTTAAAACGATAGCCAATTTCAAATTTGTGATGAAATAAAGTTCTATCACACACCAGTACTCCGTCCAGCTAGCTCAGAGAGCGAAGTCTCATCGTAGGACAAACTGGGGACAAGAAAAAAAAAGAAAAGAAAAATACTAAAATTACATAACTTCCCCTCCCTCTCCTCACCGAGATTGCAGTTATCTAGACATCATCCGACCAGTACAGAAAATCGATCACGACCCGTATATCACACACACACACACACACACACACACACACACCCCCCACCTACTAGGTACACCTTATTACATATTTAAATTAAGTTTTAGACATACCAGGAGACTAACGTGATATCGATGGCAGATTTATTGTACACCGTAGATTTCATAAGTCGCGATGTTGATCAGAAAGAACGTAGGCAACGGTAACATCGTTCAAACATGAACAAATTTTATTCGTGAACCACAACAAACGCTCGTGAGCTTCGCGCGTGAATTAACGGAGGGTAGACCGTGTCGACCCGATAACAGCATTCAGATAACACACGCACACCACACCATCATACCATTCAACCATGCATATCTCGCTACAACAAAGATTGTCTCATCACTAAATATGAGTGTTAATTAGTGTTAATTTTGCTTTATGTATTATAAAAAGTACTGCGTTTGTAATTCGTGTCGAAAACCGATATTGTAACTCGCTCATTATCCGCACTTGCTTCGCTTATGCGGCTACTGTCCGCTCGTTCCAATATCGTCTGTTTTCGCCACTTGTTACAAAATGTACTATATTTTCCTGCGTCCCGATCACCCCCAGCCATTCAAATTTCAGTCGAAATCTTACTGATTTCGTCCTCAAGGAAAAAAAGGTGTCTAATACCAGGGAATCCGGTCTCTACTGATGACAAAAGGATAGGAATTTTCTCCTCGTAATGTGAGCGACTACTCTCGTAGGTAATTGTATAAGAAATTGATTGAAAAATTGCAAATTTCTCGAGTACTACTCATCCGATTCTTCAAAAAATTGCAGGTGCACATCTACAGATATTGATAAATGAAATTTACCCGTGGAAAGAAAAATTCTAATCAATATGAAGTATTACTACAATATGGGCAAGTTACAAAAAAAATCCATCGGATAGTTTTGGAGGAGTTCCACGGACAAAAAAATCTTATAAATATAAGATCATCGAAATAAAACTGAATGCCAATTTATTCTAAAGGAATTCAATAACGAAGTCGTCACAGGAGTCGGTAGATAAAAATACTATGATCCATCGATCCGTCTGATGGGTGTTCTTATACTGTATAGCTAAAATATGCGCGACTGTTACGGTCTATAAGCTTAATAGCTACGATGTGTGATAGATCTGTCATAGTGGATCGTAACGGTTATAGCCAGGCAATAGATAGAAGCGAATTAAATGATTGTAACAGTCAGAGACGATCGTACAATAACGAGGAGTTTTACATAAATGATTATAATAATAATAATTAATAAATGAATGTATAAGGAAACCTGAACGGACGGGTGTAATACCTCACTTTTCCAACAGGAAAAGTCGGTAAAAACCAGCTGTAGACTCATTAGCGTAATGATGAACCTGAACCAAATGATGATTTTGTTCTTAGAGACGTGTGATTTTGCTGGAACTTCTGCGGCTTGGACCCTGGACGAGGACCCTGAGTGAACGAATGATATCGAATTTGGGCTTAGATGAATTGTCGTCTGTGTATTGTTTATTTTGTGAAGCGATGCATGGGGTACATCTTGAGGAATAGAAAACTGGGTTTTGCAAATGATCTAGAAGGTTAATGGGTTCGGGAATTTGCTATGACAGGTGTAGGGAGAAACGTCGAATTCATCAGTCAAATTGGATGCCCAAATTTTGGAGCATTTGAAAGCGAGACGGGTGGTCGAAAGGTATGAAGGATATAAATGCGTCATTGCAAGGTAAGGTATGGGAATAGCGGCTTTGTTTAGATCTTGTAGGTCAATATGCTGGACGCAGTGAATCATCATTGTGAGGAATGCAGCGTTTCAGGAAAATGCAATAATGTCTCTACGATTTTGCGTCTGACAATGACCATTGATCATAAAATAATGATAAAAAATTATTTTGTGAACTACGATCCGATCCGTTGTATCACAATTGATAATAACATACAGCAGAGCAGGAAACTCACTCGCGTATGACGTCAGGAATTACACTGAACGTTTTTGCCCGTTTTTGTAAGACGCACAAAGAAAATCTATCAGTGAAACATTATTGTAATAAAGGATATAGAGAAGAAAGCAATTTTCGCTGTATGGATTTCCAAAATGATAACTTACCTCAATAATTAGAATTACAACCTCAACCTTCAATGAGTATGTGTTAATTCATTTTTACGACTGATGTTGGGTTTGAGGTATTGGATTTCTGCCGATGGGAAAGACACGACTTGTTGTGGAATAATCCTAATTATGGACAGAGTATTCGTCATAACTATATTTCATATTTAATAAGCTATCAATCAAATTGTGACGAGTTATGACTCGCGGATTATTTCACCTCCTTATGACGACTTGTCTGATATGAGAAGTTGCGAAAGCCGGAGATTTGAGCTCTCGTCTTAAATTTGCAGTGGAAGTCTTAAATTGCAGTGGAAGTCTTGAAGTAGAATTTTTTAGCTGAAATTATTACCTCCCTGCTAGTGCAGGGGAGAAAGTCGGATACGTACACCATTGATACAAGCTAAGGAAATAATAAAAGCTACATAATCGAACGACAAAATATAATTGTAACTTCTTTAATCATTACAGTTTTTCTTCGATGTATGATTAACGGGTAATTCTTCTGAAATTATAACTTCTTCAAATGATCCGGTTTACTTCAATGGATAACCAACACGGAGTCTAGTACTATTTCGGATTTTCCTTTTCTAACGGCACATGCAAATAAACATAATACCGTTAGTCTCACGATGTCAAGAGATATTTTGTACGACGAGGTATGAGAGGAAGACGACAAGGGGGGGAAGGCTGAAAGCCCACCTTTCTTGATACCTCGCTATGATCATTACGAGAAGGTGAATCTTTGAAGATATTCACGTTCTGAGTACTCGTTGAGAAGTCACTATCTCAGACCAGAAACTTTGGAGAAGAGATACGCTAACTACGTTGAATTATATTTAATAAACGATATCATTCTTTCGATTTAAATTGAGCCGTAAACAGACTTCAGTTTACTGAAGGGTAACGAGGCAGGTAGAAACTGGTAGTACGGGCGATCGAGCGACCATTGAGATTTTAGCCTATATTAATTTTAAGTATATAATAAATAGGTATAACTCTGACCTGTTTCTCGCCTTCAACTTCCATATCGTTATTGGCCATTTCACGAACGTGTTTTCACAATTATTAAGTTTCAATTCACGACAAATATGACGACTCGAAGACGAATATGACGACTCGTATACGTATTCGGGCGGATTGAGACAGAGGAAACGTGGTAAGGGTTGACGTGAAAGTGGTGCGTTTAGAGTCGACCAATCAGATCGTCGGCACACACACACAAGCTAACGAATCTGTTTTTCCGGTAAGAAGTGTAGGAACCGGTTGAGGTAACCAATTAAAAAGCTGTGATCAGAGCTTTCTTGCTCTGCAGCTAGGCGCGACACTGTTTATGGCAGTGTTTATTTATTTTATGACGACCGAATGTTAAATATGACAGATATTATAATCTGTCATATTTTAATTATGAAATATGATTTTCGGCTGATAAGCTGAAGTCGAAATGGAAATATTCGACACTTGTTAGGCACTTCTGTGTAGCAGTTTAACAGAGAAAGGTCGATCATTGTGAAGATTGATGATCAGGTGTTAGGTTGTTCTTGTCAAATCCACGTATATCTTATGTCCGGCTAAAGATTTGGAGTACTTTGCCATAAATTGAACAGTGTTTGGTAATTTTTTAGAAATGTATGATGTGCGCAGGATGTGCGAAGGATGTGCGATTTGTTGGCGCGTAAAGCCTAAAGTCAGATATGTTGTGGGAAAAAAGCTCAAAGCAGAAACTCAGAAATAAATCCCAATGTTGAAAGCCAAATGACAGAATTTTGATGGGATGAGAAACTAAAAGCACCAGGCTAAAATCCAAAGAATAACATTGTATTTAGAGTAGAAATTAGAAAAGGATAGTAATTTGTTAAAAGCTTAAAGGTGTATATTATTACACAACAAGAGCTAAAACTTGAAAGTCAGAATAAGCTGAATTATCAAGAAAATCAAGGAGTTAAGCAGCAGCCTGGTACAGGGTGCTTGTTGTTGTTGATTAAATGTGCGTGGCCGCATATTTGCATGCGCATTTGTTTAGTGAAATCTGTTAATCACGGATCATTTTCTACTGTAGAAACCATAATAATTATAATATCGATCAAGTAGTTATCTTCATTTTTTTTTTTTTTTTTTGTATTGTATTGTATTGGAAGTACGTATATACCACGTGTTTTTATTATTTTAAAATTCAATCATCGTAGTGCAGTGTAATGATGACCCAACGAGCTATTACAGCTACCTGGGAACGCTTGAAGCTAAAAGATAATGTTTTCAAACAATCATATCTTATTATTTTGCTTTGAACTAAGTGAATGTTTTTACTTTGCTGTGCCCAGGCAGGCCACTAATACCCTGTGATGTGAAATAGTCCATCTCATTGCGAGCTTCACTGTTCTAGAAGTTGAGTGTTTCATTGTAGTCTTTGATGTTCTGCTCTTTTCAATCAAGATTCTCATCTCATTTTATAGATCTTCCAAAATGAAATGTTTGCCCTGTACCAATTAATATTGAAAATCCAATATCATCGATTTGTGGTTGATCTCTCCTTCCAAAGTAGGAATGTTCCGTTCCAGTCGCTTTGAAGTATGGGTATACAGTGGATGTAGAAATATGATTGCACACATACATAATGAAACGCATCCTTCTAGAAACTTGACGAGAATACGATGTACCCGTTTTATTTTAATGATGACCGTGTATCATTTCAATTTTCAAATCTCCTCTCCTTATTCCTATTGATACAATATTTCAAATTTTGAATTATTTTTAGGGTGGTGATTGGCGCTCCAGAAATGTCTGATTCCACAGCTCGTTACGATTATCGGGGTGGAGCTGTATTTTATTGTGATGCCGAACAGAACGATTCGTGCCGACAAATACCGCAGACAAGTAAGTGTTCCTTTTTTTTTTTTTTTTTTTCTTTTTTCTGCGTGGAAAATTATGCCAGTCATACCATGGACATATGCTGTACAGACAAGAAATTGAACTGGACAACCTATTCTTTTGTTATCATCAGTAGGAGGTGTATTGTGATGGATGAACTTTTTATTTTACTGGTTCATTCTTGACAAATGGTTCATTGAATTAGTTTCTAAGAATGATTCAAAGTCTGTTCCAACGAACCGGTACACAATTTTTTGAAGGGGGCAAAAACGTTACTTCACCTTGAACGCGCAGCACCCGCACGTTTGCTTGGTGAAGTTGACAACGCACAGTAATATTTCAGTGTAAACATACTGTACATTGGCACACCCTTTCCGCACTGTCAAGAAACAATAATTGCGGATTGCATGCTGTGCAGGTTAGTTGGAACAGCCATTACACGTTACACGATGATGGCTCCTCGTTGATGGCTCCTCAGTTCAGTTAGGTATGATTTAGCCAACTTTTCTCAAATTGCTGTTTTTATGAAAATCATCAGCAGGAAAAAAACTGCAGCGAAATTAATAAGCAACGCTGTTGCACAGCTTATGAAATACGATACAATTTTGCATATTACATGAGTACAAACGTCCTTTTATTTTTATTTTTTTGCCGACTACGTAGATTAAGGCTGGGGACCCTTTTATTGGCCCGGGAAAAATAATAGGAAGCGCGAGATAATGAGAGTGACAAAGCAGAATTTTAAAATGATGAGCAAGAAAATAAATTTTCCGCAGGAAAAAAGACAAGGAAAAAGAATATCATATTACTAGAGGACCAGGGCTGCTCCGCAGCAATAATAAAATCGCAAAGGCAAATAATTGGGGAACAACTGAGGTGAGGCTCTAAGTAATGCTTGATGGCTAATCTAGAGGTCATTCTGAAGAGAATACAAAAAAGAGAAAAAAAAAAGACAAAATGAAGCAAATCCGTCCAGTAGAACGCTCAGACAAACTCTGAAAGCGTTTTTTTCTCCCAAATTTTTTTAATATTATTGATTTATATTCTTATTTGTGATTGGTTGTAAGGGCAAGTATCAATAGGAATGCAACACGTAATGCTGTTCTCAATTCATACTAAAATTTATATGTTTGTTTGTGATTGGCTGAGAGGGCAAGAATCAATAGGAATGCAAGGAGTGATGATTGTAATGAAAACTGAAGTTGGATGTCCGCACTTAGCTCCGCTCTCGTGCATCCAATTAAAAATTGTAATAGCTCAATGGAAAGGTCCTGATCCACTGAGTGTTCGTAGACCGAAACCAATTCCCTAACTTAATCAGAACTGGATTTATGAGGAAAAGAGTGTATGCATACACTTACAAAAGACACGCAAAACAACATTTTTGAATATGACTTAAGAAATACAAAAAATTGATGAAATTGAAGTCATCTTGGCATCAATACCTTTCATTTGAAAAAAAAAAAAAAAATCGGTTGCATATAGATTATAATCCACGAGAAATTAATTGGCACACGTTGAAAATGACGAAAATCATCACTCCTCTGAGACAGGATGTCCAATTCTCCCCCTCTTTATTCCTTCTCCAGATTGTTATAAAGGGCACAAGCAATTGCCGAGTATGTATGCCATAAGGGCCCCTTATGCCGGCCTGTTGTGTACCGCGGCACCCACAAGCTAATCTCCCGGAGCAGAGCAAGTCTCCTATGCCCATCGTCATGCAGGTAACCCTGCATCCTTAGTTTTCGCTTAACCTCCAAAAACTGTATTTCAAAGCCCTGTAATTATTTATTATATTCGAGTTCAGAAGGGTGATAAGTAAATATTTTGGCGTATATGTGCTTTATAGAAACCTTTGCTGTATGCCCTCCAGCTTATCTGAATATATCTTAAGAACAGGGTTATGCTACTAGACACCGCACAGATGATGTAAGAAGACTTAAACGCCTCGAGCCGGGCGACTTGATGTAGTGCAGAAGCACCCAACATTTTTCTTTTTCTCAATGTAAAATTAGCATGTTTAATTTTCTTATACAGGGACCACGACGCTGGTCGTCTTCCCTCTCGTCATCAAATAATGTGAAAAATATTGGAAAATGTTATATAATTGTAAATAACAGTGCTAATAAAAAACCATATTAAGAAAGAAAGAAAAAAAAAGAAAAAAAAAAAAAAAAAAAAAAAAAAAAAAAAAAAAAAAAAAAGGTTCCATATCAACGCTCCGAACTCCAAGTGTGATATTGTACAAACGAAGAGGAATAGTATCAGGAAAGTGCGAATAGTTTTGAAATCCCTGGTATTTCTAATAACAAAGCAGCCTAAAGCTTTCTTGCACTTGGATATTTACCTCGCTGATCGAGATGGTGATCAAAAGCCAGAGACTTGTCCATTTGAACACCAAGATCGCGCACATGTTTAGCCACCCGCAAACCAGTACCCTCCATCGTATAACTGTAGTTTATTACATTCATCTTTTTACAAGTGAAAGTTATTTGTTCACACTTCTGTATATTAAAAGGCAGACGATTCACCCGGCTCCAGGGGACCATCTCATCCAAATCCACCTGTAACGCCAATGCGTCGGACTGTTTCCTTACTGGTTTGAGCAATTTGACGTCGTCTGCATACAAGAGAATCTGTGAGGAGGACTAGACTTCGGTAAATATCATTTATGAATAGAAGGAACAGAAGGGGACCCAGGTTTAGATCCCTGAGGGACTTCCAACGGACAGCCGAATAGCTCCGATTCGTAGCCCTTGTACCCGACGTACTGAAATCTATTTCCCAGATACGAGGTAAAAAAATGTATCATTTTTTCGGAGAAGCTCAGAAGTCTCATCTTTTGCAACAGGATTTGATAGTGAACTTTATCAAATGCCTTCTGGAAGTCTGTACAAATTGCATCTACCTGCTCCCCTCTGGCAAATGATGACATTATGTATTCAGTAAAAGTTACTAGGTTAGTGATGACACTCCGTAGTTTGAAGCAACCATGCTGGTAGGGGGAGATGCAATTTTTGATCCATTATTTTAGCCAGGGTTGATAACAAGAATATCGGCCTATGATTTCGAATATCATCACTGTTGTCACTCTTTGGGACTGGTGTAATCCTTGCGATTTTCCACAGATCTGGGAAGATGTTAGATGTAATACTAAGGTTGAATAAGTATGTAAGGGGTTCCACTGAGTAGTCCTTACATTCTTTGTAAATGTAGGCCGATATCCTATCAGGTCCCATTGCTCTTTTAGGTTTCAATCGCTTAAGGGCTCCAACCATCCGATGTTTCCGTATTTCTGATATATTAATCACACTGTTAGCAGTGACCGAGATATTTTGATCCGATAGGGAGCCACCTAGACTGTCGCGTACATAAACAGATGAGAAGTGCCGAGCAAAATTAGTTACTATTCCATTTGTATCTGTGACATGACAGTCTGCCCATCAAAGACCTTAATATCCGTCGTATTTCTCGTTGATTTTTTCTGATTTACAAACTTCCAAAAGGCATTTGGATTGACCCCCAGATTTTCCTCTGTTTTGCGTGGATATGCAAAGTAGGCTCTTCAGATTTGTTTCCTAGAGGTTGCCCTAAGGGACCGATACTTGGTGTCTTCGCATTGACCTCCTTTTTTCCTGTGCAGTTCAGGTCGGTCTCTCTTTTTAGCCTTAATTGTATGTATAATCTCTGATGTAAACCAAGGTGAGTACCAATGATGTCTCATGTATATGAGCGATCCTTGTTTATCACTTTTAAAACTAGGTCTACTCTTTTGTTTTCCTGTTCCCCATATCTTGTGCAACATTTTTCCCCCTATGCTGTTCAATATTCCCCTAAATCAAGCAGCTTTTTTATTTCTATCATTTTCATTAATTGGACCGTGCCAATTGTATGACTTCGGCAACTGAACATGTAATCACATCTCAATGCTGTTACAGACGGTGTTATTATTAATGTTTTGTCAAGCCACTCGACCTAATATACGAGTACAGTATACTAGATCAATACTAGGCTAAGAATAATGCGGAAAAAGATTATTGAGCTCTTCTATTTACTTACATTTTGTAGCTGGAAAAAGAAGGTATTACTATTATCTGTAGCAAGGTTGACAGAGAGAAGGAAGCACTTCTGGATGATTTTTTGGGGGGAATTTATATCACAGCATTTAATTAGAATGTTATTACAGTAAACGAAAGAAACAAACATTAATTAGAACGACAGGATAGCAGTACCTATTTAAAATATTCAGCATTATCAAAATATATGTCCAACAATATACACATAAGAAATAAATCAACAGTAGAATGACAAATGAGCATTAGGCTATTAAAATACGTAATTATGTCGAGCGACGTATGAAATAATCCGACATTAGAACGACGCAGTAGCATAAAATTTAGGAGGGGGCGCTTTTTGCTTTGGTAGGTCTCTCCCTCTTCCTTTTTCGCCCAAAAGGAATATTTTTCGCTTTAACGGGGGCAGCACCGAGCTTTAGTCTGATCATTAGGCCTAATAAATGCTTGTAAGTTGTATGCTCGAAAAAATAGAGGCAGGAGTACGGTGAATTATTGGCGCAATGACGATTGAGTTGAATTTTCCACATCTCGTTTCTATACTCAGCTAATTCGTGAAACAATTTTCCAACTTTCTTTTTTACAGTTGACGGAACATCTGTTTGAAACACGTACAACATACACATTTGTATTTAAAGACAATTCATAATCGTTCATTCTTTCATTTTTTCAAACTTTTTTCATCGCTTCATTATGCTTTTCTAATGTTTGTCTGTTATAGGTACTGTGCTCTCTCAACTTTTTCACTGACTGTTACATCATTTTGCTCTTCTAATGTTCGCAGGTTACTGTGGAATTACTCTTTTTTAATGTCCTGATAAATCATACCCGATTTCTTCTCCTTCGGAGGATAATAGCCTAGTGTTATGTCTTAGAACGGGGGTATTCAATTAACAACCCGCGGAGTCACCGGGAGTGGCCCGCGAGAGACATCGATGAATAATATTGAAAATATGAAATGTCACTTTTCGCATCAAAATTGTAATAATTTTGGTTAGGTATTTATTTATTTATTTATTTATTTATTTTTTTTTTTGCGGCCCGGGCGCCTGACCAACCAGGAAACGTGGCCCGTGATGAAAATCAATTGAATACCCTCGTCTTAGGATGTGCACCTGCGATCAAGGAATTGAGAGTTGGCCAGCTCCGGCGGGCAAGGTTTTTTGGCTTACCGCGTCCTTAGCGCCTGAGGTGTCTCGGTAAATGGGAGCGAGTGTATTATTTTCAATTTGGACTAGTTTGTTGAGTGAGATTTGAAGTTAGACCCGTAAGTGAACAAGAGTGGAGTGGGGGGTGTATTTGATTGTTAATCTATGTGGAGAGTTTGAAGCGTGAGGGAAAGAATGATGAAGGGTTGCCCGATTGATGTTTCAATGTTTGTTTGGCTTTTCAATATAAATTGTTTTCCGGATCGTCTTTGTAGCTGGATGATTTATTGCGTCTGCGGAGTTCGAGCAATGCGCGGCAACTTACAGGCAACATGACGCGTTCAGTTTTCAAGACATCAATCATATTATACATGAGTACGCACACAGAAGAACAATATAGGAGTTAATTTGCGGTATTGTTCAGAATTATGCCTCCATTTTTTAATCGAACTCGCATCAACTAATGAAAAACTGCGACTTTACCTTCAACGTTAGTCCAAAACTGAGCCAAGCAAAATGATGAGAGTTTGAGCTCCACGTAAGGCGCTAGAGGTATTCTTGCTCGATGTAAACAAACATTGCGGGATGTTCCCGTCCGAAAATAGAAGTGGAATTTACACGTGAAGTCCACTTCATTTTCCGGATGGAAACATCCCGCGATGTTTGTTTACATTGTTTGAGCAAAAATACGTATACCTCTAGCGCCTCACTCCACAACGTGATAATGTGACTCAGTAATACTTAGTAGGTACTTACGGTATCAGAAAATACTAAATCCTTATCAATAATAAATATTATACAGTCGACAATCAAGTTATGCATCATTCATTTCAAAGACCAAGAACTAACAATAAGAGCAAAATTACATCAGAAAGAATAATGTTTTGTGTACGGTCTAATAAAATAAGAGATATGGCAATCAAAAAGTTGTGATGTAGACGGGGGTAAGAACGTCTACAAGAGCACATAGACTCAGGGATTATGCTTATCCCGGCCGTAACAAAGTAAGATTCAAATACTGGTGAAAGGTGGTAAAAGTCTGCTACTTACTCGTTTGGTGGAAATTTAGATAACACAATAATAAATCTGAAAAGGGGAAGAAAGAAGACACTAAAATAAATACCTAACTAAACTAATCACAAGTCAAATTATCCTCGCACGAACCGAAGACAATCCGAGAGTGATTAGGAGGAGGGGGAGAGCAAGACTGCGAAAGCGAACCGTAGTTCGTTCCTATTGACCACGAGTAATCCCTCACCAGGGGAATCTCCTTTGTCCGAGAACTAGCTCATTAATCGGTAGAGACTGATGGGACTCGAAATCTCCAGGGACGCGGATCGCGCGGCAACTACCGGACTGGTAACCGCTTTGCTTCACACAATTTGGGCCTACAATAAACCGAAAGATATGAAAGAACTGAATGGAAAAAACCGAGACTCTTCGTTAGGTCAGAACTAAAAAACGTTTCTCATCTGCGCTAACGGGAGGTCAATGGGACACTAGAGGCGTTCGGACTATCTCTAAAACTGACGGATCAAGTCAGGAGTGAACGACAAGACGTCTACGAGATCAAATAATAAAAGAGAGATTTAGATAGCCGAAAAAGTATAACTATGGCAGATGAGACTTATGAAAAATTCCCTATATTCACTGTTGCCAAGCAAGGATTCTCCGGGACTCGTGGATCGTAAACCTGAAATGAAGAATGAAGGCAGCCGCAGAATCCGCACCGATAGTGCAGGAGGACTTTCGATCTAGGAACACCATCATGAACGGCTAACGTGAGCATGCACATCGACCTGCAAATATCTCACTCTACTATTTCTTTCAGTTGAAGAAAACGATTGTAAGCGGGACTGATGTATTAAACGATATTCGAACACAAATAATATGATCACATAACATATAAATATGATTACGTGTACGTTACCGCTACAACGATGAGATATGCGTAAAGATGATGGATCCGGTGATGCGGCACACGAAATATCTCCCACTGATGGGCCACTCAACATGGCTTGGAGATACGGCTAGTCGAAACGGATCTTGCAAATGAGGATCGCTCATTTGGCCGGGGGTTTAGACACTCGTACTAGATGATCCCAAAACTATACGATGCCCCTCCCTGGGTCACGGATTTTTGGGGAGACTCGGTTTCTTGCACCCGAGATCTCAATTAACCTGATTGTACCGCTCCCTCGGCGCTCATCAACCGCGCAAGATGATTGGTTGGCTTATACTCGTTGCCTCTGGGTTGAGTCTCGATTCTGTGAAATGAATGATTTTTCCTCGGTTGGGTCAATCCCTCCAAACCGCACAATACGTGACGAAAAACTATCCACTAACACTACGAAGTTTTTATCGCACTTCACATTCACTCGAAAAGGGAACTCGCGAGCAAAGTTTTTCTGCGAAGTCGAACGGAGTCGAAACGTAGCGACCACTACACATACCACTACGGCACCCGTATGCTGTGAATCGACTAATTTGTTAAGCGCGCGAAAGCTTCGCACATCAGAACGAAAAAGCAGCCGGATGAGCGTAATCGTGTTCCCACTACCCGCACTGCGTTAGGGGTAGAACGAATAGCGACGCTTGACTGCGAACAACCAGGCATCGGGGAAAGGAAGGAACACGGCCGTGAACTGGTTCATGACCATATATGAAAAAGGATAAAACAAATTTAAAGGAGGAGAAATTCACGCAGCGCACCGGCATTCGCGGGTACGCGCGGAACGACAGCTAGGAAAAATTGAATAGGTATGCGATAAGGAATAGATTACAGCACGAAAAGAAAGAACACGAATTTACACTCGTAACACATACTCTCCTAACGCGACGACGCTCGATAGGAACCGTGGTTACTTCACAAAGTTGGCATCCTCATTCTCATCTAAATTTTGGAAAAAAGAAATTTGTCTTTCGCCATGTTGGACTTTTCCGCCAATTCCATACTGTTGTGGATTACTGACGCGCCGCGTCCGCACCGTCTTACTTCTCCTAAAAATTCTTACCTTTCAAACTTGTAACTTAGCTATGTGCTCTACTTTTTTCTGCGCGCACTTCGCGTAGGTAGTCTGTTCCATCTTTTATAAACGCTTGTTCTTCGGTTGTGTGCCACATTGAGTTGTGTACTCCCCACATTTTCTACGGTATATTTTGAATCTTGATTAAATAATAAATTTGTAGCTGTGTGCTGCAAACTAATTTTCTTTCCTCAACACATGCCAACATTTTCATCTTTTCACGCATGCGTGAAAGCCTACTATATTATACTCGTATACTGTATAGTTGAAATAATGTATGGAAACAAATTGATGAACGATCCTTTTGTTTAGTTTACAATGCAATGATTGCGGCTACTTGTATATACGTATCCTACGCTTATTTTTTTAGAAGCAGGAACATTGAAATACTGGAGAAAAGAGGGAAAAAAGCAGAATCGAACAAAGAGATATATTTGTTGCGACGATTGTGAGACAACGACCACGTAAACGACAAGATACAGAAGTCGAACAGTTCTTGAACAAACGAGAAGGTTATGGAGGGGAAGACAAACAAATGAACAATAAATAAAATATCATCTCTCAACAATTCTTTTGGAATGTTTTACAATGGAGGATTGCGTTTAGAAAAATATCGACGCGACGTTATATTTTATAGACTATTTTGTACTTAAATTAGGTACCGACTGATGCACGAAGTAAAAGTATTTTTTTAAACACGCATCACAAGAGGACCTGGGCTTGCTCCGCAGCAATAATAAAATGTGAGCTGTGTTTTAAGATCATATTAGAGGATATTGGGTTTTGTTCTTCACAAAGACTAATATTCAAGTACCAGGAGTATAGTTATTTTAGTAAATTTTATGAGAATTAATCAAAAACCTCACCTAACCTAACCAAACCTGTCTGGCCTTGGTACTAATTGGTGGCTGATGATTGGTTGATGTAGTTGCGACCTATTTTTTGAAGGGGGTACGGCCCCCCAACCCCCGACGACCTTTCGCATTGAGCTACATTTTTTCTAGCTGATGGAGGGAGCCTGCTAGTGTAACCTAGAGGACATCACGTTGAGGTTGGCTTACATCGACTTCCATCACATACACCCGCCATCATCTCATACACGTATACACAAAGCAGCTTCTTGAGTGAGACTTGAGGTGAGACCTGTGAGTTAATAAGATTTGGGTTGGGTGTACATATAATTATTTTGTTTGTTAGTGTATCTGAGAGTTTGGAGCGTGAGGGATGGAATGATGAAGGGATGACTGATTGATTGATGATTCGATGCTTATTTTGCTTCAATATTCATTTTTTTTTTTTTTTTTAGTTAAATAAAATGATTTTTCTTCGTGGTGACGAACAATAATACAGAATAAGAAATGAATAAGGCTTTGATCACCACTATAATTGAAACTTTATTAGAACGCAACGTTTCGATACCAACGGGTATCTTCTACGGGCACATACTGAGGTCAGTATAAAGTAAAGATATATTCTACTCAAAGGAGGTGAGAAAGTTTCAATTATAGTGGTGATCAAAGACTTATTCATTTTTTATTCTGTATGGTTTCTTTAGGATTGTCTTTGTAGCTGAATTTTCAGATGAAGAATATTGATAATATGGAGTTTGCGGAATATTGTAGTGATGAAAGACAATTATTTACGAGTGGATGAAAAAGAAAAGCGGCTGGAGTCCGTAGTACATATACGGTAAACTAGACCAATATACTAGGCTAAGAATATCGTGCAGAAAGAAGTAATTGCGGTGTCTCATTGATTGGAATATTATTGAGCGCGATTTAGGTTCGACCCATGAGTGAACTCAACTCGGATGTAATGTATTTTCCTTTTTTGAAGGGTTTTTTATTTATTAATCGAAGCTTGAGAGAAGGAATGGTGAGAGGTGGACTGATGGGTGATACAATAATGCTTGTTTGGTTTCGATATTGATTTTTAGTGAAGCCAGTAGTTGAAGGTGACCATGAATCAAACCACTCAGCTCAAAATGAAGTATACTAAACCAATATTGGGGTAGGCAAAATGTATAGGAAGGAGTAGTCTAATTGTGAAGATCTTATTCATTTTTATCGACCTTTTTTAGCTCGAAAGATGAGATATTACACCCATGGCAAGGTTGACGACAGGAGGAGGGGTATTAGATTTTCTCGACATTTTCGAGGTCCTAGATCACTTCCAATTCGCGTTAATTTAAGGTTTTCTTATTTATTATGATAATATAGGCCTACATTTGGACTACGAAGTTTTTTTCGTTGGCGGATCTCCTTAAAACTATACTTGGATGTATTCATTTCGAGACTCCAGCAAGTTACAGTCTGATATTTGAAAGTGTGCGCAGCTACAACTTGTTTGAGGATCGGATGAGCTTAATTGATATGTAGTAGTAATTCATCCATGTGTTGTTCCTGATTAACCTGGTGAACAATTTTTTTCACATGCGTAAATTGAAAATTTCTTTTCCCATGATGATTCATGGCAGTTCAGTTCATCGTTCCAAACATTTGTCGACTTCTTTAGAAAAGGAGTAAGGTGCCGAGAGAATGAATAAAATTCATGAATTTATTGTTGGTTGCAATAATTCTTTTAATGAGTTTTGGGAGTTTTAATTAGTCAAAGGAAAAGTCGTGTACCATTCACGCGACTGCGTTAGCTGTGTTTTTCCATTGCTGCCGCGATAAAATGAATCCGTGATGCAATTCAATTTAAGTAATAATACTGTACATCCAGATGTAGATTTAATTTGGGTAGGAGTGCAAAGTGGGAAGATGGAAATTTTATATTCATACGGCTGCGCTTTGTTTAGTACATACATGCCAAGAACAGTGTCAAATTGTGGCTCTATTTGTGATATTGCAACTTTTCAGTATTTTGATGGAAAGCTCGCGGCGTACAGTTTTCGGACCTCTGGTCTAGTTACTAAAAAATTCATCGGGTAGTTTTGGACGAGTTCGGCGGACAAAAAGATCTTATGAATATTAATAAAAAATTATGAATAATTAATGAATAAATATAATTATGTTAACGCTAGAGTATGAAATCCATTATTGTATGGATGAACTAGCTATTAATTAGGTCGTTAGAGCATATAATTTTGCCTATTTATATGTTCTAACTAGCTAATTTATGAATTAACGAAGAAGAAACAGTTAATGCATGAATGAATAACATGAGGGTGTCACCCACCCCTGCTGAAGGCAACGACGCTCAGATACAAATTCTCCCAATTCTGTAGTAAGGGATAAATGTTAGCATTGCAATACCAGAGGTATAGATTGAGGGAAAACAGATGCACCTTCTATGCTGGCATGCGTTTTGGAGATCATGGTAGATAATCTTAGATTTGGGACACGCAGTGGTATGTATTAGCTAACATGCCTGTACTTACAATCGCAATTTGGTTTATGCAGAGAAAAATTTGTCGACGTATACAAAGTACCTGCTACATCATCGTTAATCTCACTACGTGCGTGCGTATACAGCCGCCTTTTCACAATTGCCGAATGCAGCCTAGGGCTTTGTAAAGTCTAATTGCACCACTAAGTGTTCAAAGAGTAAAAAAATGAGGTGTGCGTGCCGAAAGAAAGGCTTGCTTTGTAACTCTCAACACCATAACCGCGTAACTCCTGCCTTCCTGCCTGAATAAGTAGTGATTTGATGATTCGTTATTCTGCAGATTTATTTTTTGTAAAATTTGTTTTGTTGTGCATTCGCATGATCTGAAATTTGAGAATGTATTTTTGTCTTGAACTGACGCGACTTTCAGCTTTTCATTTTATGTTGACGTAGGTAATACATATGAGGAGCGTTTTTCCAAAACTCGTTAAATCCATTTAGCAAATTTTTCAGGAAGAATAAAAAACTACCTCTCTCTATTTGTCACAGTGCAGTGAGAGATAATGGCAATGTGTGAATGGTTATATAGGCCTAGTAGGAGTAGATGGTCGTCATACATGAGTACAAAAATTGGCATCCACGTGCGCGCATTGGTTCATTTTAGCTTGTGAGGCTGCGCCAAAGAGGTACAAATTTTGGATTTGACGAGTTTTGGAAAACTAATTCATCTTATTTACATGTATTGATGTCCAAAGAATATTGAAACAGGGTGCTAAAATAACACGGCTCATATATCTTAGACGCATAGATAGTGGTGCCAAAAATTATTTGACATTTTTATATGTGATGTATTACTTGTATAAAACGCTAAAAACGCTAATATCTCAATTTTGAATAAAATGGATTTGACGAGTTTTGGAAAAACGCTCCTCATGTAAAATTCAATAATTTTTGCTTCATGCAGTTGCAATAAGTAATAATATTTTGTTTTTATATATTTTAGCTAGGTACTTACTAGTTAATATTGTAAAGAGAATATCGCTTTAAATACCTACTCTAACTAAAATGTCTCGTCATTACAATTAATCCTTAGTTAGATCATGCATTAACTGAATTTCCCCTCTCTAACGCTAACATACTTATATTTAAGGAAACCGGATGTAGGTAATTCACTTTCCATTAGAAAAAGTCGCTAAAAAGAGGCGAAGCGAAAATAAATACCTACATAATTATTATTATCGTGGTTGAAAATAATTGTGTAGTATATCTACTATACGCAAGAATCGCGGAAAGATGAGAAATTGAGTGATTTCGCGTTACAAGCTGATGGCATGGCGAGTAATAAAAGCGGAAACTTTTGAAAGAAAACGAGGCTGATCGATTCGACCGAAGTCAACAATTTACTAGTAAAGAAAAAGTACAACCTCAACCTTGGGCGTACAGCTTTTTCTGTATTTATTCTTGTAAATGATTAAGTACAATTACATTTACATCTATTTCTCCTCTTCAACACGGAGGATAACAAAACTTTCATACAGTCGCTCAATACGTTGGGTAGGTCCATGCGCCTAAAACTACAAAATGGATTTAAAATACATAATCTTTGTAAGGGAAGTGTGCTTCGGGACGTCTGATACCTATACTACTGTACACTATACCGGTATACTATCCTCGGTGGAAGGTTAGCTGAGTATCCTGTACATTAGGCCTAGTATAATGAAGGAGGCTCAATATCAAACTTACGTAACTACCATAAATTTATACATTCATCTACTGTATACCTCAAAAGCTACAGCACAAAAGCAATTTTGAAAGTGACCGTGCACGCGAGGTGTACTCGCAGATTTTTAGATCGGGTGATGAGAATTCTGAAAAAATTTCCGAATCCGATAATGTGGGAGAGCGTTCGTGGATTTAGTTATTAGGAGAAGGGTTCCGCAAAAACACGAAATAAACTTTCCAAAATTTCAAATACATACCTACTTTTTTAAATTTATTTTCATTGAAGCAAGATGATGGTAGAAGAAACTGATTCATGTAGAAATCCGACGTATCACTCGTACGCCTCGTATGATTGAAAAAAATTATTCCCTTGGAGAAGGATTTGATTTACTGATAATTTCCTAACGATCAATTGTCTTATTTCGCATTATACGCGCAAGAGTTTGTACATTGATGCGCTTGTTAGTCTCTAATGTCATGTAATTATGTACCGTACTTAGTTAGTACTGTACTTATATGAGCTGTTCGTTCATACACGCGCCTCGTATAATTTAGTATGATAATTTTTGTGCATTTGCGGTACCGTATGCTATAACCATTGTATTTTGTCTTATATTTTATGCAGGTTATCAGAAACACAGTAATCACGACAAGTTTGACAACAATACTAGACAATGGCTCGGTGCAACTATTCGTAGTTCCGGAGAAAACGGAGTGATTTTGGTGAGGAATATTCTGCTACAAAAATATTGATCGCCGTCTTGTTTTACCGTGTACGCGATTCGTTCATTGTTGATATTCTAATTTTTCTTACTAAAGAGAAGTAAAACGTATTTAGGTACCTATTATTATGTTGTATAAAATTATATTATTATGTTATCGGCAAATTATGAAATCTGTCATCATCTCATGAAATGCGACTAGTCATTTCATAAAATGACAAAATTGCTCATTTTCTAAGCGTCATTTTATAAAATGACAAGAGCGAATTAGGCAGATTACTTATACGTATACTCGTATACATATTATGACTCATGGTCTTCCAAACAATGAAATAAGGAACAAAGTAGGAAGTCCGGACGATGGGGAGGGTGAATTATATTAACAGTAGTTCTGAAATTTTGCAAGAAGTGATACAAATCATCACTGCGCTTGCCGACGCGACGCGACGGAAAGCGCTACTTTGTAACAGCGAGTGTCAAAGCAGCATTTCTTGCACAAACAAATGAGTTGTCTCGTTTTTTAGGGTCGGCCTGGTTCTACAAGGAAGGCCGACCGTTCACTATTTTCTTCTTTGTATCATTCAAGAGTCGGATCAGTTAAGACGCTCACGTCATGCGTCATATCACGGACGTCATGTAATGTAAGTTACATCAGTAGTCCACAGGACAATAAGTTGTGGGTATTTTTGTATTATAGGGTGGTGTATTCGAAAATTCGCCTATTATTATACTAATGTTGAACTAATGTTTCATTTTTCACTGACGCGTTCTTTTTTGTTAAGTAACTCAAACTGACTTTATACTAGAGAAATTATTCATGACGTTAAATTTCTGACCCCTTTTATCAAAACTAATGACTATCCTTACGATTTTATTTACTCAATATTTGATGTTAACAATATTTAATTTTGATGTAAGTACTATCTTTCCCCCCCGCCCTCCCTTCTCCTGTTATAATTTATCTGCAATTTCATGCATTTTTAGTTCCATTAAAAATGAACTGTCCTTATTTCACGATGTGTCTATTGTTCAGTCAGGTAGCAGTTTATAAAATGCCTAGGCGAATTATACTGTACATACTTTATATTGCGTTTTCACAATTTGCCTAAAAATGATTATCTCTAGTCATTTCATAAAATGACGGAATTTTATAATTTGCCGGTAACATATATAATATGTATACCTACGTCAAGTTCAATTACCGAACCTGGTCACTGAGCGAGAAAAGAGCTCTCATAATACAAAGCGTATTGGAAGTCACAATTTATTCAGTACGCTTTATGAGCTGGCAATTTTTTTGCTCAATCATTAGCGCAGTGCAGTGGCCAAAATGAATTGCACGCAAACGCGTCATGAAGAGGTCCCTTGTCCACAATACGATCACACTTGAAATTTTTGTGCTATATGTTGAGAATAGTGTTGATGGAGGTTGGGAAGTACACTGAATTTCTCAATCGTAATCTTTCCAAAATCGACTGACAAAGAACAATGAGAAACCACATCGAAATAAGTCTCTCATCTTTAAAAGTACCGTTGGCGGCCAAAAATTTGAGGTTGATCCGTTACAGTGAGTACGGCTATGGATCCATACGCGTGTAATAAGTATAAGAGAAAGATGAAGTGGGAACCTACGATTGAAATACCTTAGCCTACTTATTGGTACACGATGAAGAATATTGTGCGAAATTTCGAGTTGTACGAGACATCATTTTTAAGAAAAGTACACTTTTCAGTTGAAAAACTTTTTATGTACCGGTAATTACCTTTGACAAAACCCTACTTCACCTTGGTTGCGCCTCGCAAGAACGTTTTTTTCCTCGTTATAGCTAAGCTACGTCTTCCATATTTGAAATAATGTTGCCAAAATTCATTACAAGCGTATAACTTTGCTGAAATATAATCAGAGGTGTGAACTGTGAGCACATTGTACTTCCGACAACGTATGTTATGTGCCAATACAAATTTCTCACGACGCGTATCAATTACCCCGTTCGTTACTTTTGGCTCATGCGGCAGGAAATCTTCTTGTTCGACCGACCGCATGTTGCAGAAAAGAGAATTTTCCATTATACATTGTGTGCATTTCATTTCATATTATACTGTATACCCTTGAGCAAAAAATATCACCCATAATTCGCGTGCTGAGTAAATTCTGACTTCTCATCCGCGTACGTTTTATGTTATAAGCACATTTTTCGGTCAGAATGACCCAATCTCGAATAACGAGGTATAGCTAATTGTTAATACAAAATTATTTTAGTATCGTCAATTCCTTGCACAAAACAATTCCTACAAAACAAATACCCTTGAATAGAATGTCGTCATCCAAATAGTTCAACTCGTATTAATAGTATACGTATACAATCATATAATTTTTTTATATAATTTATTTATTATATGGACTATCATTTACGATATTTACATATAAAAATCATATAATACTCGTATTTTTTCTTGCCATTTTTCATTCACAGACTTGCGCACCTAGATATTTTTGGTTCAGACACAACGGAAATAGTCAAACCAATAGAGATCCGGTAGGAACGTGCTTTTTATCCAACAAAAATTTCGCCAATTTTGAAGAATTTTCTCCGTGTCGAAACAGTAAGTATTTGATGATGTTTTTCAATTTTCCTCACTTCAAGTCTTCAAGATAAAATAGCTGTTGGTAAAATTTCATAAAATACGATGTATCGTTTAGAATTTGATTGTCTGCAGTCTGACCCAGATTCCCTGGCGGGAGGAAAGAAATACGCACCTTTCTCCCCCCCCCCCAAAAAAAAAAAAAAAAAAACAGAATTTATGAATAAACAAAATAATACTGTACTATTCGAACAAAGCGAGAAAGAAATTGTTTAGGACATTGAAATGATCTCGTACTCTCAAAGATTTGCGCAGGGCAAAGCTTTTTTTTACAATTATGGATTTTTCAAGTAAGTATGTATATGTTACCGTTAGAGTGTAAAATCCATTAATGCATGAATTAACTAGCTATTACATGTAATATCTATTTCGACAAGTTAAAGTATATAATTTTGAGAACTTACTTATATGCTTTAACTAGCTAATGTATGCATTAATAAGGAAGGGCTAGTTCAAGTATTAATTGAGGGTGGTTGTCTTTGCGATTCGATATAAGAATGAATGAAAAAACTGTACAGAAACGCATAGAGGAATTTCATGCGTTTCTGTACAGTTTTTTCATTCATTAGTCTGTTCAAGTACGTATGCAACAATTAGGATTGAGTTGACGATTTACCGCGTGTTAAAATACAAAGAAAACTTGGTTGATGTACTGTTACCTTACGCGCTTTTGACATTTTGTCATTATCAAGCGGACGACCGAGTTCAACTGAAACGACGAGGTAAACGAGGATAAAAAAAGAAGGAACTCTTTGTTACAGTTGAGATAAATTTTCTATTTTCGCTTGTGTAATGGAGGGTAAAGAGAATAACCTCTATCAACTTGGTACAGTTAGTGGTGTTCTGAATTGTCATTTTGCGCGATCTCAATTTGGATTAGCCTATGTGATGAAAAATTTGTTGAAATAGAGAACATACCGTAACCACAACATTAATCTCACTTCGGACAGCCGCTTCCTCACAGGCACTTAGTGGGGGCCAAGGTTTTATTTGATGCGATTGCACTACCAAATGTTCGACGGGTAAAAAAACGAGGTGTGTGTGTGTGTGTGTGTGTTGAAAGAGAGGTGTGCTAGCTGTAATTCGCGCTGTCATAACAGCAATACATGCGAAAATAAATGAATGAATTTGATTCAGTTTTCTTTGACGCGATATTGAACGCCTCTTGATAATGTATAAACTATCTAGTGATTTTATACATTCACTAGTTCATGTGTAAGTATAAAAATTATTATATTATACTGGAGGACCAGGGCTGCTCCGCAGCAATAATAAAATGTGAGCTGTGTTTGATCATATTAGAGGCAATTGGTTTTGTTTTTCACAAAGACTAATATTCGAGTACAGGAGTAGTTATTTTTAGTAAAATTTATGAGAAATAATGAAAAACCTCTCCTAACCTAACCAAACTTGTCTGGCATTGGTACTAATTGATGGTTTATGATTGGTTGATGAAGTTGCAACATAGTTTTTGAAGGGGGCACGGCCTCCCAACCCCCGACGACCTCTTGCATTGAGCTACATTGAAAAGATTTCATCATTTTTTTTAAATAGCGATAGGATGCCTATTATTCTAACTCTAACATGCTGTTCCCTATTCATACTAAAATTTATATGTTTGTTTGTGATTGGTTGAAAGGGCAAGAACCAATAGGAATGCAGGGAGTGATGATTGTAATGGAAACTGAAGTTGGATGTCCGCGCCTAGCTCCTCTCTAGTGCATCCAATTTAAAATTGTAATAGCTCAATTGAAGGGTCTTGACCCACTGAGGGTTCGTAGACCAAAACCAATTCCCTAACTTAATCAGAACTGGACTTATGAGGAAAACAATGTATGAAAACACTTATACCAAAAGACACTTGAAACAGCAACTAAAGTTGGATGTCCGCGCCTAGCTCCGCTCTAGTGCATCCAATTTAAAAGTTTAATAGCTCCATGGAAAGGTCTTGATCCACTGAGTGTTCGTAGACCAAAAACAATTCTCTAACTCAATTAGACCTGGACTTATGAGGAAAAGAGTGTATGCAGACACTTACAAAAGACACGCAAAACAACATTTTTGAATATGACTCTTAAGAAATACAAAAAATTGATAAAATTGAATGGTCCTTGCGTCATTTAGACATAGACATCAATACCTTTCATTTAAAAAAAAAAAGAAAAAAAAAGAAGCAAATCGGTTGAGTAGAACGCCCAAACGAACTCGGAAAAGATTTTACAAATTTTTTTAATATAGGGCGATTCCTCTCAACACACACATATGCAACGCATTTCCGTCACTACTCGGGAGAACTCGTCGTCGGGTTCAGCGAGAAAACGCTCCATAAGAAATAATGTATTTTTGTCGACATTAAAATACTCGTTTTCGATGAAAGATTGAAAATTTTGTGGCATGTAATACATGAAAAAAAAACTTTGAAGCTTCCTCAATAAGGTGTTGAAAGCGTTTCATCTGAAATGGCCTCTATCTGTACTAAATAACATGAAATTCATGACTCCCTTTTTGAAAACTTCGCGTAACACGGATTTTCAGAAGAGAGCTTCTCGTCTGTCGTTTTGTACACTCACCGTTCCTGTTTCTGTTGATCGTTCAACCGGGTTTTATTTTGCGGGTCAACGATAATTTCGAATCACGTGTTCCATGGAACATCCTCTCGAATTTCGATGTGATTCAAATTTGAGATGTACAATCGTTTTTCTTCTCCAATTTATGTAATTATTGTATTTCATATTGTCGTGCGTTGTTATTGGAATCTTTTCGTTTGAATTATTAGTTTTCACAGCATAATGTGTTTATTTGATTGTGCGTAACGTGAGAAGAAATTTTTCATTTTTGAACGTTCCCAACACTTCAACATTCTTGAGTGGCTGCTGCCACAATTCAAGAATGTTCCCAATACGTAGCTGTACAGTACCGGAAGTGTACAAAAGATATTCGCAAAAAGTCGAATCCATAAAGGTTGATCCTTACTTCCTATGGGAAAGGGAGTTATTTCGAGAAAAATTTACGAAATTGAACGTCGTTCTATACTCGGAAGAGAATTACGATCGTACAAGGCCTTGGAAGCATAAGTACAACTTCTTCAGAAGTGGCTGGGTATCGAATGTATGTTCCGCTGTCATTAACAACCGAAGATTTGTAATGTGTGAGGTAGGTCATTGAACGAAATTTCATAAGTATGAATTATTGAAAGCTTGTGTCATCGCTATCTTTTCATCTGAACTATATTTTTGCTACATGGGTATAGGTTATGCACTCTCAGAGTCTCAACGATGACGCGCTCGTACCATGGTTGATTTTTAAACACCAAAATAAAGGTTGTAGATCTCAAATTCGGATCACGTCGAAATTCGAATGTTCCATTATTCGGAACACGTGATTGAAAATCGTTGATAAGGACCGGCAAATTAAAACCTGGTCGAACGATCCACAGAAACAGACACAGTGAGCGTACAAAACGACGCGACGTACGGAAAACTCTTGCCCGAAAATCCGTGTTACGCGAAGTTTTCAAAAAAGGAGTCATGAATTTCATGTCATTTAGTACAGATAGAGGCCATTTCAGATGAAACGCTTTCAACACCTTATTGAGGAAGCTTCAAAGTTTTTTTTTCATGTATTACATGCCACAAAATTTTCAATCTTTCATCGAAAACGAGTACTTTAAAAAGTTAACAAAAATACATTATTTCTTATGAAGCGTTTTCTCGCTGAACCCGACGACGAGTTCTCCCGAGTAGTGACGGAAATGCGTTGCGTATGTGTGTGTTGAGAGGAATCGCCCTATAGATTATATGCTTTCCCTAAAATGCCTCGTTATCATACATGTTGTAATAGGTAGGTACCTAGTTAATTCATATACATTAACTGAATTTTACGCTTTAACGGTAACATATAGGTATAAGGGTTGAGACGTGTGCTGTACTTTGTGTGTACGTGATTCCCTAAATTTTCAACTTCATTATCGTCTTTTTCTCTAGATCTTTTTCGTTTTCGTCTCTTTTCGTTTCATAATTTCTGTGTTTTGAAACTCCTAGTAGGTATTTATTTCCAATTATTCCTTCATTTCATCCATATTTTTATTACTTATTAAAATGTTTTTTTTTTTTGCATATCATCATCTTTTGGTTTGGTACAAGCCCTTTCCTGGTGTCAGTATTTAAAATTATCCTTTTCTTTGAAATCCCATACATATAACATGAGTTGAATACTTTGAATGACGACATTCTATTCAAGAATGTTTTTGGATGTACCTAATTAATTTCAATTTATTCTTCAGAAAATGGTTACGGCCACGGCAAGCAAGGTTCGTGCCAAGTGGGCTTTGGCGCGGCAATATCAAAGGTAAAGCATAATTATTTAAATCAGTTCATAAAATTAAACCTTTTTCCCCCTCTTTCGCTCTATCGCCGTTGTGTGTATGTTTGCTGTCTTTGTACTCCCACTTTTGTACCGGCGCGGCGGTTGGCTGTCACCTTCATCATCAAATTCAAAAAATATTAAATGCTCTTTTCATCGATGGAGCATGCGCAGATATATATGTGTTATCCGAATAATTTATTAAGGGTTTTAGCAGCGCATCCGTTCGTTCGAATTTCCATGGAACGAAGGAGAAAGGGGATGAGCTGAATTGTAAGTGATAACATGAATGTGGCGTTTGTTTCCGCTGGAAAGAAATTTTTATTGAATGACGCGACGGATGCTGATCCATTGCGGGAACAAGAGCCAATATCATTCTATCAATTTGTTGTGTTTTCCGCGAATGAATAATTGTACCTATGTCATTTTCTACACTTTTCTGTAATTTTAATGATATTTTAAGGCATTTTTGAACTTTGCCCCCACTCCACAATCCTTCCTGGCTACTCCACCCAGTCTTTTTTTTTTTTTTTTTTGTATTTAGATCAGTGCTGGTGTCCCGATACGCTGCTGTACGTATACCTTCAAGAAATTATTAAAGTATGAGATTGAAGATTATCGGTGTGGGGTGAGATTCAACGTCGTGAAATTAGCGTCTACTGCCAAAAAAGTTTTCTGAGACACTATTGATTTGTACATTTTTGATCGACCTTGAATATCCGGTTTCCAAAAGAAGCCTCGACCGACCTTGCTACACATAGAAGAAAAGGAAAAAGTTATATAAGATAGACGATGGTCCACGTTGCGATGAGTTGAGATATTGTTTTATTTCAAGAGTTCCGTGCACACGATCAAAAGTTCATTATGAGAATAGTTTAGTAAAATAATTATGGTTCAAAATAATCACATTTTCGAACGAAAAAAATTTAATACAAGAGGTTGATGTGAGAATTCGCTACTTAATTCGTAAAATGTCGGACTCGTTCGGCTGGTTTTCGCCATGATGATGATGATTCTTTTGTTTCGTGAGTGTTCTATACAGTAGGTATACTATACGGTACAATAAAAACCTGCAGGTACCTACTTGGATCAGTCGCTCGTGCAGCAGGCGTCATTGTACGCGAATATGATCGTGTGAATTTCGGTATCATTTTACTTGGCTGCGTGATTTATCAGCCCGAAATAAAGATCCAAATCCCCGAAAAGAATAAAACGTGTAATAATGATAAATTATTTTACACAAAATAAAAAATTGTGTCTCATAAAAAAAATTTTTACAACCGCGCAATAGAAATTGTCAAAACGAATGAAATAAAAACGAAAGAAATGTTAATATCATAGGCACATTCTGAAAAAGTTTGAGGGCGGTAGTATCTACAACAAAATAGGGCTGTCCACATTGCATTGCCACAGAGATTCTGATTGAACGTTCTTTGGCAAACAACAGACGCAGCTAGGGAATGATGGACTCCAACGTTGCGACGCCACGCGGCGCGGCGCGGCGCGACCTGCTCTGTACGATGTTGGCAGCGCAATTGAGGAATTTCCCAACTGTAAGTCTCTCCCTCAATGTGTGCAGCAGCTCCACCTGCCTGGCGTTTTAAAGATGTTCCTTCATACCAGCAATTTGGTTGGGCGAGTAACCATTGTACATATCTCAAAGTATATTCAATCAACGTTCAAATAATTTGCATTAAAATAATATTTACTGCAGTAAGTAGGCCTAATGGGTGTTATCTCTCTACAGCTCCTCAAATTTTTAACGACAAATCCTACTAGCAAACTCACTTCTGATGTTTTTAATCTGACATATGTACATGTAAATCTATAAACTACCTTTATACGTGTGTCATTTATCTCTCTCTACCTGTGAGTCGCTCACGTTGATTTCCCGATCGAATATACGTACGTATGTGTACTTAGGTATTTGGTAATATTTTGCGCAAATATGTTAATATTTCGTTTAAACCTAGTAATTATGTATTAATTTATGTGCAAGTTCTTTCGGGATACCGCCTTTAAATTTTGTCATAACAGATCATTATTTTTTTTCTGCACTTGTATTTCGTTTAAACGTACGTATTCATCATTTCAGGCTGTTTGTTACTCGGCTCCCCATTCTACTTTAGTGATAAATTTACTTCATAGGTAATCTATCTATATTTTGCCATATTTTTCTGATCTTTTTTATTTCTTTTAGGATTCAAAACGTATTTATTTAGGAGCCGTTGGAAGTTACTATTGGCAGGGTAAGTTTCTTTATTACACTACAAAGCATACTGTCTTGTTCGTTTCTGGAATATCATACGCGGGCTGGCTCGAATTTTCTTTTTTGTGATAATTTTGTGTGATTGTATACAAAGTACTTTTTTTGAATCAATTATTTTTTCTTATTCTTAGTCAGATATTCTGGAATTTACTCCTCATTCACTCACTCACTCGCTCACTCACTCACTCACTCTCTCTCACTCTCTCTCTCACTCTCACACACACGAAAGAACCTAAAATTTAGATAATCATTCTGGAACTCATGTTAAACTCTTTTGAAAATCTGAAATTGGACTCACTCAAAATACGAAATTACAAGGACTACAAATTTTTTTTTTTCCTTTCTCAATTTTCTCGTAAAAAACGATGAAACTCGAGTTATCATGATAAGTGCATTTTAGAAATTGGGACGCCTTTACGTTTGAACATACCAAAGAACGGATTCAGTGAGAAACAGTTTTATACTCGTTGATTATTTTCTGTATCTATCTCTCTCTAGCTCTATCTTCTGCATTGAAGGATGCAGACATCGAGGATATAATTTTTTCAAAACCTTTTTTTTCTACAGAAGTCTAACATTTTCATTGTTTCACTAGAAACCATCCTTGGATAGAAATAAATAACTTATAATTCAAATAGAGAAGATCAATAATTTGTTTTGTAATTTTCGAGAAAAAAAAAAGTGTTGGTTATCAAATGATAATAATGTGTGTGTATTCGCAGAGATGTCATATATAGAACATATATACATACAAGTTCCACAATTATAAATACATTATGACTGTATCGGATTCAGATGAACTCGGTTATCAGCTCTTTTGCACTCATATTCTAATTATGCGTCGATATGATTTACTAGTGCAATATCTTTTACTGGGTGCAGAGTGCATTTCAAGGGTGACATTGGGATTTGAAGTCATTGTTGTTTGCTGACACAGCTTATTTCTGTTCATTGTTGCCAATCAAAATTTTTTATAGTTTTTCTTTGTAATTCTTGCGTCATAAATTTTCTCGTCTACATTTTACGCTGTAGAACGGCGTGAGGGTACTGATAATAATATTGTTTCTAGTTGTTCGTCAATCAGTTTTTTTATTGTGCAATTTTTCATTTATTCGATATCTGTTCATAATTATAGGTGTAGTGCGATCGCGCGAGTTATTACCGTAAAAACGTGTTGATGTACAGTATAGGTACTTGCTGAGTCATGCTATCCACGTAGTTCCCACAACCTTTTGTTCACAGACTTTTTGTCACCAAAAAAAAAAAAAAAAAAAAAAAATTTCCGTCTGATCGTTCTTCGTCGTCCGTGAGACATTCGATCCAAAAGATTTATTTACCGCTTTCATTCGGATAACTTCGGGGAATTGCGCAAGTATTTACGGTGGGATAAATAAGCGTCATGTATGCAATAGAAGATGCGTAACATTGTACAATAGACTTCCAATTAAAGTTTTTCCATTATATAGGGAGAACACAGCTTTGAACTGAACAGAGTTGAAATTGAGGTACCTATCTTGGTTGTCCGCAGTGAATGTTCTTGCGCTATACGATCGGACACTCTCTGATCGTACATTTCTGAAATATTCATGGAGAAAAAGATTTTATACCTGCGAAGTTCGGACCAAAAACTTTTTAACAAAACAGTTCTATAATTTTTTTTTTTTTTTGTTTGACGGACGGACGGACGGACGGACGGACGGACGGACGAAATGTCTGTGGTCGAAAAGGAGGAATCGTGTGATGGAGCCATCCATGTTATTAGCTTCATTTGTAATAATCATCGTATTATTGTTCTTGTTTCGTCGGTGCGCGAGTATTACAATGATATGACGATAAAGCATACTTATGATAATAATTTTTATGTATGGAAATGATGAAACAGTTTTCCGTGATGGTTAGTTGATTTATGAATGATATGATATACAAATAATATGATGATATTTATATACGTATCGTGCCTGCTTACCTCTCTATACTTCGGTAGGTATTACAGATTCAAGATTTGGATGTAAAGTGCATTGAATGAATTGTACTTCAGTTATTTGTCGCACGTCGAAATTGTCTTTATTATTATTAATCAAAATAAGTACAATATGTAAAAGTTGAAGAACAATTTTTTGTACTTGTGATTACGTATTTACGAGTAGCCATTTTACCGGTCTGGATATTGCATATGTATGTTTTCTTTTCTGCCTTCTTATGGTGGCTCAGTTCCAAGCTTGAAGAAAGAAAGTGGATTGATGCGCGCGCGCGTGCGTCTATATGCCGACTACAGATCGCGAAGCGACGCGATAATGCGGCGCGGCGTTGCGTTATTTGCTGAGTGAGAGATGCGCGTTGGATTGAAGTCGTAAGAACGAACGAGGTGTCCATAAGAATGATGGGTTCGAACGTTTGACTCTACTTTTAGACGGTTGTTTTTCATTTACGTGAGCACTCGCTACCGGTGGCGACCCAGTCAGCGGACGCCGCGCCGCCAGTATAATAATAGACAATATTTATCGTCTTTTCGTATTCGCGGCGTTTTGCTTATGCAATTTCTTCGACTTTTGTTTTCCACCAGGCTCTCTACTCCCTGTCGCGTCGTCCCCTCTTTTTTCCGATTACTATTAGCATCATCATCATCATCATCATCATCATCATCATCATTATTATTATTTACAGTAAATGGGGCTACCTAGTTATCTGAAAATAATATGAACAATAATATTGTTGGTTCTCGTTCTTAGAATCTGGTTGCGGTAACGCCGGTCCTGCTGGCTCAATCTACTTTGAGAACGTTGACAGGGCTGCGTGATGCAAAGTTTTGTAATCTTCGTGGACTTAAAATTTCATTGAGTGTACCTACGTCGGGGCGCGGTGGAGCGTAGTTTTTGTATAGGCGTATATTATCGTCGCGTATTACGCATACATTCAATTTTTCACGTAAGATTTTAGTTTAAAGAATTGCGATGCATTCAAAGGGGGTACCGGAATGGAAGTATTGGAGTGTAATTATTACGGGTTAGGTCTGAAATTCAGGCTATGTAAACAGAAACGAAGCACCCTAATCGATCATGTTTGTAGTCTTTTAAATCGACTTCATAATTCAAATATTTTTGATCTCATGAACTAGATATTGTGTACTCATACTGTTGCTGTATGTATGTAATTGCGTGAACACTCGCGAGATGTCTACCGTGAATGTTCATAAATCGAACTACTGCAATTCAAAATTACGTATTAACGTTAGAGGCAGAGGTACGATTTTTCAGAAATAGAAGAGCGGCAAGAGGTGAGATCGTTTCTTTCCAGTATCATTATTTCTTTATCCGAGCAAAAAAAGAAAAAAAATTGAGCGAAATAGACGATAGAAAAGGAAAAGAAAATTGCAATAGAGGATGTACCCTGCATATCCGTCTCTTATGAATGTACACCACGAACTATCATCAATCTCAAAAACGTTTATTGTATACTTCCATCAAGCTGTTGATAAAATTATTACAAAATTCGCATTCATCGTCAAAACACAGTGAACTCTGAACTTAGGAAATACATACGTCGAGTAAATTTAAATGACGAGCAACTTCTTCCGTCATTATAAACGTGTCATTATAATTTTCAGATTACGCAAATTTATCCACATTGTGAAAAGATTCTGGTAAACAAAGACAAACTTTACTGCTACTTCTTTTTCGCAGGTACAGCTCTCGGCGATTTGGGGGGGGGAGGGGGGGGGGGAACATAATATCTAATGAGAGTATTGTGTGTGGAGATACCAGCAGAATTGTATGTATTCTGTTTCTACTTCCATCGTATCATACCTGTTCATATCGTGGTAATCGTTCGGCAACTTTCATCTTTACCAAACGTCTTATGGGTGGACCTCGCTCGTTAAATGGTGATAAAATGGATTGCAATAATACACTCCTCCAATACCCTGCAAGGTTCGGTCTACCAACGGTCACTACGCGACGCTTGTCGGTCGTGCGTACGTGGGTAACCTTGTTAGAATTGGCTTTGTGAAAAAGTTTTTCAAAGCTCTATTCTCCGACAAATTATAGGTAACGGTAGCCTCATGTGTACGAGCCATACTGAATTATTAGGAAAGTGGAACACAAGAACACGTAACAAATTTTATATTTCCAGTCCGTACATTTGGTCAAAAGAAAAAAAGGTCGAAAAACAAAGGGTAAAAAATTGAAAAAAAAAAAAACATAGGTTAATAAAACTAAAAAACTTAAAATTTAAAATGACTAAAAACTGTAGCGGACTAGACGATATTTAAACGCGACCGGTTTCGATTCGTCACGGCGAACCATCGACGGGCAACTGTACAACAGGTTGGCGGTGTTCAGCGGTGAGATCGTCCTCTGTTACGTCTAAAAGGTAGCGTAGGGATGGTATCGGAGATTCTATCCTCAATAAATTTACGGATCTTATTCAAGAGCAATGAGTTTACGAAAATTACATTCACCGTATATTTTATAGAACGCGAGCGCTTTCGGCGTGCGAGTTGTTCAATGCATGATAGCGTCTATCTTTGAACAATTTTAAGGTTTCGATCTCTTCTAGTCGGTTCATGTTATCACCCTTGGCACATTGATGGAGTAATTTTACACTGACTTTATCGAAGCTGTGGTTTTGTTTCAAGCAGTGCCGTCCTACCGCAGTTGACTCCCCCTTAGTCGGCACTGAGTTTGGTCTTGCTGAGCGTCGGTATTCCGCGAGACGTTTCTTCAGGGATCTGCCTGTCTGGCCTATGTAGGAAGCGTTACAAGAGGAGCAATCCATCCGGTATATTCCTGATTTTTCAAGAACCATCCCTACGCTACCTTCTAGACGTAACAGAGGATGATCTCACCGCTGAACACCGCCAACCTGTTGTACAGTTGCCCGTCGATGGTTCGCCGTGACGAATCGAAAACGGTCGCGTTTAAATATCGTCTAGTCCGCTACAGTTTTTAGTCATTTTAAATTTTAAATTTTTTAGTTTTATTAACCTACGTTTTTTTTTTTTTTTCAATTTTTTACCCTTTGTTTTTCGACTTTTTTTTCTTTTGACCAAATGTACGGACTGGAAATATAAAATTTGTTACGTGTCCTTGTGTTCCACTTTCCTAATAACTCCGACAAATTGTTTAGATTTAAGGTTCAATGGAAGGCGGTGAAGGAACAGAAATCAGAATTTCTGCTCCGAAATGGTTATTTACGTATAACGAGAACTGAAAGCGAGCAATTCCAGCACGAATGAATGTCAGTGCAGCCGGAAGCCGTGCTTGCACTGACACGAGTGTAGGTTGCTCGCTTGTAAGTTTCCGTTACGTACATAATTTTTCGTACTCGTGCGCACGTTCAGAAGGTAGACAGCGCAGCAGCGTCTACAAGACTGAAATGACCAACTTTCTCAGTGCATGAGTACGAAGAAATTTAACAACGTCGTTAGAAGTTTTCACGCGAGCACTCTCGACGAAATGCGTCCTGTTGAAATTTAAGATGACGTGGAAAAAGCGAGAAACTTTTTACAAAATTGTCCGTTTTCCTTTACGAAAAGACTTCAATTAAAAATGATTTAACGTTTACGCGAATTCCGCGAAAATCCGTTTTTCGAATCCAAGTTACTCACTGATGTGATGTGATGAATTTTTGTTGTATAATTATTATTACATAATCATTATTGTGACACAGCTGATGAGTACTTGAATTGAAACATTTTCGTCGCACGCTGTAGAAAACAGTTTTTTTCGAGTAAGATTGTGTGCGTCCCTGTTGGCAAAATTTGGAAAAGTTAGTTCTTTTTGAATTTTTCCGATTTCGTCGTACGACTTTTTCGTTATTATTTCTATACGGGAGAATCCCGACTGCGGCCAATTTCAGACGTTCCGATTGCGGCCCAAAAATAGAACGGCCCGATTGCGTCCCGATTATCGAAGCCCCCTCAGCAGGCGAAGCCCGATTGCGTCCCCACCAACTCATTCAAAAATATTTATACAATTAATCGGTCTATTCACGATAATTGAGTCCTGCCATTCCAAAAAGACTCAAGTCCATTTTTGGCGGTATTGAGTTATTAGCGCCATCTATGTATTAGTAAAAATCTTCCCGGATAAAGTGCACCAAACGAAAATACTGCAACTATCACCGTTGTGAAGTTCTATAAGAGGATGAATATATATCAACCTTGCAAAATATACATTTCCAAAAAGACTTTAGTCCAGTATTACCAATACCTAATGCTCTCATATAGGGTTTTGGCAAATCTGCTCCGATTGCGATGAATTTTTCTCCAGATGCTCTACTCTAACTAAGTACTTTAGAAAATTATCGAAAGAGGGCCGAAAAATAATTATTGGAAGAAGACGTTTACTCTTGAGCAAAACAGGTTTTACCATTCCAAAAAGACTTTAGTCCCATTTTTGGCAGGCTGCACCTCTTTCCCCTTGCCAGCGTGAGCATGGCAGTTTTTTTCATTCAAGTATCATGGTATTATTTTTCTTTCATCTCGAGGATGCTATTTAAACATAATAAACATATATAATATTAACTCATAAGAAATGAAACAAAACTATTTTTCTTCAATTACTCAAAACGTTAAAAATGGACTTAAGTATTTTTGGAATGGCAGGACTCAATTATCACATCAAAATTTTAAAAATTGAATTTATAAAATAATAATTATGGTTATTTGAAACGTAGGTAGTGCTTCATCTGAAGATTCGATGTTTCCCATACTGTTCACGTATACCTACAGTACTTGCAACGTCTTCATACATTTGCTCGAATATTAGTCATGGAACCCTCCCCTTTTCTCATCACACATACTTCAACATGATCGGCGGCGAAAAACAGTCATCACATATCCGGGACGCAATTGGGCTGTTGATATTTTAATAATTCGATGGTTGAATTCTTCCGGACGCAATTGGGACGTTAATATTTTGTCGTAGGATTCATCGGGCCGCAGTTGGGCTCTACAATTTGTGTACGGGACGCAGTCGGGCTATCCCCGTCTATACACGTACTCTCGTCTCGAATAAATCAGTGTATGATTATTGTGTATTTTGTCGAAGGGGCGGTCGCGTCCTCGTTGGTCTTCGCCCTTTTTGTGACGTATACACTACAGTGGTACAGTATTTGAATGGAGTGTACGAGCGTCTGTTTACAGTGGGTATGCCATGTAGTTACAAGAGTTGTGTGCGATCCCCGTGTTCTAATGAAGGTATCAGCCTCTCGCAAACGTTGATTTTTTATACCGTAATTTAAAAAAAAGAGGGAGGGGAAAAAAATGACAATACTATTTTTGAGAGATTATTTTTATTGTCTTCATTGAAATGGTATCGCGACACCCCTGCGAGGTGCAGTGCAGTGCAGTGCGGGACTGTGCAAAGGTGGTAATGCGCTGTAGATTGACGTGACGCAACCGTATGGTTCCACTTTCTTTTTTGCGCGCATCTTTCTTCTTTCCCCACCCCTCTCTCTCTCTCTTTCTCTCTATCTCTCTGTCTTTTTTTTTTTTTTTTTTTTCTTTTTTCCATGTATTTTAACCATTATTCCGCTCGAACAATATTTATGTGCGAAAAGTGCCGAAGTTGATGCACGCGGTTCTTTAAACTCAGCGTAAAACCTGATGTTGAACTATTATTATATTAATTGGGTACCTACGTTGAATTACTATTGTATAGTATCGTATTTATCAGCTCGGCTGAACCTCACCTCACCTCTTCTCTTCTCTTCTCTTCTCTTCTCTTCTCTTCTCTTCTCTTCTTACCATCCTCCACAATTATTTTGTATTCTCTATCGACGATGATGTGATGATACGATAACGATAGGATAGGGGTAATAAGTTGTTAATGACTCTCGTTCGATTTGTATGCACGCCGTGCGTGTACCGTAGCGTAGTATATTTTCGCACGTGATAAGATTCTAATATGTTCGCGCCGTTCGAGCCGTATGGTTGCATACCGTCGAAAACGCTTTACGATACGATAGCCTCGAGTTAGAACGTTCCCATTATAAGATAGTTCTTGGAAATACTGCAATGGCCGATCGGTTCAAGCGCGTACTCGTGATGGGGAGGTGCGAGATTCAAACCTCGTTGCCTTCTACTGCAGTTTCTCCCTAATTATTAGAGTAGAAAGTGTCAAAAAGAGTTCGACAAAAATTATTGAATACGGGAACTACATAATAATGCAGTTCGAATTTTATAGCGAACACAATCGAAATAGGTATTATAATCACAATGTCAACCACGAGATTGGACGGTGCTATTATTTTGAATGATCGTTTAGGGGTTGAGCTCGTACACAAGAGAATCGGTTTTAGTTAGATCGCCATCAATCGCGACAAACTCAAAAAATACGTATACGTAAACAAGTCATAATCGTTTCTTCCTCTTTTCCAAGTTATATTCGTTTTCGCGATAAGTGACGTGACGCGCGCTCGTAAACATTTCGTAAAATGTTCGTTTGGTTTTGAAAAGTGTGCGGTAGGAATGCGGAAAGGAAGGGGTTGACGAGATTTAGAGATGCATGCATCACGAATATGTAGGTCATCATTGTGAGTTAGAACGAACTGTTTTTCAATCAACTTGTAAATTTATACAGTCTGGTATAACAACAAAGTCAGTTTAAGCCGAAAATTATCATTCGACGCTAGCCACTCTCATCCGACCGCATACATACAGATACCTATACAGCAGTATACACATACATTGGAGAGAACTCGGTGTATTTTAATCATTCAGTCTGTTAAAGTTGTTAATGAAGGGAAGGGGTCCATCCGTACGGAAGGCTTAGAATCCATTATTTACCGCGCGCGCGGTATTCAAACTTCGATTTGGAATTCTCCTATTTTTTAGAGTACCCCTATACGTTAATAGACGTACCTAGTACCTACATAATAATGTAATACGCAGTATTTCACGACGCACGACATCGTCGTTCGTATCCCCGCATTCTGCACCGTGCCACGTCCGTCCACTCGCGATAAGTCTCTTCGAAGAATACGTGTATCATCGTAAATGTTTAATTGCGTTGTTTCATTGTAATAATTTGAAATGTCGGTCCACAGGTCAACTAGTTTCGATATTACATACACATTTAAAACTACCATACGACTTCGAAGATCACGAGATATTATTTGATAGCCAAACAGGTAAAGTTCGAATGTAGAAAAAGAACTAGTCCCATCACGTACGGTGTTTTCCTTTAATTTTTTTTTTTCTTTTCTTTTCTTTTTTTTTTCCTCCTATTTAACCCGAGTAATACCTACAATTTTGTATAAACATCAATAATATTAGTTTTTTTTTTTTTTTTTTTATTTTTCTCTCGCGATCTCACTGGTTTTTTACACGCATTTTTCCTTCGGTGAAGGTACCTACTACCTATTTCAATTATTTATCTTATTTTATTACAAAATATTATTTATAAATAATATTTTTCGTTTCAATTTAACATCCGGCGTCGAGTAATTACTTAATACCTTTGTTATCTCTGTGAATGGATGACTACTAGATGTACTTATTTATTCGAAGTTAATTCCGCTGATTACCTACGAAAGTACAATCTGCGGCGTATATTCATTCGATGTACGGTACCTACTCGTATATGTACAGCAGATCTAGCACGGTGTAATGCGCGAATTTCTGTACAAAAACAATTTTAATTATCTCATGTGGCGTGCGTATTTTCTTTTCACGCGGTGGAGTTCGTATTGTGTGCTGTTTTTTCTTCTTAATTCCTGACTGACGCGACTTAGCGTAGGCTTCCTTTTATTTCTATTAATTCATCATCAATGATGACCGTCGCGTCTTCAACAACATTTTTAGCTTTATTATACTGCCATAACGCTTAGCTTTGTGCTTTTTTTCTTCCTCTCTCTCACTCTTTTTTTTTTTTTTTTTTTTTTTTCTTTTCTTTTCTTTTCTTTCTTCTTTTTTATTATGGAAGAAAGAAGAAGAAGAAAAAAAAAATAACATCTACGTCAAGCTATGTAATAAATATTATTATTAAATTGTTAATATTTAATCCCTAATATGAAAATTGTAAATACCTATCAGTTATCAGTACCACCTACTCAATTGTTCACCATAACGCAATGTCCGGTAATACCTACACAATATACCTACGATAGATAGGTTATGATAATACATAATCATAATTATACTGTAGTGTAGTGTATACATATATAAGCGATGAACGTGTAAGAAGGAATTGCTGAATTGGAATAAAAAATTTTACTTAGATACTCGTAAGTGTAGAGGTATGCCTTTGCGGTGTAGAGATACGTAAGTAGGGTCAGTAAGTCGTGATTCACGCTGTGTGCACAATTTTTTTTTTTTTTTTTTTTTTTTTTTTGTTCGAGTGAGAAAGTAGCTTATGGTCGGTAGGTACACATACCTCCGTAGGGTAATACTCGTCGTATGAATGAACATTTTATTTGATACC
This sequence comes from Aspidiotus destructor, assembly GCA_035079395.1. Lineage (NCBI taxonomy): Eukaryota > Metazoa > Arthropoda > Insecta > Hemiptera > Diaspididae > Aspidiotus > Aspidiotus destructor. Next base: position 59,786,850 of record JAVHKZ010000002.1, on the reverse strand, counting down.
TAATAGCTTCGAGCAAGTGCGACGCGACGCGACGTTTACAAGTAGGTGTCGTGGTATACCCTTAGCGTAATTAATTACCTACTCATCAATTAATTATCGTTGATGTTTTCGTTCTTGTCGTCGTTACCCCTCTACAAAGTAAATTCTTGTTTCTTATCAAAATGAGTTATTAGGTACAATTAAATTTACCTACTTATTCTACATACTACATACCCTCCTAGATGATAGATCGTCAACATTTTCGCACCTACCTACCTCTTTCTTTTAATTCACGTCAGAAGGAAGGTACATAGAATTTGGCCGCGTTCGAATTAGACGATAAAGAATGCAGTACGTACAATGATGACAATAATAAAAATAATAATAATAATGATGGTCAAAATTTTATCGTAGGTACTGTGATACTGCAGGTATTCTTATAGGTACCTAGGCCTACATCAGTACGTATCGAATAAAGACGAAGATCGCCGATTTTTTTGTTAAAAATTCTTTAATAAAGGGTTCTTATCTCTATAGTAATAGGTACCTACGCATATTTTTGTTCTATCAAGTTATATTTGAAAATCGTTAATGGGAATAAATTATAAGTATTGAGAAAAACTCTGGGGACCATCTGATTATTCTATTTGACCATTGAAAATCTTTGTTATGCGTTCTACGTAGCTCCCAAGACGTACCGCCTATCACCATATACTGTATACCCGGGCCTCCTTTTCGTCGCAGTGATGACGCGACGTTTATAAGTACACATACGTAGCCTACCTATTTGAAATGACGAGTATTAATTTCAAAAACCTGCTCACCCCTTATGCGTGTAGGTACTTATTTGTTTCACTCATAATAATATAATTACCTAGATGCGAGTTGCTATGTTTCTTTTTGTGTACATAGTAGTACGTATGTATGAGTGGCGCAGTAGGTATTTTAAAAACTACCTAGGTATTCGACATCTTATTTCTCATTTTTCTTCTGTTTTCACTCTAACCAAAACATTATTTTTATTTTCTAACAGGATTTTCTAATAGCAGCATCTTACTCCATTACAAATACAATACCCACTACTCGCTGTTGGTAGCCTATAGGTACACATATTCTGGAGTGTTTCTCTTTTTCTTTCCTCATTTTTCTGCATACGAGATCCACGTACGGTACAGTGCAGGTGCAGTGCAGTGCAGTGCAGGACGTCGTCGAATTGATTGATTGGTCAAGACGTTTACAATTTTATTATGCGAAAATTCTTAAGATAATAATATTATGTACGACGCGACGTACATATCGAAGGATGTGAAAATCATTGAATGATGACGTGGTCTGCTGAAATCAAAATTCGAACAACGAGAGTATTGCGGTAATCAACAGCCCGGGCTATACTACGCTGTGCGCGCCGTATTGCGGCGGCGTCCGGCGATTATCAGAGTTACGCTCGCGTTAGCGATAATAGGTACGCTACCTATATCAAGACTGGACTGCCATATGTCACACAAAGATTTACAATTATAATTGCCGCGTCGGTACATACAAATCGACAATCGCAGGCGAAGTGCAGATATCTTCTCACGATCTGTACGAGTGTGTGAAACTTGATAGCGAATTAGTGATGAAATTTACAAAAAAAAAAAAAAAAAAAATTGAGATCTGGAAAATGGAAGAAGCTCTAGCTGTTTTGCGTCATAATTATGACTAGAGCTAGGATTTTTCGGGTTCTTTTGTCAAATCATATCGGTGAAGGGCAGATCGATAGAAATTCGATGGAAATCTGTTTCAGAGCATTGAGGATGCAGGAAGAAAGTTCCATTTTGCCAAAAACGTCGATAGATACTGAAATTGTTTATAAACACCGAAAACACTTTAAAAAACCGAAAATGGTTAAAATCAGTTACCTATCCTAACGAGGAGGAATGGCACAATTTTTTTTTTTTTTTTTTTTTTCTTTTTTTTTCTCTCTTTATTTTAACGATAATACAGAGGACAAATCAATCGAGGGTCAATTTTGCAAAAGAAAACTGACGGAAGTTTTTAACAAAAATTCAGGTTTCGTCACATTGCAAGATGTGAATACTGCTCTGGTACGCACGGCGATCATCAGATTTCTCGGAATCCTGCTGTTTTGAACGCGTTCTTGGACGTTCTTTTTCCGATTATGAATACTTATATAGGCTATTTTTAAGTGCTGACAGACGACGGCAGAGCTTTACCCAAGACAATTGAGAAAAAAAACATGATAGTATTATATTTTAATTATTCGTGTTTCTTATAAAAATTTAGGCTTATACTTTGTTCAATTTTTTGATTTTCCAATATTTTTTAGACATTTTTTCCGTTTGTTTCAAATAAAACCGAAATAGTACATTTTGTATCGAGTGGCGAAAATGAGCAATATTGGAACGAGCGAAGTGTAGCCGCACGAGCAAAGCGAGTGCGGATAGTGAGCGAGTTACAATATTGTTTTTCGACACGAATTACAAACAGTACTTTTTATAATAAATGAAGCAAAATTAGACTCTCAAAAGTAGAATTTGTTATAGTTTTGATGTTCAATTATTGTTTAAATGGCACCACTGACGCGATTTTCGCTACGGGTAAAACATTTTCGCCACGGTTCTGATAACGGCGAGTTTCGCTTCAAAAAACGAACACGATACGCGGCACTTTCGCTGCATGTATTATAAAAAATCCTTTAAATGAATAATCGAGTTTACAGAATGCACTGTACCAGGTATTGTTGCGCCGCTCTCTGCTGAAATATCCGTCTCGTAAGTACTTTTTCAAACAAAATTGGAAAATGAAAAGAAAGAGAAAATAAAGTACACCCGGGAGCTGTATTTTTCAATAGGTACTAACCTACCTATCTTTTGTATATGTGTGGAGTAAGATGCTTTACAAAATTAATTGAATAAAACGCAATAATAATTATTTTGTAACGATATCATCCTGTGAAGAACATGACATTATTTTTGCCGGAATGAGTAATCACCTTTTGATGTGCCATTGTAGGATCAGCATTCTCTCAGACCGTATACAAACCACCTGAATTTATGGTGACGAAAGAAGGCCCGAAAACGGCCGATGACAGTTGGATGGGGTACTCGGTGGCCAGTATCGAATACGCTTCGGAAAGCCGAGGTAAATTGGCTGGAGTCGTTGCTGGCGTTCCCCGGGGCGATCAAATGGTCGGCAAAGTACGTATTGGTACCTATTATTGTTATTAAACGAAACGGACGACCGAGTCCGATTGAAGAATGAAAACGCGACCTCAATCTCGCCCTTGCCTCGCGTCGCGCCGCGCCGTATAACGAAGCACGTACAACGAAGCACGTACAGTACGCGTGCGTATTTTCGTTCATGTGAACCAAAAATACTATTTTAATGTAAGATGAGAGGAAAACCCCCGCTTTCCGTGTGACTTTGTGTGTTGGAAAGCGCGTCATTCCCGGGTGAGAATCCAGGAGGTTGTAGGAAAGCAGCTCACACGGCCGGAAAGTCCTTTCCGCACCTGCTTATATGGGCAAAAAGTACTTTCCACACCTGCTACAACCGGTGTAAGGGAGAGAGTGAGGGTGAAGAGCAAACAGTAGCGTATCACGCTTGTCCGCAATTCTCCGGTAGGCACTCCTCGCGATATGAAGTCGAGCTCCGAGATCTTATAAAGAATGGCCTGCTGATTTTGTCTGCGAGTGCGTATGCACCGCGTTTGTACGTACGAAATAGTGTACGAATATTATTCTCTCGCTCTCCGAGACACCGGTGTAGAAGATAAGACACGAGGCAAATGACGTTCGCGAACGAATCACATGATGCAACAATGCAGAAATCGAATGTCGTGAACATTATAATTATTGAAGAACAAAAGAGAGTAAAATGATGGAAGTATTTGTGCTAAACAGTAATTGTCATCTTTAAAGACACACGAAAAGCGAGGATTTTCCTCTCATCTTACATTAAAATAGTATATTGAACAGGATTGGAAAGTAAGCGATCAACTCGTACGAATTACGTCTCTCGGCTTCGCCTCGCGAGGCAAACACGTACTCGTTAATCGCTTACTTTCCGCTCCTGTTCAATAATATACTATTTTTTATTAGGTACTTACCTACCGTACTCAAAAAGTATAATATCGTTATTGATCAATTTAGCGTGCTAAAAGTCGTTCATTACGTATTTCATGATAACTGAAGAACGCAGACGTGCACCCTATAACCAGTGCAATAATTTAGAGCATATAAAGTGACGTCACTTTTCGACTTTTTATTCTAATCGTAACGTTCCCGTATCGATGAGCGTTCATGATTTTAGTGGTGTAGTGACAGGTCTGATACGTAAACAAGATTCTAGAAGTATTTTCGACGCTGATGATCACAATACCCTTGTCCGGTTTTTAAGAAATGATTAAATCAAATTCCCGCAATTTGTTTCGACGCGTAGTATGTATATATGTTACCCAGCCATCAAATTTCGCAAGGACGGGAAACATACACTGCGCATTGCAACAAATAGCGGGAATTTGATTAATTGATCATTTCTCGAAAACCGGAGCCAATTTTGAAAAACGGACAACGGCATCGTGATTAGCCTCAAAAATACCTGCTAGTATCGTCGCTATAATCTCGTTCTTGAATTTTTCATTTGTTTTGTGTAGTGTTGGCAACCTACTGAATGATCGATTAGCTTTTTTCATTGGAATCGAAAATTATACGTTTTAGGTATAATCAAACGGGAACTACTTTTTGAGTAGGTAGGTAATAAAAAAAATGTAGTATGCAACTCGTGCAAGAAATTTGCGATTGACTCGTGCGTTTTACTTTACTCGGCTACGCCTCGTTTCGTAAACAACGCAACGCACTCGTCTACAAATCACAAATTTCTTGCACTAGTAGCATAATCTACTATTTCCGGATACATGACGATAATAAAAGCGATCAATTGAAGAGCGGGTTTCCAAAACTCGTTAAATCCATTTAGCAAATTTTTCAGGAAGAATAAAAAACTACCTCTCTCTATTTGTCACAGTGCAGTGAGAGATAATGGCAATGTGTGAATGGTTATATAGGCCTAGTAGGAGTAGATGGTCGTCATACATGAGTACAAAAATTGGCATCCACGTGCGCGCATTGGTTTATTTTAGCTTGTGAGGCTGCGCCAAAGAGGTACAAATTTTGGATTTGACGAGTTTTGGAAAACTAATTCATCTTATTGATGTCTTGAGAATATTGAAGAAATGTGCTAAAATAACACGGCTTATATTATATCTTGAACGCATAGATAGTGGTGCCAATGGCTATTTACAGTACATGTTTCGTAGGTGAGTCTTTACACAACAAGTACATAGGTACGTTTGCGAAACGAGCGCAGCGAGTGAAGTAATGTATGTACGAGTTGTGTAAAGACTCACCTACAAAACGCGTACTGTACAAGACTTTTCAACACAAATGAAAAAAAGAACAAAAAAAAAACCAAAGTTCAAGTTCTTGGGCATGCGTGAGTTCAAACCGTGTTGTAAAGACCAAAAACCGTGTTGTAAAGACCCTCGCTTTGCTTTTTCGCAACATTTTGTAGTGTCGCTGAAAAGCGCCACCTACGCCACAGAAATTTGTTTTGTAAAGACCTACCTACGACGCATGCGTGTTGAAAAAATTATTTGACATTCTTTTATGATGTATTACGTGTATAAAACGCTAAAAACGCTAATATCTCAATTTTAAATGAAATGGACTTGACGAGTTTTGGAAAAACGCTCCTCAATTATTCTTGAAGAGCGTACAGCTGATTTTTTCGTCTTTCTTTCCGTAAGTACGTACTTACTTGTTCAGATAGTGCAGTGTAGGAAAATTTTCTATTTTTCACTCTTGCCTCGAGAGTAGAAAAATTTGATAGTACGATTCTGCAATTTTAGGCAAACTGTTACAGTTATGGGGTATTTTAAAAAGCTATGTAGGCCGGCATTTTAAAGTAAAGTGAGCAACTTTCCCCAATTTTCCGCGTAGCCGTGCAAACTACACTACTAATGATGCGTGAAAATCGCTCACTCTACTTCTACATAGGTACCTACGTAACGAAAATAGCTACCCAGCTTACTTTGTTGGTAGGTACCTATTTCAATATCGTAATCGTTATCATTCGTTGAATATATTATGTATTAAGAAAATACTACCTATACATACGTATTCGCAATCGGTTTGATTTATCTTTTGTACAGGTGCGATTGTTGACGTGGAATTTAACGGACGTTCGAAATATTAGTGGAGAACAATTCGCATCATATTTTGGTTATTCGATTGCCGTAGCCGACGTGGATGGTGACGGTGCTGATGATATAATCGTTGGTGCTCCCATGTACTCGGATTATAGTACAAACAAAATAGACATTGAACGAGGAAGAGTGTATGTTTATTACCAGACGACTAAGCATTGCGAACTGGCTGACAGGTATTGTTGGGTGAGTACAAGGCAGGCGCAGCGAGGCGTTCGCATTCGCACGTCGCGACGCGACGCGACGCGACGTGTGAATAGGTGGTATCTACCGTTCATTTATAACATAATTAATTAATTAATTATATATTTTGCAACGCTATATCGTTTAGGAAACGAAATTCGCGAACTACGACTTTATAGACGGAGTGAGCAGCAAATCTAGATTCGGATTAGCGATAGCATCTTTGGGTGATATCAATCAAGACGGATTCGATGGTGAGGAAGCGAGCTAACTACGATTGGAATATAAAATTTTTGTCGCCGCACATGATACATAATTGATTACGTGTATATTCGTCCGTGATTTACAGACTTTGCTGTTGGCGCCCCCTACGACGGAGCAAGCAGCGAATGTGGCGGCCGAAATGCTCTAACCGGTGCCGTTTATATCTACCACGGCTCCAAGAATGGCGTACGTAAGAAATTCTCGCAAGTCATCTCCGCCATCGATATGTCCAGCAGTCTCACCACTTTTGGTTTCTCTCTGTCCGGTGGTCTCGATCTTGACAACAATACTTATCCCGATTTAGTAGTTGGAGCTTACGAATCGGGCATGGTCTACCTATTCAAGTGAGTTTATTGCGCGAAAACATTTCTCAAGATTTTGTCCATCACACAGTGCCGATGCGACAGTGCGAGTTGCAGTGTGTGCATTTTCTTTACTTCATTCTTTGTTTCTCGCTCGCGTGCTACGTGCGTGTTGCCCGGATGAATATTGTTTTAGCGAAGCCGCTGTACAGATAGGTATTCTGCTATAGCGCTCGAGTTCTGCGCTTGTGTTCGAGTCACCTTTAGTCACAATTTTTCTCTAATAAAGGTACATACAGAATTATCCCTTCACGAAAACCCTCAAAGCCAAGGTGTTCAACCATATTTTCTGAAATTATATTCATCTAGAATGGATGGTTCGCCTTTAACAGGGCTAATTGAAGCAGTGTTCCTCGTCTCGCTCTGTTTTTCTTTTGTACGAGGAGTAAATTTTCTTCAATCTTCCTGCTGTATCCCGTTGTTTAGTCTCGTATAATGCCTATATGCTGCGTTTTTTTCGCGTAGATCCAGACCAGTCATCCAATTGGAAGCGAATATATCCTTTGCGTCGAGGAGCAAAATGATCGGCTTAAACGATAACAATTGTTGGTTGAAAAATAACGCGCACGTATCGTGCGTCTATTTGGAATTTTGTATGATGTACGATGGCGTTGGAGTTCCGGACACAATTAGTGAGTACTGAGCTTACAAATCACTCAATTAATGTACTGTCTACTACTGCCCTCATACACCCATTTTATATTGTAAGTTATGTTATGGTACAAAAAGCTGGGAAACTTACACGCTTTATGTTTTGTCTTCGCAAGTTATTCGCGTATGAGTGTACCTATGATTACTTCATTAGTCTGCCGATAAAAAAAAAAAAAAAATTGCGATTGGGGGATATATCCTCTCAATCCCCCCCCCCTTATCTACGCCACTGTGAGCAGGGCTAATTATTTGAAACCTTGAGCAAAGGCTAGGCTAAGACTCCTCGGCACATAGAGTAAACAATTTGTGACGTTAGAGAAACTTTCTGTACAAAAATAAACTTTATATTTACGAGAAAGGAACTTGGAAAAATCTTCATTTCTGAGCTATAGATATAATATGAGGCTATGGACCGTCCTTGTGCAGTCACTTATCGAAACGAATGAGTGAATTTGATTGCCCTCATAGAAATTGAAGAATGCCGCTGGTAGTAGGATGTTAAGTCATAAAAGAGCAGAAGAATCGAGAACCAGTCAAAGGACAAACTTTCGCTATATTCCTGATAGAAAGTAACAAAAAAAATTCTACCAGAGCTAAATAAATGAAGATCATGTTTCATGTATTCAACGTTTATCTCTGCGAACGCACTATAGAACAAATCTATTTCATTTTATTTTATTTTGTTTTGTACGCTTCTTGGTCTAGTACAAGTCTACTGTGGAATCTCCGCTTCTTCGTCCCGCTTCTTTGTCTAGTTCCCGCCTCTTTGTCTAGTATAAGTCTACTTTAGTATATTTCAAGCTGATGAGATTACGGGGCCTCACTCGCTCCGCTCGTTCGTCCCGCTTCTTGGTCTAGTATAAGTCTACTTTAGAATATTTTAGGCTAATGGCTTTTGGAGTACACATTCGCTCCGTTAGGTCGTCCCCCCTCTTGGTCTATTTTAGGTCGGGTGTCCTTTAGAATTCAAGCCAATAGCTTTTAGGGGCTCACTTTGGCCTTCATGGTCTAGTATGAGTGTAGTTTGCGATTTTTGGGGGTACTGGCTTCCTAGAACTCACTCTCCTAGGTTTAGTACTGTATATTGTATAATAAGTGTACATGATGAAAGCTGAACTCACTATAGCAGTCTGGGGTGGGCCCATTTCTCGGTCTGTTCTTAAGCTTTTATTTTACTGGACCTGATATACTGTATACTAGGTTTATAGTAGCTAACCTGTAGCCTAGTATAAAGGTCGCTTCAGAAAGGATACAGTATACAAAATTCGTAGACCTAGTATGATGAAGCTTGTGTGTTAGTTTACTGCATAGATCAAAGGGAGACCTAGTGTTAGTTTGTCCCCCTTCTCCCTTTAATGTAAGTCTAACTAGTAAAATCCCAGGGAACCTGTCTTATGAGATATTATGGAAGTGCCTTATGAGTCATATGGTGTTTGAAGCGTTGCATATGTGGTCCTTTGAAGGAACGGAGCCAACATACAGTATATGGGACGAACTAGGCCAGGAATCCTGGCTTTATACTAAGGGCCTTGAATTGTTGATAGGAGGTAGACTTGGAAAAGTAGCTTCATAACTGTCTTACGAGTCGAACGAAGATCGGTCGCCCCCCTTCTAGAGCCACTTCAGGTTGAGTATAATGAAGCTTAGCTTAGTGAACTGTATTTTAGCCTTGGTATAATGAAGGCCTGTATTCATCTTTAAAGTAAATTTCTCTACCGCCGGTTGTGTTTTTCTAAATATGTATACCTCAATTGTCTACACTCTGTGTCACTGTAGCTTCTTGTGTAAAAAGTTGCGTGCTTGTAACTCCTCAACTCCTGCATATGAAGGCCTGTATCCTATAATGTATAATATTACGGAACATTGTATACCGTTTATTCAGCCTTAACAGTATAATCCTAGTATACTGTGTATATTAGTATGCAGCAGAGGCCAGATGGACGTACAGACGCAAATTTTGGAATTAGGGTACCTACGAGGTCAGGGGGGCAGGTCTAGAGCAGAAATTCTTTCTAGTGTCAAGGTCATGGTTGTACGGACGGACGTACGGACGCAAAATTCGGAATTAGGGGATAAGGTCAGGCCAGAGCAAAGACATGAAACATGTCACAAAAAAAAAAAAAAAAGAATATCCACGGGCACAGTTTCAGCTGCAGGACTAAAACTTGTCTAGCGTTCAAAAAAATGCACCCAACAGTTTTGAAGGAGTAGGCAGGAAAACGAAATCTTACATACTCGTATATGTATGTAAAGATGTATTTAGTGCCTTCCGAAGTCGACCTGTCTATCTTTTTGTTAGGTACCTAATCAAAATTCGCAAAAAAAGGTCAACGAGCAAGATCAGCAAAATAGAATGAATCGACGACGAACCTGCAACGAGACGTTGGCCAGGGCCTACAGCTGACCGCAATGAACACCATCCAGGCGATCAAGGGTCAATCAAGTTCCAGCAGAGGAAATTCGCATCATTTTTGCTTTGAATTATTTATGTAAATTACAAGATTAGAAGGAAGGTTTTAAGAGACGACGTTTACTGTTCTGTGCCATACAACATAATCACAATATCGTATCGTGCGTACTGAGGTATCTTCTAATATATAAAGCGGAAAGTTTGTCTGTCCATTTGTCCTTTTATAACTCGAGAGTATTTCAAACTAATCGCTTATGGGTAGCTCACTCGCGGTTCCGTATAGGTACTAAATTAACTGATTACATCCCACCGTATTTACTATTTTATTTTGGGCTTGTTTTTTAATTTATTCCTTTTCAATATAATACATATAAATACCGAATTTTCTTCTACAAACGATTAAATGTTTTAGGTACGATTAAAAATGTTACTGATTAAATGTTACGTATGTTTGTTCCTTGTAGCGCTGGATATACAGATAACACTGGATGCGAAGCAACCCCAATCTCCTCGAATGTTTTTTGTCGACATGGAAGGCTCGAATCAATACAAACTTCTACATCAATTATACAAGAAATCCATGTTGTGTAAAAAAATAAATACGTATATTGCGCGGTTGAAGGTGAATCGTTTTTAGCGTTAACGAGTTTCTCTTCTGTTCGCCTGAAACAGAACTGACGATTGTCGCTTTTACCGACTTTTATTAATCTAGCCGAATCAAGATAAGCTAACACCATTGGAGGCTGAAATGAAATACTATCTAGTTGAGTCATCATTCTCTCGTAAAAACGTATTAACCCCGGTTTTGAGTATGGACGACGATACGCCTCTCGCACGACGTGACAGTCTAAGCATCAAGAATAATTGTGGCGCCGATAACATTTGTAAACCGAATCTTGTCTTGAAGATTGATTCGTAAGTAGATTTCTCTTTCAATGTATGTCTCTCGCGGATGAAAAATAATGAACTTTCAACAGTCCCGCGCCAACTGTTTTACACTGCGCTGCGCTGCTGCACTGCATGTTGGGCATGTTAAAATGACTACTACAGTATTTATGCGTTTCGAATGGTGCGGCGAATTGATTATGCAAAACTTATCGCATCATCGAGTGCGCTCTGCGCTGCGGAGCGGTAGAATTTCACTACTCCAGTTTTCAATGGATCTTTCTAATTTCTTAGTACTGTACCACTGTATGACGTTCTCCATAAAGCTACAATTGGAGGCGCTGGCGGTATGGAAGCACAATTGAAAAGTGTTTTATTATATAGTTGTGCTTTTCACCTCACTTCATTCGTCCATTTTCTGACATGGTCCAAGTTTTCGTTTTGAAGAAATTATTTGACAACGCATCAGAAAATAGTCGCCATTATATAAATGATAATTTGGAAAATTTATTCGTGCAAGGATTTAATTAACACAATTTTTGGTCTTGGAAGAAGGTTGCTGCTGGTCAACCGAAACGTCGACCTATATATTATTATGTAATTTGTTGTATCAATAAAGTGCGGGCAAAGCCAAACTATCTCATATTGTATCAGAAAATAGACGAATGGAGTGAAGTGAAAAGCACATGGTAGAAAATTCTTCAATTGTACGTACTTCTATACTGCCTTTAATTAAAGCTTTGCTGAAGAACATACCAAGAAATTAGAAAGATCCAAGTAAGCAAATTCTTCAGATACCATATTTTTAATGCTCGTTTTCACAAGCGAAGCATACCTTCATATTCGTGTACTTCGTAGCATTGTTTCATTTTCAAGCAATTCACGTTTCTACTACCTACGCTTTTTCTCCGGAAGGAACTGTTTTCCAGCAAAAATATTATTTCTGCAGTGCTTCTTCATTTTTCCAGGGTCATGGTTGGAAAATTATTTTGAGTAACCTCCGCCCCTCTCGGATCTAGATGATCTACCTACATTCGCAGCAGACAAACAATGTCAAGATATTTCTGAAAGAGAGAAAAATTCATTGTCATGTAAAAAAGTAATAGCGAAGAAATTTCATCCCGTCATAGACTCACCTAAACCTTCCCGCCCTCACGAACCTTGAAGATTCAGCCTTCTTATATCAACGAAATTTCTTCTTCCCTCCGAAATAAATTAGTGGCGCGGCGCGGCGCGGCGTCTCTCTTTCTGTGTAAAGTGATCTTCGTATCTCACTTGTTGCCCCCGTCAAGTCTTCCTTGTCACATTAGTTTAGAATAGATTTTTCGACACGACTCAACTTGCCTAACTTGAGGACTGAACTAGACAACTCGAACACAATACTGTAGACTGTATACTACGAATACTCATCGTGCACACCGCACCGCACCGCACCGCACCGCACCGCACCGGTTTTGCTGCGAAAGCGCCGAATTACCTACTGAATATGAAGCAAAAAATAATAGCGCTAGAACGCCGCCATGGAAAATAGCTTTTGGTTTGTACAAACGTCGTTTGGTTGCCGCGAGTCCTTGAAGGAAGCTTCACACTTTTACGTTTTCCTTATGAAAAATTCCAAATTTTATATTATACCCAAAATTATCTACCTAAATCTGTTTTACGATTTCGGCAAAGCGAATGTTCGTCGCGTCGCGACGACCAATTATAATAATTAAATTACTGTATTAGCCTATAGCCTAGGTATTCGAAACAATATCAATGATTCAATAAGTATACGAGTTGAAATAAAATACGTGTACGTATTTACTTACTGTATATAACTAATTATGAAGCGGTTCGAAATTGATATAATTTCAGTAATCGAACGCAGTATATTCTCGGTTCGGGTGATCTTGTATTCAACGTGAGTGTGTATAACGAAGAAGAAGATTCTTTTGGAACAATTTTTAAAATGAAAATTCCTCCGGGCATCAGTTATTCGCGGTTTGAAGATCTGACGACACACAAAACCGATCTGACGGTGCAATGTTATCCACCCAAAAAGGAAAATAATTATGTGATTAATTGCGACATTGGAAATCCGTTGCCATCCAATAAGGAAGTGAGTGCCGCGAATGTTTCAAATTTGTAGCTTACCTAACTATTTTTCGTACGTAACATTTTTCATGCGAATAATGTTATAATGGGAAAAAAATCCCATATGTATAGTGTCGAGTTCGGTCGCGTTAGCAATAAACGTGAACGATTTTTTTTTTTTTTTTTTTTTCTTCCTCTTCTTCTTTTCTTACGCAGGTCCGATTTAGAATCATTTTGGAACCGCGTACATCCGTAGAAGAGGCGCAATTCGAATTTTGGGCCAACGTAACAACGAGAAATCCACAAGTGTCGTCACAGATGCGAAATCAAGAGTCGTCCATTGTGATGCCAATTTTAGAGGAAACCCAGCTATTAATCAACAGGTACGTAGGCGCGTGTGTGTACGGACTCGATCTTGGGATCGTTATTATTAGCCTATTATATCCCCGTATCTCTCCGTTAATACCGGTAGGTAGCTAACGGGTAAATATACAATTGCACGGGTCTATGCCAAGTAACAATGATATTATTATATTATTCACATCTAGTTGCCAGGTGTTAGGACCTCTCTGGTTATTCCGCATGTACTGATATTATTATTACACTAGTCAACAGCCAAAAAATTGCTGGAACGAGAATAGGTGATTCTTGAAGTATTTTTCACGCTAAATTCAATGCCGTTTTCCGTTTTTCGCTAGCAGGTCTAGATTTCCTGTAATCGTTGCAACAACGTGCCGATTTTTGCAACAAACTGCCGCGCATCGTCGCGGAACGCATCGAGGATAGCAGTATCATATTTTGCGAACCTGCGTTACGTTCGCAACGATGCGCGGCAGTTTGTTGCAAAAATCGGCACGTTGTTGCAACGATTACAGGAAATCTAGACCTGCTAGCGAAAAACGGAAAACGGCATTGAATTTAGCGTGAAAAATACTTCAAGAATCACCTATTCTCGTTCCAGCAATTTTTTGGCTGTTGACTAGTGTTATTATTATTATCATGTTATTATCATCATTGGTTTTCTAATCGAGTACAGCTCGTATCGTATTGTAATTCAAAGTACCTACAAAATTACGCGCAGTCCGGTGGACAGAAGTTTCCCAGTTGCAGATACATTGCTGTCTGTGATCGTTGAGAACTATTGCATACCTACCGTACGCCGCTAATTGATTTTAATTATGTAGTGTGGCGAAACTGATCTGTCGTTCTTTCTCGTATCACGTATTAGAAAAAATAATAGGTATGCGGACCGAGCTGACTATGAAAAATTGTTTTTATTGTAGCGAATCTTCGAAATCGCAAACGCTTTACTATAACACATCTCAGTACGACCACGATAAAATTGAAAATGATATTCAAGCCGGGCCATTCGTCAGGCACGAGTATACGATCAAGAACCTAGGACCATCCGAAATATTGGAAGCGGATGTCGTATTCGATTGGCCTTCGCAAACATATTCGGGTAAATACCTGCTGAATTTCTTTTTATCATCTATGTATTCATTGCCTTTCACTGTCGTTGGCAGTCTGGCGGTTTAACTCGTTCGTCGGCTTCAGTGGGAGGAAGGAATAGCTGCGCGTAATCCGATCACGAATACGTATTTGTTTTGCCTTCGCGTCTGCATTCATTACGATGATTTTTTTTTTTTTTGTTTTGTTTTATTTTGTTTTGTTTTGTTTTTCTCTCCAGGCGATGATTTATTGTACCTTTTTGCTCAGCCAAAAACCGAAGGTAACATTAAATGCGAACGCGTACCAAACGTCAATTACCATAAATTACAGGTAGGTAATCACGATTCCTGATGCTATGCACTCTTTATTCTCTCTCATCTCTCTCTCTCTCTCTCTCTCTCTCTCTCTCCGTCTTTCGAAAAAGTCTTTTTCTTTTACTTTCTTCATTTTTATTTACATACCCTTTGTTTTTGCGACGATTGAACGAAGAAATAATTAAAATAATGTAAGGCTGCCTGTTTGGGGAATTCGATTGCCGTATTGTAGTGTAATTTTTCTCTTGCGCATCTTTTTCCTCGATTGACAATAATTTATTATTATTTTCCTCGGTGTCCAGATTAGACGCAGATTCAACGAACGCTATACCGAACCATCTCAAGTACTAAATAGCAACCATAGTACGAGTTCAAGCGGCGGCGGCTATCAACAAACGATTACAAACAGTAAATGGGGTCAGAGTGGAAGTTCTAGTGTCAATCAAATCAATAGCGTTCAGAGTGGTAAAGGTTCGACTAATGTAAACCAAAATAGTTATCATTCTTCCGATTCGTTTCACAAAACTAGCGAGCAAAATAGCAATGTTGGTGTATCAATTCATCAGAGTGGTGGTCAGCAAGAGGGTCAAAATGTTGTCTCGCCAAGTGGACACCGCTCGTATGAGGAGGGTTCCAGCTTTCAGCACCGTGAACAGTCGTTCGATGTGCATCATAACGACGGTTCTTTACATCAGGGTGGCCAGCTTGGCGCCAGCTCTCAACGGGGCCAGAATAACATGAATTCGATCCACGAATCCGAATCTTCGTACCACAGAAGCACAATTGATGACAACGGTCACCGTAACACATTCGTCGATAGTTCTTGGAGAACTAACGACAACGGTGTGATAAAAAATGGTAGTTATTCTTCTGCATATCCCAATGGTTACAATCACAACGGTGCTGCTTCTGCGGCGGCTGCCGCAACTTACGACAGCGAGAACTCGTATAGCGTTAGTAGTGCAGCGAGTTACGACAATCATCGCCAAGGAAGCCGCGATAATGATTATGGTAGCACGCGCCGTAACGAGAGCGGTTACGGTTACGGCAGCAATTTTGATACCCATCGGAATAGTCTCAGCTTTTTTGACGGACAAAATATTCCGATTGTCACTGGAGATCGCTCGCAAATGGTAGACGTGAATACGGGCAGCAGAGGGACGATAATTCATCGTCAGCGAGTCGGCGACGATATTCTTACGACTTACGACGAGGGAATAATTCGCGGTCAACCGGAGATCCTACATCGGGGCACTGAAACAGAGGATGTCATTCGTAATAAGTGAGTTCATAATTAATACGATATTATTGTTAAATTATTCTGTTTGAAAAAAAAAAAAAAAAAAAAAAAAAAAAAAAAAAAAAAGAACGTATAAATTGTACCTACCCACTATAAAACTTATTTCACAAACTGTGGACGAATTTTTATGCATTCTGAAATTCTGCTATAATAGAGCCAGTTATAAAAACATTGTAGGGTACTGTACATACCTTATCAGATAACTATCGGAATAGCGCTGTTTGCACCGAGAGTTTAAATACGAATTACGAGTAGCTCCACTCGCGGCGGTTGTAAATATTATCAAACTCTCATTTTCGCTGCTTGTACAGTACCTATGCCTAATATAGGTATACGCATGGTACATACGGTATGTATAGGTACAGTACTATATTTAAACTCTCGGTTTAAATATACGCCATTACACAGAATGTTATAATAGCCTACTAGGTGGAGTTCAAATTTGACCGTGACAACCTTGATTATTTGAAAAATTAATTGATTTAGGTATTGTTTGTTATTGCTGTTATTAGCTCAATATTTTCATACTTTTTTTCCCTCAAGAATTGGAAAACATTCGGGCTTATTACTGAAGTTATAATACGGTAATTGGAGAGTGCAGGCGAACTGTTTTACGGGATTTTTGTGGAAGTTCTTGAAAAATACTTATTCCGACCAGGCACTTCTTATATTATCATATTTTTTATTAGTCCAGCAGCAAAGTATTCCGAATTGTTCCTGCCGTTGTAGGTATTCATTTAGCTCATCAACAAAATTTTTCCGAGTCTCAACTGTGTAGTGTTTAAGCTCGAAGTTTTTCACCTCTATAGTATAGTGTTCCAAGGTCGAACTTTTTCCAAGTCGCACGTTTTGCCAGACGGCGCGGTAAGCCCTGTATTTTTTCTTCAATTAACCCCACAAGGTCTTTGTTCAACCCGCCGGATACATTACATCTGTCTGTACGTATGGACGCATGAGACGCTATCAGTTGTTTTCTGTGTGAGAAACCGGATATAATTTTCACATACCGTACCTAACTTTCTCGAGCCCGGTAGTATGGTACCTACCTACTTTTTCTTGGGTGATTTCAAAATCTGACTATGTACTATAGGTAGTTACCCGATACAAACTTACTTGTAGGTACCTACCGCATTGAAAGAAGAGCAAATTTTCAAGAAATTATTTTACACAGAAATCTCCTTTTAAAATCAAAAAATTGAATTTCATTCCAAAGGAAATAACAGAGTTTGCATCAATTTTTATTCACTTCAATTTTTCATAAAAATATAATGCGTAAAAGTTGAAAAGTATTTCCAGATTCATCGAGAACAACAACCGGTTCAATTATTCTCTCTTCGTGTGAATACAATCATGTTTTTAATAGGGCTTTTCCAGTATTTCAAATTGCGTATACCTATTTAATTATTCTACGCTACGGTACGTGATGTTAGGCTATATCAAGTTGATCCTAGTGTTTCTAACATTGCTCTAATGGGTGTCGCTGGATTGCATAATATTATAATCGTACTCATTTTCATCGTGAAGCGCAGTTTGCCATAACAGCAATGAACGAAACACTACCAACCTGATACATACATACCTATAACACGTAGGAGAATATAATATAACTTATGTATGTAGTAGGTATGCAACTTGAAATACTAAAAAATATACACGCATCATCAATCGAATTATACTTAAATACGTAGTTCCCAAATAGGTACCTTGAAAAATCTGAAAGATAGGATTCATTTTAAACGAAATTACAAAGGCTACAAATTTTGTTTTACGTACGGTATTTTAAGTTTTTCATAAAAATGTGTAGGTAGGTAGGTAGGTAGGTAGGCTATTTATACCTACGCATGATTAATGATCAAGGAGGAAAATACGCTGAAATTGCAACGCTGGGTGCTGTTTTTGTGTTTTTTTAGATCCGTCAGCATCAAGTATGGTAAACCAATCGAACTCCCAGAACAATACGAGGTACCTGAATCGTGGAAAGTGATGCAACCAAATTTACCTCAACGTAAAAAAGAACCACTGCCTTTACAAGACGAACAGATTTTGGATACCGATGACGAGGAGACTGGCGACGGTGACGGTGATCTGGACAAGGAAACAGAAGAAAACGATGAACCGAGAAGACGAATTAGGAGACGTCTCATTGAGGAGGAGGAGGAGAGCTCGATTGATAAAAACTTCTGTGCGATGTCATCTTGCACAAAAATCGTCTGTACAATAGGACGATTGTCCAAAGACGAAGAGGTTTCTGTAATTTTCCCGGCTATAGCGTGGGCCAGGACTATTAGAAAAGTGTGTGAAATTTTTTCTGTTTACATATACCTAATTATTTAACGCAAACCAAAATTACCAATCAGTTGAAGTAATTTTCATATTGTAAATGATTTTCAGATTGCTTTCAATAGGCCTGTGGAAATAGGTTCCCGTGTTGTTGTCAACATTACCAAATTGCCGCATATAAAAACGCCAAAATTAAACGTTACTTATAGTTCGGAAATTTTAACCAACGTTACTTCAATGGATTACGGCAAAACGCCTCCGGATGTAGTTCCTTTATGGATTGTCGTTACTTCGGCGTGTCTGGGCACCCTGATACTAATGTTATTAGTGTTTCTCCTCTACAAAGTAAGAATTGGCTCGATTTACCAAAAATAATTTTTCTTACGAAATAGGCCGTTATAGACTCAAAGCAAAACAGAGCTATTAAAAAAAAAATGAAAAAAAAAAAAAAAAAAAAAAAAAAATGAAAAAGTTTCGATCATAGGCCTACTTACATTTTTGATTTGTTTACGTTCTATTCGTTCTATAAGTTGATTTTGTCAGTACCGAAAGAGACACGTCACGTCACACAAAACAGTACTTGTAGACTATAAGTATAGATTGAACGAAAATGTTTTAAAGAGAACAACGTACCGCATCACTCGAGTTACTGTATGCAGTCAGTGTTGAGTACCATATGGAAATTCGCGACATTTCGCTACGGCCTGCGTGTGGTATAGCCTACTATTCCAGAGTGATATACGGTAGCTATAAATCAAATTGAATGTACGAGTAGGTACCTATACTAGAAACCAACTCATCTCAGCGTTCAAGGTACGAACGTAATAAAATACCTAAAATAAGAAATTCAAGATCAATTTTTCCTACATGTCGCAAAGATTTCTAGTTCTTTACTTCTGTTTTATTATTTTTATTCATCATTTTTTTTTTTCGCGAGCCAAAAATAGAAGACGTGCCTCTCTCTCTTAGAGTTAGATTCCTTTTCTTGTTTTCATGTTATACTTACTTAGGTACTCATTGTCTTATTTGAAGAAGTTGATAGACTTGACGACAAGCAAGTTTATGTAGAACAAGATTAAGTAGCCCATCTTCTTCGAGAGTTTGGTTCTTATCTATGGAAAAAGTTTTGGTTCAACTGGTGCATTGTGTCAACAGGAAACCTGTTCTATGGGCGATTTTTCGAAAAATTGGTCATATACGCGTGTGCCGTGTAATGCCCAGCTCGATCGAAAATAATTCAAGTTCGACATTATTGATGAAAATAGTTCATTCCTCCTGTTATCATATAATTATGCGTACATATAGCTTGGACTGTAATTATTTCGACCTCCGTGCTATACCTACGTATAAGATACGGTAGGAGGAAGAGTTGGAAAACTTTGGATTTAAATTTGAATTCTCAATATCAAAATTATCGTAATTACGTTTAGGCTAAGTATAGGTTGAAAAGGTTCTCGACCTATGTTCTTCGTTTAATTTTACTTATTAAGGCAGCCAACGCATCGTTTTTTCCAATAGCGGGAAGACTGGTGGCAATATTATGTTGACGAAATAATTTTTATTTCTATTTTTCCGTGTGATCTTATAGCCGTCAAATAGATTCTCAAAAGGTCTAATGCTGTTTGTTTTAATAATTATCGCTGAATTAAATCTTTCGATTTTGTGTGTATTGTTACCTAGAGTGGCTTCTTCAAAAGGAATCGACCTCCACACCTTCCTGAACGACAGCCACTAAATCGGAACGGTGGTTACCATATGGGCGATGAACAATTATGAAGAATACCCATTACTTATAATAAATTTACTGTAGGTACCTACCGTTCTTAATTTATTTTATTCTAACAATTAAGGTCGAATTTCAGATAGGTGCTCCTTACAAAAACAAAACTTAATAGGTACCTATACAGTATAGTAGGTACGTACTTGATTGGAAGAAAATTTATTGATTTTATCAAACAAGTTAGGTAGGTAGAAGAAAAATTTTGGTCATTACCTACATTCTTTTGTTGTGGCGTTTAATTTAGATTTTGCAACTATCTTTGTAAAATTTATTTTATTGATCAGAGATCTCAAGTAGGTGTAGGTACCTACTTGTTATGTTTTAAGTGTGCGTAGGTATGTATTTATTTGATGTTCCAATCACCTTTCAAATCATTCACACTTTCAGACATCTTTTCAATCCTACCTACTTATTCTTACCTACCCATCCTATATTTTGGGTGGACGTATGTTTTGTTTTGTTTTTATTTTTCTTTCTTTTCTCTCTTTCTTTAACAAAGCCTGTGATGAATCATTTTAATAATTTAAAATTGTGATATAATGATAAGCCAAGAATAATTATACTTAATTACGGTATTTATAATGTAGATACGTTTAAATCTTTTCATTATGTATTCTTTAGGTCAAATTTGTTATGTTGTTTTGCTTGATCGAATTTTTGTCGTTACAAGTATTTTATGCGTGGTACTAATTTATAAGAATAGAATTAAATTACAACATCAGTTGGAATTAGAAAGTTATGAAGATCATGTTTGCATCATTGTTTTGTTTGCTGTATGTTCATGAATTTTTCGTCGTTTCTGTCATCATATTATGACTCAATTTATTACCTATACCGATCCCTTTTACAAAATGTCAATAATGTTGTGAACTCAAAATTTGATTTTCCCCCCTCTTTGTTTCCCTTCATCATGGATTATTTGAGGCTAGGTACTACATATAAAAAATGCAAATGCAGCCGTGAATATTTTTAGAATTGAATTGAGCATTCACTATAGCAATAGGTACCTAGTACTTGATAATAATAAAATATTCATGAACAGGGTAGGTACTAAAAAAATGATATTCATGTATACGTATACACGAATAATTGAGTAGCCTAATATATATATACCTAATGAAGAAAACAGGAATCTCAAGATTAATCAATTTACCTTCAACAAATAATTTTCATTTGCCTTAACAATTTTGTAATCCTCTGTTGTTGCGACAGGTGGTGAATTTTTTATTGTATTATTACTATAAAATAATTTTAACAAAAGCGTCGGTATGTCTATATTATACATATAAGTTTTGTCATTCTTTAATGTTTCTGTAAGTTTAGTTTTGTGTCATTTGTCTATTGTATGAGTTTTTGTGATAACTTCTGCCATTTACACATTCTTAACTATCTAATTTTAGTTGTCCTACCGTCAAATTAATATTTTCTCCCTCAATGCATTTTGTGACAATTGTACCATTTTTAAAAGATGTAACAAAAATATTATAACACTTACGTTTTGCCTGTATGTTTGTTAAGTATACGCACTTAGCCTATGTTCGTTTGATTGTACCTATATGTACAAATTTGTGTCTGTAAGAGTAATTTGGAAATGGGCATTGTAAGAACACTCTCCTTTTTCTCAAAACATAGTTTTCCCGTTTATTTGTGACATTTTGGATATTCTGATCATCTCCTAGCTCACTAGCTGCTAGCTCTCAACATCCTCGTAGGCTATCTCTTCTCGACGTTATTAGGAATCTTTTTACTGTCATTTACACTAAATATTGAATAGCACCACGCATTTAATCTATGTAGGAACTAGGAATGATTATGAGAGGGGAAAAAAAATCTCTCGTCAACTTGGCTCTTCTTAGCCCGTTTGTATGTACTGTATATTAATCAGTACTTTTTTGATGTGTCAGTGTGATATATATGAGGTCCAATATAGCTTCAGAGAGTCGAATGAGAGAATAGATACCTACTTTACGTATACCCACAGTATGTTCTATCGTATTTAAAGCAAATGATTTTACAGAAACATATAGGTACGTACGTTGTAAGTACTTTTTATGACCTATTCAAATTACTACAGTTTTGCGAATTGAATCGTGGTCCGCATCATGAAGACTCATGATGCGGACCATTATCATCAGACGATAATACATATATCGGACGTTCCTGTTCGCATAACTCCGGTCATTTGAATAAAAACACCTAGGTACCTACTGCATACATTTCTGTTGAATTATTTGCGGTCGAATATAGGTAGAAGTGAGAAAAAAAAAAAAATAATTATTATTAACGTACTTTGAAACTGTTTCTAATAATGCAAGTATCACTGTTCTCAAAATTTTTGATTTTACAATTTACTTGAATTAGATATCTTACCCGGAATTGGTTCTTGGGTACGAGATAACTACTTTATATGTAAGAAATAGCATCAGAGAACTCAGTTTAGTGAGTAATGGTATGGATTAAAGTATACCTATCATCTTCTTTTTTATTCAATAAAATATATCGCTCTTCGCCCTAGCACTCATCAGATCAATGAAAAACTCATCTGCAATGTTTCTGATTTTTCAGCGCATCATTACCGGCGTATTACAAAAATTAAATCTATCTGAATTTTGTTTGGTATACACATACTGTATACTGACGACATACACAACCAATTCTTTCTAACTCCTTCGACAAACATCTAAAACTTACCTATTATACAAGACGTAATGGAAGCAATTCAGAGCGTGGGCTGGAAACTGAAATTTAAGAAATGTCATTTTGCTATGAGATCTGTAAACGAAGTACGCCCACTAAACGATAATCTAGTAGACATTGTATCAATAAGAGAGTTTTTTTGTTGGTACCCACCTAAATCCAAGAAAAGTATACGTCAATTTTTAGTCGAGTCAATTTTTAGTCGAAATTTACGTCTCTAGCCTATACTATCGCAAATAATAAATAAAAAATGCATCTCAGGTACTTGAAGTATTTTGTAAACTTATACACTTTTTGAGTGCTCTTCTGAACATCAACAAACTTTTGAGACCATCAAGAAGTATCCAACAACATTACAACAAGCCATCATACTCCATTGTGAGAATTCTTTTTAACTCAACGGTTTGCTCTCAAACACATTGAAGTTCCATTAATGAAAATGTTACTATCTTGAAACGTTTCTTCTCGGGGAATAATCTCATAGTATCTCAACAACTCTGAATCATCATAATTTTTCTCTTACCACTGGTCTACTTTTTTATTGTTTTTTTTTTTTTTTTTTTCTAAATTCGGTTCGTCGCTAGGTCGGTCAAAACGTCGAAAAAATAAAATTCGTTCTATGGTAAATAAAAGTCTTTTTTTTTTTTTTTTTTTTTCGTTAAAACAACTACCTTATATCCTATCATCCTCCTCCGGACTTAAGTCTGGACTTGAAACAGGTGACGCTTACTCGATTCAAGGTATCATAATCAGTCATTGATTGAAAAATTGTAGGAAACGCCCTACACCAGGGGTAGGTAGTCAATTAATTTTCATCACGGGCCACTTTTCCTGGTTGATCAGACGCGCGGGTCGCAAAAAAAGAGAAGAATAGTAAGTATAATATTTCTATACAAGGCGGTAAAAGAAAGGTTTGACGTCGAGTGCAAAAGTTTGCTTCACGAGCGTAGCGAGTAGAGTAAATTGTACAAAACGTTGGGCTAAAAGAAAGATATTTTTTCTAATAAATGATGTTGAAATCTTCAAAACTCCAAAATTAAGACGGAGAAGCAATAACGCAAAAACAATTGAACGAAACGTTTTTTAACGAATCACTGTCAAATGATATACTCGAAAGCTATTGGCTAATTCATTTTTTCTTCACACTTTCATGGGGTCGATGTCAAAAATCAATTTTACTTGCAGGTAGGCTATATTCGATGATCAAAACGGCGTTTTGACATCATGTATTAGGCAAAAATAATAAATAACGAAAATTATTACTATTTTAATGCAAAAAGTGACATCTCTTATTTTTATTATTATTCATCGATATCTCTCGCGGGCCACTCCCGGTGACTCCGCGGGCCGTTAATTGAATACCCCCGCCCTACACTCTTGTCTTTCTCATCTCCATTTCCTCATCCCTTGCTCAAATTTCGACTCAATTTCATCTCTCCTAGCTATACTTACAGGGCTCTTACATTCATTCAACTGATTTCCCAAATCAGTGCATTCATTTATCCCTGCAATCACTATCATCCACATTATTATACATCTGGGTCTTATTCCATGAAGGAATTGTCTTACCGCCAAAGATTTTCCTCCACCCCGTAAATCTCTGAACCCTGCTTCTGACCTTAGAGACTAATACCGATCTCTAATACTTGACTCCTTGCTTGACTTTTGTAAAAATAAGCATTCAAACAAACTTGGAGCGATTGTAAAGCAGTCCCTCTACGCATTTTCGAGATTTAGAGGGGTATAGTTAGAGAAAAAACATTAAACATATGAATCTTGTATGCCATACTTGTATACTGAGGCGATTTGATTCGAAAGCTTGTTACAAATAGTTAACGAATTTATTCTCGTTTTGCTTAGGCCTAAATGTCGGCGTTAATGTTCTGTTTTGTCTGAGTGATTGCGTTCTAAATGAAAAGAGAAAACTTTTGCGGGTAGTAGGTTATAATATATTAGGCCTATAATGAAGGAAAATCTTACTGCTGCGGCCGAGAATGGAATCGATATTTTGATACAAACAAGATCAATACAGTGGAACCTTTGTAAGTCGAATCTGAAGGGAAACACACAGCATTTCGACTTATAGGGTTTTTCGAGTCCTGTAGTTTCGAGTTAAAGAGTTGAATTACGATGTATTTTCGAGTTATGCAGTTTTTCAAAATTTTTTCTAAAATAAAAGAAAAGACTTTATAAGTCGTACGTTGTCCCATTTTCGACTGCATAACTCGAAGCACAACCGAATTAAACTCTATACGTCGAACGTGGTTCAACTTTTGATTGTGTATCTCAAAATACAGTACATCTGTACACATGTACTGTATTTCGAGATACACAATCAAAAGTTGAACCAAGTTCGACGTATAGAGTTTAATTCGGTTGTGCTTCGAGTTATGCAGTCGAAAATGGGACAACGTACGACTTATAGAGTCTTTTCTTCTTCAAAACGCAATAAATTTATTTCGAGTTACGACTACAAAATTTTGACATAGGTACACAGTTTCATTTTACATTGAGTGTTAGGTATGGGACTTTCAAGGGAAATCAGTTTTACATCGACTTACAGCTGGTTTTTCGACTTACGTGGGTTCGACTTACAAAGGTTCCACTGTACATATAATTACCTATATCGAAATAATCGAGATCCCGATGTATCGATATAATCGAAGTAGGTACGAGTAGATATCTCTATATTGTATTTCAATGCAACCGCCCGCCCCAAAACGTGTGTAGGGGTACATCATTCAGTGTTTTTCCATAAAATGAAGAAATTTTTAATATGTGCGACAATTTGGTGATTATACAGTACATTCCCTATATTCACTTATTTCAACAGAGAGCCCGTTCTATGGGGGGTTACAGTATTTCATAAAACTTACCGTGCGCTCTACATCGCTTAAAAATTCAACTGTTTATTCCTTTTGAATATCATACGGTGTGTACGGTACTGTATATCAATCGATGAACTGTGTCATCGCACTGGTAGGCTACATGTATACACGTAAGTATAAACAAACCGTAATAAAATAAAACGTTGTGATATTATACTTAATATATTTTGAAAATTAATATAATTACGATATGTAGGCCTATCCTATATGCGTATTTCAGATGTACCGGTAACCAGTTCGTACGGGTAGTGCGTATATTACACAGAGAAGTACCTAAGTAAGTTGTTGTAGACTTTTTAAAATCTTTGTTTGCGTCATACCGTATTCTAAACAGCAAGATTATTTTTACAATTAAAGGCAGATACAAGCTATGTTCGCGCGTTGACAGTTTCAACAAAATTATTATGCTTAAGACCGTTGACGCGCGTACACACTACACACCTAGAGTAAATAGGTAGTGATAATTTATTTTAGAGGCTACATAGTATGTATGGGTCCGTATAAGTACTAGAAAAAGCGCATTAGGTATAAATAGGTAAAAGGTAGGTTATGAAATAAGCCATCAGCGAAGAAAAGAAAACAGAAGAAAGAAAAAAAAAAAAAAAATCTATAATTATTATATAATTATATGTTTATATGTTACCTACGTACCGAGCCCGAAATTGTACAGACCGGGAATGGTACAGGCATTTTTGTACCATTCGCGAAATGAACAACCCAATATTTGTACACAGTCACCCCGAAATATCGGGCATGGTACAAAAAATACTGCTTTACCATTCGCGATGTGTATAAGAGTTTTGTACCAAGCTGAAGAAAAAAAATGGACTTCGTTCAGAATTTGTGTACCGAGTCCGAAAAGAAGATTTATACACTAGGTTATTATTGTTTGTCTCTGCCGTCTTTACTGGTGCACGAATTTTCGTAAATTTGTCCGTGATCTGCCGGGCTATTGGTCTCATTTGCAGGTGAAAGAGTTACAGACTCCAGCGCTTTATTTAAATCCTCTTCCGAGCACAAAAAGGCGATAATTCGAGGGGGCAGAGCCGCGTTATGGAGTCCTTTTTTTGTTCTTCTACCAAAAAATGCCTTAAAAGGCGATTGTTTAATTCCAGATTGGTAACTAAGTAGGTATTATTCAGACCACGAATTCGATTTATTACTCAGCCTAAGTTACATGAAAATACACGCCCCTCCGACGCGACGTAACTTTGTATCAGAGAATGACATTAAAATCGTGCTCGCAAGTAGGTAAGTATGCAAAGAATGAAAGCTAATTCATCACTAGTCACTACTAGTACAGTATTTTGGACTTGGTACAAACATTCTGTTTAAAATTAAGAGTTCCTTTATTGTTTACGAAGGCACGTTTAATCATTATGGCTCGTAATTTCGAGGAAACCGTCACTCTCACAAACATTCTGTACCATGTTGTTGTTGTTTTTTTTGTTTTTTTGTTTTTTTTTTTTTCCATCAAGTCTGTACATCAATCGCGAAAGATACAGTACCTATTTCTTGTACCGAGCCGGATATTTTGGAGTGTGTACAAATTATGGGTTGTTCATTTTGCGAATGGTACATAAATAAAATGCCTGTACCATTCCCGATCTGTACGATTTCGGGCTTGGTGCGTAACATATATTATGTACCTATGTAGGTACATAATATAAGTTAATATAAAATTTATCATGTAGGTTATTATTATGATTGTTTCAAATTGTACAGTACTCATGGAAACGGTGCGGTGTACACCAATATTTGTGTGGGGTACAGAGTATAATGTGATAGGTAATTTGCGTTTATCCGGATGAAGACGATATTAACCTCATGTGAAGCGTAGGTGCAACGTTTCCCCGGTTCGGTTTACCCGCTAATAAAGAGGGTCGCGGTCGGTCGTTCAAAAGTCATCACTTCAACTGACTACGTGCCTGATGCGTTCACTATTTTTCTGCTGTCAGTACTAGAGTGAGAATCGCTTCCACGGCTGCAAAAAATAATCAAAAATAAAATACCATAATAGGTACCATTAGTGTTCGAGCGTTAGTTGGGTACCTACTGCAATGACTGTAAAGAGTCAGTAGGTAAGTATATATTTATTGTAAACGTACGTAATGTTGCCAGAAATGATATACTCATCAGCATAAGATCGCTACTCATGTTAACTAGAAAAAGGTCGTCATGATCGAATATTACAGAAAGACAAGAGATATCTAGCACCAACAGAACGATGAGCGCGATAATGACCGGTACTTTACATTTACTCACGAGCCCTGAATTATCCTGTCGACATGAAAGGAACCAGCGTTAAGAAAATTAACCGTTTTATTCGACAGATAGGCACCAACCTAGACAAATAGCCTCTTGTAATTTAAATATACTGTATTCTAATCTACGATATACCCAGTAAATTAGGCTAAATAATATTATTTAAATGAGTGACGCCGCGCCGTACCGACATGTGCGAGTACCAAACCTATAATATCCTATAAAGACAAGAAGTATAATATGTGACCCTGTCTGCAGAAACCCACCTTATGCGTTATCAGTTTACATATGAAAAGCATACATTACTGATAACGCATAAGGTGGGTTTCTGTAGACAGGGTCACATATGTACGTAGGTACGTATAGAGTACGTATGATTGGGGCACTAGTTTAATTAATACCGGTAACGTAAAGTTCTCAATTAAATACTAGGAAAAATAGCGTCGTTTATGGCATTCATCAGTGTGCGTGGAAAGAGGAGCGGTACTTCATGGTACGAGCTACAAAACGTTTATGGGGGAGTGAGAATTTAAGAAGTGTATCGTTGAAAGGTCCGTGTTTATTCAGCTCATCACAAAAAGTGACTCTCTCAGTCTAGCCACACCTCCTATTTTTCTTTGTTTACTTAGACAGAGTGGCATCCTTGTGAAATTTTTTGAGTCGGCAAAGCGGTAGGCCCGGTATTCCAGCTGAGACACTCCAAATTGTTAATTGTTTCTGATTTACCCTAATCTGACTTTACACAGCGCACAGCAGCAGTTAAACGACAAGAATTTCAGGTGAATGCGTTCATCGAAATGTACATTTGAGGTTAGCTGGCGCGCCTGACCACCAGCCATGTGTCCATAGGTCAGGAGTTTCTTTGTTTATACTACCTATTTTAAAACAAAGAATAAACTTTTCTTTTCACTACCTTGGCAGCCCGAGAGTCTATATTTTTTCAAGTCCCCTCCTCCCATTTTAGATATTTTAGATACAGCTCAATATTCAAAACGTCACCAACCGGTCCGGAGTCGAACTCAATATTTGAAATTTTTATATGTAATAGGTAAATCCTTCTTCCATCACCTGTACGGTACAGCTTTAAGATCGAAATTTTTACAAGTCCCACGTTTTTTTTTTTTTTTTTTTTTTTTTTTTTTTTTTTTTTTTTTCAGAAAGCGTTCCCGTCATTTTCCTTCCGTTCTCCCTTACTCCCAAGAAACGGAGCTCCTGTTAAAAACAATTAGTTGTACGCGTATCCCTAACGCATTACATATAGTCGAATGTAATTTTCACCAAACTCTCTCAAACCTGATATTTTTTCTTATAGGTGATTTAAAAATCTTTTAGTATAGTACTATAATTACCTAATGAATAGTTAGTTATAATCAAAGGGAATACTCAGAAAGAAGAGTAAAAGATGCAGAAAACCGCGCAGAAAAAAATCTATACTACAAGCGCTTTTGGTTGAATAACCCATCTTTTCAGGCACGAAATGAAAGCAACTGTGACAAGACGGAAGTGAAAATTAAGATCCCCTCCTCTACGGGTCGCCTAAAGTGCATAAAACGAATACCCCAATGCGACCTGTGGTTTCATTTGTTTCTTCTCCTACTTACTTCCTTGCCAAGTTTTTGGACCGTTGGTTCAAGTCATGCGTCACTTTCGAACCTCCTCATTCAGTCTTGAACTCGGCCTCTTTGGCGGATGTTCTGAAGGACATAAGACTTCCCCCGGATACAACCATTCGTTTTTTCGATGTGGTTGGCCTATTTCCGAATATTTTCAAAGCCGTTACTATGCAGCGTATGGGCGAGGCCAATATTCCTCACAATGAACTCCATCAGGAATTCTTCGATCTCTCGAATATCTGTTGGGGGCCCTAACTATTGTAAGTTTGAAGGGAAGTTTTTTGAGTTCCCCGATGAAGTAGGGATCCCTATTGGATCTTCTCTTGGCTCCCTCATTTCTGAAATTTTCATGTCCAAGTTTGAACTTGATCTCTTTTCCTCAAACCAGGTGTTACTGAGTCACATTCACTATTGTGGATGATGTCCTGTGCGCTTGGACTGGTCCTCCAGATCTCCTTGTTAAGTTTCTGCGGTATCTCAATTCCTGCTACCCTTCCATAAAATTTACTTTGGAAGTGGGACGATCTTCCATTAACTTTTTCGACTTATCGATCTCTGTATAAGTTCGGGTGTCCATGAGTTTGGAATTTATTGGAAAGTAGCTACGACGGAGGTCCTAGTGCACGGATCGTCTTTCTGTCCTGTTGCTCATAAGTTAGCAGCTTTTAACAGCTTAGTTCACAGATTGACTCGTATTCCTTTGTGTCAATGTGCTTTTGAAAAAAAAAAAAAAAAAAAAATTATTAACTATAAAACACCTGGCTGGCCAGAGTGAATGGGGTTAATGTTGACGTGGACGTGATGGTTCGGAAGAAAACTACT
This sequence comes from Aspidiotus destructor, assembly GCA_035079395.1. NCBI lineage: Eukaryota > Metazoa > Arthropoda > Insecta > Hemiptera > Diaspididae > Aspidiotus > Aspidiotus destructor. The sequence continues at coordinate 59,756,361 of JAVHKZ010000002.1, read as the reverse complement.
CGGAGAATTCTTGATTCCAACACCTCCCTCCCGCGTGACACGATCAGTGATCGTCGTATGCGCTGGATTAGTCTCCCTTTCTTGGGAAAGTTCTCCCTCCCATTGGGTCGGGCTCTCCACCCGTTCGGTTTTAGACCAGCTTATTACAACCCTATACCACTGTGAAAAAATTGTTTGTAAGGTTGAAGGATCCCATACCAGTTGATGAGAGGAGCGAAGTCTATAAGTTAGACTGTAGGGATTGTAAGGGTTTTCATAATTATTGGCGAGACCAGCCGTCAGATGAAGCTGAGAAAAGATGAGCATTCGAAGCATTGGGAAAAGCGAAACTTAGAGGAATCGGCTTTTGCCGATCATTCAATTAACAATGTTCACAGTTACTGTAAGCGATCTGAAAAGCTTCTCCATAAGGAGTCCAAACGTATAAGCGAAAAGCCCTCGAACATAATACTTAAGTAGAAATAATAATTCGTCATCTTAACACCGATGGAATTACCTTCCTTAACACGTACATTCCGGTAGATGACTCGATTGAACTTGTATACCGGTATGTGAATCATATTATACAATAATATATAATATGATTCACATCATGATTTCTCTTTCGACCAATCGTAATTTTCACCTCCGTCTTGTCACAGTTGCTTTCATTTCGTGCCTGAAAAGATGGTTATTCATCAACCGAAAGCGCGTATCGTATAGATTTTTTTCTGCGCGGTTTTCTGCATCTTTTACTCTTCTTTTTGAGTATTCCCTTTGATTATTATGGACCGTAATTTAGAAGAACGCATTCGTTCAATAGTTAGTTACTTGTATCACAAAAGAAGAGCGAATTTCCGCGGAATGGTCAATTTTACATAAACATTTCGTTTTAAAATTTAAAATTAAATTTTACCCCCTCCCCCCCCCAAAGGAAATTACAGAGCTTGCAATTTTTATTCACTTCAATTTTTGGTAAAAAAATAAGTATGTAAAACTTGAATAAGTAGTATCAACTGGGTTCATCGAGAGCAACCGCGCGCATAATCATTCTCTCCCAGTTTGAACACTGCACTGTGGTGTTGAATACGCACCATCAGCCAAAGTGTAAATACAATATATTATGTGATGTGTCATGGGAAACCCAAGCATAAAATGTTATTAAACTTTTCTTCGAGCTTACGGCACATTTTGATTAAACTAGAAAATCATCAAATAATATTACAATTTCCGTATAACTTTATTAAAATTTGCTGAACGCTTTCGGCAGATCCTTCCGAACTCGCCTTACGGACCACGTCGATGCCTACGATAATGAGAACCCCCTGAAGTCGACGTTTGCGCGCCATCTATTAGAAGAAAATCATTTAGCTAAAGCGGAGAAGGTGCTGCATGTCGAGAAAAAGAAAATTCGAAGGAAGGCTCTTGAATCCGTCGAGATAGCGAAATATGACGCGTGCCACCGCTTCGACGTGTTAAATCGTGTGAAGAATGAGGATTTAATCATTCATTACCAAAGTTTTCATGACATCACCGCATTATACAACTACCTACTTGTAAGTTGTCGGCGAACCTCTGCCGCGATCAATAAGAAACGTACCTTTGTAGTTTAGTTCAGTTTATAATTGCTCATGATGATGGCGTAAGCCGAAAGCGTTCAGCAAATTTTAATAAAGTTATACGGAAATTGTAATTATTTGATTTTCTAGTTTAACCCAAGCATAAGTCGGCATGGTAAAAGCTCCCCTATAGGTAAAACTGGCTTTTATGTTAGGATTATTTAACACGGAAAAAGTTGTTTAATATAATGTTTGATTAAAGGATCATGATAGAAGTCAATGATGAAAATCTCGAACGTTTGAAGTCATATTCTAGTGGGTGACGGACTTTATTCGATGGAGAACTTTACACAGGGAGCTTTTACCATGCCGACTTATGCCCGGGTTTCCCGTGACACATCACATATGTAACTCCCAAATGTCCTGAAAATCTGAAATTGGACTCATTCGATATGACATGGGCTCCAATTTTAGTTCTCTCTCCAAGTTTTCATAAAAATGAGTAAAATTTGAGTCACCACATGTGGAACGATCCTGCGATCCTGCGTACGAGTACAGTGAGAAGCAGTTGCACTACGTCCATAGTTCTCGATTTCTCTTCATTTTGACATGTTTCATGTCTTTACGCTGACCTGATCCCCCTGACCACTATTGAAATTTTGCGAATTTTTTTAACGCGAGTTGTCCCTCCTCCCACCCCGCCTCCCATTACCTCGTGGGTGATTCGAAAATTTGCGAGTTTTTTAACGCGAGTTCACCTTGCTTAGTTTCTATTTGATCATTATACTAGGTTTATGGTGGCTTTATACTAGCTTTATACTAAGATTTCTCAAGTCGTTTGACTTTTAGCGAAACCCTCAGTATACTAGACCTAATATACACTTTATGAAGGCTTAAATCTTCTGACTCCTAGAGAAGCTTCATAGTTCGCCTTGCCTAGTTTACATGCTAGTTTAAACTAGCTTTATACGAGGAATACCACAGGCTCATTCCAAACTAAGCTCCTTTATACCACAGGCTCATACAAAGGGGAAGTTTGTATTAGTCTCTACTAAGTAGCTAGGCTAGATCTCTCTTTGATGTATGCAGTGAGCTCACCGTGTTTGCGAGTACCACCTCGCCGTATGCAAATGACCTTGGGTCTCTGAAGCTTTCCTTATACTATAAGCCTGAATCAGTATGCTGTAGAAGGAATAGCCTACATTATAAAGGCCTAATATACATATTTTAGCTTGAAATGTAAACTAGATTTACACTAGATCACGCCAGATTCCTACTCTGAATTTGAAATTTGCTTGCGTACATCCGTGCGTCGGAAGCTTTCATTATACTGAGCCTGAAGTAGAAGGAATACCCTTTATTGAAATACTGAAGTAGACTTATACTAGACCAAGAAGCGTAGCGAGTGAGGCCTTCTAATTTCATCAGCCTGGAATATACTTCGGTAGACTTGTACTAGACCAAGATGGGGGCGAACGATCAGAGCATGCTACCTTATAGAAGACATGAAACATGATCTTTTTCTATTTGGTTCCGCCAGAAGATTAGTTAAGAGGAAGAAACTGAGCAAACAGAACAAATTTTTTTTTTACATTATCTTTTGAAGAAGTTAGGTGATACTTATTATAAGTATATTATGTAGGTATACAGACAAGACAAACAACCATTTTACTTCACATATATTATGTATATCAGACGATTTTTGTAGTTGCGGTAACGTTCAGGAAATGTCATGGATACGAGGACTCCTATGTGCAGTTATTATTCTGCTTTATATATTTATACAAATAGGTTACGGGGTATACAAAGCGGGCAGCTTGTTTCATAACTTGAGAACCACTATACAACTATGTATTGACTTGAAATTTTCGGCACCCAAGTATTCAGGCTATTAGTTATTATTCAGGAGCACTCTTTTCAAACCATCCTAATTAATGTTTAGCTTCTGATGGAAGAAATGTCTTATTAAAAAGTTCGTGTTACTTGACGCAAAGGAAGGCAAAGAGCGAAAGAGAACAGGAGGAATACAGGTGTGAATGACCTGCTGCAATGAACGAGTTGTTATTTCCGTCTTTCTGTACAGCGCATGCGCAGTGATTTCAGACTGCAGTGCAGTGTAAATAAGGCACTAGGTAATGTGACGGTCCAACTGAAAAGGGACCTTAAGGTGAAGAAAAAATGTAGCACCCATCCACCACCCGGCAGATCGCGTTGTGAAACTAACAGCAGGAGAATAATTCGTTTAGGTACCTAGTGCAACACAGGGTACATTACTTTACTTGAATGAATGCCACCATGAAAAACTATTATCATTTGAGTTGGTAGGCTAAAGAATTCGCTTCCTTGTTATTTTCACAACGCTATCTGCTGAGTAGTGGTACATTTTCTTCACCCCAAAGTCCCTCTTCTGTTTGGAGGTCAAATATTATGATAGGTATACCTACGCTGCTGGACTGATAACAGCCGAGACAACTTTTTGTTAATAATAGGGTACGAAGCTTTTCCCTGTATAGCATCACGAGACAGCGAGTGTAACTAGGGGCCGCCATATTTAGTCGTTACAGCATGAACTTGTGCTCCCTATTCCTGTTACTGATAACAATTTATCACACTTTGAAAATTGTAAAAGAACAACTCAACTAATGTGCCAATGGTTATTTACAGTACATGTTTTGTAGGTGAGTCTTTACACAACGAGTACATAACGACTTTGCGGAACGAGCAAAGCGAGTGGAGTAAATATGCATGTACGAGTTGTAAGACTCACCTACAAAACGCGTACTGTACAAGACTTTTCAACACGCATGCGTCGTAAGTAGGTCTTTACAAAACAAATTTCTGTGGCGTAGGTGGCGCTTTTCAGCGACACTACAAACCGTTGCAAAAAAGCAAAGCGAGGGTCTTTACAACACGGTTTTTGGTCTTTACAACACGGTTTTTGGTCTTTACAACACAGTTTGAACTTTGAACTCACGCATGCCCAAGAACTTGAACTTTGGTTTTTTTTTGTTCTTTTTTTCATTTGTGTTGAAATGGCTATTTACAGTACATGTTTTGTAGGTGAGTCTTTACACAACTCGTACATACATTACTTCACTCGCTGCGCTCCTTTCGCAAACGTACCTATGTACTTGTTGTGTAAAGACTCACCTACAAAACATGTACTGTAAATAGCCATTTCAACACAAATGAAAAAAAGAACAAAAAAAAACCAAAGTTCAAGTTCTTGGGCATGCGTGAGTTCAAAGTTCAAACTGTGTTGTAAAGACCAAAAACCGTAGTGTGAAGACCCTCGTTTCACTTTTTTGCAACAGTTGCTGAAAAGCGCCACCTACGCCACAGAAATTTGTTTTGTAAAGACCTACTTACGACGCATGCGTGTTGAAAACTAAAAATCAAAACTCCACACCATTGAGGAATGCAAAATCACTACTTATAGGGTTAAAGTGCATTTTTTGTTGATTTTTCGGTGCTCGGAATTTCTTCTTCGGCCAAAAGATGGATAAAAGCAAGTGAAATGCATATTTCTCTTTATTTCTTGTTTTATCTTGATAGTGGAGGGTTCAGAAGACAACTTCATCATATTTTCGAAATTTTTCCATGGTAGCTATATTGTTCGGGAACCATATTAAGTTACTAACAATTCACCAACAATTCTATACGGAATATTACAATTCAGATCAGTTTTGTTGGTGTAACATGGTCTTGGAGCACTGTAGGACAGATTTCTATATCAGAAAATATTCGAATTTCGAACAAAAAATTTTGATCCGTAATTGGGTCGATCCGTAAACGGGCCCTCCTCCTTCTTTATACTTTTCGTGATCTGTAATTGGTTCTCATTTTTTGTATTTTGATACAGATAGAGAATTCACCGGAAAATAACTGGCCATGGTAATAAGTGCGGTGCGCCTCTAATAGAAAATGAAGTTAGAATAAATGTTGATTAGTTCTGAAAATAAATTGAGAAAAAAAAAAAAAAAAAAAAAAAAAAAATTCAGGGGCCCAATTGTGAATCAAGAAAAAAAAATCCGGGGGCCCAATTGTGGATCACTGCGCACTGTACTCTTGATCCATAATATTGGTACTTTTTTCTGTACCTTGTAATATTATGAGAACCGTGAATGATGAAGAATTCTAGACAAGTGTAAATGGTCATGAAGGTAGTTCTTAAGACCAACGTATAACTGATTTTCTTGATAGATGAAAAAACCACTACCGGGCCTGGAGGCCCGTTTGCGGCTTTTTAGAGGGTTGGGGAGAATGACTGGGGTGCTATTATTTACCGGCAGAAAAAATTCATTTTCACATATGTTGTAGTGGAAGGTCCAATCTACAAGTACTGTATGCAAAAAAAGTCATACTGAGCCTTATGAAGCGTCTTGAAAAAGCTGGTCCATAATTGGTACTTTACCCCTGTTATTAATCGCACTTTCCTCACCTATACTTATAAAGGGAAGTGTAAGGATAAATAATGCGACGTAACGACTAAATATGGCGACCCAGGTCCTCACTCGTTAGGTACCTACCGGTACTATAATTATCTGGAACGAACGCAACGTTTCGGACTCATGGAGTCCTTCTTCAAGGCAGCGAATATCAGCAAGTTTTCTTTTCCTACGCGTATCATGTCCTTACAATTACAAAATTTAGTCTTCTTCGAGAATCATAATGATTATACGGTATGTAATTTTACAATTCCGTTGCATTTAGTCTCGCGTACCCACGATGAGATTTTCTGCAGGTGAGTGCAAACCACGAGCGCACGGTTGTTTTGAGCTGTCGCCGTATCAACACTATGGTAGACGTATCGCGTATAGGCTAATTTGTGCATAGTCAATAGCCAACTTATTCATTTCGCGAGCGAAAAGAAGTCTGTGTGTCAGCACCGCTAAGCAGCTAGTAGCCTACACAGTCTGTTAGGTACTCGTGTTTGCTTCTGCGCTTCGTGTCTTCAAAAATACCTTTCATGCAATGTACGAATACGTACAAGTACGGAGTATTATTATCGGACCACCTCCTCGGTGCGTAATGATTATACTGTGTACATAGCTATAGGTTGGTATCACTAGTGCACGTAGGTAGGTAGGTAGGTAGGTAGGTAGGTAGGTAGGTACCTACTTATCAAATTGAAAAAGTAAGTACATATTATCACAAATTACCGTGGCGTAACCGTAAAAAACGAATATGTGTAGGATGAGTAACAATATTGCAGTAATTATCCAAGCGTATCTCAAAATGCCAAAGTCTGTGAACAAAATTTACATGATTTATCAGCAAGTTTACTACGGAATAGAAAGAACAGAACGTACTTTTTGAACTTTCGAAAAATTAATTTACTTCGATGTGCGGTAATATAATTAATTAGTAGGTACGGTATTTAAAATGAATAGCCTAAGTATACTATACAGTGCAGTCTGTACGGCGCGGCTTTGGCAATGTCGATGTCGCCGTCTTCGTCAGCGGCGCATTCAAGCTCTTGTCACCTAGAAGCCAAGCGTCAACTGCCGCCCCTAAAGCTTCGAAAATTTAAATTTCATCAAACGCATCTATGTTTGAAAAAGTGGAAAAAAATTCTGAAATCACTTTTGTTTTTTTATTTTTTAGTAGGTATTAAGTAAAGCTGCTCCAAACCATATATGGCCTGCTTGGTTCTTAGGTAAATATGGCAGCGGCCGTCTTTAATCAATTACTTATAAAATCTCGTTAGAAAGTAAAGACGCGTTGGTTCCCGTGATATCGGTATCCTTTGCAAGAGAGCGCAAGTAGTGAATTATAAAAATATTATATAGGTAGGCACGGTCTACATAATTAGAGTTCGTTCACAAATAAGAATGGGAAGATATTCGAAGTAAATTTTTTGTTCCTATTTATACTACGTGTAGATAGGATACCCGTATCGCTCGTGCCAGTTATCTTGAAAGTATTATTTGACAGTCTTCTTCCATCAAGAAAAACTTGGCACTCACCTCCTCTGCTTCAATACAGGTTTCTTCTAGTTGAAACAAAATAGGAATAGAACAAGAACAACAATTCTTTATAATTATGTAAGTACTTACGTAGCCTAGTAAATAACATTTGACAGTGTTTTCTTTGCACGAAAAAATTTGATTCTTTTCTTATACTTGCTACTTGCTAGGTGGATAACGCTTAAAATATATTCATTCATACCGTAATCGTAACAAATCCTCGTCTAATTAATTTCAAGTTTATCGCGAAGAACTTTTTATTTTTCATATTTTTATAATTTCGTTTCTATACTTGAATTATGAAAAAATATGCGAGAGGAGAGGGAGGCACCCTATGTTGTCTAGTTTTTCTAGAAAATATGAATCTATCAAGTATACTTATAAAGCCCCAAAATAATGTATAAACTTGAAACCGATTGGTCACGTCATTAATACATACATGATATATCCGTACCTACGTCTAACGCATACAAAGTGGTTACCGTACTAAGTTGAAGTACGTAACTGTAATGTGGTACCCCAGTGCGTGTTAGATTACCAGATTACCTCCCCCCCCCCTCCCTTTCCCTGCGCTGGAAAATAAAACTCTGTCTTTACTCTACGCGCTGAAGCAGGCCGCACAATCGTTAGCGAATATTTTTGTTGTCGTTAGACTGACGGTGCGGGGTACATTTCTTGTGTCCGATGCGATGTCCCGTTAGGTGCCGACAAAGAGTAAAAAAGTGAAGAAGACCAAGTCGGAAGAAGAACTTGGTTATCATTTCTAGCGTGTAAACATTATAGAAGATTATTGTGCTACACTGCAGAAGAAATTATATATTTTTTTCAATTGTGCATCAACTTATTTATTCCAATTATCAAGTATCAGATGAGAATGTGGTGAGTCGCCCCGCTTACACGTAAGTAGGCGGAGATTTGGATGGGCCCAGCAAATCTTCCTCTGCGTTCTCGTCCACCCTCGATCGTATCAATTTCTCAATGTGAATTATGGTGAATGGCAGAATAAAAAGCTTGTCATAACTCTTCGTGTATGAATATTGATTATTAATTAATTATGAAATTATGATCACGAGCTAAGATGTCGTACTCTATCTTTCTACGATTATTTTTTCAGCTATATCGTTCAACTTGTTATTAGATTGAAAATATTGAAAATGAGTTGATACCAATTAATTGAATTGTGATTAAAACAAGTATAGTAAATTCAGAACACACTCAAGATGATAAGGACGACGTGAATGCGACGCGATTATCCGCGGTCATTATTTTCAATCAAAGGTGGTGCGAGAAGGGAGCCCGGGTGATTCAACAGTCACTGAATACAGAAGCGCCTACGCCTGTAGAAAATACAGACCTAACCACGAGTAATTTGAATAAATTACTCGGTATCATCTGGAATACGCCTGTACGGTAGTTACCTGCGGCAGCAATACCGATTTTAATTTTCTTGACTCAAAATATCGAAGGTGAATACGTACGCGTAGGATAGTCGTCTCCACCTATATAATGTGACCAACCGAAGTGTCCCATCGAATCGGTAAGGACCCAACCACTCGATACAATATCGTAAACTGAGAGAATCTGCAACAACGAAGTTGAGTGTTATTCATTGATCATGGGTCAATTTTTTTTTTTTTTTTTTTTTTTTTTCCCCGTAGATGCAGCAGCATGCAGATTATTTGTTGGAGTGCGCGGACACATAGACGATACTTTATGGTCAAACTAAATTCTAAAATCGTTGATCTACTCACAATCAAAGCTAGAGATGAAGAAGCACCAATAGCCTTCCAGCTTGGAGGAGTGACATCGTCGAACGGCATGATGATTACTACCTGCACCTAAACAAAACACTCGTACCGGATAGCCAATCGTAATTTTCAACGCGTATGGTAGGTAGGTAGGTAGGTAGGTAGGTAGGTAGGTAGGTAGTACTCTCGCGTAATTCTCGGACAGGGAATCGCGAGTCGCTTGAAAAAGTTGTTGAACACGAGTAATTACAATACCACACTTCGAAGAAGTTCGCTATGATATTTCTGTTCCTTCCGCTTTCAATTATGCTTCAATACGCGGTCTATTGAAATTTCTTCATTCTCTGTCTCTCCATTCCCCCCCTCTCTCTCTCTCTCTCTCTCTCTCCGCTCTCATACTGCTTCTCTATAAATATATTTCTTCTTCTTCTTCTTCTTCTTTCAACACTCGTAGCGCAATGAATGCAACATTGTCGTCCAAACAAACTTTGAATTTTCAAATAAGTACTTTACGTAACGTCGCGCGCGAGGAAAATACGAGTGATTACTAAACACCCACCCATGTATTGCTCTTCAAGAACGATGTTGAAGGCGTTTACGTATGCAATTCTATTAACGCGGATTCGTAACCAACGCGCCCGATTTCTCCAATCGACGCGACGCGACGTGCGGATCCACAGACGGACAATACGTAGGTACCTATAATATCAGCTAGGTACCTAACCTACATGCAATGAAAAAACGTTTAGGAATCGAATTAAGAAAGGCATACTCAAAAAGAGTAAAAAGAAGGATATTATCGCTAAAGCGGCAACAAAAATTTTAAAAGACACCGAAGGAAGCGGTTTCGATTAAAAAACTATTGCGTCAACATACCGTATGTACCGTACACATTGTTGCTTTCATGTCTCCATGAACGACGATGGTGTTTTAATCGAAAGCGCTGCGGTATCTTTTAAAATTTCTGTGGCTCAAGCTATTTGTATTATACTCATCGTTTTACTCTTTTACGGGTATAACTCCCTTCAATGTGTCTGGCTATATAACTTGGAAAATTGTGTTAATTCTATAGCGTTCAATCGGGAATTCTTTTGTGTAGGTACAGAATTTACTGCGAAAGTTGTTGACAAGGTAAGTATTCGGAGAAACAGCCGCTTGGTGTATTTCTGGCTGTCCACACAGCGAGGAAATTTTTCTACAAGATGTGACTACGAGTACCTACAGTTATAATCTTTGGTCACATCTTGAAATAGGTGGTAGTATGATAGGCTATGGGTTGATTCGAGTCATTCTGTTGTAAAATATCGAATATCGTTATCGTTGGTCTAGGGCGACAAATAAATAATTGACAGTGCGTATTAGAACTGTCAATAGTTATCATAAATACAATAAAACGGATTCGGCGATTCGCCATCACAATTTTATTTTTCAAATCGATACAGGTATACTGTATAGTAGGTAGGCCTATACAGTGCAATCAATCATACAGCAAGAGTACCTACGTGATATTTCACTTCCATCGATAGTATGATTGTACATATACGTATCTTCAGACTGAATTAAAAAGCATAACATAGGTACCTACTCGTACAAAAAAAAGTCGAGCAAGTTTGTATGACCAAGGATGAGTCAAACAGTGACGAATGACCTCAGTCTCTCACGTCCGACATTTTATATTATTAGGTAGTATCCGTTTTCAAATTTACACTATGTATTTCTTTAGGTACCGTACTTTATATCACTTCGAGAATTTTTCTCTTCTGGTACCCACCAAGGTAGTTGTAGATTCAAAACCGAAGTTTCATCAAATTTAAAAGTATGACCCTCATCATACTTTACATGTACATGACGAGCTAAACCAGTACTTTCATTTCTCAATCCAACATCAAATTAATTTGTGTTTTGAGAGACAATTAATTATGCAACATTTGACTTTAGTCTCGTCATCCTATACGATGAGGGTCACACTTTCAAAGTCGATGGAATTTCTGTTCTAGGTTTTGAATCTACCGTACGCAACTACCTCGGTGGGTATCAGAAGAGAGAAATCCTCGAAGTGATAAATCTTTTAAAGTACAGAAATGATGCGTAAATTTGAAAACGGATACTAATAATACATATAAAATGTCAGACGTATTGTGTACACTGAGACTGAGGTTATTCGTCACTGTTTGACTCATCCTTGGTCATATCTTGCTCTTGTTTCTTTTATTGTATGTTGTGTTTTTTAATTCAGTATACAGTAAGATGGTAGTGATATATAATTATTACGTAGGTACTCTCGCTGTATCATTGATTGTATACAGTATACCTGTATCGATTTGAAAAATAAACTTGTGATGGCGAAGCCGTTTTATTGTATTTAAATAAGGATGTGTCTATTTGCAGGTACTGTTATACATAAAACTGCGTTATATTGGAAAAAAACCGAAATAAAAATTAGGTAGGTATCACGAAATTTATATTTTCATCCTGCGGCTTTGCCGAGTGAGCAAGTGGGGGGGGGGGGTGGGCTGACTACATCTTCTTTACATTTTTTTGGTGGCTGTATTGCAGGCTGATGAAGACAAAACTATTTTTCCTCAACACATGATGGTCAAGTGCGTTTTTACCCACGTTTGATGATGATCTTCACCATCATCTTTTCAAGAAAAATGTAAAATTCTCAGTAGAAGAGGCAAACACCATACGGTCTCGCCTACTGCCCCAAACATTGCTTGCCTTGTCTCAGACCACGGAACCGCCGAGCAATTTAAGACTTATCTTCCTGCATTGGAGGACATTGAAGGCGTTATTAGGTCGGATTCGTGTATGTGTAGATAGTCGTCTTCCTTTCTCCAAATTAGAAGTTTAGGCTAATCTCCTCCAAGAACATTATTGAAAGATTCATCAAGTCGGTTGACAAAAGACGTTGTTACGAAGCCTGAAAAGCATCGCAAATCAAGCTCCTTCTACTTGGAATTCTGAAAAAAAAAAAAAAAAAAAAAGTCAAAGCTCGTGGTGGGTCGAAGCGTGTGGCGACCCAGATTTATGCTCCTTCAATAAATCACACCGACTGAAGAGCAGAAAAACGCAATAGAACGCATCAGCCTGCATCACAGCCACCGGAAAAAAAAAAAAAAAAAAAATGTAAAATTCGCCGCGAAGAAGATAAAGTTGGCTCTTCCCCCTTACCCACACGACGAAGTAGGAGGACGATATCAATTCTGTACCTAGGTATAAGTAATGTTTTCTTTTGGAATTTTGTCAATGTAAACTAATTCTATCAAATATTTTATATTTTTACATTGAACATTTTAAAATGAATTATATGTAAGCTCTTTATTTGTCACCAGTACCTGCAAATAGCATCTCACGCGTAGGTACAGTACCTGCAAATAGATACATCCAATTCAAATAATTGTCTATCACAAAAAACCCTTCCGATTTTAATAATCATCATCACCAGCATACTTCTTGATAAATAAATATGGGCAGTGGGAAAATTAAATCGAAGGGAGAGGACGTAGCATAAATTAACCTCAGTAACACACTTTTCTTTTAGGAACCGATGAATATTGTCCGACAAACTCGATTTATAATACACGTTGCTCTATTGTTCTATCTGTTATCCTTCATCCTTGCCATGAATTCCATTCACGCCCACCACCTTCATTTCATTTTTTCAAAAAAAAAATTAAAAAATTAAAAAAAAAAAAAATGAACAAATCTTTCAAACTGGGTACGATATGTAGGTACCTACAGTAAATGAGATGAAACAAATCGGGCAGTGTTCTCATGTGACTTTTGACCGGTTTCACATCAGGGTATGTCATTCCATTATCAAGATCAACTTTCACGTGCTTGTAATTTGCTTCATTTCATTATTTTTCAAAGAGCATTAAGAGGGTGCTAGGATTCCCTTCATCAACCGAAGAACCACCCGCCCCCTCCCAAAAGAGAGAAAAAAAATTCGTCTTCCCCTCCCCCAAAAATGCGTACAAAGAACTATCTTTTGAAAAGTAGCCTCACAGCACCCCAACCAACTGTATCCGTGATATAAAATCTTAATTATAAGAGTGATAGTCAAAATATGTATTCGGACCGGGCATATTGTAGATTCGCTAGCGTCGCCTGTGTAAAATACATAGAAAATACCGAGTGATAAAACTAAAGGTGATTTTTTAGTTTTCCCTAAATATCTCCGCAAATAATGAATTTAGACGTGTACTCGTAAGGAACAAAATTGAAGAGTAGAAAATTTCCTTTCAGAACCTTTCAGATGATAATATTTTTGAAAGATTTTAACAACTCGAAAATTTTTGCGCGACGCTAGCGCTGCCCGGTCCCAATAGGCCTATACTTTTTTTATTTCCACGTTTTAACTGACTCATCGCTGACAAGAGATAAAGTTTGATTTCTACTTGTCAAATTTTGCTCCTGTGCTGTATCATTTTATTCTGTTTTTTATTATAGTCTCCACTTCAGTTACCGTTTGTGCCTGAAGGAGAAGAGAGTCTGTTCAAAACGCGTACCTAGCGTTGAATTAAAATAAAAAAGTGGATAAGAAACTGAAAAAAAGCCATTGTACCTAGTTTTTTATTTTCAATGTTAGAAATGCTCACGAAAAATTTATTGTGAATTTGTTTTTATCAGCAATGACGTGCTGCTTAGTGATGGGTTCATTCTTGGGGTTAAATCCTGCATTACTATAATTATGTATTGGCTGCCTGGTTTTCTGCCATCTTATGATTTTTCTCTTGTCCAATCACTAGGCTGAATAATTTTTCACCGTCAAATGTGATTACATTGTTCAAGAGGATGGCTTTTTTCCTCTTTGATTTTCTAATCTCCATTTGTTCCCAGAATTTTCTTCCTTTTGTGCAATTCTCTACATCCATGACTTTAAATACTATTCCCTCTCAATTGTGGTGTTTTTTGTTACAGTGTTTACCAAACAGTGCCTTGCTATCTTCTTTCTCCCCTGACTTTTTGTACTTACTCCCGGTCTTATTAATATTGATGCCCTCGCGCTGCTCACAACTGAGCTTGTACATTCCCCTCAAGCTTCTCTTCTCCTTTGCTTCCGGATTTTCTTCACCATCTAGACGGGTTATCCTATTCAACCGGCGTTGGAGAAAACAAAATTGAATGCATATGCAACCCGCACCCACTCCATCATGGTGGACAAGTGGTAGGTATGTACTGCAAATGCGACAAAAGCAAGCCGCCGCTTGAGGGAGACTGATTAATTTTATAAATAAAAAAAACTTTTTCCCCTGTATGAGCGCCAAGTAAGTATCTAGTGCATTCTTATAGTTCTCAAAATTTAGAAACAATCATTTACCAAGACTACTTGAGCCAAATGTGGCTGGAAAAAGTTTGTATAACCTTCAAACAGATAAAAAATAGAGCCTCATTCAAGAACGTTCAATTTTTTATTAACAAAAAAAAAGAAGAAAGAGAAAAAAAAAAAAAAAAAAACAAAGAATAAAAGCTATATTATAGAACAGAATGACACTATTTGTTAGGTACGGTACCTATGTAACACTGTCTTATGTTTCCACATGAAAGAGGTCAAAAATCTGACATTTGGTTTTATTTGACAATTGAAATTCTATACCTACGCGGCAAATTTTCAACATATAAAGGAATGAATTAGGGTATATTAAAATAAATGGATTCACATAAAAAACAATACAATAATTACAACGTAAACTATATGAAAGCAAAATTAAAACAAAATGATTTTAAAATATTATAATTGAGGAGCGTTTTTCCAAAACTCGTCAAGTCCATTTTATTCAAAATTGAGATATTAGCGTTTTTAGCGTTTTATACAAGTAATAGGTACATCGTATACAAATGTCAAATAATTTTTGGCACCACTATCTATGCGTCTAAGATATATGAGCCGTGTTATTTTAGCACCCTGTTTCAATATTCTTTGGACATCAATACATGTAAATAAGATGAATTAGTTTTCCAAAACTCGTCAAGTCAAAAATTTGTACCTCTTTGGCGCAGCCTCACAAGCTAAAATGAACCAATGCGCGCACGTGGATGCCAATTTTTGTACTCATGTATGACGACCATCTACTCCTACTAGGCCTATATAACCATTCACACATTGCCATTATCTCTCACTGCACTGTGACAAATAGAGAGAGGTAGTTTTTTATTCTTCCTGAAAAATTTGCTAAATGGATTTAACGAGTTTTGGAAACCCGCTCTTCAATTTATGGCCGCTTATTGTAGCAGCACGAGGATTTGTACTGACACAGGACACAGCCGTCAAATCTTATTTTTCAGGTGCCTAAATATAAGATAAGATCTGAATAAAAATGTAGATTTTCAAAGTACCTACACTGCATTTTGGAAGTGTACCTACAATGGCAATGTAAGTTGACTCATGTCCCAACATGATCATCAGTGGCATCCTCTCTATCACTATCACGTTAGCAGTGAATCCGCACTGACTTGTTGTACGTGGCTAACAATATAGGTCTAGTCATTGCAATACAGAGCTGATATTGATGCGCGTAAATGTGTTGTATATATGTACTTGAATACCTACGCTGTTTGAAAATATTCACTGTACAGATTTTCGTCGACTTTCGATTTATAAATTTCAAATTCTTACCAAGCGGGAATTATGGCGACGCGACAATATGGAGGTTAGTAAATTATTATTCATTGATATCACAGCGGTAACGGAATTCTCGGTTGAATATTGTACCTATTCTTTTCCTTTCGGTACTTGGTCGGCCGGCCGGCCGGCCTTACATTCCTGTCGAACTTTACTCCCGGTCTTAATCAGGCAGCCTCTTAAAGCGGTTAGGTAGGTAAAAAAAAATCTGACTTAAGAGATTATAATGGATATTTTCATGTCCGCAGGTCAAGAATAATTGGAGGGATGACCGATCGATCCATATAAGAATCTTTGCAGTACATATTATTTAGGGCGTACAATATGATTTAGAATGTTTGAGATTTCTTTATGAGAAGAATAATACAAGTTGACGTAGAGTGTGTATCAAATTAGTATCTAATATGTAGACCATTTATTCCACTGTGCGAGGCTGTAAACCGAGATCCATGCTTATCAATTGTTGTGTGGTTAATTCCATCCATCTTTCGGGCGGTATAACTGAAAATGAATGACGGCGGTTTTGATTCAATTTGAAATGCTGCAGTAGCTTCGGATCTGGACCCCAACTTTTACAACATAGAAAACCAAAAAAAAAAAAAAAAAAAATCATACATATCTGTACAAAATAAATAATTTAAAATATATATTCCAATAAGATAACTCCCCTCAACACCCCGGACAAATGGTGAACACGTGGAGAAATAGGAAGATGCGGTCTGGAGAAAATACGAGAAAATATTACAAGTATTTCTCATCTATAAGGAAATATGAAACTGAGTAGGTACCTACGTGCTGACTGAATTATACTACTTATGTATAAGTAGGTAGGCTATATCATAATTATAATTTTGCAACATTTTATGAGATAAGTTATGTGCACAAGAAGCAGCAATGCTTTAAATAAAATTACGTAGCCCTGAAATATTCAATATTTTGACTGAATAACTCACAAAGATCCATACCTATTTTGTAACTGTGTGTTGTGAATCTGTAATGATGGCTTGCGCAACATACAAACGTTCTCAATCACATGTTGTTACAGTTGATATTGAATTTTGAACTGAAGCTTCATTTAACTGACAACAAAACAAGAAAAATATAAAATTTGAAAAAATCATCAAAAATCTGTTTATAAACATACTCTGTGCTTAGGTTGCATTATCATTAGATATTGTAGCAATAACAAATTCACTAGATGAAAAAGAGAAAAAACTCGCATCTTATAGGTAGGTACTCTCTTTTTAATGCTTTGAGGTTGGTTCGCCATTGATTGTAACTAATTTAGTTGAAACAAACGGAAAACCTATTTTCTTTTTTTCGCACGTGTTCAGTCGCGTCCAAAATGGCCCTTTTTGGGATAGTTGCGTCCCAAGGAGAAACGGAGAAGTTGGTCAAATTGCGTCCCAAAAATTGTTCGAGTTGCGTCCCAGTCACATCACAAAAATATAATGTGATATTAGCAGTGAATCAAATGAGCATTGTAGGAGCTGGAAGTGACAGCCATTCACAAAGTATGTACCTAGGTACGTATCATGGACATAGTCTGCAAATCGAAGAATATGGTCATTGGTCAGTAAATAAAGCATGAAGTCATCGAGAACACAGACAGAGAGGGTTCACAAATGGAAGACCAAAGAAGGTCCTTAGAAATGCTCCATCACCAGTGCTTGTTTTGTACAAGCGTTGCAGTCCCAATGACTGGATTTTCTGTAATTACCTACCAGGATTGTCCGAGACAAAATTGGCAACTGCGAATGTTGCTCTGAGTGGCCACATTTTTTGGACAGCTAAGTGTATATGGCCAGTTCAAAGTCAGCCAAAACAATGGGTGGGCTGTAGTCTGCAGGTAGGTATGAACAAAGATACCATCAGAGAGCTGCTTCATAATACTGTATATTTCTGAATACAAGCCGCACTTTTTTTTCCAAAATTGACCTTCTAAGATGTGGGGTGCGGCTTATAGCCGAGGTGCGGCTTATAAACAAATATTTGGGAAAAAAAAATTATCCCTCGATGGCAGTGAAAATGATTTGTTGTGGGAAGAAGGTGAACATGACGAAGATGACCAATCATCTAGCGATGACGACCAGGCGCGCACACAGAAATTTCTTTTTGGGGGGGGGGCTATTCTTAGGTTAGGTTAGGTTAGGTTAGGTTACATTTTTTAGAGCAATCAATTTTTCTTTGGTATTCTTTACCAACTTTTTGAACAATGCGACGTCCAAAAAATTGAAGTAGATAATGCTTCCCCTTCAATAGCTTCAACTTCTGTGTTGGGATGATAAAACAGGGTTGCCAGTTTCTGGAAAATTTGGAAAACCTGGAAAAGTCATGGAATTTCCGTCCAAATCATAGAATTTTGATTTCTTAAGCAAGAAACTATTTTTTACATTTTTTTCGATGTATTTTTTTTTTTTTTTTTCTTTTTTTTTGCTTGTTGAATTGAAAATTTTGGGAATGATGTAGTAAAATAGTAAAATTTCTGGTTTAGATGAAGAAAAAGTCATGGAAAAATTGAAAAATTGACCAGGAGATCCTGGAAAAGTCATGGAAAATGTTTCTTGAAAAAAACTGGCAACCCTGTAAAATTTGAGCCTACCATGATGTATTTGTGTTCAAAGTGGAAAAATCGTCTTTCTGATCAGAAAGTTCAGTAGTTTCAGATTGACTCTCATAGCCGGAAAAAATTTCAAGTATCCATTTCTCACTTTTTTCAAATAAAAGAGTTTTTTTACGCTTAGCAATAAGACTGTTTTAAAAAGATGTCCTCAACTCACGTTCTAGTGCTGTGAAAATAAATTTATTTTTCGAGCCTAAGGGGGGGGGCTTCAGCCCCCCCTAGCCCCCCCCCCCCCTTCGGTGCGCGCCTGATGACGACTCATGCAATTCAGACTATTAGTATAGTTACCTAACTATCTAATACCTACCAATTTTTTTCAATTTTTTCGTGTTTTTTTCCTGTTTTTTTTTTTTTTTTTTTTTTTTTGGTATTCAATGATTTTAGGTTACTGTAAATGCGGCTTATATTCGCAGGAATAAATTTTTTCTGAAACGTGTCCTAAATCTTGGGTGCGGCTTATATTCGTGGGCGGCTTATATTCAGAAATATACGTTATGTGTGGTGACATTACTGACCATGGCGTGTTTTTTCTGCTTTCATACATCAATAATGATAAAATTGAGTAGAAAAAAATGTAGGGTGGATTTTTGGCAATAAGTTACTCTTTTTGCGTATCGTTTAAAGGCAGAACTGATTATGCCTCGTGCGAGATCAACTTGAATAGAAATAAAAAAAAAAAGGTATACGACGGGGAGGTGATAAAACGAGAGAGCTCGTAGATGGACGTTTTTAAATGCGTTAAAGAAAGAAAAAAAAGAAAAGATACAAAAAGAAACGAGAGCCTTATCAGGTTCTTTTTGTTGAGATTTTTTTTGGTTAATCATCGGAAAATGAAAATAATTAACGTTGACCGTGGCTACGCCAAATGAGATGAACTAATCAAATGGAAGGATTGTCGGCAGTTACATCTGCAGTGGGAAGAAAAGAATGATCATCGTCAAATGTGTGCATTCGAACGCCAGGAAAACAACGTCGTGGTCGGTAATGTACCCACAATTTTTATTTATGGTCCAGACGTGTAAGAAGACCATGTATTGAATATCCTATCTTCATTATTGTCATACCCGCCCATTTGAAGGCGATATCGAGATAGATATGTCCAAATAAATTTGGTTTTTGTTTTCACACGCGTAAGAATGTGCATTTTATTTATTACCATCTAGATACAGGTCAGCGCTCGGGTCTTTGCATAGATAATGAAGCAATTTATGCATGAATTATTTCACGCACCTTTTTCCTTTAAAAAAAAAGTCTTCAGGATTATAGTCGCTACTCGTTCCACCTCGATATCAAAAGTGTGTCCACCCCTCTAAAGCATGAGGAATTTATCTATCCGTGCGAAAAGAAATCGCACACCTAGGTTCCACAACTTATCTAAGAATAATGTTGTGTGTACTCAAATTCGGCACCACATTTTATGTTGATTTTAGTTTGTTTGGTAGTAAACAATAAACCAGCGGCATGTCATGTCCATTATGGTTCTTGTGAATAGTGAAAATCTGGTAGAAGCAGTCGGTGTGATTTTTTCATTTTTTTTTTTTTTTTTTTTTTTCTTCAATGAGACAGAACTATGATATATATATATTATCTGATCAATCGCCGGACGCAATTACGACATTTCAATTTTTTTCAACCGGAACGGAATTGTTCCATCTCATATTACAGACGGGACGCAACTGAATGCCAGTCTGTACCTACTTTGTGGAATTGCGTCTGACCCAGTTCATTCAACTCTATCTCAGCCGTATAATTATTGCAAGGAGGTGAACTAGTTTTCATCCCAAAAATTAGCCGTTGGCCACTTCTCTGTAATCTTTCAATGGCACATTTCAATATAAAAGCTCTTTAACGTAAGTTCCCCATTGTTAATTTTCTTCTATTTACAGACTCGAAAATCTGTTTGGTTGATGGAGCTTTTTTAAATTGTCTGACCAAACACGAGCGCTATTCTACATTACCTATATTACTATGACTCTGGTAACTCTTTACATTAATTCAGTAAGAGTAGAGTTCAACAACATAATATTTTGGTGTCAAACTGAACATAATTTTTCGAGTACCATCTCATGACTCTGATTTGTATTTGTAAGACCAGCAAACAGGACAAAATCATACTTGAAACAGAAAGAAATTCAACACTAAAGATTATTGTGTACCTACCTGGAAAAATGACAAATATCTGGACGTGACATAACTGGTTGTAGCTTGAATTCCATACTTCATATGTGGTAACAAGAGTTTCCTTTAAACCGTGATCATCTGCAAAATCAATATTGATATGAATAGAATTTAATTCGCTCTTTAACGTGTGTTTGTAAAATGGGCCATTAATCACAGTTGTTTTCAATAAATAAAGAAGCTGTTTTAGTCTCAAGTTCAAAGTCACTGATTATAACCCTGCTTACTAATAATTTTTACTTGCACAAGTGAGTAATTTACACGTATAATAGAAAAGTTTTGTAATGTGAACTCCGGCTGCCAGCTAGGACCTTGAGCAATGAATGACTATTTTCACAATGGACAATAGTCTGTACAATTATTTTTCAGTAGTAGGCTTTTGACACAAGAAATCGCTTGTTGTGAATCAACTGTTTCAAGTCAATATTGTTTCATATGGATGTGTTACAAAAAAAAAAAACCGAAGACAGAGAACGACAAGAAATTTTTTTAAAAAAGAGGTATCACAAGGAACAAAAAAACAAAAAGGAGCAATAAAAAACAAAAATTTTCCAGACGTTATTGAAGAAAAAAAAAAAAAAAAAAAAAAAAAAAAAAAAAACACTCACGCAGTCGCGTGAGTAATACATGACTTTTCCTTTGACTAATCAAATTTCATTAAAAGAATCACTCCTACTAATAACTTATAAATTTTATTTATTCTCTCGTCACTATCCCTATCTAAAAATAAAAAAGACAATCCGGAAGGAGTTGATATTTTGAGAAAAGTCGAGGAAATAACTAAACCCAACCTAACCTAACCTAAAGAAGCCCTCACTGTGTAAATAAAAACTAATTTAATGATGAACCCTTTGTCAAGAATGAACCTGTCAAATAAAAGGTTTTTCATAACAATAGACGTTCAGATAACAAAAAAATAGAATTTCTTTCTCGTAATGTGAGCAACTACTTGTGATAGTGAGAGATTTCTCAAAAAAAAATTTCAAATTTCTCAAGAACTACTCATCCTATTCTCAAATGAAATTGCAGGTGCACATTTCTAACCTAACCTAACCTAAAGAAGCCCTCACTCACTCACTGCAGTGTGTAAATCATTCTTGTAAATTAATTTAATGAACCCTTTATCAAATGAACCTGTCGAATAAAAGGTTCTTCATCACAATAGACGCACTGATAACAAAAGGATAGGGGTTTGCTTCAGGTAATGTGAGCGACTATACTCCTAATGAGTGAGAAATTAATTAAAAAATTGCAAATTTCTCAAGAACTACTCGTCCAATTCTCAAAAAAATTGCGGGTGCAAATCTTCAGATATACTACTACAATATGGCCAAGTTTCAAGAAAATCCGTCGGGTAGTTTTGGAGGAGTTCGACGGACAAAAAAATCTTATAAATAAATAATAAATAAATATAATTATGTTAAGCCGAATCCGTCAAATTGCCAATTTTATAAAATCAGCAACAAATTTTGCCAAATTGATAAAATCGGCAGAATTTGTTGCCAATTTTATAAAATAGGCAAAATTTCGACTTGGTCTGAAGTACCTAGATGATAAACGTTGAGAATATTTGCAAACAAATTCATATGAGCATATCTGAAGCAAATTAAGGTTAATTAACCCGATAACATTTTATTAGTTGGCCAGGGTGAAATGATGATATCTACAAATAAAATAAATTTTGTAGAGCAAATAATCACAATAACATGTAACAAATGGGAAAATTCAATTTGAAAAAAGTCAGAAAAAGTTAATTGTTGTCATTATCGAAGAAATTGAAAAATATGAAAAGAGTCAGAAAAAGTTGATCGTCGTCATTATCGAAATCAGGGAAAAAAAACAATCGCCCCTCGAGATTCTGAAATGTACGCCCTAAATGGCAAACCGCATTGCACCCCCTCCCTCAAAGATTGTCATTGAATGCAATCAAGAAGAAAAAAAAAAAAAACAATTGAAGAACAAGAGAAAGAATTATCACATATAATTGCGATGATTCAGTTTCCTTTATCGGTAAAAAAAATTGGAAGAGAAAAAAATATCATCCGTAGATTAAGTAACATACAACCACAATATTTCAATAAAATTGGCAACTGTCTGCCGATTTCATAAAACCAGCAGAATTTTTTGCCGATTTTATAAAATCAGCAGAATTAGCGTTTAAGCTGCCGATTTTATAAATTTGGCAAAATTTCTGCCAATTTTATAAAATCGGCAATTTGACGGATTCGGCTTAACATATATAAGGAAACCTGAACGGGCGGGTGTAATACCTCACTTTTCCACTAGGAAAAGTTGGTAAAATTTGAAGAGACAAATTTGGAATGTGCCTACGAGTTCAAGATTTTAACAACCAAACTTCAAGACTCTGTATATTTTAAGGGCATGCGTGACCCAACAAAAATAAAATACTAAAACTGGAAATTAATTTACGATCGTTAGTTTAGTTCTTTACTTGCCTAACTATTGATACTATTGATTATTTGCACGTCATCAGTACATAGGAGTAATATATTTCACAATAAAATCGCAAAAATAGAAATGATTAATGGATCATGGACCAATTTTGTAGTGTTCTTTGATTTTCAATAAATTACTTCCCGCCGCCCCCCTCACTGCTCATTGTGCAGTATGAAATAGTCATCAAAAATTATTTGAAACTATCAAATATTGTCATTAGATCGGGGGTACAACTGTGAAAAAAAAAAAAAAAAAAAAAAAAAAAAAAAAAAAAAAAAAAAAACCTAATTATTGTAATACTGGAAAGAATGATTCAATTTTGTCAACAGTAGTGAATGAATAAATTACAGCAAGAATTGTGAAAAAATCTACCCTATACCTATTATAAAATTGTAAGACGAATGATACCACTTTTAGGCAAAGCGAACTACAGTATTAAAAAATGGATCAATATCAAAATACCTTCAGCTGTACTTGAGATACAGAAATGATTAAACGCGCAGAACATTCAGTAAAGAATTTCTTATCACATGTACTTTTACATATCAATTTTTTAAGGTTTATTTGGTGAGGCGCCAGATGGCAACGACACGGCAATTTCTGCAAACTTGATTGGAATTGTAAACACAATGATTGGAATACTGTATCAACTTTATGTAGGTAACTTAATACTGTACTCTCTTCGATCACATATTTTTCGATCAAGAATGCGCTTTCAATGAGAAATAAAATGTACTGGTGGTGGTACTATTGATGGAATTACGTATGAAATACCCTACTGTGCCATGATATTTATGCATTACATACTGTATTCTCAATCTGTTCCATGGTACGTTATTCCTTCAAAGCGAGAAGAAATAGAGAACAGCATTCAATAAGGATTTGACCAACAAAATAATAGGTACCTATGTAGAAGGTAAAAGAGAGAAGAGATTTGTAAAGAAGATGGGAGTAGTAAGTGGGTGACTTGGATGCATTTCCGACTATATGGACACATTGAGAACAATCGCTATTTAAAGAAAATTGGGTTAGGTATGATGTCTTAACTGTTATCAAGTTGCCCACATAGGTTTAAATGACGTCATACCTAACCCAATTTCCTTTAAATAGCGATTGTTCTCAAGGTGCCCATATAGTCAGAAATGCATCCAAGTCACCCACTTACTACTGATGGGTAGGTATACCTCGCGATGACGCCTCCAGGACTAAATCCTAATTTTGTCGCATGCCGCAAAATGTGCGATTTTTGACGACGGGCGACTCAAATGGTCGCACATAGTTTTATTTTATTTTGTTCGTCCGTTTATTGTATTTTCTCTTCAATTCTTCTACTTCGGAAAATATGAATTTCATCTGTTTTTGGATATCGCCGATTTCCCATAATTAGGTTGGGCGAGAAAACAGCAAATAAATTGTAAGATACTGAAAAGAGTAACGAAATAAAAATTTACAGATACCGCAGATATCTGCGGTATCTGTAAATTTTTATTTCGTTACTCTTTTCAGTATCTTACAATATGTGTAACCGTAATGTTTCGGACCGTATTAATTCTAGCAAATAAATATTATTGATTCTCAAATATCAGTAAAAAAGTTTTTCGCTAATCTTTCTCTGCCTCCTTCCATATACCACGGGTGCCGTGCCCGTAGGCGGCAAGCGTAGTAACCAGTGAGGTGGGTAATAGGTACGGTACCTATGTATATAATAGTGAATACGTCTGTATCGCTGTTTGTCGCAATACTCGAACGGATCGTTCGCATAGACTAGAATTTGTCTACATATTATTCAATATGCAGTGAAGAAACCGCATCCCTGCCGTACAAAATAGAACTGACGTATCTGCGTATCAACAATCGGAAGAAAGAAGTCTTCAGCGTAATCGAAGGGTCAGTGTGTGAATGTGTGAAGGCAACAATAACACTGTGTACCGTATTTCTGAGAGTCGATTTCCAAATACGTTGAAATTTGCAAATATTTCTCAATACTTGCGTTACTTTCTATTTTTTACTGTCATTTCAAGAATTTTTCGAGGAAATTAGCTGTTAATGTAGGTACTTTTATCGTGATCCTTTGTTTTTTTGTACTTAGATACGTCAATGATATTTCGTACGGCAGATTCTCATTGGAAGTTGTTCCATAAAATCAACATTTCAATTAGACCAGAAAAAACATTAAGAAATCGACAGAATCAACGTATAAATCAGACCACTCGAGAAATCATAAAATACAATGTGAATGAATAAATGAGCTGTAAAATGGTGAATATTTCTCTATTCATACTTGTCATTAAGCTAATTCTGAGAAGATTTACTTATTATAGCAGGTCTATAATAAATTTGCTCTTAATAGAAATTCAATGTTTTTTTTTTTTTTTTCTTCTTCTTTTTTTTCCTCAAGGAACGAACGTCACTTCTTCGCTACCGCATGAGGGGACATAGATAAAATGGGCTCGTCTAAACGTATCGTTCTTGTTGGTTGAAGTACTTAGTTTGCGAGCGATTTTCTGCGGTTTTCAGCTAAAAATTTGCAAATTTCGAATTTTTGTCGTAAATTACAAGCAATTATGAGTTAGTAGGAAGAAGAATGGGTTCAGCTTTCTATCTCATCAGAAAGTATGAAAAACTCGTCCGCGGAAAAAGTGCGATCACGTTTGAAGATTTTATAAAGTTGAGTTTAAGGAATAATAATAGCCAATTTTGAAGATGGATATTTCGATGCAATACGTCAGATGGTCTTTTCAACGGTGTAATCATACCTATTTCTTTTTTCTCGCGGTACTGCGATACTTCCTACATGATAGTAACAAGTGAAAAATATTATCTATTTTCTGCGTGCCTTACCAAAAATAGCAAAGATTTATGGGTTTCTC
Organism: Aspidiotus destructor; assembly: GCA_035079395.1. Classification (NCBI taxonomy): domain Eukaryota; kingdom Metazoa; phylum Arthropoda; class Insecta; order Hemiptera; family Diaspididae; genus Aspidiotus; species Aspidiotus destructor. The sequence continues at coordinate 59,730,350 of JAVHKZ010000002.1, read as the reverse complement.
ATCTAGGTACGTACGAGGTTAAAAAATATTATTCAAAATTATCATGTTTGGTATCGCAAATTAATCCTGTTCTATCAAATAAGTGATACAAAAGGTATACTAACGTAAACATTGAAAGAACTGGTTCACAGTAGCTTCGTTCCTAATAGTGCACGATAGAACAATTTCAATCGCATCGTTCAGCTTTGAGAATTCGACTAACCGCAAACAAAGTGACGGAAAGAATACTGGGTCGTAGGTTATATCTGTACGGGCATTAAACAAAATCAATAACCGACGCTGTTTGGTAAATACAAAATATTATATATGACGTACACGCGAGAAAACATCACACTATAGATAAATGTATCTGAGGTAGCTGGGTGTTGTTCTTGAGAGCGACCTATCCTTTGCTGAGCAAATTCAATCTACTTCCTCTAAAGCAAATAAGAATATGGGAATGATAATGAGACATTCGAAACTATTTGGGGACGCTGGTACAATAAGAACATTATACCTGGCATTGGTTTGGTCGATATTGGACTTCGCAAGCCTGATATGGGCGCCATTGGGGATGGAAAATTCGAGAACCTTGGAGCGAACTCAGAAACGCTTTCTAAGATTTCTGTACTTCAAAAACTTCGGTTACTACGAGTCGGGAATAACGTACAGTGAACTTCTGACAGGATACGAGTTGACAACTTTACGAATACGGAGAGACTTGACTGATTTGCTGTTTTTGAGAGACGTTGTCAATTCTAAAATTGACTCAGCTCCCCTTCTAGAAAAAATTCGGTTACTTGTCCCATCTAGAATCGGGCGAACCCGAGCCAGTTTATTTAGTGCTCCATCATGCCGAACCGAGCGCTTTCAGCTAGCGCCATTACATCATGCGCAGCTTTTATTTAGTAAACTAGAAAAATAGATACTTCTATTGATATTATTTTTGATAGTAGAAATGTTTTTAAAGGGAGAGAGCAACAGGCATTGCTCAAACTATACCAAGACTGTACGTAGTCCCAATTAACAACTATAGGAAATAATAAATAAAATGGTAGGAGGGAGAAATGGGTTGAAAAAATCATTCCTAGTGAGTGTAGCTTGGAGGAGCGGGAAATGAAGTCTCGGTATTATTATTGTCATTATGCATAATATTATTACTCATAATTGCGTTACTATTATCATTATTTATAACTAGAGCCCGGATTTTTGGCGCTAAAAAAATTGTTTTCGGCATCAAAATCGAAGGATTCGGCAATTTTCGGCATTTAAAAAGAAAAAAACAAAATACGTGAAAAACTGCCAAAGTTTCAATTTTTCAAAAATTTTTTGTCGCTCAATACATTTTTCAATTCAGAGAAAGTGTAGTCCAAATCGATAGATGTGAAAGGAGCATATGTAAGCGAACTGAGCACAATTGGATTAGTAGAAATATACGTACGAGACTTAGAAGAATTACTGTCATCAAAGGTGAGGGCAAGTACTCGTAATAAATTGTAGAAAACCACGACTCTTATCGGAAATATATTCAAATTTTGTTCTTAGAACAGTGCCTTTGGAGCCCTTTTACTCAGAAACGACGATTCCGGCACAATCCCAGCATTTTCATCGATTTCGGCATTTATTCTCATTCCGGCAATTTTATAAAAATTTTTTCCCTGGTCCCCCTTGCTATGAATCGCGTTTATCTTTGATTAAAACGTTCCCGCCTATTAAGGAAAAAAAGTGACAAATGCCAGCGAATCCGGGTTCTATTTAGAACTATTATTAGTATTATTTATTTTTTTATAATTAAGTTACTATTGTAAATGTAAAAGTGTCGTCCCATAATTGGTCCTCCAAGACTGTTGGGCGGCACTTTAAATAAAGTAAAATAAAATAAAATAACTCATGACCTAACATCTCAAACACACCTGCAGCTAGGACTACATCAGGCTTCAAATTACGACAAAACGTGGGTAATTTTCGCTCCCACGATAAATTTAAAATTGATACTCCACAATCCTTGTAAACTGCGTTGAAAACGATCTCATCATCGTCACACCGATCATCGACGATCATCTTCACATTTTTACTCAGATTCAAGTCCACATTTTCTTTCATGTACCACAGCACAGTCTCATGCGTATCGGTAAAACAATAATATCGCGGTTGGCAGTTGATTATCGTTGATATTCCTGTAAACCCTATTCCGGAACCAAGTTCCAAGATACGTTTGTTTGAAAATTTATCAGAATTGTTTGCGCAGTATTTAGCGAGGATTTCACCAGCCTGGAATGGAGTAACAAAAAGTATATCCAACTTAGTTTCTTCACAATAGACGTCGCAGTATTGTTCGGAACGTTTGATTCGAGATCACTCGAGTTTTTCGTCACAACGTACTTGCCATAACGATAAGCCAGTAGTGCCTTCCGAAATCAAACTAGATTTAACTTTCACGGAAATGTATTGACAACCAATGAAATGATGAATGTAATGGAATTCCTCCGGCGTGTCGGGTCCATTTAATGAATTCAAATACGAAATGTATACCCTTGAATCAACTTCTGTGTTCCTAGTTTCGAACTAAATGAAAATTGAGTAATGAAGCCACGTTAACATCTCGATTTGCGTACCATCAATTGAACGCGCGGTTACTCACTTCTTTCAAGATCTCTTTCAAAAACGTAATTTGATGAGAACGTTTGATAGAATGCTTCCTGTTCAGCGGATGATATATGGTGCGATTGAGAAGTTCATCTAGATGGGTTATTTTACTCAATACATCCTGAAAAAAAAAAAAAACCATCGCAACCTAATTGTGAATATTAAGAGAACTCGTGGACGCAAGACAGTTGAAGAGTCATAAGAAGTCGCCCTCAAAGCAACAATCACATTTTATACCTCGTTAAGAAAAATCTTGGGCGATACTCCAGATAAGAACTGATGTTCGATATTTGTCAGGACAGCGTTGGCATCAGTTAAATCGCCAGTCAAAATGGTATCATCGGCCATATGGCACAAAACTTGAAAACTGTTGAATATAATATCGGTATTCAGAGCAGGGAAGGAAGATTTCAAGGATTAAGAAGACGGATTATTCGTGGAGATCAAAGGTAAAACAGATCAAATGAGACTATCTATCAATCATATAATTATTGAACGAATATCTACATTACTGAACAAATTTATATTTTCATAATAATATAACTATTTTTTACTAAAACTTAAACGAATAATAGTTGTAATGTAAGTAGCCTAGGCCTCGAACCATGCCTGGAACCTCCGCTTATCAGCTTGAAATATTTTTGAGTTTTGACTCTTGCCGTTTGCGCTTATTTGACTATAGACTACTACTTCGTATGGACTGATATAACAAGGCGTCTGCGGGTGGGTAAAATCACGGCCACCTTTACTATCAGGCCGAACAACTGTATATGCGGCAACGTGACACGCCGTCCGTAATTAACAAAGGGGCTTATGGAGAGAACCACTATAATGAGTTGTAACTCAAAAAATACGACGATTGAAGAAAAAGTGTTCGGAACAAAAATTGTTGGCCGTTAAATTTTCTCTCTAAAAGGGTCAACATGAATTTTTCGTGAGAGATGTTTTTTTACATAGAAAACGGCAGACGGAACGCAATGTTGCCGGCTTGAGTTGTTTGGCCTGATAGTAAAGGTGGCCGTGGTAAAATGAAGACGACATGTACGGCAAGGAAGTAAAGGGAATCCTACGCCCACGGCCTTCTACAATTATAACAGGCCGGTATACGCGATTTTGGCAACAACGCCAAAGGGCCGACTTTAGCATTACCTTATAATGAGAAAAGATCTTAATATTCAATTTTGTTGCAAGAACGGTGCGGTGAACAAACATGACTCAACGGAGTTATATTTAAAGAGTGAACAATATCCTATTTTTTATAATACATGCAGCGAAAGTGCCGCGTATTGTGTTCGTTTTTTGAAGCAAAACTCGCCGTTATCAGAACCGTTATCAGAACCGTGGCGAAAATGTTTTTCCCGTGGCGAAAGTGTTTTACCCGTAGCGAAAATCGCGTCAGTGGTGCCATTTAAACAATAATTGAACATCAAAACTATAACAAATTCTACTTTTGAGAGTCTAATTTTGCTTCATATATTATAAAAAGTACTGTTTGTAATTCGTGTCAAAAAACAATATTGTAACTCGCTCACTATCCGCACTCGCTTCGCTCGAGCGGCTACTCTTCGCTCGTTCCAATATTGCTTGTTTTCGCCACTCGATACAAATGTACTATTTTGAGATCTACATCGATAGAATCTGTTCAGTGTGGAACGAGCAATAATCATTTGAAAATAAAAAGTCAGATAGGGGACCAAGTGCGGTACAATAGCTCCTTGCCGCTCGCTACCAAAACGTCTATATCAGTATTCAGTATCACCAAAGGGCCGACCAACGTAACACAATTGCCTCTGCCTGCGCCCGTAATTTTTGGTGAAATTTTGCGGGCGCGGGCACAGGCGCCCACAATTTTGCGGTCGAGTGACAGCCTTGCTAAGAATGCTCTTTCGTTACGTTTACATACATTCTCTGGTTGAAATAAGATTTGCTTCGATGGAAATTTTAATCTTCATGATGATCACCCTTTTGTATTCGACATTCGTCCACGACACTAGCGCGTCTACAGGCCAAGCGTAATGCGACTAGCAACACATCACCCTGTGAGGATGCGCTCTCTGTGAGCTGGCTAGAAGTTCGAAAAAAGTATAAATCGTAAATCCTATTGAAAAGCGTGATTATATTATTATAATAGAAGTGTATAAAATAAACAAGTGCATTCGAAGTATCGGAAGGGCTCGCGAGTTAATTGAATTAATTATGTAAAATTTGTTAATTTGCGATAGTGATGCTGCGAGTGTTTCCCAGATCAGTCGAGTAGCCCTTATTTGTCGTAAAAAAAAAAAAACGTAAGATATGAATGAAAGCATGATAAAATTGAGCAAGAAAGCTGGTGGTAGTATCATTGATCATAAACCATTGTTTTCTGACAGTTCGAAGTGAGTAACCCTCATTGGTATTAACTAAATTGTAATTCTGAACGCTCAAAACTTATGTTCAATTGTATTCATATGAACTATTTGTAGGTTACTATTCGTGGGATGCGGATCAATTCTCCGGGTATTCAATACTCTGACGGGAGAACACGTGCAAGATGTAGAAATAAATGCTATTTCGGTCGATAAAACCGATGGATGTATAGTGGATGTTTGCATACACCCATTTCAGCGGACCAGTCTTATACTCTGTTTTGAAGAAGGTCGTGTGATTGTGTGGTCATTCGAACTGAATAGAGTGATGTACAACAAGGTAACGTGGTATTACCGGTAACGTAAGCTACAATTCTGGAAGCGACTACTTTCCATGCTATTAGAATTATTATTGTATTTTCTGTAGGTTTTTGATGTAAATTGCAAACGGGTTGTCAGGATGAAATTATTCGTCGTATCCGAAGAATATGAAACTTTTGATGTCATTCTCGCCACTAGTGAATCCGATAGCAATTATATGAGATTATCTATTTATTCGTTCAATACTGCTACCCTGACATGTGTTATACAAAAACGGTAAACTATATGACATCAAACGAGTACTCGAAACGTGTTCTTTGAGCGTCGAGATTATATTATCTAATTTTGAATATTCCTCTTGAAGGTTCGGTTTCCTTATGCACAGCTGGTCAATTACAGATCATGGAGGCAAAGATTTTCTGGCCGGAGTATGCGATAAAGCGTTGATTGTTTTCAATTTGAAGACCAGAAAGTTGAATCGCGAGTAAGAGCTAGCTCGATCGATAGCGTACGTAATGTACGATCAATTTTAATTGACTTCGTACTGTCTCCTTTTTCGTTTAGTATCTTGATTGGAAATGATCGGTTTTTCACGTGCGTAGTGTGCCACCCTCTCGAGGAATGCGTAGCCGTTGGCGATAACATCGGTCGAGTAATTCTGTACTACGATTTTCTTCAACACAATAATAAATCGCCTCATTTTGTTTACCATTGGCACACGTTACCAGTGAACGATATAGTATTTCTGCAGTCTGGTAATACGATTTACCAAAGTATCTTTTCTCTATTCTTTCATGTCTTTGATAGATGTTGGTTCATTATTCAGGTAAATATCTATATAGCGGTGGTAACGAACACGTACTAGTTAAATGGACTCTGGATGCTCCTGAAATTCGTCATTTTCTCCCTCGTTTAGCGGCCCCTATAGTTCATATTAGTGTCTCGCCCGATAATCAATACTTGGCCTTGTCTACGCTCGACAATTGTAAGCTCGTTTGAAATACCCGGTTGATGATGTGGAATTATCGATTGATGTTTAGGTTTGATTTGCAGCTATCCTAATTGTGAACGCTCTGCAAAAAATACATTGTACCTTACAGCAATTTACGTGGGGTTATATAAGTGCTCCCGGTCAGAAATTATTTCCCAGCGGACTAGCGATTGATCCGCGTTCCAACTGTATTGTCATGAATGGAAAACCTGGTCACGTTCAGTTTTACTCGCCCCAGTACTCGTCGTTGTTATACAATGTGAGTAGAAGAACAAAAATTTTTGATAATTCGTCCTTTGAAGATGAATTAAACACGTTTGTTTCGTTGCAGATGGACGTTATTGGTCAAAATTATGTATCGCAAGAGCGTTCTAAAACCATTAGTAACGCGGAGGTAGTGGCTGTACAGTTCAGTGCTGATGGAAAATGGCTAACAACGGCGCAATCGCGCACCAATGCTGGTTTTTTCTCCGATACCTTACTTAAATTTTGGTCGTTCGATCATGTTTCACAAACGTGAGTTGCATTCGATTTTGGTAATTTGATGAACAGTCGACAGATTTTACAATACATTCTTCAATAGGTACGAGGTTGATTTTAATGTAGTGTACTAACTTCAATCCGCCGATAGGTTACGCTTCTTTCAAATATTAACGATCTTCGAAGACGATGAAGAAGACAAATTTGAATGATTGCCCACTATTTTTAGCTCCAAGTTATATCTTGTTCGATGCAGTTATTATTAACACATTTACCCCTCCAAAAATACTACTTCATTAACAGTTCACAGGACTTGTTATAATGAAAAAAAAATGAAACCAAAAAGCGTGTGGTAGATGTCGATGAAAAAGCATTTGTTAGTCTGATCAAATGAGCCATCTGAACTCATCTGAATCACATCTCAACGTTCTTCTACAACTGTTGAGCATATTATATTATGTTGGATTCGGAGTATAGTGCGTATCAAGTTGAGATTTATTTCATTGATGTTGCATCAAAAGTAAGGCGGAGACTTTGGTAATTCCAGAACCGTGTATCTCTTCTTTAGCTTTCAGCTCGTTTATCTCTTTCACCTGCAGACTTTTATATTTTCATTTCCTTGTTTGCCTTATCTTGTTTTAATTCGTTCCTATCCGTCGCGTCGATACATTGCCTAACAGTTCGAAACCGGTTGAAAGTTTTCGAATCTAGATCTTACGTGGTTGTATCGTTTAATTTGATAAAAACTTTTTCTGTCAGAAGCCTTTATGGACAGAAATATCGAGTGCAACTTGTACCAAAAATACGGCATCAACTTGTGTATTAATCCCTTTATTCGGCTTCGCTTCGCTTCGTTTCGTACTTTTTGCACTCGTTAATAATTGCGCGTTTTTTGTTTTTTAAATAAAAGTCGCACAATAAGTATATGTACGTATCGTACTTACAATTCCATCGTCTTTCTAAATCAACGCGCGAAAAAAATCATCATTAAGTGAATTTTTTGCAAGTGATTCAGAAAGGTATACTTTTCTTATTCGCTGAAACGAGTATTATCGTATTATTCGGAAGTATTCTGAGCACTCCAAGTGATTCTATTTATAATTGTACAGGATCCGTTTTCGTGTTACTGTAGTTTAAATTGAGAAAACTTGCGTCTCCATACACCAATATTATTTGAAAGCTCGTTAATCTGGAGAAGTGTAGAATTAGATGACGTGAAATGAAATAACTTATGTAGCCTATATTCCAGTGGCACTAATTACACTGAAGTTACGTTTTGTTTTTTGGGTTTTTTTTTTTTTTTTTTTTTTCCTTCTTTTGTGACTGCCTAAAAAGTGGTAATAATTATGGAGGTGATAGAATTTCTTATCGGTGTGTCGTATATTCGATGATGTTGTATTTAAACACATGGATTTTGTAATCCTAAGGTTTTCTTCATTTTAAGCTTGAAAGAAGGAATGAGCACTATAATCAGAACGCAGCAAACAGAACGCTTCCCTGCACTCACTCGAAGATAGAGTCTTCTCATCAAAGTTGATGAGATAGATTTCTCAATTTTATTAGATTCGATTTACTTAACTGTCGTGAACGAATTGCTGGTAAGTCATTAATTTCGAGTTAATCCCAGGACATAGTCTTTCGACAAGTTTATTCGAATTCTTTTTTCTCAGCCGAATAACCGTCTTGATCGGGTACTCGAATATTTATTTCCGTAAGTCGTTAGTTTTAGATTTTATTTTGCTTAGGCCAGTAAGTTTTACAAAAAACATTTTGTTTTGATAGTTAAAATCAGATCTTATCATTTAGAGGTATAAGACGCTAGAAGTATTCTCGCTCAATGTAAACAAACACCGCGGGATGTTTCCATCCGAAAAACGAGAAAATGAAGTGAACTTTTTACGTGTAAATTCCTTTTTATTTTGCGGATTTTTGGATGGGAACATCCTGCGCATCAACCCGCGCACTTCCGCGGCGATGTCTGTTTACACTGAGTGAGAATATTTCTAGCGCCTTAAGAGGCATTCTTATCAGGTAGATAAGAGAAGGTTGAGGAGAAGAGAGGCAATGAAGTTCGAACAAATGGTGCAATGATCATGGGCTCATTTTCTTTTTTTCTTTTTTTTTTTGTCTTCACTTTTTTTCCGTAAAGTCTCCGATTCCATGCAAAGTTTAATGAGGCGCTTACAAAAGCATTGTATTATTTTCGACGGATAAATTCATTATTCTATTTTTTAGAAATTCATGTATAGGTAACGATATCTTAGATGTTACATATAACCGGGTGTACCCTCCACCCGCCCGTTCGAATAAAGAGCCTAGTCGGTGGTGTGTACGAAGCTGGTGCACAGACCCGAAACATTGCAGGTATTTTCTCGAATCACAGCGCAATAAACTCCGTTTACTAATCAGTCATCCAATAGAAGAACACTTTATCATCGTAGTCGTACGTTTATATTCGAAACCACATTTAGATAATATTATTCACATAATTACACTTCCGATATTGGCGGACGAGTCTTGCTGTGTTTCAGATAAATCCTTTCTCGTTACCTAGTTCTGAATGTTCTCTATTTTGTTTAATCGTTGTTCAATTAAAACCAGCTTGAATTTGCTGCAACACACGCTCCTTTAATCATAAGCACGTCGGAATAAATTCCTACATTTTATAATTATTAATTACGGTATTCTAAAGAAGAAGAAACTTCTAAAAAGAGATAAAAGATGGAAAAAAAACTATTCTGTATAATTTAGAATCCATAAAATATTCCACATTACAGTGAACACGGTTTCAAGTTTTCAGCTTTAGAAAAGTTACTCCCGAGTTACTGAATGAAACGACGAAAAAATGACAATACAGAAATAGAAAATGCTGTAGATTCGTGGTATATATATATATATATATATATATATATATATATATATATATATAAAACCAAACTACACACAGTATGATACGAAAAATAAAAAGAGAATAAATTCGATAGAAGGAGACCGGTAAATAATGATAATGACGAACATTATCGACGCGACGAGACGAGGGAGAGTCGAAAAGAATACAGTGCAGTGTGTTAAGCATGCAATACAATTATGAAATGACGTCACCTTATCTTAGAATGAGACACAATAGAATGAAACACAATAGAATAGAAATTAGAAAGTCGCCCTATTACTCATAAGGGAAGTGACTTCGTGATCATATTAAAAGAGAAAATTCATTCCTTCACCAGACTCTCAAGCGAGCACTAAAAGCGGTTTTTCACCGACGTATTTAAAAAAGATAATTCATCTAACACAGTGCAGTATACGTACTACGCTGCGTAGGTATCCAACAAGAGAATTAATTTCGTACCGCGTACTCGAGTTATACTTACAATTGAGTATTTACAGTACTTTATACTCATCTTCGTAATTTAATACTTACTAGGGCTGTTGTCCGCAGGTCTTCGCAAGTACATAATTATCATTATCGACATCGTAGATTAGAAGAATAAAAACCAAACATTCGAATCGGTTTCATGTGACTGTGAGGCAGCAGAGTTTCAACTAGACACGATCATTATTACGCATTTTACCGCGTGGCGTGGTGGCTGTTTGAAAACTGAAATTTTTGATCGAAACAAATTTTAATAATTCACAATACGGTAATCGAACCCGATGACTTTTTGTAAAGAGAATTTGTCTCGGGAATAAAAACTAACCGGAAGGAGCATCTTCTGCTCGATAAGTTACATTTCTAAATTCTGAAATTTCGATAAGTTTTTTTGAGGAAAAAAAAATTTACACCCGTAGATAGCCTTATCTGTATGAATTGCACGCGTTGATTAATATTCTGCAATCACTTGCTTTCTTCAGGGAGTCGCGACTCTTTTCTCTAGGCTTGTATAATATGTGTTTTTGCAACAGCTCAATGTACTCCGGTCATCAACACTAAAGGAAAGGCGAATTATAACGATTTAGGTACGTAATCTTACGGCGGCCGGCCGGCCTGGTGATAGCGTGTAGTGGTCATCGCACTCTTTCTTCATGAAAAAGAGAATTCGCGGGGGTTCGATTTCCACTCGGGCAAGGAGATATGTTTTAACAGGGAACCTGTTTTATCGGGGGGGTAAACTGAAGGAAAATGACGCGCGCCGGCCGCCGTCCGCCGTCCGGCAAGAAAAAGGGACTTAGAAAAATTTTGATGAAGTGATAGGAGGGGGACTTATCCTCTCTGCTTCATGCAGTATATTATACTAGGTTTATACTACGTATATTATACTAGGCGTATACTAGGTCCAATCCTCCTTTATACTAGGTTTAGGCATCCTTCATACCATAAGCAGCTTACAAGATCTTTATAATAGCTTATAGTAGCAGTTTGTCCTAGCTCTGTACTAGGTCTTAGGCTTCCTTTATACTACTGTATTAGTGGTTTTACTAGCTCTGTGACGTCATCAGATAGTGATGGCACGATGATAGTGACGTCACAGATCCCCATCGTGACGTCACCAGATCGTAACGTCGTGTGACGTCATCAGATTATGACGTCATCAAATCGTGACGTCATCAGAATATCTCCGAACTGATAACAGGATAGGCCTACCGGGGGTACCACACAGGCTGTAAAAATAAGTAGCAGGAAACCTGTTGCATGGGGGCAAGCTGTAACATTTAATAAAATTATAATTGGAGAATTTTAAGCTATAAAAGGGGGAATTTTAAAAAATTTGTATATCAAGCTACAATATTATGATGGGAAAAGCACGTTCAAAATACAGTAAAACTTTTTTCGACTTTTCTGTACCCTCTCCATAACGGAAACCCCATTTAACGGAAAAAATTCTCCGGTCCGAGTGCATTCCGTCTTAGTGAGATTTTACTGTATATATGATAGAAGGGAGACATGTAATGATCTTCAAGCGATTGATAGTGGGGGGGGGGGGGGTACTTGAAAGATGTCAGGTTTGAAGCTATTTAAGATGGGATAGGTACACGTAAGAAAATGTCAAAACAAAGTTCACGCTACTTGAGACGACAAAAAGCAAAAAATGACACTCACATGATTACTGCCATAAAACAGGTTCCCTGTTTGCCTCAATTGCCACAGTCAATGAAGGCAATTCCGAGCAGCTAAGTGTGTGGGCTGCGAGTTTTTTTTTTTTTTTTTCTATATTTGTTTTTCCTTCCTTGTCCGTGGATGTCGTTTGTTTTTTTCGATTCTAATTAAGTTGCGAGCGTTGACTGAAGTAAAACTGTTGCGAGTACGAAAAATTATTCATTTTAGCCGAAATAAAGTGACACAATTTTCTGCCTATTTATTATTACCTATTGATAATACTCGAGATGCGAAATGTAGTTGCACTTTGCTAACGAATAACTTTTTCATAACTAAACGAGTGTCGAGTATTTATCAGTAGGCCCATAGGTATCTTTCACCTTAAATTTTGCATGCAATACATTACAATATAGGAAACGTAACAAAGCTTATCAGTCACGATCTATATTCATATGAAGTACCTACGAAAAACGCAGTCACCTCAAAATCACATTTTTTTTTTGTTCGGCGGGCAATTCATAAATTTAATGGTCGTTGCGTTGGCTTCGTTCGTCGTGCGTGCGGTTTTACTACGTACACTGGTCGTTCATTTTTTTTTTTTGTCTAGTCGTTGGCCGTGTTCGTCGTTTAATTAATTTTTTTGGTCGTTCAATTTAATATTTCCCTCATTATTTTATTTACAATTTGAGTCCCGAACGAACTTCCTTTTGTCTTTCTGGAGCCGATTAAATGGTCGGATCAAAATGTGCGGAAAATTGACCGATTCGCTGAGGTTTAAGTATCGAAGAAGAGTTCAAGAATCTTCCGATTCTGAAACTTGGTCAAGTGAAGTACCTACATAGGCTATTTCTTTTCGGAATCACCGTTAACGCTAAACTAGTTCTAGCAATTTTTCATCTTTGAAACATAGATACTGTATTTTGAGTTGAACGTTTTCGTTCTGGCATGTACCTAACACGCTTTGAATCATGTTTGGCGTGAAATGATTTTTTCCTTTGTTTTTTTTTTTTTATTATTATTATTTACAGGTACAGTATGGATTCGTGCATCACGTTGCAACATGAGATTATAAAGATCGTGTACCAGCCTATCCACGAATGTGACATGGAGAAAAACGACGATCTTTTATATTTAGTAGCTACTCAATGTTCAGACAAGAAATTTAGGTTGTGGATAAATTCTCCTCATCAGGGTTAGTGAATGTATTCTCAAACGACATAAAAATATGATCTTTTTATTCGATAAAACGTACCTACCTACGTAATCAATAATATCGTCTTACGGTACATAGAAGATACTGATTCTAAAACGTGCTTTGTCCAAAAAATAATGAAGATTTCGAGTTAGTGGCGCGATCTGGTAGGGAAAGTGGTCCCTAACAACTACCAATGGGTAGGAAGTGTTATCTCGACCTGGTATTTACGTTCTGTGGAATTGTATGACGCCTGATAAAAAAAATGTAGTTCCAAAGTGTGCTTTGCCCGAGGTCTTCTTTTTCTTGCCCCGTTGGTAACACTGCCGCGGTAATTTAGTGTATAAATTTCAACATTTGCTTCCTGTTATCCGGGAACGGTTCACCAAAGTCCTTACTTCACTTTTACGAGTGTGTGCATGGTGAAAGGGAAGGCGGTGTTCATTTTGCTGGCGAGTAAAAACATTGATTTACAGAAAATCAGGTTTTTGGAGAAAGCACGTTTTGGAATCGGTATCTTCATATTATTATAAACGAGCGAATAATTTTTTTTTTTTTTTCATTTTCTTCTATTCTTACAGGTCCAAAAACACTTTGGAGTTGTCATAGTATCGGTTATTATAGAGATTTTAGTTTATCGGATGTGTGTTTCAGCAGCGATGGATCGTTGTTGGGAACAACTTTCGGCCCTTGTCTTACTCTATGGGATACAGACACGTGCGAAATGAAAAGCAGTTTAGCCAAAGGTTCGCAATCATTAAGGTGCGTAAAAAGTATTCTAATTCTGAAAAAAAAAAAAAAAAGTTGATCGATTTGAAGAAATACAATGCAGTACTTACTTGGTAAAATTTATGGTCCGACGTTCCGCTTGCTGTAATGTATTTGTGTGAAATTATTTTGTATGATTGATGGTTTTGGCGAGAATGATGATGATGACTCCTAGGTACAGAAATAATGGCGACTACATACTTTGTTCTCTCGTCCACTATGAAACCAACTTTTAGTGATGTTGCTTCAAGTGTCCCCTCCCCGTAACGTTTGGACTTTCTTCATGTTTTTTCAGACACCGATGTCAGTCGGAGTCGAGTGAGTTGGGTTGTACGTATAATGTGTAACATCCGTGCTGTGTAGTCTCGCGTCTTGATTTTCCCTTGACGCGTTATCATTATTATTTTGAGAATGTTAAACTACCGGGTGAGGCAAAAAGCGATGTTTACCAGTTAAATGGGAGTTTGCGCTAAATCCACCGTAGCACAAAAACGCGAAACATTAGACATATAGTTTGAATGCACAAAATTTGTATTTCAATCTCATCTTTAATTTGAAACGCATCCGAAGTTTCTACGGCTTTTCTGAGCCGAGTTATGGGCCAAAATGTGCCATAAATTCATCGATTTGCCAAAATTATAGATTGTTCCAACTTCCATATTTCATCTGATTTTTTTTGAAGTGAAATTTAACGCTGATTCCGAAAAAAAAAAAAAAAAATATCCAAATAACGCTATGAAGCTTGAAAGTGGGGAATTTTTCAATGTTTCGTGCAAATTAGTCAATTTTCGGCACATTTTGCTCCATAAGTAACTCGGCTCAGAAAAGTTGTAAAAACTTCGTGGTATATGGCTCAAATTATAGATAAAATTAAAATACAAATTTTGTACTTTTAAACTGTAGGCCTACGTCTAACGTTTTGCGTTTTCGCGCTACGGCGGATTAAGCGCAAACTCCCATTTAACTAGTAACATCGCTTTTTGCCCCACCCGGTATAAGTGCAAAGATGTTGGTTGTGAATCTAATTAAAAAGAAAAAACAAAACAAAAAATGAAAAACAAAAAACAAGCTGAAAAATGAAGTATGAGTGTCGTGAAAACCAGATCCATCCGCTCAAATTTTTAGGGTATAGTCCTGGATGTGAACTGATTTTGAATAATTTATATTCAATTACGAATTAGGTACTCGTACAAATGAAATGATACTTGATTAGAATATTTTAGGTGTTTAGATTATAAAAAGTATCTACTGTTTGTGAATCGTTTCAAAAACGCGATACAGTATTGTGAATTTGCTAACTATCCACACTGCACTGCACTTGTTCCAATATCGTTAGTTTTCGCCACTTATCACAAAATGTAGAGGTACTAGGCTATTTTCCAACATTTTAACGTATGAAGACTTTATCAGTACTTATGTTCGAAAATTTGTGTGCACAAGATCTAAGAAAGTACGGACAATTTTTTCCTTTACCCGTCCAAACTTGATGATTACCTATTTTTTAATTTTAGTTGGAATTGTTGATTTTGTGTCAAATGTTTACATAGGTACTGTATGTTACGGTACAAGATGTAAATTTGGGATGAAACATTAATTCCCGGGAAATGACGTTCTATACCTGCGTCTAATAACCGGGACGTAACGTAGCCTAATTTACATTGCCCGATGGGCTATGTTGATACACGTTCAAATTATCATCATATCCCTTGCTGATCGACAGTTCCCAGTACAGTTCAGGAAATGACGTGCGCGGTGTTGTATTATACTTACGGTAAGGAACTATAAAGATAGGTATGCGCAAGTGGTAAGATGAGGACCGTCGCCATGTTGATAAAGTCGAAGGAGGAGCCGTTTCAAGAGGATTAAGGAATGCCGTGAGAAAAATTTAAATCACAAAATCGAATTTTGGTTGATTTTAGATAGGTAGGTACATAGATTATATTATTAGAAACAAAACAATAAGCGAGTTTCACTTTATTTTGGAGTTAGAATTCTTGTATTTTAAGGTTTGATGATTTAAATTCTCTTAGGATGCAACCGAATTTGCTCCTCCTGCGACTTTATCAGCATGGTGACGGACGCGTTCTTATCACTTGCGCATACATCTTTATAGTTCCTTACTTACGGTAACCAGATTTTTTTTTTTTTTTTTTTTTTCCAAGAAAGAAGTACATTTTGCCAAAATCTATAATTCATGATGGAAAAAACGTCACCGACCAAAACTTCCTTTTAAAAAGAAGTACAGTTTTTTCTTTTTTTTTTTTTTTTTTTTTTTTTTTAAGATAAAAAAATAAGTAAAAATTAGGAATATTTTTTGGAGCCGTGAATTTTTGTAAGTACATAGGTCGTCTCTTGAAAGTTGAAACGTATGCATCCCTGCACACGTAGAATTGAAGTTTATGTACACCTGCATCACGTCCTTCAAGCTGTCGATCCGCAATTGCGATTTGTCCGAGCTCCAATAATTCGTAACTACCTACAGTAGTTATTATGTATTTCGACTTTGTACTTTTCCAAAAGAAGTACGTCTGGTCACCGTAATTATACTGCACTGTATTGTCTGAGCTTGATACCTACTTATCAAATGAAATAGAAAGTCGGGTGGATGGTTTGTTTTCTCTTGTTTGTTGAGTATGTATGATAGTATTGTTCTTTGTTGTACACTTGCACTTGTAAGTACCATTTACTGTGAAACAGCAAAACAAAAATTGTCGTGTAAAAATTTTCAAGTGTTTTTTTTTTTGGTTTTTTTTTTTTTTTTTTTTGCGATTGAAAATGGAAGAAGAAGAAATGCGTAAGCGATTTGACGAACGTATACGAGCAAACGGCCTGACAATAATGCGTAGATACTGAACTACTGACGAACCGAATACAAAAAGCAGATTGTAGCTGTCCATCGGTCAAAAGATGTCCTAGCACAATCAGGAAGCGAGAAATCCATTAAAGATTATTATCGTATGGTAGGAAAATATGATATCCTGACAATTAATGGAAGAGAAAAGTTAATACGACCTTTGAAAGGGGGGAGAAGGGGGGAGGGTGAGAATGTGCAGTATTACGTGACAACGGATGAATTATTTTCTATAATTCACTCTACTACTCACTCTTCAATTGGTCATGGAGGAAGAAACCGAATGTTGGTTGAGGTCAAAAGGAAGTACAGTATTCCAACGTAACAAAAGAATGAAATTTTCGGCACCTTTCAGTTTTTGTGTGCGCAATATAATTATGACTTCCATTTCATTCTGCAGAAACAGATTCAGTTTTCTTATTATTATCAACATTGCTCAAGATAGCCAAGATTTCCCAATCACTCAAATTTACAAGAATTCCCAAGCAAATTGTTGACAAATTTGATGTTCACGATATTTCCCTGCCTTTAACGTACATGCCCGTTCATCATTTCCACAGTTAATGTTATTTCCCAGGCATTAAAACGTAATTATCAAATTTTACATTTTCTGCCGTAACATATTATGTATAGCCTACAGTACTATATACCGCCGGTATACATAATTATAACTTTGTTGACGAATTTATTCTCTATTTTTGTTGAAAACTTACTTGATTCCTTCATCATTCATGTTCAAAAGTATGCAGGTTTCAAAAGGAATTTTATGTAGGAATGCAGCCGTGTAATTGAAAGCCGATATACTTGCTGACTAATCGATTTTTACAGCATACAAGCTGTCGATAAAAAAATTCAGTGTTTACCGTACTTGCTGCTGCGGCAGGATTTTTTTTTTCTTCGTATAATTTGCGTTTGTTTCTTTCCTTTTTGATTTTTGCTTGAAGATACACGATTTATTTAAAATTCGCTATTCTACTCAAACCTGGTCCTCGGCCGAGAGTTGCTTGAACTTGAAACGAACTTTTATCATCAAATTTCTCTTCAAGTTCCGACCTATCTTTCTGTATGAGAAAATAAAATCGAAACTCAAATTTCCATAATACCTACATACAATTTATCTGAAACTTTCTCTTAATTCTAATCTTTACAGTGAGATCAGTGAGTTAGAAAGCTCTATACTCTATTTGTTGTATACAATACGTATACAGTATAAAATTATAATTACTGCATAAATAATAATAATTACTCGCGTAGGTACATAACTTAAGGTTTTCTAATTTTTGTTGATCTTTATGAACTGAATTCTGCTCATACTGTACTTGGAAAACCTACAGTATTTCAAAACCTTTTTCGTGGTTCTGTTACTCTGTGAGCTCAGTTTGTCAACTTATACTATTATCATTTTCAAAAACGAAAAGAGGATAAAAGTACTACCTAAAATTGAATGTCTCACAACATCTTTGGTACCTACCTATCCGAATTATCTGATTTGTTGAGTGTTACACATTTATACATAAATGAAACATACGGTATTTTGCAAGATTTTCGTCGCAGTTCGTTTGTAGGAAATGATTATTTCAAGTGTTGCCAAATCATGACTAATTGGAAAAACAAGTGCTCTTGAAAATATTGAAATGGATCACGAATCGCCAATTTGCTCTACTTCGTAATTCATGAACCCCGATTCAGTCTGTACGTATTTTGGTCGTGGATATATAGAGTGGACCAAAAATATTTCTTAGTAGCTTATTTGTTATATTTGTAAGTTGTACGCAGGGGTATTCTTATTTCAAAAGTTATTGGTCGATGAGAGCCGACCCTCTTGATTCGTGTGTATCATATGGAGATGCTCTGTGAAAATGACGTTATTCTGCAGCGCACCGCTCGAAGGGTGTACGCCGCGCCGCGCCGTATACGTCTCAGGTCGATGATTTTTACCTCTGTTTCAAGAAATCATTTCGAATTTTTAGCGTAATTTTAGAATAGGTACCTATATAATTTATTTAAAAAAAAAAAATTGATGAAATGTAGCGTATGTAAGTTATACTCTCAAGAAATTTCTCTCAAGTGCACCACTGGTCTTTTTGTAATATTATGTAAGTCAAAAAGTGTGAAGTGTACTACCTACTTATCCATTTTGTTACGTATTTCTTCTTTTATTTTTCAGACGCGTGGTTTTTGCCCACAAAGAGAGTCCTTTTGTAGCAATTGCTTGCACCGACAGTACGATATATGCGTGGAATTTGTTGTCGCTGACGTTGATATGGAGTATAGACCTGAATGTTTCACTTTTAATTGCCGATCCGCGATCCGATTGTATAGCTCTTTTCACCGCGAATAGTAACTGTAAGTGTTGTTGTTGTTGTTGTTGTTGTTGTTGTTCAATATTAAGGAAATTAATTACACAGTCCTAGTGTTGCGCAAATAAGAAGATGATTATCTTCATCTCAATCGGTTCATTCATTGTAATCAAATATTATCAGCGCAGCGCGAACAAAATTATGAGAATCGCGACGGAAGAAATTATTGCCTACTCGTGCCGTGCATTCACTTCAGTTATTTTGAAACAACAGTTTAAGCCGAGTGGAGTGAAAGTGAAAAATCGCGTGAATAAAGAAAAAAATTACAATTAATTCGTATGAAAGGTAGCGTTCGGTAACTGTCACACGCAGTATTACACTACGCAACAAATTAAAACTTTTTGAAAAATGCTGAGATGAAACTACTGTATCAAATTTTCAATGAATTTTTAACGCTGAATTCAATGCCGTTCTCCATTCTTTGATAGGAGATCTCTGTTTTTCGTAATCGTGTAAAATATTCTCGTTTATTCGCCGCGCGTTGTCGCGGAACGTAACGTTGCTTCGCGATCGCCGATACTTCAGCTACGGTATCGAGAAGGTGTGTTACGTTCCGCGACAACGCGCGGCGAATAAACGAGAATATTTTACACGATTACGAAAAACAAAGACCTCCTATCAAAAAACGGGGAACGGCATTGACGAATTCAGCGTTAAAAATTCATTTAAAATTTGATACAGTAGTTTCAACTCAGCATTTTTTAGGCTGTTGTGTAGTGTTATTGTACTAACCCGTATTGGTAACCATTACTACAAAGCGTGCTGTAGACGACTAGTTTCTTCTTTTTTTTTCTTTTTTTTTTCTAAGGCTTGGCCCGGATACCAAAGGCTGCCTCCTGTATTGCAATCACTTTTTTAGCGGGCAACGCCGCTATCCATTTTGTTAGGTGGATTACATCCTCAGAAAATATCCGTGTCCGCGTCCGGGAGTTTCTGGGAACTGCGTGACGTGACGTGACGTGTGGCGCCTTATGACGTCATCTCATCGCTGACGAGTTTCAAAAATCAACTTATTTTGTTGTTTTTTCTCACTTCTGTAAAATTTTGTTCTAGGCCAAATGTTACCTTTAGGCTTTGCCGGTCACACCTACTTTCTAATCCGGGTTTTGTACGACGCCTTAGTTTTTAGGCTAAATTAAAAAATCGCCTAACGAAATTAGCCGAATATTACTCACTCTGTCAAAACAACGGACGAAATTTGATTATTCTGTTTGAAACCTATATTGCATCAAAGGAGAGAAATAAGATTTGAGTAGACGAACAAGTTAGACTTATTATTAGATGGGATTGTAATTAAGCACATAGAATAGATTCAAGCCGACCCTGCTACTCGACATAGCTTGTCTTCAATATTACACAGTATTAATTTCTTCGATATCGTGAATCATTTTGTCTTAGAATAGAAGAGGTTGTACACGCAGTCCGAACGTCGCACCCTCTTCTATTTCAAATCAATCAAATTGGGTCGTACATTAATTAAAAAGAGTCCTCATTCAATTCAGTTCTTTTGTCGTCGACGACGCGACGCGACGGAAGGACACCCGCCGCCGGCCCTAATGTCTCGTTAAAAGCCTTTAATGTTCGTAAAACTTTTTCTTTCCGCATGGTTCGCTGGTGGGCTAGTCCACGTCGGGATGCCCCCGACAATAAGTCGGGCACTCTGTGTTTGGAACATGTAGACAATAAAATAATTATTAAAGAAAATGAAGATAATATGGCGGGGATAATGAAATTTTAACTAAGAAAAGTAAAATATTCATACAACCAAACAAATAATAATAGAAGATACGTACCTAGTAGATGAACCACTCACTTCGCTGAAAATTAAATGTAGTCTGCCTTCGAGAGTCATAAAATGAATCCAATCAATGTTACTTACTTGATGAAATTTATTCGGGAGAATTATTCGATTTCAATTTCACAGACAAGTGCTCCATTCTGTATGCCCTTGATCTCGTCTCTCTCTCTCTCTCTCTCACTCAGAAAAATAAAGATATTTAGTTATCTTGCATTGCATGCTGTTCAATTTTGAATATTCAAACCTCGCATCAACCTTTCTAACCGCGCAATTTTTCTCCCCATTACCAGCTAACCTCAAATGAATCGCATTTTTTTTTTCTTCTTATTTTCTTAGAAATAAATATGACTTTTTCTACATCGTACTGAAATAATGATTTTTTTTTTTTATTTTTTTTATTTCATTGCAGTGTATGTGTTCAAAGCATCCTCGCCGGATTGCATTTATCAACGTGAAAAGTTGTGTGATGGTGACATACTGAGCGCAATATTCTTTCCAAACTCGACTGTGTCGACTAGGTGTCCGGATGTACCGTGGTTGTGTAATTCCTCGCTGTATTTCTTCACTTCTAATCAGGTAAACGAATAATGAGGAGGAAAAATTAATCTGGTCAGGCTAAACACGTTTCCTACCTCTAGTGTATCATTGCGAATCGCGTTGCTCAATTTAAGAACTATTTTCAGGAACTTATGGCATTTGAAGCACGCAATGAAGAATTCATCTTAGAAAATGTGAAGTTGATGTCTGAAAAGTCCGGCCAGACTCCTTTCGAATCACTTCTCGCTCGCAAATGCTCCTCGGATGTAAACAAGGACCATAAGAAGTCGTATCTGAAGCTCGGACAACCATGGTCGCAAGCTATCTCTCAGGTGTGTGTGTGTGTGTGTGTGTGTGTGCATCTTCTATTTTTATTGACTAGGTACCTGTTATAATTACTGTAGTCGGGTAGGTATTGGTACGTTCGGGGGGTGTCTTCATTTCTTGAGCTGAGAATAATGATTGCAGATAAAAGAATTACGATTTACGAGTATTAATTGCAAACTATACAAACGTAAAGTAAATAGAGCATCAGCTTTTTGCTCAAGATTGAAAATACGGATTGTACGTATACGTACGAGATCGAAATAATTCTTGCGTCTCTTATTTGAGAAGACGTTTCAGTCTTGTTTTTCGTCAAGCAGTATAATACGTATGATTGGTAGTGCAGTGTTCTAAATTTTTTCGAGAATAGATTGTATAGGTACGAGTATAATAATTAATATGTAGGTAAGTAGGCCAGGCCATCATTGTAAACGTCTGGTACTGCAACTGTCCTCATCTCAATTGATAAATGTTATTATTTTAATATTTCACAGAACGATTTTTCGATTGTATATCGTATGTACGTATGTGTGTGTATGTGTGGGGAGAAAAATGTTCGTTGTTTTCATTTATCGGCATCTTGAATATTATTTGTGCGTGGTCCATACTCGCAACACTCTTGGAAACAAAGCTAAATTCACTAAGCTGAACTTTTCTATACTACCTACGAAGAAAATTTTGATGAATTTAATGTTTTGCCGCTTTTTCAAATTTCGACGCTCTCGCCGCCGCGTTATTTTTAGAAAAGGAACTTCGATGGTGACGCGACGCGAGACTTCGTTGAATAAAATTACAATCATTTTTGTGGAATAGAGATGGGCTATACCATAGTCGTATCTGAAAAAATTGAAGCCGTACTTACTTTGAACTTCATTCGTTCAACTTCTTTACGTACTGTCCACGTCAAAAATTTCATCAGATACCTACTCCGTATTTTCAATTATTAGAAAAATTCGGGAATAATTCGACTATCGATGTTTTCAAGGTGCGCGCGGCTGGTTTGATTTAGATAGACCAGAAATACTACCGGTAGTCTGTACCTACCTAAAAGTTCTTACTTTTTTATGATTGGTGAATTCACGCGCGTAATCGATGGGGAAAATTTAAATAATTACCGTATGTGAAGGAACTGAATTTTGTACTGTGTAACGAGAATGATGTATGCCAAAATTATTTTGTTTAATGTTTGATCGAGAAAATTAAATGGGTGTAGGATAAACGCGCAAGAAATAAGAGGTCGTAGATTTTATTCACGAATTTTGTAATTTTCATCGCACGGCATAATGATTATTTAATTGTGATCCGTATGTTTTTTGATATTTCAGTTCATCGGTTTACCTGCACACGCAATGCCTCCGGTTTTCACATTATGCGAATCCCTTCTCCAATCTTTTATCGTCAAAAGGTGACAGCGTGTACACAGTTGAAGTAAACAATCATAATTAGGTATTCTTGTCGTTCGTGAAGCTCCCACGATTCGTCGCCCGCCGAAATATGGAAGCGATCGAGATGATTAGCGAAAAAGAGGAAGAAAACAAAAATCAACACTTATTAATAAAGTTTGATGGTCAACTCGTCGCGTCGTTTTCTTTTACTTGTACCTAAGTAATGTTGGAATGAAACCATTATTATTATACGTACCTATTTATTTACTGAACTGGAAATAGGTTCCGCGGTACCTATCCACCCTTAAGTTTGAAAATTCGAATTAATCATGTTATTATTTTTTTACGCGCTTTCAAAAAGAAATAAAATAATATCGAGTTCAGAAGATACCCCCAACAAATAGGTAGGTCCCTCCAACGTAAATACAGTATGAGTGATGTTTTTGTAATTTTTTACTCTTTATATTTTGAACAAATTAGGTGAAAATACTGATTTGTAACGATCCGTTAAATCTTACATTGGTACCTACCTAGTAAAGTGCCTGCTTTAATAAAATCGGCTATGAAAATTTTTTATTCTCATCTTACAAAGTTTTTCAGTTTGTTCTCGCAGTAATAAGGTTATTAGGTTGTGTTGTCATTTTTATCGCGAATAAAAGTTTATCCGATGGATATATATATATATATATGTATAATATACCTATATAGGTAGGTATATATTTTTTTTGTTTTTATTATTCTAGGTATTCTAAGGAGACGTAAGTAGCTCTTCTTAACTTTTTGGTTACCTTTCGATTCGTGATTTCTCTCCTGTGTAGATGTGCGCGCAAATATTTTGGGATAATGTTTACATACCCTATTATAAAAAATAATGTAAGCTATCTTCATACGCTCTCAACGTTGAAAAAATTTCTCAATGACAACGTATCAAACCCATCAAAGTTTATAAGTGCGTCTACACTAAACGAGGAATAACTGACTTGACTTGATTTGTCTTCTTCTTCTTCTTCTTCTTCTTTACAACGTAGATCTTATAATGAATCTATTGAGCCTTTCATCCTGCGCGAGTCGAATTACTTACTATCTCGTACTATCCCTATTAGCAAATGAAAGGTATCTACTTAGTTCAGCCGAAAATTATCTCGAAAATGATGCAAAAAGGGAGGGAAAAAATGATGGACAGCTGAAATTTGAAAAAATGACTTACGTTTAAATCAGTAGTATAGGCCTATCCTGTATGACATGGATGCCTACCGATATTTAAAAGTTTTGAAGAGTCCAGTTTGGCCGTCGCGCCGTCTCCTACTAAGAGATGAGAATGAGGATTGAAAAAAAAGTGAATTAATTTCACATACTGTATTTCAATTCTATCTCGCTGGATTTTGTTGGAGAGGGTTGATAAAATTGGTGTCGATTTTATCAACCCTAAATTTGGTTTACTACTTCTTCAAAAACAAATATTTCTATCAAAAATGTACAAAGTGAACTTGGTTGAATCCGCGTATAACTCGACAAGGACGGTATTTCTATTAACCATGATTGTATTATTAAGTACCTACGGCCGGTATTCAGTTGATGATAAGCTTGCGTGAAGTACGTAAAGTTCACTGTAGTGTTCCTACTCAACAGCTTTTGATTCCATAAAGAAAAAAAAAAAAGGTAAGAAAAAAAAAAAAAAATGAATAAAAAATTCCTCGAATAATATCATTTATCTACACAGTCTACACATTTTCCCTTAGAATACGTGGTACCTAGGTACCTACCTATTTCTTTATACTGAATCGATTTTGAACCTGCTGGACTGATTTGCGTGATTCCACGGTGATGTCAATGAATCAAATGTGCGCAAATGAAATGGGTTACCTAGTGGGGGCGGGCGGTTATCGGGTTTATCCAGACACGCACCCATTAAATGGTTAGGTACCTACCTATTTGAAGATCGACTTTGTAACCGGTTAAAAAGTGCCAAACGAGTAAACCGCAGTCCACCGGTCAACTGTCAATTGAAATATTTCGCTGGGGAAGTTAACATCGTCCACCGTTTTGTTCTCAAAAATGCGAAAATTGGAACAAAAAAACGAGAGAGAAAACCTTTTACGTGTAGGTAGGCCTATGTGTTTCTTACATGATACCTAGAAATCACATCATTTGCTTCTTCAGGAATACTGTACGGTGTACACGTGTACGTTGAACAATCCGGCGCAACTCCACTTTGCAGCGCATAAGTACACATATATCCGTAGACGTACATTCTACAGTTTCATAGGATTACGGTAATACACTAAATTTTACCATTTACATGAATGAATACAGGTATACAGCTACTATAGTTACAGCTGCTTCAATAACTGATACCCTTGTTTTCACCACAAATATTATGGGTTAAAAGTAACGGCCGTTTACGGCGTCCACACCACACCACACCACCCCGCCTGGGGCTCCGCGAGCTGTGCGCTCGTTATGACGATGGCTTGTGCTTTAATTGCGCTTGCTGTAGGATACGATATACGACGCGACGCTCCATGCGGCGGATTCGCAATTTCCTTATTGCGTGGTAGTTGTGGATCCGTTTGCGTGTGTGGTGTGAGCTGTGTGAAAGTTGAGATGCGCGCTGCCCTGACGTTGGTCGAGAAGGAAGCAGTTCGATAAATTTGCACGACGTCGTAGGTACAAATGAATTCCTCGAGTGATAGTTAGTTGAAATAAAAAGCAGAAGAAGAAGAAGAAAAAATAAGAAGAGCTTCTTTCGACTTTTGAGTTATCGTAGTGGCTTCACCGACAGGACGCTCTCTGTCGTGCTCGTCCTCGCGCGTCGTGCTGAGTTACACGCAGGCTACCTATAATATCGTTCTTCACACGCCGGCTACTTGAAAAATTGACGCGATACTTGACTTTTTGTCGTACTTACAATTAGGTACCTACACACAGTATCTACAACGGCGACGATGTACCGTACAGAGTAACTTATTGTATTCGTTTACCGTCGCAATTATAAAATATTAAATTTAATCGTTGTACGTCGTCGGTACAGCGGATTTCTTATTTTAAAGAAGTTGCCGCTTTGTGTAATTCAGACGTGTGCTGATTAGATCTACCTACCCCGCTACAGTCTTCGAATTTGATATGCGGATTCCGATCAAACCGCCCCTAACCGTCATTCTTTGGTATGAATAATTTTTTTTGAAATTATACTACAACCGTACCTACTTACTTTTCATCGCTCTGTTTTTTTTTTTTTTTTTTTTTTTTTTTTTTTTTTTTTTTTTTTTCATTTTCTCTTCCTGTCACATATTATCCTACGTAGATAGCTGTACATATAGCCTATATAGGTGAGGGCGCGTATTTAAACGACGCAACTTTTGTGATTTTACCGCGACTTTTCTCGCAATGGAAAAGGAAGGTAGGTAGGTAGGCTATTGCATTCGTCCGTCTAGGGGTTTCTTTGTATAAGTATTTATGTGTAGCCTGTTTATATTTTATCTAATTATTCAAGAGATTTTTTGTTCGCCACAAACTCCTCCAAAATTATTTTTATTGGATGGATTTTTTTGAAACTACACACACGGCCGTATAATACGTATTAAAAGTGAAACTTTTTATATCTATGCAAAAGACTCGACTACAATAAAGATATGAAAGGAATGATTGATGAATTTGATGCATCAGATTACCCCTACCTATAAGAAAGATAGGTAAGATTTACAACATGTCACCAGTTGATTGATAATTATAAAGATATCAGGTGAGCATAAAGATGAGATATAAATAGACTATAATATTTTAAAAGAATTTATAGGACTTGATAATTAGGTACCTACCTAAGAATATTTATTTCATCTAGTATATGTATATCACTATGAGGATTAAAAAAGTTTTCAAGTGTACTATTCTACACGTTATTAGTTGGGTACCTACCTACTTTTACAAGAGCAGGCCTACTCTACCTCTCATCTCATTCAATATGAGTTCCAACACTATGAGGATATTACCGGTATTGAAATTTCCTATTTTTTTTGTTTTTGTTTTTTTTTTTTTTTTTTCTTCTCTCTTCAAACATTCTGGATAAAACATTCAAATGAGCAATAATATTATTATCATTGAATTTCATCAGAAAGCGAACCCATTAAAGTTTCATAATACCTAATTTCGTCTTGTTCTAGCGACAGGCCGAATCTTCAAAATAGCTTATGCAATTTATGTATGTTACGCCGAATTCGTGCAATTGTACAATGCGCGCAGCCTGTAGCATTTTCACCGAATGCGCGCGCGCAGTCATCAACCACTTTGCTGACAGCATGCATCCCAAAAATTTTTTGCCGACTGCGCGCAATAAATGATGAGAATGTATTTTTTGACTCTAATTCGGCAATAATTTTTTGCGGAATGCGCGCATTCTTAAGTATACCTTATTTTGACATTGACTAAGTAGTACGTAG
This sequence comes from Aspidiotus destructor, assembly GCA_035079395.1. Lineage (NCBI taxonomy): Eukaryota > Metazoa > Arthropoda > Insecta > Hemiptera > Diaspididae > Aspidiotus > Aspidiotus destructor. The sequence goes on along the minus strand of JAVHKZ010000002.1, from coordinate 59,702,902 downwards.
TATTTTACCGCAATATATGCGTATTTTGAAACTCTATGATTTTGTCAATCGTTTCAAACGTCACGCGAAGATAAGGACAAGTTTATCGAAGGTATCCAGCGTTACGAAATCGAAGAACCGCTGCCAAAAATTTGAAGGAACAAGCTGACAGAATGGTCACTCGAGGGAAAGGTTTACTTCCTTCTCTGAAAGAGGGAGACAATGCTCTCTTACGTATTCCTAAGTTTGATCAGGGTCGTGTAAATTCGAGGTAGGAACGGAACATGGTCGCGTCGATCGTCGCCTTGAACGAAATGCCCTGGACACGACAAAGTGTACTTCCGTAGCAGTGAGCAATGTACCTGAAGCCCAATTTACTCGAGAGTTAGTCCGGCTCGATTCCGTTGGCACTGGACAGGGTTATCGTCGCTGCAACTGCCGGCAAAAGTGCAGTGTGTCTCAAAGCGATGTGCGTGTGTCAAGTCAGGACTTCAATGCAATTCTGCTTGCCACGCCGGCCGCACGTGCGACAATAACATGTCAACTGCTTAAAACTTTTTTAATTGATTTAATATTTTTAGCGTAATTTGCTATATTTTTCCCAAAATTAATTTATCTTCACATTTTTAGCCTACATATGCCCAATACCGGTATATTATTGTATGCACGAATTCGGCAGAATTTCTTTTAGCAACTGCGCGCACTTGTTGGCTGCGCAAATTCAGGATACCCACTACCTATTCAAAATGACGATTTGCTGAATGCGCGCAATCTGCACTCAAGTATCGCCGATTGCGCGCACTCATCAGTATTTTGCACATATTTGGCAATCACAACGCCGACTGCGTGCTGTCAGCAAAGTAGTTGATGACTGCGCGCGCGCATTCGGTGAAAATGCTGCAGACTGCGCGCATTGTGCAATTGCACGAATTCGGCCTAACATATATAATATAATATTCTCATAATCACATTCATCTTTATCAAAAAGAAAATCTTCATGCGACTTCCATTTAGGCTATAGGTAGAACGTTTTTCTATTTTTGTTCTTCTTGTATAAATACGAATGTCTGATGTGAATCATGAAAATTTTAGGTACTTTGTAGGTATTGCACAAGACGATGTTTTCGAAGAAATATTTCGAAAAAAATTAATTGTACCTACATAAATATTTAAAAACAAATTACGAGTTGCTTGAAGTAATGTATACTCGAGTCACAAGTTACATGGTGATCGTAATTTGTAGAATTTTTTTGAAAAATGTTTTGAATCGAGAAATAATCAGGAAATGTCTGTTGAAAAAATGAATGATTGTAGAGAAGTACGTCCTATTAAAAGAATTAGGTAGGTAGGTACCGGCATTACTGTGCCTCCTAGTCAATTATAGTAAGCTTATTACGATTACATGGATATGGTTTTCAAGTTTCTTGAATGAATAAAATTCAAATAAGTTACCTAATAGTGTGAATAATTATTAAAATAGGGATTACGTAGGTACTTAAATAACAATATACAATAAAAAATTTAGATGGAGTTGATTACATCTTATCGATTAAAATCATGTTTTGTCAGGTTTGTGCGGGTATACTTACTTATTTGTTAATATATAAGGGTGGAACTGCAATCTGCAGTTACAACGCGGCATGAAACACTGATGAAACTTTTTGACACTTTGTAATTGGTCCTTATACAGTATAGAATCATAACGTTGTGTAACAGAATTTGTAACAGATCTACAAATGGCGTCATATCATCCAATATGATGTATGTGGAAAATATAGAATCTAGGCTGTACATTTTGTTACAAAATGTCAGATTACTTACTTATAAAGTGCGTTAAATGTAGTTTAAAAATTTACTTTACAACAAGTTAGGTACCTACCTAGTAAATTTTTCGATAAAGAAACCGAGCATTGCCAAGGAGTGATTGATGAAACTAGTTGGTAGGTATTAATCTGACAAAAACAATTAGGTATTTCTAATGACTGTGATGTTTTTATAACTTGGTATCAATGATAATTTCATAACTTTCCTTAACACAATAAGTACTGGTACTCCATTCACATTGAAAAAATTTTTAATATGATTCTTCATCGTTGAATTGAACTGTTCATGAAGACTAAGTATAGCAATCTAACTCTTAAAAATACAGATATGATGAGGGGGGAGGGGGAGGGGGGGGGTCGATGAAGTGGTAGGCCTATTGGGTAAAAAAATAATAGAGTTACAAAATGGAGTGACGCATGAAGAATTCTTCATTTACGTGTATAAGAATCCTAATTATTGCCAAACGTACGTACGTGTATTTGAGTGAGTTGGCCAGAAATTTGCCAACTAGCTGCTGAGGTACGTGTGTGTTCACTGCTTCTCAATACTTGAATTACATCGATGAAAATATTTTTGACATAATGAACAAAGATTCTCATAAGAAGAAGTAACGTAATGTGTCAAAATATTCAGTTTTTTTCTTATTCTATACAAAATATTGATTATGAATTGTTGAAATTTCTCAAAGAAGATGGTCATGCAATCATGAGAAAAAATTCAATGAACAAACTTTATATTTTATTATCAGTGTAGAGTTGGCTACCTACGTTCTTAAACGAAAATATTTCATCTACCTAGGTACCGTACACAAAAAGAGAAATACCTAAGTATTTGAAGAAAGAAATTGAGGAGTCATTTTTTGTTTTCTTATCAAAGTACCTACCTACTTATTCGGATATTTCCGCCAATTAAGGTGTAGGCCTACCTGTAAATAGAGAACAGTAAGTAAAATCTGATATAAGTTAAATACAAAGGTTTAGGAAATCCGTTTTTTTTTTTTTTTTTTTTTTTTTCCATCAAATTCTAGGAACGCAAAAATGAAATAGGTAGACTTAAGACTACCTAGGTACCTATTTCTACTTCTAAAAAATTATCCTACTCTCGCGCAAGATTGGAGAGATGTTGAAGATGGGTAGTAATAAATTGGCAAGTAAGCCTATGTCTTTAGATACTTATTTCAGATTTTAATGATGACCAAATATTATAAATTAGGTACATGTACGTGAATATTTTTACATACCGTATCATGATGATACTACATATAGGTAATCAATTCTATTAAACCATTCTACTCATGTTGAACTTTTTGACGTGGGCGCCAACTTGCATATGAGAAAGTTTATTACTAATGTACTTCGATCACTACATTTGGTTCAGTTTGTGCTACTTTACTAAGTTAGATTTTTGAAATCCTCTGTCTCAAACTTGAACACCAATAATTTTCTAGGTTTATTTAAAAAAGCTAAGAAGAATGTTCACTGAATCAAGCTCTTTAAATGCTTTTTAATTATAATTCAGAATCGGGAGAAGATTGAAATTTTCATCAATATAACTGGGTGCTAACTTATTCGAAAAGTAAAATAAAAATAAATAACTTGCATGACTAGCACTGCTCTACACTGCAGCAATAGTAGTTGGTATGACACTGGGCACATGAGCGCAATACTCACGTTGTAATGTTGGTGAAACTGTATTAAGCAATTGTGAGGACAAAATTGCGCTACATTATTCCTTGAAACTGAAATCCGGAATGGGTCACCGAATGGGTGATGGTTCATCTGTGGGTCAGAAACTTACTTAAAAAAAAAAAAAAATCAACTCAATCCGTCGGGTAGTAGTCGCTTGCGAATTGTATTGCGGCTTTTAATAAATTTTCTCAATAATATAATACCACAAAATTTTGATACTATACTATTGACTACAGAAGGAGGTAAAAGAAAAATAAACACTACAAATATGCATGGCTACACATATTTTCACCCTTTTGCTCATGCGGCTCCCTCTTCCACTCACGATCGGGAAAAAAAAAAAAAAAAAAAAAAAAACCTCTATAGGATATGAAAATTGAGCGTTGTCATCAATGAATGCAGTAAAATATGCGCGTATCAATAGCACAACAGTTTTTACTCATATCACTTATGAGATAATAAGTATCCTGTTGTGACGTAACTCATAACAAGCAAGTACTTGAATTGGGCTTACAAATCTCAAGTGAAGTCAAGTCAATCATTGTAATTTGTTCGAGCTCGTTCATATTGTGGTGTCTTGGTTTTCTGTTACAGTGGACTTTTGTCAATAATGTCTACTTTGTCTGGTCAAACTTTGAAAACAAACGAAAGTGGACTAGTATCTGTTCAACCAACTATAACGTTGTTGAAAACCATAGGTAGGTGCCTCTCTAATCTACGAGTACAAGCTTTTGACCTTATGTATAAAAATATATATGTAGAAGCTAATGCAAATGTTGCGATGGCAGCGGGGAACTTATAGCTTCCAATACCCTGCGGGAAGTATGGATTTTTATCATACATGGTCTGAGGGTCAACATTTTTCAAAATGCAGTAATCTAATTTATATCAGGTTGATCTTTTGGACGCAGTAAGACCCCTTCCCAAGTTCTATTCCCATCATCTCAAAGATCAAATTCGTTCGAAGTGCGTCTCCTATCATAATAGCCTATATGTAGCTCTAGAGTTGATCTTTTTCTGAGTTTCCTCCATCATCATGTAGAGCTTCTCACTTCTATCATACGTACGTCAACTTTTCAAGTCTCCCTACTATAATATATATATATATAAAATTCCCCCCCTCTCTCCTATTATTTAGGTATAGCTCTAGAGACGAAATTTTTCCGTGAATTTTTGTAAGTCCTCATCCTATCATTATAGGTATAGTTTGGGGGTTTAAATTTTTTCAAGTCCCCTCCTATCACATAACGCTTGGGGCTCACATTTTTCCTAGTCCCGCAAATGATGACGTCACAAGTTGAGCGCGCTGAAAATTTTCCGAATCCCTTCCAGTCATATACAGTATAGGTACTTATAGCTGAAAAGCTGAAAATTTTCCAAGTCCCCCTCCTGGTGAGGTTCGGAAGATTTCTTTGAAAGTATCAAGCTCAGGGGCTGAAAATTTTCCACGTCAAAAGTTGAAGGCGCTCGCACTTATTTTCTGTAAATAACCCCTCAACAAAAGAGGTACCGGGTTCCCGCTAATAATAATCGTTTCTGTCGCGTGTACAGCGCAACGTCGCTCGCCCTACCTCCATGATGGAGTGGGTGCTGATTGCGCAAGCATATTATTTTGTTTTCTCGAACACCGGAATCAACCCTTTTGGGTATAACTTCAATGTTGGAAGAATCTCCTCGGTGAACCCCCTCTTATATTTTAGGGATGATCTTCCTCCTCTCCCTGCAAATCTGGATGTGGATGGTTCAAAGGTGTCAAGTATGCCATGGCGTGGTTCTTCATTTGTCTATTCCATTCCCGCGTAATCCATCTTCGTCTTCATGACGGTGGCTGCAAATGCAGACACCTGGTTCCGTATTTCTTTGGAACTTAGCCAGGTGGATACAAGGCTACTCGCGACAAGCCTGCGCAATCATCTACTCCCAATCTCTTGAAGAGACCGACTATGCTTACGCCTCGCATTCAAATAAGGTGTACTACCCGCCCATGGTCGCAGTGCAAACATGTTGCCTGCCCAACTTTCCTTAACTTCATGTAAAGGTACCTGTTGAAGCAGCCATGGTCGCTTCCCACCGGCGTCCAGCTGACCATGGTTTTGGTTCCTCTACTCATTGCAAGGTCGCGTTTCAACACTCGGGTTGTTCTTTTGCCCAGCTCACTTAGGGAAATTTTTGCTTAGAGCAAGGAGCACCTGGCCTCCTGCCTGACCCGTATAGTCTCTTGATTGGTCGTTGCCTTCCTTTCTGCTACGCAAACACCATATCATCGCTCTCTCCTCAGCAAGGAGCTTGATTTGTGATGAACGTGCTAATACGCAAAGGATCCCCGTTGAGACAGTGCGGCAGGCACTAACGTACCTCAGCGCAGCTCTTTGCTGGATCTTATCCGTCTCTCTTCTTTGATAAGGTATTTTCATTGAGTCGACCCATACCGGGGCACCGTCATATAGGAGGATCGACAGGGCAGTCTGGCCTGGGCTTCCTCATCAGTAGAGTGCGGATTCCTCGGCATTTGCCGAATAAGTTCCTTGATGGTCATATTGATGTGAATAAGGTACAAATCCATTTCATGGGGTAGAAAGGCTAGAGAAAAATTTTTATTTTGCCGAATAATGCCGAAAATGGAATAAATGCCGAAACAGGGGCTACTAATTGTCGAATAGTGCTGAAAACGCACGTGACTGACTAAAATTCAGCGATTACAAATTACTCCTAACTGACAGACGAACCCAATTTAAGCAAGAAAACGTTGAGAGACATCTCGAAATACTATACAACACCAGACTGTTATTAAAAAATGGCTAAAAAACTTATATTTACGCAATTTAATTGAATTTTCTGCTGAAATTTTTGAAATATAAGTGTACTTTTCTCTATTTTTTTTTTTATTTTGCCGAAATTGCCAAAAGCTGAGTTTTGAGTACCGAATTTGAAGCGTTATAGCGCCGAAAAATCCGCACTCTACTCATCAGGCAGTTTAGGTAGGTAGGTATGGAACTACCTTGCCTGCCTTTCCCGCTGCCATCAGGAAATACATAACATAATAATTATACATGATTTGATATTTTTCATGGATGAGTAAAGAAATTCTTTTGAACTTTTTAAAAAATTTTTTTCTACAACTATGTGTTTCTGGTTGGTTTGTATCACAGTCGGTCCAATTAATGCAGGTGAGCTAATTCTATCTGCTGACTCTGATTTAGCATTTTGGATTTACTATTTATTGCAGATAATGGTCATGATTTGCTGTCAGTTATCAAGTCAAACATACCATTTACCCAACCATATCTGTATTTTGATCAAGGTGTTGATGGATTTCCAGCATTTGGTATACTTCCATCGTCGGATATCAAAGCACCTTATCAGGCTTATTTACCTGAACGATTGTATCGTGAATTTGTTATTGCGTGTACTGCCTCCATAAAGTCAAAAATTGGTGGTTTTCTTTTTGCAGTTATGAATCCAGCGGATACGGTTTGTAAATGTTTTCTTAATTCTTTTTAATGAAAGATGCGCGGAAAACGTTAATAATTGTGTTTTGTAGACGTACACTGCTTAGGCTGTGGAAAGGTGCGCGTTAATACCCCCGTACAAGTGCGTAAATGTCTTTTCCCAACACATACAACGAAAACATTCTTTCTGCAATAGTTTTTGGTGGCGAAAATGGCCTTTATCTGTAACCGTCAAAACTGTAGCGAAAAACGTAACGTGAGTCACGGAAGTAGGTCTTTACAAAACAAATTTCTGTGGCGTAGGTGGCGCTTTTCAGCGACACTACAAACCGTTGCGAAAAAGCAAAGCGAGGGTCTTTACAACACGGTTTTTGGTCTTTACAACACGGTTTGAACTCACGCATGCCCAAGAACTTATACTTTGGTTTTTTTTTTTGTTCTTTTTTTCATTTGTGTTGAAAAGCATTGTACAGTACTGGTTTTGTAGGTGTCTTTACACAACTCGTACATACATTACCTACTTCACTCGCTGCGCTTGTTTTGCAAACGTATGTACTTGTTGTGTAAAGACTCACCTACAAAACATGTACTGTAAATAGCCAGAGACGTACAGTCGGTAGGTAAAACTTGGAAGCGGTAGGTAAAAAAATTACCCACCGCTGTAAAAATTACGTACCGCGGATGAAGCAGTGCAGTGCAGTGCAGGGCAGTGCAGTGTACGAGACACAACGCAACGCGAGTAATATAACTTAGGGATACTTACTATCGCGTATTATACTTTACTTAATATTATATTAGGGACGCGTGCCGTGCATAAGCAAGGAGTTGAACGGCAAAATTGCGATGAAAGTCCATGTGCATTTATTTTGTCCAATATTTTACAGGTCATCCAACTCGGAATTCAATTGCAGCCAGTCGATCAGCTGAAGTTGAATATTAGTTTGTTTTATACCGATGTAGCTGAATTTACATCCTCGCAGAATATCGTCAGTTTTATTGTTGAGCCTTACCATATTGGTAGATTTGCGACTATATTATTGCGAGTTACAAGCAATGAGGTGAAGCTTTTGTACAATTGCGATCAAAAGGATTCGCGCTTTGTAAAGCGTCATCCAGAGGAACTTTTATTCGATTCTGGTTCTACTTTGTACCTGGGCCAAGCTGGACCTATCATAAAAGGCAATTTAGATGTAAGTACATCACAAATAATATTCTACCATTTACTGTACCTACCTAACATTTAAGCATGTTATATTACCACAAGTAGGCCTACTACCTATACTGTATAGGTAGACTACATCCTATAGATAGCCTACCTATCCATCATTCTGAACGCGTGCGAATGTCTGTTTTAGCCAAGGATTCCGCCTGTACTTTCTATTCCTATGTTGCAAATGTTGTACTTGGCTTTATATTTCTTGCACTTTTTCTAGTGTTACGAGTATTCGTATATTGCACACCACGCATCGGTTATAATTAAGTAGTGTTCAACTGAGGATCTTCCTTTCATTTTACTTGGTTATCAGGAAATTGTAAGAACCTCGCATCTCGCTTCCCAGAGCGCACCTAGAGCCTTGCGGTATTTATTTATTCATTTTAAATTCATCTTTGAACGCAGAATAACATTGATTGATTTATCATAAAATTGGAAGCAAAGTTGGTTTAGAAATGTGACAATCAAATCGATCGCCTCATACCTCCTATTTGTATTCTATAAACTTTCCTGTCACCATAAATCCATACGTATGGAATTTCACCTTCTTGAAAATGTACAAATATTGGAACTCTAAATTTCAACAGCTGATCCATAATGAACAATCGATCAACTCCTTTTGGCGGGATACCCGCCATCCCTTTACAATTACTGGGGGCTCTCAGAGGAATTCTGTCCGCGTACGCGTAACGCTGGGACTTGGGAAAATTCCTGGCCCCTCTAGGTATAGCCGTCTAGATATGGGACTTGGAAAAATTAGTGACCTTCTTGTCTCTTAACTTTTGGACTAGGAGCAAAGGAAAAGGGAAGCTAAACCCATAGAAATCCAGTCTGTATTCAAGTTCGACGATTCCCCTTCATATGTTTAATTACTCATTTTCAACTGTTACCCCTGGTCCATCTTGAGAAGCCACCTTCATCACTCCAATGTTTTCTTCCATTTTCAACGCTTATTCTGTTCCTAAGTATAAAATATTCTAATTACCTAATACCACTCCATGAAAAACTTTCTCAAATCACTGATTTATAAAAAACAAACAACAGATCTATGTCCGCACACAAATACATATTCTCACTTACTCTCGTGAATTCACTACCCGCCACAAAACTATACAGTCTCTAGGCCTATTTATTGTTGAGTGTAAACTTATTCTTGTTTGTCAACGCAGCCAATTTGTAACTGTGACATCTCACCCACCAAAAAAGAAAATGTATCAACGCAAAAATTCACAACATTCAATTATCTTCTGTTTTTCTTCATCAAATAACTTTTCTATCTGTCAATACCTATATAGGTATAAGAATCTTTCGATTCTCAAGAATTGAAACAATGAGACGACTTGTAATGAAAGCACTTTATTACGAGAGAATTCAAAAACAAAGTCGTTTCTTAGAGAAGAACGTAGATCGAACATAAATCACAAGAGAGAGCGATACGTCGTAAAGTTATGACGGTTAATTAGTAACTAAATCATATTAGGAAATTAGTAGGTAACTTGGCCCAATACAGGAGAGAACAGGAAAAGTGACGAGAGCGAATTAAATGATAAGAGAGAGAGATGACGATAGAAGCGATGAGGAAGATTATGACGTTTTGGTACATGAAGGAATCCATCTTACACCTATATTCGCCGTCGATGCATAACGATCCAGCCTCCTACTTTGCCTTTGCATTGAAGCTGATAACCCCTCCTTCCTAAAATGCCATCTTCCCAATTCACACTACCAATTTTCTTGCATCCATGTAGCTCAAAGGAAACTGCGTGTGTTCGTACCTTCATTTGTCATTATTTTATTTTATTTTTAGGGTCGGCGCGCTTTCGCTAGCCGACTGTATTATAATCACTTTTTGTCGTCGTCGTCATCGTCGTCGTCATCGTCGTCGTCATCGTCAGTGTTGTCCTCGTTTCCTCCTTTGTCTCCTTCACGTTTTCTCCCTTACGTTTTCTTATCTTCTTATCTTACCTTAAATACACAACACAATGGAGAATACCCTTTTTAGGGTCGGCCCGGTTCTCCAGGCCGACCGTATTGTAATCACTTTTTTCTTCTTCTTCTTCTTCTTCTTCTTCTTCTTCTTCGGATCAGTTAAGACGCTCACGTCATGTCACGGACATCACGTACAGTAGTTTTTGTGTATGCTATATGCTGAGTAGCCTTGCGTCTTTTGCTCTTTGCCTGTTATCACTGCGTTTTGCGTTTTGCTGCTCAAGCAAGTACCGTTCAATCCTGTGTTATTTTGTATTAGGATCGCGTGTTTGAAAATTAGTGTTATTGGCGTCGGCGTGTTTTCACCCATGGTTGGCCCAGCTGAGTAGCCTTGTGTCTTTGGCTCTTTGCCTGTTATCATTATTAAGATCGCGTGTTCAAAAATTAGTGTTATCGGCGTCCTCCCGTTATTTAAAGATTTCTTATCATAACAAAATTATTTTGTAATTTCGTTCCTTTTTTTAGCTAAAAAAGTTTCGTTATTTTTGTTTTTGTTTCCGTTATGCATGAAAAATTTAGTGATTTTGGGGTGACTTTGCGCAAAATTTTTGACTTTTGTTTCTCTTTTAGAATTTTCTGGAATAGGTAACAAATTTATTTAGTTTTGTTTTAGTATGAGAGGCGTGCCTTGCGGCTAGTAGGCGAGTATTAATAAATTTGATTGAATGCTCTAATTTTCTGTTTGTGGGTATTTCCGTGTGAGCTATGCTGAATAGCCTTGTGTCTTTGGCTCTTTCACTGTTATCATTGCATTTTGAGGTTCAAGCAAGTGCGGTTCAATTTTGAGCTATTATTTTGTATTAGGATTGTGTATTTGAAGATTAGTGTCATTGGCGTCGGCGTGTCTTTACCTGGATGCGTGTTTTCACGTGAATGCAAATGAAACAATTATTTAGGAATGAGGTGGGAACGCCACAATGTAAAAAGTGTGTGTCATCATGAGTTACGTTTGCCTATTAATAAATTTGATCGAATGTTCAAACTGTATAATTATTTTCTGCGGATGAATAACTGTTCATAAAGTTTCTGTATCTTCCTCGGTAGTTTGTTTTTACAGAATAGAAGAAAAGTGATGAGAGATGAATTCTTGAAATTGGTCCAAACAATGTGAATGAAAGTCATGTTGAAGCGGTATAGCAGAATAAATAAAATGATTGTTGTGTATCCTGATTGAAGCATATAATCGGTATCGAGCTACGGTGAACCAATTTTGACCAAACTCAATATATATCCTCCATAAGGATGCCCAAAGAACATTCATAGGTTGGAGCCCCTTCTTTTCCAAAAGTGAGGGAGCATGCATTCGGGGCCCTAAATATGAATCAATGTTGACCAAACTCAATATATATCCTTTATGCAGATGCCTAAACAACATCCATAGGTTAGAGCCCCCAGAGCTCTATCCCTCACCCTTGGGGGGGGGGGGGAGCGTGCATTCATTGTAGCTCAGTCCAAGTATGGAAGTCACTGACAGTGTGATGAGAAAGAACTTCAGCATTTAAGCAAGCAGCATTCTGCAATATTTTGCAATTTGACATTGTGACGTAATGGACAATCAATCCATAAAAATTCAAGAGAAAAGATTGGCCGACCCTCTTCCAGCCTGGTACTGGCTGCTTGTTCTTTTTTCGTTTGTAGATACCTACCAAACTTTCGTTCACAGTTTTTCCATTTCCTTCTTTCACATAATTTCGTTTAATAATTAGACTACGTCTACGTAAAGATATTTTCGTGCGATCTTCTTTTTTTTATTTTATATTCCTCGATTATTTAAGTGGGAATACATCTGAATTTCAGGTTTTTACCCGAAGAAAGGAACCTAATTTTCCAAGTTCCCAATCTGAGTGCAACAAGAGGAGGATGCATATCTTTTGGTTTCCAGATTTTGATGTAGAAATAACGGGTTCTCTTGAGTTCTAGATCTCAGCTGGAAAAAGAGATCCTAAACTTTTGCGTTCCGGTTATGAAAATAAGATGATTGATTTCTGTAATCTTACAATCTTACAATTGAGGGAGAAAAAAAAAAAAAAAAAAAAAAAAAACAAGAAACCGGTCGGGATATTGAAGCGCAAGGTGACTCAGCCCTGTTTTTTTTTCTCTCTCTTCACTGACGTATAGGGGCTAGGGCAGAGCCCGATGAATAAATAAAAGTTTTTGTACTAGAAAAGCAATGAAATAGTGGCGGATGATAACACCTTGTAGCTTGTGGTTTCTTAATTGGTTATACTTAGTACGCATACGGTGTTTGTGAGTATTTTAGAACGACGGGGTAGTCAAAGTCAAATCCTACCAATTTTCTGCTTCATTTTCATTTTTGTGAGAAATTTAATTTCACCCGCAAGAAAAATTGAAAATTTAAACAGTTTGCTGTAGAGGAGATGGAAAATTTTAAATCGAACTACGTAGGTGTATGATTTAAAACGCGCACGCGGATTCACTCTCATCACATCAATTCCTCAATAATGTTTCATATACGTATTATGATAATGGCGCGCATCACTATTTACCTAATATGAAGGTTAGAACAAAAATATTTCTACCGTCATGTCTCCGGTACAGGGATTCAATATTTTGTAGGTAGGTAGGTGGATAGGTATGGTCGTTATAGGTACCCACGTAACTTATTTGAATATTCAATGCAAGTAAAAAAAGTAAGATCATGTGAAATAAGTAAATAAGGTGAAAGACTGGTTGTTAGGTACTCGTCGGTCGTCATCAAGAGCAGAACAACATTGTAAGACGAGATCCGGTTATACCTATACCGACCTAGCCGCAGTAAATTCGATGCGGATGCTGTGGTTCTCATCACAGACAGAACACACGCACGCGTGCCGGCTTTCATCGATAGGTATTTCTGGATGAAGAAAAATCGAGCATCTCAGCAAGATCTACCTACATAAGTAACAATATTATATAGCCTAGTGATGCAGTTTGCTGGATACCACGAGTAAAGGTGGCCGCGACTAGGGCAGATGATAAAATTAAATTAACAATATCACAATGATTATTAGCAATAACAATACTCAGATGATAATAATAGTCGTAATATGTAGGTGTAATAATGATACTAAGTATAAATAGGTAATTTACAAGTAAATAACTACGGTACCTACCGCATTTAATTTATTAGGTAACTTTATGCGAGTAAAAAATTGAAAGTTTTGTTGCAAACATTTTTTCGCGATCAACGTATTTATTAATATTCTTACCGTATTATTATTATTATTAATAATTCATCAAGATTATTATTATCATCATTATTTGTTCTCCTTGCGTTAGACGTAGACGACGATTGTACATCCAGTCTGTAAGACCATTTTCTACGCGATGAAATAATATGATACGTGAAACTGAGATTACGATCATAGTGATATCATCATGCCTTGGCTTATGTTCTCAGGGTGCTCTTCAAGAATGCAAGATTTTTAATTCATTGTCTGCGAAAAATGTGGAGTGCGATTCGATGCGGCTGCAGGTGAGTTATAAGTGTTACATCCTCATCTGCACTTATAATTGTACTTAATTATAATATTATTTATTCTGTAGACGTACGTACCTAATTTTCGCGAATAATATATTATAGGTAAGTAGGCTACCTATACCTAATAGATAGATATACCTATACTTGTAGGTAAAACGGGTACATAAAATACTTATATTATGTAGGTAGGTACCATAATAATAATAATAATAATAATAATAATAATAATAATAATCCTACTATGACATATAATATGCGTTAGGCCAACTAGCTGATTCTTATCTGCCAATATTTTTTAGCCTAGTAAAAGCGTATAGGCCTAAGTACCGGTAAATCCAAGTGATTTATGACGTCATAGTATCTGAATTGTGTCGTGAAATGATTTTCTTAAGCATGATTCAAATAGGTACTTATTATGTATTAGAGCCTACAGAAATTCAGACACGGTATGAAAAATGAATAAGTAATTTTTCTTTTGATGGTAGAATACCATGTTTAGCGTGCATGATGATAATGAGGATATAGATTTTGTTATTTCGTATTACCTATATCTCGAATCCTTTGTAATTCCATTGCGGCAACACTGTTATGTAGGTACCTTATCAGTACCGTAACTTCGTATGTCCTTCGCAATTATACATCCATCGTTATTCGACTCTCGTTATTTGCATTTTAAGTAGATACAACAAAATTAATGGCGACGAGGATTCAAAATAATTCTCAATTATTTTCATTGTGCCTCAGCATTCATTTTAAAAGTAAATTATTTGTTTCAATTCGTTGATTTGTCTCAGAAAGTTCCTACATATTGTAGGTATCTAGTTGGTTATTTCGCGTCTTCGGAACTTTTCACAATAAATCTTGCCGGTCTTTCTCAGCTGTTTGGACGCTTGAACCAAAGTTTTCTTTTAAGATGTTGTACTCGATTACCACCACCACCGGCCAACCATAGAGCGTTTTGTAGATATACAACGTTAGAACAAGTGTCCTTGAGAACTCGCTGGTGGGAAGTTTAAAGTTATGCCTTATGGAGCGTATCTATCACGTTTTCTTCAATTATTTCGAGAAATAAGGCCTCAAATGTGATGATGAGCGATAGTCGATAGTCTCATGCTAAATCGATAGTCCCGATAGTTTTTTCAAGGTACTATCAAGACTATCGATAGGCCCGATAGTTTTTCCTGAAACTATCGATAGTTTGGATGAAAAAACATCGATCAGGAGAAAAGTATCTGCGCTACTAATGGGATAAATACCTTTCTCCTGATCGTTATTATTTTTTTTTTTTCGAAAACCCTGTTGAGGAATGTATTCTAGTGTTGCCAGATGATAGACGCGACTAAGATATACCATAAAAACGTGGTCCCACGCTCAAAAAGCACGTATGTGACCAAAAGTGAACGGTGAACGGTCGACTATTTGACATTCCAGTTCCTGTCTTTTTCTTTCAAATGTATTATCAGTAAATTCCCATCAATTTTGTGATTTTGATAAGAAAATGAAAAATTTTCCAACTATCGATAGTTTCTCAAACTACCAACGATACAATCGTCGATAGTTTTTCACAAAACCATCATTTTCCCTGATAGTATATGGATAGTCTATCAATAGTTCCCATCACTACTCAAATAAAAACTTGAAGAGAACATTTTCTTTTCCTCTTATAATTTTCTATTTATTCAGTAGGTAGGTAAGTCCAGTTTCATATTTTTTTGAAGCAAAAATCTGAAGTTGACTTCATTGGATAGGAAATTACAGGACAAATCAATTTTGTTCTCTTCAATTTTTCATCTTGAGACATACCGTATTTCTCAAGAAAATGATGAAAAACTCGATGCTGTGTAAAGCATAATGTTCAGCTTCCATGTAAACAGTGATGTAAACAAAGGAAAGGGAATGCTCTAGGTAGGCTATTGTCTTTGACTATACAAACTTCGAACGAATGGTTAGCTTAGGTTACCTACGGTTGAAGTTTGTATAGTCAAAGGGTACTGTGAATGAGGAAGAAAAGAACGTGAGTAAACCGCGTCATTTCCTCGTCGCCTCACGTTGTTTTACAAGTGGGTAGTGCCAGTAGAGCACCTATACGGGAGAGAATAATAATACGCCATAATGTTTGCAGAAACAACAGCTCAACGTGCAGAGGACCACATATGTTGAATTTGTGTTTTTCAATATAACGGAGTTCTCAAAATGACTCGACCAATTTGCTTGAAATTGCCTTCGTTGAAAAGCAAATTTTAAGGAGAATAAATTATCTTCTCTTTGATTTTTCGCTACAGGCATTATTTTTTGATTTATCGCAATTGATAATTGAAACAAGTTTTGTCGACCAAACACGAATGCAAATGCTTCCAGTTTTTGGGCTGCAAAAGTAGCTCAAAGCTATTTGCTGCGCAGCCTATAGCTGATAACTTGCAGCTTGAGAAGCTAAAGCCAAGCTAATTTGATTAAACCTTGAAAACCTGTCAGCTCAAAGCCAAGTTTAAGCCATGACGATTAGCTTTCCATCCACCCTGCTCGCAACAGAGGCCAACAAAGATGAAGATGTTCAAGCTCAAACGTATTCTTTAGCTTTTGTTGTCAAATGTGTTTGTCAGCCTTTGTTGTGGGTAACAAGCGGCAATTGTGAGCATTTGCGTTTGTGTTTGGTCGCCGACAAAACACGTTTCAATTATCAATTAATTAATCAAAAAATAAATGCTTCTAGTGAAAAATTGAAGAAACGATAATATTTTTCTCCATAAAATTTGTGAATACAGTTTCAAGTAAATTAGTTGAGTCAATTTTGAGTACTCCGTTATTGAAAAATGATCTACAAATTTATTTAACACAGGCTCTTATGTACGTTTTGTCGTTTCTGCAAACGAGCTAGTGGATTATTTTACTCCTCTAGTGCCAGTGCAGTGCTACCATCCAATTTTATCACTCGCCTACTTGAAAATAACAACATTATCAGGGCTCACCAAAATAATTATTCATTCTTTTAGGGGGCAAAATATTCAATATTATAGTCAACTTTTCCCTACAAAATATTCACATAAATATTCATTTTAATAAAAAATATTATATTCCATAAAATATATACGGAATCAATATATGGGTAGTATTCTTTAGGATTTTACAAAATCTTTCTATATAGGTAAAGCATTAAGTATTTGTGACCTATAGTTTCAAGAGCAGTGAGTATCTAAACAGTAAATAAATCTCTCTTGAAATATGGGTCTCCACCAAGATTCAAGAAGAACCATATCTCCAGATTGGTATGACAACGCTTAGCTTATGCCATTTCTTGGATCTAAATCCCATCTTGGGCTAAAATGGTGGAATTTTACCATAGGTACATTGTTCATTATTTTAAATAGGTTATTCCAACCTTTGTAGTACTCCCTCACACAATAAATTGACACTAACCTACCTAATGATGAACAGGGTAACAAACAGGTTGAGCATCAATTGCGAGAGAAAAATATGAGAACGGGTTTACATTCAGGAGTAGGGCTATACATTGTCACTGTGAACAGTGTGTACATTTCAATGCTTATCAAAATAATTGCCAGCGTATGAGTGAAAAAGAAGAGAAAAATAAGAAAAAAGAGGAAATTTGGTGTTTTTTGGCCATAACAGATAGAATATTTGGAAGATAAGTACTCATTTTGGTTAAAAATTTGCAAAATATTCAAAATTAAATTGGGCTCTTCCGTCAGGAGATTCTTTGAAACAGAAAACTTTTTTGATCATCTCTGGGGGCAGGCTTGAAACCAAAATACTTACGTAGTTATTCGAATATTTTGGTGAGCCCTGAACATTATGAATGCCAAAGACTATTTGATCAGCTTTTAGCTGCCTTCAATCCACAACAACAAAATCTTGTTACAACGCTTGCAAATACCTTCCAAAATTTGTTGCAAAACTTGCAAAAGAACGTCCCCTTGCAAGGAAATTAGGCTGTTACGCTAGTGTCCCGACCTTTGAAAGTTATACAATCCCAAAACAGAAAAATTCACATTATTTCTTTCACCTTCAACGTTTTGATCGAGAACTAGATAGGTACTTAGCAATGAAAAATATTATTGACACTGATGTATAGCTGATCTACCTTAACCATCAGATGTTTGAGAATTACGTCGTTTTTTTGGAATGGTTACTCATGACTCTGCGTACATTCCACATTATTTTAGCAAAGATACCTAACTATACTTACTCCTCTTTGAGAACTTCTCCAGAATAAATCGCTCATTCAAGAGGGCGCACGCGCTTGTCAAACAGTCTGTGTAAAGCTGAAAGCAGAAATTCAAAGTGACAGGGTGATCCAGAACCTACCTGTCCTTCTTGCAACTGATGCAGGACCATTGGAGACTGGGGTTTGGAGCAGTCCTAAGTCACATCATTGGCAGAAAAGAAAGGCCAAATGCTTCCACTTCATGTGCTCTACTGCCGCTGCCAGTCAAGAAAAATTACTCTCAACTGGACTAGTAGGCTTTAGCAATAATTTATGGCGTCATATATTCTTTCATGAATTCCTCTTAGGGAGAAGGTTTATTTCAGTCACAGATAACCATCCAATCTCATATACATCTTTGCCAGTGATGAATCATTGCCTGTGAATACTTCCTCTTGTTTACTCCATTACGCATCATTCCTTCCAAATTACCAGTACCTATATTATACTTATACAATCAAGTTCAAGAAAGGTGAAGAGAATGAAAATGTTGATTACTTGTTGCGCATCAACTCACTCCTAAGTTATAGAGCTTAATTCAGCAAATGTGTTAGGAACTGAAATCAATTTAGAAGAAGCAGAATGTAATAATTTTATGAATCAGTATTCTAAAACTTATACAAACAGTTCAATGCAGTCACAATTGCAAAAGCTACCAGACAAGATGCTGAACTAATGAAAATAATATAAGAGGAACGTATAAGAAACCAAATTCTGATTCTCAGGTTACAATTGAAAGTAATCAACCGTTTTGAAACCATCAAGTAGTTATTCCAAAAACTCTGAGAGCAGCAGCACTGAGTGAACCTGACTCAACTCATGCGGGGATGACACGGATGAAACAGTTGGCTTGTAGATATATGTGTATTGGACTAAGATAGACCAAGACATTGAGAAAATGGTTCAAGGCTTGTTCACAATGTACTCAGTCATGCAAAAATTTGCCCAAAACTGCTCCTCATCCATGCGGGACCTGCTATAATTCAAATGGAAGAGGGTCCATAATTATGGACTATGCATTGCCTAAACCTGATGAAAATTACCATCTGATACTGGTAGATGCCAAATTAAAATGGCCTAAAATCCGCCACCTGAGTTGCACCCCCTCGTCAGGGAACACCATTGAACTATTGAATGACATCTTCAGCACACATGAATTCCCAGAAACCCTAGTGTCAGATAATGCCTCAATATTTCAGTCCTTAGAGTTTCAACAATATTGTATTGAAAACAGCATATGCTGTAAGAACTCAGCACCTTACCGCAGTCAAACGGACTAGCTGAATGGGCAGTCCATAGTTTGAAACTCCGCTTACAAGCCGCCAAAGATGACCCAACGCCAGTTGTGCAGAAAATTCAAAAAATACTTTTCCGCCATCAAATTGAGCAACACCTACAGCAATAGGGTAGTCGCCAGCGGAAACTTACCTTGGTTGCCAACCGAGGATCAAGCTGGATTCAGTTTTTCCAGTGATCAATCAACAGAATAAAGGTTAACTAAAAGATAAGTCCCGCTTGCTCACAATTGGAAGTTGAGTTCAAGCCCTTGGTTTTCAAAGCCCAGCAGGGAGTTTGATATTATTAGAGAAAGAATTGGTTCCCATCAGTACCTCATCCAGCTGGATTCAGGCGCCAGAATTTGTTCACATGTAGACCGGATCGTTCTCGTTTTGTTGTGGCAGAAGATGCACATATTTTCTCGCTCTCGTTTTTGATAACGCGTATTTTATTGTTCTGTTCTATTTGTGTAAACCTATTGGAGTGCCGATTAGGTTCCCACCGTGTGAATAGCGTGCCGTTCCAGTATGGACAAGGCATCGCTTTCGCCCGAAGTTGCTACATATGTCAACAAGCTTGAAAGCCAAATTGAGGCCCTATTGAAAGAAACTGCTGAACTATGTCAAAGCTTAGGTATACGAAAATTTCTAAACCCTCCTCCCAAGAAAGATGAAGAGGATATGGAAACCAATAGTGAGAAGGAGCTTCAGCCTCCAAGTCAATCCGAGAAAAAACCGCCCCCGTTTTTCCTAAGTGGAATCAAGTCAATGTCTAAACTGCAGGAGCTAATTAACGGTGAAGGTATTATTGTGGAAGAGATGAAAGCAATCAGAAATGGTGAGTTAAAAATTCAACCATTAACTACTGATGACTTTAGAAAACTTTGTAAGCTACTAGATTGTTCTGAATTAACTAGTGATGAAAGCAAAAAAATACTCGGACACATTACATACCACACGTATCAACTAAAAGCTGATAAGCCATTTACTGTCTTTATTAGAAACCTACATCACACTACTGATATTCCAAGTATTATTCAGGCGCTCGCTGAATTTGGTTTTTCCGCTAACAACGTTATCAATGTACAAATAAAGAAAAAAGTTAATGATAGAGCTACGCTGGTCAAACTTCCCTTATTCAAAATTGATCTGAACCCGTGCGATGATAATAAAGATATTCTGAAATTATCACTTCTTCTAAACCACAGAATTACTGTGAAACTACCAAAGAAAACGAGCACCATAGCTCAATGCAAACGATGTCAGGGTATTGGCCACTCTCAAAATTATTGCAATAAAATCCCACGATGTGTCAAATGTGGGGAGAAGCACCTATCGAGGGATTGTAGCAAACCAAAGGACGTATTACCCAAATGCGCAAACTGCCTTGGTCAGCACACAGCCAACTTTCGAGGCTGCCCTGCCTTTAAGAATAAATTGAGCTCCTACTCCAGGCTTTCAGCTGTGGATAGAATTCAATCTAAAACTACCTCCGCTACAAATAATATAGTCAACCCATCAACTTCATATACCGCTGTTGTCAGCCAATCTCAAATGCCAGCTACAATTGCCGACCAACCTATCCCGCAGACCAATTCTAATAAAATTCTTGAAGCGCTAAGCCGTATAGAATCTAATCAAAACAAGTTTGAACAGTCACTTAAAGCCCTTGAATCCAGAATTGCCAACCTGGAGTCTACTTCTAATCCATCTAGCCCGCGCGCCAAAAAAAGGCGTAGGAAATAATAGTGAGTGACGCGACTAATTTATGCCGAATCCTCTGCTGGAACGCCAATGGTATTCTATCTCGTCAACTGGAGCTCGAGTTCTTCTTACATTTGCACAACATTGATCTTGCACTGATTACTGAAACTCACCTAGTAAATTCGAAGCAGCTGCGAAGAATAACAAACTATAAAGCCTATTCATGCTGTCATCCTAGTGGTAACCCTAGAGGTGGCTCACTAGTTTTAGTTAAAAATCAACTAGTTCACTCTGACGTTGGTGCCTTTGTGACTGAAAGCATCCAGCTTTCATTAATCTCCACCCATCTTTTTGGCGCTGAAGTTTTAATTGGTAGCATTTACTGTTCTCCATCCTACTTAATCCAGAAAAACGACTTCACCAAGGCATTTGGAGTCTGTGGTGAACGCTGGCTCATTGGCGGTGATTTTAACTCAAAACATCATATGTGGGGCTCTCGGCTAATCTCTCCCAGGGGCAGAGAGCTTATGAAAGCAGTAGAAGAAATGAACTGTAATATAGCGGCGCCTAATTCGCCTACAAATTGGCCAGATGACCCAAACAAGCTACCGGACATCATTGACTTCTTTATAACAAAAAATGTTTCCACGAATTACATTGAAATCAATAATCATTCTGATTTATCTTCAAACCATTTACCAATAGTGCTCACCCTACACAGCACACCAGCAATTTTGAGAATCACACCAAGACTAACCAATTACACTACTCAATGGGATCAATACCGTGAAATCATTGAGAGAGAAATCAAGCTGTCTGAACCCATTAATTTCCCCTTCCAGTTAGACAGTCAACTCGAAAGCTTCACCAACCTGCTGGTGAGAGCTGCAACTGATACAACAAGACAAAGAGACTTTGTTTTCATAGCCCCCTCGTACCCCTCACACATCCTCATGTTTGTGAGGCAACGTAGAGCGGCCCGACACAGATGGCAACGCACCAGATTACCTTCTGACAAGACGGAGTTCAACCGACTCAACAGAGTAGTCTCCAGAAAAATTAAAGAATTTAAGAATAAGTCTTTTACCGACTTCGTCTCCTCTCTCTCGCACAATGAGAAGAGCAACTACTCACTATGGAAAGCAGCCAAGCGCATTCGCAGACCCGCTCCTATCAATAGCCCACTCATGACGGCAGACAACAGTCGAATCGTCACTGATCATGGTAAAGCCGAACTCTTTGCCTCCCATCTGGAGAAAACCTATTGTCCATATGACATACAGTCGGATGCCCAAATCAACGACATTTCTTGTTTCAACGAGCTGGAGCTGTCACCTATCAAATTTGTTAGCCCACTAGAGATAGCCAAATTGATCGACAAGCTCAATCTGAAAAAAGCACCCGGGCTTGACTTCATAAATGCGGACATGTTGCGGGAACTGCCTCGCAAAGGCATTCTCTACTTTACCAAGTTAATGAACGTCGCCATCCGTCTGAAATACTTTCCTCACAAATGGAAAGCAGCTAAAATTATATTAATCCTGAAACCAGGAAAAGACCCACTTCTTGTTGACTCATACAGGCCCATTTCTCTTTTGCCTATTATGTCAAAAATTTTTGAAAGGGCCATTCTAACAAGAATTAATGGAACCATTAAGAAGAAGAATTTAATACCGGACATACAATTTGGTTTCCGTGAAAAACATAGCTCTATCGATCAAATTCATCGGCTGGTCAAAGAAATTAACTTAGCGCTAGAAAACAAAGAATATTGTCCTTCGGTCTTTATAGATGTGGCGAAAGCATTTGACAAAGTGTGGCATGAGGGCCTCCTCCACAAAATGTCCCACAACTTTCCCGGATCACTGTGTCAACTGTTGAAATCCTACCTATCTGATCGAATCTTCAGGGTTAGTATTGGTAACCATCTCTCTGAACCTAAAACTATTAAAGCTGGTGTTCCCCAAGGTAGCGTACTGGGGCCAACATTATATGCGTTATATACGGCTGACATTCCCTTAAGTGATAATACATTCATAGCTCTATTTGCTGATGACACTGCTGTAGCAGCCAGACATAAAAATTACCAAACTGCTGTCAAGAACCTGCAGACAACATTAGACAAGATCTCCACCTGGACTCGGCGATGGAAAATCCTAATAAATGAACAGAAGTCAATACGCGTCGACTTTACACTTAGATCTTATAGCTACACTCCATCAAGCCTCTATGGCAAATTCGTTCCACAAGCTAACTCAGCTCGTTACCTTGGACTCCATTTAGACTCCAAACTAAATTGGACTGAACACATTCGACAAAAAAGAAATGAGCTGAATCTGAGATTCCGTGAATTTTCATGGCTGATAGGGAGAAAATCAACCCTGTCTCTGGACAGCAAAAGAGTGATATATACCTCCATGTTCATGCCAGTATGGACCTATGGTTTGCAGTTGTGGGGAACAGCCAAAACATCCAACCGCTTAGTCATTCAAAGGTTTCAGAACAAATTCCTACGCTCCGTAGTCAACGCGCCCTGGTACCTCACCAACGCACAACGTCACGCGGACATCAACCTACGCACAGTAGATGAAGAGTTCAAGAGGCTAGTCGATAAGTACAGTAAAAGACTCCATCGACACTCCAATGTGGAAGCAATTATGCTTCTAGATCCGCTTGACAGCTACCGTAGATTAAATAGATCATATCCGTTAGACACTTGATCTGATTGATTTACCAATGTATTTTCATAGCTGACCTCTCCACCGTTTCTCATGGAGGGTCATAACTGCGACACTCTATGATAAATTATGTAAATACTCTGTAAAGTTGTAGTTCATAAATACATGTATGTAAAAAAATAAAAAAAATAAAAAAAAATGTAGACCGGATACGAGATACATTGGTCCCAAAACCAAGGGTCTCATTTGGTTGTACGCAATTGTTTGCAGTGCCAAACCATATCCAACCTAGTCAACCGTCTGCAGTGCCAGTTCTACCATCCATCCAACCTTTGCCCCTGCCACAAGTAAATTCCCTCCAACGTTCCAACGTTCCAACCAGGCAACAAAGGGAAAAGCGCCTGTTTGGTTTTGTAATTTTGGGTGGAAAAAAAAAAAAAAAATCCATATTTTATTTGTTTTATTGCACCTTATTTTTTGAACTTTTTCTATTGCATGTTATTGTTAAAATTTTATGTCATTGATTTTAGTTATTGTATGTTGTTGTAAATTAATCCATTGTGCGCTCCTCCCACTTTTTTTTTCTCCCTATTTAAATTCTCCCTCGTTATTCCAATTAGTTGTCTTTTAAAAATTGTTTGGATGGGGCATGCTGACGCTGTTATACCCCTAATCCTTTGTAATTCCATTGGCAACGTTGTTATCTAGTCAGTACCTTTGTATGTCCTTTGCAATATACATCAATATACATACAATGTTATTTGACTCTCATTTATTCGCATTTTAAATAAGTTACAACAAAAAATCCAGGTGATTTATGCAACGTCATAGTAACAGAATTGTGTCGAGAAATAATTTTCTGAAGCTTATTCAAAAAATTCTGAGAAAATGAGACACTTTGTGAAATATTAATAATTTTTCATTTTGTAGAATACCTACCATGTTCAGCGTGCATGATGGTAATGAGGATATAGGCCTAGATTTTGTCATTTCATTTGGAATTTCCCGCCTCCTCTAATATTAATCAAACTCAATCGAAATTTATTATTCACATCCTAAAAGATTACGGAAGGGTCTCTCTTCTATACAAATTATTTATAGGTACCTAAAAATAAAACTTCACATAGATGCAAACATGACTTTATACGTATTTTTTGGACCGTGGACAATGGGTGGAAGGGTATTTAATTATTTCAAACAAGTAGTCTTCATTATCTTAAAAAAAAGTGTGTACCTAGTTATGATTTATGTCATTATACAATAATAAGTAATTCCATTCTTTCATTTTTCCTTTTTTTTTTTCTCTCTCTTTTTTTAGGCTGATGTAGATTCTACTTCTGAAACTCCAGATGATTTCAGCGATACATCCGTTCCAGACACCAACGACGTGCCTCACTTACCGCCTTTCATTAAACCACCTCCATTTGAGAGCTCTAATGAATGTAGGCAAACAAAAACTCAAAAATCGGTGGTGTGACTCAGAGGTTTCTTATGGACAGTGAACAAAAGTTGTTGACAAGCAACCGACAATCTGATATTATAGTATTTGAGCAACCTGGACACAAAAACTTCAATTTTTGTTGCCCTAATTTGACTAGGTATACGTTGTTTTAATCAACATTACCAAAATTTCACAATCATTGTCGAGACACTTTTGACTTTTGAATCACTCTAATGAAAAGAGACAGTCTGATTAGTACTGGATTGTTTGTTGCTTGTCACTCCTCACCAACCTTTGTTCACTGTAGGAGACCGCACATACCGTTTGCATAGATACCTACCGTATAGTATCAACGCAATTTGCGTTACGCATTGCTCGTCTAGTAGAGCACCTTTACATCCGTCTTCACTCCGCCCTTGCGCCAGAAAGACTTGCCTCACCGGAGAGAAGTTATTTTTAAAAAGAAGCTTTTACGCTTCGCATGAAAAATTTTCTTGTATTTACAGGGATTATATTTTTTTATGAACAAAAAAATTATATGTATAAGTACAAATAGAGAGAGAGAGAGAGAGAGAGAGAGAGAGAGAGAGAAATATCTTTTTGGCAAATGTTATTATGAATTTAATCAAGCTTAAAAGGCAATTTTGAAATGAAAATTATAACTAATAGAGATGTGAGGGGGGGGGGGGGAGGGAAGAAAAAAGAAAGAAAACGTAATTGGGCTGCAAAATTAGTGATCAGTAGGTAGGTAACAATGGAAGACTGCTAAAAGAATTTTTATTGGCCTTTGTCTCTGTTTTCCATTTTTAACTACGCTGGACATAGCTATATATTATGTTAGATTTTCTTGTTTTTTCCAAGTATAAAAGCAGTCGACAATTTCATTTGTTTCTTGATTTCAGATCAAACAATTATTGATCATTATGGGCTCAAAGGAGAAAAAGGCGACCCGGTAAGACATTGGTATTGATAAATTTTTTTTTATCTTTATAGAAGTATCAACTCTATTTTCTAATTTCAGGGCTCTAAAGGTGAGTCAATTCGTGGACCACCGGGATTGTCGGGAGAACGAGGACCTCCCGGACCACCTGGTTCTCCTGGACCTCCAGGTTCCCCTGGTATTTTCAGCCGTGCTACTGCAGGCTCTTCAACAGTTGAGGTTGTCGTACCCGTACCTATTTGACAATAATATAAACGTTTGTGGATTTTGAAATTACTATTGTCAATTTTATAGCTTATTAAGGAGTCTGAAGAATTTCGAGTGTGCGACTGTAATTTCACGTCCCTCTTTCAGTCTGAAGAGTATTCGTTGATCAAAGGTCCACCAGGTCTTCCTGGAATCGAAGGAAAACAGGGAATTCCCGGAATAACAGTAAGTAAGTCATTTATGAACAAAGGATTTTCAAACGGGGAAAGTAATTACGACTTGATCAATATTAATGGAAAATTCAGGGTCTCCAAGGTGAAAGAGGTGAGCCTGGAACGCCGGGACCAGCGGGTGAAAAAGGTGAAAAAGGAGAAATCGGTCTGCAAGGGCTGCAAGGCTTACCCGGGCAAAAAGGTGATTCCGGTATCGATGGAACGCCCGGATCACCGGGTCCTCCAGGCTCTCCGGGCCCGCCGGGATCGTCCGATGCAACAAATGATGTAAGTTGCACCTTGGCTATACTATAATTAGACTGTTGAAGTAGTCCAATCTATTCAATAGGTTTCATCGTTTGTTTCAATGCAGCCGGGGTGGAAACCTAGAACGTGGTATAAGGTATAGGCCTATAATTATAGTCGCGTATGTTTGATTATATTTTTAGCTTACTTTTGGACAATATAGTATGGAGAAAGCCAAAATTGTTCAGGAGGATACTACCTACGTATTTGAATTGAATTAATAAAATTTTACCCGTTCCCAGCTCTTATAAAATTACGACCCGCGCTAATACATCGTGAAGGGTTAACCCCGCGGTCAGCAATATTCTGTAAAATGATTTATCACTTTAATAGACGGTGAAAAATTTTTTTATTCTTAAAAATTCATGAAAAGTTTCTATTATACATTCGTACAGATGATACTCGTATCATTAGCGCAAACGTTTCTTTCACTTGTATTTCATTAAGTCGCATACAGTTCGCGGCTTATTCAAAACAAACTCAGCCTCCAACAAAAAGGGATGCACGCTATTCAAGCGCATGTCTCCCTTGTTCAGACAAGAGAACGAAATGATGAATTTTGAGGAAAAGATTTCAACGACTTGAATTTTTAATGAAATACCTTCGACTTTTCGGCATATTCTCCATAAAAGTCTATAATAACACAGTATTTTTAGAAGCGAATTTTATAATGTACGTCTAGGCGAATTCCGATCAAACGGGGCGACCTGGACCACCCGGTTCAAAAGGAGAGCAAGGTTTTGATGGCACACCTGGGTTAAAAGGAGATCCCGGAAAACCTGGTTTGAAAGGTGAACGAGGCGATAAAGGGAGTCAGGGACTCAAAGGCGAACGAGTAAGTCTTGAAAAGTTGAAAGTACCTATAATATTGATTCACTTCGCATTTACATGTACCTAGTATTTTAATTTAACTTGACTTGAATTGGATATAACTTATCTCGCTTTCATCAGCATTTCATGTTTTAACATTATCACGTAGCTTTCAATTTTTTTCTATCTGAATAATGTGTGTTTGTACACAAATTTTATTCATTTGAAAAACGTCAGGTACCTGCGCTTTCGAGACGCTATATTATCAATACGTGACATTCTTAACTTTAACCTTGATGATGTCATCCTCCCTAACCGCGGGAGAACATATTGGTTACTACACACTTTTGTGATTTCATCAAATCATCATGACGTTGTAACTACATTTTACATGAAAGAATTTTGGCTTATACTCGCCACAGAAAAGACATAATACTTACCCGTGTCAATAATTGAGCAAAATATTATAATCATCTGAATCTTGAAAGAAATATCATACAGAATTAGGCGTAGGTACCTTACCTATGAATATAGGTAGGTACTGTAATACTGTATTGCAACAGATGAAGTTTGAGTACGAGTGCATCAATATCACACTACCAGGTGTGGTGAAACTCTCCAATCTCTGTTGAAGTGTTTTATAAATGGATGATGTAGGTTTTGTTGAAAGAATGCGCGTATGTAATTCAATGGGATTGTGTAGAAGTGTTATCTCATGTTATCTGCTGACACGGTCTTCTCTTCAAAATATAAGAGTTGTCAGTTTGGTTTGATTCGTTAAACCGTTCTCTCCTTTCAAGAAATATTATAATCAAAAGTGTTAAACGAGCCGAGTATAAAAATAGTAATAAATTAACAAGGTGCGGTTATTTGACGGTTGTAATGTCGCCAACAGACGGGGTAGCATGTTGACAACCGCAGTACATGAGCAATTTCCCATTAGTACATTCACGATTCGCGGGCATCGAGATGCAGTCGCACCACTAAAACAATGGGGGAAAAATAAAAAACACTCACGCAGTCGCGTGAGTAATACACGACTTTTCCTTTGACTAATCAAATTTCATTAAGAGAATCACTCCTCCTAATAACTTATAAATTTTATTTATTCTCTCGTCATCATCTGTATCTAAAGAAAAAAAGTCGGCAAATGTTTCAAACCTAACCTAACCTAACCTAAAGAAGCCCTCACTGTGTAAATAATTCTTGTAAACTAATTTAATGAACCCTTTGTCAAGAATGAACCTGTCGAATAAAAGGTTCTTCATCACAATAGACGTTCTGATAACAAAAGAATAGAATTTCCTTCTCGTAATGTGAGCAACTACTTGTGATAGTGAAAAATTTCTCAAAAAAAATTTCAAATTTCTCAAGAACTACTCATCCTATTCTCAAAAGAAATTGCAGGTGCACATTTCTAACCTAACCTAACCTAAAGAAGCCCTCACTGCACTGTGTAAATTAATTCAATGAACCCTTTATCAAATGAACCTGTCAAATAAAAGGTTCTTCATCACAACACAATAGACGCACTGATAACAAAAGGATAGGAATTCACACTTCAGGTAATGTGAGCGACTACTTGTAATAGTGAGAAAAATGCAAATTTCTCAAGAAATACTCATCGGATTTTCTGAAAAAATTGAAAGCTTCTCGAGAACTACTCGTCCGATTCTCGAAAAAATTGCGGGTGCACATCTTCAAATATATTACTACAATATGGCCAAGTTACCGGAAAATCCCCCGGATAGTTTCGGAGGAGTTCCACGGACAAACACATACTTAAAATACTGAAAAATTTCTCAAAAAATTGCGAATTTCTCGAGAACTACTCATCCGATTCTCACAAAAATTGCGGGTGCACATATTCAGATATAATACTACAATATGGCCAAGTTACAAAAAAATCCACCGGATAGTTTCGGAGGAGTTCCACGGACAAAAAAATCTTATACATACATACATACATACATATATATATAAGGAAACCTGAATTTTTTTTTTATGCTAGTTGTGATCTATGACCTCTAAAACGTCGAGAAAATTCATTGCCCCCTCCCCCCATTCACCTTGCTACGGGTGTAATACCTCACTTTTCCGATTGGAAAAGTCGGTAAAAGGGGGCTCGGGGGCCAGACATGCCACTAAATTTGGTCACATGCCCTTATATTGTTCCCGCAGAGCGCGAGTGCTTGCCCCGCCGTCCCAATTCAGTAGTACAACTAGCTCAGTTTCAGAGAAAAGCATGCAGAGACAATACATATTTCAGTCGCGTAAGTTCATTTGGGGTAGGCTACCTGACTTGTTCTGACACTGTTATGACTGGGGGGAAGAGAGACTATCCCATAGAGAGTGAAGGCTGGGATTGGAATACACCGTCGCACAAAGAACTCACCTTGTTCATCGATGTAATAAAAAAAAAGATAATGGATCTTTTGATCTAGTCACCCGGAAGCTGTAAAAAGGCGAAAAACTGTATGCAAATAGAAACAAGCACCTCGGGCGAGGTGTTAGGAGGGTCGGCGGGTTGATTTTCATTTTAAATCTATTCAAAAAAAGAAAGAAAGAAGAAGAAGAAAAAAAAAAGACTTTTGGTTTCTTACTAACGGATATTCTTGCGGATATTTTTGCTGTGCGCATCCTCAGTAGTAACAGAAAAGAGAATTATATCGTTTTCATAAGAATGAAATCATTCCTTAACGAAGGTAAATGACTTTGTTCTTGGATATACAATTATTTTTCATTCACTCTCGCCCCCTCCCTCCATCTGAGAAAGAAACACTCCATGAAACACCTTAAAAAAATTCCATAGCGAACATTCCTTTCCTTTCCTTGCGGGCTACCTAGTTAACCTATTACTATTCAACTCACCGTACAAAAACTATTAATCCAATTTTTAGAAGAATTAATAGCCTCTACAAGCAAATTCACGTTCATGACTTCAATAACTCTAAATTTCATGAAAATCAACTCCATAGCTAAGAAATAATAGTAATAGGTAGTAATAACAATAATCTTACCTCCAGATTCTAACAGGTTAAGAAAAAAAAAAAAAAAAAATTGTTAAAAATCATAAAAATAGTAATGGACCAGTTTAGTGATGACGTTTCCATGAAAATTTTATATTTGCACGCTGACACTCTGTTGGCCTTCAGAGTGCTCATTTTGTATGGGATTTTGCAAACTTTAATAAATATCAAAATAATGTTGAGCTTTTGCAATATCTTTAACAAAAGTAGAACTAACAATGAATATTTTTATGGTGATACATCTAGGTTAGATGGCAAACTCGGATTCACTCAAATAGTATCTACGCAGTCACATCTAATATACCTAGATACCTTTTTGCTAAACAATGTTGAAATTATGACGCCATAATAAACTTGTATAATTACAACCACCAATCTTGTAAATAATAATAAATAATAATAATAATAATAATACCGGTAATAATAAAAATTAGAAGTATGTGTGACGAAAGCAAAGCAATAGGAGGAATATGTTCTACAAAGAAAGTCAAAAACGCACTGACAAGAATTTTCTCAGCTACCAGAATACTGCAAATTATGATAGGGGAAAAGAAAGAAAGAATAATAAAATAACAAGCACCTCGGGCGAGGTGTTAGGAGGGTCGGCTAAATGAATTCTTTTTTGGAAAACTCGATAAATAAAAACTTGAAAAAAGCTGAATTTGGCTGCAGGTTGAATCACCTCCTCTCCCCTCCCCACAAAAAACCGGAGAATAAACTTTTCTCAATACACTTCAGAAGACCATTTAAGATACATTCCAGAGGAAAATCTTTTGCCCTCACTTTTTTCCTTATCCAGAGCATTGTTACCTGGGCTAAAAGGTATACTAGATTCTTTGAAAAACTGAGATGAGCATAACTTTAAATGGCTTCTGTCAGCTGAACGCAGAATTATACATGTGTTTCACGACTGGAGAGGGACATGAAGAACACTTATTTTTATCATACACTGTTCCCACAAAAAAACCTGAAGGTAAACTTTTCACAATACACTTTAGGGAAAAAAAAGGGCACAGTGACCAACTGTAGCTTTGTGGGAATATAATAATAATAATAATAGAAGTAACAAAAATCTTACCTCGAGATTCTGCCATATGAAGAAAACAAGAAAAAATCAAAATCAAAATCAAAACAAACAAAATGAACTTGAAATAAGAATAATCAAGAAAACAAGAAGAAAAAAAAACAAATTCAAAACCAAAAAAAATTGAACTTGATATAGAAATAATAAAATTACGACCACTAATCTTCTAAATAATCGAAAATAATAAGAAGAATTAATAATAATAAGAATGATAATAATAAGGATGCGAAGAGATAGAGAAGATATGTTCCACACAGATAGTCAAAGAAAATGCGTTTGACAAAAGTAATACATTCTACCAAGAAAGTCAAAAACGCACTGACAAGAATTTTCTCTGCTACCTGAATACTGCAGTTTATAATAGGAAAAGGAAATAAAAAGAAGAAGAAAAAAAAATATAATAATAATAATAATAAAAAGGGTATTCTCCATTGTGTTGTGTATCTAAGGTAAGATAAGAAGATAAGAAAAGGTAAGGGAGAAAACGTGAAGGAGACAAAGGAGGAAACGAGGACGACACTGACGACGACGACAAAAAGTGATTGTAATACGGTCGGCTAGCGAAAGCGCGCCGACCCTAAAAATAAACTTGAAATAGAAATAATAATAATAATAATAATAATAATAATAATAAATGCGACCACTGATCTTGTAAACAATAAATGAAAATAAAAATTAAAATAATAATAATAATAATAATATAATAACAACAATAGTAATAAATAGAAATGGATGTGAGGGATATGTTCCACAAAGGAAGTCAAAAACACACTAACAAGAATTTTCTCTGCTACCTGAATACTGTAGTTTATAATAGGAAAAGAAAAGAAATAAAAAAAAGAAGAAGAAGAAAAAAATAATAATAAAAAGGGTATTCTCCATTGTGTTGTATATCTAAGGTAAGATAAAAAGATGAGATAAAAAAGGTGCCGGAGAAAACGTGAAGGAGACAAACGAGGAAACAACGACAACGACGACGAAGACGAAAAGTGATTGCAATAGGGTTGGCTAGCGAAAGCGCGCCGACCTTAACGAGAAAACCTATGGAGAAACAAAACTACAACTACGAGAGAAAATAAAAGTTCCCTGGATACCCTCCGATTTTCGAAGATCTTCATTTTCCATCCACCGTCGAAATGCAGATTGAGATGATGCGCACAGAACACGAACCGCCGCGCCGCGCCGTCACAAGGAAATTATCCACCCAAAGAATATTGTAGCAGTAGCAGGAGGTCATAAGTCCCGCAATACATTATTCACCCTCCACCTCAGTGACTAGATTTCAAGCATGCAAGAGCAGAAACTCGACAAGTACTCCGACGACCTACATTTATTCCAGGGCCGTAGCCGGGGGGGGGGAGGCAATAGGGGGCCTTGCCCCTCACCCCAGAATTGTGCTTTTGCCACCCCTGAATCAATTAATTTTCCAAAATAGAGATTAAAAAATTTGAGGTATGCCCCCCCATAAAATTTCATATGCCCCCCTCAAAAGAACGTTCTGGCTACGGCCCTGATTTATTCATTTAAAGAAACGCACATAAATTGACGGGACTGTCATCAGATTAATTGAAAATTTATACTACATACTGGCTAAAAATAAATTAAATTGAATATTACTCGATAGCGTAGGTATTCGATCGATTTCCTGAAAGAAGAAGTGCATTGCCGGAAATATAATCTACCTGTTGGGATTCGCTATTCAATGTCGATTTTAAATCATTGTAGTAGGTAATGGACTGCCGTTATTGAAAGTATTCGATACGATCCAAACCGGGAAAATACTCGGGAAAGAAATCTACATCTCCAAAAATTCGGAAAGTTGTCAATACAATTTGGCAAAAGCACAAACCGATTATCGTTATTTTCACATGTTTCATCAGGTTTACACCTACCCTACGAGATCTGATCCGTGCGCGACACTTGTATCGCGAGACACACGGTCTATTGTGTAATCGTTTCACAAATTTTCCGATCGCGAAAAAGAAAAAATTACCTATTATATATTTTTTAATCGAATTATGTGTACCTATATCACATAAGAAATGAAGTTTGCCGGAACGTGGTCATCTTTCATTGATGAAGTTGATGGCTGAATTTTGTAGGCTCTCGAACACCGCAAACATACCCTCGACTCGTAGCGTGT
The DNA here is from genome assembly GCA_035079395.1 of Aspidiotus destructor. Taxonomy (NCBI): domain Eukaryota; kingdom Metazoa; phylum Arthropoda; class Insecta; order Hemiptera; family Diaspididae; genus Aspidiotus; species Aspidiotus destructor. The sequence continues at coordinate 59,669,226 of JAVHKZ010000002.1, read as the reverse complement.
ACGATGGGAACAGAGACTAAAACCTCGAGATTTACCCCGAGCGAAGATTTTTTTATTTTCTCTGCTCTACTCTACCCCCCCCCCACTCACGCAAGAAAGTACTGCCCTGCCCTGCTCTACTCTACTCTGCTCTGCTCTGCTATGTGATGCTTTGCTCCATACTACCATAATACGCTTTTAACATTATTTTTTCTTTGCAAACGTCCGAAAACATGATACACAATTCGATGTTCTTCAATGAAGTGGAGAAATTAAATTCAGTTTTTTTTTTTTTTTTTTTTTTCTTCTTCTTCTTTTTCTATTCGGTCCGTTTATTTGAAGAAATATGTCTTCCCTCTACCCCCAGTTTGTCCTACGACGAGACTTCTGCTCTCTTAGCTACTTGGACGGAATAATACTGGCTTGTGATGGAACTTTGTTTCATTACATAAGGGACGAAGGAAACGATTTGCTCGAGCCGCGGCGAGGGCCGTCATACAGCGCGAGTTCATCAGTTACTTTGTTTTTGAATGGCGTAGCGTAGGTTAAAACGAATACAGTAAACGATCAATACCGGAAACTCCGCTGGATTTTCATGCTCTTGCGGCAGGGATTAGTCCTAGCTCACAATGTTATTTGAATCGCACGTGGCGCTGCGGCTGGGATTAGTACTTCAGCACTAACATTGAGGATGACGCGAGGTTCACCTGGGAAATTTCTCGCGTCACCTGGCAAAAATTGAGGAAAACAAGAAAACAAGCAAAAATTATGGACCCTCTAAAACCTATGCGTCAAGTGAGATTTCACTTGCGTCACTTAGAACAAGCCTTTAGTTACGGGCTCGAACATTGCGGTAAATGAAAAGCAGCGACAAGCAACAGCGCTCAATATATTTCTTATAGAGATTCCGATATTGCGGTCGTTTAGTGTAGGTACCTATATTTTGGTTATAATATGTGTGGTTCGCGCAAATAATTATAGTAATTAATGTTGTTCGCACCACGCCTTCCTTCACATGCACAATGCGCGTGCGCGTCTTCCTTCCCTAGAGAATGAAACGCGTATTCTGTGCCTATGGCGATGTACGGTACGGGAAAAACAATTTTCGATTCATGCAAACCAAAAAAAAACCAAAAAAAACCAAAAAAAAAAAAAAAACAAAACAAAAAACGAAGAACATTTATTTACTCGAACACATAGAAAGAAGAAGCCAAGTTGAAAAGGAAAATTATCAGCCAGATTTGTTGGTGGCACTCAGCCAGTGTAGCAATAACAAGATTTTAAGTTAGAAAGACGTGTGAATTAAAAACTTGAAGAACTGAGCTTCAGTACCGAGGCACACGGCTATGCGGTCTCATATCTGTTATGCAAGTAGGGTAAAGCTAAGTATAAATGCGGATTTAACCAAGAAAATTAGGTCAAGTTTAAAATCAGACATGGTGTCATGTGCAATTCATCAGAATGATGAGTACCTATAATAATTTTTGGGCTAACAGTGCAGAGGGATATATTACGTGAGAGGAAGGTGAGTACATTGAGTGGGAATATAATATACTTAGTTCATGTACCCATGCATATTATGTACAATTTGGTTGTAACAGTATACATTTTTAATCCACGTCATCACGTAAAAACCAAAAATAAATCACTTCGATTAATTTCCAGGGCTATCAAGGTTTACCCGGTAAAGTAGGTCCCAAGGGAGATGTGGGTCCAGCGGGAAAGAACGGTTTACCAGGATCTCCAGGAGCGAATGGAAGACCAGGTGATAAAGGTCAAAAAGGTAAAGTATATTTGTGATACGCACAAAATTTTGACCATGACCGAGTCTTCGAGTCATAGACTACCTACTGATAATTTAGGAGTACGGGTATACCGGGTATGGTTGTCTCTAGTTACGGTACAAGCCGGGATGTCCTAAAACTGACAACGTCGTCAGGAACGAACATTGTTTTATGAATCAGTACCTATCCCAGCAAACCGAATCGACTAGATTTTGACTTTGTTGTTTTTTTTTTTTGTTTTTTTTTCTTTTTTATTTTCAACCAGAAATCGACTGAAAAAATCGACCAAATTTCAACCAATTATGACTTCAATGGGCGAAGAGTCGAAAGTGCGCCCAGATTTCGACTGAATTTCGACCTACGAGATTTCGATGTCGAAATCATACTCACAGATTCAATCGACCAGATTTTGTCTTCGAAATATATTCTTTTTCAAAAATTAATTTCAAAATCGACGTGGAAATTTGATCGATCATAATTGCTTCTCAAGAATTCGCCAGAATTCGACGTCTAATCGGGCACTATACAATTATGTATTTGCTGCATATTCGTGTCAGAATTGAACTTTGTTATAGGTACACTCAATATACCAGGTCTCCAATGATCCGTAGACCTTTTTTAATATAGGTAGGTAATTATACTGATACCGAGTACCTATCTAATGAGCGATTTCAACGCACGTATGAAACGTGAAATCAATTGACAACTACCAGCTACTGCACTGCTATTCTCTAAATTGTAAGATCTGCAAAGTCCCAACTTTGACTGCGAATATCGATGCGACGCTATACTAACACGAAAATTAGTGAGAACATTTGAAATTAGGTATACTGCATACCTACCTATGTTAGTCAATTTCGACGTCGATTTCTACTCGAAATTTGGGTTTGAAAAAGCTACCTATACTGATACTGTCGCGTCGGTCTTATAATTCGACCTACCTATCATATCGACGTTAAAATGAAGTCAATTTTCAACGGGGTTTGGGAGACTCATATTTCGACCGGTTGTTGATGTCGAAAAGAGGTCAAAATCTGGTTAAAATTCTAGGTAGAATGTTGGTCGATTTTTTGAACGACCTGGATTCGACGTCATTTCGACGGTCGATGTCTGGTTTGCCGAGATGCTTTGATGCAAAAACTTTCGAAAAGCTCATTAATCGTTGATTTGCGTTGTACGCCAGTTAGGATTTCGAACTTCGTACAGATTTTGATTTATATACCTAACTAACCACCTATAGGTACCTATAATATCATCCCCGTGGTCAAGAACATTCCAGACCATTCTATTATGAGAGTTGAGTAGGTGAGACTAAAAATCAAGAAACTATGATTTGTAAGTATTTTGAAAAAAATAAGAGGTGTAATTTTTCTGCACGAAATGAAAAGTCCTCAAAATCACAAAAACACAAATTCAAATAGCGACTAATAATCATTTCACAAAAATAAAAAAGGATTAAACATATCTAAAAATAATTTTGTGCACATTAAAAAATTACACCGAACAAAAGAAAAAAAAAAAATCACAAAAGGTTTAAATATTCTACAGATAAAATTGTTATTAAGTTAGGTAATCAAAAAGTCCACCTCACAATATTCATATTTTGTTCAATTTAGTCATTATTGTGTAAGTAAAAAACAAATTAAATATTATTTGTGTGGATTCTTTACTGACTAAATGAAGCTCGTTCAGCCTTGCTAGGTAGGCTTTTGGCCCATTGATATGAGTTTGGCCTCTGGGGGCACCGACATCAACTTAAATTGTACATACACATTCCGACAGTATGCTTGTACAGCCAGCCTTTTAAATACTTATACGCAGGGCAAGTGAATGTAGATTTGTATAAGTTTGCGATCGGTTAATCTCTATATGTACCGGACCAAACTCTGAATTTATGTTCCTTGAATTCGTCGAAAGTACGCCATTTTCCGTCTGCCTTTAGAAATTTGGATACCTAATATATTTCCAGTGATAGGTTCTTCAGATGTCGTGTCGTTGATGCCGCAAAGTATTGCATGCAGTCTTTTGCCTAAATTGTATGCTAAAGAAATTACTATTATTATTAGGTATTATTATTATTATTATTATTATTATTATTATTTCCTTTCTGCAAGGGTGAATCACCCCGTAATTTCACGAGGAACGTGCTAATATATAGCAATGGTTTCCCGTGTTAGTAACTGTCGGCTATAATTTTTCTGACTATTGTTGTTGTTGTTAGGATTGCCGCTTTTTGCTCTTCTTTTAGCACGTATTGTTGCCAGTATTTGTCCTGGACAATTTTCTTTATTCCTGCGACTGTGCCGACAGGGACCACTCCTGTTGCTGATATTACTATAGGAACTATATCAATTATTCTCATGTCCCATTGTGTTCTTAGCGCTTCTTTTAGCTCGGTATATTTTGCGTATTTCTCGTCTCTTGTTTTCTGCAGATTGTGAGTGTTAACTACCGCAATATCAATTAATGTTGCATGTTTCTTCTTCCGGTCTATTACAGTGATATCGGGTCTGTTGTGGTGCACAGTTCTATGCGTTAATAGCGTTCTGTCCCAGTATATGGTGTACTGTTCGCTCTCTAGCACTTTTGCAGGTTCATATTCAAAGTATTTTTGAATTTTGTTTGACAGTCCGCACTGTTTGGCTAGAACGCTGTGGAGGATCTTGGCGACCTTGTCATGTCGATCTTTGTAACCCAATGGAGCTAGTTTCTCGCAACCTGCAATTATGTGCTGTATTGTCTCCGGTTTCTGCCCACATATGCGACACAAGTCTTGCACCACTTCGGCTTCTTTTAGGATATATTTCCGGTAATTTTTTGTTTTAATTACTTGATCCTGGATCGCCATCAGGAATCCTTCAGTTTCTGGGTAGAGATAGCCTTTCCTCATCCAAGTTAGCGATGCCTTTCTGTCAATTCCCTCCTTCTGTATCTCGGCAGGATACCTTCCATGTAACGACTTTTTCTTCCACTGTTCCATTCTGTCCTCCATTTGTCTACCATCTGCAACATAGTCAATTTCACTGGCAAGATTTGCTTGGGTTAATAATTTATCAGCCTTGACAATCGCTTCATGCAGCTCTGATTCCTCTTTCTTCTTTTTGAAATATTTTCTTAATTTGTTGACCTGGCTTGCGTGGAGCTCTGCTAGATTTATTATTCCTCGCCCGCCTTCAAACCTTGGTATGGTCTGCCGTTCGATGGCAGCATTTGGATGTAACATTCTGTTGGCAGTCATCATGGTCCGTATCGTTCTTTCGATTTCGTCTAAATCTGTCTGGGTCCATCGAATAATCCCAAAAGTATATGTTAAGACTGGTATTGCGTATGTGTTAATAGCTTTAACCATATTTCCGCTATTCAATCTAGTTTTTAGTATACTTTTGATTCGGCTTCGGAACTTTTCTCGTACTTCCTTTTTTACTATACCCTGCTCAATTTGTCCAGCTTGTTGGATTCCCAGGTACTTGTACATCTCACCATTGGCCATTGCCGTTATTACTTCATCCTTTTCCGCCTCAAATTCCTCCATTTTTAGCTTGCCTTGTATGATTTGGAGTGTTTTACATTTTTCTAATCCGAAACTCATTGTTATATCTTTTGAAAATTGACAAGTGATCTTTAGCAGCATTTCCATCCCTCGTTTGGTCCCTGAGTATAATTTTATATCGTCCATGTACATAAGGTGGCTGATCATGTACATGTCGTTGCCATTCTTGACCCTGAAGCCTTGGTTGCTCTTATTCAGCATGTTAGACAATGGATTGAGAGCCAAGCAAAACCATAGTGCGCTCAACGAATCGCCCTGGAAGATGCCTCGTTGTATCTTTATGTTCTCTGTTTCCACATATCCATTTTTCTTTTTGATACGCAGTTTGGTGGTCCATTTTTCCATAATAGTTCGTAAAAATAATACTATCTGCGGGTTAACTCCATACATGATAAGGACGTCTATTAACCAGGAATGCGGTACAGAATCAAAGGCCTTTTGGTAATCTATGTAGCACGTGAAGATATTACGGTTATTCTTTTTTGCCTGTTGTAGAATTGTCTCGTCAATTATTAGCTGTTCCTTGCATCCGTAGCTGAATCGTTTGCATCCTTTTTGCTGTTCTGCTATGGTCTCTCCACAGCTTGTGCGAATTTTCTCAGCAATACATGCTGTTAGTAATTTGTAAAGTGTAGGAAGACATGCAATTGGCCTATATTTAGCTGGGTTTTTAGGTTGGTTATAGTCCTTGGGTAGCATATATGTAATTCCCATGGTCATAAATTCCGGGCATTGCTTTGGGTCATCTATTATTTTATTGAAAAGTTCAACTAATACCTTATGGCTTTTGGTAAACCGTTTGTACCAGTAATTGTGCACTGCGTCCATACCTGGAGCTTTCCAATTTTGTGCTCGTTGAATCACTCTTCTGAATTCAGATATGGTGATTGTGCATTGTTGTTCTTCTTCTGGCGTAGCGTATTCTTGGGCCTCACGTTTAATCCACTCTGCTTCTTTATTGTGGTTCTGTTTATCAGTCCATATACTTGCCCAGTATGTTGTTAATTCGTCTTTAGTGGGCGCTTCATCAAGTGGACCTTCATTTCCATTCATTTGCCTATAGTAGTATTTTTGATTCTGCCAGAATTGATTGTTTTGCTTCTTTCTTTCATAGGATTTCTTATACTTTTTTAGTTTATCAGCAGTCATCACCAATTTTTGCTTTACAGTATCTCTTATTTCGCTAATTGTTGAGGCTTCTTCTTCATATTTGCTATGCTTCAAGTACTTGCTCTTTAGCTTCTTGAGTTGTGTTTTTGTCCTAGTCCGACTGCTGCTGTTATTCTTTTCAAGTTGCACCACCCTGTTCATATCAGCCCGTAGTTCCTTCACCTGGTTGCTTATTCTTTTTTCCCACGCTGGTGTTGTTTCTTTTTTTGGCTGCCTCCAACTATTTCTATCTATTACCTGCTTTCCCAGTATCTCCACTACTGCAACGGCTGCGCAATATATCCTTCCATGTATTCCACTTGATGTTTCATTGGTCAATTCTTCTTCCAGGCCAAATATTTCTTCATTTGTTAAATCTACTAGTCTTCTTATTTCTTTATTCTCATATAGCCTAGGTATCAAAGGTCTATTTCCAGGTTCAGTTTCCGCATACATTACTACCGCTCGTTCATACTGTATTCTTATCTTCTTCCTTGTTTCCTCATCTCGGTTTCCTGTCATTATTTCAGTTACTGCACTATTCCCGTCAGCCGGCATGATTTGTGTCGTATTTATTTGTTGTTCTTGCTGCTCCTCAACCTGAATTAGTGCATTATGGGCTTCTGCGTTTTGGTTTGTTAGTCCATCCTCCCTCTTCAAGTCGTTTTCCACCTCTTTCCGTATCCTGTCCAGAGTAATATCAGCCACAAATTTTCTTGCTAATATGGTCCTCTTTTGATCGGCTATCCTTTGTTCAGTTATATTTATTTCCGGATACTTGCGTTTGAACTCTTTATACATTTTTTCGCGGTATGCCGTCAGGTCAGTTTCAAGCCCTGTAACTTTATAGTACGATCTCATCACGCATTCATTCAATTCTGCGGTCCATTTCATACGACGTCGTACTGGTTCTTTGGTCTTGGTGTCACTAATGGCCACTATGTCATTCTCACTAGAGTGCATATTGGAGGCATTGTTACACCTACCATTCGCTCGTTTCCTTGCTGTCCGTTTCACTAGGGTGACGCAGCTTGGTCCGTCATTGTTCCCTAGTGGAGGCCATTCAGTCCCGCCGGGTGAAGCCTCTTTACCCGGCTCGTCCAAGGCTTTGCTTCTTGTGCGTACCATTTCACTATTTATAGGTTTTCCTTTTATACTTTCGGACAAGTTTTTGGACAGTGGTTGTGGACGTGAAGGGCAGAGCTTAAGAGTCCCTCCGGACGTGAGGGTGGTGATTACCACCATACGTAACCCGTTGTTCCTCGATGCTCTGACCATACGTAACCCACTTCCTCTATCCTCAGTCGACAGTAGCTCATCTAACTCGAGCTTTGGATCGCCGCCGTTGGATTACTAGAATCTCTTCCGCCGCCGTCCTTAGAATAGGTGACCTGTCCCTGTCCCTATTCAGCCAAGCCAGGCCTTTCAAAAGCTACGCCTAATACTTGCCCTGGCTAGGCCCCCCATACACTCTTTGGCTGGTTGACCTGGCTTCCCGCTGGGATTGATTACCACAACCTTCCACCAGGTTGCTCAACTCAACAGGGGCACCACGGGTAGGTGAGTGCGGGGTGGAGAAGGAGAGGCTGAGTGATCTTTGGAGATCATATGTTCGCATCACATCTCGTGGGGTTGCCCCCTTATTATTATTATTATTATTATTATTATTATTATTATTATTATTATTATTATTATTATTATTAGAATACACTAGAATAAATAAATTTTTTCTTGCGCGTGAATATATTAGTGCGAATTTTTTTGATGTCGGCAGGCGAAATTGGTTTCATTGGACCACCTGGACCTCCTGGTTCCCCAGGCAGAGACCTGAACAGTCGTATGTATCAGCAATATATGTGTATAATAATCTGTCAATTGTACGCAACCAGAAAAATGACGTTTATTCAAAAATTTTAATTATCATACAGTAGGACTCGAAAACAATAGAATTCAGAGTTTTCAGACTGGTGCAAAAGGTGATAAGGGTGAATCTGGAATCGAGGTAAATTCATCGCAAATTTGGCCTATTTATGATTTTTTTTTTTTTTTTTTTTCTTATATTATACTAATGCAGCTCAATGAATTTATTATTTTTACTTAGTAAATATTTCCTTGTTCTGCGTATAACTAACTTACCATTTATTGTTTCTATAGTGTTACTTTGCAGATCCTCAAAATATTTATTGTCTAACCGTACACATAATCTCGTCTGAAGTCATGCAGAATGTTTGTATACCTAATTAATTCCCTATAGGGCCACTTATTTGAAAGTTATAGTCAAATAGTTTCAAAACTACTCCATTGATCAGAAAATACACAGCATCATAAATATTGTAGGTAGTATAGTAGAATTAATCCGGTTTTTATAATGTACTAGGTACGTACCTATAGGTTTAATAACCACAAAAAAAAAAAAAAATTCAAACTTTCAAATTTTTTCTTAAACAGACTTATCACCTACATCATGCATTATTTAAAAATTTTGATTACGATAGTGATTATTTTTAAATAATGATTGATATCTTCATATATTTTTCTCTTCTTAGGGTCGGAAAGGTGGTGTTGGTCTTGCAGGCCCTGTTGGTTTAAAAGGTGATAAAGGAGATGAAGGTAAACGAGGCAGAAGAGGGAAACCTGGTTTTCCAGGCTCTCAGGGACCCCCAGGCCCCATTAGTGACGGATCTGGGGTAAGTATGGTAGGGACAGTTTGAGCGGTTGTGATAATAATAACGTCATTGATAAGTATAGGTAATATAATATGTAACTCAAATTGTTCTAATTTTTTATCAAATGCTTTTTTTTTTATATCGACAGGCTAAAGGGCAAAAAGGGGAGCCAGGGGAGATATCTAAAGAAGATCTAGTTGCTTTGAAAGAACTTGTTAGAGCACCAGGTCCACCAGGCTTGCCAGGTCCACGAGTATGTATTTTCATCAAGAGTAATGATTCTGGCTTGATTACAAAATTTTTCTATCCTTGTCCAAGAAATGACTAGGCCTAGCTCTTATGAATTTAACAATGGATAATTGAAATAGATATGATTTTAGGGACTTCCCGGTCTTTCGGTGGTTGGAGAAAAAGGAGAACCTGGTATTCCTGGTGTGATTTTTGCTGCGGAAAAAGAGATACGCAAAAGTCAAGGTATCTATCTATTAGTCTATCATTATTTTTAGAAAAATTATCATTTTTCGCTAACCCAACCTAGGTAACCAATATCTACTCAAAATGTATTGGTATGGAACATTTTCTACAAGTGAAAATCATTCTTCATTCAATTTTCTTCAATTAAGTATTAAACTAAAAACACGTCGATCTAAAATAATGTAATGATCGAAGTGAAAAAAAATCTCACTATAAAAGATATAATATACGGTAGGTAGGTACTTATCTAGCTGTATGTGTGCAAGTGCAACTAAGTATTACGAGGAGTACTCGTATTTTTTCTAATTGCAAATCAAATTTCTTCCTCTGATGAAATTTCATTCGCACTACCCGCACATTCATCCGCACTGTCCATACTTTCGTCTGCAATGCTTTCCTGCTTTCCCGCTATGTTGGAGAATTTTTTTCTCAGCTTCAACATCTCCAGAATTTAAACACGCTAGACTGAGACAGTTGCTACATATACCTATCCGTACACATTATGTATTCAAACATTTCAACCATGTGCATAATAAATAAACACCTAATTAATTTGTAGACAATTAAATATTAGGAAAAGAAATTTTTCCAAATTGTCAAAAGTTTACGGCACGCTTGACGGTTTGTTTAGGTAGGTACACTGAAAAAAGAAATATTGTTCGGCACTGCCGTCAAAAATACATTTAATTTAAAACGAAATACCCGACGTGTCGGATCAAACGTGATCCTTTTTTAGAACATCTAGGCCTAATTATTTGAAATTTAGGTCTCAATTGTTACTATGATAAATCTGAAAAAGTATATTGACGGCTCTGCTTGCAGAGAAGAGAAGAGAGAAGGAAAAATAGGTTTCATCCTGGGTAGGTACCTAGATGAAAAGCAAGAACTGTGGTGAAAAGTTCACTCTTCACCAATAGTGTGGTGAAAACAAAGGTGCGTTGAACTCTTACATTGTGGATACGCATGTGTACTGTGAAGTTGGTGCGTATTATGAACTCGCGTGAACTCCCAACTTCAGTGAAACCATGTAGGTACGTACCTAAATGTGGGCTCGAAGGTATACAGTATAAAATGTTTATTGAAAAGCAGTAGATGTTGTGGAAAGTGATGACAGAAGAACACGTGATGTTGAACGGGCTGCTATCCAACAAATTCCTACCTCATCGGTCAGTTGAATGCATATCAGATTTATTGTATGTACTTATAAATTATTTGCAGTGCTTTATCTGAACCCAAATGAAACGACCGCATCCACATTTTGCAAACATCATTGTTTCTTATAAAACAAAAACTACGGAGTACGTTAACGGTTATTTGGAGTTCTCAAGGAAGTGCAAAAGAAACCTTTCCCCCCCCCCCCCCAATAATGGACTCCAACAGATCGTATTGCTTGCTCATAAATAAATCAAAATACTTACATACCGCCTAAGTAAATCAGAAAGTTAAAACGTTTTTGTGTCAAGAAAAAAGTTTACTAACGACTGTTTGAAAAAAAGAGACAAATGAAAAGCAACAAAATGTTCGCAAGTAACTTATCTACTTCTACTAAGTATAGGAATGTGTTTGAATGAATGAACAGGAAAATGTGCGGGACGATTCTTGTGTGCACAGGGGTCAAATTGTTGACACTCTACCAATATTTGTTTTTTCACCTCAGTTTTCAGTGGTGAAAGGTTGCATATTTTCACCGTCCGTGTGGTAAAAAATTCACGCACCTATCTGCTTTTTCCCTAATTGTGTCGAATAGTGTTTTTTGACGTTCTCCCGCACATGAGACTGTACCAATTTCAGCCTTGTCCAATGTTGTCAAGTTTCAAAATATTGTTGACTTTCAAATACTTAGTGACGCCAATACCTTGCGCTGTAGGAAAAAAAAAACACCTAGGGCCGTGCATTTTTTTGCTCATGCGCTGCGTTTTGGTGTATTAGCGCATGCGCTTTGCGTGCCAGACAAAGACTGTTTGTGTAAACCAGAAAATAGCGTACTCCACACAAGAACAAGTACCGGTACGCAACGAACTCGCGCTGCATGGCGGCCGCCCTTGCTAGTTTGATTTGCCAAAGCGCTTGTTTGGATATCGCTGACTTCGGTTCCTTGTAGCGTATTTACCCTAGGTATCTTGATCACGGGAAAGCGTTTTTCTTATTTTCTATTAAAAGATCCGTGACCTACGAGTAAAAGACCTTCAGTTTCTAGAACAGGAAATCAGATCCAAATCTAGATCAGAAATATGCAAGAAATTTCTTTTTTGCAGCTCATTCTCTTAGCTGCTCAGGGTTGCCTTCATTAACTGTCATTAATTAATTCGCCTGATTTGATGGGAATTCAACTGAATGCATGTACCGGTACGTAATAATGATCGAAGCAAATAGAGTACTTGTTTTATGGGAGTTCCTTCTTTTAATAATTTCCCTAATAAAATTTTGAATTTTGTCCTTGAGAGTGTCAATTCAATATTCAAAATCTTTCCAAGTTTTCTTCCCCCCCCCCCCTCCGACTTAATATATGTAAGAAGATTCCGTATACCACGTCATCTTCTTGTCTATTCCTGATATCGTCTATTCACGCTCTTCATCATATATTCTTATTATCTTCTATGTATCATCCTTGTACACATCGTTCCTTTTCGTATTAAATTCATTTCTTTTTGTACGTCGTCGTTATTGATCACTGTATCTTTCGCTTCCGTGCATGTCGCACCTTATTTAGCTTTATAAACGACTTTTGTTTTGAATTCATCAATAAATTGCATTCATTCGGAGTCGTTTCCTTTCGTGTGGACTTAACAGTCTTACGAAGGTACATAACTTGAGAAGCCTTCACACCTGTTTTTCCGGACGCTAACCGGCCTCTTTTTTCCAGATGACCCTCCCTTAGCTAGAATACTACCGTAACCACATTATTGAGTTTTTCAAAGACTGATGTTTGATCACTCATGTTGAAGACTACCTACGAAGAGATTTAAAATGCTGTGCAAAAATAAACTCAGTAATCTAACTCAGAATCTGACGTCACGCCATACAATCATGTTTTGTACCTACCTTGTTTACTCATTGTTCTGTTTGTTTCTAGGTCCAAGTCGCGAATTGAATTCTCAAATTGATAATCACCATGATAGAATAAGATCTAGCGCAAGTTTAATCGTTTTTGTTGATGAAACATCAATGTTGGAGGTGAGTACAAATGATGTGATGTTCAAATATGCAGCTTTATTGTAAGCACGGTAGGTAGGTATTAGGTACAGTATACCTACAGTAGTTGTGTAGGTAATAGTGAAACGTACGCCGCGCTCATTCTCAGCGCCTTATTCGCTTCTTGGATACAGTTTAGGTATTTTCGAGTAGCGTGGGAGTAGATGTAGGTAAGAACCTACATCAAACCTACAACAAACGGAAAGGGTCCTCGGTTAATTTACTGTCGATAGCTCTATAAGAATGTAGATTTCAAAGTGAAAAAGAAAAATGGAAAAAATTATTCGATTGGATCGAGAAATAGCCTATATTTTATTGTGTTAAATTTCACGGCACTGCCGTCTAAACAACGAGTTCTGACGTTTCGTTAGTAGGTACCTCAGAAAAAAAACTCCTATTCTGAGGTAGGTCGTTACCCACAAAACGTCGGGAAATCTCGCACACCTCGTATTTTGGGCGGCAGTGCCCGGAGATTCATCACAATAGAGTAAATAACAAATTCGAATACCTAAATGGAAAACATAGAATACCTACGCATCATTCTGATAGGATCTCTTGAGTGTTGAATATGTAATAATATAATATTCCTGGGCTATACAGTATACTTAGGGCCCTTCCCTTCTATCCTATTGCATAGGCTACATGTTTGCCTGATTCTTATCGTAATGGTTCTTTGTTTACATTGATCTTATGGAAGGGGAATTGAATATGCAACAATTGCATACAATACAAAGGACCATTACGATAAGATTCAGGCAAACAAGTATGCAATTTGATATGGGAGAATGGCCCTATATGAGTAGTATACGGAAAATCTTGAAAAAAAGCGAGTTAAGAGTCACGGTGCACTCGAAACGCGAGAAAACTATAATGTGTTAAGATACTTATCCATTCTAGGCTACGGCAACCTTGCCAGTTGGATCGCTTTGTTTCATCCTTGCCGAACAAACACTTCTCGTCCGAGTAAATGATGGATGGCGTTACTTGCAGGTAAATTGAACACCTTACCTAGTCTGCTAAACTTTTTTTGAATGGTTTGCTAACTGAATAGGTACCTAACTTAGAAAAGTCAACCAAACATGTTCAGATTTCTTGTTAGTTTCCCAGCCAAATTCAAAACGATCATGTGCGCAAGTCTTATAGACAGAACTTTCTCTAAATAAGCGCCAGTCCCAGTATTGCAGTGATGATCCATGTAAAAAAGAAAGGCACGCCTGTACCCATAATCATAAGGCTTGTTTCACCTTTGATGGTCTGCCCTCGTTTTTGACGTTGGCCAAGGGGGATATTTTAATTCTACCTTCCTGCAGTACCTACTTGCATTAATTTCAAAGGTATATTTTCATGCCCAACGAATATTTACATATACGGCCGGCACGTACAGATAGAATTATCGAGGCTTGTTGAATTTAGGAAAACACTGTTATTGCGTAGGTGCATTACGCTGAAGCCACTTTTTTTTTTTTTTTTTTTAAATGTGCAATCATAGCGTACGTTTGTCACTTTGCTATTTAGCAAAAGAAGCTCATCACGCTAACAGCTCTCTTAACAATTGCAACTGCATTCGTAATTTTGTTTGTTTGTTTGTTTTCTAATTTTAAATCCTATATAGCTTGGAGGTCTTCTTGGTGTACCGCTGCCTGAGAATATTCCAAACGTGAAAACAACAACAAAAAGTTTTCCAACAATTGCAAGCTCGAGTTACAATGGGCCTAGCCCTAATAACAACGACCACTACATTAATAATACATCAAATTATACCATTGTTAATAATTTGCTTGAAGCTAAGTCACGGGTGAGTATTTTGTACCCATAATTTATCATAACAATTTGAAGAGTGCATCAGGATGAATGGAGTCAAAGAATACACTCGTACAAATATTAAGTGTTGTGACCCAAATCATCAAATATGAAGTATGTTTTTCGCTTGTGTCGCATTTGCAGAACGCCGCCCCTACCTCCATAGTGGAGTGGGTACGGGTTGCGTATGCATTTAATTTTGTTTCCTCCAACCTGGAATCGACCCTTTCGGGTATAACTTCAGTGTTGGAAGAATCTCCTACGCGAACCCCCTCTTCTACTTGGCAACCGCCAAGTTGCTTTGGCAATCGCCAAGCTGCAGTGCCCCCCTGGCACGCAAAATACACTAGTGACACTCACATAACAACCCCAGACACTATCACATCATCAAGCTGAATGGTGTCCTTCTTCGTCGTCTTCCTGCAGATCCGGATGTTGATGGTACACAGGTGTCGAGTAGGCCACAGCGTGGTTCTGCATTTGCCTATTCCATTCCTGGTCCATCTTCTTCTTCATAACGGTGGCCGCAAATGCAGACACCTGGTTCCATGCTTCTTCGGAGCCTAGCATGGTGGGTACCAGGCTACTCGGAACAAGCGCTGCTTCTACCCCGATCTCTTGAAGAGACCGACTAAGCTTGTCCCGCTCACGCTTCCACGCCTCGCACTCAAATAAGGTGTGCTGTGGTCCATCATCCCGCCCTTGATCGCAATGCGAACACGAAGCCTGCTCAACTTTCCTTAGCTTCTCATGAAGGTACTTGTTGAAGCAGCCATGGCCGCTTAACACCTGCGTCAGGTGAAAGTTCAGCTGGCCATGGTCCCGGTTCATCCACTCATCAAGGTCGCATATTAGCACACGGGTCGTCCATTTGCCCAGCTCACTCTGGGCAATTCTCGCTTTCCATTTTACAAGCAAGGAGCGCCTGGCCTCCTGCTTGACCCGTAAAGCTTCTTGCTTGGTCGTTGTTGTCTTCTTTGCTTTGAACACCACCGCTCTCTCCTCAGCAAGGAGCTCAAGTGGCGGTGAACGTGCTAATACGCAAAGAGCCTCCGTCGAGACAGTGCGGTAGGCACTAACACACCTCAGCGCAGCTCTTCGTTGGATTTTAACCATTTCTCTACGTCGGTATGGTATCTTCATGCAATCGGCCCATACTGGGGCACCATATAGGAGGACCGACATGGCGGTGCTCATCATAATCCTTCTTCTTGCCTCCTTCGGCCCTCCCAGGTTCCTCATCAGGCGGGAGAGGTATCCAACTACCCTACCCGCCTTTTCCGCTGTCATCAGGAAATGGTGCCTGAAGCTCAGCTTTGAGTCAAACCAGATGCCCAGATATTTCATCGTCTTCTTGGTCGCGATTTCCGCACCTTGCAGGCGAAAGGTGGGTGACTTGAACTTTCGAC
This sequence comes from Aspidiotus destructor, assembly GCA_035079395.1. Taxonomy (NCBI): domain Eukaryota; kingdom Metazoa; phylum Arthropoda; class Insecta; order Hemiptera; family Diaspididae; genus Aspidiotus; species Aspidiotus destructor. The sequence goes on along the minus strand of JAVHKZ010000002.1, from coordinate 59,653,223 downwards.
GGGTTGTGAATAATATGGCCTCCGTCTTATCCACAGCAAGTTCAAGTCTGGCCGACTCAATCCAACGCGTCACTACCTCTAAGGCCCGGTTTACCCTGCTCTCCACCGCTACAATTGTTTCGGCGGTGCATACCACCAGTGTGTCATCCGCATAGCAGATAAGTTTAACACCCGGCGGCAGCCTCACCTTGAAAATCCCGTTAAATGCGACGCACCACAACAGCGGCCCGAGGACCGACCCCTGCGGCACCCCACAAGTAACAGGGCGTTTTATTGTACCAGCAGACGTCTCTGCTTGGATTTCTCGACAGCTAAGATAGCTGCTGATCATCCTGAGCAGGTATGCGGGCACTTCTGCGTCCTTAAGGGCTTCCAAGATCCTCTCCCAAGGAATCGAATTGAACGCATTTCTTATGTCGAGGCTGACGGCTGCGCAAAACTGACGCGTAGCAATTGCTGACTCGGCTATCCTCTTCAGCCTGATCCCAGCATCTGACGTACAGCGTCCAGTTTGAAAACCCTACTGGCTACTTGAGATTATATCTTTCTCCTTCAGATAGCTCTCGAGACGATTGGCTATCACTCTCTCCAAGAGTTTGCCCACATTATCGAGCAGGCAAAGTGGACGATAAGAGGATGGCAGTCCAGGTGGTTTGTCCTTCTTATCAATCAGCGCTAGCCTAGCTTTTTTCCATCGCACAGGGAACAGTCCCCCAACAACTGCCGCATTGAATGTATCAACAAGCAGTGCCGGGTCAACTGAGTGTATGGCGCTCCAGACTGGATTTGGGATCTCATCCGGGCCCGGAGCCTTCCAATACTTACCCCGCAGTCTATTGACTGCTGCATCAACCTCCTCGGTACATAGGAGGGATATGCCATCCTCTTCTACTATCGGTAGCGTTACCATTGGTGGTGGCTGCTGTGGAAACAAACCATCAATGATTTGCCCCACAACATCCGGCTCCATTCGGCTCATGGCTGAGAGGCCCTTCAACTTCTTCAGCACTAACTTGTAAGGCTTGCCAAACGGATTTTCCTCCGCCATCTTGCAAAGCTCTTTCCAAGCAGCACTCTTGCTGTCTTTTATAGCCCTCTTCAACCTCTTACGAGCCAGCTGGTATTCAGGTGCAACCGCCCGCGCCTCTTCGCGGCCTCTACTACGCTGGTATATCCGGCGCTGGCGGTTACACTCCTTTCTTAGCTTGGCAATCTTGTTGGTCCACCAGTAAGCGGCTCTCCTTTTCTTTGGTGGACCTTGCCTGGGCATGGCTACGTCGCATGCTTTGGTGACAGTCTTGATCATCCTCTCGGCTGCCACCTCCGCGTTCCCTTCTTGCTCTCGTCCTTGATTCCATGTAAGGGCAAGGTAGGTAGCTTTTAGGCGGTCGCTATTCAGCTTCTTGACTGCCCATTTTCTTACCAGCTTTTGTGGAGCAGCGACCTCAACTTCCTGGTGGATGGAAAAGTTGATGTACCGATGGTCGCTCCCAGAAAGTACCTTATCCAGTACCGCCCAGCCCTCTATTCTTCGGGCTAGGCTCTCCGAAGCAAAGGTGACATCAATGATGGACCCGTATCCTTGATGCACTCGGGTAGGAGTGTTGCCCACGTTGACAGTTTCCAGTCGATTGTAGGCAATCCACTCCCCCAAGGCATACCCACGGATGTCAGTCCGGCCGGAACGCCATTCCTCTGACCAGGCATTGAAATCACCTGCCACAATGAATTTGTCACTTTGCCGTCTGGAAAGACTTTCTTCCAGCTTGCTTAAGAAGTCCTCAAACTCCGAAAAGGGGCGATTTGGAGAGTAGTAGCAACTGTAGACAACCATGTCAGCCATCTTTACAGCAACGTACCCCTCCCCTCTTTCAACCTCTCCCGGAGCAATTGGGCATTCTGGGCAAACACCAATGGCCGCTAAGCCAGTACGGTCTGTGTACCATCCTTGAACTCCTGCCACATTGTAGTACTCGCTAGCAATTACAATGTGGGTTCCTTTCTCAGCCACAAACTGCCAGAGAAGATTCTGCGCAAGTTTGCAGTTCTGAAGGTTCACCTGCAGGAACTTGAGCATCCCTGCCATTAAGATGCTGTTGGTCCTCTTTGGCTGCCTCAATGCCCTCGGATGGTGGGGTCTGCAGCACCTATGCAGCCTTTGCTACCAACCACGTGTCTTGCGTCGCGGCCATCTTCTCGGCTACATAGTGGGCACTTTGGGTCCCTGTGGCAGTCCTTTAGCAGATGCCCTTCTTCTCCACATTTGTAGCATACGTTGCCAACAGCTACCCCCTGGCAAGCTGCGGCAATGTGGCCTCTTCGGAGGCATTTGAAGCAGCGTGGAGGCGCTGCCTCTTTCTTCTCAAGGGAACGGACCCTACAGGTGCTCCATCCAATCTGGATGTTACCCGTCTGCACCAGTTGTAGGGCAGTTGGGATTGGCACCTGGAGCTGTGCCATCTGGCACCCCCGGCCCATCTTCTGGAGGTTGAGGACTTTCACCTCATTCTCCTTCCCAACTGCTGCCACTATTTCCTCCTTATTGACAGAGGCGTCGATATTGAGGACCAATATACTGGTCTTCCTCATTGGTGTTCTGACCTCTGCCTTGTCACCAATAATGTCCCTCAGTTTTTCCGGGAAGATATCAACTTCCCCTGAGGTATGTTGATACTCCAGGACCATCTCACCCGCCTTGGTGAACCTGGTAGAGACCACCTTGACTCCAAGAGTCGCAATTGACAGCTTGGACCTTGCCTCTTGGACTATGGCTGCATAAGTTGGACAGCCATCCCCTTCACTTCTCCTCTTCAGCACAACTGCGCTTGTGCGCGGGTTCCTCTTCTTTAGAAGGCGGAGCTGCTGTTGGGTCTTCTTCTGCTGAGTAGGCACATTGGAGGGTCTACTCTCAGTTGTCCTAGGCGGCTGAGTGTTGTTCCTCCAGGTGCGTCGGGAAACCACCTGGCTCCAAGATGGTACATCAGCACCAGACGTAGCTGGTGCGGCCTGTAGGGACTTATGCTGCTGGTCTTGGTGTTGCTGCTGCTGTTGCTGCTGTCGCTGCAGTTGCTGCCGTTGTTGCTGCAGTTGCTGCAATTGCTGTTGCTGCTGCCGTTGCTGTTGCTGCTGCCGTTGATGCAGTTGCACACTCTTCTGCTGAGGTACTTTAGTAGGTGCTTCCAGCGCTACTTTTGTCTTCTCAGCTGCCCGTGAGCCGCTGCTACTCTGTGGTGGCGGTGATGATGCTGGTGATCCATGCTGCTGCTGCTGCCTCACAAACCTTTGCAGCTCTGTGCGCATGCCAGCCATGTTTTCTTTAAGCTGGACATTCTCGGCCTTCATCTTGTTCAGCTCTTGAAGGTTCTTTGTTTTGTCCTCTTCCGCCTTCTTTTGGTAGGCTAGGAGTTTCTTCACCTGATCCTCTAGCTTCACATTTGCCACCTTCAAAGACCCTATTTCTTCAAGGAGCTGCATGCCATTTTGCTGGTCCTTTGTAGACAGGTAAGTATCCACCAACTTTTGGAGTTCCTTGGCCTTTTTCTGCACTTGAATCTTGCTCCTCCGCTCTGCCTGGACCTCGGCTTCGCGTGCTAAATCCCTCTTCATTAGCATTTTACAATGGTTCTGAAGCTTTTTCATAGCTGTCTTCATCTTGGCGTTGGTTAGGTTTGGTATCCTGCCCAGATACAAACCCTCCTCTTCTGTGTTCTCATCTTCAGAGCTAGTCTTGGTAGGAGAGGTGAAGGAATTGGCTCGTAACCTCTTCCTACGGTGGGCTTGCTTTGCTTGCGAAGTGAGAGGGGTGACAAAAACATTTTCGTCAGGAGTTCCTGGAGGTGGCGTTGTAGGCACCTTATCAAGCTTCTTGGTCTCCTCTTGCTTCTCTGTCGTGGTTGTTGCCTCATCATTGGATTTGGGGACAACACCCCCCGACCCCTCGCCGCCTGAGCGCTTCAGCGTGGGGAGCCGGTTTGCCGCATCCGAATCGGCACCTATAATTGTATCCTGCATCATTCTCATCTGTAATAGAGTTGCAGTGTGAGGCGTCATCTGGGAAGCTGCTTCCGCCTTCCCAGATCATCTTGCAGAACCATTACTTTCCCCGCGAGCTGCTTGGTCCTCACAGGGAAGGCACACTCTTTACGGCTATGACCGGATTTTCATTTTCAGAGTTTTCCTTCTCCTATCTAGTCACTGGCAGAGAGCTCCACCAGGACTAGAGATAGAGTGGTATAGGACGTGAATGCCCAGGTGGCAATATGTAACCCCATACAAGCAGGACGTGAAAGCTATGTAAGCAGTACGTAACCCCATTCATACAGGACATGAGGGCCACCAGGCAGTACGTAACCCCATACATGAAGATGATCCTGATGCAGGTGTGACTGCCTACATCAGTTGACGGTTTTCTGTCGGGGTTGTCCTTCCCTTATCCTCTGAGCCCTTGCCCTAAACTGCAAGGAGGCAGCTGGTTTTTTTACAAATGTATAGGGTATCCTTCCCTACGGTTTAATTAGCCTCGGAGTTACCTTCTCCTGGTACTCTTTGTTACAGCGCACCACCCACACCCCAGCAGCAACCCACCACCAAACCAGGGCCCCACCAAACGCCGGCCAGATGCAGACAGAGAGTGAAACAGTCGCAGCCAACACCTCACTATCCTCACATTCAACACTCAAGTCCAGTACCCCATCAGGTACAAGACGACACAGCTCAGTCAAGCACCATGTAGAGCACCTACCAGAGCAGACCCGGCATGCACCCACCCGGCACAAGACGCAGCACCATGGAGGGCACCCACCGGAGCAACCCCAATCTGCACCCGCCCGGCACAAGACGCCACCCCAGTTTATAGGTCCAGCAGCGCATCCCAGGTGGTTAGCCCAGTCAGAACATCTAGACCGCAACTGCTCGCGCGAGACAGGGCCCAGGTGACAGCCCAGGTGTTCGGCCTGGCCAATCAATCCAAGCCCCTCGGAACGGGTCGCACTCAGCCCAGGGGATTAGCCTAGTCTAGGGTCCCCGGACCGGCTCTCTTCATTCATACATCATCCCACTCATTCAATCTGTGCCGCACACTCGCCTGTCACCCCATCTACAAATCCACCAGCGCCCAGCAAAGCCGCAGCCCAGGGCACGCCACTACAAGAGAGCAGACAGCACACCGCGTAGGCCCCCCCACCGCGTCCAGGTGGTACCTTACGGGGGAGAAATATGAAGTATACCTATACTGATATCAGTAGCCAGTTAACTTTGTTCAATCATAGTACATTCATGGCATTCTCCAGCGCATTTTCTTTTTTTTTTTTCTTCAATTCTTACCAAAAATAAAAGGTAGATTAGGTACCATTTTTAATAAATATATGCGAAGAAACGAGCTATTTGAAGAAGAAATATATTGAAGTTCAAAATCATCCATTTTTTATAATAATAAAATTGAATCAAGTCGCGATTGTAGGATATTTACGCGCAGACGCGGATCAGCTGTCAGCTACAGTGTCAGCCATAACTACGGAGTAAAAGTATTTTAGTAGGTTTGATTGAAGAAGACTCAAAAGAGTAAATAAAACAAAATATTGCAGTGACCGCATCAGATAAAGAAAGGAAGAAGATGCAAGATCTTTCCGTTCATAAGCCATCATTGGGCAAAGTTAGAACGCCACTGACCCAAATACAACATGTACAACAGAACTCTAGCAAAAGGTTTGGAGTGTAGAAAATTAGGGATTGTAACGGCGTACAGGCTCATAAATATGTACTTATTCTTGTCATATACCGGTAGTACCTAATTCAAAATCACTACCTACATTTATTTGATACCTACCTACCAAGGTTTGTGTAAATAACGTAGGTACTATGATATATGAAAATGCATATAATTTTTGAATGAGCATATCCGAAATCTAACCAATTTTCTTTACATTCCATGTCATGTAGGGCCTACCTGCGAAATTTATAAATGCATATTTTTGCATATTCCACAATAAATGCATATCTGATTCATAAATGCATATTTTCTTTCATATTCAGCTGTAAACACGTTTTTCTTATTTTTGGCAGAATTCTATCCAGCATCAACAAAAAATTCCCTTATTTTTTTCTTCAATATTTAGCAAAATTTTGATGGACAATTCTGGACTTGTACAGCTTTGAGAAATTGCGAATATTTTAGCGGGCAACGACGATGATAGTGCCGAAGCAGTAAATAAAAATATGGTCCAGCAAATCTCGTTCTGTTCAAATATATGCTCCCCTCACATCCTGTGATGTAGAGCGTTCTTTTAATATGTATAAGTCCATATATCGGGACAATCAAAAACGGTTCACTTTTGATTATTTACGCAAATACATTTTTGTAAATTCCAACATAAATGCATATATTTGCATATTTTAGAAAAATAAAATAATGCATATTTTGACAAAATAAGTGCATATAATTTGCATCCTTATTTATCACCTGAGAAGCTATAAGAACAGGTAGCTAATCAGCAGGTACCAAATTACAAAACCATTAGCACAATTCACTAGATTTTCTTTTTGTAACTGCTCCTGCAGTTCAAGTTCTGTCTTGAAACATCTCTAAAGTGACTGACGTATTTCTCCAACAAACAGGATATGGACCTTTTACTTACCTTCTTTTCTAGCAATTATTGGTATGTTATTTGAGCTTTCTTTTAAATCACCTTAGGCTCCTTGATCAGGCTATACAGTACAACAGATGAAATCATCAAGACACAAGATCTAGGCCTAACCAAATTTGAAGGTATGACAAAAAAAAAAAAAAAAAAAAAAATAGAAAATCAAGAGGGCAGTTTTTGCGTTTGCAAAAGTTTTTGCAGATATTGCAAACACGGGAAGAAAATGAATCAAACACGACCAAAAAGAATAGTCACCTCTAGAAAATTTAATTGACAACACTGAAGAACATACTTATGCACTGTCTGCATGATACAGGAGGTACAAAGCGGAAGGACATTCATTTTTTTTAGTAAGCTCCTTTGAGACATTTGTATTCTATACAGGGTCACCCTTCTTTGTGTTTTTCACAGATGCTTTCTTCCACAGTACAGGATCCAAAGCTTTCTCAGTTAAACTCCACACCCTCAAATGTTTCACATTTATCCAATCGCGAGTCCCATTCTGTAATTTTCTTCGGTTCAAAATCATCATTGTATTTGGATTCCATATTTTATCAAATTTTTGTGTGAACAAAAAACTATAGGTACCTACCAAGTAATTTTTGTTTGACAAGTCATATACTTACCTAACTTTTACAGAATTGTGACGTCTGCGACGTCACACGTACGAACGTAAAAAGTGAAAATATTGAAAATCGTAGACATACGTCACGACGCGTTAATATATCGATCACTCCCCCCAGTCATCTTCACCTTAGTTTTATTTGTTTTGTTTAATAATAAGAGATGCACGAATGAATCATGTTAATCTCACTCTAATTACCGTTATTATAGGCTACAATATTTGTCACTAAATAGAATGATGAAATATCTATCAATATTTCGCGAATACGCACTTTCTTCGTACGCACACATTTAGATTAAAGTCAGTCCAGTTGTACCATCCGCTAATTAAACGTGTTCATGTCAAGCTCAGTAAATTAAATCATTTTATTAACCGTTTCAAACTTAGCTTCTTTTTTCATTCATCTTTTCGGACCCTTCGCATCACACAGAACAAACACAATCAACAATAAATTGGGACTAAACATCAATCCATAGGTACTTTACTGATGTACCTAATAGAGTTCAGATGAGCTGTTAAGTACAGGATATCTATTTTCCCTTGTCTTGTGCCGGTATGCAGTAATTAGTCAGCTGTTGCACATAATATAATACTTGATAATTAATTCATGCTCCAAGTTAGATACAATAATATTATTAGGCCTATGGTACAAAATAATCATAACCTATCTTGTAAAATAGATAAAGTGACGGTTTGGTATTTTAAGCGTAGATAATTAAACGTCCAATTTATTAAAAACTTGGAAATAAGTACTTTTGTGAAAACATGGAAATACTTTTGTTCATTGAAATGGTCGTTAATATTGTTGGGGGTTTGTTGTAGAAGGTTAAAAATGATGTTGTTTATGATTTTAACCTCGTTGGTACATTGTATGGTTTGTCGTGCGATTCACTTTTTTTTTTGTCTTTCAATTTTATATTTCCCAAACAATGTTTAAAAGATTGTAGTTTTGCAGCATAAAATTCAATCATAAATTTACCAATTGAATTACTTAGGTACCTACTTTCAACTTTTCGTCTTATTGCGGTTGTCTATTTTTTTTTCTTTTTTTTTTCTTTTGTTTTCTGTTTCATATTTGTCTCAATGAAGTTGAGATTGGTAGCTCTTAATGAACCTTATTCTGGAAATATTGATGGTATTAAAGGAGCAGATTTAGCGTGTTATCGGCAAGCTCAAAAAGCTGGTATAAAGGGAACTTTTCGAGCATTTCTTACTTCAGTGGCACAGAACATGAATTCCATTGTGCGATATCAAGATAGCGAGTTACCAGTTGTGAATATTAAAGTAAGCATTTTTACATTCAAGAATTTAAAATTTGATGTTACGTTTCTGTTATATTATTTAGGCTATATCAGAAGAAAGATGAGGAAAGGATTATGAAGAAAAATAGAGAGAAAAAAAAATAAGTGGATTTTCTGTAATAGAAGACTAACATGGCGGCGCGCCTATCACGTTTTCTTTTTATAGCTGGCTAAAAAACTTCTACTGTAGGTAGAATATTTTGCGAAAAAGTTTTCGTTTTAGATACAGTATAAAAACATTTCTGGTTGATTATTTGGCACCTTTTTCGAAGTATGAACGCAATTTTTTTTCTTTTTATTACAAGATAGAAGAAGTAGAAAATTTTAAATAAATCGTTTGTATTAAATGAAAAAATGAAAATAATTGCCAATAAGCTCAGTGAATTATTCAGATAATTTTGCTCTGGATATTGAAAGAAATAGTATATTATTGAACAGGAGCGGAAAGTAAGCGATTAACGAGTACGTGTTTGCGTCGCGAGGTGAAGCCGAGTGACGTAATTCGTACGAGTTGATCGCTTACTTTCCAATCCTGTTCAATATACTGTTTTAATGTAAGATGAGAGGAAAATCCTCGCTTTCTGCGTGACTTTAAAGATGAAAATCACTGTTTAGCACAAATACTTCCATCATTTTACTCTCTTTTGTTCTTCAATAATTATAATGTTCACGACATTCGATTTCTGCATTGTTGCATCATATGATTCGTTTGCGAACGTCATTTGCCTGGTGTCTTATTCGTAGTCGTACACCATTTCCTACGTACAAACGCGGTGCATACGCACTCGCAGACAAATTCAGCAAGCCAATCTCTTATAAGACCTCGGAGCTGGACTTCATCACGGGAGGAGTGCCTACCGGCACGAGCGTGATACGCTACTATTAGCTCTTCACCCTCACTCTTTCCCATACACCGCTTGTAGCAGGTGCGGAAAGTACTTTCCGGCCATGTGAGCTACTTTCCTACAACCTACTGGATTCACACCCGGGAATGACGCACTTTCCAACACACAAAGTCACGCGGAAAGCGGGGGTTTTCCTCTCATCTTACATTAAAAGAAATAAAAATTCCTGAGATGACTTTCCTTTGGATTTTAATGTAAACACAAAGTTTTCACTGCTTAATTTGAGTACCGGTATGGTATATGAGACAAAGAGAGTAATTCAATTCTGGGGTTCAATCTTATTCAGGATTCCCCCTTTTTTTTTTTTTTTCTCAATTATTTGTTTTTGTGTCTTTTCATCTCATCATACAATCTAATGGATTTTTTTTTCAAACTCTTCTTCTTTCTCAATTTTCTTCAATTTTACTCTCTTTCTCTCTTGTTCTTCCATACAATAGTTTTTTTTGTCGTTCTCCAAGTCTTCCGAGTTGTTCTCTTTGTCAGTATCATGCTCTTCCATTCCTCTCCCTCTTTGCTGTTCTGATATTGACATATTCTTTTGGTATACTCAACTGGTAAAAAGCAGATCTAGAGGAATTGCAAAGAAAAACGTGCGCTTTAATGACAAGACACAAGATATGACATCCTAAATCAGCTGTAGAGAGACAAATTCTGCCAAGAGCAAGAGGCGGAAGGGGAGTGATAAGTTTGGAATTGTTACATGCAAAAAGATTAGACTGTAATATTATGGGTAATAATATTTATTCAGAAATAATGATGTACAATATTTGGAAATTGAAACAATCTCAAATAATATCTTCTCGGCATCAGTAGCTTCCACAACTTGAGGTAGAATCTCTTGAACTTCTCCTAACGTCTTCCAAGTTCTTCGTCGTCGCTAAATGATTAGGAATCCAACATCAACTTCTTCATGAACTAGATCGGTTTGGCGGTTACACCTTCTTCTAGGTTCTTCATCAGTATCGGGCTTCTTCTTCAGTAATGAACATCTTCTTTGGACAACTCCCGGACTGGAACTGATTTCTTAGGCAAAACGATCCTACTTATATACAGATTGACTTGGTATTCAACTACCAATCATTATCGCGGAGAACGGCGGTGTTTAGAGCTTGTTGTTGATTGGCTGATATAGATGAAAAATGCGATTTGCCTCATTAGCCAATGATCATCGTGAAAAGCATTAGGTAACCAAGCTCACTTCTGATTGGTCGACCAACGCAAAAAGTGGTTGACGCGGAATTCTCACTTAATATTCAGAATAGACTAGTTCAGAAGGTAGTGCCGTATTGTGGACTGATAATTATAGGTGCTATGAAGATATGATTGTAACAGTACCAAATGGTTTATCTGGTCAGAATAAATTATAAATTAATTGTTTGGTGATACTGCAATTAAATTGGGGTATATTGAACTGCACAACAAAAGAGTGAAAATTGACTGTTGCAAATTAAAGATAAAAAAATGGGTGTGAGCGACTCATTAAAATAAAACGCACTACTACTATGTTCATGAAATTTAAAAGAAAAAATAAAAAGCGATATTCAAACATGAATGTACCCTCATAAAAAACAAAAAAAAAAATATATATATATGCCCGACTTCTCGTTTAGGCTATTCATATACACCAACCTTGGAGCGATATATGATAGGAGGTGGACTTCAAAAAATTGTCAACCTCCAAGCTTTTCTGGTCAGCCGGACAGTCAACGTTTTCCATCTCCCCCCCCCCCCCACACCCCGATAAAACAGATTCACTGTTCAAAAGACATGATGCCATCAATGCACTTAGGTGGTAACAAAGTAGAGGAGAAACTCTGTTACATCAAGACAACCTCAAAATTGTTCAAGTGATCAATAATAATCTTGACTTACTTCCAAGGACTTTAAAATGATTCAGAGTCTCGAGCCCAGCCATTGTCAATTTTAGTCCAGCTTTTATGTGCAGAGGCAAAATTTAGGCAAAGACACCAAGCTCCAAGGTCCTCCGGGCCCACCACTGCACAGATTCAAACCTTCAAATTTTTCACATCTCTCTATGCAGAGGATCGGAAGTCAAAATATCTCCAAATCCCTAAATTAGGTCAAGGCCATTGATGACGTCACAAAGATCGGGCAGGGACGTTTCCTGAAGACTTTTATTTTTACTTTAGCAGTCATTTGTGAGGAGTAATTTTTTGCAGTGTTTATATTTTACCTGTTGTGATCAGAGTTTTTTGCTGGGTAGGTACATTTTTTATTTATATTTAATTCCATTTTATTGTAGTGTATTTCATACCTTTGTTGGGTACATATTAAATTACTGTTAAAATCTTTCTATAAGACTTAGTTCTCTTCCTTTTTTTTTGTCGTGATTTCCCCTCTCGACCTCTCGTTGTCGGGCTATTAATTTGGACCCAACTAAATTTAGGGCAAAATTTTTTTTTTCACTAAATTCTAATTGATTAAAAAGCATTTATAATTTGCTGTAGGCTCACAATAAAGTTGTTTATGATCACCTCTCAATTTGGCAATGCTACCAACATTTGGAACTCCAAGTTAAATTGCTTATGAAAGGCGGGCTGACTCAGCAGAATACTGGGCAACCGCAATGCATAAAGCTGTTGAAAGCAGCAAATTTATGGGCAGCAGGGCAGAGACCTCCAAAATGAGGGAGCCCAAAGGAGACCTAATGGGGATAACAACCTATTCAGGAAACATCTATACAGGAAAGATACTGTGACGTTCCACCAGTCACCAAGTTTCCGCCGATGCCAATAACAAAGGACAATTGTAAAAACCGAACTTTATTACTGGAACCGCAAATACACTACACACTTTAAACACTATAAACACACAGTTAATCACAAGGTGTTCGCGTTGAAAACACGAGAGCACGTTAACTGCAAAATACACCGTTAATCACTACCAACTGAACCGCAAATACACTACACAGTTTAAACACTATAAACACACAGTTAATCACAAGGTGTTCGCGTTGAAAACACGAGAGCACGTTAACTGCAAAATACACCGTTAATCACTACCAACTGAACCGTCCTCGCAGGTTACTGCCGGCTATTTATAGTCTTCCTCCTATTTCCGGATTCTTCGAGATATCTTCTAGAACGACAAATGAGTTATGCAAAATTGATTGCTTGTGCTCTGGACATTTTCAGGAATGTTCGGCAGTTACAGGTGCGCTTTCTAGTAGCGTCTGTCTTTACTAAAAAATTCGAGGTACGTGCAAGCTTGCTGCTTGTGGCTTTGCCGCAGAACGTTACAATACTTCGACCGGTGGAATTTATAGAAACTGTCACAAGAGCCACTATTTTAAAGATTTTGGAAAATTTCCAAAGGGTACAATAAGTTCTGTTGAGATGAGGATTATTTTATTTATTACAAGATTAATGTTTATATCATTATTGTCAATGTAATTCCTAGAAGTCATACATCAAGAGCTACAAAAATCTAAAAGAAAATTGGATTGTATGGGCTTGGACAGAGGCAAAAAGTGTAGCCTGCAGACAAAATGACTAAAATCATTGGAGCGATTGAAGCTCTGGCATGAAGAACAGCCGGTCAGTTGTGGAGATGCATGTTGTTGGAATTTATTTAAAGATCATGCGGTCAATAGTGAGCAGGTTGATATTACCTAAGTACCTACAGTATTTGAGAAGGTTTGAAAGTTGATGGTGAGGTGTGCAATACGTGAGTGAGCTTGATGTGGCTATGCGTTGTATCAAGGGTGAGTAGGTGTAGGTGGAGCTGACATTATAAAGATTGGTGCATTTTTCCTTTTATCAATTTCAATTACCTCTCCAATTTTTCTTTTTCAGAGGTTTTCTTCATGAAAAAGTATGGATGGTTTCTTGAAATCAAAAAGATGACCTGCTTCTATTATACAGTGTACACACAGGGCTGTATTAGTTAGTCCTTCTTTTGTGTGTCTTTCATATTGCGTATTTTTTTTTTTTTTTTTTTTTGAAATCAACATGTGCTATCACCTCAATAACAATTGTTTGGTTTTACTAACGTGACACAAATTGGAATGATTATTATAAACAAAGCCTGAACATTCCTTACACGGTGCTGGATCTTTTACATTAGAATAAGATATTTTTCAATTGACAGCTAGGTATAGGTATCAATATTTGAACAACTCGGAGACACTGGCGTCATTAATTTCTCTAACACAAAAAAAGAAAAGGCCCAACGTTTTAGAAAAAGTTTTATTCCAAAGTTTTTTTTTCCTAAGTCAAAGATTCCGCCCTTTCACTTAAGTCTTCAGGTTTTAGTTATGAATTTCAATGTTCTGACTGTGATGGCCAGTACATTGGTGAATTTGGCTAGTTAGGTACTTGAAAAAAGAATTTATCAACATGATAACGACGTTGAAAATAAAATGAAGAAAACGGCATTTTGTACATGGAGGGGCACTCTTTCGAATAGGTGTATTCCAAAACGTTGAGGCTTCTGTTTGTTTGCATATTGAAAAAATTAATGACGGCGGTGCCTTCAAGTTGTTCTGATATGAATTTTTTACCTAGCTGAAAATTTTTTTATTCTAATTGTTGCCGCTAAAAGCAATCTGGTTGATTGAGACTATTAGTAGGTCCCAATATTATGAGGGAGCAAAAAAAAAAGAAAGAAAGTTTTTTTTGGCTGTGAAAAGCATTGGAAGAACTTCTTTGTAATGCAACATTCTTGATAAATCTGTTAGGATAGTTATTAATCGACATTTTAATTCATTTGGCTCTGCCCCCTCATCAATAACAAAGTACCTAATAAGTTTGACGTTTTGGTTGACCTGCAAGCTTCATCGGGAAACAGAAACAAAAAAAAAGAGGAGAACGACTCGCCATTATTGAAATGAAAAAAATCAAATTTTGTCCATGCAAGGCAAACTTGGGGGCGTTCGCGAAAATTTCGTTTGCGTTTGTTCCCGTTCACTTCTGAAAAAAAAACGTTCGCGTTCGTTTGCGTTCCTTCATGAGCTGATTGCCTCCGTTCGCGTTCGTTTGTTCCGTTTGTTGCGATTTTGGCGAACCTATGAAATGCAACTGCGGAACGACAACAATCGGCTCCGGAGCGCAATGAACCGGCTTCGGAATACAATGATCCGACTCCGGAGCACAATGAGCTGACTCCGGAGCACAATGAGCTGACTCCGGAGCACAATGAGCTGACTCCGGAGCACAATGAGCCGGCTCCGGAGCAATACCAATCAGGAGAAAGGGAATTTTCCTTCACCTCAGTGGCGTCATCTACCGTTGAACACAAAAAGCAACGAACGAGTCGTTCATCTCGTTTGTTTGCAAATTTTGGTCGTTCGTTCAGTTTGCGTTTGTTCCATAGAAATTTTCGTTTGTCGTTCGCGGTCGTTCGTTCAATCATGGCCGTCTTTAGTTTCAGGCCGGAATATTAAAGCTGGCAACGTCGCGGTGACAAAAAATACGGGGCCGAGTTTTATACACGCTCTTATGCAAAATTTTCAAAAAACACGTTAATCGTTGATTTGCGAATAGTATTCAGTTCTGAAGAGAAAAAGTTGATACATTCATCGAAAGAGTAAACAATTCTCAATTTTTTGAGCCGCGTTTTGTTAAGATTGATCAACTACGAAGCGAGTTATTCGCGTTTTAAAAAAAAAAGTCCGACAGAGGGCGAAGTGCAGTACATGTACCGCGCTTCGCCCTCTGTCTGACTTTTTTTTTTTAAACGCGAATAACTCGCTTTGTAGTTGATCAATCTTAACAAAACGCGGCTCAAAAAATCGAGTTATTTTGTAGGAGCAGGTACAGACACGTAACGAATTATTTCAATCTGAATCACAACAACTAACGAATTTAAAATAATGTTAGTAAGAAAATATATTGTTAGAAAGCAAAATAAATGACAAATTGGAAAAGAAAAACCGGAAAATTTGGTTCTTCAAATCACATTCTCTTCATTTTTTTTCGAAAACTTCACCATATTTGTGTCAAAGAGTGTTTTTCAATGTTCTGTCATAAGAGACTGTACAAATGTCAGCCCCGTGCAATGTTGTCAAATTTCGAATATTCCGGCCTGAAACTAGAGACGGCCATGGTTCAATCCTCGCGCACGTTCGCGAACGAACGCGTTCGCGAACGAACTTTCCCCCATGTTTGATGCAAGGAAACACTATTAAGTAACATTTAATTAATTTGGCCATGCCCGCACATTAAAAACAGCGTAACTCTCTTCTGCTGATAAAGGTTTGGGGTCCACCAAATTGTTGAACTAATTACTTTGTTTCTAATCTGCGGGCAGAGCCAAACAACTTACAGCCTAAATGTTACTTCCCTGCACAGAAAAGATCTTTTTCATACTTATTAATGGGCAGCCGGGGACTTACAAAGGGAGGAAGGGGATATTATCACCACAAACCTTCCAAAAACAGACTGAACTAATGCAGATAGACCATATTTTCTGAACAAAGCAAAGAAAGAATTTGTTGTCTTCCAATTACTGTTTGAATGGTTTGAATTTTAAGGAAACCACAGTCTGTCAATGCATCCTGTTTGCACTTACTCCTAGCATCTCCTTGAAATGGCGGACCACCGCCTTACAATAGGCCTTCTCAAATAAGAAGGCAATGAAAAAAGATAACATTTTCTATATGTGCATTCATCAAAGCCGGAGGAAGAAATTTTGCCTGCAACCCTAGCAAAATTGAAGAAACATCACAATAAATGGAAGACAATGAAAAATTCTTGACCATGTACCATGATTTGTGGCAGGTAGACATTGATCACTCATCTGTGTATCAATCAACATGTTGGTGTCCTGTTTTCCTGTGATAGGTGAACACGTTCTTGGCTTACTCATTTGTATGAAATTTGTTATTGTGCCTCCAGAGAATAGAAATGTGCCCCTTGGTCAAAAACAGAAGCAGGGTAGGCTTCAACTTGCTGCTTCAAATGTTCAATACATACATTCATACATTTTTTAGTGGCTTATTTTATATGCATGTAATAATGTTTGAGCAAATTGTTTGTAGTTTACAAATTTTTAAAGTGTTCCTATGAGGTACATTTTTTTTTCTTGATTGTTCACAGTCAACTTTCATTGTTCAATCTTTTTTTTTTTTTTTTTCATCGTTTGACACATTATATAGGTTCCCAGTTCATGATACTTTTGAAATATTTTTGAGCAAAAATATATTGTTAATTAACCCCTGCTCTGAAATCACACCCCTTATTAATCTGTAAAAGCTCATGTTGAGTTCATTAGAAAATCAGTTGACAATAGCCTTTTTATTGTGAATTGTGACTTAGTTGATGAGATTTTTTAAAATAATTTGACCTTTACTTGTGAGAGAGTGATAATCACAATAATTTTTCAAATACAACAATTAGGTAGGCCTAGGAATGAAGATGACTTAATTTTCAAATACTACAAAAAGCTGTCATACACGGGTTGCATTATCAATTACCTTTGCACTGGTAACCACAGATGATGTAATTACATATTTCAAAATTACAGTAATTGAACTAAGAATCTTTACTATAACTAACAGCTAACTGAATTTATCAAGTCTTTCTTTTCATGATAATTTGCAGGGTCAGATACTCTTTGATTCATGGAGGTCAATATTTGATGGTGAAGGGAGATTTTCCACTCAACAACCTCGATTGTATAGCTTTGATGGCAAAGATGTATTATCCGATCTTAATTGGTAATTTCTTATATTTTGTACTTGAACTTGCAGCTGGTAAATGTACTCCTGATGATGAGCTGTAATCCTACCAATATGTATATCACAGATTTTGGTTAATTTACTCCCATCATATTGTACCTATACATGTAATATATATATATATACCTGTAGGCCGGAGAAGATTGTGTGGCATGGATCTCTTCCTGACGGCCAACGTTCAGCAGAATCATATTGTGACGCTTGGAGCTCAAACAGCACCAATAAGCAAGGATTAGCATCGCTCATCAATGGACAAAAGATTCTTGCACAAGAAAAGTTTTTATGTAACAATCAATTTGTGGTACTGTGCATTGAGGTTCTTTCACAAAATTTGGAGAAACATCGCTGACGCGGCCACCCCACTGAGAAGTATTAACACAATTTGATATTTTTAAGAATAATTTACTTTGTCATCTTACTAAAATTATTTCAAGGGAACTAAAATAATTATTAATTTCGAACTTCAAATTGTTGTACCTATATTTTATTTACAATCATATACAAAGAGCCATAACTTACATCAATGTACAATAAAAAAGTTTCAATAAAAA
Organism: Aspidiotus destructor; assembly: GCA_035079395.1. NCBI lineage: Eukaryota > Metazoa > Arthropoda > Insecta > Hemiptera > Diaspididae > Aspidiotus > Aspidiotus destructor. Next base: position 59,635,504 of record JAVHKZ010000002.1, on the reverse strand, counting down.
ATGAATCGGCAAAAATGCAAATCACTTTTTTATGCTTGGCATGCATTTTATTGCCAAAATGAACGACTGTAAAATTATAGCCATGATTGACAACAAATGAAGAGCATGGTCAAATAAAAAATTCATGATGGCTTATTTCATCCAAGGACAACTAAAAAAACTGAAAGAAAATTATTAAAAGAAAATTCATGGACAACAAGCTTGTACTTTGCCTCTGCCAGGCAACCTCTTTTATGTTTTCAACCAAATGGAACCCCGCACAGCATGCTGATTCTCGTACTCTGGCCAGTTTGTGACAAATGAGAACTCCCAATGAATGTTGACTGATAGTGATGGGCGGTTATTGGTTATATAACCAATAAATTGGTTAATTCTGGTAAAATTTACCAAATAACCGGTTTATTTGTGATGAAAAAAAAAAACGGTTAATGGAGCGCAATAACCAATTGATCGCCAAAATCATAAATTTTCTTTTTTATATTGAAATTACCACTAGATTTGCTACTAGCCTTAGTGATAATTTGACAAATTTGATTTTTTCAAAGCATCAAGCAGCCAATTGCCAAAAGCTTTTAGAACTGAGGTATTTTTTAATCATTATCACGGCACCTCAGAGTCTAAGAGACCTCTCCTCTCCTCTCCTTTTTTTTTTTTTTTTTCAATTTTTGCAATGCAAAAAACGTGGAAGACTTGAGCGCTCCTAGCGGAATTTTTTGAGATCTAAAAGCGATCTGAATAACCGCCAGCATTGACTATACACATACCAGACAAATACTCGCATTGTTGAAAAAGTTGTCACTTTGAAGGATACTGACACCAGAGTGAGCTGCGTGTTAACCGGCAGAGTGAAAGAGACAGAACATCTTTCCCTCTCTCTTACACCAACGTATTAACACGCAGCACACTCTGGTGTCAGTATCCTTCAAAGTGACAACTTTTTTAACAATGCGAGTATTTGTCTGATACGTGTATAGTCAATGCCGCCAGTTAACCAATTAACTGGTTTATTTGAGCGGTTTCAACCGATTAACCGGTTATGATGATCTTCAATTAACCATTTAACCGGTATTGCCTTGTTTACACGAGCGTCCAAGATGCTGCAACTAGTTCGCTAGCGACTAGTTGCAAAAGTTGATCATGTTCAACTCTAGCAAATTGTTTGCTCGAGTTTGCTCGACTCGCTGGTCGTTTACGTACTAAATGTCCCCAGTCGCGGCGACTTGGTCGCTTGTGTAAACGTAGCTTATATTGAAATAACCTATAACCGCCCATCACTAATTTGCAATTGCGGATCGCGGGAAAAAATGTGTATCTTTGGATTCAATAATCAATTTTCAAATTTCACAATTTTGATGATCAAATAGATTTTTTAAAAAATTGTATTTGTACCAGGAATTGTCCTTTACATAATTTATAATTATGTTTCACCTTGCATGTAGACCTTTTTTTTTTTTTTTAATTGCGGATCATTTAAGATTGATTTGGATCAAAATCTCAATTCAAATTTAATGTCAAAATGATCCAAATAAACCGCGGATCAAAACGCGCGCAAAAAAATGATCCAAATAACAGATTGCCAATTTTTGATTTGCGATCCGTGATCTGCGATCCGTGTCCTGATCCGTGCCTGGCCCTGAATAAAAAACGGGCTGCCCGGCAGCCAGTTTATGCCCGGTATGCCTGGTTGAGTATTTGGTTGCTAGAAATGCCCGCTGCCTGTTAAAAATTATTTGGGTCAAAAGCTCTAGAATTTAGGCGAGTACTAGTAAGGGACAAAATTGAAGAGCGGAAAATTGTCTTTTAGATGGTAATGTAATATTTTTGAAAGATTTTAAAAGTTTTAAAATTTTTGCGCGACGCTAGCGCTGCCCGTTCCAGATCTTGTCTTGTAGGCACAAACATCTTCCTACCTGTTACTAAACAGCCAGTGTTTGGACCGGGAATCCTGAACGGGAATTCCCAGGTACAAATTCCCGGGAATTCAATAAAATTTCCCAGGAACATGGTGAAAAATCAGGAAAATTTCCCGGATTTCCAAAACATTCCCAGTTCCCAGGGAAAAATTCCCAAAATATGACCGGGAATTCCCGATCAAAAATTCCGTTCCCTGGAATGTCTGATCACTGCTCAGGCTGCTTGCCCTGCTAGAGCACTAGAATGATTCAAGTGAAGACATACGCCATTTTCTATCGTTGAAAAACCCTCCAAGGTACAACGCGACACGCGTAGCATCGCAGAGCGGCAGATTTTGGGTATTTTTGCTGTTCCGCGATGTTCCGCATGTCGCGTTGTACCTTGGAGGGTTTTTCTACAATAGAAAATGGCGTATATATGTCTTCACTCGTATTGTTTTAGTGCTTTAGCGCTGCTTGTCTACTGTGTTGTCTACATCTCAGCAGGGACTTCAGACCCCAACCTACCTACCGTGAATAGACCGTTTTTTTGTGACGTCTCTCATTGCCAACTCCCTACCAACAATGCGCGAACACTTGCAAACACACTTCAAAAACCCTTGAGTGTGATCGATTGTATCGTTCTTGGTTCTATCACAATATCGATTCTCATAAGAAATACACTGGAACGTTTCAATCATAAGTTCAAATTGAAAAATTAGGAATAAATAAGCAATTACGTGTTTATATTCAGAAGTAGGAAGTTCTCAAGTATTTGAAAGGGACCTGCGGTTCTTTATTTATTTCTGGTTTTCAAATCTGAACGTGAGATCAAAACGCTCCTGTGTATTTCTTATGGAGTTTTTTTTTTGTTTAGGAACCAAGTTGGTAATTTAGGGCAAGATTGACGATTTTGACGGGCTGTAGGGTACGTTGGAGTAAACAGATGTGGAGTTTGTGACGTCACAAAAAAACGGTCTATACTGATTGAGTGATTGATTAAGTTAGTGATAGTGATAATACTTTCCTCTTTCAGCTTATTTCGAGTTTCGACGCGCGACCGCACGCGTGTGGTTGAACAAGATGCGAGTGGCCGGTCAATAACTAACAGTTAACACACCAAAGTTCTATATGAACAGAATTCTTGGTACCGAATTCTTCAGCCTGTCGGTGGTCCTTGTGGTGGTTACTTTCAAAACTTTATACCGTTTTCTCATTTTGAATACTCTATCAACCAAAATCAAAAACTTCGTCATCAGTCAGGTTTTTTTTTCATTTGACTCACCAAATCCCTCATCTAATCTCTTTGAACGTCATCTCTTTCGAAGCAAGCACTTTTGCTCGGACAACGTTTATCATTAGTCTTATCATTCGGTGCGCTCGAATAGACTGCATTTTCGTAAGTTTGATTTTCGCATGTTTCTTCACCGCAGATAAAATCGTAGTGACGTTATCTGTTGCATTAGTTGTTAAAAATTCTTTCTTTTTTTCTCTTAGTAGCCGAAATGCAGAATGTTCCTATCTGGTTCGATGATACTATATCAACGATACGATGACTGCCGAAATTCAGGTCCACCCACTCACTCAAGACCCGACTGCAGCGTGGACTGAATTATCCAAATTTCATAAAGTTATCCGTATAAATGCTCTTCCTCCTCGTGGAAATTGTCCGCGACAAGATATGGTGAATGAAAGAGACGCTCTTCTTACTTCATATGCTGACGTTTATCGACATCTAGACCTTTGTTTCTTATCGTTTTTTTTTTTTTTTTTTTTTGTAGATTCGAATTGTTTGTATGAGCGATACCCATTCTCTAACCTCGCACTTGAAGTTTGACATTCCAGAAGGAGATGTGTTCATTCATGCTGGTGATTTCACAAGATGTGGTGGAGAGAATGAAGTCGTAAATTTCAATGATTGGATTGGTAGGGAAACTTTTATACACAAAATCAGTGAAAATTTCAACGTTTCCGTCATTCCTGATTCCTTGCGTGTTCGATGTTTTCATGTAGGAAAGTTACCGCACAAATACAAGATCGTGATTGCGGGTAATCACGAATTGAGTTTTGATCCGACTTTCACTCACCCGTTCGCCAGTAAACTTCCTTTCCAGAAAGGATATGAGATAAAGGAAATACCTACGTTAGGAATAGCTCGAGAAGATATGGAGAATGCAGTAGAGAAGAACGATATGCGCAACAAGCTCTTTAATTGTATTTATCTCGAGGACTCGAGTGTGGTAATTCATGGTATCAAATTTTATGGAAGCCCTTGGTAAGTGTGTCATGTTTGCGACCCGAATGTGTTTGGATGAGAAAAAAGAAAAAGAAGGCTTCTCAAATTCCATCATAAATATGGGCCTGATTAAGTAGTTGTCGGACGGCACTCTAAATTAATCTAAATAAATGAATAAAAGTAGATTTTTAATATGCTATTAGTACCAGTTAGTGAACTTGCATGTTTCGAACACCGAAGTTGACTATTTTGTTGGAGATTTAGCTTAGTGAGCATTAAGTTACTGTACAATATTCCATCATTAAAAAGAGCTCTTTTTGTTCTCTCCTTTATGAAGGCAACCCGAATTCTGTAAGTGGGCTTTCAATTTGCCGAGGGGTGAACAATGTTTATCTAAATGGAATTTGATACCAAGCGATACTGACATTCTAGTGACTCATACTCCGCCAGTAGGATTCGGAGATCTTTGTTGCACTGGCGTTCGAGCCGGTTGCGTTGAACTGCTGTCCACGGTCCAGCAACGTGTCGTGCCCAAGTACCATATATTCGGTCACATACACGAAGGTAATATTTATTTGCGAATGTTATCGATCTTCATCAAGTATTGTCTACACTTTGTACTTTTGTTGAAAAACGCGAGTTAAGCTAGAATGTAGGCCTAATAGGAAATGAAAGGAAAGTGAAAGTAAACTATTTCAATACTACTCGTACACTAATACCATCGCGTTTTATACTGTACAGTCTACGGTATAGGAATAAACTCTACGCATATCCGAAAGTTCGTTCCATACAATCGTCGCTACATTTCAGACAGTAATTACTATTTCGTATTTCTGTTTCAACCAGGTTATGGAATTTCATCCGATGGTAAAATTATTTTTGTCAACGCCTCAACGTGTAATATTAATTATTTACCTGTGAATCCGCCGATAGTTTTTGATGTTCCATCACCTGCTATTGAAGCCAAAAAATCTGCTATTAGTTAGGAACTATTTGTTGATGATGTATATTTTAAGATTACAGTATTTGTACGGTATTTAATTTTTTGCATTATTCTTAGTTTTTTTTTTTTTTTTCTGTATTTCAGTTTTTACATAAAGTTTTTTTTTTTAATCGAATTTGAAATTTTATTCTCTTGTCCAACTTGTACCTATACCAAGAAAACACTATTATCACACCCAGCAAGGTGACTGGAACTCGAAACACGCACCTATTATATGTATGTGTCCTGTTCGCCGCTGACTCCACTCATCGTCCGCCCTCCTCTCGTCGCGAGATGAAAAAAGTAAAAATTTTTTCAAATGTAGGTACTAACTATAATTGTACTGAACGTTTTCTTGAACTTTTTCGTCGAAAAAAATACATGAAAATGAACAAGGCAATATGTCAGAATATGAAATTTTTCAAAATAAACAAAAAGAAAAAGAAATTAGGTACGTTTGAAATACGTATTATTTTATTTATTGCAACATGTTGAGGAGTTCTGACATTGTGCATTGCACAACACTCCTTTCTTCAGACAATAGCAACGTCGATTCGTGTACTTGCCTTTGCATATACATTACAGAACCCTGGTCTTCGTCAATCGTCTGCTGTGTCGCAATGATCCACAGGGCAAGTTCTGTGCCAGGAATATCAGCTAAGCGGAGGATTTTTTTTTTTTTTTTTGGTACACAGTGAACTGAGAGCGCGTGTAAAGATGGCTAAGAATTCCGTCTTTGGTCCCGAGCTTGTAAAATCCATCTCTCTCCTCCATGATTACCGCCAGAATATATATTACGCGCATCACACGGTCCCCTGTCAACTTCCGGTACAGGTAAAATTGATGAGATCAACTCGAGCACGTGAATTAAATTCGGAGAAGAGCAATGGGTTGACAACGACACCCCTCTTCACTCTCTTTTGCTTCTTCTGGCACGGTTCACAAAGTTGAAGAAAAAGTTCTTCAACTAGTGAGGGGAAAAATTAATTTCATTTTACGAGCCATATCCATAACCTGTCATCTTATCTTTTCAGCAGCCAGTAGTATCAATTTTCCTTCTTGACTGCACTTTTCGCATTATCAACTTCCTCAACAAGTTCGGAATACTCGGAATACTCTGTCCATCACTGAGAGTCACGCAATTTTTTTATCAGTAGACATCGGTTATTGTAAACCCTCTTAATTGCATAGGTAACCCGTATTATTGAATTGAATTCTTTCGGAACCGAACGTTTGCATTATTTAACATGCAAAATATACCGTTTATTGTGATTATCAGCCCGTATAATTGAATTAAAATTTCCCTCCATGAATGGTGATTGTGATAACGACTAGGTACTTTTTTACAAAAATGAACATGTAGAAACAATGCAATAATCTTTTCTAACTTAGGTACCTATTCAGAATTTCTTCACTTAGTTCTCACTGTTCGATCTTTAGAATCGCACGTATTCATAATCTTGCGCATATTCAGTTCTTTTTTTTTCTCATCGAAATGTCTCATAAGCGCTGTGACCTTTCATTGGTTGAAAAATGCACACTTCTCAAAAAGTACCTACGACGAATTTGGCCTGGCTTTGATGAGTCAAGCCGCAGCAGCTTTAAAATTGGAAATTTCGCAACCACTACTTTGTCGCTTGCTGAAGAAAAGATATGAAATTGAAACCTCTGTAATTAACAATGAGTCATCCACGAGGAAACGAAAACGATGTGGTAAAGATGGTGATGTAGAACAAGCTTTAAATGATTGGTTCGTTTCTGTTCGTGAAGAAGATGCCAGAGTTGATGGACCCCTTTCAAAACAGAAAGCTGAACATCTTGCTAGAAAAATGTGGAAAGAAGATTTCCACGCAACGAATGGATGGTTTTGCAGATGGGTCAAACGTGAGAACCTGACCTATGGTAAGCCTGAGGGAGAAGTTGGTGAAGCTGATGCTACTAGTGCTCACAATTGGCTCCGTGATGTGTGGCCTACCATCATTGAGGAGTACCTATAGTCCTGATGACGTTTATAATGCCGACGAAACAGGTCTGTATTTTCGCGCTTTACCCGAGTACACATATTATGTGTTCAAGAATGAAAAAGCAAAAGGCGTGAAGGTATGCAAAGAGCGAGTCACTGTACTTTGCTGCTGTAGTATGTCGGGCAAAAAAAGAAAAACTTTTAGTTATCGGAAAAAGCAAGATGCCTCGATGTTTTAAGGGGGTCAAAAAATTGCCCGTTACATAATTATGTGACAATCAGTAAAAAAAATTTTTAGCATCTCCGCGTACAAGAATTGCTCGGTTAATTGAATTGAACAGACCTCGTCCCCATGCGATTACAATAACCGATATCTAAATAGATAAAGCAGAAAGTTTGTCTGTCTGTCTGTCCTTTTATAACTCGAGAACCGCTTTACCTACAGACTTGAAATTTTTGTCACATATTCAAGTCATTCAGGAATGAAATTTAAGCCATGAATGAGAATTTTAGCTCCCACAGAAAGAAAGTTCTTAATAAAAATTGTGTCCTCGCTGTACGCGCATCACTTGACGCCATGCGATTCAATTCATCGAAAAAAAGGTACCTGCACGCAACTGTCGACTGTATTTCTTTCCTACGCTGATATCCTGTGTTCATCCTGTGTTCACGAGAACCGGATTGGGACGCTACCTGTTCAATTGTAACACGTTGGAGGTGCTCCTTTCAATTTTCTTAATGTTAACGGAAGTACGGAAATCTTCGGTAATACCATAATTATAAGTAGAATTTCTTTCTGTCTTTGTACATTATATGGATGTCTATGCCTATACTGTAATGTATGTTGTACATCAGTATAATACTCCATAATTTTTGAATGCATTGAAAAATTTTTCTCTATTCGAGTAAAGCTTTTAAATGAATTTCGATGGTTTGGTCCCTCAGGATGGAGAAATGGGCGAAAAAATTTGAAAAAAACGAGGATTATCAACGCAGTAAAACTGCTACTTACTGCACGCGGCGTTCTAAGTGTTCAAACGCGAGAGAGAGAGAGGGAGAGAGAGAGAGATCAAAAAAATTCAAGTGATTCTACAGTCTCTTTTGTTCTCAACCTATTATTGGTAAAAATGAAATATTTTCAAAACTGAATTTTTGAAAGATGTAGATAGCTAACGAAGCGGCCCAAACCTTTAAAATCCAAGTAGCTACAAAACACAGACATCTACTCAACACACCGCTGGCGGTCAGGTGCGCCTCCGGCGAACCGCCAACCGCTAGTCTACTGTATGGCGATTTGGAAAATTTCGCCGTTTACAATCTGCCCAAGGCGGATTGTAAACTGCCGGCAGTATGGGAAAATGATTGAAAATTTTCCAATCTGCCTGATTTTTTCTGGGCAGATTGTAATCCGCCCAAGCTCTGTTAGGCAGTTTGTGAAATATATCTTACGCAGTTCAATTAGCCTAACTTTAGTCCGGCTAATTACAAAGAGACTAAGTTTCTGCAGGCAAATGCTGTTCAATGTATCAATTGTCGCCTACAGAAGCGATAGTCCATGGCTTTCGCACAACATTTGTGCAGTTCCTGACATACTTCGTCATTCGTTCATTAAATAACTCCTATTTATGCACACATAGCCGGACTGGTCCAGGTGGCTGATTGGCGATCGCCAGGGGCCCGGGCGAGAATAGGGACCCGCGAGGGCTCCTAAAATGTACCAGGGGGCATAAAAAAAATTAATTGGGCCTCGGGCTCCACTTTTGCCAGGGGCCCTGAAGTGAGCCAGTTCGGCCATGTATGCACAAATACTACGTTAGCACATGACCTAAGCTCATGAGAACTGAGGAGAAGGGGACAACAGATGTCAACCAATGTACCTTCATGTCGCTAATTTCATCCGCGGAATAAGTCGTGAACGTTAGTTTCCGTCTCATTTTCCATGATATAAACTTACTTGTCCAAATTGAAAAACGATGCACTGAAATGCATGATACACCGCGCTTGAATACTTTCAAGTAGGAACTGCAATATATTGTAGAAAACAGTACGCCAATCTAGCATTCACGGGCCGCGTTCGAGCTGAGATGTGTAGCGTCGACCCCATGATAAGGATGAGTTCATAAGTTGCAGTGCTTCTTCGGAAGCTGTTTGATGACGTACTTCTCGCTATACCTACGTTGTACATTAGAGTTGGATTAAAATGTTCAATTTGAGAAACACTTCTTTGAACATGATAATTTGTAGATCGTTCTTTTTCTCAATTGAATCTGCCTGCAGACACTAAGTCTCTTTGTAATCAGCCGGACTAAAATTGGGCTAATTGAACTGCGTACGGTATATTTTACAAACTGCCTAAGAGAGCTTGGGCGGATTACAATCTGCCCAGAAAAAATCAGGCAGATTGGAAAATTTTCAATCATTTTCCCATATACTGCCGGCAGTTTACAATCCGCCTTAGGCAGATTGTAAACGGTGAAATTTTCCAAATCGCCTACGACATACCTATTTGGCGACCGCAATCGTCTAGTAGGTTAACAGCTACCGTATAGGCTAAACTAATAAGTGTTGATTTGTTGACGATTGTGATGAACTGATAAAGCTTTTTCATTCAATGTGGTAGAATTCCCTATCACAACGCACTCCAGTTCATATTTTGAACGGGCTCACGAATGAGCGAGTCAGCCTATAACGAGTATAATATAAGTATTGCACTTAGGTATGTAATCTGCGCGTTTTATAACCTTAATTTGGATACGCGCCGCGCCGCGTCGCGCCATGGCCGTGCGGTAGCGTGTAGGCTACCTAAATAGAAAATGAATGCGCGGGAAAACTGCAGGCTACCACCGCGCAAAGGGAAGGAAATGGAGTGGAACTGTGGAAACACGACTGAACATACGCGTAATAGCCTATTAATTATTAAATAAGTAGGTACTACATGTTCGTCGGTACAGTCTATGAATTGTATCAATTTATTTATTTGAGCTCTTCAAATAATTATGATTGTAAGCTATACATCAGTAAGTGTATCCTATGTATACAGTACACATCATACGTCTACAGTATGTACATTACTGTACTTACGTCTTACAAAATGAGTAAGTTGTGATTGACAATCATCTCCGTGGTGGCTGTAGTGTGTCACTTTGAATTCAGTAAGTACCTACCTACAACGATTCGTATGATACCTGCAATGTGAAATTTAGTCGAGATAATTCCTCTAGCGCGTGTTTAGTTTACCGGTAGGTCTAGACGTGTCGTCGTTCATCTCTTGCGTTCTTCTTGTTGATCGCCGCGCCGTAATGATAAAAAAACAGATATGGTGCTTTAGGAATCTTTTCCCCCAAATTTCGCTTCAAAAATCCGACGAGTTCTGGATTTCAGTATTGAAAATCACTATTTTACCAGTATTTCTTTGTAAGTAGCTTTATGGTGCCTCTAAATATTAATTTTAATAATTTATTATGGGTGGCGGGGCGTACCTAAGGCGAAGTATACGCGTGCGCAAAAGGACTACCGGAATTTGCAAACCCCCCCCCCTCTCCCCCCTCCCGTTACTGGAATCCACCCTTCAATACATAAGGTGTGGTCTTTGCCGCTCATACTAGAGAAGAAGAAAAAAACTTTACAGAGACGCATAAATAAATTATCGAAGTGATTATATGTAGGTATACGGTAACTACGTATAAAACGTTATTTGTAGGTACGGTATGTTTCAAAAGTATTTTGGTAGTCGACGAGAGTACTCTGACAGGACAGAGGTCGGATTAACCGAATGAAGGATGTTCAAGAGGGAAATGCTGATGCGGTGATGATTCATGAACAAAATAGCGTTCTTTCATATAGGAAGATACAAATGGTGCAGGGTTGAATGTTTCACGTCTAATAATGTTGAAACTAGTGTATACAGTATAAGGGTACCTTTTTGAATGCAAGAGCTAGCTCGTGTGTACCGCCCAATGAAGGCCTGCCAAGTGCGCAGGCTACCTCACAAGGAACCACGCCAGTTGGTTTCCAAGAAGAGGGTGAAGGCCAGAGGTCGCTGAAAACTTATTTCATCAAAGCAGTTGTCATTTAACAGAATCAGAAGGAGGAAATCTGTACCTGCAGATGCCAGTAAGGACGATGATGATGATGATGATAGTGATGGAAAGGCCACTTGCCTTGTCTGTTACGCGAGGATTGCAGAAAGGAATGGGTCGACTTTTACTTTTACTAAGTGCTGTTCTATGAAAGTTCACACTGCATGCCTACAAGAAAACGGCTGCCCTCGCTGTGATGTTTTTGGAGACGGCTGAAGTAGCTATATTTAAGACAAGAACATACCGTACCTACATATAACGTTTTATCCGTAGGTACCGTACCTTTACAAATAACGCTTAGGCCTAGGTACCATAAATTATATATATAAAAAAAAAAAATAAAGTACCGTGCGTTTCGCGACGAGGCGAGGTGTGAGAAGGCTGCGCATCATCAGTACAAATGATCGAAAGCAAAATAGTACGCAAGCGAATACAAATCAGCCTCCTTGTTCCTGTACACACGTGTACCTAATGAAGTCGGGGGAAGGGTACCTAATTCATACACGTGTCATTCCTTTCGGATTATTGTTGTTATTACTTATTATTAATTATTATTCTCCAACAATTTGTAGAGGATATGAATAAATGATATCTATAAACGTGGTATGACTTCTTTGCAGACAACTTTCCTGTGACTGTTCTTGTGGTGTGTAGTACAACAGCTTTCTGCATGGTTCGGATTTCTTTCCTTGTGCATCCAAGCTCTATGAAATTTTTTGTAGTGCTTTTCGAGAATAGTCTTTTGGCCGTGACGACTATTGGTAGCGTTTTTGTCTTTCTTATATTTGCTGAGCTTACAATGTATATTGTCGGCTTCATGTTCCTTGTGTTTGGGACTGCTATGTCTATGAGGTGAGTCAGTCTCTCGATCTGTCCTGTTCTTCAGTATGTTGTCTGGTCTATTGTGTGAGACAGTCTTATATGTGTGAACCACTGTTCTGTCCCACGGTAGCAAAGTTCTATTATTTTCAACGACACTTGCAGGTTTATACTCCCAGTTAGGTTTTTCTTCTATTTTTAATTCCCATTTCTGGGAGGACCTTTGCGACGCTATCGTGTCTTTGTATTTGTAGTCTGTAGTGACTAACATTTCACATCCACTTATGATGTGTTGGATTCATTTCCAAGTTCTGTGGAATAGGTAGTGCCTTTGAATCACATTCAGAAGGAGTTGGTCGTTGTATGTTTGTTGTATTCCATTTACTGTTGTTTCACTCCTTCACCGTGGTGGGCCCCGCGTCTACTTTTATCACTGCATCATGAAGTGTAGATTCTGGTTTCTTTTTGTGGAAGTACTTCTGGATGTTGAGCATTTGTTCGTGATGTAGGAAGCCATCTCAGATTTGTAACTCTCCGGCCTCTATGGCTTCTCGATAGCGTCAGTTTTTCTATTGCTGATTTAAGATGCAGCATTCTGTTTCTTGTCATCATTACTCTGGTATTCTTATCCAGGTCCTCGAGTTCTGTAGTATTCCAGTTGATTATCCCAAACGAGTAGGTAGGTTAGGACTGGGATAGCAAATAATTTTATAGCTCTGGACATATTTTTACTGTTCAGGCCTGTTTTCAATATTCCTTTAATTCTGTTCATAAATTTCTTTTTTAATTCTCCTTTCATTATCTTGCGCTCTGTACCTTTGTTTTGTTCTGTTCCCAAGTACCTATATGTACATTTCATTTGGTTCCATATATCTTTTTCTCAATCTGCATCCCTGCTGTTCTCATTGTCATCACGCTGTCTTTTATTCACCTCCAGTATTTGGCATGTATCTCATCCAAACGTCATGCAAACATCTTCGGAGAAATTCCTTAGTATCTCCTTTAGCTGAAGCAGTTTTCCTCTGGATGTAGCGTATAGCTTAATATTGTCAATGTATCTACATTGGATGAGTTACATTGTATAGTGCCTGCTTATTGTTTGGTATATCAAATCTTATTTCTTTTTTTTCTTCAGCATCACTGAAAGTGGATTAAGAGCGCAAAACTATTAGGTAGTTGACTTTTTGCAATTATACCTATACACGGAGGGGGGGGGAGTGTTGAAACCTTCCTCCCCAGACGGAAAAAAGAGAGAGAAAGAGAGAGAGAAAAAAAAAACAGGAAATAGAAGACGGAAGAGAAGAAAGTAATTTTCTGTAAACACTCTATGTATAAAATTAACAGAATTTCGACAACGTACAAGCACATCAAGCACCCGCAAGTTACAATTAAAATGAGTTTTCTTCTTTTTCCCGTAATTTTCGATCAAGATTTTTTTAATAGAATCATGTAATTTATAATGAATATTAACAAATCTTTACTTGCAGTGTTACCACTGAATCGCCTCTCAAGACATTCGAAAAATTCAACCTCCCCCCCTCAAATTTTGCCGTATCTGCATCCCTGACGCGCTTTATGAATATTATTTTTAACAATCGCTCCCGGCCAACAGTTAAGCTTCTTTATTCGTTATAACACATGATTGATTTAAAAACAAGATAGTCTTGTAGGCTATTTAGAATTTCTTGAGATCCTTGCTTATCGATCTGAAATGCCATCGCATTGGACCAATTGCTTGTACATATTATAAGTTTACTATACCTCCGAAAGATAATAAGGGAAATGAATAAGAATTGTAGAAGATGAGCCATGTGAAATTGTTTGCTTAGAAAGACTCTTTGAGATAAGCACGTCGTTAAAATCTATTTTCTTTTACGACTCGTAAGAAGCTAAAGTTTATGAACTAAGTTTATGGGCAAGCACGAATAGGTAGGTACCTACGTACTGTGAATTTCTGATTGTGCAGCAGCTCGGAATGAGGTCATGATGAAGTGGAAGTCAGAACTGTTTGAAATACGAGTAGGTAGGTATATTATTTTGAAATGAATTTCATAGTTATTGAGATCTAAAACTGAGAACAAATACAAGATTGAATACAGATGTGAAAATAGGATCAGGATAAACTGCAAAACTCAAAAAACAACGGATTCCTCAACGAGGTTGAAGAAAAAAAAAAAATTCAGTCAACCTTATTCTATGAGACATATAGGTAGCTAGGTTTTAAAATTGAAATACCGTATGAATTCAAAACTAGAGTTCAAGAAGTTCAACTAAAGAAGAATTAGACAAGCGATTTAGAAAGAACGATACCAGAGGAACTTGGAAAAGATGTAACTACCAGTACTTATCAAAGGAGATGAACTTCGAAATAATTTTGACATCGAATCTCTGAATTCCTTATAACTTAGGTAGGTAGGTACTGTATTCATTTTCAATGATTAGGCATTCATCTCGCTAAGTACTGCGTGTTTCTTGATAAAAGTCAATGAAGCAAGGAAGTAATTTGAATTGTCTTTTTGTGTGATCAGGCTGGACTGCTCCATAATCTTGATATTATTAATCTTATCCAAATTCATGATTTGAAATACTAGCCTACCTATGAAAACTAGTATACTACTAGTGCTCATTGTTGCATTATCTAGATGAGGAACATTTCTACATAATTAAGATATTAGTTTTTCCGTGCAAAGAAAACAATAATTACAGTTTGATTGGTAGAGGCTCTGCTCGCACAAAAATTGTAGAACTTTTTTTAAAAAAAGTTGGTGATGATACCAAAAGAAAATTTTAGAGATGGGGAGCCTCTAGAATTTCGCTATAGAAGGGGTGGGGGATCGATTTTTGAGGTTCTGTTCCCCTCCATAAAAATAGGATGAGCAATTTTGGCGGTATTGGTGTCAATTTTATATATTTTGACCCTCCGGAAACCGAAACAGTCATTACTTTGAAGATCCGACTTCGAGAAGTGCCTCAAATTTTAAATTGAAAATTTTCCAATTTTCTGATTTTTGTGAAAAATACGTCAAAATTGCAGTTTCTCTTCCATGGCCCGAATACACTGTTCAGAATTAAGTTTCCAATTTGATATTCAAGTAGTGGAGGTCTAATATGACATTTCGGGGTACGTATGAGCTCTCTACGTCAATGTGGAGGGGAGGGGGGAGCGGTACCTCCCGGAAGTTGCCTAAATTTGAGAATTTTTCATAATTATTTTTTACACGTTTTTTGAATATTTCCATCTTTGTACAAAATGTGAAGAATTTTGAAGCATGAAAACTGCAGATACAGTAACTGGAGACCTGTAACGATGGACCTGTACATCATTCCACCAGAATACTTCTGGGGGAAAACTTCAATTTACTTTATAAAAAAAAAAAAAAATGGACTTCTTTCTTTCGAATTTCGATATCTTTTTTTTTTCTCTCTCTCTCTCTCTTTTCTGCTCTTCTTTTTTTGGAGGGATGGGAATACAACCGATAATTTTAAGTCGTTCCTCTCTCTTCTAGGAAATTGGTTTCTGCATGTATCCTCAAATGTAAAAATTTCCCATTCACCAACTTGAAGCATCATCTTTGAATTAATTGAATTCTCTGAACACAAATAAGGTAGGAAGGTAATGTGTTTGTCGTGTAAATACTTACTAAATAAACCAGGCTTATCAAAGAGTTTGAATACGCACCCGCGTCCCTTTTCTTTCCTCTCCAAATCTAAATTGTGGAGCATCCTTGCTGGCATTGGCAAGAAATAAACTCTCATAAGATTTTGGAAGTTGCACGCACTAGGTATGCTTAGGATGATAGGTAGAAGTTTAACTACTCAAAATTTGAACATAGGAAGTATACTAGAGAAGTGTTTCCACCCGTTTGTCAGGAAAAATTATTCTAGAGGCAAGCTGTAATATCTCGGCAGCAAGTGGCACACTAGCAATCTCCATTGTGGCCATCTATGTTTGTCATAATGCTGATATATTGTTCACTAATCTTTGTATTTCTCTTGATGACGAAATGTTGCCCAATCCATTGACTAGGCCTATCAGGCTTTCACACTTTTGGTTTGTTTATACATGTTTCTTATCTCGGCATGTCTGAGTGAAACGTGATCAGAGTTTGTATTTCTGAATTTTTATTTCACGTTTGGAAGGAAGAGTAATCACAGAAATGCGAAAGAATAACGTTTTCAACACAAAAGTATTATTCTCTCACATTTCTGTGGTTAATCTTCCTTCCAAACATGAAATAAAAATTCAGAAATACAAACTCTGATCACGTTTCACTCTTGCCGAGATAAGAAACATGTAAACAAACCAAAAGTGTGAAAGCCTAATGGTTTTATAGATTGCATCACTTTTATAATCTTAGAAGTCAATGTCAGCACTGTCTACGGGCTTGCCCTTAGACAATGGTGCCAACCAAGCCATTCTAAAAATCCCGAGATCTGTGATGAAAAATCTTGAGTTTGGAAAATTACAAGAAAAATATTGAGAACTTTCCAAAAATCTGGAGTAATCTGAAGTTTTCATCTGAAATACCCTAAAATCTTGAGGAATCTTGAGATTTCAAACTTTAAAAAAATCTTGAGACCATAAAAAGTGATCTCGAACACCTTAAAAATCCTGAGATCTCAAGATTTATCTTGAGGTTGGCAGCATTGCCCTTAGACCATCCACAGTATAGACTGAGCATCTGCTGTATTTGCATAAGTGATCAATAGAGTCGCTGCTATACGGAAGTTTTTGGAAGCTCAACAAAAATATGATAAATACAATTTAAAAGGTACAGCGCATTAATTCATTTCTTGTTTTCCTCAAAAAAATCAGATGCAAGCGTGGTCAAAGAGTGTTTAAAATAAAAGAAGCAAACTACATAGCATCTTTTGTATCTCATTTTTTTCAAATAATGAAAAAACAACAAAAACAAGTTGTTTGAAAATGAGCCCTGTGTTATTTTAAATAGACCAAATATACACATCAACTTTTGTCCGTTCTTTTCCACAAGGAAACTACCTCCCCCCAGGGAAGGGCACTAATTGCAAAAAAATGATCCGAATCGCGGATCTTGAATCTTTGGTCTCACAGCAGATCATTTCCTGGATCAGGAATTGGATGATGGAAATTATCAAGATCACAGATCACGGATAATAGTTATTTTTTGTGATCCAACGGATCAATCACTTGCAAATCAGAATTGCAATATTTGCAATGGTGGATTGCGGAAAAAATGCGTTTTTTTGGGCAATTAAACTTAGAGTTCCAAATGTTGGTAGCACTGCCAAATTTAGAGGTGATCATCAATTTTATCATTAGCCTACCGCAAATTTTAAATGCGTTTTAATCAATTAGAATTTAGTGGTAAAAGAAATTTTGCCTTTAAATTTAATTGCAGTATCGCCAAACAATTAACTTATAATCTATTCTGACCAGATAAACCATTACCTGTTCTTTTTTCCCATGCTAAAGACAACGGTATTTCCGTTCAAAAGTACCCATGATCACCTCTACATTTTCACCCGCGCAGGTAATTTTGCGAAGCCCTCTAGCGAAGGTTTAATCACTTATAATCAACCCTGATTTTCAATAATCCAAATACCTATGATTGTTTTTAATAGACCGTTTTTTTGTGACGTCACAAACTCCACATCTGTTTACTCCAACGTACCCTACAGCCCGTCAAAATTGTCAATCTTACCCTAAATTACCAACTTGGTTCCTAAACAAAAACAAACTCCATAAGAAATACACGGGAGCGTTGTTTTGATCTTACGTTCAGATTCAAAAACCAGAAATAAATAAAGAACCACAGGTATATTTTCAAATACTTGAGAACTTCCTACTTCTGATCATAAACACGTAATTGCTTATTTATTCCTAATTTTTCAATTTGAACTTATGATCGAAACGTTCCAGTGTATTTCTTATGAGAATCGATATTGTGATAGAACCAAGAACGATACAATCGATCACACTCAAGGGTTTTTGAAGTGTGTTTGCAAGTGTTCGCGCATTGTTGGTAGGGAGTTGGCAATGAGTGACGTCACAAAAAAACGGTCCATTTCATTAGTGAACTGATTTACAAAGAAACTTCTTATCCACCTGTGTTTTATTGTGCATTTCATAACTAGCAGTGTGTCTATTGACTCTCAAGAAGTAAACTGAAAGCAGTGGAATTCTATACTTACATTGATTCTATTGTCACTGTAGTGGAACTCCATGTCAATTTTCAAATTTCATTTGAAAATTTGCGTGCGCGTAACGTGTAACGCGTAATGCGTAACGCGTGCATGCAGATGACCTTGGGACTTATGATTTTTTCTATTGGTTACTATCTGAGCTTTACCTTCATTTGAAATTTGCGTGCGCATAACGTGTAACGTGTAACGCGTGCGTGCAGATGACCTTGGGACTTATGTTTTTTTGACATGTTTCATGTCTTTGCTCTGACCCTACCCTCATTTGAAAATTTGCATGCGCGTAACGTGTAACGCATAATGCGTGCGCATAACGCGTGCATGCAGATGACCTTGGGACTTGATTTTTCCTGTCAGTTACTCTGTAAGCCCTATCTTTATTTGAAATTTGCGTGCGCATAACGTGTAATGCGTGCGTACAGATGACCAAAAAATCTGCGAGTACGATCCCTTTTTATACTATCTGTAGTATATTTATAATGGACTTGAAAAAATTTTGGGTGAGGTTAGGTTGGGTTAGGTTTTCAGCCTAAAATACTCTAAAGTAGACTTATAGTGGACCAAGAAGCGGGACAAACGAGCAGAGCAAATGAGTCCCAGAAAGCAGTCAGCCTAAAATACTCTGAAGTAGACTTATACTGGACCAAGAAGCGGGACAAACAAGCAAAGCAAGTGAGGCCCCCTGAAATCTCATCAGCCCAAAATATATACTGAAGTAGACTTATACTAGACCAAGAAGCAGGACAAACAAGCGGAGCAAATGAGGCCCCCTAATCTCATCAGCTTGAAATACTGAAGTAGACTTATACTAGACCAAGAAGTAGGGCAAACAAGCGGAGTGAGTGAGGCCCCCTAATCACAGTACATTACAGAGGTATTGACACAAGGTAAAATTTCTGTCGCCTGAGTTGTGCTAATTCATACAGAATTCCGCTACGCTCGCGGCGATCGTTCAAAGACCTTCTACACCCCACCTGTGACGGAAGCTTACCAGAGGTACCCTGATGTTGCCAAAATTTCCGAAGGTTGTAGAAGATGAAGAAATTCAGATAGGAAGATTTTTTTTTTCTTAAATATGAAGAGCATAGTAAATAGTCCATTCGTACCAAGTTTCAGATTTTTAGGTCAATACCTGACTCTTGTACAAATTTTTGAAAATTGGTGAATTTACACTACGTAGTATTTGTGTAGTTCTCCTGTTTAGTTTTACCTTGCAACAATCCTAGCGTAGATTGTATCAACTGACACAACTCAGGCGACAATAACAAACACGGCTACTATACGTTTGTGTCAATACCTCTATAATGTACCGTGCCCCTAATTTCATCAGCCTGGAATATACTTAGGTAGACTTGTACTAGACCAAGATGGGGTTATAAAAGACATGGAACATGATCTTTTTCTATTTGGCTTTGCCAGAAGATTTTTTTTTTAATCCCGGATTATTTAAAATTGATTTGGATCAAAATCAATTAAAATGTCAAAATGATCCAAATAAACCGCGGATCAAAACGCGCGCAAAAAAAATGATCCAAATATGGATCACGGATCGCCATATTTTTGATCCGTGATCTGATCCGTGCCCGGCCCTGCTACCACCCCTACTGGGCGGCTATTCCACTAACAAACTGTGATGAAGTACGCGTGCACTTTGGCGCACTTTGTGTTGTAGCTGAATTACACTAACCGCGTGCTCGACTCGCTTGCGCTTACAGAACCTGGTATTACTAAAGCATCTAGACCACCCGAGTATTGACACGCGCCATTTTGACTCCTAGAAAGAACGTACTCCCATAAGAGCCCATGTTAAATTTGTGATTTTCAAGAGAGGATTTCTCGAGAACGGCTCGATGGATTTTTTCGAAATTACCCTCTTCATAAAGGAAATTTTATGTAGAATAAATCATGTCCTCTTCGTTTTTACTCGCCGAAGCTCATTTCCCGAGTGATTGATTGATGATTCGAACTCTTATTTTTGTACAAGCGCACGCGACGCGACCGCGTGTAGTAAAAACAGGGTGTGGAGCGAAACAAAAGTGAAAGGTACAAAAAACAGAGTTTGAATCATCAATCAATAACTCGGGAAATGAGCTTTGGCGAGTAAAAACGAAGAGGACATGATTTATTCTACATAAAATTTCCTTTTTAAAGAGGGTAACTTCGAAAAAATCCATTGAGCCGTTCTTGAGCAATCCTCTCTTGAAATGAGTTGAAAATCACAAATTTAACATGGGCTCTTATGGGAGTTCGTTCTTTCTAGGAGTCAAAATGGCGCGTGTCAATACTTGGGTGTTCTACATGCTCTAGTAGTATTACTTAGCAATCGCACATGTGCAATCGCTTGGCGTGCACTTCAAGTGCGCGTGTACTTTTTTGCAGTTATTTTAGTGTAATAGCCGCCCTGGATGTCACTTATGCGCAAATAACCCGGTACCATTGACTATACATGTACCAGACAAATACTCGCATTGTTAAAAAAGTAGTCACTTTGATGGATACTGACACCAGAGTGTGCTGCGTGTTACACCGTTGGTGTAAGAGAGAGGGAAATATGTGCTGTCTCTTTCACTCTGCTGGTTAACACGCAGAACACTCTGGTGTTAGTATCCTACAAAGTGACTACTTTTTTAACAATGCGAGTATTTGTCTGGTAAGCCGGGAATACACTTGAGGCAAATTAACCCAAGGCCAAACGCGGCAGCCTCAACTTGTCTGGTTTGGCCTCGAGTTAGTGATGGGCGGTTATTGGTTACCATAACCAATTATGGTTCATTCTGGTGAAATTTAACGGAATAAGCGGTTTATTTGTGATGAACAAAAAACTGGTTTATAGAGCGCAATAACCAATTAATCGGCAAAATCATGAATTATTTTTTTTTGATATTTAAATTACCGCTAGATTTGTCACTAGCCTTAGGGCCGGTTGTACCAACTTTTTAATCTTGAAATTAAATTAACTAAACGCCCAATATTGGATATCCTATTGTGCCAACCCATTTAACGGGAGTTTAAATCTGGTTTTACTATGCTAAACCAGGGTTAACTTAATTGCCCACTTGTGGCTAGTTAATTTTAAACCACGGTTAATTTTTTAAACTTGATTATATCTTTGGTACAAGCGGCCCTTAGTGATAATTTGACAAATTCAATTTTTTCAAAGCATCAAGCGGCCAATGGCCAGAAGCTTTTAGAATTGAGGTATTTCTTAATCATTATCACGGCACCTTAGAGTCTAAAAGACTTCTCCTTTCCTTCTTCTTTTTTTCAATTTTTGCAATTTTGAGGGCAAAAAACGTGGAAGACTTGAGCGCTCCTAGCGGAATTTTTTGAGATCTAAAAGCGATCTGAATAACCGATTAACCAGTTATGATGATCTTCAATTAACCATCTAACCGCTATATTGAAATAACCTATAACTGCCCATCACTACCTTGGATTGCCTCGCTTCTCATCAAGTGCGTGCGTTTTTTTTCTGCCCCATGAGGCAGCAAAGGGAACACAAAGGCATGTTTGCAGTTGCCTCACTTTGATAGACCAACAACGGTCGGATCGCGCCCGCACAACGCACAAGGCAAGCTGAGGCACGCTGAGGCATTTAGTGCGCCGTCCTAATTTACCAAACATTGGCCAAACAAGGCTGCCTTGTTTGGCCTCGCGTTGCCTCTGCCTCAAGTGTATTCCCGGCTGTACGTATATAGTCAATGCCTGGTACAAACGTTTGACACAAAGACATGATAAGAAAATAAGCATTATATAGGCTCTGCCACAGGCTCTGCGGGTGAACGCGCGGAGCAGTGAGGTCCATTATGCTTTTTTCTGACGTGTTTTCTCAAGTTTTTTTTATCACGTCCTCCATTGAGCATAAATAGAATAGAACATTCTCCTCATGGGTACAAGCATGGCCACCTCTACTACAGGCCAAACAACTGAGCCTGGCAACGTTGCTGCCGTCCCATGTTTTCTATGTAGAAAAACATCTCTCATGAAAAAATTGAGTTGACCCTTCTAATGAGAAAATTTAACGGCCAACAATTTTCGTTCTGAGCAATTTTTCTTCAAACGTCCTATTTTCTAAGTTGCAACTTATTATAGTGGTTCACTCCATAAGCACCTGTGTTAATTGAGGCCGGCGTGTCACTGTTGCCGCATGTACAGTTGTTTGGCCTGTAGTAGAGGTGGCCGTGGTAGGAGCCATCTTTGTCCGTTATACGTGCTTGTAACTCCATGACTGCTATCTCCATTGAGTATTCCATTTCCTTTGTTTACATCACTGTTTACTTTTTCACTGGAGGGAAGCTGACCATTATGCCATTATGCTATACAGCATATCGAGTTTTCCATAATTTTCTCGAGAAATATGTCTCTGGATGGAAAGTTGAAGAGAACAAAATTGTTTTGTCTTGTAATTTCCTATCCAATGAAGTCTTTGACTATACAGTACTTTGTATGGACTGATTCAACAAACGCGTTCCACAAAGCCCACATTGTGCGGCAAGAGGGGAAAATTGTGGCTAAAAGTGTTACAGCGTGCATAATCCAGTTCCTTGGTCCGTATGTTCGTTCCCCAAGACGCCTGAACGACGCAACCCGCAGCACTTTTAGCCACGGATTCCCCTTACTTCTCCAACATACATGTTGTCTTCATTTTACCCACCCGCAGACGCCTTGTTATATCAGTCCATACAAAGTACTGTATAGTCAAAGAATGAAGTCAACTTCAGATTTGTGCGTCAAAAAAATTAGAAACTGCGGACTTACTGAATAGAAAATTGTAAGAGGAAAAGAAAATGTTCTCTTCAATTTTTCATTTGAGGCTTAACTTCTTGAAATAATTGAAGAAAACGTGATACGCTCCATAAGGCATAACCTTAAACTTCCCTCTAGCAACTTACTTCTCAAGGACACTTGTTCTGACGTTGTATACAAAACGCTCTATTCAAAGATTCATTATTATGCTCAGTCTATAGCTATACTGTGGATGGTCTAAGGGTCTAAGGCATGGCCGCCTTGGCTTGTCCTTTGTACCTATTTTACACGAGCGACGCTAGCGAACCTACAATATATGCCCGGTCCGAATATTTCTGCGGCGGAAGTGGCGTGGTATGATGATCCTAATCAAGAGATGAGAAGACCTATAGAGCGATGTTTATGTTAACCGGTTTGGTTCGGTTTGGTTTGCCGTTATCATCAACATTTCATTGCCACTCTTTATTTTGATAGTAAAGTTTTATTTTTTTAACGAAGAAGATGAATATACAACTTTAATATCTCTTCTAAAGCATGCTCATACCTTATGATTTTAATTATTGTGTGTGTTTCCTTAGTAGCTGCTGTTTCTGGTAATGTATCAACATCGTCGCGTACGCAACAGAGCGAAATCAAAGCTCGAGTTTACACGTATGAAAGTGAATTACGAACCAATATCGCAAAAGGATCCAACTGGTCCGCTGGTTCAGAGATTACAATTGGAGTATCAGGCAAATTTTCTGTATCAACCCTTTATCAGCGGAAAACCGAGCGCTCATGTAGTTTGCTACTCATTCAGGTAAATGGTCCATATTTCACTCGCGTTCATTGCTCTGCTTCAGTAAAATTGTAAGTAGGTACGTTCGGAGATATTTTTGTGATCAAAAAACGTAATGTAAGATGACGAATCATGTTCGACTTACGATAAAATGAAAATGAATGAAGAAAGTGGAAGCAATCTGACCAATTGGTCTGTTGAGTTGTTTCGATGCCACTGGTTGATGCAGATGGGTTACAGACGAAAAGAAATGAACTCTTATATTCATGATTTTATTCGTTCTTCGAAAAGACGGATTACAACGAGGAAGAAAAACTTGAGCAATATTTTATTGTTACTTAACTTGAGAGAGAATTTAAAACTTCTTCTAGCGGATTTGTAGCTAATTTAAATTTCTCATGATGTAGGAATTGCGGAGACATTTTGAATGTTTTTCTTCTGTTGGTGGGCGTGCGGCGATGTACGAATGCCGAAGTGGTCCACCAGAAATCGCACTCCTCATTGCTGGAATCCTTATTTTCAGGATTATTTACGGGGGAATTGGTTTGAGGTGCACAACATGGTGTCCTCTTTTTTTTATTATAGCAGTGGTGCCGCGCCGTGTAATGTACAGGTGGTGCTAAACCAAAATATATTTTTTTCCTGTCTAGTCTGTTATTGAATGCCAATAATAAATAATAGTACGCGATAATACGTCACAATAATGAAAGGGTAAGCAACTGACTCTATTTCCCGCTGTACAAACAAATAGAACGACATGTTAAACACTTCTAGGTTACCTATGACACTTTTGCGTCCGGGATAATCGAATTGGTTCCCAATACCCCAACCACGCTAGTCGAATTGGTTGCGAGAGCCCCATGAGCGGAAGTCAAATTGGTTCCCTAAACTGAAAGTGTACTTACACCGGAAAGTACCCCTACACCAGTTTTCCTTCCCATTTTATATCGATTTAAGACTGTCTACAATCTGTAGGTATGGTTAAAAACACGGTGTACAATGTACTATGTACTTAGGTACTAATGAAATGTATTGAAACCTTGGCGGGTAAAAACTTGAAACGAAGACGTTTTAAAAATTTTAGTCGATTCTTGAGACGTATACAGCTCCTGACAGTAAATTTCGTCCTACTTTCTAGGCAGATTTTACGGCTAGTCGAATACGTACGACTAACGCATGCGAAGCATTCCATAGTGTATTGAATGAGCTTTTTAATTCGCCACAGCCGAATATATATTACTCAGCGGACACTCTGGCTAAGATTCAAAGTGAAATATACATTGAACTTCGAAGTACTGCTATACTTCTCATGCCACTGAGAAAGAAGAATACCTACCTACGAACTCACATTGATTACTTCGTGCGGAAGAGAATAGATCGACTAAAATACTTGAAACGTCTTTGTTTCAAGTTTTTAACCGCCAGAGGTTAAATACATTAAATTAGTAAGTACCTACATAGTATATTGTACACCGTGTTTTTAACCATACCTATAAATTGTAGACTGTTCCAAGTCGGTGTAAAATGGGAAGGAAAACTTGTGTAGGTGTACACTTTCCGGTGTAAGTACACTTTCTGTTGAGGGAACCAATTCAATATGTTCCGGGAATCAATTCGGCTTCCGCTCATGGGGCTCTCGCAACCAATTCGACTACGAAAAAGGTGCCTGGGAACCAATTCGACTATCACCTTCGCGTCATTATCAGGAATGATCTGAATTGAAAGGTAAGAAATTTGAAGAACTGAGTCAATGATTAGAAATCGCTTAAATGATAGTAGAATAAACATTGCTACACGAATCCAGACCCTCTACCATCTAGTTCCTGCCGGGAAAAATTATTGCCATATGGCAGCCTGAATTTTGCCAATTGGCTGCCAATCCCATAAGGTATACGGGTTGATGAAATTGCCATTTGTTGCATTTTTTGTCAATTGTCTGTCAATGAGCTTTGACAGAAGCTTGCCATGACCCATTTAGAAGCATTGGCTACTTATGGCAGCCAAATGGCTGACAGGTATTTTCCCGGCGGGTTTGTGCTTATTCCTCGCTAGTTTTTGAATACCTATCAAGGAAATGGTTGGCAAAAGCCAAAGAATTTGTTCTCGAATAATATATATATATATATATATATATATATATATAATGATCATCTTATTCTATTGTTTACTTATTCTGTTGTTCAGTGTCAGTGGTAAGATCTTATGCTTAAGGCTAGTTGATCTGTAATCTAATTATCGGAGGAGATCGTGGATAAATTTTGACGATTTTCTTCTGTATGTAGCTCGGAAGTTGTAATTTTTCCAACTTCAAGTATAGTTTCCTAATTTGAATTTTTTCTAGTCTCTCTGTTTCCCACGGAACAGCTTCCCTGCACTTCCCTTTTCTACTCGGAAGAAATGTGTAGCTCATCTAATATCTACTATCCTACCATTTAGTCTGGGAATTGAAGATGTAATGAAGCAGGTGGAAACCGAAAAATTCCTATCAAAGGTTTCATTGCTGGAAGTTGTTGATTGGGTTCCCCTCATACTCAGGGAAAAACCCAGTGCCCCTCGCTCCCTGGAACTTTCTTTTTTAGGGGGGAAAAGGTACAAAATTATCGTTTTTCGCATTTTTATACCGTAAAAATGCATTATTTTGTAAACTGTCATGAAATCAAAAAGGCTCTGTTCTAAATTAAATTTCCAATGAAAAATGTTCCATAAAAATTTTCAGTAAAACTCATCTAGAAGGAGATACGAAACGTCGAAATTCAAATACTGATACGGTACACTGGAAGGTAAGACGGCATACAATTGTACGCACGTACGGGAGGCGCAAATCTTTGATAGGAATTTTTCGGCTTTCAAAACCTAATAATTGCCGGATTAATTGTACGTAGGCAACTTATAATATTGATGAGTCAGTCCTTCTTTTGTTTCTTGTATTCTGCGACATTTCTCATTTTTTTGCTCAGTTTGTTCTGGGTGACAATGTTGAAACCTAAACTAGAGTCAAATTAACGTTTTGTTTTGTTTGTTTGCACAGTAAAAAATGAAACCATCCTCTTACTTGTAAATTTATGAATTTTTCTGGGGAATACAGTATCACTAAAAAAAATGAAATTTCAATCAATTTGGATGTGAAAAACTATTATATGTACAGATCTCTCGCACATCAGAGACAACTTTCTATAAGAAAGTACCTATGACTACCTTTATCTTCGTTTCAGTGAAGGTTTCATTGCTTGTAGGAAACTGTAAATTAATATTGAAGATAAAGTAACTACTAGGTAGGTAAATTTGGCGGCCTGCGTTGTCACTTGTATCACTGCGTAACTTTACCAAAATAACTTTTGGTAGCCTCTCTTCCTTGTTTCTTTATTAGTAATTATTCCTCTGATGATGTAGGTCGTTACCTACAAAACGTCAGGTCTCGTGTTGTTCGTTCTTTTTTTGCCGGCAGTGCTGTAAAATTTGAATGAAGTTATTTTGAAAAATTCCGTCCTCTCAAATAATTTCTTACTTTAACACTACCGAACCAAAGTTTTTTGAAATTAGTTTTTATTCAACCCGTCAAATATTTTCTTTGAGAATAGGTAATATTGAAAAACTGAAATTTTTCGTAGCGCAAAAATTAATGTGATAACACAGATAGATTCACAAATTTGAATGAAGGCGCTTTTTGAATTGGGGCTCATCAGATTCAACCACTTTTCTATGTTCAAATGACTTGTTTCAAGATGAGAGCTATTAGCAGCAAAATACAAATCTCCCAGGAGAGCAAAAACAAAAGTTCAGTTACTTGCTGCCAACCACCCTTTTCCTGGAACAGTTACTCAATGATTACCTATAGCTCTTATCTTGGAACAGGTCACAAATTTTGTTCATTTTCATCCTGTGATTTTGATTGACTTTTTGAATTTTATGAAAAAACGTGCTATGGGAAATGAATGTAAATTGTTTTGTTTTAATTATTTATTGGCACTGCCTTTCACATAAAAAAATATATAAATATAAAACGACCGACGCGACGTTTCGGAAACGTTGTTTCCATCTTCAGGATCGAACAATTAAATGAGGCAGAAGCGAGTTAAACAAGGTGTACAAAAAGGAAGGACAAATGCGGACCAGATTACGTCGACGGAGATGAATTACGTATCGTCGTGGTGTAGATTTTAGATAAGCCGCACGTGTCAGTTTTGAAGTTGACGCTATTGGGATTCTTAATAATATACTTTCAGTGAAATTATCAAGGTGGAGAAGAAACTTCTCCATACTCGCGTATCGATTACTTTCTTAAAGTTGTGCAGAGGATCAGCAATCACTCCGAAACATATCTCCAATCCTATGAGACGTCTTTGCAGTGCTTATGGGGAAAAAAATTCCAACAGTGCTCTCGAGAAGTGGCGTATTAGATCGCAACGTTTCTTGCTGAATCTTGAAATCAACACACACTACAAGCGACAATATAGGCTAACAGCTCAGTTGGATAAGCTAGATTTGATTTTCTCACGCCAAGTCATGTGCGATACACTGTTTAAACTAGCCTACGATTACAGAGTTACAAGATTGAATGACGAAAAATTGAAGGTACGTCAACGTTATGAAAGAAAGCTCAAGGAGTTGAAAGCTTGCAAAAGATCGCATCCGGAAATTCGAGTAGGGGAGAAATGGCTGATCAATCTTACTGACGTGCGGGTTCCCAAAGAAGTTAGAAATACTTTAGCCTTAGGTCCAAAATTCTGTAATCCTCCTACAAAGGTTCCACTTGACAGAATCATCACAGATACAGAGTTTATTATCCAGCAATCCAAGGCGACAGCAGAGAAGAAAGAAGGTGCTCGGCATCTAATAGCCGGACATTTGAAACACATCACTAACTCCAGAGGTAAATCTCACTACAAAATGGAAAATAGGTCCAGCTCCTCTTTGCGCCATAATTCAACTATCACAAGAAATTTTTTGAAGGAAAATGAAAACATGCTCGTATTAAAAGTCGACAAGGGCAACGCCACGGTGCTAATGAAAAGAGAAGACTACAGGACTAGAGCTCTGACCCTTCTACAAGATCCATCCACGTACAAAGTGATTGACCAAGATCCCACCTCAAAACTGGAGCGGAAAAGTAACAAACACGTAAAAACCATGTTTGAGAAAGGGTATGTAGACTATGCTGTCAAAAGCTACTTGACCTGCTACGACAGCATTGCGCCCAAATTTTATGGTCTTCCAAAGATCCATAAAGAGAATGCCCCCCTTCGTCCAATTGTTTCATTTGTCAAAGCGCCCACATATCGCCTCTCCAAATTCCTCTCGGAGATATTGTCTAATATTCGTAATAATGACTTCAACGTGCGTTCTTCAGCTATACTTGGCGACAGGCTGTCTGAGATCACACCAGACCCAGATTACATGCTTGTTTCTTTCGATGCCGTTGCGCTATTCACCACAATTCCGGTCTCCCTAGCATCTAGTATTATCGAAGAAAGATGGGACGAATTATCAGGAATTCACACAGCACTTGATAGAGATATGTTTTTCAAGGTTCTGTCCTTTTGCCTCGAGAACGGCTACTGTCAGCATGAAGGCGTACATACTCGCAGATTCATGGTGTGGCAATGGGTAGCCCCCTCTCGCCAATTATTGCTGAACTTGTTCTCGACAAACTTTTTGACTCTATTTTTAGTACTTTTGACTCTAAGATAAAGTTAGGTGTTAAATATGTTGACGACAGCCTTTTTTATATTCATAATTCTATTTTTGACCACTTATTTCAATTTCTAAATAATTTTCATGACAGGATTAAATTTACTATAAATTTTCTAGATATTAAGATTATACAGTGTAATGACCATTTTATTTTTAGAAATTATGAGAAACCTACCCACACGGGTAGATTCATACATTTCAACTCCAATCAACCTCTCCACTTTAAATTTAATACAGCTGTTAATTTGAAACAAAATCATTTGTCTAATTCCGATCCTACTTTCCATAGTGATATCTTAGGAAATTTTAAGCAAACGCTTCATAACAAGGGTTATCCACCTTCTTTTATTGATAGAGTTTGTTTGTAATCATGAGACTGTCCATCAGAGAGCTCATGAAGACAGGAATGAAAAATTTTTTTCTATACCTTATACAGTATAGGAAAAAGCAGTATGATCATACGTAAGCACCTGCTAGCTCTTGATGACACTATTAAAATTTCTTTCGGTAATTATAACACCAGCAGAGAAAATTTCTTCTCCCATACTAAAGATAAAACCCCTATGGACCAAAGGTCTGGTGTTGTCTATTCTATTCCCTGTTCTGGTTGCCCCGGTTCTTATGTAAGAGAAACTTGTCAGGCTTTGAAGGCAAGACTCTCCCAACATGAGAGCGACGTCAAGAATCGAAGTGGTCGTGCTGCTTTATCCTCTCACGTCCTCAATACTGGACACGCTTTTAATTTTAAGAAAACTGTAATCGTAGGCAGAGCTGATAATGATAAGAAAAGGAAAATTTTAGAAGTAGTTATTAATATTATTAAGATTCCCAATAGCGTCAACTTCAAAACTGACACATGCGGCTTATCTAAAATCTACACCACGACGATACGTGATTCATCTTCGTCGACGTAATCTGGTCCGCACTTGTCCTTCCTTCTTGTACACCTTGTTTAACTCGCTTCTGCCTCATTTAATTGTTCGATCCTGAAGATGGAAACAACGTTTCCGAAACGTCGGTCGTTTTATATTTATATATTTTTAATGGCGACGATACCCAAACTCCCTCAGAGTTCGACTTCAATCTCTAAAATTTATTGTAAATTGTTTTTACCGAATTATCATCAGGTTTATTCGAGCGTTACAAGTCCATTGGGATTTAAACTTGGAGTTTCAAAGGTTGGCACCCTGCGTGTTATCAATGGACTGTGTTTTTTGTGATAACAAGAATATCGATTGAGATCGATTTGTTTGGCAAGAGTACTCATTCTGCAGGAAATCCGTCCAACAAGCATTTTGGCTCCCACATTGACTATACACGTACCAGACAAATACTCGCATTGTTGAAAAAGAAGTCACTTTGAAGGATACTGACACCAGAGTGTGCTGCGTGTTAACCGGCAGAGTGAAAGAGATAGAACATATTTCTCTCTCTCTTACACCAACGTATTAACACGCAGCACACTCTGGTGTCAGTATCCTTCAAAGTGACAACTTTTTCAACAATGCGAGTATTTGTCTGGTACGTGTATAGTCAATGGCTCCCATAAGAAACACATGCGGAGCAAAGATCACTAAACAACTAAATTATATGAATTGAAAAATGATATGGCGAAGATTTTTTTTTTTTTTTTCGAGATTGACGGCGAAAACCTGACAGATTTGAAATATAAAATAATATCTCCTGTACCTCCTTTTCTAATAAATTGGTAACCTGATGATCTTTGCTCTGCATGTATTTCTTGTGGGAGCCAAATTGCTCGTTGGACGGATTTCTTGCAGAATGGGTACTCTTGCCAAATGATTGACGTCACAATAACACAGTCCATTACTGAGTGAGTAATCATGATGATTTCACCATTTAACTATGGCAAAATTGAAACATTTTCCAGTGAACTGGAACTTCATTTTAAAAGAAAACTTATCCTACATTTTATTGGCCTGTTGTTAAAAAATTGAATTATATTCAATTTAACTTTGAAGATTACCCTCCTGAAGTAGACAGTATTTCTGTTTAGAACTATCCACGATCACTCACGGGTAATTTTGCAGCGCCATCTAGTGCAGGTTTAAACCCCAATTGCATATGACCAGGTTCCTGTTTCATAGCACCTGGTGTTAGGGCGGTATAGTTTCAGACGGGTATACCGGAC
Source organism: Aspidiotus destructor (assembly GCA_035079395.1). Classification (NCBI taxonomy): domain Eukaryota; kingdom Metazoa; phylum Arthropoda; class Insecta; order Hemiptera; family Diaspididae; genus Aspidiotus; species Aspidiotus destructor. The sequence continues at coordinate 59,603,983 of JAVHKZ010000002.1, read as the reverse complement.
CGCCATATTGGACCTAAGTTGACTGGCGGAGAGTCTGAACGACACCACAATAATGCGTGGAGCAACGAGCATCTCCCTTTGTGCACGTCGTTCCGCGCAATGTTGTGGCGTCGTTCATACCTTCCGCTAGTCATTCTAAGGTCCAAAATGACGGTCCGCGGTTTACCCGTGTGAAATTATACTGCCCTACAGGTGTACCATGTTGACTGTTACTGTAAAACGGTCGAACATCTTATTTCATAATTATGATGAGTGATGACAAACACTGGCCTACCAATCCATGCACTTTGTAAAAATTTCCGGCCAATCAGATCAATCCTGGTAATCCGTCAGGACCTCCTCAGACGCTGGCGCCTGGGTTACCAGAAAACAGTATTCTGATTGTACAGGAAAATACGCGAACACCTTTCTGCTTTTATAGTACAGACGCGCGAACACAAACCTGGGCCAGTTATGGCTCATTTAGCCAGAATCTGTAAAAACTGGAAACTTATTGTTACCAAATTATACGAGAATGGGGTCAGTTTTTTATGGATACAATCAAGCGATATTTTGATATCGATACTTATCCTAGGAAAAACTAAACAATTTTTTTTACGCAGGATTTTCTGTAAGAAAATGGCAGTTGTATTGTATTGTATGGTGTTTTTGATTACTGAGGCACGTAACAGATCTGTTACGTGCCTCAGTAATCAAAAACACCATACAATATTATGGCTCGTATTAGCTACCTATGAAGAGTCTATCCACATTAGAAAAAGGCAGTCTTGGTCTTGGGAATAACGAATAAATTAGAACATTGATATATGTAAATACCAAGAGGAGACTTTGAGCTTTCTATCAAGCCATAGACCAGCTGCCTACGTTCTACTGTAATTTGGCGAGAAAATTCAAAATGTGACTGAAAATAATGACAAAATGTTATCAGTTGCGGACGTATCTGGAAAAAGGACATTTATTTCATGAGATGTATGATGAACGGACGCTCTTCCTCCAGATACATCCACAACTGATAATATTTTATCATTATTCTCAGTTACATTTTGATTTTTGAATTTTTTCGCCAAGTACGAAACGTAGCTGTAGGCAGCTGGTTTATGGCTTGAAAGAAAGCTCAAAGTCTCCTCTTGGTATTTACGCATATCAATGTTCAAATTTATTCGTTATTCCGAAGATAATTATCTTTTCCTAATACGTGCTACAAAAGCGCGCTCTTTCTCAATTGAAAAGCGTTGGGAAAACTGGTGATTGCCCTACTGTGCGTTACGCTATAAGCGTGCTACGGAACAGTGGGGAAAATCGCTCATTTCTTCACTGTTTCATCTCATTTCTTCACTACCTCTAATTTCATTTCTTCACTGTTTGTATATTAGTCGTTTTAATTCGCAATAATCTTTTTGGAAAATGCGCTTTCTCGCACTTATTAGAAAAAATAGCGTTCTATACACATTGGAAAAGTAAGCGCTTGCGACTCGTTGCGATTACAGCACTCGCCAAGGCTCGTGTTGCAACAGTCGCAACTCTTCGGCAATCGCTTACTTTTCCAACTTGTATAGAAATCTACTATAAAAATGAGTACTGCCTTCTCTTTAAGGAAAATCCTATGTAATAGTATGTTACACAACAAGCGGTAGCGGTGAAAACGAGTGTTTTCACGAGGAGTTCCAGCGCAGCCGTGTATCACACAAGCGTAGCGAGTGTGATTGGCGCACTGGAACTCCTTGTGCAAACGCAAGTCTTCATCGCTTGTTTTGTATCATATTTTTTGTAACATTAACGGTGAAAATGCAATTCACCACTGAAAACTTTGCTGTGTGTGTGACTGTGTGCAGGTCGAGACTCGAGACGCATGCAAATAGAATTGATTTTAATTACACGCAAGATACATTTTATGCCACTCTACATGGTTGCACTGAAGTAGAGTTCACGCAAGTTCATTGTATGCAACGTATCCTTGTTCATTGGACCTTTGTTTTCCCCACTTTGGTTCTCACCATTAGTGTTATGAAAGAAAAATTGTTTACTTCGTCCTAGGAAGTATGGAGATCAAAATATCGCTTGATTGTATCAATAAATGACTTGCCCAATTGTAAGAACAGTTGTACAGAACTGCAAACTGTTGTGATCCTTTATACTTGTTCTATCCTGACGTTACAAAAGCAACTGAGCTATAGGTATATCAATAAATGAAATCTTCTTAAATTATAGTTGATTTTTGCTGAGCAGAGTACCGTATCTTTCATCAGTTCAGAGATACCTACGCTGTTCTGTGGGTTCTTGGTATGAGGAACTTGATACCGCGGTGTTTATCAAATTCATGGGACATTCTTCAAAAAAATTTTTTGATAATTGGTGAATATATTTCATGAAAAGCTTCCCTTAAAATAGCAAGCTGGTAAGGGATTAGTGTTCTAGTGTTTCTTATTGTTTTCACAGAGTTCATCCAAAATTTTACTTTCATTGTATCACTATTTTGAATGCGTGAGTTTTCCTCAACCAATAAATACACTTATTGATTATTTTTGGTTGAATAGGTTGTTAATATTGAAGTTTAACAACATTGGACAAAGTAATTAATGTAAAAAAAAACTTCATTGCACTTTTCTTGTACCTACGTAAGAACCATTATTTTCTGCAAATTACCAGTACAAAAATTTTATCCTGTAAGTATTTTCTTGTTGATGCAACAAGATGTTTTACGTAGTCTGTTCCACAAGAGATTGTCTTGTAAGTATAAAATATCATAGCCATGTTTTCAGGAGAAGAGGGAATAAAGACATTTACGCTGCGGACCAATGGTAGCGAGGGAAATAACGCGTCTCAGTCTGAGTTATGTGATGGTGTCCTCAGGTATAATAAGGCAATCTCTTGCGGAATAGACTACACAATATTTACAAAGGATTGAAAAGTCCGACTTTTTGTTTTCACTTGTGCTGATAGTTTCTCCTCTTTATTGGTATTGTAATGGTACTGTAATCATACAAAACGTTTGAATTTTGATTCAGAGTCATCTATTTCACAGATGGAAACATTGAAGTTCTCAACGCTGCCCGAAGCCAATGAAGACTATTTCATAAAAAAGGAAAGATTGGAATTGGATCTGATTGAGAGTGGACCATTCCTTTTACAGCTATGTGCTAATCGGCTGGAAAATATTTTGCTCAATCCAAAAGAAAATGTTGCAATCAAAAATCTTAAAAAAGCAGTTGCAGCACTTTTTCAAGTTGGTATATGAATTTTATATTTAAATTTTTCCTTGCTTGCACAGCACTTGCATATTTTAATATGATATGTTTATTCATGTCAATCTTCTTTTCCCTTCTTCCCTATCTATGTGTCTCAGAGTAATTGTTTGTACTTTTCTTCTCTGTGGTATGACATATTGGGTAATCAGAGAGTCAAACGCCTGTACTTCCACATCTAATAGAACAAATGTAAGCGCACTCAAGTCTATTTGAAGAAGTAATTTTGTAATTTTACCAAATTTTTGCAGAAAAGCAAGCGCTACACCAGTCACAATTGTGGAAGAAGGAGGGGGAAATTAATTTTCTCAACGTTTCATGGGTTGTAGATCATTACTAAGTCATAAAAAAAATTTCAGATTCCTATTTCTTTATTAGAAGAGCAGAAGGCGTTTTTTTGTCCCCAATGTTCTCACCCTGTACTCAATATTACTGAGTGAAATTCGCACAAAATATAAAATATTGAACCAATGAAGAACCTTTAAGCATCCAATTGTCGATTACTGATACATGGAAGCTGTAATTAAGCTTTCAAGAAGACTTGCATGTGTGTCTATGTGTGAGTGTTCTGTGCACGCATCGACTATTGTAAAAAATCCGTATGACCGGCTAAGAAACGTTCTTTGCATTATGTGTTACTTGATTCAACTTGCGTTCTGCGCTGCTTCTTGATACCCAGCTAGGCGGTGTTCGGTTATCTGCAGACTGCCTCCTTTGCTCTACAGCACGTGCTGTACACTATGACTAGATTGTAATTTGCTCTACTCTATGTCGAGGGTGATTCTCATTCTCACATCATCCCCTCGGATTCCTCTGTAGTTACATCTTAGTATTTCTCCAGCCAGTGTATTGTGTTTGATTTCGCAGAGTCGCATCATAATATGTATTAATTTCAGTTTGTTGGCAGATCAAAATAATGTATTATTCTATCTATATGGTTCTATTGTTTTATGATTCTCATAAATATGGTGGGCAAATGTGAAATATTTCCTTACATGAGTGAACTTTGTAACTTGTCCAAACGACGGGACTACAGCTTGTACATACCTATTTATGTTTTTTTTTTTTTTTTTTTTTCCTCTCTGAAAGATGAACAGCAATGGCTGAATCATCAGGCTTATTTTTGGTGACAGCTAAAGACGTTTTTCAAGTTTTCTCCCAGTTATTCTAATGTAAACGGCCTGGCAGTCACTGCATTTTAACCTGGATGCACTCCGCATGTACCTATGTAATCATCTTTGAGAGGATTAGGATCTTTGAGGACAACTTGGTGAAAAAAATTCAAAATTTTTCTGAAACCCTCTAAAATGGTTGTTTCCTATGGTTATTACTGGCTTTGTTACTATCTACTTAGACTAGGTAATTTTTCAAACAGAGGGAATGATGAAAGAAAGTTCCTGTTATAATATTGTATTGTATACAATTCTTGCTTCAAGGTGAATCATTTATGAAATTCTCGAAACATTTTTTTGCGATTATTTTCAGTTTCAATTTACGCCTATGAAGATTGAAGAAACAGATATTTGTGGTACATGCCAGGTGACGTACAGAAAAGTACATACTTCTTCTATTTCAAAAGAGAAAGAAAGCTGTGAAGTACATCCACCCATTGAAAAAACTCACAAATGGAAAGAAGTAAGTTTGATGCATCCAGCACAAATATTATTCATGAACAATTTCTATCAGATGTATTCGAATCAAATATTAAATGAGAAAGCAAGGCGTCTGCGAGCATAATTTTCATTGGAACGAGTTGAAATTCATGCAATCGAGGAATGTAAAGAATTGAACAAAGAACTGCGCTTGAGAATGTTAGTGCCTACCGCATTGTGTCAACGGACGCTCTTTGCATATTAGCACGGATATCGCCAATTGATTTGCTGGCAAAAGAGCTAGCAAAAAGTGTTCGAGGCAAAGAAGAAGACAAGGATCATGCGACAAGCCTGACGGGTCAAGCAGGAGGTAGGCCAGGCGCTCCTTGCTTGCCAAGTGAAAAGAGTGGCTCGTCTTGACAGGAAAGGGCGAGTGGAACCGTGTGCTAATACATGATCTTGACAAGTCGATGGACCAAGACCACGGCCAGCTAAACTTCCATCTCATTCTCACACAAATGATGAGCGGCCATGGGTGTTTCAACAAGTGCCTTTACAAAAATTAAACATGTCGAGGGTATAACAGTATCCTCATGGGTACAATCCATCGTACTTTCAAAATTCCTCTTTTGATTTTTAGTGTAATTGTGCCGTATCCTATTAATACAAAACGTTACGTTCCTGTGCTCTCTTATCTAATGTTGAGGGTAGAGTAGGCTAGGACTCCCAGCCTTACACTCAAATTTTTTGGGTAGTCGAATAAATAAAGATTATGTTTCATGTCTCATAAGGAGGATTGGCCATGCCGTTGGAGAAAAATTTTCCTGGTGTTTTAAAAGCGGGTTGAAGGGGGTGGTGTAGCCATGAGGGGATTCGCCATAGGGTCTAGTATGAATCTAGTTTAGTGTTTAGAATATTTAAAGCTAATACCTTTCGGGGGGCTCACTCGCTCTGCTCGTTCGCTCCTTTTTTTGTTCTAGTATAAGTCTAGTTCAGAATACAAACCTCCTTTTGGAACAAGCCTATGGTATACAGGTGGGATACAGTATGCAGGATTCCTAGACCTAGTATGAAGCTAGTATAAGCCTAGTCTACCAGTAGTTTACTGCACTGATCAAAGAAAGATCGAGCACGCACGCACATTTTCAACAAAATTAAGGTACTTAGAGGGCTCGGAGATGAAGAAAGAAAAAAAAAAAAAAAACATACGTCCCAAGGTCATCTGCACGCACGCACGCACGCACACACACACAAATTTCCAAATGAGGGTAAGGTCCAGAGCAAAGATATGAAATATGTCAACAAGTTGAGCAATTGCCGTAATCACACTGTCAGGAGCAAGATGATGGACCACAGCACATCTTCTTCGTGTGTGAGGCGTGGAGATGTGAGTGGGATGGTAGATCCCTGTGGTGGCCTCATTGACAGACATTGCACAGTGCGTAGAACTCGAGGAAAAAATGGAGCCTGGCCATGCTTGAATGTAGTCCTCTGGACTACCGACGCAATGCCCCCAAGGGTGGACACCGGTGCTGGAGGTATGGTTTTGACATGTTTCATGTCTTTGCTCTGGCCTGACCCCATCCCATAATTCTGAAATTTGCGTCCGTACGTCCGTCCGCACAATTGTCTTCTGTATACTAGTATACAGTATACTATTATAGGTACAGTATACTAGAATTGTGCTGTTAAGGCTGAATAAACGGTATACAGTGAGGCCCCCTAATCTCATCAGCTTGAAATATACTAAAGTAGACTTTTACTAGACAAAGGAGCGGGACGAACGAGCGGAAATTCTACAGTAGACTTGCACTAGATTAAGAAGCGTACAAAACAAAATAAAATGAAATAAAAATGTTCTAAATTGCGTCCGCAGAGATAAACTTTGAGTACATGAAACATGATCTTCATTTATTTGGCTCTGGTAGAAAATTTCTTTTTTTGGGGATCGCACGCTCATACGCCTCCGTTTGTAACAGTGATTATTTACAAGAAAGAAAAAAAAGCAAACCCCACTTTATTTTCCTGTCTCTCTCTTTCTGAGGCCACCCATTCTAAGCCCGTGCATCCATGTCTTTATTATGAATTTTAAAAACCCTTTTCGCCATCCCTGTCGAAGAGCCCTGTAACAGCTTCTATTATCTTTGCCATAAATTCATTTTTACCTCTAAAGTAAAATATTTATGTGTAGGTACTATTGGATTTATTTTATCTAAGTATTCTGTTGTCAAGGGCCATGTCACGATGTCAAGGGGATCTTTTGGAATATGAAGTACGGCATCAAAGAATTGGAAAGAGAGCTCACGAACGACAGGCCCTTGCAGGGACGTAAGGGACGTAGAAGTTTATCTTTCCAGTAGCGTAGAGGAGTGCAGTCTTGCACTGAGTACAGTCTATACATCGATGTATCAGCAGCAACGCCGTGTCCCTCCAAACTTCATGTCCAGTTTTTTTTTCCCCCCTGTAGGTGGTTACTCTCTGCATATAGTCGTACATAATAGGTACTTGAAATCGTTGTGATGAAGAAATTTACTTATAGGAATAAATCCTTTTGTGTCTAAGAAGAGAAAAGTAGAGAAGTTATATTCATTTTTCCGATGCTTACTTATTCAGCACTGTTATTAAACGGAAACCAAAAATTATTTTGTAATTGATATTTACGTTCTTCATCCCCGTTGTATTTGCATTCTATTACACAGATTTTTCCCCTGTTGGAAGCTTCCAAACGACGAGTTGTGTATTTATTGGATGAAAATGATCCGTCGCTGATAATAAAGGCTACTGCACACGACAATATCAACTTTTCTTCTGGTCTGAGAGATGATATGCGATCCTCTATTTCTTCATCGCTCAATGTGGTTCTTACTGGTGAGTTCTTTTGCTGGAAAAAGAAGAAAATGAAAGCATATAATATGGTTTATGTTTATTACACGTATAAAAAATCAGCATAGGTAACGTGAAGTACGGACCTTTCATCCTTTCTTGACTTGATGCAATATTCTGTAGAGTACCTAAAACATAATTCCCATTTCTTTACTTCAATTTAATGAATTCAAAATTATCGCAGTATTTTATGATATGTGCCTACAATGTCTAATTTGTGATTTTGAGTGGGGCGTGGGAGATACCTACTAGAATCGACCTCGCACAGTTCTGTGATTTGTGTCGAGAACTTTTGTTTCACATAAATGTTTACTCATTAAAACTCACCTCAATAAACAATAATTTTTCTTCTTCGGGAAGCACGTACTTGGGAAAAAGAACCCATATTTCCTCTATTTGAAGACCTACGTGACTCTCTCGAATTTCATCTGAATAGGTAGCCCTTTCTAACTTATCTAAAACCCTAAAGACCTTGTTAGAGAGCAAATTAACGAGGCTTTATCCAAGGCCTCGTACTTCTTCCCAGGACCTGAACTGGGAACTATTTATGCCGAGAGTATGAGGTTGAAAAGTCCCATATTGTAAATGTTACAAACGTTGAAATTTAAAAATGAAACGAGTGAAAATTTATCCGAAAACTCTGATTTTCAATTACTTAAATCCAACCAGGTTTTGGAGGATGAGCTCGGTACGCGTCAAAAAGTCATAGCGTACCTCAGTCTGTTAGATTGAACAAATTTTTATCAATATTCTAGCAATATAGAGAGAATGGTGGAGGCTGAACATGCTTGCTTCTATCTATTCCTTCATTTTTGTGAATTACGTTGTAGAGAAAGTCTACAACTGAGACAATAATTATGAACAATAACTAGAAAATATAAATATTTATGTACATACGTACTCTTTAAGGTAAAGCATACGAAGGTACGTAAATGAAAAACTCGAGCAAAAAATTTCGATCATCTCGTCGGCATCCAAACCCGAGACCTTATGGCTATTTACAGTACACATGTTTCGTGGGTGAGTCTTTACACAACAAGTACATACGTTTGCGAAACGAGCGCAGCGAGTGAAGTAATGTATGTACGAGTTGTGTAAAGACACCTACGAAACCAGTAAGTACTGTACAATGCTTTTCAACACAAATGAAAAAAAGAACAAAAAAAAAAAACCGAAGTATAAGTTCTTGGGCATGCGTGAGTTCAAACCGTGTTGTAAAGACCAAAAACCGTGTTGTAAAGAGAGACCTTCGCTTTGCTTTTTCGCAACGGTTTGTAGTGTCGCTGAAAAGCGCCACCTACGCCACAGAAATTTGTTTTGTAAAGACCTACTTACGACGCATGCGTGTTGAAAATATGCTTTTCAGACGGACGACTGCCTGACCGCTGAGCTACTACGCCAGGGTGATCAAATCTTTCGCAAATTTTTCTTCCAAATACCAACGACGAAAACTTGTACGTCACTACCCACAACAACGACGAGTCGAATCCTAATGGCGCATTTACCCTGAGTGTTTGAACATTTTTCAACAATGTTGCGCCGATCCAATTCCATTTGGTTTTATGCGGGGAATGTTGTGTTGTGTTGTTGTGTTGCGCTGCGCTGCGTTGAAAAATGTTCAAACTTTCAGTGTAAATGCGCCTTAAGCCGGGAATACACTTGAAGCAAATTAACCCGAGGCCGAACTCGGCAGCCTCGATTTGCCTCGTTCGGCCTCGGATTGCCTCGCTTCTCATCAAGTGCGTGCGTTTTATTATCCGCCGCATGAGGCAGCACGAGGCAACACAAAGGCATGTTCGCAGTTGCCTCACTTTGATGGACCGACAACGGTCGGATCGCGTCCGCACGACGCACGAGGCAAGCTGAGGCACGCTGAGGCATTCGGTGCGTCGTCCTAATTTACCGAACATTGGCCAAACGAGGCTGCCTCGTTCGGCCTCGCGTTGCCTCTGCCTCAAGTGTATTCCCGGCTTTAATGAGATGATCAAAACTTTTTGCCCGAGTTTTTCATTTACCAACAAGCCCACACCTCTAATATTACCCCATGCACGTAAGTAATGCGTCTTTAGTTTTTAGAGCATACAAATCAAATATTTGTTAGGTATCACATTAACTAGGCATTGCATTGCATTGTGTAGTAATTGTTGGATGTGTAAAATTGAACCATTTATATTAATACGTAGAATGTGTCATCAGTGCAAGCAGCCTAAAATTATCAACGCACTGTGTCGAAATATTGTCATTATTTAAAGGTGAATGAGGTAGATGGGGGGGGGGAGGGTATTCATTGCAACATAACGAGGTGTGATGGTATTTTAAATTGATGGATGGCACATGCTGCACTCTTCACTCACAAACAGCATTTTGTGTCGCATTTCTTCATACACGCTCAGCGGGGGAAAAAAAAAAAAAAAAAAACATAATCATTTCCTACCGCTGCCGCCGAGGCTCCAGAACACGTAATAGTATATTACTATACATGTGGGTAAAGTGAGCGTTTACCCAACGAGGCAAAAATTGCGATCCGAGCCGGAGGCGAGTAGAGCAATTTGCCGAGTTGGTGAACGTTCACGATACCCACATGTATTGTAAGATATTTTTTTCTATAAATGATGTTAAAAGTAACAAACACGCAAAAGTTATTGGCTGATTCATTTTTCTTTCACACTTTTAATTTTTCTTTCACGCTAATCCTCGAACGTGATTGGCTAATTCGTTTTTCTTTCACGCTAATCTCGGTGTGGGTAAAACTAGTATTTTGACCGCACCTATAGATGCAGTCAAAACGCCGTTTTAACATCATGTATAGAAAAAACTTCTTTTTATAATACATGCAGCGAAAGTGCCGCGTATTGTGTTTGTTTTTTGAAGCGAAAATTGCCGTTATCAGAACCGTGGCGAAAGTGTTTTACCCGTAGCGAAAATCGCGTCAGTGGTGCCATTTAAACAATAATTGGACATTAAAACTATAACAAATTCTACTTTTGAGAGTCTAATTTTGCTTCATGTATTATAAAAAGTACTGTTTGTAATTCGTGTCGAAAAACAATATTGTAACTCATCGCTCACTATCCATACTTTGCTCGTTCCAATATTGCTTGTTTTCGCCACTCGATACAAAATGTACTATTTCAGTCGGTACATCCTCGAATTTTAAAAACGTTTTTTATAATACATGAGGCGAAAGTGCTTCTTAAAGGTTCATCGCTATTGTCTAAAATCTCCAAGAAAAATCGACAATAAAGTTAAATTCTCTACTTTTCATGTTTCTCGCAGATATTGTATGCAATCACTAGTTATTGTGAACAAAGCCTTATTGTGAACAAAGCCTAATTGTAAACAGTCCCTGCACCAAATACACTATTTTGGAATTAAAAATAAAAAATTTGGAGTACCTACACAATTGAGAACAAAAACTTGTAAACTTGAGCCCGTGAATGGTGTTCGGCCTTCCTCAGCCTCGTCCGTGCACTCCGCGCGCCGCTCATATGCCTCTCTATGATGTAGGTAGTTTGTTCCGCAGAAGTTGTATTATATCATCATTCCACCTAGATACAGAGTTACCGTACATATTTGTTTTTCTTCCCCTGATACACCAATATTCAATTTTGTACGCCCATCAATCCGTATTCACCACTTATTGAATCGTTCTCCTCGTTCTTATAATTTTCTCTCTTCTTTCTTTCTTTCTTTCTTTCTTTCTTGTATTTCTTAGCGGGCAACCCGCCACCTCTTTTGTTAAGGAACATTCTCTCCAATTTCGATGACGTTATCACTTTTGGGGAAATGTCCCGAGACTTGAAATATTTTCGACCTCCAAGCTATACTTGAAAATATTTCATCGTGTATGTACTGAGGTATAGTGCTGATAATGCAGGTTGCTAAACATACCTATTAATATTTACTTTTACATGGCTGGAACTTTCCTCACAACAAATTACTCTTCCAGATGACAAACTCGCTTTTTCTAAACCTCGCGTTTTTTGTCCACCTAGACATCACAAAACACTTTCCGTCTGTTTTGTACATCTTAAAGACCTGATACATCTGCTCACTTGTACATAATAGAAAACAAATGTGATGTGTCACGGGAAACCCAGGCATAAGTCGCGCAAAACAAAATTGACTTCAAATTTTAACCAAACGACTCGAAAATGAGTGGAGAATCATAATTGGACGAGAACTGAAAAAATAAAAATTTTCCGACTTATGCCTGGGTTTCCCATGACACATCACAAATATAGGAGAAGCTGTTTTCCACGAGCCTAGGAAGCTTGCAGCGGATCCACCGCTGCCATTATTTTTTGTAAAATTTTCAATGGCCCCTATATCACTTTGTCTTTTCTTTTCTCTTTTTTGGATTTTAGGTTTTGTAAATTCAACCATTGCTGATGTAGGATTCGTTCAGTCACTTGATGAAGCTGTCCAGAAAGTTATTGACAAGTTTAAAATTACTCTTGAGGAAGATACTTTACACTTGACCCTCGAGACAGTGGAGGCAGTTCATAGTTCAGTGAGTAAGATTTTGTTTTTACAATTTACTTGTTTAAACTTAATTTCAAGTGCTGATAAATTCAAACTTTATCATTTGAAATACGTAGGTATATAAGAGTGACCCTACTCATTTGAGTAGGTACGTCTACTGTTGAGTAAGTTATTTTATGATAATGTGCGTCGGTGGAAACCCGCTTTCAGTGTGATACGCTTATTTCTTACAGAATGAATTTTTCAACAAGCATGCGTTGTAAGTAGGTCTTTATAAAACAAATTTCTGTGGCGTAGGTGGCGCTTTTCTGCGACACTACAAACTGTTGCGAAAAAGTGAAGCGAGGGTCTTTACACAACGGTTTGAACTCACGCGTGCCCAAGAACTTGAATTTTGTTTTTTTTTTTTTGTTCTTCTTTTCATTTGTATTGAAAAGTCTTGTACAGTACGCGTTTTGTAGGTGAGTCTTACAACTCGTACATGCATATTTACTCCACTCGCTTCGCTTGTTCCGCAAACCTACTGTACTCCACTCGCTTTAATTGCTCGTTCCGCAAATGTACTCTACTTCACTCGCTTTGCTCATTCCGCAAATGTACTCAACTTCACTCGCTTTGCTTGTTCCGCAAACGTTATGTACTCGTTGTGTAAAGACTCACCTACAAAACATGTACTGTAAATAACCATTTACTCTTCATATGACTACCAAATTACACTTCCCTTTTTGATGTGGGAAGGGGTAATCAACGCATGTGAGTAATAGTGGAAGGGGTGATCAGTTGACATGAGTATTAGTGCGCATCCTGTTTTATCAATGACTGATTCCATCAATGTGTAATTTTTTGTGAGAGATTATAATATTTCAAATTCTGAACACCTAAAACTACTATATTGTGAAAATTGTTCAATGCCGGTCAGTGGCAGGTTAACTAATTTCTCCTGCTCTACATTGGATGTGATTTGCAGCTTACCAGGTAGAGAAGGAAAAAAATCTTCATTTTACTTGCAATTAAACTTTATTACCTATCTTTTTGAGTGCAGTAAAAATCGCAAATCACGATACCGCTTTTAGCAATTTACCGTTTACAGCAAAAAAAAAAAAAAAAAAAAAAATGGCAAGTCCTGGCTGCAAAGGTTAGACAATATATTGTATACATACAACGCTACAAGGGACCGAAGTGAGCGATATCTGAACGAGCGCTTTGGCGACACAAGCCGTGGCAAGGGTTGCCATGCAGCATGCAGCGCAAGTTTGTACGCGTAGCGTAGGTAGTCTACTTCCTTCTTGTATAGCGTTCGGTTCACACAAGCAATGCTTTGTCGCGGATTATACGCGACTATACACAACAAGATAACCAACTTTGTTAGTTCCAACCTTAGGTTCCAAGGTTCCAATGTTCCACCGCACACCAGCACAGCGACACAGACTTTTTAGACTAAATTAACATTGCGCTTGTAGACATTTTTCAGTTTTTATCAGAAGAAACACGTAAAGGGTTTCCGAGATAATTGATGAATACTGAAAAATGTCCATACGCCTTTGACTATACAGTACTTTGTATGGACTGATTCAACGAACGCGTTCCGCAAAGCCAACATTGTGCGGCGAGAGGGGAAACTTGTGGCTAAAAGTGTTACAGCGTGCATAATCCAGTTCCTTGGTCTGTATGTTCGTTCCGTAAGACGCCTGAACGACGCAACCCGCAGCACTTTTAGCCACGGATTCCCTTTACTTCTCCACCATACATGTCGTCTTCATTTTACCCACCCGCAGACGCCTTGAAAATCAGTCCATACAAAGTACTGTAATATAGTCAAAGCCATACGCGCATTTAGCCCTGCAACACAGTAGGTAACGTTATCTCTCGGCCCGTAAATTAGCTCAACAAAAATCAGGTGCCGGATTTTAATACAGCGCATATGGAGAGTTGGCTATCTGGTCTCTTCTAGGTATCTATATGCGACAATGCATCATTCCCTGGAGAAAATCTGACGCGTGTTTATTCCTTAGACTATTTAATGGTCTAAGGTTTATTATTTGCGGCCTACTCAATACAAGGCCGTAATGTAGAAAATGACAACAGCAGCGCGCAGTGGATTCTCATCAGTTATGTTTTGAGGCGGTTCACGTTCATTGGTGCGCGGTGTAACCACAGTGACACTGTACCGCACTTTGTCGGCCCCTATCTAATTTTTAACCGATGATAACATCTCTTGTACTACACCAATTTAACCAAAATGGGTCTTGGAAAATAGAAAATTGTTTGCTCTTCAAGTTATATTCTCTTCATTTTTCCCGAAAACATCGTTTTATTTGCGTACAAATCAAAATTTTTGTTTTCTCCCACAAGCCTATGTGTAAATCTGCATCTACTTTTTTTCAAGTGCGACGTTGTGACGTTGCTGCATCACGGCCTCGTATAAAGTAGGCCATGGTTTATTCCCTGTGAATAGAAAACGCAACTTTGCTCCCTACTACAATGCGCGTAGCCATGGCCGTCGCTAGTTTCAGGCTGGAATATTAAAGCTGGCAACGTCGCAGTGACGAAAAATATGGGCCGAGTTTTATACTCGCTCTTATGGAAAAATTGTTGAAATGGTTATTTACGTAACAGGAACTTGAAGCGCGCAATTATTGAAAATTTCTAGGGTAAAAATTCAATAAATAGCAAAAAATTTCATTTCTTTTATCCACACTGTCTGGTGTTATTGTACCCTACTTGTTGGGAATTATGCGTAAAAGGAGACAAAACCAAAATGATAAACTATAAAATTTAAATATATTTTCAAAAGACATAGGTACTGGCAATTGTAAGCGAACTATTTTCCTGTAAATAAAACGACTTGCTTTCAAAACAAAGCCAGCCAGCATCTACTCGTAGTATTCTACGCTTTTGTTTACAGTTGCAGGAAACAATTGAAATGAATCGTGAATTCTTACTCGAAAATAAGCTGGGAACTAGTGCCTCAGCAGCCGCATTTGTGAGAATACTAAAAATTGTTCAACAATCTACAAAAGAAGACATCATTCAAGTTTTAGAAGACAAACATAACGGTCCAGTACTGTGAGTACCTCGTTGCTCTATCCAATTTTTACTTCGGGTTTTTTGTATTGTTAGGCTATTTCATTTCATATCAAAGTGAGAAAGTGGTGTTACTCAAAATATTATTAATTAGGGGTACCTATAAAAAATTAATAAACTTGTAGAGCTAGTTAACTTTTGAAATTGTGGAATAAAATTGAAGAAAGTCGGACAAAAAGGAGGCGGATTGAGAGTACAGAAGCGGAAGATAAAAATAACGGGGAATAGGTATGAAAAAAAAAAAAAAAAAAAAAGGAACAAACGTTGAACCGACAAAATAGCAGTACCTATTTTATAATATTTAGCATTATTAAAATACTATGTTGAACAAGTATGAACCAGTATTAGAACGACAAAGTATCATAAAATTTAGGGTGAGTAGGCTAAATAAGAAAGCTTCAAAATAAATTGAATTTACCGAGAAAAAAAAAAGAAAGAAGTGATATAAATGTTGAGTCTATTGCACAAGTAGCGCGCTTTTGGCTTTTGCAGGTCTTCCCCTCTTCTATTTTTTGCTCAAAAGAAATATGCTTAGCTTTGGCGAGGGCAGTATACAGAGCTTCAGCCTGATCATTGAGCCTAATAAATGCTTACAAGTGGTGTATTTGAGAAAAAAGAGGCAGGAGCACGACAAATTATTGGCGCACTGACAATCGAGCTGAATTTTCCACGTCTTCTTCTCATTTTTGTCAAAATAATATGTATTCCACCTTCCTACCAAGCCGTCCCGTTCACAAAACGTGGCAGACGGGGTATCTTTTATTTCGCTTTTACATTTACTTGTTTCTGAGCACATTTAATACCTACATTTCAACATTACCTGCCGCGCGTCATCACTTCGCAAGAGCTTTTTATTCGATAGTGACCACTGGACTGTCTCTAATAAGTAGGAACGTGTACGTCTCAAAATGGTACGGTAAAACATCAATTGATGCAGGATCTCTGACGGAGGACCATTTTACCGACTTTTCCAATTGGAAAAATGAGGTATTACACCCGTAGCAAGGTGAACAAGGGGAGGGGGCAATGAATTTTCTCGACGTTTTAGAGGTCTTAGATCACAACTAGCATAAAAAAAAATTTCAGGTTTCCTTATATATATATATAGCCATATAGGCCTATATGTATAAGATTTGTTAGTCGGCAACCTAGATTAAAAGTGCACATGATATTCTGAATTTGAGGTTGTTCCATGATTTACACCGCACTCTATATGTTCAAGGTCCCAGTCCCAACTAAAATTTAGACACTCTCGGCACCAAGTATTAGGATCGTCTAATAATTTATCAACTTTTTCTACAAATTTTTCAAAATTATTCACCTTAAATATACGCGTGCAGAGATCAACTGTATATTCTAAACTACATCCACACTTTTCACAATTTTTATCGCACAAGCAGTACATATAAGTGGGATGTAAAAATTCAATTTCTCGACCATTATATCTGAGAAAATCTCTTTGGTAGGAAATTCTATGTATAGGGACTTTAATTCTCACATTTTCCAACTCAAGGGTACAGTAAGCTCCGCTATATTTTTTATCTTGAATTGTGTATATCACATGTTTTGGTAAATCACTGAAACAGATGACAGGTTTCACTTTGTCCATCATTCAGCTAAAACTCTGTTGTTAAGTGGATTATAAGTAACTTAGTTTTCTTATCTATAATCATTACACAATGTATAGTGAGATGCGAACTAATATTTTCCCGCCAATTAAAATGAATTTTTATATTTATCAACGAATCTTTAATAACGTTAGGTTGATGTGAACAGTCAATACCTAGCAATTATAGGATATTTAGTTAAAAATGTATTATAGTCTACCAATGGTTCAACTTTGTCTTCATTTTTGTTATAATATATGATGCTTTGAATTGGTTAAACATATGATACAGAGTTCCACATTTTAGTTCATTGTACTTTAAAGTTAAATGAGTTCGAGGATATAAAGTTGACTCAGTCAAGCATAATTGTATATTTTCAAGATTCGATAGATCAAATGAAGCGTTATCTATAAGTTTTTTATTCTCTCAATTGTCCTGGAATCCTAACAAAATATACTTTGTCTGTGAGTAAGCCACTGGGAAGTCCCATGTATATTCAATCCCTACAGGTGGAATAATACTTTGATAGAGCCACATTTGGTAGAGTAACGGGTAATTTGTGTTAGCTAGGATTTCTTGGGAAATCTTTGTGTCATACTCTAAAGATAATCTCACTTGAGGTATTCTCCAAATCATATCGTTCAATGTTACCTGAACTGAATAGTTTTCCACCAGTTGGAAACAATTATTAGGTTCTCGTCCTGTATTTCGAAAGAAAACTAATTTCTGAGGTATCTGGTAAAGAAAATTTTTGTGGTCCTCAAAAAATCCCATTACAATAGAAAGTGGAATAGAGACTAAAAAATAGCGTTTATTATTAAGAATATTTTTGTGAGAAGGGAAATTTATTTTCCAACCAGCGTTATTGTAACATGAATCCCGCTCAAATGAGACTCAACCTTTAATTAGAGTGGAATAACCAGGTTTACAAATTGTATCAATCTTTACATCACCAATGTAATAATCAATTCTATCGAACAAATGCAGGGGACCGTTATTCACAAAATGAACATCATCAAAATTCACTTCATCTACTGGTAGTACCTGTGTGGTATTATTTTCTCTAACAGTTCTCTTAATTGTGAGAAACCCATTGAGTAATAACAAGCTTTTAGATGGTTGGGTCATAATGTCTTCATTGAGAACATTAATTTGAAACTCAGAACCTGGGTTGTTGAAATTCTGACTAATAGGTGGTCTAAACTCGTAGTATTCAAAACTTTCAACAAGATTTTCCATTATTAATGATGGAACAAACTTGTTTCTCACTCCTATTTATACTAAACTTTTCAAATTGAACATTTTTTTATATATTTACAATCTTCATTTTCCACATCTATAACAAGAAAGCCGTAAGCTTCACTCCAGCACTTGTTACAAAATGTTTTAAATTGTTCAAAAGTCAAGTCAGTTATATACTCTATATAATTATACCGTATTTGTCTTAAATTGACCAAATCTTGTCGAAATAAAATCAAATAATTAAAATTTTCACGTATACCAGCACAGGCGAGGGCAAGGCTTAGGCCGTTTAACGGATGCCCAAAAAATATCGCGAATTCCGCCAATTCCTCTATCAGAACAGGCTGATATCTAAGTACACAATACCATATTTTTTGAAATATTGAAAACATTGAAAACGTTTTGGTGTGTACCTATCTAATTTCCTTTTCACATTTTCTCCACGCGTTCTCCCTACGCTCCGCCCCTCTTCTGCCTGCCCGAACAGGCACCCTAGTATCGCTTATGATACAAGAAGAAGGTGAAAATGTTTGGTAAAAAAATACACTTTGGAACCCAGATGAACTCCGCGGCCAATCGGTCCGCGCCCATTCGAACCCGTTCCATTTTTTTTTTATTATATAGAATGTTTAAATCTTTTGTGAATTTTTCTTTCGTTTGCTCAGTATAATTTTTTTATGCCCACAAAATTATTCTTATATTTCATTCTCTTTTATTTTCGTTGAATGATTATTAGTCGCTAATTACCTGTTTGTTTTCGTGATTTTGGACTTTTCATTTCGTGCGGAAAAATCATACCCCATATACTTACACCTGATTACAGCCACTTAGTATCTATTTAATTGAAATTAAAAAAATTAATTAATAAACAAATGCCTAACAAAGAAAACGAAAATTTAATTATGATGATAAGAAACCCTTTAATGAAGCACTAACAATCGAAATTGCTGCACGACTTACAACATGCGTTCATGACGAACTTAAAACACGAACGTGAGGGAACACAACAAAATACTTACTTAATAAAATAAAACTGCTGTGCGATAACTACCGGTACGTGCGACACCAATAAGTAATTTACATCTAAATCTAAATATATAAAGCAGAAAGTTTGTCTGTTTGTCTGTCTGTCTGTCCTTTTATAACTCGAGAACGGCTTCAACCATCGACTTGAAATTTTCGCCACATATTCAAGTCATTCAGGAATAAAATTTAAGCCATAAATGAGAATTTTAGCTTCCATAGAAAGAAAGTTCCTATTAAAAATTGTGTCCTCGCTGTAGGCATCACTTGAAGCGATGCGATTCAATTCATTGAAAAAGGTACCTGCATGCAACTGTCGACTGTATTTCTTTCCGCCTACGCTGACATCCCGTGTTCATCCTGTGTTCACAAGAACCGGATTGGGACGCTACCTGTTCAATTGTAACACGTTACAGGTGATCCTTTCTGTTTTCTTAACGTTAACGGAAGTACGGAAGTAGAATACTTTTCTGTCTTTGTTCATTATAATGGATCTCTATACCTATACTGTGATGTGTATGTTTGTACATCAGTCCATAGCTTTTGAACGCATTCGCCTACCAAGACGAAATTGGTTTTGAAAAACTTCTCACTATTCGAGTAAAGCATTTGAATGAATTTCGACGGTTCGGCTCTCTCAGGATGGAGAAATGGGCGAAAAAATTAAAAAAAAAAAAAACAAAAAAAAAAATGAGTATTATCAACGTAGTAAACCTGCTACTTACTGTACGCGGTGTTCCACCCCTTGAAACGCAAGATACCTTCAAAATCCAAATAGCTACAAATACAGATATCTACTCAACACAAGGCTGGCGGCGCCAACCGCTAGTACTGTATAATCGAGAGCTACCCTTTCCTTCTCATCACCTAAGCGTACCGTAATACCTACTACCGTACATTATAGATAGGCCTAGATACTGCTTGTCATAATTATGCCGTTTAATCTTTGAAAGTTTGCGTTTACTGATGTGGTTCAATCTAAATCATATTATTCATTTTCAGTAATCAATTGATGGATATATTAGGTGGCGCTCAAACAGCTTTCATTCATGAAGCAATTTTAGAAGTATACAATTTTGGAAAAATCCAATCCGCCGACTTTATTGAAAGATATTTGTGGGCCATATCCGTAACTGAACAACCCAATTTACAGTCTTTCAAAGGTAACTATCTACTCATTACATAGGCCTACCTAATATTTTCCAGTTGAATTGAATCTGTCATAAATGAGTCCCCACATTCCAAAAAGGCTTTAGTCCATTTTTTTTTTTTTAAATAGAGGCGCCTCTTTTCCCTTGCCAGTGTGAGCATGGCAGGTTTTTTTCATTCAAGTATCATGGTGTTATTTTTGTTTCATCTCGAGAATACTATTTAGAAATAATATATATGTTACGCCGAATCCATCAAATTGCCGATTTTATAAAATCGGCAACTGAAATATTGTGATTGTACCTATGTAAATCTACGGATAGTGTTTCTTCCTCTTCCAACTTTTTTTTACCAGTATTCTTCCCAATTGTATAATGATACAAAACTGAATCACCGTAATTAGGGTACGTCGTATTTCTTTCTCTTGTTCCCCAATCTTTTTTTTTTTTTTTTTCATCTTGATTGCATTCAATGACAATCTTTGAGAAAAGGGGTGCAATTCGGCCTGCCGCCCGGGGCGTACATGTCAGCAGGGCCGTGCCGAGCTATTCTGGCGCCCTGTGCAAAATTCAGGATGAGTGCCCCTGAAGACAAAACCACCCTATCCAGTGTACTTCGTAAATTATTTCAAGAAGTCCTGAATAAAAGACTCCTCTGGTTCTTGGAATCAAAGAACCCCCCCCCCCCCTCCTTTCCTATATGGCTCCAGAAAGGGACGCAGCTCTACTCAGGCCCTTTTTTACTTCCAATCCACAATAAACGAATCTTCACCTACTAAATCATCACTGTACTCAGTATTTTTCGACCTCCAGAAAGCCTTTTCTCGCGAGTATGGAGGTAATACATCGCAATAAAAACGTTATGATTACGGTCTTCGAGGTCACCTCCCTTCTATTTTACCTCACTAAATTCCGTTCATTTCACCCTCACGCAACGTCTCTTCGCAGATGACTACAACATTTCCATCCGCTCAACTAATCCTCTTCGAGCCCACAGACTCCTCCAAGAAACTCTTGACGCCATTACCACTTCGACAAGCACAAACAGTTTCCTTTTTTCATCGCAAACTTACTTCGTCATCTTCAAAAAAAGAAATCCTATTCCTACCCTTCCACCTTTTTCTTTACGAAATTTTCAAAGTCTCTCCCACAACGCCGCCAAAATTCTTGGTTTACATTTTGATCAAAAACTCACCTGGACTCATCAGTCACATCAAAATTCTCAAAGCTAAATGCACTGGTGCCTTAAATATATTGAAATTTATCTCTCACCCTTCCAAAGGCTGCAACAAGAAACTCCTTTTTCATCTCTACAAAAGTCTTATTCGCTCGCGACTAGATTATAAAGCACCGGTTTATAACTTGGCCAGTAAATAGGTCCTCTCCTTGCTAGACACCATTGAAACCTCCTCCCTGAGGATGGTCTTGGGAGCCTTCCAAACAAGTCCTAAACTTAGTTTACTCGCCGAAGCTGTCGAACCTCCTCTTCACTTTCGCCGACTCATTCTGACATCTATACAGCATCTTCACCATCCACGTAAGAAACCTGATTCAAGAATATTCAGATCACACTTTCAGTCTCAAGGATGGCTCGAAAACTGAAATCAAAACGGCTGACGCATATTCCATACACGGATCCATTGTTTCTCAAAGCATTCTGAACTCCCTTGTTGTGGCCAATTTCTCCTCGTCGCAGATTCACTTTCTTCACTTCACTCTCTTAATCCGAATAAAAAAAAATTCTCATAAACTTTGCAAAATTCTATGTAATTTTAGCGAAAATTTCCATTTTTTGGTACGTTTCTGGTGCCCCCCGGAGACTTGGCGCCCCGGCAACTTGCTCATGTCGCCATATGGTAGGCACGGCCTTGCATGTCAGAATCACGAGGGTTAATTGTTTTTTTTTTTTTCTTGACTTCGATAATGACGACGATCAACTTTTTCTGACTTTTTTCAAATTGAATTTTCCCATTTGTAACATGTTATTGTGATTATTTGCTTTACAAAATTTATTTCATGACCGGAATCTTTTCTATCATCATTTTCTAAGTTCTTAATATTGAACATAATCACTAGTCAACAGCCAAAAAATTGCTGGAACGAGAATAGGTGATTCTTGAAGTATTTTTCACGCTAAATTCAATGCCGTTTTCCGTTTTTCGCTAGCAGGTCTAGATTTCCTGTAATCGTTGCAACAACGCGCCGATTTTTGCAACAAACTGCCGCGCATCGTTGCGAACGTAACGCAGGTTCGCAAAATATGATACTGCTATCCTCGATGCGTTCCGCGACGATGCGCGGCAGTTTGTTGCAAAAATCGGCGCGTTGTTGCAACGATTACAGGAAATCTAGACCTGCTAGCGAAAAACGGAAAACGGCATTGAATTTAGCGTGAAAAATACTTCAAGAATCACCTATTCTCGTTCCAGCAATTTTTTGGCTGTTGACTAGTGTATTGTCGTGATTATTTGCTCTACAAAATTTATTTCATTTGTAGATACCTATTATCATTTCATCCTGGTCAATTAATAAAATTTTATCGTGATTAATTAACCTTAATTTGCTTCAGATGAGCTCACATGAACTGGTTTGCGCAAATATTCTCAACGTTTATCATTTAGGTAGGTATTTAAGATCAAGTAGAAATTTTGCCAATTTTATAAAATCGGCAATTTGACGGATTCTGCGTAACATAATACAGTAATATGTCGTAGGCAGAATGGAAAATCCGATATTTTACAAACTGCCTTAGGCTAAATGAAAAGAGCCGGCAAAATGGAATATTTTATTCAAATTTTTATTCAGCCTGATTATTTTTAGGCAGATTGTAAAGAGCCTATGCAGTGTTAGAATAATTAATGGAAAAAAGGGATAACAAGGAGGGACGCGCGCATTGTAAGTAAGTGTCAGGTGTACATGAATTTTATACAAAAAACTCACGGTTTCTTTGACGGAGTTAAATGAGGGGATGCAGGGAACCCGTTTTATGAGTTTTGCTGTTGGAAAATCCTTTGTCTGTTGGTCTGTTCAATGAAAAAATGCGCTAGAAAAACAATGTGTATTTTTCAGTTTTGAAGTACACTAATATCACTGGAATATCAATATGCTTAGCAATCTGTAATATCTTTAATATACGTATGTACCTCCATCTGTTTGATACAATAGTATGATTATGGCTATATAACTGGAATATTGATATGCCTAGCAATCTGTATTATCTTTAATATAAGCTTGAAGTCCTCCTTTATTACTGTATACTAGCTTCATACTTGTATAACTGGAATCTTTTAGCTATAGATGACAGGAGGGGGAGCTCAAAAATTTTTCAAGTCCCAAGGTCATAGGTGATTATGGCTGTATAACTTGAATATTGATATGCCTAGCAATTTGTATCATTTTTAGTATAATCGAGGACCCCTCCTTGTAGTATAGTAGCTTTATACTAGTATTTAATTAAATAAGAAAGGGCTTGGGGAAAAAAATGACCTTAAGGTAGAGGGAATAGGAAAGGGACTTGGAAAAATTTTGATCTCTGAGCAATAGTAATAAGAGGGGGAGGTCAAAAATTTTCCAAGTCCCAAGGTCATTAGGTATGTAAGGAAGTTGCCTCCTGGACGCCCGACGCCAGATGCTGGACACTTTTTCTGGAAAGACCCCCTGATAAAACAGGTTCCCTGTTAAAAGGACTCGAGAAGAATTTCAACTTTTGACCTTGTGACGTCACAATTCAATCATAGATTAGTAAACATTACATTAAACATTTTTCAAACATTTTTCAAAGGCTGGGAGCCTTGAAAGAATTTTGACTTCCAATCCTATGACGTCATGAAAATGGTCCATGTTGAACTTGGGCAGAAATAGTCTAAGTTCTTCTTTTATTATACAGCTCAATGGTGGGATATGACACCATGGGCCAGTAAAATTTTTCCAAGTCCGGAAGATTTGAAAAAATTTTGACTTTCGACCCTTTGACGTCATGATCTTGTGACGATACGAGAGTACAAAGCAGCGCAGGATACCACCCACTCCAGCGTGCAGACCGCCATTATATACCTAGATTCAATGAATATGACGTGTAAAACAGATCAGCCTGTGGTTGTGTCACTCTGTTGCAGCCGTGAAAAGGATGGAACAAAAAGCAATTTTGAATGAGATAAGGGAGTATCCTATCTACCTCACTGACCTCCGCAGCCAGAAAATCAAAAGTTTGCTAAGCGTCAGATGTAACACTAACTACGGGCTAGATGTGGGTCCCTGACTAGCTCGAGTCTAAGAACACAGAGTTAGAGACTGCTCAGCCCAGGGAAGTCAAGAAAGAATTCTATATAGAGTTCACTCCAAAGCCGAGACCATTAGATGAGGGAAAAGACAATAACCTCGTCCTCACCTACTCCTCCCCAGGTTGAAGTGGATCCGAACTCAGCCTCATGGCTCACTCCCCCTCCCCCCCCCCTCCTCTGCAGATGGAAAACTAAATTACGCCATCATATTTTACAGGCCAAGGATGTCGAGAAAAGTTCCCGTTGGCGCAAGGGCTCTCGCGTGTCGAGATACGTTACTTCCCTGCTATTGAATAATTGTTCAAGAAATACTTTATAGCTAGTCCAGGAAAACTATTCAAGTAACAACGCCGACACCGAAGTAATTGGGACGATTGAAGGTAACGCACCCGATCGCTGAGGTCCGCCACAGCCTTGGTACCACCAATATGGATGGAGCAAAATCGACAAGAGCCCCAACAAGATATCCCGGCTCGAAAATCGTAAATATTAAACGAGAATAAATTTTTGTCGATAGATAAGAGAAATAAACAGACTCTGCAACGTATCGATGCATCACCACAATTTGATGACGTCATAAGTCAGTGAAATGTTTACAAGTCCGACTGACTTGGAAGAATTTCAACTTTCGAGTCACGTTATACAGGATAGGAGAGGGACCTTTGCAAAATTTTCACTTCCAACCCTGTGACGTCACGATTTTATGACGTCACAGGTCACTAAAACCTTTCCAGATTACTCAAGGTGCTATTCTAGCGCTCCATGTAACAATAAGGGACACCATGTTCCCTTTTCCTTTTTTTTAAATCAATACTTTGCAGGGATGGAAAGCGAATCGTCATTGGCTTAAACTTAGCTTTGGACTAACATGTTTTTCAAAATTTTTGATTAGCTTAGCTTGAGCTGTTTCAAGGTGGAATCAATCAGCTATAAACCGCCGCGAAGCGATTAGCTTTGAGCTTCGTTCGCAGCCCAAAATGTGTCAGAATTTTTTGAAAATGAAAGAAAAAAAAAAAAAAAAAAAGCTTGTCAAACCTCATATTTAAACAATTCAAAATTCAATCAAAATTTCGCAAAAATTTCGGTAAATCAAAAACAACTTGACAACTTATCAGCAATGGCTTTGAACTAGCTTTGAGCTTAATGGTTAATGGTCACCCATTGACTGACTTATGAGCTGACTTACAAGCTCAATAAACAGCAGCTTCCGCTGCTGCTGCTTCAGCTCATATCGACTTGAACTTACCATCCCTGATACTTTGACTCTGGTTTACCAACAACGAACGTATGAATCAAATTTTTCTACCTCTTTTTCCATTTAGCCTAACACTGCACTGCACTGCACTGCGTAGGCTCTTTACAATCTGCTTAAAAATAATCAGGCTGAATAAAAATTTGAATAAAGTTTTACATTTCGCCGCCGCCGGCTCTTTTCATTTAGCTTACGGCAGTGTTTGTAAAATGTCGGATTTTCCATTCTGCCTACGACATATACCTAGATATCAACTCATAAGAAATGAAATAAATATATATCCCTAATTCATTCGTTTAACTCTCCATATGGGCCATCAAGTATCGGCAACCGCCTCACTTGAGACATTTTTGAGTTTTCCTCTGAATATCTATAATTATGTGTGTAAGAATAATCCTCGCGAACTCTCGTCACTCTTGTAGGTATATTCTTTTGCTCTCTCTTCAATTATTAGATCATCTTGTAGTTCGAATTCTGATTTAAAAAGAGGATGACTCGTTTGATTCGTCGAGACGCCGACTGCTCTCATAGATTTGTTCATTATACGCTTTTCGTTGTTTGCCGTACGTGCACTTCTGTGGCTTTATTTTGCTCTTTCGCTTTTACATTTCGTCGTATGAAATGACTTGGTTTAAGAATTTGTGTTTACTTTTATTTCGATCGAAATTGAAGAAATTGCCTTGTTGTTGTTGCCGCCATCTAGCGCCTCCTCAAAGAGACCTTGTTTTAGAGCTTGGAAAGGAAGCGTACCTAGGTACAACTTGTGCCTTTGTTGCAATCGGCTTCGCTTCGTTTTGCAAACATTGCACTCGATTATCGCTCACTTCCAAAACTATATAGTTTTTACAGTTGAAGGTTATATTTTACGGCAGATACTTACACTCTTACAATCCTGTCTTGCTCATGCTATATTTTATTGTAACTTTGAATGGTCGCCTCTACAGCTGTTAGTATTATCATTGCATATTTGTTGCTGTAAATTACAATTTCCTTATTTTTATTATGTTTTAGATTTCATTCGACTTTATGATGAAAAATTTGAAAATGAAAAGTTGAAAGAAACTGTACTATTGACGATTGCAGCCATTGCTGATAAGTTATCAGAAAAAGCAAGTAGAATACGTCTACTCTTATCTAATATATAAGACTTTTCCTTAAAAATCGTTTGCCCATTATTTCTCTTTTCATTTATTTATTTTTTATTTTTTTCACTAAACTGATTAAACTTTCGCGCAACATAATGAAAAAAAAAAAAAAAAAAAAAAAAAAAATCATAATTAATTCTTAAAGAAAATTCCGAAAGCTTCGTGCAACTTTATTCCTGTTCATTCTCTCCTTCCAAAATTCGATCGGTATTTTTCAGAACAAATTTTATTTTATTATTATTATTATTATGTTTTATCATTTTCATAGGAGCCATACCCAGAACATGACAGAAACCATACAGACAAACTTGGATAACGTGACTTATCGAGACAGCAACCAGATCAAATATGATCTTGCTCACTCCGGAAAAACTTTCACGTAGACATAGCCCGTGGGTCATCACCGTTCACCTTTGGGAGTACTCAATCATAAAACTCTACTCGCTCAGTAGGGAGCACAAACACCTACTCACAAACAGGGGACGTGGGTGATCCGACGGTTAGACCACAGATCCATTTTCGGTCCATTTTTCGAGATCTCTTGGGTTCTAAGAAACGCTGATGTAGCTAAGGGAGGTTAAAGTTGTCGTTGATGTAAGCTCCTCTTACTTAATAGTTTGTCGTAGGTACTCGTTATTTATCTGTAGCGGTACAAAATTATTAAAAGAAGATTGACTACGTTCGTTCACAAAGACGCGGTGAATAAAAATAATGAAAAAAAATTAAACGAGGATCGAATAAATTTATCACAAAACAGGGGCTATGGAACTGCTAAATAATTTAGAAAGCGGGCCGGAAGAGAAGGGAGTCGAAATTTCTCGAATCACTTTTTTTTTTTTTTTTTCAAAAAGCTTCGAGCTCCGTTCATTGCTAATCGATAGAAAAGGACGAATGCAGAAAAATCAATGCTACTCATTTATTAAACTCGAAATCAATAGAATAATCGTAATTAAATCTAATATCTAAATAATTATATTGAACAGGAATGAGGCAAACTTGAAGTACGATGGTATAGGCTAGCCGTCATTCAAAATCCGATGTCCACATCACGTGTCGCCCTCGTTCAAACCGTAGAACGGGCGTTTTTCATCTTTCGACAGCAGGAACTTTCGAAATAATTAACGCGTGAAAATTTGATAATCACAAAAATAGAGCCTACTTAGTGACTTCCTTCTTCTGCATTACGAGTATTATTTCTTATGTGGTTGTTCAATTGCAGTTCAAAGAAGAAGTATTCAAAATGATTGTGAATCATATCAGGGAGTGTCCCAAACAGGAAGATGTCTGTGTCGCTGTTTACTTGAGAGCTCTGAAAAATATGAAATATGCCGGAGCTATTCCTGTATTGTTACACTATTCATTGACGGGCTCTCGCGCGTAAGATTTCACTTTATACTATTTATTTTACAGTAGGTAAATTTAGTGTGAGTATTGTTTCGTACAATCTTGCATGAAGTTTATCTTGAAGAAGGAAACTAAATTTCTGTAGTTGTGTAGAGAAAAAGAAAGTGTGCTGTGATAGAGAAGTAATACGTTGTTAAATGGTACCTAATATTTATGTACCTGTTTGGGAAAAGAATAACGATTTTTATTTTACTAACTTTTTATTGTATTAGGTAGGTATACTGGAAAGTGAAGTAGGTATTTGTATTACACTTGATGCAAGGTAATTAGGAAGTGGGGACGAGACAATGAACTATTTTTTTGACGTTTTGAAGATTCTACATCACTCTTAGCACAATGAAAAAAGAAAAGAGAAGATAAAAATTGATACCTATGTGTACCTACCGTATAGGCCTATTACCTTTTGTAGAAAAACCGATGTGAGAAATATTGCAACTCGTTTGATAGCTCCACTCGCAAAAATTATATCCTATCCTAGAAGCCTTTCACACTATTGCGGATAGTATAACGCGTTTACCTACCTGATTCCTTATCTTGCTGAACGTAATGAAAAAAAAATTTATGTTCATCGATATACAGTATTACCTATGCATGTCTTCAAAAACTAGTTTTAAAGAATAATTCAATACCTATTTACTTTGTCTTCAAGTTGAAATAATTTCTATTCCAGTGAAGTGAATTGAATGTGAAAATACCAAAATTCAGAAAGTTAAGGTTTTGTGTATTAGCCTAGGTTCAGCGAGATGAAGGATCAGGCAAAGACTATGCTATCATCAGTCTGCAATAGTGTGAAAGGCTTATAAAATCCTTTAGGGCCCATACGCTACTTGTTTGCCTGATTCTTATTGTAATGTTACTTTATCTACATTGGTCTTGTGTGGAAGGGGAATTGAATATGCAATAAAATAGTATAATATCTATTCCCCTGCCATAAGACCAATGTAAACAAAGAACCATTACAATAAGAATCAGGCAAACAAGTATGCAATATGATATAGGGCAGAGGCCCTAAAATGTGACCTGTCACGAAATGGGTCCCGTATTTCGTGACAGGTCACAAATAACAAAACGCAATCAAGGAGTTATCCGTCAAAGGGGCGTCTAACTAATGTAGTTCTTATGAAACGGACGCAACTTTGACAGATAACTCCTCAATAGAATGATGATTCATGGAAGAAAATCGCAATCGCCCCATGAAATGCAGACCGCAGAGATCAGTGATTTCAGCCAGGCTGATTTTCGCATACAATTCTCCATGAGAGAATTCTGGGAGACTTTTGTTGTTGAATACTTATATGAAAAATCATAAATATCTTGGAAATGAAACATTACCTATTGATGATAAAATAAAGATTTCAACCTTTCTTATGAGCCATAATCCAACAATCTTCTTGATGCATAATTTTTGATATTTACCGGTATTTGTCAACAAAAGTTGACTGGAATTTTCGTATCCGGAAATTGAATAACATCCAGTTAACGTAGTCTGTATTTTTAAATTTTTCTGCTTGTGTAGACATTAGTCATTAGGTAGTACACCTGACAGATATACCAGAAAAAAAAATTCTTTTCAAATTAGTTTTCCACAAGTATTCCACAATAAATATCGTATGTATAGCTTAAAAGTCATTATTTCCGCAAGTCCTGCAGCTCTCCAAGTATAAAAATTTTGTTTAGGCCAAAGAATTGAGAGATATTCTCCAGCTAAACAAGATACAGTAATTGCGGGTCGTTCGCTGAGAATATGAAAAAAGAAAAAAGAAAGAAACTTTTCCTCCGTACATATACGAGAATATGTTTTTGTATAAAATGAAAGTAGTGATGTCAACCTGTCTAATGTTGTCCATTCTATCTTTGTGCTTCACGGTTAGTATCAAGTTTTCAGCTGTGATCACGGGTCAAGAGAATTCCTTGTGATGCGCTTAAAGAATCAAAGGCAAGGGTGTATAATAATATACAGTACTTACTCAGTCTCTTTCTATTTGTTGAAATTTCTTCTTTTTTGACCATCAGCCTGTATTTCCTCAAATAGAGTGACGTTCCGCCCATGGTAGACGAAGCCATTCATTCCTAATATCTTCCTGTTTATTTGAGAATTCCCCTTCGTTTACAAGCATTTCTGAGGCTGAATTCGCGATATCAATTTTCATTCGACTCTCTTATACATGAACCGAACGCCTGTATTTGTTTCACTTTGTTCGCATCGCACTGATTATCTAAACTAATGCTCGAATTTTTCATTATATTATTATATTATAATTATTAATTATGTAGGCCTACCCGTATCTATTGAAAGGGTAAACTCTTCACTACTTCACAATGCTGTAGATCTACCTAATTTTAAATTACAAATCTGTTGATATAGGGTCAGTGTTACTGCATTGAAAGTCATTCATAATTTACCTCGTCATCTATGGAATGAACAAGTGCTAAAAGTGGCTGAAAAAATTTTATATCAAAAAGATAGAATATATGATAGCAGTGCTCGATCCATTGCTGTTGATATTCTAGTCGACGCAGGTCTCAATCGCGAAAAATTGCATTATCTAGCACTCTCCTTGCGATCCATTGCATCCTACGAAATTCGAAGATACCTGCTGCAACGATTACAACAAGAAGCATCTGTGTAAGTTGACCTATATAATCTAATTGGCTACTCGTATACTGTACATATATATACCTACAGTACCTACTACCAAGACAACAAAACAAATCAGCTAATCAAGTTTGGTGAATGAATGTTGCCATTGCATGCATATTACTTGTATAATGACTCCTAACTTTTAAAATTACATCGCGGGAGCTTCGATACCGAGGGAACGAAGAAAACTTTCGTTGCAAAAAAATCTTTCTATTTTCATTTTTGAGGCTCTCGCCCCCTTTGGCTAGGCAATAAGAGTCCACATGCAATCGAAAAGAAAGTTTTCGCTGGAAAAAGATGTGGTGACGTGACTCACAAGTTATACACATACATTATTTCTTACTTTATTGTTGCATAGCAATTTGCCAAAAAAAAAATATAGAAAGATGAGTCAAGTTGGAAAAAAAAGCAAGAGACCCGTATCCTGAGGCGCACAGCGATTCAGTCTTTGTTTTATGTGAACTTCAGGCCCCGGTTCAAACCTCACTTAGACTATTCATTTTGTTTTTTTTCAAGTTTTTAATTTTTTTTTTTTTCTTATGGTTTATTCAAATTTTTGATTCTATACGTAGGTTTCTAATTTTTTCGTGCTTATTTGAAAGTTTTCTACTAGATACCTAGTTTTTCAATTTTTTTTTCACATATGTGACCTGGTATACGGAAACCCGCATTAAGCGTTATCAGTTACATATGAAAAGCATGCGTTACTGATGGGTTTCCGTAGACCAGCTCACATATCTATGATTTTTCTTTGTCGAGAGTTAGGCGGTCACTCAAATTGATTTTTGATACTGAAATCCTTCCATTTAATTTTTCTTTCCGCACTTATTCTTTATACTTTGTTATCGATTAGTTTTTCATTTTTCATTTTTTTTTTTTTTTCTTTCCAATCAATTTTTGATACTGAAATCCTTTCATCCAATTTTTTTTTTCGCACTTATGTTATCGATTTTTTTCAATTAACGATCTCTCACTCATTTCACTGGGAGTGTTTCCAAAAAATTTCATGTTATGTAAAAAATTCCATGTTAAGCAGTATACTAGTTTTTTATTCACACTTGATTTTATGATCAAGTACCTATGAATCAAAAAACGAGGGTACCGCGTAATATAACATTGTTTGGAAACACATCCATGAAGTGAGTGAAAAAACAAAAGTCGATTACAAAGTGGAAGGAATAAGTGCGGGAAAAAAAATAATACCTAATAAATGAAAGAATTTCAGTATCAAAAATAATCAATTGAAGTGTGCCGCGTAACTCTTGATCACAAAAAATCACGCGGAAGACAAACATAAGGTGTAATACGTAAGCAACGTTTGGTGGTCTAGTGGTCAAGAACATTGCCGAAAAACACTCACGCAGTCGCGTAAGGAGTGCACGACTTTTCAGTGAGAAATTAATTAAAACATTGCAAATTTCTCAAAAACTATTGATCCTATTTTCAAAAAATTGCGGGTGCACATCTTCAGATATTACCCAACTACTACAATAAATGGCCAAGTTTCAAGAAAATCCGTCGGGTAGTTTCGGAACAGTTCGTTGGACAAAAAAACCTTAGAAATAAATGAATAAATGAATGATAAATAATAAATATATATAAATATCCTATATAATATAAATCCTCCTCTTAGACCATACAAGAGGTAGACCGAGCATAGTATTGAATTCTTGAAATGTAAACAAGGTCCATTATCCTTATTTTCTAGGCGCCGCGGTTCACTGCGGGGAAAGGAAACGCTGTACGGTGTGTTTCACTCCTCCGCGCCTTCACCCGCATTGCCTATACAAGGTCCATTATCCTTATTTTTCTTATCATGTTCTCGGTTCAACGCGTTATACACGGTTAAATGGCCGATGCTCGGTCTACCTCTTGTATGGTCTAAGATCCTCCTATAAATAATAAAGCGCGACTTTGTAAACAAACCTTCGAACGTGGTGTCGATCGGTCGGTGCCGGGGTGCGCTCACTCGGTCCTACGTGCGATAGTGAAGGTGCTATCAGTCGGTCATCACCGTACTTGATGCGTTCTTCTTATTGGTCGAAAGAATTTTTATTATCATCATCCTCTGTCATTATTATCACTCATCTGTTTTAGTTCGAATGGTTTGAATTGCGAATTCAAAACTGAGCGAAGGAACTGTGAGATAATTGGGATTATTCAGGGTTCATTTCAGTACAACAAAACGAAATCGAGAATCAAAAATTGTCCGATAATTATACCGTTAATATTGGAAGAGGTAATAACTCGGAAGACGTAGCTATTTTAGTAGGTACTCATTATTGCTTCTTGATCGCATCTAGCTTCGGCTTTTTGTGAATCATGAAATTCGGAACAAAGAAGAATTAGAGGAAAGTTTAATTCGAGATTTCCTGAAAATACCCATGCACGAAATAAACGCCCCGCTTTTCTGTTTTCTCCTGTCAGGAAAGACGGTCGGAAAAATAGTAAGTAGTTCGATGTGTTTGTAATCGACTGCCTGAATGG
This sequence comes from Aspidiotus destructor, assembly GCA_035079395.1. Classification (NCBI taxonomy): domain Eukaryota; kingdom Metazoa; phylum Arthropoda; class Insecta; order Hemiptera; family Diaspididae; genus Aspidiotus; species Aspidiotus destructor. The sequence continues at coordinate 59,570,468 of JAVHKZ010000002.1, read as the reverse complement.
AAGCGTGTTTTGAATTATGATAACAGAACGTGATCTATCATCATTTTATCATCATTCTGCTGTTTCAGTAAAGAACTGAACTGAGAAACAACGAGATTTATTTCAGAAGTACTTATAATAACGAAACGCGATCGAAAATTATCTGATAATATCGGAAGACGTAGATATTCTTTTGGGTACTATTGATCCTTGATTGTATCTAGCTTCGGTTTTAATGAATTATGAAATTTGGGACGAAGTAAAAGTATAATTAAGTTGCAAAAATTTGAACTCAAGATTTTGTGAGAATACCTACGTAAAATGAACACTCTGATTTTCTGTTTTCTTCTTAGAGTGAAGTCGATTGGGTGTAGTCACTAATTGGATGAAAATACTGACAAGTGCAAAATGGTCATTAAAGACAGTACTCATTAGATTAACTGGAGAGAGAGTTCAAAAACAGTGAGTAGTTCGATGGGCTTTTGATCAATTGCGTCAATGATAGAATTTTGGTTCGAATTATGAATATGTGATCTTCGATCGTATGAAATGATATCGGCTTAAATACAGAACGTGATCTTTAATGGCATGAATTGATGTCTGATTTATCAACCATATAAATCATTTGATACTGGTAGATCATACAAAAAAAGAAAAAAAAATGGCATCAATTCTCGAGGTCACTGGATTTAGGATTTCGAAGGAACGCCCACGGAAAGAAAGTATACTCAGTTAGATACGAGAATTGGGGTTTTAATTATGATGAACGAACCGCTTGAAATGATAATATCTCTGCTCTAATTTATTTATTGATCAAACAAATTTTATAATACTGGTAGATACTAGATAGGTACCTACTTCATAAAGAAAATGTCATTGGTATTTGAAATAGCAGTAAGATAAGGTCGTAGGTAATGAGATTTGGTGTTTTCTTTTTTTTTTTAAAGAAAATTTCTGAAAAATGATTGTTCTTGGTTAGTAATCCAAGTCTTGCTATTGACACTGACTGATGTGTAGGACAGAGCTACCTACGTATGTCAGCGCCTGACACTATTCCTTGGCTGATTTTTGAATTGTGTGCGTACTTTGGGAAGGGGGAATGAAAATTTGCTCTGTCATGTAGGTATCCAAACAACAAGCAACATAGGTAATCCATCAGCAGCGTGTTCACACACGGAGTGCAAAACGCGTGGGAAGTGGGAATGAAATTCCATTCTTTAGGTATTATATTTTAATTTTCAGCCTATCAGGCGGGGGCGGGGGCGTGGTACTTTACAGCGAGCGCGAAGCGCGATCCCCTGAGAATGCTGCAGGCCAAGCCACCGAGCGAGAGTATGGTGCACATGAAAAAAAAAACACATTGATGCCTTTGTTGGCGGCATACCCTACAGCGAGCGCGAAGCGTGAGTCCGTTAGCACATAAAAGGGCGAGCGCGTAGCGCGAGACTGTCATGCAGCGCGTTTTGGCGTGGTTCGCGAGCGCGAAGCGCGAGCCCGTGTGGGCGCCGCAGGCCTAGCCGCCAGGCGCGCCGTCAGCGGCTAGTGTAAATATATTATAAGAAAACCTGAACGGACGGGTGTAATACCTCACTTTTCCACAACCGGTACGGAGAAGTCGGTAGGTGATATAATATGCGACATACGTGTATACGCGTAGACTATTCCGAAATCCGAATGTGAAAACACGCAACACGCGTACGAGTATGTTACGCTCCAGCCGGGTATAGCGTGCGAGTTTCACTGATATGCGAGTTTCGATAAAAATCATGTTGAATGTAGACTACTTATTGATTGATTTTTTCAATTAGAAGTATGTACGAGTAGGTGGAATATAATAATAAAAGATACCTCAGTGGTCTTGCGAGAGGGGAGATTAGGGGATTCGTACCTCTCCCCCAAACACAATATGAAATATTAAATTTTATTCTAAATCATTTTTTTCAACATTTTTTTCCCCAGTTCCTCATGAGATCTTCCCCTCCTCCCCCAGAAAAATTTTCTGGCTACCCCATTTGATATTGTGCTAAACTTTATTTCTTTCTTTTCGTCGTAATGGAACAACTCACATTTATATGGACTAGAGAATATTATGTGTGGAACATTTTCCGTCGTCCGGAGTCCTTGCCGGATCGTTCCAAATGCACCACCCATCTCAGATGTTCTGAAGGCTTTAAACTTCTATTTTCACTCCTACGAGTGTCATTTTCATTTTCATCCTCTTGAATAACGTCGCGTCGCACCTACCGTACCATCAATCGTTTTATTTTATTTTATTTTTTCTTTCTTTCTTTCTTTCTTTCTTTCTTTCTTTCTTTCTTTCTTTCTTTCTTTTTTTCTTTCTTCAATTTTTTTCTTTGATCTATTTTATTTACCTACGGCAGAAAGTTGTAGCAAACCCGCAGTCTGTTGTAAATTTCAGAAACGAAACGACTGACAAGATACTACGGAGTATAATGAAGCAACAAAATCTATTCAATTACGACTTCTTGGCGCAAAAAGGTTTATCTAATGCGATTAAGCGGCCTATATTGCAGAGTGAAAATCTCAACGCGAGTTTCATCAGTATAAACCAAGTAACCAAGAATGTGCTAAGAAGGAGTCACGTTAGTTTGATTTTGGAGCAAAATGAAGAGGACGCGCTCGAATTATTGAAGGTTAGTTGAATGAAACGTTACGGTAACAAGGTTTTTGTTTTTGTGCACCCTCTCATACCTAAGTTACCTATGTATTTAAGTCATCGCGCGCGCGTTAGACTATTCATCGCGAAAAAAAAAATCTTTTTTATACCAAACAATTTATTAGGTAGGTACCTACTTTTAAAACCCGTTGTGGAAAAATGTCTCGTGCTCTCGCGGTGCAGTTTAGCTAGGAGGACAATCACTATAAGTAGGTATGGGAATGAATGGGACAATTTGTTATTTAGGAAGAAGCAAAAAATAGGTGCTCAAATTGTTTTACGAGCGATTTTGCGCTGTATGATGGGTGATAATGATCTCAGTGTAGTTTCATTTCAAGGGTTGCATTTTTTGGCACTTACAAAATGGAAAGTGGGACATCACAAAATGAATAGTAATTTTATAGGCTAGGTATGGGAAAAATGAAAACAATGTAGGTATTGAGCGTTTATTAAAATTTGAACGAAAAATTAGAAAACACAACGAAATCAGTGAGATATAAAGGAAAAGAAAACGTCATCAACGGGAAAAGAAAAATCGAGCGAAAATATTGAATATGTGTAACAAAAAAAAAAAAAAAAAAAAAATGAACATAAAGTTTCATCAAAAAATTTTTCATGTACAAGCTAAAAAGCCTGTACTTCGGACGGAACCACTTTACGTACCTAACCCAGGCCTGTAATTTCTTCAAGTTCGAAGATCTCCCCCCCCCCCTTCATATGTTTATTACAGGGTGGCCACTTTCTAGAAAAACTGGAAAACCGGGAAAAGTCAGGGAATTTTCTGGAGGGAAGAAAATCTCGATTGTAAATGTTAAAATGGAAGACTTCTTTCTTTTTTATTGAAAACTTTATACAGTTTATTATGTATAAAATTCTTCAGAGATGATAGTCGTGTGGAAAACCTGGAAAAGTCAGGGAAATTCAAAATGGAAAAAAAGTGGCCACTCTGGACTTTATAATTACTCATTCTCAACTGTTACCCGTGGTCCTTCTTGAGACGCCATCTCCGCATCACTTCAATGTTTTCTTCCATTTTCAACGCTTATTCTGTAGTCTAAGTATAAAATATTATTCTGATTAATACCACTTCATGAAAAAATTTCTCACCTCACTGATTTATAAAAAAAAAAAAAACAAAAAACAAAAAACAAACACATCCACGTCCGCACACACATAATTATATTCATCACTTACTCGTGACTTTACTGCCCGCATCCTAACACAGAACTAACTTATATTATATTCGTTATCGACCCACAGCGATCCAGCCTCCTACTTAGAGAGCCTTTGAGTCGAAGCTGATAACCCCCCCTCCCTCAAATGCCCCTTCCCAACTCTCACTACCAATTAATTTCTTGCATCCATATACTGTAGCTCAATTCACAGCTTGTGACCTTGAAAAATGCGTGTTTCTACTTTCATTTGTCATTACTGATGTAGTATTTATTTTTAACTTATTTAATTACCGTATTTATTATTATTACCTATGTTTTTTTCAAACTTTTGTTCAGTTTTTTTGTTTCTATCTCTCATAATTTCGTCTAATTAGACTTCGTTTACGTGCAGATATTTTCTTGGGATCTTCTTTTCGTGTTCGTGCAATTTTATAATGTACTTATCTTCCTTACCTATTTTAATGCTTTACCCTGCCTATCATAAAATGTTACTTTCATCAGGCGTGCAAACTTATTTTTCCTGAGCGTGATAGGATTAGGTATATTCTCCCACTCTTTTTGTGAATAAAAATAGAATACTCTTATTTGTGGCTGCTCTAAAGTTCTTTTTCTGCGCTGTGAATGTCGAATTAGACAGCGAGATTTTATTTCAAAAGGTTCAATGGTTTTGACGAATTCCGCAAACTTTTTGTTGCAGCTGGATTTGTACGCAAATGGTTTGAGCTCATTTTTGTGGTCAGATGATGCGGTCGATGATGAGGAATTGGATGAACCCGAAGAAGTGACTGCCGGTATTGAAATAACTCTTTGCGGTGTGCAAATGCGCCCGTTCATATTTTTCCACGGTCATACCGAATTGATGGGTCACATATGGGCTGGTACGGCTTCGAACAAAACGCCTATCGTTCAGGTACCTATTCATTTTCTTCTTTCCTCACCAAACTACCTACGTCGCCGTCGCGTCGAATCGTACGTTCATTCCTTGAAATTCTCCTCATAAATTTTCCTTTCGACTTACTCTCCAGGCTTGTACTTTTTTACTCAAGTGGGTATTGTTTTTTTTAGAATTTTATAAGGTATGCCTTTTTAAAATGGGTAGGCCTGGGTACCAGTTTTGAAAAACTTTCACCAAAACCCGCAACGAAAAAACTGTAGGTAACGGAAAAACCTTGCGGAACTAGGATTATTCTCGGCGAAACATCATTAACGTTCTGGTTATTGCTTTAAATTACAATATATACTCGTACTAGCCTTCATTGAACTGGACCCAAACTATCTGCTATAGTACCGTAGGTTTAATTAGGTAGTCTTCTCATTGTATAGACCGCAAGAAGAGGGTTTGAATGATAGGCCTAAAACCTAAAATACAGTAAGTACACTGGACTGAGGCCTAGTTAACACGACGATGCTAGTTTACCAGCTTACTCGCATACAACCACCAGTCACTAGCTTCAATGTTGAAAACTGTTTCAACTTTGAAGCTAGTGATTAGTCAAGTGCTTACCGGTATACATGATTGAAAGCTGATAATTTTAACATCGTGTGAACTAGGCTTCAGAATTAAGGGAAGCACCCAATCAAACTGGGCCTAAAATCAGCTGCTACAGTAGGTTCATCTTATCCTTTATTACGTGGGTCTAATACGGAAGTAGGCCCCCAAGAGCTACTAGGTTTATACGTATAATATGTGTCTGATAATCCTATTATGAAGGCACGATAAAGCTAAGCATAGAATCGAATTTTCCGACACTATTGAGTTCAATAATTATATCGACATAATGAAGACCGATTTATCGATAGTCTATGATCGAAATTAATTATGTACGTACATTTGCTTTGTATTTCTAATAAACGAAGCGAGCAAATGCTGCACTACCTGTCTCTGAAGAAGGCAGGCGTGTTAGCAGCGCAATTTCTATTTTCTCATTCCTGAATTCTCACGAATAATCTCTTTCTCTCTCTCTCTCTCTCTCTCTCTTTCTCCAATTGTAAAAGTACAATTTTTAAATTCTTCCCTCTTCATAAGCCCACTTTTAACTTGTAGATACTGCGGTCTTTTCCTTGGACAAATCGAGTTTTTCCTCTTAGCGCTGGGTATATTATTTCAATGGATTTGATGGGAGCTATATCATTTGAACTGGCAGGCCGAATAACATTTAGCATATGGAATCGAAATGCTCATTCTTTGAGTGAAGCCAGGTAAAGTATCTTTTTTTTTTTTTTTCTGGTTGAATCTTGAGGAGGCTTTTAGGAATACAAAAAAGAAAAGAAGGGAAGAAGAAGTGCTAAGGCAGCCGCGTAAGCAACACCCGACTTTTTACTTCTGCCTGCAATTGAGCATTGTGGTTAAATCATCCTATCTTTAAAACTCCAAATTATTTTATAAATCGTTCCCTCAATAAGACTCACATATTCTCACCATCTCTCGCCGCTCTAATTCATTCTTCATCAGCATCATCTAATATTCTCCTTATCAGCCACTCGCATCTCTTCTTCATCAGCTTGTAAGCTGTCAAATTCACGCTCTAAGCGCTATTTTCTGTGCCAACTCCATTTTTAATACTTATTCTTCATCTACCGCGTGCCTGACCACAAGAGCATTCCAAGAAACGAAAAAATTGAGAAAGCAGCCAAGCAGGCAACCAACCACTCAGCAGTCAGCTCTCCAACCACGTTTGCGAATACATCATCAAATTTCACACTTCTGGAATGAACCCTGAACTAGCAAAAGTGTTTCTAGAAGTATTTGTCACGCTGAACTTGACGCCGCCGTTAACCGTTTTTTGCTATCTCCTTTAGGCTTTTTACAAATAATTTCCGTTTCAAAGCTTGAAAATTGCTTAAAGCTGACACTTTCGGACTAGGTAAACTGTACCTATCATATCATTATATGTAGGCATACATTTATCGGCTCGCGAAAATAAATGGTAATCACGCGAAAAGAACAGAGAGACGCCAAAATAATGTATTATCAATAAAAGAACAAAATTCACGCGATATAATATGTACTTGACGTGAACAAAAAAAATGAACGCTATTACAAAATTTGAAAAAAGAGAGACATGAACGCGATTGAAATTATTTGAAAAAAGAAAGAGAAAAATGATTTTTTGATTTGAAAAACTCGAAATCGTAGCTTCTTACTGAATAAGAAGCGCGCGTTTGGTCTTGGCAGGGCGTCCACGTTTTCGCTTCTGCCCCAAAGGAATTTGTTTGGCTTCTACTGGCACATATCTACTAATTTTAATCTAATTTTCATACCAAGTGCATGCTTGCACATAGCCTCCTTGGCGAATTGGGGGCATGTGCAACTGGCTTCAGTGGGGCTTGCCGTATTGAATGTTATGATCCAGATGCTGTAATGCTGCTGGCGGAAGTTTTTGAACGTCGTCCACATATTTTCTTGTTTTTCGAAAGCAGCTAAAAGTTTTGATGACAAGGGTTTCTTCAAAATAGATGAACCAACAAAATACTTCGTTCCATCAGTGGTAGTTCGCTGGAGTACCTTCCAATTTTCAACCGCCCACTGGTACGCAGAAGTCCATATTTTTAAGGGAAGAATGGGAGACTCGGATGTTAATCAATTTCGCGTTCATTCTCAATTAATTACTGTCCAAGCTTGTTCGCGTGATCTTCCATTGTCATATGTTTGTACGTAATTTTTTTACCTTCCATATGTTTCGCGTCATATCTTATTTCACTTCGCGTGCAATTTAATACTTCCCTTATTATATGTATACCCCAAGGTATGGAAAGAAGTACCTATATACAGAGAAATGTTGCTCGGACGTTTCTTTAAAACAAATAATATTTTCACCTAGGTAATTAGCACTCACTTTATTAGCAATTAATCAGTGTTCCCACTTCAGAAAACGTTGTGAAGGTTATAATACGTACGAGAGGTACGTATAGGCTAGGTTGAATTTTGAAGTGCAAAAAGTTGATTCATAAAAAGTAAAAATACCCCATTCAATTCTCATTCAATTGTTTCGATAATTATGTGGCTTGCTAACGAAGACCTAGAGAAAATGTCGACATGGAACAAAGAACCAAGTGATTTCATCACCAAAGTGCTCTCTACTTCTATATAATTATGTTGCCTATACGTATAGCTTCTATGTTGTCAATTTTCAGCCTTTTTCAAACTTTGAAACGAAATTCCGAAAAACTGATAGGAGATCAGAAAAACCGCCCGACGGCATCATGTTCAGCGCAAAAAAGACTTCTAGAAACACTTTTGCCCAATCATGTTCATTTTAATGGCTGTTCAACTTGTGTAATACAACTTATTAATTAATACTTAATAATGATTCGCTTCTGTGAGTGACGCGACGGTATCCCCGAAACTACGAGCCATCATCATTATTTAAAAGTTTTATATTGTTTGAACAAAGGCACGTACCTAACTATAATATTGATGCACTTCGCGGATCAAAACAAATTCATGTGTACCGTACTTATTCAAAAGAAGAGAGGACGGAAACGAGTAGCCTAATTTAGAAAAGCACACAATTTAGAGAAGGCACAAATTATTTGTAGGTCAAAGGAGAATAAAAATGAAATAGAAATCAATCCATAGGTAGGTAACACAAAGTTTAGATTCGAAATACTTAATGATAAACCAAAAGGGTAAATCAAAAACTTGAATAAAAATTACAATTACAAAGTAGGGTTTTATCCGCTTCTCACTCACTCTAAATAACCTCATTAATTTAAAAGACAAGATACCACCAAAGAAAAACGAAGTCATTTATCGACTCACTTGTGGCACATGCGATTCTCAGTATACAGTATAGGTCAGACTGGTCGCTCCCTATCCACCATATTCTTGGAGTATCGTACCCCGTACAATACAAAGAAAACCAACGAGTCTGCGATGGCAAAGCACTGCCTGGAGGACGTACGTCTCGGCGAAACCCCTCCGACCATGCCCTGAAGGGAAACTCCTACATCGTTTGGAAGAAGTTGAAACAATTGCCACATTCAAATCTATCGCTACCAGGTACCAGGCTTGTAAACGACCTCAGTGTTACCTTTATAAATCCTTTTGTACGGTATACTGTATCTGTGATCTCACTCTTCCCTTATGATAATTTAAGTTCCTTGTTTTTTCATGTTTTTTACTAGGTACTTACATAGCTGTATTTTATTGCACCTGTTTCCTCGTCGTCATTGTATTGCCCAATGATGAACCATGATGAACGGTTTGCTCGTTCGAAACCGGTCGCAGCTTTAAAACTCCGCGGCTCTTTTGCCAAATTGGGATTTTGGGTATTGAATTTTAATTTTTATTCAAGTTTTCGACTCAGCCTACCCTTTTGGTTTATTATTATTTCGAATCTAAAATTTGTGTTACGTACTTATCCTGTAGGTTGATTTTTATTTCATTTTCATTCTCCTTTGACCTACAAATAATTTGTGCCTTCTCTAAATTTTGTGCTTTTCTAAATTAGGCTACTCGTTTCCGTCCTCTCCTCTTTTGAATAAGTAAGTACATCAATTTGTTTTGATCCGCAAAGTGCATCAATATTATTGTTACGTGCCTTTGTTCAAACAATATAAAACTCTTGAATAAAAATAATACTTAATTCGCTTCTATTGTACTTATGTGCAGCGCCGCCCTTCCTCCATGGTGGAGTGGGTGCGGGTTGTGTATGCATTGGGTTTTGTTTCCTCCAGCACTGGAATCGACCCTTTTGGATAACTTCAGTGTTGGAAGAATCTCCTCTGTGAACCCCTTCTTCTAGTCGGCATACGCCAAGCTGCAGTTGCCGCAGGTGCCAAAATATAAAAGCACCCAATAACAACGACACCACCCTCTTAGATATACTGGATTGCGGTTGGCTTCTCTTCATCTTCTTCCTTCTTCAGGGGTGATCTTCCTCTTCTTCTTGCACATCTGGATGTGGATTGTACGCAGTGTATCGAGTAAGCCATAGCGTGCGTGGTTCTGCATTTTCCTATTTCTTTCCCACTCTATCTTCTTCTTCTTCTTCTTCATGACGATGGTAGCAGATGCAGACACCTGGTTCCATGCATCTTCAAAACCTAGTATGGTATATACCAGGCCACTTGGGAATCTACCCCGATCTCTTGAAGAGACCAACAAAGCTTGTCTCGCTCACGCCTTTGCGCCTCGCTTTCAAATAAGGTGCCTGAATGAATAATAATAATAATGATAAGAGGAAGAAGAAGAAGAAGAAAAAGAAAAATGATAATAACGCAATAGTTCATAATAATGTTGTGATATGGTGTAGCAGATAAGTTCGCCGCATGACAAATATTTGATTTTTACAGAGTTGGGACAAGTATTGTCAGTTTGTTTTTCATCAAGACATTCTTGGCAGAAATCAAATTGTATTCCGAACTTGCAGTTGATAGTCAATTAGAGATGACATCGAATTTAGATTTCTATGATGAAGTGCTTTTTTGTTTACAAATATCTCAGACGAGATCGATTTTCAAGTAAGTAATTTTACTTTTTTTTTTTTTTTTTTTTTTTTCCTCCAAAACATACCTAATATTTATAAGTAAGTACCTATCTAGATACTATTGTACCAACTAGATTGAGAAAGTAATGTGTTGCATTGAGTGGAATTCTAAACGACGAGCACCTGCAGTCGACAGTGGAGTGGCATAGTTGTGATGTGAGCAGAATAGGGGTTGGAGTCAAACCTCTCCCCAAAATATTTTTTTAAATCGCCATGAAATTTCTGATCCATTCTTATGCAACTGAAAAAAGCAGACGGCTTCCTTAACAATCAAAAGAAGATGAGGTTTTTTTTCTCCTAACAATGTTGAAGGAGGAACGCGGGAAACCTATCGTGGGTCAAATTAGTTTTCATATTGAAAATTTAATTCAAAGTAGAAGTTCCGAGGAGACTTTTTCCATGTTCTCTCCCATCTTACTATACCTTGAAAGTTGAAATTTTTCTTGTAGGGAAAAAATGTTATGTACTTAGGTACCTAATTATGTAAGCTTATTTTTTTTAAATTTTGAAAAGAACACGCTCTTCCCGCACATTAATAAGCCACGAGAAATTTTTTTTTTTTTGCGACGTTTCGGACTACTAGAGTCCTGGGCGACGATTCCACTAACGGACTGCGACAGAGTACGCGCGGTGCGTAAGTTAGGCAACCAGGGGAAACCACGCGAAGTACGACAGCACATCTGCTATCGCACTTGGCGTACTTTGCACTTTCGTTAGTGTAATCGCCGCCCTGTATCAAGCAAAGATAATCAGTAATCACAAATGACTAGGTACTTACGCAATTTGGTGAATTATAATAAACAGCATTCACCTGATGATGGACTCTGCTACCAGTTGGCTCTAAATACAATGAATGCAATCGAGTTTGAAACTGATGCTTTCTAATAAATGACTTTCTATTGAAAACTTTAATTTTTTTATTATTTTTGTTGCTAGTAGGTACGTATGCATACACATACAAGGATCATGTTTATTTTTCTTTTTATATTTACTTTGCAGTTCCAGTTTGGGAATGGAAAGAACTGTTCAAGATGAAAAACATTCTCATCAAGAGAACTTTCAATATGTTGTTCCTGGACGCACTCTTCTTCTGAATAGAAGAAATAATGAAATGTGTAATTCAATTTTGCAAAATAATATCAAAGTTTGATCGTTTTTTTGTTGATACAAATATGAATGAAAATGCGTCTTTTGCGTGATTTGTTATACAATGCAGAGTTGCGTTTTGTTCTTCAGTTGAAGAAACCGCGCATACGCATTGTATATACCGTATCCATAATATTATTATTACGCTGCGCAAGAGAACAAATTAAGCGATATCCAAAGAATGCAGCGCGAGTTTGTTGCGTACTTTGTTCTTGTGTGAAGTACAATACTGTACTTATTTTTCTGGTTCACACAAACAATGTTTGCCACTGAACAAACCTGCAAACTGCTTCTTTCTATTAGTAGGTAGACTACCTTTTCTATTTGAAAAGACAGTAGGTATAGATACTTTTGAAATTGGTCACCTAAATCAAAGTTGATTGAAATTTGTATTTTTGATGATACAACAATCAACTTCAGGGCAACTTCTCTTCCATCATCACGTTCAAATCAATTAAAATGAATTCAAAGGTTGCTGTAGTTTAATTACAAAGCATATCCTTACTACAAGATCACCCAAAAAATACGCACAGCTACCTACCAACTTTTGGAATGAGTTTAATTGCTTATAACAAATACAAAGTACTTAAGTTTAAATACGGTACCTAATTTGAGGAAAACTGTCTCGTAAACCAAATAATATTTGTCTATAGAGGCTCTCCTAGGGGCGCCACTTTCTGTGCTAAAATTGAAGATGATGCTGTGCCCATGTAAATAACACAGGAATGATATCCAAAATCTCCTCACTACCTACTTAGTTGATCAATTTATTTATACTTATGAATGATATGTGCTGAAATTGAAGCAGAGCGTACTTTGACAGTTTCAAAACACTTTTAGGTGGCTTTCCATTAAAAAAAGTGCGCAAAGAAAATATGTTGTATAATTCTAATCACTCATCAATCATCTTCAACTCTCAAGGCAAGTTTTGGGAAAATTCTGCGTAAAGCAGCGCATACCTACTTTGCCTTCATTGGCAATTATTGTATGCCACTTAAAAAATTGAGTAAGCGCTAAATATTTTGTACTAACAAAATTAAGAAGGATTTTTTGAATTGAACGAATTACCGGTATGCCTAAATAATTTATTGTACAAAATGATTTGCATAAAACCAAAAATAATTTACCTATACTCTTTGTGCGTGAAGAATAATCTTATTTTGTGATTCAATTCATGTATTTTCAACATACCTAGTACCGGTAGATATTGTATCAAGTTATGGGTTCTGCATTCTTTATTGAGCGCACATATCGCGCTCCTTTCACTCTGCTTCCTCAATCGCTCCGACACTGTGTATTTTGCTGTAAAGTTTTTCATATTATTATAGTTTGAACAAACCTTGGAAATTGGTATTATTGTTATTATTACCTACCTATACAGTATGTGAAACTTTCTTTAGTGGACACAACTCTAAATAACAGGCACTTCATTGAGAATATAGGTATATTTTACCAATTGTTTTACTTGTATGTCGAGAATCATCTGGATAACAAACATTTTGTCTTAAAATTTTTCCTTTTTCATGCCCAATTTTCCAATTCAATAATGAATGAATTTGCATTCTATGCAAATTACTCTTGTTTGAGGAAACCAGATTTCAATCATGTGTCTTCAAATTAATAATTAGGGCGAATGAGGTAAGTTATTTGGGAAAGAGACAAAAATTTGCATATCACTGTTTGATTAAAATTAGTCATCAATGTTGAAAACTCTTATGCTACCTGTTAGATCATAAGTGAAGTAATGCATAGCCTACTTGCTTATCAGGATTGGATGCGCTTAATAGTTCATCAATGTATTTTCAGTCAAGTTAATACAATTTTGTAGGTTACCTGTAGGCTATGGTTATGGTTAATTGTATTGAAATAAGAATAGGTATTTGGAAAAGTAGGTAATCAAAATATTAGATATAATTTGCACAGTCTCCCTGAATTTGAGGAACCTATATGATTTGGCGCTCAGCTGACAGAAGCCACTTAAAGCAGAATATCCCGTGACACTCGAACATTTCAGTTTTGTAATCAATGATGTACACGCAAACATTACCCAATGATTGTATGAATATAGACGTTTACAAGAAGCAATTCACAGACTGCTTTCCTACAGTCGCGTACCTGCAGCCTCAGGTGCAGCCGTATGAAATCAATTTCAGCAATTCTTGCGGGGCGGGCGGAGCGGTGATTTCTACAGAGCTCAGTTCATCGCCGTCCAAGGACCATCCTTGCACTGGCACTGCGTAGGAGGCAAGCTAGGTGTTTGTTTACTCCATTTCTGTATCTGCTGGTACTTCCATTCTGCGTGCTGGCGCACCGCGTCTGAAATTGGCGGTAGTGATACCATCTGTGTATTATTTTTTGACCTACACTGCTGGCCACAAAGCAGGAGGGACAGTAATTGTCAAGAAACGTTTCAGTTTCTTTTGTGCATTACAAAAGAAGGAACATTTTTCCTGTTGAAAATTTTTTCCTAGGTCCAATTTTTCTCGAGTAATTATCAGTAAGCCAATTTTGAAAGGCTATAACGTTCGAAAAGAGGTGAAGAGGTGGAGCTGGCGCACCTAGAGGTAGTAACTTCTGATATGTTGTTTTAGGGACCTCAATAAGCACTTTTCTACTCTAAGGCTACGCAAAAATTTTAATTCTTCTATTACTAATGCCAGCTTCCAGTTTCCCTCACACGCGACCTACCTATTTTGCAGCATACTAATCGAAACGCAAGATTTCTTCCGTGAACGCTGCGCTGAATTCTTTCATGAACTGCATGAAGCGCGGAGTCCTTCGATTGGTATGTAGATATACTTACCTTCTCCGTTTGCGGAATAAACGTTGAATCTGTAGTCTGGTGAATATGGTATCGTAGGCCTACACTTTATTCAATAATGTTTCCTAGATTTATTTCTAAAAGAACCATCGCACTTGTCATTTCTATACTTTATCCGGCCAAAGTCAACATTGCTACCCAACTTTGGTCTTTATCCGTGACATAAGTAGGTACTTGTATATATAAAGCATTACTGAGCTGGGACGGCGGAATTATGTAGTCTTAGAAAGTTAATGCCCGTCCGCGAAGTTCAGAATATTTGTAAAATAATTTTGTTGATCGAATCAAATTAAATGTCGTTATGAATGAGATATCTGTGCGGATCTTTCTTGATTGAATCTGACTCTCTCTCTCTCGATTTTTCAGCAAAAAAAGTCAGGCTCATTGTGCTTACCGGAATTTATTGTATTTAAACACAGCCTCCTCTGTAGACAACGCTTGCGGCGTGAAAGTTTCATCCGGCCTGCCGAACCGTCTCAGGTCTAGTTTTACAATACAGAGTTGACGTCACGTGACGGAATAAACTCTCGGGTTGACCAATAATCCTTCGAGATTCGGGAGAATAACCCGGGGTTATAGAATAACTCGGTACGGTATCATATACAACCAGCCCTTTTACAGTCCAGTGGTAGGAAAGTGAAAAACGGTGAACTTTAATTCAAAAATGAAAGTTTTTGTTGTAGATGGAGTTACATAATGCATTATGCAATTCAGTTGCCTTTAGAACCTTTCAACTTTCTTCCTATTTGAAAAATTCAACCATCAACTCATCGTTTTCCCATCATGAGCGTATAGTTATAGAAGTCCAAAGATCTACTGAATTTCTATGCGAGGCATTTGCACGTATTCTACAAATAATGGCATTGAAAAACAACATACCGCAAAATTGGCTACATCCAGTTTGCGGCCGAAACAATGAAAACCGGCCAGTTTGCGGCCCAGAGGACATCCTTTTTGCGTCCCGCAAGAGATGTGAGAGACTTCCAGATTGCGGCCGAAAAGAAGTACCTACGTACATTCACTTAAAATTAGTCTCTCGCTCTTCTACTTATAACAACTTCAATTCGACAATTGGGTAGTATGTCACATTTTTGCAGGGGCCGCAAATTGGATACTTTTTCAAGTATTACTTGGCCGCAATCTGGATGCACAATGTAAGTTTCACAGTCCGCAATGTGGATCATGTTACGAGGTTCTTCGGCCGCAAACTGGAACCCCTGCCAGGCCGCAAACTGGATTCAGCGGAAAAATTAGCCTATATGAATGTATGGTTGTCTATCCATGCGCCTCCAAAGAGATGAACACTGTCTTCATTGATTGATAATAATATGCTTTTGTAGGTGGACGCTTCAAAACTCGACAAATAGGGTACCGGTACGGTAATGTGCAGTGAGGTCAACGCCTTGCGTCTAATTCGAGGTTTTGTGCTACTAGCCACTACATTGTCTACGACATTTGTCTGAAATGAAAAATTTCCACAAACAAGACGTGAAATAGCTCAACTTTTTTCTCACATGCTTCATACTTTTTTCCTTCTCTAGTCCTGAAAAAATTATAATTCCAAGTTTTCGTAGGTAAGCCTTGTCTCTTTTTATTGCACTATAAATATAGTTTACCTTCTAAGGGTCGGCCGGCCCGCGCTGCAAAATCTTAATTTCTAAATACCTATAGTAGTGAAACACAAATAAAGAATGCTTACGCAACCATGTCGGCAACGCACGACTTTTCACTTCTGCCTGCTGCAATTAAGCATTGCGCTTAAATCCCATGTTAAAAATGGCAACTTATTCAATGAGGACACACATAATTTCACCATCTCTCGCGCCGCTCTAATTCATTCTTCATCATCACCGCAAATCTTCAGCATCATTTAATGTTATCCTCAGCCACTCGCATCTCTTCATCAACTTGTGAGCTCTCAAATTCACGCTCTAATCGCTATTTTCTGTGCCAACTTCATTTTAATATTTTTTATCTGTATTCAGCTGACCACAAGAGCATCCCAAGAAAGAAAAGAAAAAAAAATCGAAAAAGCAGTCAAACAGGCAACGTTTGCAAATACGCATCATCAGTGTTTAATTCACTCACTGCGGTCTAAGCTCAAATCAAGCTAGGCTATTCCAAATTAATTCACAAAGAAGCACTATCAAACGAGAAACGACTCTTCATCTGTCCTCAACATCTTTTACTTCCTGCAACGATCAAACTCTCTCTCCTACGTCCAAGCTCAATAAGACAGCCGTGCGTATAGCCCTGATGACAGGTTCTTAGTAACTCATTAATTTAAAAAAAAAAAAAAAAAAAAAATTGATAAAAAGAGATGAAAAATAAAAAAATTATTACAAACAGAGGATTGCTGCGCTAATACTTCACTTACCCACAAGATTCATTCATGACAAACTCGACTAGAAACAGCCATATCCTTACATAACGTGTGAACGGGTAACCCATAAAATAAATGACAGTACAATTATACACTGACAACTTACGTAATCAAAGGTTACCCTTAGCTGCGACTATCAGAAGTGTATGGAAATATTACTAGCTCGAGTATTTACAAATTTCCTCAAATCAGTTCACGCTTCGATTTGTATTTCTCACAAACCTGGCATTGTATCAACACCCGAATTTTCACATTTACGTTTTTAGAGATGTAAATTACTTACAATACGGTATATGAACATTCGAAAAAAATCAAACTGTTTTCTTGAAAATTGGGTTCATCTTAAGAACTACTCATCCGACCCTCTAAAGAAAAATTGCAGGTGCAAAACTTCAAATATACGTAGCTTTATAACTTGGCCGAGTTTCAAGAAAATCCATTCAGTAGTCTTGCCATGGAGGAGAAGCGCGGAGGCAGATTTTGAATTTTTTTAATCACGTAGTGATGATTTACGACCTATAAAAACGTACGTCGAGAAAATTACTTTTCCCTCCTTGTGTCACAATTGTGAGGCGTGTAATACTCGCTTTTCTACGAAAAGTCAATAAAAATAGAATTCATATCGTTTTGGAAACACATGACAAAAACTAAGATTTTTTCACAAATCTTGACATCAGAATTTGTTTTGAAACTTTAATCGATTCAACTTGAGAGCTGCCCGCAACCTATGACGCTACAAGTTACAAGGGGGAAGGGAAATTGTATTGAATCCGCAGAAAGAATTGAATCTCTAGCGAACAAAGAAAATAGAGTCTCCTTTCATTAAATTTTAATGTTGGGCGTTTTGTTTCGCAGCCAAATGTTGCTATACTCTGTTCACCTTGAGCAAGGCTTAGAAGCAAGGGCTTGAATGAGTTCAACGAGAAAGGATAAAAAAAAAAAAAAAAAAATTAATTCTTATCCCCTGGATGTTACATAACTATCTTTAGTAGGCCTCTGTGTGCGTTAGTTTGGGCGGCATTTTCAGAATTTTCTTGATAATTAAAAAAAAACAATAATGAGGTTGTTCAGCATTTAGAAGTACAATTTTTTCACTCTTGTCGTTGATACTCTATTATTTTTGTAACCCAAAATAAATCTAAGAAATTAAAGAAGGGGTGATGGGAATTTTCTCGGAAGAAATTACAACTTTCATGTTCGTTATTCTTTAGGAAAAATAAGTTAATTCTGGCTACCGGTAGTGAAAAAACGCTATCAATAAGTAATCATCGACCAATTTGTACAAGGGGCCTACCATCTCACTTCTCAGTTTTCGCTCTAGAGAATTGTGTAGTCCAATCAATCTCAACTTTCAAGAATTCAAAAATGATGGCCCCCATGGATATTGAATCAATAAAATTCGAGGGGCTTTTTGAAGGAAAATTATCAATTAGATACCTACCGGAAGAAGTCAAAAATACGTTTCATCGACTACTCACGTTATACATTAGCCAATATTTTCTTTTTTTTTAAATATTTGTTGCAAATGATGATTAATTCTATCTAGGATTGTATGAAAATCGAGGAGAAACAAAAGAAGACATCGTTCTGTACGATTGTATAATCCAAATAATTCATACATAAAAGATTTACGCTTAAAAATTAATGAGTTATTTCAATTTAAAAACAAAATATCACAGAAAGAACAAGTCGACACAAAATATTCTATACAGACCCTGAAGTACATTTATTTATATCGCGCGCGCCACAATATAGGTAGCTCACTAAACAGAAAAGTGCCCGAGTACAAAATTCAAGGCTTATTAATGATGGAAGGGTAATTACGTATTATCATCGTAAAAAAACTTAGCCAATTCCTCTTCTACAAACAAGAAGGAACAAGAATTTTGAAACTGTATTGGTTTACCAATTGGAAGACAAAGCGTGAATTTAGTGGTCTTGAGCGAGAATCTGTTGTACTATTAATAATTAGTATAAACATTAACAAACTGTAATAAATTGATCATAATTATACGCTAACTGATCGAGAATTTGTCCAAGAAGCGGACCAGCAACATCAGCTGCAAGTAAATTCGCCTGGACGTGATACCAAGCAACCTTTCCTATGGTGACGAAAAAAAAATGTAGTCTACTTGAACGGTATCTAGGCGCTGAACTTAACGTACCTAATTCAATAACGAAAGTTCAAAGGAAATGAGAAAGAACGAAAAATGAGATCCACAAATAAATATTATTATACAACATAAAGTGAGCGCGCAAATTTTTTGATGTATGGTACGCGATATAGGTTGTATATAATTCAAGACATTTTGGAAGAATTACTAATGTAAGCTTGCCTAGGTACCTCTAATCTGCGAGCGCTCAGCAACGATTGTAATGAAAATTGTCAGACGTCGTCAGTGTTGACGAAGACGAGATCTAATTGTGTTCGGATAAAACAGCAGCCTGGAGGTCTAGCTCCTCTACACTGCACCCATCACCACGGTCTCCACATCAACGAACCACATTTCGCAACGTCGACAGGCAAAGGTGTCGTCGTTGTATTTGTAACGGAGAATAATTTGAATGGCGACGTCGACGTTGACGTTACATCCGTCAGATGACGACGTAATGAAAAATCTGTATGATAGGAGGGCGGTGGTGGTACCGGCGACGTATCCCGTAAACACGCTGACACGGGGGTGGCGGCGGCAGCGGCAATGGTGGTGGAACTCACCATCGAGTTCGGGGTTAACGGCATATTGTACGATGACGACGACTCGGACGATGAGATACTTGAAGGAGAACTGGGCGCGGAGGAATAATTATCGACTATGCGCACGGACAAGGGGCTCGTTTTCTCCATTTCATTGAGACGGTGTCCGAGGTGAGTCATGAGCTTGGTACCCAAGTTTACGTCGACGCCCGGCGTTGACGCTAGACAACGAGATACCTCGGAGGCGCAGTGAGTAAATCCGGCTCGGAAACGATCCGCGTCGACAAGATTAGAGCCGTTCAACCGATTGTGACGTCGTAACTTGTGTAGATGCTGGACGGTGAACTCGAGAATGTCGGCCTTCTCCAACTTACTAACATTTTCACCCTCGGCTTGCAATGTCGAAAGTATGAATTCTTTCAGTTCGTCCAAACAACGATTTATACGAGCACGACGTTTTCGCTCGAGCATGGGTTTCATCACCTGAAAAGCACAAACAGAATCTGATATGAGAAAAAAGAAGAATCGAACGAGCCAAGTCGGAGTTGAAAAAGGTGCAGAGGACAGGGCGGGAATGAACGCGCAGTCAAGTGACACTTTCAGTAAAAATTGAATGATGGACGGGCGACGACGCGATGGCAAAATTATTGGTCATCAAGATACTCATATTAATTTTAAAAAAGTGAAATAAACAGCGTCATAAAAAATATAAATTATCATCATTAATGAAATGGCGCGCGCTTTTGAATAAAAAAAATAAATAAATAAAATGTATCGACAACGGCCGGAATAAAGAATACTTTTATAACAAAATACACTCGCGTATACCCCCATGTATACTATTTGCTCCTGTTCAGACCGTTAGAGGAATACACAATATATTTTCGCTACGTTAACTAGACCTAATTCATCACCAAATTTTCCCAAATTGATTCAATATTATATAATAGGTATTGTGCGGCGAGAGAATCAACAAGATGCGACGCGGCGCGGCGCGACACGACACGAATAACATTATACCTACATAATATTAAACCTATGTACCGGAAACACGATTATCATCACGACCCTACTTCCAAAATCTCGTAAGTCCAAAAAAACAAATTTCACAGTAGAAGGAAAAAACGGAGATGAAGAAATGGTCAATTACTGATTCTTTTCGTGGAACGTGTTTCCTCATGATATTCAAATTGATTCAGAACAGTGTAGAAAGTAAAACAATACCAAAATCGATAGAAATAAAGACTTACAAGGTTTTGGAACTAGAATGCCGGTATGCATCGAGAAAATGAAAAAGAAAAAAAAAAATTAAAAAAAGGACGCGATGCGGCTTAAATCTGCACATGATATTATTTTAAGGGTAATACCATTTTAAGTAGACGTTCGTAAGGGGGGGAAAAAATGGCAGTAGGTTCGGATAAAGAAATTTCGGCCAAGAAGTCTAAATGACACTTACCTTTCTATACTGATACGTTCTAGAGATGGGTTGTAACTGCTCGACATCGACAGCAGACATTTTGGCGATAACGAATTCAACAGGTACAAAACTGACAAGATGAACTGGCAAACTCCTCTGCAGACCACAGAACAGAAATAGAAATCGCGTCGAATTTGAAGTGATAACAAAAATTTTCACACACAAACGAACGCTAAATTATTGCAGATATTTTTAATAAATCAAAAACTTAGGTTATTATTTTTTCTTGTCACCCAATTATTTAATAAAATAACAAAATAAAATTCGTATACGTGAATACGATCGGAGGACGTTTATTTCAAGAGCGAGAGAACAGAACACGTAACCACAACACGACCGTACAAGAGGAGAATAATCTTATGTTGCATTAAGAAACAAGTGCTCGCTTCGAGAATTACGTATCGGAATGAATTACTCGTCGCCGTTCAGTGGGGATATATATACACAGAATATCCTGCCACACACTTCGGTGACGTACGAGTGTTGGTATGTGTGTCTACCGTTTGGGCCGACGACGCGCGCGGTGTATTATTTACCATTATCATGATGAGAGAGAGAGAGAGAGAGAGAGAGAGAGCGAGAGAGAGAGAGGGCGAACGCACGCTGGAGAACGACGACATTCAGGTGCGCATTTCGTGTACGTGTATGCCGAGGAGGAATTACGATAGTGTGAGTGATAGTATCGGATCGTGGGAACCTACTCGAGTCCGGCGTTCCCACAGAATCCGGCGGCAGCTGGTGACACGCGCTTCATTTTCCACGTGCCATCCCGGTTCATCACCTTCCTACGCTACGCTACGGCGTAGCGTCGTGGCTGTCCCTGCTTCTTCTTCTTCTTCTTCTTCTTCCTCTTCTTCTTCGCTCCATCGTCATTATTCCTATTCCTATTCCTATTATTATTATTCTTTTTCTTCTTCTTCCTCTCCTTATTATTAGTATTATTATCATCATCATCTTCTTCGTATTTGCGATACTCGTTACCCAAACCGTAATAAGGTACATTATATTACATTACTATACTAGATATATTTGCACGTACCATACCAATATCCGCGCGTGAAGTTGCAACAAATCGCCGAACGAGTAATGTACAGTTCATGTTATTATGCGTGCATATTTAACTCTGATGATGTAGTTTTTCAATTTTTTTTTCCTCCTCTATATTTCTCCTGTAAGAGCTGAGGTCTAGTGGACAAAGTCAACTGCGTTTCTTGAGACATTACGCCAACAGATATATCTATGGGTAAAATTTACCGCTAAACACAAATTTTGATGTTGGCAAATCAAATTTTGCCCCCTGGGACCGTAATTTCAAGATGGCGCCTGATAAAAACAATGAGTCCGTAATGATTCTTCTATAAACAAACCTTGTATCATTGTAAAAGTTTTCATGGTTACAAAAAGTGATAAGATTATCAATATTTACCAAAATAAAATGCAAGTGTTGAAAACGACTGAAAAAAAAAAGAATGGCGGCCCAATTCTTATCGATGTTGTGGTCAAAATTGATGAATTTTGACAGTCACGCAACAAAAGGTTGTGTGGTATCGTTGGCATGGTTTTTGAGGTCGAGAAGTTCAAAAATTTATATCCGGGAAACATTAGGGTAATATGGAAGTCATTATTTTGGAATTAAGGGGAGGGAAACTTCTCAGAAAGCACTATTTTCAATTTTTCAATGACTATTTTCTTTTTCTGAAAAGGTTTAATGAACAAGTATTCGAAGGCCTCTTCCAGATCAAAATTCCTCTCTCCCCATCCCCCGTAGCCGGCCAAATGCCAAAAGTAACGAAAATTAATGGCCCAAAACGTAGAAAAACCCTTCTACAGAGATTTATTGAATTACCAGACATTATGGGAACGTTACAGTGTAAAAATAAAATCAAATTTACACTAATGGAGAAATAAAACGGTCTTCAAAATTGATAAAAAAAAAAAAAAAAGTAGCGCTCTTTGCTCATCAAACTTTAGTTCACTTTTCTACTGAGCGGTTGGGTAATGAAATAAATATGTAGTTACTATCGTGTAGAAGAGGCTTCTCCGACAAATTTTCCGACGCTCTGTATGGAAAGCTCCAACATAGGCGGCGCGGCGGTGGCATGGGCACGATAAAGGGCCTTGTTTAGTTTGGTACTCTGTTTAAGAAACCAAAGACCATCAAATACGTCCAACTTTAATCCGTTTAGAAGACGCGTTATTGGTACACATCTAGACCTATTCAAATTATTAATTTAGACATTGCAAAATTATTCGATGATTCCTGTACTAATATCACGCTGGAAATTACAATAAACAATACTGGTATACTGCGTTTTACTTAGATAGATAACTATAATAAAAATGAGAACTACTAATCGTTTAACCGACGCGACGAACGCGTACGTATCTTACACATAATACGTAGGTATTATATGAGGACCGTTTTTTCAAAACTTGTTAAGTCCACTTTAGCAAATTTTTCAGGAAGAATAAAAAACTACCTCTATTCGTCACGGTGAGAGATAATGGCAATGTGTGAATGTTTATAGTAGGGAGTAGATGGTCATACATGAGTACAAAAAAAAAATTGGCATCCACGTGCATTGGTGCATTAGCTTGTGAGGCTGCGCCAAAGATTACAAATTTTGGACTTAACGAGTTTTGGAAAACTAATTTATCTTATATTGATGTCCAAAGAATATTGAAAAAAGGTGCTAAAATAACACGGCTCATACCATTTAACGAATAGATAGTGGTGCCCAAAAATTATTTGACATTTTTATATAATGTAGTACTTGTATAAGACGCTAAAAACGCTAATTTTTATCTCAATTTTGATTAAAACGGACTTGACGAGTTTTGGAAGAACGGTCTTCATATATGACTCATTGGTTGAACGTATAAAATGTATTATACCTAATTCACTTTACTATTCAAGATAAGAAATTTTGATTTAGCAAAACCAGAAGTCGAACCAATGCTAAATGTTTTTTAGGTTACAAAAAGACAGCATGAAACCCCATAGATACTACATATCTTGACCTCTGCTCCTTCTGTTGTACCCTATGTACTCGTATATATTCCTCAAAAAATTCGTCGACCAAAAGATGCGACGCACAAGAGGTATACAGACTCAGACAGATTGCTCGCTCTCGCTTCTACTCAAATTTACTGATGTGCGCGAGTACGAGAATATCGCGAACAAAAGAGGCAAAAGCTGACAGACTGTATACGTCTACTTTTGCTTAGAGGCATTATTACCTATATATGTTAGGCTCAATCATCAAAAACGGCCAATGGCCGAAAAATACGACCACAACGCATGCTGGATAGAAGAATTAGCCAAAGGCTGAAATTTTGGGTTATGGTCACTTCAAGAAGAAGATCAGAACGCGTTCTGGTAAATGCAAAACAACCACATAACGAATGTCCCGTCTTGGCAATGGAAAAAAAGACCACAACTTGTTTTGCATTTACCTTCTGATCTTCTTGAAAAAATTTCGGCCTCTGGCTAATTTTTCTATCCAGAACGCGTTGTGGTCGTATTTTTCGGCTATTGGCCGTTTTCGATGATTGAGCCTAACATAATTATATAGGGTGGAGCAGAAAGATGTTACCAGTCAACCGGGGAACTCCACGAAATTCTCGCGGAATCCTCACGGAGTTTTTCGTTCAAGTGGTAACATCTTCCTGCCCCACCCTGTACATATTACATCAAATTTATACATTGACGTATTTGACGGTAGTAAGCGTGTAATATAATTTTTTTTTACCGACTTTTCTTGTTGAAAAAGAAAGGTAAGTATTACACCCGTTCGTTTAAGTTTCCTTATCGACGATCAAGTGAATGGACTAGCCAAGACACGTTTTTTGAAGGAAGAAACCGGGGCGCTTGGACGCAATAAACTCGACATGTTTTAGAAAAATAGTCAGCACGTACACAACAACTCTGCCGTACAAAGTTAAATGACGTACCGTAAATTTGCATTACGCCATTGAACGGTATCTCTTGCACAAAGATTGGTTAGTATTTTCCTTAGCATCAAGAATAGGTACCGGTAATTACCCGATTATTTGAAAAATTTCGAGTAATATTCATCGAGTTATCTGTTGGCAAAATTCTGTGTTATACACGTGTAGGTATTTTGTGTGTGTGTGCGTGATCAGGTGGAGCATGCATACCCTCGATGCGTCAACACACTAAACTATACCTCTCAACACACCGCATAAAAAAACCGAGTCCCGCTATTTTAGTCTCATATTTGAAGGTTTGTTTGCGCCTACAATTTGTTTGAGAATCAGATAGCTTGATTGATAGTAGTTCATCAATATATTTCTAGTTGAGTTGATACAATTCTGTAGGTTGCGGTTAGTCATATATAGGTACTTATAATTAGAAATAAGAACATTTTTGTAGAAGTAATCGAAATATAAATTTGCAGCGACTGCAGAAACACTTGTTATAGCCTTATAACGAGGAGAACGTAGGGAGGGAGCAATAAATTTTCTCGAGACTGCTACATCAGTACTTTAGACATTATTGTAGGTTTTAGATCACTTGTAGCCTGAAATAAACTTCCATCAGTTAATATGACGTCATGATGATAGACTTATAAACTGAGTTTTGTTGTTCATAGGTACTATATGTACAAAAATCTGGCTTGATTGATAGCCGATTAATATTTTTGTGACCTGTGCTGAGGAAACCCGCCTCATGGGTAAACCGTTCAAAGATTGTGTACCATAAGGCAATGTCGTTAGGCGTGTTCGAGCATAGTATTCAAATAAAACTCACTGAGGGTACTTACTCGCGTAATACACACGTCTAATGGAGCGCGGGTTATTTTTTGCGAAATTATTATCTCATCATGAACTACCAACGCTTATAATTCGACAATTGAAGAGAATGAAATTTGTTTGTCTTCTATAATTTCCTGCCTGAAAGTACCATTTTTTTTTTTTTATTTTTCGAAAATAAAAATCTGAATCTGATAGGAAACTAAGTACAACACAAACAAATTTGATTCTCAATTTTTTTATTAAAAGCGTCGTTCGCGAGAAAATACAGTATTATTCTGAAAAATAAGCCGCGCTCCATATGACGTGTGTATTACAAGTACGTGTACCCTCAAGGAATTTTTGAACTCGCCGCAAACGACGCGACATTGCCTTATACCTACAGTACAATACGATAGTAGGTACACATTAATGCAATCTTTGAACGCCTCTCCTGTTTTTTACCCACAAGGCGGGTTTCTTCAGCACAGGTCACATTTTAATCTAAAGAGTTGATGAGTTTTGAATTACGAGAGGAAGAGTCTTTTATTGTAGGTACCTACTAAGTTACTCACGTGACTGCGTGGGTGTTATTTTGAATGGTTTTATAGTTTTTCCCGCGTGATGAGTGATTGAATAACGTTTGGAATATTGCTTGAGCCTTCGGGATCTAATACTGATCTCAATTGTTTTTTTGTGTGAATGTTACTCTGATGTAACATGTATACCTTAGCCTATAAGATTTTTACTACGTGGCCTAGCAGGAAGCATCGCTTCTTCGGCGGTAAAAAAGTCGAAAAGATTTCAAAACCTAATGAGGTAGCTTAAAAGTGGAATGTTACCGTACGTCATTTTTCCCTTTGTATCAACTGACAATGTCGCTATAGGTAGGTACAGTTCAACTATGAGTAAGACGATGCGCAAACATCAGGGTGCGTTCTTTTTATTTTTTGCGAGCTTGAAGGCTTGTTTTATTTCCTCGCTTGTGAGCACGTACGCCATCAAAATAGGTACTGCTCCCTTGTAGTTTGGAAAATGGGAGGCCGTAGCGCGGGAGCGTGATGAACATCCTTTTCAATTTCGCAAAAAGAACAATAAATAAAAACCGAAAAAGAAAAAAGATCATGAATATTGAAGTTCGAGTGACTGTTCTAAAAGAAATAGATGCTTGCTCTGAATTCAAAATGACTCTCGTCTCATCAACGAGTGCCGCAATTAATTCATTCTAAAATGTCGTGATTGCATGGTCCATTTGTTAGTTTTGTCGGGTATACATGGGACCAATCTCTTAATTTAGGGACTTCAATATCACATACGTGATTGCAAATGCTGGAAAAAAGTTTCACGTTCATTGTTGTCATGTTGAAAAGATATAGCCTGTGCGTTTTCTCAAGATTAACGTACAGTCCTCGTCGTATATATCAACTTCGAGCATATCGCGTCGCGGTTATTGATCATTCGAGCTCGGTAGTTTGGCGCTTTGACTTCATGATTACGAGTATATATTGACATTGTGTGTTTACTTTCTGTGCAAGCAAAAAGCTGGGTAGCAGCTAATTTCAGTTTGATGAAACTGGGCCTTGTTAGTGGTGTAAATAAGTATAAAATACAGTGCTAAAATAAAAGACTTTAGAATAAGAGCGAGTTTGTTGGAAAAACTTTATCCACTCCTCTTCAATTAATACGCCCGAATGGGAAGAGGAGGGGGAGGGGGAGAATGGCGTCCATGGTTTTCTCAAGGTAAGAGTTATCTACGAGTACACATTAACGCTTTTTTGATGTCAAAATTCATTTCATTGAAGGGTACAAATACTTTATGTCGAGTTTTTCTTCCATCGAAGATCTCTTGAAGGAAAATAGAATTGACATAGAACAGTGGTAAGTATTTATAATTTGCGTCTGCAGTATTTTGTACTTTCCATTTCGATGCATAAGTCAAAAATCATGTCAGATAAAAATCGAGTCAGGTAAATAATAGGCGTGAAATTTTATGGAGCAAACATAGGCCATTAACAAAGGAACTATTACCTACCAAGATTTTTGATTTTTTTTTTCCACATTTATTTCTTTTAACATGCGTCTTGCAAACGTGTTAGTTTCTCTTTTTACTCTCCCGTCAGTGGGATAAATGGGCTAATGTTCTTCTCTTGTGCGAGCACAAATTTTTTGAAGTACATTTGTTGGTGATTTTAAAAATTGTAATGCGCACAAATCCGCCAATTCTTGGCGCCATGATTCTAGTGCAGGGGCATATTTTATCTATTGATATAGCCTAGCTAAGAAAAAAATGCAACGTGAGAATACTCGTATAAAACGCGCAGGTAGCTCGACTAGTTCGATGGACTATAGTACTGAGTACACTGTTCATACATCCATTGTAGCTTCTCGTATTTGTATACGCGTTTACGTGTCTATTCATATACATAATATTATGTAGTAGTAGTAGCAGCACAAAAGCTAAAGAAACAGATGAAGCACGTGCGGAACAAGAAAATATGTTTTAATCTGGTAAAATGAAAAGAAACGAAAAATACGTACCCGTGAATGGCGCGAGAATAGCAGCCGGCAACTTTCCCACGATTCTGAAGCGAGCTAGCCACCATAACCTACAAGAGGGTACCTATATAGACGCAATCTGCGTTCTCCGTGTGATGTATTTTCTTCTTCTTCTTCGTTTTCTTCTTCTTCTCATTATTATTATTCTTTTTTATTTCTGTGCTTGACGTTCTTCATACCCTCTGCAGCAGCCTACTCAAGGCCCAGGCTTATTTCTTCTCCCTATTCTTCACTATACTTTTATGATTATTAAAACTAATCATAATTAATCATAAATATATTATATAAGACTATCAGGTGCCGTACCTATATAACAGAAATAAACCACTCCTGTGATTTTCGTCTCACAATTCTTTTGAAAATGAAATGAAATGTCTTTCCAAAGGAAATGATGTTTATTTCCAAAATAAGGAATGTCTGAAATATTTCAGTTATGATTAAATTTTTCATCTCTTTCGGCAAGGCACTATATGATATTGGCATAATAGATAGGCTACTTTTAAGAATCTTACAAAAAAGCTGGATCTGTAAACGACGTTTGGATAGTAATACAATATCCGTGAGCTGGAGAGGTGGCCTATGCATACATTACATGAATATGACATAGGTGGCGCAAAGGCTAGGCGACCTAGGAGGGCTCCGAGATTTTTAGGAGCCCAGCGGGGGCCCATTACTCGTGAGCATGTTACCCGATTCAAAACTGGCAAAAAAGTACATTATCTAAGTGAAAACTTTTAGAATGAAGTTATGAACGAATTGGCTTCATTAGTCAGACAAGTCATTGTAGATAAAGTAAAAGAAACAAAGTATTACAGTATTTTGGCTGATTGTACAAGAGACATTTCAGGAATTGAGCACTTTTCCTTGCAATTTGTTTTGTTGATATATGCACTGGTGAAGTCAAAGAACGTTTTATAAACTTTCTACCAGTTGATAAAACGACCGCGGAATAATTGACTGACACACTCATCACTACAATAAAAGACATGGCATTATCATTGATCGACTGTCGCAGTCAGGGATATGATAATGGTGCTAAAATGAAAGGTCATATTGGTGGGATTCAAACACGCATCCTCAACCAGAATCCACGCGCGTTCTTATATGCCCTTTACAACTGCCACAGTTTAAATCTTGGGGTATCGGATACTGCATCCGCTAATGCGCAGAAGTGAAATTTTGTCCAGCAACTTTATGCAATACTAGCGGCTTCTCCGGCCGCCTACGGCACCCTTTTGGCCATCAGCAGTAGAGGTGACACATAAATATCAAGGTGTTGGAAGAAGAAGAAGAAGAAGGGGTTTTCTGAAAGACTTTATCAATTTGTGGAATCCTCCAAAAATCAGATAAAAATCCATAGTCCTTGAGAAAAAAAGAAAGATGAAGAAAACCGATGCAGCAAAAATAGAATTACGCGTACACAGTGGCTCGCCAGGGAAGAACCTTATTTTTTGCTTATATTTTGCTTCTATTATATTTTTTGTTGGTTGAGTCCTCCTTGATTACGGGCACGGTCAGGGCAGGTAGTCTTTGTAACAATGTACAGCGTAGAACAGATAAGAAAAAAAAAAAATAATAAAAACTATTGTAAGTTAAAAGAGAATGTTGTTCTATTTCAAAATTTCTGTGTGAATTATTCATCGTAATTGAAGAAATTTGCGTGATGTTCCTTTGTAGAACCTCCCCAAAAGACCAAATTTAACTTGTGGAAGTACTTCCAATCGAGAATTCTCTGCTGAGTAACAAGGGCGTATAATCATTTCTGCATCTTAATTAGAACCAAAGTTATTACAATTTATTCATTTTTCGTCGTTGGATCAAAATTGAAAGATTGCCCCTTAGTAGGTGGTACCTTCCCCAATGAACAAAATTTGATGTGTAAAGACACACCTGATTGAGAATTCTTTACTGAATAATCTGCGCGTTTGGTCTCTTTTACGGTACCTATATATTAATTCTAACTGAAGATATTAGGTAGGTGTTATAATTTTTATTCTTTTTTTTTTTTGTTTTTTTTTTGTTTTTTTTTGTTTTTTTTTTTTTTGTGTGGGATTGAAGAAATTTTCGCGTTATGCCCCTTAGTGCCTTCCCTAATAGACAAAATGTGATTTTTGAAAATACATCTGATCAATAATTTATTACTGAGTAAGCTGATGCGCGCTGGATATCTCTGTGTCTTATTTAGAAATGTAGACATTAGAGTTTTTATTCATGCTTTCTAGTGGTCTGAGAGAGGTGGTCTTACAATTTTATAATATAGGGTAGAGTAGATTTGCTAATTCTTCACACAGATGGAGTATTTTATTAAAATATATCAATATAACTTTGAAACCGCAGTCAGAAACTACATAGGTGGGAAGCTCGAGTAGAAAGCAGTAGGCAGAAACGAAACAGGGCCATCATTTGTCTTGAGGACTCGAGCCCCCTCATTGAATGTAATGGAGTTTGCCATACCATCTTTCCTTTGTAACACATGAAATTTGATCAAACCGGTGGAGCGTTTTTTTTGTCGTACAAATAAACATTCAACCGATCAGCGAAAAGGCAACATATAGACCATTCTGCTTCTGGAAACCACTGCACTGTATGGCTATTGGCTAGGTACTGACCAGCACGATTTTGAAACGAGAATTGTTAGAAATCATCGTCTATAATAATACCAATCGATGTACTTAAGTGTGCATTGTCGTTTATTCATAATCACAATGAGGAGTTCGAAATATTTCTTATTACACGTTTTCAGTTGATTTACCTATAGGTACTCGGCACTCTCAATCTGTAAATCCACTGTACCCATCTTTCATCTTTTTTTGAGCCATTCCAGTTATTTCTGCCTACTTAATTGTTTAAGATTTGAAATCAGTCAAGAAATATATCTGTAATGTGCGTTTTTATTTCTATATAACTATAACTTCATTTTTTACGTCCGTGCGCTACGTTCATAAAATATCACAACAACGATGTTGCATTTATTTGTTTGTCAATGTAAGTACTGTATTCCAAATAATATTTACTCGTAAATTTAAATCGTAGATAAGATTAACATCAGTAATTTATTTTTCTATCAAAAAAATAAACCAGCAATACTTCCAAATATTCCAACTGACGAGAAAATCTCTGCCTTACCCATCGATTTCAAAAATGTCTAAGTAATTAATCTGTTCATTTTACAGGAGAAGAGCCTATATTGTTTTTGAGGTAGGTATGTACCGTACCTAATGAATGATATACGTATTGCTCTCTTTCAAAATTTATGTTCTAAACATTGTCTTTGTGCGGAAATGCAGCTTTAAAAGTGTTGGGAAGGTACCGTAAGGAATATATAAGAAGTATATAGTTCTATTAGCTCAACTCTCTCGTGATTTGTTCTGGAGACTCGTTCATATAGTACGTAAGCATAAATCACGCGTTCTTTATGCTAACTGCTTAGCTGTTTTACTTAGCAGGTTAGACCCCCAGTCAGAATTTGTTGCCGATTTTAAATTTCTACTCGATCTGAAGTACCTAAATTATGAACGTTGAGAATATTTTGCGCAAACCAGTTCACGTGAGCACATCTGAAGCAAATTAAGGTTAATTAACCCAATAACATTTTATTAGTTGGCCAGGGTGAAATGATGATATCTAAGTACAAATAAAATAAATTTTGTAGAGCAAATAATCACAATAATATGTTCAATATTAGGAAAGTAGAAAATGATGATTGAAAAGATCCCATAGTCATGAAATAAA
This sequence comes from Aspidiotus destructor, assembly GCA_035079395.1. Lineage (NCBI taxonomy): Eukaryota > Metazoa > Arthropoda > Insecta > Hemiptera > Diaspididae > Aspidiotus > Aspidiotus destructor. Next base: position 59,538,581 of record JAVHKZ010000002.1, on the reverse strand, counting down.
TTTTATCGAGCAAATGATCACAATAACATGTTACAAATGGGAAAATTCAATTTGAAAAAAGTCAGAAAAAGTTGATCTCTGTCATTATTGAAGAAATTGAAAAATATGAAAAGAGTCAAAAAAGTTATTCGTCGTCATTATCGAAGTCAAGGGGAAAAAACAACCACCCCTCGTGATTCTGACATGTACGCCCCAAATGGCAGGCCGCATTGCACCCCCTCCCTCAAAGATTGTCATTGAATGCAATCAAGAAGAAGAAAAAAAAAAAACAATTGGAGAACAAGAGAAAGAAATATCACATATAATTGCGATGATTCAGTTTCGTTCCATTACAATATTGGGAAGAATACCGGTAAAAAAAAGTTGGAAGAGACAAAAAAAATATTATCCGTAGATTTGCATACAACCACAATATTTGAGTGGCCAATTTTAAAAAATCGGCAGAATTAGCGTTCAAGCTGCTGATTTTATGAATTCGGCAAAATTTCTGTCAATTTGACGGATTCGGCGTAACATATAGGCCTACAATGACAATCAAAATTAAAGAAATTGCCAGGTTGTGGCCGTCTAGCCCCTCCCCAGATAAACCACAATTTATTGATATGTCAAAGTCCTCCACTGAGTAATACTGCGTGTATGATCATTTCTGTATCTCAATTACAGCTGAATATATTTTAATATCAATTCATTGTTTTAATAGTCTGCTCCGCTTAAAAGGAGAAGGTATTGGTCGTCTTACAATTTTGTTCGATATTTTCTTAGTGTTCATATGTATCTTTTTAATTCTGACTCTTCTTCTGTTTTTGCGGGAAACTATTCTTAACCGCTTGAAGTCTTTCTTTCTTAGTGATTTCTGAATTTTTATTTCGTGCGAGAAAATCTCACGGTGCGCGTAATTGTACGCATATACAGTATTTGCTATCCATGGTCTCGCTAAATCATCTAAATACCAAAATTTGTCACAGAGAACACGTTTATTATCATTATTTCAACATGTTAGCACAGTTGTGTACGATGATCGTACAGTAAAATAAATACGGTACATACTACATTATAATAGAAAACTTTAATTTATAACGAGATCCGCTTCACTATTACAACTTAGAAGGCTAATATCACAGTAGAAAGAACAATCCAGCTAACAAAGACAATTACATTCAATGTTATTATAGAATACTTGACGGATACTAGGTTTTCATGACACCAGACCCAAATTTTTACAAAATACACGTAATCATGCTCTTCTAACGATTAAAAATAACAATAATAATAATAGACTAATAATAATAACACAGTTATACGTACAGCTCCATAAAGTTTTTTCCAAAAATATAAAAAAAGTTTTTTTCCAAAAATATAAAATAAGAAGAGTATGTAGAGAGAAATTGATGGGTATTTAAAAATTGAAAATTATTCAGAGTTATGGAAGAGACATTGCATGGGCATAAAAAATAAGAAATTAAAAACACACAAGAAAAGAAAAATGAAAATAATTTCAGATCATAATACAAACAATACTACATCTTGTAAGAACAATGCGAGATCATGATGGATAGGAGAAAACAACGGCTTTTTAAGCAAAGTTATTCGAGGAACGCAGGGAACTGGTTTCATGGGTCAAATTGTTATTGGTATTTATTCAGATTGATTTCACACAGGAATCTTGAAAATTCTTTACTTTTGTCGAGTCCTCTTTAACATGGCGTATGTAGCCTGAAATTAAGAATTTTTCCAAGTCCCTAACCCTTTCCTTCCTACCGCATATACATATGTAATGACTCAAAAGTTGAAATTTTTCTCAACTCATGTCTTCCCCGTATTATAATTATAGCTCAAAAATAGCAATTTTTCCAAAGCCTTCCCTATTTTTGCGCAAATTACGCCGGACTTGAACCATTTTCGTTTTGGTAGGATATCACATAGCGTGCGGCAAATTTTTCAAAACAGCAGGAGAGAAGAGGACGCAAGGAAGGATGAGGGAAAGAAGAGATAGAAAAACATGTTATCAATTACCGTACGGACGCGCACAAGTATGAAATTATTCAAAATAATTAGCAATATTAAATCAAGGCGCAGAGCGTGAGTCGTTCATTATTACGGCAAATTTTGTAATTTCCTCGCGACAGAAAATAAAGAGGCTAATGCAATTTACTTACTAAGTACATTATTGAAACAGAATACTCGCAAACATCACGATCAAAAGAGGAAAAGAGCGGTAAACACATACCAAGTCTAGTTTGTACTCTAGCGTGTATGTTGAAACTAGAAGAAGAAAATCCGACAACGTGAGGTAAGGCATTGTTATACTATGAGGGCTTGTTGGGCCTGCGGCCGTTGAAACGACGTATAGGAACGGACATCGCTGTTCTTGTTATTACAAATATCTTCGTCCGGTCTATAGGTGACGCAGAGGACGCCGCCAGGAATGCGAGCCGTCCTCAACTTGACGGCCACCGGTGCGGCCTGGTCTGGCATAAAGACGTAGCAAACGGAATGATACCGCGATGGAAAATAGGGCTGACGATTATCTACAGCGTTCTGTGATTTTCTTTCTTCAGTTTTCATCGTCAGGGTTGACAAATAACGCGTTTCCAAGTTATCCCAGCTTTTGTCTGTAGAATGGCTACTACCGCTACAGTCGTCGCTCAACCTCTCATTTGCCGCATTCTGCTCCTCTTCCAAAGAAGGTTTTGTCGTCGAGGATCGTGCTCCTCTCTTGGACATCAACAATTTCAGAATCTAAATGGACAATCAACAAAATTTTCATATCTTTAATACGCGAGTAATTTAATAAACGTAATGCAGTACTACATAATGGAATAAAATTACTATTGTAAGCTGTACAGCTACACAGTCATGATGTAGCCTACCACCCATACCTCCCCCCTCCATTGTAGTATTCATCTTAGGTTAACCTAGGTACTTCTACTGTTATTTGACGACTCACTTGATGTGAAGGGTAATAATAAACACTACATACAAGGACTAACTGCACAAACTAGACGTACACAAAACAATACTGAACTCGCGGGTTTGTGGAACAAGCAAACATTAAATCTTCTGTCCAAGATAACAAGGGTGTATTTACATAATATTAACAGCCGTATTCCCTAACAAACGGAATAATTTCAAGTGCACTCAGAAGTCCCAGAAAGTCCGAAAAAAACCCTCAAGTAAGCTTGTGAGGCTACCCAAGTGTTTTTCCGGTTTGTTAAGCAAACTTAGAATAATTATTTGGTTTGTTTTGGCTGTAAATAAAGTTTACTTATGAATTGACCAAAATAAGCCAACCCAAACATATTGACGACACTTTGTCCATTCAGGGGTAGACTTACCATGAGGGAGGGGGTGAGGGGGTGAAGACACCACTTTCCACACTCCCCACCCCAAACAAAAAACTAAAAATAAAATAATGATAATAATAATAATCATGATAAGGGAAAAAAAGGAAACAATAAACTATCAAACACAGAAGAAAAGGGATTCTATTTTTGCTTGTAATAAATTAATAGGTTGCGCATTCCGCAAGATTACTACACGACAGTTCTGGGGGTGAATGGTGCGTTTATTGTGATACAGATCTAGTTTAAATGCACCATCAATTTATCATAAATTCATGAAGATAAAGAAACCAATGGAAAAAAATGTTCGGTTTACCTTCGTAATTTTGCGGATTTTGCGGACTAGAAATTTGGCTGTTGTAGTCGAACGACGGTAGTCCGTGGAAATATCACCATTCCAAAAGCAAAAATCATCTCCTCGGTCCAAGGTAACATTGCAAAAACAGTTGGTCGCCGCTTCTTTCACCATCGTTGTCGTATGAACTTTTAAAAGCAAAATTTAATACGATATGTGGAAGGAATGCTAGTTTACGCAATTATCGCACAATTATTTCGTACAAAATAGGGCACTATCAACACCGCCGTTTTCGTCTAGGAACGAAGCGAAGGAACAACCGAACGAAACTTCAACAAATCGCAGTTTTAACTAACTCGACAACCAAACTACACTACGTAGAGTAGACTGACTACTAGTACTGAGCCTGAGCGTATGACTGGAATGACTGAACTTATTCTCTAACTGCGATCGGATTTAAAGACTACCTACTCGGCTACGAACGCCTTTTCAATTCACTACGCGATGAGAAAGAAAAAAGAGAGGGGCTGACGGAGCTGCCCGTTTGCTCGCCCGCGCATGTGTGTGTGTGTGTGTGTGAGAGTGAGTACCTCTCACGTCCATGACGATGTCTTGTAAATCGCGCGTTATTCGTGCGTCGCGGCGTGCAGCGCGGATCGCTCTTCCGACACGATCGGGATCGGGCACAATTGCCCGCTTGACGGTGTCGTTTTCGCGCGCGCTCGTGCGCTCTATTCAATGATACATTATGTGCTTCCACAGTGTTTCGGAAGTGAGGGGCTGGAAGCTACACAGTCATAATAACCCTGACCCTGTTTGAAAGAAGATTAGTTTAGTCGGTTGATGTTGTCTATAGTGTGTTTGTGTGTATATGTGTGTGTGTGTCTAGTGTCTCATGCAGTGGCAGCGCGGCAGGTGTGTGCTGAACGCGTGTTCTAATGTGTACCGTGTTTCAAACTTAATAGTTTTTCGTGGGTGAATCGTGGGAACCGGTACCAATACTCGGTTCCCACACAGATCGTTGTTGCTCATATGGAAAGAACAGCAGATGGTTTCTGAAGAAGCCGGCGAAAAATGATAATAAAATAATGAAATAGACAGCGAGAGTGTAGAAGAAAATACTGCGAGAATGAAAGAAATGCGGTCGCAGTAATGAGAATTTTAGCTTGCACGATTTTCTGTTAAAATAGGTACGCGCCTTTGAATAACGAAACTTTTAATGACTATTGTTATAGGCTACATACCCATTCGGGCTTAATATGAAATAAATCTACAATCAAGCAAACTAAAGTGGATCTTCCAAACGATTAGTCAGAATGTGTGAATTATGATAAGGAACTACATACCACTACTTCTTAATAGGTACACCTATGAAGGTTGATTTTATTTGTAGCTACAGTACACTACCGACGATTAAACGTTATCCGTACAATACAAGTTGCATAAATTAATCGTGGAATGTATATGAAAATCTGACTATTTGTTGACATTTTCATTCATGCGCATACAATTTAATGAGCGCAATAAGCCCCTGGTTTCTGGGACGGACGAAAAGCTACCAGTCCTCTTTGAACTTCCGTCAAATGAGGACCTCCACTCACGTGCTACAAAAACAAAAGCGTAGTACACCCGATAAAAGTACCCATCTTGACGTTGATGGGTGAAGATCGCCACTCTTGCTTCCTGCAAACAAAGCAATTCATGTACGTAGGTATCATACGTACTTGACAACCATCACAAGGACATGAAAAAACTGGTGAGAGCTGGCTCGGATATTTAAAAAAATATACGTGTGCGTACACTGCACTGTCGATGAGAGGGGGTAGGGTTTTAGAACAGGGTATTTTGAATGGAGTGAGAAAAAAGAAATTCTCAATTTACGCAAATGAGCCCTCGATCGATTGTTCTTCCTGTTTGTTACAAAAAAGCGGTAAATTCAACAACTTGCCTAGAAATTTTGTGATGACGACGAGTAGGTGACATCAACAAATTTTAGCTAGCTGCTTATCTACAGTCCTCGTTTGTAAGTATGAACTTTATTCTTGTCCAGATTGTGGGACGTAGAGTTTCACAGACAACCGTTTTTCTGTTTATGTACTACTAATATTCATCAATTGTATGCGCGCACAAAATCAAAATATGTATTTTACAAAATACTTACATAGATAAACAGTCAGATTGGAGATGATATATTTTATGCGTTCAGTCTAGGTACGCGTTCAGTAATTCAAAAAAATTACACTGCCTGTACGTTTGGATAAAGTTGTCGGTATTGTAAGTACACTACGGAGAATCACTTCCATGATGTATAAAATTTCTTTGCGGTGATCGCACTTTTTTTGCGAGCGTGCGTTTCTCATATTTCCCGATGACGCGTAAGAAGCTGACGCTTTTTCCTACCGCGATTCCAAATTATACCTATGTAATTTATGACTAGGAAAATACGAAAAGAATAAAGTCGTGGCTTTTCCTGCACAGATTTTTTAATTTTAAGAAACGCGACGTTTCGATCTCATTGAGACATTCTTTAAGCGAATACTGATGAAACCGCAGTAAACGGAGTGCAAAAATTAAGGATGATTAAGAACAAGAAGACAAGAAAGAACTATACCTTGAGCGCGGTTATAACATCAAGAGCGTATACAGGTGAGAGAACTTTACGATCGTCTTTTTAAAATTAACAGAGTTTCGTTTGATAAAATCCGTATAGAAATCAGTCTCATCCACTCAACTTACTATACCGAGTAAGATATCTTACGCCTTTTATACTATGTAGGTGCCTGTTTAACAACATAGAAATTTCATCCGTAGACCCGCTCTTCTTATATCTCCAATTTTTAAACCTCGGTGCTTACGTTATATAATCACTAATTGATGCCTCGTCATGTGAGAAACCATTTCATTACTGATAAGAATCTTTCCTTCCTCCAAAGGGTTTTTACCTCTTCAGCAGAATTCCACTGCAAAAATTAGTGTATCATAGGTATACCTCAAATTGAACGCAAAGTACGTTTTACCGCAGAACCGAACAGGCAATAGAGCAGGGTAATAACCCTCACAAAAGTTGCAATCGAATCTAAACGAAGATGAAGAGAATTTATTATTTTATTCGATATTCTCTGTTCGTCATCCACAAAATTTCACTCTTACCTATCGTTTTGATGTAAGATAGGCCTATGTACCGATATTTTCTCAGTTAACTTGCACATTCAAACATTCTCTTCTACTCACCTAATATAAGCCAACTTTCTGACCAATGCCACAAACCCATTAAAATTTAAAAAGTTTTCTTCATCTTCTACCATCAAATCTCTCTTTTGTAAGACTCTGTACGAGAACACATATTGTAGTAACACATTCAACAAATCGCAGGTGAGTAGTGCTTCAATAAAATCAAATTATTGGAATACCTATTCTTCGTACGTGTATGAATGAGAGAATAGAGAAAATCATCACATAAATAATTAAGGGTGTGCGTTACACGTGAAAACGCGAGCGTAAAACAAGGTACCGAAAATTAATTCTCGCGGCTTCAATTTTGAACGTATTTTTCTGATCTTTTGGAATGTTGTTCAGAAATGTTTGATTAAGAGCGCTATAGAAGTAGAATTTGATTTTTTTCCCCCGTATCTCCTTTGTAAGCTGTTGAAGTTAGCTAAAATTGGCCTTTCTTCCGATGTTGTAAAAAACTTTTTAGAGCCAAATTTCAAAATTCTGTTTCTATAGCGCTCTTCATCGAACCTTTCTGTACAACATTCTACAAAACGATGAATATTAGTCAGAAATTCGAGCTTTGAGAATTGATTTTTGAAAGTCATTCCTGACAGAGACTATGCACGTATACCAACACACACCCAACAAGCGGTGTGTAGTGACCGGTATAGAATAGGTTGCCTATCAATTCCCTAATACCCTACAACGTTTCAATCTACCACCGGTCACTACGCGACGCTTGTCGGGTGTGTGTTGGTATATGTGCATAGTCGCTGTCAGGAATGACTTCCAAAAATTGATTCTCAAAGCTCGAATTTCCGATGAACATTCATCATTTTGTAGAATGTTGTTCATGAAGGCTTAATTAGAAGCGCTATACGTAGAAGCAGAATTTGGAAATTTGGCTCTAAAAAGATTTTATGGCATTGGAAAAAAAGGCAAATTTTGCCAACTTCAACAGCTTACTAAAAAAAAAAAAAAAAAATATGGAGCAAAAAAACCTAATTCAGTTATTATAGCGCTTTTAATTAAACATTTCTGAAGAACATTTCAAAAAATCAGAAAAATCAGAAAAATTAGTTCAAAATTGAAGTTGTGAGAATTAATTTTTGGGACCATGTTTTACGCACACATTTTCACGTGTAAAGCACACCCACAACTACAGACTGATGATACCACTCAGATTTCATAACACTGCCCCCGGCTATGCGCATCATCTTGTATAATCAACAAAAACTCCATAGGTCGCAGTATCAGCTGTGACATTTCTTGACTATAACTACAAACTTCTCTACATAAAATCTTATCCAATCCTAGTTATTTTCCAACTATGATCGACACTTTGGATAAGACCGCAAATTCTCACTCACCCGGAACCCCCGCCATCATGTGTTCATCATGCACCCAGTATACAACACCAATAATTTTTTTCATTGATCAACTTCTTTTGTGAGTTGTGTAATATCGCTGTAATATTTCCTCAAACAAATCCAAACCCTTCACCAACTACCAAAATTCCCTACATTCTTTGGTTTTTGTTTCAGCTTAGAAAAATCAACTTTTCTTGCTCCCTATCATCGTGAGTTTTTTTTTCCAATGACCCAATACTGCAATAGCACCTCTTCTAATCGATCCAAAGCCTTCATCAATAACCAAGATTCTGCTGCCTTTGGCTTCCGCCAACCCTGATTGACTCAAACCATTTTACTGACTTAGCTCTATTCTCTCCCACCCTCTACCTTCTAAAAAAACACTTGAAGCTTGACAATCAATCGACTATTTTCTGAAGTCTTCGTCCAACTTCTACCACCCAAAAAAATAAACCCTAGTGAATGACTTACCAATACACCTAAATGGTATTTTCCCAAGAAATATTTTAAAGCACAACCCCAAAAAGTTTCTCAGCCCCTCGAACCTGCGGGAAAATCATTCAACATATAAAAAATAACTTATATCTTTCATCACACCTCTCCCATTGTCTGTAGCCAAAGTGATCATCACATAAATAATTCAATCCCGACAGAGACTTCATATTTTTCCTCTTGTAAATTTTGTTATACTGGTATCACCCACTCTAACTAATTCAAAGCCTTCACCAATAACCAAAATTTTATTGGCTCTGATTTAGGTACACGTGATTTACTCTTTTCTCCTTTTTCTACCCTCGGACTGGACGGCCCCTGAAAATTTCAGAATTGATCAACTTTTCTCATTATTCCTTCTTCAAACTTCCTTTGGCAGATGTTATAATTAATATTTGTTCTTCCTTGAACATACTTTCAAATCACAATTCTTAGGAATCTTGTCAGGTCCTCGAATCTCTTGAATTTGGTGAATTATTCATTAAAATTTTGGTCTGTAAAATCTCTTCTCCTTACTGGTCATCTCCTTACTGTGACTAACGAACATTCCCACATTTCTCTATTTCCAACATTATTATATGCATCCCAATTGGAAACTTATCTAGGTACACTTCTTCTCATACAGTATAAAAATCTTTCCCATTCCAATACAAATCTACGTTCAAAAATACATCAGCTGTATTTTGTAAATTTATCAGTTTAAGCACGGCACAAAATAGGTAATGTAGGCTCTCTTGTTCATATCAAAAATAAGAAAACATTTTTAAATTCGATGACCTTTCTTTATAAAAGTAAGTAATTTACAGTGTATTAGGTAGGTACAATATAAAACAGGCACCTTTCTAATACACTAATAATTGAAGTCACTAACTTGAACGTTATTTAAATGATAGCAAGAGAATGCAAAAGTTGTATTAAAATTTATCAAGGATGGTTTTACCCATAGAACCCCTACACGTCTATGCATGTACAGTATAATAATAATAATAACAGCCTTCATTTCTGATAAATCGGTACAATTTGGACTATACAATCACATTTTGAAAGTCAAAATACGATTACTTCATCAATGTTGCTAAAGACAGATATCATTTTAAAGAAAATTTTATACTCGTGCGATTCTGTTCTCTTCATTTTTTGTGTAAAATCTCTAGATTTTGAGTAATTTGATGAAAACCGAACACATACACAATTCACCGTTTTCCTTACCTACCAAAATTACCTTCGAATTCTTGAATACAGTCCGAGTAGTGCATAAGAAATTTGTTAACATTATACAGTAGTTAATCGGCCCATTTACTGAAGGCATTGAAACTTTGAGACTTGCTCAAAACTTTCTTGATGAACTTTTGGAAAAAAAATTTTACCCTGTAACCTTCTCCAGTCTAATACCAATCTGCTTTTCAGAGTACAATACAAAAAACCAAAAACTGGTCGAGTTAAATTGTTACATAAAAACGCGCTTCTCCTTTATATAGTGAATAGATGGATACAACCACCCAATTTTATTATTCTTCCTTTTCTGCACTGATTAAGATATTCAACAGTAAGTAATGCAAGAGATGCGCAGTCCCTCTGATGCTTTGCCTAATTTTGTGAGTTGACTAGCCACGCACCCGTCATTAATTAATTAGCTGTACCTATACACCACTAGTATGTATGGTAGGTACTAAGAAAGTGATAGATCTTCAAAAAATAAGTATTCTACTCTTTTCTAAGGAGATGAAGCGTACGTTAATAAAATAAATCGTAATCGCATACGCAATTAGCATTTTGTGGCCTCGCGAGCGCGAGAAATAAGTGTTCCAGCAGATGGCGAAGATTCTATTCAGAAGCTATCTTCGACCGTAATATTACAGGTATAAAGAGAAGCAAACGCGCAGTCAGTGCACGCCATGCCGCCGCTCTTTAGTAGCGCGCGGCATAGCAATGCGCTGCTCTGTAATTGTTGAAGGTACCTAGTTGCAGCAATAATAATAATAACAACAACAGCAACGTTACTACGGCCGCAGAAGTACGTTTATTATAGAAAAAATGAACTGGTAATAAATAGGCATGCGCGAAATCAGTTGGTGAGAAGCGGCATGAGGACGTGTTCCCACGGCCTCGGGCTCGACTATACGTCAGGCACGCGAAGGCGCGCGCTCTTTCACTCACCGTTGTCGTGTTCTTTTCATGGTGCGTTGCGTGAAAGGGGGAAGAGGAGACCTTACGTACGGCACTTTATGCACTGATGGACGAGTTTTGAATTTCATTTTTCATCTCTTCGACATTCCTTATTCATTATTCTTATTTTTCGCTTCTTCCATGGCATTGGCCGCGACCGGCCTTCTTGCCTTCAATATATGTTGCCCGACTACGACGCGGTGCATCAACCTATACCAACACCTTTAAATTGTATTGTAAATTTTATATGCCATAATTATTGAAACGTATCTGTCTACGGTTTAGAGTACGTTATACAGTATTATACGTATTATTTTGAATTCACTAAATTAATAATGATAATAATAATAATAATTCAATTCAATGGACTGATTTCCCGTCGACGTAAATTAATATGGAAAATTTATATTTGTAAGCTGCTACTCTGCAGTTCCTTCATAGTGCTTGTTTGTGTGGGATTTTGCAAACTTTGATAAATATTATACAAACCCTTTAAATGTTAAGCTCTTGCAATATTTTTAAACGAACTAGAATGAACAATAAACATTTGCGTGGCAAAACATGTGGGTAAAATGAACAGTAGGGCATGTACTCTCAACTTGTATACCTATATAGATGTATCTAATACAGATACCTTTTTGCTGAACGAGATATAAATGATGACATCACAGGAAATCAGTCCATTCAATTCAATTCAAAAACGCCTTTATTATTTAGGTATTGAAGAACAACATGCATCTTCTAATTTTTAAGCAATGGTGCAATGCCAATGCCCCTTGTGGGGCGAGTGGCAGGCGTGATCATTATTATTATCTCCAGTCAACAAGGTAACTTCGAGTATGAGTATACCCCCAGGCCCGGATTTAGGAGTAGGCAACGTAGGCACGTGCCTACGGCGGCAAATTTCGAGGGGCGGCAAACTTTTCAGAGAGAAGAAAAAAAATTATACGAATAATAAAAGATTTTAGAAAATTAGAAAATTGAAAAATTTTTGCCGCGGCTGAACATTTCTTGCCTACGGCGGCGAATAGGTTAAATCCGGGCCTGTATACCCCTAATACAATAAACAAGCTATGTCGCGGGCGACATAGTAGCAGGGTCGGCCTGAATCTATTCCACTTTATTCACTTATAAAAGTACTGATATCAAGCCTAAATATTTTCTACTTATCACTTTCCGTCAAGTATGAGAAAGCCTGTATAATCAAGGGAGAAAGCTCAGTACCGACTTCAAGTTTAATTCAGGATACCTACTCAACAATCATTCATTCATTATTCTTTACTGCTTCAATAATCACTACTCTGATAATTTAATTCATTATAGCTCCCACCAATCCAACAATTAATAATTTGTTGATTTGGAATAACCTCAAGCAAGGACTGTCAATAGCAACTATAGACTATCGTTGCTAACATTATAGACGTGATAACGTTCCCTTGACGCTAACATTACTCCCAACATCTACTTCAACATTTTCATCAAAGAAACAAGCCATGATTCACTTATTTCTAGGCAAAAACGCTCTACACAAGGCACGTAACATTTGTCTTTCTTGTCATGAGATAAAGATACTAATAGGCCTACAAGCCGCTGTGTCAACGATAATTGTCTTTCAGTTTAATGAGATACGTTCTATCGTTGAAGAAAGAAGAAAAATTTTCTTCTTTCTCCACTAAATACAATCATTGTAGCTCAATACTGATACAGTATCTTTAAATCACTCAACAATCATTCATTTATTTAGCTATACTTACCGCCTCAATACTTTACTTTCATTCAAAGTGTTCAGACCGATTTCAAAAATCAGCGTCAAATAGAAGAACTATGAACTAGAAACTAAGATGAAAACATGAACTGAGCTATGTACACTATATAGATACAATCATTGTAGCTCAATACCAATTAGGTATATGTTATATCAGGGTATTTTCCAAGGCTTCGGAGCCAGCCAAATTCAGCTCCGGGCTCCGGCTCCGGCTCCGGTAAAAAGTCGGAGCTGGCTCCGGTCAGCTCCGACCAAAAAAAAATAGGCTCCGGGCTCCGCTCCGGGGCTCCGGAGCCTCGGAGCGGAGCCGCCGGTAATGTGGCTCCGCTCCAGGGCTCCGGAGCCCCGGAGCCGAGCTCCGAACTTTGAACTGCCTTGAACGTGTGTGTTTCTTAACCAAACTTGGGGGCGTTCGCGAAAATTTTGTTCGCGTTCGTTCCCGTTCACTTCTGAAAAAAAAACGTTCACGTTCGTTTGCGTTCCTTCATGAGATTGCCTCCATTCGCGTTCGCGAACGAACAATAAACCTACGTTCGCGTTCGTTCGTTCCGTTTGTTGCGATTTTAGCAAACCTATGAAATACAACTGCGGAACGACAACAATCGGCTCCGGAGCGCAATGAACCGGTTCCGGAATACAATGAGCCGACTCCGGAGCACAATGAGCCGGCTCCGGAGCAATACCAATCAGGAGAAAGGGAATTTTCCTTCACCTCAGTGGCGTCATCTACAGTTGAACACAAAAAGGGTTTTGTTCTACAGAGATAAAGACTTTTTGCTTTTTGGTTTTTGTTTCTCAGCCTTATTAGTTTAATGGAGGCTTTCAGCTTTCTTCTTATCAACCGTGACCACGACAACGCCATTGGTTGTATCACGCGAATTAATAATATTAATATTCAAGAAGGAAAATGAAAAAATTGAATGAAAAAAAGACCAAGAACCAAGAACGTTTAGTAAATTTGAATTAAATCAAGAAGCAAAATAAGCAAACGCTAGATAACATTGTCATTTTGTTGTCTTTTGTGAGCTCCAGGGCTCCGCTCCGCTCCGGAGCTCCGGAGCCGCGGAGCTCGATGTCGACCAAAAAAAAAATTGGCTCCGGCTCCGGCTCCAGCTCCGGCCAAAAGTCGGAGCGGAGCCGCTCCGGAGCCGAAAATTGGCTCCGGCTCCGAAGCCTTGGAATACATCTGTCTCCTATCTATTCATATACCACATTCCTTAAAATGAATGGACTAAGACAGCAACTAAAACTAATGATTCAAAAACATAACAATATAAAATTCAATATTTGGATGCGTGCCTTTGCCCAGAACTATAGTTGACTACGCCACTAACCACTGTACTGCTTGGCAGCGTTATGCCTCGTCCACTCGGGCGATTTTTTTAGAATACGTTGGGGAATATGAAGTGGGCGGAACCTAATTGGAACGCTGGTTGAGAATGTGAAATGAAAACAAAGTTCCCGTTGTGCAAAATGCCGTCACAGTTGGGAACAGAGGAGAATTGTGACGCTTGTGACGGTAGTTTGTGACGGCGATCACCCATTTAAAAAGTACAGTGATCCCTCTTTGTGACCCAACTGTGGCGCAAATGTGCGCCGTCACAACCGCGTCACGTGACGGTATTTTGCACAACGGGTTGAACATGTTCAACTTCTTGGGGTCTAAGCTTGGGGAGAATTCAAAGGGGAATGTGAGTAGTGTTGCGTGTGCACAGAACGTGATCACTGATCAGTGATCACCATACGCCTACAGACAGCCACGCAGATAGCAGCATGCCTAACACTAGTCTTTCCTACTTTTCCCTGATCACTTCACACAAGTGGATGGATTTTTGTGCCACATGAGAATATTGCAAAGCACGCGCATTTCACGTTACAACTTCCTTTTGACATTCTCTTAAATAATCCTTGTGTGGACAAGGCTTTATAACGTGCCTACCCAGTGATTGTCAACACAATTTATGGGAAAAAATAAAGATGGCTCCTGATGGCAAAACGCTGTTATAAGTTTGTAGAAAAATTATCTTCATGTTCAACAATCTTTTACCGGAAATCCTGCCATTGGCAAACTCTGGACTGAATTTCTGATTGAACGTCTACAGTTTCTATCTTGAGGAAAGTGTGAGTAAGTTATTATAGAAGCAAGTAAAGAAACGTTGGTACAAACTGCAAGAGAACGTGAGTGACAGTGTCGTGAAACTACTTGATTGCGAGCCCTATAAATTTTATGGCCCTCCTCTGTTGAATAAAGAATTTGATTTCTATTGCTTCTCAGTGCCACTTCTTTTTTAATCCAGTTTCCTATTTCATTTAGGTATGGATTTATCGGCCCGATAAAAAAGCGGGAATGAAAATTAAAACAGATGGTATGCACAGTAGCTAATCATGTTCAGCAATATTATATATAAGAAGCGCAGTAAATTGATATGTTACACATTGAGAAACTCACTCCAACAGTAAGAAAACGGAATGAACAATAGTAAAATAATTACCCGATAAATAATCGCATCTCGCAATAAGAAATTTAAGGTAAGCGATACAGTGTTAGCGATGAAAAAAGCTGGATGAACTTTAAAATGTAATATTGCAAAAAAAAAAAAAAAACAAAAAAAACAGAATGATTTCCACAAAACTGTTGATAGAAAAAGGAAAAAAAAAAAAAGAGAGTCGAAAAAATGAGTGATTAAAGAAAAAAATCATTATTGAGTAAAAAGAGCCCATTTCGCTCTCGCCGGACGTGCCCTCTTCTTTTTTTGACCAAGAGGGATCGCTTTGGCTTCCTCCGGCACGTTTACCGTTTTTTGGCGAATCCTCATACCAAGGATGTGTTTACAGAGATTGATTTTCCTTGGAGAAAGGAGGGCACGTACACGAAAACTTCCCTAGCATGTCGTCAGGCACTACTGTGGACGTAGGTCTTTGACTATACAGTACTTCGTACTACAGTATATAGTCAAAGACGTAGGTGACGTAGGCCTGCCATCCACCCTAAGAATAATTCACGTCAGAGCCTCCTGCAGAATCCGTACATGTTCGCACAATGCGTGAGGAAATCCGGCGTAAGAACATGTTACCAGTAATGAACAGCTGATGGGAAGAATGCATTAGATTTTGATCGGGTGAAATAATAATTCATTGTCGTGCATTCAAAATAAATTATCGTCCTCAAATTATCGTTAATTTTCTTTCCAACTTGCTGCTTATAATGTCTAATCAACTGTTCATAAGTCTATCGGTCAAACAATCAATTTTATTGCTTATACATGCTATTTGCATGTTCCATTACCTATCGTTTGAACCATCTTTTTTATCGGGCTAATAAATTATCCCCTTTCATTTACTGCAGCACACTTTTTGAGATGGTTCACTCCTTCTATCAAGAAGTTTAGAATTGATGACACTTTATGGGGGAGACAGTTCCAATCATGGCCGCCTCGAAGGAAGGCCGAAACATGCACATAACGGCAACGCTGTGAGAGTAGGCCGACTTTTACATGTGCTCTTATGGGGAGAAAGTAATTTTTTGAGAATCAGTAAGTACCCGTTGAATTTGGTGAAAAATTGAAGAGAACAAAAATTGTAGGCCATTAAATTCTCTATCAGAAAATGTATTAAACTCAATTTTCAAAATTTTGCATTTATTTACATGTAAACTGGTCGGCCTACTTAGCTGTTGCCAGATCTGCATGTTCCGGCCTTCCTTCGAGGCGGCCATGTTCCAATCCATTTGATTGGCAGGAAGGTTTCTCGTCTTTTTCAATGTTTCATAATAAAGAAAGGAAGGATTTCTTGGCGTTGCCAAAAATATAAAGATTATATTTCATGTCTTTTCGCCAGTCGTCATAAGCTCTTCATAGTTCAAAAATTTCCGAAATTTCCAGCTTCTTCTTCTAGTATAAGTCTACTTTGAAGTATTTTAGGCTGACTGCTTTCTGGAACTCACTCGCGGCACTCGCTTAATGTAGCCTAGTATAAGTCTACTTTGGAATATTTCAGGCTAATGAGCCTTCTTGGTCTAGTGTAAGTCTACTTATATTTCAGGCTGATAAGATTACTGGGCCTCACTCGCTCCGCTCGTTTGTCCCGCTTCTCGGTCCAGAACAAGTCTACTTTAGTATATATTTCAGGCTGATGAGTTTTTTCAGAATTATTTTTGATTTTATTTATGTTTTATTTTATTTATTATTTTATTTTATTTTATTTTATTTTATTTTATTTTTTCTTCTATTTTTTTTTTTTTTTTTTGAGAGAGGATGGTACTTGCAAATCTCTCAATGACCTCCCAGACATTTATTTTTATTTTCAGTTTAATTTCATTTCATTCTATTCTATTTTATTTATTTTTATTTTATATTTTTTTATTATTCATTTTTTTGACCAAATTCTTCTTTCAAGTCCCAAGGTCATGACCGGACGCCCGGACAATTTTCAAGTATTAGGGGGTAGAGAAAAGACATGAAACATGTCAAAAATACTAAGAAACATAAACTTGTTAGCATGTACAGCACAAGGAGGTAAAGGTCAGCTCACAACATCTTTGAACCCAGAGGGTGAAGACAATCTTGAGACTTGGGAAGATGGGTCTTGGCTAGAATCAAAGAGGACTTCTAAGAATCAGCCTGAAAAACCTTTTATCCTCTGGATAATCTTATAAAGAGACTAAGTGCTGTATAAGCTCTTGACAGTGGACAAGAAACAAACTCAGCATGTGTTTTGCTAGCAACACTTCGATCCAAACGACTTTTGCTGTTTGTTGAACTTTTGATTCAATTTCTTACTAGGTACTTAGATATTCCAAAAAAATCTAACACACGAGTGAGCGATTTACCATTGATTACAACTCAGAATGAGCGCTCAGACAGATGTACAGGGGGGCGCAAAAGTCGGTATACCAAAATTCGAAAAAAAAAAAAAGATGGTTTCCAAAATGCACATAACGAAAATTGATTCAGAAAAAACGAGTATAAAACGATACAAAATGATTTTTTTTTTTCCACAAACGATGTTCAAAATGACTATCTTCGACCTCGATCAGGAATTTGCACTGCTTCCGCCACCACGTTTCGACGTTTGTAAGCCACGAGAATGTCGACAAACGGCGGAAAAACACGAAAACAACTCGGTATACCGACTTTTGCGCCACCCGGTATTTTATCAATTGTCACACAAACAGCCAATCTAGCAGGGAATCATCCTATTTTAAATGAAAACAAGGAAGTCGTATCAAATGGGGTCAAAATAAATTTGATGACATAATACTACAGTTGTCCAAAATTTACCAGTTCTGATCTTCGAGATTCAAAGATGTGTTTCATTCAATCTTTTAACTTTAAGCTGCAAGTACCGTTGAACAATCTTCTAATTCCTTAGTATATATTATAGCAATAATATCTTTTGATGTCAGATTGGAACAGTAGGGGAATAAGTGTCATCCATATCAAGAGTATTTGAAAATTGTGGACATTTTTCTATTTTCCACGCAGTTCTTGACTAGGTACAGCCTGAAATGAGATCCACCACTCTCTGACATATTTTTCAGATCTGATGATTTCTTGGTGCAATAATAGCTGCATTATGCAATGAATTCACGTTATAATAATTATTTTGTTTTACACACTCACACAAAGCGCTTCTCTTTATATTACCTATGCAAAACGACACTGCGTGCAGAGTATGCCTTTGCGATACCTACCTAGTAGGTAGGTACCACAGATAGGTACCTATCAAAATCAGTAGGTACTGCGTATGCGCGAACGGGTAGATAAGAATTTTCATTTCTACGCTAGGTGAGATATATGAATATTATACGCGAATAACAAAACTACTATAGGTACCGTAAAGAAAAACGTCGTACGTGCAACACGATGGAAATAGTATATATTATTGTACAAGCAGCGAAAGTGAGAATTATTACTACGAGTTAGATCATATAGGAACACAAGCAAAGCGAATAAAGCTAATCAAACAAGTTGCATTATTTCTCACGTCGCTGCTCGTTTTGTAAGATTTTTTTTAAACTACATAATGAGCTGGAAGTGAAATATTTTGGAAGATCTTTTAATTAAAATACCCGTCGAACAATCACAGAATTAAACCCAAAATGCGGTTCAAATTCAAACACACAACATACTGTGATACCTAGTGCGGAGTGCAGAAGTCATAAATTGACTTATAGAGATCGCCAACCAATAGAAATCGTACAAATAGAACAAGGTGTGGAAGCCCCTAAGTATTCTTTCGCATCTTGTTCTCAATTTTTTCACATCTGCTTTATTAGTGGATACAAATGAGATTTTCGTTGTCTGAATTACGTAGAGGCACTTTCAGCATATGTGCTTAAAAAAAAAAAAAAAAAAAAAACAACAATTTCTCAACTCAAAGCGAATATTCACCGTTGCCTCTGGCTTGCGTCAATAACTTCGTACTTGCCGAGAAATTGTTAATTTTTCTCCTTTGTTGCACAAATAACTATTTTGGAAAGAACAGCCAAGCCAATGAGGTAGTTGTTAATAAGCACCATGATTTATTTAAGTTAACGTATTATTCATAATAACTTTTCATTCAGAAACAAATTCACCCTTTCCGTTCAGTGAGAATTTTGGGCAAACTTCTTGAGTTTTACTGAGTTTCATTCCAGCCACTGACAGTCGTTATACCTTTACAACGCACTCTGAAATGCGCAAGAAAAACATGCCAAATTTAATTCTTTTGCTGCTGTAGGTAATACAGGAAAACTCCGGCCATAAAATCTTTTATGCGTGGATTTTTGAACAAAAAAGCGCTCTCGATTTTTTTTTTCTCTTTTTCTTGAATAGAATAAGTTTTAGGTGTACGGCGTAATTACTGTAATCGAAATCATATGATGACTTTTTAGCCTGAAATAGATTTGATGGGTAGTGCAACTGAGGAAGCGTGAGATGCTTCAACGTGAAAATATCACTTGAACAACCCATTTGCTTTCCAATATGACACCTGTCAATAACACCCGTCCTCCTTAAATAAGAGAATTTTTAAGTGAATAACTAGGTACATGAACTATATGAGCCGCGAAGTGTAGAAGAGCGACCTGTTTCAAGCGCACTGGGGCACTCATGATCGGCGGGCAAACATTAATAACAATGATAAAGAAACGAGATAAAATTATACGAATTACATATGAAAAGTATACAATACAAGTCAAAACGAGAAACAAGGAAATTGTGAAGGAGGATTGAATTCATTTATACGTAGCCGAGGACAAACGAAAATGGTAAAGTTTACTGCCCTTAGATTTTTGAGAAGAAATAGTCTCCACTTTGCAGAGACGTGACTAAAATTACGTTTCTCTTCCAAACAATTTTTTGCCATGGCACTCTCGTTAACCTTCTGTTTATTGAAAGCAGTGCGGTGATCTAAGATCCTAGTAGACGAGGAACGGCCGTGGCCGGCTTGCCCTGATGTGTTTTGAGAGTCACAGATATTGCACGTTAGTCAATAAATACTAGAATTCCTTTTGGAGGGTATGACATCTTTAAGGGTGTGCTTTACTCATTGGCGAACTCCGAATTCGTGTAGAATAGGTTGCCTATCAATTCCCTAATACCCTACAACGTTTCAATCTACCACCGGTACCTACGCGACGCTTGTCGGGTGTGTGTTGGTATATGTGCATAGTGGCTGTCAGGAATGACTTCCAAAAATTGATTCTCAAAGCTCGAATTTCCGATGAACATTCATCATTTTGTAGAATGTTGTTCATGAAGGCTTAATTAGAAGCGCTATACGTAGAAGCAGAATTTGGAAATTTGGCTCTAAAAAGATTTTATGGCATTGGAAAAAAAGGCAAATTTTGCCAACTTCAACAGCTTATAAAAAAAAAAAAAAAAAAATGTGGAGCAAAAAAACCTAATTCAGTTATTATAGCGCTTTTAATTAAACATTTCTGAAGAACATTTCAAAAAATCAGAAAAATCAGAAAAATTAGTTCAAAATTGAAGTTGTGAGAATTAATTTTTGGGACCATGTTTTACGCACACATTTTCACGTGTAAAGCACACCCTTAAGATTCATTAGTCTGCTAAGAGTGAGGAGAGGATAGAATCGTACTTTATATTTATAACTCTTGAGTTTCCTCTCAAGCAAGTTTATAGGAATGATTTCCCAAGAATGATGTCGGATCCATCGAGTGTAACTGGAAGCCTCAGGAGAATGTATGTATAACTTGAATTTCATTATTTATGAACACGACAGGTATTGGAAATTTAGTTGGTTGGTCATAGAAAAATGCAAGTTGAGTTGAGTCTCCTCGCGTTGAAGTCGCTTGCGTCATTACTGAGTCATGCGTTATACTTATTATATGTATTGATGCAGGATTGACCCTTGGTCAAGGCCTCATCTTAAATAAGAAAAATTTGGAACTGCTCAAAAATTCAGGTTGACCAGATATTGTAGGAGAAAAGGGTAATCGGTAGAATCGCACAATTTTCAACTGAACATTTTTATTGCGTTTCAAATTTTTGGAACAGCCCAAAATGGACGGTAATGCGCGTCAAAATAGGCCCTGGAAGCTTTCTCGAAATTTACATGTTAATAGCGGATTGAGCTATGTGGGATGCTCTGCCGCTTGTGTCTATGTACATAGTATGCACTGAGAAAATGTACTTGCGCAGTTTCCACATGCCCGGTCACTCTTCAATCTATAAACTCCGAACAGAAGAATGCACAAGCCTTGCCAACCTTCTTTCCGTTAGTCTCGAACAAAAACATTACGAACAGGTTCTTAGCTTTTCTGATAAAAGCACTCCTCTCGACAGAGTAAGAAAAATTCTTGTGTTCCGTTTACAAAATTACCCAAAATTATTAGAGTATATCGATGAAAAAGTCAAAAACGCTCGCGCCTCTGATAAGGAAAAAAATATAGAATGGAAAATTTCAGAATTACAAATAGCAGTGTCAGAGAAAGCTGTAATTAAAGCTGTAAGCGCAACCGATTCATCTAACAAAGAAACATCTCTTTCCTCTCCTCAAACTAACAATAACAATAAAATAAACATGGGAGAAGAAATAAAAAAACTAGAGGAATTAATCCGAACCGTAAGAAATAACCAAGAAAAATCCATCGCGATCCCACATTTCGAAGGACGAAAAGATGAAGACATTGAGGAACACATCTCGATGTTTGAAAAAATGTGTTTCATCAATAACTGGGATGAAAAGACAAAAATAAACAACTATGTAAAAATAATCAAAAATAACGCACTAGAATATGTCACGAATGAGGTATTAGACCCGGAAAAACCAATCTCGTGGAAAATTGTTAAGGAAGCTTTAATAAAAAAATATAAAAAAGATAATGACGACTGGGAACTTATCCTTTCTCAATCAAAAATGGGAGACCTGGAAGACCCCGAACTTTGCGCGATAAAAATTAATAAATTATGGAAAAAAATGAATCCCAATATATCCCAGCGTACTATCGTTTATAAAATTATTCAGGGATTACTTCCTGGTCTCCGCAAAGAAATTTTACACCGAAATATTCAAACCTATGAAGACCTTCAAAATAATCTCGAACAGATTCGCGTTAATAAAATCAGATATAAAGATGACAGTGCAGACATTTTGGAAGAACTAAAATCTTTAAAAGTCGAACTTGTAAAAAACAATTCGAATAATAGGTAACGTCATTAATTCTACTCTGAATAAACCAAAAAATTTTTCCCAACCAAGAGCGAATTTTTCTCCGCGTTTTTCTCATCCAAATTCGAATAATAATTTCCTAACAAAAATTGTAATGGTTAAATATCGACAATACGTTCTTTCGAATCCGTCTACGAATAGGTACTGCTATTCGATTCGCGAACAACACGTTTAGAAAAATAAAAAAAACGAAGGAATCGCAAAATATCGGCGCGTTTCTCGTTTACGTTCCGTGCAACGCTCAACTCGTCGAACAGTCTTTATCATCCTACGAAATTCTCGTTGACGTACAAGTTCCTTGCTTCCAGGAATCTGCTAATTCTCTACCTAAATTACATCGTATTTTACCCGCTCAATGGTCTAATTATGCACCTAATGAAATTGAACATGGTCTTGTAAATACGTACTATCGCGTTTGACGACGCCTATCCTATTTTTAATAACGAATGGAAAAAATTCGCCCCGTCTGTAAATATGAAAACTACGGCTGAATACGAGAGAGATTTCCAAAAAATCACTTTACAAATAACTAAACAACGTTTATTCTCTTCTCAATTCTACACCGATATACTCTTTTTAATAGGCTACTTTTTGCAATAATATTTTTCTTAATCTTCGTATTATATTATATCCTTCTTACTCGCACTTGTATTCAAATAATATCCCTATTCCTCAACCTCCTCCACTAAACCTAAGTTCTATAATATCTTCCTCACATGAAGAATAACCCTCAGCACCTAATACTAATCATAGTCGCAGAATTATACTCAATATTTTCGCCGGTCACCCGAACCACGCTGAGGAGACATGCTCCACCGGTCAGAGTCACACGGGTGATGCTTCTTGCGATGCCTACAAGTTCCAAAATTCACGTATTCAACACTCGAAAACTTCGCTCAACTACATTTGGCTACGAAAACATTCTACGTGCTGCGCCTCCTCCAAATTACGGATCCGATGCCGGTTCGTTCTCACGTGCAAGCGGACCAGCCTCCCGACCCGATCCCGAATACTTCGGATTCTCTTCGCCATCGCCTCAACCTCAGCGGCCAACTCCACCAATTCACGTTCCAAATTCGACATCCCGATTAATCAACGAAATACGTCATCTCCACAAAAATAACTCAACACCGCAAACAATATGTGTATCTTCGATTTCAATAATCAATTCCACTTCTTCTCCTACCTTCGGGACAATATTTTCGAAAATTCAGCAAAATCAATCAAACCATCGGAATCTCAAGAAATCACGATATTCTTCGTTCCATTCCAGCCGGCGCCGTGCCCGACCGCAAATTGAACAACAAAATTTCAGCCGATGGCACATTCCAGAACAAACATCACCGCAAATCTTCGTATCACACCGTTTACCGTCTATCATTTACTGTACATATATGCTTACTTTCAATTTTCTCTTCAATCCAAGTACTATGTATATTTTGTTTTTAAAATTCACATTACTGTATAATCACATGTATGTAACGTAGAGAATAAGTCTTTTACGCATTTCCAAGAATAATCCACATGCTACTACACTCGTTATTCGTATAATATTCAACACCTACACTATATCTACCTTTTCTTCGTATAGAAAGAAAAATATTCCTCATGTTCTATAAATTTTTTAACCTACCGGTATCTATTTTTTATTTCAGCAAACATTATCTCCATCGTACCTATATCTTAGAAAATAACGTCACTCATATATATCATATTCTGATGCGACCGCACCTACTCAGTTTCCAAAACAAAATTTTTAATCAAAACTTGCATTTTCGGTATTAAAATTAATCGCCAATCATAATCCCCGATTATGACATAAGGCGAAGAAAGTAGGGACAGTCGCATCGTAGAATCATTGTAATCGTAGTAAAATTTCGAATCAATTATTATTATTGTTTCCGCACCCGAGAAGATCTCTCGAAAATAAAAGTTATTCGTTTCTGTCAACTTCGATGATTTCTGTCACCACAGTATTACAATCTCGCAAAGGTAGTCTAAAACAATTCTATCGATATAATTATGATCTATATAATATTATAATATCTACAAGCGACACGTACAATACATATACCTATTATCGTGCACGTACAAAGGTGTGTGAATATAATATGTGCGCGCGCGCGTGTGCGTGTGCGCATATTACGTATTGTAATCATTTTCAATAATGTACACGTTTCGGTTCACCAGCGTTCACGTGACGTACACCTGAACGAGCGACTGCTGGGCCGTTAGGTACAGTACAACTGCCTCGAGTGATACGGACGACTACTACCGCTACTACAGTGTACAAAATAATGACGACGAGAGACGCGGTCGCGGTGTCTAACGCGATTACCGAAGTATCGCTTGGAAGGTTGAGCGGCGGCGGTGGCGGTGGCGGTATCGCTATTTAGCGTTATTATTAAGGACTGGTGTGTACGCGTAGCGAGAAAGGAGAGAACAACAGGCATCTTGAGTTCCGACACTGAACTGTGTGGGAACCAACAGTGCTGATACTTTCCCACGGCTGTAGTTCGCTTCGGAAGCGGTCTGGCTACCGGCTTGCCATGTGCCTCGGTAGTATAGCCCACGAGTCACCTGAGACGGCAGACAAATGTATGTCTCGACGTCGATCACAAATGAAAGCCCATGAAACTACGCTCGCACACCCATGCACACGCATGCACGCACACACACACACACACACAAACGCATCCAAACAAGCCGAGTAAACACTAAATTCGATTTAGCATCGCGATCACGTAGATAAACAAGTTCATCGCGTATCGCGCCGTGCCGTCCCCATACCGCACCACGCACCACAATCTTTTCATCTCATTCGTTTCGTTTTTGCATTCTTGCTCTTTTCCTCGCAAACGTATTCTTTTTTCTCTCTCTCTTTCTCCATTATTTCTATGTACGTATTATTGAATCATACTTCATTATTATTAATAGATAAAATAGGACGTAATACATCTGGGTTAAAAGAAAGAAGAGAAAATGACGAATGCGGATATTTTTAGCGCGAAATATTCGGAACAAAGTTGTGAGGAATCGATATGGGCTTTACTTTCACTTCGCTCGACTTTTCCAAGGATAAGGGTTGTCGACTTGATTTTGCTGCTAATATTGCAAAAACGTAGTTGAGAGCGTTGCGCTGCGCTGCATCGATAATTAATAGCGTTCCACACGGCGTTCATTATTGACATGTTTCATGTCTTTTCTGAACCCTTATCATAATAATCTCAAAATTTGCGTCCGGGCGTCCGCACGGTCATAACCTTGGGACTTGGACTTGGCTAATTTTTACCTTCGAAGTAAAAACCGAATATCTATAACTCAGATATAGTATACAGATGATACACATTGTTAAGTGCATCAATATTCATTCTTTATAACATACGTATTTTCATTCACACGGCCATACTGATATTCAACAGCCAAATACAGTATACCGAAATAGACATGAACTTGATTTTATTCGGCTACGTCAGAAAATTTTTCCCTAAAAAAAAAAAAAAAAAAAAATGCAAACCTCTTTGACCACACATATTTTACTGACTGAGCATACTGATAAGAAATTGAATTTCAACATTGCATTTTTAAAAGTACTACCTTTGTTCTCGGGCGTTACCTCGGTATTGTTTTCACCTTGGCCCATGAGAAAAACAAAAAGTACCAGTACGTTTTTGTTTCAAATTTTTTGTGTCTGACAATGCTCAGCATGGCTCAGTCTGTGGAATATGTCTGATCAAAGGTAAGCCTACAATAAACGTGTCCAGCATTGAGGAGTCATCATTGAAATCAATATTGATATGAGTAAGTTTTTAGTTCGTTGATATCAGGCCTGATGATATTAGATGAATACGTAGATATAATACAGATCATGACACTAACAATATTTAGACACGACTCTGTTTGTGAAGCTGTTGATGTGTACGTCCGCCCCTTTAATAGAGTCAAGTACGTAACATCCGTGCCTTACCGGGTCAAAATGATTAGAAAAATATTGATCGCGTTATCGAAGCGTAATTATGAAATAAGGAAGTAAGATGCTCTGCATATAACCAAGGTTGTAAAATGTGGCATTTTCAATTCTCGTCATCACGAGCTGATTTGTTGTGTCGCACTCCCATAGTTTATTTTCGACGCTTTTGGTTGACGCTCGACTCTTAAGCGCCTACACCCCTATAGTCGGTTCAACCTAAGATTACAAATTTGACGTCACCAATTATTCAGTAGTGTTCTAGTGTTGGTGCGTTATGAACATAAATGGACGCACTAACACCAGAGCACTACTGAATAATTGGTGACGTCAAATTTGTAATCCTAGGTTGAACCGACTATAGGTATACCTTTTCCGAACTTTCCCCGATTAAGACATTGCTTTTTATAGGGTACATTTTCGTGATTTCTTTTTAGTTCATTATAGACCCCAATCTTGTTGCGTCGCGATTGAAAAATGATAAAACAATCGTCTATGGTCTACCTATCTTTAGTGGAGTCCATCAGTCTGCGTGTAGTATGTACATGCGATATATATTACGTACCTACCTCTAATAACTACTCAAGCAACCCGAGCTGCACCGCCGCCACGAACTTGTCATCCAAAGAACGAATCGCGGCGGCGTCGAGTCGCATGTACCAATACGCATCCGATGATGGCTTATCGTCATCATCGTTGTAGCGTGCTACGTCAGTGAACTAGGTGTTGGGTGTTGCTCGTCTCTTAAAATATCGTGCTGCAATTTTTCTTTCATGCTTCTTCCGTCGTTTTGTGTGCAATTTGTAGTGATCCAATTCAGTTTGGATTTGCTGCGATTCTATATGTATGAAAGGAATTATTCAATTTCTATCTATAAGTGTGTACTTATACTACATACATACACCATGCGGTACCGATGGTAATATAATAATTAATAATTATTGAGGAGTCCGTGTTCGCGTTTAGTTTCGTCCATTAAGCTTTGTCCTCCACGAAAATTCAGTTTTGTTCTTCGCATGGTGTAATTGAATTCTATATTGACACGCGTTCTCCATGTACCTACCGTAGTTTTCATTTGTAACTGTACTGGAATATTATTACCTGTGGCTAACGATTCGATATCGCCGCGCCGCTACCGCAGCAAAGGGTTTTGATTATTGACTCGACATTCGTTCGTAACAATAGTAGATATCTACCTGTATCTAGTTAGTTAAACCGTGTACCTACATACCGGTACATAAACTTACTCGATGACGAATGATTTACAGAAAAGTGCTGTTCAAACACAAGATACGCACACAGGCTGATGGCATTCTCTAGATATCATATCTAATATTTTCTAAATCTACCAAAGATATGATGTCTGCGGGAGTAATCTACCCTTCAAGTCAACCCAGACAGCTTGTAATGAAGAAAGGTGGCTTCTGTTATATCTTTCATACAAGGTCTACCATCAACAATGATAATGCGAACGACTTTGAAGAGCAGCCCGTTTCTAGAACTTATCAATATCGCAAGGTTTGTACACAATTTTAAATTCAGCTTATGAATGGATTCATTCTTTCTTCTCAGTCAATACCGTACGTGTGACCATGATTACAAAATGAGATCGAAAGTAAGTTGGAAAAACTAGAGCCTTTTCTTTGCAGACCATGGTACCAATAGGCCTATATCTGGCGGTATACTGTACCGGACAGCGATATCTGAAGTTGTTTAATCGCAAGGGGTCTCTTTACTGCTACATTAGAGCAATACGATCTGCACCAAAAAGTCTCAGTTATTCCGACTTCAAGTCTCATTTTGAGGTAATAATATACATATAGGGCAGTGACATATACATAAGATCGCGATTACGGCAAACAGCATGAGCGATGAAGAAGCGAGAAAAAAACGAGAAAGATAAGTTGCATAATTTTAGCGCCGTCTCGAAGTTCAAGAAAATATCTAGAATTATATAAAACCGTCGCATTGACAATCAGTGTCGGATTAAAAACTGTTTTGAATGTTGTGCTCTTGCATTCATTGTGATTGCATAGGCTACAAAGTTCTAGTGTATTTCGAGTGTAAAGGTATTGTTAATTTTCGGTGCAAGTTATGAAGTTACCTTTCGCGAGCCTAGAATCAAAATCTCGGATCTCTATTCGTCACAATATTTACACATATACCTATACATAGGGTGGGGCAGAAAGATGTTACTAGTTGAATAGGAGTTCGCGCTAAGTCTGTCGTAACACGAAAACGCAAAGCGTTAGACGTATAGTTCAAATGTACGAAATTTGTGTCTTAATTTCATCTTCAATTTGAGCCATTTCCGAAATTTCTACGACTTTTCTGAGCCGAGTAATGGACCAAAATGTGCCAAAAATTGACAATTTGCCATGATTTCCAAAATAAGAAATTGAAAATGCTCACCCTACCGAGCTTCCTAGGTTTATTTAGGTTTTTTTTTTTTTCGGAATCAGCGTTAAATTTCACTAGGTATCAAATTAAGTAAAATTTGGAAGTTGAAACAATTTTTAATTTTTGAGAATCTTGGTAAATTTTTCACTTTTTGGGTTATTTTGGTCCATAACTCGGCCCAAAAAAGTCGTAGAAATAAGAGTAGTGGCGCAAATTGAAGATAAAACTGAAATAAAAATTTTGTAGATTTGAAGTAGAAACTCGTCTAATAACGTCCCGCGTTTTTGCGCTTAGCGCGAACTCCCATTTAACTGGTAAGATCTTTCTGGTCCACTTGTCTGCCGGACACCACACGGTGCACCGTAAATTTTTCAAAAAATAAAACAGGTTCCCTGTTAATAGTAGTATGTAAATATATAATCCATCCCTAAGATCTAGTTAAGTCTACTTTGAGTTCGATTCTAGTATAGAGCTAGCGTAGGAATAGTCCGAGGCCTTAAGAATACCGCAGTATATTCCTAACTAGGCCGCTAGCGTACATAAGCCAAGTTTATACTCAATTCCTATCACAAAGCTAGCATGAAAGTAGTATATTCCATAGGAGAGTGAGGAAGGGTGGCCGACGGCCGTGTAAAATTGAAAATTTTCACCCGTTCAAAATCCGTGGTGTCACCATCCTCAACCGGGGGAGGGTATGGGGATGACCACGAAAAATAATTTTTGTCCTGCGGATTTCGCAGTTGAGGTTAAGAGTAAAGAAAAGGCGCATGAAACATGTCAAAAATTCAAAGTCCACTCATTTATCTTATTTTCTATTTTTTATTTATTTATTCCCCCCCCCCCCCTAGTATTTAGTTTGGAGTGGTGTCACCTGTAATTAGTTTTTTTAAACTGTTGGTGGCACCACTATAAAATAAATTACCTCTAAATAAAAAATAAATAAAATATCACTTTGGTAGAATATCATTTATCGAGTAAGTACCTAAAATAATTATAATAATCAGGAATATGTTGCAAAGGTTGCAAATTTTTGCTGTTATAACATCAAATCTCATTCTACGGTTACAATGCGCGTTTCTGTTATTTTATAATAATTCTTTTTATTTTAGGTGATGAAACCGATGCTGGAACGCAAACGTCGGGCTCGAATTAACCGTTGTTTGGATGAACTCAGGGAACTCATGTTATCAGCCTTACAGTCGGAAGGTGAAAACGTTAGCAAACTGGAGAAGGCCGATATATTGGAATTAACCGTCCGCCATTTACATAAGTTGAAACATCAGAAAATCTTGAAAATATCTGCAGATGGTGATCGTTTTTTAGCTGGTTTTACGCACTGTGCAACTGAAGTCTCACAATACCTAGGTATATTATTACAATCAAAAAATTTTGGTATTCCTTCAAGAAGGTTTGAACTTTCTACAAATCAGTCTTCTGGAGTAAAATTATTACAACATCTACAATCATGTATGCAGCGAATTGAAATTGCTTCCAATCGGCGTCAGAATACTGCTAATCTACACTCAACTCTTTCTTCATCACCTTTGCCAGACACAAGTCACTTTCACTCCACCAAAGTAGGAAGTACCAGTACTTATGTTTCAACACTAGAGAGGTCAGTTTGGAGACCTTGGTGAGGCAATGCATAGTGCAGGAAATTAATTAGTATATACTTGAGAATTATCTAATTATTTGTAAGAACGATGAAGAGCCTACACCAGTACCTATGTACTTATTTATTTTAACGCTTTTTCCAATGTATTAACTTATGGAGAAAAATCGTGATTGTATACGGTTGGATTTAATCAACCGTTAAGGAATTGAATCTTTTTTGATTTTAAAGATTATGGGCGACAGCCGTCGGCAGTCTCCAATCTTTTGTATTGTTCGAACCAGTAATTTCCTTATTTGTACAGACAATAGACCGTGATGGACGCTACGGGTCATTAAAAAGTCATGCCATTTGTCTGTTACTCAAATCCAATGATTTTGAATAGAAGTTATTAAGAAAGGCTTTCACACGTTTTGGACGCAGTAGTTGTCGAAATTCTAACAGGGAATCTGTTTTACGAGGGGGGTCGCCGAAAAATGACAGGCACCAGGCGTCTTCCGGCAGACTTGGGACATTTTGACCTCCAAGCTATAAGTGATAAGAGTGGAACTTGGAAAAATTTGGACGAGTGGTGAGGAACAAAGTTCAAGCATTATTAGATAAAATTAACAAGGTTAACTTTGCACGTTCATAACTCTCATAAAACAGGTTCCCTGTTTGCCTCAATTAACAACGTTAATGAAGACAATCCCGAGCAGCTCAGTCGGTGGGTTACGAGTTTTTTTATATTGTAAGCTCATAGGATGGCAGAGAAGTGGAGGCAAAAAAAAATTTTCTGGCGCAGCCTAATGAATAAAGATTATGTTTTATGTCTTTCTCAGTTTGCAAGAATTTTGCTGTTGAATGTCTGTATGGCCGTG
This sequence comes from Aspidiotus destructor, assembly GCA_035079395.1. NCBI lineage: Eukaryota > Metazoa > Arthropoda > Insecta > Hemiptera > Diaspididae > Aspidiotus > Aspidiotus destructor. The sequence continues at coordinate 59,507,422 of JAVHKZ010000002.1, read as the reverse complement.
TGAAGAATTAAGCAGAGTAAATAGGTACTGATACGCTTGGCAATCTTTATCATCTGTAGTATACCTCAATACATACCACAGTTGTTGCACTTATCTTTTGAGATAGTATAAGTCTAGTTTACAATATTTTGAGCTACTGGCATTTGAGAGTTCACTCGCTACGCTCGTTTGCCCTCTCTCTGAGTCTACGGTAGTATGAGGCCAGTCTAGTAAAATTCGAACTAATAGCTTTTGGAGAGCTTACTTTTTGGTCTAGTATAATTGTTAACATGCTATATTCTAGGCTATGGGAAGGGGGGGGGGGGTGAACTTGTTGATTTCATTGTAATTCTAGCAATTTTGTCGGAAGTAGGACAAGAACAATGATTTCCAGTCTGTGAATACTTAAGAAATATTTAACTGGAACTCAAAACATGAATAATTAATATTCTTGAAAACTTGTATAAAATCCTTTCTGTATACTGGTTGGATTGTCTTAATTTTCTTTTTTTGATACAATATCTCCAAAATAAAAAGCATGTAATTACGTAGGTATTTCCCTAGAACCGGACTTTGGCGCAACCTTATTGGAACTTCAAAAATCTTCTAACACGTAAAGTACAGAATGTCCGTCTGTCTGCATATAATTCTTTAAAAATCTTGAACATTTCTACCTATCAACTTGGAATAATTTTTTTTACAATTTTCTTTTCATTTGGGTAAAGTTTCTAGTAAATTTCAATGTTCTGATTCCCTCAGAATGGAATAATGAGCGGAAAAATGAGGAACAAACGAGGATTATCGCCGTAGGTAATAGAACTGCTTTGCACTGTACGCAGCATCCTTCCAAATGTTCAAACGCGTTGAAAATGTATTAACGTCGCTCTTCTGAAAATTCAATTATTGTGATGTAGGTACCTATCAAATTTTACTCATTTTTATGAAAACTTGAAGATACCTTACAGAAGTTGTAGCCCCTGTAATGTTGTTTCAAATAGGCTAAGTCTAGTACTTGATTTCAGATTTCAGGAACTATTTGCTCTTGAGACCTACTCGAAATCACCGCGTTCACGCAAAAAGAGAATAAGTAGGTAATTGAACCGGCTGCCCTCAATGAATCTAGAAACTCTATTCAAATTGTGCATATTTTTATAAAAAATTGAAGTGGATAAAAATTGCGAGCTCTGCTAATTCCTTTTGGAATCAATTCAAATTCAATTTTAGATTTTAAAAGAAGATGTTTATGTAAAATGATTTCTTGAAAATTCGCTCTTCTTTTGTGATACCAACAAGTACCGGTACCTACAACTACCTATGCATTAAATAATCATAGGAGTTGGATTTTGAAATTCTGTAAGAAAAAAGTACCGAGTTCAAGTGATGGGTTCAAGAGAGTTACGTATGTGAAAATCAAATACGGTTTTTCATACAGGAAACAACTGAGAACGGCTCATGCGTCCATAGGCTACAGACCTTCGACGATACAGAATAACGTAATACGTTAGAGAAGTATCCGGTTAAAGCATCTAGAACTAGAACACTCAAGGAAAACACGTGTACACCCGTAAGAGCTTATGTTAAATTCGTGATTTTCAAGAGAGGATTAGGTAGGTACTCGAGAACGCGGCTCATAAATTTCTTTGAAATTACACTCGTTTAAAATGAAATTTCACTTATAATAAGTAGATCGTGTCCTTTTCATTTTTACTCGCCGAAACTCATTTCATAATCGAATTGATGCGAGACTGTAAGTTACGGCTATCCATTATGGGGCAAGTTTTTTATCGATACAATCGAGCGATATTTTGATATCGATACTTCCTGGAAAAAAGTAAATAATTTTTTTTACATAGGGTTTTCCTTAAGGAAAAAACAGTACTCGGTTCCAAAATAATTATCTTCGAAATAACAAATCAATAAGAACATTGATACGCGTAAATAGAGGATACTTCGAACTTTCTTTCAAGCCATAAACCAGCTGCCTACGTTCTACGTTTTGTAATTTGTCGAGAAAATTCAAAATGTTATTGAGAATCATGACAAAATGTCATCAGTTGCGGACGTATCTGGAAAAAGGACATTCGTTTCATAAGATGTATGATGAACGGACGCTCTTCCTCCAGATAAGTACATCCACAACTTACTGATAATGTTTCATCATTATTCTCAGTTGTGAAGTATTTTAAATTTTCTCGACAAATACGAAACATAGGCAGCTGGTTAATGGCTTGAAAGAAAGCTCGAAGTCCCCTCTTGATATTCACGTACATCAATGTTCTTATTTATTCGTTATTTCAAAGATAATTATCTTGGAACCGATTGAGTACTGTTTTATCCTCATTGAAAACCCTATGTAAAAAAAATTGTTTACTTTTTTCTAGGAAGTATCGATATCAAAATATCGCTCAACTGTACCTACTTATCGATAAAAAACTTGCCCCATTACGAAAGAAGCGATACTAATATATGCAGCGCGCAGTCGCACAAAAAAACGAATGCCATTCATGAATCGATAACTCATGAGATGAGCTTCGGCGAGTAAAAATGATGAGGACACTATCTACTCTACTCAAAATTTTCTTTTTAACGAGGGTAATTTCAGGAAAATTCATCTTGCCATTCTCGAGTAATCTAATAATCTTCTCTCGAACATGGGCTCTCATGAGAGTAGGTTCTTTCTAGGAGTCAAAATAGCGCGTGTCAATACTCGCATGTTCTAGAATCTAGATGATCTAGATCAGTCACTGATCTAGATGCTCTATAGTATGGTAAATGATTTTCAACAGGGACCTTGTTCCACAGGAAAAAGTTGAAGAAAAATGACGGATGCGCCGTTCGGCCAAACGTGGGAATTGGTAAAAGTTCGACCTCGAGGCTATACTTAGGTGATAGAAGGGGAAATTAGAAACGCTCTCTATTGCAAAAGAGAAGCAGTACCTAATACATTATTTAAATCTGCAACATTGTCACAATATTTAGTCGTTACGTCATTATTTATCCTTATTGTTCCCTATATTATAGATGAGGATTTTGTGCGATTAATATAGGCAGTGATTTTGCATTCCTTAATGGTGTAGAGTTTTGATTTTTAGTTTGGCACATTATAGTTAAAATGTTCTTTTAGAATTTTCAAATTGTGATAAATTGTTATCAGTAACTGGAATAGGGAAGTTCAAAGATAATGATGACGTAACGACTAAATATGGCGGCCCATGTCCTCACTCGGGCTCTACTTTCTTCTTCTTTCTTCAAGTAAGTTTTTACACACACGTCACGGCATGGTAGTCCACAGCGCAGTATGTTGTGGGTAAGTATAACTTACTTCTCGACTCCCATGTCTTTGCGTGTTTGTTGTTGACCAAAGTAGTGATTTCGCTTATTGGTGCGTTTATTGTCGTTGCGTCGTGAAGATGTTTATAATTTTTTCTTCCTCCTCATTAAGACGCTGACGTCACGGTCGAGCAGAATCTGCCAGAGCGCAAAAACGCAAAACGTTAGACAGATAATTTAGATGTATAAAATTTGTACCTCAATTTCACCTTTAATTCAAGTTTTCGTTCACATTATTGTTGCTGATTAGTCTACTGCTGATGATATAAAATCACTAAAAGTGTGATGTAAAGGTACTTCAGCATTTCAGCAAGCAGCGTTTTGCAATATTTTGCCAATATCAATCCATCATACTATGTTGAAGCGCTTCCAGTCAAAGAACCACCTTTGAGCGATATAAACGAGCATTTCTGGGGGAGGAGAGAGCAAGGGAGGGAAGTGCAATTGAAATTTTGTTACGACATTATCAATTATTTTAACGACCCTCTTCAACCCTCGGCCTTCGAGGGTCTTATTATCATACCTACTATAGTTCATGTTATCTGTTCCTGCTTCTTCGTCCGACCGCCTTCTTACAGGAACATGTTTTTCTCGTAACCCGTTTTACAGCCTACTCCATCCTCCCTGAATACTTATGCCCTCCAATATGCATTCAGCACTAAACAATAACTGCGAATCCCTCGACTCCACTCCAGCACGCATCACTCAATTTACAAATTCATCACTCCCACGTGACAATCGCGTGAGTAGTAGGTACGCGACTTTTCCTCTCTCAATTTGTGATAGGTAGATTAAATTTGATTGAATATTTAGCGCCTATCAATGAAGCCAAATATTTTTAGAATAAACTATGAAACCCAGTTTAAATAAAATCTGTCACCGTGTGACCTCACATTACCTAACTGATAACAGAGTACATAAAAGTATCTAAGTATGATGCGTTCAATGAAACCTAAAACAACATTGATTAATTATACACATTGAACAGGCTTAAATGAACATGAACTATCTGAGACGTGTTTAGAAGTGTTCTTTACGCTGAACACAATGCCGTTAGCCGTTTTCATCTAGTACTTACGTCGGAGTCCCGAGTAATTTGCCTTTTAAAATTTCAAAATCGCAAAAAACTGTAACTTATTTTCAAAACGCGATAGCAGAGCAAAACCTGGGCTATGTTTCATAACTGCTCAAAGAATTGTGCGATTATACTTGATCGTAAATAGGTATTATGTTGTACAGCAAAGTTCGAAGTACATTTTTGGGTGGTTGAACATACCTCAGTATGTCTTAGATAGTTCGTGTTCATTTGAAAAAATTGAAATTTGTTCGTGTGTGTTACTTATTATCAATTTAGCCATCCAACCTTCAAACAAATTGTAGGTTCACATCTTCAGATATGAGACTATAACTTGCTGGAGTCAGGAAATAATTTATCCAGTAGTTTTGGAGAAGATCCGCGAACAAAAAAATCTTATTAGATTAAACATGTGGGCTTAAATATAATCATGTAAGGAAATTGTGAGTTTTTTTTTTTCAGAATAATGGTGATGTAGGACCTCGAAAACGTCGAGAAACCTCTCCACAAATACACCCCACCCAAACCTTGTTTACACACGGGTCTAACCTGAAATTTCACGCGAGAAGCTAGTCCAATTTGAAAATAATGCTCCCATCTCGTGCTGAGACACCTCAAATTAACAAAAAAACATAATAACACTCTCTGCACCAGTATTGAGAAAAAGTGTTTAATTAAAGGTTGCCGAAGTCATAGAAACAATCGGAAAAAAGAAAACTGGTGTATTCTTATAAGTAATAAATGCAAAACTGTTGCGTACGTCATGTCACAAACTCTGCAATAGCATTGCTTATTTCAGCTGCAATTTTTCTGCTGATTTCACAAAAACAGCAATTTGAGAAAAGTTGGCAAAATAATAACCTAGCTACTTAACTTGTAAACTGATTTAATGAACCCTTTGCGTTAAGAATGAACCTGTCAAATAAAAAGTGGCGGACAATAAAATCTTACAAGTAAATAATAAATAAATACCTAGGTACCTAAATATTACAAAGGAAACCTGAACGGACGGGTGTATACAGGGTGCGCCAAAAAGATGTTAACAGTTGTACGAAAAACTCCGCGAGGACTCCGCGGCAATTTTGTGGAGTTCCCCGGTTGACTGTTAACATCTTTTTGGCGCACCCTATATAATAATTCACTTGCGCCCTAGGAAAAGTGAGTAATACATAGGTATTATATACAAATTCTTTTCATTTTTGTCACAATCACCATCTCAATCTGTTAATTTTGTAATTTAATTAGGTAGGCTAGGTAATTAATTATAGGTATTGTCTCTAAGTCCGTAACGCCGAGCAAATAACCCGTGTGCAATTCAAAATGCTCGTTAAATGAAGAGGTAAAAAAAAATCTTATTAAAGACAACCCTTCTATTTCCACTATTCTGTTTAAAATTAACCATACCGGTATACCAGATTTGGTAATATTATTTTGATGGTTTCTCTGAGTAAGTAGGTACGTAGGTACCTATACGTTTTTTAGTATTGTTTTTATGGAGAGAGCCTCACTTCGTTAAAAGGGAATAAAGGAATAACGCACTGTTCATTTCCAACAAGATATACTTACCTATATAATTATTATACTGTATAGGCTATAGTTGTTGTTGCATATCTGGTATGAATGAAAATGTAGCGCGTTTCTGTCACTTTATTCTCTCTTAATAACTTTCAGGTACGGTATAGTACCTAAGTACCTATGTACAGTGAGCGACAATTGAGAATTGAGCGTGTCCGATAGTAACCATTCTAATTCTATACCTATGTGCCTGTATAATATAAGACTCATGGAACCTACTGTTCATCTAATTTGTCCTCAAATAAGAATGTGTATAGGTACCGTGCAACACAAACAGACATCACGCTATCGGTTGGGAAGACAACAAAACATCAATTCTCACGCGTTCAAAGAAGCCACAAGGCTCGAAGAGAAAATAATTGCTCGACTAAACTCTTGCGAGAGCTGGCTATGTTATTCATTTTAAGAGGAAAGTTTTGGTAAAGCACGCTGAATTACGAACCGAGAAAATTGACTCGATTATGGTTCATAATAAATTTGACATGGGAGACTACGTCAATTGCCGAGAGAAGATAATACCGCGTAGGTACAAGAGAAGATAATACGCGACACTGCAATGGAAAACAATTTCCAGTTAAAAAACGAACGATAGAAAAAAAAGAAGAGACTAGCCTATACCTAATGAGAAAAAAATAAACTATAGGTAACCACTGTAGGATTATAAAAATTCTGAGAGGATTGAGAGGCCAGTTTCAACCAGAAAGCAAACTATAAAAAAGAAACACTCACGTAGTCGCGTGAGTATTGCGCAAGAGTTTTCCTCTCACAATATTATTCATAACTCATTAAAATAGGTATTAATCACCTGTCAATCAAGCCACCAGATGTTTGTAGAATGAACAATCAAGCTCAGTTCATAAGTTCATCATCGCATGACGTCACATCATCTGATACCTAAATGAGTAAAAGTAGGTAAGTACCCATAATCCAAATAGGAAACCTGAACTTCATTCTATTTTTATGCTAGAAAAGATCTAAAGCCCGCAAAACATCTCGAGTAAATTCATTCAGGGCTTTCTTCTGTCCACCTTGCTACGAGGCCGTAACAAGTGTTTTTGCGGTCGCTGCAAATAAGTATAAGTAATACTTATATTACCTACCTATTTTGATTGATTCTTCGAATATTCTCATTTCATAATGATTGAACGTAATCTACAAAATCGTAATCACTCAACTAGCTCTAACAGATTGTAGGCTGTACACATCTTCAGAGGTGAGAATGAGACTATAAATTTTCTGAGTCTTGAAAATATCTATTCGATCAGTTTTGGACGAGATGCACAAACGAAATAAATCTTGTAGTATATAAGTCTAAATAAGTAGGTATAGGCTTTATATATATATTTTATGTAGGTATCCTAGTTTACATCTACCGATATTCGATTTGTTTCCATTCTCTACCTATAACTTACTTATATATACATAAACTACCTATTAGAAAAATTCTTGAATACACATTACAATCGTAGCGTGATTTATTAGCTTCGGGAGAACGAATTGAATTTTCTATAGAGCTTCTCCTACGGTATATACCTACTTATATCAGGGTTGACGAAGAAGTGAGAAGGTATTTGACCGAGTCAAAACTTTTTTGACAATCTGAAGATCGCATATTCACTCCGCAAGGCTGAGATAGAGAAATTTCTTTTTTTGAAACATTTGGCTTCGGTGAATAATATCAATGTTGATTGATGATGGTATGACCCGCAAGAAGGACACTAAGATCACCCTGCAGAGGACATTACTATACATGGAGGTAAAGTGAGTGTTTACCCAACGAGGCAAAAATTGCGATCTGAGCCGGAATTGCGAGTAGAGCAATTTGCCGAGTTGGTGAACGTTCAAGATACCCACATGTATTGTAAGGTATTTTTTTCTATAAGTGATGTTAAAACAAAATTCAATTAACAAACACGCGAAAGTTATTGACTGCATGATTCATTTTTCTTTCACTGCGTTTATTTTTTCTTTCACGCTAATCTCGGTGTGGGTAAAACTAAAACTTAACCGCACCCATAGATGCAGTCAAAACGATAGAAAAAAAAAAAAAACGTTATTGGCTGTTCTTTTATACTAAACTTGAACTTTTTCTTTCACGCTAATCGTTAAACTTGATTCGCTGATTCGTTTTTCTTTCACACCAATCTAGCCGTGGGTAAACTTTGACAGCCCCAATAGTTGCAGTCGAAACGCCGTCTCAACATCGTGTAAGAGAAAAAAAATTATTACAGGTTCATTTATTAGTGTACAATCGCCTGATGGTAAACGGAAACACCATAGCAGAATTCTATATGGCCTACGTATTCGCAAATAACACGCATCAGTAGGCGTGTTACCTTTGCTCCTCATCTCATCATCGTGTTGGATACTAACACCGTTTCGCCATCGTACTTGCCGTCACATCTCGCAACAAAATGTTCCTTCGTCTATAACAATTTTACGTAAGCGTATTTGGGCGTGACTACTGTGCATAGGAAAGAGAATAGCCTGCCTTCATGCACTCAATGTAAAAGGTCGTACGTTCAAGTTTTTTTTTCGTAGGTATACCTATCCTATAGGACAGCCTACCTACATAGGGCTACGCACAGTTCGAAAACGTTTTGTGCGCCTTTTCACTCGAACAACGGCCAAGCCATATTAGTTTTGAAATTTTCTAAGATTTATTTACCTCGAGATGAGGAATTTCATAGGAATGCTCCGAAAGAAGTGGACCAGCATCAGATACTTGAATGAACTACCTAGAGCTTTCCAAATTCAATAGAACAAAATTAAAAGAGAAGTAGGTAGCGAAAATGAAAAAAGAATGAAATGAGAAGAATTATATTACTTAAGAAACACTCGCGAAAATGAAAAAAGAATGAAATGAGAAGAATTATATTACTTAAGAAACACTCGCGCAGTATAATGTACTGTATACGACCTTTCCTTTAGCTACCTAATCAAAACTCATTAAGGGTGTGCTTTACTCGTTGGCGAACTCCGAATTTGTGTAGAATAGGTTGCCTATCAATTCCCTAATACTTTACAACGTTTCAATCTACCACCGGTCACTATGCGACGCTTGTCGGGTGTGTGTTGGTATACGTGCGTAGTCGCTGTCAGCAATGACTTCCAAAAATTAATTCTCAAAGCTCGAATTTCCGATTAACATTCATCATTTTGTAGAATGTTGTTCATGAAGGCTTAATTAGAAGCGCTATACGTAGAAGCAGAATTTGGAAATTTGGCTCTAAAAAGATTTTATGGCATTGGAAAAAAAAACAAATTTTGCCAACTTCAACAGCTTATAAAAAAAAAAAAAAAAAATGTGGAGCAAAAAAACCTAATTCAGTTATTATAGCGCTTTTAATTAAACATTTCTGAAGAACATTTCAAAAAATCAGAAAAATCAGAAAAATTAGTTCAAAATTGAAGTCGTGAGAATTAATTTTTGGGACCATGTTTTATGTTGAGTTTGCTGCGCGAGCATTAGCGAATGCAGCAATCACACCGAGTACAAACGCTCGCTTCTGTACGTAGTCGAGTAAGTTACGTTTTCCAACAAAAAAGCTCCGAAAACATCACGAAGATAAATTTACAATAGTGGAAGAACACTTTTTCGGTGACTCACGCTATGTTTTTCGCCACAGGTTTCTAACAATTAAGCTCATCCGTTCCTCCAACAAGTTGTAGGCGCACATCTTCAGATATGAGACTAAAACTAATTTCTTGAGTCTCAAAAAGGTACATCCAAGTAATTTCAGGTGGAATACTGTATTCCAAGATAATAACTTTTAGGGGACAAACGAGCGGAAGCTCATAGCTTTTAGGCTCACTCACTCTACTCCTAGCGCCCCCCCCCACCTACTTCATCTAGTTTAAGCCTAGTTTTAAGACTAGTAAAATCCTAGGGGGTGGGTTCTCCTCCGTTCTATTGTAGGTCTAATTTAGGACTGGTAAAATCCTAGCATGAAGCTAGTATCAAGGCATCATAAAACTAGTGAATAGGTTATTTCAGGATAATTGCTTCCGGGGACTCACTCGCTCTGCTCGTTCGCCCTCTTCATGGTCTAGTATAAGTCTACTTTAGGGTACTTCAATCTAATTGCTTTTGGAGGGCTCACTCGCGGTCTAATGTGTGTCTAATTCTAGTAAAAAGCTAGTATATAAGCACTACGCCCGGACATCCCATTACAAGCCCAAAATCGTAAAAGTGGAAAAGGGGGGCGCTAATTTACAACAGATTAAATCCTGGTATAAAGCTGTATAAAGCTAGTATATAAACCGGACCAGAAGTGACCAGGGTGAAGGGGGGGGGGGCACTCGCAAACTCGCAAAATTTCAAATTTGGGGTCAGATAGGGTCAGGTCAAGAGGGCGCTAGTTTACAACTGTTTAAACCCTAGTATAAAGCTAGTATATAAACCGGGCAAGGTGAACTCGCAGGACAAACTCGCAAATTTTTGGATCACCCACGGAGTAACCAGGATGAAGGGGGGAAGGCATTCGCAAACTCGCAAAATTTCCAATTAGTGGTCAGGTCAGAGTAAACACATGAAACATGTCAAAAAACTCATAAGTCTAAATATAAGCCTATAATACTTATTAAAAATAGGAAAATCTCTAATTATCGCAGATTGAAAGTGATCTAGGACCTTCGAAATGTCGAAATACATTACTCCCTCCCTCTGTCAACCTTTCCATGGATATAATACCTCATGTTTCGAGCTAAAAAATTTCAATAGAATTGAATGAAGGCTCTACAATTATTTTTTCCTATACGTTTTTCTTAGCCTAGTATATTGGTTTATTAGGTACCTATACTGTATCTTAATCTGAGTGGTTTGATTCATGGTCACCTTCAATTACAGGCAACACTAAAAATCAATCTTGAAGCCAAACAAGCATCGAATGACTCATCAGTCCACCCTTCACCATTCCTTCTCTCAAGCTCCGACCTCTCCAAACGCTTTAACAAACAATAAAAACACGCACAAAAAAATACATCACCCGAGTTTAGTTCACTTAAGGGTCTAGGCCTAACCTAAATCTCGCTCAGAAATATTATTCCCATCTAACATATAAAACACCTCAAATTAACTAGAAGAAGCCAGATATTTGGTCTTCAACCTAGATAATTATGTAGTCAATTTTATGGGTAAAAATGAAGTAAGTTATCGTCAATAGAATTGTATTTTTGAAAAATTTAGAAAACTAGCATAGCGACCCATTGAGACGCAAGACGCCTTTTAGGTACTACCTACTGTATTTATAAAACACAGATATCCACTGAACACGCGGCTGACGGTCCGGCCAACCCGGCCCGGCGCGTCGCGTCGCCAACCGCTGTAGTCGTGGTATATTGTACCAGTTTGTTCTTTGTTTTTGTATTCACAATCTGAAAAAGAACAAAAATGTTTGGAATCGCTTCCGGTTTTTCAATTATGAAATGAAGCAGAAAAGTTTGTGTCCGTAGCCTCTAAAGAATTATTTTCAACATAAGTACCTATACAAATGGGAAATTTGCTCTTAAGAAAACAATAAGGGCCATTTTTTACCGCAATCACGCTAGAAGTCATGTGACAGGTTGAGCTCCAATTTTCAATTTAGCCAACTAAACGCGTAAATTTGGACGATTAAATTCTGATTACCTAGCTTTAAATTAACGATTAGGTATAGCAAATTGGTAAAACTGGCTCCAATATAGGTACGAGATAGACGACACGCTGTTTTTTCCTTTTTTTTTTTTTTTTTTTTTTCTCATTCTCTTCACATTTGCTTTGTTTACCCTCTTCGTAAGGAGTACCTATAGCTTATGCATACGACCCCTGTAATTTATTTCACTACTGGAAATTCTAAACAGATCGTGGTTGCTAATGGGTGATAATCGCGATTATACCAACTACACTATATGTGAAAGCCTACGTATTTTTGTAGACGTGCATGATGAGGTTGAAGTTATTTTTGTAGGCATCTAATTAACGACAGAATTTTTCCTTCGTGAAATTAATAGGTTTATAATAAGCTAGTCTACTCGAAAAAATGCTTCGTTAAATTTGAATTCTCCAATCACTCTAATACTTATTCTCTTCATCGCGTTCTATGTAGGCCTATATAGATAAGTTAGGTACCTAAGTATTCAAAAGAACGTCGCTGATCGAAGTATAACTACTGCATGTTCACCCGGTTCTTATTTTACGATACTATGCTCGAATTGGATTAAAAGTAACGTCCTAGACTGGGTACCTGTATATCGATTATCGTATATTTTTCAGCTATCGCGTCGCGTCGCGTCGGTATTTGCCTATCAAACAATCACGGTGGGTACGTAAAGCAATTTAAAGGAACAGAAGATGCAAACCCGAGCCCGAGCCCGAGCCCGAGCTCTCCTCGTTCTCACTTGGATCTTCTTTTCATTTTATAATATTTGCGAATCCAATTCATTAATTCTAACTCCTCCAGCCCCATTGTGGTCGTCGTCGTCGTCGTCGTCGTCGTCGGTATGGTCTTCCGATCATGTAGCAGAGAAAGCATCAAGATTAGCAATACTTCCTTGTAAGTATCAGTAGTGTATACCTACCTCCAATACTTGTACAGCATACTGCAAATTGTAAATAATGATTATTTATACTCTTATCAGCTTTTTACGATGAATTCAATTCTTAAAATCTTCCTCGAACATTGTAACTGAAAAAATATCTGATCAGTACTACAGCAGGCGCACAGATCGTGTGGTAAACTAGACGATAGTATAGGACCACTGAGATAGCCGCATTGCGTTTGAACTGAATTAAGAAATCAGAATTTAAACCAACAAAAAAAGGTTTGGTTATATGGAAGCCTACCTGATATTATAAAATGGAGACCGGATTTTTCGGCATTGGTCACTTTTTTTCCTGAAAGGCGAAATCAATGAGAATCAAAATTAAGTTCGAGTCATGACAAATGGGACGCAGGAAAAAAAATTATATAGGAAACCTGAAATTTTTTTAATTAGTCTCACAATGATTTAGGTAGGCGATCTAAAATATCGAAAAAAATTCATTCCCGGGCTTATCCGATTCATCTGTATCGTATCGGGAGCAATCTATCTGATTGTCATTCAATCGAAAAGTTGGTAAAAGTAATAGCTAGCGTTAGCCACGGCGCGGCGGCGCGGTGCCATGCCATGCGAGAATGAAGTCACGCAGCGCGCAGTGATGAACTTGCGCTGTATGATATGATATGGGCACGCCGCCGGACATGTGCAAATTTCAACTTGTTTAAGCCCATAAAAAATCTATTGAAAATTTTCCAAACTCTGAAAACTTCACTAGGTAGATAATAAAAATAATAATTGCGCGAACTCGGTGTTTGATGGGACTCAATTGATCTGAAAATGAAGGCATATCATGTAAACACAACATATAAATGACAGAAAATTTCAATTCAATTAAAACCTTGAAACCATGATCATTTGATAAAAAATACCAATGCAAAAATTCTCAAAATTTTGCAATAAGTACCTAAGGGTAATTCTTAGTTCATTCGTCAATTTCTTAGTCTATAAGGTACGTATCTCGTCAGCTATTTTTGTTATTTTTGAAAATTTTTTCAAGATGAAGGTGTATAGTTTATCAACTCACGAACGCATATATAACTAGAGTCTGAAAACAATTTACGTATCACACTTTGAAAATTGTAAAAGAACAACTTAATTAATGTGCCAAACTGAAAATCAAAAACTTTACACCATTGAGGAATGCAAAATCACTATAGCCTATTAATCGCACAAAATCCTCACCTAGATACAGTATAGGAAACTGTAAAAGGATCAATAATGACGTACCGACTAAATATGGTGACCCATGTCCTCACTTGTTATTATATAGGGCTCTAATATAACCAAGCGTCACGTTCATATAGAGATATTATCTAATTAGTTTTTGAGATACTGATTTTTTTTTTTTTTTCTTTTTTTTGAGAAATGTGACACGGGAATGAAAGTTGATAGGAATTAGAATTTTCTGCTGTATTTGTAGCATAGGAATGAGAAAACAACTGAAATTTCCGCGAACTTTAGCTGAAAAGAATGAAAAATCCGGAGGCCTATAACTTACTATTAATATTACCAAAGCAGGAAATAACGTTTGAAAAATGAAAAATGTTAGTACCTACTCATTGTGAGTTGGTACAGGGTTGATTTTAAATTTGCTAAAAGATGCCGCCGTCAGTCAGAATTAAAAAACCTGAGGAGGGCTGTAAAAACTGTTGAATTTGGACACTATTATGCGTACCTACGTACCTACATATAAGGACTGACTTACTTAATTGACTAGTAAGAGGAAAAGATTTTTTCCGTGGTAGGCAGAACTATATTGAAATAAAATTTGGCATTGCTACCTGCACACTGAAAACTAAGTATTAGGGGTTTTCGAACGTGTACACCTCTATACTACGTAATCAGAATTAGTCACTTCTTGTATTTACATGATTCATTTTAATCTTTTTCCTCTCGTATGTACACGATACTGGTGATCTCATTCAGTACGTTTTCTTGCTCTTGATATAATGCAGTCTGGGCACTGCGAAACGTCGAGCTCTTATTAAAATATAAGTACTTAGTTTTCAGTGTGGTAGCAATGCCAAATTTTATTTTAATTGACTAATTTTTTTTAGATTCATGATTATTTTTGTGTTTACTCATCAGAACATTTTAATTAGCCTACATTGCATGCATATATACTGTTAGATATATTCGCCTTATTTTTCCATTTCATTGTTAACAATCTCGTTCTATAGTTGTGCGCCGACTGTTTGGTTACTATACAAAGTGTGAATCTCGCTCGTGTCCACCATGGAAATGTCAAGATGATTCAGCTGTAATTCATGGCTATTGTTGTCGTTGTCCAGGATGGCAAAATGGTAAGTCTTGAGTGAATTAATCAGATACCTACCTACATGTAAGACAAAGTTTCTCTGACTCTCTTTCATAAATTCTTGATTTCATTGCAATATGCAAATCATTCTCAAGCAAATAAAGATTAGGCTACCTACCTAATTTGCATTCTTGATTTGTGATGGAGGTAACGTGATGGATTCTGCATAATAGGTATTATAGTTCGCACATCAGGACCAATAAAATTCTTACGGTTTGATTGGTAGAGGCTCTGCTCGCACAAAAATTGTAAAACTTTTTTTAAAAAAAGTTCTACAATTTTTGTGCGAGCAGAGCCTCTACCAATCAAACCGTATTTATTGTTTTCTTTGCACGAAAAAACTAATATCTTAATAATAAAATTCTTGATCTACCAATTCAATTCATTCATTAATATTGTAAATATGAGAGTGAATGTGTTGAAAGGAATGCTAAGATTATGAAATTGAAAAAAACGCCTTAATTTTCGCTTCTATCTAAAGATGGAGTGCGTTTATCGATTGCGTTTTGTAATCCTCACACCTTTGAACCACCACCATTTCCACAGAAATATCTCATCTAATTTAAAATGTTAGAGCCGACAGCCGTCTTTATCGCAACAATGTCTCCTCAGAGTATACTACTTGTAGGTATATTGGAATTGGATGGACCAGAAAAATGTTAAACGGGAATTGACACTAAATTCCCTTTAGTTAGGCGCAAAAACACAAAATGGCAGATGTATAATACGCGTATATATAGAGTGGGGCAGAAAGATGTTATCAGTTAAATGGGAGTTTGGGCTAAATCTATTTTAGCGTAAAAACGTGAAACGTTGGATGTATACTTTGTACCCTAAATTTGTACCTCATTTTTGTCGACAATTTGCGCCTGTACCCAACTTTCTACAATTTTTCTGAGCCCAAGTTATGGACAAAAATGTGCCAGAAATCAATCAATTACTCAAAATTCTCAAAAGTAGAAAATTGTTCAAATTTTTATATTTTGAATGAAATAAGGACGGAAAATGGCGCATTTCTGCGAATTTTCAGGCTTCGAAAATTATTCATTTCTGCACAGCTGTCTTTCTTTCCCGGACAGTTTTGTTTTCTGTGAGCCATAACTGATGCGTATGAAAATTGTGCCTTGAGAAGAAGAAGAAGAAGAAGAAGAAGAAGAAGAAGAAGAAGAAGAAGAAGAAGAAGAAGATTGTATACTCTATTATAAAACTTGCCCACCTAGGTACCGTATGTATAGTTTGTGTTGAGAAATAATCATTATCGGCAAAAGGCCTCAACATTAGATTACGCGCAATGAGCAAAAAATGGTAGCCAGGCGCGGCGGAGGTTGAGATAATCTAGGTAGTTGTACTCGTACAAATGATTAAATTTATGTCAAAGACTAGACCTTGTATTGAACTCCTTAAAATGCTTGCCTCCACTCAATGGGGTGGAGATCCTGCTATTTCGACACTCTTTTATAAATCGACAATCCGCTCCAAACTTGGCTACGGCTCTTCACGCAAAACTCACTTACAGAAATTAGATTCTTTTCAAAATAAATGTACTTATCCGTCTTATAATAGAAGCTTCAAACTCTACACCATTCTCTAGCCCTTTACGCTGAAACAGGGATCATACCCCTCCAGTTTTGGCGCAACTATCTTACCAACATCAGATTCTTAATATTAAAAGCATTTCCTACCTGCATATTATACGGAAATACGCGATAATATTTCATACCTACTTAATCATTGAAGATTTGCGAATACCTCTCTCGTGTAAACGAGTTAATCTTATATTTCGGCCACAACGTTTTATAATTCCAATACCTACTGTACCCTCTTTCTAAGAAATCTTTCCGCAATTGAGTTGAAATACATCGATTACCTAAAATTCTTCATTCCAAACCTCAAGAAGTTTTTCAATCATTTACTGGACAATTTCCTCAGCATACTCATATTTTTACAGACGGCCGGATCAAAAGATGAACAAGGAGTAGGTAGGAATAGCATTTTGGATTCCCTCAATTCCAATCCATTGCGCTCTTTCCCTACTCAACTTCACTTCAGTCTTCCGGATGCACAACAAATGGCTACCTATACATATTTCAAGGTTTGGTTCGATAAGCTTATCGATACGCACGTACCATACTGCGTGTTCGTTACGAGTGTTGTGCCGAAATAGTGTTTAACGTTTTAACAAGCAACCTGTCAGAGAAGAAATACAAAATAGGTACTACACAAATCCTCGTTCCATCCAGTCTTCGCCACATAAGCTACAAAAATGCCCACCGACACAGAAAATATAATTTTGCAAAAATTAGAGGAACTTCAAAAAACGGTGATAACTTCGCAAGAAGAAGTCTTGGAGGAACTAACAAAAATAATGGTCAAGCTGGAAGAAAAAACGAATGAAGAAATCCAAGTCCTACGAAGTGAATACAAAAAATTAAAGATTAGAGTAGACGAGCAAGATCAATATGGAAGAAAGGGCGATGTCATTATATGCGGGATAGAAGATGACCCGAACAAAGATGAAGACGATGTGATTGAGAAGGTAATCGACCTTGCAAATAAATTCAAGATAGAACTCAATCCAATGGAAATTTTTGCCTCACATAGACTACCAACGAAAAAAGAAATTAAAGCCCATCCAATACTTGTCCGTCTCAATAATCTCAGGAAGAAAGACCAGCTGATCAGGAAATCGAAAGAAATGAAGATCAAAGGAATCTACGTCAACCCTCATCTAACTCAAAACACGCATACTTTATTGGAAAAAGCTCGAGAAATTTGCAAAGAAGGCTATGTGCAGTTCGCGTGGTTTAGTAACGGTTACGTGAGAATACGAAAGGATGTCAACAGTCGCGCTACAAGAATAAGAACATTGGAAGATCTGGAAAAAATAAGAAATCAAGGCGACCGAGAAATAGCCCAAGAAAACGAAGATGAGGAAGAAACGTCGGGAGTCCGAATCACCAAAGAGAAAGTCAAATCCAACGATGAATAAGAAAACAAATCGCAACGATACGACTCAAAGCAAAAACCTGTAGGCCTACCCAACAGAACGATCAAGGAGCACTTCATGTCAACGAGATCACGGACAAAGTAGAATTAGCAAATCAATACGCCGAACTCCGGCTCCCCAATCCGGCAAGCAGCACCCGTGGGGAGGGTGAGCTGCATAAACCCCAATGAAAGAAAAACAGTAAGTAAATTAAAAGTTGCAAATACACCAATAAAACTCCACCTACTTCACTTCAATTGTAGAGGATTATCAGATATGGCTCAAATTTATGAATTGGAAGAGGCTATTAAAAATATAAAGATGGGATGTAATAGGTATTTCAGAAATCAGAAAAGAGGGCGAAAAATTAGAACGAAAGAAAAATGGAAATCTCTACTGTTACTACGGGGAAACAAAAGGACATAGAGGCACTGGCTTTTATATACATAGAAAAATAACTAGCAGAATTTTGGAAGTAAAGGGAGTATCGGAAAGAATAAGCGTTCTGAAACTTAAAATTCTAAAACATGTTAATTATTGAAAACAAATTTTTCGCTACGACCACAATATTTTATTTAACTCGACGCGTTTCGAACGACAAAATTTGTTTTCAATTGTTGATCTTGACCACGAAAAAATGAACCTTCAAAAAACATGTTAATTTGAGCATAATTCAGGTCTATGCACCAATACTGGGATTGGAAATTAGTGAAATAGAAAAATTTTACGAGGAACTAGAAAAAACTATAGAAAAAGAAAGAGAATATTACAATATAATAATGGGTGGCTGGAACTCTAAAATAGGGCAGGGTACAGAAATAAGAGGGATGATGGACCCGTACGGAATAGGAGTGAGAAATGAGAATGGAGAAAGACTAATAGACTTTGCAGGGTGCCAAAATCTCAAAATAGCAAATACATACATACGTTCTTCAACAAAAAAGAGAAACTAAAATGGACCTGGGTGTCACCAGAAGGAAAATCTAAAAACGAAATTGATCACTTTCTAATAAACGACATGAGAATTGTAGAAAACGTAGTATGCCTTTTCTGGTTTTCACATTTCCTTCAGACCACAGGATAGTATCTAAGAACTGACTTAAATATAAAAAATAGAATTCGATATAAAAACTATAGAAAAAAAATCGTCGCATAGTAACATGATGAGTATTATTCCAGAACACAAGAAGCGAGAAGCGAATGAGTACACTGTCTAGAACTGATCAACAAAATGGAAGGAAATATAACAGAAAGTAATCTGCAGGCAAGGTACAACGAACTTGAGCAAATATAATCCTATCAACAGGGCAAAAATTTGGCAGAGAAGGAGATATGATCAAAACCGATGATAAAATTACAGAAAACACCAAAAATTGAATAAAAGAAAGAAATCAATTAAAAAACAAAAATTGAAGAAACAGTAGAGAGAGAGTAGAACTAATTGAACTTAAAACCATTAAAAGAAAAATTAGAGAAGATATGAAAGACTATGAAGAAAAAAGAATAAAAGAGATTATAGAAGAAAGTGGATCTACAAAGAAAACAAGGAAAGAGCTAAGTGAGGGATAAACAGTAGTTTGATAACTAAACTCGGGGAAAGAAAATCAAGGAAGGGAATAGTCGAGGAGGCAACTATGTTCTATAAAGATCTGTATAAAAAAGAAGAAAATACCAACAGCCTTATTAAATACCTATAACGAAAATAATAAAGAATATGTCCCCATAATACTTACTTCAACAAGAAGTAGAAAAAGTACTTGATGAAATGAAAGAGGGAAAAGCTCCAGGACCAGATAAAATAGACACATCAAGCCTAAAAGTCGTGAAACACTCGCTAATACCAATCCTCACAGAACTTTTTAATGTAATGTTGAAATTTGAAATAGTCCCCGAACAATGGGAAGCTGCAGAAATAAGAATATTGTACAAACAAGCACCTCGGGCGAGGTGTTAGGAGGGTCGGCGGGTTGATCTTCATTTTAAATCTATTCAAAAAAAGAAAGAAAGAAAGAAAAAAAGACTTTTGGTTTCTTACTAACAAATATTCTTGCGAATATTCTTGCGGATATTTTTGCTTTGCGCATCTTCAGTAGTAATAGAAAAGAGAATTATTGTTTTCATAAGAATGAATTCATTCCTTAACGAAGGTAAATGACTTTGTTCTTGGATATACAATTATTTTTCATTCACTCTCGCCCCCTCCCTCCTTCTGAGAAAGAAACACTTCATGAAACACCTTTAAAAAATTCCATAGCGAACATTCCTTTCCTTTCCTTGCGGGCTACCTAGTTAACCTATTACTATTCAACTCACCGCACGAAAACTACGCATTAATCCGATTTTTAGAAGAATTAATAGCCTCTACAAGCAAATTCACGTTCATGACTTCAATAACTCTAAATTTCATGAAAATCAACTCCATAGCTAAGAAATAATAGTAATAGGTAGTAATAACAATAATCTTACCTCCAGATTCTAACAGGTTAAGAATTCAAAACCAAAAATAAAAATGGACTTGAAATAGAAATAGAAATAATAAAATTACAACCACTAATCTTCTAAATAATCGAAAATAAAACAAAAATAATAATAAGAACTAATGATAATAAGAATGATAATAATAAGGATGATAATAATAAGGATGCGAAGAGATAGGAAAGATATGTTCTACAAAGATAGTCAAAGAAAATGTGTTTGACAAAAGTAATACATTCTACCAAGAAAGTTAAAAACGCACTGACAAGAATTTTCTCTGCTACCTGAATACTGCAGTTTATAATAGGAAAAGGAAATGAAAAGAAGAAAAAAAAAAAAATAATAATAATAATAATAATAATAATAAAAAGGGTATTCTCCATTGTGTTGTGTATCTAAGGTAAGATAAGAAGATAAGAAAAGGTAAGGAAGAAAAGGTGAAGGAGACAAAGGAGGAAACGAGGACGACACTGACGACGACGACGAAGAAGAAGACGAAAAGTGATTGTAATACGGTCGGCTAGCGAAAGCGCGCCGACCCTAAAAAGGAGACAGAGAAAACATATCCAACTACCGCCCCATTAGCCTAACCTGCAATATAAATAAAATGTTTATGAAAATGATTAAAAATAGAATATAGGTACAACATATTAGATCAAAATCAAGGTATAGAACAAGCGGGCTTTTGAAAAAACTTCTCAACAATAGACCACTTCCTCGCCACTTTCATCCAAGTTACTGCCTATATCGGAATTATATCATCTCATACTGTGTTCTATACGCGCAAGATGATTGATCGATACACACTATTCAAGATCTTTCAATAACTCAAATTCACAATATTTACTCATCCAACCTCGACTATCGTCGTCCCACTGGTATAAACAATTCACTAATTTCCACCGCTCTTTCATTATCAAACTCAGCCTCGTCTTCGGTTCGGTTTGGCCATAATTGGCTTCCAGTTCATCTAAAAAGGATAAATATTAGCGATGATTCTGACCTATGTCCGCTACATCCTGACAAACTTTCACTAGCAGACATAAATCATATGTGACCCTCCGCAAGAAAACCTATGTATCTCACAAAAAATCTTTTTTTTTTTTTTTTTTCTCGGTGAAAGTCTCCGCTTTTACGTGACAAATAGCAAGAAACTCTATCTTGACTTTTCAGCGAGGTATGAGCTTGAAAAGTGAAAAAAAAAAACGGAAGAAAACACTGAAAATTTCGTATTTTTCGGTTTTTTTTTCGTATATTTTTTAGGTTTTTACTCATATTTGTCACCAAGATCGGTCCTATAAGCCTTAGTATAGGCAAATTAGACATGAAATTTAGCTAAAAAAGACAAATTTGGTAGAAAGCAGGAGTTTATTGGAATGTGTCAGGATTGGTGTCAGAAACGACCAAAAAAAAATCCCACCCTCTCAGTGGATGGGAAAATTTTCTGTGGCACGTTTTAGCCCCCCAAATTTTGTTTTTCGTCAATATCTCGGAAAATACGCATCCTACAGAAAAATGCAAGGTTACAAAAATTATTCCTCGTTAAATTTTACGCAAGATCAACTATTCACAAATCACCATTAGGCTAAAACTTAGCCTAAAAACTTCGTCGATTGAACGCCATTTTTGAAAATTCCTTAAAAAACATGAAATTTTTGTCGGTAACTGGAAATTATCGACTTGTACAAAAATATGTGAAAGCATAAAACAGTTCTGTCGTAAAATTTCACATGATTTGAACCATATGAACATTAGCCTAGGCTAAAAATTTAGCCTACATGTGTGCCGAAACTGAAAGCAGGTTTATGTATAAAATTAGTATGATACATTCTATGACTAGAGATTATAAAACTTTTTCTTGTTTGATGCTACAAGTCGGGATTCCCCCCCCCCCACCCTCGGGGACAAAAATTCTGTGGTAGATTTCAGTTCCCCTCACGGGCCGAACGTAGCGGAGATTGGAAGCTACACATAGATTGCGTTAGAAACATGCTACATACTGCCATGCCACAAGTCACCACTTGTACGCAAAATGCGCTCATTTGTACATCCAGGACATGATTCGTTTGGAAGAAAGTAATCAAGATCTAACAGCAAAAAATTTTGCAACACGACACCGACAAGTTTGGGAGTGGAATTTGGTCGGATATGACTACAGAACAAACCCTAATGCGTTCAATTCATTTTCTTGGCGGCTTGACTCGCGGCCGCAGTTCGAAGGAAAACGTCATGAGCGATTGGATACTGTCAATGCCAGTTTCAAGTGCGGTTTGCGATTAAGTGGAGGAGTACGTCAACAAAGAGAGCGCCAGCTTGTATCAGCACATTGACTGGAGCATTGCAAGACATGCCAGAGATGAACGAGATTGTAGTACTGTATCTTATATGAATGGTTTTCTCAGCGCAGTCCGTTCGCTGAGACTCAAGATAAGGAGTTAATTTCTCTGTCAAGTGGCATTGTCGCTGGGACGCACGTGAATTGTTATAAGGCGTACAAGGTAGGAGCCCTTATGCTGTCGAAGTTTCACAGCATAAGATTTTCAGAAGTAAAATTCAAGAAGTCGGAAACAGTAAAAACATTGACCACTCTGTCGAAACTGAAAATTAGGGATGAGTTGAAGTCCGTTGACCCTTTCATACTTCTCAAACGAATTTGTATCTCAAGAAGAGCGACGCGGAATTGAAGAACTATCTTTAGTTTGAGTTGACGCCATATCCGCTGGCCTTATTTGACGAGCACGGTATGCGTAAAACCACTAAGTCATCGTTATACTCCATTTTTTTAAGTGTTCCAGCAGCTCTGAATATTGTAAGAGTGATTTCAAATTCGTAGTTGATGGCGGTTTTTTACTATTAAAAGTATCGTGGGAACAGCGCCAAAGTCATGCCAGGGTATGCGATAAATACGTCGCTTATGTAGAGCGCAATTTCGGACAAAATTGTTCCATTGTATTTGATGGGTACGGATAAAATGTAAGGAAAAGCACAAAAGTTGCGGAACAAGAGCACCGATACAGCCGTATCAACCGAACCGAGGTTGTTGTGGGCTCAAAGACTCTCGTCACCATCAAACAAGACCAGTTTTTGGCCAGCAACCGAAATAAGGAGCAACTCATCAACCTCCTGAAATGAAAATTTGAGGAAATACAGCACGTTGTTGAACAAGCTGAAGATGACGCGGATCTTCCCATAGCACAGAAAGAGCGCCATCGATATTGCGTCTGCGGGGAGTAAAGTCGTGCTTGTGGGGGAGGATGTGGATTTGTTGGTGCTATTAAATACAAACACGCCTCCCTCGTACGACAACAAAGTGATTTTTATGAAGCTATCGAGAGGAAACACTCCATCAAAGTTTCTCCGTCATCAAGAAAATCCGCGAGGAGGAACGTTACCTTCAGAAGAATATTATTCGCACATACAGATAGTGGATGTGATACTACATGATTGTGCAATCTATGAAAAGGGTAAAATATCTTGTATCAACGTTCTACAGAAGAAGGAACTGTCCGGTGTTGTTGACACATTTAACAACACAAAAAGCTTAAAAAACAGATTTTTGAGGCTGGCTGCCGATATACTGTATACTTGCTCTATGTAGGCTAAATTTTTTGCCTAGGCTAATGTTCATATGGTTCAAATCATGTGAAATTTTACGACAGAACTGTTTTATGCTTTCACATATTTTTGTACAAGTCGATAATTTCCAGTTACCGACAAAAATTTCATGTTTTTTAAGGAATTTTCAAAAATGGCGTTCAATCGACGAAGTTTTTAGGCTAAGTTTTAGCCTAATGGTGATTTGTGAATAGTTGATCTTGCGTAAAATTTAACGAGGAATAATTTTTGTAACCTTGCATTTTTCTGTAGGATGCGTATTTTCCGAGATATTGACGAAAAACAAAATTTTGGGGGGCTAAAACGTGCCACAGAAAATTTTCCCATCCACTGAGGGGGTGGGATTTTTTTTTGGTCGTTTCTGACACCAATCCTGACACATTCCAATAAACTCCTGCTTTCTACCAAATTTGTCTTTTTTGAGTGTCTAGTTTGCCTATACTACCTGTTTATTTTTTCTCTGTTGGTTTCCTATTGAAAAATGAAAACACGTCCTTTCTTCTCTCAATTCATTCAGAAAACTCGATCTCTGCAGTACAATTGAAAACCAATGATAAAATTTGAAGGTAATTATGGAAATTATTCTATTGTATGGACAAATTTCTCGAGGACAAATTTCTGCAGATCAAATATTAATTCTTGAGATCAAGAAACGAACTTCTGTCACGAAAATTCAAGAAAATACCACGACGCGTCAACGTGATTAACGTCGTGAGTCGTGACAGTGTTTATCAAACTTTGAAACGCTCCTCAATAAAATTTTGTTTTTGTGAGATAAATAGGTTTTCTTACGGAGGGTACATACTTTTTTTGAATGCAAACAGCAAACAATTAGAAACTATACGGTAAGACTAATATTAGACTCACAAATTTTGAATCTTCGCATTCCCATACCTATCACAGCCATCAATCTTTTATTTGTTGAAAACCTAGTAATATTCCCTCACCTGATACAATTTATATCGAATTTCCTTTCAGTATTAACCATTTAATTCATTCAAATTTTTCATTTCTTTTCAATCGCATTATAAGACAAGGTAAGGCCTAGTAGCTACCCTCTAATTCAATCGTATTTTTTGTTCTTGTTTTTGTTTTTCTATTTTTGATTTGTTATCATTATTACTTATGAAATTGTTTGTTTTTCTTTTTTTCTATTTGTTCGTTTTTTTTTTTTTTTTTCTTTACTACTTACTATTATTTGTACTCTGTTCATCTTTTATTTTTACGGTTTGTCACTATTATTTTCATATTTTTATTGCTCGGTTGGAAAAGTAGAAAAAAAAAACAAAGCATGACGTAAGTTTTTAATATAAGTAGATGAGTCACTTTTGTGGATTTTAAATAGGTACGTAGATACCCATATTTGAATTTCGCATATTTCTTACTCAGCGTGGAATTTCATGTAACTGGTGACATTATTCAACTGCCGTACAGTGTATGTAACTTATATCTAGTCTATAGGTCCTGTTCACGTAGGTACCTACTACCTACCTATATAATATAATGTAGCCTAACCGGTACATATATTGAAGCTGAAAATGATAATTTTTAAAAGCTTTTACCTTGAAATGTGAAGGAATCTTTTTTGCTTCTTTCACGTTAATGAAAAGATGTAAAAAGAAAATCAAAATGAAAACCTCCGGAACCGAATTCTCTAAAAAGAGAAGAACTACGAGTCTTGAGATCAGAAATGACTTGTATGTATAGCTAAACATCAGAAAGGAGCGAAACCGACAAATATTTTTTATTTGTACGTGCAGCCTTTATTGCATCGATAAATTTTCTTATACCTATCTATGACACCTATCAATAAAATTACCCTGGTACATAAGAAAATTGATTCGAAGAAACTAATTGAACAATCGATAGTCTAACAACTGTACGATACCTACCTAGGTTACCTACGTAAAATTAATTGCATATTTTTTTCTCTCTTTTTTGCAGATCAAGTTCCTGTACCTTGTCATCCTGAACTCAAATGTCCCATTCGTTCGGAATCATTATGTTCAGATTACAATTATATGATGGAATGTTGCTGCACCGGACTTTAAATTTAATTATGTAGGTATTACCTTTTATCATTAGGTGACTAAGAAGTCGATTCTCATACACATACGCGCACGTACAGTATGTAGATACTATAATAGGTACTTACAATACTGGCTGGAAAGCGGGTTAAACTTTCCCTGCTTTAATAATGCGGTGGGGGACTTGCGATCTTTATGTACCGTGTGCGAACCAGAAAGATGTTACCAGTTAAATGGGAGTTTACGCTAGACGTTAAACGTACAGTTCAAATGTACAAAATTTGTACTTATCTCAATTTTATCTTTAATTTGAGCCATTTCCGAAGTTTCTACGACTTTTCTGAGCCGAGTTATGGACCAAAATGTGCCAAAAATTGACAATTTGCCATGATTTCCAAAATAAGAAATTGAAAATTAATTCTCACCCTACCAAGCTTCCTAGGTTTATTTAGTTTTTTTTTTTTTTTTTTTTTTTTTCGGAATCAGCGTTGAATTTCACTATCAAATCAAGTAAAATTTGTAAGTTGGAACAATTTTTAATTTTTGAGAATTTTGGCAAGTTTGTCATTTTTTGTGGCTTATTTTGGTCCGCTCAAAAAAGTCGTAGGAATTGGAGTAGGAGCGCAAATTGAAAATAAAATTGAAATAAAAATTTCGTAGTTTTGAAATATACACGTCTAACGTTTAGCGTTTTTGCGCTAGAGTGGATTTATCGCACACTCCCATTTGATTGGCTGGCCCACTCGGAATAAGTTGCACAGCTTGACAGACCTACGTGAACGGATGGGTTATAAATTTTCTCTCACCGCGCTTAGACTACGAAAATCACAACTTTTATAGCGATTTAATCTAGTGTTTTATTTCAATGGTAAAGAAAATAGTTTACCATTTATCGGCCCGATAAAAAAAAAAATAAATAAATAAAAAATAAAAAATAAAAAAATGAACAATAGAAAACATTAAAATCACAAGCGTTAATAATATTCAGCAATATTTAAAGAAAAAAAAAAAAACATTCAAAATATTGCTATTGCACAATAAAAATTATTGTGACCACAATTACCGTTCAGGGCCTCAATTACGAGCAACGTCACGTTTTTTTGTCACCTCTTTATCACGCTTAACGAGAGGTCGGAGGGTGTCGACAGGGGTGATATCGAGTGATAAAAATTTTTTGTCATTGGTCGTAATTGGGGCCCTGTTCCTTTAAAATTAATGCTCTGTTACATGGTTTGGGTGTTGATATACTTACGTACGGTACTTAATATCTAGGTACACCTATATAGTTGGAACAATTTATTCTATTGCTCGTACCGTACCTGTTCTTTTATTGTTTGCTCATCTATTGTGCAAATCATTTATTTTATAGTATTATAATTATGCTGTTTAATATTCCTCAAAAGAATATTATGCTCTCCAAATCATTGCGTAAAACATTAGAAAATTCAATTTTGGAAAATAAGAGTGAATTCGATACCGTATTAATTTAGTTCTTATTGACGACAGATCGAAAACCTCGATGCAGATGACATTTACAAATGGGTACCGTAAAGCACAGAACACGATAGGCCTATTTCTTTCAGTCATTCATTCTGTAGAAAGGAAGGATGTTTAGTTGCGGTCCAGACATTATCTCGACATCGTTATGTCAACTTTATCGGCGCGGCATTGAATTTGGAGAATCATCCAATTTTACTGTTATTGATCAAAATTCAAAATAAATACTTATATGTACTACACACCACACATATGTATTATATTATGCAAATGGGTTCTTACGGGATACGTGGAACGAAAAACATGGAAATACGGCGGCTCACAACTATCTAACTTTAAAATACCTAAATTTTGTAGGTACTCACTTATTGTTAAAATATTTTTAATAAAATGTAGCCTACACACGCAGACGTAGGTGTGGAAACATCGACTTGGACTAGTCGAATTATGTAATTACATATATACCTATGACGGTATATCAATTATCGATAATCCATATTTCATAAAAATATGAGATAGCCTATGGCAAAATACTTAATTAAGAAATACAGAATTGTACGATAGTTAATCATACGCTTATGATAATCAGGGAATAATTCAGGGCGGTACCTACTGAATTCTTTTCGAGTTCTTCCACCTGACCCTTCGTCACAATACGTAGGTAGGTTGTTTCCGGACAAAAGACTCAACCCTAAGAGAAAGTTTGATCCTCTGTCCGGACGACCATCAGCCGATCAGATATCTTTCGATCCTCAAACGAAGCGGATTTCTCTCGTAGTACCTATCTAGAGTATCTCCTGATCGAAAGTTAGATCATTCATTCTTGTCCTTTTTGCGATAGTTACCACATCGATTTGTTCTGTCAGTCACATCAAATTGTTATCGAAACACGAAACACGTACGTCTCGCTTTTGAGGCGGCGCCTACACGTATATCCGGATATTGAATTTTGGCATCCGTTTTGTACGCCCAACGTGAATTGCATATTACAGGCTAACTTTGTATACCGTACCTATTACGCGTCCGTTGTTGTATTTGTATATTTTCTGCTTTGAAGAATTCAGGTCAGTAAACCTTAGTCAGTAGAGATGCGATTTCTTACGTTACGGCTCATTATAATATGATAAATTTCATCCAATTAATTGATCGAAATACGTTTCAACAAATATTACTTTATTGGTAGAACACAATAAAAATATATATAAAGCCGAAAAATAAACCGATCGATCAAAACGATTGAACTGTACGGTCACCGCAGGAGTATAAATTTTAAGTTTTACAACAATGTTTCGGGTAAACACCCATTATCAAGTTAGGGTACATAAAATATGAACTGACCGGAAATTTCGACAACACTGCAGAAGAAGAAACATAGAAAGAAAGAAAGAAAGAAAGAAAGAAAGAAAGAAAGAGGAGGGTGAGCTACCAAGAAAGAACGTGAACGGAAGATGAGTAAGAAAATCAAGACGATGAATAAATCTCATCTATTAAACTGAATTCGGGAATATAATCATTCACTAGGTATACAATGGAATCATGATCACCAATGTGACGAGTGATCTCAATGGTTTCAAGAGCTTTACGTTTACGACGCCTCTTTTCCTCATGAAGCAGGACTTCGGTACCTCTCTCAAAAGTGTGGTTCATCTGAAGGAGATGAGCCGCAAAAACAAATCTTCTTTTTGCTGTCAGTAAGCGCCTGAAGGTGTTCGTCAATTCTAATGGAAGCTTGACGACCTGACTCACCAATGTATATAGGTATAGCAGGGCACTCCTTACATCTAAGTTTGTAGACTCCACTCCTCTCAAGTTTGGGAATAGGGTCCTTGAGTCTACAAAACATGTTTTTTCTCATGGAAGAACACGAGTAAAACGCGGGTCGAAAGTAAGGTTTGAAGCATTTGGAGATGGATGAGGAAAATTTCTGCCCAAGATATGGCAACCGGACCCATTTGGGATCATCTCTGCGAGAGGGGGTTGAGCGAGTAAGGGAGGTGGTAGAATCTAGGGCAATCTTTACTCGCTTCCTACGGATGATATTATCAAAATCCATCTTCACGCCATTCAGACGAGCAATAGTCTTTATAAGATCAACTTCTTCACTGAAAGCATTAGGAGTGAGAGGGAGGGGCACTACGCGGTGAATCATACTGTGGTATGCCGCATATTTGTGGACGGGAGGGGGGGGGGCAGAAGGAAGAATTGTGGATGGTGGAGCCAGTATAGGTAGGCTTCCTGTATATCCCGAACGTGTGGGAACCTTCTTCTATCGAAATATTAAAATCAAGGAAGCTGATCTTAATATCACCTATTTCCATAGTGAACTTTATTGAGGGGTACCGGGTATTTAAGAAATTCAAGAAATTATGGAGCTCGGAGAGGGGACCACTCCATAGAGGCATAAATTGTCGTCCACATATCTGTACCAATATACAATATGGTGAAGCAAGTCGTGTTTGGAGTCGAATATTTCACTTTCCAGACGCTCCATGAAGACTTCAGAGATGAAGGAACCTAAGTGGGATCCAATAGGGATCCCAATATCCTCAGGAAAATTGAAGTACTTATCATCGAATTTACAGAAATTAGGGGAAAGACACATCTTAAGAAGCATGAGGAAGTCAGACAAGAAAGGCGTAGGCACTTCAGTCTCCTTCAAGACTTCCTCAATACGCTCGAAGGTGGGGGGGGGTAGGAATATTAGGAAACAGACCGACAACATCAAAGGAGATCAAGATAGAACCAGGAGGAGGAACCACGTTAACAATTTTAGAGGATAGTTCGATAGAGTTCCGGATAGAAAATTTTGAGTAAAATTCAGCACACGACTTAGCCCAGCTGTCAAGAAATTTAGCGAGGTAATAAGTGGGGGACGAAATGAAGGATACAAAAGGGTGAAGGGGGAAGTCGTGCTTATGAAGTTTTACTAACCCATACAATCGAGGAGGAACAGGATTAAGTACGAGGAGGGAATCCTTAAGAGACTGCTTCTTCAGTAAATGGTCGCTCTTATCAATACATTTCTTAACCTTACGATTGTAAGAGGTAAAATTGACATTATCGTCACGCACAGCATTAGAGCTACTTAATAGATCTAACATTTTGGTATTATAATCTATTTTAGTAATTAAAGTGACAGAACTGCCTTTATCGGCTCGAGTAACCATAAGACTGTGATCAGAAATTTTCTTATTTATGGTACTATATATTAATCAATAATTTGGTGTTCTTATCTACGTGTGGTACCTTGAGATCACGAACGATGTTGGCAAGCTTGTTCACTCTGTCTCCAGTGCAGTGCAGTCTTTACTGATGGTCAGGTCTGCCACTAAATTGTCTATGACTTGCTTAGGTTTGGAAGGTGGAAATGAATGCTTCAAGCCTTTACTTAGAAGCTCTTCTTCCTCACGGTCAAACAGTACACTGGTGCAGTTAACCACAGGAGGAAAAAATGTCCTCTCTTCTTCTACAATAGGAAGGTTATTCTTCTGTTTGAGTGCCTCAAGTTTTTTGCCTTTCTTGAACTTCAATTGCTTACGGTGAGTAGAACATGCCCTGTCTAGATCGACGAGAAACGATTCCTTTTCACTGTAACTCAGTTCTGAAGATAGTCTAGCCTGGGTTAGGTAAGCTAATCTTGAGGTGACATTCCCGAATTCAGTTTAATAGATGAGATTTATTCATCGTCTTGATTTTCTTACTCATCTTCCGTTCACGTTCTTTCTTGGTAGCTCACCCTCCTCTTTCTTTTTTTCTTTCTTTCTTTCTTTCTATGTTTCTTCTTCTGCAGTGTTGTCGAAATTTCCGGTCAGTTCATATTTTATGTACCCTAACTTGATAATGGGTGTTTACCCGAAACATTGTTGTAAAACTTAAAATTTATACTCCTGCGGTGACCGTACAGTTCAATCGTTTTGATCGATCGGTTTATTTTTCGGCTTTATATATATTTTTATTGTGTTCTACCAATAAAGTAATATTTGTTGAAACGTATTTCGATCAATTAATTGGATGAAATTTATCATAATATTAAACCTTAGTCAGTTCAACCCAAGTCAATAGAACCTGTGAGGGCCAGTTTTTTTCAAACTAAAGTTAGCTGCTAACCTCAGATTAACGTAACTCTGACAACCACCCAAAATCGGGCGTTCAGGGTTAGGAGAGGTTTAGTTATCCGGAGGTTAGCAGGGAATTGGCCCTCAGTCGGTTAAACCTATCTATAACTCGATAAAACTAATAATTATGAAGTTGCTGCGCATGGACTCTCTTCTCCCTCCCACCCTCCACAGATACGATACTCCCGCTTAGGGTAAATGCATGCGCAGGCGAAGCCGGCAAACCGAATCGACTAGATTTCGACGTCGCGATTTTCTCATTTTTCAACCACAAGTGGACTGAAAAAAATCGACCAATAATTTCGATTAGTTATCGACATCGATGACGAGTCATAATATTTTCGCATAGTGCGTTAAAATTTCGACGTCGAAATGCGATTTCCACAAACTGTGGCTATGACCAGCGTCGCGTCACGTCACGTCACGTCACAAAGGTACCTCGTAGACTTATGCGACTGATGTTACTTGAAAAAAATTTTTCCAGTCGGGTAGTTTTGTTCTATTCTCCTATATAAAATTGAGTCCGTACCTAGCTAAATCATCATTCAGGTGGGATTCTAATTAGGTATCAACACTAACCACAAAAATGATAATAGACATACGTAGGTACACAAGTATTTCATTCCGTTTGGCCGGTATTCTTAGGTTCATTTCAAAATTGATTTCTAGAGTTTATTAATTGCTTTAAACGTTTTTTTTTTTTTTTTTTTTTTTTTTTTTTTTTCGTTTTCTTCATAAAGGGAGGATACATTGAATTCAATTTTCTATACATTCGCCACAGTAGTTTGAAAAATCGAATACTTATATTATTCTGTCATTTTCATTTGTTTTTCGGGTGCTTACACATTCTACTCTACCCTCTGGTGATCCAATGTACACCTGGCTAGCCATACCCAAAAATAAACCAACTTCAACTACACCTGGAATGTGCAAATCAAATCATTTGATGGTATGAGAATTTATAAGCAGCATAATACTGATTCATACCTGCCGTCCACATGCAACAGCTAGGTACAACAAATAGTTTCTGAATACGAGTTCTAGCAACCCGATCTGCAAAATTTGAGAGACGCAGCTTTCAAAGACGACGCACTTTGACACTTTTTTTTTATTTTATTTATTTATTTATTTATTTTTTTGCAATTGTGACCAAAAATTCATCCAATTAAAATCAAGAACGAACGGTGGAAAGCGCAGTTTTAACGCAATGGTGATTGCACTTTTGCGGCGCGGCGCTTCAAAAGCAGTCGTTGCAGATCGGGAAAGCAAAGAGGAGTAGAAAAGTTTTGCAGCTGTTCATAGAGTAGGTATGAGACGTGAGAGCTTTTCAAGAAAATAGGATAAAAACTAGAACGCAGCAACTCACCAGGAATCATCGTGATAGCAATTTCAATATCTTTCCAATTTGTTGTATTTTCTGGAAAGTTCCAATCTAAAATGAAATTCCCATTATCTGTGATAATAGGACCCTAGAAAAATGAAGTACAATGTAGAGAC
The DNA here is from genome assembly GCA_035079395.1 of Aspidiotus destructor. Classification (NCBI taxonomy): domain Eukaryota; kingdom Metazoa; phylum Arthropoda; class Insecta; order Hemiptera; family Diaspididae; genus Aspidiotus; species Aspidiotus destructor. The sequence goes on along the minus strand of JAVHKZ010000002.1, from coordinate 59,474,355 downwards.
ACGCGAAGATTCATTAAAAGATGAGTTATAGGCTAGGTACTACCTATCATCCACATTACCGCTTCATTTTTGGGTAATTAATATTATACACATAATATGTAACTTAGGTAGGTATGTTAGGTATACATATAGGTAGGGTAGGTATAAATATTATACGAGTACTGTATACGCACAGCTTTGGCCACTGCCATTCTTAACATGGCTTTTCCACCGAAGCGTGTTTCTACACTTTTCTTGACATTTACGTAACTATTGGGAATGAGTTCTATTGGAAGACCTTTTCGCCAAACTGTTCCCAATTTGGAACTGACTTTTCTAAAAGAAAATCGTTTAAATACAGTCTGAATTAAAAATCAGTATTTGCAATATGAATGAAAGTACGGTATACAGTGAATAAGTTGTACGGACGTGAAGTCAGCAACAATGAAAAGTTTTTTAGAAGCTGCGGCTAGAATTTTTTCCTGTGTCAAGCAACCGCCCCCTCCCTTAATTAAATTGTTTTCTGAATCTACCTCATCCGCGCCATCAATAGTCCAATCAATCTGAAAGAAGAAAGATGCGATCATATCTTCATAGAACAATAAGCTGCAATAACTTACAACATGCCGCCGGCATCGGCATCCGGTGTGGTTTGCGGTGCGTATACAAAATGCACCACACAAAGCTGAAGCGGCTTTTCAAAGCGACGGCGGGAACAGGAGTAGGGTCTCAGGAAAAAGGGGGTCAACTGATACACGACAGCTCTGTACCACGTGAGAAGAACAAGAAATGCCGCGGCCCTACCGCACAACTTTGTCGCTTGCTTCAAATGTTGTTAGGTGTGCACTTGGAAATTCAACTGTGTTACCGTGTGAGAAATAATTTTAAAACAGAATAGTTTCAATACGCAAAATTTGCCCCCCACCCCCACCCCCTATTCCTTAAATTTCAAATGTAGTGAGTGGACAATTTCCAGATCTCACCGTCCTCGTGTTTCTACATCCCTGCACTCACTCATTTTTTTTTTTCTTTCCCGACTCAGTATCAAAGTGCGTCTTTCATGGACGAAGAAATACGGACAAAAATTAAAAATGCCATTGTTAAAGATCTAATTAATTTGCTGTTGCAATTTGCGTATTCTACACCTGAATTCAATTTGTTGCAATTCAATTATTTACTACCGGTAATCGGTATTCAATTTGTGCAAATGTCTAACAACGTACAGGTAATTCCATTTCCTCCTGTAATGAACATACCTATAATTTTCTCACGCGGCTGTAGTATTAGTATTCGATTTGACTACTTCTTCCCTCTTCTTCTTTTACCAACTCTCAGGAGGTATTGTATTCTAGCGCAGTGGAATTTTTGATGTGGGAAATATTTTCCGCATTTCAGAGGGTCTAAACTACAATTTTAACAATTGTTCAAATTCATATTATGCATGTATGCACAAGTATGTATGTAGTGTACATTTTCATTTTGGGTACAAATGTTCTCTGTGGCTCCGTATTGGGTCAATTTCTATGAAGTTGAGAGTATTAGAGTATTATTGAAGCGGTGAATGCGAATTTGTTTGTAGGCTATTTTTGGGGCTCTTGCCTCCTCTGGCAAAGTAAGAGCCCATATGCAACTGCGAGAGAGAGAGAGAGAGAGAGAGAGAGAGAAAAACAAGACCAAGTCGCTCAGCGCATCAGTATCCGAGTCTCTTGGTTTTTTTTTTCACTCTATTCCTAGACTGTAAGTTACTCTTCTTTCTCTCCAATTATTAGAACATGAAAATTTGTGACTCAAAAGTTCTAGCGTTTCGCTTTTTTATACTGATGATGACATAAGGAATAGAGAGAGAGAGAGAGAGAGAGAGAGAGAGAGAGAGCGAAAAGTTGATCAATTCTGAGTTTTTGGGGGCTGTCTAGTTCGAGAGTAGAAGGTGGAGAAAAGAGTCAATCGCGTGTACCTAAAGCAGAGCCAGTGAAATTTTGGTTATTGGTGAAGGCTTTGAATTAATTAGAGTGGGTGACCGCAGTACATATTACAAAATTCACGAGAGGAAAAATATGAAGTTTTCGTCGGCGTTAAGAATTGTCAGACTCATTGAAGAAGGAGGGGTAGTTAGTTCCGTGGATGAGTAACGCGTTGTTCATTTCCTGCAACAGGGAGAGTCCAGTATTTTTGGAGAAGACATATTGTTAGCTTTTTGCTTCAAAGTTGTACCTCGAGAACTTGCGGCAGTAAAATTGATCTTCGACTGGACTTCTTCGACTAACTGGATCTGTGTACTGAGAGAAAGTCCCCTGGTCTCCAGTTTTTCTATTACATCGGGATGAAAACTGAGGTACGGTTATGAATAAACGCCAAGTCGAATGTTAGTTCAGGTTTTCGCAGTAGCGATTTCACGTCAGCCATATAGGCTATTTAGAGCCATCAGCCGGCAACGCATTTATGACCGTCAAAAGCTTAACGTACATTTTCGCGTGAAAAAGTACGGTACGTTTCAAAGTATCCCGTCTTTATTTCGGTACTATTCGGTTATTTTACCCATTTTCGGTATTTACCTATTCCCTTATTTTTTTTCCTGAGTCCCCTAAGTATATGTTACGAAATGAACTTGTACCTAGGTACCTGGTTTTCAGACATCTGTCTTCTCAGGAAATGATTCGAGAAAAACCGAGAAATCCGAGCTCTAGTTAAGAAGAAAAGAAAGAAACAGGTTTCAAGTGAACCAACTGTTACAATCATAGGCTATCTTCGAGACATGTATAGATGATATTTTTATCAGTCCTCAACACGGCACTACCTGCATCTGCTGAACTAATCTATTCTGATACAAGAGTGAGAATTCCACCACGTTAACCACTTTTCGCGTTCATCAACCAGCAACCAAAAGTGAGCTCGGTTACCTAACGCCTTTGGCAACGATCGACATTGGCTAATGAGGCAAATCGCACTTTCCAGCTATATCAGTCAATCAACAACAAGTTTTCAATACTGAATACTGATGGTTGGCACCTAGTTGAATATCAAGTCAATCTGTGTATGTATAGGTATACATAGTTACGTATAAGTAGGATCATTTTGCCAAAGAGATCAGTTTGAGTACCGGAGTGAACTGAAGAAGAAGTCCGCATCAGCGCAGTCCAATACTGATATGACGAAGAACCTGGAAAAAGGCATAGCCGCGGCGCCGTCTACTTGATCCAGTTGAGGAAGAAGTTGATGAAGTTGGATTCACTATCAGTCAGCGACAACGAGGAACTTGCGAGAAGTTGAAAGAAGTTCATGGGGTTCTACTTCAATTGGTGGATCATACTTATACTATCAATAGGTACGTACCGAGAAGATATTATTTAAAATCGACCAGTTTTCCAAAGATGTAGGCAGGTATGTGAATGTTTTTGAATAAGTAAATACTTTAAAAATTGATAGGTAGGTATCCCAACGTTTCAATGTGTGGATATGAGTAGGCCTATTCGAGTCGTTGGTTACAAAAAATGGTTTGGTTCCGTAACCGAAACTCTTACTTAACTTCGCAAGAGGAAGCTAGGTAAAATAGTTTTGATACTTATTCATTTATTTTGGGTTTCAAAACCCTAACCGCGCCGCGTACCGTACTCGAGCAATGCTTGAAACAGCTGCGAACATTACTTACGAGCGGCGACGATGCTACGATTCGAAGGAAATTCTTCATTTGGGAAATACACGATAAACGAATATAGGTACCTAAGTATTACTTACATACATACCGGTACGTACAAATGAGATAAGATGGCGAAGTACCTATGCTGTAGAGTGTAACTTACATTATAACTTAAGTATTTATATTCTGGTAATTTAGGCTCGTTCTTACGCAAGTTGTCAAAGGGAGGATAATATATAGGAATACACGCGTATAAATAGGTAGGTACTAGGTATAAAACAAAATCTTACTTGAGGATAAGTATCAAGAGATCCCAAAGTTAGGTTGTTTTCTTGAATGAGCTGTTTCGCTTGAAATGAACTAGGAATACATATTACATTGAGATCAGACTTTTCACCTTCATCTTCTGCCTTTTTCTTTTCAGCTCTAATGCACTCAGCTAGGTATATGTACACAAACAAAAATAAAAGATGCGCGATTGAATAAGCACGTCTACCATGCCATACCCATACTTAGTCGAGCTTTCTTCATAAGGCTAGGCCTAGGTATATCGAGTTTGCCAAAATTTTGAAATTCAACTTCGATGCCCGCGATGAGTAGGTAACTTAGATATAGATAGATAGGTAAATAGGTACTGTAAGTAGACTATATCTACAGCTACCTACCAATAAATTTCGCCGCATACACTACCGTCGATCCGCTACCAATACCAATAACGAGCCTTCCCTAAAAATACAAAGGGGGTAACTATATTAAAGAAATAAAATGAAAATTTGATGACGTTTAGACGCGACGCTTGGTTTGTCTAACACTACACGTATCGTATAGTGTACACCTATAAATATACGCTACCTTTACCTAGGTAAAATATAGGTACCCCATTCTTAAACTATAGGTATGCAAATTGCAGCTACATAATGTACGTATACGTATAAGTTACAGTATAAGTATAAGCTTAATACCCGTAGGCTATACTGCACTGTAGGCTAGGCTATATATCGCACCAACTCACTCTGAATATTTGTTCTGTGACGGCTTTTCGAGCGGCGTGCATTTTACTCAATTCTAAACTCGATTTACCTGCGAATTTTGTTTAAAAAATAAAGAACATGATGCGATAGTAGGCCTACGCGAGTAAATCAGTCTTTAGCGGGTAAAATTACGTTCTTCACCGACGATACAGATCATACATACTGCGTACATGAAGAGTACAAACCTTCCGGCGTATCAATACTATCATCGCTATCTGTGGAAATGGCGGTGCACAAATTTTGCAAATTCAAATTTTTAGAGACAGAAACGGCCAATACACAACCGGTGAGAAGGTAAATAAATAACTGCAATAATAAGCTAATTTCGACATTTCTGGGTATTCTCATCATCATCATCATCATCATCATCATTCCATTACCATACGTGTACGAAAATCGTGTCTCAAAAGAAAGTAGAACAATGGCAACTTTTACCAACAATCTACAAACGTTTAAGGTTAGCTGTAAGTATAGAATGAATATTATAGACTATATGCAACGAAATTTTGCAAAATCAATATTACACAATTAGTACCTACGCAAATATAAGACGTTTACATTTGGCATTCAAACACAACATTCAGTTTGAACAGTTGAATTTCGTTTTATGTACCTTCGCATAGCCTATAGGCTATATGCGAAAGGTAATTTTCTCTCCTCCACCTCCACCTCCACCCCCCTCCCCTCCCCTCATTTCCTCCTTTCTCGTCAGTAATTCTTTCTCATAATCATAGAAATTTTTTGGGAAGAAGAGAAAGAAAGAAAGAAAGAAAGAAAGAAAGAAAGAAAGAAAGAAAAAAAAAAAAAAAAAAAAAAAGAATTTCAACTGAGTAATTACGCATAGCGAACAACACAGGAACGCAGGTAGCCTATTTACAGTACCTATCTTATAATTATGTTTTTAATTATCTAGATAGAAAGGGACTCAGTGGCGGATTTACGTACAAGCTGCTCAAGCTACAGCTTGGGGCGCAAAATTTTTGAAACAATATGATACACAATTTTCTGCATTATCCCTTTTGAGAGTAGCAAAAAGTTCTATCTCGTTATCACAGTAGGTATTTTGAAGGTGCCTACTACAATAGAGGACCATACAAAGATTATATCCACAACCTTTTTATCTGCGGTCAAAAGCTTAAATATTCTTTTATATGCACACTTGATGCAGGAAATTACATGGTCAGTACAATCAGCGAGTGAGTTATCTCTATCTGGTTCTCTAGTGTAACTTACAACAAGTGAAGTGTGAAGACTAGAAAAAGTGAGTTGTAATACACGGTCTACATAGCTACCTACGGGGTGCGGTGCGGTGAGCATCTCAACTGTGAGCTGATTCTTATACGCGTAACACATGGTATATTTTTAAATACCATTTGTTTATTTTTCATCACATTCGATAAACCTGGACGGGATTTGTTTTCGTTCTTGTTTTACTCCTGATGAATATTAAGTACAATTTACACTTGTTCGGTATTAATTGTGGGGAATTTTCTTTTTTTTTTTTTTTTTTTTTTTTTTTTTTTGAGGCAGGGCGCAAATTTACGAAGCGTTTGAAGGCGCGCGAGCGACCCTTATTATAAATTCGCTACGAATGAACAAATTACGCGCCTCCAACAGGAAAAAATCCTACGCACTTGGACAAACCAGCAATCTGCAATTCGGATTCAAGGAAATGGGTGTACTCGGAAGAACATCAGTCGTGCCAAAAATCTAGTTGATATACGAGTTGTCAACATAATACTTATTGTCGAGCCTGAAGTGTAGCAAAATTTCTGCAAGCTAAGTGGCTTGATAACCAAAGCGTATTATTAGGCCTACAACCTATATGAGGTATTATTTAGGTATGTACTTTATAAATGACTATTCGCTGAGGCTAAATGGGTCAGGTAAGTTACGGGCGTTACGATTTTTTAAAATAAAAAGCAATAACTCTATGTAAACGTCCTCATCTACGGGCCGTGCCTCATCACACCTTACGCACTATATCTGAAGAAAGCGTTATTGTTGCGTGTTAGAAGTAAGTAAGTAGGCCTAAGTCCTAACTAGGCGCCGATACCGGCGCGGCGTACTTACAATATTTTGTAATTCCGTTTTAAAAAGCACGTAAACTAAATATACCTGCCGAACCCCTGCTCACCACGCACAGCAAAAAATGGAAGTTTGGAACGCAAGGTCACTTCACTGCGTTATCAGTGTCAGTGGGCATTAATTCATTGATATAATCGCTGATTCAGAATCGTTAATTATTTTTTGCCAGATGTACCTACAGTTCGATTCTCTCTCTCCTCTCCTTATTTCTACAAGTAAAACAGCAACCATTTCTTCTTGCGTACCTGTACGTTTACCTACGCCGATAGAGTGCCGCGCCGCGCCGTCGAAGAAACACTCACAAAACTGTGATAAAGAAGCTAAATAATGCTGCGGGTGGAAGAAAGAGCAATGCTCGAACGAGCTCTACTATCTCGGCAGGAATCGCAACATCAGGAGGGAGGCACATGAATCATTAAGGCAATGAATGCCACGTCATCTTCCCACGGACCATAAGGTCAAAGTCCACATTGACCTAGCTCTTTCACTCAAGTCAAGTATCTTATCGTTTGGAGTTCCTTACGTTAGAAAGCTTCTAGATACCTAGGTACTATGGTTCAGCGGAATGCGGGTCAGCCGATGAATAAAGCTATTGAACGCCGGCGCCGTGCCGCGAACTTGTGGGCAACAGGGATAGAATGACTAGCCGTGGACGACAGTCGACAATATTGGTCGGAGCATCTTTTCTATACTGTTCATAGAAAACTCATGGACTCTATCTTTTCCTGGGATGGTGAGGTCTAAGAAGTTGATAGTAGAGCCTCAAATATCCAGAAAGAATTTAATAATGGCCGGAGGAATGTAGAACATTTGAATACTTAAGAAACTCACCAAGGAGATCTTGAGAACTGGTACACGCTTAATCATGATTTTCTCTGGTTTTCTCGTACTCGTTACCGTATTTCTTCTCCGTCTCGTCGAGTCGCTTTTATTTATCTACCGCTTGCATGAAAAAGGTTGTTCAACCGAGAGCGCGCGCGCTCGCGGCTCTTGTGTTTTTTCTGCGGTTTATATTATGTAAATTGCCCTCCAGTATACTCTTGCGAGTATTGTGGAATATTTTCTCAAAATGTCCTTTGGTGGACCGAATTAATTCGAATATTCAACTCTCCAACCAAAATCAGTTTATAAGTTAGTTATCACTTCCATGAGCTAGAATTGTATCATAGAAAAATTTTCGGTAAAATAAGTAGAACATATATTTTTCGGTAATTTCTTTCGGAAAACCTCGTACGATCATCAAAAAATTTTCCAAGTTCCAATATTATGAAATTTAAATTAGCTTTGCTCGCACTACAAAGAAAAATTCAATTACTTATTATACAAGTAAAATTGTAAAATAATTTTTAAACAAGAAAAGGGTTTACGTTTCGACGTAGGTACTACCTATAATACTTACGTCTTCATTATTAGAACAATACAGCAAGAGAAACTGAAAATTGTTTATCAGAAAAAAAGCAGATACCTTTAAGCATCATCCTCGAACTTTTGGGTCTCATTTTTGTGTGTGTATGTGTGTGTGTGTTTTTTTTATAAGCGCGTTATTTTTCTTTCTTTTTTTCAGTTTTTGATGTTGTTTTGTTGCAATAAAGATGACGTAGGTAGGCCAGTACGTCGAAACGTCAATCTTCTTCTGATTTACAAATTGTTGTACAATATTTTATTTGTACACCTAATTAAATTTTTCTCTAAAGTGCGAGCAAAGCCAATTTCATATTAGGCCTATAATGATATCATTCTCTGCACGAATGAATTTATATCATCATCATCTTGGAAGATATTCTACGGCGCGGCGGCCAACAACGGCTAGCCGTATTTACTGCCGACGAAACGAAACGCGAATTGTCGGGCCAAAATAGAGAATTGTTTGAAAACAATACCACTCAGATCTGCCGCTCACTCGCAATAGTCTGAGTATTCATCATCATGAAGCAAACTAGCGTTTCAAACATTTAAATTGGGTAGGTACGTAACTTATATTATGTAGGTATTATGGAAAAGATGATTTTCGCAATTTTTTATCGAGAGTACCGTACAATAATTTACGTACAACTGTGAGTAATCAAAAAGAATTTAGATTTTGGGTGCGGCGAAAAGGCGAGGAATGAATGCGGCGCGGTGGCATACCTAAGCAAAGACAGCATGCCGTAAAATTAACGAGAGCTTTTCAAGCATTCTTGCTGCGGGACCATCGGCCATCGCAATTGAATTATAGGTTTTCGGCTAAATTTCTGTCTCTATTATAAGATTTTATTCTTGACATCCAAATTTCATTCAGTGTAGGTACTGTACGTATAAGAGAACTTGACACAAACAAATTTTACTAGAGGTAAGTATATTGAATGAAGCACGCCGTCCTCTTTGTTAATTCACACCGCGCACCGTACATGACTCGATTCAATAAAATCCATCCATCCAGCCATCCAGCCATCCATCCAACCTGAATCTGATCATTCGTTGTTGTAACAGAATGCTACATTATTATGTAGGTATTCGAGCGAAGAGCAAACTAAGCGAAGTAGTGGAGCAGAGTCGAATCATTCGCCGCGCCGCTTCAAAAAGTATTCTGACGGAACGAGTATTACATATTTCATTATATTCTATAATAATTTACGGCGTTAGATGAGTGTGGATTGGGTAATAGGGGCAATATGATTCTGGCTGGAGCTGGCATTGAATCACCGCCATTTCTAAAAATAAAATAATGAAAACGAATATGAATGGAAGAAAAAAAAAAAAAAAAAATGAATAATCGCTAAGTATTTGTACGTAGGTAGGTACTATGCAATTCAAGAAATTCTTTACTTCGAGTTGGACTTCTTATCGATTATCGGCACCGGAATTTTCCGCTGACCCATCGCTCTCTGTACCATTTCCAGCAAGGAGTACGAAGGTAACCAACACTGCACATTAAAATTACAAAATAAGGTGCCTACCGATAATCAAGATAAACAACGACGCACATACGTGTGTGTGTGTGTGTGTGTGTGTGTGTGTGTGTGTGTGTGTGTGTGTACCGGCGTAAGAAATATGTATTAATTTTGACGCAACCTTTTAGGTACTTACCCTTCCTTTTACTGCGATCGCTACAACATTACGTTTTGGCTCTGCATCGTACGCCTCCGACGTGCATCCGAAATGTGCGCAATATTCGTGTACAAACTGCCGTTTCTCCTTGTTCATAATCTCAAAACTGTAACTTCGACTTTTCTGTTTCGACTATAAGTAAATGGGGTAAGAAAGAAAGAAAGAAAGAATTTTTATTGTTTGACAAGTGCGAATTTGTTTCTTCTTCTTTACGCGACATCAGAAGAATGAATCATATACAGTATGTATTAATTGTAGATAGGCTATATTTACTTCTTTAGCTAATTTAACTAAAGCAGACAACTTGTCGTGAACGTGACGACACAGATTTGGATCCTTCTTGGCCCACGATTTCATGAAGTCAGAATACTTTGGTGCCAATTTGGCATTCAAATCCGGGTTTTGAATTTGAAGAGCGAGGGCTAGTCTTCGATTACGCATGATGAACTTACATTCGTCTGTACATTCGAGTCTAGGAGAAAAAAAAAAAAGTATCATTGGAACACGTATAAAAAAGATGCGATAAGTAACATAGGTAAATTGTCGTCGTATATTAATTTTCGAACCAATCAAGTCGGGTAAAGAGCCTATACAAAATTCAGGCTCGTCAAAACCCTGGTCGTCAAAGTATAAAAACACCAGCAGCTCAAATTCACGAATACCTCAACTCAAAATCGACCGCGAAAAATCTTACAGTTTTCTCGATACAAGGTCAAAACTTTCTATAAATGTACCTATTTTAAATAGGTAGGTAGTAGTTAAATGCGATTATTCTGTGTTAGCCTACAAGCAGCAGTAGGTACAGGCAGTCTAAGTATTTATATTGTCATTTCAAAATTTTTTTTCACAGTCATGATGATTGCGACGCGGCGTAGTGCCGCCAGAAAAATAAAGAAATATTCTTTACCGTCGTAGGTATGTACCTAATGAGTACATAATAAATTATTGATAATTTAAGAGCAAAAATAACTCATGTAAAAACTCGATCAGGTTTTCTGAACGTAGGTAACTTCAATGTAGTAACCAAATTCACAACGTAATGAAAAGATCGTGAAGAAAATGGTACCTATAAACTTCCAATTTCTGAATTACATATTGTTGATTACCTATCTAGGCGCTACACCTTGAAACTTTCAGCGACGAATTGATTCAATGGAATTACCTACCTATAAAACATGTAGACTGTACGGGTAGGTACCGATCGAATTTAAAAATAAACGGTGAAATTTAAGAGCGATAACGCGCCGCTATAATTTTTAATCAAATACACACGAGTACTTAAAGGGTCGTTTTAAAACGCGATCAGCGTACAGTCTACCATTTTTAGCAAGAAAACAAAAACAACAATAATATAAACTACCTACCTAAGGAGGATTGTAAAAACGTTCACAATAAAACTCTGATCAGAGGAGCGTGCCGTGCCGCTGCCGCTGCCACTGCCACTGCCGCTGCCGGACGAGACAAAAAGGCTCACGGATGAGTAATCTTTAATCATCGTCTCATACTTAGTAGGTACCTTATCAATATTATGTAATATAATATAGATTTTTCAGTGTCAGTTTTAAAATTTACAGTAAGTATTATTACCGTACTCGTACATGTCAGTAATATTTATCACCACCTAGAGCAATAATTTCTTTCTTCTGGTGTAGCCTATTCTCTTTACGAGCTGAAAAACTAGCATTATCAAAATCGAAAACGTGTTTCTAGTCTACCAATTTAACATAAATACATATTATGTGTGGATAAAACAGTACGACAAATTTAATTTTTGACGTCGTTTTTCTCTTACGATAGTCTCCACCTAGTTTTGAAAAAAAAAAAAAAAAATGAAAAAAAAAAAAAATAGTTTGGCTAGTGCTGTGTTTACCAAAAGAGATAATTAGCCCCAGAATCCAATTTTTGGAGTAACCTGATGTGTGAATTGCCAAACTACTCGGACTTATGAAAAGAATAGTTCGAAAACGGTGATCAGCTAGATCTCGTTCTAGCCCTCTAGATTTACCCTCTCCCTCATTTTACTCATTCCATAATGTCTTCAAGGTAACCGATCATTCTAAGAACTGCTTCCATCTTATGAAGCATAATTATCATTCTCGAATGAAAGGTGTCAGAGCTATAATCGACAACTCTTTCTCAGGTTTATTTCTTATCGTATCAAATTTCATACTAACTTCTACGTACTCTTTTCTATCTATAAGAAACGTTCTTCGTTTAGGTATTTCGTTTTCTCGCTAAAAGTGGTACGCGTAAGCTGGCACATCAAAACTCGATTACAAATATAACAGCGCGGTGTGTTATAGCCTGAACTTTTCTTTTTCATTATCATTATACAGTATAACATGCAAATTAATTACCTAAAACAGTATTGTAGACTTTATTGAGAGAAATTATGACACAAAATCGTGAGACAAGGTTACATACGTAGAAGAACGGCCAACGATGTGAAAAATCTTTTCTCCATCCGATCAAATTAGTCCCATATGGTGGTCAGATGAAATCAATTCGGTTATCAAAAACAGACGCGCAAAGCCTACCGCGCGAACTTATAGCTTCTTCCTTTCTCAACCCGACTTCATAAACTATTAAAAACTCGGAGCGAAAGCAAGACTCTTGATTTGTTCAACAAAGGAAACCTGGAGATTTTCTTTTCAGAAAGGGATGTCGAATAAACCTGTTTCTGATGCCTCTCCGTGGAGAGACATTGAGAAGATATCAGAGGGAGGTCCACTTTTCACCAAATAATTCTCGCATAGAAATGAATCATTCAATCTTTACGGACCCCAAAGATATATTCGAAATACTTGACCCCCACATTCCTTTCGTCTCATCAAACTAAAATTATTCTATCAACACTTACTTACCCACACAACCTACCACCAATAACACAAACCGAACTGACCATAACTCCACACCACGAGAATCTTAGAAAATGAATGCTTCTCCACGACCACAGAGACAACATACTCGTACAGGCTACTACGCTCAAAATTCTTCATGCTGACGCCCTCGAATATCCTATTTCTCTTTTCAATTCAATTCCATCAATAGGATCTATCCGCTCCCTCCTCCCCTCCCCCCCCTCTCTCTCTCTCTGGAAATTAGCATACATCATCACCATTCTAAAACCTAGACGATCTCTTACTTTACCATTTTCCTATCAGTCAATCGCTCTCACCAGCGTATTGGGCAAACTATTTCAAAATATGCACCTATAATGTCGAATCAGTCCAAGTCAAAACAACCTACGTAACTCAAAAAAAAAAAAAAAAAAAAAAAAAAAAACAATATAAGTACGTTTCTCTTCAAAAGTCCATAGCACTCAAATACAAATTTATCTGCGCATATTTACTCGAATCACGTCGCAGAAATGATATTCCTAAAGCTCAAAACAATTTATTCGCGCCCACCTTGGGGTTTTCCGTCTTTCAAAGTTTTATGCATCAACATCCAAAAATACTGTTATCGGCACCACCGAAAAATAAATTTTTTAAAATAAATAAATAAAATTATTATGATGCTGCGAGTTTAGTTTACCAATGAAAACATTCTTCGAAGTAAGTAGATGAGAACCTTTTAATGTGCTGTGCGTGCGGCACTAACCGACGAAGATATTTTGAAAGAATGTTCACCTAGCCTACATCTGTCAATGACGAAAGTGAAGATGAGGATGAAGAATCGTCTTTCAAACCTGCCTGACCCAAGCACAACGATCGCCATACATCTAAGGAGGCAAAATGGGCCATTGAATCACGGTAGCGCGTTTTTTTGAAAGTTGCGAAAATGCTGAAGAAACTGCGTACCTATTCGATGCCATTGTGAATGTAGAAAATAATTTGGACAAGCACATTCGAGTTACCTACCAATAACTGATTTTTTCTTGCCGTAAGCGGTCGCGATAACATTTGACGTACATAGTCATGTATGATCAATGCAAATAATTGAAAAAGTCTGTGTAACTTAAGTCGAAATTTTTAAAATAAATTTTTCTACCTCGAAATCATCTTACTTGAAAATCTCTCTAAAACTCGAATTGAAGAGTGTTTCCCCTGAATTTCGACTTAGATAGATTCGACTGTAATACCCAATATTATTATGTATATAAAAGACTCTGGTGGTTTCTTCAACAAAACAACTTTATATCTCCCATACAATACGGTTTTGGAAGAAGACGAAACTTTATTCAAGCTCTTGCCGACCTCCAAAACTAAATTGGACTCTTCCCCCCCCCCTTTTTTTTTTTTTTTTTTTTATTTTTAAACCATATTCTTTATTCTTTGATCTCCAAGAAGCATACCGCGAGTTTGGAGAAATAATAATAGTTATGTTCGCGCGTTGACAGTCAGTTTCAACAGGTTTTGTTCAAAGTTACTGGTAGTGATAATGGTAGTGGTGTGTAATCACTCACTACTACAGACAACTTTCAACAGAATCTGCTATAACTGTTGAAACGCGCGAACACACCTATTATACCTACATGCATTCGTTAAGAACACAGGGGAATGAATATGCGATATGCGATGGTGACACCAATAGATTGCATCTACCTACTCCATTCTCCCCTCCCACTCCCTCCAGCAAATGATGATACATATTATTATACATTTAGTAAAAGTCACCTGATTAGTGGTGACATACCACCGTAGTTTGAAGAAACCCCGGCTGGCAAATGAAAATGCAATGTTCGCAACCTGACAGTGCAGTGGATTACTACACGTATTGCATAAATGGTGGACTCCATTATTTAAGCTGCGGCTGCTAATAAGTCGGAATAGTTTTCCACAAATCTGGGAAGATAATAGATGTAATAGGTACTAAGGTTAAATAAAAGTACGTGAGGAGTTTCACCACTAAGTAGGCCAGGCCGGTATCCTATCAGCTCCCTACTCTCTTTTAGGTTTCAATCGCTTAAGCCTTAAGGGCTTCAACTAGCCGATGTTCCTGTATTTTTGGTTTGTTTAATTACACGGCACTGCCAGCGCTGACCGAGAAATTTCGATAATTTCGATTCAATAGGGAACCACCGAGACTATTGTGCGCATAAGCAGACGAGAAGTTCTGTACAAACCTCTTTCATATCAGCGACTGTCCTGACCATCGAACATCTTAATATATCCGTCATACGTATTTTTCGACGATTTTTTCCGATTTAAAAAACTTCCAAAAGGCATTCGAATTGACCCTCAGATTTTCCTCTGATGTCTCGCGTAGGTATGCAAAATTGGCTCTTCGAATTTGTTTCTTAGAAGTAGTAATAGTAGTAGTAGCCCTGCTAATGAAACCAATAGGCAGTGTCATCGCACAGACCTCTTTTTTTTTTTTTTTTTTTTTTTTTTTTTTTTTTTTTTTTTTTTTTTTTTTTTTTGCGCAGTTTACCTCGTTCCCTTTTTTAATTGTAGGTACAAATAATTTCTGTTGTAAACCAAGAAGGGCGGAGAAGGGTGGAGTTGAACCCGTTACTACTGCCGCTGCCGTTTGTCGGGATCAGGACATGGGAAAAAAAACTAGATTGTTCATAACTCTTCCTGGAAGTATTTCGCGGCCACATTTCGTTCCCTCACGGCATACAACGACTCCCAATTATTATGCGTCCTGAGTCTTGATACGAGATTTATATTATAAACCCATTAAAGTTCGCTTTGGTGGAGCACAGGATGGGAGGGGTATTTTGGAATTAATTTTTTTGTTTTGTTGTTTTCGAATCAGAAACCACCTTCAGGGAAAAGCGTTAGGTGGAGGAGCGTATGACAGGTGTCGAGATTCTTGACTATGGAGTGCTCTTTTTTCTCCCGAGTTGTCATGTCACAAAGTCAAAGAGGCCGGGATTCAGTGTATTGCTCTAGGTACATTTACAACGTTGTTGAGTGAATGAAGATTATTTGAACGAATACGAATGAAGTCATATAAAATCAGATCTTTAGTACCTACCATTTGAGGCTAACGATGCACGAAGTAAATAATTTTCGGTTATATGTATTGGGAAAGCAGAAGGGTTGGAGTTGTCAATGATTAAAATTTCGTCGACGATATCACAGACTCGCTTATACATAGTTAGTTATTGGATGGTGGTAGTGTTAGAGGAAAATTAGAAAACCTCAACTCTTTCCTTCCCCCAGTAGGTACTTACGTTCTAAGGCTGACTATTTGCGTGATGATTCCACTATCTACGTCGTCGGTGGTGACCTGTAACTCTGACACTTTTTGGACCAGCGAAGCCGCAATGATACGCCGATAGTCTTCAATGTGGTCATTACATAAATGTTGAGCGACGACATTTCCACAAGCGCAAGTGACCGTTACCTTTGGCCGTATTAAAAAATACGCACTATTATTATTATTATTATTATTATCATTTACCTACTTATTTGACGGTTCGAAGGAAGCGGAAGAAGCGTTGAAAATTAATATTATAATTACCATTTCTTTACACGGCGTCTTCGGACAAACGCCTGAATGACAAGGCGCAGCACACGGGTGGCCGCACAAATCACGAGATTTCGTACACGGTTGAGTACACTTATTGTTCAACGTTAAACACTCACCAAGATGGCAGGGAATTTGACATTTGTGGTACCCACACGATAGCGGCGCATTACACGGCAAACCACAAGAAAATTCTTTTTGATAACACGGAATCGTCTTTCTCAACTATAAACATATTATACGGTGTAATAAGACAGTGTAAGTGCGAGATATTATACGTACAATTAAAATGTTTAAGGGCACCATGAAAAACGTGCGGAATGAAAATTTACCTCGTGGCCACCGTGACATAATTTATCGGTGAATACGATACAGGGAGGACATGTTGGATCAGAATGGCATGCATGTAGCGGTGGATGCTGACAATCGTGTTCACGGCGACAAGGCTGATCACACGTTGGCGGTTTGGTGCCGCACGCCACTGGTGGATAAATAACCGAATGACCACAATGGCAATACAATTCTTCGAAACCTAAATAATCAAAATAGGTAATGTCTTTGAGACTGCAGGACCTATGTGTACTCCTACTCGTACTCGTACTGTACTTGAATTAGACAAACGAGAAGCTCGCCTGTAGCGTGTGTCTGTGTAGGGTGTGTTACTGTTAGTAGGTACTCACTGCTTTCGAGACATCGTCCGCATTTCCCGCGGTGACAAAGTAGTTCGCATCGATGTTTGCCGCAGTTCAACGAATTATTGCAACGCTGCGAACAAATGTGTTCCGAGTCTACACAACACAACTGATTACATCTGTGTTTTCCGCAAGAACGTTTCTGCGAGTGATAATAGAATTAAATAATGAGCGATCAATAATACTGTATCTCTTTTCTTCCTTCCTTACAACGCAACGTATTCGCCCGGATACATACGTACCTTCGTACATTTTTTCTGACATCGAAACTGTACCTCTTTGGCGTCGATTTTCACGCACGGAACATATTTTTCAAGAGCGCCGCAAGGGCATTTTATCGCCGTTTGTTTGAGGCACGGACCACAATCACCTTCGTGACATTTGTTTTCACAAATATGTCTTCGATCTACACACATTTAACATAATTATACGCGTACTGTACGTAACACACACACACACACACACACACACACCCACACAAAAATATTCATCGTCATCATGACATGACGTTCGAGCTCTCCTTCGTTTTCATCATACTCTACCCATATGTAATAATACTGTACATACGTAAAGTAGTACGTACTCGGTGGTCCGCATTTCATCGTTTTCCCACACTTCTGTTCGCAAAAAGGTACTTCATCCAGGCACGACTGCCGAATATTCTCTGAAATGGGAACCTTACCGCAAGCGCAAGTAGTCAAAACTATAGGATCACGCGGGCACATACTACATTCACCTTCGTGACAATTCACTTCACAAGTGTGATTACCGCAACTCAACAATTGTCCACATTTTTCTTCGCAGCTGAACTTGTACGATGCATCCATACCGCATGCACGTTCATCGGATTTCTTGCCGCAGTAGCATCCTGCACATGCAAAAAAGAGTTCGAGTGGGTAAAATAACATTGCCCCGCAATTCACGCTCCCCCACATACATACACACTCACACACATATTATCAGTGTGAATGTAGCTATTTTGTAGTTCCTCAATACTCGTACTTCGTATAATAATGGCCGCGTAAGTAAGATGATTGAACGAGCTACCACCCGTACTCCACACAGGTACTTATTGCTGAGACGAATGCTTTTTAAAGTAGAAGTTGAACGAATCTTCAACGCCGGGCTCTTCTCATCATAAACAATATACTGGTAATTTAGAATGAAAAACGCAGCCTAATATTTTTATTCACCATTCAAAACAGTCACGAACAAAAAAAAAAAAAAAAAAAAATCGCTCGTTAACAATTCCAAAATGACTCCGTTTTCCGATACAATTTCATTTTCGCAACTTGCCCAGCATTTCATATTTTATTCCCCCACCCCCATCTAAGAAAAAGAGACACTTTGTAACACACTATGAAGATTCCATATAACAGGCCTTGAGCGCTAGTTAACCAACTATATAGTATTTAACTCACCACACAAAAACTGTTGATCCGATTTTTAAAAAAATAGCCTACAATAATAAATTCACGTTCACCACTTCAATAGGTAACTATAAATTTTACTAAAATCGACCCAACAGATACAAAGGACATTCGGAAACAAGAAAAAAAAGTACATGCAAGCGTACTCACTCACATAAAAATTTGAACGTATGTTAGAATCGTGATCTAGACCCTCTGAAACGTCAAGTAAACATCCCCCCCCCCATCCCCGCAACCAAAAATTTTACCGCGCGCAAGATTTCAATACCTCCTAAAAGTCGGTAAAAAAAAAAAAAAAAAAAACCAGCCGGAGATGCAGCTGTGAAAACTTCCGGGAGAATAAATCAGTTCGCCATATCTTGGTATGTTCAACAAATCATAACTGTCTATAAAAAAAAAAAAAAAAATTTAATAATGAGCCCAAAAGAAATTTTGTATCGCCTCCAGTACTACTTCTAAAATGTGTATGTACATTTTAAAGCACAACGCGAATTATCAACTTCCAGGAGAGGATTCACGGGGGTGAGAACATGAAGACACTCTCTTCCCCCAGACCTAAAGAGTAGGAATAAAAGAAAGGAGGAAAATTAATTTAGGGGAAAGCGAGAAAGCTTTTTTTTCCTTTACTTGCCGAATACCACAGAGGTCGTTGATTTTCGCTCCCAAAATCAACTGCTAAGACTGCTGTTGAACATTTCGAGAAACAACCTGACGAGATCAAGCAACAATCCCGAAGGCGTGTGAGGTATCAGAAAAAAATTTGCGGGAAACATTTAAAACAACTCGCAAATTGAAAATTGAAGTCGACATTGCTATTAATCCTCAAACTATTCTCAAATTAACACAATTCTAACTTTTTGACTGATCGATAATTAATGTTCAGATCTTCTTGTTCTACGCCTAGTCGATTCAAATTACTTTTTTTGAAAAACCGTTATACTATGTAATACGTAAAATAAAGTCAATTTGTAAGTACAAATACGCTGTGTACTTTCTGCACTGCGGAATTGAAATTATTTTCGGTCTCAATAATTACTCAACTTCTAATTACGTCATATTAAAATACGTTATTCTTGAAGAATTTCCGGAACCCGCTCGACTAAGCCTCGCAGTGTAAAAACTATTATTAGTCGTCAAACACTCTATCAGGCCAGAATTCAGCTTAGAAAGGGCGATGAGAATAATGTCTACGAATCTAACGAATGTGGATTCACCTATTTTAATTTTGGCTTGACAATTCGCGCATTCACCGAAGTGACAGGTCTGAGTACAATGGTGTTCACCACAGTTTAATACTTGATCGCAAATAGCGCCGCAGACTGTTTTCGACTTGGAGCTGCACTGCATTAATTGTTGAGTTCGTCCACAGCCACATTCTCTACGAGTACATAGAAGTTTTAGTCCGTACAGTGTAGAAAATGAATTGATTGAGTTTGTTTTAACATAGATCAACTATTCCGGCAGGTACCTTTTCACTAGTATAGTACACGGAGGACAAGGTCCTGGGTGGCAGAGCAACGTGCACGGATGTTCACAAACGTACCAAGGCGTGGGGTTCTCTCGAATGCGACCACAAAGCTCGCCACACGAATGCGCCGTATCTGAACGATTCCATTCGGTCTGCAGTCTATTTTTTCCGCAAAAACACATATATTTTTCGGGTACCTTCTCGTATTCGCGTTGACAGGCTGGACAACGCCAGCAATTTATTTCTACAACCGAAAATATCGTCAGAATGGAATTCATCAGTCGAAAATTAGCTACAAAAACTCACCAGCTGTGGATGACCTAGCCCATTTGATGACGCACCACATATGCAGTACATAGTAACACTTATCACAGTTCCATATCGGTTCGCGCTGTTTTATCGCCTCGCAACAAATCAGACATTCGTGTAAACCGAAATTCAATTGCTCGATTAGACGATCTCTTTGACAAATGGAGTCATTATTTCCTACGATTGAAACATTTCAACTTTCGAAAATTATTCTTCCCGTACGAATTTCATTTGATAACGATTCGACCGCATCTCGACATTTGTATGACTCACCCACAGGCACACGATGCTCTTCATTCTTTCTCTTGGAACTCATTTCCAGAGGATACGATGTACATTGAAATGTTTTACGCACACGACCCCGAGACATTGAGCTCGCTTCAGCGGAGTTTCTTGACTTTTTAGATTTCGCATTCCTGTATTATGACACTCATTCTGCGTTAATCCAGAATTGCACTTCGAACGAATACATCTTACATCATAATATTATTATAATCGCGATATCATATTATTGTGTGTATATTAACGCACCGAACGTCGCAGACGTTATTCCAATCACCGTGCGTCGAAAAACTTTTATTGTTTCGAGCCAAGAACCCAAGATTTTTGTTCACGCAGTCAGACGAACAAGACTCGTCGGGATTTGATAGCCTAGAATTTCGAAAGAACGTGGAACCGCCAGCTGGATGGGGTGTATCGGAAAACTGATGTTGAATTGAGGGTCGTCCATTTTTGGAAAAATTACCCCCATTACGCTCGCACTTCATTGTGGATTCGTCTGGATGCCATAATCGATCATTACAATTTTGAAATAGTTTTCGCTCATCGTACAATTCTCGTTGATGGCCACAACTACCGTCTTGCTCTTTTCCATCACGGCCGACTAGAAAAATTTCAAGAATAAGAATCAATTTCATTGCAGTCGTGTAATAAGGAGAAACGGAAATCGAAATGGGTGCAAGTCAACACTTACGGCGGTAATTTGAAGAATCAGATTCGGAAGGAATGGGAACATTTGCAACTGAGCGAGGAACGAACTCGAGAGCAGTTGCTGTAAGATTTGAACGGGCAGCTTTCGTGAGAATATTTTCCATTTCAAGGTTTCCGTTCATGATAATACTTTCTGAAATAATTTACGAACAAAATTCTTAAATTCAGCCTCCAATGAGAAAGTTAAAGAACTTCATCGTCTCATCGAAAGATACCGGCCGATACATACACGTAATAAATTATTAGACAATGGCGACTTTGGGACGATTAAATAAGAGTGAAAAGAGAACCCAAGGTCGATATCTTTCGGAGCAACATGCACCTACCTTTCAAATACTACGAGCTTCCTCAATGATCCACCAGCTATTCATCTATAAAATCGAATACCAAAAAAGAGTTTACAAAAAAAAAAAAAAAAAAAAATTAATAGGTGTCGATCTTTGTACCTACAATATAGTCAAAGGTGTCGATTTATGATTCACCATCACTTCTGCTTTTTCATTCGTGAATATTCATGATGATAACTATAACCTTACTGATAGCAGCGGTATTCTTTCTTTATTGAAACGGGCATCCACCAGAAACGCTGCAATTCGGACCAGCCATATTGTAGATTCGCTAGCGTCGCCTGTGTAATATTCATGTTTCCAGCAGGCTCTTTTAATATTGCAGTATAGTTATTAGTTATGGGCGACGCTCAGTCCATAAGCAAAAACTAATTCTCAAAATCATACATCTACAATCTGAAAAAGTGTTTGTTGAACACTGAGTTTCTTTTTGGGGAGTTGGCTCGGTTTTCCCATCATTCTGAAATATTTGACAATGTATAATTTACAGCCGTATTCCCAAACAAACAACATAATTTTAAGTGCACTTAAGAGTCCCAGAAGTCCCAAAAAAAACCCTTAAGTAACCTCGCGAGGTTACTTAAGTGTGTTTTCCGGTTTGTTAAGCAAACTTAAAATTTTTCCGTTTGTTTGGGAATACGGCTGTGAGGCAGTGGGTGGATAAGGGCGATATTTGAAAAACTGAGTTTTGAGAAAATTGAAATTGAATTTTACTCTTTGTGCGTTCAGATTACCCACTTTGCATCACATTTTCTCTTTGTTTACAGTCAGTTATTGGAATGCTTTCAAAATTTTGTGAGAGTTACCTGAGGTCATGAAGTATCAAAACGCAAAATAATCTGAAAAAGGGCGATATGGCCATAATATCGCCCTTTTTCCACCCACTGCCTCAATTTTGATTATTTTACGCAAACACACACACGCTCAGTACTGTAACTGTTAAGAAATATTTTTGTGGGACAGCGACCATAGTAGTGCCTTTGTTTATTCCAAAAGGAAACAGTCGCGAGTCTGACTTTACTTGCTACAGATATCTAAAATGGGAGATACCAGGAGTGTCATTGAAGCTCTCTTACCTTTACAATCAGCATGATTCATGATCTATTGTCCGTGGTCCATTACGTCATGTAGGGGTTGACTTACCCCAGCGGTCGACAACCTTCTTGTATTCCCAAGCTACTTTGTCTTTATTGGGAAGCGCTGCGAGCTGCTCAGAAAAAATTGCCATCAAAATCATCAGGAAAATGCTCTTCAGCACATGAAGAAAGTTTCCTAACATTGACTGCAGAAAAAAGTGATGTGATAAATTGAGCTAATAACTCAATTTTCTTGGAATCGGAAAACCGTGTTTGAAACTCTTCTTCCAAGTCAGCAAGAATCTGAATGTGACGTTCACTGGTGTAAGATTGTGACGTGTCTTGTTTCTCAAGGTGTTCTTGTATAGACATGGGAAATGTGTTGTATCTTGTACTGTCAGATTACCTTTCCAAAACGTGAGTTTTGGAGGGAATGCCGATACATCTGATGACTGATATTGATTCACTGAGATTTTTATCCTTCCCCTGCAGTTCTGTGTTCAAATTGTTCAGTTTTGTGGTGATGTCTACAAAAAATCCAAAATCTTGAAGCCAAGTAGGATTTGTCAGTTCCAGGAAACTTTGGTCTTCCTTGTCAAAAAAACTCACAATTGCGGGCAGTAATTTGTTGAAACATTGAAGCACGCGTCCCCTACTAAGCCATCTGCAAAAGTACTTACTTCCTTCTCCTAAAGCTACTTTTCAGGAAAATGTTTGAAATTGTGCGGCAAGCTACCAAAATGACTCCGCGAGCTACCGGTTGTCGACCGCTGACTTACCCCAACGTACAGGTTCAATCAGGTTCAATAGTAGGTAGCTTTTTTTGTGAGAGTGCATTAAATCCCAATTTTATACAGACAATTTCTAAGGTAGTGACATCCCCTTATTGGGATTCCACACACACACAAAAAAAAATTTGTTCATTTTTCGACAGCCACAGCATACAGCGCAAAGTCGCAACGCCCAACAAGCTGGGTGGGGGCTTCTGAGACTGTTGCGTCATACTGAAAACTGTCTACACTAAGTAGGAACTAGGAAGTATCGATCATTTTCCACCCCAATAGACCTATTCACCGTTGCCGTCAGATGGTATTGATAGGGCTCTATCCAGTGGAAAAAAATCAACAAAATACGTCTGAGAATAAAAATCAATAATATTTCCATCAAAAATGTAAACAACTTTTTTTGACATGTGTTTCCTTAGGGCAAAAATCAAGTTCTGGAAATTGTTGAATATTACGAGAAGACACAATTTCTTAAGGACAAGCTTGTAATATTATGATCTAGGAACGTTGTAATAATTGAAAATTCAATTTTGGTTCCTTATTAGGGAATTCAACATGACGTCACACGGCATGTTCTATTGTCTCACTTGTTGGCAATGTTACATTGTCTGTTATGTTACGCGTTTGGTTTTTCTCAATTATCTTTGGAAAGAAGGCCTAAAATGGAAAAATGATGGGAATGAGATTTATTGCCCTTATAATTTCCTACATTATGGTACAAGAAAAAATTACAAAATTTTAAAGGTAGGTCCAATCAATAGGAAATTACAAGGGGAACAAACTTTGTTCTCTTCATTTTTTCGCATAAAGGCTTATTTTCTGAGAAAACTGAGAAAAACAGGATACGCTCTATAAGCCGCAATGTATTAGTGCCAACGAGTGAGAACTTGTGAGTCACAATTGTGACGTCAGGGTAATTGCCTAATAAACAATCTTTTCCGGAAATATTGACCAATTTCCAAAACTGTATTTCTTCTTATGAGAAAGTACGTGCAAAAAAATTGTTTACATTCATGATGGAAATATTGAACACTAAAAGATCGATAGTTTACTTTTCTATTGGTAAATGCCCTATCAATTTTTCATGACGTCACAATAATTTAGTCAATACGCACGCTGCGTATCAAGGTGTAACAGAGAGGGAACAACGTTCTCTCTTTTACTCTGCTGGTTAACACCTTTGACTATATAAACTAGCAGTGAATGGGAGTATGGACTGATATTAGTATTCAACGCGTCGATGCCATCATGGTGCGGAAGGAGGGAATATAGCGCCTAACGCGTAGCATGTAGTTGGGGTCTGCAACCAGATACACAAATCTATTTCGTAAAAATTGCGCCTCACGTAGTTAGATATAGCATGGATTATGCAACTAACGATACAAATCTATTTCGTTGTAACCTTCCCCTTTCTTCCTCACAGTGATGTCGGCATCATATTACCGCACCGCCGAGACCTTGTTATAGCAGTCCATACTCCCATTCACTGGTAGTTTATATAGTCAAAGGTTAACACGCACGGCACCCTAGTGTGGTAGTATCCAACACATTATCTACTTTTTCAACAATGCGAGTATTTATTTTACTTGAACGGTATCAAGTGTTTCAAGAATTTTTCAACCATTTTATGTGTAATTGCATTTTACTAGTCTTGAATTTTAGCCGCACATGATATGTATTTTTTGGAGCGCTTTGTTTTCAGCAGCAAGGTACTTACTTGAGTACAGTGTACTGAGCAGACCACAATAGTAAATATCATGGGAGCGCAAAATTTATTTCCAATTTTCCATTTTCAGATTTGCTGGCAAATGCAACCCTTTCAAAATACATTACTTGTATACAATTCTCCTCTTTTTCATCATTCATCATTACAATATTTGACACAATACAATAAAAAACAAATATAAATATTATACACTATATTTACATAATGTATTTCAAATTGATACAAATCAGAATTGAAAAATTACTTATGGTACATGATAAGTACAAAAAATAACACTTAGAAGGGTGATATATTCTAGTATTTGAGTGTAAATTAAATTCATTCCAACAAGTCATCATTGTAGACCAGTTCCCCAAAGTAGGCTGTTATTGCCACAATTTTTTTACCTAATATATTTTGCTCTATTTCCACTTTACTTCCATGACCATTTAATTTGATTACCTGTGAGGAAAAACATACATTAAATATTATTTTCCCGACATATACGACAAAAACACTCTTTCTGCAATAGTTTTTGGTAGCAAAAATCTGTCACCATCAAAACTGTGACAAAAAACATGACGTGAGTCACCAAAAGTGTTCTACCACTAGTGCATTGACTATACACGTACCTACCAGACAAATACTTGCATTGTGAAAAAAGTTGTCACTTTGATGGACACTGACACCAGAGTGTGCTGCGTGTTACAACGTTGGTGTAAGAGAGATGGAAATATGTTTTGTCTCTTTCACTCTGTTGGTTAACAAGCAGCACACTCTGGTGTCAGTATCCATCAAAGTGACAACTTTTTTTTAACAATGCGAGTATTTGTCTGATACAAGTGTAGTCAATGCACTAGTGTAAATTTATTTTTGCCATGTTTTTGGAGCCTTTGTGTTGAATTTGATAGAAAAAGTAACTCGCTTAACTACATACAAAAGTGAGCGTTTGTACTTGATGTGATTATAGACCAATTTCCCACTACGTCACATGTGATCAAAATTGCAAAATAATTGGAAATCTTGTTAGCTGCGGGTCCTTCATTCTGTGTTTACATTTTTTTAGGGTCGGCCCGTGGCGCGAAGGCCGACCGTATTGCAATCCTAATTTTCTTCTTCTTCTGCGGCTCATTTCAGTCTCTCTGACGTCATGTTCAAACGAGCCGTAAGCTGTTTAGTCTTGTGTCTTTGGCTCTTTTATTTGTTTTGCGTTAGGCCAAAACCAGAGTGAATGCGAGTTGCGGAATGCGATACGGAATGCGAGCGAATTACCTGCCAAACACGAGCGAATTTTTTGACGGATTTTTCAACCGATTTCGTTCGCTCCGCCCACTTATCCGACACTGCTGATTGTGGGTAAGCGGATGAAACACATATCTTTCAGTCAAGTCTGAAAGATCGCGGATCTGCTCCGCGGATTGGGAATCCGTTGAAAAATCCGCTTGTGTATGGCAGGCTGATAGAATGGATTTTGATCCCTCGCATTGCTCGGTTGTTCTCGCGTTGCTTGTAAGCACTGTGTAATTTTGTGAATCGTTTTCGTATTTGTTCCGCAACTCGCATTCACTCTGGTTTTGGCCTTATTGTGTTTGATTCATGATTCAATCGCGGCTTTAAAAATTTGCGTTATTGTCGTAGTCGTAGTGGTATTAATATTACGCCATAATTACGCGAATAAAATGAAACAATTATTTAGGAATGAGGTGGGAACGCGACAATGTAAAAAGTGTCTGTTATCAATTATCAATTATCATGAGTAACGTTTGCATAGTAATAAATTTGATTGTATGTTCCAATCGTAAATTTATTTTCTATCGATGAATAGGTAATTGCTCATAAAGTTTTGGTACCTAGGTTGTTCGCTTATTACAGAATAGAAGAAAAGTGATAAGAGATGAATTCTTGGAATCGGTCCGAACAATGTGAATGAAAATAGAGTATAGCCCAGTTTTCTGTGACGTCAATCAGCGAATAAACGCTAGCAGGCCTTGAGTTGCTTAAGAGCTTTGCTCCAGCTGGCATGTTGACTCTCATAAGAATAACACAGTGAGCTAAGATCAACGTGTTCCTAATTAAAAATAAGGAATTTCTTAAATATTACAAGTTGATGAACAGACGCTGAGAACATAATAGATTTTAAATATATATCTCTGATTCCTTATTTATTTCTAATTTTGAATTATTTATGTAATGATCTTTGCTCCCAATGTTATTCATATGGGAGTCAACAAGTCAGTTGGAGCAACGTTGGGTAAGCAACAGTTATTCGATAGAAACCTAATCTGTTTGCGATATTTCGCAATACTATCAAATGAGTATCGCTATGTGATGTCATAGGAAAACAGTCCTATTGAAGCAGTATAGCAGAATAAATAAATGATCGTTGAGTACCGTGATCTAAACATAATATAGTCGGTATCGAGCTAGAATTATTGTATTTAGTGTATATCGCAGTTGGTGTTTTCATTCTAGTTTATATAAGTAATCTGAGTTCGCCATTCTTCTTATTTTCTTCCTTCTTCAACAATAGGACACGTCATATTAAACTGGAAGACAATTATCATGATATTGCGGCTTGTATTAGTAACTATCCTTTTCTCATGGGCTCGTTCCTTCGATGAAAATGTTAAAGTAGATGTTGGAAAAGAAGGAGGGTTGTTGATGAATGAAAAACTCAAGCGAAAAATTTAGATCACCTCGTCGGGATCCGAACGGGAATAATGTCAGCGTTGAGGAAACGTTATCACGTAGGTCTAGTTGCTGTCGACTATCGACAGTCCTTACTTGAGGTAATTCCAAATCAACGAAATTAGTGATTGTTGGGTGTTTGTTTTCATCAAGAATAGAAGAAAGTGATAGGAGGAATTCTTGATCGATTGGTGGGAGCTATGAATTAAATTATTTGAGTATCGAAGCGGTGAAGTATAATGAATGAATGAATGATTGTTGAGTAGGTATCCTGAATTGAACTTGTGAAGTCGGTATTGAGCTTTTCATAACGACGGAAAGTGAATCAGTAGAAATATTTAGGCAGTGAATGAAGTTGAATAGATTCAAACCGACCCTGCTACTATGTCGCCTACGACATAGCTTGTTTACATGTGATTTTCCATAAGCAAAAATAACGTTTCAGAGACTGATCAATTATTCAGAACTAGAGCACAAATAAGGTATGAGAGTTCTTGTTTGATAATCTAGAGGGTTAGCACTTTTGATTTTACAAACCCCAATTCCTTATTTATGCTCTGGTTCTGAATAATCAATCAGTCTCTGAGAAGTTATTTTCGCTTATGGGAAATTACATGTATAAAAAACGTAAACACAGAATGAAGGACCCGCAGCTAACAAGATTTCCGATTATTTTGCGATTATCAATGGCTATTGATAGTTGGTGCCGTTGCTGGGAAATCAGCCTATAGCACTTGCTGACGCTTGCGCAGCAAACCTCACACTCTTGTACAAACGCCTGCTTTTGTTAATAGTAGAGCAATCTACTATAATTTACCGGCACAACGAGGCTCATGATGTATTTTACACTCTGCATTCATTTTGTGTCCACTCTAGTCAGTCAAGCCCTGATTTGTGAAGTAAGATTCACACCCATAAAGTTTTATGGGATGCTTTTGGAATAAATTGAATCATTTGAACCCCTACTTTATCGAATTTCTGATTATACATCTCACCAGCCGCTAGCTGCGGCAATAACATGCACTTGTGCTTTGCACACTATGAGGGGTTTTATATTTTGACAGGTCCATTCTGCAAAATCTTATCAGTTGAATATAGAAAATAGCTTAGAGCAGTGGTTTTTAAACTTTCAGAGATTGCGGACCCCTATAAAATGATTTCTTTTTGGGTTATATATAATGGCACGCAAAAATTTTTCATAGTGCAAAAAATAGAAATTAACTACTTTTTATATTTGGTTCACGCAACGGTGTACACACGACCTTATTAATATGATTTCACGCGAAATTAACTACTACACTATGATGATATATAAAAAAAAAAAAAAAAACATGTACCTATAGAGGCAGGAGTGGGACTTTTTTGGACAGTTGATCAATTCACCCGCAGTGTTGTCAGTTTATTTGAAACTTGGTCAGATCTTCAAAATCCTGCATCAGCAAACTACGTTTCATTTCATAATCAACCAACAATATCTTTGAAAGACTGGACTGAAGCGTATCAATAGGGCTTTTCCAGTATTTCAAATTGCATACTTATTCTCCTACGTATTATCAAGTTGGTAGTGTTTTTAACATTGCTCTTGTGGCAAAACGCTCCGGAATGAAAATAAGTATGCAATCCAGCAATACCCATAAGACCAATGTTAAAAAAAACACTACCAACTTGATAACACGCAGGAGAATAAAGTATGCAATTTGAAATAGTGGAAAAGCCCTACAGGTTCAGGTTCTCTAGCAGCATGAAATACTGGAACGACAAATATATGACGGCTCGATATTCGAAAAAAACATGTGGCGATACCCTCACCTGCTCAAACTGTGTCTCTTGGCCACAAAAGAAAAAGAGGCAGACCAGCGCTGGCAAAGAAAGCTCTATTTATATAATAAAGAAGTTTTTTTTTTTTTTTTCTTCTTTTTTTTCCAACAATTATCAGCAGGCATCTGTATAATTTCGCGCGCTTTTTAGATCCTGTGTATTTTTTTATCTCGTTTTGTACAATAATAGTCGCGCACAATACGTTTTTTTTTTTCGCGTGATTATTCATTTTTTATTGCGTACTTTTTGTTTTCGCTTTACTTTTAATAAAAAGTCGCGATTTTCTTGGTTTTTTTTTCCGTATGATTTCATAATTTCCTTCGCGTGCCAATAAATACAACCCTTTCTTTTTTTCCGCAGATCCTACAGACAAAAATGGTTTACAATGCATTCCATACGTAAAATAATTCATTTCTAACTTGAAACATAAATTTAGTGAATATCAACTTTTTGCAGACCACCAGTTTGTCTCTTGAGGACCTTAGTTTGAAAACCACCGGCTTAGAGCACCTGTGCTCATACTTGCATTTGTCTGCATTGCAGTTGAGAGCTGAAAAATTGTAGGATTTATGGCAGAACTCACCAAATTTTATGAGAGAGAGAGAAAAAAAGTTTGCAAGTTTTGGTAAATCTGATCATCACCACCAGAGTTTGGGATCATTATCAAAAAAATAGTAATGATACATAGTTGATTCTCAATGTACGCATACAAAACCAAAACATTACTTATCGTTCTATGCATTGAAATAAAGAGAAACTAGTGCATGCACTATGGTCCGAAATGTAATTCTAGCTGCACAAAATTTAAAAAAATGACACGTGAGAAGGTTTATTCGAGCTTCCTTCACGCAAATTAATCCTTCTTTGGGTGAATAGGTAATCATGGCAAAGGTATTGGGCCTAAAAGCGCCTTGCTGTCTAACAATGATTTGATTGCGCGCGTGGAACTCATTAACAAACGCTTTGCATCAACTTGTACAGTTTTTGTTTGCAAATGTTTGGCGAGTTAATTTTTTTGTATTCGAAAGAAGACAGAAGACATAGGTAGTTTTTACTTAATTTACCCAATTTTTAAAGTTTTATTGTCGATTTGTTCACGGGAGAATAGTGTAGCAAAATATACGTTTTTTTTTTTTTCTTTCTTTCTTTTTTTTTGCGTTTTCGAATGTAACTAAAATATTATTGTTGATGATAGTTGACGGGCGAAACTTGGAGATTTGATTCTAGAATACCCTCAGATACAAAGAAGACTATAAATATTCATTACAAGAGAAAGAAATGAGAAAATATAAATTTAAATAATAAGGACAGTGTTACAAACAAAGAAATTGAAAAAGGAACAGGGACGTGAGATGTACTTATTTGAAGATTTAGATGCACCGACTGATCACAGTTAATACAAAAAGAGAAGCTAGAAAAAGGAAAACAGCTACTACGACAAAATATGTAATCGAGTCTTGTTTCATTCAAATTTTGAAGACGGGCGAGTGCCTCATCGGTACCCTTATTAAAACCCACGATGCCTACAGAAACTGAACACGATGCGAGTTCGTATCAGGCGGGACGCCAACAGCTCCTGCGCACGTACAAACCTCATCATTAACGTTAACGAACTAACCTAGCCGACGTATTTTTGCTCTCGTCAAATCTTATCAATACAGTACACGGTTGAAAAAGAATTTTGCATACTGACCTCATCTACATTTGTATTACGTGGCAAATAAAACGCGATGTGTTCGCTAATCAGCTTCGAAGTTTGAAATAGACTTCTTCCACCATAAGGCTCCATGATATTTTGAAGAGACATCATTTCTTCTCCTAAATAATTTGGACCACCCCAAGGAGGTGACAGGAAGACGACGTCAGCTTTCAACGAAGGCGCTATTTTGAAAAAATCTCCGATAATGAACTCGATACGGTCGGCGACTTTATATATTGTCGCATTATGCTTCGCAAGTTGAATTTTTTTCGGATCGATGTCAATAGCTATGACTGTAACAACAAATAAAACGAGTTACTTAGGTAGCCTATACCATACAACATACGTATTTAAACGTGTTCATTTATTCTTTTTTTACCGACTTTCACGAGGTATGGCAATCTTGCGCGCGGTGGAATTTTTGGTGTGGGGCAAGTTTTTTTGACTAGACGTTTCAGAGGTGAGCGATTCTAACATTCGTTCAAATTCATATGTACCTATAGTCGGTTCAACCTAGGATCACAAATTTGACGTCACCAATTATTCAGTAGTGCTCTGGTGTTTGTGCGTCCATTTTATGTTCATAACGCACCAACACTAGAACACTACTGAATAATTGGTGACGTCAAATTTGTAATCTTAGGTTGAACCGACTATACGTGCTTTTTTTTTGTTCCCGAATGTTCTCTGAGGTATCTATTGGGTCGTGTTTCATGAGACTGAGAGTTAATAAAGTGGTGAACGTGAATTTGTTTGTATGCTATTTTTGTTTATTTTTATTTTAAATCGGATTAATAGTTTTCATGTCTTAAGTTAAATACTATAGTTGGTTATCTTCATAGGGTAATCAGAGGTGTTTTTTTTTCTTAGGTGGGGGTGGGGGTGAATGAGTGAATAAAAATATATAAAATGCTTGGCAAGCTGCGAAAAAGAAATTGTATCAGAGAACGAAGTCATTAGGAATTATTAACGAGCGATTTATTTTATCATCGATTATTATTGTACGTACAAACCTAAGAAAATAGTAAAGAAAAAGTCGGTATTGCTTTGGCGCTGCGAAAGCTTTCTTTTTTTTCTTCTTCTTCTTCTTCTTCTTCTTCTTCTTTTTATCAACCTTCAAAAGTATTGCGAACGTGGGAAAAGAGGTCTTTTCCTCCCTCCTCTTTCCTCAGTCACGCTGCTTTGGAAGAATTGTGATTACAAATCTGTTAACTCTTCGATATTATTCGTTCGGTCAACGTTCAAGATGAGAAAAAAGGGTGAAAAAAATTGATAGCGCCGATGTTTTAAGCAACTTCGTGAATTACGTAGTAAACAACAAAGAATGGTACAGCTATTACCTATTCAAAGAACGATGTGATAAGTACGAGCCCGTTTAGTCAAACTAAGGTACGACGAACTTACGAGGGAGTTTTTAGGCCAGCATGGTCGTCTCTAGTTTCAGGCCGGAATATTCGAAACTCGACAACATTGGACGGGGCTGAAGTTAGTACAGGACAGTCTCAGATTATGGAAGAACATCAAGAAACACTATTTGACACAAATACAATGAAGTTTTTGAAAAATATGAAGAAAACGTGATTTGAAGAACCAACGATTCTCAAATTTTTGAGCTAGGTTTCGTCAAGATTGATCCATTCACGTTTTGATAAATCTTGACGAGACCTAGCTCAAAAAATCGAGAATTGTTTACTCATTCGATATAGGCTAATCATAAGCTTTTTCCCTTTCCAATTGAAGAATACTATTTGCAAATCAACAATTAATGTATTTTTCGAAAATTTTTCTATAAGAGCGTTTATAAAACTCGGCGCCGTATTTTTTGTCACTGCGACGTTACGTTACCAGCTTTAATATTCCAGCCTGAAACTCGAGACGGCCATGGTTTTTAGGCTCAGTTGTGGAACGAAAATTTATCAGTGTAGCCACAACCATTTTACGCTCTCGCATTCTCGAACGTTGCATTGCACTCATCACTCGATAACGATTTCTCGACGAGAAAATGGTTCACTAATGTGCGAGAATATAAAATAAGACTACGGAATCGTTATTTCAGGTAAATCATCTTGAAAGTAATTTTACGGTAAGTATACTGTATGAAGGGAGTCAAGTTTAATACCGTAACCAAAAAAACAAAAAAAAAAAAAAAACAAAAAAAAACATAAATAAAAACTTGTAAGTTAGACTGTACACCGATACAAAATTTCAAGAGAGAACTTTAAAAATACCTACATAGGTAACGAACGCATATAGATGTACATTCACAGCGTAAACCGTCTTTACGGGACTACGGCCTGACGACGGGACTCAGTCAAGAAAATAATAAGGAATTTATTATTTTAAATACTGCACCGTACGTGTAAGATACCTTCGTTTTTCATCATAATAGATTCTTTCAAAGAGAGGCGCGCGCAGGTAACAACAAAATGAAAAAATTGAATAAGTTATATAAGCGATAAGATACGATACCTCTTTCGCAGGTGAACGCGAACTGAATTGTATTTCCACCAGCCCCGCAGAAGCCGTCAACTATTAAATCGCAACAACAACGATCAGCCAAATGTCGACTAATTTTCTCGGGTGTCACTGAATACCAACTTTCTGAACATGGAGCAGAGAGAATACGTAGGTTACTTTTACTGTACATGAATGAGGAGTAAATTCAAATATGGGTACTGTAATTACGTAGGTATCAATTTATCGTTTCTTTTTCCTTCTCTTACTTTTCTAAAATTACTCAAAAGCCAAATAAAGTACCGTACCGTACATGTGTACTGAATTTGTCTCTCGCACAGGTGTTTTCTTTCAACACGAAGAATTTTATAGGTCTTAGACATTTTGTAGGTACATCATTATAGGAGCTGATAATATACGAGTAGCTGTACTTCATACTTGTATTGTGCACATATTGTACGTATTTATGATTCCTCAATTGGAAGATCGTAAAAAAGTTATCTGGGCAACTTCAACATCAATTTACAACACTTTTCCACGGCACTCACTGTTCCACTGCTCAGTTTTCAACTCCGCAATTAGGCTAGGCCTACATCGACAAACTTTAATTTCAGAGAGATTTCACGTCTACGAATGGAAAAAGGTTTACGAGTCAACAGTCTTTTCCCACACGGTTCTTAGCATGAACATATGTGTACCTAATTATGGTAGGTACATAATTGACTTTAGAATACCTATTGAATAATTTTTGTCATCGAGGTTCGAGAACGCCATAATACTATTGTGAACCGGCCGCCATCGAATAAACGTGGACGTGGGTACACGAGAGTAAAATATCGTAATATTTTTCGCGCGTGGGGAGCACACGTATACGACCTGCTTTCCCACCTACATGATCGAATAATTCAGCACGCGACGAATATCCGACAGCGACCGATAGCCGTACCATCTACAGAATTTCAAGTTTGCTACCTTGCACCCACCCATTTATTTTCTTATCGACTGGTTTACTTCATTTCGACTACCGAATAGACGGATGATTGTTATCTATTTCATCAGTCGGAAATGTTAATTTAAATTTTGGAATAATGAATTGCAAATGTAAGTATATGTTACGGTAAATGAGTACAATTGATGGTGGTAAATGAAGACATTTACCGGGCACCAAGGAAATAACCAGAAAATTCCGACATTGACCGGTAAATGTAGACATTTACCACTAACAATCGGTAAATGTTGAAAACGAACAGAACAAAGGTAGTAGAAGCACCATCGGACCTAAAAATGAAGATTTTAAATTTTCTGGCGTAGCCAAATGATGAAAAGATCATGTTTCATGTCTAGCATCCGCTCCTTTGCTCCCAGTTTGCACCTAGTATACTATGACTGTATTGAACCTTATTTTGGACTTCGTTAGTATTGGCCTTGATCCGGGGTCTCACGCCCATGAGGCTTAGCTTAGTCTAGTATAGAACATACTGTATATTAGGAAACTGAGCTTTGTTAATACAGACCTAGTCAGTCCCCCTTCCCAGTCTAGTATTGATCTGATGTATGTATCGTATGTATATTAGACCTATATAATGAAAGCTATACCTACTACAGCAGCCTGATTCAGGCCTAGACTGGGTCTAGTAATATGAGGTCTTTCAGTCCGGAAGCACACGCCACGCACGCACTTGAATCATACTAATACCTACAGGCTTGAGAAAAAACGTAAACTGTTCTCGAACAATGAAAGCAGAGAGTTGAAATTGCAAATTGATTACCTAGAATTAGATGTCAAAGTTTTTAATGCGTTCTCTTAGGCCGCGTCAAGACGAGCGTAAGCGAACATACGAGTAAGTATAATGTAATCCAATACCTAGATTGCAGATTGCATTATGCACACGCCTTCACGTTCATTTCGACATTTACCAAATGCAGGTGGTAAATGTCTACATTTGCCAAAAGTGGTTGGTAAATGTAGACATTTACCGGTAAATGCCAACGTGTACACGCTGTTTTCATCATTTACCAATTTTGCAGGTGAATGTCCTCATTTACCGGTAAAGGAGGACATTTACCGAAATGTACTCATTTACCGTATATAAAACAACCCAAACAACTCTCGTCAGGTATCGCCATCGGCTCTTTTGATCCGCGATGAACAGTTATTCTCTAACTAAGGTCTACTCTAGCTGGTCGCTGATCAGCGTCTCAATATTATGTGTGTTTCAAGTGTCATTCGAAACGACTATCTCTTTCGACCTTTGTTATTCTAAATTTCTTTTAAGCAGTCCCATACTTCTTCCACCCCACCACCCTCCTAGACCTCGTATTTGATTGCATTTCCAATCCTAGTAGTTTTCTTCATTTTCTGTTTTTACCAAATCTCAAGTTTTTCTTCTATTTTATTATTATCAAAGAAAGGATGAAAATTGATAACAACAAACTGTTGCGTTGTTCTCAAGTTCGGAAAGAAATAGAGCTTTCAACCAGCGACGACGATACCCTGTTTTAAAACAAGTGTTTCTTATAGCCTGAGTGAACTATAAAAGTGACGCTGAAACTGGATTGATGCGGTCTAGCCTCGGAGTACCCTCGCCCATCGATGCGTACTCGCGCTTTCCGCCTCCGACTGAGCTGGCTCTGGGTCCTATCCGGCTGGAATTAGAGTTTTGAGTATTCCCTCCCTAGAATGGAATGGAGGTAGTCTGGTGGCTTTACCACGTGAAGACTTCACCGTAATGAGCAAGATCATTTGATTTAGTTTGCCGTCTCGATAAGTTACGTTACACGAGTTAGGTGTAGCCTATAGGAGGTTTATGTTGCCTAACCGCCCAATTTTCTTCTTCGAACACGTAAACGTTTCGACGGAAGAATTGTGCGGGCAAAGCCTAAGATTTATTTCTTCCTCCTAGTTATTCTCATGTTGGTTGGTTGGTTGGTTTAAATCTATTAAGACGAGAGCCATTACTGCTTTCATCATTTCTGCGATCAGCTACTTTTTCGTTCTCTTTTTCGGCGGAAATATTTCTTCGAATTTAGAGTACCTGATCATCTCTTATAGTTCTGCAATAGTGTATCTAACAGCTCTCTCCCAACCAACTTTCTTACTTGATGTCGTACCTATTTGTATCATGACTATTTCTACATCTGATGCTTTTGGATGCGGCAACATACGTAAATCTCATCAAGGTTGTTCTCGTCTCTGTTTTTTGGTTGCCCACGCACGCGTCATATGAAAAAAGCCACCCATATTGACTTTTTTTTCTTGTAGGTGATGCTACACAATCAAATTTTCATAAAAATTACATTCAATTAAAAAGTACCTGCGTCCAACTGTATTCCTTGATCGAATTTGGAAAACAAGCGGTAACGATTGAACCAGTACTTTCGCAAATCGGGATTCATTTCAATTTCTTGAGGCCAAGATTCATCGGTATTATTACATTTCTTGGATTTCTCAAGTCTTCTTTTTCTAGAACTGCCTGAAGTTTTTTGACCCTGAGATACCTAAAAGGATGATAAATTTTATTACCTACTATTTTATTAGATAGGCACGATAATAATAATAATAATAATAATAATAATAATAATAATAAGATAAGTAATACCGGGAACTCCCGTGAATGGAGGAATAATAATAATAATAATAATAATAATAATGGAAAGCGAAGATACTGCACGGAAAATATCCGCACGAACTGGATAAAGAGGAAGTGGATCAAAAAGCGTCGCTCATGTGGCTCAAGGACGGGTTTCTATACCCGGAGACGGAAGGGTTCTTTATGGCGATCCAGGACGGCGTAATTAAAACGAGAAATTATCAAAAATACATACTGAAGGACAACTCAGCAAAGGAAGATAAGTGCAGAATGTGCGGTAAACCCGGTGAAACTATAGAACACATAATAAGTTCATGTGAGAAGATAGTCATGCAAGACTATAAAGAAAGACATGATAGCGTCGCCAAAGTTGTCCACATCGCAATAGCCAGAAAGTGGAAGGTCCTGGAACATGAAAAGCCATATTGGGAATACAAACCGGCCACAATTACCCACAATGATCAAGTCGAAATATTGTGGGACCGCACTATATACACCTATAAATCGGTTGCACACAACAGGCCGGACATTGTTGTGAAGGACAAAGTGGAGAAAATAGCGTACCTAGTGGATATAGCTGTACCAAACCAAAATAATATGATGAAGACAGTTCAACAGAAGACAAACAAATACCAAGAATTGGCCACAGAGATCCAGAAGCAGTGGAAAATGAGAACGAAAATACTGCCAATAATAATCACAACGATGGGAATAGTCCCAAAAGTAACGGTAGAAAATATGGAAAAGCTTGGAGGAGGAATACGAGAAATTCGGGCAGCACAGAAAGCAGTAATACTACACACCACCCATACAGTCCGAAGAATAATCGGCGAAGAAGGCACACACTAGCTATGTAGACCTGGTATAGGAATACCCTCTACGGCTCAGCAGAACCGGGATACACACGTCATGTACCCGTGAAGACGAGAATAATAATAATAATAATAATAATAATAAATATAATAATAATGAAGCAAAATAATGCAGAAAGCAGTGGTAATAAGAACTATTAGCATGGTTAGAAGGTTCCTGGGAGAAATAATGTAAACTCCTCATTGCTTGGTACATGATATACCCGCAATGAGGATGTAAACCAACCACAATAGCGGTTGTGAACGCGAAGATAAATTACAGAGCTTCGAGCTGAGCTGAATCAAATCACTGTGTTTAGAGAAGAACACACAACCCGAAAATCGAAAAACAGATTGAATATAAACTAAGAGAGATATACAAGACACATAGCCGACACAAGGATGAAAATGTCACGCTAGAAGAAATCAAAGATATACAATACGACAAAAACTGTTGACTGAGCAAGGCAGCGCGCAATTGAAAACTTACAAAAATAAAAGTTATGCTAGACGCACAGACAATCGGCGGTTTGAAAATAATGAAAATAGTTTTTATAGAAATGTATAACTTCAATGGCAGATCAGCTCAGCAAAAGACCAGCAAAAGAGAGCATGAACGAGTACTGGTCAAATATCTGGTCTAAAGAGGTAAAATACAATACACAGTAACACAGCACCATGGTTAAAAGAAGAGGCGGATAAGATACAAGAGATGACAGATATAGAAGTTAGCAAGGCTGACGAACTAATAAGAATAATAAAACGAACCCATAGCTGGAAAGCTCCAGGGTCTGACCAAATTCAGAGCTACTGGTTTAAAAAAATTACTACTTCGCACGTGCCCCTACTAAAAGAGATGAACAGATGCCTCAAGAACCCAGAACTAATAAATAGAAACACAGATTTTTAATTGCACTTTCGTCTTTTTATCAAGTATAGGTAAACACACGTAATAATTTGATGGACGTTTCGAACGTACGACGTTCTTCATCAGGATCAATAATTATACTCATTGATCCTGATGAAGAACGTCGTACGTTCGAAACGTCCATCAAATTATTACGTGTGTTTACCTATACTTGATAAAAAGACGAAAGTGCAATTAAAAATCTGTGTTTCTATTTATCGAATAGTCGCAGTCGTCTAGACAAGCTCTATTTTATTTCCAGAACTAACAACACACACCTTGACATCCAGCGGTGTCACATATATGCTACCAAAAAAAGGGGATAATAAGGACCCATCAAAGAAGTATAGGCCAATAGCATATTTGCCAACACTCTATAAAATAATAACAGCCTGTATAGCAAACAAAATACAAACACACTGCGAGGAGAATAACATATTGTATGAAGAACAGCAGAAAGGCAGTAGAAGAGGTACTTATGGATGCAAAGAGCAGCTAATCATAGATCAGGTGGTGATGGAGCAGGCCAGGAAAAAAAGAAGAAATCTCACCACAGCATAATTATGTGGATTACCAAAAGGCTTTCGACTTCGTCCCACACTACTGGCTCATAAAAATTTTGAAAATATATAGAATATATCCTCAACTCATTGATTGGCTTCAAAAGGCTCAAGAAAAATGGACAACTACCATAGCCTACATGTGAAAATGAAAAATACAGTTTATTCTACCCAGCCGATACGCATCCAACGAGGTATTTTCTAAGGTGATGCTCTGAGCTCCCTATATGGTTTTGCCTTGCACTCAACCCTATGTCGTCATTGTTAAATAAAACTCCAATTGGCTTTAAAACATCAGAGACAATCGGAAACCTATGTACAATATAACGCACTTACTATACATGGACGACATTAAGCTATATGGTGCTACAAGGAACAAACTTGATCAGCTCTTGGAGATTGTTGAAGCATACATTGAAGATATCAAAATGAAATTTGGTTTGGACAAATGTCACAACGATCAAAAGCCAGACAAGCTGGGAAACGGCAAAGCGCGAGAGGCAATTCAAGAGATGGAATTAGAATAAGAGACCTATAGGTACTATTTCGGGGTCGAACAAAGCAGAAAAACAGAACATCGAATAATGAAAGAAGAAATACGGTACGAACCAAGTTTATAGCACGAATGAAACAGGTCCTCAAAACAGGATTGAACAGTAGGAACATAGTTAAAGCAGTAAATACCTACCTACATAATCCCACTAATGACCTACTCCTTTGGTGTTGTTTGAGATGGACCAAAACTGAGCTAGAAGACATGGAGTGAAAAGTGCGAGTGCAACTGACTACACACAGGATGCTGCACCCAAGAGCAGCAGTTGAGAGACAGACTCTACCAAGGAAAAAAGGGGGCAGAGGTATAATCAGCCTGATTGGACTTCATCAAAGACAGACATATATGCTATTAGAGAATTTTTTCATAAGAGGAAAAACAACCTCGGTACTACATAGAGCAGTAGTCAGAGCAGATGTGGGTCTCACAAGTGTAAAGCTAAACACAGTTGCAGAACAGCCAGAAAAACCAAACAAGTCGAAGGATGATGAAAATGAAAAGCTAGCGCAATGGAAGAGCAAAATATTGCATGGACGATACCCCGCGGAATTGGAGGGGGGGAGGGTATTGACAAGCGGGCGTCACTTTTATGGCTGACGGATAAACTGAGGCCTTCCTCAAAACTGAGGCCTTCCTCATGACCATACAGGACCAAGTTATAAATATGTAGTACTAGGAACTATCGCAAGTATATTATAATAAAAGAGCCTGACATCGTTAGATGATAGTTGTAGAGAAGATGCGGTACTCAGGGAGAGACAATACAGCATATAATTGGAGCCTGCAGCAGCCTAGTTGCCGAAAAATATAAGACAAGGCATGATAGTGTAGCCAAGATAATACACAGTTTATTAGTGAGGAAGTAGGTATTACACAGGTGAGAGGCTGGACCCATACCTACGACAAATTAGGAACCGCCAAAGACAAGGGAGAACACTCACAAGACAGTGGCTGGCACATAATCGGCCCGATATAACCCTTCAAAATAAGCCAGAGAAAAAAGTCTATCTAAGTAATTGACATAGCGGTACCTAACACCAATAATAATATTATATTCAAAACGGTACAACACAAAATTAATAAATATGCAGAACTGGCGACAGAAGTTGAAAAACAGTGGAAGACGAAGGTCGAAATAATACCAATTGTTATATCCACTCCACCACAGGATGAATCCCAAGAAATACCGTCAAGAACATAAATACAGGTTGGGGGGAACATTGAGGGAAATACGCCTTGTACAGAAGGCAGTAATACTTCACACAACCAACATAGTGAGAGATTTTATCGGCGAATAAATGCATGTGCCTTATTAAGCCTTGGTTATACAGTCACAACCCGCTTAATATCGTAAACCAGCAGCTGTGAAGCCCAGGATAATAATAATGATTATACATAGAGCAGAAGAGGATCCCCTAATATAGCCATGAACCGGGAGAAAATAATGGAGAATGAAGCTGCCATGATTTATTGGGATCGAACGGTGTACGTACACCTATAAGACGTTAGCAAACAACAAGCCAGATCTTATCATAAAGGATAAAAAGAGAAAAATAGCACTCCTGATCGACATTGCCGTAGCCAACAATAATAACATACTCGTAGTTGGAACAGTGCGCCACAAAATTGAAAAATACGCAGAGCTGAAGATTGAGGTTGAACGGCAGTGGCGAGTTAAAACCAAAGTTCTACCAAAAGTAGTATCCACAACTGAACTGGAGTCGTCC
The DNA here is from genome assembly GCA_035079395.1 of Aspidiotus destructor. Taxonomy (NCBI): domain Eukaryota; kingdom Metazoa; phylum Arthropoda; class Insecta; order Hemiptera; family Diaspididae; genus Aspidiotus; species Aspidiotus destructor. Next base: position 59,432,464 of record JAVHKZ010000002.1, on the reverse strand, counting down.
CACATAGTACCCTATAGTTAGAGCAGTGGAAGAGATGGGCGGAACTGTACGGGAAATACGGGAAATGCAGAAGGCGGCGAGCGGCGGTGCTTCATACTACTACAGGCATTGTGCGGAAGATCATTGAAGACGAGCTGAACAATCAAGTGTAGATACGACCTTGGTTTTTATGGCCCGCCGTATTCACTTTTCTTTACCGCGATGTTACGCGTGGGCGTGTAATAATTCTGTTCGTTCACGGCTACGTCATCAACTGATAACAGTAGCAATATATCGCAAAAATTTCATGCGATGGTGCTTAGCTCACTATCGACTCCCATAAGACTATACAGGGAACAATTCGATCATTTGTTAAAATACAGAAATAAGAAATAAATAAGAAATCAAACGTTGATAATGAGGATGTGGAAGACTTCTACAACCTCATTATCAACGTTTGATTCCTTATTTATTTCTTATTTCCGCATTTTAACAAATGATCGAATTGTTCCCTGTATATTCTCATGAAACTATCGCAAAATTTTTGCGATATATTGCCACTGTTATCAGTGAATGACGTCACGTGAACGAACCGAATAATAATAATAATAATAATAATAATAATAATAATAATAATAATATTTAGTAATAATCATACTAATGATAATGATAGCGTCGAATTTGGTCAAAATCCTCGCACAACCAATCTCATTGATGGTGCGAGTTTTTGAACAAGCGATAAACAAAAAAAAAAATTGAGTGCATACCACGTTCTGTAGCGCATCATCTGAACAAGTTTTAAATAAAATTAAATTTTCGTTCATTTTGCAAAGCTGAGTTTCGTTATAGTGTAGAGATACTCGTTGGTATGGTACCTTACTCTCGGATTTGTGAGCATTGAATACGTAGCCCATTTTGCGAAACCCATTTTCAACAAGATCAATTTCTTCAACAACTGCAGCAGCTCTACACAACAAATACAAGATTTTAGTTGGAAATTTAAAAAGTAGACATAAGTAAGATTGCTTCGAATACCACTTTATCCAATTTTTTCTTTTTTCCCCCACAAAGAACCGAGGTTCGGCTCAATACACTTTCTAATGCCATTTGTCATTTTGACTTTAAACGTACTAATATAATTTGATATTGTAGTCCGCGATAATAATATAAATAAGAATTCACGTCAAGTTGGTCGAATTGAAATCTGATCAACTGCCATGTTTGGTCGACAGGAAAAAAAGAAGAAGAAAAAAATTAGCATAGCATAAGATTAAACTGGAGATTCTCTCATCAACTCCTTCAAATCTTTAGGTTACAACTACTGTAGTATGGCACTTACCAGTTAACCCAACAGGCAACGCATTTCTACATCATTTTGTCCGCCTTCGAAAGCTCTGAAGAATCAGCATGTCAACAAAATGACTCAATTCTCTTTTATCAATCTAAACTTTCAGTTTTAATCTTTTTTTTTTTTTTTTTTTTCTTTTTTTTTTTTTTTTTTTGGTACGACTGACCATGACTCCTCAAAAATCTTACATTCGTGATACTTGTATTGTACTGTGCTCTGTGCAGTATCTTCTTTTCACCTACTAGTTTCAACCTCACTCGTACTTCAAAGGTTACTTTTTCAAGTATTTATCCAGAAAACGTGCGGTCAACCTACACACTCCATCATTATGGGTAAGTGTATTATCGCGAGAAAGTCGTTGGTGATACTGTATTATGATGTGAAAATAAGTATATTAATCACGAATCAAGCCACCGCTTATGCCCTACGAGGGCCACAACTCGAGATGATATCATCCAGATGGAATTTTGCTATTACCTAAATATTTGTAACGCACAACAATATTCAGTATCTTTATTGATGCATTTACTAGTTTGTTAGCGAGACTTTCAAGCACTGTCCACAATCTTTCTCGCAAATTTTCACGATCATGCCCTTGCATGCCATTAGGTTTACACACCTTGCTCGCGGACAAGAGTACAGGCAGGACGGTATTGGACATTGAACCGGCATTAAATCTTACAACGCAAGAAAAATTGCTTTTTGCAGCCGTAGATGCAGCAGTAATCCCAAACGCTACATTACGAAATTGTCTGTTTCACTTTGAGGATCAGTGCATTTATCGCGCAGTAGAAGGAATAATATACGTGGATACAGGTTTTGTCTTACAAATGCGCTATCCGTCGCCTTTTGCCTTTGCGCCGATAGAACGTGAGCGCGTGTTTGATCATTTTTTAGAAATAATTTTCCTGGACAGGCTGAAGAAGTGGTCGAGTATTTTGAGGAGAAGGAGGAATGGATTAGCATATTCCGAAGACAACAATCACAAAAGTCACCGTCACACTCGTTTGCAACTTGCGGAACTGCTACAACTACAACGCTACTTTGGAGGGTCTCTCTTGTACCAACAATGCGAATGCGGTTGAAGGATGGCACCTACCACGAATCGGTGCTTTGAGCACACGTTGCAATGAATTGTTATGGGAGAAAATTCAGAATTTTCAAAAGGGAGAAAAAATTTGAGCGAAGAAACGACGGGAAAAAATGTTGCGGGAAGCTCGCCGCGCCGCCGCGCCGGGAGAGAAGAGGCATGTTGTGACAGCTCGAAGCCGCCTCCAGTCTATCGTCCTCTCTTACAAAGAAAGAGAAGATGTTCTCAAGTATCGCGCATAATCTTACCTATTATGTGCGTAAATTTTATTTTTCAAATTTTTTGATACTTTTCTTGGACCAACCTGCTGCTTTCAAAATATATGAACAAAATTTTCCACACACGACTCTTCTTCTATTGTTGACCAAACATGTCAGTCGACCATCTTGCAATTCAAACTCGCGATTCGATTAAGAATGCGACCACGTGCCCGTCCGATCTGCCGCCGCAAGTTTGGAGCCTGGTATTTGCCGCCGAAGTCGACTCGCCACTGGTAGAAGAAAATAGTTGTCGCGAGTAGAAAATTTTAATTGACTGAAAATGAATGTTGAGAAATTTAAATTTTTTAACAAAAACATATTGTGGACAATACCTCTCAAAATCTCGCGATTTTCGTAATCGGTAACAATGTTGAAAATACGTTCGTCTATTGCGATGATTTTTTTCTTTTTTCTTCTTCTTATATAGAGAGGAACTTCCAATCAACAATGAAAATTCGAGTTCGCGGCGAATATAATATTGTAAGGAGTAGTAGTGGCGAGTTGGGTCAACGACGAGTCGTTCGCGGCGAATGGAACTAGCACCGTCGTGCGACCGACTTGCCGGCACCTCTCAATCGTATCTACGTTGATTCATTTGAAAACTCATTACAAATTCTATACGTTAGAAATGATTTCAAAAGACAAATTAATATTTAAGTGGTATCACGTGATGGAAAATTAAAACAAGAATAAATATTCTTTTTTCTTCAATGCACAATTTTAAATCGTATCTTGTGAAAAAATCGACCTCGAAAAATAACCGAACCACATAATTAGGCTGAAACACGCCGTCCTCTCACTAGACTAGAACGTCGCGTCGCGTCGTCCACAAAAGATCTTAGTCCCCTTTCCTCAGGTACCATAATAACTACATATACAATGAAGAAATTAATATTTTCTTGTCATTCCACGAAAGAATATTGCTCAGGAATACACTTTCGTAACTGAGAAGCGTGTGTCAGATACCAGAAACCCGAGATCCAGTGGCGAGTCCAAAAAAACGAAAGGGAGAGGGTCCAAAATTCCCTGCGTTCAAGTTTTCATTCCGTTAAACGAATACGTTCTTCCACGATACAGGTATCCATAATGTTTTGTATATTCTACCCTCCATTTTGAGTATTTATTTTCGATAATTTTCATTCCGTCTTACTCGAGACGTGTCTATGTTTTGAAAAATATATTTTTCTATTTTTTATTTATGTCTCTTCTCGTTCCCCTTTTTTGGCGTTTTTTATTTTTCCCTTACTTTTTTCCAAATTTTCTTTCTGAATATTCCCACTTTCTTCAATCTGCCACTGACCCAATTGGACACTACAAACGAGGGAGGTAAATGAAAACAATCTTCAGAATAAAAACCAAAATAAAACATATTCGTCTCAATATACGATTCTCATAGTCGTACTTCCATGTCAGTGAATCTGTTCGATTCAGGGTGTCTACTGAAAGTGGAAACTTGAATTTCTTGCCCTATACATATTTCACAAATTTCTAATCACCTCAGATGTCGATTACCTTTCCGCTCGTTCTAAAAAAAATCAATGAGGAAGATTCGAACATAACTTTTCGCAAGTGTCGACAAACGTTGGAGTTTTTTTTTTTTCCAAGTTCTTCTGAAGATTAACTAGCCAAAGGCTGTACTGAGGTAGGTTATTTATTATTTTATACATTAATAAAAATTCTTGTCCTGTTCCAGAAAAACTTGTCATTTTTTTTTTTTTTTTTTGTTTTTTTCAACTTTCTTGCCCTCATGCAAAATTTTTTACAATTTTCTTGCATTCCTTACCCCGCAGACATCCTGCTACAAATCACTAATCACTCATACGAAAGGTACGTCTTAAGATAAAAATAAAGATCAGGGAATATAAAACAAGATTCATTCTACTAGGTGCTATTCTATCTGTACTCACCGATCATCGATAACAGACTGGAATTTTGACTCGGTCATTTTTTTGTCAATACAAGTTCGGTCATTTTCTTTTCCAGCGATAACAAGAGGCCCGAAATTTAAAATATTTGAACAACCATCATCTTCTTCCTTAAAGCTGAAGTGCCGTTTTCTGACGAACATGTTAATAATTCTGCGTTGCTGAAATCTTCTCCGTAATATTCGAAAAATTCGGCAAAAATAGGAAAACCTTGAAAAGAAAGTCTCCGTAGAACGTCACATTGTTGCAGAATGATATTCAAGAAATTAATTGCGAGAAAACCGTTTATATTGATGCATATAAAATAAATTTCGCCAGAAGTAAATCATTCAAATAAAGGAGCATCATGTACATTGGAGGATCTTTTTAGAAATATTATGATATCATGTGATCTACCGAAATATACAACGAAGAGTTTTCTCACTTTCTCATCAGTACAACAATTATATTATTTCAAGTATGTTTTCAACAATGCAAGATTCCAGGAGCGGGATATAATTGGATTTTCCGACACTAACACTATGAAAATGGGTTCAACCTAAAAACGTAGGTTTTCTTTCAAATATTCAACACTCTGCATTGAAAATGATGGAGAATGCACTACTCACTTGGCGAAGAAGCAGTTTTTATTTGTTTCAGTATCATCCGAACAGTCGAATTTCTCTGTTGCAGTTGACTCGAGTCGTTGATCAGTATTGGAAATCATACGATTACATGACGTATTTTCTACTTCATCGGAAAACGTATCATTACCACCACAAATAATCTGAGAATCAAACTTCTGTTATTACAATGATCGATAAGCTCCAAGCAGGAGTAAGATCATGTCAACACACCTCGAATGAGTATTCTTGATAAAAAATCGACTTGAACTTCAGGAGCAGATAATCTACATCATCGGAACCATCGATAACCGCGTTTCCTGCTTCATGAAATGATAATTTTACGTTCGCGTGCTTGTTCCTTGAATATCAAAACAAAATAAAACTGATATTCGCGACAACCGAAAAAAATTAAAAATTCCCAATTCAAGAACACTAATGCAACCAAATTCTTACTCTATAACGACTCGATTACAAATACACCAGATATCATCGGTTGGAAGGTTATTGAATTGTACTACGACGGTACCGATGTGAACATCCTCGAATCTAAACTTATACATCGAAATTCCGAGGCTAATTTCTTCAGTATTTGTCAGTTAACAGTTGAATTGGAGCAGTATCGCGTCAGAGCAAGCTTTCAAATATAGTCAATATTCCACCGCATGATTTTCCCAATATTTTCATTAATATTATCGATGAAAGAACTAGTTACTAGAAGGAACGAAACTTCAGTCTAAAAGGCAAGTATCTCGCCGCATTATTTATTATGTGGTCGAAGTTTAGCACGCTGGTGATCGAGTGATAACAGTTATTATTATTAAGGCAGGCGCTATATGCTAAAGGTATTTTCGCTCAATGTAAACAAACATCGCGGGATGTTCGATGTTCCCAGACGGCGCGCCTTTGTAGTTTGTTCCTGACAGGTGACTGCAATAATATTAAATTAATTATTGTCACAACAAATGCTAATAATTGTATCGAAAACTGAATTCTTCTCATTATGAATGGCAATTCGGCATTATTGCAATCTAAAATAATACGAGGAATAGAAACTTTTATAGCCAATTTTATTCCCAACTAAAATAAATTTCCCTATATTAAAGTAAGTATTTTATTTTCTTGAATGCCACAAATTATAAAACGTGTAACTTACCATTATATAATTCTTCTTTCGTGCTTAAATTTCTCGATAAAATAATAATCGCGCCAACTTTTAAATTTAATTCATGAGGAGGCATACCAAATGGAGCCATTTAAGAATTCGGTTGTAACCACTGGAAATGTAAGTATCTTTAATTTCATTAGGGAGAACACTATCACAACTTAGATATTATGTTTTTTGATTTCCCTCTAAAACATTCAAAATCTCATCATTCGAAATGAATGTATCATCATTTTTGGGGGTTAAAATTGCTCTTTGACTACAGTAATGTGGTTCTGGTACAAGTGAGGTGTGGAAAGATACACCAAAGAATTGACTGCACAGTACCAGACAAATACTTGCATTGTAAAAGAATTCTCACTTCGCTGGATCCAGTGACTCGATAATAAGTATATTACTTAGGTTAATATAGAGGGTGAGGCAAAAAGATGTTACCAGTTAAATGGGAGTTCGCGCTAAATCCACTGTAGCGCGAAAACGCGAAACGTTAGACATATGTGACTTGTCACGTGAAAAAACCCTTAGTCGTCAAGGAACGGATCAGCAGGAACAGTTTAACGTAGTTGCAGGCTTGCACATATTCAAACGCTAAACTGCTGATCCGTTCCTTGACGACTAAGGGTTTTTTCTCGTGACAAGTCACATATACCTACAGTTTAAAAGTACGAGATGTGTATCTCAATTTTATCTTTAATTTGAGCCACATCCGAAGTTTCTACGACTTTTCTGAGCCGAGTTACTTATGGAGCAAAATGTGCCAAAAATTCATCAATTTGCCGAAATTAAAAATTGTTCCATATTCTATATTTCATCTGATTTCAAGGTGAAATTTAACGCTGATTCCGAAAAAAATACCCAAGTAACCCTATGAAGCTTGAAAGTGGGGGATTTTTCAATGTGTTATTTCAAAAATCTTTGCAAATTAGTCAGACTCGAACCGGGAAATCATTCAAAGGACCCAAAATAAGATACTGCGACTCATCACGAGAAACCCGTGGTATGTTCGGAACGACTCCCTACATCACGACCTCCAGATAAAAACAGTGGAAGAAGTCATAGGCCAGCTCGCTGTCAAGCATGAAGATAAGCTCCACAAACACGAAAATATCGAAGCCATACAGTTACTCAACAACGACGAAATACGAAGACTTAAAAGGAAAAAACCTCAAGATCTAATAAAATAAAATGTTATATCGGTAACTATGTAGATGCCTGTGACGCTGACTATTATCATTTACATTAATCATAAGATGTCTAGTGCACACCAGATCACGTAAGCGCTGGCCTACAATCTGTTAGTTCAACTCTCCCTCTACCTGTATAGTGATATTTATTTTGTGAATGCAACAATTAGCAGTACAATATAGTCTTTTCTTTTTTTTTAAAAAAAAAAAAAAATTAGTCAATTTTCGGCACATTTTGGTCCTTAACTCGGCTCAGTAAAGTCGTAGAAACTTTGGATGTGGCTCAAATTAAAGATAAAATTGAGATACACATCTCGTACTTTTTAACTGTCTGTAGGTATATGTCTAACGTTTCGCGTTTTCGCGCTACGGTGGATTTAGCGGGAACTCCCATTCAACTGGTAACATCTTTTTGCCTCACCCGGTATACACAATGTCTGCATCAACTATCAACTATCAAGTTTCAAGAGACACAATGTCTGCATTGTATTCATACCTTTGTAATGAATTACATAAAGTTTTGAAAAATTTAGTGCCTCATTCAGTATGTCATTTTGAAGCAAGCAACACACCATACTGGTATTTGGGCTTGATAGCAAGCGAGTCGCTGCAGGTGGTAATTTGTGGAAACTCGACTTAGCAACAAAAAATTACAATTTCCAAGCATTTTCAGAACTTTCACAATTTTTCCTGACTTCATCTTCGATGTCTAATATAATGTAGCCGAATTACTTACATTTTCACCTTCTTGGCACACAACTACTAATCTGCCAACTACAGCTACTAGACACATTATACTAGTATAGTGACGCAAGTGCGCGTACTCTCTGCCAAGTCCACATGGATCATCTTTTAATACCACCCAGTATTGCCAATTTTTCGCATACCGGGGCCTTTTATTTGCAGCCGAACATAAATTTTACAATAAAGAAGGTAAAAATTGTATTATCTCATTACAATTGTTAATACAAAATAAAATGTATGGACTACAAAAAACTTTGCAAGTCCAGCGACTATTGCACTATGAGCTCTTGACAAGAACAATCCTGTTTCTTTTCTTTTGGTGCTATTCACAGGGTTTTTTGGACACCCATAAAATTTTAATTTTGATTTCATGGTTCTTATTTCGCACCCATAACTATTTCTTTGTAGCCAACAGAAACCAACTTTAATAGTAAAAAACAGCTTGATCACAAGAGTTGATAAAAATATAAATAAAGATAATATATTCTCAAAGCTTTGCCATTGTAGCTACCCTATGACTGTAATCATCCTTTCATGTCCAAACTTCATTTAATGTTTGAACCAATTTATGAGAGCCAATCCATAAAAATCACTGTAGGTATCAATCTGAGTAATAGATAAATATTTTGTAGAAAACAGGGTGAAAATTGAGAAAGTTATAACTTTGCACTCATGCTTCAATTTTGTTGTGCCTCAATGACAATGTATTATTGTAAGTGATCATACAAGACAATAAATTGTTTGGATTAGCCAATCACCTTGCAAATGACAATAATTGTATTTCAGAATAAACTAGATGTAATCAGGAATGTGGATTGGAAAACAATATTCTATGGTTACAAGGTCGGTGTTGGCACCTAACTTAGGTCAAGGCTGACTTACATACAATTATAAATAATGTTTTGCCAAATATGTTCACTCTTAGATGGTTTGCGGAAAATTTTTTCGAACAATAACTATAAATTCATTGCATTCTTTCAATCATGACTTCTATCGATCACAACCATACATTCTTCCAAAAAGAATGGCAAATGAAGAGAGAGAAAAAAGAAGATAAGACTTACATTATTCCAGAAAAATGGCTAGATAGAAATAGCACAAAAAAGTTCTCTGAGTTGAACTAGATGCTAAGTAAAAGAATAAATTTTTAATTTGAATTAATTTCTTCCCGTTTCATTGCACTTTTTTATCGCCATTTATTTGGTATGATGGTGGAGACTCCTGAAACAACAAAAAATAAAAAATAAAAAATGAAAAATTGAAGCGATTTTTCTTTTCATGGAAAACATTGATTCATGATTCATGTATGTGTCATCATCAAAGTCAAATTAACTCCAATAAATCAATTATGGTGATACATATTTGTCTTCAACCAGTAGTACGAGTATGGTGTAACGTAGTACAACAGTACCAGATCAAGAATTTGTACTTTTTTCATGATCTTCCTCACGTGCAAGTTTTCTTTCTCCCTTACACCCTACAAAATTGCAAAATCTTTGAAATACTATTCTTTATTGAAAATATCTGATCATCCTGTCCAATAATTTCAAAAAAAATCATAGCTCAAAACTAAAATTTTTGACTAGCTCCGCTTGTTTGTCTCGCATTAAAATTGAGCTACGGTAAATAAACCTGATATACCACATAGACTAGGCTCTTATAATTGATTCATTTTAAGATTACAAATTTGACGTCATTAAAATGTTCAGTAGCTCTAGTGTTGAAGCGTTATGAACCCCGTCCCCAATATAACACGTAACGATTGGAAAAACGTAACGAAAAACGGCAAAAATAACGTTACGTTATTACGTTTCTTTTTCTCTCTCTCTTCCGTAATACAGTACATATTTTCTTGATTATTACCCAACAAAAACGTGTTTTTCCCAATAAAAACATTCTTCTAAAATACAGTATTACCCAACAAATTGGACAAATAAGGAAGTGAAAGTAGAGCAAGAAAATCAAACAATTTGTCAACCTCTTTGTCGCGTACTGTATTTGTATGTAAAGTTCGGAAATTCACTCAAAGACAAGCGAAAAATCACTTGAATGAAGGGTGCCGCCTTCTACATAATATGTCAACTATTACTGACTCAACTGCTATGATAATATTTTGACCCTAGCTAGGATACATAATATGATCACTGTTTTTTTTTTTTTGTTTTTTTGTTTTTTTTTTTTTTTTTTTGGAATAATGTCGACAAGTGCAAAGATACTTTTGAAATGCGCAGTGTCCCTTCTCAAATATTTGTACAGAAAAGATTTATCAATGACTCTGAACATTTAAACAACGTACTTGAATTGTAATAATAATTAATTATACAGAAGTAAAATTTTAGAGATTGAACTTGACAGCAGTGAATGAAACATAAGGGTATATATGCAGATCATAATAATACATTGTATCGCCATCATAGTTTTCTTTGTTTAAATGTCATAATAATCATAATATTGGTAATATGAGTATAGAACTTACGTAGTAAGACGGAGGAGGAACGTACGCACATTGTGGTCTATTTGGGTCAAAGTAGGCATTCTGAGCTGGATCTGTAGTTCGACTGCCTCCTGAGGGTGAGAGAAAGAAAAACATAGTACATAGATAAATTGAAACGTAGAAAGGAGTTTTTTTTTTTTTTTTTTTTCCTCTCTTCAAATTACCCAATAATTTTGTACTACATAATTACAGACTAAAAATAAAAAAACATGAAATAAATTAAGAGCACAATTATTCTATTCAACGTCCGAGAAATCTTTCTTTCTGATTCACTACCCAATATTTTCTTTATCCAGTTCACAAGGAAAGCAATCATCCTGTTATGGTGAGCGTGCATGACAAAAAAGAAAGAAAGAAAAAAAAAAAAAAAACAGCCATAGCATCAGAAACTCAATTTCGATTTTATGGCTGATTTGAATAAACAAAAAGGTTCTCTTCAAGGAGATGTAGGGGGAAAAAAAAGTCGAAAATTAATTTTTGGCCAGGAGCAGGGTAGGCAAAAATAGGCATAAAAATAAAGAAGCGTTATAGGGCATGTCCACGGGCGGGAATGCGGTAAAATTTTGTTGAAAAAAAGGCACTATAGTCATCTAGTTTAGTGGCCTCGAGTGCAGTTTTGGTCAGTATGGAGGCAATAACTTCCGAAGAATAGGTTTTCGCCAAGATGGCGGTCATTTATTAATCATTCTGGCTATTCGTGATTTCCACTCCCTCGTGTAAGGAAGGAAAAAATTTGTTGAATCCTCCCTCTCTCTTTTTCTTACCCAAAATTTTACCCAAAAATTCCATAAAAAGACTAGGATTATGCAAGATAAGTTCCAAAAGCATAAATTTTGGCTCGTGATACCTTACCTAAAAACATTACACCTACGTAAAAATCACACAACTATTTTCATATTAGTGGTAAGAAAAAAGAAATTCGTATGCACTCGTCACGGTATATGTATTTTACTAGGTAATGAGTGGGCACGAGCGTGGTATCTCTTCAACACACATTCAGGGCTGGCTGCCTGTCGCTATCGTTTCGTCTTAAATCCGGAATTCAACACATAAGACGCGTTATGTATTAGGTAGGTGTTTGTAAATACAGTACGTTCGTACGTATCGATACATTTACAAGCGCACTCACGCAGAATTACCAATTATATATTACTATCTGGAGCCCCATCACGCGGGTACATACATGCTGTTCGAAAGTGAATTTGATGGGCTACAAACTTTTCTTTTCTTTAAATTTGTTTCGATTAGTTTAGTATTTTTTAAGAAAAAATACGACAAGAAGCGACATTAAGAATTACTGTATATCAAGTTTTTGCAGACGACAGATTTTTTCATCAGGCTCAGAATTTGTCCACGTTGGCCCAATGGAATTCTGGGGTAATCTGGGTTTCCGGGCCCTCTCTACTGAATCCGTGACTTCTTCGGGGTTGTCCGAGACCGGTAGACACCCTGTAAACGCATATTACCGTCTGAAAATTTTCCGATCTGATTGACAGTGAGATCAAACCTCTTTAGCCTTCGCCTGTCGCTCGTGTAAGCAAATTGGCAACAACTTCAAAGTGGTTTTAATTTCTCGCAAAGTCGCTCCTTGTCTACGTTGCATCACCGCTACCGCTCATGTAGCCAGTCTTTACAATGGTTTGCTCAAAAGTTCGCCACTAATAAGCCTACTTTGCCAAGGGGAGAACACGAAAGAAAATGCTCAAGGTGGGGAGTCGGTTTCAAGAGGAGCAGCTTCGCTTCCGTTTTTTTTGAAACTAGGAGTTACACAATCGTAATCTCTTCTCCGGACCGTGGCTCTTTTTACAGACTCTTTGCTCTCGGAAAGCCAGCTCCGAACTACGAAGCCAAAACAGGGCAGGCTCCTTACTTCAGGAAAATGGAACTCATATTAAGTTTAAAAAAAAAAAAAAATACGTTATCAAAACTCACCACTTTGCGCTTGAGGATTGGCATTGAAACCTACAGCTGAACTTCCACCATTTGTATAACTCATGTTGTAGGCGGTGCAACCATTGATGCCTGGATAAGGTGGAGGCATATCGGTCATATAAATTGAACTAGCTGGAAAGAAAAAAATCGAAGAACTGTACAAAAATCATCATCGTCATTTTTTTATTCTATTGTTTCAACATTAAGTATTTTAAATTCACATAATACCAAACCGTCGCGTCATGCCATCGATTGTAACCTATACCTATCGAAAAGGCAATCAAAGACAAGAAGGTTTATCACACAGAGAATTGGCAACGGTTGTGATCAAAAAGTTATGGATACTCCATCACCGACGCATACCAGACATTTCTTTGCCGATATGGACTGCCGCCTATCAATGGGCTGGCTGGTGGGCTGCAACTGATAAAACAATTCTGCAACGCCCTCACAAGCGAGGGCGTTGTACAGAGAACTTTGTGGCAGCAGGGAGTAGCGAGAAATCCATTTCTGAAAAACACCTATCCCATTTCTAACTGGTATCGACAAATGGCGAACCTTCGACAAAAATTCAAAGCCAACAACTTCAGCGTCTGGACTGTACTCATCAATAGGGAAGACATATACTGTATTATAATATGAATCAGAGTGCACACGCCCCCCCCTCCTTTCTGAAGAGTTTGCGGTGTAAGCATACGGTACGGTGGGGATGTGCATTTGGTTAAGCTTACTGACATGACAGTGCAGTGTCACCCGAGGCAAACACGATATTCAGAAAATATTTTTCAGTTTCCCGTTTTATTTCTTAATACACAGTACTGCATTACAATGTACGCTTCTTTTTGTTTAGAATAATTTTTCGATCAAATGTTTCAATCTTTCGTCGGTTTTTTCGTTAAATGTACTTTTTCGGTGTTCAAGTATCTATTTTAATGTTCACTAGTTTTTTTTTTTTTTTTTTTTTTTAATTCTAACTTTTTATTTTGAGCGCGAACAATTCCACCCTATTCTTTTTCAGAAGCTCATAAATAAAAAAAATCCTTATGCATTACACCTACTTTCTTCCGTTCGGCATTGATAGATTGCGCTACGTCAGTGTTTTGTTCTCTCATTTTTCAAATATGTATTTTGTGCTTCGTACTCAATTCTCTTGATATAAACTAGGGGAAAACTTTTAAAAATCATTCCTGTTTCATTAATATGGGACTATTATACAGCATCACCTTCGAGTGTAGCGTGGAAAGTGGCGCTTCCAGCGGAGTCAGTTCTTACTGGTGAAAACCGTTTTGAAATTGGACCCTTTTTAGCCAAACCCAACCAAGCGACATAATATAACGATCTGGAGTACAGGAGAAATGTTCATTTACTATAAGTAGAGATTATCCTATTCCCCAGATCGTTATCATGTCGCTTGGTTGGCTTCGGCTAAAAAGGGTCCAATTACTACACGTATAGAAATTACTACGCATAACATGGCAGTACTCATATGTAGTGGGAACACTGCACTGCTGCACTGTACAGGGTAACAATAATTGTATCTTTACATCGCATCGCTTCAAAAGCTCACAAATTAGGGAATTTTTCGCTCCATCTACCATTCTGGTCGGTGCATCTTTTACTCGGTAAATTGTTCGGCTCTGCTAGTCTATCTTTTGATGCCTAGTCGATTGTTAGGCCAAGCGATCACTTAGCTGGTTCGAAAATCGAATCGTTTAGGCACTCAGTTTGTCAACCAAAAGGTTGGTTGACAATTTCACTGATTGAATGAAGAGGCCGTCCGATATTTTGGCTGGTCGACACTTCGGCCAGACCCACTTCACCACTGGGAAGCGCGCACGTATAATGAAAGTGACACTTCCAAGTTTTCCTTTCCTCACTAACTTGTGAACTCCGACGAATCTCTGTAGGCAAAAACAGAACAGCTCAAAAAGGAAGATTTCAAAACTACATACATCCTCAATCATTACGTATATGCTAGGGGGGGGGGGGGGAATTCACGGATAAGTCAAACCAATACTGTACACATCAGAGCGTGCTGCTATTTTAAGTACGTATATGATTTTTACTGACTGCTCCCGACACAGTTGTGGCAGCAGAAAAGCCCGGTAATGAATTTTCTCGACGTTTTAGATGTCTTAGATCACGGTAAGACTGATAGAAAAATTTCAAGTTTTCTTATGTATTATTATAAGTTACGTAAGATTCCTTCTCTTCGCTACGTAATCTCTTTTCTCTCTCCCTTTCGTATCATTCAATCGCTCCTTATCGATTCGTGCGTCAATTCCTGAACGATGACTGCTGCGTAAGCTTTTTTCAAATCAAGGCACATCACAGAACATGATGAAAAGAATTATGATTGATTAGGAGAAGAGTAAGTTCACCTCACGAGAGCTTTTTTTAGCATTTCTAAATGGAGAATATTAAAATGCACAGGAAGAAAAAAAAAAAAAAAAAAAAAAATTTCCACGAGAAAAGATGTACTTATGTATCATGAACGTGCTTGCTTATCTTACCGAACAGACTCAGACTGGTGTAAAAAGAAGCGAACAGGGATTAGGAGGAAGAACTCGTCGAAAAATCAAGATGAAACATGAAGGTGAAATGAGTGAGGATGAAGATGAACAGTATTCATTATGATTGTATCTATCTATTAGCGAGGCGATTATGAGTCTTGAAAGCTTCGTAGAGATTTGGACGATCAGCGTTTCATCGTCTGAGATTGAATGTTCGTGTCTTGTGTACATGAAGAGGCGCCAATGCAAACATGCACTCGAAGTTCAAATCCGGCGCGAGGATGTGACCGTTCCAGTAGAGGCGAAGAACATCCCGCTGGGACAGAAAAGAAAGAGAGGGCGCGCGTCCCTCACTCCAAGGCTAAGAAAGCCTTAATTGTACAGTGATTTTTTTTTTTTTCCTCCTTTCTTTCTTTTTCATTAACCACAAGCAACAACAAGCTGCGCAAAGCGAGCTCGAAATATTTACAGACTTGCATTTTGATTTTGATTTCATGTTAGGTATTCAGTTTTTTTTCCTGTGCATGCTCATCTCGTGGGGAGTAATATTATTGTTTCCTGGGAGTAAATACGCATTCTAATGATGTGTAAAAATTCATTTCTCGTTCATTATAATATTATGTCGTGCAACTTTTTTTTTTTTTTCACTCGTCTCAAATAAATTTTTCTCGTTGAAAATTTATTTTCATGTTCATTAATTTTAAATCCTGCTCTGTCACTTCGATAATCTCGTGCTTCCTATTATTTTTCTCGGGCCGATAAACGGGTCCCTTTCTAAATGGGACTAGTTGATTTTAAAGGACGTAATTCCATGACTACTTTCAGAATAAATAGTACAGTACACTACGCGTACATAAAAGCCAGGAGTGAATGGTAAAAACGGGTCCGTCATTACAAACAAATTCGTTTTAAGAATAAATTTTTCATTAGCGAATCATAAAATCGCTTACCAGGCGGAGCGTCTGGAAATGTATTTGTTGGAGGGATCCATCCATAATAACCTGCTTGAGGTGGTGTATACGCTGGCGGAGGTGCTTGATACCAAGGCCCCGTCGGCGCACAATATGGTGGTGGAGAATCAGAAATTGGCCCATTGCTATTGACTGAAACATGTTTAGAAAAACCGCATTAATTTTATTTGTTGATATTGGAAGGTGGAAGAGTGACGCTTCTTGTAGCGTTAAAACTCCGGTAACGCCGCGCGGCCGGCGCGTTCTTTTCAATTTTCATTCAAATAAATTTTAAGCACATAAACAAATAATGCTCGTGTTGGAGTGCAAAACTTGGCTTTCAAACATATACGTACTCAACTGAGATATTATAGTAGCACGGTGTGGCAAATGTGGACAATAAGATTCTCTGGTTGATTGTGCAGCCTGCCCTTCTATTGCACATCAAAGCTGTATCGGAGAATATTGGGAACGGCCGACAGGTAGAAAATTGCGCACCGATGAGATGGGTAAGGAAGGACAAAACGATGAACATGCTGACAAGCATTACAAAAAAGCTTGAAAAACTCGGCACCATCGAAGCCGTCGCGTCGCGTCGTTATGAAAATTTACGACCGCGATGTACAGAGAGAGGCTTTAGAAAAAATCGCGATAACCACAAATGAAAGAGTGGAATAATGTCAAAAAGGAAGTAGAATTAATGAGGAGAGAAACCATCCGATAAAGAAGAACAATACCAAACGACAATGAGCAACATGACCGAAAAAAAAAAAAAAAAAAAAAAAAAAGAAAATAGAGAAACTGCTAACCACCCAATAATATTCAAGTACGTATGAATTAACTGACACGATTTTGAAGAAAGTAGCTAGCCCAAGTACCGGGACTTGAACTGAAAGAAGGTGATCGATCTACAGTACTTGATAGTCATCGTCTGGGAGGAGAAACAGAAGCGGGACGACCACCTTCAATATAGCACGTTTTGTATCGAGTGGCGAAAACAAGCAATATTGGAACGAGCAAAGTATGGATAGTGAGCGATGAGTTACAATATTGTTTTTCGACACAAATTACAAGTACAGTACTTTTTATAATACATGAAGCAAAATTAGACTCTCAAAAGCAGAATTTGTTATAGTTTTAATGTTCAATTATTGTTTAAATGGCACCACTGACGCGATTTGCGCTATGGGTAAAACACTTTCGCCACGGGAAGCATAACATTTTCGCCACGGTTCTGACACGGTTCTGATAACAGCGAGTTTCGCTTCAAAAAACGAACATAATACGCGACACTTTCGCTGCATGTATTATAAAAATTATGAAATGTACCATAACTGCATTCAGTAGTTCCAAAACAGCTGACGAATTCGTACACAACAAGAAGGAGACCTGACGAACAAATCTACATAAACGCCAATCTTAGAAATAATAATCAAAACCACCAATTATTTTAGTTAGAAAAAAAGGCGAGGTGTATAAAGCGGCCAACTACAAAAGATTCTGGTTAGGTAGGAGAAGGGGAAAATGAAATGCAGAAAAACGGTGAGAAAACGAAAGAAGAAGGAAGAACAGAAAACGTCCTCAGCAACTTATACCTCACAACAATGGCGGAAATAGAGTTAATTTTGTGTATATGTTAGGATTTTTATCGCAAGTCCGTACTCAAGTGAAACTCTCACGTTGACCGCGTGCTCAGCGTGAAAGGCGGGCTGGCTTCAAAGACGCGACGACTTCCGCTCGTTCGAGCCGCGCCTCTGACCGCTAGACCACAATAATATAATTATCACTGCTTCGAAGGTAAATAAAGATAAATATATTATTTACTCGTTGTATGGGTTGCAACTTAGTACCAGCATATATATAGGATATAGACCAACCGTACTATAAAAAAATCATGACGCCTAGACGTTGTATTTTTATCCCACAATCCAAATTTTTGTAGTTGGATCCTAGTACTGGTGTGTGTGTGTGTGTGTGTGTGTGTGTGTGTGTGTACATATTTGTATGCCATTATCTCAATTTTCTTATCACGTATCTGCGTCAAATCAACATCGTTGTTCTTATGGCCGATGGTTGGTCTATATCCTATATAGACGTATGGTACTAAGGGTTGGAAAGATGACAATATACGATATCTTTTATGCACGCAAGGAAAAAGGCTATAATCGATTGTTTTGTGTCCCTCTGTTGTACTCGGAGATGCCTTCCAGAGAACTTTTCTGTAATGTGGAAATTATGAGTTGAACGTCATTACAGTATTTAATGAAGAGGAGGAAGAATGACACAGAAAACGTGTTGAAAAATGTGCGAGTGGATAGCATTCAAATTTGTTAATCGCGTTTATACAGGATGATGTCTTCCCGAAGCTGATAGAGAAGATACTCAACGAGCGCAAATAAAACATAGATTCTACTATCTATTAATTTATTTATTGTTTTTCCCTGAGTCTGATTGAAAAGTTGATTCCATCAATTAGGAGTATTTATGGTTTTTCTTTTGGTCTGACTGGAATGTTGATTGTATCAATTTTTAGAAAAAAATGGTAAGAATGGCATTCGAATCTTTTAATTGCGTTTGTACTGTTTTCCTGAAGCTGAAGGAAAAGGTAGTAAATGTGTGCAAATGAAGTATGGTATACTTATGTGTAGTTTATGGTTTCTCCCCTCGTCTGATTGGAAAGTTTATTTCATCAATTTATTTAGCCTATGTCTTCATCCCTGATCTGATTGAAAACTCGATTCCATAAATTATTTACGGTTTTTCCCTTGGATTCAAAAAGATGAATTTTCAACATTGCGCGAGGTTGCACGCCTATCATCATCGGTTGGGGGGGGGGGGGGGGGTACATCGCAAAGTTTCATAGAATACACCTGCAGAAAGGAGTGTGGACCAAGATGTAGATGTGCGTCCAATAAGATGGTGTGCAACACAAAATGCCACAGAAATCGAAGTTGTAACAATCGCTTTGATAAGTAAATAATTATTTCAAGACCAGCGTACTATGTAACTTTTCAATCGTGTAACGAAGTCAATAAGGAAAAAAAGGAATGATTGAATGAGAGAGATGGATAAATTTTCAATTTTCATTTTTTCTAGTAAAAAGTTATGAAAAGTTGTTAACAGGGAAAGAAGATCTGCGGAAGGAAAACTTGAAAAAGTACTAGAGACGAGAAACAGGGAAAGGAATGATTTAGAAAAAGAAAAAAAAAAAAAAAAAAAATTGTATTCATGATCAAGTTCTATGCTACATAAGCTGTAACCTGAGGGGTCATGTAACGTAAACACTGGCAAAAATTTCTATAAAAATCCATCTATAACTTACTGTCCTACTATTTTACATGTACAATACGAACTTTCCGTTCTAGGAAATGAAAAAAGAATGTTTTCAACAATGAGCCAAATAATTACTGTACTTCCATTTTTTGAAAATAATATTATGCAGTAAATATTGAAGGTATTTTCCATGACGGTCGAAGAGAATCACGCCGTGACTGGTTTACCTTCTTCTGTTTATATATTATGAAACTTGATAGTAAATTATTCAATTTTCATTATGAAAGGTAATTTGAGGAGCTCATTATGTTTTATGAAAGTAAAGTATTTCACAAATAGGCCTTCTTGTTGGAACGTAAATAATTTTTATAATAAAATAATCACCATGCGGAGTTGCACTTGTATGGAGGGGTGTTAAATAGACTGAATTTCATTGAAATAAAATAATAACGTGAAAGTTAGATTTTGTTCACTGTCGTCAGTTGAACGCTCCGCACAATCAGACAGAGACGAGTTAACTAAAATACAATCGAGATACAAACCCATATCCACGGTTTTCAACATAGCTTGTCCAAATTCAATAGCACCTCCTTTTTTAAAAATTAACTTGAACTTGACTTCTCCACTCCAATTACCACCCGCTTGAGCCATAACTTTTCCTTTGATATAATTAGCTCCAAAGACAGGTTGTTCAATCTCCACCTACAGAACATACAAGTAGGTATGTTAGATAATTAAACAGAGAATTATACAGTATTAAGTAAATGATCAAAAAAGAAATTTTTTCATGTTTGAAGAATCAAGTACACAAATTGAATCACACTGTTCCTCTTTCCTCAGGAACAATGAAAATTTTAAAAATTTGATCAAATAAGGAACAACAAAATCAAAAATCATATAATCACACACACACACACGCAGAGTGCAGGTGTGGTGTGGTTATATATTAAAGCTTTTGGGAGAGGATTTCAAAACTTTTCTTTTAGTTGCATAAAAATGGATTAGAAATTTTATGGTACTTATTTTCGAAATTTTTACAGGATATCTACTGAGAAAGGAAACTTTAATTTCTTGCCCTATATTTCAACAATTTCTTGCTTCCTCAGATGTTGATTACCTCCCTCCTAGTTCTGAAACATCACAATTTTCTGAATTTGTCAAGAAAATAGGGCTCTGTAATGTATTTTCTCTGCACGCTTCAATAAACTACTTTCCTACACAAAAAAATTGTATTCCTTATTTTTTTTTTTTACACATAAATTTTTGCTCTTTCTTTCAAAAACTTGCTATTTTCTTACTTTTTTTTGACTTTCTTGCTATCCTGCAAAATATCTTGCCATTTTCTTGTTTTTCTTGCCCTGTAGACACCCTGTTTTTGAGGGCTTGAAGTAACCCCCGTCTCATAACTTTACGCCGCGCCGCACTACACACATACACATTATGTTATAAGTTTCAAGTATTGTTGGAGTATCTACAACACCCAAGTATTGACACGCGCCATTTTGACTCCTAGAAAGAACATTACCCGAGAACGGCTCGATGAATGTTTCTTTAAATTACCCCCGTTGAAAAGGAAATTTTATGGAGAATAGATCATGTCCTCTTCATTTTTACTCGCCAAAGCTCATTTCATGAGTTATTGATTGATAAATGGAACTTGTTTTTTTGTGCGACTACGCGCTCAAGAGTCAAGACTCTCACGTACACGGAGTTGCACAAAAAAACGAGTTCCATTGATGAATTGATACACTCATGAAATGAGCTTCGGCGAATGAAAATGAAGAGGACATGATCACATAAGATTTCCTCTTCAACGAGGGTAATTTTAAAAAAATTCATCGAGCCGTTCTCGAGTAGGTACCTAATCCTCTTTTGAAAATCACAAATTTAACATGGGCTCTTAGGTGGAGAGTACGTTCTTTCTAGGAGTCAAAATGGCGCGTGTCAATCCTCGGCTTTAGTATTGTGCTTAGAAGTTTAACAAAATAAAGCGTCTTAAATGTCATCTCACTGACAGCAATTTATTATCGGTAGACAGGTACAAAAATTCAGAAGATTGAAGTATAAGAGTCTTGGAGCGTGTGAGTCATGATTAATAAATTTTCAATCAGGTACCGACAAGTAGTATCAACACAGAGTAACCCCATTATTAAAGAAGACGCCGCCCAAAACATTTGATCTAAGAGTGTACAAAAAGTTATTCACTATCAACGCTATCTATATTATACGAAAGATATGAAATGTTGTATGTTATCAACTGTGTGTTGTTGACTAGCGATCAACGTTCACTGGATGAAATAGCCACTATGACAACTTCCCTGAAATCGTTCCTTCCGTTGCGTAATGTATAGTGACTCATAATGAAAACTTCTTCAACAAAGAGGTCAACATCTCTCATTCGCTTCAAACAGATCTTTTAGCAACATTCTAGCATACGTGTGCTTTCTTCACTCTCTTCTCGGCCACCACTAACCGTTTTTTTCTGATAGATCGTTTCTCAAATATTCGAAGCCGACGTATGTATTAATTCATCTTTAAATCTGGCACTCACAAATTTGACTTCACTCAAAATTTATCCAAGACTGCTCACTATAACAATTAGAAATCCACTGATGAACCTCTCTCAGCTATTTGCACACAAAATACTGAGAACCGCCTCGCTTCTTCACTGATCACAGAATATTCATCCGAAACGAACCCATATTAACTAACTCAATCAATTCAATGAGAAAGCTGTCGTGATAATTGATTAATGATAAGTGATCATACGTGCATCAGCATTACGAATATATCAGCTGTCCATGCAGACTGGTAGTGTGGTTATTGCAATAGCCAACTATGCTGTCTATGAACACTGATTCAGGATTACGTGCCCTTCCTCATCACGATTCTTATGCGATGAAGTATTACGTGGCCTGCATAAAATAACGTGCATCAAATGAACAGTATGCGATGATCTCAATTCTACAAGAAACGTTATAATTGACGCTCCTTCGGATTATCGACACCAAATAATAAGTAGAATTAGAAAATATTAAGTAGAATCAATTCGTTTTATTTGCGGTCATTAATTATTTCAACAGATACTCAAAAAGTAAAAACAAAAACAGATGTACAGAAATCGCACTATATTAAGACACACTGAGCGCCTCGAGCCACGGCCGTGCTCGAGCTTACCAGCCATTCTCGTGGTACACACAAAGCGAGAATTCGGTGTGTCTTAATGTAGAGCGGTTTCTGTACATCTGCCTTTGTTTTTACTTTTTGAGTATTTATTGAAATGAAATATCAAGCCTTCAAAAAGTTAGTATGTATGTATTTTATGTGGATACGATTAAGAAAATACAAAAATCGAACAAAATTGAATGACACGCTTTTTCTTCGACAATCATGATGGTAGAGGAAATTATAAAAAAATTGAGACTTATGATTCGATTCCGTAATGACGGGGTATTAAATTATGAGTTGGTAACAGATGAATTGAGGATTGATCATCAGTAAATATTAATTTATGAAAAACACAAAAAATATTGTAATCAGCAAAAAAAAAAAAAAAAAGGGTATTTTTGCAAAGATTAACGAATTCTTTTCCACAGATTGTAGATGCACAGATCACAGATCACGGCACAGAAACGTCTATTCTATTTTGAACGGCAGATTTAGTATCGTTGTAACAGTTGCTGAATTTTAAAAACAGAATCAAGGATATGAAAATGACCGGTGAATAACCATCCAATAGATCTTTACGTTTAGAACACTCGATTTCAAGTACCCGCTCATTTTCCAGTAGAAATACGTGATAATTTATTCTTACTACATTGAATTTCATCTAGCGTACGTCCTCGAATCAAACATGAATGCCAGGAGTTATCACGTATTTACCTCAGAAAAATTCGATTTGATTCACCACAAGCAAACGTCGGGTTTTTCCTTACAGAAAGTAAAATTTTCTTCTCGAAAATATGAAGTACGTTTTTCTACTTCAGGTTTCAAAGAAACGATATTGATGGTATCCGCGCATTATACAAACCTTATCTACCGAGTCAATACAAATTGTTGAGGCCGCAGCAGACAATCAAAATTTCTGCCAATTTTCCAGATTTTTAAAAAATCGAATTCGATTGAATACTTGTTCAAAATTTGGTTGGTTTCATTAATTAATTCAAATCCCTTGGTATTTTATCGATGAACCCATCAAGAGTATGAACGTACATCTGATTTGAAAGGGAAATTGATACACAATAATATTGCCAGAAAAAAAACGCGTCAAGAGTGACGTCAATCAGGTCGTCTCTTGTTATAATAAATGAAATAAGAAACAGAGCAAATTAAAACCCAGCTATCATAATCTAAATCAATCTTAAAAATATTGACTTCAATCGTTCAACATAAAGAACTTTAAATTTTTTCTACCAAATACGAACGCTGTTATTTTTCAAATCATCGTGTAAGCGAGTTCACTTGCCAAAAATTGAAATCTATAGTGTACTTATCCAGAAAATTATTCTCTCCACAGTAACACAAATCAAAAACGTTACCCAAATACGTACATTGCGCAATGCGATAAACGGTAGACTGAAAGACTGCATTTTGTCTTGTTGATTTTTATTTACGAAAATGATACGATGTGTCGTTAAATAGACTGTCCCTGTTTTGGATCCAGTTGGAATCTCTGCATTACCAATAAACTCGACTCCGACTTGATCAGAGAACAAGAGGATGCTAAAATAATTTCACGAAATTAATACAACACGATTGTTCCAAAATGATAGAAAATTTTTGGTAATAGACTTTACCATTCTCCAGAATGTATGAGAACGCCTCCTCCAGCAATGTGCGCCGTGTTTAAGGACATTTTCGTCTGGAATTTGAATAACAATGAAGATGATGAAGAGGATCACACTGATGGTTCCCGGGAATCAAAAAAATAAATCCGATCAATTAAAAGTTCAACCCAGCAACAATTACGCATCACCATTAATATCCGACCACTCACAAAAATTCTTACCAATAATACCCCAATTTTTTCGAATGGAAATTGACCCAGGTCTAATAGTTCAGAAATTCAGTACACAACAGGTCCATACGTACCTATTATTAATAGCCTGTGGGCAAATAATGGTAACTCATACAGGAGAGATAAAAATCCTAATCAAAGTAAAATACTCGTAGAACTTCAACGAAAAAACAAAAACCCAAAAATTCTATTATTCTGATTGTTGGATCTTTGACCTTAATATACCTCTTACTTATGGATGGAGCATCTGGAACGGCCAGGCCGAGTATTGACACGCGCCATTTTGACTCTTAGAAAAGACGGACAAGTCAACTGGTCAAGTTAAGTATGACGTCATAATTTTAACCTTGTTCAGGACGGTACTGCCGTACATAAAATAAATGACGTATGTCCCATCCCATGTTATTTAAATGGAACATTTATTTATTTATTTATATTGTTTATTTTTTGAGGTGGTGCCGCCAACAGTTCTAAAACCAATTACCATCAGCAACACCACTTTTACAAAAGTTGTACCATGAGTAGATTAGATACCATTTGAGTAAATCTGAGTTTAAATCAGGGATGGTAAGTTTAAATCAATATGAGTTGAAGTAGCAGCGGAAGTGGCATTTTATTTGGCTGTTAAACCAGCCTCATCAGCCAGTCAATGTCCAATGGGTATCTATTAAGCTCAAAGCCAGCTCAAAGCTATTGCTGATAAGATGTTTTTGATATTCCAATACTTGAATTGTTCAGATATGAGGTTTGATAGGCTTTTTTTTTTCTGTTTTGCTTGTCAATTTTTTGATTTTGGGTCAAAATACTCTTTCATTCCCAAGAAATTCTGACACATTTTGGGCCGCATAAGGACCTCAAAGCTAATCGCTTTACAGCTTATAGCTGATTGCTTCCACCTTGAAAAAGCTCATGCTGAGCTAATCAAAAATATTTTCTTATCAAAATCACAAAATTGATGGGAATTTACTGATAACACATTTGAAAGAAAGAGAAAGGAACTGGAATGTCAAATAGTCGACCGTTCTGCCCTACAACGTGAGATGGACCTATATCCAAAATACAAATCTAGACAAACGTATCTTCTGTTTGGTTTACCTTTGAGTGTGTGCGTGTGTGCTCTGTCTGTGAAATCATTTGAAAGTGGATATACGCCCTATTCCTTTGTCGGCAAGTGGGGCGTATATCCACTTACGTGAATATTAGTAAATATCTCCAAAACTAATGCTGTTAACAAGAATTTAAAACGACCATCGGATTCTTAGATAAAAAATCAAGAAATTTGCAGCATTGCACAATAATTGTTTCGTTCTAATTAAACTTTTTGAAAGGAATATACCATTTTCCAAATTGTTGTTTTGGATATACGTCCATCTCACTTTGTAGGGCAGCGTTCACCAGTCACTTTTATTTTGAAAAACATGTCAGCCCAAAGCTAAGTTTAAGACAAAGACAATTTGCTTTCCTTCCATCCCTGGTTTACATACACAATTGTTCATCTAACCTGGATGTATCACCAATCCATAAAAATATTCATTGTTAGCTCTGTTACTGGTAATTCTAGAAATCTGTAATTTCATGAAGTGAGTAGGAAGTTCATGAAATTACCACTGACATCAGTATGAATGTATAATAATACACGATCATACCCGTGAACTAGGAAATTCATGTAATTACAAACGCCAGTTAGTGAGGACGTGAAAAGGATAAGTTAATATTCAGTATCTTTGTACATCCAACTTTGACAACGCTTTTTAGCCAAAAGTGGGTCTACAATCATCCCCATTGCCACCAGATTGTAAGTAATTGTTGCAGTTGGAGGAGGAATTGGGGAATGTTATGAAGAATCTCATAGATGTAAATATGTAGCTCAGAAAGCATGCTGCCTGATGTTGACGCCATTGCGTCTCCCAGACCCCCAAACCTCCAGTTGAAGAAAGTAATTCCTGCTCGATGTGTTGTAGGTTTTCAGAGTTAGCAGTATGCAAACTCTGTAAACAATTAGCAGCCATCAAAAGAATTAAAAAATCACAAATTTTTCATTACAGGACCAAAAATTGTATTTGCGGCCCCAATTTACACTAGTATGTCATGACTCATGAAAAATTTATCAAAGGACCAATAACTGTTTCAAAGATTGTCATTCTTGACCAATTGACCATTAACCGTTTCAAGTGGTGATTGACATTGGACCATAACCAATTGACCAATAACAATTTGGATGTATTCATTTGACCACCCATTTTAAAATTTTCAGATTGTGAGATTGTGACCGTTTGAAATTTCAGATTCAATGTTTGACAATTTGAAAATTTCAGATTTTGACCATTTAACCAATGACCATCTGAAAAATGTGATAGTCTTGACCGTTTGACTGATGACCACTTGAAAACAGTATGGTCTTGACCATCTGACCAATAACTGTTAGAAAACTGCAGCAGTCTTGACCAATTGACCGTTAACCTCAATAAAAAACTTGTCCCATTACTCCATTAGCCAAATATTTCTGACCTTCAACTACAAAAATCTATAGTTTTGTTTTTGAGATATTTGATGCACTATTGAGTTAATTATCTGTGGGCAAAATTCTCAACACGTAATACAGATACACTATTTTGTGAGTGTCTATGTGTAAGTAACTGGGTGAAGAAAAGGAAAATTTTCCAACTATTGATAGTTTTGAAAACTATCCACAATACTATTGTTGATGGTTTTTTACAAAACTATTGTTTTCCCCAATAGTTTTTTTTTTCCAAAAACTAACTATCGATAGTATTGATAGTCTATCACTAGTTTCCATCACTACAATTGAGGGTACTTTACTTTGATATCAATACCTACTTCCTAGGAGAAAGTTACTATCTGGACCGGGCAGCCCATGGCGCGCTTCAATTGTATCACTCTTTCAGCTAGTAAACAATATACTACCACACGCACACATAAGAAATGACCGACTTGAGTATCCTTGTGGTGGTGTGTTGTTTACTGGCTGAAAGAGTGATGCGATCAATGTGCGCCAGGGGCTGCCTGTCTGAATAGTCGGTCTCAAGCAGGGCTCAAGTAAGATAGACTAATTTGACAGTGACGTCACAACCAGAAAATCAGTGTTGCCGTTGGCCAACTTGCCGCATGACTCTCATAAGAATAACACAGGGAGCAAAGATCATCATGATACTGATAAAGAACAAGAAATTTCTTAACCATCAGAAATTATGAATATTTTTATAGTTGAGAAAATTTGTGGGACCAATTTTGAGTATTCTTGTCATGATCTTGGCTCCCCATGTTATTCTTAGGGGAGTCACGTAAAAGTTACGTGACTTATAAGAGTAACATTGGGTAGTTTTTCCAACAGTAATTCACTGTTATCACCTGTGTGACGTCACATTGAATTGGTCTATTGTTGTTGATTCAAATTCAAAAGGCAGCCACACTGTGTGAATGCTGGTGCGTCAATGTCACAGTCAATGAGAGACAAGAAGCATTGTGTGCTGCTTGATGTTTACATCATAAAACCATAAGGAAAAGGCAGCACTCATTTTTGAGATGATTATTTTTGGAATAACAAATAAATTAGAACATTGATATTATGCATAAATATCAAAAAGTAGGACACTTTGAGCTTTCTTTCAAGCCATTATTCAGCTGCTTATGTTTTGTATTTGGCAAGAAAATTCAAAAAACAACTGAGAATAATGATGAAATATCATCAGTTGTGGATGTATCTGGAGGAAGAGCGTCCTTTCATCATACATCTCATGAAACAAATGTTCTTATTCCAGATATGTCCGCAACTAATATCATTTTGTCATTATTCTCAGTAAAATTTTGAATTTTCTAGCCATACAAAACATGAGTAGCTGGTTGATAGCTTGAAAGAAAGCTCAAATCTTCTCTTTATACCCAGTGCGGCAGAAGTCTTTAAACGCTTTCCTTTTTGTTTTTGTGTCGCAACACAAAAACAACACAAAAAATGGCCGTATACGCACATACTGATTTTTTTTTTTTTTTTTGTCAGTCATTCTTGTACATTTTCATTCATTTTTTGAAGTAATAAAACCTTTTTTTTTTCATTTTTAAAATTTATTTTTTTCATTTTTTTTTAAATTTGCAAATTGGTTCAAAGAGTTTTGCCGCGCCCTGTGAAAATGAGTACTGCCTTTTTCTTATGAAAAGTTGGCAGAATCCCATGTGAAAAAAAAAAAAAAAATTTTTTCCCTGGGAAGTATCAATATTAGGCGGGTTTCAGCAGACATTGATTCCCATAAGAATAGCATTGGTAACATTTGATCATACATCAGTATTTCAAAATGAAGAATAAATAAGCAATAATTAAAAAGTTTATATTTGTAATCCAGAAGCTATCCAGTACTTGGGAATCTTTATTTTGAAATACTGATGTATGATTGAATGTTACCAACTTACCAATGCTATTCTTATGGAAATCAATCATTCAATCACTGTGGAAGAAATTAGCGTAATATCATTTCAAAAATTGCATTGCGCCATCACCAGTGATGAACTTTATTGTTATTTTGACTACAATTAGGGAATTCAACATGACGTCGCACGGCATGTTCTATTGTCTCACTTGTTGGCGATGTTACATTGCCTGTTATGGGACGCGATTGGTTTTTCTCAATTATCTTTGGAAAGAAGGCCTAAAATGGAAAAATGATGAGAATGATATTTATTGCCCTTATAATTTCCTACATTATGGTAAAAGAAAAAATTACAAAATTTTAAAGGTAGGTCCAATCGATAGGAAATTACAAGGGGAACAAACTTTGTTCTCTTCATTTTTTCGCATAAAGGCTTATTTTCTGAGAAAACTGAGAAAAACAGGATACACTCCATAAGCCGCAATGTATTACTGCCAACGAGTGAGATCTCGTGAGTCACAATTGTGACGTCAGTTTAATTGCCTAATAGCTTTAAAAAAAGGTTATAATCTCTATATTATGCTGCAAAATTAAAAATCCTCAATACATCTTTTGTTTTATAAATATTTCCACTTGAATGATGGTACTTTCATCCCTCTTATGGAAAATTACATTTTGAAAAAATAACAGTCAAATTTTGCAGTGAAACAGCCGCGCAGGAAGAACCTTGAGCTGGTTGCAATTGATTCCTGCATATTTGACTCATTCGCGAATGGACACTAAAGAGTCGCCCTCTACATTTACTATGACGGCCATTTATGGAAGCTGCACTAGAAGGTGATGTTCCAAATAATTGATGAAATTTTTATTTTTACGAGTTTCACCTTATTCTTCTAGTCAAGAGAGACAGAAAAGGTTATTACAAGTGGTATTCTTTTTTCAGTATTAACAGAGATACAGCGAGTTGAAATAACATACACTCTTATGTAAATTTTCATGTGATCACCTTCTAGTGCAACACCTCTAGCGCTCCATGCGGAGTGTCCATTTGCAAATAGATGTCACCATGGATGCAGTCTATTCAACTTTGTACTGCAGTAGTGCTCCCCATTCACTATATCATGTGAACTGCGCTAAACCATAGCCTACTTTATACAAGGTCATAATACATAGAGGAGTCACAATGTTGCACAGATTTACATGTACGCTCAAGGGAGAAAACAAAAATTTCAATTTGTATGCAAATAAAGTGGTGTTTTTGGAAAAAATGAATATAACTTGAAGAGAGCAAACAATTTTCTATTTTTTAAGCCCCACTTGAGTAAAATTAGTGCTGTACAAGAGAAGTTATTGTTGTTTCAAAATTAAACAAGCACCTCAGGCAAGGTGTTAGGAGGGTCGGCTCAATGACTTTGTTTTTGGATAGAAGTAATTTTTGAAAGTTGCCATACATCATTTTTTTCCATCCACTCTGGCTTTTCTTCCTTCTTTTTGAGAAAGAAACACTTCATCATAGCAAACATTCCTTTCCTTGCAAGCTAGTCAACCAATTAGTATTCAACTCACTGCTCAAAAACTATGAATCCAGTTTCCAAAAGTAAAAGCTTACAAGCAAATTCACATTCATGATTTCAATACCTAACTTTAAATTTCATGAAAATCAACTTTATTGCTAAGGAGAACTTTTGATGCAAAACTAAAAGTACAAAAATGTACGTACAAAGGTATATGAATTTGAGCAAAAATTGAAATTGTGACCCAGATTACATAAAAACCTGAGAAAACATACTCCATACCAAAAATTCCACAGTGTGCAAGATTGCAAGACCTCTTTAAAAAGATGCACTTATAAACAATTAAGATACAATTATGTATATCCTTTTTCCTTCCAATGCATGCGCCTTGTATGTACAATTGTAGTCCCTCATAAAAAGAAAAGTCAAAAAAAAATTACAGATAAAATCATACTAATCTTGAACAAATTTTGATGTTTGAAATAATATTATCCATCCAATTAGTCGCTTGTAATGCAAAAGAAGAAAAAGAAGAAAAAATAATAATAAAAAGGGTATTCTCCATATTGTGTTGTAAGTAAACAATGATACTGGAAACTTGTCCCAATTTTGTGGTTACAAACGACTAGCGGTAGTGGATGGAACTAATATCAGTTGTGAGAGCTGTGACTATGAATTTGTGTATGCTTTTTGCGTGTATAGTAGTGACTAGTGACGTTCATTGTTCAACCACCCAAACAATCTGAGATTTGCACACCCCACACTGCTGGACGCGCTGCGTTGCGTGACCAAAAGCGCTCAATGTATTTAGATAGGAATTTCCAATGTTATTGTTTAGAGTATTTGGTGGTACAGTTTCACAGTGGTTTTACACCTACGGCTTATAGGCTACATGGCCGTCTCTAGTTACAGGCCGGTAGGCTGAAAAATGACAACAGCGCAAAGGGGCTGACGTTTACATACGCTCTTATGGGAAATAAGCAAGCATTTGATTTGTTCTCAAATATGGTGCCTTTTAGAGAGAAAATGAAGAGAACGTAATTTAAAGAATGAAACTTTTCCTTTTTTTTAAAGCCCTAGATTGCAGAAATTGATTCATTAGAAAACGAGATATGATCATTTGAACATGAAACGTTGTAATAGAGGTCAAAGTGCGGTACCATAACACTTCACTGCACGCTATCAAAAACGTCTATCAAAGGAGGCTGATTGCGACGTTGACTAGTTTAGTCTACCGGCCTGTAACTAGAGACAGCCATGGCCTATACCACAGCCGACTTCAACCAAATACTCTAAACAATAATACTGGAAACTTGTCTCAATTTTGTGGACTAGCGGTAGTAGATGGAACTAACATCATTCAGTTGTGAGAGCTGTGACTATGAATTTGTGTATGCTTTTTGCGTGTAGTAGTGACGTTCATGGATCAACTACCCAAATTAGAGCCCTATAATAACAAAAGAGGACACAGGCCGCCATATTTAGTCGTTACAGCATGAACTTCCCTATTCCTGCTTTACAGATAGATTGTTATCAGTAACAGGAATAGGGAAGTTCATGCTGTAACAACTAAA
Source organism: Aspidiotus destructor (assembly GCA_035079395.1). Lineage (NCBI taxonomy): Eukaryota > Metazoa > Arthropoda > Insecta > Hemiptera > Diaspididae > Aspidiotus > Aspidiotus destructor. Next base: position 59,400,521 of record JAVHKZ010000002.1, on the reverse strand, counting down.
TATGGCGATCCATGTCCTCACTTGTTATTATAGGGCTCTAACCAAACAACCCAAGATTTGCACACCCCACACTGTTGGACGCGCTGCGTTGCGTGACCAGAAGCGCTCAATGTATTTAGATAGGAGTTTCCAGTATTATTGTTTAGAGTATTTGCTTCAACTAACAGGCCTCACTTGTAAACTTGACACCTGCGCATCAGCTGTTGTTTGTAGGTGAAAAACACAGATATATAACTTAGACTACCTCACAGTATAAGATGAGAGGTAGTGACACAAACGTATTCTTGCTATGGTAAACGCTGTCTGTGATTTTGAAGTAGTTCTGAACATTCCAAGCCCAGCGCTTGTGTCAAAACACTCAAAAGTGATGGGTAATGTACAGAGTCTTATGAGAACGCCGCTACTTTCAAAAAATTATTGCAGGATTAGGAATCAGCCGACGCATTTGATATTTGGCGTAAAAATACCATTTAATCTACTCTATAAAATTTTGAAAGAATCATCCTTCTAAGTAAATTCTTCAAATTGTTATAATCCTTGGAAATTTCATCGATACTACGGTACCAAAGGCGACGTACCAAAGGCGACGTCTTAGCGCTGGTTGGGTGTGGAAAGAACACAGAAACAGCCCAAGCGTTTGCTGCAAACCTAGTGGAAGTTTGTCTGTACAACTTCAAGACTGCGGACACGATTTTAGCATTGTGTCATTACCTCTCATCTTATACCGTGGACTACCTAGATATCAGACTTGCCATTTAATGTGTGTTGATATTTTTGTGATAAGCGGTTGCATAAGCATTTGCCTGAGTGTGGGCAGAAAACAAAAATTCCCATAAGACCCTGGACAACTTTGAACTCAAATAACTAAACAAAAATTGATTCTATTGGGCTGGAATTGTCACATAAATTTTTTTATAACATTCTTAATTGATAGGGAAAAGTATTTAGCAATTTCAAATTATTTAAAATATACCTGCCATAAGACGCGTGTTAAATGGTAGTGCACCCTGCATCGCTGTCATGTAACGCTTGTGCCTGCGACGCTCACAGATACTTTGACAAGTCTGATATCTAGGTATTTAGTTCTATATCTGTAGTGAAACATTACTACATACTCTTATGGAAAAACCACAGATGCAAAAACAACAAAAATATTGAAAAAATTGTTTATTTTGCATTTTATAGAGAAGTGAAGAGGAACTCTTTTGAAGATCAAACAATTTACAATTTTTTAAGCCTAGCCTTGATAAAATTGGTTCACTATTGAAGGAGTTATTACAATCTCAAAATTAAAAGTACAATAGGGGACGCAGTGCGGTACTTTTACACCTTGCCGCACGCACACCAAAATGTCTTTCAGCGCTATTGCCAAGTGAATCACCAGTGAGGCCCGTTATTGTAGTCGGCTGTGCCTATACTTTATACAAGGCCATAATGTAGAAACTGACAACAGCGCGCTGTGGATTCATCAGTTACATTTTGGGGCAGTTCACATTTATTGGTGCGGTGTAATCATGGTGAAACTGTACCGCACTTTATCCCCTATCCGTTTTTTAATCTTAAAACAATGATAACTTTTCTTGTACTGCACCAATCTTACTAAAGTGAAGCTTAAAAAATTGAGAAATGTTTGCTCTTCATGTTATATTCTCTTCATTTCTTCTAAAAACACTGTTTTATTTGCATACAAATCAAAATTTTTGTTTTCTCCCATAAAGTGTACATGTGAAATTTCAAGTGCGCCGTTGTGACATTGCTGCATTACGGCCTTGCATAAAGTAGGCCGTGATTATAGTACCCTAAAAATGACAAGTATGTACACTAGCATGAAAGGCTGCCTACAAGCATGTATTCAACGCTACCACTGCACTATGTTAAATAGACCAATTTTCCTGTGACATTACATCTAGTTACATCTAGCAATAACAGCAATATTTCAGCAAACGGCATATCAATTCCTGTAAGATTACTACAGGAATGTTTTGATTATTCATCAGTACTTTGAAATAAAAGAGAAGTTAAGGATAAAAAGTTGATATTCACAATCTTGAAGCTTTCCTGTGTGTGAAAATTCACTTTTTATTCTCAACTTTTCTTTCATTCTGAAATACTGATGAATGATTGAAATGTTCCTATGTTATTCTTATGGGCATAATAAAGCTGCTGGAAGCTGATGTTCTTCTTATTGGGTACTTTTGTTCACAGATATCAGTGATGTGACGTCACGGAAAATCAATCTATAGGACCCAGTGCTGTAGTCACTGAAATGGCCGATATTAACATGGTTGCTTATGGCGCAAAATTATTATTTTTTTTTTTCTCCAGAAATACGACTCAACGTGAAATGTGGTGAGGACCATAATATAATTATTCCCATTTCCCCTTGTAATTCTGCGTATTTTGGTATAAGTTTCAGATTTTTTTGTTGACTTTTTTAGAAAATTATGAAATTGGTCTCAATCAACTGGAAATTAAAAGGTGAGTAAATAATGTCCTTATCAGTTTTTAGCCATAAATTGTATTTTTCGAGAAAATTGGAAAAAACTGATCTCGCTCCATAAGCGCCAATGTTGAACTGACCTTCAAGTGACTATAGTGCCTGTAACTAATTCCCCGTTCACCCGTTTTCCTAACACCGCGTTTATCAAGAGTGTACATACTTGTAACCACAGATGTATACGCTAATAAACCTAGATACGTAACTCCTATAGGTACCTTCGCTATGTAGTGTTGCGACCCTCTCCTTGTGTTGAGATGTTGCGTTTATTCCCCGTGCTGGGTGGCAGAACAATGGTCCTGTACATTTGTGTGAGTAAAATACGTACGTTTGTGTGTGTAAAGTGCCACCCAGAAAAATGGTGCGGTAAGAGGAAGCGTAGGTCGCTGCATACAGTCGAGTTACGTATCTAGGTTTATTAGCGTTTATTAGCGTATACATCTGTGCTTGTAACTAAAATAGCCGTGATCCATTGAATGCAATAAAGGCCTGTTTACACGGTACGTTTTACTTGACAAGTCTGGCATGTTTAGCCGACTGCTCATGCCCGGCATGACGTGTAGACATGTTCTTCAGTGTTGGCACATCAAGTTTCAAAATTGATGAACAATTTGATGGAAGTTCAACTATAAGTGAACGTTCGTTTTTCTTGTTCATTTGTCCACACGGTGTCGGTGCCGTGTGGACATTTCACTCAGTCGGCATGACAGTTTTCCCTAGCATGTCATGCAAAGGAACTGCAGGTATGCGCATCTTAAATGTGAACAACAAAAATGGCATCAAAATGAAGAGGTTGTACCCAACAAGAGAGAACAAAATGAAAATTGCGTGACATAGCGTTGTTCAATCAAAAAACTAAACACAGAATTGAATTCAGCATTCAAAAATACACTAGATTGAACAGTTTAATTGGAAATATTTTCAATTTTTATTTTTTTGTTGGGTACAACCTCTTCATTTTGATGACATTTTTGTTGTTTACATTTAAGATGCGCATACCTGCAGTTTCTTAGTCATGCCATCGTCAAGCCAGACTTATCAAGTTGTAAACCGGCCTTAAGCTTTTGTGTTTTATACACGCTAGCGCAGTCCACGTAATATATAGTCAAAGATGCTCCCGAGCTCCTCGGTCCTCACTCGCGTTCTTCTTCCCCTCCCCCTTAAAGGGTGTGGCTCGTGAAGTTCATCCACTTGGAAGTTGGAAATGCCAAATTTTGACAAAAATATTTTCACAATTTTCACATTCCGACTTTCCGAGTTCCGATTCCGAGTCGCCAAGGCGCGACTGTAGAGCTCGAAGATAATAATTGGGTGGGTACAGTTTGGAAATTTTAGTCCGCGCGGCGCTTTAGGAACTTATCACAACCTTCTTTTGTATTCTCTAATAAGACTTTTGAGTACCTACTACTAATAATGTGATTCGGACGTTAGGTTTTGTGTCTTTTACGTATAGTACCAATGATCATCGCGCTAATTTGTGTGTTCTTCGTTTCAAGGTACTTTCCTATTGCCAATAAATTGTATCAATCCAGTTTAGTTTTGGTGAAGAAACTGTTCCAAAGAAAACTGGTAACATTCATGTATCATGATTGTGGTAACTGAACCGTTTTCTTTTTTCAGATATAATGACTGCATCGGATGCTGATAGTTTAGAGTATACGAATAATCCATTTTACAAATATCACGAACCGGGTGACTATTCCATATTTTATGCGACGCTTTTCATCTGCTTTTTGATCGCACTTTTCCTGTTGATCATCAACGTTTATTTTTGCTGTTTTTCGGAACATAAGCATTATTGGACTGACAGTTACCAAAGTTGGTGAATCAAATTTATCTTATCTTTCAACCTTTCATCTTCGTGAATCCTAAAGACCAGGATATCTACTCATCAGATGAAACGTTTTGATCATTTTGTTTAGGTAATTATTGGATTCTCCCATTTTGGGTCAGATCACCAGTCAAGCAAGTACCTATCGATTTGCACGAGTTGGAGTGGGTCATTAAACCGAATAAAGCTGTCCTTCCGACTCAGTCAACAGAATATTTGGAACTTCAAAGAAAAGAAAGCGACATCTGAAATGTTTCACGTGTATTACGTACCCCTGTTTTGTTTAGTAATGCTGATAGTATTCGTTATAGCCGTATTGTTGCGGTATGGACCGAGATTTTTGAAAGTGCGTCATACAACTCTACCTTCGGCATTAGCATGGTATGATACAGAGCGTGAAGGAATTTCGTATGCGTAAGATTTATTCAAGTGGAAATTGATCGACGGACGCGCACTATGTGTTGTAGGGTCTTACGTGAACTCTTGAATCTCCTGGGCAACTTGTCCATTCATATATCACCTCTACGAACATAATTAGTAATCATTATTTCCTTATTTTTTGCACTTCTTTCTACTTAGGCTCATGTCGGAAGCTTCAAACTTTGAATGCCTTCCGAGAGTATTACTACTTCTATACTCCAACGCCATTAATTTTAAAATTCATGTTGTATTTTAAGTGAACTTTTTGTGATTATTTTAAGCATTCCGTCCTTTTTTCATCAGTTCGTTATTTTATTAAATTATGAACGGGATAACTCTCAGAAAAGTTTATTTATATCGCTAACAATGTGTTCAGTAAACGCAATTTTATTGAATAGTGATTATCTTATGTTTATTCTGATAAGTGGAAAAAAAAATTCAATTTTGAATGATACGTCAATTTCTTCTTCGTATAGTGCTTATTCTAAGTTGCATAACCCAACTCGACAAAATTCAAATGATTTTTCGACTCATCATTTTCGTAAATGGGAATTCGTGTATCCTTTTTCTCACTCATTTGAGTAAGAATGAAGTAATATCAATCCATCCTAAGAAACGCGTTCTTCCATTTTGTAAATTCCCGGTTTAATTAAAATAACTTGGGTAAAATGAAAATCTATGATTTTTTTTATCTTCGAACTCCATAAAAAAGAATACTCTGATAAAGAAGAACGAATAAAAACGATTTATTCTCTATTGAATTTTTATCCTCAATATTTTTTAATTGTGTTAGAAGTAACCAATACTATATGAAAGAATGTACCATTGATAAACACAAGATAATTCGATGAATAAATACACGTAAAAAATTACGCATCATTTACATGATTGTAAAATGTACTGAATAGGCGCGAGCGCTTACTATATTTTACGATTATAGTAGGCCTAATGTTTGCGTAACAAGAGAATTCTTCAGGGGTGAGATAGCCCGTCGAATTATGGTGATCCGCCTCTATAAGATATTGATTGTAAAATCATTTCACTTCAATATAAACGTTGATGGTTAATTCTTGATTCTAGGTATTGCGATTTTGTTTTTCAGTATCTGAAGTAATCTTTTCTATTAGGGAAATTATAGAAGCAAGGGTAATTTAGGTACTTACTTGATTCATGAATCTAGCTAGTTACAAATATACGAGTGGCAAAGGCACATTCTCCTAATTCGTTTTAAAACTAATGAATCATGTCACAAACTGCAGCGTATCATTTTTTCTAAATTAATTACTTGCAGTTGAAATTTTCATGTTCTGTTGATGTCTTGTCGGACAGAAGGCCTCAATCATCGAATCTTTCAACTCCTATACAAAGAGCTAATTTTTCATTTCTTTCATTCATGAACTCCGTGTCCAGAAATGGAACAAAAAATTTAACAACACATTGAACATAAAAAATAATCGTGACCTTTTGTATAATTTTTCGTTTTATTTTTGCAAAATCTATTAGGGACTATAAGTCTGGATCACGCATGTAGTTGATAAATATACAGAACGTCTCGAATGGTTTGTCTATTGATTCAGACTTTATGAATTTTTAGTCAACACTGCACTGCTCGTTCGATTGCATTGCGTTCGCAAAAATGCTTGTAGATACTGAGATGGCGCATTTCAATATGTTGTCATTTTCAAGAAGACAATTTCGAGTACTTAGTAGAGGGTAACGTCGTGGAAATTTATTCCTATTTGTTCGAAGGTTTCCTGCGAATTCAACATAGTCTACAACGGAATGATTGAGATGAATTGAAGAATAGGTTTCCCTAAGTGAATTCATCCTAAAGCTTAAAGCAAACGTATTTGATTGAATCATAACCGATTGTTATTAAAAAATATGTAGATTTATTTTTATCGGAAGCACGTTAAAAGGCGCTAAAGGTATTCTCGCTCAATGCTTGTAAACAGACGTCGATTCCGAAAATTCAAATGGTGACTGGTCCTTAATATAGAACGGGCATCACCATTACCACCACCTGATTTTTCGGATTCGGTGTTTGTTTACAATCATTGAGCGAGAATACCTCTAGCGCCTTAGTAGGTACTTGGGTGTTGCGTCCGACATCAGCTGGTGGCTGTAATGGTGGAATAGGTGAGATGTAAGAACAATCAATAAGAGGAAAGGAATTGAGCAGCGCGTTAAACTTTTCGCTGTAAACTGGACCTCCACCAGTCACCACCGCGACCCGCGGCCATTAGGATTTAGGAGCCCATCTGCATCAGCTGCATGCGTATTGTGCGAGTGCGAGGCTGCCGAAGTGCCGAGAAGTTAGGAAGCAACTGTAAATAGCCTACATGGCTAAACGCAACGCGCACCCACGAGAGCAGAAAGGGAGGTCTATGTACGGAGTACGGACTACGGAATATGAACTGTTCGAAAGATAGCATTTTGATGCGTGAGGAAGAATTCCAATACACGACGCAACGTCGCGCCTTTCTACTGTGAAGTACTAAAATCGTGTACTCCTGCGCGTATCATCATCATCTGTATTGAGCATCCTCATTATCAATTAGGTGTACTATAATAATTATTAATTGAGTACGGTATATTATAGACTAGTACAGCATGATAATTATATAGGATTATAAGCTTAGAAGACGATCACCTGTCTGTTCGGTAGATCGTACGAGAGCATTTCATTGAAATTGAAAAAAAGAGAAAAAAAAAAGAAGAAAAACCGATGTAGTGAGTAGTCGTCAAACGTCGAGCTATACCGTAGCTGCTGTTCCCGTGGCGTTGCTGTGTTTTTAATATTAAATTAACCCGCTGATGCTGTACGTGGTGACTGTGTTTGGTCCTCGAATCGAGTCGATTGCCCGTCATCCGAGTTCAAAGAGCGTTCGTTTTTTTTTTATTGGACTCGTCGTCGTATAGTGTATTGTACTTGTACGTATCCCATCGTATTTATTAATCTAAGTTAGTGGAAACGTCGCGAGTTTGGGAGGTTTCATTTCATTTTCAACTACGGTACCTAGTTGTTACTCAGTCACTGCATGATAGTGTATGTATGCGATGTACCTCCGATGTTTTATAGTGAGCCTACGTATCATTAGTTAACCGTGTACAGCAATTTCGTTTTGATTCCTGAATTTTATTCTCGTGCCCGTTTGTGCCTACGTCCTTATTGACGCTAATCCGCCGCGTACCAAGCTGTCACTTGCTCGAAAACCAAGCAAGGGCCGGTGTTATTACACCCGTTACGACGGTAAGCTAACAAATTTTTGCAATATACTTCATCATTTGGCTCTTTATAGTGCACCTAATTTTATGGAAGTACTATTCCGTCCACTAATTCAGTCTGTCCCCATGAACCAGTCACACTTCAATCGGAAGTTGTGTGCGCTCTCCCGCTCATCCCCCAGAGTCAGATTTGGGAACACCCGAACTCCTGTCCGATGCCTTGCTTCTATTTGCAGATTCAGTCTTCTAAAACTAATTTATGGTATTTAGTGTAGGTTCCAAGACAAGTGTGGACATGGACCGTCATATTTAATCGTTACGTTTCCATTTATTTCTAGACTTCCTATTTCAACAACTGATAACAGTTTATCAAAACTATAGACTCAGTGCCAATAAAACTCAGCGCTATTAAGCGAGAAAAAATAGGTAACTACTAACTTTACTAGGTACTTGTACAAATTCCTCACCTGAGTAGGGAACTGTGTTAGGATGCGTACTTTATACAAGGCCGTAATGCAGCGATATCACAACGTTGCACTTGAAAAGAAGTGGATGCAGATTTACACGTCGGCTTGTGGGAAAAAACAAAACTTTTGATTTGTACGCAAATAAAACGGTGTTTTCGGAAAAAATTCAGAAAATATAACTTGATGAGCAAACGATTTTCTATTTTTTAGGCACCACTTTAGTAAAATTGGTGCTGTACAGAGGAGTTATCAGCGTTCTAAGATTGAAAATCAGGATAGGGAACAAAGTGCGGTACAGTTTCAGTTGGCTGTGGCTCTACTCAAGATGTGTAGAACGTCTTAGTGAAAGGTGAGCTCACTCGATATAAACAAACATCGAGTGAGCTGAGCTCACCTTTTGCATTCTACTCATCTTGGGCTCTACTATGTCTGCAACATCTTGTTGCACATCTTGTTGCAATAGTTGAACGTGTGCAAATCGCAGTCTTGCTAGGGTATGGTATATTTACATTTTGTTAATCTAGTGAAATTTCTATTTTTTTTTGATATTTGATACTGCTTTCAAATGTTCAGATTTTTTTAAAATCAAATTTATACATAGAATGCTTTGAAGGATTTTGACCACATAGTAACTTTACCGCGACATTCTAGAACATACCTTAACTAACCGGACTACAATTCACTTAAGGTACCTCGCGAGGTACCTTAAGTAGAAATTGAGACATTGTATTGGTCAAGAAAAATTTTCTAAGTAGATTTTCCGTTAAGGAATGAATGAGAATGTCGCGGTTAGTAATAAGTCCTTCATAGAAGAACAAGTAAGTATCATGTTGTACAAGATTCCAGCATGCGGTTTGACAAAATGTCGTGATCACATAATTAAGCTAGGTAGGTATTTATCGATAGTCTTTTGCCTAGTGCTTCGACTATAATATTATGATGCTGATGCATGGGCAAAGCTTTAGCCATGCACTGCAAAGTTAGACACAGGCGTGAATAGATAATACTTAGTATGCCGGGTACTCAATTATTTTTCCGCAGGCTCGTCTGCACTGCATACCTTCCAAGTACTCAGCATGTCATCATCTTTCAGGCTTATCAAGAAAACAGCGTTTAAAGTTTTAGAACTTTTACATTGCTGTAGTATAGTAAGTCAATCAAAAATCAATGAGACCAACATAATTCTAGTAGAGATGAGGAAAAACCGGTATTTTGAAAATACCGGTGCACTGGTACTTGAAACATTTGAGTACCTACCCGTATATAATCAGAACCAAAGGGAGAAAAAAACTGGTACACTGGTTTCTAACCGGTTTTGATTTTTTTCCACCAAGAACGACCCCTAAAGTAGAAAAAAGGATGCGAATATAAGTTCTAAACTCGCGTACCTCGCGTAATACCTGATTCGACGTTTCAGACATTCTGGCATTTTCTAGACTTTGAAAACGTTCTTCCTTTTTTGTGCTCACGAAATTTTTTTTTTCTCTTTTCAATAAACGTAAGTCTTCGGAGATTGAAATGTCGAGTCTCTTATTTTGCGATGAACAGAGACGGATTCGTTGATGGGAGGGAGGTGCACGGGATGTGATTGAAGTGATCTCTGATCATCGTTTTTAGGCGTGTATTTCCACGGGACGTCGTTTTGAATGCTATAAACGTGAAGACAATTTTTCTTTCTTATAGGTACCAACGGTCGAATATGAATCGCTATTCGTGATAGAATTATTAGGGAATTTCTTTTCGTCTTAATAGTTTCCGTCCATCACCTGGCAATAGTTTTAGTTTTTGTCTCTCCGTAGGATTTTATATTTCTAGTTTATTCAGTCAGGTGATTACGAATCTGATCCATTGTCAGTCCCAATTATATCGGTAGACAAGGTGTGTCTATCTTCGATGACCCGTCCCAGTAGTCAAATTTCTTTCCAGAAGAAGAAGGACTTCTTCTTTCTTCTTCCTTGTGTTCGAATAGTTCGGTGGTCTACTTGAAATGATACCCACGAGTCTGACATAGTGTCTCCTCTTGCTCTCCGCTACACTGAGCTAGCTGTACGTCCACATCTGGCGAATCGGGGAGTTGCTCACGCCTTGAGGGGACCTATGACACGGCCTAGTATCGTTTTGGGTGAATTAGCTCTCTTTAGGGATCGAGCTCCTTCCACGATTGCGTGATGTGCGAACGTACTATAGGAGAAATATTGCATGGGTGCACGTGCGATCGTCGATTGACTTATCACCCTGTTGAGTCGGTCACATCGCAATACAAAATAATGTTTGTACGTTGTATATGTACCTATATTATTTGAAGACGCGTTTTATACAATGACCGTTTACCATACCAACTTATCTTATGGTTTTGCAGATTGCATCACATACAAATTCAATAGTTGAGTAATACCCTGCTTTTAAAAATGTCTTGTTTTGTTTATACTTTATACAGTACACTAAACTTATTCTGGTCTAAGAATGGAGGGAACAAGCGGTAAGAGTGAGCTCGTGACCCACCTAGTCCAACATCCTTGTGCCATAGATCAGACTTCTACTGTGCCTAAGAATGTGGTCAATTGAGCCATTTAGTCTATACCAGACTTAAACTGTGTTGTCAGCTTATCCATAAATTGGAAGTTGATAATATGTTAGATCAATTACTCATATTCCTTCAATATATTACGTTGTAGCCTAACATGAATTAACTAGGGCAAAAAGTGGGAGGGGAACAGGTAGGCCAAATGATGTGGTCAGTTTGACCTTGGAGTCAATGTGTAATCTAGTATATTTCAAATCTCCCAAGTTGAAAGGGAAATAAAAAATGATCCTTATTTATTTGGTTCCGCCTAAACATTTGTTTTATTACGAGTAGTACTCTCTTGTCACTGGCCTATTGGCTAGCTTTCAGGCGGCGCTTTCATATGGTGTAAATATATAAATGAATGAAAGAAATGTTGACCTTTGCGTTTGCTATTTGATTACAGATGGCATGGTTAAGCAATGTGAAATTATTTTTTGCCATTATTTTGATTGAAAAAATGGCATTTGCTGAACCAATACCAGTTTCTTGGGATAAGAAATCTGATGTTCTCAAAAGAAATAAATCTGGTACAAGACACGATCACGTGAGCGGTAATATTTGTAAACTTATCTACATTATTCATTTATTAGGATAAGTGCTCCTGTTGGAGGAGTAAAGTGGTGAGCTTCCAATTTATTGTATTTCTTTTCCTTTCCAATCTGCGCTGATTATCACAAAAAATAGCGAATTGCCAAGAGTGAAACTATGGCAAATCCTTCTCCAATCAGAATAGAGAGAGCGTTCAAGCTTTTGATAGAATGGTAATTAATTCGCATCAAGCCACTACTGTAGACGCACTAGTGTCGTGGACGAAAAGGTGATCACATGAAAATTTACATAAGAGCGTATGTTATTTCAACTCGCTGTATCTCTCTTGATACTGAAAAAAAAGTACTGCTTGTAATGACCTTTTTTGACTCTTTTGACTCGTAGAATAGTATGAAACTCATAAAAATAAAAATTTCATAAATTATTTGAAACATCTCCATTTTGTCCAGCTTCCACAAATGGCCGCTATAGTAAATGTAGAGGGCGACTCTTTTGGGGCCGGACGCGAATTGACAGATTGTTTACAAGAACAAGAAAATGACAAACTTTTGACAAATTTTTATTTCAGTGAGAAAAAAATGGCAATTTGTGGTAACTTTGTTATAGTGGTAAAAATATGACAATATTGGTTGTCAATTTGATAGAATAGCAAAAAAGTAGTATCTGTTATACCACAAACTAATCCGTTCAGAAATTGATGCAATGAAGAAATATATAGGTGCACAATTAAATTTTATGTAGATAAATGAATAACAAGTAACAATTTAAGCCCCATTTGTGTTTTTCTCTCTATACCTTTATCTCTTATTTACCGTTTTCCTCTCTGTCATAGGATGAATCTGCAATACAGCAAAATTCAAGGGTCCTTTCACAGAGTTAGATCTAGATGTGGGGAGGCAGGGAACCTGTTCTGTAGTGTATTTTTGAAAGGCCTTTCATTGAGTTCTCATGGTTTTTGAAGCAGTGCATATTGGACTCAATGAAGGGGCGATGTTTGAAGCATTGCTTATTTGGCTCGTCGAAGGAGCTAAGACAATTGATGTATGAAGCATTGTCTACCTAGTTACAAGAAGGAGCTATTTTAATCAGGCTACATACACCAACCACAAAGCTATTATTTATTTATTTTATTTATTGGCTGCTTATTTGGGAGGATGTTGCAAACAGACGTATTGGCCAATTACTCGCGGCACCCTATTGAAAAAAAAAAAAAACAAAAACAAAAACAGAACAATGATGATAAATCTGAGAACAAATGTTCAAAAAAAAAAAAAGAAAGTCATTGCCGCCACCCCCACCCTAGCCTTACCCTAGCATACTCTGAAACCCTTTCTTCAGTTCCTTCCATTTCAATGAAAAATGTTCTGGTTGGGGTTCTTATCACTCAGAGAGTTCCAAATGCTTATTGCTCTATTAAGCACACTGTATTCCGGAGCGTTTGTTCACACATTCATTGGACAAAAGACGAATCTTGTGCGACTATTAGCTTTTGGTACGTTCAAGGATATTTTTGCTAGGAGATACGGCTCATGCACCGTACCATGAAGAATATCATGGAGAAATATAATCGAGCCTATCATCGTTCTAGGTATCATCTAAAGAGACCAAGTGAATTCCTTTTAGCAATTCATTGTATCCTATGTCAGTCGGGTAGTATTGAAAAGTCTTATAGTGAAGGTATTTTAGGAATCTTTTCTGTATTGTCTCTATTTTGTCAATATGATTACCCAAGTGAAGATTCCAAACTACTGCACCATATTCTAGATTTGATCTTACCAGAGCAAAATACTGTAGAGTGTTTTTAGAATCTGCATATTTTCAAATAAACTTGCATTCCTAATTATAAACCCAACTGCCTGCTTTCCCTTGTAACAGTGCGCTCGCAATGTGCATCCTGTAGTCCGTTCCCCTACCCATTAACACTCCCAGATTCTTAACACATTCAGTCTCTCTGAGTGCTACCCCGCCAATTTTGTAGACTGTATAGTTGATACACTGCAGTCACTTTTCTTGTGTAAATTATTTTCTCACACTTTCCTAGATATATTGAAGAGAAAATAGTTTCTTTTGCTCCACTTTTCTAGCAAATTTGTGTCTCTTTGGAGCAACATCTGTTTTGGTAAGTTGGATGAGGTCTATTGTCGGGCAGTTGGTGTACATTTGATCTTGGGCTGACCCTCACACGATTTGTAGTCATTAGAGGGTGCCAATAGGTTGCAGAGGCCTCTACAATTAAGCTATGCTTATTGAGTGTTTTACCCTCATATATTTTTGAGTCTACTGAATTGGGACTTCTCCCACTTTTGCTTTATGATAGGGAGGGAACCTAAAAAAATGGAATATATTATCAAAAACTACAGTATGTATTAAAATGAGCCAATGCTCAATATGCAGTACACTGCACTGGACTTACACTAGGCTAGGAACCCTTCTTGCTTTATACTAAGTCGTATATGAAGCCGTATCTGGCATAAGGGCGTTCGCTCAATGTACATATTTCTTATGCGGGGCGAGCGCCCATTGGTGAATAATTCATCTAATGAATCAATTAAAGTATTAAATCTATGGATCGCTTCTATGTCTATTGCCTTCATAGAATTTGGTATGATTGTGCTCCTCTTCAAATACACCCCTTTTCTTTGTCAGACTAATAAGTCTCCAAATCCTGTCTGGTCAGAGTTGAATCCTCGATCTGTACATTCCTCTGACAAGCAATATTTTTAGAAATATGTTTTTCTTGTTGAACGAGGGTTGAGTTACTGCTGATTTTTAAAAGTAATATCTAGTCACCTTTATAGCCAAGAAAAGATGAATATAAAGTATACATAATATAAAAGAAACTTTTATATAGGTACTAAAGAAATGTATTTCGGCTATTAATGATCCTCAATTTTTTATGTTCCAACAGATTGTCAGTACATCAAAGGAACTTGGTCAGATTGTAATCCTACTACAACTACAAAAACTAGAACATTGACTTTGAAGAAAAATCAGGATGAAGTTAAATGCGAAAAATTCAAAACAATTGAAAAGAAATGTAAAAAAATAAAAGGTAGGTACCGTAAAATTATTTTCGAAAATTTCCTAGCATAGAGCCTCTATTTTCATCATCATGATCATTTGAACTGCGCCATGCAAAAGCCGTCCAAGCGACACTCTGTCATTCTGCGGAAGCGTTCTCCAAATGTGTTGAAAGAGAACCGTCCAAGCGTGCCTGTTTCCCTGCTTAAAAAATTGTCGCTTAGACGGCTTTTGCATAACGCAGTTCATTTGTGTAATTAAATGTTACTCGTATGTACAAATTTCAAACTTTTACTTTTGGAATGAACATAAAACAACAAAAGTGTTTCTACAAGTATTTTCCACTCTGAACCCAATGCTGTTTGCCGATTTTAGAGTCGCCCACCGCGCAAAGGCAGCCCGTATTGCGATCACTTTTTAGGGCCGACCAGAGTGGAGACTTCCTTTCTTTCTTTCTTTGGGTAACTTAAGACGCTCACGTCACGGTATGGTGATCCACAGCGCAGAATGCAGATAATGTCGTGGGTATTCCTCGGCTTTTCTGTCTTTGCCTGTTAGGCTGTTTGTCATTGTTTTTTAAGGCAGTGATCTCGCTTATTTGTGCATTATATTGTCGTTGTGGTGTTTTTTTCTTTCTTTCTTTTGTCTCAGTTAGGACGCTGATGTCACAGTTGAGCAAGCTGTATGCTGTGTAGTTGTAAGCTCTTCTAATGTTATCATTCATTATTGCGTTTTGTATTTTCATGAGAACCAATTTTGACCATACTCAATATACCTACTACTGTATCAGGGAAAGTAAACAAAATGAATTTTTTGTGAGGTTATATTTTGTCACGTTTCTAATCTTGTATTTTGTCATTTCCTTTTGTTATGTTTTTTTCAGAATCATTTTGTTACGTTTTTATAATGTTTTTTCCCTTCCATTATTTTGTTTATCAAGACGTTATAAAACTTCATATGGGTTGGAGGGGACTAAACCGGCTCTGGAGCAAAATAAAGTACCTCTTCAGCCAAATGAATTGGCTCCAGCATTGTTATATCTTGAAAAAATGTTTTTATTCGAGAGAACATGTTTTTATTGGGAAAAAAACGTGTTCATTACTTTTTAAATTCATTATATCCTGCACGTCACTCACGAAAAAATCAAAAAAATGGGTATCGCGGAAGAGAACCAAAAAAAAAACCTAATAACACATTTTTTCCGTTTTTTGTTACTTTTTTTCGTTCATTCTATTCTTATAACGCGTTATACCTTTTGTTTTGATTTCTGGTTTTGTTATATTTTTCCAATAGTGACGTGTCTTCAAAAACGTTTCAATAACATTATGTTTACATTCCCTGTATACTGTATATCCTCAATGTTGATGCTCAAACAACATTTATAAATGGGTTATTTATCACAAGTTTTTCCTTTAAAAAGACGTGATCAGGATTGTGATCAGGATTATCATCGGTCCATTTCAATATCAAAAGTGTGCCCACCCCTCTAAAACATATTCCTACAAAAGGTGGCACTCGGTCCACAGCTTCCTCAATGTAAGTATTTTTTTTCCCCCTTTGTTTGCAAAATCTATCATTCGATACCAAGTCTGTCTCATTCTAATCAAGCAAACAACCAAATTCTGAGTGTGCTTGTACCAATACTTGTTTTATCTTGAATATTTTTCATGTTATGACTCTACTGAAAGCACAAAAAAACAGTTGAAACATTTTTCTATGATTGTTTTTCAGGTTGCAAATATGACAAAGGATCATGGAGCAAGTGTAATGTGAATAATGAGATGACTCGCGCAGATATTCTTCGAAATCCAAATGAAAGTGATGCTTCATGCGAGAAGACAAAACTCATTACAAAAACGTGTAAAAATAAAACTGATCGCAACTCTAAAGGTATACTCTATCTAGACGTGTTGATTCAAGTGTATTACGCTAATCATCTAATATTACAGCAAGATGCTTGCTCCTCCTTTGATTTCCCTAATTCCAAGATACCTACTGTTCTTCCAAGTCAACCAATTTTCTAATTTAATAGTCTGGTATTTTTTTTTTTTTTCAAAAGAGATTGGATGTGAATAAGTACCGATACCGTATTCTATGTTCTAGCTAATTTTACCAAGGTTTTATATTAATGAATATATGAAACATTAAAATTGCAAAATCTACCCGTGCAAATCTTTTACAAAAAAAACCGTTCAAAGCGTCAAGAAAATTGATCAGGAAAAATAATATTTTTTTCAAAAATATCTTGATATACCTAGGTACTTTGTTTTTATAGCTTTTTGAAGAGGTTACAATGAACTCCTCTCTCCCTTTGATATTATTATTATTATTATTATTATTATTATTATTATTATTATTATTATTATTATTATTATTATTATTATTATTATTATTATTATTATTATTATTATTATTATTATTATTATTATTATTATTAAAATGTCCAATTCAACATGATCTTTTTAGCAGAAATGAAAATAGGTACTTTCAATTTCAAGAATGACATTTTTCATTTTAGTATAATTTTAACAAGTAGGTACATAATTATAGAAAGTTGTAATTATGGTGAGTTGTCGCGTTGACTTTTTTATCTAGTGGAGGCTTGCATGCTTGATGGGGAGTTAGGAACTAACCAAATAGATGCATTCTCTTGTTCATTTTCTCTTCTCTTATATTGTACAACCGTAATTTATTTGCAACGATAATTATGTAGAGGACCCAACCTCATAAAGTCTGCCGAAAACAAAGAATTGACAAAGAACTGTACAAAGACAAAGAATCAGAATTGTAGGCTACGTTCTTGTTTGTATATTTTTTCAAGGTTTCTTGAATGCCAAAACAAGTTTGAACTTTTAGTAGGCCTACGTACCCAGCAAAATGATTGCTGCAGTTATTTCAGCTGACTATAATATGTGTGTAACTGTAACCACATAAATGATCTACCTATATTTGCAATAATGTGCTAAGTCTATTTACTAGTGCTATATTTTCAAAGTAATTACCTCAACTTTGTTTCTTTTGTTTCAGGTCAACAAAAATCAAAACATAAACAACAAGATACATCGGATTCTGAAATAAAAAGAAATTGAACCATATTTTACATGAAACCGCTTAATTACTTAATTGGAGGCTTGACATCATCCATAAGAAAATATTTTTATTGAACGCCAAGTTTATAATTGTGCATTTATTTAGAACAACGCAGAACTCATTATTTAGCCTAAAGTTGTATCAAATATTCCATACAAACTTACTAGCCCAGGAAAACAAAATTGGGTGGTTTTGTATAGGTACACTAAGAAACTACTCAATCCTATGTGAAACGTTATTTTTTTCCTATTTTGACTCGAATAATACCTAATACCTAGTTTTTCATTTTCAATAAACCTACCAACATGGCAAAGAAGTATAGGTACTTTACAACGAATTACGTAAATGCTTTTTTTTTTTTTTTTTTTCTTCTAGTAAAGCTTTTGATTCTTCATTGTTACAAGTTACTCATGTATACCTAAAGCGTTGTATCATACAAGTGTGTACGTTGTGAATTGTACCTAGTACTTACTTGTGAGTAATCTTAATTAAAAATAGGTGGAAAAGACAAGTTAAAGTTTCTGTTTGCATTTTCGCTCCTGAAAATAACGTTTTTTGATTGCGTTTCAATCAGCCATGAAATTGCTAGGTACAAAAATTTTTTTCCTCTGTTCTAAGTTAGTCCCATTCTTTTTTCTTCCAGCCTTTTATCGCGTTTCTGTACCCCTCGATGTTTGAATTTCTAAAGGTCGGGGATGTTATGTTGAAGCCGTGAATGGCTCAGGTCAAGCCTTAAGCCAATGTTTTCATGGTTTTTAGGCCAGCCTCTAAGCCAGTCAATCACCCACCACCTTTTTAAGTGAATAGAATAGCCAATCAGTAATTGGTTGGCTAAAAATTTGTTTTTTGAAGAAAAAAAACATATTTTTCCACAAAAAAAACATGTTTTTTAAAGAGAAAAACATTTTTTAAGCCAATTATTAAGCCAACCATATTACATATTTCATTCAGCCAATGATTAAGCTAATCAAAAAAACAGAAAAACTTGTAAGTTTTAAGCCAGCTTTAAGCTAATAGCGATTGGCTGTGCATCCCTGCTAAAGGTTAGTCGTTGCTGAGATTCAAACTCGCCTCGTTTGTTCAGAAAACCTTTGCTTTAACCTGCACTCAGGCGCTGTCTCGGACCAAATAAGAGGTAGACCAATCATCGAGCACCTGAGTTACAGAGAAAAAAAAGTTCTAGTTTAAAACAGATTTTAGGTTCAAAAGTTTGGTTATAATAGGTAATGATTGTTTTTGTTCCTCATTTGAAACATGTTTTCAATGTTTTAAACATCGCTTGAAACAATGTTCTAGATTTTACTTGACTCGATAAACCTTATTTTAGAATTTAGAGGAAGAATGAAGAAACAAAGTTTTCCCCATCTTTGAGACAATGGCCTATAGTAAAACAAGGTTGATTCTTTTTCAGTTAAGACAAAGAAACAGCTAGTCGTATGTCAATCTAAGCTAAGAGAAAAAAGCATGTTTCCTGTCTTCGGAATAAAGTTGAGTAAATTTAGATTTCCTCGATCATTGATTACGCCCTATGCTCAAACTTAAGATCTTCAATGTAACAAATAGTTGGAACAATTGAGGTTAATTGGTCCTTACTTAATCAGGACAAAGGAGTAGAACCAATGATATGTCAGTGTGGGAAAGGAGAAAGTTGGTTTTCATCACCTTCAACACCCTGAAATGAATTATCTTCTTCTGAAGTACAAGTACTGTTTGGTAGGTAGTCAATTATCTGGCATGTTTCAACTTCTACTCATTGAATATTCATTGAAACATAGATTTATGGGTAAAAGTCTTGAAAATAAGGAGGAAATACTTAGTCTATCCTAGTAGTAAAATACACGTAATATTCGGCTTCAGCCACTTTTTAACTAGGCTAAATTCAGCCCCGGCGCTAGACTTTTTGGCGCGGAAAGCAAACTCAATTTTTGGCGCCCTTTTTTTCAAACAATTAGGCCCATTTTTTCCTACTTATAATTTCACTTGTATAGGTAAGGGTTTCTTTAAGCATTTCTACAGCCTCGGCGACATTCATGTTAATATTTTGCAGCATTTTGCTGACTAAATTGGTCTGAATTATAATCAAGTGCCACAAAACAGTGCAACAACAAAACAAATATGTTGACATCCTCTGAACTAATCACTCAGCCTCACATCCAATATTGGCTTCAGAGGTCTCATTTTCGCTCATTTCAACCAGGGAGTCGTATATTTCTTCAAAGTTGTAACGAAATGGACGAACGGCATTGGTACGACCACACACCACCGGGTGTTGCTCACTCATTTCACAAAATATTTTCTCCGTTCATATTTTTTTACAACGAGATTATGGTGGAAAAACTTTGATTAACTTGAATCTGTTTTTATTGTTGATTGTTAAATTGGGGCCCCCTTGAACTTGGCGCCCCAGGCAGCTGTTTCCTTTGCTTCCCCCAACGCCGAGGCTGCTAAATTGTATCGAGCAATCAGGAATGAGCAGTAAAGGGAACGAAACGATTTCATCAGTAAGATAGCGTGATGAAGCAAAGCTACTAGGCCTACTAGTTCAGCAAAATCGATCGCGACTTGTATATCAACCCCCAATTATATGTACAACTTGATTCATGATTAAATTAGGTGGAGACGTACCGGATGAGGTAATTTCCAGCGGTTATACGGGCATGTGTATTAAATGTAGGTAATCATACAAAGCACAAACATGAAACAGATCAAGCCAGCAGCGTATAAGAACAAATAGCTTTTGCGAACAAACCTACACCGAACAGAGAAACAGCTGATAACTCTTCGAAGGGTAGACACAGAGTCGAGCAGATATTTCCACACAAACTACACTATATCTAGGCCTACCACATTCATTCAATGCACTTTTACAATAAGGATTGTCTCATCACATAAAAGATCATTTTTCATTTTATATAGATACTTAGTTTTTACCGATGTCTAGTTGGAAGAAGGTGGAGTATTAGAACTAGGTACTTAGGTACCGTTTTTATTATTTTTCTAAGAATCAGTGATTTCGCGTCAATGATTTAGCTCCTCTTTATAGCCTTGTCAGACACATCTTAGCCGGTGATATGTATAATAATACTCTCTACACTGCCTGCACTGTTTAGCTATGTACCTACCAAAATTTGATACGGTTTTCAGTAAAATAGAAGAACAGATAGGTGCAGGCTATAATGTGGATAAAAGATAAATAGATAGGTAGGTAGATAGGTTATGCTAGTACCTAGGTAGAATATCCTCGATACATATATGATTTCCGCATGTCCTCATTATTACTTCGATGATAAGAACCACATTTCGGGGAGTCGAATCGAATGTTCAACGGGATTTATGCTGCCGTAGTGCCGTTCATGGTTATTTGTCGCGAAATCAATTTTTTTACCCACTTCAGAAAGTATTGAATTCTTGTGCGCGGTGGAATTTTTGGTGTGGGGTATGTTTTCTTGGCGTTTCAGATGGTTCTAGATTTAGATTACGATTCTAATAACATTCGTTCAAATTCATGTGTATGTATTGTATGTACGTATACGTACTCTTTTTTTTTTTTTTTTTTGTGCACGAATGTTCTCTATAGCTATTGAGTCGATTTTCATGAAATTAAGAGTTATTGAAGTGGTGAACGTGAATTTAAATCGGATTAATAGTTTTTGCGTAGTGAGTAGCTCGTAAGGTAGGTTTGTTAGCCTAAATTGTTTGGAATCTTCATAGTGAGTTTCACGAAGTGTTTCTTTCTTAGATATGGGGGTGGGGGCGCATGAAAGAATAAAATACGAGAATAATGCTTGGCAAGTTGCGAAAATGAAATTGTATCGGAAAACGAAGTTATTTGACGTTGTTAACGAGTGGTGGAAAAATACCGGAAACCCATAAAATATAAACAAAATACTGTACATCTACTTACTAAGCAGAAAAAAAGAAAAAGTAGGTACATAGCCAACAATACCAGAAACTGGCCTGAAATTTACAAAGCTAAGAAAACAGTAAGAAAAAAGTCGGTTTTGCTTTCGCGCTGCAAAAGCTTTTTTCGTCTATTTCCATTTTTATTGTTCCCTTTTTGAAATTTGTTGTTCAACGTCCGAGTAATAAGAGTGAGTACGTGCATTTCTTTTAGACGTGCAGTTCTACAGCGTGCAGAGTGTCAAATATAAAACGGTCATGACAGAGCACAGTTTTGACTATCTACAGTAGAACTGCTCTATACAACCACCCTCTCATTTCTTTATTTCTCTCTTTCTCTTTTCCATTCCCAACAATGAAGGCTGTGCTGTGCACGTGTACTCGTACGCGTCTAAAGACTACGGTATACTGCTGCTGACACTAGTAGGTAACTTACTTCGTATGCTAAAAGATACACGGCGTGTCTTTATCCATTTAGAACACGATTTAGAACCTCCGGTTTGCGGTCTGCGGAACATGTGTGTAGAAGATGACAGTGGGTAACCTAAAGGACGGAAGTTCCTTCTTCTTTCGAAAAACGCGCGCATGTGTGTGATCAGAATAGTTTAGTTTTTTTTTTTTTTTAGTCGAGTCCGCGGACCACGGACTGGCTGTTCGCGACAGTTCAATAGTCAATGATGGATTATAATCTTTTAATACGTCACCGCAGAATCCCATAAATGAATACAGAACGAGTAGGTATGCTTACCAAGTAGTAGAGATAGGGATGCGTAGAATGAAAATTATTACTGTAGTAATGAAACAATTGTGGATAGAGTGATAGTGTTATTCAGTGTCTTTCCAAGAATAGAAAAGCATTTAATAGTACCTACGTATAACAGTCGACTAAATCTCTTATCATCGTCTCTACTATAAATAAGACCTTCTGTACGTACAGTGCAGTGGCGCGGTTTTGACTTCTTCGAGTTCACATCACTTCAGTATACGTAGTTCAGAAACTCGAAAACTGACGTCATGTCGTGCCGCGTCGAAGCGTCGATTAGCGTGTATTCCTAGTCGAGTGTCGAGCAAAATCACGTCATACCTATATATCGCAGTGTACCAAACCGATCATAACATCCTTTATTAAAATAATAAGATTATTATAGACTGTAGTGCTATTACAGTGATAGTAGTACTTACCTACTGGTTGCTACCAGGCAGAATGTACGTGTATCATTGTTACGTAAGTCGTACTCCAACCTGTTCTATGGAGTGAGTTTTCTTCAATCGTTAGGTATTAGTTTTTAATAATAAAAATCGAGAGACATTCGTACGAATGTGACAAATTGGTTCCTGAAAGTGACAGTATTGAACTGTTGTTTCATTTCGGATTATACTATGTTCGCTTCCTTTGTGATGGTGAGTAACGATAAATCTAGTAATGATAAATAAGTACGGTACCTACTTCGATAAATGAATTAATCACGGTGGGACGCGCAACCGTGATAAACCGTCCAATTCATCTTTTTTGAGAAGTATGTCGTAACACTGAGGGAAAGAAAATGATGAACGAAATCACTTAAATAGAGGCGTAGATACTTTATAGTGAGTGCCGAGTACTCGCTTATAAATTGCTTTGATAATGTGAGAAAGCCGCGGAAAGTGACTATAAAGTACGTATGAATACTTTCGGTTCTTGCTTTACGTTTCGTAGCTTTTCGACCGCTCTTCTTCCCCCCTCCCACCCTTCATGTGAGGGGGAAAGAAAATGTTTTTGAAAGTTTGTCATACCCGAATTCATACACATTCGATGGAGCTAACATTCGACGGTCCCTCATTCCTATTTTACTACCTTAGGCCTAGTAGTTATCAATCGAAAAGCCAAGTCTTGATAGGGAGACGACTTTATTCATTTTTTTTTTTCGTTCGTCCACAATCATTGAACTTTACTTGTCGATCATTTCTTTCGTCGTCTTGCTCTACCGCCGAATTAAATGGCAATATCAACTGAGGTTACAGTTCGACATAGGTAGTTTAAGAATACTCAAAAGAGTAAAAGAAAGAAGACTTGCAGTGGCCGCAGATAAACAAAAGAAAAAGTCGCAAGTACTTTCGGTTAATAAACCATTAGCCTATCGGGCGAAGTGAGGACGCCTTTGATCCAAGTACCGCACAGAGAACAAAACACCAGCGAAAGCGAAATCATGATTGAACCAATGAGTCATCGCGAGGTGACTCAGTTAGACACTTCGCTTTGTCGGGAAAATACCTGTTGAGTACGGTAACATACTCGTGTTCTTTTTCGCTCGTCAATGGCTCACGTTGAAAGTAGTGCCCGCACTCTTTATTCATAAAAATATAGGATGACTGTATATTTATCCTCTAAGTTATTAAACATCCAAATTTTGGATTTTTACCAAGGAACGCGGTATCTTCTGACAGGTTTCTTGTCTTTTGCACACCTCCAACCCTACTTTTAAAACCTTGGTCAAATTTTCGAGTTTTTCGAGTTCCCCCTCTCCCGATGATTAAATATTTCATAGTTTCCTACCCAGGAAAATTTTCGAGTTTTTCGAAGCCAACCCCAATGGCTATTCTAACCCTGACCCCCTCCAAAAGCTGCTATAGTAGGTTTAGTCTTCACTATATGGGTCTAATATTAAAGGTGCACTAGACTTATGTCATTAGACTAAAGTTTTAATATTGTTCGCAAGACTTATACTAAACCAAGAGAGGAGATGAACGAGCGGTCAGCGGAGCGAGTGAGCCCCTGAAAGCTAGTAGCTTAAACCATTGTGTACTAGACTTATACTTGACCAACGCAAATAAGTTTTCGATAGCCAGTAACTCAAAATATTGTGTATAAGTGATAAATAAAAAGGAGGCACTTCCCGCACATAAGAAAAAAACGTATATTTCAGTTGACGTTTCGAACACGTCGAGTGTTCTTCATCAGAACGAGAACGGGTGTGCCCCTGAAAGCTGATAGTTCAGAATCATGCTGTACATACAATCGAACGCAACGTTTCGCACTCATGAAGTCCTTCTTCAAGCGAACTAATTGAGAAGAAATGAGAATGACAGAAAGAAGAACAGAAAAGGAAAAAGATACTATATCACCATCAACAGAGCCGGTGGTGACAGGAAAACAAAGATGAATGAAACTTTTCGATGAGATCGTTATTATGGAAAAACCGATTTGAAATTACGACGTCGTTATCATTATAATAACGAACAACCTCAACATGCTCAAGGGCCAACCTTCTACAAAAATTTGCTCAGGGAGCAAGAGTTGCGGGAGACCCGCGACTAATGGCGGAGGGTTCGAGATTATTAGTTTACGTGGAATGTAAGCCTATAATTTGTTTTCAAAGTAGGTTACAATTTATCCTTTCTCGGTAGTAAATACAGAAAAATATACTGGTTGCTATGTGTTTGGCTACCCTCTTCCTTTTCTCCAAGTCTCAGCGTTAAGGGTCAAGGGGGTCACAAAATTTTCCAAGTCCTTATACTAGCTAATAGAGGGGTATAGAGAAGCCAGGAATTCTCTAAGTCCCTATACTTGCTCATATAGGAGTATAAGATGGGAATAGAAGAGCCCGAATAGAAAGCGACGAAATATTTTTAGTTCCAGCGTTACGCCCCGTAGCGTTACGCGTACAGAATTTCTCTGATGGCCCCCAGTAACTAGGGTAAACGGATGGTGGGTCTCCCGCCAAAAGCCAAGTCCCTATACTAGCCAATAAAGGGGTATAGAAAAGCCAGGAATTCTCCAAGTCCCTATACTAGCTCATATAGGAGTATAAGATGGGAATAGGAGAGCCCGAATAGAAGGCGACAAAATATTCCAAGTCCCAGCGTTACGCCAAGAAGCGTTACGCCCTCCGACGTCATGCCCCACAGCGTTATGCGTACGCGGACAGAATTTCTCTGATGGTCCCCAGTAACTAAACGGATGGTGGGTTTCCCGCCAAAAGTACTCTCAACAGATGGAAGTAAAACGGTTTGGTCTAATTCAAAACTATGGCCAAAGTCCAAAAGGTGTTACGACTTCATTAAGGTGCTCCTGAACCTTGATACAAAGTTGTTGACTTGTCTCCTCCCTTCCCCCCCCCCCTCCCCGGTAGACAGCAGAGCAATCAGAACATTGAAGCATATAGACTTTACTTCTCTCAAATATAGGGATAGAATATTTCGTTTTACAGAAATGACTACAAATAGTATTAGGATTCTAAAAAGCAGGACGAGGATCAAGAGACTCAAAAAGATGGATAAGTTCAGAAACAACTTTTCTAAAATGGAATGCGAACCCATTTTTCTTTCCTCCTTGAACCATGACATACACCGCAGGGAAGAGAACTGGTGAGATATAAAGCTTTAGAAATAAGTTTTTACTCCTATCGATATCAACCTCGCAAACCCATTGAAAAGAGCGAGATGCTTGATGCGACAGACATTTCCTCGAGGAACGCCTGAGAAGAAAGAAGGGTAGAAAGAGGACGGTCGATGAAACTATTGAATGTGGCCAATTTTCGGAAGGTGGGGCAGAACGGTGAGGCTTGAACAGTGATGTCCGTGCAAATATTTTCCCGAAAGATACCAAAACTAAGAGCGCCACCTACCCTGGAAATGGAGAGGTCTAGGAAATTGATAGAAGATCTCCCCACCTCCCACCCCTTCAAAGGTGAACTTGATGGCAGGTTTTCTTCCGTTCAGGAAGATGAGGAAAGATTGAAGTTCTACAATGGAACTTCTCCTGGTAGGTACAGAAGATATCATTCACATAACAGTGCCAATAAACCACAAGAGTAGGGAGGTGGAAATCAGACTTTTTCAGGAAGAATTCATTGATCAAGAAGCCAAAACACCGATATTCTTAAGAATTTTATAAATGAGGTGTTGAAAGTAGCGGAAGTAGGGAGAAAGGTACAGGTCAATGAATGTTATAATGTCGGCAACTTTGTCTCAGGATTCAGAAATATAGACCAACCATCGGATACAGAAGCAAAGAAACCATGTTGACGCGATATCTGGCCTTTGTGCCCAGGCAATCAAGGCTCCTCATTAGATACTCAAAATATTTTGAGAAAAAAAAAAAAAAAAAGAAAAAGAAAAAAAAAAGGAATATTAACAGCATTGACTATACGTATTATATTCGGTATTTTGTGTAATCATCAATGATTAACAGGCAAACAAAAAGATCGCGTTTTTTTTTTTTTTTTTTTTTTTTTTTGTGGCAGAACACAAAATTTTGGTTGAGAGGGTATGTTAGACGTTAGTACTTGGTCAAAAATTGCTAATACGCGTACGCTTTGTATATTCTTTGCAGTACACCTACTTAGTTACAAATAATTTTACTGAAATAATATAGCTACGTTTCGGAAAAATTAAGTACTCGTACTTGTGATCAATTAATAGTTTTTGCTGAAATGAAAAAAAAAAAAAAACACGTTGTTTTGTTTTAGGAATTGGAGTCAATACCATTTTGTTTGTGATGAAAATTGCGAACTAAAAAGAAGGATTGCTTAACCCAAGCATCACGAGATGAGAAAAAAGATGCCGTGTTAATTGTACAAATAGACCAGGATTTATTCAACCACAAATGAGAACATTTGCGCAGCTTACTTCATCGCATTCTATCGAAAAGGAAATTTTTAGTAAATCATGGAAGCACTAGGTTAGTACATTGAATTGTACCTACGAGTCCTAAACAATAACAATTTCATCTGAATGCCCTATAGCCACGTATAATTCTGTAGATATTTGGGTAGGCCTATCTTAGACAATCGACACCTTGTCCGCACCAGCCATGCGCGTAAGACAAATTAAGGGTATGCTTCACCTAGTCAGTAACACATAGACCCTATTGCGTGTTGCGAATTTTGCCCGCAGGTCCAATTGATTCAATAGTGCATCAAATATCTCGAAACTGCGGATTTTTGTAGTTGAAGCTCCGAAATATGCGGCTATTTGGTTCATAACTTCATAGATTAATTGATATTATTTTTACGATTTGACGATGGCTATCTTGAACGTAACTTTGAACGTTTCCGGACGATTTTTCGGAACATTTTGCGAGCTGCTGTTAGGTAATTAGCCGCAGTTTCTTCAACTTCAAGAATATTTACCCGATTTGTCAGAGGGGTTTACGGAGGCTTGAGGAAATGGCTCTGACAAGGCAGGGTTCATTAGAAAGGATACTTATACTTTAAATTCCTCACGTTGGATGAATTTTCGTACACGATACATTAGTAATTACGAGTAAAATTCGTACGCACAATACGTGTACGATACAAAAATATATAGGTAGGTAATTATATTATACCGTATAAGTATAATAGATAGGTCATTGTTACAAGAGGAAAACGCGTGAAAAATACAGAAAAGCTACTGGATGGATATAGAATATTGAATCTGGGTGAAAATGAATTGCAGTCTTGGTAGGTATTTATTGTTCATTTTGTGGAAAGATATTATTAATTTAATTTTCGTCGCGTGGAATAGAAAACAGGGTTTCGCAAAATAATGATCTAATTGGTCAATGGACTCGAGATTTGGTTTAGAGGTGCGCAGGGAGACGGCGGTTCCCATTAGTTCGAGTATGATAACGGGATGGAAAGGCGGGCGCAGCGATTGAAGGATGCGAATGAGTCATAACGAGATACGGAATTAGCGGCTAATGAATCATTATTGTGAGGAATGCAGCGTTATAGGAACCGATGCAGAAATATACCATTTTGTAAATGACACGATGTTTTGAAAAATTCTGAGCACTATTCATTGAGTTATCTGTGGGCAAAAATCGCCACCCGAAACACACCATTTTACCGACTTTCAGGAGATAGGCCTATTGCAATCTTACGCGCGGTGGAATTTTTGGTGTGAGGCAAGTTTTCTTGGCGTTTCAGAGGGTCTAGACCTAGATTATGACTCTAACATTCGCTCAGATTCATATTATGGACGTGCGTCTGTACTTTTTTTACTTTTATTTTGTTTCCTTTTTAGTTACATATTGAAGTGCTAAGCGTGAATTTTTTTGTAGACTATTTTTTTTTTTTTTTTTTCTTTTTTAAATCAGATTAATAGTTTTTGTGCGGTGAGTTGAATAGTACCTAGTTGGTTCATTAGCCCGTAAGGTTTGCTTTGCTATGGAATCTTCATAGTGTGTTTTCATAAAGTGTTTCTGTCTTAGATGGAGGTGAGTGGCGCGAGAGTGAATCGAATAAGTATTATAACCTTAAAGATTATAATAATGCTTTCATAATGCTTGGTAAGTAGCGAAAATGAAATTGTATCGGAAAACAAAATAATGTGCCATTGTTGAAGAGTGATTTCATTTTCATGTTCGATTATCCTTGTTGCAAATGTGGAAGAAGATTTTTAGTACATTCTAGCATTCGTGAGCTGAGAAAGAATACATGCGTGCATTTCGTCCGAAAAAGAAGAGGATGATAGCGAAGCATGAATCAGTACTGTTCCCTTAGTGCATTTTTGTACAATGCGAGGATGCATCAACTTATGTGAACTACGGCCTATATGTAAAATAGAAAAGCTATTAACTCACTTAGATAAGGGGGGGGGGGGAAGGGATGAGTGAATCTATTTTATTCATTTTTATCTATCTATCTATCTATTACATAATATCTCTATCTCTATTATAGAAGAAGTGGAGCGATTTTAGTGGTTCGATGTTCTCAGCTCCTACCATCCCCACCCGTTCTGAAATAGCTTCGTAAGTGAAGTAGGCAGGATTTGGCTCCCCCCACCCCCCCCCCCCCCCCCGTAAACCCCGTAGGGGGTGAATGGTAGACACATTTTGTTCGTTTAATCGTAAAGTAGTGTGTGTAATCGCTCAGGTTGTAGATGTTTCATTGTTTAGTGGCCAGTAGAATTGTACAGGCTCTCCGTGATGAACTGTGCCTCAAATTTATATTTTAATTGGCGTTGGAAAATTCTACAGAGCGATGAAAATGTTAACCGCATATTCGTACTGTTTTCGAGTTTATCATTGTTCAAAGACCTTATTTTTCGTACTTCGATGGAAATGCGTATAATAATTATTAGGTATTGAGTGATCCTCGAGAAAAAAATGATAAATGAATAAATATAATATGTTACGCCAAAATTTCGCCGAATTTATGAAATCGGCAAAAAATTCTGCTGGTTTTATAAAATCGGCAACTGATATACTTAATATTTTGATTGTATATAAATCTACGGATAATATTTTTTTTCTCTTCCAACTTTTTTTTCTCGGTATTCTTCCCAATACATATTAGTGATGAAACGAAACTGAATCATCGCAATTATATGTAATATAGTAAGTTCTTTCTCTTGTTCTCCAATTGTTTTTTTCCCCTCGATTTCGATAATGACGACGATCAACTTTTTCTGACTTTTTTCAAATTGAATTTCCCCATTTGTAACATGTTATTGTGATTATTTGCTCTACAAAATTTATATTATTTGTAGATATCATTTCACCCAGGCCAACTAATAAAATGTTATCGTGATTAATTATAATCTTAATTTGCTTCAGATGTGCTCACATGAATTGGTTTGCAAATATTCTCAACGTTTATCATCTAGGTACTTCAGATCAAGTAGAAATTTTGCCTATTTTATAAAATCGGCAATAAATTCTGCCGATTTTACAAAATTGGCAATTTGACGGATTTGGCGTAACATATGTGTTGAGAAAGTTTTTCATGACGTGGTATCAATCAGCGAACGTACAGAATAAGCGTTGAAGATGAAAAAAAGTATTGACGATGACGTGATGGAGAAGAAGGAGGGGCAGAAATCAGAGAATTGATAGATAGGATAATAATTGAGAATGATAAGTTGGACAAGTAAAGGGGCACCGTCGAACTTTTGAAAATATTAGGCTCGGGCTAGACACGAAACTACTTTTGAAGTTTGAGATAAGTCAAAGAGGTAGGAGCTGAGAAAAAGAAAAAAAGATCAGAATTAGAGAGAGAGAGAGAGAATTGTTTGAGGAAAAATGTGTACAGCTAGGTAGTATTCATATTAAAGAATAAACTGAGATGAACTAAAAATAGGCTTCAGGGGTGTCGTGATCCCCTTGGTTGAATGTAGAACCCCCCCTGTCCTCCTCCGAAAACAAATACAAAGAATTGTCTTCATGAAAATGGCCTCACGACACCCCTGGGCTTATTGATTACCGACAAAATTCCTGTTTAAATTCAAGATGAAATTTTCACCGCACAAATTGAAAAAAAAAAAACAGAAAAATAATTTTTGAATGAATAACGTTTATTAAATATGGGACAGAGTGCTCTGTTTGGGGCTCTTGCCACCTTTGGCAAGGCAAGAGCCCATATGCAACCGCAAAAAAAAAAAAGAAAAAACAAGACTGAGTCGCTCAGCGCCTCAGTATCCGGGTCTCTTGGTTTTTTTTCACTCTATTCCCTGACTATAAGTTACTCTTCTTTCTCTCAAATTATTATAAAAGTTCTGGAGTTTTTTTTTTACTAATGAGATAAGGAGGGGGTGAGATACAGAAGTCCTGAGACCCAAAGATATTTGTAACTTCTTGTCCTACTCAGACCTGAAACCCGAGATAGAGACTGGTCAAAGAATATAGGTACGCAGTATTTTATGATTGTTGAGGTACCAAAAAAAAAAACCTTTGTACTACACCTTTGCCGAAGACTGTACCGAAAAAAAAATGCTATGCAAGAATAAAAATTGTAAAGAATGCACAGATTGACGTACGTCCTCGATAATGAAAAACTTCCGAAATTTGTAAATTACTATGCAAAAATAAAATAATAATTGACGTCACAACACATTTTCTCGGGTGAGAATCTTTTTTGGGGCTCTTGCCACCTTCGGCAAGGCAAAAGCCCGTATGCAACCGCAAAAAAAAAAAAAAAAAAATAGATTCTTACCCGAAAAAATGTGTTGTGACGTCACTCAAGTTTATTTTTGCGTAGCAATTTGCAAATTTCTAAAGATTTTCATTTGCGTCAATCTGTGCAGTCCTAACAAGTTTTATTTTTGCATAGCATTTTTATTTTTGTACAGTCTCTGGCAAAAGTGTAGTACAAAGGTTGTTTCTCATCTTGGTACCTCAACAATTATAAAATACTACATGTTCTTTGACCAGTCTCTATCTCGGGTTTCAGGTCTGAGAAGGGCAAGAAGTTACAAATATCTTTGGGTCTCAGGATTTCTGGATATCTAGAACTCCAAATCTCATCAGTGAAAAAGAAACTCCAAAACTTTTAAGTCACAATTTTCTATGTTCCACTAATAATTTGAGAGAAAGAAGAGTAACTCACAGTCAGGGAATACAGTGAAAAAAGAAAAACTCAAGAGATCCAGATACTGAGGCGCTGAGCGACTCAGTCTTGTTTTCAATGAAGTATTTGAAATGATTGCGTGAAGAAGCGCCGAAGGTGCTGGTATCACTCTCGTAGAATATAAAATGCTTGGCAAGTTGCAAAAATGAAATTCTATCGGAGAACAAAGTCATTTGGAATTGTTGACGAGTGATCCAAAAATACCGGGATATATAAAATTAACAAAAATACTGAGCAAAGAGAAAGAAAAAGTACGTAGCCAATAATGACAGAAACGGGCCTAAAACATACAAACATAAGAAAATAATTATAGTAAAAAAAAAGAAGCTATTGCAGCGTGAAAGTATTACTGACTTTTTCTTTATTTCTCAGGTTTTTACTAAAATCGATGATTCCAAATGACTTTGTTCTCTGATACAATTTCATTTTTTCAACTTGCCAAGCATTTTATATTTTATTCACTCATTCACCCCCACCCCCATCTAAGAAAAAGAAACACCTCGTAACACCCTATGAAGATTTCATAGCAAGCCTTAAGCGCTAGTTAACCAACTATAGTATTTAACTCACCACATGAAAACTATTAATCCGATTAAAAAAAAAAAAAAAAAAAAAATAGCCTACAAACAAATTCACGTTCACCACTTTGTTAACTCTCAGTCTCATGAAAATCGACCCAATAGATACATCAGAGAACATTTGGGAACAAAAAAAAAGTACATACATACATACATACGTACGTACATACATATGAATTTGAACAAATGTTAGAATCGTGATCTAGACCCTCTGAAACGCGAAGAAAACATACCCCCCCCCCAAAAAAAAAAAAAAAAAAATCAACCGCGCGCAAGATTGCAATACCTCCTAAAAGTCGGTACCTAATCATGTTATACACGTGTATTTTGTGTGTTTGAGAGTGACTAGGTAGAGCATACGCTTGAGAATGAATCTTGTTGCAATCAGCGTAAATAATACTTACTCAGTATACGTAGGTACTCAGTTTCTGAATATACCTACTCAAAGAGTAAAGACAAATAAATATACTCACTAGAACCGCATATAATTTAACACTACCGAGCGTTTTCGGCTAGTCAGCCATCCTCGAGGTTTAAAAATGTTTTTCTAAACCTCGAGAATGGCTGATTAGCCGAAAGCATTCGGTAGTGTTAAAGTAAACGCGGTTCTAAATAGTGAATTTATTTGTTTTTACTCTTTGAGTGTATTTATTATGGATGACTATGAATTACAAAAACGGGTTGCCTCTACTCAGTTGATATTGAATAGCGTGGGACTAATTGTGTAAAATAAGTATGTAGGTACGGTACTTACCTACATATTTTTCAATTTTCCAATGTGCTTAGGTCCTTCCTTCCCAGTAACGATTCATTTTTTTTTATTGTATAATTTTCTGCGTTTCAGATAATCCGTCCTACTTTTCGTTACCTTCAAATGAACTTAGAAAAGTACCAGTACGCCGTCATTCATTATCTCGTAGATGGTTGGATGGTGAAAAAAAAAACCACACCATCCCTTTTTCGTCGGCTACGAGAATTCGCGAAACGTTGGCGAAGAATTTCTCTCATTTTCGCCGATCTACTCGAGTATTGAATCAGACCTCTTATAAACATGAAGACGCAGATTGGTTCATATCGGGTAGGCCACGTCCTGAAGATATCGCTCCCAGTTTATATAACGAGCAATACCAACATCACCATCACCAGCAACGACGAGACAGCCCGGATGACGTAAATAATGCGTATAATCTGATGGATCAAGATATGGTTCACTGTAAAAGCGGTGAAAATGATTTACTCTTCAATACGGGCAATAATACCCAGTACTACAACACCGCGGCTACAATGCCGGCACCCACAAATCAAATTTCATCCTCGCTTGACGGATTAAGGAGTCGGCGGCGACATTCACTCGATGAATTGTACTCGATGAACCGCGATAAGATGTTTCTTAATGATTCCGAACAGGATACAAAAAATATAAACCCCTCGTTCAGAAATAAGTTCAAACAGTGTGCGAAAAGTAAGTACCTATAGTTAGCCCAATAAAATATTACTTACTTAGTTTCCAACCAGTCCATATTGAGGGAGGAAAGGGTTACAGAGTAGAATCTGACTCTGTTATACTTACTTAATCCCTTATTCTTATGTGAGTAAACCAATTTTTCGCTGAAAAGAAAACTGCGCGAGAACGTAACGCTCACTAAGGTGGAAACCTCTGTATATTGCATATTGCTGTACAACTTGTTGATATAGGTAGGTACGTTTTCCTTTACTTAGGCTACTCTCATCTTTTTTCAATCAGAAAGAAAAAGAAAAAAACTAGTTCTGCTAGTTTTTGTTGTAATGGCCAGTGTGTTTACTCTTGTCAGAAATCACACACTTTGCACATTTAACAATTGATAGGTATACGAGTTATTGACTACCCATATTATACCTAAGTATTTTATTCATTTCATATTTATAAGGATCCTTCTTATGATTTTTTTCTAATTGTAAGTATTTCTATTACAATATTGTTGACAGTTGGTACGAAGAAATCAGTTATAAACACATTAGATGTACTTCTGGTATCTTGTGAAGAAAACGAAGCAGCAACTTCGTGGGTCAATTATTTAATATCATGTTTCCAGCAGATCTCTAGGGAACATAGTAACCCGCCGCTCAAGTATGTTTATTTTGTTTATTGTTTAGTAGGCACCTACACTTGATATAATTTTTACCAACATACTATAGCAGAAGTGAGAATTATCAAAACAAATTCTTGAGTTGAGGTGTTCAACAAACATGAGCTTATTTCATCGAAATAAAGTTCATAAATTAACAATGTTCTTGCACATTTTTGGCCCACAAATGATCCTGAAAACAAGCATGTTTCACGTCTAGTACAATTTCAGCATCAGCCGGGATGTTCCCATCCGAGAAACGAAAAAATGAAGTGAACTTTTTACGTGCAAATTCCACTTCATTTTTCGGATTTTCGGATGGGAACATCCCGCGCACCAATCCGTGCACTCCACGGCGATGTTTGTTTACATTGAGCGAGAATACCTCTAGCGCCTTATTACAGAAGGGATGATGAGGGGTGGACTGATGGGTAATTTGATGCTTGTTTGGCTTCAATATCGATTTTTAGTGATACCAATTATTGCAGGTGACCATGAATCAAACTCAAGACGTTTAGGTAATAGAATAATACTAGGCTAGGAAAAACGTATAGGAAAGAGTAATTGTAAAGCTCTAATAATTCATTTTTTTTAATTGACTTTTTTTAGCTCAAAATATGAAATACCTATTATATCCATTACAAGATTAAAAGGGGGAGGGGGTAGTGAATTTCCTCGACATTTTGGACGTCCTAGATCACTTTCAATCTGCAATAATTTGAGGTTACTTATTTTTAATATTTTAGGCGTATATTCAGACTTACAAGTTTGTTTTGTCTGCGTATCTCCCTAAAGCTACTTGGAAGTATCATTTCCAGACTCAAGCAAGTTATACTCTCATATCTGAAGATGTGTGCCTTTTACTTGTTCAAGAATTGAATGAGCTTGATTGATAGTAATTTATCTATGTGTTTCTGATTGATCCGGTAAACATTTTGTTTCCCATGTAAATGAGAAATAATGTTTACCTTCATCATGATTCATGGCAATTTGTTTAGTGACTATCAGAATTTCCAAATATTTGCCGACTTTCTTCTTCAGGAGAGGAAGGTGACGAGAGAATAAATAAAATTTTTGATTAGTCGAAGGAAAAGTCGTGTACTACTAACGCGATCGCGTGTGTGTTTTTCTTTAAACGCTTCACACCCTGATGTCATCAATTAAGCCCAGCAGTCAGTGGCGATAAGAAAAGAACCTTAGCACCCAGTATCGACGCTTGTGATAAACGCGATTTTTTCTGCCTTCAATTTGCTCACTTTTTTTACATAGCGTTTTGTTTAAAATTCCCGAAAAAAAAAAAGTTCCGACAACTTATTTTTTCCGACATTTAATTTCCCGACCCTACAACATCGGACAAGTTAAAAGGATTCGCATTTATTATTAATGTCTATTCTTGACGCAGCGCCCCATACTTAATTCTAGGAAGCAAACCTCCGTGTTCCCTTGCTCCTTCTTTAATTCACTGATTAAACTGAAAAGGTCAGGGTGCACTTTACCATCAACCACGTACAAAAGCAATTGTGCCAACCCTCATACTCACATTGTTGGTGCGGTGAGAGTTTCGAAGAACCGCGTTTTGTACTGGTTCCAAACTTTTGGCACATATCGTGGTCGCACAGCGTGACGGCTAGGCTGCCTTTAGCCGATACGCCGCGTGTATGTATACCTATTGAAATATCCGAAAAGTTCTGCCATTTAATCGGGATTGTTGTCGCGTAATTCCAGAAACAAGCGTGCATTTGCCGGTCCTCAATTTTTGACAGTCCCAGTGGCCAGTATACACGGTTACCTTTCCGTCGTAACCTGACGAACATTGAACCGTTTACTGCCAATTATGTTCCAACCAGCTTTGCCATTTCAATGTGTGACGTGAAAGTGACTAGTGCAATTGCCGCGCGTACCTTCTTCAATGAAATTGCTACGAAACTTTTTAGTGAGGAATGAAAGTAATTATGTTGAAGTTTTTCTTTGTTCTCATATCCTCGCTACACGTTTTTGTCAGACAAGAAAACTGTCGGGAAAAATAGGAATTGGGTACAAAATTTTGGCGAAGTCAATGTCGGGGAAAAAAATGTCGGGATTTTTTTTTTTTTTTCGGGATTTTTCAACAGATTCACATGCTTTCTTAGTAACCAAGTTCCTTGCAAGCTATAACAATAGCAAATTTTAAAGTTGCCATTTTTTTTTTAAAGCCATGAAGAACTGCGCTCTGCACTGTATACAGCATACTGTGTATTACTCTGCAACACCATTTACTTAAATGCTTTATCCAAGGAAAACGTCTAAAACCCATTCTCATATTCATAAGTACCTTGTTCTTATTGATTCAATGTCATATATTTGAGTAAGTAAGAACATAATGTACAGTAGGTATATTTTTCTGTGTTTTTCTTCAGATTGCAAAATATTCAATTAGATGATACGTTGATACCTTCAGTCACTGCAACAAACATCAGCAAACAATATACCAATGCTCGTCTGCAAATTATAATTATCTGTCCACTGTTCTTGAAGAAATTGAAAGCGGCAAACTGCACAAAAGATAGTGATCTTGCAAAAATGTTACAACCTGATAAAACGGTTGCAATGATGCTTGGCGTTCAAGACTCTGTAGAAAATCAGCTGAAAAGTGGTTGGTACCTACATCTAAATATTGGATCTAATACTGTACTCATATACTTATGCATAACAAAGTGTTTGTAAAAGCTATTATCTGTTCACCATCACCATCCTCCTTACAAGACCATAAATGTAACGGCCATTTTTGTATTGTGAATGGATTAGCGCTACATATAGGAAGGGACAGAAAAATTTTACCAGTTAAATGGTATTTTGCACTAAATATGTTCTGACGCAAAATCGCAAAACGTCAGATGTGTACTTCAAACGTACAAAATTTGCATCTTAACCTTAACTTTAATTTGCGCCCGTACCCAACTTTCTACGACTTTTCTGAGTCGAGTTATGGACTAAAATGTGCTAGAAATTGACCAATATTTGACAAAATTTTCCCATTTGACAAATTGCGGCAGTATTTCGGCAGTGCCGAGATTTGCTCCCGTCGGCACAGATTCGGCAGCAGTCCGGCAAAAAAACAGCAGCGTCTCGGCAGTAACGTTGCCGTAGTGCTGAACCAACGAGGCTAATGGCGCCTCTGACCGTTCGGCAACTTGTTCTTCGAGAACATAAGGCATAAAATACTCGTAGTATTATAAGTACCTACATATTGACCTTCAAACCCGACCACAGCTGATTTTTCGGGCGTAACCAAATTGAGTCCCGGGAGCGGGGAGTACCTTTTTTTGATAGCCGAATCGAGTCCCAAAGTGTCGGAGGTACTAAGTCTGAGAAGTTTGGTGAATTCATTCATTTCCCTTCGTCCTCTGCTGTAGGCTTAGACACTCTTCTTGAGGTCCAATGCGACATCTACGCCAAAATCCTTGACATTCGCAATTTGAAGAAACGTATAAGCTCGCCCGGTAAACATTCATCTTGTCTGAAGCACCTGTTGAAGCCCTGATCAGGGCTTCAAAAGGGTTTTAACTGGGCCTCTTAGTGCTTCAAGCGAGCTTCAAGAGGGCTTCTACTGGGCTTCTCAGTGCTTCAAGCGGGCTTCAAGCGGGCTTCGAAAGGAAAAAACAGGGGTAGTAATTCCCAAGTGCTTCAGAGTGCTTCAGAGTCCTTCAGATTGTTTACCGGGTCAGTAAAAAAAGAGGCTGAGGTCGCAAAACTCATGACGCGGCGTGATCTTGGCGAATTGTCGAGAATTGAATTTGTTAAGCGCGTATCCTTCAAATTTCTGCTTCTGCCTATTAAAAGATGATTACACCCGATTACTTTCCACGCCCAGTACCTCCCATGGGTACTAATGTGCTCAAAACATAGCCACGTGCCAACTCATTTTTAAACCGCACCGATGCATGCATCGACAGTCCTGAGTCTGTTGAAGCGAGAAGGAAAATGAAAATCATTTGTGAACTCGAGACTCAATTTGGTCGTACACCCCCGCTACCTCGGGACTCAATTCGGTTGTGTACCGCCGATACATGAAGACATCCCCTTTTTCAATCCCCGACAACTCGAGACTCGATTCGTATACTATTCTACCACCCCTCCCGACAACTCGGGACTCAATTCGGCTAAAAACGATGATTTGGAACTCAATTCGGCATCGCCCGATTTTTCAAACAATTTTTTTACATTTTTTTCATCGGGAAAATTTTCTAATTCATTTTCCAAACATTTCAAAGTATTTTTTTACTTTAAAAATTATTTTTCACTCTTTAAATTATTTATTGGTATACCTGGCTAGGCTACCTAAAATAAATTTACGAGGTATATTGACAGAATGATGTTTTGAATTACAGTATTTCCCGGTTATGATCAATGGCGTAAAATGAGTGTTAAAGATCAGGATACAAGGTTTGTGGGCGATTTCTTGGGTGTCTGTATGGATATTTTAAGCAGAACTTGGCAACTTCAAGAAAAGGTCTGTCCTGAGAAGGAATTGGTCAAATTTTCACTTTTCCCTAAAAAAGTGCAAGTAGTAAGTATTCGTAGGTACGCATTACATTCGGTGAATGAATAAGTCTTAGGTAATTGAATAGGTACCTACAAAGATTGTTGAATTCGAGAACCATTATTTTTGGGACCTATGTACACGAACTTTCAAAATGCTCCGTCTGAAATGCGTAAGACTCAGAAATTTGCTGTGTACACTTACACAATACTAGCCACCGATAGTGCAGCCAATAGTCAAACCTAAGAAATTCGTTCGTCTGAGAAGTCGGACTGCGACCTATACGAGTACATAGCCTATAGCGCTCGCTAAATTGTTGGTTGAATTTCAGTTGTCGAATGTGTGACTTGAAGCGTATGCCCAATGGGAACTCGTTTGAAATAAATGTTTTGGTACCGTATCCATATTTCTATCGTATTTTCGACCTCTTGTCTTATTTAAGTTAGGTATTATAACTTCCGAGTTGCATATGATAGGAAGGGAACTTGAAAACATTTTGATATTCGGTTCTTAGTATTAAAATCAAATTTTCCCCCGTAGAACGGATTTCCTGCACTGAAGCCGTCGTTATTATTATCTGTATAATATTCCATTCAATCTCTATAACCACGGTGAATCTCACCACAGAGCTCTATTATTATCCCTTCGTCCAACGGATACCTATATCGTCTTTTTAAAGCGCCTATACTTGTACCTTATTGTCAAGAATTTTCGTTTTTAAATAGTTTCATCGATTTTCCTGGTCGTCTAGGAGTAGTCTATCTTTATGATTATCAAGAATCAAGGTACCTAAGTCGATGTTTATCGGGTATCAGAAAATATCGAACTTATATATTTCGATTTTTTTTATAAGTTACTTTTATTAATAGGTACCTACTTTCAGCTCTTAAAAAAATCATTTCAGTAAAGAAAGGAATTTGAAAACAAGCACCTTGGGCAAGGTGTTTGGAGGGTCGGCTATTGGAGAAGGAAAAAATCGGGTGAAATCTATAAGATTATGGGTGATAAATTTCACTAGGTACCTGCCTTGGATAATGAAGTACAGCTGATTTTCTATTGAAAAAATGCCTGAAATAAAGGTAAAATAATCACATTATATTTGCTGAACGATTACGCGCACTCTAAAAATACTGTGTAAAATAATTGAAGGATTTTCTTGCTGGATTGGATTGTAAAATAGAATAGAAGTATGCGTAGTAGTAATGGGGGTCTTGGGTTCAAGACCCTTCATTATTACTAAATTATACCGTCGACTGTCGAGCATAAAAAATTGTTCGTTTTTTTGTTAATGAATCTTTGAATCTTCGTTTGCATGTTCATAGGGTCAGCGTAAACTATTGATACTATTTACAGAGCCATTGACGGCTGAAGACATATTAATAATAAATGCATGGAGTGGTAGTCAACGTATTGAGATTACTGACGCTAAGCTAAGAAATCCGTACGCTATACAGTTTACGATGCCAGGTATGTTTGTACAAGAATTCCAAAAAATCTATTCCTTTCCCATTTTTCAGGTACTTAACTACCTTCTGCGCACTATATTTTCGACAATTCACAAGCAACGTGAACGTTTTCGAGTCCACAAAAATGACTGTCGAGTCCATAACGTTCCCGTTACTTGTGAACAGTGAATAAAATAATTGAGACTTGAAATTTTTTTTTTTTTTTTCAATGCGTTCCATGTACCTATATTGTAAGTAGTTTATGATACAGTTCACTAGATTAATTAGCTCGACAATAATGAGTATCATTATAAGGTAATACATAGACTTGAATAAAAATAAAAGTAACCAGCAAAGAAACACCTCCCTATACTCTGTAGGTGATTTAGAAATCTGCAAGCGCAGATGTGCACCACCCTTCTTCCGCCAAATAGAGGAGCAATACCTACCAAAAGCGAACGAGCAGAGCGAGTGAGCTCTGAGAGCTAAATGGGTTAATATATGGTATACTAAACTCACACCAGACTACGACAAAAGAGAGTACACTAGACTTACTGTAGACTGGGGTGGTGCAAACGAGTGTAGCGAGTGAGCTTTGGCAGCCAAGTAGCCTAACATATAGGTAGTACTTGAAATTCACATTAAACTAAAGCGAGAGAGCCTGGGAATGTTATTATCACATACAGTATGCTAGTAGCTTAA
The DNA here is from genome assembly GCA_035079395.1 of Aspidiotus destructor. Taxonomy (NCBI): domain Eukaryota; kingdom Metazoa; phylum Arthropoda; class Insecta; order Hemiptera; family Diaspididae; genus Aspidiotus; species Aspidiotus destructor. The sequence continues at coordinate 59,359,293 of JAVHKZ010000002.1, read as the reverse complement.
CATAGAGTGTACTAGATTTACACTAGACTAAAGAAGAGTGTCCCGGCCGTCCTTTTTTGAGATGACCATGTGATAGTTCTAACTGGTTTCAGTTCGCAACGTACAGACAAGCTAAAAATTTATTAGAAAAGTTTTCACAGAGATGGAAGACACGATTTGGCTCATGATAAAAACGATAATGATAATACCTAGGTAACGGCACACAGCCAACGAACGGTCTTACCCTACACACAGAAAAAGCATGCACCCAGCCACTATTATAGAGGAGAGGAAAGAAAATTGCGACGGCGCGTCAACAATCCCCAACAATTGTAAAAAGAGAAGAGGGACAAGCACAAAAATAAATGGAGGACGATTTTGTGAAAATTCTTTTGTGGAAATATCTTCATTATTTTAGAAAGTGGTTCAGGGCTACAACAGGCGAAAATGGTGCAGGCTTAGGGGGGTTAGTTACCAGAATAAGAGTCTATACTCTGTAGGAGGTTATAAAAAAAACACATCGGTATCAATGCTTGATTCTTCTGTTCAAAGTTTGCTGTTTCCAAGTAACAATGTTGATCAGTGTGAACATCAAAAAGAACGGAAAATCATTGGGCCATCGGATGGTGAAATGCGAAAGTAAAATGCGCGAGCTGGAACAACTTTTGACGTCGCTTAATAACCCCGTGCAAGTTTTATGCCAGGTGAAAAATTTTCATTATGTACTTCATTTTTTCCAAAGAATGATAGATCTTTGCGATAATTAACGTAGTTCAGGCAGACTGGGGTAATAATTGGACCAAGATTTTCGGGGGGCAAATCCTGGACACCCAAATATCTCAGCTTCAAACTGACTCCAGCTGCTGGCAACAATGTCAGAATGAAGAAAATTACCCAAAGAAGACCCTACATGTGATCATAATTATAAAAGATGATATACTGTTACCAAAAAACAAAAATTGAAAATTTAATTTCACGCGCGATCATTTGATGGAAAAAATTCTCAAATTTCAATCTGCTATAATTCAAGATCTACTCAAGTTGAAACAAAAACAAAAACAGATTTGAAAGGAGCGTACTCTTGACTTCGAGAGTCATCAAAATGAAAAGTGTAGCATTTTGATATGACCTCAACTGTGAGGTTTCAGAACGAAGGGGTAAAAACTGACCGTACAAATTCACAGCAAAAGTTTGAAGTAGGTACCCGAAAAAAACAGAACATGGGGTGAAGACTGTTCACGTCAATAACACACCTATATATTTGAGTTCTAGATGTTGTAACTTATGTCTCTGCTGAATTTTGGGTTGCTGATTCCGAATATGAAGGCAGAATTGATATACAACCATTATTGTTAGCTGGTAAAATGTATGGGCAAGTTTTACCCCACAGTGTCCATCTGTCCAACAAATACCCCTCATTCCTGGAGGCAATTTCTGGACACATTTCTTTTTGAATTGTTGTTAATGTAAAGCCCCTTCTTTTGTTTTCACATAATAGGAAATTATGGGCCAAAAAGTACTCTATAGAATGGTCCAAACACATCCTTGCTAGCATAAATTTTTCTTGGAGAAATCGTAAAATAGTATATTACTATACATGTGGGTAAAGTGAGCGTTTACCCAACGAGGCAAAAATTGCGATCCGAGCCGGAGGCGAGTAGAGCAATTTGCCGAGTTGGTGAACGTTCACGATACCCACATGTATTGTAAGATATTTTTTTCTATAAATGATGTTAAAAGTAACAAACATGCAAAAGTTATTGGCTGATTCATTTTTCTTTCACACTTCTAATTTTTCTTTCACGCTAATCCTCGAACGTGATTGGCTAATTCGTTTTTCTTTCACACTTCTATTTTTTCTTTCACGCTAATCTCGGTGTGGGTAAAACTAGTACTTTGACCGCACCTATAGATGCAGTCAAAACGCTGTTTTAACATCATGTATTGAAAAAAAGTTCTTTTTGTCCAGTTTTTGCCCCGGTACACTAATCATAAATTCAAGTCCATTACTCAGTGCGAAAGAGAAAAGTGACGTCATAAACTAAAGTAGATGTTTCTGCCATTATTTTAGTACTTTGCTTCCGGAAAATCTAAATGAGGATTTTGACGTCTACTCATTTTCCTCGCAAATCAGACTATACAGTAGCCTATATTTCATATTCTTATCCTTTCTCTTGAATTAGAGTTTTGGTTTGAGTTCGAATAATAAGGACCACGTAGATTTACTACTTTTGCAGAATTTCCGAAAGAATATCCCAGCTCATTTCAACCTACTTACTTCTACCATGCCGCTGTCGAAGGATCATTCATCGTGTGAGTATTAATACGCAATATATAAGTATTATTTTTATTTACCAATTACGTACCTACGTAGTAACCGATCGGCAGCGTAAGTTGTACCTAGGTAAGAACGTCACTTTTATAAAATGAGATTTCCCTTTCTTTAGAAGGCACGCGGTTGTCAATGGTTTACCGTAATTTTTCTGTACCAATCAATAGAAAATTAATGTACAACGATACCTACAAGGAGAAAAAAGTCGTGTAATAGATGTCATCTGGAAAGAAATTCCAAGGGCTTAAACTTCTTCCTCCTTCATTAGCAATCGAAAAGAAATTTTTCCTAAGAAACTGCTGAATTTACGTATCTATACCTAGCTAAGACCACCGTGCATGACAATTACTTAGTTTTTCGCGTGTAATTTTTTTATTACCTTTTTCCGTATACCGTTGTTTCTGCTGTTAATATAAGTTTTTTTAATTTTGTAGTTTCCTTTGTCATCGTATCGTATTATGTGGCTCTGAATTTCGACTAGGTATGACTTAAGCTTCGTTAGAATTGATCATATGAACGACAGCAGAAGTCAGCGTAACAATATACCTAAATATAAGTAGCCTATTCTAATGAGAAAAGTTCAGAGCGATGAAAAAGATGATTGTTACAGGCGTAAAATATTAACTGTAATGGATAAATTGGACTATAACGATTAGAAATACAAACAATGTTCAGTATTGAGTAAAGGTTGCAAGAGAAATATTTCATTGATCAAAATGATGCATTTTAATCGTTCATTTGAAGAAAAAAAAATAATAATAACACCAGCATGTGTGCACGTTTTGATGTTGCGGGGGACTAACCCCTCTCGCTCTTCAGACCCAGAGGCACAATTTTGACCTCCTGTTGTTATAGTATTCACTGATAAGTTTCAGTCGTATTTATGCCTGATTGCCAATATTTCTGTAGAAAATGGGCAAATACACGTGGAATTGCTGCCTTCAAGAGTTGCGGTATATCGACGGCCTATTAAGAAACTGTCGTAAGTCCACTTTTGGTCGAAAATGAGATATTAGTGCTACCTAGTGGTAGAAATGGTCCACTATCGATTAAAAAAGGTCTCACAGCCAGCAGAATACCTATTAATTCTTACCAAAATACTGATTTTCTTTTGGGAACGTACTTAACTCCAAACTAGGAATTTCCCAATCCGAAATTATCGTAATTCCGTTTTTATAATACATGCAGCGAAAGTGCCGCGTATCGTGTTTGTTTTTTGAAGCGAAACTCGCCGTTATCAGAACCGTGGCGAAAATGTTTTTCCCGTGGCGAAAGTGTTTTACCTGTAGCGAAAATCGCGTCAGTGGTGCCATTTAAACAATAATTGGACATTAAAACTATAACAAATTCTACTTTTGAGAGTCTAATTTTGCTTCATGTATTATAAAAAGTACTTACTGTTTGTAATTCGTGTCGAAAAACAATATTGTAACTCGCTCACTATCCGCACTCGCTTCGCTCGAGCGGCTACTCTTCGCTCGTTCCAATATTGCTTGTTTTCGCCACTCGATACAAAATGTACTATTTGAAGCTTGGCAGGATGTGTTTTAGATGTCTCCTTTGAAGTGGACTATGAAGGTTCTTGTTACACACTCTTTCCTGTAATGTAGATAGAACGTGAATTGTCTGTTTATAGTAACCTTTACGAGTTTGCTTTTATCCAGATTTTCGAATTAAGCATGGCCACTCAATATGATGCAGTCCACAATGCTCATGAAATTGATGATAGACAATAGAACTGCACCGCGTCTTGTGGTTCCTCCTCCTCCTCCTCCTCCTCCTCGCTACCTCTTTCGAGTTCATTGCGCAGAAACTAAAGAAAAGGGAAGTAGCGTATGTGCTCAGAATATGAGGTCGATCAGAAATGGAAAATAACAATATTTCGATTTGAAAACGTTGTTTGAACATTTTTTTCGTCTCTCATCGTCAATTAAAACGAATTTGTTTGGTCAATTTTTGCTATGCACAAGTATTAAGCGGAGGTTTTTTTTATTTTTTGGTTTTTTTATTTTTTTCTTCTCAGGTAACGAAGAGTATCCTACCCTTTTACATTTCTGCGCCAAATACGGACTGGAAAGATTGACGTGGCAGTTGGTGGAGTGTCCGGGTGGCCACGAGGCATGTCAGATTCAAAACTGTTTCAATTTAACTCCCGCTGATATGGCTGAAAAAGCCAATCATTCAAAACTCGCAAATGCCCTAAGAGGGTACATGGTAGGTGACCTATTTTTGTGTTTTTGTACAACTCTAATGAGTTTGGAAAAAAAAAAAAAAAGTTTAAAAAAATTATCAAACCTAAGATTTTCTTTTTTCTTTCTCTCTTCCCTTTTCTCAAGCAAATGACTGAACTCTCTAGTGTGTACAACTATCTGAAAGGATTATCGAAAAAGGAAGGAAGTGAGTATTTGAAAATTTGATTTTATTAAGTATTAGGTTCATTCGGACACATTATGTGTTACTCTTGAATAAGTGTATGAATTTAGGAGCACATCAAAAAAGGAGCTGTGCACTCCGAATAATCACATAATCAATCGCATTATTATTTTAATTAGTTTTGACGTACCTACGAGTAATGAAATTCGAAGTAAATTCTAAAATTATGAAGCACTATAAAAATTGCTTTTAAACACGCATTAAAATACCGGTAATATGAACGTACTTTTAAAGGACGAACAGTTATATAAAATAGAAATTATGTAGAGTAAATGCGCAGTTGAAAAGAAAAAAAGAGAAAAAAAAAAAACATTATAACGTTTCGAGACATGAGTAGAAAAATCTACCCCCTTTATAATAATGGACTACTCGTTTGTCTACTCTACTGTGATGCCGAATCTTGAATAGGCTACACGGGCCTTCGCAGGCCGCAGAACTAAAGTGTATGGATTCTTGTACAAAATATACACGGATTCTTCTCGCGTATTTTAGAGAGAAGAGAGATGGATAGGACACATTTTCAAAAAAGAATGGGTCAAAATGTAGGTCTACTTTTTTTTGATGGGGGGGGGGGGGGGGAGAGTTACAGGATTTAACTTACGTATCAAAAGTAACTCGTGTTTGTTTCACATTCAAGACCTGGGTGCTTCTCGCGGGTACAAAGAAATCACATTTCGTAAATTTGAGTCATCAAATTTATATTTCTGTCTGCTTTCCTCAAAACTTCAAAATGAAATTTTCAAACTCTAATTTTGGAAATCTTGGTAAAGTGGTGAATTTTACTAACTTTTCTTGTTGAGAAAAAAAGAAGTATTACACCTGTCCATTCAAATTTCTTTTCATAATACATATGTTTTTATAAACATTCATTTATTTATTTATAGGTTCTATTTAGGTACTTACATAATTTTTTTGTCCGCGGAATCCCGCCAAAACTAACGGATTAATTTTTTTGAAACTTGGCCAGATCATAGTATTATATTTGAAGATGTACACCTGCAATTTTTTTGAGGGTTCTTGAGAATCAGATAAGCTGCAGTTCTAGATCAGTGACAATATACAGGGTGAGGCAAAATTATATTACCAGTTAAACGGGAGTTTGCGCTAATTCTGGCGTAGCGCGAAAACGCAAAATGTGAGACGTATACTTAGTTCAAAGGTACGAAATTTGTATCTCAGTTTTATCTTTAATTTGAGCCAGATCCAAAGTTTCAACGACTTTTCTGAGCCGAGCCGAGTTATGGACTAAAATGTGCCAAAAATTGAATAATTTTCCAAAATTCTCTAAAATTAAAAATTGTTCAAACTTGCACATTTTATCTGATTTGAGAGTAAAATTTAACGCTGATTCCGAAAAAAATACTATCAAGCTTGCTTGAAAGCTGAGGATTTTTGAACGTCTTATTTTAAAAATCTTGACATATGTACTAGTCAATTTTTGGCACATTTTGGTTCATAACTTGGCTCGGAAAAGTCGTAGAAACTTCGGATATGACTCAAATTAGAGATAAAATTGAGATACGAATTTCGTATATTTAAACTATACTTCTGACATTTCGCGTTTTCGCACTACGACAGATTTAACGCATACTCCCATTTGACTGGTAACTTCATTTTGCCGCCTCACTTGGTATAGATACTAATTTTTTTTTTTTAAATTTCACCTTCTTATGAATAGCTGCTTACGTGATAGACCATTGCTTACCCCTCCCCCCTTGTTGGAAAATATCTCTTACTAATTTATATTTTTACCCACGATCGGATTTATCATATCTTCGTCGTATTATTTTTATTTTGTAATTTGATTTTATTGTAATACCTGCGTAACGCGAATGTTTATAATTCACAAATGAAATACTTATAGTTTTCATACAAATCCGTACAACGACATTTATCTTACCGAAACACACCTCCCCCCTCCCCCCCCCCCAAAAAAAAAAAAAAAAAAAAAAAAAGTATTGTGAGCAAAAAGTCGTGTAGCTACTATAGTTACCCACGCAACTGCGTGAGTGTTTTTTTTGGTACATTTTGATCTATAATACTCGACTTGAATAAAACGACGCAGACACTTTGTTTTTCGGGCAAAAATTAAAGATAAAATTGTGATGTACAAAATTCGTAAATTTGAAAAATACATCCAATGTTTTAGCGCAAATTCCCTTTCAACATGTAATATCATTTCGCCCCACCCGATATAGCCTATTTTTGTGATATTTTAGAAAACGTGTTGTTGTTGTTGTTGGATGTTGTAATTTGCACGCGCTCCAAAGATGTTCGCGTATTCGTATATAGTCTGTATTCATGTATTTCATCTTTACTGCGTGTAAAATTACAGAAGTCGCTGAAAGTAATTATATTCTACCAAAACCGCTCAGCGATACTTACCTTATTCCACCAACGGCTCGTCCACTAGATCTTTGCAGTGAAGACCGGACAAACTTCATAGTCGAAGAACTTGCTTCACCTTCGTTTCCGTGCTATTCCAATTTTCAGTCGAGTAGTTTTTCTTTCCTGAATGCAATATCTCCTACATCTTCGACAAGCAGCGCTTTTTTCTCATCAGGCTTAGATAACTATGATGTACCCATGAATGGTCAGCCATTCATGTCACGAACTCGTACTTCATCAACTGAGTACAATTTGGAACCTTATCTGGATATGAATCCAAACTCGAGCGGTGAGTTTATTTCATTTTATTCTCCATCCAAACGATTATCAAGAAGACAAAATAAGAATGATAATGAAAATAATAATGACAAAACGTAGCGTACCTATTTATTTATACCGTATTTGAATTGCGTGTACGGTAGCTGTATTCGAGCCTCGCGATCCATTCAGTAGACGTACAATCGTATTAACTATACCTACGTTTGATATTTAATCAACGATGGATATCAAGGCACATTATTGAAATTGATTTTTTTTTTTTTTTGTTTTCTTTTCTTTCAATTTTTCATACCTACATGTCTCGTTCTTTTTCTGGGTAGATAAACAATTCATCTTTGGTGGGTAATAGACTTGTAAAAATTCCTTCTTTTTTACATAGGTATTTCTAAAAACTGACGAAATTAACGAAGATTATGACATCAAACTCTCTGAAAAGGAGAGTCCGTAAGACATCATTAGTTGGAAAAAAGAAATTAGGTTAGATACCGCGGTAGCATGAATTTATTTTTGCAGTTCGTTTTCTCTGTTTTCGCCAGTAAAAGTGGGAATGAAAGGACGATTAAAAACAATACCTAACTTGACCTTTCGGAAGCTATCAAAGAAGAAAAAAATCAAAGTATGATGGGGCCTTATCCCTGTGTCATAAATAGTGTACTCCGTGAGAAGAATGAAAATTAATTATTATGATTACCTAAGTATACGTAAATTATGTTGTTAACTATACCTATGACCTCACAACTGTTGTAGGAAATGCGGATGGAACAATCCGTTTAAGCCAAATGAGTGATTGCGATACGTCCATTGGATTGCCGAGTTATCCAGTTAATGGGATTGTCTCCAATTTTTCCGAAACTAGCTCAACGGCCTCCAATTTTCCTATGTCTGGTACATATAATAAGCGAATAAAATATTTACTAGGCAGAGAGCTTTAAGGGTCAGCTTTTAATAAGTAACCGACTTAGGTACTACTTTCCAGGTGGCGCTAAACAATTTTCCAGCAAGGAAAAATTGTCACCTGATGATGAACTATTAGAAATAATCAACGATTTCAAGAATAATGTGTTCTCTATCTCCGAGGTGGAGATGTTGGTCCAAAATTGGCAAAATCGGAACGACGTACGACAGTCATTTCGGGAGAAAGAGGTTTGTATATTTACAAGAGCTTAATAAAAATTAAGAAAGTCACAATATGACGTGTGCATAGAGATACTTAAGAAGGTACCTACCAACTTGTTCCATAATATGAATAAAGCAAGCGATTTGCAGGAACAACTCACTAAAATGAGAGAAGAATACGACAGAATACAACGAAAATTGAAAGATCAAATAAAGAGGACAACTCCGTTTGAAAGAATTCGCAAGTTTTTCGGGAGAAATAAACCCAAAGGTTAGTAGGCGTACATTTATTTGATAGGCACCTGACATTTCTCGTAAATTTAAGAAATAACTTATGAAAGAGTTACCTAGTTATACGCATAATTAACCATAATAGATCAGACGAACAAATTACTCATCACTGACATTTTCTAAGAAGTGTGTGTGTGTGTGTGTGTGTGTGTGTGTGTGTGTGTGTGTGTATTCACTGGGTGAAAAAATACATCTTTTACAGATAGGTAGGGTTCTTGTGCAGACGATAAATAGGAAAAAATTTTCAAGGTACAGTACACGGCACATTAGAGCTACCGTTGAAAACTCTGAAACATCTACAACTTTAGCAATTACACCACCCTGGAGTCTGATTCAAGTTGTGGCGGTAGGAGCTGTAGTCGCCTAAAATCGGCTCACGTCCTTATACAATTGCCTTTTCGTCATCATTTTTTGGCAGATTTGTTTTTCCTCCGTGAACATCTCTTATTTTTGTATCACGTAAAACCAAACGCAAATTCTGATTACTATAGTTCATGTTTTCAAATGTTTGCTTGAATTTTACATACCTACTCGTTGTTTTTGTGCAGCATCCGTTGTTGTTCTATTACTAAATCTTGATCCATAACCTCACAGTCAGTAGTAGTGACATCTTTGCAATCCTTCCTCCTCTTCATTGCCAACAAAATAATATCCGTAAATACAATGCCTGTGGTTTCTGATTTTGGGGAGGCTATAAAGCGTCTATTTGATGGTAAACTTTGCCGAAAATCTGAGAAGTTATGAAATCCCACTGTGCAACTCAACGTTTTCCCTGTGAAAAATGCTCAGCCGGTTTTCAAAATTCCACCTCTTTCTTAGCAATGCGTGAACGTTGATATAAAGCTTTATTTTCGCATCAGTAAACATATTGTACAGGTAACAGGTAAAAGGAAGAAATAGCAGCCAATATTATACGCTCAACTTTAAAGCTTTATTAAAACTTTCCCAACGATGATTTTCTAAATTTTATTCAAAAAGGTTGATTTCGGAGGTTATACTTACAATGCTATAGGTACCTATACAAAAATTTCAACGAAATTGATACATTAGAGGAGGAGATTACTTCGACGAAAGTTTCACAGATGTACCTACTTTATAATGTAGGATAGGATATTATTTCTCGGCAAAATCTTATTGAGCTCCTCCTTCTTTTGTAGTGAACGGTGTATAACACGTTTATTGAGGTACTGAAAGTTAGCGGATTGATACAATATTCTAGATACAGGTACATGACAATGCAATGTTCGACGAGATAACAAAGATAAGCACACACACACACCTCACACATACGTTTACCGCTACAAATTCCTCCCCCTCTAAGGGTTTGGATCATATGTACAAATTCAATTTAACAACAAAAACAAACAAAACAAAAATAATTTACAAAGTATTATCGATGACTAAATAAATTTTTGACTACATGGGATATCGTATGGGTGGACGACTTGTACGTCCGCTTGAAGTAACCACAGTTTTTTCGGCGTTATTGGATACTGCTAGTAGAGGTTTAGGTTGATGATTAACTGTTTTTTGCGGATAAATGGTTAAGGAAATTTTCTTTTCATTTTTATTTTCCTTTTCTGACGTTACTTCGTTTCTTGGATCAAATGTTGACGGGCGTTTCAGTATTGAGGCGTATGTTTTCTTTTCCTCCACCAGTGGTTTCAACATATACGCTGGCTTCAAACGATCAATTGAGACATTATCTTCCTTTTCATTCAAACTTAGAGTGTAGAACTTTTTAGATCGTTTGATGACCTTGTATGGGCCCTCGTATGGGGCTTCTAGTGGTAGTCGTACCCGGTCAACTCGCACAAAGACTTTTTTTGCTGTCTCCAAGTCCTTGGGGATATATACAACTGAAGAGTTCTTATTTCTGAAGGACGACGGTTTTAGTTTGCGTATGCGGTCGCGTAATTGTGACACATAAATACTTTCATTTTCCATTGGAGTACCAGTTCTATAAAATTCACCTGGAAGTCGTACACATCGTCCATAAGTCAACTCTGCTGGGGATATTTCTGTTTCCTCGTTGACGGCCGTTCGTAACCCAAGGAGGATGTATGGTAGGTCCTTCAACCACTCATTACCACGACATCTCAAGCCCTGTTTCAGTGAACGCTGCATGCGTTCCACAATTCCATTCGCTTTTGGGTTATAAGCTGTTGTTCGGACAGTGTCAACACCTAACAGCGCGCAAATTTCATTGAAAAGTTGCGACCGGTATTGAGGCCCTCGGTCTGATTTAAGTTGAGTTGGTACACCGTGTCGACTAACCCACGCGTCAATGAATGCTTCAGCGACAACAGTTGCCTCTATACTTTTCAGTGGGACAGTTTCCACCCACCGCGTTGTTCGATCAATAAAAGAAATTGCGTATTTATATCCGTCAACTTCTGGTAAGTGTATAATATCGGTGTGCACAACTTCAAAACGATCAACTTGGGGATATTGTTGCATTTCCGATTTGGTATGGCGCGATATTTTTGATCGCTGGCAACTATCACAACTCCTGACCCATTCGCGTATTTCTGCTTCCATTCTTGGCCAGTAGTAGGTACGTTTTATAGTCCGCACTGATGCTCGTCCGCCTGGATGCGCAATCCCATGTAGTTGATTGTAGATACGTCGACGTAGGGTTTGCGGAACAAAAATTAAATTCTTCCCCTGCCATTGATAGCAGAGCACCGTTGCTTTCTCAGTATTGAAGCAGACTTCGCGCAGTTTCTGACTTTTTTTCCATTCTAGCACCTCAACGTCATTTTTTTGCTCTTCTGCAATTATTTGTAGTGAAATCATCTCAAGCGCGGCAACTTCTGGTCGGCTTGTGGCGTCTGCAATTATGTTGTCAACACCCTTGATGTGCTGGATTTTGGTGGTGAACTGCGATATAAATTCTATTTGACGTGAGCGACGTTCGAGCGAAATTCGTTTCTTTGCGTTGAAAACTGTTAGCAAAGGTTTGTGGTCGGTTACTAAAGTTACATCGTATCCTTGGATAAGGTATTCAAAATTTTTGACACACGTATATAACGCATATAATTCTTTATCATATGTCGCCCAATTGAGTTGCGCGTCTTTCAATTTTTCTGAGTAAAAAGCAATTGGCTGAGGTTTGCCGTCTATGATTTGCTCTAAGACCCCACCAACCGCAATTCCGCTTGCGTCGCATGTAAGTTGTAGGGGTAGGTCTGGACGCACAAAATGAAGTAAGGTGTATCTAATAAATGCGCTTCTTACTGCCTCAAAATCGTCTTTCAAACGCTCAGTCCATACTATGGCCGTGTAGTCTTTCTTTCCTCGGTGACCTTTTAGTGTGTCGTATAAGGGCGCAAGCAGCTGCGCTGAGTTACGAACGAATCGGCGATAAAACGAAAATACGCCGAGAACTTTTCGCATAGCCGTTACCGTTTTTGGTCTTTTAATATTACGAATATATTCAACGCGCTCTTGTGTAGGTTTGAGGCCTCTGTGCGATATTTGAAATCCGAGAAACTTAACTTCTGTCTGTAAAAATTGCGATTTTTCAGTGTTGATTGTGAGACCATATTCCTGTAATTTAGCAAATAGAACGCGCAAGCACTCAAGGTGCTCTTCTTCTGTTTTAGTGAATACTAAAATGTCATCAAAATATACAAAAATGAAGGGTAGATCGCGCAGAACAGAAGTGATAAATCGCATCCAAGTACTAGGTGCATTTTTTAGGCCGAATGGCATGCGCAAATATTCGTATAAGCCTGTTTGCGTGATGACTGCCGTTTTATGAACGTGTGCGGCGTGAATAACAATATTATGATATGCTTTAACTAGGTCTATACAACTAAAATAATGCATACCTTCAAGGCGATTCGTATAATCGGTGATATGTGGGATGGGGTATCGATCTGGTACCGTTTGAGCATTGAGTCTGCGAAAATTCCCACAGTATCGTTTTTTTCCTTTCTTGCTGACGATAACGAGTGGCGAAGCCCATTCTGATTTGGATGTGCGCAGGATACCAACCCGTTCCATTTCACGATATTCTCTATCGACTTCTTGTTGGTCGCGATATGGGAGCCGGTACGGTCGCTGATAGACGGGGCGGCCGGTTGTCTCGATGAAATGTTCGGTGTCGTGTGGTTTCTCTCTGTATCGCGGTGGCTGTAGTAGTTCTGGAGTCTCGTTCAAAATTTTTGTAACGCGCTCGTCAACGTTTGGAATCGCTGTAATGAGATGGACGGATGGGGTAGATGTATACTGCGTGAATCCGTTCGCCGAGAACAGTGTTTGGCCGTCAATGAGTCGTTTGCGCGTGAGATCCGGTAACAAATGATGCGCTTTAAGAAAATCAGCGCCGATAATGGGAGTTGAGATGTCGGCTACCACAAATGTCCAGTTGTATATTTTTCCGAGTACGAGATCGATTGCGAGCGTCGTAAGTCCATAAATTTTTATCGGCTGTCCGTTGACCGACTGAACAGAATAATTGGCACAACTTTCGATCTGTTTTGCCCATTTACGTGGGATCACGGTGATGTCTGATCCTGAGTCGATAAGAAAACAAATACGTAAAAGCTTGTCTCTAATGAATAGTCGCGGCGATTTATTCGCGCGGTCCCCGTTGGCCGCGTCAATGGAACCACATTCTAGTTTTCCGTTGTATTTTTGGCGTGTTTGCAAGTAGGTCTGCATTTTGTGGCGCTGGTCCCGAACGTATAATGATACCAGCATTCGCCGTCATATAACTCTACGCGACGAATCGGGGGTCGTGATGAACTACGCTGACGATAATGTGGTGTGGGTGAGCGTGAGGGCTGCCGTGATGCCCCACGAGAGCGATATTCTGGAGAATGATTGCGATAACGAGAACGAGACCCTCGCTCTTTTGATGGAGAACGGTCGCGTGTGCGCTCAGCCCGAAGAGCGGCGATCTCTTTCAATAAAGAATTTAGCGCGTCAATAATTAATGTATCCCGCGAATTTTCAATGGCACTAACCTGAAGTTTTGGCGTCTGCTTTTGACGTAGTAATCCGTAGACGTTTTCGGCTTGCTCAGCTAAGTCGTCAAGTGTCATCGCGGAACAGCCAGTTAAATATGGTTTGACGTCGGTCGGAATCTTGGTATAAAATAACTCCCGAAGAGCTGGATCGCCAACTGTATTACCTCCATGTCGTCGAAGAATCGCTAGAATTTCTTTCGGCGCTTTATCCTCGACATTTGATTCTGCAAACAATTTTCGGAGCCGCTTTTCATCTGAATCGCCGAACTCAATGAGAAGGATTTTTTTCGCGGCTGTATAAGGTGAAGATTCGCGCTGCGTCGCATCCGAATTATTGACGCTTTCGATGATGCTCTGTATTTTTTCGGACTGGTTTATCGATAGGCATTGGAGAAGGTAGGCGAATCGGTCTGACTCTTCCTTAACATCGTTCGCTGTAAAAATCGTCTCGACAGTAAGAAACCATAGGCTTGGGTTTTGGATTGAAAATTCCGGTAATTTAATTTTACGCGACATTTTCGATTCAGTTTTTATCACAGCACTTTTAGTCTTTAGAAAACGACGAATTACAATCGGTGGCGTCGAACATTCAAAATTGATAGTGTCGTTTTCGTTCGTATAGAACGATACTCGTCTCACTGCACTTCGCGTACGAATTGTGAATTTTTTAAAATTACACAGTCAATAAAGAAACTTCGATATCTACCTACGAATAATTGTGAATTAACGAATAAAAGACAAATTAATCTCAAAACGCTGCTGGCAAGGTCGCCAATTTGTAGTGAACGGTGTATAACACGTTTATTGAGGTACTGAAAGTTAGCGGATTGATACAATATTCTAGATACAGGTACATGCCAATGCAATGTTCGACGAGATAACAAAGATAAGCACACACACACACCTCACACATACGTTTACCGCTACACTTTCATTTCTATTTCCGAAACTGTAAGGCCCTATAGGGCTCTTCCACCGATGCATGCTGCATATCAATTCTCCTGATTCTTATCGTAATGGCAGTGAAGATAACATGGTATTGCTCTTCTGTGTAGAGTTGATTGCATACATGAAAACCGCCCCAATGTTATATTCACTGCCATTACGATAAGAATCAGGGGAAGCGATATGCAGCATGCATCGGTGGAAGAGCCCTGTAGTCTGTTCCAGATAAGATCCGTGTAATCAGAAAGAGCGTGTCACACCAAACGCGCATTGTGCGTTTGTTCTCATAGGCTATTGAAAGTATTGACGTGCGTTCATTCAAGTCGCTCGGTGTGTACAATTTCCGTTTCACCTTCCCTGTGTCGTCGAATCGTCCAATGACGTACTTAGTTTCGATTACACGGGTCTTATTTGGAACAGACTATAGGCTAAGTAGTATTTTCTCTTCTCTTAAGTACGTTAAAATTTCACATTATTATTGCTGGAATCCCATCATTCAATATTTCAGTTATTGGTTTGTAGAAAGTTTCTATCTCATTTGTCTTCTGCTTCCAGTGTTGGTGAATAAACCTGGATAAAATGAAGGAGGTTATTATTATTAATCAGGCTAATCTTTGCAACCGCGACTCAAATCCCTACAGTTAATTTTTCCATTTTTTTGTTTATTAGACAGTCCACCTCTTCTTTGCCCCATCTCCGCGATTAATAACTTATCAAAGATAGATTTCAAATGATGCGTCAAATAGGAAAATGTTACACGTGTATTTATGCGGTAGCCCATAATTGTGCAGCCAATCCTTAAAATTGTTCATTATAATTCGTCTGTCTCTTACGTGCACCGCAGGTATCACAGAATGCGAAAAGTTCGCTGGTGAAAAAACTAATTCAAATTCCGCTCTTATCGTCTCCCAATCTCGACTGGGGAAGAGTTCAAATTTACGCGGTCCACTCTTCAGTGAGTATAACGAAGCAAAATATTCGTAATCATGAGTGAACAAGAAAAATATAAGTTACCTACTTGAAATGCTTAAGTAACAAAATTCTATGGGTGAAAAAACAGTTTTGAGGCGCTGCTGCTATTAAATTATTTCATTAAGTAATTCAAACGATAGCATTCCTTAGAATTTTCTCCTTCATCTTTATAAGTAAGTAGGTATCCTTACGTAAGTCTCCTTATAAGTAATTATTTCTACCTGATATCTTATGGGTAGGTACCTACTTAATTTTTCAAGTAAGTGTCAAATTTTTTTGTGTATGTAGATGCGGGAGAATCCACTGGATCAAATGGTATCTCGTCTGTCGGTACCCAATTCAGTAATTTCCAATCATCTATAAAATTGGAAACGTGTTCAAAGGTCAGTGATATACCTAACATAAGTGTTTGAAATTCTTATATAGGTATGCGCTTCAATACTATCTTATTTTAAGGCAATGAACTTTCTCGACGTTTTGAAGATCTCAGAGTACTTCTATAGCCTAAAATAAAATAAGATTCAGGTTTCCTCATTGGATTATATGGGTCCTTTTACTCGCGTTGTCAGTTGATGTGACGTCATGTACGAGTAGATAAACTTCAGAAACTGAGTTTTATTAAGTATTCGATCTAAAAATATCCGGCTTGATTGATAGACAGGTGATTAATAATGTAGTGGGTACCTAAACCAAATCAGAGTCGTGCACTACTCATACGATTGCGCAAGTGTTTTTTCTGTAATTTTTTTTTTATTTTTTATTTATTTATTTATTTATTTTGTTTCATTCATTTTTTTTTTTTTCTTTTTTCAGAAATCAAACATTCAATTGAAGAATAACCAGCACTCTCAGCTGTCAAACACTTTTAGAGCTGATACAAGTTTGTCTGCCGCTGAATTCTCACCCAAATACGCGGCTACATTGACAACACGTCAGATCGTCAACGACGATCTTCGAAGTAATGTCGGGTCGGCACTGAATGACGTTGTGGTAGGCGAAACAGAGCAGGTAAATATTGTCTGTCCACGTAGTTGGCAGACCACTGCCAAAAAAGTCGCGACTTACCATCATTTTGAAACAAACTCACTGAGACTGAAATCAAAAAGTAAACTCGAGCAAAGTGCACAGAACAAAGTACGAAGTGCAGAAAATTTATTACCAACCGGAAACGTTGGTTTTTCTGACAACGAGAACAAACGTCCTAAATCGCATAATGAAGTGCGTTTAGGCGGTAGGAACCCGGTGTATGAATTTTGTTCCTCAGTCAACAACTCTAACGACGAGGACAACGCGGCGACGAGTAGTTTGGACTACGACAGGAAGACAAATGATTATCATCATTCGCGTAGAAGTTCTTCGTCATCATCATTAAATCTGTCGTTGCTGTCGTTGAATTCAAATAATATTGTTGGAGCCGCTACCTCTGATAAAGATGATCACGAGAACCGGAATCTTTGTACAAATGAAACGATACAATGCGATGACGAAGATGAGAGCCGCTCTTTTGAGTTGAATGTTGTCGAGAAAAATGGTGTTGAAACAGAAATTGAGGCATTACCGCCGCTGCTACAAACTGTATCCACACCTTGCCAAAGGACCGTTCTTATTGTTAGGTCTCGGCCTACTGGTTCTCAGCCTCTCTGGAGCGATATGCCCGAGTACGTTAATTTGATGAATAGCAGCAAACCTGTCATCAACAGTGAACCAATAGGATCCTCAGTGGTATTGAAAGAAAGATGTGAATACACAGCTGTTGTATCCCCTTGAATGGCGCTGGCTGCAACAGCCTGCGAGCTCATACACGTACATGATCCTCTGCTATCTGATATTAAGGAATATCAATACCTGGACTTACAAAATATGTAACCTTTCTACAATCTTGTTTCGTCGACGTGACGGTCGCAGTCAATGTTGATTTTTACAAATTTTGCAGTAATATGTTTATTCAAGTTCTATAGCCTAATGTTTTAGGCCTACACCCTAGTTTTATGTAAGATAGGCTTTTGGCAATTTGCACCACAAATAAATTCCACATTAATGTTATTATGATGAGGTATGACTTCAAACATTTTTCAACTCATTTCATCAATGTATGGAGAAAAAAAACAATACGAAAACAAATATTCCACGTAGGGCTTGAAAAATAACTGCTAAACGACAGTTAACAAAATTTTGTCCTTTTAGTTTCACTACTAACCATTTCAGAGAAAATCTTCATCAATTTTTGTACCTACCTGTACATGTATAACTGTCGATTATAACAGTTTCACTGGATTCAACATTTTGGTCAAGAAATTGTCGGCGACTCTCTCTTGACCAAAAGAAACACCTAGCGGCCGCCCAAAAATAGCCAGTCGGTAACCTCTATGCAGCTTTTGAGGAAGCTATTCTTCTCCAAATTGCAATTTTTCAAGATCTGGGAAGTCGAAAACGATCCACAAAGTCCAACCGTATGCATTTGTGGAAAAAAAAAAAAAACTCTTCTCTAGATTGTTCATTACTCATCAGTTGTCTTTGTAAAGTACAAGATTCGGTTGGTAGTTTGGTTCTTCATTTCTTGACCTCATTTGTTCAATCTTATCAATATCAGAGTTCAAAGCGCACCTCTCAGGCGTATTTGTTAGCTTTACCCACGTATTTGAACTGTATAAACTCATTTTGAGCGTCGAAAAAAATCACCTCGATTTTAGTCTAGGCAAATTAGACAGATTTTGGAGACAAAAAAAACATTGTGACATAGTAAAGGTCTGATTGCTGGAAATGGTCAAGAATTATGTCCAAAACAACATACTAACTTCTCCGCGTTTTTCCCCTGGAGCTTCTTTTTTTATGGGGGCTCAAACCCCCTCAAAATCAGTTTTTTGTAAATATCTCGCTTAAAACGCATTTTAAAGAAAAAAGTCATCAGTCAAACATTATTCCTCGTGAAATTTTCTATGGGATTATGTACTTTATTCTGAGCCTACTTGTGATAGTTGGCCTACAAATTCATGGAGAATTAGCCTCCATCCGCAAATAACGCGAACCTTGCCGATAGTTGACGTCGCGCGGCAGTCACGCGTGAAGGTAACGTTAATATTTCACTAGTACGATAAAACGTATTCTAATTTTGTTAGTTTGAAGCAATTGTCACAGAAAATTTGCATGCAACAACTAGAGAGGTGCTCGAAGAACTTCAAATACTGCCCAGTTGTATTTTTTAACATAAGTTGAGCATTCAAACGAGTCTGGATGAGTGGTGTCCTTCATAAAATAAGAAAGCATATTTCAAGGCAACATGAAGAATTTTGTCTTCTTATCACAGAAATAAGACTTTCTATGTGTACCACTAACCCATCCCATTGCAGCTACAGTATTACAAGGAAGCGTCCTTGGCCATCCATTGGTTTTACTTTCACTGCGGACATCCCGACCCAAGACAAAATACCACATTGGTATCCTTCGCAGATAATACTGCAGCACTAAGAACTCATGAAGACTATCCTGCAGCAGCTACACAACTTTAGAGAGCATTTATCGAAATAATGATTGGGCAAAGCCATGGAAAACGCAAATACATGTGGCCCGGTAAACATTCTGAAGCACTCTGAAGCACTTTGAAGCACTTGGGAATTACTACCCCTGTTTTTCCTTTTTGAAGCCTGCTTGAAGCCCGAGTGCATCAGAAAATGTTTACCGGGGGGCAAGACAATCCGAGTTGACTGAAGATATTCTTTTTGTGGCCACGAGCAATAGACATGCTAATGAAGAAAGAGAGAATTAAGATAGGTACAGCACGTAACAACGAGAACTGAGCAAAGGATTCGCTTACGTACGCTAGAATTTCTTTTCTTGGCCCAGCTTCTTAAAAGCTAGCTTCAGAGATTAGGAGATTTGGTATGCGAGCTACTTTCTATCCGTTGTGCATTCTATAGGTAGTTTGAGCAGCCTAAAAGATGGTGTTTCTCCTCTTAAAAAATCGGGTATCTACAAAGCTCACTGTGAGCTCTGGAACTTTTTCTACTACGATCAACCAAATCGCACTCTTCACCAGAGGATCATGGAGCATCCTTTAGACTGCACAAACGCTATGAAGATCTCGGCTGAAGGTAATACATCTTTACAGGTTTCTTTCTGTTGAATCTGCGATGGATGAGCATTGAATTCTCCAAAATCAAATATTTGAGAACGGAGTTTTCGAGCTCATACACCGGACTGACAAGGGACGCTCCTTACATCGGTTGGAAGAAACCTCTGGCCATAGCCTATCTAATAATACCTAAAACGGTATTTGAATGATCGATAGGTACACATTCACTAACCCTTCTCTTAACCAGTACTTTCATATTACTACTCCTTTTGTGAGTATTAGTCACGTTTAATCTCAGCGTGTATATACCTCTCTTTCGACTTCATCAGTTTGTTCAGCTTGTACCTAATGATGGTTGTGTAAATACATCTAAAACGGGTCGTTATTCTTTGCTTTCTGAGCGCATGGGTGGAAATTATACGAACAATAAACCTCAGGTTATCCTCCATACCTCTACAAAGACCAGAAAACACTTGAGCGCAAATTGACATAAAAAATCTGGGACTTGTCCTGAGCACCTTCGAGAGAGATTTCAACCACATGATCTTCACATGTATGATGGGCAGTTGGTTACATCTTTCTGAAAACGATATTTTGCTTCAAATTTTCTGTGACAATTACTTCAAACTAACAAAATTAGAATACGTTTTATCGTACTTTAGTTAACGTTACCTTCGCGCGTGACTACCGCGCAACGTCAACTAACGGCAAGGTTCGCGTTATTTGCGGATGGAGGCTAATTCTCCATGAATTTGTAGGCCAACTATCACAAGTAGGCTCAGAATAAAGTACATAATCCCATAGAAAATTTCACGAGGAATAATGTTTGACTGATGACTTTTTTCTTTAAAATGCGTTTTAAGCGAGATATTTACAAAAAACTGATTTTGAGGGGGTTTGAGCCCCCATAAAAAAAGAAGCTCCAGGGGAAAAACGCGGAGAAGTTAGTATGTTGTTTTGGACATAATTCTTGACCATTTCCAGCAATCAGACCTTTACTATGTCGCAATGTTTTTTTTTTCTCCTTGGATAGGTTATAGGTACCTACTTATTACACTACTCAACAATTGAAAATTTATTGAAAAATGCTGGAATGAGAATATGTGATTCTAGAAGTATTTTTAACGAGAAATTGAATGCCGCTCCTAGTTTGCCGACTTGCTGAAGCCGTTTTTGAGTAATGAACGTGTTTTGTTGCCGCGCGTCGTCGCGGAACCCATCAACGATAGTAGTATCACGATGCAGCTATCGTTGATTCGTTCCGCGACGACGCGCGGCAACAAAACACGTTCATTACTTGGAAACGGCGCCAGCAAGTCGAAACACTGAGAGCAGCATTCGATTCCTCGTTGAAAATACGTCTAGAATCACGTAGGTATTCTTATTCCAGCATTTTTCCATAAATTTTCAATAAATTGTTGAATAGGTAATGTTGTATTACTTATTATATATGCTTACCCAATTTACCCTAGCGCCTACAAATCTTGATTAACAGGCCGTGTAACCGAATTTGGTTGCGCCAATCATGGTTATTTATTTCTGTTATTTCGGTCATAACTGTTACGATCAAACTTGCTCAATAGTTTCAGTTGGAATCATTATAACGGTCATAACGGTCATAAAAAAAAAAAAAAAAAAAAAAAAATGTGAACGTACTAATAACTTCAATATTAAAAAATGTTGAAAGTTGAAAATGTTCCTTCCATCCCAATATCTCGTCTGGATAATTGTGATCAATTTGTTGAACATAGGTAGGGTTACCATTGGTACTCTTTTTCCCCTACATGTACTCTTTTTCGACAGTAAGGAAAAGTTAATGCATTTTTGATGTAAATCGTAAATGATACGCTCACGTAATACAAAATCAGATATTTTGATTAGATAAACTAATTAAATCAAGTTTGGATCGCAGACAAAGGTGTAGCAGGTACATTGCTTGACAGATTGACAGGTATTGGTACTCGCTGGTCGCCTAGTCCACATTTTCAGCAATCAGCATTGAGCTAGGAATGAAGAAAAAATAAAGACCATTCATGTAAAATGATTTTCTACCCATGAAATTCAGTTAATCAAGAGCTGCAGTTGAGTGGCTGATAGGTTGGCAACCCATCAATCAAAAGCTGAATTAACTGCTCAAGTCATAAGAAGTGGTACTTAGCCTATTGACTGGTTTTTGACTTCGTCATTTATATATTTTGTATTTTCTGGTACTTCTTTTTCCCCAAAAAATTTTCCACTCCCACGGTACTCTTTTCATATTTCCAACTTATGGTAACCCTAAACATAGGGCCTAGTTGAACAAAGGGAAACTCTGTTTGTATTCGAGGTTCAAGAAAACGAAAAGGAATTCTTGCGCGGCAAACTGTGTCGAATTCTAGATTCAATTTTCAGAACTTTGAGCCATAATTTACGCGATTGGGTATATCCTAGCACCAAAATGAAGTATACATGGGTAATTATACCAAAGGTATGACATTTCATGTAAGTCTCAATTTTTCTAAAAAATAATGAAGTTAAACCCGAGAAATTATACATGGTTGGATAGAGAATGAAAATCTCTTTTGACTACAACTCAAAACGGTGACGATGTACCGCGCTTCACCCTCCACCTGTTTTTTAAAAATGTGAATAACTTGCTTTGTAGTTGATCAATTGATCAATCTAGAAAAGAATTCCCATTCGGCGCGCATTTGCGTCACAGTTGGGTCACAAAGAGGGATCACTGTGTGCTTTTAAAATGGGTGATTGCCGTCACAAACTACCGGAGTACCGGCACAAGCGTCACAATTCTCCTCTGTTCCCAACTGTGATGGTATTTTGCACAACGGGCTAGCTCAAAAAATCGAGTATTGTTGGTTCTCTGATTTAAGTTCTCTTCATTTTCCTGAAAAACTTCATCGTATTTGTGTCAAACTGTCAAATAGTGTTTTCTGATGTTCTCCCATATAAGAGACTGTACTTTCAGCCCTGTCTAATGTTGTCAAGTTTTAAATATTATTCTGGTTTGTAACTAGAGACGGTCATGCGTCGGCCTCTTCAACTATATATACTAGGTATGGACCGATATTCCAAATGGACCGATCTTCCGTACAATATTTTGGAGTATCATGGCGGCGTGGAAATAAGCAGTATCATTGCACCTGGCGCAATGTTGTTTTGCAGGTCTTGCGGTAACCGCGCTGGAAGAGCGGAAGGTGTTACGACCTCGCGGTCTATACACCTTGGTTTTTGTTTGCTCCACCGCTACTCAGCGCAAGCCCTATAATGGACCAATTTCCTGTGATGTCAGAAATCATACCTTACTGCTGCATCTGCGGTCTGAGTGAACAAGAGCTGATATGCTCCCATAAGAATAACACAGAGAGCAAAGATGATTATCTTACCAATCGAGAATAGTGAAATTCTTAGGAAATTGGAGTTAATATTCGTGATTTACCTACAATGCTTTATCCTTCAATACTAAATTTCTCATTCTTATTTGGTAATGTAATGATCTTTGCTCTTTATGTTATTCTTACAAGAGCGAATATTTGTTTGTTCCCGCGGCTCGGAGCCAGGGGAAAAGGGAACTGCAGCAACAGCGTTGTGCAGCAGTGTTATGTGACGTCACTGGGAAATCGGTCTATTTGACGCTGGCTGTACCTCTTGTTGCCTAACAACTTGCCGCCGTTGTGCGTCAAGATTTTTAGTTTTTACATTGCGTTTATGAACAAAGATCAGTCCATATGCAGTATATAGTCAAAGGTCGCCCTACTTCCAAACCATTGTAACTTCATTTGACCTTGTCTGGAGAATCGGCTGGTTAAAAATTCTGAAAATTTCACAGAGCTGAAAGTTGGGAAGAGATTGCATTATTCACAGTCAAAAGCAAAAGTGGTACTTATAGTCTTCCACTTTGACTATATAAACTACCAGTGAATGGGAGTATGGACTGCTATAACAAGGCCTTGGCGGTGTGGTAATATGATGCCGACATCGCGGTGAGGAAGAAAGGGGAAGGTTACAACAAAATAGATTTGTATCGTTAGTTGCATAATCCATGCTATATTTAACTATGTGAGGCGCAATTTTTACAAAATAGATTTGTGCATCTGGTTGCAGACCCCAACTACATGCTACGCGTTAGGCGCTATATTCCCTCCTTCTGCACCATGATGGCATCGACGCGTTGAATACTAATATCAGTCCATACTCCCATTCACTGGTAGTTTATATAGTCAAAGGTCTTCCAGCTTTGGTTTCATCCTGGTTATGTAGAAGTATCATTCTTAAATTTTTGCTCTGTGGAATTTTTGGAATTTCTTAACAGCTGATTCTCCAGACAAGGTCCAATGGAGTTACAATAAGGCACTATAGTATGATAGGTATGCTGGACTGATAACAGGGAGACGACTTTTAGGCTATAAGGTACAAACGGGGCTTGTGTAACGTCATGCAAAAGCGGATGTAGTCAATGGGTACCAACAGCACTCGTCAGTTCCGCGACGCTACGTGAAACGTGTTTGTACCTTATAGCCTAAAAGTTGTCTCCCTGTTATCAGTCCAGCATACCTATCGTACTATAGTGCCTTAGTTACAATGGTTTGGAACTAGGCCGACACATGTTCTTTGCTGGGCCGCAAAAACTGTGTTATCAGAATATTTACTTACTTTGTGTTTTCAACAATTTTCAAAAGTGATCAACACTGAAGACAGCAAACGCAATGTACGCAAACCCAATACAAACAAAGCAATCACAAGAACTCATTTCCCAGTAGTGCAAGAACCGCTTACAAAGTGAAATCTGAAATTTCATAGCAGTAGGCGGATACAGATGCAGTCCGTTATTTTGAGGCAAAAACTGTTGAGCAATTGGAATAAAACTCTGGAGCAAAAAAAAGAGTGATAACAAGTTTAAATTTTGCTCTCAGGAACATATGCTGGGGCAAAATAAAATAATTCCTAGAATTAAGACCGGAACAAAAACCAATTGAAATTCAATTGATTTCTGTTCAAAAAGTTGTTTTCAGTCACTTCAGGTTTCTTTGATTTGGACCAAAATTTATAATGGGCATAACAGGCAGCGCGTCATTTCAAAATAACGGCTTACGGGCAAGCGGGCAGGGGTGAGAGCAACAAAATGGGCATGGGCACTGCCCAAACAGCTGCCCGTTATTTTGAAAGCCCTAGTTACACCCACGTCTTAACATCTGGCGCAATCTGTTATTTGTATTCAATGTAATCCAAGAAACCAACCATGGCCATGAACTGACACACTTCATAACAATAGGATAGGACTACATTGTGCCCGCTCAATTCGGCGCCGCATTCATTTTGGCGCGGAAGTAATTTTTATGAGTTCCTGCAAGTTTAATGAGCTGCAATTCTTATACTGCAACATTCAAAGGAAAAGGAAAGTGTTGCAAGAATGAGTAATGTGCTTGATTGAACTTGATGTTAGGTTTTATAAATTCTTTGTTGATAGACATACAAAGTAATGAGATAGTGTTTGTTCAGTTTTATTTCACGTTGATATTGATTGTGTCGTCAATTTTTGTGCATTGTGAATTTCATTTTACTTGATAGGTAGTTCAAAAAATTTGTTCAAATTTTGTTCAACAATATGGAGCTGGTATTGGACAGACTCTTTAAGTAGAGCCCTATAATAACAAGTGAGGACATGGACCGCCATATTTAGTAGGTACAGCATGAACTTCCCTATTCCTGCTTTACTGATAAATTGTTATCAGTTACAGGAATAGGGAAGTTCATGCTGTAACAACTAAATATGGCGGCCCATGTCCTCACTCGTTATTATAGGGCCTGTGATGTAGACGAGGGGTAGGCGGCTACAAGAGCACATAGACCAGGGATTAAGGTTATTTCCCGGCCGTAACAAAGAATGATTCAACTCTGAGGAGAGTGGTAGGAATCTGCTGCTTGCTCGTTTGGTAGGAATTTAGATACATACACAACTGATCAAAAAAGGGGAAAAAGACAAAAAACAAAATACCTAACTAGCTAATCACAATTCAAATAACCTTTGCACAAACACGACGATCATCCGAGGAGTGATTGGGCTGAGGGGGAGAGCAAGAATAAAAAGAGCGAACCGTGGTTTGTTCCTACCAACCTACAAGTAATCCCTCATCAGGGGAATCTCCTTTGTCCAAGAACTAGCTCATTAATTGGTAGAGACTGATGGGACTCGAAATCTGTAGGGACGCGGATTGCGGGTCAATGTCGGACTGACACCCGCTGCGGACACACCTTGGCTTATCTGTAAATCAAAACTTGTGAAGGAACTGAATGGAAAACCGAGACTCTTTGTTAGGTCAGAACTAAAAAAACGTTTCTCATCTGCACTAACGGGAGGTCAATGGGACTCCAGAGGCATTTGGACTATCTCTAAAACTGACGGATCAGGTCAGAAGTGAACGACAAGATGTCTACGAGATCAAATAATAAAAAATTTGGATAGCCGAAAAGATAACTATGGCAGATGAGACTTATGAGCATTCCCTATATTCACTGTTGCCAAGCAGAGTTGCTTCAGGTCTATTGGTAGTTTTGATAACCTGAAATAAAGAATGAAGGCAGTTGTAGAATCCGCTACTGGTGGTGCAGGAGGACTTTCGATCTAGGAACACCATCACGGACGGACTAACGTGAGATACGCATACCACCTGCAAAGCTCACTCCTCTTAACTTCACAGAAGAAAAGACTGTAGCGGGACTGGTGTAATTAACGTTATTCAAATACAAATAATATGATCACATAACATATAAAAATGATTATGTGTACGTTACCGCTGACAAAGATGAGATATGCTTAGATGATGTATCTGGTGGCAGGCCCACGAAATTTCCCAAAGATGGGCCACTCAACATGGCTTGGAGATACGGCTAGTCGAAACGGAATCGCAGATGAGGGTCGCTCACCTGGCCGGGAGAGTAGACGACGTACAAGATGATCCCAAAACTATACGACGTCCCTTCCTGGGTCACGGTACTCGTTTTGTTGCAGCCTTGATATCTTGCAATCAAGACCGCCTGACACCCGCTCCCTCGGCGCTCATCAACTGCGCAATCTGAATGGTTGGCTTATACTCAATGCCTCTGGTTTGAGTCTCGCGCGTGTTGTGCTTGATTCTTTCTCGGTTGGGTCAATCCCTCCAGGTCCGCACAATACGTGACGAAGAAAGTTCACTACACTACAAAATTTTTATCGCACTTCACTTTCATCTCAAAAAGAGCACTTCCGAGCGAACTGGTTCTGCAAAGTCGAAAGGAGTCGAAACATAGTATTCCACTATACACACCACTACGGCACCCGTGTGCTGGGAATCGACTAATTCGTTAAGCGCGCGAAAGCTTCGCACATCGAAACGAAAAAGCAGACGGATAAGCGTAGTCGCGTTCCCACTACCCAAACTGCGTTAGGGGTAGAACAAATAGCAACGCGTTACCGCGAACGATAAGGCGTCGAGGAAAGGAAGGAATACGGCCGTGAACTAGTTCATGACCATATATGGATAAGGATAAAATGATTTTAAAAGAGGAGAAGTTCACGTCGCGTACGAGCATTCGCGAATACGCGCGGAACGACGGCGAGGAAAAATAGAATAGGTATGCGATAAGGAACAGATTACAGCTCAAATAGAAAGAAAACGAACTACACTCGTAATAACACACACTCCTAACGCGGCGACGTCCGATAGGGACCACGATTACTTCACAGGCCCTACTTTAAGTGCACACTCTAATTTATTTAAGGTATACCTATCTGAATATATTTATCTATTAATTCATTTTTCAATGGCCTATACTAAATGCAATGAAATTTTTCAAATATTATAGGTAAAACAATTGAAACTGTATACTTGTACAATCAGAAGTTTCTTCTTGATTTGTCTATTGTATTACTTGCCGTAATATCTCTCATACGTCGGCATGGGAGGGGGTGTGTTGAAGATGAGCAAGTACTTTGTACTGTGCCTACCTTACCTCTATAACAGTCATGCCTCCTAACATTATTCATACAGATATTACTGGCCACTAAGTGATAACCACGGTGGTAATAACACTACTAATTAACCATAGGGTATAATATATGAAACCATCTACCGACCAGTATGATGGCGGATTTACTATAGTACAATCAGTCATTGATGTCCATTATTGTTCTGTAGTAAGCAGTCAGATTTAGCCACTAGTCACATTTGTACAGCAAAAGTTGAACTTGGTCAAGATTGAGAACTTACAAGAAGCCTTCAATAAGTTACAAGCATCAGTTTGGGTGTGCCTAGGCACCACACACAATCAATAATTACACTAGTCAACAGCCAAAAAATTGCTGGAACGAGAATAGGTGATTCTTGAAGTATTTTTCACGCTAAATTCAATGCCGTTTTCCGTTTTTCGCTATAGCAGGTCTAGATTTCCTGTAATCGTTGCAAAAATCGGCACGTTGTTGCAACAATTACAGGAAATCTAGACCTGCTAGCGAAAAACGGAAAACGGCATTGAATTTAGCGTGAAAAATACTTCAAGAATCACCTATTCTCGTTCCAGCAATTTTTTGGCTGTTGACTAGTGTTATGAATTGTCAAGTGACATAAACACCAATTCTCCAGATTTTCCCAAAAATTTCAAACCATCAGTTTTTTTTCAGTTGTTGTCAATAATACTGGTTTTTCCTCTATGGTTGAACTACCGGTGGTTTGACTACTGGAGGAGTACCAGTTGTACCTCTGGAGGTGGCACATCACTAGTCGGAACACTGCCACTAAAGGCAGAAATAAGATGGTGGGTTTAACGGCGTTAAATGTAGCGATGGGCGTGGCTATGTCATCCTCTTACCCAGCGGGTTACCCAAATGTCTACTTGAAAGCCACGGCCTACTTTATATAAGGCCGTAATGCAGCAATGTCACAACATTGCACTCAAAAAGATGTTGATACAGATTTACACATACGCTTATGGGAGAAAACAAGAATTTCGATTTGTACGCAAATAAAACGGTGTTTTTGGAAAAAATGAAGAGAATATAATTTGAAGAGCAAACAATTTTCTGTTTTTTTAAGCCCTACTTTAGTAAAATTGGTGCAGTACAAGAGAAGTTATCATTGTTTAAAATTAAAAATCGGATAGGGGACAAAGTGCGGTACAGTTTCATCATTGTTACACCACACCGATGATAACAATCCACATGCGCGCTGTTGTCATTTTCTACATTACGGCCTTATATAAAGTAGGCCGTGTGAAAGCCCACTGTCTTATTTCTAGCCTCCAGTCTTCCGACAACTGATAACATTGTTAACACCTTGTATTGGCAGTCTATGTTACTATATGGTCTAAGATAGAGCCCTAGTGTGGACTGCGCTATAAACCATAAGGAATGCAGCTCAACATCACATCTAATGTTACACTTATTACAGCGTTGTGTAACGTTTATAGTTGGCAAAGAAGCTGGTTTGCGTGGAGGGATAAAAAGTGCGACCTATGTATTTTAAGTACGCATATTTTGCCAGCCACACGCCTACACCTTATACGCATTATCAGTTCTGTGGACGCTTTTTTTTGGTGGTTTTACAGGCGTTAGCGCACAAACAAGTTTCACAACTTTTCCCCATGAACCATTAGCCATTGGATCCGTCCAACTACAGGGTGCGACAAAATCGGTTTCTGCTGTCAAGTTTTTTTGTGAATGCACCACAAATGACTATACGCGTACTCTACTCTACTGTATTGTTCAAACAGATGTTTTTTTAGGTTAGGGTTAGGTTAGGGTTAGGATTAGGTTAGGTTCAAGATGGACATCAGTTCGAACATTTGGAGTGAAAATTTTGTAAAAATCAATTACTGTAATGTTATTTTGGAAGAATAAACATTTTGTATACGTAAAAAGAAAAAATGAATTTTTTGCAAATTGGGAAACCAACTTTTGCCGCACCCTGTATCGTCAGCAACATGTTTGTGACACACACGCGGCGTGATCCGCAAATAAAGTCAAAAGAGGCGCGCTCTACATTTACATTCACCATGCAAAATATTTGCAGAAGCTGCTGAAAAAGTGATGATGAAGAAGAAAGTCGTCCAAAGAATCTGAAATTGAGCGCAACTGAAAGGAAATGAAGAGGGCTGCAATTTTTGTTCTTTGCCATTTTCACAAAAAACCAATATTTGGGAAGGTGAAACTGATTTTTTGAGTACGCTGTGTACAGGGAATGTAAACAAAATAAATTTTTTGTAACATATATTATATTTTGTTACATTTCTAATCTTGCATTTTGTTATTTTGTTTTGTTACGTTTTTTTCAGAAACATTTTGTTACATTTTTATATCGTTTTTTTGCTTCCATTTTGTTTATTGAAACGTTATAACGTTATAAAACTTCATATGGGTTGGAGCGGAATGAACCGGCTCCGGAGCCGGCTTTGGAGCAAAATAAATTACCACCTGGCGAAATGAATTGCCTCTGGCATTAATATATTCCAGAAACATGTTTTTTCAAGGCTTTGGAGCCGGAGCCAATTTTCGGCTCCCGAGCGGCTCCGCTCCGACTTTTGGCCGGAGCTGGAGCCGGAGCCGGAGCCAATTTTTTTTTTGGTCGGAGCTGAGCGGAGCCAGCTCCGACATCGAGCTCCGCGGCTCCGGAGCTCCGGAGCGGAGCGGAGCCCTGGAGCTCACAAAAGACAACAAAATGACAATGTTATCTAGCGTTTGCTTATTTTGCTTCTTGATTTAATTCAAATTTACTAAACGTTCTTGGTTCTTGGTCTTTTTTTCATTCAATTTTTTCATTTTCCTTCTTGAATATTAATATTATT
This sequence comes from Aspidiotus destructor, assembly GCA_035079395.1. Classification (NCBI taxonomy): domain Eukaryota; kingdom Metazoa; phylum Arthropoda; class Insecta; order Hemiptera; family Diaspididae; genus Aspidiotus; species Aspidiotus destructor. The sequence goes on along the minus strand of JAVHKZ010000002.1, from coordinate 59,328,698 downwards.
AATTCGCGTGATACAACCAATGGCGTTGTCGTGGTCACGGTTGATAAGAAGAAAGCTGAAAGCCTCCATTAAACTAATAAGGCTGAGAAACAAAAACCAAAAACCAAAAAGTCTTTATCTCTGTAGAACAAAACCCTTTTTGTGTTCAACTGTAGATGACGCCACTGAGGTGAAGGAAAATTCCCTTTCTCCTGATTGGTATTGCTCCGGAGCCGGCTCATTGTGCTCCGGAGTCGGCTCATTGAATTCCGGAACCGGTTCATTGCGCTCCGGAGCCGATTGTTGTTGTTCCGCAGTTGTATTTCATAGGTTTGCTAAAATCGCAACAAACGGAACGAACAAACGCGAACGTAGGTTTATTGTTCGTTCGCGAACGCGAATGGAGGCAATCTCATGAAGGAACGCTAACAAACGTGAACGTTTTTTTTTAGAAGTGAACGGGAACGAACGCGAACAAAATTTTCGCAAACGCCCCCAAGTTTGGTTAAGAAACACACACGTTCAAGGCAGTTCAAAGTTCGGAGCTCGGCTCCGGGGCTCCGGAGCCCTGGAGCGGAGCCCGGAGCTGAATTTGGCTGGCTCCGAAGCCTTGTGTTTTTTTTTTGGGGAAAAAACATTGTTTTTATTGGGTATTAATCAGGAAAATAGGTATTATGGGAGAGAAAAAAAAACGTAATGAGGTAACGTTATTTTTTCCGTTTTTTGTTACGTTTTTTCTTCATCCATTTTTATAACGTTATACGTTTTGTTTTTATTTCTGGTTTTGTTACGTTTTTCCAATCGTTATGTTTCTTCAAAAACGTTCCAATAACGTTTCAATAACGTTATTGTTTCGTTACGTTTACATTCCCTGTGTATGAATGATGAAAAACGGGAAAACGATATGATCACTTTCTCGACTTCAGCTGCAGCGCACCTACAGAGCACCTTAGGCGAATTAGGTCTTTTTCAAGTCCCAAGCCCAACTCGAACTACTCGCTTAGTTTTTTAAGCTGCGTGTAGGTATCATCATTCTATCTCGCCTTCATCTATCATCTAAGACCAATCTATCATTGGTATCATTCGTTCGTTCCTATGTATCATTCTACTTTATTGTTGTTTCAGTGGTAGAATATTAGCGTTTCCGTGAATTCTCTTATTCAATTCGGGCCTACATCTTTTTTAATTTTTGTTCATTTTAAAGGTAAGATAAGTGTTTGATGAAAATCCACGGCTCTCATACATTTCTGTCAATCATCTTAGTCACTAAATCATCTCGGCGTATCTCATCAGATTGAAATTTTATATTATTTTATGTTGACAGACTGTACCTCGCTTATCTTCCAAATTGTGAAGGTGCGTTGGGCATTTTCTGATTCGTTCCCCCGAATTCTCATGAGTATTTATCGAGTCTCGCGATGAACCCTTTATTCAATTCTGCCAGCACCCATGCGATTGCGAGTAATTATTGAGACGCGGCAAAATTGAGACGTTCTACCCTGATACTGTGTATTTCTGGTTGACTTATTTGGCCTATTATAGGGTTTTACTTCAAGTACGCGTACTCAAGCATTCATTCCGAGAATAAAATTTCAAAACATTGATCTTCTTGAATCAAAACCATCCTTTGGTAATACCCATCTTTTTTTAGTTTGCGTTGGTCGATAACTATTTTTGCTATGGTGAACAACTCTGAGTGCAGATTAAAGCATCATCTTCTGTGCTATGTCTAAAAGAAATGTCATATTTTCAAAACCGGAGGAGCCTTCATTCTTGAAAAGACTGAAGAACGAAATTGGTTTTGAAGAAGGTCCTACCATTAGCACTAAGGTAAGATGATGATCAAGTTTCAGAATTGTGCTGTCATACAAGAAATAATTGACTTATCTCTAGAATTGCCAATTTTTACCCTTCGTCGTCTGAAGGCGAAATATTTATCTCTATCTCCATTTTGGATGTACTTCAATTATTTTTTGTACGGCACTAGGAATCGGGTATTTCTGATCCTACTTTAAAAACTGGAGTTCGTTATGATGTGTTTTTTTTACGTTTTTTATCGATTTCTGAATTAATCTTGTAATAAACTACCCCTTTGACGAATGTTCGTTTACGTATTCGATCTAGTAAGTACCGTGATTTCATTTCACAGCGAGAAACACTGCCATCAAATGATGATGACGGAAATGATGAATGTTTAGAAGAACAACCACAAGTTGTTGTCTTAAAGGCCGGAGACTTGAATGCTGAAGAAGTGGTAGCTGAGAAGAAAAAACTTGATCTAGGTAACTCAATTTAATTGATATATCTTATTATGATCGCGGTATTTTGGTATCTACGGTAAACAAACGGAAAAAATTGATGAGAATGAGGTTAAAGCGATATATTTTCTGAAAATATGTTTCAACTATGACTGTTGTTCATTGGATACTATTTCTTTGTTGTTGCTTGTCGGAATGATCAGGAAAATAATGATTCAGACGACTTGTCATTCTTCGAAACCTTTCTATGTTTAATCTTTTTCTGATAATATATAAAGCGAATGTTTGTCTCTCGTTAGTAATTGAACCCTTCAACGTACTAATTTGGAATTACGAAAAAATGAAAAATATTAGATCCCTGTCATCTCGAGGTAAAGTAAAGGATTAAAAAAGCTTGAGAAAACAGGGTTATCGAAACAGTAGAACTATTTCTCACTGCGCTGTACATGCGTTTTGTGCCAAACGTTTTAACGCGTCAGTGCATCGCAGTTCTAAAGACCTGTTCACACGGTCAATTCCGCCTGCACCACATCGGCTACTGTGCAAATTAGATATTGATCGTGTAGCCGTGTTGGCTTGGTTTATCAATTGACGATAGCGACCTCTTCGCTGATTTACATACGCATTATGAGTTTGTATATGTCGTCCCGTCGCTCCAACCCATTTGATCGAGTAAAATTGATCGTGTAAACAGGCGTTAAAAATGCATTTAGTGTGATAACTGACTTTTACTCATGAACAATTATTAACGAGAATAAAAAATGTAGCTTTCGCGATTTCCTTTCGGATGAGCTCAATTTTAGATTTTGAAAGATGCTCTTATGAAAAAATTTCTTTGAAAAATTTTTCCACCTTTGTAGTACACATGACTATGCATCAATAATAATAAAGCGTCAGGTATGAAGGTCACCTTAAGAAAACCTACACTCGTTCAAGAAAGAAATGAAGCGCTGCAAGGAAAAGGGGCCTCCGTGATCTTAGGCCCTTTTTCTGTAAAAGCGTTTATTCTGTTCTACGATCATTACTAAGTATTATGTATATGTCAAGTTTTACTGTTAAAAAATGACATTAGAGCGCGTTACAACAAAATTAGGAAGAATCTACATACTTAGTTTAGTACTATGATTCTCAAGTCATGGCCGGTTCACTATACATGTCGTATGTTGTTTCCCGATATTTTCAAAGTCGAAGGTCGTTTTAGGGAGGATGAGTGACTAAGTAAGATTACCAATGTAAGATGAATTCATATCAATCCCAAAATCACATGGTGGATGACCCAAATTACACCTATTCAGTTGTTCTATGGAAGAGGGGTTTCCGAGACTTTTACCTCCGTCCTCTATTGAGAGCTTCAGAAAACATTTTTTCATTGTGTGTTAACCGTCAGCTGGTCATCTACAAAAACACATTCTAATTATCGAAGTCATTTCGTTATGTACTCGCCGAGATATTACATCATGAAACTTCACGCGCGTTTTTCTCAAAACGTAACATCCTCTTCGACGTAGCGCTTCTAATGTGAAAATTACACCTTGAATCTCATACAGGGAATGAACGAATACATTATATGTCTACAGATACATGTAATTTGAAAGTACAGGGCATGGTTAGTTTTTGATCTACTGTCCGTCCTCTTTTTTCATCAAGACTAGTAAAATATTAATGCATTAGTCTATTTTTTGCTGTGATTTAGTCTTGACGCTTCAAGTCAGCTAATATTCTGTGAATTGGGGTTCTATGCAAATCGGTATTCACCCCTGTTAGATTCTATTAAATATTACGCTCGTATTGTTTTTCATTTTTGCGCGGCTCGGTATCCACACACTGTTTTGTCTTCAGTCTTATGTTATCAGCGGTACTAAACTTTTGGAAAGCGCAAAAAGCTAGTGAAGCGACTTTTTGAAACGTGAAATACCTAAAAAACCCAGACAATACTTCATGTAACACACAATCAGGAGATTGACTCTTCTTCACTTTCCGAAGCTTGTAGAAGAAAAACGCGTCCATATATGTAAAATTATGGAGCCTAATTTCACGAATAACCATGTACAGTATTAGTAGGTCAGGCAAACAAACTGAATAGGATAGTTCCATATTGTATACAGATAATTCACTGCGTAACAATTTATAACTTTCTGAAAATTACTTGAATAAAAAAAGATGATCCTTGAAGTATTTTTCATGCCTAAGTAATTCAATGCCGTTTGCCGTTTTTCAATAGCATGTCTAGATTACTTGTAATCTTCATCTTTACTTGCAATATAAATCGCCATGCGTCGTCGCGAAGCGTAACACAGGTTCCCGCGCTTCGATCAACGATTAGCAGTATCACGGCTCGAGAACCAGCGTTACGTTTCTCGACGACGCACGGTCATTTATTGCAAGTAAAGATGAGGATTACAAGAAATCTAGACATGCTATTGAAAAACGGCAAACGGCATTGAATTACTTAGGCATGAAAAATACTTCTAGGATCATCTTTTTTTATTCAAGTAATTTTTTATGTCTTACGCAGTGTAATGATAGTAAAAGCAGCTCTTCGCGTGTGCGAACGGCTCGTGTAATTGTCAAATTATTTAACGACTCTCGAGTATTCGGGCATCAATTACAAGATTTCTCGATCATTGTTTTGGTCATTCTTACATATATTTATTATATAGTATCTCTGAATATAGAATCTTGAGATTGCTGTTACGTTAGATGTATATATGTAGGTATTTCAAAAAATTACGGTCATCATTTTTTGTTATTTATTATGCGATTAGAGAATCGAGTTATCATTCATTAAAAAATCTAAGAAAATCATACTTTGCTATCCGTGTGTCTCAATATTATCAATTGCTGTTTCGTCAAATCAGAAGAATGACTATTTTGAAGCTGACGGCTATATTGTTGTGATGACAATGAAGGCGAGGGAGGCTCGTAAATCTGTCGATCCTTTGCCTATACCACACCCTACCTACCTTATGTTGGCGTAAATGGCCCGATGGTAGTCAGTATACCACAGGTGCAGTGTTAGCCTAGCATGGAGGGATTATACTCGTATGTAGTAAACTGAATACTCGAATGTTGTACATGCTCAAAGATCCCGGTATTAGTTATTTTAGGATTTAAATACGAAGTTCCAAATGTTTGTAGCATTTCGTAGTATCGAAAACGAATGAGTACCTAATCATGGTGCGTTTTGCTGAAGATCATGGCAAATTGTGGTACTTATTGCACTTTATATCAAAAAAGGGGAAAGATCTTTTCTGGGGAGAAAATGCCTCGAATTCCATATTATAGTATTAAAAAATTTATTATTCTTCAAATGAACTCGTTCGAGCAATTTTTTTTCGACTCGAAAAAAAAAAAAATGCGACGTAAGGATCTTTCGAAAAGGAATTTCAATCACAAGAGCTTCGATTTAGTTCCCCCTCATTTCCTTTCAAAACTTGTTATTTTTCTCAGGGAAGTTTTATTTTGTGTTTTTTCTCCGTACTAAATTGTTGAAAATTCAGACAAGACTGTAAACACTCGCTTAACAGGGAAAAGCCTTACCAACTTAATGAGTATTACAATGATCCGGTGTTCATCTCTCGTCGCCAACACCTGGTATAAAAAATCGCCAACATTATACTGTGCCGCAAAACGTACCCTCTGACGCGACGCACGCTTCACGCTGTGGTCCAAGTTAAGTTGTCTATTGTATAATATAGAAGATATTGGACCCAATCCCTGATTGGGTTTAAAATAGGGAGATACTCAACGAGTAACTAATTGCGAAAAACCGCAGAACAAGAAAATAAAACGAAGCGCTTTCGACTACTAACTAAGCCATCCTCATCAAAGACTTCAATGAGGACATCTCCCCTTTTCTTAATTTTGAGAGTAGCCGTAATTTAGATTGTTGTATTAATCCCTGATTGTGTAGGTAAATTGGTGCGAAGTAGGGTTTCAAGAACAAATGAAATCAACAGCGAGTCGAGTGGCGTTGCGCGTCATTATACGAAAGAACGGGGAATATATATTACAGCATTTCAAGAACCCATAGAATGTTATCATAAAAAAAGAAGAAAAAAAAAAGAAACGAAAATTAAAACGACAAAGTATGTAGCAGTACCTATTTAAAATATTTAGCATTATCAAAATGGGGTCCGGACGTTTCGGCGCGAGATAACCCTAAGACATTTCGGCACAAAAAAAAAAAAAAAGAAAAAGAAAATAGAATCAACTGAGGACAATGCTTGCTTCACTAGCGCCTTTCCGCGTACAAGATCTGTGTACGATCGTACCCTAAGTTGCGGTGCAAGAACCAACAATGTGGTGGAAGCGGCTCACCGTGACAAGTTCCAAATCGAGCTTGGTTATTCTCATCCCACTGTAGAGAAATTCATTGAAATCTCGCGTCTTACAGACACCTAGAAATACAAGATCGCTAACTCGCCATAAGCATAACGTTGAAAATTGATAGGCCTACACTTCATTTTAGTTACGCGTACAGACACACCACTGCACTGCTCGTAAGAGGGCTGTTTTAACATTAGGTTTTACGGGGCTGACCACGTTTCTCTCATTTTCTTAGAATAATTATATTGCCTAATAAGAAAAATTGATGAGAATAAAATTTATTTCTTTCGTAATTTCCTATTTTATGGAGCTAATTTTACAATTCTTAACAAAAATATTTTCAGAAAATTCTGAAAGTACAACCATTCAATAAGAAATTACAAGGGAAATAAATTCTATTCTTCGCATTTTTTCAATTTGATACATATTTTCCGAGATTTACAAAAAATGAGTTAGCTCCGTAAGGCCATATTATGTTAAAACGCATCTCTTAGCGTATGTAGCGCCATTCGCAATGGAACAATGTTGTGGACGTTTTTGAAAACATAGTTAAATATCCATTATGGCGGACGAGTTTTAGCGATCTTGTGTTTCTAGGAGTCTTTAAAATGTCTCAACAGACGCAACACTGCACTGCACTGGAGAGATAAGACGTACACCGACGCCCGGCGAGAATGTAGCTCCGCCAGCGAAGATTGAACGACGCATCTATCTGTTGAATATTGTTTCGAATTACGAGCAGGGAGAGAACAACGATCGAGTACCTCCGAGCTATTGCCCACCATCCAGGAGCCACATACTTAATTTCTTTCGACTGCGAGTGTGTGAGTTATGACAAAACATCATTTGCAGCTTTTTGAATGATAAAATTAGTCGACTTCCTCGTAGCTTGTACGATGATTCATTTTACTATTCATGATTCAAGTGACGTTTCAACTTGGAAAACATCATCTCTTGTTTTCGCGCCCAAAAGTACCCTGTGCCGAAACGGCCTCGCCGAAACGTCCGTAACCCATCAAAATATTATGTTAAACAAAATATGTAATATGAAATATAAACCAACAGTAGAATGTGGCAAGTTTGCATTATTTAAATAGTCGAGCAACATATGAAATGAACCAACATTAGAACGATAAAGTAGCATAAAATTTAGGAGTAGGAGGGAGGGAGGGAGGGAGGGAGGAACAAAAAGGGTTGAGAATAAATTAAAATTATGAAAAAGAAAAGAAAAATTAAACTAAAACAAAAGTGTAATAAATGTTGAACCTATTGCACGAGTAGCGCTCTTTTGGCTTTGCTGGCAGGTCTCCCCCTCTTCCTAGTTTTTTTTTTTTTTTTTTTTTTTTTTTTTTTTTTTTGAATAAAAGAAACATTTTTCGCGATCATTAAGCCTAATAAATGCTTACCGTACAAGTTATATGCTTGAAACAATAGAGGTTGCAGGAGCACGACGAATTATTGGCGCGCAATGACGATTGAGTTGAATTTTCCTTATCTTGTTTTTATTTTCAGCAAATTTGTCTTCACCGAACATTTGGTTAAAAACACCTACGACGCCCTCATTGGTATTTAGAGAAGACGAACGATCTAATCGTTTATTCATTCGTTTCTTCAAAATTTTCTCATTGTTTCATTCTGCTTTTCAAATGTTCACCTGCTTCTGTGCTGTGTGCTCATTGAATTGTATTCACAGCTTCATTATGCTCTCTTAATGTTCGTATGATAGGCCTACTGTATAATATGCCGACATGCACTTCTCCGCGTGCGAACACATGTACGTAGAAAAGTGGGCCGATAAGTACTCGTACTATGCTACGAAATGCGTTTCACAAAATTTTATAGGGTGTATCATGGGATGATAATTGTTATATTATTATGTACCTATATTGATACTGCAGAATTTCATAGCTACACATACCTTTCGACATTCACCGAAAATATTTTTGGAAATCAAAATCATCGTTTTTGTGTGCAAAATGAAGTTTGATGACCCGCGACTATACTGACTATCGATAAACCACCTACTCCTACATACTTCAATTCTTGTAAGTAATTCGAATCAAGGCATGTCTAAATAATTATTCGTGACGATGCGACGCGACGCGACGCGACGCGACGTTCAGAGGACGTGGATTGTGGAAAAGCAGGCGATCGCGGAATAAGTTTAGTCGATAACGAGTACAAGGAAACGTGTGCCCGAAAGAATTTACGTCTTCTGCCGACCACACCACATTGAAATGTAAATGTTTTTTTCTTGCAGACTGATGGTAGAAATGTGCGGTGATAGTGATCACAATAAGTGCAGACAGACACCTAGTTTCAGGCTACTCGGAACATTACAAGCTCTTTATTTACCCCAATCTCTTGAAGAGACCGACTAAACTTGTCCCGCATCGTACTCAAATAAGGTGTGCTGCGGTCCATCACCCCGGCCTTGGTCACAGTAGTGTGAACAAGTTGCCTGCTCAACTTTCCCTAACTTCTTGTAAAGGTACTTGTTGAAACAGCCATGGCCGCTTAACACCCAAGTCAGGCGGATGTCATCAAGGTCGCGTATTAACGCACGAGTTGTACTTTTGCCCAGCTCAGCTCAATCTGAGCAATTCTTGCTTTCGATTTTTCAAACGAAGAGCGCTGACCTTCTACTTGATCTGTAAAGCCTCCTGATCGGCCGTTGTCTTCTTTTTTGCTTCGAGCTTGACCACTTTCTCCTCAGCAAGATGGTCTGCAATTGATGGTGAACGTGCTGCTACGCAAAGAGCCTTTGTCGAGACAGTTAACACATCTTGGTGCAGCTTTCTGTTGAATCTTTGCCATCTCTCTCATTCTGTAGATAGAGTGTCTTCGCATGAAGTTGACCCATACTGGAGCACTATATAAGAGGATCGACGCGGCAGTGCTCATCATGATCCTTCTTCTTGCTTCTCTCGGCTCTCCTAGGTTTCTCATCAGGTGGCTTAGCTATTTAACTACCTCCGTGCGTCTGTTTACTATCCTGTCTGCAGCTGCCTGCCCGACACTATAAGTAATAGTAGGTAATAATGATGATAACAATAGTACAATGATAGCGACGGTTATAATTCTGCTTCATTTGTTATTTAAAGTTTGAAAAAGGGGTAATTGGTATATGTACGTTCAAAATGAGTTTTCAAAAACTGCCCAACAATAAATTTCTCACTTGCTCCAAAGTAGTTGTAGAATTTTTGAAAAAAAAAAATAAATAAAATAATGATCAATTTCAGTTGAAAATGATCATTATTGATAATTATGTAACATTGATTTTCTTTTTTTATTTCTTAATAATTACCATAATCTTACTTGTGCTTTTAAAAATGAATAATCCGGGTAATATCAAACTGATGATGATATTACCTGTCATGTATTGGAATTGATTGTTAAACAGTCTCAAAACCACCAGCTATTTTATTCGACTATGTGTTTGATCGAATTACATATTTGTTCTTCTCCTTTTTCAAAAATTACTCACATACATAATATCTTTTTCTGATGCTTCTTTTTACGTACCTATATATCATGAAGATTGTGAGCGTACAAGGCCACCTCAATTCCTTTACGATAATTTCCCTCTCGAGTGAGACCAGCGAAAAAGGTTGAAAGCTTTTTTTTATTGCTTAAAGTTATAGGTATTACATAGATACGTAATATATTATATTTTCGACCAGAATATTTTGAAAGCTTTGAAAAACGATCAAAAGAATCAACTTGACTTCGGTGTTTTGAATATGAATTTTGAGGAAATCGAGACAAGTTCTGTTGGTTTCCTAAAAATCTCTGTCTCATTTTCAATGGATAGGCTACGGTAATGAGTGAGAATGCAACAAAAGTTAAAATACGAACACGGTTGCTCTGTAGAAATTTTCTCTTTTCAAAGACGAACACACTGAAATTTGGATTCAAATTTAATTGGTCACGTACTTACAAAACGCTTCCTTTGTTTCAAGATATATTTTTTTTCGCCATTTTTTAATTTTGCCACATTAGCTTATCCCTGAATGATGTACCGTATGTGTACTTACGTACCTATGTCGATATTATGTGCTAACTAGCGGTTGCCGGACCGCCAGCCGTGTGTTGAGTAGATATCTGTGTTTTGTAGCTATTTGGATTTTAAAGGTATCTTGGGTCTCAATGGGTCGCTTTGCTAGTTTTCTACATCTTTCAAAAATTCAGCACTCTTGACAGTACTTTATTTTTACCAATAACATTCAATGTGTACATAGGTTGAGAACAAAAGTGACTGTAGATTCACTTGACTTTTTTGCTCTCTCTCTCTCTCACGCATTTGAACATTTAGAACACCTTGTACAGTAAGTAACAGCTTTACTACGTTGATAATCCTCGTTTTTTTTTTTTTTTTCCCAATTTTTTCGCCCATTTCTCCAACCTGAGGAAGCCGAACCGTCGAAATTTATTTAGGAGCTTCACTCAAATGGAGGAAAATTTTTCAAAAACAATTCCTCGTTGGTAGGTGAATACGTTCAATAGTTATCGGATTTTGTAGAGATATACAAACACACATCACTGCGTATAGGTATACAGTGTATAGAAATCCATGTACTGTGCACACGTACCCTGACAGAAAAATATTCTACTTATAGAAGATTTCCATACTTCCGGTAATATTGGGGGAGCACCTCTAACGTGTTACAATTGAACAGATAGCACCCCAATCCGGTTCTCGTGTTCTTGTGAACACGGGATGAGGACAGGATGTCCGGGTAGGAGAGGAATACAGTAAACAGTTGCGCGCAGGTATTTTTTTTTGATGAATTGAATTGCATTGGATCGCACAGCGAGGACACAATTTTTATAAGAACTTTTTTTCTATGAGACCTAAAATTTTCATTTATGGCTTAAATTTTATTCCTGAATGACTTGAATATGTGGCAAAAATTTCAAGTCGATAGGTAAAGCGCTTCTCGAGTTATAAAAGGACAAACAGACAGACAAACTTTCTGCTTTATATATTTAGATTGTATAACTGATTTTGTATTTCTTTGTATTAAATTGTCGCTTCTATTTCAACAGAAAAAAATTCTAGGAGAGCCAATCTCGATGATAGGATCATATTTCGGTCAACGCGAAAAGACTCAAAGAATCAAGATAACGTGTCTGTTGAAAAAGTGATCAAAAGTAGAGAAGGCCTTTCTTTGCGGACGTGTAAAGAACGCAAAAAACTACTATCCTTTGATGCAGACTGCGAAGACGAAGATTTGACTGAATAAGGTAATTTAATTAATTTAAATAACGACTTTCAATCATTTTGCCGAAATGTCGAATCAAAATGTAAAGGTTTCCTTGGACATTTTTTCCTCATCTCAGCGTTTTTTTAGAAACAATCGTTGTTTCAAATAACTAGGTACTGTATAGGTACCACCTATTGAAGGTAAAAAGTATTTACAAAAATTTAAACAAACGCGGGATGGACGCTGGATAACTTATAGTGCAGTGTCGACTAGTGGTACAATAAGGCGGCAATTCCCGCAGTATTCTGCCATATTCTCTATTATAATATGAAATGAAATGCACTTGAAAACAATTCACGTGGTGTGATTTAATCAGTCATTGGTCGATGCTGGAGCGCGATCAGTCTGTGTGGACTAGTAACATTACATCATCTATGGATCACTTCAGTTGCGGTGCAGGGAGGCATCTCACTAGAGCATCCCAAAAAACAGAACTCAAAAACATGATCAGTTGACTCGCTATCCATCCTCAACATCGTTATTGGTCGAAAAAATGGCCTATGAGTTATCGAATGAATACGTCGCGTCGCGTCGTTCGCTTATGTGATGCGATTTAACAAACCGTACCATAAGTCGGGAGAATCTTTTTTGGATTTTCGCATGTTTTGCATTCTCTTTACGCACATTGGTTGCACTGCACTGCCCTGCCGCAAACCACCCGCGTCTGTGTCTCGATAGCTTCTCTCAATCCTCATGACACGATTTGCGGCAATGAAAGTGCATTCCTACTAACTACCACCAGTACAGTGCAGTGAAAAATGCAAAGTAGACGAAAATTTGAAAATTTTATTTATGGTAGGTATACCTAAGGTATGTTAGATGGAGCATCAAAAGTCTGTTTTACACGACTCGGGTAAATTTTTGACGTGTACATAAGTTTGCAAATAATACGAATTATTGTTGAGTAAATGGATGACATCTGATATTTGAGTTTCAGACAATGAAAAGTCTAAATCTCAGTTTCATATTAAATGTATTTTTATGGTACCGGTACGTTTTATATTAGGCCTAAATATCGAGTGAGTGAGTGAATGCACGAGACCGCAAGAATAAAAAGATCTTTATTTTAATGTGTTTAGTAATTTTTGCGACTCTTGATTGGTGAATTGTATACTTGTTAGTAAATTAAATTTTTTTTTTTTTTTTTTTTTTCAAGGGATATTGTACTTATTGTTTAAAAGTAAAACGGAAGCGCCGTTAAGTTCGAATAATAAATTGTGACACATCTTTTTTCTCATTTTCATCATTTCAGTAACATTAATCATTTACTTTGCTAGACACGAACAAACTAATTTATTTGGTGCTCTTTGGTGTTCAAATTGGTCCTCCCTTCTGTTTGCTCTCGGTTCGTTACTACGTATACGAGTATACATATCTCGTACTCGTCACTCGTGCAAAATTCTTCGACAAAAGTCAAGTACGTTATTCTTTCATATTGATCAGTAAAAATAACTAGGGTATGTTACTATAATATAGAGGTGGCTCGGAGAAAGAATATTGCTGGTGAGCGCGAAATTCAACGAAAAGAGGCATGGGCTAGTTGAGTGAATGCACGAGTGCTTAGCAAAAGTCTCCTCTTCGAGACGACCACTTTGTGAATTATTTTAGAGAATTACAACTGCTTGCACAGAGTACAAAAAATTTCTAAGTTGATTAAGGCGCAATTGCACCCAGATCACTGAGAGAGAGAGAGAGAGAGAGAGAAAGAGAGAGAGAGAGAGAAAAAAACATCGTAAATTTGATTAAAGAACATAATACCTACATAATGAGGTAATTATTATGTAATTTCAGTCGAGTTGTCTTTTGACACGAATGTAAGTAGGAGCATTGAAACGTTGACTATCATGAAAATATCGTGTACAAATTATACCTAGTACAAGTACCTATTACGGGTGATGTAGTACAAAATATCGCGGATAGGAACTATTTTATCGGTCACTTCTTATAGGACAGTTGTGCTGAATATTTATACGGCGTTATTGTATTGGGTAGTTATTAATGACAGCATCGCCGTGTACAAAGTGAGATTTCGAATTTAGTTACACATTTCCCGAAATGGCGGAGTATCAAAACAATTCTCCTATCAATCTGGTCATCCGATGGAACCAAGCACTATCTATACATAATTATACGTACTACAAGATGAGTAAAAACGCGAACCAACGAAGCGTGAAAAAGCAATTTGGATCCACTGAATCGAGATCACCCTCATAAATTGAGTGTTTGTAATCCGTATATTTGCATTGCGCCCGGCCTGTAGACGCGCTAGTGTCGTGGACAAAAAGGTGATCATAATATTATGAAAATTTGCATTATAGAGCGTCATGCTACTTCAACTAGCTGTACCGTATCTCTGTTAATACTGATAAAGAAAGTACCACTTGTAATAACCTTTTTCGACTCTGTTGACTAGTAGAATACCTGTAGTATGAAACTCATAAAAATAAAAATTTCACCAATTATTATCTGAAACATCACTTTTTCGTCCAGCTTCCACAAATGGCCGTCATAGTAAATGTAGAGGGCGACTCTTTTTGGGCGTACCGCGAATAGGGATGAAAGTCGCGATTCTGAATCAATTGCATTGCGACGCGTTGCGTCGCGTCGCGTTACAAGAACCTTCTTCTTTATGCACGGTTTTCATTGTGATGCCATGCCGCCCTTTTGACGTTTATTTTGAAAGAAATCTTAAACATATTTTATGTCTTTGTTTTGGCCTCCTCCCAGTTCTGAAATTTGCGATAACTATGACCTTGTGATTTGGCCGATTTCTTTTACTTCCCTTCTCGTAATTCCTAGATATGGGTTCCTTCACTGGTCCACAGGGTTTCGACCTCTCCTTGTATACTTACTATCTAGTTTTTTATTTTATTTTATTATTTTTTTTTTTATCAAGCTTACTCTAGGTCTATTATACTAGTCTTCTACTACACCCATACACATACAGAGTACGAGACCTAAATAGACTGGAAATGTGGGCAATTCAGTTGGGTTAACATACAGTGTATTAGACTTTTACTAGGCTATGAAAGAGGGCAGACAACCCAGTTGACCTGGCCCACAGTATACTAGACGATAACGGTCAGAATGGTCCAGACCAGACGGCAAAGAGTGAAACGCCGCGATAATTTTGAATGCTTTTGAAGAGCATGACACAACGTGTTTGAACGAAAAATAGGACGATCATGAAAATCATACTGGAGTAGTTCATTGTTCACGTTCATTATGGACAGGCGCGCGATCGTCCATACAACTTGCAAATAAACACCTCTACTACTCCGCTGTTTGCCATTGCGATTATTTTACAATTTTTTGTATACTGGGCTAGTTATTGGACTGGAAAGTAGGATTAAGATGTTATAAGATCCTGATTTTGTATACAATTATTAGGAAATCTCTTAGCCTTGAATATTAAGTACGTGCTGAGAATGCAAGAATATGAGCGTAAATGACGTAATCTATAGGGCTCTTTCACCGATGCATGCTGCATTTCAATTCCCCTGATTCTTATCGTAATGGCAGTGAAAATAACATGGTACGGTATTGCTCTTATGTGTAGAATTGATTGCATACATCAAAACCATAGAGGTGTTACGTTACCTAAGAGCAATGTTATTTTCACTGCCATTACGATAAGAATTAGGGGAATTGTTATGCAGCATGCACTGGTGGAAGAGCCCTATGCGTGAGGTTTGTTTATCTTCGTGACGCTGCTTGAAACTGCTAACCGATTCCAGCGTCACGTACGTCGACCTACAGAATTAAACTGATAAAAGTACAGAGAGGTGCGAATTTAATTATGAGTAACGTTTGATGACCGGCGCGGGCGTGTAGGTACATGCTGAGTTTTTACTTTTCGTCCTAAAATTAACTGTATCGTGTTTTATAATGTTGACCACTTCGAAAATTTCTCTCTCCTTATCAATCTTCTCAAGTCTTATAATGGATAGTGGGTACATTCTTAAAATTAAATATTATATGACCGTCGTTTAAATTATGTGAAGCGTAAAGCAGTGCGGTATTATTCGAGTTCTTGATGTCGTCCTCGTGTTGAGAGACCCTCGTTTCCATCGATTGAGATGCCTCCACCCACGTGAACATTGGCACAGACCAAATACGGGATTTTATGCACAACATCAGAATTTTGAAGGAGGGGGAGGGGAAGGAGGAGAGAGTTCCGTCGTTTGCTTCAGAGAAAACATTTTCACTATTGGTATTGTATCGGCCGAAAGATATACTCGTATGCAATTTTTACTATCGAGAGGGTACAGAAACTGGGAGTTGGTAAATCTGCACACACTCATTGAGTAAACTGCACACCCTACAATTTGCACTCACATTTTCGGTTGAGTAATCTGCACACATTGAAATAGATTGAGTATGTATTTTACATAAACATCGAAATTAATTTAGTATAATATTTGGTTGTTGAAAACATAATTAGTAAGGGACTTCGACATTGTCTGCGTTACAAATAGAAATGAATGATGAAAAATCGAGGATTGATCGGTTAGAATTCAAATGAATAACCTCACTCGTGTGAATGTGTTTTTTTAAATGTTTACGCAGCTAAGTTTATCGTGAAGTCTAACAACAATGAGGTCTAAAAAAATGTACAGAATGGTCGTTGCGTCGCAAATTGATTAATAAAACTATAAACTTGATCAATAACGTGGTTTTCAATACAGTAGTAAAAAACCCATCGTCAACATCATACCTAAAAAGGATGTCAGCGTAATTATTGTATGAGTGCCAAAAAGTTCGTCCGAGACCAATTCGACTATGATGGATGAAAGAGGATTCCCATCGATGTGCCCTCGATTTGGATGTACGTGACCCCTTTAAACTGGCAGTATCTTTTTGGTGAGGTAGAAATTTAAGATGTCGAAAAATAAAGTTTCATCCAGACTTGTCCAGCTTCTATGGAGTTCCGACCATCGTTTTTGTATTATTTGGACGGCGAGTAATGCGGAAATACTTGATCACTGATATCCATCCAGATCTACCCTAGACCACACACTGCCTGGTGTCTTTTGATGCCGTTGCTCTGTTCACTATCATTCCCGTATCACTCGCTGTCGTCCAAATACATAAAGCTGCCTAAACTTGTCAATCCAGGCCCTGTCTTCTCGGCAATGCGTGGTCTATGTACTATTGGTTGTCTCATGTAATTTTCACCTTCCATTTTGGTAGTAATTTTCATTATATCTCATGGAATGAAAGGCGAATGCATTCTTTCTAATAATCTTAGAAATTATGGCTTTTAATGAAAAATTGATTTTTTTCTCTTGTAATCTTGAGGGCTAGCACAATAATTAATAACAGTCATTTTTTGGTCAACTGTTGTAACCAAAATGAAAATAGTGACAGTGAAAAAGTAAACAAAAAGTCAAATACTCCACTATCATCTGCCAATGTCCAAAGGTATTAGGTATTGTAGAAACGCTAGAACGTGATATTCAGTTGACAGTCCTCTACATTGCATTGTGAGGTAACAAACTCCTTGTTACGTTCTCTATAGTTTACAATAACAGACTTGTTATTGTGAGTATTAAGTATTCAAAATATGTCAGAATTTGTAGCCTGTGCTAGAATGTTGTCGTTCTATGAACATTCATACACGCAACATGAATGCATCATTTTTAAATAGGTAGTTGAAAGAAACCCATACATTTTTGTAAAAATGAAGACATTAAACAATTCATTTGCTGGAAATATTTGGCTGTTCAGCTGTCTAGTTTGAAAGAATGATACTGGCTGTTTCAAATTATAACTTCACGCTATGTTTACATTTTCAACTTGTTTGGAAGTTTCATACAAGGTCTTATGGAGCGAAATTACTTTTTGATGAATTGCTCCAAAACTGAGCATTTTTATAAAACAATGAAGAGAATGAGTACTATTCCTCTTTTCATTTCCTATTGTATGAAATCAACTCCAGAATTTTTTTCAAAAGGTTTAGAACTGTTTAACAGGAAATTACAAGAGGATTTGGATTAAATTTTATTTTCTTCCTTTTTTCATAAAAATGCTTTATTTTGGAGCAGTTCATGAAAAAATAGGTAGTTTCGCTCAATAAGAGTCTGTATACAAGTTCCTACCAAGTTGGAAAATTGAAAGTAAACAAAAAATGAGTTATCAAATTATGAATATGCAATATTCAATGGTGGAACAGTCCTGTAAACTCTGCCTAAGAACAGAGAACAATAGTGTTTCCTGCACGTGAAGTGTTGATGGAGTTGACATGACATTATGATTCAAAGTCATTGTACTAATGATACATTTTTTTTGAAAGTCAATTCATCTCAAAAACTATCAACTTTTGCAACAAAAAAAAAAAAAAAAAAAAAAAAAAAAAAAAATGAAGCGAACTAAATTTATTCTTGGTAAGATTTCTCATTTGATGAAGCGATTTTAGAATTATTTTATAAAAAAGTTTGCAAATTGGCTCATCAAATGGTAAAATTCAAGTAGAATAAATTTTATTTGCTTCATTTGTTTACTGAATGTAAAATGGTTTTTAAGATGAACAGTTTCTATCAAAGATGCGTCATAAGGTACAATGTTGACTTGCCCAATTTGTATGGTGGACGCCTACACTATATGCAGCCATTGCTTTGACTATACAGTATACCTCATATGAACTGAGGCGAGACTTTGTTTACCTGTGGAAAGATATGATGAGAAAATTGAATGCAAAGAACTCGAAATAAGCGACGCAGTTGATTGGGGAGAGAGGAGCGGGTGTTACTTTTCCGCGCGCTCATCCGCACTGTCTACATTAGAGTCCTCCGCACGCTATACATGTTCCCACGCTAGTTTAACATGGCAGTATATGGGCAAAGCTCAATCCACAAGATGTGTACTGTATAGTCAAAGATTGTATGCCAAGTTGATTGATTACAGTCGTCTGTTTCAAAGTGTTGCAGTCAGCCAAATGCTGTATTCAGCCGTATTTTTGACCATGCAGCCAAAAGCCATGAGCCAGTTTCATGTTAATTCTCAGAAGCCAAAAACTAAGAAGAGCCATATTTTTTCAGCTAGCTGATTTCTTTTGTTCCCCTCAACTTCATGAGAGCATAGATAGCCAAAAGCTAGAAGCTGTCTTTAGCCGTTTTTTGGATCATTAAGTCAAAGCCAGAAACTAGCCTTATCTATGAAAAATTGGAGCAGCCAAAAGTCAAATCCGTATTTTTCAAGGTCATCAGCCTAAGCTGTATCATTAAAATGCACCCGTACTTCATTGCAGTACGTACTTCATTGCAGTACGTTAGTGGAATAGCTGCCCAAGTACGTTCACTTTGAATTGTTGCTGTGCATTGTCAACTTCACCACTTCACCACCAAACATGCGAGGCACTGTGTGTTCAATGTGAAGCAATATTTTTACCTCTTCAAAATTTGTGTACACTGTACAGGTTTAGTTGGAGCAGACTCTAGTTACTCTATGTATGTGACTCAGTCAATATAGCTGACTGCTTTTGTTTACCTGCTCTTATCCCAGATTATAAGGTTTGTGCTTGTTCTACAAGTCACAAACCAATTGCAATCGCTATTTTTCTTCTTCAGCCTCACGTAATTTGTTCTTAAGCACGTTTTCGTTCATACACTGGCAATGTACGCAATCACCCTTTTGATCAAGAGATTTGCAATTTCTCATTCCTTGATGGATGTTATCAGTAAATCAGAGTGATCATTGTAATGATTTTATGGAGACGGTATTGCGTCTCTCCATTCGATATTTGTTCTTTGAGTTGTGGGTAGAATAAAAATGATGAGATACAAATGCTTAAAATTTGTCAGATCAATTGGAATTAAAATTATAACGGTGACCTAAATAACAAGCAGCCCCACAGCAGGCTGCAAGAGGTTTGCGCCCAGTTCATGTGCACCATGTGCACAATGGTATGTTTCACAGTCTACTTCAACTAACAGACCTCACTTGTAAACTTGACACCTGCGTATCAGCTGTTGATAGTAGGTGAAACATTACTACAGACTCTTGTGGAAAAACGATAAAAATATCAAAAAATCATTTATTGTGCCATTTTATAGAAAAGTGAAGAGAACTGAGGAACTCTTTTAAAGATCAAACAATTTACAATTTTTAAGCCTAGCCTCGATGAAATTGGTTTACTATCAAAGGATCTATAATTATTTTAAAATAATTTAAAGTTCTGATAGGGTACGCAGTGCGGTACTTCAACATCTTGCCGCACGCACATCAAAACTCTTTCTGCGCTATTGCCAAGTAAGTCACCAGTGAGGCCTGTAATTGAAGTCGGCGGTGTACGCCTGTACGTTTGTAAGAGAAACAGAGTTGAATATGGACATGTATGCGCATGAAAGACCAGATTAAGTGTATCATTTGGACAAGTAAGAAAGACTAATTCTCTTGAAATTGTCAATAGGGGACTTCCCCTATATCATATTGCGTACTTGTTTGCTTGATTGTGATTGTAATGGTTCTTTGTTTACATTGGTCTTATGAAAGAGGAATTCAATATGCAATAATGGCCTATCTATTCCCCTGCTATAAGACTAATGTATAAACAATGAACCATGAGCGATGAAACTTAAACTAGAGAGCGCTGCAAGCCCAGCTGTGCGGGTACAAGAGGGAAGAATTGAAAGGGTGCTTACGCACACTTTTGATGGGGAAACCTGTACTTTTCAGTTCAAGAAAAATGTTCAGTATACGTATAAATTCTTTTGGTCAAAATCAATGGGCATCAATTTTCTAGAGCTATTCAAAGAAATTTTAAGGCCAACTTTCTTTCACCTCAACATTCTAATTAATTCAAACAAAATAGAATTTTGCTGTTGTGCTATGGTAAATTGTAGGTACATGATCACCTATTGCCATATTCAATCATTACCCAAGGCTGCCAACGCTTGGAACTCCAAGTTTTATCGCCTATTACAAGAATCAGGCAAACAAGTATGCATTATGATATAGGGGAAAGGCCCTATAGACTCGAAACTATTATATAAATGTATTGTATCGACAATCAAGAAAACTATCTTTTTGACAATAAGAATAAAATTGTACTCATATTCTTTCTCCTCAGAAAGTTTGATCTATTTCTTACTAGAAAAAAACAAACCCATAACAATAAAAATTGTGTTGATTTTTTCAGGTTCGTGCTCGTTCTACAAGTCACAAACCACTTGCAATCGCTTTTGTAAAACTCACAATATTGTTTTCTGACCTTTTAATCTCAATTTTTGATATACAATGTACTCGATCAGTTTACCGCAACAAGAAAACGAGAAAAGTTGTTTTTGCGTTCAAATGTGAACAAGTTGGTGGTCGCTTTTTCTTTCTCCTTCAAGTTTTGCGATTGTTATCCTTGTGAACTGCGTGCCAAAAGTCTCACGTATCCTTCGCGTGTATGTTCGTTAGGAGTTAGGAGGACTAATAACAGCTAGTAACCGTGCGGAATACGTGCGGAGTAACTACAGCATCTTTTGCGCGACGCTAGCGCTGCCCGGTCCGAGTGGTATATCTACGAACAGAATTCTGAGTTATAAGTTTGGTAGCACTGGCAGCCGGAATGGCGAAAGGCGATGAGTGACGATTGAAGACGAGTGCGTTAACGAATAACGATGTGTAGCGAACTCGACCAGCCAACCTAATTAAAAAAAAAAAATTGTAAAATGATATTAAAATACGTGTGTACTTGTTAAAGTAAACGAATTCAGGCGGAATATCGTCTTTTCGATTGTTGAATTTCGGTTCTTTTTGCATTTTTTTATGTAACTATATTGCAGTATGAATAATCGGTACAGCCTAATGTAGTGATAATGAAATAATAGTAATCCTGAGTAGCGTGTGAAACGTGCTGGTTTCTTCAGTTACCATTTTCTGTATGTTTTTTTGCATTCGTCAATCGACTAATAACGATGTCCGAGTTTTAAAATTCCATTCAGGTATTGAAAAAGGTTTATCTATCGTAATATTATGTTATTGAACGTTCGTTCGTTTCGAAATCGGTTGGACTTTGATCATAATTGGCTTTTACATCGTAACCCACCGTGCTTGAAGCTCATAGCGTCCTTGTTTCACTTTAGGAACCCGAACATTTTATCAATCGTGAATATTTACCCTCGTGAAAAACGTCAACTGTGACTAGTTCGTGAACACTGGACGATTAACATCTTACACAAAAACGGAAACAACAGTGTGCCGTTTCTGTTCGTGATTTATATTCTCTTTCTCGGTCAAGTATTCTTCGAGCATATCTGACCGAAACTGTTGAACTTGAATTTTATAATATCTGTACCTAAAGATCTTCTTGTAGGATCCTTACTTATTGGCGGACTTGATCTACCTGTATTCGTTGAGAGAAGAAATATGGAAAATCTGAGTGGTACGAGTAACTGTAGATGAAGCTTTGAATATTATGTTCTTTCATTTTTTCGAGAGAATTTAGTGTACCTAAATTATCTTCAGGCAATTCGAAACTGTAATTTCTGATGGGATAATGACATAGATGGTTCTAATTGTGTTTGAACTTTTATTTGCTACTGTCGGTGAAGTTCGCGGTTCATAATCATTATCGATTTAATTTTGTTTCAGGATCTCAAGAATGGCTGAATTTGGCGTCGGAAAAATGGACGAAAACGATGGTAATTCAAATTTATTTCTACTCTCTATACCGAGGTCGTAAACTTGTCCGTATATAATGGTATGGGATTTTAGTGGGCCGCGAAGTATTATCAATCGAATGTGAGCGAGAAGCGCGAGAACAAAGTTGCATACTATTCCCGAAGCATCTGTCATTAACTTCTCTGTATTCCAAATTGCATACTTGTCTCTGTCTAAAGTGTTGGAGGTATCTGAGAGAAAGGCCTCCGTTTAATGTATTTCTTATGGAACGGAGGTCCTTCTTACAGATACCGTTGATACCCAACAAAAAAAGATCAACGAAACCAAATGATGAAGGACAAAGAATGAAAGAAAAAAAACAGAGATGCATACCCTGGAATGGGGCGAAAACTAATCGAGAGTTGAGTATTTAGTTTTATTTACTCTGCAAACTTTTGAATGGGTACGGTCTTCACAAAGTTTGAACAATAGTTCTTCTCTTTTTTTCCCCTTCCCACAGTATGGTTTCCTGTCACAACTACTGAGTTATACGATATACCGAAGACTTCATTATTAGTACTATCTTTATTATTATTATTATTATTATTATTATTATCATTGTAAGATACAAAGCTAGCGAACAATGATTGCATGTATATTGACGGAGAGGACAGTTTTACGCGTGGAAGAACTCAGTCATTGTTGCTAATCGGAAATATACTGAGACTGAGTATATTTTCGCCGCCTAACTGTAAGAAAGGTTTTGTTTTTACACCAGAGCGAGTGAAGTTCGGGAAAACGGGTAGGTACGTACTTGAAGCAGGATAGAAGAATTTCTATTAGAGTCTGAATCTTGTAAATTAATTTGTGGATTGAAGCAAAATTTCCGGAGGGATAGAGAGGATTCCAATCGATCGATGTAAATGTAGAATTCTGCGCTTGGAGACGATTTTATGCGAAAATATTTTTCGGTAATTGTAATTCTTGGTTATTGTACAAGTTTCATTTGAACAAAATATGGGCATCAGTATTGACGGAGAAATGGAGGGTGAAGAGTGTGAAGGAAAAATATTGTCATCAATCAGTGGAATCCGAACAATTTGTGACAGCGATCTTTGGAGTTTCGGGGAGGTGGGGGGAGGGTAATTTTCTATGAAACCATTGCTTTCAGCAGAATGGTTGGACTAGTACGAGTTTGTTAGGCGTTTGTTTTGTTCCAAAAAATTTAGAAAGGGAATGAAATAGTCTGATCGGTTGTGATTCTAGAAAAGCTATTAAAACACGAAATCACTAAGCAATTAGTTGTTGTGTTTCTTCATGTATCTACAATTTGTGTAACTCGTGACCATCGCGTTGCACAATTCTTCAATATCAGGCAGTACAAGGCGTCTTCGGAAATAAAAAAATTGGTACCTGTGATTCTCACGCGTCGTTTGTTTGCTGTACAGAACGGAAAATCCGCAGAAATTTTGTCCAATTTGTGTACTGTACCCGCATCCACCAAAGGCACCAGTCCAAATTGCTCAATGATAAATTTCTTCCCATGTGATTCGTCAAATCGTGTAAAATGTATAGGTATACCTCGCAGCCGCTGAGGTAATGCAATGTACCTACATCATGAAAAAACCTAAAATTTAATCAGATTATGTAACAATATGCGTTACAATGAAGGACCACTGCTGACGTTTCATGAAAAATACATCCTACCTTGTGATCGATAGTGAAAAAAATATTTTAACACGATTAGACTTGTTTTATGTTGATTTCAGGAAGTACCGACATTGTCTTGCAAGAATGAACAATCACGATTGAAAATGAAGGAAGGGACATGTAAAGAACAGAGTGACTCGTAATTAAAGATATTCATGTTCATGTATAAATAAATCTTTATGTGAATAGGGAGAAGTGAAAGCAAAACAAATGAGCAAATTGACTCTCCGGCTGAAAACGAAAAAAAAAAATGCTCCAATCATCTTAGAGAACAGTTCATGAATGTGAAGACTTCTGAGAGTGGGGTAAAGATCAGTAATGAATCTACCCAATAAGACCACAGCAATTTCCTTGCTGAAAAACTCATCGAGTTATAAAAAGAGTTTAAAGTTGAGAAATAAAACAAATAAGTAGTATAAATCGGATTTTTATTTATTCATTTATTTACTTTTTTTTTTTTTTTTTTGCAATATTTCAAAACAATTCTCTCAACTTGAAGGCCGGTTTTTTAAAAATTTGTCACAAATTTGAGATGGGTGACTGTAAACTTTTTTTCGTGGCACTGAAAACCCGACGACTCGTCTCATTTCATACGCGGCTCGTCCATTACTGTATTAGGCATTCTTGAACAATTATTCGTCACACAAATATTTCTGACAACTCATGCCCCCTACGTCAATCGAGAAGTTTTTGTATCGCTAAGGGAAGCAGTGGCAAATACCAAAGACAACTAGAGATTTGCTACATGCATTTATGCATTTGGGTAATTCTCCAAAACATAGAAATTTTCATGCCCCTACACATTTCGAAGGCCAATGTGCATTTTTTTTTTTTTTTTTTTTCAGGGTTTTTTCACGTGACATCATTGAGTTGTCTCTCTCTCCCAACTACTCTCAATTGAATTTACAACATGTACATTTTCTTCCGGAAGGATTACATAAAGGCTAGTTGGTGGGCCCTTAGGATATGTGTTATACAAGAGACTGAAAATCGACATAGCGATCAGAGTATGCAGGAAAAATGAAATTTAGAAACGTTTGAACGTCGCGTCGTTGTCCTCTGTATACTGTTCTTAGCCGTAGCACTTTTAATTTATTGGCTGATAGCTTGGTTACTTCACAATTCATGTTTAATGATGTGACTGCACTGCTTCGATCATCCTCATAAGCCAATGATATGCAGTTGAAATAATTGTAATCACAACATAGTTATTGGTCTCTCTGTCCGGCCCCGACTAAGAAATTCTCGGCCAGTCGTGGTTCATTAATTTTTTTGGGAACTCACCCCTGCCCCCTTCCCCCCCCCCTCCTCCCGCTGGTGAATGACTTGAGCCAAACATCATTAATGGTTGAACGAATGCGCATCATTAATGGTCGTAAGAGAACGTGTGTTGATGATTTTTATTCAAAAAATTAAAGAGAAATGACTTCGTCTTCGTCTTCGTCTTCGTCTTTTTTTTTTTTTTTTTTTTTTCTCTCTATTCTGAGAAAAGTGTTATTTTTTGGAGAATCACCCATTTATAAATCCTTCCTTTTCAATGCCGAACGAAGCAGTGCACTTGTTCCAGGGAAGGCAAAATGTGCAACAGTCGCTGCCGTAGCGGTTCAACCGCACCAAAATGAAAAATTCAAATAATTCTTACCATTTTCTAACTAAGGTAGAAGAAAAGGTCTCTTTATGTACCTACTAAAGAATATTTTAAAAGTACCCAATTATTATTTTCAAATTCTACCTACATTATTCGTCGAATAAAAATCTCTCTTTTAATAGAAAAAAAAAAAAAACAAACAAACAAACAAATAAAACCGGTCATAATAATGAAGTACCTTTGTTGTATTATAATTGACTACTACTGTTGGATTTTCATTTTATGAAATGACTACGAAGTTGATTTTCGTTTCATTATTTTAGCTAATTTTTGGTCGTCTCTTGTACTGCCTGATCACCCTATTCCCCAAGTAAATGAAATGAAATGAAAAAAAGCAAAAAACAAAAAAAAAAAAAAAAAAAAAAAAAAAAAACAAGGTGAAATAGATGATGTTTAGAAACTTTTGGATGTTGACGAGCGAGACAGGTATGTGTCCATTCGCGTACATTTTATTTTTTGTAAGTTGAACCAAACATACCGGGACACAATTAAACGACGCGACGACGTGCTGTTGAAATATTCACCATTGGTTTTGGGCAGGATACGGGACAAACAATGAGCCTCGTGACGTAGGTTTCCCGAGTGTGTGATATGGCAGCTTGACGAGGTAAGAGGTTCCAACCAGAATGAGAGACGCGGTTTGAGGTAGTGTCTGTGGTGCCAAATTTGAGTTCACGCTACATTATGCTGAGACAAGTCACACAGAACCTACGCTACGTGTGTACAATCGATCTTCTTTCTTACAAGTGGATAAATTTCTCATACTTTAGAGGAGTGGGTACACTTTTGAAGTTTTGATATTGGAATGTAGCAGCGATAGTCCTGTTTACTTCTTTTCTCGAAGGAAAAAGTTGTAGGAAATGACCTATTTACAAAATTCCTCGTTATGATTACAAAAACCCGAATGCCGATTTGTACGTAGATTGTAATAAAAAAAAAAAAAAATGTACTTCGTTACGTGTGAGTAAAAAAACTAAATGAAGGGTACACGGGAAGAAGGGGCTTTGTTCAAACGTAACAAGATGAAGAAATGGTTTCTTCGCAGAAGTGCAAACGATCCAATTGTCCTGCTCGTTACGTTTGAACAAAGCCCCTTCTTCCCGTGTACCCTTCAAATGTATTTGAACATTTCCATCATTCGGACCTAAGCAGAGCGAGACTCTTTATCAACGTCAGTACAATTTCAAATGTCGTTTGCTATTGGTTGTCCTTATATCAACTTTAGAATAGAAATCGAATTATTTTCTACTGCCATTAGTTTTGGCGAAGTGCGACGCCAGCGTGCCATCGTCCTGCAAGGTCCCCGAATAAGTTCGTCTCCGCATGGCACGCTTTGACAGCTAAGAAGTTTGGATCGCATGAATAAAAACTAGGGCTACGTTACCTACTACATATAGCGTTTTCTCCGCGTTCGATGTATCGTACGTACATACATGTTCGACCATGATAGATATGTAATTATCCTTCATCTTCGCCCAAGATTTCTTCCCATTACGCAGACGTGACATTCCTTCGATTCGATTAACTCATTTCACATCTCATCATGGTAAAGCCATCGTCATTGGCTATTCTTTTTTCTTACGGAAAAAATGTCGCTTATTAGCAGCGGAGTCCTTGTCCTCCCTTTTTTTTTTTTTTTTTTTTTTTTTGTTATTGTCACAATTCACAACGCACCATGAAAACGTAATTCTTTTGGTCGTCGTGTTTACCAGCTGTCGATACCTTTTCTATCAACATCGATATCGCTTTCAGTATCTCCCCCGCAACACGCCAAAAGATCCACACAATATTTTTACCTACCTATGTATAGTTTTTTTTTTCTTTTTCTTTTTCTTTTTTACAATTTTGATCTTCACGTTGCACACCGAATGGGGAGAAAACCAACATTTTTTACGTCTTATTCATCACAGTTCATAAAATAAAATGAAGTTAAGCCGTTTGGCATGGAGGACTTGAAGTTCAAGGTTGATTTCTGGATCTTCAAAAAGTTCATAGATTGAAACAAAGTTGTATAAGGCCATAAAAATTATGTTTTCATTATACCTAAAAGGGAGCATCAGTGATTGATAACCGTATTGTAGCCAAATTCACTTTTACATGTTCAGGCTGTGAATTCAAGATGTCAAAACTGACAAGGTGGAGCTTCTCATATATTATACTTTCTGATCTAAAACAACAAAAGTTGTTGATGGGGGGGGGGGGGAATTTCGTGAACCTTGCACGCTAAAAGAGCGACCTTCCATCAGATGTTGAAAAAAACTTTACTCTGTCGAGTAGATTTGTGAGTCAAATATTTTTGTTGCGTAGGGATCAATTTTGATGAATGAAAACTAATATAAGACAAGTTCTTTTGCTCCATTTAATCAAAATTTGTACAATGCTGCTCCTATTGCAGCCAAATTTGCATCTGTTTGTAGAATCAATTTCGAGAAAGAAAAAAAAAAAAAAAGGAAAAAAAAAATGGTAATAAAACGCAGGGCAAGTTGATTATATGATATTGGATATTTTTATTGATTCAGTAAAATCAGAATTAGCCTCGGGTGTCCTCTGAAATGTACCAATAACTTGATGGATTTGTCATTACCATTAGTGATACTGTATTTGGTTTGCGCTATTTATTTACCGTAACCATTTTTTATTTGATTTGGGCGGGAACCTTTTCGGTTAGTTGTTACCGTACTCATTACTAGACTTGCATGATCTCTGTCAAGTACATCGGCGCAACCCTTCAAAGACATTATCCTTTGAAACTTCTTTCTGGCTTTAGCTTACGCTGTCGCAGTTTACCTTGGTAAAAATATTTTCAAAATTTATCGATCGTATCACCTTTTCTGAAGGTATTCAACCAACACCCTGAAAAATCGAGCCTATTATTCTGTTCCCTCCTCCTCCTCCTCCTCAGATTAGTTAGAATTCGAGTATGTACATACATTTACATAGTGTTCTACTTTTACCATTGTTTTATTCTTCATTTTGCGAAATCTTGGAGCATCATTGATTGACACAATTACTTGATGTACACGTACATACTTAATTAATATTAATGAAGGAAAATCTTATTTACAGGAAAGGGCGAAGGAAGAGCGGTTACTGATTCACAAAGCTGCTCAAATGGCGAAGGATCTGATTCTGTCGATGCTGCAACCATTAATAAGTCGGATGATGTGAAGAAAGCTACAGAAAATCGCGTGTTAGATTTGGTGGTAACTGCTGCTGCTGCTGCTGCTGCTGCAATGACAAAATCGCAGGATGAAAAGTTATGGAACTGTACAAACGACAAAGCGAGGACAAAAACTTGCTCGAATGGTGAAGGATCCGACTCTGTTGGTGCAAATATTGATAATTTGGAGAATGACGTGAAGAAAGTTACAGAAAGTCGTGTGTTGGATTTGGCAATATCAGCTACAACAACATTGCGAGAAGAGAAATCGTGGAACTGTACAAACGACAATGCAAAAACCAATTCTGCAGATGGAAAGCAAAATGACCAACACAACGTCGTCGTCGATAACAAATGTGGTGAAGATGATGGTGTAGAGGATGATGCAGAGGATGATACAGAAGACAGTGTGACAACCAAAGAGTGCGAGATGGAAAAGAGGGAGGATGACAACAATACACCCGAGAAACACAAAAAAAATTTCAAGAAAACGCTCTCGCCGGCCAATATTGCACCGCCGAGACGAAGTACTCGTAATATTAACAAACAGAAATCGCATCATGATAAGGACATTAGTAACAGTTTTTTCAAAGAAGACGGCGAAGAGTGCGGCGGCGGCGGCGTTCAGTTGAAAAATTCGGTAGCCTCTGTCGCGGATAACGATGACATCGAAGAATTTGTAGCCTCTGTTGCGGATGACGACGATATCGAAGAAGTCATTCCAACGGATCCGCTGGCTGATGACTGTAAATCAAAATTACGTAACAAAACCATTGTGGTTAGTGATACAAAAGGTTTGGTAGAATTTGCGACGAACGCGCGGATCTCCAAGTCGAATAATAAAAAAGAACCAACGCTTGTCATCATAGATACTAAATCTATATTATCTGGACAAGGACCTGTACCTGTATCACACTCATCGAGTAGTACTTCATTGCTGCATTCTGCCAGCAATTCAAAGCACATTCCAGTCTCTCTTCCTATGTCGGCCAGCGCGCTGTCCAATACTTCTCGCTCAATTTCGGCGACATCTTCCTCCGCATTCTCAGTTATACCAATTGGATTACCAACGCAGAGTCTTCATTCTCAGTACAAAACTCCACCACCGCAGATCAAACCCATTGTTATTGGTCCGGCTTCAACTTCAGTTACTCCCATTTCTTTGCATACATCGTTGACTCCGTCGTCATCGTCGTCGTCATCATCATCATCGAACAATAATATTGGCTTGTCGTCTATGGCAGCAGCCTCTGTTAATGTTACTACCTCAACTAAACAGCAAGCGCCGATCATTTTACCATCGCTTACAGACGATATGTTCGTTGTGGAAGCGCCTTCATTCATTGTACCTTACGTGTATGAAAAACCTCCTATGAAAGCCTTGGAAGAACACTTGGAAAAAATGGTGACAGAAATCAGAGTTGCTGAAGCGTTAGAGAAAGAGAGAGAATCTCAAGATAATCAGTTAGACACGCCGAGTGTGTCTAGAAAAAGTGACGAAGATATTAAAGAAAAAGATGTTGAAGAAGGGAGGAGGAATACGGAACAAAGTCCACATACAACAGACTTGCCTCTTGACAAAGGAGGAAATTTTGAAGAACTGACGAAAAATGATAAGCTCCTCGTAAATGAATCCAACGATCGAGGCGAAAAAATGGCGGTGGATCATGATGATGTGCCTAAAAATATTGACAATGTTGATCAGACAAAAGCGGACAAATCAGCAGGCATAGTTCCTGGAGAAGTGAATTCGAAAGAATCGGATGAAACATTGAGCAAGGTAACGAGTGCTTCAGTGGTTTCGAATGACTGTAAAACCTCTGACCAACCTATTTTGCCGCCGCCAGAGAAGAACGACAATGCGGAAGAGAAAAAGGACATATTGGAAACACAGTCAACAGTAAAAGATGATAAGAAAACTACAAATGCCGCCGCCGCCGATGATTCCAAAAAACCTTCTTCATCATTTTTCAATAATCCTTTAGGTAAATTTTTTATTCAAATTGGACTGAATCTTGTGCAAGAGCATGTACAAACAGATTTATTGCGGTCGCAGAAACGGAAACGCGACAAAGAAGGGGAGAACTGCTCTTCCGAAGTGCATGCCACCATTACCGAATTAACGAGAACTTTGGAATCGAGTAAAGAAAACAATGATCCATTCAAGATGGAGACAAAAAAATGCGAGCTCTGCAGCTTTAGAACAGAGTCTTTGTTGGTCATGGCCCATCATCTGGAAACTCCTCACATGAAAAATTATACTTACCGATGCAATTTTTGTCCGCTCGAAGTGCGAAGTCCGCACGACATCCTCTTTCATATGGAAGCTGAACATAATGTACGCGGGAGACTGGAAAGAGCTCCTGCATTTCATCAATGTCCAAATTGTCCATTCGAGGATAATCAGAAAGGCAAACTCACCAGACACATGGTATCTTGCTCAAAAAAATATCGACCTGAAAAGAATCAAGTATGTACTACTTTTTTTTTTTTTTTTCTCTCTCTCTTTTCTTTCATTCTTCCTTCTTTCTTATTTTATACGTGCGTACAATTAATACCCGATGTCAGGGTGTGTCTACCGGTAGGTCACGCAAAAGCCGCAAAGTCACGCATTTTCTTCACTAGGGAAACGGGTTCCCATTTCTGTAATGTAATTCAAAAGTCAAGGAGACAGTCAATTCATAGAATTTTGTACTGATTGTGGAAATAAAGACGTCATAAAATTTAGGTCACTGAGTGTAGACACACACACCCCCCTCCCCCCTGAAAATGTAGTCTTATTTTTGTATTCCACCATTTGATTTGTCTTCTTCTTCTTCTTCTTCTTTATGTTTTAGGAACCACCACTCGATTGGGAGCCGCCTGCTAAAATACCGCGAGTAACCAGAAACAGACCTCCATCAATGAGTCCGGGTAATGCTGTTTATCAAGCCGCGATGTCTGGTTTGAAACAAGTATCTCAAAATACCTTATTACCAAAATTGATGCCGAATTCTACAAATTTAAAACATAATATGATGAATACCAACAAGAGATCGAGCTCAATTGGCGCCAATTTTGTTGGTCAGTTTCCCAACACCAGTACGCAATCGAACTTTCAACAAAGGCCGATTTCGATACAAAATTCAAATCAAGGTTTGTATTTTTCACTAACTTGTAATCAAATCAATCTGAAAATACTGTAGATTGCATCTGCTTACAAAGCTGAACAATATTATTACGAGTATTAATACAGTATCAGTACAGTATTTGATTAACAAATTGTTTGTGTGTCGCGTCGACTCGTTTGTTTTCATTCATCATCGTCCTTCCCCCTCTTACACGTGTACATCCTTTTACATTACTCTGTTTACAACTTTCCAGGTTTGTTGTATAGAACTTCGTTGGCTAATTCTCAAACGCAAGTATTGTTACCGCAAAATTATCAGTTGTCCGCATCCAATGCCGCCGCCCTATATCAGGTACAATTATTATGTCCCAACTTTCTTGTTATGAATCATCGGGTATCGTGTGAAAAAAATATTGATTGATTTTATTTTTCGTGTACCTTTTTTTAAGCAGAGCTCGAACGTTAAACAATCTCAACAGGGTTTAACAGCTGCGAAGCTATTGAATCAGCCTAGCATTTCAATCACTCCTTTGCCTCGGCAGAATCCAATTCCGCAGCAAAGTTCATCTTCTAATAATGCTGTGATAAATTCTACGAGTTCTGCAAAAAGTGGCAAATCAGCTTCCGTTGTAGCGACTGCCGCTGCCGCCGCGGCCGCCGCTGCAGCCTCCAATAATAAGAGTTCGTTTGTTGTCTGTGAAATCTGCGATGGTTATATCAAAGTAAGTTACATCTTCATCTTCATCTTCATCTTCATCTTCATCTTCATCTTCGTCTCCTCTCTTTGGAAACATTCAAAGGTTCCGAAGAAACACACACTATTTTTACGTGCGGGCCGCGGGGGTAGTATTAGAGGAGTAGAGTTGTTGGTAAAAAATAAAAAACTCGAGCAAGAGATTTAGATCACCCCGACGAGGTGATCTAAATTTTTCGCTCGAGTTTTTCATTTACCAACAACACTCCATTTTTTTTTTTTTTTTTTTTTTTTTCTTCTTTTTCATCTTTTTGTAATGACTTTTGTGTGTGCTGAAAAATTTTTTCTCTGAGGTTAGATTACAAATTGAAGATCAGTCAGCCTTTACCCATTGAAAACATTCATTTAAATTTATGTGCGGGTAGAGCCTTGCTTCTTTTTCTGTTTTCTATGGACATTATTGCGCGCGTAAAAATTAATTTTTTCCATACTTAGTGGTAAATCAGGCGATTAATCGATCGTTTTCAGTAGATAAACTATCTATTTTAGTCGCGGGGTGGTCGCGGGTCTCAACTCATCGTTTTAGTCACAGGAGTAGGTAAAACAGCCGTTTACCTACTCCAGGGTTGCCAGTTGACTACAATCAAAATGCCGTTACACCTTCTAGCTAATCCAATTCCGTCTTTCACGAGCTTTTAAGTATATGAAAAATAGTTATTTATTATACAAGGTCGTAAACCGAGTGTTTTAGTCACGAGTCCGAATTTTTACAAAACGAGCTGAAAGCGAGTGATGTAAAACGGACGAGTGACTAAAACATAACGAGGTTTCAGACCGCGTATAATAAATAACTATTGTTAGATTTTTTAATTTGTTCAACTGGTCGTTTTCAAAGGAGCGAGGTAGGCGCTCGAGATTAAAGGCCGTATTTATGCGAACGAATTTTTACTAGGGGGTAGCACTAGCACCTATTCCTTCCAACATAACTAGAAATGTTAATTAATATTCAAGTTAATTCAAGATTTTGTAAAAAAAAAAAAAAATAATAATAATAATAATAATAATCTTCGATATTTAGTGTGGTGGAGTTACGATTCATACGTATTGCACATGAAGGAGGAAGAAGAATATAAAATTAAAATAATATTTTGATTCATGTCCTAGTTTTGTTCATTGGATATTTTGCTTTGCTCGTTGCAAATTGCTGCCTTTGTAATTCCGTCCTCACGTGTCGAATTATCTATCAGTTTCTCGTTCTTTGCTAACGTAAATACGTATTACACTGGGAATGTCTTTCATGACGTTCTCCTTTAGTTTCTTTCTATCATTCTTTTCTGTAAAATTTGTTTTTGATAACATATTTATCCATCCCTTTCTTTTTTGACTCTCCATTTCGATTGATTACCTGAAAATAGGTATACAGTACATATAATATAAATTAATCAAAAACATAGTCTACGTTCAAATAACTCGACGATCTGCAGTTTTACCCATCTCCCCCCTCATCGCACGTATAAGAATATCTCTGTCCTTTTGTTAAGCTTCGTATCATCATTTGTTGCTTTTTATGTCCGACGATGCGTCCTGTAATTCACTGTTCGCGAAACCGCAATCACAGCAAATTTAATTGAATATTATACGTTTCTGTAAATAATTCATAACTATTTTTATTGTAATATGAGATATTTTGTAAAGACAATTAATTCCCTTTCTTCAACCTTGAAAATCACATCGAAAATTTTAACAATAATTTATTAAATTTAATTTAATCTGGAAAATGATGAAAGGTGTGCAGGTATTGTCGATTATGAATTTCGAAAAAGTATTATGTCGTTGAGATTGATCTCTTTGGTACAAGTACACTGCACTACCCTCTAATGCAGTGGTTCCCAAACTTTTCTTCCTCGCGGCACTGTATTTCTCCCTTTTATCTTACCGCGGCACACTTGATCGATGATCATACATCATAGTAAGAACTGTATGAGTCTTGTAAAAAATACTTACAAAACAGCAGTACATCTCGTCATGATGACTCTTGAATGCATCCTAGATAAGGAGTGAGACAAAACTAGATACTTCGTCGTTGTCACGAAAAAACCTCCCATGTGTAAAGGAAGTGAATTTTTCAGGAGACGAAAAAAACGGTTCTGTAAGCTGTAAGTGTTTAATGCTGAGGGAATTTTGACTTTCTAGGGTGTAAATGTATTCAGTAACACGTATAAAAACAAGTTATCAAGATTTGCCAAATGGAAGTTGTGTTTTTGTAATGTATGTACGCACATAGGAGATTTTTAGTCCGCCGTCCATACACATAGGAGAAATTCATAGGCACATAGGAGATTTTAATGTTCTATCACTCAGCGCACATAGGAGAAATTATATCGAACACATGGGAGATTTTTCGCGACAATTGCAGTTACACATAGGAGATGTATATTAACGCCCCTCTACAGGCGGTAGGAGTAATCGAACACACTGCACTGGAGACTTTTCACAACTGTGCGGACACCCGATGTGAACACAAAAATGCAAAAAAGTGGATTTCGAAAAAAGTGACACATAGAGGAGGTTTTTTCGTGACAACGACGACTTGTAGCATACTTAGAATTATATTAGTAGAGACTTTCGAAAAATTTGTAATCTGAAACGTGTTCTCTTCTCGCGGCATACTCTCATGAATCTCGCGGCACACAGTTTGGGAACCACTACTCTAATGTGTTCTAATCAAAAACCTGTTCTATGAATAGTTATTTTGAAAAATTTTACCGTGCGCCCATCCAAAAAAAAAAAAAAAAAAAAAAACCTCATCATAAATAGCTCGAATTGGACTTTGAGAAAATTCCGACTCTTAATCCATGATTCATAATGGTAGAAGAGATGATGAAATTTCAACTTTTTAATATTTGTAATAATATGTGAATGTTCTATCAACTCAGCTCCACGATATCTTAGAGGTTGAGTTGATAGTGCGCTTTCACATAGGAAACCTAATGGAAAAATTTTGAATTTTGTACCATAATGAGACGACGAGGATTCGAAAAAAAAAAAAAAAAAAAATCCTTATTTTCAAGCTATACATAATAGGTATATTATACTGTATACACCACCACACACCATGATACAAAGGACTCGCGGGAAAACTTGAGAATCTTGAAGGTTTCAATTTGAATTCTCAATACCACAAAAACTACCGTAATTGAACCCATAGGACAGGTTTTTTGCGTTTTTCGTTCTAATTGTGTTGCGAACTTTTGAAATACTCAAAACTTTGGATTCTTATTATTTTGTAGTTGTTGTCGTTGGAAAAAAAGAAAGAAAAAAAAAACTTATTGAACGTTTCAAATTGATTATGTTTTTCAATAATAATTAATGTAATTTACATATTTTGATATATTTTTCTAGGATCTAGAACAGCTGAGAAACCATATGCAGTTAATACATAAAGTCAAAATTCATCCAAAAATGATTTACAATAGACCGCCGTTAAATTGTCAGAAATGTCAATTCCGATTCTTCACCGATCAAGGTTTGGAACGACATCTTCTAGGCTCGCACGGATTAGTAACATCTAGTATGCAAGAAGCGGCCAATAAAGGGAAGGACGGTGGTCGGTGTCCTGTCTGTGGACGTGTATATCAATGGAAGCTTTTAAATCATGTTGCTCGAGATCATCAGATGGCATTGAAACCGGCGCATCTATCGTATAAGTGCACCGTGTGCACCGCTACTTTTGGCATGTACAAACAGTTCGAGAGTCACGTGTACTCGGCTCATAGTATGGTGGCTAAACGGGCTATGGATCCAAAGAAGCCTCCGTTAGCATCTTCTTCTGCATCGTTACAAGTAAATCGTGTTTTTTGCATTCTCTTCTTTTACACTACTCAGTACCAGGTAGTGGTAGTACTCGTACTTCCCCATCATCATTACATTATTAATTGTGACATAGGCCTATTTCCTTTTTTTCCTATGAAAATGTTACACACGCATCGAATAGAATGGATGAGGAGCATCAGAGATGATTTCGGCTTCGAATCGTTACCTATGTATGAAACATACCCACATATTTATACATACCGTATTTCATTTCCATTCTGACGAGTAATTTTTGAATTGCGCGAAACAATTTTTATTCAAACATTTTTTTTTTCTTTCTTTCTGAATCTCTAAAATCATTTATTCGCGAAGTAGAGCTGAAAAGAATAAAAAATTACCGTTTTTCACCTTCCTGGGGGAGAAAAGCTCTCTACTCTGAATGTTGGGGAAACTTGGGAAAGAACTTACAAGAAGGTCCCTAACAAGTTTTCCAACTTTCGTTTCTGTACCACTTCTTGTTTTCATTACAACAACGACCTCAATTTCACTGGACCATTAACGTTTGTTTTTTCCCTGTTTAATATTACGTGTACAATAAGGCAGTTTACGAAGAATCGCTGGAGTATTATTTTTGTAGACAATGCAATGTACACTAGATAAACGAGATTGTAAGAAATCTAACGATCCATTCTGATTGAACGCATGAAACTACTTTCGTATGCTGAAAAGAATAGAACCAAGCGATTAGTTGATTCTGGTTTACTAGATACATACTATTACTCGTATTATTGACGTTCGTTTCCTTGATCCTTTTATTTAAGGCCGGAACGGAGTGGTCAATAAATTGAAGCAAGAAGAAGAAGTCGAAACGATTTTTAATACTACATATCATAATTTTATATTTTCTCGATGAATGTTTTTCAATTTTTTCACATTCGATCGCTCAAATCTTGCGCTTGTTAGAACTGCATTCGTAGCTAGTCGACTTTCATTTGAAGAGGTCTCACGTAATAAAATTATACAAGGAAGGAAACGAGCAAGAAAAATAAGTTTTAGATTGTTGAATAGGTATACGATAATACTGTATTATGTATCACGATGTTTCTTTGTTATCATGCGCAGTTCAGCCAAGTTTAGTAATGCGTGAAATACATACGTAGAGTAGATAGCGTGCCAAGGCTCAAAAGTGATGAGTGTTGTTTGTAGGTGCGAGCGCTAGCGGGTGACATGGACATGACATGACGCAAACGTGCGATGCCTGCGAAGTGTAAACTCCACACTTCAACACTGACTCGAGCCCTGTCTGGCGTGCAAGTTATTTTTCCATACATATGCACGCGCGCACGCACGGAAAAACAGCACTTTAAAGAACACCTTTTCTGTAAAACTGTCGTTCATCTTACAGCACAGTGCGCAGTGCGCGGTGTCCTGCAAAGTATTTTTCCTTTTTCGGCCTGCTCTTTTACCGCGTCTACAACACCACAGTTTCAGATCACAAAAATTATATGATCTACAAAAACGCGTTCTGCGTGCATGTGTATTACGGTAAAAAATCTTTCCTTTTTGACATGTTTCATGTCTTTGCTCTGACCCTACATTCATTTGAAAATTTGCGTGCGTACGTGCGTGCGTGCCGATGACCTTGAAACTAATGATTTTTTTTTTTTTTTTTTTTTTTTTTCTCCGAGCCCTACCTTAATTTTATTGGAAATATGCGTGCGTGCATGCGTGTTCGATCTTTCTTTGATCAGTACAGTAAACTACTGGTATACTAGACTTAGTGTAGTGTATACTAGCTTTATCCTGTATACTGTATCCAGTCCAAAGCTATAGTACTAGGCTCCTTTATACCACAAGCTTATTCCAAGAGGAGGCTTGAATCAGTTCATATACTAACTCTACTTGGCTTATCCTGGGAGGCTGAGGCTGATGACCAATACAGTATATTATTAGTGTATGGAGTATATTGCATATCTAGTTACTTGAAGGAGCTATTGACATGTTTCATGCGTCTTTGTTCTGGGCTTATCCATAAGGAAGGGAATTTTACCCTGTGGCAGTGATTCTCAAATCTGCGAGTCCGAGTCCGAGGGCCCTCCCACCTCTGTGGTTTCTAGCTTATCCTAACTCGTATTATAATGAAAAAGCGTAGACTAGATTTATACTAGCCTCTAAGAAAACTCTGAGAGCCATTATGAAGCTGTTAGCTTGTGACGTCATAAGTCGTCAATCCTGGTCCGCTTACAACATAAAGAGCAAACTTATTTAAAGTCTGAGCTCTCCTCTGCAGTAGTTTCTAACTTAGCCCAATATGCGGGGCGAGTGAGCACCCCTAAAGTCATTAGCTGAAAGTATTCCAAAATAGACTTAATTCTGGACCAAGAAGCCGCGAGTGAGCTTCTCTCCCCCTCCCCCACCACCACCATAAAGTCATTAGCCTAAAATTTTCCAAAGTAGACTCATACTAGACCAAACGAGCTTACCGCTCTAAAGCCTTAGCCTGAAATATTCTATCGTAGACCTATTTATTCTAGCTTTATACTAGTCTTCAACTAGACTTATAAATACTAGACCAAGAAGGAAGGCGGAACAAGTTAGCCCCTCAAAAGCGAACTTGCCCCACTAGCTACTGAAAAAGACATGAAACATAATCTTTATTCATTTGGTTCTGCCAGAAAATGTTTCTAACAGGGAACCTGTTTTATCAGGGGGTCTTTCAAGAGAAAGTGTCCGGCGTCCGGGAGGCAATTTCCTTACCTAACTATGACCTTGAGAATGACCTTGGGACTTGGAACATTTTTCAGCTCCCCCTCCTATCATCTAAAGTTGAAAGATTCCAATTATACTAGTATGAAGCTAGTAGAAATAAAGGAGGACTTCTAGCTTATATTAAAGATAATACAGATTGCTAGGCATATCAATATTTTTAAGCTACTATACTACAAGGAGGGGTCCCAGCTATACTGAAGATAATAGAAATTGCCAGGCATATTAATTTTCCAGTCATACAGTTATAATGACACTACACCATGTTATGAACTCTGTTCCACACCACCAAGGAGGTCGAGTTCACAGGATTCAAAATCATCTTTTCAGTTAAAAATAAAAACCAAAACCTTTGTTCAATTTACTGCAAGAATTTAGCAAATAAGCAACAGTTTCATCGAACTAAAACACAATGCAAACCACCTATAGTACCCCTTGCACGTGATGTATAACAGCAAACCGTCACGCTCCGCACAGAATTTGGAGATTACAGCTTACGTCACTTACCGTACGTCAAAAATAATTCAATGATCCAGAAAAATCGATGAATCGAATAAACAATAAATTTCATCTAATTTCATTATTACATCGAAAAACATTTCAAAACTTGGAGATACTTACATACTGTTTTTACAACGCACTTTTTCATTAAACAAAAATATTATTTTCCTACCGTAAAACTTGTAAAACAGGTTCCCTGCATCCCCTCATTTAACTTCATTAAAGAACCCGTGAATTTTTCTCCCAAATGAAAGACGACCTTTTTTTTTCTCTCTCTCTCTCTTTTTGTTCGGTGGACATTCTGATGGAAGAAGTAAAGAAAGAGGGAAGAAATTTGGCTTGAAATGTGCGCATTTGTTGTACAAAGGGTTATACTGTATACAGTATTTTGCAATCAATTCATTATTATTACGTATTACTATGGTTTTTTCGCAATGCTTTCGCCGGCATAGATTATTATAAAACTAATTTTGGTAATGTTGATTTTCTAGAGTGATGCTTTGCTGAAACCACTGAAAATTAACGACGAAATCACTATTATACCGCAACCTGTTCGGTCGTCAAAGCCAATGAACAAAAATTCTGGTATTGGGTCTAGTGTTATCAATAATAGAAACAAAGTGAGTACGATTTTTCTGTCATTGTTGTGACTATATGTATGTATATATGTACACTAGTTTGTAAATGGAAACGTCATTAATTTCATCTTCTAAAACTTTTTCCTTTAGGTATCTTCGTACTGTTCTCATTGAATTGTAAGATGTGCAGTGCAGCGCAGTGTAGACAACAACATCAACATCAACAACAACAACAACAACAACGTGTGTTGTATTACTTTCAGTTTAGCGTAATTTGTCGACAATAAAGCGGTAATTTCGCACTTTGTTGAATGGGTAACATATAATATTCTATAGCTAGTATTTGTTAACGTTCAACGCTGCCGTTTTTTGTTTTTCCACCCTTAGCACATATCAAATTCTCGTCGTTTTCTTGTCGTTTTTTTGCCTCAACGCGATGACACGAACGAAAGAAAAATTGAGAAATTGTATTCTGCGCAAGGAGTCATAGGATGTGCAATATAGGTATATATAATAAGGACGCAAGAAACAGAAGAAAAAATGATTTCAAGTTTCTACAACCACATGGTGCATTGCAAGAAGAAGATGAGAAAATTATCAATATCTACAATTTTTAATGGATTTCAGGCTAGCAAACAATAAAAAATGAACTGGTATTACAAAAAATACCAATTTATTTACTTTTTTTTTCTCTCTCTCTCTCTCTCTCTTTCTTAGCACCTTTTCAATACGTTTCTTTCTAGATCTGTAATATAAATTCCTGAATAACACTCAACGCAATCGATAAATAATTTTGATAAATACGTAATACACGAGTAATAATAATTATAATAATAATAATAATAATAATAATGAAGGAAGTAAGATTGAGTTTCATTTGAAAAACAAATTTCATCAATAAGTAGCTAGATTGAATGAAAAACGCTTTAATTTTAATCATTAAAGGAATAAAGAAAACGACATTCTTTTCAATACAAATTTATTTTTCATTTTTAAACGAAACTTGTGCCGTACATCAACTTCCAGCTAGTATAGTGTGATTGTAATCGATTGTCTCGTATTATTTCTCTTACTTTTTCTCGTTGTTTGCAAATGAGAAATGTTGTGATTTGAAAGGATTGCTCGCTCTTGAGCAGAAAATTTGGTTCAGATCATTCCGAATTCTGAAACGTTTGGAAAAATTCCTTAAATGGCGTTGCTGAAAAGAGCGAGAGAAAAAAAAAAAACGCTCAAATTTGTTGACAGGAAAGTGATGAAAATTCTGCGCAATCGAGGTTTGAATTTTTTTAGCCATATCAATACAAAGTCTTCAGAATTTAAAATCCCGTCGGGGCCATTCGCTGACCTAAAATATTTTCAAAAATCAGGAATGATATGGCACAAATTTGAAACTTTCAATTAGCTACGTGCATTTTTTTTTTTTTTTCTTAGAATAATAGTATGTACACCCATCAATTTCTTTGATAGTAATTTGGGACCCTCGATTCTCCAAATTTTCTAACGATTATCATTATTATTATTATTATTATTTTTTTTTCTTCTTTTCTTTTTGAGAAAGCATCTGAGGATAAGTATTTGTGTTGCACACAAACAGAAACTTTTGAGACTTTTTTAGTTGATAAGAATGAACGATAAAAACGAAATAGTGCTAATCACATAAATAAATTATGATACTAGTTACCTATAGTAATTATACCAGTAGCAGAATGATATTTTTCGAATAGGTAAAATATGATCATTGGTGGGTTCATTTTTTGGATTTCGGTTCTTCCATTTGTACAACGTCTCATCATCCGAAGCGGCACTGCCATTCATTGAATGAATGAATGAATGAATGAATGACGCCGTGATTGATGATTTTATACATAGTAAATAGTAATCTTCGTGTATCGTGAATATACGGTAGATGAAATGCGAAGATTCAAAAGGGTTAAAATATATTTTTTTAGATTTCGGCGTCGCGTCGGAAACGCTAGCGAAGACGTACGCCGCCGCGGTAAAATTGCGTACAATGTGATTATAAAATTTATCAATTTAAGTATGTAGTCGTTGAGATTGGGCGTAACAAAAATGAAGGAATCGTGACTCGCGAATGAAAGAGGCAATTGTCTCGAACTACCTGCGCGGTAACGACGCCTTTATTTTCCGGAAATAGGAAGTAATTTTGAACTGGCGCTATCGCCCGCCGTAAATGTGGCGACGATGCTCTTCTTTTGAAAACAATTCACTTAATTTTCATTTCACAATTTTGGTCCTAGATGATTTTCGATTGTTGTTCGTACAAATGAGCGATTCAGTCAGTTCCCGTTGTTCTTTCCAAACTTGAAGAAGTTACAGCTTCAATCAGTAACATCTTGATTAAGGAAGATACGAAAATAACGTGACAGCTTTGAAACTGAGTACGGCTCTCACTCTCGACTCCTAGTACCGTTGTTTCGAGCCAAAGGGCAGCTCTTCCAGCTGTTTAGTTCGGTTTCCTTTTGTTTTGTTTTGTTCTGTTTTTTTTTTTTTTTTTTTTTTTTTTCTCTTTTTTACACTTCTGTGATTTTGTAGGCAGTATAGTTGTTGAAGTCGGTAAAGAATATTTAACCTCCTATATATTGAAAAACAGTAATGCTCTTGTAGTTGGCCTTTTATTTGGGTAGTTTGAATTTCTCCTCGAGTCCTTCCGTAGGATTGTTGTTACTACGTTCCGAATTCAAACTACAAATTTGTATCAAATCATCTTAGACCGGAACAAGAAAATGGGGAAAGCTTAGAATACCTACCAAAAAAAAAAAAAAAAAAAAAAATGTTATAAAAATTTGACTCTTTCGTTAAGCTCTTCCTGGCTTCGACTCCGTAGCGCAGTTCCACTTTTCCTTGTTTAAGAATCGAGGAAGTCCGCGCTCAAAATATCACATGCTCTCTAAGCCCCCTGTTTTCTTCCATTCAGTATCTCTTTGTGCCCGGCACGCAATTCTCAAGGAGAAAGCTCAAATTGATAAAACGTGTATGAATTTATTTTAATTTGGTTTTATTTATTTGTAACTTATATACCTCGATAGTTGAGAAATGCTGGTTTGTTGAAATCGTAAGTCCGCCTTTCTTCATTCGTACCGTATCTTGTATTTTATCAACAGTCGAATGTTTCGAATTTTTCAATGAGAGGAAAATTCTAGACGTATTGCAGTAATGTTGGTTGCAATCGCAACTATTTCCTCCTCCTCCTCCTCCTCCTCCCCCCCCCCCCCCTCCAACGTTGAATCGATGAACATCAATTTGTATTTTGTATACGCATGTATCGGATAAAACACATACGTAGGTATGCGTTTAGCATTCATAGGTACACTATAACTGAGCCTAGTCTTTCCTTTTTTCATTCTTTTTTTTTTTTTTCCTTTTTTTGCACTTGAAATCGCAATGAACGCGTTTTCAATATTATTTTACTTACTTTACTAACGTAATCGAATCTGATAAATAGCACTTACGATAAAATTTCGTAATTCGATCGCTAATTAGCAGAAAAATCGAACATGTCAAATACCCTATTGTCAATTTAATTAGGAATAAATAATGTTGGAAGTACGAAAGAGCGGCGGCTATATGTATGATGTGATGTGATGTGATGTGATGTGATGTGAGCTAAATTAGGTCGTCAAGTTGAACAAATAAGTCAGAATTTTCGGAAATATTTTGTCGGTACTTTTTTTAAATGGATGGCTTAATTCTACGTGAAATCGTGCGGCGAAAACTAAAATTTGAAAGTAATCTATGTGTGATTTTTATTTGAATGAAAAATTTCTTGTCAAAGAGGAGG
Source organism: Aspidiotus destructor (assembly GCA_035079395.1). NCBI lineage: Eukaryota > Metazoa > Arthropoda > Insecta > Hemiptera > Diaspididae > Aspidiotus > Aspidiotus destructor. Next base: position 59,284,497 of record JAVHKZ010000002.1, on the reverse strand, counting down.
AGGGGGGGAAATAAGGTGGAGATTCGGTGTACTTGAGGTGTAATTTACTTTGAATCGCCTATCCACTCCTTTGTAAATGAAACAAAAATTTCGTCGCGAATGAATTATTATAGAAGGTCTTTGGATATTAGAATATGCCTGTATCGTGTATTTCCTAGTTCAGTATATGTACACAGTATTTGTTCAATGCCTAATTCACATCATAATTACCTACGCGCTTACACGGCTTCCTTGTTTGTCTATACAAGCTCTCTACTTTCGTGATTGGTTGGTAAACAAAACTGAGATGATGTATATTTTGTTTTCTTTTTCCAAAGTATCTTAAAGATATATATCAATGGAATACGTATCTGAAAGTTTGTAAATGCCCGATCAAGTATTGCTTATCGGATACTGTATAAAGTGTATAATATTATTGTGCCCATGGTTTTTTTCTTTTCTTTTTTTTTTTTCTTTTTTTTTTATATCGGTACTTTATTGTTCATTTTGTATTTTTTCTTCAATTGTAATAATTATGTACATATATTCGAAAATTAATGAATCTTTTGAAATGGTGAATATTCAGAACCCGTCAGCGTTGATTTTATTCTATGTTTCATTATTATTATTATTATTATTATTATATTACTATCATTACTATATCTAGACGTGTAAATATCATAGCTTTGTATCGTGTTTTCCCAATCTTGATCTTGAATGATTCTTTCAAAATTTATGTTTCAAATGACATTGTCTAATAGGTTACTATCGACTGTATTTTTGTATCATACTTACTTGTAAATATCTTGTTAATATATTAATTTTTTTTTTAAATTTGAATTCTGTTCTTTTTTTTCACCTATCATTAAAGAAGACATACTCCAATCAAGAAACGCGCGACAATCGCCAATGTAGATTACACCAATAGGGCTTTTCCAATACGTATTTCAAATTTCTTAATTATTCTTATACGTTACCTAAGCGTCGTCGAGTTTGTAATGTTTCTAACATTATTGCGCTTATGGCAAACTGATTCAGAATGAAGACCGAGTATACAATCCAGCAATGTCAGAAACACGATAATTTGTTCCAGTTAAGACAGACTAATAATTTCAGTTTTCAGTGCGTTGAGCTCCAAAAGACAGAAGGGAGCTCCAACCTATGAATGTTGTTGGGGCAGCCAAACACTGAATACCTATACACTGAGTTTGGTCCAAATTGGTCAATATTTAGAGTGTGATATGCTCGCTCCCTCTGAAGAGGGTAAGAAAGGAGACTCCAACCTATGAATGTTGTTTGGGATGCCACAGTGGAAACTCTTTGTAACGAACTCCTGTATAACGAATTCCTCTATTTTACAAATTTTTTATTGGTCCCTCCCAGCTCCCTCCCCCTTCAATGAATTTTACCTGTGAAAAAATCTCTTTATAACTTACGATTTACCCTGTAAAACGAATTTTTTATCAAGATTTTGAAGAAAACCCCCGTGTATTTTTGACCCTAAGTGAGGCTAATAAAAATTATGACATGTTATTTTACGAACTTTCATTCTTCCTTCTTTGATTATCGAGCTACATCATCAAATACGGTACATATTTGTACAATTTACCGAATTTGAAATGCAAAAATTATTTCGACCAGTTTCGCGCCGCACAAGCAAAACAAGAGGTATTAAAAAAAACAGAAGATTGAGTTTTGAACGGGAGTATGTTTAAAATGTGTCTTTTTTTTTCCCCTTATTTTTATTATTGTGCTCCACTAAAGAAGTAAAAAATGAACATTCAACAATTTTTTCAGGGTCGAAAGACTAAAACAAAAATGAAATGTTGTTTGAAACAATGTTTAAAACCAATATTCAAAACATTTGAAACGTATTTAAAACAATAGTTGAATTTCCATTGATGTGTCTCAAATCATAATTGAACGATTTAAAACAATGTTTAAAATATTTGAAACACGATTTGAAACAATGATTTTATTGTATTCCTTTCAAGTTATGATTTGATGTATATATAATTATTTCATTTTTGGTCACTCTCAATATTTGATTCTTTTTTCCGGTGTTGCGCGCCACACCACCGGTATGTGTTTGACAGCCGACCTTCCTTTCTTTCTTTTTCTTTCTTTTTACCGACTTTTCGACTGAAAAGTCAGGTATTGCTCCCGACACAGTTGGGGTAGAAAAGCCCGGGAATGAATTTTCTCGACGTTTTAGATGTCTTAGATCACTGTGAGACTAATAAAAAAATTTCAGGTTTCCTTCCATATTTATATATAACGCTATTTTTGTCAGCTCAACTCCTCCAAAACTGATGAGTGGATTTTCTTCAAACTTATTCAGAATTAATGTAGTCATGTATCTGAAGTTGTGCAGCTGATTTTTTCTTGGAGATCGGTTGTTTATTTAAGCCATTCTCAATTTTCCCTCAAATTTGTAATTGATAATGCTCGGATACTATCCAACCAATTGTCTTCATATGACTGCATGATGCTGCAGTGTATTCAACGTAGTTGATAAAAAATTTTGGGGTCATTTGGATAAATCATTTTCAAGTATTCCTCAAAATAAAGAAATTGAGTCGAGAGTTCTCTCAATTGTATTGTATAAGCCATGAGAGGTCATGAGCCCTATTATGTACGCATAGCATTCACTGGCTGGCTAAATTCCCCATAAACCACCGTACATAGGATGGAAAAATTATAACTTTTAAAATGCACATTCAAAGTGATTGGTAGATCGGAAACATAGCCATGTATATTTTTTATTATTGTACATAGTTATTTCAAGAGTGGGGAAAGAAGTGAAAATTTCAAATGAAAAGTCGGTAATGTTTACGCTGCTGCGTGAGCATTTTTTTTTTTTTTTTTTTCTCCTATCCACTGGGTTGTACCCTCGTATTTCGCTCCCCAGAGCACCCCTAGAGTCTTGATTTTTTTTTTTTTTTTTGTTGGATTCGTCTTTGAACGTAGAGTGTCATAGGCTGTTGAATGATAAAATTTGAAGCATATTTCGTCGAGAAATTACACAAATTTGTCTGCGTATTTACCCGTACCAAGAAAATATCAGAGCACCTTAAGCGACGCCCGGACGCATTTTCGAGATTTACGGGGTAGAGAAAAGACATGAAACATGTCAATACTTGCATGTACCTGTGTACTTTGAATTTACTGTCAAATAAATGGAAAAAAAAAAGAAAAAAAATTTCTGCATAGTGAATTTTCTACATAACGAATTTTTTGGCAGTCCCTTCAGAATTGTTATAATGAATTTCCACTGTATACCTATACTGATTTTGTTCCAAATTGGTCAATAGCGTATTTAGGGTGTGATGTGCTCACTCCCCCTGAAAGCAGTGTGGGAGGGGGCTCTCACATATGAACGTTGTTGGAAGGGCCATGTACAAAAGAGATGACGAACAGGCAATAATACAAGACATCGGTGTCTCAGTTGGCGTCTTGAGAGGTAATTTTCAGACTCGTTGAAAGGTTAGGTAATTTATTGCTGATGGGCACAGCTTCCGACAGGGATCCGAGGTACTCCTCCATAAAGAAAGTTCTTATTTCAAGCGTATTGCCTTGGAGCATATCGAAATCATTCGTCATAAGAACACTGGTGGTCTCGTTTTGTTGAACAGGTACATACCGGACGAGGATGGTGTGTTTTTCCAAAGTTACGCAAGCTTTATCGAGACTACGGCTGCAAACAGGATCAACGTGAAATGTAATTCTTTGGCCCCGCGTAGAGAGATTCAAGTATAGTTACCGGAGGTCGTCAAAGTCGAGATCGTTCATCTATACTGTATATACATAATATTCACGACACAGCAAAAAGATGAACCGAATAAATAGTAATACTCGTAATTACTGGTGCGGCATCTGAAGTAAAAGTCACGATAAAAAATCAAAAAACGTTTTCCATACAAAACAAAATTTATTCGATTTTTTGTAAAAATAAATATAAAAACACAGTAATGAAAGAAATAATAAAATAGAAGAAAATGAGGCGAGAAAAAAGGTAGGTTGTCAACCACAGCATAGTGGAAAGGAAACATGAAAAGAAAAAAAAAAAAAGAGAGAAAAAAAAAGGTAGGTACAATACAGTAATGAAGAGGAAGAGTAGAGCAAATAAAATATAAATAGAGGTATTGTACTTAACTGTAATGAATAATTGAAACAATAGGTAGGTAATCACACTGTACGTTTGAAGATGAGCGCGTTGACTATTATGATTTCTTTGTAATTTGAGTAAATACCTAGAAAAGAAGAGAGATTACAAAAAATTGATGGCGTGAAACAGCTATAGGTACTTCCTAGACATTCATTATTAGCTCAAGCATTAATTGTCCTTCTCATCAAAGTTTGCTCGGATAATATCTGATCTATTTGTAGACTACCGTCTATAGGTTTGATGAATGATCCTGAAGGTACCTACATACAAATACAATTTCAGAATCAAAAACTACAAGCAAAGGATCGATTCTCTAAAGGAAAGAGTCAAATGAATTGAATTTTTCTTAGGACAATATTAAACGGCACGACAGACAAAATGGTTTACACGCCAGACATTTGGCCTACTATACTAAATATTGATAGGCAACGACAAAATCAGTGACGTATGTACCTACAACGAACGACACAATTATTATTAATTTTTTTAAATTTTCTACGGCCAGTTTTTGAACAGCTTATATTGGATTTGGTGCAAAGATGGTCTGACAATTGAGACGAACTCTCTGTAAATTGCGTGCGTTTCGCTACAGAGCCGTTTAGCTATCTTCTGGCAGAGTGCGTGGACGAAAGCTTACCAATGGGCAACTGCTAATAAAAATGTTTTACAAGACGAAAATGAACCTTCTGTGTAGGTAAGTATTACACTGCTTCGGGAAGCAGTAAGTCACCCATAAATTGTGCGTTTTTGAAATCATGTTTAAAAGTAGTCTACTGCATCTCAAGTGGAAGACGTTCGATGATTTCCTCAAACATTATTACGGCTTATGGAACATAATTATTATAATATTATATTCATTGACTCCAACAATTTGTTAGCTTTGACGTGTACCTGGCCTCACTTTTTAAAACGACACGTGTGTAAACATATGCTGGAGTTGAATGTGAGACTAAATCTTTTCACTGTAGCCTGTAGCCTACAAATAGAAGCTAAAAACATTACTTTTGGCCGGAAGCGGAAGCACGGACGATCCTCAAAGTCCAAATAAAGGAAGGCTCTTATAATTCAATAAAAATTAGTGATTCCTCCTGTTGTAGTCACCGTGGTTATAATGAAAAAAGTCGGTGACATCATCAGTTGGAAAGGTCCCCTGTCTAATCAGTTCGAAATACTGTATACCGTACTAAATTAGCCTAAAATACTCTAAAGTAGACTTATACTGAGACCGAGAAGCGGGACGAATGAGCGGAGCGAGGAAATTTTGGAAATTTTTAAACGATGAAGAGTTTCAGACGACTGACGAAAAGACATGAAACGAGATCTTTATATTTTTGGCAACGCCAAGAAATCCTTCCTTTTTTTGACGTCAATTCAAAGTAGGCATAAAACGATCTACTCAAATTCGACTTCATTTCGGGACGAGCGAAATTTATCAATTACCTACATATTTCTTTTTTGATGCTGATATATGGTACCTACGTATATGTACTTACTATAAAGCGTTTACCCCGCCAAATAGACTTCTTGTCGACGTCAAATATCAAAAGGTCATTAAAATTAAGTATCGTACGTTTACTCGTCTCACACTTAATCAACTTGATGATTTCTACGTTGTCGGATCGATTGCAGGACATCGGTTAAAACGAATGAGTCGATTTGCAGTCGATTTTTGGTCGACATACCCCGGAACTATTTCGACGCGGTAAATCGACGTCGAATGTGTGTCGAATAAAATGTACTTATCGAAATGGTAATGGGTCGCGCATGAGGTCGATTTGTAGTCGACATCGACATGGTTCGACGCGGGGTGATTGCCGATTGGTATTCAGTCTAAAGAGTAGAATTGATTCTCTTAATGAGTTTCTAATTGCGAGACAGAAGGAAACTTGTGTACTATACTCCACGCGACTGTGTGTGTGTACAGCTATGAGTGTTTTTTGAAAATACGTTCTTATCTGGGTAAGGTTTTCAAATAAATTTCGACGTTTCAGCTTCCTCAGCCTGCAGGAGCAGGAGTAGTGAGCCAAAGAGGGATGATTATCGACCCAAGAGGAATGCTTTCTGAAAAATCCTATATTGCTAAATTATAAGTACCTATTATCATTAGGTACCTATTTGAAGAAAAAATTAATCAATTTAATAAATCACAATGCGAGAAAATAGGTTCATAGCGATCGTACTGCTTTGTCCTCCCACGCTCTTGACACAAATCACCAGCTAGGCTATTTGGTCATCAGTTTGACTTTGCCAAAAAGGGGCGTGCAGGCTTTGGCTATAGAAAACAATGCGATAAAAAAAGGAAGATTTTAAAAAGGTCATCAATATTATCGATACGATGACCAATTTCAAAACAGACACGCGCGGTTTATCCGCAATGTTGTGTATTCGCGGCGATCATCACTTTAAATTTATGATTCGTCGGTTCATCTCTCGTCTCCTTTTATTTTTCTATCTTCTACACAATAGGTAAATCATTCGATTCTGTTCTTGAAAAGTTTTAATCCGAGTGAGTAGGTATATAAGTACGGTACAATAACTGCTATCATTTACCTGTTCGAGACTGGTCTGTTGTATCGAATAATCTTCGATTATTGATTCGCGTTTCGCGTCTTCCATGACTGAAAATATTTTTGAGCAAGGAATTTCAGTAGGAATTTGGAACATTATGACACCTTTAAACTCTTCGTGAATAGAACTGCCTGCAAACATCAGATGAGAGAGGAAAATTTAGCGTACAAACTCATTAAACAATATTGTGTATCAAGTTCACTATAGTCAGAACACAACAATATAATAGGTAGGTACCCAGTACCTATGTACCGTAGGTAGGTACCTATCCCATTGATCGAATTACACTACAGTAGCCTAATTCATGAAATACCGGTATGCATAACTTGAAAGAGCTACCTCTCAAAAGAACGAAACTATTTCTCAAAAAAAAAAAAAAAAAAAAAAAAGAGAACCTAACTCTCCATTCCGATCCTCGAATCCTCGAACAAATTGTATAAACGTGCGTATTTTCCGATATGATGACTTTGACTGGTCTAAGTCCCGAAAAAATTCATCCACGTGCAGCCTAACCCAAGAATTCTTCAGTGAGTACGACGAGTGTATCTGCCTGAATCTTAAAATGCGTTGTAGAGCCGTAAACCTTTCAAAATTAAAAGTCAACCATTGCATATACTTGCGGTCATAGTCAACCGTTGTGCAATGGGAAAAACCCACAGAAGTGGAGGGGGCAATTTGGGAATAATAATAATAATAATGCTCGATAATAATAAGTACCTATAAGTAATAATAATAAAGTTAATAATAAATACGAGTCCACCGAGAAAATACAAAATTGGATCCGCGGTCAGTCTACATAAAAAGGTAGGTATGTTACGTTAGGTTGGGAGCAAATTCATGTAGGTACAAAAGGAAAAAAAAAAAAAAAATTATGAATTACCCTATACTTTAATCGTGGTTATCACGCGAACGGCCGCCCGTGGTGACAGGGAGAGCTGCAAATAATGTCATTTTTGAAACGTATAATATGTTAAGCCGAATCCGTCAAATTGCCTATTTTATAAAATCAGCAACAAATTTTGCCGAATTTGTAAAATCGGGAATCGCTGGCCAAATTGATAAAATCGGTAGAATTTGTTGCCGATTTTATAAAATAGGCAAAATTTCTACTTGATCTGTACTTAGTACCTAGATGATAAACGTTGAGAATATTTGCAAACGAATTCATGCCAGCACATCTGAAGCAAATTAAGGTTAATAACCCGATAAAATTTTATTAGTTGGCCAGGGTACCAAATGATGATATCTACAAAATAATGAAATAAATTTTGTAGAGCAAATAATCACAATAACATGTTACGAATGGGAAAATTCAATTTGAAAAAAGTCATAAAAAGTTAATCGTCGTCATTATCGAAATCAAGGAAAAAAAAACAATTGAAGTGCTGCGTGGAAAAGGGGCCTCCGTATAATGCTTTTCTTATGGACCGGAGGCCCCTCTTCCACGCAGCGCTTCAATTACCCCTCGAGATAAAAAAGTACATTGGAAGAAAAAAAAAAAAAAAAAAAAAAAAAAAAAAAAAAAAAAAAAAAAAAGTAAATACTCGAAAAAAAACCGCAACACGCCGCATGCATTTCATACCCGATTTTTTTTTTTTCTTTTTTTTTTTTTGGTGAACCAACTTTTGGCTCACCCTCTTCCAGCGTGGTGCGGAATACTTTTTACCAAGTAGGCCTATTATGTACTATAAAAGTAAAGTAATACTTGAAACAGCAAAATCAAAGAACACCATGCCAATTTACTGAACATTACTACAAAGCACTCTAACAGATAGCCTACCCTTCTTAAATTCAATTTGTTCTTAAATCACCTGATAAGTTGAACAAACATTTCAAGTTGATACCTCATTTTTGTACTAATAATTGTTGCCAAAATAGAAGAAGAAGAAGAAAAAAAAAAAAACGATGAGAAAAGTACAAAAAAAAGAGAGAGAGAATAAGTGAAAAAGAGACAAATATTCTCGCGACTTGTCCTTCGATTTCCGGCTTGTCCGCTCTACTACTGAATTTTTCAAGTTCCTGTCTCACTCCCAAGGTCCAGCTCCGCATAGTTCGGCTCAGCTTTTTATTGTATCAGGGATGCGTTGCGTCGTCAGATAGCGAGTTAGAGTTTCGAGTTTCATCTATGCTTGATATATAAGCAATGAGAATATTGCGAGAGGGGAAAAACTATATAAATTATATTATGTAATTATGTTACCGTGAAAGTAGAGAAATAGGTAAAGTTGACTATGACTAGTGATTATTAATAATGCCGAGGAAAGTCAGTCAATGTTCATAATCGAAATACATTAACTAGGTTTCCTCTACAATACCTAGTGATTTTCAACAACCGCTAGGAGCTTGTAGTGTAAGTTCATTATTAACACTTTGCATCCGGCGAAATTATAGGCTAGTACTTTTTTAAACGCTATGAAGACTGATGCGCGCAATGTTTTCGCGTCTCGGAAGATAATTTCTTTCAACTCGGTACCCGTAATGGAATCCTGAAACAGATGTACCGGTACGCGCAGTCACAGTTCTCATTATGTCATGAAAAGTTTCTAGCTCTAGAAGACATATCGAAAGAAGAAAACGTCTCTCCGTTCCGTATAGCAACAACACAAGCTGTAGGCAACGGCCAAGGTGCGACACGAAACGATGCATGATGTGCGTTAAAAATGGCCTCCTGTGCAATTCAAAGTGTCACGGCAGTACCTCGTGCTGTAATAAGTAGGTAAGTTGGGACAGTTGACTTTTTTTCTTACGTGTGGACGACATAGGTAACGAAAATGTTTGAACTTTTTTTCTTACCTTAAGCGCGATTTTGTTTTCCTCACGTTTTGTACAGATGTACGTAGGTAACTGTATGCTTCAAGTGATAGTACTACGCGACGACGTCAACTTTCACTACACCCTACTAGCGATTGTCGATAAATACTAGTTCATGTTCATGTACACAATACCTAGTTTATGTTAATAAAGAATGTTTCCTGATCTACTCGTACTTTACCTAAAACAGTAGCCTACCTACGTGATAAAGTCGATTAACACTAGTCATCGTCGACTTCACCTGATTTTTCTACTTTCACGGTAACATAATATCTAATATAATACCGTATAGGTACTTATTATATCGCATACTGTATTGTGCATCTTTGAATTTGGACTGAGCATCATCGTCTGATACGTAAGTATATGAAGTTGTATAAAACAAACGAGTTGAATCAATTTCCATGATAGGTACTGGTATTCAACAAAAATTAAAACTATTATAACTCCTTATTCGTTTACCACAAATGTGGTAATTTCGCGTTTACAGACCAAACAGCAGCGCAGCGCACCGATCTGAGAGCTAGATGCCTGCCTGCTCTGATCATACCTTGACGCACGGACTCGAATAAATATACCGGTAATTAGAGTATTATTCGGAGAGTAATTTTTGTTTCTAGAATAATATTCATCAAGATGTTTTCGTTCCGGTTTCAGGTTGTTTTTTCTATATACTGGACACATTACCACTCACTAATACAGTAGCCTATAGAGTTCACATAATTATATGACGTGAACCCGCCTGCCTGGACGTATACGTCTATAGGTAGATATGTAGACTGCATCAGTAAGGTAGGTAGCTCACAAACCTGGTAGATGAGAGGATACATGAAGTTTGACGTTCTCCAACAATTTGACTGGAAATTTCACGTGCAGTTTATGACCAGAAGCGTATTTACTTTTTAAATACTGTACCGATCCAATGCAACGAATTTCACCTTCCACCATTACTGCTAATCTGGTACATAATGCCTCGCATTCTTCCAAACTGTAACCCAGATTGCGCGTTATGATTTGTGATACACACACACACACACACATACACGTTAAAAAATAAATAGTAAATAAGTACCTATTCTAATAATCTTTGTGCGCACAACATCATCATGTACTCGTAGGTACGTACTTATTTACTGTAGGTACGAGTACTTAAAACCAATATTGCACTCGTATACAACTTACCTAGTTGTGTGTACAGTATACAGGGTGAGGCAAAATGATGTGTGTTACCAGTTAAATGAAAGTTTGCGCTAAATCTGTTGTGGCGCGACGCAACAACGCAAAATGTTAAAACTAAGTACATAGGCTATACGTCATACTTCAAAAATGTACGAAATTTGTATCTCATTTTTATCTAAAATTTGCGCCCCTACCCAACTATGTATAATTAATTTTTCTGAACCAAGTTATAAATTAAAATGCGCCAGAAATGGATAAGCGTAACTACGGGGGGGGGGGGGGTCCCCCCAGCTTCCAAAATGCACTAGTGTTTTGTAATTTTCAAGACTCATTATACATTTTTTTTTTTTCATTCGTAACCTCTTTTTTTTTCACCCCCCCCCCCAAAGAACTTTTAGTTACGCTACTGAAACTTGCATATGTTTTATCTAATTTTAAAATAAAATTTAACGCTGATTTCAAAAAGGATTTTCCATTGTCTTATTCTGGAAATCATTAGCAAATGTATTAGTTGGTTTTGGCACGCACATTTTGGTCCATAACTGCACGCCAAGGAGAAAGGGTAAATTATTATAATTAGGCTAACAAAAGAATGAAAACAAATAAGACAACAATAACAACTCACCTATGAGTTGTTATAATTACGCATTTCCCTCTTGCGCGTTCTTCGTGAATAACGCTCCACAAATGCGCTCTCGCATCCGGATCCATACCAGAGGTAGGCTCATCCAGTAAAAGGACAGGCGGATCTCCTATCATCGCGACAGCAGCGCTTAGTTTACGTTTCATCCCACCGCTAAAATATTTTCACAATTTCATCAACGACCGTCGTCACACTTACCTAGTATACAATACGAGTACCTAGTAGGTACTTTACTTAGGTGTACCGTACATTCTACCTACTTATTTTAAATTAAACCATGTTTGTTCGCGATGACATAGGCTATCGTAGGTACGATCAACGATTATTTTATTGCGTAGGTCGGTCGTTTATAAAAGATTTCACTTCACGACAAATTTACAAATAGAAAAAGACGCACGAGACAAACATAATAGGTCTATTTGTTTTACCGGAACTATTGAACCTGGAGCAAAAAAATTAGATGCCATTGCAGAATGCAATGGCAGCGGCAGCGGGGAACCCGCTGTCCCCAGTCCATTAGACCAGTTTCCTAACCTAACCTCAAAATTCAAAATTCTTCCAAGTCCCCCTTCTATCATATTATACGTATAGCTCAGAGGTAAGAATTTTTCCAAGTCCCCTAACCTAACCTAACCTAACTTCTCTGTGACGTCATCAACCTTCGCGCTCGCGCTCGGAAAAAAATTCCTCGGAGTACCCCCAACAAAAGGGATAGCGGGTTCCCCGCTAAAAAATCCTTGGGTTCGTTCATCATCCTATTTGTTTTACCTCGAGAATGCTCGACGAGATTTATTAGTGACGTCATCAAAGAAACTGCGAGCCATATTTTGTTTTACTTCGCCAAATGTAGTTCCACGGCAGTTCTCGCCTGTTAGGTTCAGAAAGGTTAGAACTTTTAGAACCGGCTTTAAAGTAAGTTCCGTGCTCTTCTTCGCGGTTCTCTTCTAAGTAAACCTGAACCCAACCCAATCAAGTTTTCTTTCATAACTAAAACCGCTCTGCTCCATTTTTATGCGGTAGAACGAATAGACCTAATGAGTGGACGACTATATTGAACTGTTCAGAATTTAAAATACTGTATACGTAGAACATTTTCTTCGTATATGTACGAGCCATGGTATCAAGGTGAAATTTAGGAGTTCACAGGCACGTAACCAAAAGCTCCGTTACCAATACAGCTGTGCCGGAAGCTGAGAGAGTTGAAAGCTGCCAGATCAATCAAAGGAGGAAGACTGGACAGTAACGAGTTGATGTAAACATTTAATAAACACTCAATTTTGGTCAAAACATAAAAATTTTGGTCGAAAGAGAAAAGATTTAGATTAAAGTAGGTAACACGAAATAGCAGAAAAATCAAATTTTGAACGAAACAGAGGTCGAAAATTGAAAATGAAGTTAAAAAAGAAGGAAAAATTTTGTCGAAACTCGGCACAGTTTGGTTATTGGTCGCGGGAACAGTATAATTATTACAACCGGTTTCGGAAGGACCGGGCCTACCATCATCAGCAAGTATAATACTGAAAGACGTGAAGAAGAACCAACCAGAAGTCTAGATGATTAGATTTTGCTATCGATGATTCACGTTGTTGCTTGGCAATTCAGGTGGAGTCGACGATGAATCGTACTATAGGATTTACGTATGTAGCTTCCATATCATTAAGGGAGTGGTATTTATCTCTGCTGTAGGCTCGTAGCGTTTCAATTTCTTCCAACCTGTTGAGTTGTTGGCCCTTGTTACAGACATGAAGGAGAGAGGTGGAAAGTTTGTGCGGGTCATGTCCGAATGCAGCACAATGCAGACCAACAGCAGAAGTAGGACGCTTTGAGTAGAAAGAGGAGACGTGTTCTTTTAGCCTGGTTTTTAATGATCTGCCGGTTTGGCCTACGTAGAACGCCGGGCATTCACCGCATTCTATTCTATAGACACCCGGTTTGTCCTCTTTGTCTATAGGGTCCTTTAAGGCACTCAGAGAAGCTAAGGTAGTGACCGGATAGAATCCGACTCGGTAGTTACCAATAACCAAACTGTGCCGAGTGTCGACAAAATTTTTCCTTCTTTTTTAACTTCATTTTCAATTTTCGACCTCTGTTTCGTTCAAAATTTGATTTTTCTGCTATTTCGTGTTACCTACTTTAATCTAAATCTTTTCTCTTTCGACCAAAATTTTTATGTTTTGACCAAAATTGAGTGTTTATTAAATGTTTACATCAACTCGTTACTGTCCAGTCTTCCTCCTTTGATTGATCTGGCAGCTTTCATTTCTCTCAGCTTCCGACACAGCTGTATTGGTAAACTAACGGAGCTTTTGGTTACGTGCCTGTGAACTCCTAAATTTCACCTTGACTGTATACGTAATTATAATCTCTGACACGTCAGATCTACACAAAAAATTATATTATGTACTTTGATGGAATCAGTCATCGATGAATAAAGGGGTCGCAATAATACTCGATCATATCAACACTGCACTGCACTGATCACCCCTCCCGCTAATATTCTCATGAACTGAATACCCCTTTTACTCAGTATCAGAATCATTCTTTTTCACATCAAAATAGGGAAGTAACTTGCTATAATCAGTCAACGTTTAATAAGAATTACTTTTATGATACGTACAGATCACTAGGATGGGATACACCTAAAAATCAATTTTTTTCAAACTAAAACATTAGGCTACCTACGTTTAGTGTGACGTGAGTATTTAAGCTACCATGTTTCTCTTCTTATATCTTTCGTTATCTACGGTGAAAGTACACAAAAAAAACTCACGCAGTCGCGTGAGTAGTACCAGTACACGACTTTTCCTTTGACTACCTATACGAGTAATTAAAACTCCCAAAACTCATTAAAAGAATTATTGCTAGGTACTAACAATTGATGAATTTTATTAATTCTATCGGCGCGGCGCGGCACCTTCCTCTTCTAAAAAAGTCGACAAATGTTTGGAACGAACTGCCATGAATCATCATCATCGTGAGGGAAGAAATTTTTCATTAAACATGTGAAAATAATTGTTCACCGGGTTAATCAGGAACACATGGATGAATTACTATTTATTGTTCAGAATAAAAGTGAGCTCGGACATTTAAAACGTCGAGAAAGTTCTTTTCCCCCTCCCCTTGTCAACCTTGCTACAGATCTAATACCTCACTCTTTAAGCTAGAAAAGATGGTCAAATCTTATGGGTGGTTAAAGTAGCGCCACTTGTATGTTTCGACCATTCATATTAAATTAAACTAAATACAAAAAAATCCACTCTCTCATCTTTTACCGACTTTTCCAAGCAAAATCTAATTTTTGCCACCCTTTCTCAAGGACCATAGGCCTACTTATAGCAATTTGCCATAATAATTTTGGTGATACATAAATACAGTATTTTTCAATTGTAAAATTGCTTCTAAACTGAATTGGCGTTACAAAAAGGCGCTTGCTTAGCTTGTCCCTAGTGCCAAGGCTGGAGCTGATCTAAGGTGTCTGTCTCAAGTATTACAGTACAGTATTTTCAATTTCGACTGGCACTAGCTTCTTGAAGAAGAGATTTGAGGTTAGACCCGCGAGTGAACAAGGTTGCGGGGTGTAATCGTTTGTTAAATTAATGTAGGTATCTGGAGAGTTCGGAGCGCGTGACTGTCAGAGCTTCCGAACATTTGCCGACACTTGTTTCTCTAGAAAAGAAGGATGACGAGAGAATAAATAGGTAAAATTTATGAGCAGATAGTAGCAGAGATTCTCTTAATGAATTTTGACTAATCAAAGGAAAAGTCGCGACCGTGTGAGTGTTTTTTTTATTATTATCTCGAGAGAAATATAACGTCTTTAAATGAAAAGTTGAAGAAAAAATATTTTTTGTTTCCCTTGTTATTTTCTATTGAATGAGATCGATGTCAGATTTTTTATGCAAAAATTTCGAAAAAAACCTGAAATTGATCTTCTGTAATACAAAAAATATTTTCTTCAATTTTTTATTCAAAGCCATTTCTTTTTTCTTTCTTTCTTTCTTTCTTTCTTTTTCTCGAGAATCGAGATTCTGCGTCACGTCCTATTCACTATATTATACACTACAGTCTACACGGTAGGCAAAGACATAAATAAGGCTCGATTATTGTTGTCTCTTTCTACGGCTACGTTCCGCGTTATAACAACGAGCGGAGCGCGTAAGCGTTCTAATTTTGTATACAGTATAGTTCTCTGGAAAATTTTACACTACCGTGGTGTATTTTCTTCTCACCTGTAACTAGCGACCGTTACATCAAGTACGTGAGAAAATTGCAATCTGGTGGAGATTTGTAAAATCACTTCATTACGATGTTCAGAAAGAACACCTCTTAAAGTGCAAAACATACGTAAGGTTTCGCGACCCGTCAGTTTATCTATCAGCCCGTCTTGTTGCGGGCAGTATCCAATCAGTTGTAACACCTACAACACAGGAAGAAAAACTTAGTTAAGTCAATTCGAGATCGGCCGACACATATACGTATAGGTATAACCCGTCACACTATACCGTAGGTACTACAAAATAGAACTATCCAAGTTGATAATTTGCGTGGGTGGTACATGAATGTTGATTCTGATCAAAATACTCACTTATTACGCTGAAGCAATTAATACAAGCAGATAACTACCTATACCTACTATCATAAAATTGCACCCAGTAAACTCAATTCGTTTATACCTATACGCGCTGAACGAAAAACGTGAAACCAATAAACGGAATATCTTTTTTCTCGCTCTTTTTTCCTGACAGCGCGCTGCGCATGGAGCGACAGAGCCCGTTGCACCGAATATCTTCTTTCTCTCTCTCTCTCTCTCTCTCTTTTTTTTTTTTTTTTTTTTTTCATGTTCAGCGCGCATTTCAGACCGCACTCAAATGAGCTCACTGATTGCACCTGACAGTGACACACGACTAAGCTGAAAGCAACTCCAACATCTCCATGTCTCACACCCAAGGTGCGGTGCGCATACGTTAAACTAATGTATGTCTACTTTGCAGTGCGCGAGCGATTAATTGGCGGTTGGCGCACAGGGCTTCGCGTATAGCTATTAGCAACAACAACACAAATGTGTAAATGGTCAACGCGAACGAAAACGCATTTGTAAGGCCGAAACCAGAGTGAATCCGAGTCGCGGAACGAATACGAGAACGATTCACAAAATTACACAGTGCTTATGAGCAACGCGAGAACGACCGAGCAATGCGAGGGATTAAAATCCATTCTAATCGCTCGCATTCCGTATCGTATTCCGCAACTCGCATTCACTCTGGTTCTGGCCTAACGCCACCAATTCATTGCTCATACGAGTACACGGGCCGCTGACAGTCATGTTGCTGCGATCAACCATGACCCCCTGCAGTATCAAGCCGGAATATTTGAAATTTGACAAAATTTGACGGCGTTGAAATAGTGCAGTCTCTTATGGAAGAACATCAAAAAAACGCCAATTAATACAAATATAATGAAGTTTAAGAAGAAAAAAAAAAAAAAAAAAACTGAAGAGAACGCGATTTTGAAACCAACGATTTTCGATTTTTTCAGCTGGGTCTTTTGAAGATTGATCGACTAAAAAACTAGTTATGTATTCTCCTTTTTTTCTTCGAAACGTGAATTACTTGTTTTTTAATCGATCAATCTTAACGAAACCTAGCTCAAAAAATCGAAAATTTTCCACTCCTTTAATGCATTTATAATTAATACTATGTATTTGCAAATCAACAATAATGACGTAATTTTTGAAGATTTTTACATAAGAGTGTATACATAATAATTATAGGTATTATAAAACTTGGTTCCGTATTTTTCATCACCGCAAAGTTGCCAGCTTCAATATTCTGGCCTGATACTAGAGACGGCCATGGATCAACACGCCACGCCACGCCACGCCACACTACACTACACTACCTGTACACGTTTGTTGCGCAGCCTACTGTACTGCTGCCGCAAATGCATATAGGTGCGTGCGTGCGTGCGTGCGCGGTATTCTGTGGTACCAACCTGTTTTCTTTCCCTACGTATATCCATCGAACAAATAGATATAGATCCGGAGGTAACGTTTTCGTGAGTGGTAAGCATTTTGAATGTCGTCGTTTTACCCGCTCCGTTTGTGCCCAATAAAACAAAACACTCGTGCGCGCTTAACGCTAAATTCATAGATTTCACAGCCACAACTTTCCCGTAACATTTGGTCACATTTCTGAAAACAATAAGCGACACACACGTGCATTCATTGCCAAAGAATATAGGCTAGGCAAATCAAAATACGTAATTGTACGACTCTCAAGTGCCATATAGCGTACCTACCACAAATAAAATACTTAAAACATACCAACAGTCATTTTGGAAGAAAAATACCAATTTTTCTTATTTTTCAAATGCCTAATAGTTCAAATTTCTTTTTAATACCTATTATTTCAAAACGTTTCTCATTTACATTTTGCAACAATTAGACTTGTTTTTATTGTAGTGTACCTATTTCAAATTATCAAATTCAATAATAATAATATCGAAAAGAAAAAAAAAAGAAAAAAAAAAAAAAAAAAAAAAAGAGCGAGCTATGAATGCTCAAATTATTGAAAAAGAATATAGCCTATGAGAAATTAAGAAATCCGATGTCAAAATTATTGAAAAATACATCTTTTATGCTTAAAATTGTTTCTCAAGTTTCCCTGCTATCATATACAACTCAAAAGCTGGAATTTTCTGTAATTTTCCCCCTGATGCATTCTAATACGTAGTAGCTTGATATATGAAATGATAAATCAAACCCCTCGCAGGGTTGGATTGTTTGCAAATTCCTCTCCCATCATCATAATTATACAATTCAAAAGTTGAAACATTTTAGATCCTCCTATAGATTTTTCCCAGTTGAGTAGGTAATGGGTTCTGTCATACATATCGGTATAGGTTGATATTTAAAATTTTCAATCCAAATAGTGAATTTTTTTTCAAATTCTTCTCGTTTCATATGAAATTTAAGAGTTGAAATCCTTCGCTCTCATACACTGTATAGCTCAATAATAGGGCCTATAGAAAATTTACAGTTCAACTTCTTCGATGGTTGAAGTTTTTCCAATTTTTTTCCTATCATATACAGCTCAAACGCTGAAATTTTTTCTTCAACTTTCAATCCTGTCATAAATAGCCCGATATAGGTAGAAGTTTTCTTGTTGGACATAGTGACGTTACAAGAATCATGTTGGACCCCCATAGTAGGTCACACACAGCACGGGCGACTTTCTAGGATGGAACTCAATGTTCAGAAAACACCTTTCCGTATTGTAGTTTCTAACGTTTTGAGGATTGGTCTCCGGAGGGACCGTAACACACATTTTAACAGAAACGTGAGCTACAAATATCTAGTCTAAGGCAGAATGAGTTTCAACACTAGAAGACACAAAAGGGAGGGGGGGGGGAATCACGCTTGACCGTGTCTCAGGAACTTCGATCTTCATCTGAAATGGATAATACAGAATAAAAAACATAGGAAAGAGTAAGGCTCCGTTAAACTTATATACAGTCGGAAAGGAGAGCAGAAAAAAAAAAGAAGACTTGGAACCACGGTATAATATAAAGGTATGGACACGAACGTATACTCGCCGTGTACGCATCTGTCCCACAAAATGTGGCAGTTGATGACATTTCCGCCAGGATCGCTGCCACTTATTACTAAGCATCATACATTGTCTTATGGGAACACGCTGGTTTTTGAAAACTTCTAGAAAATTCAGGAATTAATGTAGAGTGTTGAAACTTTCCACAAAAATCAAATTTTGTGTATTCTATAACGTCCCAAAAAAATTATCTTCCTATCGAGTAAATTGAGGAAAGCACAGAGTGAGTGTGTTCAAAATTCATCGATATGAGGGTACCTACGGTAATGCAATGACGCTAGTGGGGTACGGAAACGGTAAGTAATAACACGCAGCGACCTAGCGGAATTTGTATAAAGTACCACAAATCATGAGACACAAATTTCGCGTCGTGTCCATACCTTTATATTATACCGTGCTTAGAACTAAAAATTATACAAAAATAATAATAATAATAATAATAATAATAATAATAATAATAATAATAATAAAGAAAAAAAGAAAAACAAATGAAAAAAAAAAAAAAGTAAAAAATGAGTTGAAGAACAAGATGAAATAAAAGAGAAAGAGAAATCTTCTGGCGGAGCTGAATAGAAATAAAATATCATGTTTCATATCTGCTGTCCTTTTGTAAGGTTTTCACTCGTTCATTTTCATTGTTAACCTAGTTTGCTTTTTAATTGGTTAAGCGGCTCACGTGTTAGGTCTAGAGGCCAGTTTTATCAGCGCTCGGTGTACAGTTCCAGTTAGGATATTTCAAACTAATAGCTTTTGGGTAGCTCATTCTCTCCGTTCATACGCTTCCCCCCCCCCTTGAGTTGGTAGAAACCTACTTTGAAGAATTTCAAGCTAGTAGCTTTAAAAGAGCTCACTTGCTCGGCTCGTTCGCTCTCTTCCTTGCTCTACCATGTGTCTAGTTTAGAAAATTTTCAAACAATAGCTGTTGAATGGCTTACTCGCTCCGCTCTTTCGCCCCTCACTTGGTCTAATTTAAGTCTAATTTAGGACTAGAAAAATCCTAGGGGGAAGGGGGTCTTCTACATCTACCATAATTCTAGTTTAAGAAAGCTAAAATGTTGGTAAGCGTACACCTAGTTCAATGCTAGGTCTAGAAAAAGCCCAGTACTCAGACCTACCACCCTTGAAAGTAATACTTACCCGCACGCTTTTCATACTTTGAGAATGGCTGTTCAGCCGAAAGCGTTTATTCATCAAAAATATTGCGGTATTTGTAATTGTGGTTTTTTACTTCACGCTTTGAGTATAATTTTCAAATCATGGATGACCATAAACTACAAAAAACAAATATCTTCCACCTACCATCTTTTTCGTCTAGTTTAGCCTATAATATAAAGAAGGCTGAACCTACAATAGTAGCTAGTTAAGGTCCAGTTTAATAGGGAATTCAAACCAGGAATACAATAATATACTGTATAGGATAAACTGACGACATCCGTTCGTACTGTATACTGTATTTTTGATGATAAGCCTATGCCCGGACACCTTACTTTAAGCCTAGTTTAAGACTAATTAACTGAAAACAAATTTTTCGCTACGACCACAATATTTTATTTAACTCGACGCGTTTTGAACGACCAGCGTCCTTCATCAGGAGTAGCGAAAAATTTGTTTTCAATTGTTGATCTTGACCACGGAAAAATGAACCTTTAAAAAGACTAATTAATGAAATCCTAGGGGGGAGGGGAGGGGAGGAGGGCTTCTTGGTTTATTGTTCGAGACTGGTAAAATCTTAGTAAAAAGCTAGTATAAGAACAGAATAAATCTAATATAAAGCTAGTATGATGAGCTTGCAAATTTTCGAATCACCCACGGAGTAACGAGGGTGAAGGAGGGGTGGGGGGGGTATCCGGAAAATTTCAATCCAGAGGTCAGGGCAGAGGTAAAGAGATGGAACATGACATGTCAAAAACCTGAAGCGCCAGCAGGTGCTCATAAGGCTTTGACAACAACAACAACAACAACAAAAACGAAACAAAAACAGACAGAAACTGAAATTACAACCCATGCAATAGCTTCTTTTTATTTCGTTGTACTTATCGAAGTTTATAAAATATGTTGCATGAAAGCAAAACCCCGCCGTAACTACAAACGAGCCTCGCTCACTGGCGTGGGGAATAAAAGTACACTTTCATTCATTCATTCAACTCGTCGACTACGAGAATCTTTTTCGAACTATGCGTTCGTATCAAATGAAGTATTGGATCCCAAAGGATTGTAGATTGAGGATTGAATCCTGTCCGGCGCGGCGTCGCAAACGAAGAAATAAATTTTCAGCGTCTCTTATACGTTAAATGCGGGAAGACGCGCAACAACGATTTTCATTATTGATATCGAGAAAGAAAAAACTTTTCGTTTCAAATTTGGAGCAATATAGCTAAATACTGTATTCCAAATTCCTACTTCAGCTCTCTTTATTGCTGAATATTTTCCTAGTTTCTCTCCTACAATATATGATCCAAGGTTTAAAATTTTTCCAAGCCTTCCTTTCCGACATATTATACACTAGTAGGTGAATTAAATTTAAAATTTGTTTACAAACCCCCCCCCCCATCCCCCTCTCCTCCCTTCCCTCTCTTGATAGACAGTTTGGAAGTTAAAATTTTACGAGTATTCTTCCCATCGAAAAGTAGAAATGTTTTTAACCTAGGTTCTGCCATACCTATACATAATTTATATGACTGTATACAGACAGCTTGATATTCAATATTCTGAGTTCAACTCCTTCAATGGTTGAGTTTCTACCGAATTCTCGTAGCTCGAAAAATGATATGTCTTCAGTTCCCCTCCTGTTTAATACCGTTCAATATTCAAAACAATTCAAGGATAATCCACAAAGTCTTCTTTCTAACAATTAGGCCCAACATTTTTAAAATTTTTTAAAAAAATCTCAAAGACACAATGAGCGATAAATAAAAATAGCAATTGTTGCCTACTTCTGTGGTTACCGCGTAAACAAAAACAATCGGACAAAACGGCAACAAAAAGGAATGAAACGTCAGCCAACAAAACATGTACAGCGTAAACGAGATATTAATACTGTATGTACTAAGCTTATACTATAGGCTACATTACATTCAACCTCAAATTTCACAATACCGCAGCCAGTTCTGACTTCCACAATACTGTACCAGTATAAAGTTTTCTTTCACACAACTAAAACATAATCCATAACATTCTTGATTGAGGTCGGAGATCGTTTGTTTGTTTGTTTTTTTTTGTTTTTTTTTGTTTTTTTTTGTTTTTTTTCTTGGCGGGAGACCCGCCATTCGTTTAGTTACTAGGGGCCCTCAGAGAAATGTTGTCCGCATAAGGCTGGGACTTTTCGAGCTCTTCTATGGGCCAGTATAGGGACTTGGAAAAATTCCGGGCTCTTCTGTAGTAGTTTTCTATGAGACTTGGAAAAATTTGTGACCATGTTGACCATTAACGCTGGGACTTGAAGAAAAGGAAAAGGGAAGCTTTATTTTTCTGTATATTTATAAGATCGGAAGATCTTGAACAAAACAAACGACTTGAAAGAATGCGAATTTATTAAAATAGGAATTCTAAACGAAAGCCGTTCGGTAACTGAGCGAATAATGCAAACGCATAAAAAGCAACAAGCGTTCGAGATGAACGAAATAAGCAAAGTGAAAATACAGATCGAGAAACATTACTTAGTTATAAAAGGAAGTACAGTGACCAAAGATGAGTAAGCGAACAAGTTGTGAGAGGAAAAGTTCAGGTGATAAAAGAAAGATAAGATGAAGCGAATGAATGAAAGAAAATACAGATTACGTAACGAAGGATGAGTAATCTTACATATTTACTACCAAGAAAGAATAAATCGTACCGTAACCTACTTTGAAAATATAAATTATAGTCTTATACATTCTACGTAAACTAATAATCTTGAAATCGTAAACCCTCCGCCATAAGTTGCGGATCTCCCGCAACTCTGGCTCCCTGAGCAAGAGCCTGTAAATTTTTTTTCCCCTCTGAAAAATCTCAAAGGCCAAATGAGTACCTATCTAAGAAATAAAAATAGCAAGTTATAATATTTACCTATTTCATGCGTTATCAAACAAAAACAATTTCATATCAAATGCTCGGATGAAACGACAACAAAAAGAGTGTGAAATGCGAGGAGCACAAAAATGATAATGATAATTATTTCAATTCAATTTGTACCTTATTTTCATTCAATGCGTCACGGCGGCATTTTTGTATTTTTGACATTCCGCAATCGTTTCCAAAACGTTGCGGCACTGAAGTTCGCTGTTCGCTACACAACTATAAGGCTACTAACTTGCGGCGCGGCGGACCGAAGAAGCCAAAAAATAATTTGTCGCCTGTTTAGTGATTAGCGGTTTGAGAGAAAAATTAGTAATACCTACTCGTAGATTATAGAGAATTATTTAATTATGTTATGTATTTCATATTGCCGTATACTTATAATGGGTACATGGCATGACGTGCAAATACACGTATGCATTTTGTAAATTTCGTTGTTATGATTTGTCGTTGATTATAATCAGACGTATCGTATAGAGTCTACGAGCGATTGGTTGGCGGTTGGCTAACAGGGTACGCCCATGCAAGCAGCATGAACAATAGGGATTTGTGAACTGGGTAAAAAGTGGCGCGGGAAAACATATAATTATGTATGATGACCAGTGCGTTATTCTCAGTTGCGCGGTCTACTCGTCGCTGTAGTACGTGCATAGTACAGAATTCCCGTTACCCTGTCTCCACCCCAAAAACACTTTCAAGGGAGTAGGAAAGCATAGCATTGGTTGCCAAGCCAACGCGGAAGTACTTGTACGTACCGTTTAGCGGCGGCGGCGCGGCGGCCGCGGAAAACGCGATGTGAGACTCGTGCGACTGGCTGCTTGTTAGGAAAATTGAGAAGCGTCAATAAGAAAATTAAGTTGCCTATATTGTTTGCCGTGTAAAAGGCATACATATTATGCGGGCGTGCGCGGTGTTCAGTGCGTGCACGATTTTCCAAGTTACCTACTTCAAACTACCAAACTGCATAGCAGTGTTGATAACAGGCTGCACGGATAGCGTATTAAATTTAACGAATAATGATCTTACTATACGAACCTACGAATCTTTAGTACTTATTAAGTAACGAGATTGCGCTGGCTGTTACAGTTTGCGAGAGATTAATTGGCGCGGTTATTAAGAATGCGGGTATTTTTCGCGTCAGCTAGGCAGCCAATGATTTTCTACACGAAGTTTTCATTATAGAATGAAGACGGAATAGCGGGGATAAAAGCACGATGCACGTCCTAGCGTAATTGACCGACTTGTATACTGCAGAATGAAATACGTATTATAATACATAATATTATATTTTTGGGTCTCGTAATAAATTTCAATTGTTGGACTCGCCCGAGAACAAGGCTGACTTTCCGTTCGAAACAATAACGGTAGGAAGAGCGAAATCTGATGCGCCATCATAAATGGGAAAACGTGACTTATTTTCATTTCTTTCAGCACTGGCACTGCAATAAATCAGTTTATAAACCGAATGAGCTTACTTATTTATTTGCAAGTGGATCGTGTAACACTGAGTGTATTTTAAGGGGGGCCTTGATAGATACCCTGCATCTTGTCGTAGACCATGATCGCCAAAACATTATGTAAACGACGCGTTTAGAAGTTGTCGGAAGACTGGGGACAAGAAATAAGACGGCTGGGTCCAACATAGACGTTTCGGTTACCGACGGCGGAGGATAATTACAAGCCAAGCCCATTGATACATCTAACGTTGTGAGACCCACCTGTCTCATATTCGTTTCCAGTGTTTCGACGTGCTCATTATCCTTATCCATTGGCAATGAGAAGGTCGGCAAATGCCGAACCGACTTCATTACCCCTCTGCCAGGCTACCTTATGTTCATTGACTCTAATTTTGAACTGGCGAACAGTCTCCCCGATATAAACACCCTTACAATCATTACATTCTAACCTATACACTCGACTCGACTCTTCTCATCTTCAGCAATTCGATCATTCAACCTAACAAAACAAAACAACCCTTTAACAGTAACTGGGTTGTAAAACGCAGGTCGAAATTCGAAAGGGTGAAGGGTCCGGCCTAAATGAAGAGAAAACTTCCAAAAAAAAAAAAAAAAAAAACGGGAGGGAGCCTAATCCAATGAAATTTCTAGTACGGGCGAGGAAGGTGGTAGCGTCGCGCGTCGAGGCATTTCCTGTTCCAAAAGACCAAGGAGAAGGGTCACAGTTGCGACGCTCAAATCGAGAGCGACGCCAACCTGAGAGGCTTGCCTATTCTTAATGTAGGCAATTAATAATTTGTCAATATTCTTGTAGATATTATCTCAATATTTTTGTAAATATTTGTATCAATGTTCTTGTAAAAATCTTGTCAATACCTATACTTGTAAATTATCTCTTTCTCTTCGGAACAATCGTAAGAATTTTATATGATAGAGAAAGAACTAGAGAAATTGAGATAGGTACTGCACACGATCGACAAGTATAACTGCAGTCTTCACAGTCGAAGAATACATGCAGTAATGGTTTCTGCACATTCCTCTGAATCTGTTTCCCCGAATACGTACCTACGCCCCAGAAGACAAAATACCCGAATCGACGATTTCCCGAATACCAAAACTTCGAACGCCTTAACCCCCGAAAAAAAAAAAATGTTTGTGAACATTAAATTTTCTTCAAAGAAAGTATACAAAAATTTGAAAAATACTATAAAAGAGTAAAACTTGCCAAGAATCTCTGGCACAGAAAGTTTAAAAAATAAAAAAAAAGGGAAGCGGAGGTGAACAATAGTCATGTAGTAGCGGCTGTATGATGTATACGTAAGTCATTGCGCACGTAAAATTTAAATTATGGATGGCCGTAAATTATGAAAACGGATTGCTTCTACGTATTAAGTAATATTATCGTCTCTTTTTCCAAGCGAAATTTGTAATCAAAGTGTCAACGAAAATTCCGTCTTCATACTACATAAATACCTACCTACATAAATTAAGAATCGCGCTTTCTCGAAGTGCGCAACCGATGCAAACCTAGATATACTGTATTTTGAAAACTTGAACGAACTAACTTAAGCATAAGTACGGTACACAATCGGACTCACTTGATTAGAACGTAATGGTCAACTTTTGCCGAATTTTCAACGACGCTTTTTTCTTGAATAATATCGTGATCTTCGTATAAAGAGCTGACTGTCGTCACCAAGGTTAATTCGTGATCCGAAACGTTACCTGTTGGAAATAACTTGACGTTACGGTACCAATATTATTGCATATACTTCTTTTTCTAATTTCAAAATTACTCGATACACTATGTTCTTTCTAACACCGATAGAAATTTTCCACAATTTAAAATAATTTTTGCACCTTTGATAGCAACCTGACTCTCAAGAAGTGCGAATATTAGGGCGTTGAGCAGAGCAAATTTAAACAAATCGGCGTCGTCCATCCGCCCCAAGTGGACTTGTCGAAGAACGACACAAAAAAAAAGAAGCAGAACTACGTTCAATGTCTGAGTAAAATTATTATTTCGCTCAAAAAAACTGAAAATTCGAAAAAAAAAAAAAAAAAAAAAAATTGTCTTTCTCTCTCACTCACACACCCACAGAGGCCGCAATCGTAGGTCCTATTCGATAGTATCAATATCATTACAGCCTTCGAGCCCAATTTTTCTTTTAACGATCAACAAAGGTACGTTCTCGAGATATGGGTAAGTACCAGCGCTCGATTTCCTTCATCTTTTGCGACAATTCAACAGCCACCGCACCGGTTATATTGTTCAAAATTGATAATATGAATAATCGTAAAACTAAAGATCATCGTAAAATGAATGGACTATAAATTGTGAGCGCATTCGGTAATTAGCTATTGACCACCAAACAAGGAGACGCAAACATTTTCATGCACTAGATCACGTCATTCTACTAACCCGAATTTCTTTTCAGATGCGACCAGTATTTCTTGATAATCGATATCACTTTTTGACATTTATCGTGTACAGAATTGAAACTAAGCAATGCTACGTTGGAAATTAGACCGGAAATGAACAAGACGACTAAATTCTTGCCAATACCGGGCTTATTCCAGGAATAGTCTCCTTGATAATCGACGTCACCTGCGTACATAAATAAAAAAAAAAAAAAAAAAAAAACTGATAATAAAATATATAATTATTATCTTTATACTTACATAATTAATTGTACGACATTTTATCTTTAAAACTTAATTAGGTATACCAATCTAACTTCTTGCCTCTCCTCAAGCCGGACAACCACATTATCGAGAGTAGGCCTACAGTTAGGCCGACCAAACATTGCGTAATCCGCATAAATTAAATTATTTGGCAAATTCGTCACTTCGTTGTGTATTATTTTCTTTCACGCAATTTCCCTTCCTACCTTACACCTAATTTGACAATTTTTTGAAGACTTTCAAGACACCTCCTCTTGGGAATATTTAGTGGGGTCATTGACTCATTATGTGTTCCCAAAGGGGGACTATACTACTGCGCTATAACAAAATACAACCTCAATTCTACGTATTGAAGTATACCTACACAATTAAAATCGTGATAATAATGTTACCGATAAAACCCGAAATCAGTAAATTCTAGAATTCACTATAGTCAAACCTAGTTGCCACAAATGACTTTAGTCAGACCTAGTTTTGACAAGTCAATTTTAGAATTCACTGGGACCCTCAACGTTGTAACTACGTCATAGTTTTAATTCAGTCATCACTGTTTTACTAGTGAAAAGTAAAATAGAGAAGAAAATTATAACTGTTAGGTAAAACTAGTTTTAACTAAAGAAAACAAGGAAGGTGAATACAATCTGTAAAATAGAATTTCAATAATTAATATTTTCAATGTAAACTGCGTGTACAATTTATAATCTTTTTTCAAAAGAAAAGAAGAAAAAAAAGAAAAAAAAAGAAAATGTTAGGTACTTATTCTGACAGGAAGTGCCGTCATGGGTCATGGCATTTTGAATCACACAGTAATTTTTTTTTTTTTTTTTTTTTTTTTTACAAAGACAACGATTTGAGGCACACGAATTTTTACATGTGCAGCGAACGAAACCTTGACCCAATCCTGTTGACGCTTTGGTGGCAGCAGTTTGTAAAGAAAGATGGACATCCGGGACTTGATCAGAAGTTAAAAATACCTTGGCAAGAGAAGAGATTTCTGAAACACCCATTAAAATGTAGCCTATTACTTTGATAACAAACCAGTCTTCATGTTTTCTTGATTTAGGCCTACATAGCAATAGGTTACCTGCAGTAAAGTTTTTCCAGGATTCCGTCTTCAGTGCCAATTTTGTATAAATCATGCTTGTTTCTGTCCAGCACCACTCCCATCAAATTGAGCAAATCTGTTTTACCCTTATCAATGTCAGGAATAATGCAGATTACAACGTTTACCCCTACATCAACCGTAGGAACCTTGGCATATTTGATCGAGGGAAAATTCAGATTTTTTTGTATTTTTCATCTCGCTGTGGGTTATTTACCTGTCCTCAAAGTTGAATAAAAGTACAAAATATTTATCAATTTGGCCAAAGTATGTCCGAAAACACCATTACCTCTCGAACTTGATCAATTATATAATATAATTCATTTCAGTTAAAACTATGGAATTTACTGATGAATTAAGACCATTATTGTTTATTCTAGAATTAACTGGTCAAAACTAGGTCGGACTAAAGTCATTTGTGGCAACTAGTTCTGACTATAGTGAATTCTAGAATTTACTGATTTTGGATTTTAACGGTAACAATAATAAACATTACGGCTAATATTGTACGGGTATCGTAACAGTTACAGAAAGATATAATTATAGAAAATTTGCAAGGTGACAGAAGGGAAGAAGATAAGAGTTCTAGCGTGACGATATCTTACATAGGTATGGAAATAAAATACTTAGGAAATTGGAAAAAATTACTTATTCATACCGTACTGCAGTCAGTAGTACCTGATTACATCAGAGGAAAATCCTACATTAAATACTTCTCCTCTTTGAACGACGGCAATTTTGAATTTTACCTCGATTTTCACAGCTGAAGGGTACACGGAAAGAAGGGGAAACGTCCGAACGAAACGAGATGAAGAAACGGTTTCTTCTGAGAGGTGCAAACGATCCAATTGTCCAGCTCGTTTCGTTCGGACGTTTCCCCTTCTTTCCCTGTACCCTTCATCTATTTTCAAGTGGTTAATCTAACGCAATAATTATTATGACTCGCGCATTGGCGTAGAAGAAACAAAGGTTTATCACACTTATTCTTCTCGATGGGGCGGAATATAATTACCTATGTACTTTCTTTTTAATAGCCTATATTAGAAGAAATTGGAGCGAAGCAACTCGGAGATGGAAGCTTATTTAATAATAGATAGCGGATTGAAGAATTAAGAATTTTAAATAGGTTACGATGGTTGACGCGCAGTTCGGTGATGTTCGTTCTCAAAATCCCGCACCCACTCAACAACTAGTCACCTAATTATCTACCTATCTAACTACTCAAATTCGCACGGCGCGGCATTATTGCCAATAACGCGCGTGAGATACGTAGCAGTAAAAGTGCGAGAGCTCATCGACTGCGGTGCAGAAAATATTATACAGACAGACGCGCTTGACGCTCGTTCAGACGTAAGTACCGTACGTAAAGGGGAAACTTCCATCGTTCCGCGGTTCCCATTTGTTTTCAATTTCAATTTCGAGGCACGTACGCAATCACTATAGGCTAATTATTCAAAGTTTCACGATGGCCGGGAACGCAGTTTCAACCGGCGGCGGCGTATTTATAAATAGCTTCAAATAACTTGGAAAGAAAAAACGTCGTATACGTATTATAACCGCACTGCGTTCACGTAGTAATCGGAATACTGTACGATTTTAATATACAATTATGTACTTTACAGATAAGTATTTAAAAAAGTATGGACGAAGAATCACTCGGAAAGAAATAGCCTAGCCTACGAATTCTTTCACACGTATCGCGATGAGGAAACTGAAACGTACGGTACGTAGTCCATTCTTTATTTTCTACGTGTAGGCTGGCCTAGTTGTAGCCTAGTTTATTCAATGGAAAACGAGGGAGGAAAGAGAGACGCTCGCGAAGATTATAACATTAAGGTTTTCTTCGTGTGAAATGTATCCCACAGCGTTCGTAAAATTCCGTCGTTCTTAGCACTTGAAAATTAATACCTAATATCGTCGACTTACCGTTACGAAAATCGTAATTCGAATAAATGTTTCTCAAGCCGTTACAAAGAGCGTAATGAGGAAACCAAATGGTAACTTTTTCCATCGTGTTCGCTTCTTCAACCATCTGTAGGGGGCGTATTTCCAGCACTAAATGAATCAAATACAGCGAACAACCTGCAACAAACAACATTGATAGGTAACGTCAATCTCGTCGCGTCGTGATTTAGAATGTAATGTACAATATAGGTAGGTACTGTAATTGATTCAGCTTTTTACACGTCCGTTATGCAAATTGATTCGCTCACGAATATTATTAATTCGAACGACTTTTCTCCTATACTCAGTACCTATAGCCTACAGCTCACGCAGATTCTTCATCCTCACGAAAGAATGCGCGTATAGAAGTTTAGCACAAGTTTCTTCAATCTTCAAAGACTGCTTAGTGACTGACACTTTATTTTTGCAGGAAAAGCACGAAAAATGATGTACAGTAAGACAACGTAAGGTAATGTGCGATCGACTAACAAATACTGAGCTCACCTATACGTTTTAGATCGTGAGAAAAAAAATTGTAATCTTCTAACAATTTTTCAAACCGTCTATATGCGATAGGTAGGTAAATACTTCTGGTCGTCATAATGTATAGGTATATTAGAGGTACTGTGTGGGCAGCGAAATACGTAAGGAATATCGTCGCAACGAATTTAATGTGTCATAGGTACGACACGCCGAGCGAAGGGAGTGTAGTAAATTGAACGAGTTGCGATACTTATTCGCTGCCCGTACTGTAAGATACGATATTTTTCGTACTCATGCACTTGAAGTTGGTCATTTCAGTTTCGTAAATGGTGACGAAGGCGGCCGATTCCACAACGCGTACCTATCGTGCAGAAAGTAAATTCAAAATTGATAAGAGTGTTGATAAGCAAGTTGAAGTCCTTGTGATTTTCTCTTCTGGAGCATGTCGTACGAAAAATTATGTACTTACGTAACGGAAACTTACAAGCGAGCAATCTACACTCATGCGTCAGTGCAAGCGCGGCTTCCGGCTGCACTGACATTTGTGCTGGAATTGCTCGCTTTCAGTTCCCGTTAGGCCTACGTAAATAACCATTCGCACACTGTATCGACGCTAGTGATGAACGTGATTTTTGAGGCCTTCAATAGGTAAGTTTAGAAAATTATCATTTCCTACCTAAGAACGCGTTATTGAAATCTTTCTCAATTCTAGGTTACATCTTCTCTTACGTATTATCGTACACACTTTACTAACCCTGTAGTTACTCCGCAAGTATAAAATATGATAGCCTAAATTTAGCGCGCGCCTGAAAAGCTGTTCGAGTCGACAGACTTGACGTATCGTTTTTGTCTGTCGACAAAACTGATGACTGCTATTACTGCGACGAGATGGAGAAAATGATCGAAAAAAATATTAATAATTAATCGATGAAGTGACCAGATCGTAAAATTGATTCTCAAATAGACATATAGGTAGGTACCTACTTTGAAAAAATGATACCTACCTACTTAATTATTGTTATCGAACAGATAGAGATACCTACGCGAAATTTATGCGACAACGACCTAAAATGAAAAAACCCTGTCAAAGCATCCGATTATGGGTGCTCGAGCGTATAAGTTGTAGAATCGAAAAATGACTAGCAGGTAGCTGTATGTATACTGTTTTACGAATCACCAAAGTTGGTTGGTCCATTCTCGTATTTTTGTAATATAGCCTAATACGACCTCGGACGCAATGTGTACCTACGTATGTACTAGGTACAAACAAAAAGGCGGTATATTTTAGCTTATCTATTCACTTCACTTTACTTGCGGCCTTTTCTCGTTTCGTTTAACTTTCGCCCTCGACTTGTTTATGAAGGCGCGCGCACTGAACGTTCAAATTGCTCGATACACCACTTAAATACCCAAGTATTACCCAAGTATTTCTGCAACAGTACTTATTCATACTAACCAGTGACCACGCCCAAAATTGAGACGATCATGAAACCCAGCGATGGTGAATTGAATATGAGTGACATCAAGCTTATGATAGGAATCATCGCCCAATCATAAAATAACACCAAAATAATTAATTGAGCTGAAAAGATGAAAAAAGGAGAATGTTAAAATACTGCACGAAAATACAGTATAGGTACCTACCTACTTACACAAAATTACGAAAAGTCTATACAGTAATGAACACCATGTTTATGCGACGCGACGTGAAGCCCGTTTACGCAGAAAATGAAGTACCTAGGTACCTATACGTACGTACCTATCTATGTAGCTAGGTACGTATGAAGTTTTCTAAAAATGACGCGTTCACTCTTCGCTCGCGCCATCGCGCCGTGTGTTCGGTAAAATGCCTACTTCATAAAAGTGTCAGTAGGTAAGTTATATTTATTGATGATCGATACGACAAAATTACCGCGCTTGCGAATATTTTCGTTAATGGCGATTTCTTATTCAATGATTCGAAACTAATGCCGAAAATTTCGACGCTCAGTTACAGGTAAACTTTATAGACGTACCTACCTAACCGAAGATCCTCGACGAACAACCTAGGTAATAAATCATGTAGGTAGTAGTATTTCGCCTTATAATAAATAAGTATCATACTCGACGTGCTCAACCCAATTTGAATAGGTACCGGTATAGTTGAAGAAACAAATAGTTTGATAAGTACACTATGCCGAGTGACCATCAAATAAAGGGAGACAGAGAAAGAGGTGGCAAAAACCAGGTGATTTCTTCCTCTCTAGAGTAGTACACCTCGTGATTCTCACAGTTCAATACTCAAAATATAGGCTACAGTATACCTTCATATCGTATAGCTCATTCAAACATACACCTTCAATTCTTCATAGGCACCGGCCTTATAAACTAAGCTGGCTGAGAGCGTAGACTATGCTTCAGAGAGATCGGCTGATTTTAGCGTCCAGTTCGACTCATTAATATAGTACCTGCTAAGGCGCCAGTCTTATAAATTAATTTAGAGAAAATTTGCACCGCCGCCGTTGGCTCGAGAAAAACCATGCGACGGTTTTATAAAGATAGGTAGGTATGTAATTGAAAATTAATTTACAAAACCTGAGCATGAGTAGAAAATAATAATTCGTCGGAATTATGAAATATTTAACAAAGAGGAATTCGTTGGAATATTTTCAAGTTCATTTCCGCATTAGATTTGTTCGAAGGTTGCAAAATTCCCGTAAGATTTTTGCGGGAATTTTGCAACCTTTGAACAGATTTAATAATATTTTTATGTACCGTATCGCAAACTCTCGAACCAACTCTCTAAAAATAGAAAATCATTTTCCAGGGACAATTTCCCTCTTTGCGGCTCTTTAGTTGCGGAAACATAAAGCAGAAAAGGGAAAAGTGAAGATTGTAAAGCTTGCACAGGTCGATCTTATCGAAGAATCGTTTGTAACACAAAAAACGTTATCCTTTCATCAGCTGCAATAAGGTCGCCTGTGAGATGATTACGATAATTACACATTATGGATAAATTATAACCTTGTCAATCAAAAATAATAATCCACCCGGTAAACATAATTCCCAGTTAAAGCCCTGTGAGAAAAACTATACCCATATTTTCCCCGTTTGAAGCTCGATTTGGAGCCCATCATCAGAGGAAGAAGTCAACAGGGCTTCATATATCCCGGGCCTCACCTTGAAGCCCATATACGAAGAGGGAATATGATGAATAGACCTAGGGCTTGGCCAACTTTTCGTTCCGTATTTCGAAAATAGGTACTCAGTGAGTAAAATGAAGCAATTCGATAGTAGGTCGCAAACTTGTGGTAAACAAACCGTTTACGTAGGTATTGAAAATTTGTCAAAATTCGAAAATTCGTTTGTACAATCTGCAACTATTCATCATTCTCGCTCTAGATTCACCTTGTATGAGTTCGCGTTAACTTCCGTTTCCGCTCATGATCCTTCTGAGCCACACAAACACAGTAGTTTGTCTTTGGTATTTCTCTTTTACAAGCATAGGTACTCACTCATACGGTATGCACAACTGACAAGGAAATTCACGCTACAAGAAAATATTTAGTTTTAGAGAAACTGGTGGATAGCTTAAAAAATTGGTAAGTATGTAGGTATAAGATGAATGGCTCTTTTCGTTTGTTTTTTTTCGTACACTTGACGAACAAAATGAGTACCTATAGGTACATATTTTATAGTGACGGTGCGCCTACCAAGAACAGGGTGGTGGTAAAAATGA
Organism: Aspidiotus destructor; assembly: GCA_035079395.1. NCBI lineage: Eukaryota > Metazoa > Arthropoda > Insecta > Hemiptera > Diaspididae > Aspidiotus > Aspidiotus destructor. The sequence continues at coordinate 59,250,100 of JAVHKZ010000002.1, read as the reverse complement.
TAGAAAAGAATCTACAGGCAGGCGCGAAGCGATTACTATTAATTTACAGGTGAATTTTCGGGGCTACAAGTCGACTTTAAAGCGAACATACGGGCTCAGTACCAAGCTGTTTCGGGTGAGAAAATGCCTCGTCTTGGAATAGGTAGAGCACCAACACCTCGGTGGTCAATGGTATCAGATACATGACAAAATCCCAGACGACGGAAGCGCTCCAATAAGCAGTTGCAGAAACACCAGAAACGTACTGCAGATGTTGAGCACCAGTAACTTTTTCTTTCAATATGGACAGTAGGAATATACCAGCGACGAACGCTTGAGCGAAACCGGAATTGAAACCAACTTGAAATCCCAAATTACTGCCTCCTTCCAGTTTAAGAATCTGCGGTATCATAAATCAAAAATAATATACAAACAGAAACAAAATGATGAATAATTATTAGCTTGTACTTATTATCATTACCTTACTATTTTACGCACGCACGCACGCACGCGCATCGTATCATTATCCATATACTGTATTATGTAGTAATATATCGCAACAGTATTGAATTCTTATACCGATCATTATACGTACCTATATAGGTATTAAGTTATGGAGCTACATCTAAAGTTGTGCACCTGCATTTTTTTTTTTTTTTTTTTTGAGGATCGGATGAGTAGTTTTTGAGATAAAATTCCTACTCCTATAACTCTCGTATGGTCAGTTAAAATTTGTAATTATATGTTGATATTTATTGCAATTTACAAGTCCAAAAACGTACCTAAGTATAAAAACTTAGTATTGATACAATGTCCCTGGTTCGTGAGAAATCTCAAATTGAAGCGTGAACTGATTTGAGGAAATTTACAAATACTCGGACAACCAATATTTTGTAGTACAAGTATAACACTTCAAGTAGTTGCTTTTGTCAAGAGGAACGAAAGGTAACCTTTGATATTAGGTAGGTTGTCAGCGCAGTAGTTTGTAGTTTCCTTCATTTTTTTGCTAACCACACGTAAGGATATGCTCTTTCTTGTTGAGTTTGTCATGAATGAATCTTGTGGGTAAAAGTAGTATTGGTGTTTTGGCGAAGCAAACCTCTGTTTATAGCCTGTCATCAATGCTATACACACAGCAGTGTTATTGAGTTTAAGTGCTGGAGAGGAGATTTGATCGTTGGAGGAATTGAAAATAATTATGTTGGAGACTTGCGAGTCGTCTGATAGTGTGTTCATGTACGTAATTGTGAATAATTGAAGTTGCGGAGTGAGGCTAATTTGCGGCAAAAAATATACGTCGAATGATGATGATGGGGGCGGGGGGGGGGGAAGAGGGGAAATTTATCAGAATCACAATGATAGTATCGAAGAAGCATGGGATACGTGTGATCGATTAGAAAGACTAATTCCGAGGCTGATAAGAATGATTATTATTTCTTCTCTGCGCGAGTGAGTTGATTTAACGAGTCTTAAAAGATGGGAATATTTTCAACTTGGAATAGCTTGTTTGAAGGGGATTTTAGGTTAGACCGCAATGCAATGTGTGAACTAGGCATTCATCATGTATTTGAGAATGTGATTGAAGAGCTAGCTGATAAAGGGTTGGTTGCCTGTTTGGTTACTACACATTTCGATTTCTTCGTTTCTTGAGACACTCTTGGGGTTGCGGTACGCGGCAGATGAAGAGTCTTAAAATGGAGTTGAAATAGAAGAAAGCGATTAGAGCGTGAATTCAACGAATTATGCGTGGATAATGAGGATAACATCAAAATAATGATGCTAGAGAATTGGTGATGATCAAGAATGAACTAGACGGGCGAGAAATAATGAGAATTTTTATAAGTCTTATTGAGGGATCGATTTATAGAATATAAGTTGGAGTTCTGAAGATAGGATTTAAGCGCAACGCTCATAATTGCAGGCAGAGGTGAAAAGTCGTGCGTTGCTTACACGGACGACTGCGTAAGCATTTTTATCATTTTATCTCGCATCTCTTATACTACCTACGAACGCAAATTGTACAAACTTAATAGCTCAATAAAAGTTCCTTGAAAACTTATACCATCAGTTTAATTTATAGGTAATTATTGTACAAACAGGTTTATCCTGATAGGAAACTTTTATTGAATTAAACATGGCTTGCAAACATAGAGAATGCACTGCACGTTTGCTTATTGTAAGTACCCAGTAGCGTAGATATGATTTTCTCATGGAGAGAGAGAGAGAGGGGGGGGGGAGGGATTTTTTTTCAATGGGGCGGGATATTTCCTAAAATTTTTTTTAATTTACGCAAAAAATGAACAAAATTACTGTATTTAACGGAAAAAAGATATGTACTAAAAAAATCGCGATGGGAGGGGGAGGGAGGGATGTATCTCCAAATCCCCTCCTCCTATCTACGCCACTGTAAGTACAAGTACCACGTAATTGTATCCAAGTACGTTATTATAAAATACATAGGTACTGAATGTGCGGAATTACCTTTTCCTCTGGTAAGTACGGAAAGGGAGCATTGATGAAAGAAATGGAATTATTTTCGTTGGTCAGCATTTTGAATGTGACGTTTTGAACTATATTCAGAGTTGTCGGCACCGCGTGGTAAGGTTGATTATTGAAATGAATTTTTGCCACGTTATTCATTTCATTGAATTCCAACGCTGCCAGGTATCTCTCATTGACAACTTCTGAACCCAAGTCGTCGTACTAAGGAGGAAACGAACGATGAAATATTAGTCCAATCGAATGGATGAAACCACGAATACGTTTTTTATCAATCGCGATGGTAAAAATTAAAAGAAGAAAAAAAAAAACAAAAAAAACTACGGTAATAGATACTTAATATATTATTTTGTGCAGCATGAACTTGTACGACTCGAGATTTTTATTTTACCTTTTTAAGAATGAAATCATCGATGTGACTATTATTCGCGTCATCTACCCGTTCCACGTATTCCACAGTACCACCTTGATTCTCGACTATCGGTTTCAATAAATTGACGAAAGAGTTATTTTTTTCCTGTTTCTGTCGATTGCCTTGAACCAAAATAATGGGATTCCGGAAAACCTGCATCAAATCGTAAAAACGTCAAATCGCCAGCCGAGCTTCTCAAACTTCTGAAACGCGTAGCCTACGCACGTTACACTGTTACAGTGAATTTGATAATGTTGATAACGGCGCGGCGGTCTGTAACTTTACTTGACCATGAAACCGTAATGGAATGATTGTACTGTTCAGTACTGGTAAGTACTCGAGCCTCACGCAGAAAAAGGACACTCTATACGAGTGTGAAACACAAGATCGCTTTACACATATAGCCTATGTGTATAGTCCTGTCTGTAGCTTTCTCGTTTCATCTAGATGGATTTTACGGACCCGAACCAAGCTCATTACAAACGATTTTTCGAGGAGGGGCGAAATGGGGGCCAGGATGAAATGATATACGATGAATCATCATCGGCTAGGTGTACATATTCTTAAAATAATTTTTTCATGAGCTAAAACGATTAAATCGGCTTCACGATTAAAAAAAGGAGCATACGTTGCCTACATTTTCTAGGTGGTCGGGGTGAGGGGGCCAGGGAGCAAACAAGTTTCTTCCCCTCCCAATTTGCCTTCTTCCTCTCACAAATTCGCGCTCGTCTCGGAATGCAAATTTTGTAACATCGAGAATACAATTTCAAAACTTATAGTCTATTTTGTCAAAAGCACAAGTTTCCTAAGTACCTATATCAAATGAGATAGACCGACTTTGTTGTTTCTTGAGGTATTTTAATAAATTTCGCGATCATGACTAATAATACAGTACTCACGACGAACAAACTCACATCAAGAGAAAATTTGAGCGGCGCTAAATCGCTACTCCCTCTCCACGAATGCGTGACTATTGTGGCAATGATCAAGAATGCGACGGTAATAAGTATCTGAATGAAATGCATCAACCAAGTTCTTCGCGATACCAACATTTTCTTCATCAGCATAGCTTTAAATTGCTGCCGCCAACGCCCGTATTTACATTCGTCTAAATCGAAGGAATAAAGAAGGGTCAATTAATAACACGACGCGACGTTTTGGTTTGGGCCGCCCGTACGAACGAGTTTATTCTCGTCTGTCGACGCAACTGGCACTTTCATTGAACCAAATGTTGCTGGCAACATATAGAAAATGTGCCACAGTCAACCCTAAAAATTCGATAGGTACCTAAGTATAGACCGCCCACGACACTGTACAATACGCGCAGATAAACGTTTTCATTGGCATCATACAAACCAACGTCATCGCCACGCGTCTTCTCAAGCAAGATGAAGACAAATAAAAGAAAATGAAAAAATTCACGAAGAATCAAAAGAGTATGCTGCGCGTACGATGGCGATAAGTACAGTAGGTACAAACCTTTCATTGAAAACGAATAATAAGTTCCACCTTTTCTATCCAATCGGATTTTATTCTTGGAAAACGCCGTCAACGTATTGTGTTTCTCACTCTTATTGTCATTTTCGCGCAATTTTCCTTCCTCGAATGTCTCCTGATCCTCGTTTGTAATTCTACAATAAAATAAATACGGTAGGTAAGTAAGTAGAGTTTGTACCTACACATATAATAGCTACAGTAAGATGGACGTAAGGAGTTGATGATGCGAATACGCAAGGATCTCGGTAATTTGTGAGCTGGGTATAACACCTGCAGAGAGTATACCTATACCTAATTAGGTAGTGAAATGTAATGTACGATATCGCACAAATCAGTACTCCGCCGCGCCGCGCCACGCCGCGCCGCGCCGTTCGTTTCAATCGTGAAATCGATATACACCTAACATAAAATTCCGCGCCATAATTGACGAAACAGCATACCTACCGAAGGTATAAGTAACTTGATCAAAAATGATCGCAAGAAATTAACTTATAGGTATCGTTCATTTTCTTCTTTATTGAATGTAAGACTCGTACAGATACAGTTGAAGAGATCGATTCTCTATACTAATGTATCTAGGTACCTACTTGTAACAAATGATGGAAAATTTTCACCACACAAATTCTCAATTACAATAAGTATTATGATATTACACTCTTTATTCGAATAGGTAGGTCTAAACGCATTGCACGACAACAACACATACGTCCTCATCCAGCCCCGAGAAACTTGCCGCAAAAATTTTGTAGTTATCCATACCCAAAGGCGTGCTCAAAAATAACGCCAGATAACCCGATTTCTATACATTATACAACTTTCTTCAAGTAATAAGTTACATAAACTGAATTGTGTCTCAATCTTTAGATCCCAATTCATAATTCGGACTCGACAGAGCAAACGCGCGCTAGCATCGCGGCTACCTCTCTTACCGCACCTTGTTATCAACTGTAGGGTACGATTTTCGCTCCATACAATTTCAAATGGGAATTTTTTCGATGAGCTCTCACTCAAATATAATTCAATTTCTTGAAAAAGTGTTTCCTAGATATTAATACGATGGTTCGAAATTACGTATATCTGTTTTCGCTGGCCTTGTAAATGAAGTTCTGGAGAAATGGTGACAAACTGAAAATGTTTCTTCCGTTAACGCGTGTGTATTTTATCCTACAGTTGATAAGGTACCTCCAGTGCGTGCGTGTGTTTGTAGTGGTGTATGTTTTGTGTGTTACGAGAAATACCCGCTAGATATCAGTTACTCCGTAGTCAAGTCCGAATAGGCTATTATATTTGACATGCAATTCACAACAAAGAAGAAAACATACAAGACGAGCGAGATGAATGTAGATAAGCTCCTCTCCTATCTTACATATAAAGGTACCTACTGCAAAGGTACTGCAACCTGTATTTTTTCAAGTTTCCCTCTTATTACATATAGGTAACTCAGAAGTTAACACGTCATCTCATTGGAACTCATATTGTGTGAGAGAGGTGTAAGTAGAGCACTAATATCGAGAAAGTTTTCGAGGGTACAATTGTACTTTATCAGTTATACTTTCACAAGGTATGCGGGTGTTATCATCCCATCATCGGTTGTGTCGTAACTGGAGCACAAGGCCTTAGTCGGCACCAATTTTGGCGGAGATATTCATGAATGATGAGAAAAACAAGATATTGAGGAGCAGCAAATTCAGAACTCGATCAAACACTGGGCAACATATGTATAGATGATATCCTAATTGTATCGACAGGCACTAATAGACAGGTGGACCAATTGCTTTTGGAAATGAATGCGCGATGAATGAGAGCATCAAATTCACGGTGGAAAAAGGGCAATGAGACCATCAACTATTTGGACCTTACACTCTACCCTGGAGAACAACAGAATAGAATACAAAATCTACAGGAAGCCTACGCACACAGACACCATCATGTTCCAAATGACTCCTACAACAACTCCATGCACATGTTAGCGGTATTTCAGAACTACTACTATCGAGCTATTTCTGTACTCAAGAACAATGAGGAGAAGAGGAAAGAAATCGAGATAGTAAAGCAGATCGCAGAAGCCAATGGCTAACATAGAGATGTGGTAGAGAAAGTCTTCAGGAAAATGGAAACTAAAAAGGGAACATATGATAGCACGAAGAGAAAGTACTCCGGATCGATATCATACATATAGAAAAGTACACAAACAAAAAAATAAAATCGTTCAATGGCTATGATGTAAACGTGGGTATCCATATAATAACTCACCCGAATTTCCTACAATAAATTATCGAAAATTGAAAATTTTTCAAGTCCTCCTTTCTGACATATTAAACACTAGGTGACTTGAATTTGAAATTTGTTTACAACCTCCCACCCTCCCCCTCTCTTGATAGACAGTTTGAAAATTGAAATTTTTCGAGTATTTTTCCCATCATTTACCTACAACTGAAAAGTAGAAATGTTTTTAACCTAGGTTCTGCCATACCTATACATAATTTATATGACTGTATACAGACAGCTTGATATTCAATATTCTGAGTTCAACTCCTTCAATGGTTAAGTTTCTACCGAATTCTCGTAGCTCGAAAAATGAAATGTCTTTATTAATTCCCCTCGTGTTCGATACCGCGTTCAATATTCAAAACTTCAAGGGTTAATTTTTTCGAAATTATTTCTACGTTTTCCTGAAAAACCACTCTTTCTTCGTCCATTTAGGTCATCAAAATTAGAGCTAATTGTACTCCGATACATTCAATAAGTATCTTTCAAAAGAGTAAACAAAAGTAAATAATTCATGGTACAACAGTCAGCGAAAGTTTAGTAGCTACTTAGACACCTAATTAGGTAGGTAGCCTACCCACGCCCACGTAGGCTATAATGTAACTTAATACAAATGGCGCGATAGTCGAGAAGTAGGTAGGGCACGGAACGAGTATCGAGCGCTGTCATCGTTTTGAATATTTTTTTGGCCGCGAAAATACAATATTCACGTCGCCTTGCGTCGTCGCCGATATAGCTCACCTGAGATATACGTCTTCCAACGATATAAGCGAAATGCCAAAATCCAAAATACCGTATTTGTTTTTTTCTTCGTTCAGCGCGGTCAATAATTTTGGTAATCTGCTGGAATCGACCAACTTATACTTCAGTTCGGTTCTCGAGTCAATTTGTAAGCGTATACTTTCGCTATAGTTTTTCAGGAAAGCTGTTAATTTTTCTGCATTACTTGTCGTCGTTGTCTGATCAGTTTCTTTCACCAGATTGAGCGTGTAGCGATAACCTGGAACAATAAGAACTGCAATTATGCAAATGGATGGCTTTCAATGGAGCAGCTAGTACAGCGTAAAGCGCTAGAATTAGTACGGCATATCAACCTTCAAGACACCAGCTCTAATGTACCAAGTTGAGCTGAACTAGGTAGATAGGTACCTACCTAGGTAGCTATTTACAGAACAACAACCAACGATCTTGGAAAAGTATCAAAAAGAAAAGAAAACGAATTTAGGAGAAAAATCAGTTTACCGCCTGTACGTATAGTTTTCTGCTCTCGCGCGCGTCAGTTAGGTACCTATTGATTAAAATTTCAATACAGTATATTATCACGATAATAGATACGTCAGAAGATTGTCGAATCTGCATTCGACTGTAATAGTAACGGTATTCAAATACAGAACTTGATTACCAACACACACACACGCACACACACACACACACCAACAGTCACAACTTATTATGCAAGACTACGGTACTCGTCTTGATGATCGTTATACCAAACGGAAACGTAGCAGGTAGGCACATACGAGAAGGAGGTACCTACTCACATAAATGTACCTATGTCAATTCGACTTCGTACGGTACGGCAATGGTACACAAGAGTAATTAACGTACCGGGTACTCTATTTTCGAGTTTTTCACTACCGTAAAACTTTAGACGCAGCTATGGGCGCCTACCCGCTATAGCGGACTAAAAATATCGCACAAATCAATACTGAGATATCATAATTTACTATATTTTAAGCAAGTTATTGAGCATGTATAGCCTAAAGAAATGATTCGTACCATCGGGATCTGTTTTCAAATTAAAAGGCGTGCCGATACATTTCAATTGACCACGACTCAAAATGGCGACACGATCACCAAGAAGGTCGGCTTCATCTAATAAATGGGTAGTCATCACGATGGTTCTACCTTCCCTCTCGATCTACAGAAAAACAAAAACAAGTAGAAAAGTCAAGTCCGTAATTGCGCATGCGAAATTATGTAACGAAGTATTCAAGTTTAATTGGTGTATGCCTAACAGGCAGTTCTAATGTTAAAAAATTATAATACCTTACGAAAAAAAAAAAAAAAAAAAAAAAAAAAAAGCTATGACTATAATACGTATTTTATACTAAAGAACGTTGAACCATCAATCGCGTATCTAAATAGGTACTCTACAGTCGTCGGTACCATATTATTATTGTATCGAGTAATTGTGATAAACATTATAGGAAGGTGGAGTAGGTACCTACGCTTTGTGGAACAATAGATACAAGAGTGTTTCATACCTGTAATAAATCCCATAAGCGTCGACGAGCGTTCGGATCCATACCGGCAGTAGGTTCATCCATCAGTACAATCTATTGTAGAAAGCATAGAAAAAATATATTAAACTGGTTCGGCGCCAAAAAAGAAGCAGCAAAGGTACTGTGATGCCCGGGTCTCCCCTTAACTAAGTTATTGCAACCTACACCTATTCGTACTCATATTCTATTCGTATTTTCTTAGCACCTTTACTACGTACCTCTAATTATGTAATTTTGTTTCTTTGTATTTTTATTATTCCTGCACGTGTCTGTACGTACCAACCTTTTACGATTTCCTCCGAGATTTCTTCACTCACCCAAAAGACTTGAATCATCATGTCATAAAATGCGTCCTCGCTACGCTGATATTTTGGTCAATTTCGGACTCACGCATCTTTTCTATAATTGCGTGCTTGTACGTCTTCATTTTGCCGATTACAACTAATCTACGCACCAGTTCTCTCTTAGGCCTAAGTTTTTATTACCCTCTAATATTTTTTCATATTTTTATAGTTTTGATTCACCTTCGGTGAATCCGGCAAAATGACGACGTATATCCAAAAAAGAGTGGAAAGATACGTACGGACACGGCCCATACCTTGAAATCTTGTATATAAGCACTTCGAAAAATTTACAATTTGTCAGTCGTTTCTCAGCTCTATTTTTTGCTAATCAAGGCACATAACAGTACCAGTGCGTATAGTTTTACAATAAAAATCCAAATTATCGTGATTTCACGAGCTCCATATCTGTTCACCCCAACGTAGCCAAGATTCACCTAAAATTGTCATCCGACTCTACCTTACCAACTCGGATTGTAAATAAAGAAATGTCACTGAGACGGACGTTTTGATTTGAAAACAAGTACCTAAATAATAAATATAAAGAATCGAGATACATTTTCATGTACTTGAAAACTTCCTAACTTTAAGTAGAAACACAGATTTTTAATTGCACTTTCGTCTTTTTATCAAGTATATACACACGTAATAATTTGATCGACGTTTCGAACGTACGACGTTTTTCATCAGGATCAATAATTATACTACTAAAATAGTAAAGAGAAAATCCAAAGAGAATTGTACGGCTTTGGTTGAGCACTCTCCCGGTGAGGGGCATTGTTTTGATTTTGATAAAGCTTCCATTTGTTGTTTCGAAAAAAATGCCAGAAAAAGAAAAATTCGTGAGGCCATAGAAATTATTAAATGTAAGGACAGCATTAATTTTAAAACTGATAGCTACAAGATCAGCAAATTTTATTTACCGGCTATCTACAATCGCCGTGAATAATCTCTCTCGTTTTCTTGTTCTTTCACGATCCTTGTACTGCTGCTCCGTTTTTTCGTGTCGAATAGCTCTTTACTATCTTAGTAGTATAATTATTGATCCTGATGAAGAACGTCTTATTACGTGTGTATATACTTGATAAAAAGACGAAAGTGCAATTAAAAATCTGTGTTTCTATTTATCGAATAGTCGTCTAGACAAGCTCTATTTTATTTTATTTCCTAACTTTATAAATGAACCACTGAAAAATGCTAAAATTATTGGGTGCCTAAATATTGAAATGCCCTTCAACAGTTTGTAAGTCGACGATAGAGAGGGAATGATACAAACAAAAAGAAGAAGAAAAAAAAAGGGATATATATATAACGGCACGCGAATGAAAAATATTCGCACGCGAAAAAAGTACACGCGAAAAAAAAAAGAAAATAGCTGATTCTTATATGTGATTCACGCGATGACACACACACACGATCCTCTTAATAGGTTTTGACAGTAAATGTAATATTCCAACGCGATAAAACTACGATTATACGTAGTAGCCAATACCTGAATTTGTCGTGTCTGAACAAGTGAATGTGAATAATGTTTCTAGGCATTACGAGATGAAATTTGGAGGTCTGTGATTACGAGTGTTTATTGCGGGTAGTACGAGTTCCCAGGGCATGATTCTGTGCACTATAGCTTTTGCGTGATCTCTATTTTTTTTGAAAGTATGGATTTAACGCGCGTTAGTGAATATTCTGACACTAGGGCAGATAAAATTAGTGATGAGGATGGATCTCCAAAACGAAAATGAAGAAAATTGAGTCGAGTTTGGGTTGAACAGAAATTGTACAACACATCGGAGGAGGCCTCTCTTGGCCTTAAAATACAGCAGAAGAAAGTAGTGGTGCCCGCGGCTGCGAAGACAGTTCCCCTTGGACAAAAACAGAAAACAGGCAGACCAGCCTTAAGAAAGAAAACGTTGGTAAACTCATTTTTTAAAACTTCGAACTTCATCTTCTTTTTATTTTATTTCGCGTGCTAAAAAATGGCGTTTATTTTTTCTTTTCTCGTTTCAAACCATTATAATCGCGTTCAATAACGTTATATTTATGCTGAAATTTTACTTTTATCGTGTACGTTTTGTTTTAGCGTTTACTTCAATTAAATGTTAAAGATTTCCCTTCTTTTTTCTCGTGTATTCATTATTCCTTCGCTTGCCGATAAATGCATCCCAAAAAAAAATCAATTTCATCGAAGTAGAAACTTTATATTCACTGCTGACTGCCCCTACCTCAGTCCATCAGACGACTTTTCCAAGTTTACAAATCCGGTAAAACGTTAGGTACAATTTACAAGCAAGGTCAACGCGCAGTATTTGAACGTTGACGGTGACGCATTACCGTTACAAATTAATAAATCTTGCTGAGGAATGTTGAGATCACAGTCATAAGCCTTGGCCATTTTCAAATCCTCCCGTACTCGTCTCGGTTATTTGTTAAGACATTACCTTCGCATCATGAGGATAAGAAATTTCTTTCATTTCAACAAAAAACACATTCTGAACGTGAGTTGGTAAATGAATAACTCGAGCGTACAATTTAGATCCCACGAGACCTTTAGCTTTCCGGGCGACTGCAGCTTGCATCAGATCTCAACAGACACGACCTGACAAAGAAAATCAACGAAGGACACATTACTTACGTGCGCGGCTAATATCAGTTGAGGGCGGTTGGTTCGCGGATCCCGACGAGCTGATCAAAGTTTTTTGCTCGAGTTTTTCATTTACCAACGGAACCCTCCTCCTCCCCTTTTTCATTTTATATGTCTCTATTGTAACGCACGCAGCTTTTCACGAAACAAATTGCTCATTTTGCAAAATAAGCAGAAAGATTGTTCATCTTATGAAGTTGGCAATTTTCCAGCTCATTCCGCAAAATGAGCAATTTCACTATCATCTACTTGTAACGTATACATACTTGGGATGGAGGCTGAACTGAATTCCGAATTTCAAATAATTGAATATGTTAATAAAGTATAGGATACGAAGTTTGTCACTCCTCATTGGTTTATAGGGAAGTATGTATGTATGTAGGTACCTATATCTACAATTATAAATTGATTGACCTACCTTAGATTTGCCTATTAAAGCAATCGCTACGGACAATTTTCGTTGGTATCCTCCACTAAGACATCCAGCTAAACAGTTGAGCTTTGTTTCCATTTCCAACATTTTCACATAACCAGTTATTTCATCAATTAGTTCTTTACCAAATCGTCCTTTCAGCTGTAACATTCGTCAAAGAATACACCTTGTGTGCTGTATACTATAATAATGACGTGATTTTTCATTGCAGAATCCAAGTTGGATCAAAAAAGGATGTAGCTTTGTAAGTGGAATAATATTGCAAAAGGTACTCGTTTTACTTCATGTGTAAATTACGAGAAAATTACAACAGAAGTTGAATAGACCCATAGATACGCGTAAGTGATACGCACACGGGCCATTTTCAATTCGTTTATCAATGAATATACAATATTTTAATTCGATCATACCACAGAATAGGATAGATGTCCATATGAACAACAACGACAACTACTGCAGCTTTTCACCATGTACATTACGGTACATAATAATATTATACCTACATTAACTACCTGTCGGATTGTTGTTATTGATACAGCACCACTACACTGTTCGCCACTGAAACTGGTAAATATGTAGTCTACATTTTTTTTTTGCTGTGAATATTTTGCATGTTGGTATTGGCCTAATACATACTATCGTCTTGTGTATCTTTCGTCTCTTTCTTTTATTGTTAATCTGATGAGCAAAAGTCAACCGGTTGATGGCCCAGTAAGCCTATTGAACAAATTCCTAAAAAATTTGATAAAACCTGATTTTTTGGTTTTTTTTTTTTTTTTTTGCTGTATTGCGTGGGAATATGAGGATCAATTTTTTCCTCATTCGTTCCCTTCTGAGGATTCTCTTTATTCGCAATTCAAACAGCTATTTCCTGATGTACTGTACAAGTCCTTGCCCAATTATGACAATGTCTGTGATGTTTGTTTTTTTTTTTTTTTTGTATCAAAAGCATACGTAGTGAATTATACATAATTGTACCTAGTTGCAATCAATGCAATCAAAATTAATTATCATTAAAGTTAACGAACCATCCCGAAGAATAGCAGATGTTCTCGGATTGTGAGTTCTGGAAACAATAAATTGTATTGCGGGCATAGACCGAGGCAATCTCTTATTTTAGCCATATCGGACCATATATTAAATCCGTTGATATAAGCTGTGCCCGACGTTGGTTTAATCAAACCTGCAAACAAATAACAAAATAAAAAGATTTTTCTTCGTGGTGCAACGAACAATAATACAGAGAAAATTAATAAGGTTTTAATCACCACTAATTCGAAACTACAGTACATAGAATCTCAGCGTAGTATAATGAATATACCGATTCTAATTAACTTATTTTTAAACGTAAGAACCTGAAGGTAAATCTCAAATGTCTCTGAATCTGTCGGTGAAAGACAGGAACGAGAACGAATTCACAGTTTACACACTAACACATACACGATTAGAATACCTACATTTAGGTCAAAGGATGTTGATTAGTACCTACGTAAATTTACAAAGAATGATACAGTTGAGGAGATAGGGGAAAATATGACAAAAAATTTCCCTGGCCCGAGCGGGAATCAATCCCGCAACCTCTCGGGAGCGCGATGACTACTACGCAACCGAGAGAGGAGGTCGCTGTTTTGATTCCCACTCAGGTTAAGAAATTTTTTCCTCATATTTCGTCGTTTCCCTTCTTCATCTAAACCTTTAACTAGGCTGCGATTCAATGCAACGCTGCCTCATACGTATAATTGAATAGCAGTTCGTTTAAATATATATCGGGAAGATTCTTTACTCTTTTGACGTGGAACACGTCTATATTATATATTAGGTGCTACTTTTGAAAAATTCACATCTCGAAAATCGACATCTCGAAAAACGACATCTCAAAAACGACATCTCAAAAAACGACATCGACACCAGTACAGGGTGCTCTAAATGTAATGCTGTACCTGAGATATATTTTACTGTCTGAATAGTTGATAAAGGGTACACCTCTGTTGGACATCCTATATAGATTGTATTTAATTTGATTCTCTACCTGAGAAAGGTGAAAAAGGGTACATTCCTATTGAATCAAGTAAATTTCTATAAAAGCCATACATCTTTGCATGACCCTTCCTTTCTATTATAATGTAAAAAAGGGTATAGGTATCCCTATTGAATGAAATAAATTTCTATAGAAGCCATACATCTTTGTATGACCCTTCCTTTCTATAATGCTTTTTATACAGCACCCCCAATTATCAAAATTTCCTTTTTTTTTTTTTTTTTTTCTTTTGCTTGTTTTTCTATTTGGTAAGCCTGAAATAGGCCGCAAATTCAATTGTGCATAGAGCGGAAAATACCTTTATTCCCCCCCCCCCCTGTTTTTATGAGAAACCTTTTCAGTTCCTCCTACCAGCGAAACCAAGATTGAGATCTATTCCTCCAAGCTTACTTCAGTTTGTATTTGGTGTTGGGGGCTTAATGTATTTGGTGCTCTCAACTGTTTATCAAAGGTGATTTCAAATTTGTCATGTTGTGGTTTTGTGGTTTTGTCATTTTATTTTAATAATTAATGATTTGTGACGCGTTCCGAGAAAACCCGCCACTTGTCGGCAAATCAAATTTCACAGGAGAGCGAAAAAACAAAGAAAAGGAAGAAGATGTCATTTTCTTGATCATGCTACGAACTCATTGTAGATACGTTCGGCAACATATCTACAAAGTTTTAGCGTCGTTCAACCACTATAACGCGATCTATAGGCAGTTAACTGTAGCGCGCTCACGAATTTTCGATTTTCATTTTGCCGACAAGTGGCGGGTTTTCTCGGACTGCGTCACATTTATTTAATATTAATATATTTGTTTATATTATTTTGTAATAATTTATTTAATTTGTTTATTTATTATGAAATTCTAAATTCTTGAAATGATGGTTAAAAAAATATATATTTTATTATTAAATAAATTATTTTTATTTATTGTAATAAAAATTATTAAAAAGATACTTGAAATAATTAAAATGATTAATGACAATAAAAAAATTTAATAATTAAATTTAAATATGAATATTAATTTTCTTTAATTTTATTAATTCTAAATATTCATTAAAATTGATTTTATTTTCAATCAAACTGATCAAAAATTCATTTTAAATATATTTTATTATTACTATTTATATTTTATTATTAATTAAAATATATATTTTTTTTTTTTCAAGTAACTTGAAATAAAGTATTAATTATGAATTAAATTTAATAATAATGAATGAAAATTTATTATTAATAAAATAATCAACTTCAATTTTAAAAACTTATGAAAATCAATTGATAAAAAAATAATTTAAAATAAATATAAACTTAACCAAGTTTTAATATTCAAAATATTATTTTTTATTTCATTATTAGAGAATAATAAATTTATAGAAATTATTCTAATAAGAACAACAACTAAAATAGGGATAATAGGTCAAATAATTTCTAATATTTGATTAATAAAATTCAATATAAAAATTTTGAAATTTCCTATAATTTATTCAATTGATTTGATCCATTAAACACAAATATCAGAATTAATTATCCAATAGTATTAATAATAATTATTATCATTATTTTGGATGAAATTTTTTAATGAAATCATTAAAAAAAATTGAATAAGAGAAGATAAATTCATGTAAAAATAAAGGATTAGATACCCTTAAAAAAATTTTTTATTGATCAATAATTATAATTTAGAGTAATAATTATTAATACCATTAAATAATTAATTCTGATATTTTTGTTTAATGGATCAAATATATTAAATAAATTATAAGAAATTTCAAGATTTTTTATCATTTTTTAATATTCTTTTAAATTTATTTTCAAAAAATGATAATTAACAAAATTAATAAATAAAAATTAATAAAATGTAAATAATAAATAGAAAAATAGAAAAAAATATATTCATCTTCATCTAAATAAAATATAAAAATAAATAATTCTAAAAAATTCAAGTAATAGTATTAAATTTTTAATAATTAAAAAAAATATCAAAAATGGAATTATTAAATCGATTTTTTAAAATTTAATTTATTATTCATAATTATTTATTATAATTATATTTATTTAAATAATATTGATTATTCTTATTTAATTATACTATTTGTTTGTACAATATGTATTATATTAATTTGAAGATTAAATTTGATAATAATTTTTTGATGAGCTAGTCAGATTATTTGTTGTTTAAATGTTCAAGAACACATTCATGATTCAATATTTTTTTTATTAAGTTGAAAAATTTACTTCAACTTTTCTTCTTATAATTTTGGTAGTCAGTAGACAGTGGTCAACTCAACTTTTTTTGTTATAGAGACAATAAAGTTGTTAGTTGAATCAATTAAAGTTTATTGGAGGGCAAGGATGGCGAAAAAAAAATATTATATTGAAGAAAATTTTCAATTATTATTAATATGTCCCTCCTATAATATTATACATCCTTTACTAGAAAAAACTATTATGAACATGTTTTCTTACAAGGAACAATTATGTCACAAACGACTTTCATTTATTTAGCTAGTCAGAATATTTGTTGTTCAAATATTCAAGAACACATTCATGATTCAATATATTTTTTTTATGAAGTTGAAAAATTTACTTCAACTTCTCTTGTTATAATTTTGGTAGTTAGTAAACATTGGTCAACTCATCACAGTTGTTGGTCAAATCAACCAAAGTTTATTGGAGGGCAAGGATGGCCAAAAAATATCATATTGAAGAAAATTTTCAATTATTATTAATAATTCCCTCCTATAATATTATACATCCTTTACTAGAAAAAACTAAAAAAAACAGCTTAAGAAGGAAGTGTTCCACGCTCTATCCTATTCAGTTTCACTGAAAGTAAGATAATTGGGGGGGTCCAGGGGGGCGCAGCCCCCCTTGGCGAGGCGCGAAGCGCCGAGTTTTTCTGTTCATTTTCTTTTCTCTAACGATCCAAATTCGACCTGAAAATACGTCCACCTCGTATGACGTATAATTCGGCATAATTCGCGAAAACCAATTATAAGATGTAATGTACCCTCTCCGCACGATATTTACCACATTCTAAATTAATTACCCGATGATGTAGGTTTTCCCAAAACTGTAATCTAAACCAGCCCTCGAAACAAATTGAATTCAGAAATAAAAATGTATTACCAGCAGCCGTAGAAGGAACTATAATTGCATTGTAACTATTTTGATAATTTGAACTTGGGTAAATAGTTGAAATTGAAAACAATAAGAAGTTGAAAAAAAGTATGGACCAGTTTTTTTTTATTCTTGTTCAAATGTTCGATCAAGAAGAGAGTAAACTATCGGCTCACCCTATCGTCACACCCCTCCCGACGAGTAGTACGTACCTAATTGCTTTGAATTATGGCTTGTGCGTAAAAGGTCTAAAGAATTGACCAAAATATAATATCTATATTTTATAAAATTTCGATAGAGAAAGCAACGGATCTGGAAACAGTGAGTGCTCAGACAATTAAATCACTATACAGGTCACTTCAACTTATGCAATGTGCAGTACATGAAAAATAGTAACAAGAATATTCTGTAAAAAAAAAAACAAAAAAACCTAAGATTAACGTAGGCGACAAAGGATAAATGCTAACCGCTGAGCATGGACATTGTGGACGATTTTCCAGCTCCGTTGTGTCCCAGTAATATGGTAATCTGATCTTCATGCATCTTCATCGAGAGACTATTGACCGCGGTTTTACCATTTGAATATATTTTGGTAAGATTTATTATTTGGATACCCTTCTTTGAAATGTTACTTTCTTTGTAACGACTGTCATACCCACACCAATACGTCATCTGCAAAAAAGTAACGTAGGAAGTACTAGAGATGAGCAAAATATCAACGAAAAATATTTTAGGACCCAATATTTGAACATAGTCAGATTTTTAACTAAAAATAATTTAATTGAAATGGAATTGGAAAAAAAAAACATCTGGTGTTGCTGATAAGTTGATTGAAGCAATTATGGAAAAGAAGGGGGAGAGATAACTTTCAAGTAGAACTAAAAAGTATAAAACAAGAATTTATCAGCTGTTAAGCATGCAATACAATTATGAAATGACGTCACCTTATCTTAGAATGAGACACAATAGAATGAAACACAATAGAATAGAAATTAGAAAGTCGCCCTATTACTCATAAGGGAAGTGACTTCGTGATCATATTAAAAGAGAAAATTCATTCCTTCACCAGACTCCCAAGCGAGCACTAAAAGCGGTTTTTCACCGACGTATTTAAAAAAGATAATTTATCTAACATCAGCATTACCCGATTTTTTTTTTTTTTTTTTTTTTCTTCAAATATTTCGTTTACGTATGCGCTTACTCCATAGAGAATGAAAGGAGACTTCGTACCTAACCTAACGAAGAACGCGAAAAACGCGTTGGAGCATGGCTTGGACCAGTGTTTTCCAAACTTTTCAGGCTCGGGGCACACAAAATGCAGAAAGCAAATTTTGCGGCACACTGAAAAAATTTTTCTAACATACATTTTTTCAATCCTGTGCAAGAAAAACCGTTTTGTTTTTCTCGTTTCATAATTTAAAATCCTTTCTATTTGATATCCACACATATTACCTACTCTTAAACCTGCATATTTCTCATCAACTTCCCTGTTATTTTCTTTTTTATAGGTTTTTTTTTTTTTTCCCTACGTTTATCTCGTGGCACACTTTTTGACGTGGCATTGAGTTTGGGAAACACTGGCCTCGACAGTATCCTAATTCGGGAAACCGTTCACACAGCTTCTATATTAGAGACCCATAAATACGAGTGAGGATATGGGCCGTGATATTCAGTCGTTAGTCATCATTCATCTTCATACTTCCCCATTTTATGATAACAATTTCAACACGATGAAGAAAACTACGTATTAGATGAAGTACCGAAGCAAAATACAAATGTACCCATAGAGGCGGAGTATGCGCTGCTATGCAGAATTTCTCTCAAACTTGCACTCGAAATTGATGACTAATGTTGATGGATAAAAAAAAATATTTACATTTTATTCTTTTCGCTCGTAAAATTCGAATCGGAAGCTACCTAAAAGAATTTTGAAATTGTTAGAGTAGACTCTGCTTCTGGGTATTTCATTTTAAAAACTTGATTGATCAATTAAGTAGTGAGGAGCTTTTGAAAATATAATGATGGCCCATATCCTCATTCGCAATCATACGGCTCTAACTACATGCGATAAGTTAGCAATTTTAGATAAACGAAAAATGCACCCCAGTTCTTACATTTCTTAAGAACATTGAGAGTGTTTATTTTCTTCGAAGTTTGTGCACGTTTCTTTCTGCACTCAACCGTAAATTATCATTCGAGAAATTATTGCGCACACATTTTCATTCACTAGCTGCTGCGTCGCCAAGCTCGTGTTTTGAGACGTTGCTACTCGCAAAATGTTGTTCGCTGCATAAAGAGAGGAGGGCAGCTTAGGGTGCCCATACTCGTGCATGTACACGCCTGCAGCGCAATCGGGAGTTTGCAAACGCGTTTGTTCTACACATGCGCATTCTCATAAAATGTTTTAATTCAGTTTTCTGCTAAATCCAACTCTGTTCCAAATTTTACAATTTACGAAAAGTCGAAGCTGGATTAGATCAATGATTCTACCGGTTCGTTTCGTAAAATTAGTCGCATCATTTCAGACTTCAAACCAAAACAGAATATTGAGAGAAGATGAGAGAATGTCCACTACAAGAATAGAACAAAAACGTCGCGTCGCGTCGTATGCCTACAACCACGGGCACGGGCACAGGCTACTACGTGATACGAGATGCTTCTCGGCGCGACGCGACGTGACGAGACGTACGAAATATTGCCTATAGAATACGCCGTGAATACGCGTTCAAATAATACGTGTATGATACGCGTTCAATACGCGCCGCGCGCCGCGACGTTACACACGTTTGAATAACGTCGCGGCGCGTCGCAAGTGAGTTTTCGCATTCGAACGTAAGAAAATTTACATTCACATTACCGTATCGCGTTGACGTTCGAATGTTTCATTTGTATTAATTTCAATGGTTTGTAACACAGCGCAGTACAGAAATGCTATGGCGGAGAACTGTTCTCGTAAATGCTTGAGCGCACTTCATACGTCACAAACACTTGCGCGACAATTGAGCGACTTATATTCATATTTCACGTTCGTATCAATACCTAGAAAATGAATCTGTGACTGCTTTTTTTTTTCCTTTTACTGTCTAAATGTGACGCTCCGTACAGAAACCCGGTTAAGCCTTACGGGATTTTCGTGCATGCTTAACTGGGTTTCTGTACGGGGCGTCACAAATATCTAAAAATGACTTCATATACTGTCCTATCACGCGTATATTCAGAATGTCGTTCGCGTAAGTTCTGGCGGGTGTTTGTAACTCAAATTTCAATATGAGTACTACACGAAAGAAGACCTACGTATCGGTACCTACGTGTAAGTATATTCTATTAGAAATGAAAAATTTATTCAAATTAAAAGTACGACTATTGAACGCATTACCTGTAATGGAAAATACCATGGTTTTGCCATACCATACTGTCCAGGAAATGCTGTTTCGATATAAATCGTCAAACAGAAATAAAGAATCGCGTCGAATACCAAGGTGACGAGTAATTCACCTGCTGTGATTTTATCTGTCGGCGAATTTGGCACAAATAAATTAGACCACTGTAATCCCACACCTAACAAACAACAAAATAGAAAGATAAATTTCAGACCCTGAAAATTATGCCTTGCGTTGAGGATAAGGAAAAAGATCAGAATAACCTATCGCAATCTAAAAGATGAAGAGCATCAAAGAATGGAATTTTCTTCTTTTTCACAAAAAAAGAAACAAATTTAGTGGCACGCTCGTCTTTAGGATTCAATGAAGAGCGTTCATATATCTCAATAAATAACGGTGAAGAAAAAAAAAAAAAAAAAAAAAAACACACGAAAGCGTCATCAAATTTGTTTCATTTTTTTCGTGATTCTACATTGTCTAGACAAGTCTCGACTTTATTTTGGGAATTTTCTTCCTTCTCTTACACGCGCGAAGTACACCACTCATAATAATGGAGCTCATTCTATCGAAATTATTTCAATAATATTTTGAAGGTTGATGAGAAAAACAGAGCGCTTCGTCATTAACCTCCTGGACAATTCAAGTACGAGTATTACACTACATCAAAACCTGAAATATGAACTTTCTAAGCCAAATTCCGGAGATTTCTACATCGGGGGTGTAATACTGATTTCAACCAACGTCTTGAACTCGTTTCCGCGACATCGACCCGACAGTTTCCTCGCAACTCGATTTCTCTTTCTTCAAGATTTTGATTTCATTCATTTATTTTTTCTCTACCCCCATCATAACATTGCTGCTTAAATTCTAACGTCAGTTGTAGGCAGCTACTGCATTAAAATCACAATGCTGTGTGACAGACTGTTCCATATCACTATTCGTAATATCATCAAACTATACATACATTTACAACCAACAGGACCTAATATTACGCACGCACGCACACATACACACACACACACACACACACACATACGTACCTCATTCTATTATCTTGTTATTTGTTTTCACCATTCGTAGGAGACTATAAAATCATTAGGTGAGTTACGTTTGCGCAAGGCCATTACCACAAAGTGGAAGGGTCGTTTGCGCACAAGCTAGCATACATTTTCCTTCTCACTTGAAACAGGCTTAGGACTGTCTGCATTTTGTGCAAAACTGCAGGCGTGATTAAAAATACGGGCTAGCGTACAATTACATATAACTTTTTATAATACATGCAGCGAAAGTGCCGCGTATTGTGTTCGTTTTTTGAAGTGAAACTCGCCGTTACGGTATCAGAACCGTGGCGAAAGTGTTCTACCCGTAGCGAAAATCGCATCAGTGGTGCCATTTAAACAATAGGTAATTGAACATAAAAACTATAACAAATTCTACTTTTGAGAGTCTAATTTTGCTTCATGTATTATAAAAAGTACTGTACTTGTAATTCGTGTCGAAAAACAATATTGTAACTCATCGCTCACTATCCATACTTTGCTCGTTCCAATATTGCTTGTTTTCGCCACTCGATACAAAATGTACTATTATAGCACTTGGCTGCCAACGGTGGCCTACTCTTCTGAGGTACTGCAGCCTGTCAATTTCTCCACGTTCGTACTTTCCGTATTCTTGTTTAGTGTACTTTATTTTCTCAATTGTTGTGGTGCACCTAGCGTTCCACTAGCGCTGGAATCGACGAATAGAATTAATTTTGAGGTCCGTCTCCACTTGAATTTCCAATAAATTATTTAAAACTGTGCGGGCGTGAGTTTTAGTATAAAACATATCATTATAATGTCTGTGAAAACCTTTGGCTAAATTATTTGTTCGGGAACAGTAAGTGGATGCCGGAGCCCACATGGAGGGGGGGGGGGAGGGACTTTACAGCAGTACAAAAAACAGAATACGAATGAAGAATTAAGGCTGGAACTGAGAAAAATGATCTCATAAACACACGTTTGAACTGGTGAGTAATTCTTCTTTGGTCATCCGAGGCAACGTCACCATGCGTTTTACATTATCTACTTTCCAATAATTGATGATAAAATCAGTCAAGTTCACTCTTGTAACTACTTTCCGGAAGAAGCTGCGCGCAAACGTATCATATACATTTATTTCAGGAATGTACTCCCTCCATTTGCGCAAACGTGCTACAGCCAAATCATTTGTATCGATGCGGAAGGAATACTCACAAAGAAGAGTAAACACTAAAAAAAAAAAAAAAAAAAAAAAAAAAAAAAAAAAAAAGTAGGAAGCCGAGCGCTTTTGCTTAAATAACCATTTTCGGGACCAAAATGAAAGCAACGGACAAGAAATGGATAAGAACGTCGGATCATTAAGGTTTGTCAAATGAGACATTGCGACGTGAATCACAGACAAGTTCAATCAAACCACTTTCCAGAATGCACGTGTTTAGGACGATAATATCATCGGTGTCCACATGACAAAATATTTCTAAGTGCTCGAGAGCGATACAGAATTTTTTTCAAAAAGGGACATTCCCAAACCCTTACAAAAACCATGTTCACTGCTGATCAAATGGTGAGCAAAAGCTAATTCGCCCAAACGAAGTTTTTCCATGAGTTCGAATGCTCATCTTCTATCATCTCCATCTGGCGGCCGGTCTCTGCAATATAAACACTTCTACACTTCTACAATTCCTGCATTCCATTCTATAGATACCACTCCTCTCATGCACGGGTACACTGCCTTTCAGCTTGACGAACAACCCTTCAAGGGAGGTAGGATTGTAAAATACCGGTCAGAAACTAAACGGGCGAAGAGTACGACCCCATTGGAGGGAGAACTTTCTTAGAGAAGGGAGACTCTGATCCAACGCATCCTACGATCACTGATCACATCTTGGAGGAAAGAGGCGGTGGAATTTTGGCATCTCCTAGTTATTGTCCTGCGAACCATCACATCAACATCCATCTTGACTTTATTCTTTCTCACCAGGTGTTTTATAGTCGGCAATTCTTTTTTGAAAGCAGTCCGACTCGAAAGTAACAACAAATTTTGAATATTTCTTTTCATCTTTTCAATCGCTCATTTAGACGAACTTCCAATTATTGCAAAAAAGTTCAAAATACTTCAACGAGCGCGTTGCTAGAAAGTAATAAAAGAAAATGAAACAAAACAAAAAAAAAATACCAACCGGCTCCTTCGTAATTGACTAAAAATTGAAAAATATATCCGATATTTGTATTTGATATTAGGCTCCACATCTTTATTTCCCATAAGCTCATAACGGCGTAATGCGGTTGCATGACCATGTACGGAGCGTATGAAACAAACCAAAGAGCGCTGCCCACCGCGGCCGCTGAATTAGCTGAAATAATAAGAAAATTTTTTTTTGTTACAAAAAGAAGTTCCGATGTTGGTGACGGATTTGATCAGACTAAAAATTGAAAAACAATGTGTTCCTAATTGAACTCGGAAGGAAAAATCTGACGCACACGCGTAAGCACCACCGACTTTTTCAATATGACTAACACATTACTAAACTCAATTTAAATTTTATCCATAATCTGGAATAATTAGGTTTTTTTGTCTCGTCAATGAACGTAGAAAAATCACAATTATATATAAGCCAAAAGTCCGCGCCTACAGCGCTTGATGCCAGTTTAATTTGAGAATCATACCATAAATTTATTTTCAACTACATTGATACCACTTGTACCATAGATTGAAGAAAAAATTTACAATATCAAAGAAAGAAGACAGGCTTTATTCCAATCTGTATGGAAATGATTCCCATCCACCTCATTCACTATCACGAATAAGGCATATCTTACGCCATCACTGCCTGTAGTTTGCGGCAGAAGAACCTCGTTATAATTATGATCCACATTGCATTGCGGCTCGTGAAACCTACTCGTACATCGTGCAACCAGATTGCGGCCCCTGCAAAAATGTGAAATACTACCCAATTGTCGAATTGAAGTTGTTATAACTAGCGAGTGACTAATTTTAACTGAATGTACATCAGTCATCAATGAAATGGTGTTCAGTTGATATTTGTCATTCGTGTGGGTATTCCGTACCCAGAATTTACAAAAGTAGAAGCGCAGAGCGGTCGTACGTCCGCTCATTCTTCGGACTATCTTTCATTGACCCGGCCGAAATAGATGATTTCGTATTGGATGAATTTATACAAAATGAGCCTCCTCACGCTAAAATGCGAGAATCCAGCGATCACGTTTATGAAAACTGTATCTGCGCTACTGCTCGCCTCCCCCCTCATATGTGAACTAAGTATTCTGCTGAACTCGGACTAATTATTAACGCTTGTGAAGTCTTCCTTAGCGTAAGAACAGCAGCGATTGAAAATCGTATTTTTCAAAAAGATAATAAATTCAATTTGGATCAGTTTTGTCGCCAGTTTCGAATGTCCTAAGAAAAAAGTACATAGGTACGGAACACAACAGCCACAGTTTGCAATTTCATCTATTATTGAAGTATGGCTCTAGGCTATATTCTGAAATCGAATAGTTTTTATTTCTCGTCCAAAATGAACGAACGTGCTGACTTTGTGACTTTTTCAATGCTTCGTTACGACCGCGCCGGTAGAAAAGATGGTAGGCTACGCCTAGAGGTACATATTGTTCTTATGTTGGTTCATGTGATTCAGGTAATTCGGTGTTTGCCGTTTTTTCGCAGAGTATTTGCATATTTTCCAAGTTTTCGATTTTTGTCATAAACTACAGATAATTACGAGTTCGTGGGACAAACTCCTCGGCGAAAAAAGTGGCGCCATTTAGGGATT
Source organism: Aspidiotus destructor (assembly GCA_035079395.1). Taxonomy (NCBI): domain Eukaryota; kingdom Metazoa; phylum Arthropoda; class Insecta; order Hemiptera; family Diaspididae; genus Aspidiotus; species Aspidiotus destructor. The sequence continues at coordinate 59,224,411 of JAVHKZ010000002.1, read as the reverse complement.
TTATATACAGTATTGGATAATGCTATTTGACGGGCCGCAAACAGTACTTCTTTTCGGCCGCAATTTTAACGTCTCTCACATCTTTTGCGGGACGAAATAAGGATGTCCTCTGGGCCACCAACTGGTCAGTTATTATTGTCTCGGCCGTATTTTGGATGTAGCCATAGACCCGCTCCTCTCATATGTCCAATTTTTAAAACTGGGTGCTCACTTTATATCATGTTATCACTAATCGATGCGTCGCCGCGTACAAGAAATCATTTCACTACGGGTAAGAATCTTTCCTCCCGCCACCAGCAAGTTAGTTTTTCAAAAATTAGGATCATATCTCAAATTGAACGCAAAATAAATTCTTAACACAGAACCAAATAGGCAATAGTGCAGGATAATAACCCAGACAAAAGTTGTAATTAAAAATGACGGAAGATGAGAAGAATTGATTGATTATTTCATTCGATATTTCCCTGTTCGTTACCTATCCATCGAATTTCACCCTTATCATTTTGCTGTAGTGAGATCCCCACCCACCAATATTTTCTGAGTTGACTTGTACATTCAAACATACTCTTTTTTCTCTTTTTCTCTCTTGACCCACATTCTTATTTCACAAACTTAATAGACGTCATAATCATAGTTCAAATATCCCCCACTTCTATCTTTCTTACTCTTATGCTTCCTTCTTGCCCATATTCCAACGCAGAAATTTACTTACTCGTCGACGCATTTTTCCTGCGTTTAATTATTCATGGTTCGACCGAATAAAGCACGAGGAGATAGTCCGGATTCTAAAAAGTCGAAACGTCAATGCCTTTGACGAACAAATTATGAAAAATCTGTACAGGGAACAGATTTCGACAATACTATAGTAGAAGGACAAGAAACCGAAGGCGTCAGGCAGAAGTGCATTCTGATGATTCATACTCATTAATCTGTACACGAATGAGATAATCAAAAGAGTCTTGGAAGCTGTCGACTGCCAAAATTGGAAAGAAGAAGAATGGAAAATACACGTACATAAATAATAATATCAGATACGCAGACGACCCATTCCTAATTGCCGACAGCATCGAAGATCTCTAAAAACTAATACAGACGATGTAAATGAGGAGGAACAGAGGCACGGATTGGATACTATTAACGTTAATAAAAACAAAATGATGATTTTTAGCAGAGAAGAGTACCGCGCAGGAAGCGGAACTTCGAATCAACAGAAAGCCAGTGGAGCGAGTACGGAAATTTAAATACCTGGAGACTATAATAACCGATCAATTGGACCCAAAGGTCGAAATAAAAAGAAGAATATTTTTGTGTACCAAGTCGACCTTCAATAGAATGAAGTACAGAGAAAATTAATAAGGCTTTCATCACCGCTAATTTGAAACTTTTAATAAAACGCAACGTTTTGATGCCAACGGGTATATCTTCAACGGGCACTATCGATTTTCTCTGTATTATTGTTCGTCACTACGAAGAAAAATCTTTGAATTGGTTTTCCATGGCGATACTTTACATAATAGCGACAGAAGTCATCAGAACAAACCACTTTTGGTTGTCGCATCTGTATACATGAGCGTAGAGAAATTTTTCTATTCTGTATATTTACAGTGACTCGCTGTGGGTACATACAATTCGCAAGAAAATAGGAGAAGGGTAATTTCTAGCGAATTATTTGAATTACTCTTCCACACAATTGTCGGCCTCTCGTCCACTACCTCTCTTATATGGCAGCTATTAATGAACGACCCTGTAGGAAGAAACGTTCTGCGAGTGTGCGCTTTATATCATTTGTCTGACATCAGACTGCCGTTAGTACCTTACCTATACTGTATTTCTTCAACAACCAAAAAACGCACGCGTTTGAGCGGAACAGGGTAGTGCAGTGCACACATAATACTCGTGTACATATTTCATTTTCATTTATAATTGTATTATACACAACACATACTCAGTTCTTCGATTAACGAGTCATCCATATTCGAAACAGGGTATGTAGAAGACGTATCGCAAATGGAATCGTATCCCCCGAAGCTCAAACCCGTAATACAAAAAGAATTGGATTAAGTCTACAACTTACCTCGATTAAAACAAACTGATACCAGAAAGCAGAACATGATACTCGAGAAGGAAAATATAACCAATATTGTGAGCAAAACAAAAGGATTTGTATGCTTCAGCACACACCCTCTGCCAGCCCATTCAAAAGTTAACAAGATGGTAATAAAAACGGAAGGTAGCAGCCACTGTAAAAATTCTTTAACAATCCAAGCGGTCCAATGCATCCAGTTGGGCAGACCCATTATTTTCATCGCGCTCTGCAAAAAAATTTCATCGAGAAAAATTAAATCCACCGCGTACTAATTTTTGATTAGTGAGTCATTATCTAAAATTACACTCAAGGAATAAAAAACAAGACAAGTGCTAGAAACGCAATGATGCACACGACCACGCGCTTTTGGCCAATCAACAAGCACGTACCAAGCTATTTAGCTTTTTTGGATGCCCCAAAAAGAGCACGTTGAAAATTTACTCATCAAATACATGGAAAGGTTCTTTGTATCTAAGTAGGTACTACACTAACTATAGCACACAGAAAGAAGTGTTTGACGGCCGGTGCGATCTGCTTTCATAAAAAAATATGGAAATTGAAACTTGCGTAATGTTGCCGGAGAGTGAGTTTCTGTCGCATATTGTGCAGCAGCAGTTTCTTCTTCTCTCTTTTCTCATTGATTCACAACAATCACGGCTAAACCCTGACCGGTCCTAGTCGAGCTTCTGTTTTGAAATCACAAGTTTTTTTTTACGACTCGCATCCCAAACTTTACCTATTGCACAGTTCATCATAAGAAATCAAGACGCGAAAAATTCAAAATCACTGCGTCCATGCCGGAGGAGCTATTGCCTGACGTAGGCTGGACACCTTCTCTATCTAGCTGCTTGTACTCGTATGATTAGGATGTGGGTACTTAAAAATTAATGGTTCGCCAATTGCGTGTGTTCTAATTCAAATGGAAGCGGTGTCAAAAGAATGAAATTTTGCATTTTCCTTTAAAGTAATTATTATTAATGACAGTATCCCTAAAATCTTCATGAAAAGCTTCAATTTTTCAAGGAGTCGCGGAAGAGAGAAGCTCATATCCGGCGCGCCATAAACCTGCTCTTATTATGCCATAAGTGAGCACCTCAATGGAACCATATTGTAAATACCCAAACACATAGAATCCCGTAGTAATTTATTTGAAAAACAATTGTCTACGCACAACTCATGGGTTATTTTTTAGCTACGAGTATTATAATATAATAATATTCTTGATACTGTATTCAATTAGCCTCGAACAATGCGGCGCCAGCTATTCTATCCCCTTCGCCTCTGTTTCTATCGTTGAAAAAATTAGGTACTGACTGATCGTTACGTAAAAGTACCATTATATTGCGCAATTCGTAACTCACGACGACGAATTGTTTACGAGCACATACTTGCCATATTCTCAACTCATTGATGCTTATCACAGATATAGGTACGCGGTACCTTTGAAAAGAACCTTGATAGGCTGATTGATTACGTTACAATCAAATGGATAACAACATTTTTTTTCTTTAAAAAGCCCTTCGACCATACAATATATACAGATATACAGTATTTCATGGACATACGAGTACCATAGGTACTGATAAGAAGACAAAAGAAATTAAAAGTGAGAGTTATAGTACCGAAAAATAGCACTATACCTACTACGGTCGTAATCAGCTGCAACCGCCCCGGGATAGCGAACACTTGATCAAATTCTTGACAAAACAAATGACCACGCCCACTCCTTGAAATTCAACCTATCAAAACGCTTAAAAAATGGCAATACAGTGTTATTTGTTACAAGAACGACCTTGAAATGGTAATACCATTTTTTTGACAAATTTTTTCACGGTGGGTAATTTTTTACGCAAATTTCTGCTGAAAAAAAAAAGGGCGCATTTTGTTTCTTCTCAAAATCAATTGATTTAGATTTTTCTTATCAATATGGTACGTCCATGTAATATAATATTATGGTCAAAGAAAAAGCCTAGGTATCGTCTTTGACTCTTAACGTTTTGCCGGAACACTACACACAAAACACTACACACGACCAGGTAGTCGCAGCCAAAAATGATCATTATTTGAAAACTTTGGTATTTGGTCAATAATATTGAAGAACGTAGGTACAAAAAAATGAGGGAGCGTCATCGTCATCAATAATAATTCAAATCGTTTTGAACTTTTATTGCGACGCTCGGTCACTTTTTTAGTCTTTCACGCGATTGACCTAGGAACCCCTAGGTGGTAATTTAAAGATACACGGTACAATCAGTATAATACTCGTTGACTAGCATGGTGTACTGAACAAACCTTCATTTGTGTTTCTTTTTCAACAGCAACCATCTTGATTGTGCTGACGCTGGAGTACGTGTACATGATGATGATGAAAATCGATACAAATAATATCAACGCAGGCAAATATTGATCTTTAGTATATGGTGGATAGGCAAAACGTTGAAATTCGAAATCAGGAACGCTGCTATTTTCGTTATAGTATTCAACAGACGCTCGATAAAGCGCGTTTTGTAGCGGAAGGAAACCTTCTTCACAATACCCTATAAATAAGAAACGAAACGGAAAGATTAGACAAAGAGATTGAGATTAGCTGCGTTAATTCTTGTCAGTACCTTATATCCTCACGTCTCTAACTTGAAATGTAGGAATAGTGCCCTAAGTAGGCCTATGATATACCTAATTCCTTTTTTTATAACTACAGAAACGTGCTTTTTGTATGCCGTTTATAGGAGCGAAACAATATATGTTTGTGAGCTTTGTTGCCAGGCGGAATGGAAAATGTTGTGCGTAATTTTTTCAGTTCGCTTCCGACTGCTTTTTGGTCTTGTAATTCATTTTTCGTTAGCTCAATGATAGCCCTAGGAAAAGTTGATAAAAGTAATCGCGCAAAAACACGGCTGCGGCATAAACGCATTAATTGCATGAGTAGACAACACGCGCTTCTTACTTCTACCTACGTACGTAGGACTGGTATTCAAAAACAACGTTGCCATGTTGCACTCGTCTCCTTGAAACAGCGCACGAAAAACGCACTAGACAAGGAGCGAGCGATCTTGAATGACTACCTAGTTCAGCTTGCTTTGTCAAGCTTTGCAACGTGCTAAACTACTCGTCATTCAAAATGTACTACATAGGCATTCCTATTCTGAAAAAATCAACTTCAAACATGATTGATGGCATATACCTAGTTTTACTATATGTATTTTCAATACCTTTCTACGTCTTCCTTTCTCCACATTATAAAACACCTTATTCGGAAAAGATTAAAAGAAGGTAATTACAAAACATCAGTCAAATTTCTTACCAGGTTGTCCACCAATTTGAGAATGAGAATCGCGAGGTCCGAAAGGTTGATAAAGCGGGAAAACTATATGGGTCCTCCAGTTTGGTGCTTGTGTATCCAAAGTAGTAGAATTTACATCTGGATACCGGGATATGCCGGGGAATCTTATTTTTATCTGAAATACAAATGAACATAGGTAATTGTGAAACTGCGATTTACATATGCGTGTTACACGCATCTATACAATCAATGAAATATATATTATAAATACTTAAACTGAATACCTAATAAATAGTGGCGTATATACGAGAACGCGATAATGATGAGGTACCGTGATAGTTACATGAACAAGATAATGCATAAATGGAGAAGAATCGAGAAAAGACGATAGTCTAGAACTCAGGGGAAATATCTGGAATAGCGTCCGCGATATATCTGTAAGCCCGAGGAGTAACCGGAATAAGGCGATGTGATAATTTTACTCTCGCATTCTATCTCAATGTGCAAAAGGATATATGGAACAATCTGTTACAATGTGACGCGAGACTTTTTAACACTTCGAGTTAGATGTTATTGAACTGGTCTTTGAGATTGCGGTACATGCTGACTTAGAAAAATTGAACAAATTACAATTTATTTTCCGTATACTGCTGTAATTTGATCAATTTTTCTGTTTCACTTTGAGTTAGGTCCTTATGAAACCATACAGATTCTGTAACAGGTCTACAAATAACGCCATCCAACATTCTTGTGCAAAAAATTTAGCAACCTACAGTTCTTGTTACTAGGTGTCAAATGGTCTCACTGTTAATATGTAGTAGATTACAAGTCTCATGCGGCACATTGGGATAACAGAGATTCCACATGATGTTTGTGTAATTTAAAGTCTTACAGCCTTGCAGTGGTGTAAATTTTTGGTACAAGTAATAAAGTAGTTTGGTTTTTTGTAATTGATCTTTATTCTTTGTACCCAGTGAACAGTGGAACTGAAGCAATACAGTATAGGAGGGGAGTAAAACAATACACCATCTTGTTCTCAACAATTTCCAAAAAAGTGCGAACGTTCTTGTTGCTAGCTGCACGTTATACAAAATGTGAGTGGTTGATGAGCTCTTGCTAAAAACAAAACTTTTTTCTTGAAACTTGTGATGCCTACGACGTCAAACGTACGAACGTAAAAAGTGAAAATATCGAAAATCGTAAACATACGTCACGACGCGTTAATATATCGATCACTCCCCCCCGGTCATCTTCACCATAGTTTTATTTGTTTTGTTTAATACTAAGAGATGCACGAATGATTCATGTTCATCTCACTCTAAGTACTGTTATTATAGACCACAATAGCGATATCCAAAAATAGATGCGCCATCGCGAGGTATACCGTCATCACAAAATGCATAAAAACATCAGCAGAGAAGGGTGCTACACGAGACTTAAACGATAGTACCAGTCGTAGGTTCAAATGTATTTTCTCATTGAGTACGCATTTTTGATAAAAAAAAAAAAAAAAAAAAAAAAACCGTAATAGGAGAGAGTGTGGCCCCGGACATGGTGTGAGCGTTGAGCGTAAGCGTAGAGCATTAATATCAAAATAGTTTGATCTCGTCGCTCAACGCTCTAAACTGTTCCCAACGCTCACACCGTGTCTGAGGCTTTACACGAAGTCAATGATAGTAGCAGCTGTATACGTCTTATTTCGAACCATTGTGTTCACAATTTCGATCCAAATTGAAGAAATTGCCCGTGTTGTTGCAATCTAGCCCCTCCCAAATAGACCAGAATTGATGTGTAACAGTTCATGTGATTAGGTATCTTAATTACAGCTGAAGATATTTTAATATTATTAATATCAATTTTTTAGTAGTTCGCTCGGCTTAAAAGTGGTATCAAATTTTCAACATACAATGTACGTGGAAAATAATATACGGTACAGAACCATTTTGTACTTACGAGAAAATCAGTCTTTTCAATTAGGATAACACGCGTAATTCGTTGACAAGAGGCCAAAAGTCCACCTACGTACGTATACAATGCAGTGCAGAGCGTGAGCGATTAGTTGCGACGATTGCCGTACGGGGTAGGCGTATACTATTCGCAACAATAACGTACGGCAGCGCGAACAAGAACACATTTCTAACAACCGCCATCGCCAGAGGGAATCGCTCCCAGACAGTAGACTACGTCTATTTAATTTTAGCACCCTTTTTCACTGATAAGTCACAACGCAACGCAACGTAGCACTCCAAAATCAGTGAATACAGATTTACACGCGTACACTTATGGGAGAAAACAAGAATTTCGATTCGTACGCAAAATGAAGAGAATATATAACTTGAAGAACAAACGATTTACTATTTTTTAAGCCCCACTTTATTAAAATTGGTGCAGTACAAAAGAAGTGATCATCGTTTTAAAATAAAAAATCGGATAGACAGTTTCACGGTGGTTACTTTGCACCCATGAACGTGAACCGCCCCAAAACGTGACTGATAAGAATCCACCTCTCGCGCTGTAGCATGTCATTTTCTACATTACGGCCTTGAAAAAAGTACTTAGGCCATGTCTAGGTTCTTATTATATGTATATCTATGATACCTATCGTCGGTCTGATGAGCCGGCAAAGTGCATTACAGGGTTCAAAAATTGAGGCACTGGGAGGAAAAAGGGCGGTATCCGGAAAACAGAGATTTGAGAAAACTGAAATTGAATTTTATGAACTGTTTTACTCGAGAATGACGCATCCAATTTCTGCAAAACTTACAGGAAGTAGGTCGTTTCGAGCTGTCATTTTCTGTTTTCTGGTACTTTTCCGTCGAAATTCCAAAAAACAAAGAAAAAAAATAAATAAATAAATAGCAGGAATGCATTTTAGGCGAAATTCTGATAAAACAGGGACGTCACTGATAACAGATTTTCTGTAATTTCTCTGTTGAAATAGCTGGGCTTTTCCAGTATTTCGAATTGCATACTTTATTCTCCTGCATGTTATCAACTTGGTAGTGTTTTTAACATTGATCTTATGGGTGTAGCTAGATTGCATATTCATTTTCGTTCAGGAACGGCCTGTCATAAGAACAATGTTAGAAACACTACCAACTTGATAACACGTAGGAGAATAAATATGCAATTTGAAATACTGGAAAAGCCCTATATATAAGAGTTGGTCCGGAGGTACTCCTACGTATAATACCAGAATGAACATGATGAACAAGTTTTGACGTTACAAGAGGGAAAATATATTTTTCAAGATGAAAAACAGCTGTAGTAATATTTTTCTTCATTTAAAGTGGCCTTGAATGAATAATGTTTTCGGAAAAGTTGTTCTTATATTATACAATGTTGAAGATGATGGCAATAATAAATATTCACAAATGATGGAGATTCGATTTAAATCGTTTCGGCTGCCCAATATAGTTGAAATAATAGAACAGTCCGCGCTTCGAATCATTTTTTAACTCTTCAAACAACAACAATTTTGATAACACTACTCAGCAAGATCCTATTTTATCAGAAAAACTCATTTGGGCAGCCTGCAGCTGAACCAGAAATTTTACTAGAGCCATCTGGTATCGCATACCAGATTTACCAGACACATACCAGAAAAATGACTACTCGAAACGACCTATTACCTATGTAGTTCTAATCTCAAGCAACAAAATTATGAATGAATTACTTGAAAAATATTATACAGATTGCCGCAAGGAGGTGAAAATCGCCCCTTTCCCAATTAATTATTGGTAATCGTGAATCCGTACTGCGCATTTTTAGAGAGGGAGGAAAATATAAAATTTCTCTGTTGTCAACAAGCAAAAAAATGCGAATGCACGAACGCCATTTCTCCGTAGAATTGAAGAGGGTATACAGGATGGGGCAGAAAGATGTTACCAGTTAAATGATAATTTGCGCTAAATCTGTTGTAGCGCAAAAAGGTAAAACGTTAGACGTATAGTTTGAATGTACAAATTTTGTACATACATATCTTTATTTTTATGTACAATTTGCGCCCCTACCCAGCTTTAGACGACTTCTCTGAGCCGAGTTCTGGACCCAAATGTACCTACCAAAAAATTAATTAATTTGCCAAAATGAGATCATCGAAAATTGTTCTAACTTCCATATTTTATCCAATTTCCAAGTGAAATTGAACTCCAATTCCAAAAAAAAAAATACCGTAACCCTATGAAGCTCGAGAGTGGGAGATTTTTCAATGTCTTATTCGCAAAAATGCGTCATTTTCCGTTCATCTTGCATTAAAATATTTTACATGTGCGGGTAGAGCCTTCTTTTGTTTTCCTACGATGTGTTTATTACTTTGCAAATCATGTCCTCATATTTATTCTAAAAATGATAATAGGCTACTGCACCAGTATTTAACAACGTACTTTGAGATCTTTAGGATATTTTTCCGTAAGATTAGTTGCGTCGAAAACAATACCAGCCAACATAACGCTTTTCGTTTTATTATTTCCGCCATCTATCATTCGATTTTCCAGGGTCGTCTCATTGGAAAATGCTTCAACTGTAAAACAAACAAACAAACAAATGATGTGTATAATATGTATAAGTGTGTGTAAAAGAAATATAAATTTGTTTACATTTCATATAGACCTGAAGTACCTGCAAAATCCTATTGAATTAATGGATAATTTATAGTCGGTCGGGAAAAATAATCTTACTTTGGGGATCGATTCATAAAATTTCAAGATATTGACCGTCGAGAACGTGTTTTAGAGAAAGTTTCTACCGCAATGATTATAATGTTATGTGAACACACGAACTAGTAACTTGATGTAATAGTATACCGGCTGCTAGTATTTGGTATACATACTGAAGAGAGGCGATTACATTAAATTTAAATAATGTTAGAAAATTATCGCACCGAATAAAACACAATAATATTATGTGAACGAACTATACGTACGTACTATCCCAAGAGTAGACCGTTTTTCTGTGATGTCACAAGTCATGCCTATGGGTATAGCTAAATCTAAAGCGGTTTGAATATGAACAACAAAAATGTAAATAACTTTTTCTTCATTCAATTAACATAGCGATATTGTTTAGTGGTTTTTTCAAGTACTGTATTGTTACTTCGACGAGGTGAAAAAATAGAAGTGTTTTGATTAAAAAGATCAATAAAAGCCTCTAGATAACGAATCCAATTAATTACCAAGTTCTTTAAAAATCCACAATTTTTCAACTATTGATGGTCTCTAAACATTCAACAACTCAGTTTTTTTTCTTATGAGAATTCACATTTAAAATCCTTTGTCTACATTATGCTTGTTCACTCGGCCAGGCTTAGAGCCAGGAGAAAAGAGATTTGCAGCAACAGTACGTCACAAGTGTTAAGTGAAGTCATTGAAAAAAACGGTGGTAGCGTACGCACTATACCAAAATTCTGTCCTCTACGCCTGACAATGTATGATCTACTACTCTACTAGTATTCACGTTCTATATGTTACAGGCAAATCGCATAAGTCTGGCATTTCATGAAATGCGAAGCCATTTTAGGCAAATCATAAATTACCGGTAATACATTTCATGAAGTGTCCTATCTAGTCTCATATGATCTACTTAATGCAAGTTAGGCAAATCATGAAATGAAATAGGTGTATTTTATAATGCGTATAGTAGAGTTCAGAAATTTTACTGGCAACAGGCAATTGAAATACATTACTTGAATGTACAAAAAAAAAAAAAAAAAAAAAAAAAAGAATGGAAATTTTGAACTAGGAAAAAATATAAAAGTGAGGGGGGGGGGTGTGGTAGTATAGGGTAATCACATGCATTAAGGCAACTTTAAATTTAAACAAAGAACAAATGAATATTTGCTATTGTGGCATTTGCTGTTGCACAATACGTTATTTTGTCGTCTTCCTCATAACTCTTGCCAGAATCGACCTCCATCTAATTTGCTGCAGTCAACATCAGGTACTGGTACACGTACCGTCGCATCCTCATCCGGCTCTAGGAATTTTCAATCGCATCCTTGTTTCATGCGCTTTGCTTGTTGAAGGAGATCATTCTTTGCGTCCTCACACTCTTGTTTTATCTTACGCCTCCTCTTCTCAAATTTTCTCATCACGTCACCTTCTTGGTCTTCCGGGACTGGATGAATTTCTACAGCGACAGTGTTACCTTCCTGGTCTTTTGGGGGGCTGGATGAATTTCCACGGCGACTGTGAAAAAGTTTGCTCCAAAGAAACTGATTCAATTGACATTAGGTCTCCATCAACATCTGAATCGCCGTCAACATCAGTCATCTCTGCCATTGCTTCCTCTAGATCCTCCTCACATTCAACAAGATGCCACATTTTGCATGGGATATATATGTTTTCTAGGTCAATCTTTACAGGCACGCCAAACATATATGTAGCCTCATACGGACTGCATCAAATCCCCGCATACAGAGACAGATTCTTCATAAATTGAACAAACCAAAGCCCCTCACTCAACTTGCTTGTAATATTGTCTTGAAGCCAGGTAGAGATCATTTCCGCAACATCCATGTTCGCTTGTTCCACGCTACCTAGTGACTGCGAATGTCACGCCTTCCCGTGCAGGACAATCTCCAATTCTGGCCACATCTCTCGAACGCTTTCAATGGCACTATTTTCAAATTCTCGGCCATGATCGGTTTGTAAAATGCACGGGGCACCAAATGTTGTAAACACGTCAAGCAAATGTACAGCAACTTCTTTTAATTGTCATATTTAGTCTTTGTCAAAATCACTGAAGAGGCGACATAACTTCTCGCAAGCACTTCATTGTCGAACACAGTACGTCTTTGGTCCATGATGATGCAAATCAAAGTGACGTGATATCAACAGCAAGATTAGAATTGCGAATATTGTAAAAAATGAGTGCGCAGTGATTCATTCTCGTTGCACTATGCAGGTTCATCAACATCTAAATTATGATACTCAATGAATTATATTTTGCACTGCTAGTTGCCTTCATGAATAGAACACGGGTGTCCGGATTATGGCCTCAACACCGTTCAAGAGATGACGACTAATTTTTCTTATTTGAAAATATTTCATTGAATCTAGAAACCTTGAAAACTACAATTGAAGAGATGGATGGAAGAAGGGCCTTAGGGCCCCTAAGGCCCTTTTCATAGTTCATCACATTAAACGTTATATTATAAACTTTCAGGAGAAGATTTTTGAATTGCAATTGATGTGAAATTATTCTTTAGTCTCATACGAACAATATATTTAAATTTCAAGAAAAGTTATAATGTACGAACAAAGATATTCCACTTTGAATTCTTCAATCAAAAACTACAGTTTTTTTCTAAGGCCCTTCTTCCATCCATGTCGCCAATTTCTTTTCTTCAAAGTAATATTCTTAGTATTCTGTTCATATTTATTCTTCAGAATCAGGCATTTTATGAAACGTTTGAAGAGTGCTTGACATTTTATGGAATGACTGAACATTGTCAGTCACTTCATGATAAATCAAGATTTTGGCATTTCATGAAATGCTAGACTTGAACGATTTGCCTGTAACATATACATATACAGTACCTATGTACTTTTGTTTTACTGCTAGCGTAAGCGCTCCACCAAACGATGCAGCAGAACTCCACGTAGAATTGTCGTTTTCTAAACCATCACAAGCGACTGACACGTTCTTCAGAAGATTTGTTAGTTCAGCATTTTTGTGCATTTTCACATACAATTTTGGTAAGAAAATCATACTATATTGACCTAAAGCAGCGGTGGATTTGCACACAGGCAACACAGGCGATTGGCTAGGGCGACAAATTTTCGAGGGGCGGCAAGTTTTTGGGTAGTTTCAATTAATTAAAAAAAAATAAAGAAATCATTTCTTTATTTGAATTGGCACACTCGGTATCACATTTTATAACCTATCTTTCTTCAAAAAAAAAGTGGGTCGAGGAAACGAATTTACAATATTAGAAAAACATGGATTGCTCGAAAAAGCTGAAAAATTGCGAGCTTCATACCCAGATTATTTAGAAGTCACATCAGGAACTGTATGATCTTCAGACCCATTTCAAGATTAAACAAATTGAAGGAGAATCGGCTACGAATCTTCTACCTACAATTTATTCAAAGAAATGGTTTTCATCAACTGTATTTAAACGTCAAAATTGCAAACCGCCTGTTCCTCACACCTTCAGTGACAAATGGCAGTGCAGAGAGATCGTTCTCTTATCTAAAACCAATCAAACATTACTCAAGATCTAAGTTACCCAAAACGCGTTTAAACAGTCTCGCCAGTCTGAACATCGAATCGGACGTTCTAAATTCTATCAACGTGGATAAGCTCATCTACGAATTTGCGCAAATGAAAGCCACATGTGAAAATTTTGTTCAATTTTTTCTTTTACATCTTTGAAATTTATTTTATTGTGTAACATTTTTTCTTATGATTTTACGAGTAGATAGATCACACCTGTGAAGGAGCACAAACGTTTGGTAGAACGCGTATTGATGGCATGGCGGAGCGAGGGAAGGGGAACCGACCCACAGAACACGTATAATGTTTTAAATTTTATACAAAGTGATTTATCTACAATTTTTTGTAACATTACTTTTGCTCAGTTTCTTCTTCACTCCCCCCCCCCTCCAAAAAAGTAAATATTTTCTGGTCACGCCCTTTGACTGTGGCTGGCAACTCTTCTCATCTTCAATAATACATATCCGAAATGAACACTCGATACAATATTCTGTACATAAGGATTAAGGCTAAGCCAGCCGTTAACAAGAGTCAAATGTACGCTGAGGATGCCTTGATGCTTCACCACACATTGTATGAGGCCGCTACATAATATATTTGACGGGGTGGGTCCAAGGAACAAAAGAAAATGTACAAAAATAGACTCACTTGTATCAGTTACATTACATTAACATATGTGTACACGAACCTTCTTTCGATTACTATACACATGCCACATGGAACACTCGTATAGGTAAAACATTGTAGGTACTTTGGCAAAATTAAAAACTCGCACTACTTGAATCAGTTATTACGTAATATAAATTACTTTATGCTGAAACAGGTCTAAACTCCAACAAAAAGATGTACAAAAAAAAACTCGCAGCCTACTTTGTTAGCTGCTCAGGATTGTGTTAATTAAAGCAAACAGGAAACTTTTTCCAAGGAAGTTTCTTTGTTTATTCTATTTTAAAATAGAGATCAAACTTCGTTCCTTATCACCTTGAGAAATACCTACCTAATTTGAAGAATGTATATTATAATTTATAAAATTGAAACTCCTAAATACAATAATTATTATACGTTCATCTTTTGGGATACTTTTCTCAATTTCTTCATTATAAATGTACACGATCGAATTTATCTTGTTAATTTTTGATAGAATTGATCATCATTCTGGAATATCTAATTTTTGTATTTTTAAAGACTTGATTTATGTCGGTCTAGATAATTATCTACCCATTTAAAATCAAAAAATATCATAAGAATATACACAGACCCTACTTTACTGACATTTCTTTTAAAGGTTAAACAAAAAAAGAAAAAAATCAAGTTCACGTTCATTAAATTTATAAAAAGGGAAATATAATAATGTGAACTATTCATGGGATTCATCTAGTAAACATCATGAAGACTTTGACAAGACATTGCGCATTGCATTGTAGACTTTGTATTAGACGAACTAGAGATTCAATTATGGAGGTAGAAATTAGTTATTATCATACTTATTTGATACAAGTGAAAAGAAAAAATTAGGCATTTTACGATGCTTTACAGACATCATCAATGCACAATAAGTGCTTAGAAAGATAAGTATACTTGAAATGAATGAAGTTCAACTAAATAGTTATTGTATGCGTTGAATAAGCTTATCCATATTTTCAAACTTTATATATAGATACCTAATCCATAATATTATATTTTTCATTACTTTTGGTTGCTAATTTATATGATGAATTTATTACTTGAATTATTTAGGAATAAAAGTACAATGATGCTAATTTGTGCACAAAATCAAACAAACTTCAACTTTCAAAATTTTTTTTAAAAACAGCCAAATATTAAAGTATAGAAAATGGTGAGAAGATTTTTAGGATTTTTTGGAGCGCATGAAAATGATGCTGTCGCATAGAAAAACCTCAATGGCGCACAATGATGCAAAACATTGTACATGTCTTACAAAGTTCGGATACCTACACTATTTTTTAGAGTTTGAAAAAAGAGAAAAACGATCGAAATTTAATACAGAAATTTTAAAACTTTTAAACCATCAGAAAAGAAAAACAGAGTGAAATGGTTCAAATTTGCTTTGATCACAGTCAATAATTTTGAATAGAAAATTAGCATAGAATTATTAGCACGCAAAAAAACAGGATTTCGCTCGTAAAATTCATATTTACAAAAAAAAAAAAAAAAAAAAAAAAAGGAAAATGTACGCAATTTTAAAGGGACGTGAACGCAAAAGTGTTCACAGAAAATGTGCACGCAAAATACAAAAATTGAATAAATTTTATTGCTTAAATCGAAAGGAAGAATGTTTATTGTCACCTAAATACAGTCGTGGTCTAAGCGTCGTGACCCATCTTCAACAAACTGTGAAAATTTTGCTGACACACCAACACGTGTGTGTGGTTACAACAGTGGACGCGGAAGCATATCAATGGACGTTAGAGAAACGATCTACACATTGCAGTAGCCACACAGCACGATAGGTTGGACGCAGTACTTCGTTCCGTCGCACACCCTCCAAAAGGATCTCACACCAAAATTGCTGAAACAGCACCTCAAAACGGAAGGGAAGTGGAAGACCTTTGATACATTCAAAACGAACCGTTACTCTATCTGGAGTGTAGTAGTGAACCACGGCCGACTCTAATGAAGGCCGAATAACCTAACTTGACAACGCCGCGTGCTTGAGATTTGTAGGCCGGCGGTTTCTACACACGCTTATGGAAAAAACAGTCGAAACTCTCGTTATATTAATCGCTCATTACTGAATTATATCCGACTGTATGAAAAAAATGATCAAGTACATATTGAAAGAGCAAACAATTCTCGATTTTTTGAGCTCAGTTTTGTTCAGATCGATTAAATAGTGAGCGAGTTATTTATTATCGTTTGAAAATAAAAAGTCAGATAGGGGACAAAGAGTGGTAATGTACCGCGCTTCTCTCCCTGTCTGACTTTTTATTATCAAACGATAATAACTCGCTATTTAATCAATCTGAACAAAACTGAGCTCAAAAAATCAAGAATCGTTTGCTCTTTCAATATGTACTTGATCATTTTTTTTCTACAGTCGAACACAATTCAGTAATTAACGATTAACGAGAGTTTTGACTTTTTTTTCTGTAAGCGTGCGTAGAAACAGCCGGCCAACACGCGGCGTTACCGAATATCTAGTTATTCGGCCTTCATTAGAGTCGGCCGTGAGTGAACCCAGAATGTGTGAATCAATCGACGTGTTCCTGTCCCATATTATTGAAATGTCGGGAATGCAAACATCGTTTGGGCGTACTCATCAGGCTGAAAATGGTAGACGTCCCATCAGCAGCAAAAAACGTATCTTCAGGCCAAAAAAGAAAGCGAGGAAGGCCGTCCTTGGCTAAGAAGTCGCTATAATGACTCAGTAATACTTAATACCTACTCGATACTTTTTTTACTTTTCTTTTCTTATTTTTATATTCATTTGACAAAAAAGGAAGCGCGGATAATCCTATAAAGATAAAAATTGCCAATAAACCGATTCCTCGTGACGACATACTTGCGAACGAACGACGGCAATTTTGTTCAATGCCTACTAAAAACAAACCTCCCTGTTGCAGCGGTCTCCCTGCAAAATGTGGACAACCTTTGACAAAGCTAGTTCCCATAAGAATCACGTATGGTTTGCAAAACTGAAAATATTTCAAATATGTATAAACAATATGTTAATACCGTAATGGATGTTCTTGATGTGAGTTACAAAAAAAGAGTGCTTTTTGTTTTATGAAACGAGACTCCTCATCATCAACATATCGTTTATTTTTGAAATATTTGCGTTTTTGCAAACACTATGCAGTAGTCTTTATGGGATTAGCACGGTAAAAGGTTGTTTACATTTCGCATGGCGACAGCTGCCGCAAGAAGGTCTGTTTTTAGTCGGCTGTCGACACTGAACAAAATCGCTGTCGTTTCTTTGCACTGAATTGTGCGTGTCTGACTCATCGTCCGACGTCACCCGTCTATAGCGCAAAACAAACATATTTTATTATTATGTTAAGTACGCATAATTTGTGATACAGCTGAATCCGTGTATAATCGGCAATTTTTTTGCTAAATTCATGAAATTGGCAACAATATTACCGAATTTGAGTACTCAAGTTGTTTTCATGTCTATTGAAGAAGAAGGAGCTCCGGAAGAACATTAAAATTAAGTCAACGCATTCAAGAACGGTAATCGCGTTGAAATCGTTTCAGAAGATTCCGACTCTGTTCAAAGCGTCCTACACTGGAATAACTCATCCAGAAAAGGAATTGAGTAGGAGTGAAAACTCTCACTAAAAACTACTTCGAATAGTTTGATCGTATTCTCTTGGAAAAACTTCAAGACCACTGAAATTCCTTGAAAAACTCTTAAAACAGGGGATGAGATTCAATTAGAAAAGCTTCAAGTTGCAAAATCCCAAGTGGAAAGACTTCAAAAACTAGACTGAGATCTTGTCTGAATAAAGGTCAATTCTATGAGCTTACAAAGTTCACTCGAAATGATTTCTTCAGGATTAAAAAAAGAGAAGAATGATAGAAATTTGGTACACAAATATTGAAATTTTCAAATCACTGGAGAAGAAAAAATAAGATAAAATTATTCATATTATTTGCTTTGAGAACAGCTAAATATTCAGTGAAAAAATTGGAGGGTTTTTAGGTTTTTATGAAGTGCATCAAAAAGATGTTTTGCGCATAGAAAAAAAAAAAACGTCAATGGCGAACAAGTGGCGTTGACTACCAGTGTGTTGCGTAAACTTATTGAATGTACTCACACGAATAGACTTTTTCAGTGTTTGCGGGTAGCTGTATGTTATTGATGATTTGTTGAGCTACTGTACTATTGCTCGGTGACCATCCAATTATCCACGAACTAAAAATAAAAAACAAAATAACAATCAATTTTTCAATTTTTTTTTATTTTTATTTTTTACTAAACTAGGCCTAGGTGTTCATTTGTTCAATTTTTTTGTTTCAAATAATTCATATAAAAGAAGAACTTCGCTTAAATGCAATATTTACGACGTGAAGTACAAATATTACAAAATACAGTTAGGTAATTACTTGTTTTTGACATACATTCAATTGCACGCCTCAAAAAACAAAAATGCCCGCCTATCGACAACACGTCAAGGAAACAAAATTGACACGACTATGAAATGTATTGCACGGATAAAAGAAAAAAAAACGTGGGAGAGCAGTGGCAGTATTTAAGGCCTTGGCAATACGTTTTTAACAAACTACCCATACAGTATGTCATCAATGTTTAGTTTCATGCAGTCAGTCTTTGCCAGGTATTTTATGACGTTGAACTCCTCATTGAAAGCACGAGATTCCTTTATTTATTCCTATTTTTTGAATTTACAATTAAAAAAGTTTTTCTATTAATGTGACATACTTTTGAGTACCTATAGCCACACTTCCGAACTAGCAGAAAGCTGTACCAGGAAATGAGAAGCAATGCGCATGTGATTACAATGAAGACTGTGGAGATAATTGTATTGTATTCATTTACTTTGTTCAAAAGAACACATCTGTAGACACCTAAAATTTGCCACCGGGTAGAAACATAATTGAACCTATTCCAACTACATACACAATGCAATGCATTCATTGTTTCTGGAAAACTTCAAAACAAAGACCTCCATTATTCTTTTTCTTTGTCACCTACACTCGGCGTTTATACAAAAAAATTGATTCTGCAAGTTGAATGCGAATACATTCACAACAAGGTATCATTGATAATGCCACGCTCAATTGGCGCAATTGCCTGAAGCGAGAAATTTTGCTAAATGCGTGTAATTAAGAAATGTTTTGCTTGACGCTTGCATTGCACACAATGATCAACAGTTATTACGCGCAATCGATGGACTAAAATCCATTCCTGACACAAATTAAGCAGCAAATTTCTGCGGAATGCGCGCATTCAACAACCAGTAAATGAATCAAAAGTAAATTAACTTTTGAATTTTAGTGTTCACTTTGTGAACGAGGAATTCAATGTTGAAGTACCTACTAGGTACAATGTCCACGTACCTGAAATTTCGATCTCGTCTTTCAATTTTCTCAGACGATCCATTAATTTTATAAATAAATGTACGCAGAAAAGGAAAGATGAAAACCCAAAAATGAGAGCTATTCCTTTCCCGTGTTATCTAATCTACCTCTGTTATCCATTTTAGTTCTTTCTCCTACTACTCAACTGTACCACGATACCGAAGGAGAATGTGCAGAAAGCCAGCTCGATAGGTTTACTTTTTTTTTTATCTGAGACCGGCCGGTGAAGCTTTGCCGATCCGTCAAGTCTGAAGAGAGTCGTCGCTTTCGTGAGCCTACCGTAGGTGGCTTTTCGCACGTCGAATACCGATTCATGCCGTTTCTATTCATCGAATTTTAATGCCATGTGGTCCGAGTGTAAAAGTTATCGAACGTTCTCTTGTTAGTCGAGGACAAAGAATTCCGAAATGATTTAAAAGTTAATTATTTACGATTGTCGATATGTTGCGAACTTTTCTGATTTGTGTTCGACTGGAATTCTATTCGAAATGACTCCGCATCCGAAAGTCTCATACAAATGTGCAATGCGGTACTGTATGTTAAATTCGATGGTAGTCGACTGTGAACTGGGAGTCGTGCCCCGTTTGCAGAATAAAATATTTTCCCGAATCATGAGTCAAGTGACGCCACATGTACCGGGGACCGCATCCGAGTTTTGTGGATATTTATCGGGTTGGCGGAAGAGATGAATTTGAAGGACACAATTTCATCTCGCATCTATCTTGCTTTTACATCATCGTAGCGTCGAAAATAATGGTTGTCGAATTGATATCGGAGATAGCGGCTGCCGACAACATCAAGTTCGCTATATCAGTTTAATTATTCAAAATCGTAGACTCGATCGAACTCTCCGTCTGGTATTTTACTATACATCTTGTGCTAGTCGAATGAATTTAATTAGTTTGCAGAATAATTAACTTACTCGAAATCGATTTAATTGTTTATTTATCGACAAAGACGAACAATATATGCTTCCTCCCCTTACCCTCGATAGCAATCGATTTATTTATATTTTTCAGCGATTTATCGGATTCACGAAAGTATTGACGCGAAGATAAATTATTTCCAAGAACAGTTCCTACAGTCTGCAAATTTCCAGCGAATATCTTTCGGCCTATTTTCTAAATTTCTTTCAGGATTCCCGTTATAGCTTTCCACCCTCTTGGTCGCCCGGCCGACTTGTACGGTCATTGTTTTGTTTCCTTATTTTGCTCGTACGTAGTTCTCTACGCGCGAACGGAGTCAGTGTATCTAACTTCTTCTCGATCCAGACTCTCACTTACTACGACGAACAAATTCCTTTATGTTCGATAGGTTAATCGAGCCTATACCTGCGACAACAAATACTTTGATTATCAAAAATATTTCGTCTCGTAGTCTACGTGATCTCGAAAAGTGAACCAGAAACTGACTGTGGTCTATCTTCATAGTTACTCACGCCCTACTGATAGGAGTATCCATGCTCTCCCCTAACGACTGAGCTAGCGTCTGGGGCGGGTCTCTTCTAGGACGAGGAGAACCTGAGGTTGGAGTCGGATACTCATTTGAAGTTGGTTGTGATTGATTCGAAGTTAGATTTAGTCACGACCTTCCCGAAGGTACGGACTTTTGTTTCAGGGACTCCCTGTCTGACTAGAAACAGTGTCGTTCTGTTTCTTAAAATTTCATGTATAATGTTTAAGTGTTCGTCGCTACGCCTCTACTCGTATGTGTTATATCACATAAGCAAATTATTTTCTTCTGCAGGGAATGGGTGACGGAGTCATTCCAAGAATGAACAAAAACGAGCAGCAAATTATCAAGTCCCAATTCTATTTTTAATTCCAGAAATTTTTCCTAATTTAATTTTCGTTTGGGAAAAACAATGTTTCAAGATATAAACAGTCTCAAATTACTTTTGAAATACGCAGTATGAAGTAAAATTATTTTGAACCAAGATAGAAATTTGAGTAATAGTAGTAGGTAATAAGAAAAGGAAGATGAAAAATGGTTTAAAAGCAAGGAACAAAAAACATACTTTCGAATAACGACTGAATTGATGATACAATCTGTCATTTCAAAGGCTGGAAATGCTACCGGATTCTTCACCTCTTCTCGACCAACAATGAGCCGCAGTATGACCAGCACAACGGACATGATGAGCGGCATTAGGAACTCGGTTAATGTGCGAACGGGTGTCCGCTTCTGGATTAAGTAATTCTTCCATAATAATAAATTCAGTTTACGTATATGTTTCATCATTGAGGGTGCCTAAAACATAACCGGAAAAAAACACAACACCATCATGATTATTGTCGTATAAAATGGGTGCATGCGTACCGTATTTTGCAATTTCATAATTCTATATTTTACAAAGAAGATATTCCGACAGAGAAATACAAATCTCGTAATAATTTAAAAATGCATTCGGGTATCGACGAGAAAACTTAAATTCATATTATTCAGTCGTAGGAGATGTACTTCAGATGAATTATAAATTGGTCCTATAATCACGTAAGATTATTACTTTAATGACTTGCACTGTGCATAGTGCATACCTTTCGCGCGTCCGCATCCGTGCGATCCCATGCTACTCGTAATTGCGTGCGCGTACGCGATGCCAATAAATACTCGTACACGGCACGCCGCGCCGCGCCGCGCCGGTCAAGATTTAGAAAATATATTCTACAAAAAAAGGTAGCTCGCAGTACTAGTCACAGTTTCCGCCTTTGAAACATTAATTCATCCATTGACAACGGCTCGTCCGCGAAGGAAAGTGACCAGAAAGAAAAAGAAAAAGAAAGAAAGAAAGACAAAAAAAAAAAAAAGGGAAAAGAGGAAATCCAAAATGCGCCGCGTCCGCGTACTTGTTGCGCGAGAACGACAAAGAAAGTCGTTATCATCCGCCATGTTGGTATCTGGGTGGCTATTCCACTAACGTACTGCGATGAAGTACGCGTGCACTTTTCCGCACTTGATGAGAGTTGTAATCACACTAATCGCGCACTTACATTTACTTGACATGGTGAGAACGATCGCACTTGTGCAATCGTACTCGATCGTACCGCGCGGAGTTTCGTACTTTTTTGCGCAGTCATTTTAGTGTAATAGCCGCCCAAGTATTGAAGAACATTTTCAAACGCATGTACATAATTTCTATTTATAACCCTTCTCATATTTTCCAACATTAGCGCGCGTAAACAAATAATATTTCCAAAATTTAACCCCCGCCCCTCCTCGCACACACACACACACACAAAAAAAAAACATCTTTATTAAGACAACCACCCAGAAAAAATTTTCACAGGCATGCAAATCGCGAAGAGTATCTTATACTGTATTGGTAAAACGTGCGCACGGCGTAGTATAGAAAATATTATATTTGTCGGCTTTAGAAAATCACCCCGAGTCGTTGCGCCGCTGATAGCGAGGGAGAAAGAGTGGAAGGACGATAATACGGTACAACGAAACTATCTACGTGAAAATTAGCATTGAAAAGTTGATGTTTTTTTTTTACTTTTTCACTCCGCTCGACTCTGCGTCACACATGTATGCGTACCTACGTATTTTATGGAGTACGTACACGTGAACCGAAAAATCACAAAAATTATATTTCAAGAAATAGATGTACCGAGAAAAGTGAAGAGTTGGTTCACTCTAGATTTC
This sequence comes from Aspidiotus destructor, assembly GCA_035079395.1. Classification (NCBI taxonomy): domain Eukaryota; kingdom Metazoa; phylum Arthropoda; class Insecta; order Hemiptera; family Diaspididae; genus Aspidiotus; species Aspidiotus destructor. The sequence continues at coordinate 59,201,120 of JAVHKZ010000002.1, read as the reverse complement.
ACAATTAAGCGTAGGTATACAAATTAATATCGCTATCGCTTCATCAATAATTCTTCAAGACCGTTTTGTTCTTTCGTAGCGTGAAACTGGCTTATTACTGCCATTTGAAGTCAATGTCGATTAAAAAAAATAGTGTAGCCTAACATGAAGAGTATCCAATATTTCATTTCTTCTTCCTCCAAAAAAATATCTGTAACACGCGATGATGAACATTCCTTTCGTTCTCAAATACTGCACCGCTACCGTCGCGTTTAATCCTAACCACGCAATTCTATCCCAATTATGCTGGACGCATGCTGCTCCTGATCATCGAACAATAATCAAATTTAACCTAACAATTCGATAGGTACAATTCGAAAGAATTTGGTAGCAAAGAGCGCCCGAGTACCAGCCAGCGTTTATCGCAGTTTGGCGCTCAACCTTCGATCTTGTTCTCAGATTTTTTCATTTGGTTCAGTTTGGCGTGATTATAATATTAAATTTATATACTTTAACAAGAAGAGGGTGAACGGCGCGGCGGCGTTCATCTGTATTCATCTCTGTTAGAGTACTGTATATCTTTCCGGGCGATTTTCGTCCTACTCTATTGGACGTCAGAGAAAGTTCTGAAGCCGCTAATCGAGATTACATCATTTCTATCGTGTCGTCGTCTCCATACTCCCTCCTCCCGTTCTCTTCTTTTTCTCCGCTTATTATGATCACACACTCGATCGAATTTTCGCTTATATTTAAGAAATAATGACTTCATCAACTCGTAAGACGTAATCTCTCATTTTATTGCGCTTCTTCTCTCACTCTCTCTCTCTCTCTCTCCTACGTGGCAATCAACGACGAGAAACGTTATATACCGGTACTAAAAAATACGTAGACGCGTGTAAGCTCACATAATACGTATGATAATTAACGGCGGTTATATTTTTCCTCTTTTCACTTGTTTCCCGTCTTTTTCCACTTTTCTCCCATTTTTCCTATTTGTTATGATTGTACAATATCACCCGCGGTAGCAGAGAGCAATGTCATCTTTTTTCTCTTACTCGACATTAACATTGAAGTAGGCTCCAATTTGACGATGCATTGCGAAGAAAAGACTTTCTGGCGAAGCTAAATAAAAGAAGATCACTTTTAAAAAACAGCAAGTGTGCTGCACGGGAAGAGTTTTGCGCATTGACAGAGGAGGACCCATTTTGCAAGCATTACAAGATAATAAGCTGAAGAACTTCTCAGCAATGAGCTGAAGGGAGCCAGATATTGTGGGGCAAATCAATGACAGCTTGTTTCCACAGCAGCCACCACCTTGGGTGACGCTACCGATAGAAGGAGAGGATAGCATCCCTCCCATAGGTATCAAGGAGATGGATGCAGCAGTCAATAAATTGCGAGGGTAAGTATTGGGAGGCTCAGGGCCCGGATGAAATTCTATTCAGTTGACCCAGCACTGCTTGTTGATACATTCAATGTAGCAGTCACTAGGGGACTGTCCTTCGTGCGGCGGAAGAAAGCAAGACTTGCGTTAATCGATAAGAAGAATGAACCACCGGGCCTGCCATCCTATTATTTATCACTTTGTCTGCTAGACAATGTTGGAAAAGTCCTGGAGAGAGTGATAGCTAGAGCCCGTATTCGCCTACATTTGTCACTTTTTTTTCTCAATGAGCGGGAACATTTTAATCAATTATAAGCGCGATTCGCAACAAAGGAGACTAGGAAAAGAGTTTTTATTTTGCCGAAAACTGCCAAAAGTGATATGAATGCCAGAATTGTGCCGGGATGGTTGTTTTTGAGAGAAAATTATGAATTTATCGTTTGGTGTCTGAATTATCATCAATTCATCGGCACGAGATTTCATCTCCATGCATACGAGTATTCGTCAAAGGCTACATTACTGACAAGCATAAAAAGTCAAGCTTGACGAGTTTCAAGCAGCAATGGTTAATATTGAACAGTACGTATGGAGAGGTCAATATACGTCAATGGTATCACACTCAATGCTTTGTTGGATCATACAATTCAAATCATAGAATGTTGTACTTCTCTGTGTCGTTTGTTGTAAAAATAAACAAATGCCGAAGATCAAAACTCCCTTGAGCCTTGAGATGCGTCGATGAACTCGTTTCTCGAACGAAGCTGCGTCAATATTCCAAGTTCTGACGGTTTTATCGTAACATGTCTGGCTTCCGGAAAAGCAAACCTATGTTTATAATCTTTCATTATTTTTTTCCATTTTTATCAGTTTTCATTTTATTTAGATTAATTAATGAGCTACTAAGAGCCCGCAATCAACTTCAAGGCTATATATACACATGGCGGTATTAGTGAGTTGTGAGTTGGAAGCGGGAGAGAGAATTGATCGTTGGAGGAATTAAAAGTTGTTGAGGACTCGTCTGATAGTGCTTCTACGGAATTGCGAGTAAGGAGTTGCAGAGTGAGGCTGATTCGCGGCGAGAAAAAATATGTTCAGATATCGCGCGGGAGAAGGGGGGGGGAGGAGAGAGGAGGGAGATCAGAGTCGCGATGCGAGTATCAAAGAGGCATAGGATACGCGATGAGATGAATGAGTGTTAGTCTAGAATGACTGCTTCTGAGGCTAGTGATGATTATTTCTTCTCCGCGAATGAGTTGATTTGAGGAGTTTTAGGGGATGCGAATACTTTATTTAATTTGGAATAGCTTGTTTGAAGAGGATTTCAGCTTATACCGCTGCTGTGAGTGAACCGAACATTGCATTGTGCGAACGTTATTGGAGAACTGGCTAATGAGTGGTTGGTTGCGTGTTTGGCTGCTTTTTCGATTATTTCGATGCTCTTGTGGTCAGGTATACAGATGAAGAATAATGAAATGGAGTTGACAGAGAAAGAAGCAATTAAGAGTGTGAATTCCACAACCTATGAAAGGATAAGGAGAAGAGCGGCTGAGGATAATTTCAAATGATGCTTTAGAGAATTGGTGATGATCATGAATGAATGAGAGAGGCAAGAAATGGTGAAAATATACGAGTCTTCTTGAGGGAACGATTTATAGAATAATTTGGAGTTCTAAAGATATAGGGTGATTTAAGCGCCATGCATAAAATTGCAGGCACAGGGGAAAAGTCGTGTGTTGCTTACGCCATTTTTTATTTTTTACACTTCTTTTAGAGTATTCCCTTTTTCGCGAGTACATAATACCTGCATCCAAAGAAACTCATTTCAGAACAAAACTAAAAAGTATTTTTACAGTTTCCTAAAATTACAAGAACTTTTTCGTTCATTTGATGACAGTAATTTGTTTGGGTCTAGTATTTCTACCAGTCTAGTTGTGCTCAGTTCGCTTACCTACGCTCCACTAACATCTGTGGACTTGGAGCGCACTTTTCCTGAATTGAAAAATTTATTAAGCGGTAAGCGGCACAATATCACGACGGAAACCGCTGAAAATCATTTGTCATGCAAAATGAAAAATTTTTTGCAAAATTGAAAGACGCCGAATATTGCCGAATTCTTCAATTTTGATGCAGAAAACTAATTTTTAAAGCCAGAAATTCGAGCTATCCCTGATAGCCAATCGACTTGAGAGCGATTAGAGGGAAACAGATACAAATTGGACGCTGTACATCAGATGCTGGAATCAGGCTGAAGAGTATAAATTTTATCAACCTAATTACAAAAACCGCAGATGATTAACACAAATAATCATCAGACGCCATACTTTGGAAGACAGAATCCATCCTACAGGCTGAAGAGAATGGCCAAGTCAGTAATAGGTACGTGTCAGTTTTGCGCAGCCGTCAGCCTCGACATACAAAATGCGTTCAACTCGATCCCTTCGAAGAGAATACTGGAAGCCTTCATGGACGCAGAAGTGCCCACATACCTGCTCAGGATGATCAGCAGCTATCTTAGCTGTTGCGAAATTCAAGCAGAGACGTTTACTCGTACATTGAAGTGCCCAGTCACTAGTGGAATGCCGAAAGGGTCGGTCCTAGGGCCTCTCCGGTGATACATTGCATTTAACGGGATTTTCAAGGTGAAGCTGCCACCAGGTGTTATGCTTATCTGCTACGCCGCGCCGATTACTGGTGGTATGCACTGCCGGAATAATTGTAGCGGAGGAGAGTAGGGTAAACAGAGCCCTCGAGGCGGTGGCGCGTTGGATCGAGTCGGCTAGACTAGAATTTGCAGCAGGTAAGACATTCACGACTCGTCGGATATTCAGCCAACCCACCCTTCGCTTGCAAGGGGTGGAAATCGAGACCAAGAAGGTAATGAAATACCTGGGCATCTGGTTTGACTCAACGCTGCGCTTCAGGCACCATTTTCCTATGGCAGCAGAAAAGGCAGGCAGGATAGTCGCATACCTAAGCCGCCTGATGAGGAACCTCCTCTATATGGTGCCCCAGTATGGACAGACGCGATAAAAATAGCTTACACAAGAAGAGAGATCGTAAAGATCCAACAGAGAGCAGCGCCGAGGTGTCTTAGTGCCTACCGCACTGTCTCGACAGAGGCTCTTTGCATATTAGCCCGTTTAACCAATTAGGCTCCTTGTTGAGTAGAGAGCGGTGGCGTTCAAAGCGAAAAAGAAGATAACGACCAATCAAGAGGCTTTATAGGTCAAGCAGGAGGCCAGCCGCTCCTTGCTTGAGAAATGGAAAGCAAGCCCAGAGTTAGCTGGGCAAAGGCACAATCTGCGTGTTAATAAGCGACCTTGAGTGGATGAACCAACACCATGTTCAGCTGAATGTTTACCTAACGCAGGTGTTGAGCGGTTATGGCTGCTTCAAGAAGTACTTCCCAAGAAGTTGGGGAAAATTGAGCAGAAAACGTGCTCGCACTGCGACAAAGGGAGGATGTCGAACCACAGTACACCTTACCTGAGTGTGAGCTAAGCGTGGAGGTGTGAGCGGGGCAAGCTTAATAGGTCTCTCCAAGGGATTGGGTAAATGAAGCGCTTTCCCCGACTAGCCTGGTATCCCCCATGCTAGGTTCCAAAGAAGCATGAAACTAGGGATCTGCATTTACTGCTACTGTCATGAAGAAGAAGATAGACCAGAAATGGAATAGGCAAATGCAGAACCACGCTATAGCCTACTGAACACTTGTGTACCATCCACATCCAGATGAGCAGGAAGGCGAGGAAGACAATCTATGAAGAAGGAGGAAAAAGAAACTCAGAAAAGCGATATGCTGTTCGTAAGGTGGTGTCGTTGTTGTGTCATCTCATGTTTTGAATACGTGGAGCACTGCAACCAAGAGGTTGCCAAAGTATCTAGGCGTTTGCTGAGCAGAAGAGAGAGATCGCTTTGATGAAATTCTAAGGTATTACGTTCAGTGTGGGGCCTACGGGTAAATATGTTTCTAATCATGACGCAAATCAGGTTCAGACCCTAGGCTGACTTTCAGTGGTACAAATTGACTTTCACAGACCGCATGACGTGGTGTGGCAGCGGCGCCCCGTTTCGCAAATCGTTTTATGTGTGACGGGACGATTCGCTCAGCACTGCGCGTGAGCGATTAGTTGGCGACTGTCACGAATGCGTTTTTATTCGCGTTGGCCATAAACAAATATGCATTATTGTTGTAAATAGCACGCATGCGCACCCCGTGCACCAACCGCCAACTAATCGCTCAGAGACGCAGTACAACTCAATGCAAAAATTAATTTTTCTTCCTCACAGAGCTAATTCAACAGGGCAGTGCAAGCTTGAAATTGTCACATTACTTAATGAACATCACTTTCAAATTCGCCGCAATGATCTCTAGCAAATAACAACTCAATAGGAGATAACCCCGAATATTGTTTAATAAAAATAAGCGATTGTAACAAACCGTTTCATATTTCCAGTGCTGTACAAGGGAATCAAGTTTACTAGGTGTATCGAGGGAAAATAACACTATTATTCGTACGTACAGGTCCATGCGTTGATGTGATAAAGAATCACGACTTGTCCAAATAGGGTCCTAGTTAATATAGGCACAAAAACACAAATGTGTATTTGTTTAGAAGTTAAGTACAGTGCGTAAATAAATACTTATAATCTGTAATACAGATAAATTACTTGTCCTACTATCTAACTGGATTTTAAAGTGAACGAGGCTAGATTTTTTGAAATCGCAAGTACGAGTATTAAGGTTTGTCAAAAACGAATCGAACAAAATGTTGCGCGTGTTTTTTACAAGCATTTGTTGACAGCGAGGTGTGATCGCGTCTCTCTTCATACGTACATAATTGCTGCAAGATTAGTTTAAACGTTTCTAGATATTCTTGGCACATGGCGACAGCAGCAGTGTACAACTTGAAGAGAGAGCGATCGCCTGCTATCATGAAGAACGAATAGCTTGGTTCATTACGTTATTCCGTTGACAAGTTCTCACCCCGCACGCTAAAGTACGTCCTACCTTCATTACCATAATTCATACGGCGGCAATGGACTACACATTTCGCTGATGATACTCAGAGATATCAGTCAGACGACCTTAATAAAGGGCCATGAGATCGACTTTATTTATAGTCCAATCGCCCTAAATAGAAATCATCCGGACGCTCGAAAATGTGAAAAATTACATGCACTCGGTTTTTGTACTCGACGATAATGCTGACAACAATGACTAGGTCTAAGCGACGGATGATAATATGTTATTAGTTGCTCGTATGGGTACACATTTTATCGTACTGCGAACGTACATATTACACTACTCAACAATTTTTCGGTCATGTTGGGCAACAAAGACGGCATAAAGTGTTTCTTAACGTAGGCTATTTTCGATGCTGAACACAATGCCGTTTTCCGTTTTTCCATAATACAAACCAATTTTTTACAAATTGCATTTCAATGTTTGAAAATCGCCTGAAACTGACATCACTTTTGGAAGACTGCATTATATTAGCCTATAATAAACAGAAACTTTGCAAAGAAGGATATGAAAATTTAGCTTAAACCTTCCTCTAAGTATAATGTGTAAGAATTTTAAAATGATCGGATGATTCTTCTTTGAATATAATGCGCATTCTTGCAGAACACTATTTTTTGTAAACGAAGCGGGGCAATTGTCTGTTTCCTATGGCTGAGATTGCAGAATACATGTTCCATTTTTCGTAAAGCAACCATCGTCACGTTTCACAGCTGGGTTTGAAAAGAACGTATGAAAACAATGTACGAATCAACACGCAGGTAAAGATGTTGTAAACTGTTGCTTTTGTGTCCACCGAAGAAGTATGTGCCCCAATTGAAGAACTGCAGGAATACGTAGTTAATGATCTTGAAGCATTGTTGAATTACTACATCGGATGTCTTTCTACAAACGGTCGTGCAGTGGTACAACGCTTCGAAATTTCCTGTTGGTATGTTCATGAAGGGACTTTGAAACAAGATTCTCGAACTAACAACTGCGGAAAGTAGCTACATTATGGGGTCCAAACCGAATTTCCCTCTGATCAACCAATACTGTGGTCTGTTATCAATGAACTGAGGTACAGTAATTTAAAAACGAAACGCAATTTGGAGAAAGCCAAATGTATCACTGGCGCTCCTCCTCCCCCAGCAAAAAAGAAACGATTTGCATCTCGCACCCAGCGACTACAAACAGGTTATCTTTACCACATGAATACATACTCAAAATGTAAAACAAAGGAGTACCTTGAAAAGTAGCCACAGAAACGAAAACGAAAAATTTGCCGGAGCGCTTTCGATTAAAAAACCATTGTCAACGACGAATCATGATTTCCTCGGTGGTTTATCGTTACTAGCCGTTAGATTGTTTAGTAGCTTTCATGTCGTCGTTGACAATGGTTTTTTAATCGAAAGCGCTCCGGCAAATTTTTCGTTTTCGTTTCTGTGGCTACTTTTCAAGGTACTCCTTTGTTTTACATTTTGAGTATGTGTTCATCTGGTGTCTCTGGTCATAATTTAGAGAACCGTATTAATTGCAGGTTATCTTTAGTTTGAAAACGATTTTAAAATTACTCGTATAAATTCAAAGATCATTCGTAACTTCCTTGCAATTTTTCTGGTTGTGCCGACATGAAAAAGAAGGTTTGAAGCCATTTGCACCGAATAAGTTTGGCACCGATTTCAGCCATCGCGCCAAAACGTACGCCCCGAATTGAACGGACACCGAAGGTTCATCTTTTCTACATCATCACTCTCCCTTCTCCCGTCAATTCGCGCTAATAGTAGTGTCAATACACCAGCGACTATTGTCGCGTCTGCCATTGGAAATTTCAGCAAGGGTTCCTAAATGAAAAATATTGGGTTGCAGTTGGCGTAGAGAGGGTGGCAATGGGGATGACAAAGAGACCGACCGGAGATGGCAATTGGTGATGCTAGAGAATCAAAGATGATCAAGATTGGTCCAAAGAGATAACAAGCACCTCAGGCGAGATGTCAGCAGGGTTGGCCGGTACATTGATTTTCATTTTGAATCTCTTCAAAAAAATGACTTTTGGCTTCCTGCCAAGGGGTATTCTTGCGCATCCTCAGTAGTAACAGAAAAGAGAATGATCATTTCCATAACAATGAAATCACTCTTCAACGACGGTAAATGCCTTTGTTTTTGAATACAAGTTTATTTTTCAAACTTTCCAAACATTATTTTTCATTCATTCTTCCCCCCCCCCCCCTCTTCTGAGAGAAAAACACTTCATGGAACACACTATATAGATTCCATAGCAAACATTCCTTTCCTCGCAGGCTAATTAAAGCTAGTGTACACGAGCGAGTAAAACGCAACGAGTGAGCGAGTAGCGAGTGAATTTGAACCTATTCAAACTTAGTCGGGCGTGTACATCACTCGCTAGCGAATAAAGTCCCAATCGTCCCTAGTTCGCAGCGTTTTACTCGCTCGTGTACCCCAGGCTTTAAACTCAATTAGTATTCAACTCACCGCACGAAAACTATTAATCTGATTTTTAAAAGAAACGGCCTACAAGCAGATTCACGTTCATGACTTCAATAACTCTAAATTTCATGAAAATCAACTCCATAGCTGAGGAGAACATTTGTACACAAACTAAAAGTACAAAAAAGTACGTATAAATACATAATATTATAGGAGAGTGAATTACGAACGAGCCAGATAAAACCCGTAGTGACTTTAGTCGTAAATATTACAAGTTGTAATTTTACACATAATATATGTATTATGAATTTGAACAAACATTGAATTCGTGATCCAGAAAGATCCTGTGAAACACCCAGAAAACACCGCTATACCAAAAATTCCACCGCGCGCACGACTGCAATACCTCCTGAAAATTGGTAAAAAGATGCACTCATAAACAATTAAGATACAATTATATCTCTATCCTTCCAATGCATGCGCCTTGTGTGTGCAATTGTAGTCCTTCATAAAAAGAAAAGTGAAATAGAAATTTACAATAAAATCATACTCATCTTAAACAAATTTCGATGTTTGAAATTATATTTATTCATTCTATCAGTCGCTTGTAATGAGAGATAGGAGTAGGGATATGTTCCACAAAGAAAATCCAAGAAAATGCTTTCGACAAAAGCAATACATTCTACAAAGAAAGTCAAAAACGCACCTGAATACTGCAGTTTATAAAAGGGAAAAGAAAGAAAAATAATTAAAAAAATGAGGGGGGGGAGGGTGTTCTCCATTGTGTTGTGTAGATATGATAAGGATGACGTACCAATCTAAGGTAAGATGAGATAAGAATAAAAATTGACGGAAGAGAACGAGAATGAGGACGAGGAAACGACAACAACGACGACGAAAAGTGATTGCAATACAGTCGGTCGGCTAGCGGAAGCACGTTGACCCAAAAAAGTGAGAAGGATAATAGGCTTCAAACGCAATGTTCAATTTTAGGCTAAGGTGGAAAGTTGTATTTATTAAGCAGCATTGAAAGCATTTTCTTTTCTTTCATCGTTTAAAAAGCTTGGTATAGGCCATAAGTGATTCCTAAATCTAGACTTATAGCGGTGCATTTTCTGCAATTCCCTCGGACGCCAGATCAAGAACAGGGGGGTCTACCATATTCAAACATGAAAAATATTGAAGTTTTATAGGATCTTCAATAAACTTTCTCTTCTTCAAGTATAATACGTATCAAAAGATTATTCCAAGTTGAAATCATTTTTCGAACTTGGTTACTTTTCTTGTGCATCTATCAAAATTTGAAAAAAAAGAGAAAAAAAAAAAAAAGCGAAGTCCAAAATATAATGCTAACTTGGAAGAATTTTCAAATATTACCTATACTCGGGCATTTTTTTCGTGATTTTTAATAGACTTGCATCAAAATTAATGGACTCTTATTGACTTATAAGGGTGCCATTTGAAGTTACTAGAAGAATTTTTTTGCTACGTCCACAAATTTTTTTTTCTTTTTTTTTTTTAGTTTCAATTGGAAAGTCCACGAAAAAATAAACCTTCACATTTAAAGTTACGACAGAATAGTCGGTGTGAACGACAGGCAAAATGGGTCACGTGACCACATAATAGTATCCCCGACAAGGCTAATTTATAAATGAACGACAAAAAACATGAATTTGCAACAGAAAATTGTAATATGCGACCTCCTTAAATTTTCCACGACTGTTATTCATAACACTAGTCAACAGCCAAAAAATTGCTGGAACGAGAATAGGTGATTCTTGAAGTATTTTTCACGCTAAATTCAATGCCGTTTTCCGTTTTTCGCTAGCAGGTCTAGATTTCCTGTAATCGTTGCAACAACGTGCCGATTTTTGCAACAAACTGCCGCGCATCGTCGCGGAACGCATCGAGGATAGCAGTATCATACTCCGCGAATCTGCGTTACGTTCGCAACGATGCGCGGCAGTTTGTTGCAAAAATCGGCACGTTGTTGCAACGATTACAGGAAATCTAGACCTGCTAGCGAAAAACGGAAAACGGCATTGAATTTAGCGTGAAAAATACTTCAAGAATCACCTATTCTCGTTCCAGCAATTTTTTGGCTGTTGACTAGTGAATGGGCAGCTTAGAACAATAATATAATAAACGACGTACAGAACACGACAGAATTGTTTGATAGAACGACCATACTTAAAAATTGACAAATAAAACATAAGTTTGCCATTATTCAGTGAATGATTAGAGTCCGGAGAGGCGGGCCTTCGACAGCCGCCTTCGTTTACGCTTTCGCCCTAAAGAAATCAATTTAGCCTCCAGAGGCACGTCTACCATTTTTAAACCAGATTTTCATCCCGAGGAGATGTTTGCAGCTATTGCACTCAGGGTGAGTAGGGCACGTGCATCTTTCACGAAGATGAATTCTCCACACACTGCACTCTAGTTCAAATAAAAAAATTCGGAAAACAATTTCCAACCTGCTTCCTCTTTCTTGTATTCGGTAACTAGAGCGGTGAGTAGAGCGGGAAAAATTGGCTCCTGATGTCGAATGGAGCATGTATTAAAGAAATCGAAGGCACGTCTCGAAATGGTACGCCATCAATGGAAGCTGGATCCCTCGCTATCGACCATTTCTTTACAATAAGTATCCTCTACAGTTGTCAAGAACTGACCCACCGGTAAACAGGTAAACAAGTCGGGGGAAAAAATTATTCGTCGTCTAGACGTGCTTTTTTGTCAAAGAAACTTGTCGTACTCATAGTATTTTTAGTCGTAGGTTTTCTGTCGTCCTTTCAAGAAATTGTAGTCGTGCTCTCAAGATTTTTGGTCGTATTAAACTTGTCGTGCTTTCCATCTTTCCTGTCGTACGATTACAGTTTCCCCGTTTCCAAAATATGTATGATTGAAAAACTATATTTGTGGCGCTATCCTCCGCCAGGGAAAATTTTTTGTGATACGCCTTCGTGAAATTTACTCGGAGGTTAAAACTGCCACCACACTACGATTCATTGCATCAGAAAATTTTCAAATATACTCCGTTATTACGTATTTTTAGTCACCAACCGCTTGTACCAATAAACTTGAACATGATAATTATATCATTGGACAAGATTTTACATTTTCTATACGCGCACGTTTTGGTAAGGAAGGAAGAAAGGAGATGATGGGACTTGGAGGTACGAGTATTTAACGTACACTACTCGTTATGTACTACATAGAACTAGATTATATTAGCTTATCCTCCATATCCTGATTCGATACAATACACGCAAGGCTTTTAGGCTGCAAGAGAGTAGTTCGTTAACCAAACAAACTGCACTTTATTAGAATGAGAAAAGGCGAGCGAGCAAGCGGAGCGAGTGAGCTTACCTCCTAGCTAGTTGGCCTATCATCAGCCCAAGGCTGACTATCGAAAGCTACTCAGTGTAACATAAATTGTACTAGACTAGTAAGGAGTGGAAGCCAACGAGCAGAGCAAGTGAGGCCGTTTGCTACACCTGTCTGTTACCCGTCACTTAGGTAGCCTATTAACATATATGTACGCACGACGAACCAGGCTAAAAAATACTGATTTCAACTCGCTGAAGATGTCACAAGGCAGGTGAGGCACCTTAAGCTATACTTCATAAACAAACTCCAAACGACCTTATTTATTTGACATGAAACATGATCAGCTGTATTTATTTGGGTCTACTACATCAGAACATTTTTCAAGTTGTCACTTCTTCTTCCTTCTATTCGTGCCTCACAAGAATCAGCATATCGCTGTTTGCAGGTAGTGATAATTAATGAAATTAAATTCACATACTTAGTCGTGGTATTGAGAGGTTATGTGTTTTAGGAATTCAGCGGAAACAATGTGATGTATTCTTGGAGGCGTGTATGCACACGGATACCGCACTTTCCTCTTTTTTTCTTCTCTAGTTCTCGGCAAACCCAATGTTCATCACAATTTCATATCTGTGGGCATTATCTGAGTTGATAAGGATTTATCAAAATCGCGGTTTGCCAGAAGAGAAAAACGTACAGACAGACGCACCTTCGCACTCTAGTATCAAGTTCTAACAGTGGATACCAGAATACTGATAGGTACTCGTAATTTAACTACGGACGGATTAACTATAATTAATCACGAAAAATCAAAACTAGGAAAAAATAACCTCAACATATTCCGTAGGTAATTAGAAGAGAATCTGTAAAAATTTTGATCACAATATTACATAATCATATACTGTAGATGGAATGTTTTATATTTTGTTTAGTTCCCAATCTCTCTCTATCTATTTTCCGTATAATTATACTGATACTGTACATAATACAGTATTATGAATCTTCTTAAGACAGAACAAAAATATGTACGTTCTACAGGACACTGCACAAATGAATCAAACAGTGCGGTTCAATTGTTTTTTCCAAACCATTGCTGTGTGCTTTTCAAATTGTGGAGCTTTTAAAATCTTACAATTCGAGGGATCAAATACACGGGGTTTTGCATAACAGCCGAATTATTCCGTAAGAAATGAGTAGCCTATGCCCAAGAAAATAATAATTTCCCCTGAGGGAAAATGAATTCGACCGCCAAACTTTTCTGAATGTTAAAAAAATAGAAATATGTAGAAAAAAAAATTACTATCGAAAATAAAGAAATGGATAGAAAAAAGTTAAAGTGGACAGCAATGGACATTTATTGGTTTAGCACGAGGCGTCTAGCCTTAGATGGCCACCCCCTTTTGCGCTTTCACCTCAATGGAACATTTCGCGTTTCTGAAGGTATTTCAACAAGTTTCTCACGGATTTTCATTCAAAGGCTGTCGATGAGGGAGGGGAGGGGAGGATGATAGAAGAAGTAAATTTTTGAAGGCTAGTCTCTCCTGTGATCTACTGGACAAATCCAGGACAGAGCACTGGTTGTGATGAGACTTTGCTTCATCATGAAAACGAGGTGTATCATCCTGTTTTCTCATAATACTTAATAATGACTAGATTGATCGAATGCATTTTGTTGGTCGTGCACTTTTCATTGAATAGTCGTTAATAATTCTTTGTCGTGAGCTTTAATTTAGGTGGTCGTTCGATCAATTTATTCCGTCTGCAAGATTGGTCGTCGTTCTATGAATCTTTTTCGACGTTCAATTATATATTTCTCTTCCTTTTACACCCTTTTTGCTGGTCTGCCATGCGATTATATTCTTTTGAATATTTGGTAATTTTATTCATTATGCATGCTGAGATAATTTTATATACTTAATGTGGGTAAGCGCATGTTATTGGTCTATATTGTTCAACTTTCTCTGTATTATTGGTTTTTGGTTTCAAATAAGTTATGCCATTTGTGACAAACTTCGGCATTTTTTGAGGTGACTGTTGATTAATTGAATCATTGTATTGTGTATTGCTGTGAAATATTTACCATACCAGTCGTATTAACTATTCTGTCTGGTCCTGTTGCCGTCCAATTTTTTGCTTTCTTGAGCACAGCTACCAAGTCCAGATTATATTCATCAGATAATCTTTCATTCTTATATTCTGTCTATTCATTTCCTTCACTTTGTCTTTTATCCATTGGACTTTATCATTATGTTGTACTTCCTTTGAACATATATTATGTGAAAACGCTATACCGTTCTCACGAATTTTCGTGTATGTAGCGTCCCATCGATACTCGCAGTCAAAGTTCGGACTTGCATATTTTATAAGATAAAGAATAATAGTAAATAGTCGTCAATTGATTTCACGTTTCATAGGCGCGCGCGTCAAAATGATAGGGAAAGACGAGGCCGGAAAGACGACACGGGAAAGACTTTGAGCAGCAGTAGACGAGCACCGGAAGACGAGCACCCTGTCATTCTTACATACAGTAATTATATTCTCCCAAAATTTCTCAATTTCCTCCTCAGCTGGCGTTTTGACCATCTTGGTCGTATTACCTGACTGTAGAACCCTTTGATAGAAGAGTTTTTCATTTCTTACAAACTTAAAATTGTCTTTTTTTCTTTTATAACTGATTATATACATCGCCTTAGTCGTGCGCTCAACACCTGCAGTTTCTGATTGACAGTGTTGATTGTCTCTTTTAACTTCAAGTTTCCCTCATACTTGGAGTGTTTCCTATATTCCTCCTTCTTTTGAGGTTTCTTCACCTTGTTAACTTATCTTCCAGGCTGATTGCCCTTTTCCAACTGCGTGAGCTTTCCCTGGTCCATTCGGACTTGCCAACTACGTGTCCAACCATTTGTTTGTTGGGTATTTTTCCGTTTTCTTTAAAGGTTTGTTCCATTTTGATCTTCTCTATTACTTTGATAGTTGTTAATGCTCCACAGTATACTAGATTCGCATAAGGTTGGTAATGGTTTCAACTTCTTCTATTTTACTAGTTAAAATGTGCTTATTAATTAGGTATATTTGCTGTTCTCTTAAACTTCCATTTTGTTTTCTGTTTTGGTAGAAATGGTCTCTTATCCATTTGCATTCCTGTATATTCAGCGTAGATTGTTTAAAATTTTAGGCTGCAGTTGTATACTTGTTCCTTAATTTTTGCATCTATGTTCTTGGCATTTTTGTCATTTTTAACGGGGACATTATTTGGGTCTTGCTGGTTGCTGTTATCAAATTCCAGCTCTTGTGTGTCAATATCCCCTGTAGTGTCTCTAGGGGAGCTATCTTTGTGGTCGTCTTGTTGCATATGCATTTCCTTTCTGACTTCTTCCCTTATCTTTTGGGAAATGTGGTTTGAGACATATTTATTTTTTTCTATAGCTCTTCTTTGTTCCGTGACTGGCCAATCTGGGTATTTTTTTTTCTAAACATTCTATACAGTAATGATCTGTAAGTGGTTTTATTATTATTATCATCATCTCCTCTTTCACAAAGTTACAGTTGGTCGCTGTACTTCGGTATCCACTATTAAACGGGCTTGACAGCCAGAGCTTAATAGGGTTGGTGTCATGTTTACTCGCCAATAACTTTTCAGATGATGTTAACTGTATGCAGTATCGCTGCCTTCTGCATTTCCCGGAGCTCCCGTTTTGATCATCCCCTTCCCAGAGCTTCAACATTTCTTACAGTGCAGTGGTTTCCGGCACTGCAATTTCTATAATGTAGACCATTCTTGTTGTCTCATCCTTGAACAATATGTCAGGTCTATTATGTGCTAGCGTTTTGAATGTGTGGATGGTATGGTCCCAGTACAGCGTCATGTTTCTTTTCTCGCATATCTTTGACAGTTCATACTGATAGTATACGGCTTGAGTCTTTCTTCTGGGAAGTGTATTCTGGCCATCATTGCATGTATGACTTTGGCTACGCTGTCATGTCTAGCTTTGTATTATTATTATTATTATTATTATTATTATTATTATTATTATTATTATTATTATTATTATTATTATTATTATTATTCTTTTTCTATAAGGGTGGGTCACCCCGTAATATCAATTTATATTGCGTATACCCACAGTCGCTGTTGTCTTCAAAGTAACCGTACAGAACAAATGTTATTGGTAAAAATGGAATATTCTCAACAGTACTAAATTTTTAAAAATTGTAAAAAACTTGCAAACCGACCTCTTGAGACGCAAGATACATACCTTTAAAATCTAAATACACCATGTTGGCGTTCAGACTCCCGTTTCAAATTCGTTTCCATTCGTAGAAAGTTCGATAACTTTCCAATAGATGTGATCCAATTGCTACCGCTTCCTCTCACTGCACTGTAATCAACTGTTTTGTAGGGAAGCGGGTCGCGAGCTTGAAAAAAAAAACCGAGCGCTTTTTGGTCAAATAACCATTTCCAGAACCGAAATGAGAGCCACGTACGCTCGTATCGTTTAATCAATTGTACTCGTACTATTTCTTCTTTATACACGCGTACAGTCGTACATCATATTTCTTGCGATATCATGATGATTGAGAGGGCGTTCCCATAATTTCCATCTTGTTCCAGCTTCTATTTGCGTGCTAATATCATCACGTTGGCGTTCCGATTTAATTTCTTTTGTATGCGTACAAATTGCGAGAAAAGTATTCTTATTTTGTGTCCAGAATTTATATTTCATTTTGTTCACTTTTTGTCTCATCTTAAATATTCTCAAATTAATTTGCATCGATTTCATGGGAAAACAATTCAAAATGAAATACTGTATGTATGTATGCTAAAAAGAAGAAAATAATTTCATACTCGAGCTTAGCTTAGCAATTTTCATTCTATACCTAAGTAACCAAAATCATTTTTTTTTTTCTTTTTGCGCAGAAAGAGGACAGGACGTTGCACAAACAAACAGTATATGTATAATGACCACGTATGAGTATGCGTTGATGAGAGAGCTAGAGATCAATTACCGTGACATACATAAATTCTCTATTGATTTCAACGTGATTTTACCGCGCGTCGAGATTTGTCATCAATGCCCTTCAATAAAAGGTGTCACTGCTACTGTGTAAACATCTAGTCTTTATTTCTTTGTACACTTTATAAGAGTTTCGTAATTATTTTACCTTATTTTAAAGCGCAACGTTACATTTTTATAATTTCTCAATTCTGGACGACTGCTAGAGTACCTAGATAATAATTTGACAGTGCTTAATAATAATAGGTAGGTATACAATATATTTTTTTCCTTCATTTTTTTTCAATTTTCTTTCTCCTTTTCCAATATTTTTGTACAGGCCTAACGACGCTGCACGTAGCTAGCCTAAGTCGATAAGGGATGATGGACGATACGTGCACAAAAAGGCGAGAGGCTCCATATGTCCATCATGAATATGGTGGAGGTGCTACGACTCTCCATCTGTCCTCAACAGTTTCTGATTCCTCCAACGATCAAATTCTTTTTTGTGCATCTAAACTCAATAACACCGCCATACGTTTAACCCTGATGGGAGGCTCTAAGTGGCTCACTAATTAACGCACAGTGGTCGGAAATTGAAAAAAGGTGAATTTTAATCCAAAAATAAAAGTTTTCGTTGGATATGGAAATATGTGTAATTCAAAGGGATCTTAGAAACTTTCAACTTTTGGTCTATATGAAAACTTTGACACACTCATTATTTCCCCATCATCGAGCCCATAGTTATAAAGGTCCCAAAATTCAATAAATTACTTGAGCTATGAAAAAACATATTATCTCCAGGCATGCAAAACTTCTGATGTACATATTCTGCAGATATGTAGTGACATTAAAGAACAACATACCAAAATAAAATTGGCCTATAAGAATGAATGGTTGCCTATCCATACACCCTTAAGGGACTCAACGTTTGATTGAATGGTTTAGTTTAGTAGGTCGCTTGAGGTCGCTTCAAATTGGGTACCGTGGTGTGCAGTTGGGTCAAAGCTTTGCACCTAAAACGAGGTTGCGTACAACTAGCGCTACTGTGCCTACTTCTCTTGTTGTTCAAAATGGAGTATTCCGCTAACAATAAAAATGGCTTCTCATCTTTTTTCTTACATGCTTTCAACATTTTTTCTTCTGTAATCTTGAAAAAATTGTTGTTTCAAGTTTTCATAGGTAGTAGCCCCCAGTGTCACCTGTTGGTAAGGGGATAACCCAAGAAAACAGTTCTAAAATGTACTCAACTTCAAAAATACCACAAGATTGCTAGCTTTTCCTCTCTTTTTATTGAACTGTGTAATAAATGTCAACTTTTTGTGTGCGTAGCAACTTTTGGCAAGAGGATAATTGAAAAATAGATTCAAACATTATCTCAGCGTTGAGAATACGATAAGATTGCTTGCTTTTCCTCTCTCTCTCTCTCTCTCTCTCTCTCTCTCTCTCTCTCTCTCTCTCTCTCTCTCTCTCTCTCTCTATCGTAATATAAATTAAATATCAAGTTTTCGTCGATAGTAGTCCCCAGAGGCACCTTTCGGTGAAGGAATAACTCAAAAAAAAGTTCAAAAATGAACTCAGCGTCTCAAATACCAAAAGATGACTTGATTTTTCTCAGAACTGCAACTTTGAACACGTTTGAACATTAGGAACACCGAGTAGCAAGTTTGGAGCGTTAAAATTTATTTAAAAGTTTTACTCGAACAGAGAAAAATTTTTCAAAAACAATTCCATGTTGGTATGTGAATGCTTTCAAGAGCTATGGAATTTCCTACAGATTTGCAAACATACATCTTAGGGTAGAGATCCATTATATTGTGCATACATACACAAAGACAGAAAAATATTCTACTTATGTTATACATACATAGATTTTCATTCTTTCGTTGAAGTCAGGAAAATAAAAGGAGCACCTCTAACATGTTAGGTACAATTGAATAGGTACCTAACGCCCCAATCCGGTTCTTGTGAACACAGGATGAACCCAGAATGCCAGGGTAGGAGAGGAATACAGTAGACAGTTGCGTGCATATATGTAGTGCAGTGTTTACTTAGATGCTCTTGAAAACTACCGGTTCATTTAATAACTCCCCGTACATGCATGAAGTAGTTTGTTCGGGTCGCTACTTCGACGACATTCTTTGTGTCTACAACGGGTGTAAATCCTCACGCGACTCTCTCCTCACCCTTAACTCTTATCACCCTATAATATTAAATTCATACGGTAGAACTTGGAGGCGAGATCATGAATTTCCTTGATATCAAGATTACCATTAAAAGCAAAAATACAAGGCATACCCTTAATGACAACTTTGATTCTGATATTTTTACTCATACTTACAGACTCAATGATTAATCAGTGCTCTTTCCACCCCTACGCTCATAAGAGAGCAGCCTATTTATCTACGATACACCGCACGCTCAATGTCCTGTTCAGTGATAAAATTCTTGATAAATAAATTAACACGATTAAGCATACAGCTAAAATTAACAACATATCTATTGATGTAGACAAAGGAATTAAAAAGAAACTCCATACCGATAGCCTGAAACGTGCCACTTCACTTCTTGCTATTAATCCAATCCAAGATAGTACTTACTAGGTGCGGCTGAAGATACGTACCATTCATTGGTAACCCATCCCACAAGATATCTCGCGTTCTTCGCCGCATATAGGCTACCGCTCCGCTTTCTATACGTCATACAGTCTCCGTAGGCTCTCTCAATTAAAAGACCCCTGCCCCGTAATGATGACAAGCGGTGTCTATCGTCTATCGTCTTAATTGTGGCGAATGCAACACTATCTACAGTGGCAGGGCAGTATATTATAGGTCTGACTGGTAGGTCTCTCCTCTCCAGAGTCAAGGAGCATGACAGCGCTTGGAAAGCTCGTCTAAAATATTCATAATACTCCTGATGCCACCGAAGACAGTTCTAGGGGTAGAAGTGCTTTCGCTGATCACTTAACCGATTTAGGCTATACTTATAGTAGCGATAAACACGTCGAATTATTGCACGAATGTAACACAAGCTGAACTTTAGAATAGATAAGTTGGAGGAGATTGAAATAATTTTGTATAACAATTATCGTACTGTTGGATTGATGAACGATGTACAACACATTCATCCCAGACTTATTACACGAATGTACGTGCGCACTCGTCTGACTCATGGTCAGTATGAGTCGTTTCATTCTTCTCGCGTTAGTTACGTTTTTAATTTCGAACTATTCTTATTCCGCCAGTCTGAAGATGCGATCGTAGCTTTAATCGCGAAACCGCGGTCACACAAATAAATAAAATTCATGCGTTTCTGTAAATTTCCTTTAATTTAGTAAAATATATATATTGGTAGTTGCGTATTCGCTCATTCCCTCAAATCCTTCAATTTAAGATTTCTCACGAACCAGGCATTGTATCGAAACCAAGTTTTCACATTTACATTTCTAGAGATGTAAATTACAATACATCAACATCCGAAACAAATCTAACCAACCATATAAGAATTATAGGAGCAGGAAATTTTTTCAAAAATTGGGTACATCCCAAGACCTAATCGTCCAATCCGTCAGAAAAAAATTCAGCTGCTCAACTTCGGATACAATACTATAACTTGGTCAAGTTTCAAGAAAATCTACCAACTAGTCTCTGAGGATAAGCGCGTCAGTCATCGCAATTAGAAAATATTGGACACGGTGAAAAACCACAACTTCATAACATTCTATGTACCTACGTACGAGTACACTTCTAAACGTATAGTTTTTCGACGCTAAAAATCCTCTTGATAATATTCTTATCGTCGAATAATACCTACATTTCGAAAATTTACTTGCTCTACTAATAATATTATAGACAATACTGATACAGAACTTTTCGTAATCAAATCTAGCTTCAATTTTTTTGTGACATAGGCCTACCTATAATAAGGAAGCACTTTACACAAATATTTCCTTGTTTGCTCCGGTGCGCGGTAGAGCGTTGGATTCATTTTTTTCTCTTGTATTATTATTTCTTCAATCGTTGTGGTGCTCTATCTTCGTTCGGAGTACGTATGAAAACAGACCTGATTTTTAAAAAATACACACACCTTCAGTCCAAAACGTAGAGTATCAAGGTGTGTCTACTTTCCCAAATTGATACACTTGAATGAACGAAATTGTAAGATTTCAACTTGTACAAAAATCTAGATCTAGATTTAAGACGCACTACCTATCTCGTACATGCCGAATCGCTCATCCCTCTATAAGGTCGTTGATTAATGTGAACGCAAAAAGCAATGAAAACTGTGAACAGTGTCAGTACCGGATGTAGGCCTACTCTATTGAGGATGAAAAATATTTCGCATCGAATTGTTTTCTAAAGGTATTCGTTTCACTTGATAAATAATAATTCTTTCTGAAAACTGATTTTATTCTTTGAAACTGACGACGCTGAAAGCTTCTTCCTATATCAGCTGGCGCACCGCTGTTTCAATAATTAATTAGATTGTTAGAATGGTTTCGATTATTCAATACCTGCCGAATCATGAGCAAGACCAGCGACGTACCTACCTGGGTAGCTCATGTTTCATTTTGCATTCAACGAGAAACAATTCTGAGTACCTATTTACCGCGTAATTTGTAGTCAGATCAAAGTTACCCGAACATTTCTATCTAAGGAACATTTTATAGTGAGAAGTTACGTTGGTACGTCTGTCTCTTTCTAATTAATATCATTTTCAATCATTACGATTATTCCGAAATTTTAAAAAAAGATCTTTCCGTCAAGTCATGTGAAGTCACAGCATTACATGTTTGAATGTGGCCAGTTCACAATCTACCTCAGCACACCCATTTTAGCGCATATCAAGAGAAACTATGGAAAGTCTTCTGGCACAGCCATATATCCACAGATGTGATAAGATGTTTTCAGAATAGGTAATTGAGAAAATCCACACGCATTTGAAACACAAACGTCGCATCCGCGAATATGGTACTTGCTCCCTGTTTCGAAAATACCAACGCCGTAGGTAAGGGTAATTAGATGTTGAGCCGTATTTTTTACCGCTATTCTTAGCCTAGTATAAGAAATAGTATGCAAAATATGAGGCTAGCTTCCCGAGGTTCATTCGCGCCCTACACTAGTATCATGTACACCGGCGGTGGCCAACCCCAGACTCGTCATTTGTTTTCGAGTGGCTCTCCGCAGTATACTGAAAAAGTTGACTTTAACAGAGAGTGCACCCAAATGGAAGTCAAAATTTTTCCAAATCTCACGTTTATTTAGACGACGTGCCCCTCTTTATAAAATGACCCGTAAAACAGGCTCCCCGTCAAAAAATAAAGAATAACAATAATCACTACTAAAAAAAAAAAAAAAAAACTCGCAAGCTCTTGCTTACGGAGCAAGAGTTGCGGGAGACCCGCGACTCATGGGTTTAGGGTTGAAGATTGTAAGAGTAAATTTGGAAACATGTGAAAGGGATATTTATTCAATTTGAAATAAATAGAGATAGCAATGAAGGAACACATATACTGATGTACAAAAGAGCTCAAAATTTTTCCAAGTCCTTTAATGGAGAATTCCTTATATGACGCCCAACGCTTTTCGACGTTTTGTCCCGTAGGCGGACCAAATTTCTCTGATGACTTCCAGTAACTAAACGGATGGCAGGCCTCCCACCAAAAAAAAAAAAAAAAAAAAAAAAAAAAATGAAAATGATGTGAACGAAATCACACGGGGTAGCATAGATTACAACTACGCGTCCCAAAAAATCGCGGGAACCTGATATGATCATTGTTCGATAACCAGACCTAATTTCAAAAAACGGTCAACGGCATCGTAATCAGCTTTGAAAATCTATCTACAATTGTATTACTGTATTTCTTTCCTACTTTTTAAGTTCTTTTTTTTTTTTTTTTTGTAAACCATTTTTTTAAGACTTTTTTCAATCCCGAATTAAGGAAAATTCGAGAGCTAATACAGCTAGACCATTCCTTGCCAAATTAACGCGGCCAAAACTTTTGACATACTTCTTTAGCATATTTCAGTTCCAAGTGAATCGAGTCTATAATACTGCCCCACATACTGAACCTCGACTACTATTAGAATCTTTACACACCCTGAAATGCTTCAAAGAGAGGAACGTAAGACCCCCTCGAATTTCCGAACAGCTTTTGAAAGCCACTGCCCAGGCGAAATCAAATAGATACAATACTTCATTTTGATATTCCAGTGACCAAGACTCGCGGAGATACACATTACTAACGAAGTCTATATGTAAATTAGTGATATTTCAGCTTTTCTGCCGCAAAATCCATATAAGTGACTGAGAATCGAGAGAAACGGTTAGTGGCCAAATTCTCATTGTCCGCACGACAAGTTAAAAATACGAGGGGACATTTACTGCCGTCTTTCTTGATTCCACGTCGTCGTCCCTTTCAGTATGAAATTAACGTTGAGTTCTTGCACACACGCGATCGAAGAGGTTTCGGCCACGTCGCTTCTTGTTGCAAGTCACGGCCCGACGCTCTTTCTAATGCGGTAAACGACTGTTTAGAGATGCTGCGTCAACATTTTTCAGCTACCTCAATTGTTTTAGGTACATCGAACAATATAATGTTTCTATACGGCGTCAAATGGACGCCACCCAACATACCTATTACTTTGCGTAGAACTGATCCTTACAATAGAAATATAGAGAGAACATACGCAAAGTTATTCATTTTATCGGAAAGTCGATGAACGTGATCGAAGGAAACTTGAGAAAAAATTTCAACAAAAAACACTCACGCAGTCGCGTGAGTAATACACGACTTTTCCTTTGACCAATCAAATTTCATTAAGAGAATCACTCCGCCTAATAACTTATAAATTTTATTTATTCTCTCGTCATCATCTGTATTTAAAGAAAAAAAGTCGGCAAATGTTTCAAACCTAACCTAACCTAACCTAAAGAAGCCCTTACTGTGTAAATAATTCTTGTAAACTAATTTAATGAACCCTTTGTCAAGAATGAACCTGTCAAATAAAAGGTTCTTCATCACAATAGACGTTCTGATAACAAAAGAATAGAATTTCCTTCTCGTAATGTGAGCAACTACTTGTGATAGTGAAAAATTTCTCAAAAAAAATTTCAAATTTCTCAAGAACTACTCATCCTATTCTCAAAAGAAATTGCAGGTGCACATTTCTAACCTAACCTAACCTAAAGAAGCCCTCACTGCACTGTGTAAATTAATTCAATGAACCCTTTATCAAATGAACCTGTCAAATAAAAGGTTCTTCGCACTGATAACAAAAGGATAGGAATTCACTTCAGGTAATGTGAGCGACTACTTGTAATAGTGAGAAAAATGCAAATTTCTCAAGAAATACTCATCGGATTTTCTGAAAAAATTGAAAGCTTCTCGAGAACTACTCGTCCGATTCTCGAAAAAATTGCGGGTGCACATCTTCAAATATATTACTACAATATGGCCAAGTTACCGGAAAATCCCCCGGATAGTTTCGGAGGAGTTCCACGGACAAACACATACTCAAAATACTGAAAAATTTCTCAAAAAATTGCGAATTTCTCGAGAACTACTCGTCCGATTCTCGAAAAAATTGCGGGTGCACATCTTCAAATATATTACTACAATATGGCCAAGTTACTGGAAAATCCCCCGGATAGTTTCGGAGGAGTTCCACGGACAAAAAAATCTTATACATATGACTATATATATGGCTATATATATATGTCGCATTCAGTCTTCTTCTTCTTAACCATTCAACGTGGCTTTGCCGTCTTTCACAAGAAATTATTCGAACGCCGACGACTCGCAGACTTTTCAAATCAATTCTGCGTATTGAACGAAGAAAAAAGTTTCTTGTAGTATAGAATCCCTGCTTATTTCAATTGAAGAAATTGATTTAAAACCAACCTTCGAATAGTGAAAAAAATGAGATGCGAGTATTCTTCATTTCTTTTGTTTTATTTGCCCCTAATAGGTAGATTGAAACACCATAAAATATTCATCGTTCTCGTCACTTATCAATCTTGCGTCTAATTGACACCTCTTTCTCTCCTCCCTTTTCTTCCTTTTCAAGCCCGTTACATTTCTCCACCGCGCTAATTGACATACCAACTTACCGGTTGAATTTCAATCCTCATTCGAGTTACCACATCATAATAATCGTACACTCGTACATCGGCTATAAGAACAGAGTAAGGAGACATGCGTTCAATAAAAATAGAGTATTTTACAAACTTTCTGAATTTCTCAGAAAAACGAAGTCAAAGAAGTGGAAGAGTGAAAAAAGAGTAGAATTTAATGCAAGGAAACTAAGAATAGGCCATATCATATCGTGATCCAAGATTAGACCGATAATGCCAAAAGAATATTTATTCAAACGATTCGATTTGAAGAAAACGAGGAAATACTCTTTTCAGGATTTTTAAGAGTAGGCCTACATATATCCAGTCACCTGTAAACTCTTCTCAATATCAACGGTAAAATCCAATAGATTTTATTGGGTAGGAGGAGCGCGAGCAAGGGCTCGACAAATTACCGCGTGCATTTCAAAAGTCGTTAGATTGAGTCACGCATTTTCTCTTTTAGAAAACTTTTTTCTAGATGACATAAAGTCGCCGGCAGTGCTTAAGCTACCGCGTGAGCATCATCTTCCTTTCCTTCAGTCGCACGATGAAATAGGTACATATAAGATTATCGATCGTAACATTCCATAAAGAAATTCAATTCCCCCTTCCCCTCCCCCTCCCCCTCATCCTCCTTCCATCGAAACGTAGTGTAGAGGGCCTGTAATCTGAAGTGTATACGTATAATACTCGTATGTATGTATGAAATGATTGGTAAGCACTCTGGTTCACTAACGCGACGCGACGTAAACCGGACAACACGTTCTCGGACTCGCATTTTATATATCATACGCGTTCAACATCAAGTACGACGCGACGGTAGCAATAGCAGTCTATTTACCGATTAATGATCACGGTTTACATACATATATACAAATACGAATAGGATTTATGTAGCCTATAGACGTACAGTAATGATTCGTATTCGCACGTGCGATCACTACCACTAAACATGATTAATAAAGCGAGGCGATCGCACGTTCTTCGTCGTGTACGAGTAGTACGTACGTATATTATACGTATAATAATGATCGACCGATGGCAGCGACGGCGACGGCGACGGCAACGGCGACGCGACGCGACATCGACATCTAGTAGCGGCTGATAATGCGCGCCAGCTGGCATTCATTGCAATACCGGTATTCGATAGGACTTCTTGAAAAAGTGAAAGCCCGCGCGACACTTGTTTTTAACCACAAACAAAATTATGTCATAACAAGATAAAATCGCACGTTGACACTCGGAATGGTTTACTAACACATTCGCCTTTTAAAACGTAATACCGTACTAATAATAATTTCAGCAATTCGAATCTTGTACAGCGGTGCATGGTATAGCACTCAATTTCAAAGAATCAACGGTACGAACTGGTTTTGTTAAGTTCGAATTTCATTTGCAGTACGGATAGATGAGCGTCTCGTCTGTTCGTTGCACTCTTTATTGTGTAGAAGTACTGCAGTACAGCTATACGAGTATATACAGTACCGGTATACGTTCACTTCCACCCGATTATTATTGATGCGATGCACTCTTCAATAAAAATATATGTCGCGTCGTCCTAAAATACAGTGCAGTGCAGACGCGTACATAATTGGACAAAATACGTGCGCACGAATGCGCACAATCGGGGAAGAATGTAAACCACATCCATTATGAAATAATAATAATATCCAATGAGCGAAATTTCAACGGTCGTTTGTTACAAGTACCTACGTAAGTAATTATATAATTATATGTAGGTATACGAGTACATAGATCGAACACGAAAAAAGCTGCACCTGGTACGCATATAAGAAGCACTGTACGCTGTTCAATAGGGCGAAAAGAGACTCTGATACCAAATTGCAGCGCAGTCCGCAGCAAAACCATAAGGTATTGAAAATGTATCTTGGGTACGCAAGCAAAGGTAGATAATTTCGAATCGATCGACCGCAATGAAACATTGCCTACGTCTACTCAGTCCAGGAAGTCGGAACTTGTTCTTCCTAATCCCCCTCCACCGGAAGTCATCGTCTCTTTTCGAATAAACGAGCCCGTTCGTCGCGTTGTTGGCAGAGAATAACCTATCGAAAATCTAATGCGAATTTTTCGACGATTAGGTACTCAAGTTCGCCATTTCAGTATCCCTTTACTTTTACGATGATATTTTTCCTAGAAACTACAACCTTTATTCAGCGTATGTATCCGCAAAATATACATTACTACATGGATGAGTTCTATTTACTGATTTCATTGACTGGACTAGGACTACCACTTCTTCTCAATATTACTCGCGCAATAACGATCGCAACTACGGTATCTCCAAGCATCAAAACCTATATTTTGGTGCCGGAGGAACAATATAGGTGAAAGGGGCAGCGCAATGCAAATTCTAATTACAAACGAAACTTGGCGGCGGTGCTACTAACACCTTCCTGATCCACCGACTTTTCCCAAAAAATAATTCTACTTGTATACCTCAACGAAGAAACTCGTTTGACAAACAAAATAACTTGGAATAAGCTGGAGCCCAATCTAAAAGAATGAAAGCCAAGTTATAACAAAGACGAGAAAAAGTAAGGCAGAAAGAGGGGAGAAAGAATCATGGAACCAGATAATGAGACGAATTTTGTAATGTAAACAGTTGGAGCATCGCACCTAAATAATGATATATAACTCATGTCTGTTTGTATATTTCCTCCGTGTAATTGATCTAAGATGCACTCTGAAAAGATTGGAAACCATCAAATACCAATGCTTCGAGGTGAACAGGTGAAAACGCATTACGGTTGAGAGTAGGTAAGCATTTTATGAATCAACACTTCCGAAAGTTTTTTCGAAAAGAAAGACGAGAGATTCAACGACAGATATCAGCGTTCAAGATATCCAATGAAATATGGAGAAGCGGGTCAAGAAAGTGCGCTATCCTTCTTCTATCATATTCGAAACAATTGGCGGAAAAATATATTATTGTCCAGTTCGTGTCAAAAATGAAATTATGATATTCGTCAACAGCGCGCATTCCGCAGATACAGTTCAGCTCACCGATTTTGAAATACGATATTATTTCATGCGTTTCAGCCACGACCGTGTTTCATCGTGGTCGGAGGCGCGAGTAGCACTGCGAAGTTATGACTTACTTATAAGTATTTTTAAAACATCGGAAATCTCACGTATATTCAGCCCGCAGCTCATTCGAGACGAGGAAATGAAAACAAAGCTGAATGAAGAAGCGTGGTAAAAGGATTTAGTATAGCCATTTGTTTGAACTAAGGGAAAGGGGAAAAGCGAAGAGGACAAAAGAACAAGATGAGGTTTTTCTTTAATGCGTCTCGTTTTGAAGGTTCCAATTGCGTTCCCGGAAATTCGCGTCAGTCATCAAATTTTGAGCCAACATCTATTGTGCTCACTTGCGGCCGATCCGAGAAACTGATCAAAGTTTGGGGATCCGACTTTGTCCAGCCCATTTGGTATTACCCACTTGGAGGCGGTCTGATTACACTCAAAGGAAAAGAAGAAGAAGAAAAAAAAAAAAACATACTACAAGCGTTCAATATTAAGTTATGGTTGGGTTAGTGCTCACCTCCAACAAGCTCAATCACAATATCAAAAGGGTCCAAGGTAATCGAGTACTCTGCGATGATGATAGACAACAAGCTCAGGTTCAAGGTACACTCCAAGTGTATAGACAAGAAGATGATGACTTGCATCCCTCTCCTCCATAAACTTGCCCGCAATCTATATGATTATAGCTTCAAACCGCGGGAAGTTATATGTATTCAAAGGACTAAAATCTTCTCATTTGCTAAAGGGTGTGAATTTAGAGCACATTAAAAAAGGAGGATATCACACAAAATAAACGCGCAGTCACATAAATTAATTAGGTACGTTGAACATGATTTAATGCAACACACATTTAAAAAAATTACTTGCACAACAAAAATTGTTGGTAAACATCAAAATAAGTATTATTTTGCGTATTAAAAAATTATTATTACATAAAAATGGCCATGACAAACCTTACTAAAATAAATGATGAATCAAGTTGTCAAAATTTTAAGAACGAAACAAAAATTAATTTTTTTCATTAAACAATTAATGCTCTCGCAGCAAGACTGGGTCTGCCCCATTTAGATTTTTTGCCAATTGGAATACAGTCTTCACCGCTGCTGGCACTGTCACCATTTGCAATCTAATCCTCATACCGCGAGGAGATGTTTACAGTTCTTACATTTTTGAAAGGAAGGACAAGAACACCGACATTTTGCAAGATCGTTCAAATTTATATGCACCACCCACACACCATGAGCATACTTTCGGGACTCTTCAAAATTATTCCACTTCAAGTGTTTCCCTTTTAAACGCACGGAGGACTCGGCCATTTATGGGTTGTGTACATGTGGATGAAGCCATAACATAATATAATAGATCGCTGTTCCGTCTGCACCAGTTCCCTGCAGAACTTTCACATTTTTTTACAGCCCACTGATAAGCAAGTGTCCATAACGATAGAGACGGCACACAATCAACAGATGCCGGGTTTCGTCGATCGGACCAATCCCTTACCACGCGAGTTCAATGTGATTATTTTTGCAAAATCCCGCATTCTTTAAGGTACTCTAAATTCTCACCCTAATGATATTTAGCCTATGAAGAATTTATAATATGACGGATACTCATGTTACAAATATTTTATTTTAATGTTCATTTACAAAAAGAAATAATGTGCACGAGATGATGTGCAATAACACATTTAATGGTTCTGCAACCTTATTTTTTAAACAAAATTTTTCATTGTGCAGACCGCTCTTTTCAATGTGCCAATAATTTTTCCCCGATTATTTTAAATAAATAGAATTGATTCAATCCGACCCTGCTACTATGTCGCCTGCGACAAAGCTTATTTTTATTTTTTTCTTTTCTCGGAGTAGGAGGACTTATCTACCCCATAAAAATGGAGATAGGTAATAAATAAAATATGAATAAAAACGAGAGAAGATGGAAACTTACATCGAGATCCAATATTTATTGTTTGGCGTTTATTATTTTTTTCTTTTCTAGAAAGAGAAGAAATTTTGGTAGCAATACTGAATAGTATGCATAAAAAGATCATGATGGCAAATGAATCGTTCAAAAAATTGCAACACACATGAGGGATTGTGGGTGGAGTGGTGGGGGAGAGTACAGGGCAGGATTTAACATTATCATTATTGTTATTATTATTATTATTACCACTATTATTATTACTATTATTATTGGTATCATGGAAATTCATTTGGGTAAAGGATGGGGTTGTGAAAGCCAGAAAAACAGAGGAAGGTACAGTCTATAGTATTCGAGATGAAGGTGATCTGGTTCGGTTGGCTGAACACTCATCAGCACACCAGTTAATCAACTCAGTTTCTCGCAAGCCTCACGCGAGTAAGTAGCAGTCACGGAGCACTTTATTTAATGCTGAATCCTGTATGGCTATCAGAATCACTGATGAATACTTAAATACCTACAATGCAGGTAATGATAATAATTGCTTTTTGTTAACGTTCCTGGGGGGGAACAGCTATACTTCAATCAGGCTTTCTATTCAAATCTGTTTAAAATTAAGCTACTTGGACACCATGGCAACATAATAGCGTTTAATAAGCATTTATTTTTTAGTATTAATGAATAACAAACAAATAAAATTATTGTATACGAATATTCGAAGCCTCAGCAAGAATTACAACGAGCTACTTCTAGTACTTCAGGCAGCATTTGATCGGGGTGAAGAATACGACATAATAGCACTGTCTGAAACATGGGTAAAAGAGGAGAATTTAAAATTATTCCCTATTCAGAATTATACAGTACATCTCGCAGCTAGAATGGATGGAAGAAGGTCGGGTGGGGTGGTTTTCTATGTGAAAGAAAATTTGAAAATAGTACATAATATTGAAACTCCGAGTATCGAAGGTGCTAACTTACTAAAATTGAAGATTGAGTATCCAAAGAGTGAGGAAACTTCGTGCAGTAGGGGTGCGCTTGCCGTGTATCTTGTATATAGAGATGGTAAATCGTCTAAAAACAGTTTCATTGAGAATCTAGAACGAATGTTGCAGAACGAAGATGATACGGAAATTCTACTCATTGGAGATATGAACATTAACATACTTAATGCTGACGATTCAGCGAATTATCTAAATGTGCTCATGGCCATGGGTTGCCTTTCTCTTCAGAATTCTCCAACAAGAGATATTAACTGTTTGGATCATGTGTTTACTAACAGTGCTACATTAGGGATTACCTGTGAAAAAATGCAGATTCAGATCACTGATCACGCAATGTTGGATATCATCATAGAATTTTCAAATACTTACCGGTCAAAAGATGAGAAACAAATAACATATACAAATGAAAAGAGATTTCAAGATGCGTTGTTAAAGTTGGATTGGTCTTGGGTGGAAAAAGTTGAGGAAAACTCTAGGTCAACAGTTAACGAAGATTTTGATAAACTTATCAATAACATACAAGCCTGTCGTGCGAAGGCAACGAAAGTGATAACTGTAAGTGATAGAAAATGTAAACACATACGACAACCCTGGATGACGAAACAGCTGCTTGTGCTTGTGAAAGAAAAATCTCGAGCTTATCAGCGTTACAGGCTGTATAAAGATAATAATGATCTCAAGGCAGAGTTCCAGCTTATATCTGGTAAAGCAAAAAGAGAAATTAGAAAGGCAAAAGTGAATTACTATAGTAAATTATTGGATGACAATTTCTTAGACTCTAGAAAATGCTGGGAAATTATCAATGATGCAAGAGGGAAAAATAGGCGAGAGGGAATAAGGGAAATAAAGACAGCTGATGAAATAGTAGTAACAGAAAGAAACCCAGGAAGAGTAGCGGAGGAATTTAATAAGTATTTTAATAGTGTGGTGGATAATTTACTTGATGAGGCTGGTATACACGGCAGGCGTAGCGCTGATGTGGAGGACGCTGGGGGAATTCTGATGGCAAATACCAATATGGTTATTGGGAATGGAGGTGGATATAACCCGACCCTGGACGGATTTTGCTTGTCGATTGTTGATACAGAAATGGCAGTTAAGTCGCTTAAAAATAAATTCAGTGTGGGAACCGACGGTGTCTCCTCGCATTTTGTCAAAGAAATGCCAAAATTTTTTGCAAAAATATTAACACCTCTCTTTAACAAATCTTTAAAATTGGGTATTTTTCCTGAGTTACTTAAGTTAGCAGTAATTGTTCCGGTTCCTAAAGGGGGGGACCCGGCCTTAATGACAAATTATCGACCTGCTGCACTTCTGCCTTGTATATCAAAAATTTTTGAAAAATGCGTCAAGCAAAAAATCTTGAATTATTTAGAACATATTGATTTTTTGGCGGAACAACAGCATGGATTCACTAGGAGTAAATCAACTGATTCTGCACTGTTCACCCATATATCCAATATTGTTAATGGCATTGAGGCAAACAATGCTACTGTAGGGGTGTACCTAGATCTGGCAAAGGCCTTCGATACTGTGAACTTTTCATTTATGGTTAAAAAATTGGAAAGAATTGGACTTTGGGGGTCTTTGTTGGATTGGTTTGCAACCTACTTATCTGGAAGACTACACTGTGTAAAAATAAATGAAGTGATAAGCTCAAAACTTGAAGTAAAGCATGGTGTTCCGCAGGGCAGCGTTTTAGGGCCACTACTTTTCATAATATATATAAATGACCTTTTTTTTCTCCCACTGAAGGCTAAAGTTACTGGATACGCTGATGACACCTCCTTGTTGTATAGTGCGGCTACCTCTAAGCAGATCAACGAAGATTTCTCACACGACATAGATATACTTTCTGCATGGTTCAGAGAAAATTTTCTCATTCTCAATCTCAGAAAGTGTCAAAGCATAATATATTCATATATGAAGGTTAAGTGGACAACTGAAGTAAAATTGAAACTGGGGGCTGTTGATATGGAGAGAACGGATAAAGTTAAATATTTAGGTTTGCGTTTTGACGAAAAATTAACATGGAAGGAACATTCCCTAGATCTCCAGGCGAAACTTAGAAAATTAAATTTTTTGTTCTTTCACCTGAAAAATTATTTTAATGCTAACCATTTAATAAAAATATATATATCCTTGTATGAGTCAGTGCTGAGTTACGGCATTATACACTGGGGGGCCTGCAGGCATACTAAGCCGTTGAAAGTACTGCAAAATAAAGTGTGCAGGTCAATCCTCTCTCTACCACCTCGAACCTCTGAATCAAGTATTTATCTCAAAATGAATGTAGCGGGACTGGAAGGGGTTTATAAACGCAGAATGTTGATGTTTTTGTTCAAAAACAAATACCTTTTTCGGCTTCACTATAATAAGCTAACAAGAACAAGAAATACTGCTGCAAGGGTGGCCGCCTATCCACCATGGAGGAAGACTCATTCCAGAGCGCAGGCAGGATATCAGGGGGCCAAAATATTTAATTCAGTGCCTCCTGAAATCAGGGATGAGGAGAAACTGTCGGTTTTCAAGAGACTAATTAAATTAAACTACATTTAAACTGCGTCTAAATTGATGAGTTATGCCGTATCTGTGTTACCGCACATATTTGGGTCTAGTTAGTTATTTATTAATTAATATTTATTGATTTATTATTTATTGATTGTTTATTGTTCATCATTGCTATTGGTGACTATGTGATTATTGTTTGTTTTTCTTGTTGTTGTTGCTTTTCTTGTTGTTATTGCTGTTTTGAGATGTTATTGCGCTGTGAGTTCTGTTGGTATATTATTGTTATTGTATTTATTTAATCTATTCATTTAATTATTCACTTATTGCCACTGGTGTCCTACAACTACAATTATATTAATTTTTATCATATGTTTTTTCTTTTTCTTTTTGGTTGCTCCCCCCCCCCCCCTATTCCCCTACTCTTTTCTTATTCTTTTTATTAATAATAATAATAATCAGCCGTAGCCCGCTCGCCCAACTATGGGCATAGGGCATTTAGTTGTCAATTACTGTATAATATAATATAAAACAAAATATACGGTTTATTGAATTGAATTGAATTGAATCATTATAATCAGTATAATTACTATTATTGTCATCATTATTGTTATTATTATTATTATCATTATCATTATTATTAGTATTATTATTATTATTATTGCTACTGATGCTACTGCTACTGCTATTGTTATTATTATATATCCTTTTTTTTTTTTTTTTTTTTTTTTTTTTTTTTTTTTTTTTTTTTTTTTTTAGTTATAGTTATTGTAAATAGTGCCACCCTACAATTGGCCATTGGCTGTTGGGCGGCACTTTAAAATTTCTTATAAATAAATAAATAAATAAATAAAATTAATGGAAACATAATTTTTATCGTCAATATCGATCATGACATCTCATTGTCTGTGTACAAGAAAAAGTGAAAAAGTCATGGGTATTATTGGAGCTCATATTGAGTGGGAGAGGTGAAAGTAGAGCAATAATATTGAAAAAGTTTTCAAGTGTACATAAAGTAGAATTGTACACTTGGGAAAACCTATTTCAAGTCATGGACAAATGACCGACTCTCTCCCCACCTCGAGTTATCGATATAGGAATGGCGCAAAATACGAACCTCTATCTTCTATATCCAGCTTGACCTTTCAGAAAGAATTACCTAATATTACAGCGAAGCTGTTGAATATATACGAGGAAATAATTTGAAAATTATTTTCAACTTTCAACAAAAAACGGAATTCTGATAGACGTAACTCGCAAGTATACGCATTTTTTCTAATGAGTGGATTGTCATACTATATTATTTTGATTCAATTGTGCATGTTTCGAGGGATAACAACATATTGATATCTACTAGCGTAATTATGAACTAATGAAGACGGGAATGAAGATAGAAGGTTAATGTTGATGAAGGTATATGTGTATACTGTATACACCGTAGTAGAAGTCCTAGGTCATGCTTATACTTGAAGTTATGTACTCGCTATGGGTAAAGAACGGAGCGGGTTGCTCGGTCAGTATATCGCATTTAAAAAGTGGCAGACTCTGAATGGTCTTGATGATAGTTCCTATGTGTTGCACTGAGCGACCTAAAATAGGGTGAAGGTTAATCAATAAAGACACTAAGGTATACCTACTGTTCATACACGCATAATGATCTCATAGCTGCTCATC
Organism: Aspidiotus destructor; assembly: GCA_035079395.1. Classification (NCBI taxonomy): domain Eukaryota; kingdom Metazoa; phylum Arthropoda; class Insecta; order Hemiptera; family Diaspididae; genus Aspidiotus; species Aspidiotus destructor. Next base: position 59,165,723 of record JAVHKZ010000002.1, on the reverse strand, counting down.
GCTATTGTTGGGTTAATTTCGTATTTATTAAAGCAACTTCTTCGATTCACAGAAAAGTGTTCAGCGCTGTAAGTTGGACAAACGTATTAATTCTAAAATGTGTGTCATCATTGCATTATTTAGTTCCATTTGATTAATCCTTATCCAATATTACTCCATACGGATGCATGACGTGTACGTCACGTGTACACGCGTCCTGAACTAGTACTTCTCTCACAAACATGAGTAAACTGTGTTTATGATGAAATTATTATCATCATTATTATTATTTCCATTCAATAGGGGAACTTTAAGTATAAATATACCCGTAATACAATAAAAAACGTACTACATAGATACGTATTATAATTTCGTTATGTAGGTCTACCTAACATTTACTAAAAAAATAATAATTCTTCTCCGCCTTCAAATCCTGACTAGAAAATTTCAATTGCCAAGGGAGGGTATGCGTACTATTGATGTATCAAGACAGTGACGTGAATACGATTTTCTCATGGGAGGGGGGGAGGATTTTTCCAATGAGGGGGATATTTCCCTAACTTTTTTCTAAACTATGCAAAAAATGGACAAAATTACTGTATTTAACGGAAAAAAGATACTAAAAGAATCGCGATGCCCTCCCCCCCTCCTCCCCATTATCTACGCTACTTTATCAAGAGGAAGATTTGGAAAATATTATGACTTTCGAGTAAAGAGGAAGAAAACACTTGAATAAGATTCTTCAAGCTATTATATTGACGAGAAGACTTGAAAAATTTGGCTTCCTCTAACATTTCTTTAGACTATCTAAATTTTTCAAATATTTTCCTTAATACAATAAGATTTTATTAAGACTACGTTACATGATGAATCTGTACGTATATTGTTGACAATCATGTTTTAAAATATCGCTTCTCGAGATACTTTGAGAAAATTTGTTAGTCGAGATTTTTTCCGGCACCCGTAAATTCAGTAAGACTTGCTTAATTAGGTATCGTACAAATGTACACCAAATGGATCGGAAACTATTTTTATTGGATCTCCAGATTTTTTGCGTTGAGACTTCACAAAAGGGTATGTATAATATCGAATTTGGTGCTATTAAAGTACGCGATCTACCGTCATTGTCACGACCTACAGGTACAGGAGGGCGAAATCTATCGTAGCTACCATCACTATTCGAGGCACAGTCAGACAAATCCAACCCTTAAGTCGATTTGGTAAAAGCTCCACGTGTAAAGGACTATTTAACGCTCGCATGCATTGTCTGCACTTTAAATCCTCATTGATAACTTCTAGTATTCTTCATTTGAAACATCATAACCAACATACTCCGCCTGAGATGGGCCTTCATATCACGGCCGGTTTCATACGTGGAGTTTCTACCAACCCGACTTAGGGTTGAATTTGTCTGACTGCGCCTCATTTAAGTACGCGTTCTACAAGACGACTTGCATATTATGAAAGCACGCGTTCAACCCGATGACTCACACCATGTGATGGTACGTCAGGTACGAGTTTCCACTATAAATCCTGGTTCACTATTGCTGGCGGGCTAGCGGATGTGGCGAAAGCACGAGCCTGACAAATTCCTTGCATTTCTCGAAGATTTAAAAGAGCAACATTTACGTATAATGAACGGCTCAAATTCATAACATATTGACATAATGACTCGAATTCATGACAATACTTTTGACAAAACCCTTTCGAGGGCTACTTTTGGAGGACGTGCAAGTCGACCTCCTCATGATGTCTTCTGAGTAACGCCAACGGACGTAACCTTGTACAATGCGCACTAAAATAATGATGGTAGAACACACAGTCATCGCCGTAGATCACAAATATTGAGGTAGAACGCGTACTTCAATAGCATTTAATATGGTAATAGCTAACCGTAAATGGATATCAACTTATCAGATTTATTACCCCTTCCTTCCTCGATCTTCCATTGCCTTTAAGATGAAAGAAAAGAAGAAAAAACATCGGAGACTCAGAGTTATTTGACCAACTTTTACAACTAATTACAGAATATACTATAAGTGAAGACAGCAAAAATTATTAAAAAACCGAAATACGCTTCGAAATATATGTACGCCATTCTATAGAAGGTACAGGAGTACTCCTACGTCTCATAACTTGATTGTAGTCAATCTATAAGACTTATCAACAAAGAAGAAATTCATAATAAGATTAACGATATGGTCGTCGTTGCGTGTCATCGTTTTAAACAATAAGTAAAAGAAGTAAAGCAGTGCTTTCTTTTACTTGTTTAAGAAATTCATAGCCTAAGAAAAAAAAAAAAAAAACCTCAATTCAGAGAAAGGAGTTGAAGTATAGCCCTAATAAACAGTTCAGCTCTGTATTTGGTTTTTCTAACCAGAACTTGGTGTTAGATGTCGCATATTATCAAGAGTTACAATTAAGCGAAATACAGATGACGAGAAAAAATAGAAAACTCGTAGTTGAAGGAGATGGTAGAACTGTTTTGAAGTTTATTCTAAATAAGATACCGTCTCCAGCGAGGAAATAGACCACGAAAAACTCATCTTCAAATTTATAGCCCAACTCGAACGTCGTTAATAAAATTGATACTGCAACGTCAGCCACATTCAGTATGGTTATAACAAAGGGCAAATGTGAACATCGATGAATCACGCATACAAGTATGTCTACCTATTTGTATTTTTAATAGATAAATGATGCATGCATATATACACTATACAGCGTACATAGGTACCGGTATATAACTACGAAAAGTACCACGTACATATAACAACACATTTTCGATCTAGTGTCCGGAAATACTCGACTACAAATAAACCATACAGTACCTATGAGACATATACAGTTAGGGCCAATAAGTTGGTATACGTATACAACTTTGCCGCGGTTGTGCGCTAATCGCTTTCTTTCAGAACAATGCTCACATTGTAACGTTCGGTCCATTATGTGCTCCAGTATATACGTACAGTATGTTGCGATTTAAAAAAAAAAACTCCGTACTTTAGTGAAACTCGCACGTTGACCGCGTGCTCAGCATGAAAGGCAGCCTTTGAAGACGCGACAACGACGTCCGCTCGTGCGAGCCGCGCCTCTGACCGCTAGACCATCCACTTATCTTTGCCTTGGAAGGTAGATAAAGATAAGGTATTTACCCGTTGTATGGGCTGGAAGGATGACAATTATATCTTTTATGCACGCAGGGAAGTAGGCTATAATCGAATGTTTTGTGTCCTTTCGTTGCGTACTCGGAGATGCCTTCGAAAGAACTTTTCTGTAGTGTGGGAATTATGAGTTGAACGTCATTATTTAATGAAGAGGAGGAAGAAATTGTGTTGAAAAATGTACAAGTGGATAGCATTCAAATTTGTTAATCGCGTTTATACAGGATGATGTCTTCCCGAAGCTGAGAGAGAAGATACTAAATGAGCGCAAATGAAACATAGATTCTACTGTATTAATTTATTTATTGTTTCTCCCCGGGTCTGATTGAAAAGTTGATTCCATCAATTATTTATGGTTATTTTCCTCTTGGTCTGCCACCTTATCACCTTCAACGGATTCATTCGTTCGCTCTAACTTTGTTTTTAGTTTAGAACTCTCGTTTTGAACATCTTTGTTTTTTCACGCTTTCCTGTGAACACCACTTTCATTGGAATATCAGTTTCCAATTTCAATATTTGGGTTTTTACTCTTCAATTATTCATGGTTTTTCTCCTGGTCTAATTGAAATGTTGAGTCTATCAATTTTTTATGGTTCCTTCCTTGGTCTAGCTCACTAAATGTACGCAAATAAAACATAGATTCTACACATATTTAAATTTATTTATGGTTTCTCTCCGGGTCTGATTGAAAATTTGATTCCATCAATTATTCATAGTTTTTCTCTGGGTCTGATTGAAATGTTGAGTCCATCATTCTATTTTGAGAGAAGAGGTAAGAATGACTCAGGAGAATGTGTTGAAAGATGTACGAGTTGACATCATTCAAATTTTTTAATTGCGTTTGTACTGGCCTCCTGGTGAGGCTGAACAAAAAAAGGTACTCTTCAGCCGACGCGACAGACGTTCAAGAAGATAAATTTTTAAAATTGCGCGAGGCTGCAGGTTTATCATCGGTTGAAAGGTGCGGGTGGGAGTGCGGACGCGGATGTAGATGTGCCTCCAACAAGATGGTGTGCAATACAAAATGCCACAGAAATCGAAGTTGTAACAATCGTTTTGATAAATAATTACTTGAAAATAAATTATTACTTCATGTCCAGCGTATGTAACTTTTCAATTGTGGAACGAAGTCAGATAGGGGAAAACATGTAAAAAAAATGTGCGGGAAGAAGCATAGGGCTCGACATCGTCGTGTATCATACGAAATTGAATCAAGAAGAATGAATGAATGAGAAATGGATAAATTTATAATTTTTATTTCTCGAGTATGAAACTGTAGAAAGTTGTGAACAGGGAAAGAAGATCTGCGGAAGGAAAACCAAGGAAAGTAGGGGAGGAAATAATTTTAAATAAAAATCTCGAAACAGCATGGGATTCAAAAGTAAGGGAATGAAAACGAATGAATGAAGAAAATTTGAGAAAGTAGGGAAGATAAACATCAGGAAAAGAAATGATTCAGAGTAGTTTTATGGCTTGTTATTTGAATAAGAAAAAAGAAAATTAGAAAAAAGAAAAAATTTTCGAAAAAAGCATGGGGCTCGAACCCTCGTATATCATGCGAGCATATCAAGTGTGTGTGTGTGTGTGTGTGTGTGTATATATCATAGCCGGTTTTATTCAACGCGCAACGAAGAATTGTCGCTCTGCTTCACGCGCTTGCAGGTGAACAACGCGTGAGTTTCACTAAAGCCAAGTTTCGTTAAAAATCACGACATAGCGGAAGAGTCATTTTCCAAAAGGTACTATCTCCATTTTTCTAATTCTGAGTTATTCAAGAAAAACGTTCTCAACGAATACAGTGACTAAGCACGTACCCAGTCATTCAACAACCTTAGAACATGGATGTAACATTCATTTTAGACTCGAAACTTCGTACAGTTGTAGGGAACCACTTTCCACACCAGGTTTCGCTATTATCTCGATTTTTGTATTTTTGGAGATAGTACCTTTTGGAATGTGACTCTTCCGTATGTAATATACTGTACACCCGAAAGGGAGAATGTACGACACATGTTAAGAAGAAAAAAAAGAGGCTAGAAAAGGAGGATTTGAGGTTAGGAGAGCGTACATATAGTTTCTGAAAATAGACAGAAAATAACAATTTCAACTTGTGATATACATTATTATAAATGAATAACTTTTGGCCTAGTCTGCGGTATAAGCAGTGATGATGACCGCTCATCTCACGTATTAGGCAATAACCAATCATTGCAGTCGCAGTCTACACGAAAACGTAGGCCTACATCCCATGCCCAAATCGTGTATGTAATTAATATAAACTTTGCTGAGATTACAGAATACGAATTGTTTTTATAAATTGATTATTGTCGTTGCACTGCTGTGATATTTTCGTTATCTAGTTTTCTTTAATTATTATCAGTCTTTTTTCTTGTTCCCCTCCCCCCCCATCATATTTTTTTTTGTTTTCTTGTTAATAATAATAATCACGCTCGCCATTCGCCCCCTAAGGGGGGCATCGGCACTTTTGAATAAATGAAAAATGTATTACTACCAATAGAGAGCGTCTTCGAATTGAATTGAAATTGAAACAGATAATTTCCTGAAAGAGACGGAGTAAGTATAGTTACAGTGCTCTGAGAGAAAATTTAAGGAAAAATTGAAAAGACCACGAAGGAACGTTTTTAGCGTTTTCTTTTTCTTTTTTGTAGTACGACAGTAGTTTTTGCTGAATTCTTTTGTTTCAACTGTAGCAAAAATTACTAAGAAAACTCATTCGTCACATTTTCACTACAGTCAGGAGTAATTTTTCTCAAAGTTCTTTCTCTGCGTAGTGTGTCGATCCCTACATTTTGATTCGAAAAAATATCACAACGTTCCAACAGCCTCGTTGTCATCTTTTCAGATTGCACACCTCATTCTATAACATCGTCTTACAATTTTTGTTTCATCAAAATTGATTACAAGGCTCATCTCTAGGGCGTGATTTGCCAAAGCAGTGTGTTTGGGTTGGTTTTTATTTAATTTTTTGGTTTCTTTTTTTTTTATGTTGAAAGAAATGTGAGAGTGTGAAGATGTTTCCTGGCAGGTACCTATCATTTTACAATAAAGAATTGGGATACCGATTCGCCGGTGAAGTACGTATCATCCAGTCAACTTTGAATCAAAAGATCATCAAGAATATAGTCAGTACTAACTGAAATACTTATTACTTTAAAATTGATACGGTCGTGTTGAATTGCACAATAATAAAGCGAATAATCGACCACCAAAACTTACTGATAATTAGGGTAAGTAAATAAATATTCAAGACCCACTATTATGAAGGTTCGTACACTTGTTTTCCTTTTCTAAATTAGTCGTATCCTGCTAGGAAACCAAGGTTATTGGGAGTTCTTGGAGATCGCAGTGGAATCTTCAGGACTGAAAGGAGTTCTACGCAGTTGATAAAAACTTACAAATTCACGCCAGCGGAGCTCGCATCCTTCAAATTTTCCTCTGTGACTAGCTGTGACATTGAACGCTCATTTAATCGTTACCGGGTATAAAAACATTTTTAGACTAGAAAGTTTTTTGTTCAACAATTAACCTGCACATGCATGTGTCCAACAACAGCTGCAATTAAAGGTTTTTCTTAATATTTCTTTTATTTAATTGATTTTAGAATTTTTTGCACTCAAAATGACGTACATATTATGTGAATTGTGGTTTGACTGAAAAGAAAAAAAAAAAAGATTATCAGCACATATTTCCACTTGTTTTGAGATTTAAAAAGAATATTTTAGACTGATGAAAATATAATTTTACTTGCCCTACTGATAGTCTTTAAAAATGAAATAATTGGGTTTGGTGATAGTAATTTCCAGGCAATTGATGATCAAATAATCTGCTTATATTCCTCACAATCACAATTAATGAAACTCTTCACATTCGTCCATGACAGTGTACCCATTAACAATCAGGTGACAGATCAAAATACTCATCACAAGTAAGTAAATGAGCAGATATCTGCTCGAATAAATTACCGGAAAACTTGGCTCGTTCTGCAGACAAATTGATCAGAGACGCCTCTTATGTGTTTTGATGTTACTCGTGCGGTATTTATTTACGCGTATGAAAGAGAATTTATCTTGTACCTACTTACCTACTTGATTCTGATACCATCCTCGATTCAAGAGAAACGAATTTTGATCAAGTAGTGTTGCATACTGACACGTTGCAAGGTCGAATTCACAAGTTAATGCAATAATAGATACCTATAGCTACCTATACCATGTGCACTGTTTAACATGAATGTCGAATGAAATGAACAACGAGTGCTACTCTGTTTCGAGAAGATATAGGTGTAAGTACAAAGGTCTGCATCAATTTACACTCATTATCCTATACCGGTAGTTCGTAGGTATCCAAGTGTATCAGATTTGACTAATTGTCGATAAACGATTTGAAAACTGATCGGATCCGTATCATTTTGAATAATATCATGATCTCATTAAAATGTTGCAGAATATTGTAGTAAAATAAAAACGAAACGAATACCCAGGGAGAATAACGTGACAACGTGAGTTAGTATTCTGTCAACGCCAAAAAGAAACATAAAATTTGCAAGGATTCCTAGAATCGGATCGTAATTGAGGCGACATGTAGCCTATAGTTCCTATATAAGTATATTTCAAGTCGAGTAACTCAATGAAAAAGAAAATGAAATGAGTACCGGTACCCAAGTACCTACTTATTTTCATTCTAACGCTAAAAATTGAAAATTTAGAAAAAAGGATTGTTATAAGTACCTATATAAATAAACAGGTAAGTAGATATTCACCTTAAGCGAGAAGTTATTTCATTCATGCTCTAGCCCTACTTGTTAATGTAGGTAGGTATGAAAGACTTGTGTGACATTCTTTGATTTGCGACCTTACATATCGATTTAATACACGTTATACATCGCATAGTTTCATTTGTAACTTAGCACTCCGAATAAATAGCCTAATATAGTTTCCTGCGGTACGCGGGTAGATCTCCTTGAATCGATTTACATATAAATTCAAATCTGTTCTGACGTATAGAATTTACTACAGGTCAACTCATGGAGTATGGTGCGATTTCCGTTCGACTATACAGCACAGTACTTTTTGATGTTCAATCCATTGAAAATGTACCCGCCATCATCAGAATGCTATATCTAAAGCAAAGAACGGATTTTTGAATCACGTTTAGAGTTGGAAGTTGTTTTCTGTACATGTATTACAACACTCAAGATAATATTATGTATTATCGAGGGAATACACTCCTCGTAATTGACCTGCTTCAATTTTCAACTTAAATACCCATTCTAATTTGTTCGTCTTCCATTTTACACCGGACGTTCAGAGCGCACGCGGCATTTGGAAGACGAATGACGACGAAATCTACAGAAATAAATCATACCATAATATGTCGCACCACGAACTTTCCGCTCGGCAAGTAAAGACTCAACTAACAAAGCTGAGACCAAGAATAATATAGGTAGTGAAGGCTTCCATGAAGATGAACGGAATGAAAATTATTTCGAGCGATAAAGCTTTCATTTTTTTTCATTCTTTTTCAAATCATTGTCCACTCCACATGACATTCAAAAGGAATGTTGCCCCTAAAGTGGCTCGCGCAAAAAACCGTCGACGTTTCTATTCCAGTCCTTCATCTTTCTCTCTCTTTTACCGACTTTTCCCCGTGGAAAAGTGAGGTATTACACCCGCCCGTTCAGGTTTCCTTATATATGTTAAGCCGAATCCGTCAAATTGCCGATTTTATCATATCGGCAATCGCTTGCCGAATTGATAAAATCGGTAGAATTTGTTGCCGATTTTATAAAATAGGCAAAATTTCTACTTGATCTAAAGTACTTAGATGATAAACGTTGAGAATATTTGCAAACCAATTCATGTTAGCACACCTGAAGCAAATCAAGGTTAATTAATCATGATAACATTTTATTAGTTGGCCAGGGTGAAATGATGATATCTACAAATAAAATAAATTTTGTAGAGCAAATAATCACAATAATAATGTTCAATATTAAGACAGTAGAAATGGAGATTGAAAAGATTCCATGAAATAAATTTTGTAGAGCAAATAATCACAATAACATGTTACAAATGAGAAAATTAAATTTGGAAAAAGTCAGAAAAAGTGAATCTTTGTTATTAACGAAGAAATCGAAAAATATGAAAAGAGTCAGAAAAAGTTGATCGTCGTCATTATCGCAGTCAAGGAAGAAAAACAATCAACCCTCGTGATTCTGACATGTAAGCCCCGAATGGCAGGCAGGATTGCACCCCCTCTCTCAAAGATTGTCATTGAATGCAATCAAGAAAAAAAAAACAATTGGAGAACAAGAGAAAGAAATATCACATATAATTGCGATGATTTAGTTTCCTTTCATTACAATTGGAAAGAATACCGGCAAAAAAAAAAGTTGGAAGAGAAAGAAATATTATCTGTAGATTTACATTCAACCACTTGGCCGATTTTATAAAATCAGCAGAATTAGCGTTTAAGCTTTTACAAAATCGGCGATTTGACGGATTCGGCTTAACATATATTTATTTATTATTATTTATTTATTATAAGATTTTTATTTCCGTCGAACTCCTCCGAAACTACCCGACGGATTTTCTTGAAACTTGGCCATATTGTAGTAGTACCAGCCTATATCTGAAGATGAGCACCCGCAATTTTTTTGAGAATCGGACGAGTAGTTCTTGAGAAATTTGCAATTTTTTAATTAATTTCTTACTCATTAGGAGTATAGTCGCTCACATTACCTGAAGCAAATTCCTATCCTTTTGTTATCAAATCGTCTATTGTGTTGTGATGAAGAACCTTTTATTTGACAGGTTCATTCTTGACAAAGAGTTCATTAAATTAGTTTAGAAGAATGATTTTACATAGTTAGGGCTTCTTTAGGCTTAGGTTAGGTTAGGTTCAGTTATTTCCTCGACTTTTCTCAAAATATATATATTTTTTTCGGATTGTCTTTGTAGCTGGATTTTTAGATGAAGAATATTGGGATGGAATTTGTGGAAGATGGTGGCGATGAGAGACAAATTATGAGCGAATGAAAAGATGAGTGGCTGGAGCCCTAATATACCGTATACTAGACCAATACTAGGCTAAGAATATCGTGTAGGAAAAAGTAATTGTAAAGCTCTTTTTTGTACCGAATTTTCTAGCTAAAAAAGTGAGATATTAGATCCATGGCAATGTTCCTCAAAAACGAGAGTGAACGAGGGCCTGCCGAAGCACGGTCTCTACCGTTAGGTCAAAATGGAAAACGGCGGGCGTCCGAAAAACGCCGTACGTGCCTTCCCTTATTGACTCAATGAATATTCCTGCATGTAGTTTTTTTTTTTTTTTTTTCTTCTTTCTTTTACGAATTTTAGGTAATTAGAACTGGAGTTTTCTTACATTTTAATATTTCTCATCCCACAACTGGGACTTCTAATTTTTTTATTTTTTTCATTCCGCATTTTTTTTTTTCTCGTTACGATTTAAATGTTGCTGACGTTGCTCTCATTTCTTTTCTTTGATTATATCATTTGCTTTTTAGTGTTTTCTTGTGTGCCTACAATTTGTTCGAGAATCAAATGAGCTTAATTGATAGTAATTCATCTATGGTTTTCTGATTGAAATGATGGACAATTTGTTCAGTGATTATGATTAGATTTTAGAATTTCGGAACATTTGCCGACTTTTTTTTGAAAAAAAAAGGTGACGCGAGAATAATTAGAGTTTATGAGTCCTTACTAGCAGTGATCCTCTCACTGAATTTTCATTAGTCAAAGGAAAAGTCGTGTACTACTCACGCGACTGCGTGAGTGTTTTTTTTTAACTCTCTTTTTTCAATACTGATGCTCACAAGTTTGAGCTTGCTCGTATAAGCGATTTTCCCGAGTTTTTCACATAAAGGTCGATAATTGAATTCTCAAATTATTATCGATATAGTGTTATAGAAGTATCAGCGTCTCATGAAGTTTTGCCAAATGAGCTAGTTGCGCTCATAGAGGGGTCGAAATTAATTAATTAAGAAAATTTTGTGTTTACAAATTCGGCAATAATGTTGTTACTGATTTCGGCAAAAGAGCTACCGATTTCACGAATTAGGCAACTACAAAAATACCGCGAAACAGATGTGCGTTGATCTCATGAGGTACGTTAGTAGGTACCTAGTAATTCAATACTAGCATTGCGAATGCTCAATCAGGTTTGGAGTAAACAACGCAAACATAGAATAATTTCTAGTCCGACTAAATGGAAGTTGCGTGATAGATATGAAATCAAATAATGCGGTATTAACCCTACGCCGCACTCATCAATCGCAAAGCAAAAAAAAAAAAAAAAAAGAGGAACAAATGAAAAATGTGAATAGGTTCCCTGGTAATTTTTAAAATTCCAGTAATTGAAGGAAAAAGTATACTTACATAGGCCTAGGTCGTTACATTATTGCAACTTCGAACGCTAGATCTTCAACTTCGTCCTTCATCGTGGAATATGTCATCTTGAAATTTAGAAAAATGCGTTTGACTTTGTTTCCTCGTTTGTATATCAATTGAATTTATAACATATTATAATGCGAAAAAAAACGTATCATCGAAAACTATTTTACAATGATGAAAAGCGCGAAGGTACATTTTATTCCGTCACAGCAAATTTCTTACATACTTACTACAAACACTTTTTAAAATATAATTGATGATAAAAAAAAAGAGAGAGATGTCTAGGTCTTTCTCTACGCCTTCTCGCATTGACCTTAAGTTTCCGTTTCAAAAGTTTATAACGTCGTCAGCCAATTAAATCACGCGGTAAAAAACGAAAGAACGCCGACTAATATTCTGCAATGACGTGAATATTATTTTATTGTTAAAAAGTTGAATTTTTCCGTATTGGAACTTCGTGTCCAGTATACTTTTGTAATTGATCATTGAAACATCTAATGAAGTGGTTAACTACGAACTGCTATAATAAATTGGTTTCGAAGGGCGCACTTGAAAACAAAATAGAATAATAATGACACCATCATGCAGGCGAGAAGGCGAAAAAAATTTGGCTCTCAGCTTGCCGGTCCAAATTTCGTACTAAGGTACTAATATTCAACCCCATTAGTAATCTCAAGACCTAATTACCGGTACATCAATTTACAAAATTTGAAAATTGTACAAGCAGATACTTACGAACTTGTAAATAGTATAGGTATCGAAAAAAATTCCGTAATGTTTCAACTCCCTCTCATTTTATAAATTGTTCTCCCAATAAGATTAACAAATCCTCACAACCCCTTCCCTTCTTTCGCAATAATTCAATTTTGATCATTTCCAATTCTCTAGCATCATTTATGCCATCTCCAGCTGCTATTCTCTCCATCCTCTACTAACTCTGTCTCTATTCTAATATCTTCATTCTTCCGTCTGGGTAACTGGCCACAAGGGCAACCAAGGAATTGAAAAAATCGACGAGATAGCCAAACAGGCAACCAATCACCCATCAGTTAACCCCTCTCTACTTCCCTCACGCTCAATCTTCTTCAAACACATTAACAAATACAGCACCCAAGCCTGGTTAATTCACTCACTGCAATAAGCTAGCTCATATTAAAAATATTCTCATTCCCTGAAACTCTCCGAATCAACTCCCACACGGAAAAGAAATAAATCACTATTTACCACAGAATCAGTCGCACTACGAGTAGAATAGACTGAGTTTTTCGTGAATCGATAGTACCGATAATTACTTCCAATCGCAAATTTGCTCCCATAAGAAATACACAGGGAGCCAAGATCAGTATGGAATTAAACAAAAATTAGACAGGATTGAGAGAAGAAAAGTTTATATTTATAATAAGTGAGGTAATCGGCTTCTGAAAATAAACTTTTTTTCCCTTGATCCTTCCTCATTTTAATTTAATATTATATGATCGATTTGCTCTTGCGTTCTTCTTATGGGAGCAAATTTGCGATTGGAAATGGCCGTGTTAATTTGCCACCCTAATCGATCTTATATCGATACTCCTTATCACGAAAAACTCAGTCTATTGAACAGGCAAATCTCCACTGAACGTAAGTATAATCTTCTACAGTGTTGTGTAACATATCTAATGACGTCATCTACAATCTTAACACAAAATCCAAAATCGTGGAAGAATATAGCAGACTTCATCGCAGTCTTTGTCCAACATGTAGAGGTTGTGCATGTTCAGACTGGACAAATAGAACTGAGAAAGCATGCCTATTTGATTGTAGCATAGGGTATTTATCATTGTAAGCCAAATTAGACTGACTCAAACGACCTCCTACGCCCAAGATATCATCAGTGTCAATAGAAGCCGATAAGTATAACAATCTACTCGAGATTTTCAATTCTCTTTTATGGGTCAGTGCGTCAAGTTCAGTGACAAAAGTTTGGTGCAACTAACCAAATGAGAGCGGATTGTTAGTCTTCCGTTGAGAAAAAATCAGTTAGTTATATGATTTCAAGTGGATTCTCGATGGAGATTTTTGTAAAAATGTAATACAAGCGCTGTAATTCTCAACAATGCAATGCAATGTAGTATAATTGGAACATCAAGAAAGATGTCAAACTTCAAATATTTGTCTTAAGCACTGAAAGCAGCAATAGGAATCATATTTTTATATTTTGGTAGGTTTTTCTCTGGCTTATTAGAACGTATTTCGAAGCTCCACGGATAAACAGTAGTCAACAGCCACCAAGGGCTACTCCACCAAAGATGATGTGTCATAAGCTCAGATCAGTAGGACCTACTCATCAGCTTCAGTGCCACAAGAAAAAATTTCTGGAGTTTCTAATTCAATCACGTGGTCCCAGAGAAATTCAGATAAGAAGTTCCAGATCTTTTCAAGAACAGGCCGCTCAGATTTTTTCAAAACTAAAAGAGTATTTCGACCAAAATCGAAATTGATGAGCAAAAAAAAAGCTCATCGAACCTGACGTTTGAAAAAGAATATTTTAGAGTATTTTTGAAGTGCTTCATTGCAAAATAGAGTATAAAAAGTATAAGTTTCCGAAAAAAGAGTATTTTCAGAAAATTTTAAGAAAAGAAAGAGTTCTCTTTTTTTAGACCTCCAAAAGAGTACTTTCCTCTAAAAATAGTACTATCTGAGCACCCTGCAAGAAAATTAATTTCAAAAAAAAAAAAAAACCAAGAGACCCGGATCATGAGGCGCATGGTGACTCAATCTTGTTTTTGCAGGTTTCTACTAACCGTGTTTGCATCTGAGTCATTATCAAAATGTTGGCCTATCACTGTCTCGGCTGAGAAGGGAGCCCATTTATACTTATTTCCTTGTTTTTTGAATTTTGTCCTAGAGGAGAATGTTTTAGCCGACAAAATAGTACAATTTTAAAAACAGAATGGTGATTCCCCCCTCCTGTATGAGACTTATTATACCTATTTTCTCATTACCGTGGCCTGTCCCCTGTACATTTTTTTTCCTTTGGCGTCATATTATTAGCGGTAGACTTAATATTACAGTGGAAACAGCGAGCAATATGAAATAATAGTACTTCTCAGAAACCACACAATGGAAGAACATTCCAATACAGTGCTGATAAGAAGGAGACCGACACATTTCACCTCCGTCGCCACTTTTTTTATCATTACCGTGGGCGAAGGAAAAAGTGAATGAAATGTAGTTAAAAATAGTCTGAAACAGTATTACAAGCAACTGGTTGAACTCCTGGTGGACTATTTCAATGCAACAGACCATACTCTTAGTATTTTGGCGCTTCAGTTCACATCCAGATCATAAAATGTTCGGACGTGCCTTCTTGTGTTTTTATAAATCTCATTACCGTGTCTCAATCAGCTGCTGTCGGCAGTCAGTAGTTCTGGGCATTATACACACATATTTATGTGAAGAGAATGTTGCGCAATATTGCGTTTACAAGGCGCCGCTCACTCCTCTACACTTCGAGTTAGGATTGATTTTCAAGCGAATTTCTCATTACCGTGGTTCTCAATACCGTGTTATGCATAACTTTTACATTGCCACGGTAATGAAAACTTCACTCAGTAAAAGCCCGTTTTTTTCTACCTGTTATTTCTCTACTCCCCATTCAGATGGCAAAAACAAGAGAGGGGATATTATTGCATACAAAAAGAGATCAGAGCAATAACTTTTTCTTGAATACATTGTAAATTTTCTCATTACTGTGGAGTTTTTCTCATTACCGTGTCCATGTGAAAACAAAATTAATTTTCCTGGAAGAACAAAGGCCAAAAATGAACGGCTGAATACAGATATTCAATCTAGAGCGTCTAAAAAATAAGTCCACCGCCCCCCCCAAAAAAAATTGACGCTCAAAAATATGTCATAAAATCTGAGGTTCACAATGCCCTGTTTGTAGAGAATGACCCATCCACAAATATATTAAATGGTAAGTTCAAGCAGACATCTTCACTTCAGTACTGTATAAATGGATTGAAGTTATTCTGCAGCAATAACGCAACGCCCTGCATTGACTCTGCCCTTGACTGCTTCTGCTGCTACCTCATTTGTGTATGCGGGTGGGTTTGTGTCCTGTACAAGTATAGGTGCGTGCCCAAGTTTGTTGAAAATGCAGATCAAGGTGTATAACTGCGTATAATGAATCACATGATTGCTATACGTAAACATGTTTAAAGCTCGATTAGATAAAACTTGTTAGTAACACACACGAGATACTCCTAATCATACTTATGTAGATGATATTAGCAGAATTTTGATTCTTTCGAGTATAGAAGGTACTGTTGTAATCCGTAGTACGACGCGACAAAACGTACGACACTGGTCAACAGACACGTTATCGTGTAGCTGGTCTCGTAACGTACGAGTATAGGCCGAAATGAACTAACTAAAGACCTATATTGAACTTCGGACTCAAATTAATGATGGATAAATATTACACATTCTGTAACTGCGATTTGAACATTATAAGTATATAATCGCATTCCTTTCTGTCGCTTGTGCAGCGCCATCCTTCCTCCTAGGTTGAAGGAATGCGGGTTGCATAAGCATTTGATTTTGTTTCCTCCAACACCGAAATTGACCCTTTCGGTATCACTTCTGTGCAGTGTTAACATATATCGCATTGACAGCAGGGTATTTGATTAGAATACTTTCAATTACAAAATACCGATTACTGGTTCAGTAATTCCTATAAAGCCTATACAATGTCATCGGTGTCCTACGAAAACGACGCACAATTTTGAATAATAATAAAAATGTTTGTGCAATGTTCTATATTCTCGTTCAAAACTCAATCTAGGTATAGGATCATGGCCTTACATATCAGTGATAGGGGTTCACTCTTCCAGTTGTATGAATCTTGAACTAAATTGATAAATCTCTAATATTCATGAACTACGGATTGATTTTTTTTTTTTAGTCTTTTTTCCGTTCAATGCTAGCCATTTTGTATACTTTTTGCGTAAATTAAAGAAAAATTTCGGGAAATATCCCTCCATGAAAAAATCCCCCCCTCCCCAGGATAAAATCGTATCTACGCCACTGGACGTTTTCAATGCATACTCGATTATTCGTACAATGAGTTACAATAGAAGTTGTCGAAAATTAAATTTTCTAATGAAAAATGACGCATACACGTATTTGTACACACTTGAGTACAACTTACAGCAAAGTACGTATAAAGGCGGCTGGGTTATATGCGAATGGGAAAGAATGGAATACGTAAGTTCCATCGAGCGACCCGGGAGCGATTTGAAGAATTTATTCTTTAGAATCTAGATACAAAGATGGGTACCTATAGCCTACGCTGTTACGCAAATATCGATTCTTTCCGACTTCTAGAAGGTTCTACACGATGTCCGGTAGAGGAGGAAGAAGTATAAACGTATGAGAACGTGGGCGGGTACAGCAAATCTGCTATTCTTTCTGCTTACGAAAAATGAAGCTAAGGGGCCGCCAAACGGTGCATAAGAGAAGCAGAATACTTGTAGAAGATAAGGTATTACACTCGACGCAAGATACACAAGAGGAAGGGTTCTTCAACGTTCTGAAGGTCGTAGATCACTTCTAGGCTGATGGAAAAGTTTTAGGTTTTCTTACATATGGGGGTCACTGACCGTTGAAAGTGCTCACGCACCGCGTAATGGAAGGAACAATTTACTCAATACGTGTTAATTATGTACGCGTAATTTTTTTCTGCTCAGTGGTCGAAAGGAAATGCACACAACGCGTAGTGTAAAAATCTCTTTTTCAAAACTTCTTTCATCATCAGTTTAAAAACCTCAGACCGGATATCGAACGATATAGACATTTCACCGCAATAATCCTTCCCATAAAAGGCTGTCGAAGCTTGTAGCATTGTAAGCCGCTAGTTATTATATACACAACGGATATTTGTCTTCACGTCAATATACCAAAGATTAGCAAATTTTATGATCCATTCTTGAAACATTTATCTGAATAACTGAACATAGATCAAGTTACAGTGACGTGATGCGACGTCTCATCGTGGCAGCGTGTCCAAAAAAGACGCCTTCTCATCTACTCACCTTGTAATTGGTTTTTCGAGATAATTAGTTCATTGTCTTTCAATTTACAAAGAATTGTCATCAGACAAGTCACTTGTCTTTAAAATTAAATCTATCATTAAAACGGTGGATACCTTCTTTGAGTGAGGTGAGAAATTACTAACAAGCAGAGGTTCATACCGCACGATTTCCATTCAATTTCAATAAAGTTTGTAATAAGACAGGTTCGTTTCCTTGATGCAACGCTCAGCATAGTCTAATATAAGCCTTCTTCAGAGTATTTCAAGCTACATAGTAGCTTTCGGGTAGCTCATTCGCTCCGCTCGTTCGCCTCCTTCCTTGCTCTAATATAAGTCCAGCTTAGAATACTTCAAGCTAATAGCTTTTTGTGGGCGCAGTCTAGTATAAGTCTACTTTATAATATTTCAAGCTAATAGGGGGTCGAGGGGAGAGAGAGAGAGAGCGAGCCACCACTGTAGTAACAAGACCAGCAGCCGAAAGCCGGACCTATATAAAAGATAGTAGTCCACCATAATATCGTAAGTCCATCGAACGGCTCATTTGTATCACAGAGGATCCGTTTCATTTCCCGAACTCTTCATCTTTGTTGCGGAGTAAATGGGGAGAAAATAATATAGGTATATAGGCTATATATATATATATAATATTATACAGACAAACATCTTTAATTTGCTGTTTTTCAAACTCTGGTACAAAAAAAGTAGGTACCTGTTCAAGAAGTTTCGCTGCTGAGGCCCCTTACTATCATTCTTGTCATTAGTATGAATATTATTAGGTATCATCATATTTTTAAATTTTTTTTTTTTTTTTCTATTTTCAAAAATTCCTGATTTCACGATTTTTTTTCGTTGTTCTTTCCATTGGTTCCGATGGAAAATGCATCAATTACCTAACCCACAAGTTCAATAATGAAGTGGAAATTAGAATAACGACGACGATAGTGAGCATAAGTCCACTGTTTCTGCCTAAAGATACCTACCACTATTTCGGCGGAAGTATCTCGAAAATTAAAAAGAAGAATTGTAACGTTCCGCGCTTTCGAAAGAGAGTAAAATAGAAATGCACTCGTGATTGGAAGCCGACTCGTTTTTTTTTTTTTCTTTCTTCTTTCCTTCTTCATCGAATTCATATTACATTTGCAGAGAGAATAATGAAGCCATATAATCCTGGCTTTAACAGATAAATTCGTGGCTGATAATGCCGTAAAAACCTACTCATGCTGTCCAGTGTCTAATCATGGCCGTGGTCTAATGCTATAGGTATACAGTATAAAAGTAAAATGGATAATTAAGAGTGGAGTGGTGGAATCACCGTGAGGTATCTCTGTTTTAGGGATTGACTCGCCAGCTATTTCTGTGATCCACGCATTATAAAACAACGAAAAAAGTTACGAGTAGGCCTATTTTTCCTTCTCACAGTTGCTTTAAAAGGATCAATCGCGTTTCTTCCCATTCTTGTGAAACAGTGCGTCTAGACGTTTTATATAGGAGAATATTGTTGAATTTTGATATTGTGAATAATGATCAAGTTGACACGTTTAAAATTTTAAAGGAGAGAATCTGCAGAGGGATTTAGGTGCCTACCAATCTTATTTTCCGCTCAGGAAACTGAAACTAATAGATCTTTATTAATTCTTCGCATTCGATCTCTTTTCAGTAATTATCATTTCCGCTCACGTTCGATCATCCTTCCAAGTATTACGGCACTACTCTTCATCGTATTGTCGTGATACAATTTCAATCGCGTTAATCGTATCTGTATACGCGATGGAGATTTAGATGATTGTTCTGAAGATTACGAATACGATACTGTATTATCATAATCATCACCATCATCATCGAATAAGGTACGTGTTTATCAAAATTGTAAGTTACATAGCGTTTCCTCTTCGCACCATTTGTTGCTACTAATGCTAAATCTGTTCTCTGATATTTTGTTTTCTCCATATCTAGCAAACACGTCATATGTACATAAGTAGTGGTAGCCTAGGAGGTACCTTTACCTAAATGATATGGGTATAATTTGCAAAATAAGTACCTGCATGTACTTGCAAACATATCGACGAATGTAGTACATCAGGGTCCGCCAAAAAGATGTTAACAGATTAAATGGGGATTTGAATTAAATTTATTGTAGCTCAAAAACGCAAAATGTTGGATGTATTGTTTCAGTGTATGAAATTTATATCTCAATTCTATCTTTAATTTGCGCCGAATACAGAGTTTCTACGTATCCTCTGCGCTGAGTTATGGACCAAAATGTGCCAAAAAGTGACCAATTCGCCAAAATTTTCATACATTTAAAATTGTTTAAACTTTTATACTTTACTCGATTCAAAAGGGAAATTTAACGCTGATTCAGAAAAAATATCACAACAACCCTACATAGTCTAAAAAAGGAAGAATTTTCGAACTTTTATTCAGGAAATTTTGGCCCATAACTCGGCTCAGAGGACACGTATAGAAACTTTATATTCGGCGCAAATGAAAGATAAAAAATTGAGATATAAATTCCATACATTTAAACAATAGGTACATCCAACATTTTGCGTTTTTGAGCTACAATCAATTTAATCCAAATCCCCATTTAGCTGTTAACATCTTTTTGGCGGCACTCTATATACAGTTACAAAAAGGCATGATAATACTTATATGTACCTACGATGAGATCTAAAACTCAAAAAATAAATGAGTTGATAAGAGAAAAACGTCGAAACTTGGTCAAAATTTGTTTTTTCATCGTTGCGGGAAGTAACTTAATTGAATGAACACGAAAAATAATTCACATTATACCTATTGTAATGTAAGCTACACGTATCTAGGTAGATGAGAGGATTATCCTCCTTGAGCGTGTGGATCGACGTAACGATGATAATCGCGATCATCTATTGCTCTTATCCGTTTATTGGAATTGGGCGAATTGAAACCCCGCATCCTAAGCTTTCTATTTTCATAGTTTGTATTAACTAGGCTATATATATATATATATTATATATAATATTATAAGTTCGAGAAAAATACAAAATTTACGGTTTACGTAACCCAGTCGCGCCACGACGCACCGCGACGCACGAAGGTGGGTACTTACAAGTCGGTACCATCACCAACATTCTAAAGGGATTCATCCACATACTTAGGTAGGTATCTTTCGTTTATGGACGCCCCTATTCACAATATTTCATTCATATCATTGAATCGATTCACAAGCAATTGTGTCTGATGGTGGTATAAGAATAATCAAAATCTTATAAACTTAAAGATAGCGCAGCGTTTCTGAAGTAGATAGCCTGTGCGAGAAAACGAGATAGTAAGTATTAAGTACGCGTATAGTACGGTTCATTTCTTGCAACAAATTTCATCATAAAAAATGAAAACGCCAACCAAGCTAGTTGCTTGTAGTGAAGTATCGAGGACATCAATACGATTTGCCGTGCGTGTGGAGAGCGGCAAATACGCTCGCACGAGCATCGGATTCTCATTTGAACACGATAAAGACTTCGTATTATTTTCTGTCATAGAATTATATTATTAATACACGATATGCAGCTATAATACTCTCGAAACTGGAAACGAAATCGGTAATTCTTTGAACAATAATACCGGTAACTCCTATCGGAATACATTGAGCGCTTTTGCCATGTGACTGAAAGCATTCAGCGGCGTGAGGTGAACAAATTTCGGGTTGTTCGGGTCATCAAACAATGAATGTCACTACCACATGCGAAAAACAAACACGAATTCGCAGTCACAACTCTCACAGCTGACGTCAATTCTATTCAACTCCACCGCTAGCAGCTTACGACCACGAAATTGACGAGACCAACATTATCGTTTAAAATAGATATTTGCTGAAAATGTTTTCGAGTTTGTTCGGTTTTCCTGAAAAATGTTCATCGTCTCCGTTCTTAACCTACAACCTTTTCAATGCCTCCCTATTGAAACCACCAAATTTGCTATCATCGTTCGTTCAACGAGAAATTTCGTTCAAAAATCATACGGAGGGAGGGAGGGAGGGAGAAGGTGGAAAAAAAAAAAACAATAATATGTGTTTCATCCGACGTTTTGGGACATCTGTTCCGCTGAAATTGAAGATACTCGTAAAATTTTTCGTGAATTATAAGATGAAATAATGCGGCGAATTCATATCGCTCAGGTATACCGTAATGTCTTCTTGTATCCATATCACCGCACACTCAATAATAATTCTCGTATACGAAAATCGAATTTAGCGTACGCAAAAATCTGCAATCTGAGATTGCGCGATCGTATGCCCCTTTTCATCAATACCTACGTACATATTTTATTCTAGATATCAGTA
The DNA here is from genome assembly GCA_035079395.1 of Aspidiotus destructor. NCBI lineage: Eukaryota > Metazoa > Arthropoda > Insecta > Hemiptera > Diaspididae > Aspidiotus > Aspidiotus destructor. Next base: position 59,143,757 of record JAVHKZ010000002.1, on the reverse strand, counting down.
TCTCAGCATACATACCGTTCACTAGTATCGCAGTCAACGGCGCGGCGGCACGATCGGCGCACACGTCAAGACGACGGAGATGACAATGCGGTCGATGCGACAAGGATGAAGACGAGCCGGTTTCGCACACGTCTATTTATTAGAGTCTCGCAACGTTGATAAGATTCGGTAGCTCGCGGATACACAGCACACTAGGAACTTTTCGAACGAATAAAAGAAGAGAGAAGGAAAAAAAGAAAAACCTCACCATAGCGATCGTTTCTCTCTTTTTCGATTCCGATCCTCCTCCCCCTCGCTCTTCGTGCGTTTCACCAATTCCGTAGAACTTTTATTGATTCGAGTTTTCCTTCTTCTAATAGTATCACCCAAGATTATCGGCACTAGCACCACACAACGATACAATTATTGACAATTATTTTACTAAAACTGAATAGCCTACGGTATAGGGCTTAACGTCCAACGCAACACGACGTCAAATCTCGACCAGAACGACACTTTTCGATAACACTACTGATAACGTTACTACTAACACACAATTACGTGCGTTATGCACGAGCGAACTGACTCCAGGAAGTTTTTAATTTTCATTTCACATACCGTATTATACAGAGCTTAAATCTACTCAACGCGCGGAGAATATGAGCTACGTTGCTGCGGCTGGCTTCAAGTAGATAGTTCGCTCACTCGCTTGCTTCAGTGCTATCTATCTACGTTTCGCCTCTCTCTTAACGCAACGTATAACACATTTCTTTAATTTGCACTCGGCCGGCGTAAATTGAAATTTGACTGATTGTCGAACAATAACCAAGAGCAAGCCGGCAGCGGCGGCGCCATCCTCTTACCAGTGATCGCGATTCGATACAATCACAAGGTTGTGCACATTTCACATGAATCCTATGCGATTCAATATTTCTTAATTTCTCGTTGAACGCGTTTTTTTATCCTCCAATTTTGTTTTCTCCCCTACATATGTATGATCGATAATAGGTATTCCAAGCAATCGTTTGTTAGCGACCGGCTCTTGTTCTAATATGGATTAGAATAATGAAGGCAAAATCATTTGGCAATTCGCGAACGCGTACGATTACGATGTTAGCACGAAACAAGACGACAGAGAATGGATATGAAGTGATACATTTATCATTTATTTCATGAATCTAGTACGATGACGACAACAACGAGTACGAACTACTGTCTGCGCCTACTGTGCACAGCAGAGCCTAAATAGTAAATATTTACGACGACGGCGTACACCACCAACTAGTGATTATCATTACCACTGGAGTAAAGAGAAACCGAAAACTATAATGTGAGGGAAGAAAATAGTAGAAGACGAAGAAGACAACGGCGACGAAGACGACGACGACGACGATACTAGATCGAAGAAACTTCCACTTCCATCACAAATTCACAAAGAAGACGTCAACTCCGTACTACTATAGCCTACTGTACATGTACCCTACCTACTTAACGTACCTACACCAACACTTTATACGTCTACGATACAAGTTTGTACATACGCATGCATGCATACATACCGTTGCGTTAATCGGAAGAATAATAGTGCTGCATCATCTGCATGATTGTACTAAGCTGTACATCGACAGAAGGAAAGTAGGTACTTATTATATAGTCGAACTACAACGATTGCGATTACGAAGAGAAGCGAAGAAACCGAGATTTACAATTGATGTGACGAAAAATAGAAATGCGTGAAAGGCGCGGCGGAAAGAAGAAAAAGAGGCGACGCAGCGCGACGCGAGGCGTTGCGGACTAACAGGCGCGATACGGTGTTTATAACGCTCACAGTCAAGGAACGTGGACGAAACATGAACCTGATACGGTACAATAAAATTAACGATACGATGTTATATACCATGTTCTTCTACTCGTATAACCGCACACACGATTCATGATTCACTCTCGAAATGACGCTTCGCAGCGCGCACAACATACTACATGATACACGGATCAGCAGTATGCCAGTATGACAGTATGCCACGGATACCGCATGATCACCATTTTTCTCGAATGTTTCTCTGATGGTAGTAGTAGTGGTGGTAACGCAAACTGAGTGGTAGTCGTATCGTATCATTATTATGACGTTATAATACTTACATATTATTGTAAAGTAGCGTAAGAAGCACGCGATGAACCAGACGAGTTGTGGTAGTGCTTAGTTGTGGACGTGGTACAGCGCCGCGCGTAAGCACTGCTGAGCATGCCTGGTGAGTATTCTATGAGCATGCGGCGAGACGCAACGTTTCTGTGGCCCTGGTGTCGCTAATACAATCATTTTTCTGCCCTGCCGTCCGAATAAATGAAAACCTACCACTGCCTCACAAAAGAAAGAACAAAGTATCAAATCGAGTTCTAAAATCAGTTCCGAAGAAAATCAGATCTCTATAGTTGTTCCCTAAGAGCAGTTTTCAATTTACTCGTGGAATCCAATAATATTATTAATTTCCTTCAACAAGTTCTTGATTCACAGATACGGCACATCACATTGCATGTACCGTCAAATAGGGTGAATAGAAACCTTGATAGAAACACTCGGGGTGAAAAGAAACAAAACTTTCTAGTCACATTTGCGTTGAGGGGCAAACAACACTGCTACAAAACGCGCCACGGAATAAGGTGGAATCAGTAGTCAGAATGTTCTGTTCCACCGATAACAATGTATTTATGGATGTGCGGATGTGCATCCTCATAACTTCATCAGCATTCAATATGATTAGCGTAGGGGTTTGAAAAGGTGAAACTAAAAAATTTAACTGATAACTTATGTTTTTTTATTGTAATTCCGATGGACAAAGTTTCCAGCAATGCCATGTATGGAACATTACCCAATAATACAGGGCTTAAAAATGAAACTGTCATAAGAATGACACCAGGGAGGTGAGATCCTTGTGCAATAAATTTAATACAGTACATAATAAATTACAAAATGAATGAGGAGTCAAATTTACATTCTGAAGATGAGGGTTCCCAGAATTTGTTCAGTTCCTACGAAATTTTTTTTTTCATTACTGATTGATTTGGATACTGTCATGGACTAATGGTTCAATTATACTGTACTGTTTACAATCTTGTACTGCACGAGGATCAAATTTATATTTTTTTACTACCTATTGTATAGTCTGAAATTAGGGCTTGAAAAATAACAATTATTATAACGGTCGTGACCGCTGACCAAAATGATATTGCTCTTGTTAACTGTTTGACCATGACTGTTTTTTTGCAAAAAAAATGATTGACCATTGACCGGTATGACCTGTTCATCATTTTGATCAATCGGTCATAACTGTAATATTGACAGTTATCTTTACAATGTTTTTTAGTTTAAAAACATGTTTTTTTTTTTTTTTTTTTCTAAAAAAACATGTTTTTTCTTTAAAAAAAGTTTCGACTCTTATGAATTGTTATGACCGAATAATTTTTTAATTAATGGTCATGACCGTTATAACTGTTTCAAAATTTCATTGGTGACCGTTTGACCGTCGACCGTTTCAAAAAAAATTTTGGTGACTGTAGACCATTATGACCGCTACAATTGATTTGATCAAAAACCCTATCTGAAATACTCTTTTTTATCTCTTTTTTTTTTTTTTCTTTGAAATACATGTCTCTCTATCACAATTTATCCACACATCTTAGCCACGCATAGATGAAGATTTTTATTTTAAATCCAGCATAGGTAATAATCTATCTTATTAAGGGGAAAGGGCAAGTTGCTCACTGTCTTGAAGCAAAAGCAATCTTTCCGTTTTTATTAATTTTTTATCAAATTTTTTTGACACTTTTTCAATCGATCATTTGGGGGGCTTACAAATAATTTCCATGTCATTTTGTTTTACTACTGAATAATTTGTGAAAATAATTAATAATTCTCTGTTTCTTTGTGGCTATGAGTTTTGAAGAAAACAGGCCGAAAAATTATGAACCAGTGTAAGAAAGACTCGCATCTCTCAAAAAATACATATGGATCGGCCTATTTGCATGCGGTCAGAGATAAATTCGCACAAACTATAGTTCATTTTCAATACAAGTAACTATTTTGTTAATAATATACAAATTCATCATTTGTTCAATAAGAAAGAAGTCATAATAAGCGATTAGATGAGTAGAGACTTTGGTTTCAGAAATATTTTGAGCCAATAGCTTTTGAGGAACTCACTTGGTCTAGTATGAAACCACTAAACACGGCAAACTTCAACTAACAGGCCTCACTCGTAAACTTGACACCTGCGTATCAGCAGTTGTTGTTAGTGGGTGAAACATTACTGCATATTCTTATGGAAATAATTTTGTTCATAGCAATTGAAGAAATCTATTCTCTGGCAGAGCCAAATGAATAGAGAACATGTTTCAAGTCTTTTTTAGTAGCTAGTGACTGTTGGGGGGGCTCACTCGCTCCGCCTCCCTCCTCGCAGATTTGAGAATCACTGCCACTGGGAAAAATTACCATGAGGATGAGCCCAGAGCAAAGACATGAAACATGTCAAAACTGCGAGTAATGGAAATCAGGGGTGAATAGAAAGTAGGGCTGAGAACCGGAACCAAATACCGCTACAGGAAGCGGTTCTCCTCCCGTATTTCCAGGCCTCTGAAACGGAACCGAAAAGAACTGGATCTCAGCTTTGGCTTCCGGAATTGGAACTGAAAGGAACGAGATCTCACAATTCAGTCGAAGAATCTTTTATAACCGGAACCGCTGGAAAAAATAACTGTTCTCAGCCCTGATAGAAACGTAGGCAACACAATGGTTTTTGCCATTGTTTCTATTCTCCTCCCATATTGATGACTTTTGGAGTAAATAGAAACGTCATTTAGATTCTGCGCGAGTGCGCGTTTCTATTCACCCTGATGTTGGGTGAATGTCAAATCAATGATTTTGCACAGTTTGCATGAAATCAACCGGTCAAGAGACGAAAGGAAACACATGTTCAAAAACTAGGGACTTTAACTGAGATTTTGATCATTAGAGGTTTAACATGGTGCCCCTTGACGAACTACGTGATTGAAGTTGAAAACTGTTTCTATTCACTCCATTTTACAGTAGGTCAAAGAAGAAAAAATGACGTATGCATTCGATTGTAATAGTAGCTCACAGAGCTCCATTTCTAGCACACTTTTACTACAAATTGCGCGGAATCTTTCGTCTCGGTGATTATTGTTTTGCATGTACGTCAATTCAACTTTGTACGACCAGAGCAGAACGATATGCCGTCCGGCAAAATGGGGTTCTCACCAATATACACGTCATGGAGTGTGAGTGTGTGTGTGCGTGTAAATTCTATGTGCGTGATGTATAATGGGTACAATCGTATTGCACGTACATAAATTCGTTTATTAATGTTACCGTTGAAAAAAAAAAAAAAAAAAACGAAATCAGTTAATTCTAGAATTTACTAGTCAAAACTAGTTGCCACAAATGACTTTAGACAGACCTAGTTCTGACTAGTCAATTCTAGAATTTACTGGGACCCTCAACGTTGTAACTAGTTTTAACTGAGATAATTTCAGGCAAAACTAGTTTTCACTAGTGGAAACTAGAATTGACTAGTGAAAAGTGAAATAGAGATAGGAATATTATAACTGTCAGGTAAAACTAGTTTTAACTAGTTGAAACAAAGAGGGTGAATACTATCTGAAAAAGGAATTTTAATTAACATTTTCATGGTAAACTGCGTGACAATTTATAATCTTTTTTCGAAAGAAAAGAAAAAAATATGTTACGCACGGAGGTCCGCACGCCGCGCCACGACGGTGTTAGAGACACCTGTCGACTGCGTAGGCTCCTAAAAGCGTCGGGAGGAGGATCGACGGGTTTGAAGAGTAAAATATAGTGCGGTTAATAAAAACGCAGTGCACAGTGGTTGCGGAAAAAAATGTAACTTTTATTTTTCCTTCACCTTACAACAGCTGATGAACGTAGGTGCAGAGATCTGTGTGGAGATGTATGTCTGTGTGAGAGAGAGAAAGAGAGATCGACCGATAGAGTTACGTTGAGCACAGACTAGTTCCTCGGACACCGCGGAAGCTTAGCCAAGGTGGGTATACTCTATGTACCCGCGGGCCCCTTGGCGAGCGACAGGGGAGAGGCCGTGAGGAGCGAAGACCAGTCCTGCGGGCACCGCGGAGGCTTGGCTAGTGTGGATACGCTGTTGTACCCACAAACACCGCGGCGAGCAGCGGGAGGAAGAATCGAATAAGTAGAGAAGATCAGTCCCGCGGACACCATGGAGGCTGATCTAGAGGATATGTTGTTGTACTCGTGGACATCGCGGCGAGCAACAGGAGGAAGGAAGCGAGGGGAGATAAGGAAGATTACACCCGCGGGCACCGCGGAGAACAGTGCGGAAAGCTGGGAAGAAGAAGTGAAGGGAGGTAAGCGAGAAAGAGAGAGATAGCGAGAGGTAAGCACACCATTACCTCTCGAACTCAAACAATTATGATTCATTTCAGTTAAAACTAGAATTTACTGAAGAATTAAAACCATTTGTTTATTCTAGAATTAACTAGTCAAAACTAGGTCTGACTAAAGTCATTTGTGGCAACTAGTTTTGATTAGTGAATTCTAGAATTTACTGATTTCGGGTTTTAACGGTAACATAAATACGTCATTTTACACGAACATTTGAAAAACGAACGTTTCGAGTTTAAAATGAATAGTGCTATCGAATTCTACGCTGAAAATTGATGAAGCATCAGAAGTTCCATTACAATTCTAGTCTACTTTCATTTCCTCTTCAGATAAACAATTAATTTCACCTGTTCGTGTAGATACCATGCACGCACGTCTTTATTCATTTGGACGGCAGATATTTCCGAGATTATATCAGGGGCGGGGGGAGTGAAGAGGGCTAATGATATTGTAACAAATTGCATAAGTCAATTTGCAGCCCAACCCCGGATCCAGATTGCGGCCAAAAAAAACTACGCCTAGATTGCGGTTCAAAAAGTCATTTTAGTCATACAGATTGCGGCCCCCAACAAACACTTTACAACCAGATTACCGCCTACAAGAAAATAACCAGATGCCAAAAAGGTTAATGCATAATACATATATTTCGTGACTCGTGACCCTTTCAAAAAAACACTCACGCAGTCGCGTGAGTAGTAGTACACGACTTTTCCTTTGACTAATCAAAACTCATTACGGGCGGTTTACACGATCACTAAGAATTATGTCACTAGAAATTCAAAATGTTTTGAATCATTTTTGACTATATGAAACACTGAATTATTATTATAATGAAGGTTTTTTTGGTGTACACGGTCACGTTTATCGACGCAAAGCTTTCAATAATGATCATTTTTATTGGTCGTGTAAACCGCCCTTTTAGAGAATCATTGCTACGAAGAATTCATAAATTTCATTTATTCTCTTGTCATCTTCCTTTTTTAAAGAAAAAAGTCGGCAAATGTTCAGAAATTCTGATAGTCACTAAACGAACTGTCATAAATCAGCATGGAGGAAAAGATTTTCCATTTACATGTGAAAAAAATTGTTTACCAGGTCAATCAGAAACGCATAGATAAATTACTATCAATTAAGCTCATCCGATCCTCGAACAAGATGTAGGCGCACATTTTCAGGTATGATACTATAACTTGCTTTGAATCTGGACATGATGTATCCAAGTAGTTTTAGGGAGATCCGTAGACAAAAGAAACTTGTAAATCTAAATACAGTACTTATAGGACTATAATATTATAAATTAAGAAAACCTGAAATTATTATAGTTTGAAAGTGATCTATAGGATTTCCAAAATATCGAGGAAATTCTTTTCCCCCTTTCCCGTGTAAACCTTGCTATGGATATAATACCACATCTTTCGAGCTAAAAAAAGTCAATAAAAATGAATAAGAGCTTCACATTTACTTTTTCCTATAGGTATGTTTTTCCTAGCCTTGTATTGTTCTGATCCTCTGTATCTTGAGTTGAGAGGTTTGAATGTTTGATTCATGGTCACCTTAAATTAATGGTATCACTCACTAAAAATCAACATCGAAGCCAAACAAGCATTGTATCACCCATCAGTCTATCCCTCACTATTCCTTCCCTCAAGCTCCGATCTCTCCAAACGCTTTAACAAACAGGAAAAAAAAAAAAAAAAAAAAAAAAAAAAGTAGGAAAATTTATTATCAGAGTTTAGTTCACTGAAGAGTCTAACCTAAATCTCGCTCAAAGACTCTAGTCAAAAATAAAAGTCGGTAAAAATAAAGTCCCTTGAAGTCCTACCAATTATAACTTCCACTCTTCAAATTAAAAATACTACAGGTGATCACTGATCAAGCCAGATATTTGTAGAATGAACCAGACTCATGTTTATGAAGTTTATCTCCGTATCGTCACGTCAACTGATGACAGAGTAAAAGTTCTCATAATCTTTTTAGGAAACTCAAATTTTATTTGAATTTAATTTAGAAGGAACATATTTATGAATTATTATCAATTTTTTGACGAACGTCTTCAGATATGAGACTATAACTCAACTAACTCTTGAAAAGTTGAAAAAAAAACCATTTAGTAAGTAAGTAGTTTTTGAGGAGATCCTCGGATAAACAAATCTTATAATACTAAATATAGGCCAAACTCTATGATTATTTAAGGAAACGTTGTATGGTTTTCCTATTTTACAGGGCATTTTAATTGTGAGGAATTACTTTTTTACGTATACAGGCTTCGTAAAAAGTAATTGCTCACAATTATATAAGGAAACCTCACGTCGGGAAAGTTTTTTGCTCCCTCCCCTTGTCATCCTTGCTATGGATCTAATACTTCACTCTTTGAGCTAGAAAAGTCGGTACAAAGAAGAGCTTCACAATCACTTTTTCCTACACGATATTTCTAGCCTAGTATTGGTCTAATATACTGGCATTAGGGCTCCAGCCGTTCTTCTATTGATCCGCTCAAGAATTTTGTCTCATCACCAACATCTTCTGCAATTTCATCCCAATATTCTTCATTTAGAAGTCCAGCTACAAAGACAATCCGTAAAAAAATTGATATTGAAGCCGAACAAGCATTGAACCACCAATCAGTCAACCCTTGATCATTCCTTCGCTCAAGCTCTGAACTCTCCTGATACATTAACAAACAATTTCACCCAACCCGAACCTTATTAACTGGAAGCTAGTGCTAGTTAAAATTGAAAATAATATGTACTCCCATTTCTTGAGACACCTCGAATCAACTCTCGAATCCTAAATTGCAGGTGCACATCTTCAGACGTGACACTATGATCCTTCTAAGTTCTAGAGGAAAAAAATTCTTTGAGTAGTCCTTTCCTTTCCCTGTCAACTTTGCTACAGATATGTAATCCCTCTCTTTTCTAGTTAAAAAATGTCGGTAAATAAAAGAGCTCAATAATTACTTTTTTATTTTCCGATTCATTATTCTTAGCCTAGTATCGGACTAGTTTACTGCATATACTAGGCTGAGTGGCTTGACAAAACATAATCGGTAACACTCTCTATACCAATAGCAGTATGGAGAAGTGTAATTAAATGTTGCCGAAGTCATACGATCGGCAGCCTAATTCATGAAATTGATAGATATAAAAGGGGTGCTCAATTCACGTAGTCGACAAGAAAAAGAAGAAAAACACTCACGTAGTTGCGTGAGTAGTGCACGACTTTTCCTTTGACTAATCAAAACTCATTGAGAGAATTACTTCTACTATCCATTCATACATTTTATTTATTCTCTCGTCACCTTCCCTGTCCGAAATATTTTTCAATTCAATGATTTCTCCTCTTTCGTATTGAAAAAAAAAAAAAAAAAAAAAAAAAACCGTCCCCCGGTCATCCACCGTTGGGGAGACTCAAGACGAGAGGAAGTGATTCTTTTCCGTCTAAGAATTGGTCACACAAAAATTACTCTACTGTTTCGCGACAATTTTGTAAAAAATGAACGAAAGTGTTGACAACGAGCCAGTCTAAGCTCGCGAAATAACAAACATTTTGTTCGTAAGTAAATTTCAAACGTTGAAATATTATATTTTGTGGTAAAAAATCTTTCTTCACTATTTCTAATTTAATAGACCATCACATTTAAACTTAAATAATAGAGCATAGGCTATTTATCTATGCTTTCCAAGTATTCACTAGCCACTAGGAATGGTAAAACTAATTTCTGCACCTGGCGCGCGTATCTTGTTCTAGGTCGTAAAAGGGCCAAACGACGGTCTGAGAAATCACGCACCGCAGTATCAATAGGTGATGATACAATGATGAAATTTATGAAAATTTTTGCGCGGTATATTTTTTCGTAGTGCACTAATGTTTCAGCAGTGTCCAGAATCTTTTTGTGTTGTTCGCACTCCACTTGGAGAATTGTTCCTTTCGCCGTAGTTGGGGTTTTTTAGATGATATTGCTATCAATTTGCGGTGCCTCGTTCACTCTTTGGTGGTCTATAGAATCCATAGTTTTCATTTTCATTTATGACCGATACTCAGAAAATCTAGAGCTTGAGAGATCTTGATTTTTTTCATGTCAAGGTCAATGAACTGAAAGACACGCCGCTTCTTGTTGGGCTTCAATCTTGAACATGGGGGAATTAGTTTTCATCTTCCCTGAAATTTTACGTTAAATGTGGGAGAAAGTTTTTCTGAGGTTAGTAATAGGACTTCATTGTGAAAAGTTCAGTTTTAAAACGTATCATAAGTCAGTTTTGATAGAATATGGAAATAAAAACTGTTGGTAAGACTGAAAGATGTGAAACACGTGTCATGTGTAATATAGACCTGATATAGGCAGACCAGCCGAAACAAGATATTTAATACCTGTATAGCAACGTTGCAACACTATAGGCCTACTCATAAAATATGTAAGGAAGGTCTTACAAATTAATATGATTTTCGACAATCGCTCCTGGTCGACGGTAGAGCTTCCTCATCCGCTACATACCTATTGAAACCATCGACAAAATTGCTTTCGTTGTGCGGTAATAAAAAAATTCCATGCTCTTCAATGGAAGAATTATTGGGCTTGCGTGATAAAATATCTGTTTTTTCGACAAAAGACAACAAAATGTGTAACCGAGAACAATTTTCTCTTTTCATCGTTTCAACGCGAAGATGACACTTTACAATTCTGCGTCCGCTTACTCGATACCTATAAGTCATGCCATCATGAACAGATTGAATGAATTGTTTCACAAGGTATGGTGGATGCTGTAGAAATGGAAAGATGAATATTTTGTAATGGAGTGATATAGACACAGCGCAGCACGAGTCCTTCGAGAAGTACTTCAAGTCTTGCAATACCGTACTTTATCTTTTCCTATGATCAAGGTCAAATTAGACATCTTCTCCAAAGATATTGTTGTCTATCATCTTCTCCTTCGAAAATATTGTTGTTCATCTTTGCATGCGTCAGAATGCAAACTTATAGAATAGAACATCATTCACTTACTTACCCAAAACAATTTATAGCTAAAAGAAATATACCCGAGGCCGTATATCTCGTGTGTATTGTGCAGGGGTTTGATAATGAAGGGGAATGGACAGCTTAGCGACACGTCATTGTACCGTCTACCCGCCTCCGCCTCTCTTTTAAATAAAGCGAAGTGAATGAGAGTTTCTCTCTAACGACAAGAATTTTGCTCTTCTACTTGATTTTTAAGCTCAAAGACAGAATGAGGTCGATAGTACGTCGTAACTTCGAGATCAACACTAACATACAGCCTCTTTTAAAATTTCAATTTGCTCATCAACATTCCCCATCAGCGAAAAGATACGAGATACTTATTTTTTTTTAACGATGTGTTTATTCATAGGTACCGTACCGTCGAATAAAACGTTATTCATAGGTACCGTACCGTTGAATTAAACGTTATTTGTAGGTACCATGAACAATTTTTTCTTCATCAGGATTGTACGAGACGATAAAAACACAATGGAGGCGTTTCTCTCAGTATCCAGTTCAAACTCCACTATCCCTCCCTCGCTTTCAAGTTGTTCCAAAAAGCTCTGCAAGGAAGAACTATTACTTCGAGCAGGGGCAAACTTCTGTATGATTTTACGAATTTTTTGAGTTGATAAACTCTTGTCAAATTTATTTTGAATCACTCGAGAAATTTGACTAACTTTACAATTAGCTCCGTGAAGATCAGATATGACACTCTTTTCAATCTCTTCTAAAGTGACTTACTCCAAACGCAGCTTTACTGATCTCGTGATTATGATCAAGATTAACGGACGTTATTCGTACAATTGTTGAATTAGCGGGCTTGGAGAACGTTATTTTTGGTGTACATGCCAGATAATTAGGCCTATATCGTAGATTTTCTCGTTTACGGGTGCTTGTTGATGAACGTTGAATCCCATGTCGGCAGTCAAGTGTGATTTGCTTCTTGTTATTTGTGGTGATAATGAATGGTTGGTGGTTCTCGTCACAAAACTTACGAAATTCATGGAAAAATATATCATGTGAGGAGAATTCTTTCCCTACACTGCAGAAACTATTCATCGCAACTGTAACTGTTTAACACTCTTTGCTATGCACGAAAGTAAACGTGATTCTAAACTTCAACTCAACAGGATGTCTTGATAGTAACACAACAGCTTTGCCTACTTCTATAATATTCTCTTCATCTTTATTTCTGGGTTAGGTATCGTTATTTTTGCAGAAACGTACTCGTCTAATTTGGCGAGGTAATACTCTTCATCGTCATCATCTCATCATGATTTAATATTTCGAGTTTCATCCCCAGTACCAACGAATAACGTTTTATTCGACGGTACGGTACCTACGAATAAGGCTAACCTTTTTTTAAATTCCGAAACCCCGACACGGCACACGGCTAAACAAAGCGATCCATTCTTTATTAACAGCAAAAACAGCGCAAGAACACACAAATACTACCTACAGTGAATAATTTAACAAGCAATCGGAACCAAATCTTGGAACAAACTGAACTCTCCTTCGAACGTCGTCCCGAATCTCGAATTTTCAGGAAAAAATTCTTAGTAGTTTTCACTCGGTGAAAATGAAACAACAAGTGAGAGGGATTGAAAAAGGTTGCCTATTGAGTTACCAGATAGTACGTTCAGAATTGGTGCAATCTCTTGGAATCTCTCGAGAGGATTTGAACGCGATAATAGTGTAGATCTTATTTTAAACCAATTTAAAAAGATCTTGACGATAATAAATGGATCCATAGGTCAGGTCCTGTGGCGGATCCAAGGGGGGGAGCAGGGGTCCATACCCTCCTCCCCTCCAAAGTAAAAAGAAAAAAAAAGAAGAGGAAGGGAAACAAACGGACAACGCGAAAAAAAAAAGGAAAACGAGAAATAAAAAAATTTTGACCCCCATTTTGTTTTTCTAGATCCGCCCTTGGCCAGGTCTGAGTTCTCAAATTATTATAGGACTCAAGAGTCAAAATTGTTTTTCCATTCCCTTTTTTATTTCATGTTATGGCTCGAAAGTTGAAATATTTCCAATTTTTCTTCCTATTATAAATACTGGCTGGAAGGTCAATTTTAACAGAGAACCTGTTCTATGGGGATGGTTTTTTTGAAAAATTGGCCGGTCGCCGTGTGACATGCACGTCCCGCCAAAATAGAAAAGATCTAAAATCATTGGCAAAAATAGTCCAAAACCCCTTCATGCGGGGGGGACTTGGAAAAATTTTGACTTCCCAGTTATATATTAACTATAGGAGAGACTACTATACACATATATTGACACAAGAAAGAGGCTGCAGGACCAACATCCGTGGGGGGAACCTTGCAGGAATTCATAAAATGTTCATGTCAGAGAACATATGAGCCAAAATGTAAATGTGTATCTAACAATGTATCACCTAACTCTAGATGTCACAAGGATAAGTCATACAACAATTGCTTTGATGCAATGTAAAAATAAATATTTCAAGAAATTTTGATATTCTTAATTGTAAGAATAAGAGAAGAAAAAATTTCTTCAAATGGAAAAAATGGAAAAATGAAAAAATTAGTCCTCGGCAATTGATTAAAGACAACAAAGGCAAATGTCTACTGTAAAGGAAATGAAAGTAATTGAAGAAAATTATAGGTCTTCAGCAAGTCTTGAACACACAAAAATTGAGCAAAAAAAAAAAAAAATTGAAAAGCTACTAGAAAACTTTCAAATGAGCATGAAAGAATTAGAAAAATACGTAAAAAATTAAAAAATTGAATAAACAATAAGAAAAAAATAAAATGAATAAAAAATCTGTAAAGACTTGAACACATGTAAATTGGAAAAAAAACAAGACTCAGTCACTGTGCGTCTCAGTATACACGTCTCTTGTGCTTTTTTTGGGGGCTCTAGCCTCCTTTGGCAAGGCAAGAGCCCATATGCAACCGAAAAAACAATGAAAATAAAAAATTAATTAATTAATAAATAAATAAATAAAAGTGATAGATTTCTTAGCGTAGCCAAAAATATAGTGATCTTGTTTCATATCTTCTTCAAATTCTGCCCAATCAGATACCTATGATGTGGATTATGCGAGACAAAAATATCTGAGAGTTCCCGTTAAAGAGATCATTAAAGTGTTATTTATGGCATAAGTCTACTTGAGAATATCTTCGGCTAAGGCTTTGTGGTGACACACTCGCTTGGTCTAGTAAAAGTCTACTACTTTGGAATATTTTAGGCAATGACTTGAGGGAAAGCTCACTCGCTCCGCTCGTTCAGCCCTCTTCTTGGTCTAGTATAAGTCTACTTTGGAATATTTTAGGCTAATGAGTTTAGGGGGGCTTACTCGCCCCGCTCATTCGCCCTACTTCTTGGTCTGGTATACGGCTACTTCTCTGAAAAATTGAAATTTCATCACACATACTCTTCCCAAAAAATCTCCTTGATACCTCTTACGTTTATCATCATTTTTATTGACTAAGGTGATCCTAGCGGATCTCCGGTTCAAGTCTTACACACTATTGCGGACGGTATAGCGTTTGCCTTATTCCTTATTATGCTGAATTTAATTCAGGGATGGTAATTTTAAGTTGATATGAGCTGAAGTAGCAGCGGAAGCGGCATTTCATTTGGCTGCTAAGCCAGTTCATCAGCCAGTCAATGGGTATTCTATTAAGCTCAAAGCCAGCGAAAAGCCATTGCTGATACGCTGTTTTTGGTATTCCAAAATTTTGATTGAATTGTTTAGATATGAGGTTTGACGAGCTTATTTTCTTTTTTTTTTCTTTTTTTTTGCTTGTCAATTTTGATTTTCGGTCAAATACTCTTTTGTTCTCAAAAAATTCTGACACATTGGGCTGCAAAAGAAGCTCAAAGCTAATCACTGCGCAGCTCATAGCTGATAACTTGCAGCTTGAGAAGCTAAAGCCAAGCTAATCGAATAATCTTCAAAACCTGTCAGCTCAAAACCATGTTTAAGCCAATTACAATTAGCTTTCCATCCCTGATTTAATTCACATTCAGTTCACTGGAAACAGGGCTTTTACAGTATTTCAAATTGCATACTTATTCTCCTACATGTTATCAAGTTGGTAGTGTTTCTAACATTGCTCTTATGGCAAACTGCTCCGGAATGAAAATGAGTATGCAATCCAGCAACTGCCACCCATAAGACCAATGTTGAAAATGTTACCAACTTGATAACACGCAGGAGAATAAAGTATGCAATTTGAAATACTGGTAAAGCTCTATTGGAATAGAAATTATTCCAACTTGAAAACAAGTAAATATTGAATTATTCTTCAAAACAATTTTTTAAAAACTGTCACGTACCTATTGATTAACATTTTCATTCATTACATTTAGCAAGATATAGAATCAGGCAAACTCTATGCTATCCGCAAATTGTGCCTCTATTTCATTTTCAACCTTCAATGTTGTTAAAGCCTTTGACTATACAAACTTCAAACTAGCCTAGTCACTCGTTTGAAGTTTGTATAATTATAGTCAAAAGTTAAAGCATCTAGAACACCCAAGTACATATTTGCATGAGTGACTTCAGTAGGAGCGGTAGGCCCTAGTTTCCACGTGGAAAAGAATGGACAAAAACATGATCGGTACGTATTTTTGGTCCATTTAAAATAAGACAGGGCTCATTTTCAAACGACTTGTTTTTGTTGCTTTTTCATTAAATAAAAAAAATGATATATACAAAAGACGTAGGCTAATGAAATTTGTTTCTTCTATTTTAAACACTCTTTGACCACGCTTGCATTTGATTTTTTTGAGGAAAACAAGAAATGAATTAATGCGCCATAGGTACCTTTTAAAGTGTACGTATCATGTTTTTGTTGAGCTTCCAAAAACTGACTCTTTTGATCACTTAGGCAAATTGACATGCGCCATTTTTAGTCCTAGAGTCCTATAGGCCAATTTTCCACTATGTCACATGCGATCAAAGTCACAAAATAATCGGAAATCTTGTTAGCTGCGGGTCCTTCATTCTGTGTTTACATTTTTTTTACATGTAATTTTCCATAAGCAAAAATAACGTTTTAGAGACTGATCAATTATTCAGAACTAGAGCACAAATAAGGTATGAGAGTTCTTGTTTGATAATCTAGAGGGTTAGCGCTTTTGATTTTACAAACCACAATTCCTTATTGCTCTAGTTCTGAATAATCAATCAGTCTCTGAAAAGTTATTTTTGCTTATGGGAAATTACATGTAAAAAAAAATGTGAACACAGAATGAAGGACCCGCAGCTAACAAGATTTCCGATTATTTTGCAATTATCAATGGCTATTGATAGTTGGTGACGTCGCTGGGAAATCAGCCTATAGAGAGAACCAAGGTTACTAGAATATATACGTCTCCCATGTTGAATTTGTGATTTTCTAAAGAGAATAACTCGAGAACGGCTCAATGAATTTTTTTAAAAATTACCTTTGTTAAAAAGAAAATTTTATGTAGAATAGATCATGTCCTCCTCATTTTTACTTGCCAAAGCTCATGTCATGAGTTATTGATTAATGAATGAAATTTGTTTTTTTTTTTTGTTTTTTTTTTGTTTTTTTTTTTGTGCAACTATATGCGCATAAGACTCTTACATACATTGTAGGGTAATTTAAAAATATTGAAAATTCATCGAGTTGTTTACTCATTGTTGAGTAATCCTGTTTTGAAAATCACAAATTTAAAATGGGTTCATTGCATAGATGACAAACTAAGCAATGGTGTGAACTATTATTATTTTTTCTTAGGATTCCGCTTCCATTTGTTCTTCAACTGAATTGCCAGATCTGCTTCCATTTGGTTCTGCTTCCAAGCAGCAACCACCGGATCCGCTTCTTTTTGGTTCTGCTTCCACACATCAGCAATTTCCGGATCCACTTTCTTTTGGTTCTGCTTCCAGGGAGCAATTGCTGGATCTGCTTCCATTTGGTTTTGTATCTTGATAAAAGAATCTTTCAGGAATTGGACTAAAAAATTATGGTTATCCTTTAAAAAAAGGCAAAGAATATCGGTTATCCTTTATTTTTTAAAGGATTTCCGCTATTTTCCAGAGATGAAATATTGGTTACAGTTCTTTGGCCAGGTTTCAAGATCCGCTTCCTTTTAGTTCCGCTTCCACTCAGCAATTGCCGGATCCACTTCCTTTTGGTTCCAGTTCCAAGCAGCAATCACTGGATCCGTTTTCTTTTGGTTCTGCTTCTAAAACCTGAAAATTCAGGTCCAGATTGCAGATACCATTTTGGTTGGATAGCAATTCCAGTTCACACCCCTGAAACTAAGAACGGCTTTTAACACAGGTCTTATATTTGGATTTTGGACCGGGCATATTATTGTAGATTTGCTACAGTCGCCTGTGTAAAATGTATACAAAATACTGATAAGCAAATGGTGATCGTGACTTGAAACTAAAGGTGATTTTTCAGTTCTCCTTAAATTTCTCCAAAAATAATGAGTTTATGCGTGTACTTGTAAGGAACAAACTTGAAGAGCGGAAAATTTTCTTTCAGATGGCCGTATTTTTGAAAGACTTTGAAAATTCAAAAATTTTTGTACGACGCGACGCTAGCGCTGCCCGGTCTGAATGGGAGTCTATTCTTTCTAGTTTCTAGGAGTCAAAATGGCGCGTGTCAATACTCGGGTGCTGTTATCCATAGTTGTTGCTGTTTCATTTCAGGCCTTTTAATTTCAATTCAGGCCCATGAAACTTTGAAAAGTGAAAAATCGTTGAAACTAATAATACGAGGACCGTGGCGTGAGGCATGGCCGTGCGTGAGGAGTTCGGTTAGTATCACCGAGTGTGGTGTATGTTGTCAGATTACCATTACCCATGTTAATAAGATTAATAGTACTCGTTACTTCCTACTTTGGGTAAAAGAAACTGGTACCAAGAAACAATTACAATTTTCTTAATCATTGCCTTTTAGCTCAACGTCGGAAAGAAAATCAGTAATCTGTTTTGCTGGTATCCGAGATCCTGACGACATGGCTGAATTTGATCTTACACGTGTGATGGGTCAGTATTTAGACCGGCATCTCGTATTTCCATTGCTAGAATTTCTGTCAGCTAAGGAGGTAAGTAATTAGATCTTAATATCGTCGTGATTTTGATTAGCTTACCTATAGGCGCTATAGGAATTTTTGTGGTCTCCTTTCTCACTTGATGGTATTCGCTCAACAGATATATGACGAAAATGAATTGTTGCGTGGCAAGTTGGGCATCTTAAATAAAACAAACATGGTCGATTACGCGATTGATATCCGTAAACAGCTGTACCCTGATCAAGAAATTCCTGATGTTTGTATCTTTATTTATGATAATATAGAACCATGTACTTCGAATTCTACATCGTTAATTTCTATTCAAGGAACTGAAAGAGCGGAGATCCGAAGTTCTGAATCAGTTGAACGAACTTCAAAAGGAAGTGTCAATTATTTTGAAACTCTTATCGAACGAAGAGGTCGTGAAAATGATGGAGACTATGAGAGATCCGAAAGCATTCTCTAGCTACATCACAAAGGAACATAACGTGAGCTGGATTTGATAATTAATCTCTTGAAAATATCCTTTTGTGGTCAATACTCGTGGGCATGGTTTAAGAAAGTTGAAAATACATTTTCATTTTCTTCCCTGCTAGCAACCATGCTCGAACCTCATTTCTCAGACTAGATCGTCGCTTGTAAATCTGTATTTTTGTGTTGCAGTTCAAAATCGAGATGATGGAAAGTATGTATAAACTGGCGAAATATCGTTACGAGTGTGGAAATTATTCTCAAACAACAAGCTATCTATACTTTTATCTTTTGGTGATGTCGCCCAGCGACAAAGTGAGTTCTGATGGTGGCTGTAATAATATCGATGAATTCGCCGTATGATCTTTGTATTCTCCATGCTCTATGTGTTCGGTGCTGTATAAGTGTGAGATATTTTGAGCGGCGTTACAGAGGGGCAACAGTGCTCTGTCGAGTGCCTCTTATTCATTTCTCACATTTATGCCGCTTTCTTCGCTCAAAGAGATATTATTTGATTTGTTTGATCACATGTCGTATTAGAGCGTATTTTGAAGTCAACTCTCTATTTTTGACTTGTACTACGTCATTGGATACTTTATTTCGGCCAGATATTGAAGGCGATCGAGTGCAAGCACATCTTGGCTTCGGCATATTAGATTCGAGGATCGGTTTGACAAAATAAGATTACGTTTTGCTGGAAGAAAAATGTCTCATGAATGATATTGGGAAGAGTGTCGAACTCATCCTTCTTCTCGCGTCATAAGCAATACTTTATCATTGACATTGAAATACTATTTTTTCCATACTTAGTGGTAAATCAGGCGATTAATCGATCGTTTTCAGTAGATAAACTATCTATTTTAGTCGCGGGGTGGTCACGGATCTTTACTCATCGTTTTAGTCACAGGAGTAGGTAAAACAGCCGTTCACCTACTCCAGGGTTGCCAGTTGACTACAATCAAATGCCGTTACACCTTCTAGCTAATCCACTTCCGTCTTCCTTGAGCTTTTAAGTATGAAAAAAAAATTTTAAATTTTGTTTCTAATTCTGAAACTTGGAATTTCTTGTAGGGGTGACTTTCCTTGCGAAATGTCCTGTAGTTAATACTGGCTGGCTGCTGTCTACTCAATATGTACTTGCTTTTTTGTGGTGGTATTAAAAAAAAAGTAAATAATTAAAACCTACCAATGCTATAATTCTGAAGCACGTGAATAAACAGTAAAAAACGGTGCTGATTCAATTGTGTCACTAGCCTCTTATTATATTTTTCCTTATTATATTATCAAAAACTTCCCTGCTTATCAACTCCTTCATTTGCAGAATTATCTGAACGTATTATGGGGTAAATTAGCTTCTGAAATCTTGGTCCAGAATTGGGAATCAGCTTTGGAGGATTTGAATAAATTGAGAGAATTTATCGACGGGAATACTGTTAATTTACCTTTGCATGCACTTCAGCAACGTACATGGTTAATACATTGGAGTTTATTTGTTTTCTTCAACCACGTGAAAGGACGAGACTTGATCATCGAAATGTTTTTGTACAGGCCACAGTAAGTAATGAGATTTTGTATGCTCGAAATGTATCTTCTATCCTAATAATGTACATGTTATTTGTTGTCGATTAATCTGTAAAACTTTTTAAATTCGAACGAGTTCTAACTAGATGAAATGATTGGTTTCATGAATATTATTAGGTTTGCTTTTTCAAATACGTTCGCCTGCCTGCAAGACGATTTGTTCAACGTGTACGGAGTGTGATTTGTTTCGCTCACCCCCCCCCCCTCATTGATTGAGCCAAAGATTCTATTTTCCAAATCTTGAACATAATGCTGAGCCTAGTCCTTTTCTATCGTGCGAGTCCCGTTTGGCTTCTTTGATGATCATACTTCAATAATCATAATGTAATCCTACTTAGTTGTCAGCCGTGGAAAATACCTGATTAAATAGTTCATTCCGAACTGACATGGATTTCGTTTAAACTTTTCAAACAGATCGTAAACTTTGTGAAAAGATTATTTTAAACTACTAAAACGAACTTGGGTGCAGCTAGGCTTGTCTGAAATAGCTTAATTACAGACTTGATTTACGGGTACGCTTTGGGAGGAAAGAAAATATTTCATTGTTCGAAAATTTTTCTTCTCCTTTCTTCGGATAATATGGTCGAATTGCAATTCCAGCCTATTTTTTTAAAGGTTTTATGAGGGGATATAAAGGCCTAATCCCCCCCCCTCCTCCTGATATCCGCCCCTGTAATAATTTATATCCCGATGTTCATTTTATTAGTTGAATAATTCACGAAATGAAGCATTTGAGGCTCGTAAATTCCTTGAAATGTGATCACATGACTCTGTATCATCGATCGCATCAATATTTTCAGTTTAATTTTTCTTTTCCAGGAAAAAAGAAAACTTGATTCATTTGACTAGCATAGTAATTTCGATTTGTTCCAGAGTGGTGCGACACGTTTTAATAGAACCCAAAGCACAGAAAAATGAAATTACAAAAGTTGTAAATTTAATGAACGTTACGAAATATATTGAATTGATAATGATCAGCGGGAGAAAAAGTTTCTGTATTTGTTATGTTCATTTTATCTGCAACTTTTGTATTTTTGTTTTTTGTGTTCTGTATTCTAAGGAACGTAGGATTATTCAACATTATTGATTTCAGTGTAAAAAGCAACTTCGCGATCTTGCGCTGAACATGGCTTCATTTTAATGTTCCTTTGAGTACTCTTCTTAATTAAGGGGTTTCATTCTTTCTGAAAGTCATGCAATTTATGTTTTATCTTTGTTTCTTAGCTATTTGAACGCCATTCAGACAATGTGTCCACATATACTGAGATATTTGGCTACTGCAGTAATTATAAATCGAAACCGACGGAACGCGCTCAAAGATTTGGTGAAAGTTATTCAGCAGGTGAAAAATTTTATTGAAATATTCTATCTCGAATTTGCGCGAGAAACTTTATCAAGTTTCATTGCGATGCCAACCGCCTATTGTTTAAGATAATTATTCCCTTTGTTGAAGGAATCGTATACGTATCGAGACCCCATAACCGAATTCATCGAGCATTTGTACGTAAATTTCGATTTTGAAGGAGCTCGTCAAAAACTATCGGAATGTCAAACTGTGTTGATCAACGATTTCTTTCTGATCGCATGTTTGGACGAATTTATTGAAAACGCTCGGCTTATGATTTTCGAAACATTTTGCCGTATCCACCAATGCATCAGCATCAAGTCAGTTTAAAATTATTATACTTCAACTCTGATAGGTATACATTCTATATTCGTGAGGGGATATTCAATCGAATTTATTTGTCCGATCATTAGTATGTTAGCTGAAAAGTTGAATATGGAATCTGATGAAGCCGAATGTTGGATTGTGAATCTAATCAGAAACGCGCGTTTGGATGCGAAAATAGATTCGAAATTGGGTCACGTTGTCATGGGTACTCAGCCTACTTCACCGTATCAACAACTTATTGAAAAAATGGATACCTTATCCGTTCGTTCCGAAGCCCTGCAAGCATTGATCGAAAGGAAAATTAGTAAAGGAAAATCCCAAAACGTGAGTCAGAAATCTTATCTCTATTTGTTAGTTTTTAGAGCTCCATCGATTCAAAATTTATTCGCGCTTCCGAAAAATATGAAAATAGCCTACTTTTCCCGTTTTTACGGTTTACGGTTTTTCAAATCATTTGTTTTCTTCTGTCAATTTAGCACTGTAACGTGATGAGATCACGTTTTTTTTTATATCGTTGTTTGAGTGTCGCCTTTAGGTGGCTCTCTGGACTGTGGAATGATGCTATAATTTTTTTAAAATAATAACTTCATCATAACCGATAACAGTAGCTTCCAGAGAGCACTCAATTTATTCCACGGTTGGGTAATTCTGAAGTTCAGGGATGACTCGTCTCAGAAACTCGAAGTAATCAAAAGCCTGCAGGAATTAACTCTTGCAGATGAATGCGGGAAAAATATTCCAGATATGATTCATATTTTATTGTGCTGAAAATAAAATCGCCATTTGAAGATTAGAGAGTTGCTATCGGGGTGCTTCTACTCGTAATGATCTAACAATGCGTCTTTGAATTCTGCAGATTCGTATTTACCACGATGTATATCGTATAATGTTACGGTACCTGCTCTGAGGCCCAAATTTGAAAAACGTTTTCCAAAATACTTAAACTAGATTATTTCTATTTGGTATTTAACTAAGACTTTCGATGATGAAAAAGAATCAATTCACCTACTGAAAGTACTCAGGTTGATTTTGACTTCCTACCACTATCCCTTCACCCCTTATTCTCCGATCAAATTTTTTCTTAATGCATTGAATTTATTGGTGATCAGGGTAAACAAGTCGAGTTTTATAATATCGCATCATCGGAGACCGGATTGATGACATAATATTGGTATTTCAAAAGCGATACTAAAATTCCGCACCGATCGCCTCTCCTCTTCGGATAATTGCATCTGAGGCTCGATATTCAGAAACTCTACTTAAAATAATAAAATTTTCGGCTAGGAAATTTGAAATGCTCGTCAACATTATCCTCTTATTCCTCTGATAGTCTTATTCTTACTAATTCATATTGCTGTGAAAATAAAAGGCCTAGAATGTTGACAGTGAAATTTCGGAATTGAAATGAATCATTCCGCGCAAAAAATACTCCATTTGACCAAAACAACAATGGAATAATAATTATGGTTATCCATAAGTTCAAGAAATGTTCTCGAAAGAGTAAAACGAGGCAAATACAATGTAATCAATTTATTTATAATCATCAAAGCTTAATTAGTTGAGTATTTCTTTTCCATCCGTTGATGTAATACCTAGGTTTCGAAAAAAAAATAATTGTACTTCATCGTTGACAAACAGAAAAAGTGATGTTATGTCCAGTAGGAGAACTGAAGGTTGGAAGCTAGATGAAACAAAAATGCGCTATACATAAATAAGTACGATCACCGTAACGGAATACCAATGTCATGTTCAAATCAGGATAGGTACTCGAGTTCATTTATCTATTCTCATTCATATTGTTTGAACTGAATTCGAGAATTCATATCACATCTTTTCTATTCTATTCGGTAAATACAAACACCGTACTAAGCAATCATCTGAAGATGCCAACCAATATCGAGTACAAACGACGCTGATAACACTTTTCCAACTTTTCTCATGTTTGTCATGACTCATGACGTGAGGCTAACAAGTTACTGAATTCGCAAAATTGATGAATTGAAATACTCGATAAATTACACATCTTATCCTCGGCTCACAGCCTAACGATATAATTACTAAGTATACTATTTCTGTAGTCATGTTGAAAGTACCGTATACCTGAGTAAAACCAAGTATCGGTAAAAATTGAAATTTGAATTTGAATCGCGGAAAAGCTGGGATATTACATTAGCGATTCATGATCGATTATTGAATCATTCCGTTCTCTACGTTTTTAAATTCGTAATTATTCATTTCAATTTCCCATTGCGTCATGAGATATCTCGTTTCACTCGTTTTTATTATAGGAATTGCGGCTATTTCCGTTACGTGGGAGTGAAGTGAGCGATTTTCACGCAGTATAGTTCGCAACACTAACCGCATGTGAGCGTTGCAAAACACTGGTGAAAATCGCTAGTGCACTCCCAAGTGACGAGTATAGCTTTTAGTATAAATTTTTGTGAAAACTTGTCTAAAATCAGAGGAATTTTGTTTTCAAGTATGTAACGAAGATATGAGACAGCCATGTTTGAAAACACGACTAGGGAGTTTTTCGATTCTTTACTTTCAAGGAAGTAGAAAATTGGAAATTTCCTTCTGAACAGTGTGTACGCGAACAAAGACGAAAAAATCATTTCTCGTTCAATCATTTTTAATATCTTCGAATTTAAACATGCCTAACGATGGAGCTCTGGCCGACGTGAATCGTTTCGTTAACAATAATTAGTACATTTATAATAATTAATAATATACCCACGAATCACTTTTCTCATTTCTGTTTCAGATTCATTGGGGGTCCCATGACTTTTGAAGTTTCTCTCTCTCTCACAAACTCAATGAGAATATATATTGTAATAAATATTGTATTTTTAATGAAAATACATGAATTAATTCAAGATTTCTTGATGTTGTTTATCGATGTTACTCAGATTATCAATCGCCGATGGATTCAACGTACGAACATACTAATATTTCGTATTATTACCAGTTACTTATTCTTACTAGCCGACTAGCACGATAATGAGAAAATTTGCTCAGTATCTCGTCATCGTCAGGTTAATTAATCGATTCTTCGGTAATGTTGCTATACGATTCATTAATTCCTCTGCAAATACAAACAGAAAACGCATGAAGTTTATTTGCATTCCTACGAAAGGGAGTTCAATTGTATGATTCACCCTTTCTGACACTTAACCCAATAATCTTTTATTTAAATAATATTTCGCATTTATGTGTACATACATGGGTATACGTTATAGTCAAATGGTGTAATCTATCACTACCTGAAAAAACTAGACATTCTTTTCTATGAAACGTAGCCAAATGATATCATGAGAATTATTTTCATTTCATAAAATGACCAAAATTTTTAGACTATGAAGAGCTTGTAGCTGACAGCTTAGTATGCCAGATTTCCAAAAATACTATCTCTACATAACTGGGGCTACAAACTGGCGGACCGAAAAAGCGAAAAAATTATTCGGCAGCCGTTCACAAAATTTTGAAAGCATTCCGATGTAAACTGACTGTAAACATTGACTATACACTTACCAGACAAATACTCGCATTGTTAAAAAAGTTGTCACTTTGAAGGATACTGACACCAGAGTGTGCTGCGTGTTAACCAGCAGAGTGAAAGAGACAGAACATCTTTCCCTCTCTCTTACACCAACGTCATCACACGCAGCACACTCTGGTGTCAGTATCCTTCAAAGTGACAACTTTTTTGACAATGCGAGTATTCGTCTGGTACGTGTATAGTCAATGCTGTAAACAAAATAAGAACGAGATGCAAAGTGGGTAATCTGATCGTACAAACGTTGCACAAGTAGGTCTACACTAGTACATACCATCTACAATTCTATGGAGAAATGGTGTTCGAGCATTCGTATTTTTTTGCTTGTTGACAACAGAACAACTTGATATTTTTATCCCTTCCAAAAAGTGCGCAGTACAGATTCACGATTACCAATAATTGGAAAAAGGGCGATATCCACCTCACAAACTATTGGTGTCCTTGCGGCAATACGTAATATATTTCAAGTAATTCGTTCATAATTTTGTTGCTTGAGATTAGTAGGTACTACAATTCCTGTAAGTTTCGCAGAAATTGGATGCGTCATTCTCGAGTAAAACAATTCATAAAATTCAATCTCAGTTTTCTCAAAACTCAAGTTTTTCGGATATCGCCTCTTTTCCACCCACTGCCTCAATTAGACCCCGGGAGAAGAACAATAATGAAAAGATTGCAACAGAATTTTTTGCAATTTTTTTTTTTTTTCAAGGTTTCTCCCTTAGACCTTATAAGAGTATTGTGTATAGGAAATGCCAAAAATAGAAATGTGGCTAAAATTTCCATTTTTATTTTCTTCTTCCTTCTTTCATTTGTTCTTTTGATCTGATTGAAATGTTTATGATGTTTCATAATGTTGAAAATAAAATTCTGAACTCCTTAATTAAATCAAGAAAAGAATTATTTATAAATTTATAATACTCTAAAAAGAAGCGATATTATTTCACTCTCATCATAACGCCAAGTTCCCTAAGTTTCACTTGAACCATGGGAAAAAAAAACCATAAAAGAGGATTGCAAAAAATGCATTGAAATGTTCGAAGGGGATTTGCGTATTTCCTTCGTTGTAAAACATAATAAAATTATTTCAAAATATCTGAAAATCTGAACAAATGAAATGCATTTGAATTTTTCCAAGAAATTTCCTATTTGATAAGAAAAAGTTTCCAATACCTACATTCAAAAATGAAGACAATACCGCGAGGTTCTGTATCTCTCGGGCAGGAAAAAACTCGGATTTACATGAAAAATATCATCGATATCGATTCCTTTTAATTTCATTTCTTTCTATCCTCGTTTTCCATCTCCTTCTTTTGTTCAGCATGTCTCCACTACAAAGATAACGCAGATAAAAAAGGAATCGGATACTTACGTTTGTTACCATAAACGGAATTCGTATGTAACGCTATCTGTATGAATTGAGATAATCGCTCCAAACTCAAATGCAGTACTGCTGATAGTCGACCAGTCATAGTCTTACTTGAAATACAAAATGAATAAATAGGAGCGGAATATCGTAGACTGGGAAACCGCGAGCGAATACGTACACAACCTACTTCTTCAAAATTCGACTTAAACTATCGTTGCACTCGGAAACCAGTGAACAAAGATGCTGAGCGGAGATGACATTACTTTGGGTAGAACTTTGGGAGTAGGATGGAACTTCCAGTAAGCTCTCTAAAGCAAATAAATGTATTTTCGCATAAAATTCACTGTCCTCATCTTCTGTATGCAATGGAGCCAGAGAACACCACCTACGGCAAGGAAAACGAACGTAATGAACTGAACGTCTTTATTTTTTCCTATGGTGACAATGTTTAAACATTCGATTTTCAATAGAATAGCTAAATTTCAACTTTTTTTCTATCAAGTTAACACTCAATCGAAAAGCAATTCATTTCATGAACTAACTGGGGCAAGGGGACAAATCTACTGATTTCATTGTCATCTCTTAAACGATCAGAAGTAATGGAACTCGAAATCAGTTGGTTCAAAAGAAAACGTGATCCTGCAGGTAAAGCAGTTTTGATAAATAATTCTGAAAACCAAGTAATTCAATCTGTCACTGGACTGACTAGTATTTACAGAAATTTCATTGGTAATTAATAATTTTGATTTCTTTGTTCGTCCTTTGTGAATTCTAAAGGTAGTTTGAAAGATGAAGTGCCACCTGGATCTGAACTACCTACAATTTTGTACAATTTCAAAGGAATAATTTTTTCAATCATTGAAACACTATGCGGTGAAATTCATAAAGTTTTACAATAATTATTTTCCGAAGAAATCAAGAAATAGTTTCATTGAATATTAAGGAGAAGATACATATTTTGTTTAAAATATCCCCAAAGGATATCATAGAATAAATTGTATAGAATCTTCAGAAAATTGATCCATTACAATCATTTCAAATGATACGGATTAGCGAGGGCGTAGCAAATAAATGAGACAAGATTATGTTATAATTTGAAATGTAAATATTTTCAGTAACTTTACCTAAACAATCCAACAAATGGTGTTACAGCTGGCATAGGTATACCGCCCGAAGGTAAAGAAAGTAACAGATTACTAGTTAAAGCTGCATAACATAATGATCCATTATGACAAAGCCATTCAGTTAATATTTCAAGTAAAGATCTTGGAGGTTTTCTCATACTACCGTCGTTGCCATCATCATCTCCTAAAACAAATGTTCAAAGAAACCATTTTTTATCCGACATTGAAAACTCAAACACAGACTAGTTCGTTTTGGTAGAGATAATAGAGGAGAATCACACAATTATTAGGATCAATGAATGCATGCAATCATTGCCAGTATATCCTACTATATTCTACTTACTTCAAGTTTGAAAAATTGGAATTCGTGACCACTTTTAAAAGTCACGGCCAATGTTAAAACTGTAAGAGATATACTTTCAGTGGTGTAAGGAAGGATTCCAGCTCTCACAAAACATTTTTCAGTAAGTTTCAGAAGTTTTATAGGAAGTATCACCATCCGTTTCCTCAGCTAAAAACGCAGAGGTACTCATTTCACTCCTGTTTATACGGGAATCAGATGGCAAAATCTGCATGAGTAGTTTATACTTCGACGAATACAAGTCAGAGAACATACATATTAGAACAACTGGGAGACTTCATCTCAAGAAATCATCGTCTATGACTTGAGACAACAGAAGAGGATTGAGGCGCAGGTGATTCTTTTACACTCTAATTCAAAATTAACCATCATCCTTGACTTTTCAATTGTTCCAAAAAGTTCTGTGTAACAAAATCACTCTTTGCTTACACTACTGAAAGTACCTGTCACACTAGTTTAATATCAGTTACAATTCACCGAAGTGAACATGAAATCTGATCTGAAGTAAAAAGAATGCACTGAATATAGTTGCATGTATTGTACTGGTTAATTTTTTGATCCCCCTCTTCTCTACAAAAACGAACCGGTACCTTTTTATATCTTGAGCTCAATGGATCGGGGAAAAAGTAGCTCAAGTGCCTACAAATAACACTCGGAAAAAATTGGAATATGTAACAGAGAATTTTTTTCCAATGAACACATGAATTACCTTCACTAACCTGAAACAAAATATATTTCCGTCAGAGCCGTCAAAAAATTTGCAGTGAATAAAGGCGCTTTACTGGGAAGTTCACGTAATTTAGAACTACATTCTGGCAAGAGAACGAAATAATCATTCACTAAACCTCTTGCAATTTCAACGCTAAACTTTGATGTGCAACCAACTTGTTGCATTAAGACTCCTGAAACAGAAAGTATTTATGATAGAAATTGGGGGAAATAGCAGAGAGTTATAAACTCAGATTTATTAGTAGGCCGAAAAGGTTAAAATACGTAAAAGGTAGAAAAAATTTTCGGCACTGCCGTCAAAATATTACAATTTTTATTAAAAAATATACCCGACGTTTCGGACGGAATCTCCGCCTTTTTCAAGGGTAAAACAAGACTAAAAGACAAATACAAGTACAAGTAGGTCGAAGAACGAAAAAACAGATCAAGTATGACTAAGTTTTAAGTACAGGGTGAAACATGCTGTTTATGTTATAGGAGTCAGCTTTAAAATTAATAGAGTAATCACAAGTTTTGATCTTGATGGCTTCCAGCATTTTTCTTTTCTTCTCATTTTTCGTAGCCTAAAATGGTGGTATTATCGAAGTCGAAAGCATGACCTGTGTTGGCGGTATGTTGGCAAAGAGCAGTATTCTCAAGCTTGTTGGTAACATCCCTCTTGTGTTGTTTTAGTCTCTCATCTAACAACTGTTTTGTCTCACCAATACATACTTTATCGCATTCAGTACAAGGAATGTTGTAGGCTAAATTGGAACGATAAATAGTGGGGACAGGGTCTTTCAGTCTGGTGAAAAAAATGTTTGTAAACTTATGACAACTAAAAGTGACTCGAATATTAGGAGTAAGTTTTTCTAAATGTTTCTTTCCGTCCGAAACGTCGGGTATATTTTTTAAATAAAAATTGTAATATTTTGACGGCAGTGCCGAAAATTTTTTCTACCTTTTATAATATAGTTACCGTCAAGAAAAAAATTTCCAGACAATTAGAACATTCTAATTGTCTAAAAAGTTTTTTAAAATACGTAGTTACCATAGTCCTCTATCTATTCTAAATGAGCAGAATTGGAAGTGAAGAAGTACACTATAAACATTCATTATCATTAGTTCATATTTTAATTATTGCATGTAATGAACTAACCGCGAGAACTAATTCAATTCCTTGATCAGATGAAGGCAGGTTACCAACGTGATGTTCTAACTATTCTTTCAATTTTGGGGCATTGAAAAAAAAATCACTCGGGTACTTTAGGCAACTCATGGATTCACACAATTGAAATCACTTGATGGTTGATATTTAAAGCCCTTATTCTGTGAACTTTTCAGATCTTCAACTTTTTTAATGTTGAAAATAAAATTTAAAGCACTTCTATAAAGTTACAGATGCAATCCGAAAATTCCTTGCAATCCCAAGTTAGGTGTATTCCAAGACAAGCTACAGGTTACAGGTCAGATATCTCATTATGGATAGACTTTAAAGCTTTGGACCAATGTCTTGTATACTCTATCAGCTGCAACAAGATACATCACTGTATCCCACTAAATGCTTTGTTTGATAGTTGTGTGAGTCACAATAATTTTGTTTATAGTCATTTCTGTACACGTCTTCACACATTTTCAATTCGTTTACTAACATCTCTAATTGATGATTCTCAATGGTTCATTTATAATAGTAACTACAACCAAAACATTCAAATTCTTCGAAGCGTAAAATTACTTCTTCATACCTGTTGCCGATAGAAGAGGAATATTGTCCGTACATATAGCGATAGAAATTAGCTTTATCAAGAATTGGCTTCTTTCAACAAAAGTGTATGGAAATAAGGACATAAAAACGGTATTTCGAGCTACGTCCCCTCCCACATTGCTGTTGTGACTGAACGCAAAATAATCTCCAAGAACTTCCAATAACTGCATTTCTTGAATACGACTTAACCGCTGAAATATTAAAAATATATTATTTGAAAAATAAGAGTTGTCGAAAAGTTCAACATTGTGAAAAATTGACAAAGACGAGAGCTCTTTTCTTATCCTTAATTAAGTCTAAATGAAATTTTTACCTTCTTCTTCACACCCCGACGATCTACTTCACAAAATACGAATTCTGTTATAAGTTCCATAGCTAAATCAGTTTGTTTGATACTTTGAATGCGTTCCACATTTGATACGATGTTTGCAATGTATAGAGGTTCTGAAAGCATATTATAAGAAATCATTACTTGTATTAAACGTTGGAGCGATGAATCGAACAATAATGTGGCTTACCAATTCGACGTAAAGCCTCCTTTACACAAAACGGAAATTCCAATTTCCTCAAATCTTGCCTCGTCGAATCTAGAGACATTTTAATAATCAAAACCGCACAGCCATCAAAACGTTTGCATGTTACCCAATATCATAATAGAAGAGCAATCTACTAATTTCCGAGCATACCGACTCTTTCGCTTGTACGCTTTTTCTCGTATGCGCGTTGATAACGAGTGATAACAAGCAGCCTGTAGCACGAGATGTATGTGGATAGGTTATTTCAGTATACCGGTTAAGCGGTTAATTGGAGATCATCATAACCGGTTAATCGGTTGGAAACGCTCAAATAAACCGGTTAATCGACAGTCACTTGGATTGCTGTTAGTTCTTAAAAAACTCCGCTAGGAGCGCTAAAGCCTTCCACGTTTCGTTTTTCGCCCTCAAAATTGAAAAAATTGAAAAAAAAAGGAGAGAAGAGGTCTCTTAGTTTCTGAGGTGTCGTGATAATGATTAAGAAATACCTCAATTCTAAAAGCTTTTGGCAATCGGCCGCTTGATACTTTGAAAAAATCAAATTTGTCAAATTATCACTAAGGCTAGTAGTAAATCTAGCGGTAATTTAAATATTATAAAAAAAATTATGATTTTGGCGATTAATTGGTTATTGCGCTCTATTAACCAGTTTTTTGTTCATTACAAATAAACCGGTTATTTGTTTTAATTTTACCAGAATAAACCGATTAATCGGTTATATAACCAATAACTGCCCATCACTAATCTCCAGCGCATGTGATTGATTTTGGTGGCAAAACTACTCGACATATGGCAGTAAACAAATTGACTCCTGTAAGCATAAAGCAAGGATTAAATACTACATGAAGCATAATGAGGAATAATTAAGAGGTCAGATATAAATGTAAGATTGTAGAATCTTGACAAATCATATCAATGCAGTGACTGTGAAACCACTGAATCAAAACAAAACGTTTTGAGAGTCCCGTAGGAAATGCAGGTCAGCTGACTGCTCTTGGAAGATAACATGCAATTGATAACTATTGAAATACCTTATAAAGTTGATAAGCAAAAAGAAACCTGTAAGTATAGAGAATGTGCGTTCACTCTTACATAAATATTGAGAATCTATAAGGTTCTCAGTGTTTGTTTGTCAACTTGTAGTTATTAAGAAGTTCATTATTGAGCCTTTTCATTTAGTAGCATGATGATCATTGCCACCTGTGTTTACAGGAGTCAATATTTTAGTTGCCAAACGCTCCAGGGTCACAGGGGTGTGAAACGTTATTATTTTTTCTTAGGATTCCACTCCCACTTGTTCTTCAACTGAGTTGCTGGATCCGCCTCCTTTTGGTCCCGCTTCCAGGGAGCAATTGTCGGGTCCGTTTCCTTTTGGTTCCACTTCCAGGGAGCAATTGCTAGATCCACTTCCTTTTGGTTTTGTATTTTGATGAAGGAATCTTTCAGGAATTGCACTACAAAATTACAGTTATCCTTTTAAAAAAGGCAAAGAATATCGGTTATCCTCTATTTTTTAGGGAACATCCGCTATTTTTCATAGATGAAATATTGGTTACAGTTCTTTGGCCAGGTTTCAAGATCCGCTTCCTTTTGGTTTCACTTCCACTCAGCAATTGCCGGATCTGCTTCCTCTTGGTTCTGCTTCCAAGCAGCAATTGCCGGATCCGCTTCCTTTTGGTTCCACTTCCATGCAGCAATTGCCGGATCCGCTTCTTTTTGGTTCCAGTTCTAAGTAGCAATTGCCGGATCCGCTTCCTTTTGGTTCCGCTTCCAAAACCCAAAAATTCAGGTCCGGATTGCGGATACCATTTTGGATAACAATTCTGGTTCACACTCCTGACCAGGGATTGTGTAAATTTGGCGGAATGTGACGTCATTCTGAATTTTGTCTATAAAAAGAGTGCTAAGAGAGTTGTTGTTTGACTCTGACAATGATTCTAGATTTTGAGGTTCAATAAGCACTCATCCTGTATTAATTTTCTAAATCTCTTTTTCCCATAAGAATACACGCTAAACGCCACTATGCGTGTGTGTAGGTTGAAATAGTGTTAGTGTGTACTTACAGAACCAAACTACTGATAACGGCCTATCTTGATTGTTGCCAAATTAGGGAGCTACAAGCTGACGGCTTAATTTTTTGTGAGTAGTTGTGAGTAAACAAACACTCACACAAACACCCAACAAGCTTGCAGTCAGTACAGAAGCCGTTAGCATGTCAGTAAGTTACAAACAAAATGGTTGTCAATTTTACCCACTCTCAAGCTCCCTAGCCAAATCTGCTTGTTGTAGCCTTCCTTTAAGGTGGCCATGGTGCAGTAAAAGAGGTTTGAAAATGGCAGATTTTATTTTTGATGTCAGAGGCAGTCAGCTACATAATTTCTAATTGTTACTAATAGCGATGGTACAAATAATTTGATTTAGCTGCCATCTCAAACTACCTTTCTACAGGCAGAGTCTGCATGAAATTTCCAAATAAAATTATTTATCCTCCTTATGAACTTGTATCATTCATTAATTTTTGTAAAATCACATTTATTCAGTTCAATGCAATTGCAAACTTAGGGAACAAAGCTGACTTTATCAATAATCAATAATTTTGCCTGCTTGATAAATTGTGCAAACAAAGTATTATCTAGAACATAGAAGTTGAAACAAACGCAGTAAAAATTTCAGAAATATATAATATTATTCATAATGCTCACAGTTGCGTAACTTGAGAACAAGAACTTCAGAGAAAAAAATTCACATACAGTCCTGGCACCCAAACAAGAGTGAAAATAAACAATTGTCAATTGATCGAGTGAGGATAAATTATAAATTTGTTGTTTGTCCTAGAGTCCAGGTAAGGCGCATTATGTCTGTCTTTTTTTAACCCTCTAATGTATTTGTCCATCCTTGTCTTTACACAAGAGAGGATATGGGCCGTCATACTTAGTTGTTACGGCATGAACTTTCCTACTTGTGTTACTGATAACAATTTATCACACTTTGAAAATATTGTAAAAGAAGAACTTGAATAATTTGCCAAACTAAAAATTAAAACTTTACACCACTGAGGAATGCAAAACCACTATTTTAATCTCACAAAATCCTCCTCTACCTATATAGGGAACTGGAAGGATAATTAATGACATAACAACTAAACATGGCAACCTATGTCCTCACTCGGTATCTTTACTACAGAGCACGGCCTACTTTATACAAGGCCATATAATGCAGCGATGTCCCGTTGTGCAAAATACCGTCACGTGACGCAGTTGTGACAGCGCACATTTGTGCCACAGTTGGGTCACAAAGAGGGATCACTGTACTTTTTGAATGGGTGATTGCCGTCACAAACTACTGTCACAAGCGTCACAATTCTCCTCTGTTCCCAACTGTGACGGCATTTTGCACAACAGGGTCACAACATTGCACTTGAAAAGTGGATACAGTTTTACACATACGCTTTTGGGAAAAAATGAGAAAAAGTTTTGATTTGTATGCAATTGAAACGCTGTTTTTGAAAAAAATGAAGAGAATGAAACTTGAAGAGCAAACAATTCTCTATTTTTGTTTTTGAAGCCCTATTTCAGTAAAATTGGTGCGGTACAAGAGAAGTTATCATCCTTTTAAAATTAGAAATTGGATTGGGCTCTTCCACTGATGCATGCTGCATATCAATTCCGCTGATTCTTATTATAATGGCAGTGAAAATAACATTGCTCTTAAGTAATGTAACACCTCTATGGTTTTGATGTATGCAATCAACTCTACACATAAGAGCAATGTTATTTTCACTGCCATTACAATAAGAATCAGGGGAATAGACCGTTTTCCTGGTGACGTCAAAATTGTACATCACGTGATCTACTTGGCCAACGGACCTGTTGACTCCTGTAAGAAAAGCACAAGGAGCAAAGATCAGTGTGTTACTAATTGTGAATAAACAATTTCTTAGTATCCAGAGCCTTATGAATAAGTTCTAGGAACTGTAAAAAATAATTATTTCAATTATAACCAAAATTCATCGCAGACTTTTCGTTTATTTACCTAATGATCTTTGTTCCCTTTGTTATTCTAATGGGAGTCAACAGATTTGAGAGGCTTGTAAACACCAGAACAGGTATTCTGGCCAATCGTTATCAACCATATGACGTCAGAGGAAAACAGTCTATTGATATGCAGCATGCATTGGTGGAAGAGCCCTATAGGGGACAAAGTGCGGTACAGTTTCATCATTGTTACACCGCACCAATGAACGTGCCCCGCCCCAAAAGGTAATTGATAACAATCCACTGCGCGCTGTCGTCATTTTCTGCATTACGGCCTTGTATAAAGTAGGCCTTGTGCGGAGTCAAAATCACAGACATATAGGGTAATATATATTAAAACAAGGTATAGATGACAAGCTGCTAGCGTCCGGTAAGAATAATATAAAAAAAATAGTGTCCGCACTATCCGCACCATACAGGGGCTTGTGTAGGCTACATGAGATACAGTTGTCGGGAGCACCATTGTTAAATGTAGTTCCTCTGATTCCCCGCGTCGTTCTGTCATCCATCTACAAACGGTGCTCCCAAAATCTGTATATCATATTGCCTGAAAATCACTCCTGTATGTCTGACCGCGTATTCACAAATGAGGAGGGTTCTGGCAAAAGGGCGTGATGCAGGCAGAAGCCCTTTTTGCGGAGACCATGATTTTTGGACGTTTCAGTTCATTGCGCATCTTTTTTTTTTTTTCTTCTTTTTTTTTTTGTATGGGATTTTATGCCAATTTTACCCTACTCTACAAAAAGGGCTTCCGCTATCTTTTTTTCTCCCAGTCCCTCTGAATTTAATATTCAACAGATTGACAATGTACTCATGTATCTTATAGAAGAAGAGTTGCTCTTCAACTTTCGTTCTTACACTTTTTTTGATTAAACTTATTGTTGCGAAGTTATATTCATCTAAACTTTCAAATTCATTTTTCTGTGTTAAATATTTTCTCGCGGAAGCCCTTCTGCCAGAACCCTCCTCAAATGGACACGCCGCTAGATGCGCTACTTTCCACGTGACACTAGAAGGTGATGCAAAAAATTTGCCCCATTCAAGATTCAATTAACATTGGCAGTGATTTTCAAAAGATTTGTTCTTGTTAATTTTGCATTTATTTGGGAAATGAAGATATACAAAATATTGGGTGAGGTTTCTACCATCGATTTTCAATATTTCTTGAGTAGGTTATTGCTTCAATTTTCGAGAAAAACAAATAAAACAAAAATTCTCCCATAAGACGCAATGAACGCGATCACCTTCTAGGGACAAGCTTCTGAAAAATTCTGCTTAGCATCGAGTGGTGGCGACTCTTTTGCGTCCATTTGCAAATTACAACGTGTTAGCATTCCAGGGTGGCTATTCCACTAAAATAACTGCAAAAAAGTACGCGCGCACTTGAGGTGCACGCCAAGCAATTGCAAAAGTGTAATTGTTCTGACCTTGCTAAGTAAATGTAAGTGCGCAATTAGTGTAATTACAACTCTCATCAAGTGCAAAAAAGTGCACGCGTACTTCATTACATTTTGTTAGTGGAATAGTTGCCCAGATTGTGTATGTACAAAGCGTGAAACGCACAGCTGCGTACAGCGTATGCGTTCACTTGGTCAAGTTAACATTGCACCTTAGGGCGCTCTTTCAAAAAAATTGATTTATGTAAAGAACTATTGACTTATGCAAAAAAATGTAGAGAACAAAATTTATTCCCCTTGAAATTTCCAATCAGATTAGCCTACTTGCAAATTTTTTTGTCAAAAAATTCGGAAAGTGCTTTATCTGATGGGAAATTTCAAGGAGAATAAATTTTGTTCTTTTCAATTTTTGGCTTAAGTCGATAGTTCTTCAGATGAATCAAATTTTTCAAAAAACCAACGCGTCAGGCGCGGGTTAGACTATCTTTTTTCCATTCCGTTGTAACACGCGGCTAGACGTGGCTCATGGAGAGTTCATCAAGCCATCAGAGTTGTTTTATACATGTCAACAAGTCTATAAAGGTCAAAATGCAAAAAAAAGTGCGACAAGAAGGACGCACCACATAGACCACAGGCATTTTACTTCCCTGCATTAATGGTTACGGTTATTTGGAGTGCAAGCGCGAAAGAGTTGCACTCTACAATTTCAATGGTGTGGAAAACAAGAACTGCTCATTTTCCAAAAGTATTTGGACCAAAATGAGAATCGTCTCATTTGAAAGATAATTTAAAGACCAATAAAATTCATTCTTTTCAATTTTTCAAATAAAGCTTTTGTTCCAAAGATATTTCAAGATTAGTTAACACATAGTTAAATGAGAAATTGCCTATGATCATGTCAATAGTGATGTCGACGGTAGCGCGCCATTGCTACCAACACCCCAAATTAGGTTTGTGCTCGTACTCAAGCCACAATCCTTGAGTATTGCACAATAATTGGAAAACTCTGTAGCCCTCCGCTTCTCGGTTCTTGTCACGCACGCACACGCGAGCGTGAGTGTTGTGAGGTACGAGGACACGTCACGCCATGATAGGTCACAAATAGGATCCGAACGTTGAAGATCGAAATTACAAAATTACGAACATCATAATTATTGTATTATTATACATTGTAATTATTGTATTCTTTACATCTTTGAATATATACATCTTTACATCTAATTAATCCCGTTGAACATCTCATTCACGACAGTTCTCGCATGCTCGCTTCTCTCTTCTCTCCTCACGCCTCAGGCTACACCTTCACCATTATTTAAACACAAGAGGGAAAAAAATTGTTGGCTGTTATGCTTTTGGCTTCTTCTACTTCTTCTGTAAGCCCTTCCTACAATTACAATGGACTAGTGATCGGCTTAATGCCTTATCAGATGCTGGCTATCGACTGGCTTAAAAGCCGATCAAAATCGGCTTCTTCTTCTGCTAAGCCGTTCATCGGCTTTGGCTTGTCATCACTGGGTATGGCTTTTATAATTGTCTTCGAGACGGTCCGATGATGGCCGCGACTGCGACTCCAGATTCAAGAGGGTAGCCGGTTCGTTTGCTATCGGCTCGGCGGCTGACGGTGACGTAAGCGTGTACCTTTGTGTTGTTCGCTGACAATTTTTTGTAGGTGTTGGAAAATGATGATTCATTATTTTATCGGTTCATCGGACTGCTCTACTGTACATTACATACGGTTATAGTACACTAGAAGAGATAGTTAGCCCACTCCTTCAAAACTACCATGTAACGCGGAGCGCAAAACAAAAAGTTTGTTTTTACGCCACTCGCAGGCGATTGCAACATTTAGGTTTCAGACTTTTACATAGGCCCTTATGGAGAATTACTCTTTACAAGCGATTTTCTCACAAAATATACATTTTGATGAAAAATTTATGAGAAAACAAATTAAAGTACGAAAAATTTTCTTTAAGTTCACCTTTGACATGTTTGTATTTTAACGCATACTTTTAGAGGAAATCGCCGATGAAGGGTTATTTCCCATAAGAGCCCATGTAAAAGTCTGAAACCTATTTTTCTACAGCCCGCTCTTACCCCGCGTTAGAAAAACGCAGTACTAGCGCTAAAATAACGACGGGTGGACGGTTTTGAATTAATGGAAAAGTGTCTCGTTTTTTGAAGGAGTGGGCTAACTATCTCTTCTAGTGTACTATACATCCGGTACCTATAGCCCCATTCACGGTTGACGTGACGTTGTATCCATATTTGCTTGACGTGGATCTATCCAGTAGAAATATTGTTGAAAAATATCTAAGAATGAGATCGATATTTCCATCACAAATGTAAACAATTTTTTTACACGTTATTCCTTATGGGAACAAACTTGGTTCTAGAATTTGTGAAATATAGCGAGAACGGAAAATTTCTTAGGAAGAAGTATTGTATGATGGCAATTGGAGAACTTCTTAGTAATAAAAAATTAAGTTTTGGTTCCTTACAATCAATTTCTTTTCAAAGTATTCAACAATTTCTGGAACACTATTTTTTTCTTATGGGAAAGTACCTGCAAAAAAAATTGTTTACATTTGTGATGGAAATATCAAACACTAAAAGATCGATAGTTCCCATTATTATCAGTGATGTGACGTTAGTATGAAAGGCCCTATTACCGTTAAATTATTCTACAGGTATTATTTGATTGACGGCGACAAAGTTGTTTGTCATAGGTCAGTTGGGATGTAAGAACCCGTTGTAACTACTTGTACAAGCTCAATGATTTCATGATTTCCTCCAGGTTCAGCGTTTCATACCACTTTCGACCGTTATAATTTTGTCATTTTCAAGTTTTTTTTTTAAATTATAGTGCTATTGACAAATTTTACTGTGTACTTACCTAGGTGAAAATTATATGTCCTTGGTGAAAGTAATTTCTATCAAATAAAGTCCAAAATAAGCTATGCCTGAACGTTTGTGAGCGTTGAAAAAATCATACGTAAAGAATTTACCTTATTTATTGTATTTTAGAGGGGTAATATTTTGGGTCAAATTTTAGGATTAAAATTTTGGTGGAAAAAAATATCAATTTGGTCAAATTTAAAGGTGCAATGATAAGTGTCCTATACATACTTTGTATACTACTTTTGCTCTTCAAGTTATATTCTCTTCATTTTTTTCAATAACAGCGTTTTAATTGTGTACAAATCAAAACTTTGGTTTTTTCTCACTTTTCCCCATAAGCCTACGTGTAAATCTGTATCCACTACTTTTTGAGTGCGAAGTTGTGACATTGCTGCATTACGGCCTTATATAAAGTAGGCCGTGCTCCATTACTATTCATAACTCAAAGGCATTGACTATATATACTTCGCGTACAAAGTACAGGGTGGCGCAAAAGTCGGTATAACAAATTTACAACAAAAAAAAGTGGTTGCCAAAATGCACACGACAAAAATTCATTCTTTATTTTCAGAAAAAACCCGATACAAAATTATTATTATTTTTTTTTTTCACAAAAGATGTTCAAAATGACTACCTTCGACCTTGATCAGTAATTTGCACGGCTTCCGCCACCACGTTTTGATGTTTGTAAGCCACAAGAATGTTGACGTACCGCGGAAAAACACAAAAACAAGTTTGGTATACCGACTTATGGGCGGCGCAACGTAATCTGGTATACCAACTTTTGTGCCACCCTGTATATACTGTATAGTCAATGGTGGAAGTTGGCTTCCCTGGAAGTTAACATTATTCACGGCATTATTCCATGTATCTCTATTATAATATATCTCTATGTTTGGAGCCTACCTCTTGCTGCCTGCTACACTATTGAAGTAGAAAAATTACAATAAAATTTGAAAATGTTGGAAAAAGGGCACAGGTTGACCAAAATGACCAAAATGTTTATGGTCAATGTAACTGTTATATGACAATTTTGACCTAAATGTTTATTGGTCAAACCATGGCTGTCTCGAGTAATGGGCTGGTAGTAAACTTGGGGGCGTTTGCAAAAATTTTGTTTGCGTTTGTTCCCGTTCACTTCTGAAAAAAAAACGTTCGCGTTTGTTTGTTCCGTTCCTTGCAATTTTAGCAAACCTATGAAATGCAACTGCGGAACAACAACAATCGGCTCCAGAGCGCAATGAACCGGCTCCAGAATACAATGATTCAACTCCGGAGCACAATGAGCCGGCTCCGGAGCAATACCAATCAGGAGGAAGGGAATTTTCCTTCACCTCAGTGGCGTCATCTACAGTTGAACACAAAAAGCAACAAAGGAGTCGTTCATCTCGTTTGTTTGCAAATTTTGGTCGTTCGTTCAGTTTGCGTTTGTTCCATAGAAATTTTCGTTTGTCGTTCGCGGTTGTTTGTTCGTACCTCGCGCATGTTTGCGAACGAACTTTCCCCTATGTTTGGCTGGTAGGCTGAAAAATGACAACAGCGCAAAGTGGCTGACATTTACATACGCCCTTATTATGAGAAATGAGTTAAAAATTTCAAACATTTGATTTGTTCTTAAATGTGGTGCCTTTTAGAAAGAGAATGAAAAGAATATAATTCGAAGAATGAAACTTTTTCTATTTTTCAAGCCCAACATTGCAAAAATTGGTTCATTAGAACACAATATATTATGATCATTCAAACATAAAAAGTCAGGATAGAGGACAAAGTACTTTATACAAGACCATAATATAGAGAAGTCAGAACATTGCATTCCAAAATCAGTGAATACAGATTTATATGTAGGCTTATGGGAGAAAACAAAAATGCTGGTTTGTATGCACATAAAATGGTGTTTTTGGAATAAATGAAGAGAATACAACTTGAAGAGCAAACAATTTTCCATTTTCCAAGTCCCACTTTACTGACTTTAGTAAAATTGGTGCAGTACAAGAGAAGTTATCATTGTTTCAAGATTAAAAATTGAATAGGGGACAAAGTGCGGTACAGTTTCACTGTGGTTACACTACACTGCGCGGATGAACGCGATCCGCCCCAAAATGTTAATGATAAGAATCCTTTGCGCGCTGCTGTCATTTTCTACATTACAGCGGCCTTGTATAAAGTAGGCTGTGTCTTGTATAAACAAAATCTAGGTTGTGCCTGGGGTCATGTGACCTGCGACTTGGTTGATCATTCAGACCCAACAGCGCTAGCTCTAAGCTAGCTCTGCTGATAACGCAACCGCTAGCTTTGCTGATAACAGTGATAACGCAACCGCCCAATTGGGTACTTGATTGATATTGTGGTTAGGAGAGTGAGCGGGAGGTAACCATTTTCAAAAATTTCAATTTATTTCAAAAGCAACAGTTTTATTTGAAATGAAATTTTCTGATAAGCAAATTTAGTGCTTTCAATTTTTTGCTTCTTTCCAAAGATATTTATATTTTCAAGTGAAAGTTACATTACAACAAAATGTAATATTAATTGGTGTACGGGTTATCAAACAGTTAAACAAGTACATTTAGGGCGGTATAGTTTCA
Source organism: Aspidiotus destructor (assembly GCA_035079395.1). Classification (NCBI taxonomy): domain Eukaryota; kingdom Metazoa; phylum Arthropoda; class Insecta; order Hemiptera; family Diaspididae; genus Aspidiotus; species Aspidiotus destructor. The sequence continues at coordinate 59,101,260 of JAVHKZ010000002.1, read as the reverse complement.
CACGGGTATACCGGACCGCCATATTGGACCTCAGAGTGACTAGCGGAGAGTCTGAACTCTGAAGGACACCATAGTAATGCGCCAAGCAACAAGCATCTCCCCTCGTGCACGTCGTTCCACGCAATGTTGTGGCGTTGTTCAAACCTTCCGCTAGTCATTCCAAGGTCCAAAATGGCTGTCCGGTTTACCCGTGTAAAACTATACTGCCCTAGTATATTCAGAAGAAAAGTTATACCAAACGTGACAAACTAAAGAACGAGGCAAAAACGGCGTTTGATTTTACATAGGATTGAACGGATATTTGTTCAGTTCACCCATATAAGACCTGTGTTAGCCTTGTCCACACGAGAAAGAAAAATTAAGGGAATGTGAAGGGAGAATTGTATTGTGAAGTGCGCGCGCACCGCAATATTCTCCTGTCCATCCACACATGTGATGAGAGAAAAGTAGGAAAGAACTAGTGTTACGCACGCTGCTATCTGGGTGGCTGTCCAAAGTCGTATGATCACAGGTCACAGCACCAATGTATACGCTAATGAACCTAGATACGTAACTCGACTGTATGCAGCAACCTACGCTTCCTCTTACCGCACCATTTTTCTGGGTGGCACTTTACACACACAAACGTACGTATTTTACTCACACAATTGTACACGACTATTGTTCTGCCACCCAGCACAGGGAATAAACGCAACATCTCGACACAACGAGAGGGTCGCGACACTACATAGCGAAGGTATACGAGTTACGTATCTAGGTTCATTAGCGTATACATCTGTGGATCACAGCCACCTTTACTATCAGGCCAAACAACTCAAGTTGGTAACATTGCGTTCCATCTGACGTTTTCTATGTAAAAAAACATCTCTCACAAAAAATTCATGTTGACCCTTTTAGAGAGAAAATTTAAGGGCCAACAATTTTTGTTCCAAACAATTTTTCTTCAAATGTTGTATTTTTTGAGTTACAACTCATTATAGTGGTTCTCTCCATAAGCCCCTGTGTTAATTACAGCCGGCGTGTCACATTGCCGCATATACAGTTGTTTGGCCTGATATATAGTCCCTTCAACCTAAGATTACAAATTTGACGTCACCAATTATTCAGTAGTGTGCGTTATGAACATAAATGGACGCACTAACACCAGATGCACTACTGAATAATTGGTGACGTCAAATTTGTAATCCTAGGTTGAAGCAACTATAGTACATCCCAGTTGAGAGTGTCAAAAAGTTGTAAACAATGCGGTATCTCAGGGGAAGAGGGAGGTGCGATATTCACACTGTACGCGCGAGCGAGCTTGTCTGTTATTGGTTGTGAAACAACACGTCAAAACGCAAAGCTCCACTCTACGCTGTGGTATTCTTCACCTTTTTTGACACTCTTAACTGGGACATACTATAGTAAAGGTGGCTGTGGTATGGTGATCACGTTGTTAGTAACGCACTCTTGCCATGCACAAGCAACACTACTCACATTCCCCTTTGAATTCTCACCAAGAAGTTGAACATGTTCAACTATGTTTTAACCTCATATTCTCACCAAGCGTTCTAATTACGCTCCGCCCACTTTGTATTCCCCAACGTATTCTCCTCGAAATATCTCTCGTGTGGATGAGGCTTCTTAGTTTGTCATCTATGTTACACTAAGGCGCTATAGGTAGAGCATGTAGAACACCCAAGTATTGACACGCGCCATTTTGACTCCTAGAAAGAACGTACTCCCATAAGAGGTTAAGAGCCCATGTTAAATTTGTGATTTTCAAGAGAGGATTGCTCGAGATGAACGGCTCGATGGATTTTTTCAAAAAAACCCTCTACATAAAGGAAATTTTATGTAGAATAAATCATGTCCTCTTTGTTTTTACTCGCCAAAGCTCATTTCCCGAGTTATTGATTGATGATTCAAACTCTGTTTTTTGTACCTTTCACTTTCGTTTCGCTTCACGCCCTGTTTTACTACGCGCGGTTGTGTGCGCTTGTACAAAAATAAGAGTTTGAATCATCAATCAATAACTCGGGAAATGAGCTTGGGCGAGTAAAAACAAAGAGGACATGATTTATTCTACATAAAATTTCCTTTATGAAGAGAGTAATTTTGAAAAAATCCATCGAGCCGTTCCATGGCCTACTTTATACAAGGCCGTAATGTAGAAAATGACAACAGCGCGGCAGTGGATTGTTATCAGTTATGTTTCGGGGCGGTTCACGTTTATTGGTACGGGGTAACAATGATGAAACTGTACCGCACTTTGTCCCCTATCCGATTTTTAATTTTAAAACGATGATAACTTCTCTTGTACTGCACCAATTTTACTGAAATAGGGCTCTAAAAATAGAAAATTGTTTGCTCTTCAAGTTATATTCTCTTCATATTTTTCAAAAACAGCGTTTTAATTGCGTAGGAATCAAAAGTTTGGTTTTTTCTCACTTTTTCCCATAAGTGTACCTGTAAATCTGTATCCACTTCTTTTTGAGTGCGACGTTGTGACATTGCTGCATTACGGCCTTATATAAAGTAGGCTGTGGCCGTTCTCGAGCAATCCTCTCTTGAAAATCACGAATTTAACATGGTCTCTTATGGGAGTACGTTCTTTCTAGGAGTCAAAATGGCGCGTGTCAATACTAAGGTGTTCTAGTTGCTTTACTATAGGGGGAGGTATAATGGACAACCATTTTGATTGCAAAAGAGCCCAACTGCTTTCGTTTGTCGCTTGTTGCATGAAACGGAAGTGGCCCCGCTCGTGTTTACTTTTTTTGCAATCAAAATGGCTGTCCAGCATACCTGCCCCTATAGCGCCTTAGTTACACCTTACCCAAAAGTGGGGGAAAAGACCCTTTTCTCCTGAATTTCTCAGCACCGGTTATTGCGAAAAATATACGGGGTTTTTAAAATCTAAATACCGGTTTCCATGGAATTATTTTCAAGAAATTAACCGGTATACGCAAGTATTTAACCGGTGGCCCAGAGCATGAACATAACACTAACATCACTCGCATCACTTTCTTGATCCACGGCACGGCCGTCGTTGATCGCTGTACATTATTTGATATAAATAATTATCTATTTTTATGATATTTGGAAATGCTCATCCTTTTCATGTTTTTCATTCAGCGGATCCAGCAGTGGGCATCGTATAAGTGAATTGAGATTTCTGGTCCGTTGCAGCAGTGCTGACTGAACTTGTGGATTGAGAAATGAGAAGGCTACAATAGCTGGGATTTAGGTATGTGAAGAAGACTCGCTGAGTAATTTTTGCTCTCGTTTGCCATATGCTTATGTCTTATGTCATTACACGAAAATTTTTCCCATTTTTATACCGAGTTAGTAATTTCTCATGATTACTGATAGTAATGTTCATTAGTTTACTCTGTGTATTACGTGAAAGTGCATTATGACGAAATAACATTGAAAAATAGAGAGATTTTTCCGAGGATCGACATTGTTGCTATCAACGCTTCGGAAAAGTGGTGAATATTATCTGAAATTGATAGACGTTCGAATACTTGTTAAGTTGAATCTTTCAAAGGAACTCTATCCTTAGAGTTCATATCATTTGTGCCTCTAGGAATCGTCTAGCGATTAGCCTCATGATCAGGTCATCCCCCAAGATGCAACTCCCTACCCTAACCTATCAGAAATATTCGCTTTTATTTTCTGAAAATTTAGTAGTTCTAATTTCTTAAGGTTAAACCTTCCTACTGATCGAATCTTCCAAACACCAAAGGTTTGTGCTCAAATTTCCTTGACTGTAATTCCGTTTTTTGGTTAATCAATTTTATTTCTTTTTCTTGGAGACTCGTTCATCTATTTAGTCGAGTATTCGTTGAAGAGTCGGTGCTTATATAATTTATAGGGCTGAAAAGTTACTTATTCTGCCTTCGATTGATCAACAGTTGGTGCAAATATAAGTGTGGTTAGTTACACGTCTAAGTTGCCATCATCTTCACGCATCAATTAGAGCGTTCGGCTCTTGATTAATTTTGGAAACGAACTGAGTTCTTCTCATAAATACCTGTCCGTTGTCGGTAAATGGTCCATTTCTGTTTGAACAGTGTTTGTAATATGGCTGATATCTGTCCCGTTTCTTTTCATAGTCATACTTTTTCTTTCCTAGTGGAAACGTGATTGCCTATTTTTGATTTACGTTCTATCTGTGCATTCTCGAGCCTATATTTTATAGATACATCCATTTTGTGTGCGGAATGCGGTGTTGTGATAGTGGGATTAGCTCGTCCATCAACATTTAGTTGTGCCCTATCGAGTATTGTATTCATTGTCAAGAATAAACTTGGATAAGAATTGAAGCACCAATAATATTGTATTGTCCGAACTGTTATTTTAAAAATACACCTAATTCGTTTACGTTGGAAAATTATGTTGAACTACGGCCAAATGTGAATTGTTATTATAAACATATGTACTAATTTTCGACTCTTGTCTTCTCGAATTTTATGTTCGCAAGACACTGATATGTATCCGTTTCGCTACCTTCCTCCAATGGTGAAAGTAATTGATCAACCGATGAAAAGTTGTCGTTTTTACTGAAAGTAAAATTGTTTCGATCATAGATACCCGATTTCAAAATTCGCGTTTTCCTCATTGGAAACTAATCCCAAGGAAGTGCTAGGAGCTAACGCAGTCGTAGAATGAGAAAACCTAGAATTATAATTAAGCTTTTCACTTCCGCGCACAATATGCCACATCTTGGGAGAAAATTTATATCATCAATAACATAAGGCGCTAGAAAAATAACAACCTGATAAAATGTAGAATTATTTACTTGCTGAAAGAATGACATCTATAGCTTTCATTTTCTTTCAAATCTGTGTGTGTTTCCAGGAATAAACCTTTCCATAATGGACCACTTGGTTGTTTTCGTTGCGTAATAAGGGCGAAGAAATCAGATCATTTTCATTCGTTGATGTGTGACCGTCTCGTCAGTTTTGACGTATTTTCGAGAGAACCCATACTATTCTAATTCCATTTCATGTCGTCGAAGTAAAGTGCTGCCGGTATTTCACTGAAGTAATTACTTGAATTTTTTGATCGCGCATTTAAGCGAAGAAATTTCATTCTTGAGATGAACGCATCATAGTGTGTGTGTATACTTACTCTATTTGTCCATTTGTCGCGGGAGTTAATTTGATTTCGAACTCGTACCTAATTGTTGCGCATTACTGTGGTAAAAGAAATATCGGTTTTTCACCAAAATTTTATCGTTCTACCGTCCTTTAAAAGAGTAGACCTGACACTCCTCCCCCCACCCTCCATCCTCAATTCTCTCAATCGAACCATATTCCCTCGAAAATAAATTCGAATACTGTATTGCCGAATATCGATTGTCAATGATTAAAGAGGGATGATTCCGATTTCTTTCGTCAAGGTCACTCCCGAGATGCATGGCACCACTATAATCTAAATTCTTAAATAAATGAAATTAACTTTTCTGAAGAGCTTGTGGAAATTATTTTAGGGTCTTAGTTTTATTGTTGTGGTGAGAATCAAAGCAAAAGTGTGGTACTGCGAGAAATACCGTTGAATATCCTCGGATCAAGTATATTTTTTATCGGGGGCAATATTATTTTACACGTTGATTGACGTGCATCGTGTTTCTTCTAATGAACTCGGCGCGAAATGAATATTTTTATCGTGTGGAGACAATGGCTGATGACCTTTAATTCCGACCCACCGGATAATTTGGTACCTTTACCGAGAAATCTAAGTTCCGTGCAGTAGATTCGTTTTTTTATCGATAAAATTTTTAACGCGCCTATTTCGACGAACTTCAGGGTGCTACTCTCTTTCGAAATGTTGGAACTATTTTCAAAGATGCAGTTAATGAGTAGTTATGTCATGCATCTCGTTCTACTGATAATTAAACTATTTGGCTACGTATCAAAACTTTTCTTTGAGAGACTAGCGTACTAGTTGAATGCTTAATAAGTTTAGCCAATGTGTAATATTGTACGGTGATTTCATTTTCATTCGACTGGGTCCACGTTATCAGTTTAACGTTCCCACGTTTTCCGTAGTACTGAATTTGCTCATTCGCGCGCAACAAAATGCTGAAGGGGCCGAGTGATCGGACGGATCGTAACTGGAAACCAACTCTAAATTTAGCAATTCGCGCCTTCATACGCGATTTGTATCTTTCGGGTATTGAGAAAATCTTTTTGAATCATTTTTTATTCGTACCACAAGTTAGATAGGAATCCTGTGTTTTACTTCTTCCAAATCGTAGGCGAGAATGTTAGAAAATTTAGAGGAAATTTTTGTTTTGACTGAATGACTTTTTATGATGGGGAAGTTTTTCATTTCCAATACTTTGTATACGCTGATTATACTTACTAAAAACTTCAGAACGACTTCTTTCATATTTTCTTCTCGGTTTTCACGCGATTTGAAGAAATTTTCGCAATCGATCAGTATTTTTCTTTCTGAATTTTAATTGTTCAAAATTTCATGTTTTTGGTTAATTTACTTTACTGTGGGATGTGTCGCGGTCAACTGAAAATCATTTCGCGATTGAACAGTCGATCGCAAAACTCACTCTATTCTCCGCTGAATTCCAAACTCTTATTTGTAGTAAACACAGAAAACAAAAACAAAAGTCGCAAATTTAATTTTTAAGAACATAGAAAAGTTTTTGAACGACGGTCGACGGTCATTTGTCGGTCGAAAAAGCTTCTATGTTTTTGAAAATTGGATGTGTGCAACTTTTATATTTTTGTTTTTGTTTTCTGTGTATATTAGGTAAAATGTTTCGTAGCACTGTGGAACAAATCGAAATTACTCTAATTTCTAGAATTACTTTTGCGCTTCATCGTTATTCCTGTATATTTTCTTGCTGTATCGCCACAAAATAAAATTAACCAGTTCCTTCACTGCTCAATCTTTTGTTTAGATCATGGTTTGTAAGCCAAAAATGAACGAAGAAGAAGATACACTCTGCGTAGTGAGAGATTTTTCTGGCACATCACAAAATCTCAAAATTACGTTGACTGTCTCCAGTACTATGATTGGTAAAGAATTCGTACAAGAAGTCGCTAAAAGATTCAATTTTGATCCGAGTTCAATTCGGTTAGTTTCTCCAACACCTGATAAAAAAAACAGTGTCTATCAGGTAAGTTGACTGTATGCACGTAGTCCGCGAAAAATATCATCCATTTTAATGATAAAGATGAACGACAATCTGTCAATATATTCATTATATTTTTGAAAATTGTATTTAGCACGATAAAGATCTTCATCAGTCGTGTAGAAAACAGTATTTTTAGAAGCACACACTGAAAGAGCCTCGCTTTTAGGCAGCAAAAACTGCTTTTATTGCCACCTGATATGATAACGTTGATAATAGGTACACATCTAAACAGTGACTGAAAAACGTTAACGTTAAGCTGAGGACAATTTTTATTAGTTGATGATTAATATTGATCGTGGAACGACGCCATTGAGACTTATTACTCTTGATCGTGATGTGGTTGAAATTTCAGAATCTAAACGAATGATGAAGTTGCCCTTCCACAGACTGTTTTCGACGTATTTGTTTGGGAAAATATCTTACCGCACAAGCCCGAATCGCAACTCGTTCAATTCGCAGCGCATCGTAGAGCAGCTATTGAACTCGTTGCGATAATTCTCATTTTTGCTGCTCGTTTTACACTATTTTATTAAATTGGAAAGAATACCCCACGACCCCTACGTGATGAAGGGAAGTGCTGGAAGCTAGGATACTTCATTTTATGTTTCAGCGTAATCTGAGTACATTTCAAGACTTTTCTTCTGTTTACCTACCCGAACTTTTTGTTGATAGAAATAAGTATGTTCGAATCGATGCAGCATTAAATAAAGTACATATTGTAAATGAGTAGTGCGAGTGTATCATTCTCCAATTTATTTATTTAAATTCGAAGGTTCCTTTTTTTTTTTTTTCTATCTTTTTTTATTATGCCGTAGTATACGCGTGCGATCGATGCTTTCAAAGTGTTGTAAGGTCAACAAATTGAATGAAATTGTAGAAGTAGAAGGAGTTTTAAAAAATTGGCGATATCTTTATTTCGTACGATAGATTTCTCATTTTCATGACTCTCGAGTGATCTACCGCCCCTCATGTTACGCGTGTAGTGTGTATAGGATTTTGCTTATTCAATCGTGTTAATAATAGTACGTGAAGAAACAAGGTATATTTTAGATGCAGCATTCATGTTGTTTCACCTAAACTCAATAGTAATAAGGGTCGCAACTCGCAAATATTGTCGTTCTTGAACGTAATACATATAGAAAGAAGTATGTACATATGTGGTTGAAATCATTCACATTCAATTTTCTTCAATGTATCATCATTTTTCTAGGCTGAATTGACCGAAGAAAGTGAAGAATCTCTGAAAGATATCGGCGTGATATTCGAAGAAAATGCCAGAAATTTATTCATCGTCGAAGGCTTGAACAGCGGTGGTCCGCGGTTACTGTGTAGTAAGGATGACGATTTAGAATTGGGAGCATCCGCCAGTCCGGAAGAGCCGTCCTCATCGAATTCCTATAGTCCACCCTTACCTCCTCCGATGATCACTGAAAATGATGAAAACAATGTTTCGCTCAAATACAATCTGAACTCCAAAGGCTGTTATAGAAATCGTTGTGTTAAATTGGACAAATCTATTCGTAGATCAACTGAATCTTTCTGTGCTTTCGGTAAAAATTTTTCATTTTTACGTACGTACCTTAACGATCGTTTCACGTTAAAAAATTACTTACAGAGTAAATTTTGAGGATAAGTAAAGTCGAGACACATTTTTGAGGCTTTTTTAGAAAGTTAATATTGCGGTACTTATTTTTCGCGCCGACCTTTATTTCACATGGAATGGGATTTTAAATTGAAAAAAATGATTGATATTTTCTTAATTCAATCGTTTTTTTTTTTTTTTTTTTTTTTTTTTTTTTTTTTGTACTTTGTGTATTGAAGAAAATAGTGTCTCAAGTTTGGATATTTTTTTAAGAGAGAGAAGGGGGTTGACGGTCATTTCGGATTATACCATAGCGATGGAGATTCCGTTGCGCACGTATTTCTGACGACCACTTTTATTCTTTTTTTTTTTTTTTTTTTTCTTTTTGGCTTCTATTTTAAAATTTCGGCGAGACTTCCTTCGTACATCCATACCGACATCGAATCATGCTAGTTCTCTCTTCAAATATATAGTTCATAATTATGTTTTAATGTCAAGTTACTGGGGTAAAGGACGTGTACAACATGTGATTTTGATGAGGTAAACATGACCAATTTTTAGCGAATCAATACGTGCGGTTATAAACAATTCACACACGCATGCATCGTAAGGAAGTTTTCGCGCAACGAATTTCTATCACGTAGGTGGCAATTTCATCGATAACGTGAAACTTTTGTATTCGCATAAGGATGTTTCACTGGAGAGTTAATTTTTGCCCATGTTCGAGCTTTATCATACACTAGAAAATTCATCACGAAAATTTTTCCTTTTCAATCACTTGGAACTTATAATTCTCTTGTACGTCATGTTATAATGAGTAAAAAGCTTATTAGGACTAGTCACTGAAAGTTCGTTTTAAAGGACGTGGGAGCAGTTTTATGAACGTACGCTCTTATGACTGTTGAACTGTATTTTGATCACCTTTTCGGGCAGCTTCCTGATTTCGCCGCTTACCTCGCTCACTTTTTGCATCCTCGTACGAATAAAAGCCAGCGATGGTGTTAACATAACGATTCTACTTTTTAATCACGCAGGAGTAATTTTACATATTATTGTGCTTATAAGCCTTTTACGCTATTACGGGCAGTATAGCGATTGCCTGATTCCTTATCTCGCTGAACGTAATTCAACTTTCTGAATTTTGGTATTTTTACATTCAATTCACTGGTATAGAAATTATTTCAATTCGAAGACGAAGTAATAAATTTAATATTGAATTATTCTTCAAGACTTCATTTTTAGAGACAGACGTGTATATCGCTGTAAATTTTTAGAATCAGGCGAACACTTTGCTATCCGCTATAGTGTGAAAGGTTTTATACGTTCGAGCACATACTCGCACAATAGAAAGTTTTTGCATTTGAACGTTATCACGGTACGGTAACGTTATCGCTGAATTTTCTCATTTTGAGCAGTTCGTGAACCCAACGTTAACGTTACGTTATTATCATTACATTCGAATACGGTACAATAACTCTAATGTATTCGTGTCTTAAACTTTTTTTGTGGGTAAGTCTTCATTTACCTGTAACTCGTACGTATACATTATTCGTCCCACAAACATACTCTACGGCGTCGGTACTCGTTTAAGTACAGACTCACCTACGAAACTTGTGCTAAGAATAGCCATTCTATAGGCTGCGAGTTAAAAAATGATTATAAAATTTTTTAGCGTTCAGCAAGGCGTTCTTTTTTCTGCAGTGCGTTCCGACGCCATTTTATTTTATCAGTAGATTTGCATTCGTGCATGGATGAGTTTAAGAAACGCGTGTGCGGGCCTGTTGGACGCGTTACATCGTTGTAAAGACGTCGCGTCACTTTTAGCCTATACTACTGTAGCTATACATATAGGGGACCCATAATAAAATTCGAGTTACGTTTTTGCAAAATGATTATTATAGAGATAGACTGATTTACGCGTGACGTCAGACAGTGAAAATTAGTTATTTACCGTAAGCAAAAATATTATCCGTCGTTGTTGCCAATGCACATGTTGACTCCCATAAGAATAACACGCAGAGCAAAGATTATCTCATGTTACCTGAATTCCTCAAATTTCAAAAATTCATTAGGCTAATAAATAAATACTCGGAAGTTCTTGGAATTCATTCATGAACCTCTTGTATTTGAGAAATTCCTCATTTTCTGCAGGTAACTTGATGATCTGTCTCCACGTGTTATTCGTATGGGAATCAATATTATGTCCGTTGGTAACAATGCAATGTGGGTAGTTTTGTACACATGTGCATCGGGTCTGCGACCTCAAAGTTTCGTACGTAAATAAGTAATATGAAATTTTTCTGAATCACCGCTTAAGCCTGTCGTCACTAAGTCAGCCTGCCTGCGTAGAAAATACTGTATCTCTACGCTTAGACTTGTATCAATCAAATTATTCTTCTTGCTTTACGAGTTCCAATAAACGCGGACTTGTAGGTCATGTCTCACACCTCTAATGCGGCTCACGGTTCGACTGTCAACAGGAAACCCGTTCGATTTGAAGGGGGGAGGGGAAATTTTTCACGTCCTGCCGCCCGGCAAAAACTAACCTACCCTGATGAAGGAGTTGGACTTGTAAAATTTTGACTTTCAATTCTTCTCCTATGGAACACGTTCCGTGCTTTTCCCATTTTCCTTCGTCTATAAAGCCGCCATCTTACTTTTTTTCTTGTTCCTCCGTTTGAACTTCGAAATTTATTCAAACGAGAGATTGGGGAATCAAAAACTTTCTTCTAACTGGACGCGAACATCTTCTCTAAAAAATATCCCTTCAAGAATAAGATCCGCCACCATCCCCGCTAGGAAAATTGAAGAAGAAGAAAGTTTTTTTTTGAAGTAATTGTGGTCTCAGAGGAGTCGTGATGAACATTTTAGTTTTGGTCTTCGAGAAATGTTTACTCTGTTTTTAATTTTGTGAAAATTATTCGACATTCGAGTTTACTAAATTTTCTACTTGTTACTTGTTGAAACAGGTTATCGTGGTCTAGTCAATCAAGCGATGACCTGTTATCTAAATAGTTTATTGCAAGCTCTGTTCATGACACCGGAATTTCGAAATGCTTTGTATAATTGGAAGTTTGTACCTTCGCCCGGTATCGACGAATCAAAATCGATTCCTTATCAGTTGCAGAGATTATTTCTGAATCTACAAGTACGTTTATTTTTTTTTTAAATCAAAGTTTCATCCACATAATAAGGCCTCGAACACGATGTATGTGAGCGTTGAGCGTTAATATCAGAATTGTTTGATATTGCCGCTTACGCTCTAAATTGTTCCCAACGCTCACGCTTACACTCAACGTTCACATCGTGTCCGAAGCCTGAGAGTAATTGTACCAAAATACTTCTTAGATCTTATCACGCAGCCTTGTCCTTTCATTCATTCGTTTTCCTTTTCCTTCTAATTTTTAGTAAACCGCATTGTGATTTGGTCCTAAACCTGATTTTCTAGTATTATTTTGTAGGATCAGTTGAGCAATATCACGATAGGTACACGCAATATGCGCCTACTGCACAAATCTTCGACGTGAAAAGTAGACTGAATGCGCCAGACTACGAAAGAGTACCAAGGAGGGGGGAGGGGGGGGGGGGAATTGACAAACGTGCTCACAGCTTCTTTAGAAATGGGAATGAAGAATTCAATTTCTTTAAAAGTAATTATGTCTAAAACGTACTTTCGCCTCCGGAGTTTGAGAAGTAACACTAGTTATAAAACACTTTTTTTAAACTGCGTAACAAACAATATTACTCAATAAAACTAATAGCAGTTCTTACCAATGAGGAGCTCTCGTTTTCCTTTCATATAGAAATATGTACTCTTCGCATTAAACTCTCGTCATTTCCAACTCGTTCTTTTACTTAGTAAGTTTCCCAATAGGCATGCTGAGGAGCTTCAAAACTCTTTGCAGCATGTGTGAGGAGTTCCGTTCATTGGAATTTATGAAGACAAGTCATCGAGGACAAATTTTACCAAGTTATCTCTCTAATTTCCGTTATCCTTCACAGACCTCGTCTCGTCCATCTGTAGAAACAACGGACCTTACGCGAAGTTTCGGATGGGATTCAAGTGAGGCGTGGCAACAGCACGATATTCAAGAATTATGTCGCGTTATGTTCGACGCGTTAGAACAAGAATTTAAAGGAACCGAGCAGGCCGACTTAATAAATAGACTGTACCAAGGTAATTTTTATTTCTTTTTTTTTTTTTTTTTTTTTCATTGCCTACAATATCCGGTATCAATGGTGTTGATACCTTCTTACAACTTCAACTTTTTGAATCTGAAACGATTTGAGCGATTTCGTATCTGTCAGACTGTTAGAGCTTAATTCCAATAATGGTTTCTTCGTTCTTATTTTTACCGTTCACCTTCGAGCGCTGTTTCAGTATTGCAGACTCATAGTTGATTTTGTTTTTTTTCTTCGAGTGAATATTATTGCAACATAGATATACTTGAAATTTTACCGCAATGTGCTTTTGCGAGTTATCATTTACTCACGGATTAATCAGAATTTTCTTATTTTATTCGTAATGTTCGTATTTAAAAATTTGTACCTTTCGTCTTACGTTTTGTATTACGTTTTCTTCTCATTTTAAACAATTATTTTTAGGTAAAATGATCGATTATGTGAAATGTCTCGAATGTGGAACTGAAAAGAGTCGCGAAGATACGTTCCTGGATATTCCCCTCCCAGTGCGACCGTTCGGTAGCTCGACGGCTTATGGAAGTGTGGTAATTATCCTAAACTTTAGATTCGTTCTAAAACTTGTCTGAGTTTCAAGAAAATCCTTCCCGTAGTTTTGGAGGAGAAAAATGGATATCAAAATGACCAATATTTCCCTCTACTAAGTACTTCACGTACGGTACTAAAGTTGGTCCAGAATTAAAGAAAATCTATCCGGCAGTTTTGACGTAGAAGCGTTGAAACAAAATCTTGATATTTTGAAAGAATCAGCGAAATCGGTTCAGCCAATTCCCAGTCATAGGGAAAAGAATCATGTCTTGTTCTTCGAAGTGGTTAGGACTTTCTTTTATAGATAGCTCGAATTTTGAGACCAACAGAAACATAATGCCGAAAGTTTCAGCTCATTCTGGTGAGGGGTTCTCTAGTTTTAGATGATTGGATTTACAAACAAACTTGATAAATAAATATTATTATGTAATGGACTTACCCAGAAACATAACATTTTTTTCTAGAAAAGAAAAGTGATGAAAGATAATTAAAACGTTGAAAAAATTTATTGTCCTCTCCTACGATAAACTTTGCAAAAGGTGTATCAACTCATTTTTTTTTTGCGAAAGGTCGGTAACTAAATAACACGAGAAAACTATTATTTTTTAGAGGGTATATTCAAGTGTACGACAATGAGATGGAAATGAACGACTTCATACAAACAGTAAAAAAAAATTAGTGAACGAGTGATTAGAATAAAACGCACGACAAAGACGTTGATCAATTTTCTATCACAAATCTACCGATAAAAAAAATATGAATAAATAGAAAAAAAAAAAAAAAAAAAAAAAAAAAAAAACAGTAAAAAGTATTTTTGCCTCGCAATATTATGCCCGACTGGTGCCTTGGAAAGTGTAAGTTTTGGCTTTACAGTAGGCTACAAGAAACCAGCAAAAATATGCAGTCACCGAGTGAACAACTCGTCAAGACATATCCTACAGCCTTGCCCAAATTTAGCTGTGTGTGAGGACGCACTAAATGCCAGTAAACTAAAGCCTATGATGAAAAATTCACGGGTTCTTTAACGGAGTTGAATGAGGGAAGGCAGGAACCTGTTTTATGGGGTATTCCAGAAGGGGCCTCTCAGCTTTATTGTGTTTGAAGCCTCGCATATCTGGCTCAATGAAGGGACGATGTGTGAGGCATTGCATATCTAGTTACTCGAAGAAGGAGCTATTTTAATCAGGCCATGTACACCAACCACCAAGCTGTATTTCTGATAGGAGGGAGACCTAAAAAAAGTATAATACTATCAAAAACTACAATACGCAGTATTATAATAAGCTGATGCCTAATAGACAGTATACTGGACTTAAACTAGGCTACGACCCCTCCTCGTATTAAACAAGTTTTATACTAGTACATACGACAGGAGCAGACTTTGAAAATTTTCGACCCCTGGTGTTTGTCGGACGGCGAACATTTTTACCGGAAAGCCCCCCCCCCTCCCCCGTTAGACCTGTGAAAAATAATGATAAATGGTCGATTTTCGATGAATTTGTGTAAGAGTGCTACAATACTTGTAAAATTATACTAGACAGAGCTAATTTAAATCAATCTTCGTGTTCCTGTTTTAAACTTTTGATCGTACATTCAATTTTATTTTGATTTGATATCAATATTATTACTATAAGGAATACTTATTTGTAGTTTTGATAGTTTATCTATCGTGATACAAGTTTTCCGACGGATAATGTTTTCATTTTTCCTGGAATTCATTTTCCTGTAGTCAAAGTTTTTGTTTTGGTGTCTTTTTCATTTGCTTGTCGTGATTTTTCATCTCTTTATCGTGCAGTTACCATTTGTTCTTTTTTTAAAAGAAAATCATAATCGAACTACACCCCCTGTTAGCCTGTTAGGCAACAAATCAAATTTTTATTTATCATTCTCTCAGCCTAATAGCAGTTTTGATTTCATCGTATTTTGATTTATTTAATTTTTTTTTTTTTTTTTTTTTGCAGGAGGAAGCTTTGCAGGCTTTTGTTAGGCCTGAATTATTGGAGGGTAACGATCAATATCTCTGTGAAAAATGTAGTAAGAAATGTAACGCGCACAAAGGATTGAAGTTTATTAAATTCCCTTATTTGTTGACTTTGCATTTGATGCGGTTTGATTTCGACTATAACACCATGCACCGTATTAAACTCAGTGACAAGTAAGAAATTAATTGGACTCTCGATCAGTTTTATTTTTATTTCGAAGCAAAAATGAAATATCCGTATTCTTACTGTAGTAGTGTATAACAATAACAACATCAATATCGGCGGAAAATTAATTCTTCCAACTATGATAAATTCCGATTCTCCACACTTTTCTTGGCATTTTGTAGAAAAAAAAAAAAAAAATCTCAATCGGATAAAAATTTGCTAATATAAAAACCTTTGAAGACCGGTAAAGAGAAAAACATATCTTAAGAAAAACGTTGATAAAGTTTTTCACAATCATTTGTGTGGAATATCCGAATATGACTTTTTCTCGATTTTTTCACTTTCGGAATGGTGATTCTAGAAGTGATTTTTCATGCTGAAGGTAATATGTACAATTGGCAAAAAAAATTTCTAAGCATATCAAATAAATTTTTTTTTTTTTTTTTTTTTTTTTTTTTTCTGTTACTCTACTGTAAGATTCGGTTTTCCGACAAGTGACGGGGTTTCTCAGATCGCGTCACATATACGTGAACAAATTTTCTTCGTAACCTTCAGCAGAACAAGTTTCCTGTGAAAAAGTGCAAAGGAAGAGGTGGTTTCATTTTTATTTATATATTTTTTTCTATTTTTTTCCATTGATAAGGTACCTAATTACTTGCGGTACACAATAATCGATTATTCAATGTAAATTTACCCCATGAAGGTATGAAAAAAAAAAAAAAAATTAGGCATGTATACTGGAGAGGTGTTTTAATTAGTCTTTATCGTGAGCCAGTACAGTAGTTGTTTTTTGGTTAATTACGCGGATCACGAGTGATGAAAAGAAATGAACCCATTGAGACTCTCCATAAAATGTGATGCATAAAATTAGGAAAGATCATAATTTTATGTCAATCAAATTAAAAAAAAAAAAATGATTTTGAAAGAATTTTAGATGGACTTAAATTTAATAGGTGTGAGCGGTGAAGTCACGGGATTAGAACCTTGTCCTTTAGAAAACATTCCGCGGATAAAAAACATGTACGAGTACGCCCCATCCCTGAAAATGCGTCGTTCCGTTCGAACCATATTATACTGTTGATACTGATTAAAAATTATACACGGTGAAGTATTATTACTACATTTATAATAATTGTATGATATCTTTTCGTTTAGGGTGGTTTTTCCGGAAACGTTGAATCTTAATAATTTTGTGCCGGTAACCAGCTTAACGACGTCGAACATGTACAAAGAAGATGGTAGCGAAGGTTTCGTAGAAGAAATCACCGGTTCAAGCAGCAAATGTGATGATAGCAGTACTACTGATAGTGGTTCGGCGATCGATGATGAGAGTTGCATGGCTTCTTCCAGTGATCTTAATAATGTTGATTACGACCAGGTACGATGTGTTCCGATCGAATAATTGTAGCCGTAACACGTTAGCATCAAAATTGTAGCGATGAACGATAATACGTCTAAGTCATACCATACCATACCATACCACTCCTGTTCTCGAGCGTCGGTAGATTTTATGAGGGAAGTGATGGAAAATGAACCTATAATTATCTGCCGAAAGAAATAGGTAATGCGTCAAAAACTGCTTTTCGGAAGTGATTCTTCAGAGGAGGAGTGTCGAATTGCGCGCACTCATCATCTTCTGTGACGAATGAAAGAAATGGGAGTTCTTCAAGTGCACACACTCGATGCGTAAACTGCACGCACTACATTTTGCAAACAAAGCATTCATCTTCATTGTCAACAATGACGCTCCTACAATCTCATTCAACTATTCGCAGCCCGTGACAATTTCTTGTAGTCCTATACTTTCTGATTTTGTCTTGTGGAGAGAACAGAGAATGCCTTCGAAAGATCCCGAAAAAATTTTTGTCAACTTCCCAAAAAGTTTCGAGAAGTCCCGGATTTTCATTTTTTGATTCTCGTAGATATACCCGTATGGTCTATGAATAATTTTTTCCAAATTTCTTGTAACGTCGTCAGAGAATCGAATTTCGTCTGAAAGAATCGAGTTGTAGCAGTATGTTTGCCGTCTTTTTTTTTTTTTTTTTTTTTTTGAAAATTCGAAGTCGTTCACTTGAATTGACTCTCATTTGAATCAAAATTTCCAATAGAAAATCTTGAAAACAGCGCGCGATCTATTTTCCCTTGAAAAGACTCTTGTGTTGGTCTTCTTCATACTACTGTATCTAAATGGACGTTTGTTCGAGTCGTGCGGACTTTTCAATGGTTCCGCATTTAAAAGTGAATTAGGTTTTCATCAGAACCGAACTATAGGAGGATTTTTCAATCGCACGCGAATTTTCAGTGAGACTGAACGTATTCCAAAATTCAATCTATAATTTTTATTATTATTTTTTTCTCAAAACGTTATTTAGAAGTCGAAAGAATGGAATGACGCTTTAAAATTCTACGTTTGAAATGTTTAGGACATTGATGAGGGTATTGATGTTAGTCATCAAAACGAGTCTGATGGTAAAAGTCGTTGTCACGGGATGGAAACTGGACCTTATTTGTACGAGTTGTTTTCAATAATGGTTCATTCAGGGAGTGCCTCTGGCGGACATTATTACGTTTATATCAAGGATTTCAATACTGGAGAATGGATTTGTTTTAATGATCAGACAGTCACCAAAGTGAGTTGGATACGAATAATAATTTGAATTATCGCTACGGTACGCATATTCTATCTTTACAACTTCTCCTACTGAAATGATTTCAAACATTGGTAAGTAAAACTCGTAATAATATAGGTATTATTACCTGTGAACTGGAAACACGTATCTCAGGTTAACGTGTTCCGTGACGAGTTTAGTCACCTTATCTTAGTTTGCGCGCTTTTGTCGAGTTAACTTCGCTCGAATGAGTATAAGGAACGGCTCGACAGTGCAGTGTTGCAAAAATACATAGGTGCGGCACATGGCAATCATTGCTCATGTGGGATAGAACAATATACACAAATAGAACAGTAGCTCACGACAGGTCGGATTTAGTAGTTCTAAAAGATAGAAAGAAAAGTACAACGTATCTAATAGACATAGCAGTGCCAGGAACCTACAATATGATAAATACAATCCACTGTAAAATAAATAAACAAGAATATTAGCTGAAGAAATACAGTCAATCTGGTAGACAAAAACAAAAATACTGCCAATTGTTATTTCAGCCACAGGGATAATATAATACCCGAAAAAACGGTCGAGAGCCTTCAGGAACTTGGTGCGGCATAGATAAGAAGATTAGGGCTAGCTATACAAAAGGCCGTAATACTCCACAGCACTAGAATAGTGCGGAAAGTGATAGGCGAATAGTACATCCCTATTTATTTATTTACTTTATTTAAAGTGCCGCCCAACAGTCTTGGAGGACCAATTATAGGACATTTTTAAATTTACAATAGTAACTTGATAATAACATGAGAAAAAAAAAAAATAATAATAATAATAATAATAATAATAATAATAATAATAGTTGTAAATAATGGTAATAGTAACAATTATAAGTAATGAAATAATAATACGAAGTGATTATTCGAAGGTACAGTACCGACGAATAAAACCTAAAACGTACGTTATTCGGAGGTATACAGCAAGGCAATATAATTATGTAGTAGCTAATGTTGCCCGTGTCAATGCTGGTATACAGTCGCGGCAGATAAGACAAAGATTGTGTTTGATTGTACTAACTGGTTGAACTTTCTTTTGAAGTATGCAGAGAAACATAGGATGATTCCTATGCCACATTGTGTAGGATGATAACCCTCATGGACGCAGAAGTGCCCGCATACTTGCTCAGGATGATCAGCAGCCATCTTAGCTGCTACGTGTCTGCTGGTACATTGAAGCGCCCAGTTACTTGTGGGGTGCCGCAGGGGTCGATCCTTGGGCCGCTGTTGTGGTGCGTCGCATTTAACGGGATATTCAAGGTGAAGCTGCCGCCAGGTGTTTACCTTATCTGCTATGCGGATGACACACTGGCGGTATGCACTGCCGGGCGAAACGATTTTAGCGGGGAGGAACAGGGTAAACCGGGCCCTAGAGGTAGTGACGCGTTTAACCGAAAAACGTAAGACGGAGATCACCGGTGTGGAAATCAAGACCAAGAAGGTAATGAAGTACCAAGGCATCTCGTTTGACTCAACGCAAAGACCATTTTCTGATGACAGCGGAAAGGTTGGCAGGGTGGTTGTATACTTAAGCCACCTGATGAGGAACCTAGTAAGAGGATCGAGAGAAGCCAGAAGAAAAATCATGATGAGCACGGCCTTATCGATCCTCCTATTATTATAATGCCTCACTATAGACTGACTCAATGAAAATACCTCATAGAAGATTTGTCCAGTACCTTCGAATAACGTCATCCTAATGATAATATCGAGACCTCATTATAGACCTGCCAATCATATGGCCTCTATAAATCAGTAAACCGGTGAAAGCCGTCGATGCTAGGGAATGGGTTATAATAATAATAATAATAATAATTATAAATCGCCCATTTCTGGGCATAAGGCCCTCAAAATGTAAAATAAAAGTGCCCTATAAATGTACCAAATAAACGGCTCATTGAATTGGATTACGAGTATGTGCAACTTTCTATCATTATGATACCTCTACATGCAGTATTTATCCTTTCACACAATTACAGTATAAGATAATACATAAATGAAAGTTGAAATTAACTTACGAGTAGAACTGCTGTATTATTTACGTTGAATAATCTTGAAGTATTTTATTTTACTTGTTTTCGCGTAGATCACTACCGAGGACATAGACCGTTCGTTTGGCGGTTATGGAGGTCCGTCCAGAGCGTATTATTCAGGAGTTTACAGCTCTAGTATGAACGCGTATATGTTAATGTATCGGCAAATAGATCCAGAACGTAATGTTCTGCCATTTAAGGAGCACGAGTTTCCTCCGCATATTACTGTACTTATGAATCCGCAAAATTATTTCTTTACAACTACGTTGTACTTCGATATAAGTTATCTAACCTGATTTGCTTTCGTCATTCATTTTTAGACACTACTACGAGAATTAAACGAAACAGCGGAGACTGAAAGGAAAGTACGTGAATCGGAGAAAGAAGTGCACAGAATAAAAGTCTTTGTTAACCATCCGACGCTAAATGATGAGATCGTGTCAAAAATTGAATGTAATATGAGTACAACGTTCAAAGAACTTACGCAAATTGCTTTCAAAGTTTG
Source organism: Aspidiotus destructor (assembly GCA_035079395.1). Taxonomy (NCBI): domain Eukaryota; kingdom Metazoa; phylum Arthropoda; class Insecta; order Hemiptera; family Diaspididae; genus Aspidiotus; species Aspidiotus destructor. The sequence goes on along the minus strand of JAVHKZ010000002.1, from coordinate 59,080,462 downwards.
TATAACTTTTTCGTGATTTGTTGTATCTAGACCTACTTATTATTCTTTTCAAGTTGACCGAGAATTCGCTTTGCCTTGAAATGCTGTAGATACCTTGTAATCGTAAAAATTGTACTCGTAATCTGACAAAGAAATAGAATAATCGTCGTCCATCAATCGTTCCTCTAGCGCGAAATAGTATACATACAGTATTACGCTACAAGAGGACGAAATTAGCAAATTTTGAAAGAACGCTTTGGCGTCCTGTGCCGTGGCGAGGGCCGTCATGCAGCGCAAGTCTATCGCTTACTTAGCCTACGTTTTTTCTTTTTTTTTTCTTTCTTTTTTCGGCTCAAACAATTGGTTACGCATACAACGATACGATATTTTTTACTTACGCGATACTCATACGTGCGTCCTCGAACTTAGAGTTACATGGAATGCGTGTATCACGTTTCCTTATCTTATTTCGGCTCCTTACTGTGTTGAAATAATAAAAAGAAAATGTTTCTCTATGTTCGAAGACGTGCTTCCTCCTCTAGAGAACGAAACTTGATTTCGCGTCCTACAACGAAACGCGTTTTTATTCAAGTTAATAGAAAATATTAGGTATTTCACTTCATTCTAGTTTCCAAATTTAACGCTAGGCCTATATTTTTAATTAAGCACGATTGAAAATGATATTAAGCGAGACAAACTTTACCGACTTCAACGTAAATTCATTTTCGTTTTCTTCTTCATCGTATTATCATTACGTCATATTAATTATTGTTACGAGCGTTTTATTTGAAAAAAAGAAAAGAAGACAAAAAGAAAACAGATACATAATATACCTACTATTAGGTAGACGTCAGCCTACATAATCATACGACACGTATTTTATATTGTAAGCTTCTTAATTAAGATTTCTAATTTTTGATCCTTTTTGCAAGCGCTAAACAATTATTCTTGAAAGTTGATCGACGGAAGTTTCATCGAGAGACATACATCTGAAGAAAGTTCATCAAAATTCGCCTCCATTCTGCAAAATTTGTTGGATTACGTAGAAGACACACACGAAATAGTCCCTTCGCTGAGGAATTCTATCGATATAATTATGTTTTTCTAAAAGATTTACCCAAAATGAAGAATAAAGAGCAGTGTCGTAGGTTGATATCGAGCATTCGAATTACTTAACCCCCCCCCCCCAGCACATCCACACACACACATTACGAAAATCTCTAGTGAATACATTCCTCAAAACCGTTGATATGAGATTATTGAGTAGTGGTTTCTCCGTTAATTAGCGATCATGATGCAGTTTATTACGCATGGGGTATGGCTGACAATATTTCGGACTGAATTTCAATTTTTGTTCTCCATCTGGTACGTTGTAGGCTATACAAGAGATGTACCTGCATAATTAAAAGAAAAGTACACTCGATAATCTTTTTTTTTTTTGTCTTTTTTTAAACTCAATTTTTCTTTCCTTGAATGCTGTCCACGATGGAAAGCTTTTAATGAAATATTCGTCGGTTAACTTGGAGTCGATGAGCTATACAGTATTACACTAAACCCACTGTCGGGTCTTGGCTTAGAAAATTAATTTTGTACGTACCGTGAAGTGTCGATTGCAATAATTGTGGATGGAAACGTTGTTTCTAGAAACTTCAACTAGAAAATGTGGTATCTTTGGATCAGTGTCGACTCGTTCTTTATAATAAACAGTCGGATACCATTGAAGCGAGTTTAGATGGAAAAGAAAATGATAGAATAGAATCAATATTATTCACGTCCTCAAACGTATCGCGCAAAATTGAAATGCGGATGGAAATCCGTCGGCCAGATGAGACTTTTCCTGTCTATAAGCCTGGTGGTAAATATATGTATTATACATTGCAAGATTATGTTGATCTTTTTTAGTGTTTTTTTTTTTTTCTTTTTCTTTCTCATTTGTATTATTGACTTGGATTTTTTTTTTTTTTTTTTTTTTTTTCATCATTATTATTATTATTATTATTATTATTATTTCAGTCGTCCCTATAAAATTATATCCGGTAGATTTAGAATTGGAATGCGTACAAAATCCAATTACAGTGCACACCAGCCTTTCAAACTCCGTGGCACAGTTTCGAGAGGAACTGTACGAGTTGGATGAGTTCCGACGTTATCGTTCGTCCATCATGTTGTTAATTTTAGAAATGAAATGTAACGCGGAAAAATTCCTAGAAGATGAAACCATTTCATTGAGAACAACTGGACTGACGGCCAATTCCAGAGTTAGTATGATTGATTCAATATTACAATTACTGACGGAAAATTTTGTAAAGTATGATAGTGTAATACCCACCGCAATTCAAGTGAGTCTCATTTGTGACTTTGCAAACACGGTCATTAGTAGTCGATTTCAATTATTGCATCAATTCATCTTTATTTTCGCTACGCCAGCCTATTCCGTGAGGCGCTAAAATCTCTTACAGCTCATTCTAACCGGAGACTTTGTCTATCCGGTTGTTCAATTTAGAAAACTTAACGGTAGAAGTGGAGCTTTAAAATAACAAGTGCATTTTTCGTCCAATAATTTATTTGTTAATGATCCATCCATTAGTGCGATGCGTGCTATTCTCGTTATAATGTTGTTTCGAAATTTCTATCCGCTTCCCGTTTAAGCTGTTGTTTTTCTATTGGTATTTCGAATTTGCATTTCTTACAGATGGTAACGCTAGAGCATAAATAGTATTTACAAAATCCATTCTACTTATTCCTAATTTCAGTTCGTATGGGAGTTTTACTATCTACTACAATCCACTTGATAAGGCGCTAGAGGTATTCTCGCTCAATGTAGATAAACATCGCGGAATGGATGTTCCCAGAAAAATAAAGTGGAATTTGTACGTACATTGATACCTACGACTTCATTTTTCATTTTCTCGGATGGGAACATCCCGCGATGTTCGTTTACAATATTACATTGAGCGAGAATACCTCTAGCGCCTTAACTTGGTCTTGATTACATTCGTTTTCTAGTTCATTTTATTCGCTATTCTATTTATTTGTATTCCCACGATTTTGAATACTTACATACAATGTTGTACGCGTAATTTTCAATTCGTTGTTGGGTAGTCGAAGCTATTATGTAACTTGATGTATTCGTTGTCTTCGAAAGTTACAAATTGAGCAGACCAATTCATGCAAACTGAGATTTTCACTACCTATTTCATTATGACGGGCTCGTGCAAGTTTTTTCAATCATACGCTGTTCACACTGAACTCAATACGTACCTAGGTATAATTATGTAATACAGTATCTGGAATACGCGCGCCAGGTAAAATAACCAACGTGAACGTTGCGCACGAGTGTGTTCTAATAAGACAGAGACAGAAATAGAGATCGGTGAACCTACCCTTCTCTTTTTCTCTCTGTCTCACTCTCTCTCTCTCTCTCTCTCTCTCTCTCTGTGTCTAACGCCTAGCGTAGGTAGTAGCAAATATACTGCACTAGCGGTTGGCGCGCACCTGACCGCCAGCCTTGTGTTGAGTAGATGTCTGTATTTGTAGCTATTTGGATTTTGAAGGTATCTTGCGTCTCAAGGGGCCGCTTTGCTAGCTCTGTACATTTTTCAAAAATTCAGCTCTTTTGACAATACTTTATTTTTACCAATAACATTCAATGTGTAGGTTGAGAACTAAAGAGACTGCGGATTCACCTGAATTTTTTGGTCTTTCTCTCTCTCTCTCTCTCTCTCTCTCTCTCTCTCTCTCTTTTTTTCTCTCTCTCTCTCTCTCACACACACGCATTTGAACATTTGGAACACCGCGTACAGTAAGTAGCAGGTTTACTACGTTGATAATACTCGTTTTTTTTTTTTTTTTTTTTTTTTAAATTTTTTCGCCCATTTCTCCATCCTGAGAGAGCCGAACCGTCGAAATTCATTCAAATGCTTTACTCGAATAGTGAGAAGTTTTTCAAAACCAATTTCGTCTTGGTAGGCGAATGCGTTCAAAAGCTATGGACTGATGTACAAACATACACATCACAGTATAGGTATAGAGATCCATTATAATGAACAAAGACAGAAAAGTATTCTATTTCCGTACTTCCGTTAACGTTAAGAAAACAGAAAGGATCACCTGTAACGTGTTACAATTGAACAGGTAGCGTCCCAATCCGGTTCTTGTGAACACAGGATGAACACAGGATGTCAGCGTAGGCGGAAAGAAATACAGTCGACAGTTGCGTGCAGGTACTTTTTCAATGAATTGAATCGTATCGCTTCAAGTGATGCCTACAGCGAGGACACAATTTTTAATAAGAACTTTCTTTCTATGGAAGCTAAAATTCTCATTTTAGGCTTAAATTTTATTCCTGAGTGACTTGAATATGTGGTGAAAATTTCAAGTCGATTGGTAGATCGATTCTCGAGTTATAAGAGGACAGACGGACAAACTTTCTGCGTTATATATTTTAGATTGACATTCAATAAAATGGGCTTAGATTTCTATTTTTGAAGTTCAACTTCCTCATCCACTACTGAATAGCGAGCTTACAAAAAATTTATTAGGTACATACATGAAATTATTCGAATTTTAAAATTTTTATTTGATAAGTTTTTGAAATTTCGTATCCATTGGCAAGTGTACAGAGTGCAGTATAAGGAGGAAATTTATTTCGAATTTGATTGGAGAAAGGGCTGGAATGCGTTAAAAACTTGAAAAATCTGTTTTACAAATTGATGATGCCTGATGTTGTGTTTTATAAGATAAGGTTCAATTCTTAATTGAGGAGTTCTATAGAGTTGCGATAGCGATAACACGTATTTAGTGCGTTCGTTCGTCTATTACTCGTGCGTTTTACTAAAAAAGACAAGTTTTTGCGTGCCGGTTCAGCATCGCGTGCCGGTCTATCTTTGATATCGAGATGGACCAAGACTTTCTGAAAAAGTTCGACCTGATGTTCGACAAGGTAAACCTCATGGAAATGAAGATGAATTCAATGTTAGAACTAACAGAAAAAGTCCAAATAATCGAGAAAGAGAAGAACGAAATAAAAGTGAACGTTGAAGAGTTGAAAGAATACTGCATGGAACTGCACTCAAGAGTGAACAAACTAGAGCAGTATAGTCGGAAGCGGAACCTCATAATAAACGGAATCCCGTATAAAAAGGAAGAGAGCATCAAGGAGGTACTGGAAGAGTTTGCGTCGAAAATAAACATACAGCTTTACGACTACGAAATAAATGCAGTACACCGACTACCATCGAAGAAAGACCATCCTCCGATCATTGTGTGCCTTAACAACTTAGAAAAGAAAGAAGAACTAATCAATTGGTCGAAGAAAAATAGGAAGAACGACGATCCGAACAAAGAGCAAATCTATGTAAACGAGCACCTTACAAGACACTATGAAAACTTGCTGAAAGAGGCCAAACAGCGTGAAAATATACGGTACGCTTGGGTGAAAAATGGGCGTATTCTCATCAGAAGAACCGAAAATTCGAAGGTCGAAGAAGTGAGGAACATATCTCAGCTGGATGAAGCAAGCGACATCAGCGAATCGGAATTAGACGAAGAGAACAATGATGGACATGAGTCAGATGGAGGGACGAAAGCAAAGACTTTTCCAAAATCGAACCAGAAGAAACAACAGTCACTCGAACACTTCCTGATACCGACAGCGCCGAGGAACCAAGATAATCACAAGAAGGCAGTACCGGAAAATACTCGACAGCTTCGATCCAAACTTCACCACGATAAACCGAGCAGAAAAGGAGACACAAAGAAGAGAACCAACTAGGAAGCAACTCGTCCCAAAGAGAGCTCACCTCACCCAGAAAGTCTGGGTAAACGAGGGTGAGTACACCATAATTCCCGCAGCATCCCTCAAAAAATGCACAGTCAAAAGTAAGTCAGAAAATCATTATCTAAAATCTAAAAATACTATTGATAAGATAGCAAACCCCTCCCTCCTTCGCCTAGAAGAGAAATCTAACAAAAACACAATACAAAAATTGAACAGGAAGGAAACAAAAAATAAAATAAAACGCAATGAAATTAAAATAGGTACCTTAAACGTCAGAACGCTCAAAAACCCCGAAAACCTAATTGAATTAGAAGAAGCCTTTATGAAATCTGATATAAGCATTTTAGGTCTAGCTGAAATACGTAGGCAGGGCGAAAAAATTATAGTAACACAGAAGGGAAATTTACTGCACTACAAAGGAAATAATGTAGGTCAAAGTGGAATTGGTTTCCTTGTGAAAAACGAATACATTAATAAAATATCCGAAGTAAGAGGCATAACCGACCGAATAGCAGTCCTAAAAATAGAGATGAATAAATCTACAATAACATGCATACAAGTTTACTCTCCCACATCCGTAGCAGAAGAAAGTGAAGTAGAGAAATTCTACGAAAATCTAAGGGTAACAATCGAAGAATTGAAAGTCAAGGGAAATCACACTATAATAATGGGGGACCTAAATAGTCAAATTGGGATGAGAGAAAAAGGGGAAGAAGGTACCACTGGAAAATATGGATATGGTAAAAGAAATGAGAGAGGGTGGCGACTTATAAGATTCTGTCAGGAGTTCAACGTCAAAATTATAAATGGGTTCTTCAAGAAAAGAATGGGCAAACGTTGGACCTGGCAGGCACCAAACCAAAAGTACAAAACGCTCATAGACTACATAATCACAACAAAAAAACTAAAAGTAACAAACTTCGAAGTCATTGGTAAAAACAAATTTAACTACTATACTGACCACAGATTGATAACAATTACTTTGGAGAAAAACAACCCCAAAAGAGCATGGACAAAAACAAAACCAGTAAACACTGACCCACAAAAGTACAAGATCGAGCTTGAGAAAGAACTGAATAAGGTTAAGTTGGTGGAAGATTTAGATACAGTATATAGTCAGTGTGTAAATGCAATCAAATGCGCAATAGCAAGCTCAAACTCGTGCTTAGAAGCAGAAAACAAACAGGAGAAAGAAGTAGATATAAGCATAAAAAACTTACACAAAAAAAGAGCCGCTCTCATGAATATTAAAAACAAGTCAACCAAAGATAAAATAGAACTAAACGAAATATCGAGGCTAATAAGAAAAAAGATTAGGCAGAGGGAAATAGATACAAGAAACAAAATTATAAAAGAAACAATAGAAGGCAACAAAAATATAAAAGCAATGAAGAAAAAACTAAGACTAGGAACGCAACTAATAACACACTTCACAAACTCACTGGGAACTAAAATATATGATCGCCACGAGATAAATAAACATATTACTAATTATTACAGAGTCCTGTACAATACAAATAAACCGAGTAACGAAACATTACCTGAAGGAAAACCTCAAATCACTACTAAGGAACCACCTTTCCTAAAAAGCGAAGTCGAACTAGCGATAAAACAACTAAAATCAAACAAATGCCCGGGTCACGACAAAATAAAAAACGAATACATCAAATGGGGTGGGGAAATATTACTGGTTCAACTAACAAAAATTTTCAACAAAATTTTGGAAACAAGGACAATACCAAAAGAATGGAAACTTACTGATATTATAGTGCTGTTTAAGAAAGGAGATCGCCATAAAATAGAAAACTACCGACCCATCTCTCTAAACACAACAATCTCAAAAATATTTTCAAAACTCATAGGAAGCAGAATCCAACCAACATTAAACAATCAACAACCGAGAGAACAAGCCGGCTTCAGAAAAATGTTCTCCACTATAGACCATCTACATGTAATGAACCAGATAATAGAAAAATGTACGGAATACAAAATAAACTTAAATATAGCGCTAATAGACTACAACAAGGCTTTTGACTCTATAAACCACAATTTTCTACTAACCTCACTTAAGAATCAAGGAATAACAGAAAATTACATACAAATAATAAAAGAAATGTATAGGAATAACAAATCGAGAATAATAACAGATGTAGAGGGTGAGTACTTCGACATCAAAAAGGGAGTAAAACAAGGGGACCCACTATCTTCAATCTTATTCAACTGCGCACTTGAGGAAATTTTTAGGAAGCTCGACTGGGAAAAAAAGGGGATAAGTATCAATGGAGAGTGGTTGTCCAACTTGAGGTTTGCTGATGATGTAGTTCTGCTTTCCGACTCGGAATTAGAATTGAACGAAATGATAAACGAGCTGGCGGAGAAGGGGGAAGAATCAGAACTAACAATTAACTTTAAAAAATCACTTATTCTTGGGAGGGAGGATCAGAAAGAAGAAGACGATAATGAAGAGGGAAATATAAGAGACAAAGAAATTTTGGCAAAGAAGGAACAAGCAACCTACTTGGGACAGCAAATAGCCTACAACAACAACCGTACAGAAAAAGAAATAAATACACGCATAACGAAAACCTGGAATAAGTACTGGTCACTAAAAGAGATCTTCAAAGGCCCGTTTAAAAATGAACATAAAAGTGAAATTTTTAATATGTGCATAGTTCCAACCTTAACATATGGTTGTCAAACATGGACCCTCACCTCAAAAATTACCAATAAACTCCAAGTTACGCAAAATACAATAGAACGTTCCATATTAAAAGTCAGAAAAAAAGATCGTATAAAAATATCAATCCTAAAACAGAAACTAATAAACAACACAGATGTAATACAATATGTCAGAAGACAGAAATGGAAATGGGCGGGGCATGTGGCTAGATTAAAAGATGACAGATGGACATATAAGACGACATTCTGGTTCCTCTCGCAATACAAAAGAAGTAGGGGTCGACAACTTGCAAGATGGGAAGACGATATAAAAAAGTTCTTGGGTGGAGAAAACTTCGAAAGGGTGGCCACAGACAGAAGGGAATGGGAAAGGCTGCGGGAAACTTTTGCTCTCTTTGGGCCGAGGATATGGAGTAATAATTAATAATTAATTTTTTAATTTTATATATATCTATGTATATCCTCAATAAAAGTTATTATTATTATTATTATTATTATTATAATTCTTAATTTTACAATTAGAATAAGACGTCAAAACTAGGAGAAAAACATTTATTATTAATTTTTCAAATTCTATCCATGGAAAATCTCGTTATGTACTTAACTTAATCGTATTGCTACGATATCTAATTATTATTGAATGAGTGACTTGAAACAAAAAGGTCGAAAATATTTTTAAAAATATTATGAAATAATAGAATAAATTTTCCACACAGGTACAAATATTTTCTTAAAACGTTTAAATTTTGTAAATAACAGTGCGCTGTAAGAGTATCGTATAGCCTAGATAAGAGAGATAAAAGTTCACTGCGTCGCGTCGATAGTTCCTTTCTCGGTCTGACTTGGTCGCGCGGTGCGGTTAGAAACGCGTTGCGCGTATTCCAGTTATTATTTCGATTCATTGGCTGTACGTTAGGTTAGGCCTATCACTTTAGAAAGAGAAGAGAAAGATGTACATGTATTATTTTACCCTTTGTGTTCTCATTTTTTCTCAGTATCGTCCAATATTTTCTCGACAACATCTAGGTGATGGTCATTTGAACGTAACGAGACAATTGAACTAGGATAAATTTTGTGCCTCAAGTTAAGGAAAAGTCATGGATTTTTTGGTCTTAGAAAAGTTGGGGAATTTTGAGAAATTTCTTAAAAGTCGGGGCATTCCTTGCGTTCGATTCAATTTCCACGCGATTTGCAATGAAGAACAAATTAAAAAAATCTTTGTCAAGTCGGTGACACATTTCCTATTACCAAATTTAATAATTTAAAAAATCAGCAATCCTGTTGCGCAACATCAACTTCTAGCCCCCTCTCCCCCCCCCTGTAGGCTAGAAAACGAAAAGCTATTTAGTATTTATATTACTGACACTGTATATTAAAATACCGCACGATTGTGTTACATTCGTTCGTTTCTCGATTTAACGCATCCGGATTCAATATGCATGGGTATGGTTTGGTTTACCTCTAGGTGTTCGTATTGTTGATGAAGAATGATATCAATCTGTTGATTTGTCGCCGTAAAATGCGTAATATTGTTCAACGATTTATAAATAGTTTGAATTTGAACATTTCGTTGCCAATAATAAAACTAGGTTAGTTCTTTTCGGAAAATTGAGCTCAAATATTTCACACCTTCGAAAGGTTTAAAGTTTTCTCAAATTTGTGATTCATATAGAAGTGTTCCAGATGCTATCAATACCACCACCTGTATCGAGTGAATCCAACGTCAAACTGAAACAAACTGAGGAGATTTTCTCAGCGAAAAAAGGTACAGTAAATCAATACAGTATTATGAAAATGCAGTAAGTCAATTAGTCGAATTTTAAAATTATTCTATTTTGTACACGCGTATCAGATTCATGTTGTACGAGTATAAACGGCGAGTGTAATTTTGGAGAACAAACATCATCCATCTCGCTCAGCTCACATTCAGCGTCAATGAATCATGCGGGTGAAACGTCGTCGTCAGCTTTCATAGGCGGCGTGGGCGAGATTATGAATATTGGGAGTCATAAAAGTGACCAGAGTGCCAGCGAAGACGGTAGTCTCACCGACAGTGAAAGGTATAGAAAATATTTTGATGATAATTCATCGCTTGAAATACTCGAATGTGAATAAAACCACAGATTGCAACTTCGCTGTCTCGAATTTCCATGAAATCAATCGAAATTGATATTTCTACAATATCGGGCGTTCAAGGTCACCGATCAAATTCATAATTTATTTAGTTACCTACTATTGCGAAAGTGTCTAGAAAATTCGTTTGTAGGCTGATTAATTTTGTCTACCTTAAATCTCCCTCGTATATCAATTCAAAAAGGTGAAACAAATAAAATAGGAAGAAGGAAAGGAAGATAGATAGATAAATAGATTAGAGAAAAAAAGAAACGTTTGTATGTTACGGGTGAAGTTAACTAGCGTGCCCATCAGGTTTGTTTTCTATGATCTCAAACGTACGTAGTAGGTATTGCAATCGCTTGTTTTATTTATTCGTGATGCGCGATCTACAAAACCATGAAGAATAAGTCGTTATGGCAAAAGCTCCTTTAATAAAACGCGCCTTTGAAAAATATCCACATTTTTGCTTATTTATTATACAAGGTCGTAAACCGAGTGACTAAAACGTAACGAGGTTTTAGACCGCGTATAATACAATATATATTTTTTTTTTCATACTTAAAAGCTCGTGGAAGACGGAAGTGGATTAGCTAGAAGGTGTAACCGATTTAGTCAACTGGCAACCCTGGAGTATAAATATTATACAGTATACGCGACGATGTGATTATATTAACGAAAACATTATATTATTATTAAAACTTTGTACAAACTTTCCACGCAAGTCCCTTGAAAATTACGAAAAAAAAAAAAAAATACCCGAGTAGGTACAATATTTGAAAACTCTTTCAAGTTTGCATTATCTTTTGTACCTCGTTTTTTTTTTTTTTTTTTTTTTTTTCTTTTTTTTTTTTTTTTTTTCAATTGATAGATGCACGAGAAAAGAAACTAAGTTCAAAAAATGATCTCAACTTGGAAGCATTTTCAAATAAATACGTAATACGAGACTCGAGAAGAAAAAGTTTATTGAAGGTCCAATGAAAGTCCAATATTTTTCTTATTTTTGAATCTGGTGGACATCCTGTTTTTGAAAAGAACTCCGCTTCTATAAATTTAATTTGCGGGCTATAATTGGTTGGTCTCTACAATTACAATTACGGGTACCTAATTTAGTGCTAATGAACGCATTCCAGTATCGATTTCAACTAGGCCTATGGAATTAATTTTGTGTCTTCCCTTTATAGAACTATAATTGGCGGAAATCAAGAAGATGGTCAAGTCTCTTGCTCCAGCTTATCTCCCCAGAATTTCGATGTACGTTATGCGAATGATTTATTTGGCGAGGTATAGTAGATTAAATACGTATTATGAATAAATAATTAGATGGGAAAAGAAGAGAAGAAAGAAAATTTGATTACGAATATGCCGAGTTGATAAAAAAAAAAGAAGAAAGAAAAAAAAAAACTGCTAAAGCCATAATATTAATTTTGTCTTAGAAACTGAAAAGAGAGATGCTATTTTGTTTGGTCTCTCTCTCTCTCTTTCTCTTTCTCTTTCTCTTTCTCTTTCTCTTTCTCTTTCTGTAATTTTTATCACTTGAGAGAAGGCTTGCTTAAATTGTGTAATTTTTAGGGCGAATTAAAATTGTTTGCCTATCAGGTATTTGTGGTAGGTGGTGCTAGAATATGAAAAGATCATTATAAAGTGATGAAAAAATAAAAATTTATTACAATAATTCGTGATGTATATAGCCTGTGATAAAAACTGTAATTATGCCCAATTTTTGGTAATTACATGTAATCCCCAGAATGTTTGATGAGAATGATGAAATTTTTTGACATACCATTTGATAAATTTGATGAATCTCTTCTTTCTGCGCTGCAGTTGGAATTTTTCGCATTCACCAGTAATCATGAACAATCCCCCATTGATTAATTTCATTTTCTACGTATCACAAAAATTCTTCAAATTCGATAGTAATTATTGATAATTGTTGACTGTCACAGTACGTACATATATTATATTGTTTCATTGTTTTCATAACTTCATTTTGAATCCTGAGAAGGATCTTGAAAAACGTTAAGTTCCAATTCCCATTTTGGTTCCTAACTTTGGTGAGATAAAGAGGCTTTTTTTGCCCTCGATTAGAATACATTCTTCACGGCGGTAAATACCCGTACTTGAAAAAGTTCAGAAATTATGCATAGTTACCATTTTTATCACTAGGGCCTACTACTGTAACTTATATTAGGTACATGTACCTACCTACAAATGAGAACTACTCATTCTTGGGTAAAGTATTCAAACTGGAACACCCGTGGGCTTCGTATTAGGTATAATGATACTGTGTTTACTACCGTATACCTACCCTTTGATTTATTCGCCAAAAGGCATGGAACCGAAAACTTCGTTTCATAAATTTTACCCAGAAATTCTCAATTTTCGTACAATTAATTGATTTCGGAAATAATTACTGTCTATTCATATGTGAGAAATTGTTCAGGATGAAATTCAAACAGCAAGCCGGAATGTACCGAAAACCCTTGCACCACTTGACGGCGACGAAACTTGTGCAGAAAATCACAATGCCACAGCGCTAATCGACGTTGACAGTTCAACCAGCGCACAGGCTGAGGACTATTTTTTCAAAGTGTCGGCGTACGATCAAATAAATATTTTGTATGATAAAAAAAGTAAATATGATGAGAATACTTTATTATTATTATTATTATTATTATTATTATTATTATTATTATTATTATTATTATTATTATTATTATGTGTGTCGTCACGGGCTCAGCTAGTATACTTGTCTGTAGAGGCCATAATAAATACAGATAGCAAGTCTACAGACAGCGTGTACTTTATTCGCCGTCGCCGCAGACCCTTCTAACTATGCTGCGCTGGTCGTATGCAGTATGACTGCTTACTGCATTGCTCGAATTTCTGTTCTGGCAAATCCAAATTCCAACATATTTTGAACTGTGTGGTTTTTGGTACGATCCCGGTAGCTGTTACCACTATCGGCGGGCAGCACTTTCGTCTTTGTCCGCCATAATTTCTGAATTTCTCCTTCCTAATCTTTATATTTTTCAATCTTATGCCGAATAGTGCTCTTCATATTGTGAGTTCCTGGTACTGCCACACGTTCATCCGCTTTTACCGATTAACGCTTGCTCCAGAGCAGGCGTAATCGATATTAAGTTTAATGACTATTTATTGACCTGTCGCGCGAATTTATTCTGTCATTGTGCTACAATAATTTATAATTATTAAGAATACGTATATTCGCAGTACCGTAGTTATTCACTTCAAGTAGGTATCGGCCTAATTGAAGTTGGCGATGCGTGATCATTCGTAAGATTTGGATACGTGTTGTTTCAGTTATCACCGTTCAAGTTCATAAACGTATTCCGATGATTGAATTCAAACAACGTTTGGAGCCGTATGTTGGGGTGCCAAGCTCGTATTTCAAATGTGTTTACGAGTCTGTACAAAGTATACACGGAGCAGTTTCGTGCGAAAAAACGGTTATGTCGATGGGAAATTTAGAAGACGGTTCTATGTTACGTGTCCTCTTAACATATCCTCCTAGAGAAGGAACCCTAAGAGGACGGCTGTATCTGAAGCATTTTAATAATTTTAATGTAAGTACAGTACCTACTCAAAGAGGCGATATAAACTTGAAGTTTTTCGATCTGAATACGGCAATATAAATTTTTACATGAGTCCGCGCAAAATTTTCGCGCTACGATACAAAAATGACGCGCTGCTTCGTTGAGTTTGTTTTGCAATGCGATACAGAAAATTTTTCGCTTGGCTACTCTAATTCGGGCCGTACCTCCGTCAGAGCGCGCTCTACCGATACTATTCTGATAAAGATAAACACAAAAGGGTGAACATTAATTTTTGTACCTGGCGATTAGCGCTGCGCTGCGCTGTATTCTTGTCCATTAACCAATACGTGAGTACTGTACTAACTTAAACACTAATATCTCAGGAAATAAGACGTTTTCAAGCAAAAAGGAAGAGAATAAAAGTTGTAGCATGTGAAATTTATCATCGCGATTACAACTATTTTTTTACTCAAATTCCAAAAAATTTTGCTCCATGTGTAAAACTTTTCACCCTTTTCCACTGATATTGTGTGCTGATATGCGTAGTCGACGCTAGTGCTGCGCTGCGCTGTACGGCCCGAATTATTTTGTTATGTTGTTTTCATAAAAGAAGTGCAGGAAAAGTATTGAGCAGTTCAAAACAATCAATACCTAGTAGAAAAGGAAAACTTGAGTGAATAAAATCTCCATTCACCCTTGGCATTTTTCTCTTATAGACATACGATAATATCATTTGAATTAATACATATTCTTCAAAAATAGTCTGCCATTAATACTGGAAAACATGGAAAAATCACCATTCACCATTATTCGTATTTACTTCGGTTGAATTTTTATTACCGCGCCGCGCCGCGTTACCGTTCAACCGGCAGCACATGGTTCGCGACGCGAAGCGACGCGACACAACGCAACGCATGCATACGCATACTACCTACGCTACGCGGTGCGCGGTACTCGTTTATTGTCGCTCAGTCGTGCAGCGCCGCAGCGTGGCGCATTGAAACACAAGTGTCAGTCTCTGTCATTCTTACGATATTATTTTGCTTCGTATCGCGAACCGAAAATTTTGCGCGAACTCGTGTAAAAATTATTTATTCTATTGCCGTATTCAGCTCGACAAAATCTAAGTATATATCGCCTCCTTTTTTTTATACATTATCTTATAGAATAAGAGCCGAATACCGACCGCGATATATGCACCCGAAACGCTTTTCGTGTTTCGGTCATCTTTCATGATAGAATACCTATTAATTTTGCTCGTTTAGTATTTGATTAGATCGTTGGATAAATTTAATATCGATGAAAACGACAAGGTAGAAGAAACCAAAGCCCGATTCTTACAAGATTTAAAAGTTATATATCATATAGATGTCTCTCCTTTCAAAAAGTGAGTCTGGTCGAAGTAACGCCTTCGTAGAAGTTGAGTCAATTTTTTCAAAGTTCTTACTGGTTCCAATCTCTCCAGGTGGCGTTTACGTAAGATGAGTTCAAATGGTCCGGGAAAAGTGTGTTCGAACTGGCAAACTTGGAAAGAATTTGGTCTGGGAAGCGACTGGAAATTATTATTAGAACAATTGGACGACGATGAAGCCGAGGCACCTTATTGCGTCATGACGCGAAGTTATAACCCGACGAATGGTAGTGCAAATGCATTGCAGCAACTCGTTTTCAATGATGTTTTTGGACTGACTGAGTTGAAAAATAAGGTTAGTGTTTCAGTGTACATAATGAAAAACTGAGCAATATTTGATCATCGTGACGAAGAAAATAATTTTTTAAATTATTACTTTCGGTGAATTAAGAAATGACGCGACGCCTTTCTTAAATACTCGTATGAACGCTTTTAAGCGAAACCCCGCCAAGTGACATGATAACAATTTTGTAGAACCGTAGAAATGTTTATTTACTATAGGTATACCTATAAGTGCAGATTCTCCCCCGTCCCTCCTTCTCTCCAGATCGTTGTCTCATTATTACGGTATATCAATGTCTAATATTGTCAATTTTGAGATATACCTAATTTTCATTTAGCTGCCATAAGAAAAGAAAAAAAAGATTGATGAACACACACGTACGCTTTACCGTCGACTATGATGAATTTTTCTGCTTCTTAGAAAAATTGGAAGACAATGATGGAATGAGGACGAGTTACAGAACCAAATTATTGTTATTAGTGGATAATTTGAAAATGTAGTTACTTTCTGGACCAACTTGAGCGTTTTCTTGTCATCAAAAAAAAAAAAAAAAAAATTTCTGGATACAATATTTGCATTGATACATTTCAACTTAGAATGATTCAAATAAAATATTTTTGAAATAAAATCCTGTATTGCCGACAAAATTGATCGAATTGACATAACTGAAATAGAAAAAGGAAAAAAGAAGTTTGAATATTGAATAAACAAACACTCTAGTTACTGAACGAAAAAACAAGAACTTTTGTAATCTAACCTTCTTAGGCAAAATCTTACCGCGTAGTACCGGGGCATTCTTCTGTAAAAGGCAATTGTGACACACTAGAAGCTGTTTATTCTAAGTTTATTCGTATCATAGTGGTGGAAGTCTGACTAGTTAAGTTCGACGACTCATGAGGAAGGCTATAAAAGTTTACAGGATACGGCGCGGCGGAGTTGCTGTAAAATTTTACGTATGAATGTTCGATTACAAAATTTTTAATTTTTCTGTTCAGTACTACCTAACTAGAGTTTTTTCAATTTGAACTCTTGTTCTTTCCTTTTTAGCTCGCTTACTTATTATGTCAATGCAATCAATTTTTGTTAGGAACGTAAAATTTTTCTTTTTTCAAAAATATTTTATCACTTGAAATAGTTCCGACATTATCAGTGAGGAAAGAAGTATTTTTAAGTAAACTTTCAACTTGCATCCATTCCGCCATGGCGCGCTTGTTTCAACTACTGTATTCTAGTTGCTGTTAGGCAATGTACACTTTCAAGGCGCCTCTTTTCGACATTTCACCGTGTCAGGATTTAAAAGAAAAAAAAAAAAATAAGGACAATTTTAATTCGTACCTAATATCTTGAGAGAAATAAATTTTATCGCCAATTTCTTTTTTTAATCCTTTTGTACTGGTTTTGTGCGACTACCTGCATGTTTTTCTTTGTAAATCTATTTTTTTCATTCTAGATTTCGGAGCTCAGTGGAATTCCTGCTAAAAACTTAGTTCTAGGCGATCAAACTTGGATGAATGCTCTCAGTTCGGACTTAAGTCATTTATCAATGAATATATCGAATGCGGATATCGACTGGAATACGATATCGGAGAGGACCAATTCTGAGGATCTCCTTGCCATGCTGACTGAGGAGGGTCGTATTGTTTATTACAAGTGAGTACCGCACCGCACCGCACCGCACCGCACCGGTAAAAACTTTTTTACCATAATTATTTTTCGAGGTGGGACGAATTATCTTACTGTTGGCGACGCTTTTCTATCGCATTTCCTATAATTCACGTACTCATTTGAGTATTCTCCCGTCACGTCAGAACTACCGTAGTTTTCGTGTAGGTACCTACCCACATAATTTTGTTTCTCTCATTTCAGAGATGATCGTGAAGACATAAATGAACTGAAAAATGATAAGAGACCAGATAGGACTGTGTTACCAAGTGCCAGGCGAGAGAGAACTCTTAAAATTCGTGTTAACAAATCGAATACCGTCAATGCTGATAGTGAGAATAATTACTCAGGCGAATCAGAGACTACTTCCAATTTGAATGAAGCTCATTCGAGTAACAATCCTGGCTTGGTTTTGTAGCGAATATAAACCATTTTTGAAATTATGTCATATCTTCTTCCGATTTGTTGCATTACGCCTCACGAAATCATCTCGAAAATATATATTCATCTAGGTATTCTAATCCATTAATTCATGTATTCGAACGCGTATTTTCATCTGATTACGTGTGTCGTAATGTGTAATAAAATCGAAATTACTACTGCCTTCGTATTATGGTTTGAGATTTCACATCTACCCATCCATGGTGTCCTTATTCGAAATGAAAAACGGCGAATAGTCAATAGACATAGGTAACAGAAAACTGTATTTCTTTTTCGACCATTTTGAAAGTACTGTAATTATAATTTACATATTTATAACTCCGTTCCCGAGTAAGTAATTAACTCAAATTGGGACTAATCTAGTCATTTATACAAATTGTCATATTATGGCGTCTTAGTTCTTGTTCGGAGCATGAATTTGTTGGTAGGCGGCTGTTATTTGCGAAGGATTTGAAACCTATTTCTAAAATGCGAAAAACGACCGAGAGAAATGGCAGTTTTCCGAATTTAATTGTATCGAGATCAATTTTTATTGCAAACTTTCTAGTTTTGTGTTGTTTTTTCCTTTTTAAATTTTGTAAAAACTACGCAGTTCAATTTTTCTTTTTGAAATGTACATGTAATAAATTTTTTTTTGTATTGGTGTGCGTGTATATAATTAAGTTACGTTGAATCCGTCAATCGGCACAAAAAGCTGAATTTATCAAATCGGCAACTGTCCGCCGAATTCATCAGATCGGCAGAATTTTTTGATCGGCATTAGTATCTACTTGATCTGAATTACGACATGGAAGGTAAAAATCGAGTCAAGAATATTCTTTCCGACGCGACAGGTACCTCTGCCCTGTGCTCACCGAGTCGAGACGTTCAAGCTTACGCAATGAATATTCTGTGTCGATCTTGACATCATCGACCTTAAAGGATTTGTATCTCGTAGCTCAACACTATTACTACGCTCCAACCACTGGCGATGGCGCAGGTAAGCATACGAGAGTATGTCTCTCGTCCCGAAGCGACGCGACGCGCAGCTTATCTTCCTTCTTTTCTGCGACTACGGCGATTGAGTGAGGTGGATTAGCACGACCACTATCAAAGGGGGGGGGGGAATATCTAGAACCACATTGTCGCCTACCTGAACTGGAGGTAATGTGCCCTTGCCGCGGGCAATCATTTTTTCCGCCTGCTTCCGCAAATTATAGGCTGCTTCATTTCTGAGTTGCGGACAGCTGTCCCGTCCCTATAGTGCTCGGGTACTGTCTTCTGGCTCCTCGTCCAATTTCCGTATTTTCCTCACATTTCCATATTCTTCCTTGAGTATTGCCTGTGGGCTGCTGATTAATATTTCCAGCTCATGCTTGTCAATTATGTCGCTTGTTGCTGGTTTTATAAAATTGGCAACCGTCTGCCAATCTTGTGAAATCGGCCGAAATTTTGTCAATTCGATAAATTCAGCAGAAATGGTGCTCGCGCTGCCGATTTGATAGATTCAGCAAAATTTCTGCCAATTTCATGAAATTGGCAATTTGACGGATTTGGCATATACCGGTATTGGATACGGACGGCGAAAGACCGAAGACTGATGAATGCTGAAGTTGAAAAAAGAAAAAAAAGAAATGATAATTTTTTATATAATATACGTTTCTTGTTTTTTCTTATTATTTTTACGTAGGAGGAAATTTCGGGGGAAGGGGCAGGGGGCAGGGCTACGCCTTTGTACAGTAAGGCATGTGTACAAGATGTTGCAAAGGATTACCCGACACACAAAATGAACAATGGAGGTAACTGGTTTGGACTATCTTAAGATTAGGGCATTCAGTTAACCTCTCCTATAAGATTTGTCATCTGCAATTTTCTATAATAGGTAGTCTTTTTGAGCCACACTTTTGGGTTTACTGTCACAGAGTATCTTCAGAAACTTTCACTTTATCATTAATTTCAAATTTGTTTAGCGTATTTCTCGAGCCATGCTGTTATTTTTGTATCGACTTAGGTATTTGCAAGTTTTCGCCTCGGACTTGTAGTAGGCTAAATCAAAACAATAAGATAGTGTTCACAATCGTAAAATTTTCAATCATCCAAGTCAAAATAATAATGATGATACGTAGCCTATGAGATGTAATTCTGATTTGTAGCATAAAAAAATAGATATAGGTAAGTTGTCTGAAATGAAAGTACCGTACGGTACGTAAAAAATGGAGAAACGTTAGGTTGCAGCGTTGATATTTAATTCTTCTGTTGGGTTGGTGCCGTGTTGACTCTGCATAATGTTCATGAAAAATTACTATTGGGGTACGGTGTTAACCAGGGTAAACAATACCTAAGCCCCGCCGTCTTATTTCGGGTATTATGGGCTTACGAGGCGAGGGCTGGTTAAAAATAATGGGATGGGTACTCACCAAGCAAGCAAGTAGCTTGGATATTTGAACGCATCATCTCCACGCATGAGTAGGCACCTGTTTAAGCATGTGTGCACAATAGCTGTAGTAGGTACGCTAAACAATTAAAAGAACATAGGCTAAAAATGTAATTCCTGCCTATAACACCAACAATAGGTAGGTGGTACCTACCTATGTGACTGGTACTTACTTATGAAAAACGTGCGCGCGCTGATAAAAATGCGAAAATTTACAATTTTTCAAAATATTTTTATTTCGTGCTTATATTGTCATGTAAAAATATTTGACGGTGCGGAAAATAAAACTACAATAAACAATATATTTGAATATTTGTGAACTTGTCTTGGCAAACGTTTTAGCTAGTGTCAAGGAAGTCGAAGCAAAAATGTGACGACAGATAAGTTTGTATGAACGGCAGTAATCGCTACCACTGCAGAAGACGCATGAAATCAGAAAATTTTGAGAGAGAATGTCTCGGATGAAACTCAGATTTCTCGTACTGCCGTCCAAGAATTGGACATAGAATTTTCGAATTGCCTCTGGCAAACACCTCATATCTAAAGAACCTAATTTTACATTCAATAAATTCGAAATACCTGTACAATCTTCTTCGCTAAAATGATAATCAAAACACAAACATTCGTCGGCACCGTCGTTTGACGAATCGTTTCCGTATGTGAGAGGTGGTATTATAGCGCCGAAATAACCAATCCTCCCTTGTTCTTTGAAACGCGAACGGTTTTTCATTTTCGAGCAATTACGTTTTCTGCATGTTTCTTGATTGGTATTGGCAAAGTGTATCAGTCAGCACGATATTTGAATAAATCTTCTCACACTTCACTTCGTTTTATTAAACAAATTTCCTAGCAAATAAATCTATTGTATAATAAAATACCTAATTACCGTAAATAGCCTACCCATTACCTACGTAGGCGAATTACTCTAAACATTTTACAACTACTGTACGACGTCGCGTCGACCATCCAATCTTAATAACTTATCTACCTACAGCTTGATAGGCATCATAGGCCCAACCATTTCCACATTTACTCACTTCAAAGAAGGTGGTACCCTCATCAGCTCATCAGTCTCCTTTTTTTCCTCTTGCAAGGTTTTGTAATTATAGGTAGGCTAATCGATAAGACCATCATAATTTCAATTGATTACAATAATTCGCGGAAGATTTATTCGCCTTCGTATAGATCAACGGTTAAAGCAGTCGCCTAGAAAGCGAAAGGTCTCAGATTTGGATCCTGACCTCGGGGAGATCTAAATTTTTCACTCAAGTTTTTCATTTACCAACAACCCTTCTCTTCTATAATGTGGTATTAACCCCGCCCGTAAACAAGGTGTTTCTCCTATAGGTACCTACCTACTATTATGTGTATGTTACCGATAATAATCATCAGTTGCATGAGATGAAATTATTCATTAATTATTTCAAACGTACCTAAGTACCAATTTAAATATAAGTAGGATTCACGTTGATCTAAGTCTCCATTTTTGAGTGGAATTTGAGATTTTGTATGATATTGTACGGAATATTAGTCGCTAAACCATGTTGTAGGTAAGTATATCCGTAATCTCAAGCGCTGATGAAGAATCAGGAATGCGAAAGGGTATATTAGCAGGCTACGTCCTATAATTGCCATTGTCTATAATAGGTCGATTTGTTCGGCTATGACTAAGCAGAAATGAAAATCAAGAGAAACACTAATCGGAAGAGCGCTCGCCATCATCACCATAGAAATGCGTTCGAAGTTCTTTAATCCTCAAAATTCCGTGATAGCCTATAGTCTGATAGATTACCGCATCCTCCTACTGCATGTATACCGGCGCGCCGGTATAGACCATCACAAAGATGTTACCAGTTAAATGCAATGGGAGTTTGCGCTAAGTCTGTTGTAGCGCAAAAACGCGCGAACGCAAACAAGAGTGTGAAAATTGATCCTAAAATCACTTACCAGGTTCTGGTTCAGGTTCGTTAGACGTATAGTTTAAATGTACGAAATTTGTACGTCAATTTTATCTTCAATTTACGCCCCTACTCAACTTCTACGACTTTTCTGAACCAAGTTATGGAGTAAAATGTAGGTATTAAAAATTGACCAATATGCCAAGATACCTACCCGAAATAAGAGATTAAAAAATCTCTTCCTTTCAAGATTCCTACAGGCCTACGGTTATGTAGGCATTTTTATTCGGAGATAGCGTTAAATTTCACTTTCCAATCAAGTAAAATTTGAAAATTTGGAAGTAGAAGGGATTTTTAATTCTTAAGAATTGTGATGGCTCATTTTTGGTTCGTAACTCGGTTTAAAAAGTCGCAGAAGTTGGGTAGGGGCGCAAATTGAAGATGAAATTGAAATGCAAATTTCGTAGAATTGAAGTATACACGCGTCTGACGTTTCGCGTATTGCGCTAGATTATCGCAAACTCCCGTTTAAATGGTAACATCTTTCTGGTCCACCCGGTATAAGGAGGCAATCTAGCCTATACTCAGATCTTGACATCCCAAATAAACGGCAGTACAAATTTTTATGAGTTTGCACTAAATTTCTGCAACACAAACCGGAATGAAATTGCAATAATAGCGAGAATCGAGTGATTCGGTCCGTGGCGCCAACCAAACGATTATAACGATGTAGCGACGCGATGTGGAAGAGAACGGACGGAAAAACAGCGGTAATAGATGGCCTAAGGATGGAAGAGGAATTATGACGAAAAAATCTCTTAGCCGGAGCGGGAATCGAGCCACGGCCGCGGCCGTCTTCAGTATTATTAGGCCAGAATTGACAACGCTGTTTGAGAGGATGATGTTTACGTACACTCTTATAAAAAGAAACTTCTCGAAAAACACATTATAAATCGTTGATTCGCGAACAGTATTCAATTCCTAGATGATAAAGTGAATTGATCGTAGGTACCTCGAAAGAATAAACGATTCTCGATTTTTTTTTTAGCTTGGTCTCGTTCAGATTGATCGACTATGAAGCGAGTTCTAAATATTTGAAGAAAAAAAAAAAAAAAAAAAATTAGACAGAGGACGAAGTTTGGTGCCTTACCACGCTTTGTGTCCAGTCTGACTTTTTTTTTGAAAGTTTATGACTTGCTTCGTAGTTGCGGTAAATCTTAACGAGACTGAGCTAAAAAAATCGAGAATTGTTTAGGTACCCTTTTGATGAATTTATTGAGCCTAATTTTTCTTTATAGTTGGTTACCTACAATTTTAAAATTAACAATTGGGTACGCGTTTTCTGAGTGTTTCTATACCATGAGAGCGTAAGTAGTAACGTTATGGCTATTTACAGTACATGTTTCGTAGGTAAGTCTTTACACAACAAGTACATACGTTTGCGAAACGAGCGCAGCGAGTGAAGTAATGTATGTACGAGTTGTGTAAAGACACCTACGAAACCAGTACTGTACAATGCTTTTCAACACAAATGAAAAAAAGAACAAAAAAAAAACCAAAGTATAAGTTCTTGGGCATGCGTGAGTTCAAACCGTGTTGTAAAGACCAAAAACCGTTGTGTAAAGACCCTCGCATTGCTTTTTCGCAACGGTTTGTAGTGTTTGTAGTGTCGCTGAAAAGCGCCACCTACGCCACAGAAATTTGTTTTGTAAAGACCTACTTACGACGCATGCGTGTTGAAAACCCTTTTGCGCGGCATTGTACGTCAAGTTTAGTATTCCGGCCTGTTATACATTGATTATGCTTGATTTTCCAGCTACGTCATATCTATCAATAACAGCGATATTCCTTTCAACGCCGCGTATCGATTCCCGCCGGGAAAATACCTGTCAGCCATTTGGCTGCCATATGTAACCAATGCTTTTAAATGGGTCATGGCAAGCTTCTGTCAAAGCTCTTTGACAGACAATTGACAAAAAGTGCAACAAATGGCAATCTCATTAACCCGTACCTTATGGGATTGGCAGACAATTGGCAAAATTGAGGCCGCAATATGGCAATAATTTTTCCCGGCGGGTTCCCATAAGATTACGATGGAAACGTTTCGATCATTCATTAGTACTTCAAAATGAAAGAAAAGTTGAAAATAAAAACTTGATAGGCTAGTATTCACAATCTTGAAGCTTTCCTGCGTGTGAAAATTCATTTTATATTCTCAACTTTTTTTTCATTATTTGAGGTATTGCTGAATGATCGAAATGTTCCTATGTTATTCTTATCTGGGAAACATCAAGCTGCTGGAAGCTAATGTTCTTCTTATTGGGTACTTTTGTCACAGATATCAGTGCTGTGGCCTGTGACGTCATGGAAAATCAATCTATTGAAGACGGCCATGATCGAACCCGCAACCTCGCCTTTTCATGACGAGTGCGATGACCACTACGCTACCAGGCCCCAAGATTAGATCGTCATACTTCGCCTTCAGATGAACGTTCCACCTTGTAAATGAGAGGGTCCGGAGACCACAGTACCTACATTAGGCTGTTGCAAACGCACACTAAAGCCTGTAGGAGGGGACCGCGAATCCCTGAAGGGGAGAGGTGATTAAAGAAAATGGTATATGCGAATGTTCACAAGGAATTCATATAGGCCTACCGTACATAAAAGGATGGAAGAGGAATTATGACGAAAAAATCTCCTGGTGGAACGTCCATCTGAAGGCGAAATATGGCGATCTAATCTTAGGGCCTGGTAGCGTAGAGGTTATCGCACTCGTCATAAAAACGAGAGGTCGTGGGTTCGATTCCCGCTCGGACTAGGAGAATTTTTCGTCATAATTCCTCTTCCATCCTTATCTATAATATTATAGGATTCCTTGAGAACATCCGCATCTACCATCTTCCTTTAAGCGCAAAGAGTGATTGTAGAGGTAGGATTTTTGTATGAGTATAATTGAAAAAAACACTCACGCAGTCGCGTGAGTAATACACGACTTTTCCTTTGACCAATCAAATTTCATTAAGAGAATCACTCCTCCTAATAACTTATAAATTTTATTTATTCTCTCGTCATCATCTGTATCTAAAGAAAAAAAGTCGGCAAATGTTTCAAACCTAACCTAACCTAACCTAAAGAAGCCCTTACTGTGTAAATAATTCTTGTAAACTAATTTAATGAACCCTTTGTCAAGAATGAACCTGTCAAATAAAAGGTTCTTCATCACAATAGACGTTCTGATAACAAAAGAATAGAATTTCCTTCTCGTAATGTGAGCAACTACTTGTGATAGTGAGAAATTTCTCAAGAACTACTCGTCCTATTCTCAAAAGAAATTGCAGGTGCACATTTCTAACCTAACCTAACCTAAAGAAGCCCTCACTGCACTGTGTAAATTAATTCAATGAACCCTTTATCAAATGAACCTGTCAAATAAAAGGTTCTTCATCACAACACAATAGACGCACTGATAACAAAAGGATAGGAATTCACTTCAGGTAATGTGAGCGACTACTTGTAATAGTGAGAAAAATGCAAATTTCTCAAGAAATACTCATCGGATTTTCTGAAAAAATTGAAAGCTTCTCGAGAACTACTCGTCCGATTCTCGAAAAAATTGCGGGTGCACATCTTCAAATATATTACTACAATATGGCCAAGTTACTGGAAAATCCCCCGGATAGTTTCGGAGGAGTTCCTCGGACAAAAAAATCTTATACATATGACTACATATATGGCTATATATATATATATATATAGCTTTATAATTGTGAAAGATGAGATCCGTTTTATATAACCTGCCAACAACGTGAGATCCGTTTCCGTTTTCGGATCTCACCTTGTTTGACGTGTATAACTGATGTAGAATGACTCTAAGACACTATATACAAAGTTTCAGCCGGAGCTCAACTTGTCGGATTTTATATTATTAATATGCATTTTGCAGTTCGGACCTCTTCTCGGAAGACAGCGCTGCATGCCACAATTGTATATAAGATGTCGCATACGCAAGATGAGATCCGTGAGTAGCGGCAACGTCCGTTGCAGTATATACGCATAAGATGAGCGTTGTATGAAGTGCGAGATCCGTACAACGTAGGTGTGTGATACCTAAGAAAGAATTACCGTGACCCAATAATATTTTCCTTCTGCAAAATTTGAACAGCTACTAGTTAGCTGCCCAGGTAGTTTCAAAATAAATCTGTATTTGATAGGTAAATGATTTCAAAGATTGACCGGGCTCACAAATATTCGCGGTGTCAGTACAAACGTAATTCGAAAATGTATTATTGGTAATTACCTATTTAAGTTGGAAGACAAATAGGTATAAACTATTAATAGAGAAGCTGCTGCTACTTTCTACTTCTCTAACTGTCTCGAATAGCCAAAGGAAACTAAACGAGATATATAAATGACGAAGTTTATTCTCTTTAAAGGCACAAACTCAAGATCTTACAAAAAAGACATAATGTTCATTCGATCCGATACGGAGGTAATACAGTTACAGTATAAAAAGCCGAGAACTAACTTCACGTGTGACACAGTGCTGCCACTTCTACAATCATCTTACTCACGACTCTCGTGACACTAACAACCTACAAAACATTTTCGCGAGCTAATGACCCAGAGAGTAGTCACATATAGCTGAAAAATAAAACTAAGACTAAAAAAAAGGGAGAAAAAAATTGTAAACAATTTTGTTCCGGAAACAGCAACATATAACTGGCCAGGGGTGAAATGGGTGAAAACCAAATTCGACTTTTTCTAAGGTTTGCCCTTATTGGGCTAAGTTGATTGTCATTGCAAAAGCTAATAAATAGGAAATTGTATACGTCTCATTGTATAATTCTGCATTACCACAATCTAAAATCACTCTTGGATTAAAAACTGTGTATTACCAGCTTCATTATCTGCGAGTATTTCAGCTGTTACAACATTTTTTCTCAAATAAGGAATTATTTTACGGGTGCCATTGCACAACCCTGCTTTAGTATTCAAGTTCCTCAATAATATTATGAAAGAACCTACTTTCAAATTAAGTTCATGAGGTGGCATTCCACTCGGATTCAGGCTATTTAAAACTTCTTATGGTAGACTCTCCCCGGCGAGGTCTAACTTATCAATTCTGAGATTCTCCTAACTCGCGGTATAGCAAGAAGACTGGGCTTTTCGGATGAGACAATGATGTATTACGAAAATAATAGAAAAATACGAGTTATACAATACACGATTTCGCGACTTAGTTACTAATTACGCACGACTTAACCTTGGTTGACTGATTGAACTGATTGATGATGGTCCCTCAGACGGGTACCCCTTATATACCTTAAATTATAGGCCTTGGCCAACGCCTTGTTGCATGTTTTGGTGATCTCATATCGCTCGATGCCGTCGATTTTCCTACTTTTGCTGACTCCGCTTTGTTTATACTTTTTTGATAATGTTTTGATGTTCGTATCGAGCTGTTCTTCGCGGCTTCTATTTGCCGCGGCCAAGTACCTATGATTTATGAAATCTCGTACACCATAATTCTGTATTTACTTCAGGAAATGTATCTTTATTTTCATTTGGTACGATACTATTGTCACTTGAATACCTACAATTCTGGATTTCCATCCAGAATATTTGAAATTTCATTGTACCTATCTGTAATCTTTGGTAGGTGGGTGGCTTCCTTGGCTGCACGGTCAACCTCGTCATGTTCAGGGAGACCGATGTGGCCAGGGATCCAGACGAAAGTTATTGTTGTTTTGATGGAAGTAAGAGTTTCAAGAATAACGTGGATGCGTTCAATTATAAAGTTTGTTGAATGGATATCTTATATAATTGAAAGAGAAGAAAGGAAGTCAGTTACTAAGATGTAATTGTGTCGTGGGGATCCTTGCGTTAGTTGCGAAAGGCAGGAGTGGATAGCACTAAGTTCAGCATAAATACTAAAGCTGATTTACGGAGTCGTTCAGCGATAATGGTGCCGTGGATAGAGAATGCATAAGCTGTTTTAGATTGAGATTTAGAGCCATCAAAGTAGCAGATTTTATGATTTGGGTACTTCGCGATAATTTCTGAGTAATTGTCCGATTTCGGGGTACTTGCGAGATCGAGTTTGAAAGATGGGAGGGGGGATAATAGCCACGGAGGCGTTGATGGTTTGATAGGAAGGCGAGACGAGAGTTCAGGAAGGTATTGAAGATGGGATTTTAAAGAGGAGAGGAAGAAGTTACAAGGAGAAAGAATAGTAGATGTATAGATTGGAAGTTCGGGAATTTGAAAAGACAAAGCGAGAAAGTTTGCAGTCAGTATGAGAGTGCAGAAATGTAGTGGTGGTTCGGCTGCTTCTGCACAAAGGCTTAGATGGGAGGAACTTCGGAATGCTCTGAGAGCCATGTGTAAGGATGATGCTTGAATAGTATCGAGGAGTTTGATTTTGGACTTACTGCATTAACTGTAGATTGTAGCACCGTAATCGAGTTGGAAGCGAATAAGACTTTTGTATAGTTGGAGCGGGAGTTTGTGATCACATCCTGTCCGGGTGCGGGAGCGGTACTTGATGATATTGATAGCGTTTAGGCATGTAGCTTTGATTGACTTTACGTGAGGCATTCAGGAAAATTTTTAATCAAAGATTAAACCCAGGAATTTATTAGAGAAGAGAATGTTGATTGTGAAGCCTTGAAGAATAAGCGGATGAAATGGGGTTACAGGGCGTCGGTGTTTTTGAGAGATGACAAGACCTGTTTTATCTGAAGAAAAACAAAATCCACGGTCAGAAGCTCAGGAACCGATATTATCAAGCGTTTTTTGGAGGTGTAATGCTCTGTACAGGTTTGGAGATAGGAGGGAGATGCTGTAGTCATCCGCAAAGAGGCGCTGGGTGAGTGGAAAACATTTGAGGTAGGAGAAAAAGCCCGCATATGTACGAGTTGTAGTTGAGTAACGCAGGTACTTGAAAGAGTGAAAAAGAATTTTGGAGTGATTACATAGGGCAGAGGATATGACTTAGCTCACATTGTCGGAAGTATTTTAAATTTGGAAAGCAAGACATGAAAAGAGGTCAGATTATCTCTATAATACAGTTAAGATGTACCGTTACATGACGGTGGAGTATGAAAACCTACAGGAGGGGATGAGAATAAGTGAGTCAACAGAGACTAATTCTAAGTGGAGCAAAAAGATGAACTCTTCATGGTGAGAATTTCTGTTTTAGGAGGACCAGGGATGAGTTCATTTTTGATGATCTAAGTTTGTTGCGGGGTTGTTTTTTTCACGTGAGAGATAAACCTAGAAGCTGGGATTAAGGAATAATGATATTTTTCACGATTGTAAATGGTTATGAGGTGGAGCTGATAGTGGTAGATAGGAGGGTGAAGTTTTTCAGCGCGCGATCAGTTGTGTCATATTGAGGGTAACACAGGTGAACCGAGATCCAAATTCCAAATAAAAGTTTGAGTATTAAGAATAAACGTGGGTGCGTTCTGTACGGATGGGCATAGAGAAGTATGAGCTTAAAACTTGATGATAATTTGAACTATGGGTACCTACATGATAGGAGAAAGTAAGAGAGATGTGTTAAGAGAAATTAGTAAGTGCAGTTCTGCATGGACGTGGACTGAATAAAGATTATAATGAGGCTTTTAGTCAGATTTCTATTGGTTATTCAACCAAAAAAACTTGAATTGAGGATTGTAAAAAACAATGACTCCCTCAACAAAGTTGAACAAGGAATTAACGGATCCTCTTCTATCGGACGGATTGGTTTCAATATTGAGATTGAATTCAAAATTGGAGTCCAAGAAGTTCAACCATCATGAGAGTTGGACACAATAAAATCTCAAAAATTGAGCTAACTATGACGGGAGGGACTTGGAAAAATTTGGACTTCTCAGCTATGTATGATAGGAAGGGATCTGGAAAAATTTCTACTATTAGAAGAGTCAGATTGACTTGGAAAAAATTGAACCATAAATTTAGTACATCAAGCTATACAATTATATGACAAGAGGGTAACTTGGGAAAGATAGAAGAAGAACATGGAAAAATTCAAACTTTTCCCCAGTAGGATTATCTAGATAATCTACTGAGGTTATTGACCATTATTTTTTTTATCAACATTCCTTCCATAAAAATTTATTCATAATATTAATAATTTATTGAAAATTTCTTACTATTCCTGGGGGGAAGTGGTTCCTTGCTGTATGAAGGGGAGGGGTGTTCAGATGTGTTTTTCACTAGTGAAATTCAATTTTTAGCACTTTATGTTGTTATAAATTTTCTTGTATGGCAAATAGTATGCGCTGTAAACACAAAAATTAAAATTTTAGGTATTCTGTTACGATCATATCTTCAATCATATCTTCATAGCACCTATAATTATCAGTCCACAATACGGCACTACCTTCTGAACTAGTCTATTCTGAATATTAAGTGAGAATTCCACGTCAACCACTTTTTGCGTTTGTCGACCAATCAGAAGTGAGCTCGGTTACCTAATGCTTTTCACGATGATCATTGGCTAATGAGGCAAATTGCATTTTTCATCTATATGAACCAATCAATAACAAGCTCTAAACACCGCCGTTCTCCGCGATAGTGATTGGTAGTTGAAAATCATGTTGAACTGTATATAAGTAGGATCGTTTTGCCTAAGAAATCAGTTCCAGTCCGGGAGTGGTCCGAAGAAGAAGTCCATTACTGAAGAAGAAGCCCAATACTGATGAAGAACCTAGAAGAAGGTATAACCGCCAAACCAATCTAGTTCATGAAGAAGTTGATGTTGGATTCCTAATCAATTAGCAACGACAAAGAACTTGGAAGACGTTGGGAGAAGTTCAAGAGATTCTACTTCAAGTTGTGGAAGCTACTGATGCCGAGAAGATATTATTTGAGATTGTTCAATTTCCAAATATTGTACATCATTATTTCTGAATAAATATTATTACTCATAATAATTCTCTAAGGTTATTTTTCGAATTTGTGGCTCAGAACTGGCTCCAAATGACTTTTTGGTAATAACCAGAAATATCGACGGTATCATGCACAATTGAGCTAATTGACAATTTCACCAAAAATGAGTTTGATGCATATTCTTGTAGATTTTCATACTCTTTATCAGGCTACACTCATAAAAATGACGAATTACTTAAATTTAAGCCCGACAGAGAGTGAAAACTGTTTGAGCCAACTGACAGAACACCTTTTTCTAGTGCATAAATGTTCTAAGTGAAGCCAGTGTCAATCACCTTCACACTTAGCCCATTTTGCGCAACACAAATCAGCAACTGGACACCACTTAGCTCAATTTGCAAGTCACTTGGGCCATTTTGCGAGAAAGAGCAGGTGGGATTTCTTCATTCAGCACAATCCGGCTCTTCTTTTACCAGCTGGGAAGTTGATATCGGCTGTGGAAGTGAAGCTCCAAAAGCTGCCGTCATTCCAGATAAAATATACCGATCATTAATACTCAGAGTATTGCAGCAAAAAATTTCAGCTTTGGCTCTTGGCCTTAACTTACGACCTTGAATAATATAGCTTTTGGCTTTTGGCTTTCTGAAAAATTGAGCCGACTTTTGGATTTGGCTGGCTCAATTTAGCTGATTTTTGGCTGATCAACGTCCTGCAGGATTTGGTGTACAGAGGAACTGATCGGGAGAATTGGGGCTTTGCTGCCCTCGTGAAAGATACCTATTCTCCAGCTTGTGTTCATATTTTCAGTGATTATTCTTTCTCTCTCTGCTTTCTGCTAGTTATTTGTTCAATCAATTTGTTTATTGAAATAATTTAAGAAGATAAATAAAAAAATAAGAAATACTGCTGTAAATCTGTGATTCTTATTTCTGCATTTTTGTTTTTTGCAAATAATTGGGAAAGCCAAAAAGAGGTGAAAAAATTTGGCTCATTTTGGCTTTTGGCTTAGGAAGGTTTCAATAAAGCTGGCTTTCAGCTTTGCTCTTATCAGAAAAATTTGGCTGGATTCAGCTTTTGGCTTTTGGCTGGCTGCATACTCTGTTAATACCCATCTCAGATCAATTGTTGAAAATGAGAAACAAAAACCTTTTTTGTTATTTTGAATATTGATAATACGTTTTTATTTTCTCAAGAGTTGTCATTTAGTCTCTTTATTCAGTTTTAATATTACCAAAAGCTCTCAAACGCATTATCAGGAACTTGCTTGTTGTTGAAAGTCAAAGGTAAGTGCCTTTTGGAAACATCTGCAGACTTTTAAAATAAGGCTAATTAAAAAATTGTTAATTGCTTTCTAATTAATTTTGTCACGTTGGATTTGAATGTACCAAGTGACAAACTTTGACATACAAAATGTGCTAACTACCACCTTCTTTCTGCATAATTGTTCTAAGTACAGTGATTGTCGCGCAAAATGGGCCAAGCGCATACCCTTTTGCAGTTACAGCCACAGTGAACCGCGTCGGTTTCTTTCCGGAATTTTTTTCCTGTGACATATTATAGTCCAGGCAATGAAGACATTCAAAAAACCATCGTCTGGGAACAAAGGGATTTTTGGTGGAAATTGTAAGTATCCCGCCCACAAACAACATATTCAAAATCCCACCCCCTAAAGTGGGCACTTGCTCCTTTTCAGGGGGGTGAAACCTCAAAAATTTTAGTTTTTTGCAAATAACTCGTCAAATTTTGATCCAAATGAAAAATGTTTCAAACAAAAGTTGTTCCTCGTAAAATTTCCTATAAAATGAAGTATTCATATGCTATTTTAGGTGAAATAGTGCAGGAAATATCCTTTGTTGAAATTAGATACTATTTTTAAAATTCACGGTTTTCCATATTCTTAAGTCAATTTCTGTGAAATATCTTGTCAGGAGTATGAGTTTATGAATAGAAATCATTTAATCTACCAGTTTTCCACATAATAGCTCAACTTTCCACATGCCCCATTGATGCAAGCGGAGTAGCAAGCAAGCGTTCAATGTTAAGCAGGTGTTTTGTTTTCAAAGTTTGCGTGCAGGTGCAGAGATTTTATCACTCCGGGCTATTTTTATTCAGTCGCCACTCGCAAATAAGTTTGCATCATTCGTTGCATGTTGTGTTTTTTTGCATTATAATGACATCTAATTTGTCCTCTGTGGGAGAGGAAATTTGTCTTAAATGATGAAGAGCAATCAATAAATGTAGGCTCAAGGGAATCAAGAACTTTATTGAGGAGTAGTATAGAGAATAGATTGATGGAAGACTGCATCTATTTGAAGATAAGGAGAGGCTATAATAGCCAGAGTTGTGAAGCACTGCTGGTGGACTTCTGGTGAGCTCTCAAAGGTGACTGAAAACTTTGGTGGAGGAGTAGATACGCGTGTGTCCATAGTACAGGACTACCTGAATTCCAGGTTGAGTGCTGAGCCCTTTCTCGGTCAGTAGGGTAAACTCCTGTGGTTGCCTTATTGACAGATATTGCACAGCTCGCGGAACCTAAGAAGAAATGGAGCCAGGCCACTCTCAATTCGAGCCCTATGGACTACCAATACAATGCCCTGAAGGGTAAATGCGGGTGCCGGAGGTGCGGTTTTATGGGGACGCGCGCTTATACTCCCCCGTTTCTTTTTCAAAGGCAATGTAGATAGGGGTACACAAGAAAATTTAATGTCAAACGGGCTGCTATCCAACAAATTCCTACATCATCAGTCAGTTGGATGCATATCAGATTTATTTTATAAATTATTTGTAGTGCTTTGCCTGAAACCAAATAACACTATTGCATTCATATTTTGTAACCATCGTCACCTAAAAAACAAAAACTACAGAGTACGTCAACGTTCATCCCGAGTTCTCAAGGAAGTGCAAAAGAAAAAAATGCAATTACTCCTGCACCCTCAGTAATGATCTCCAACGGATCAAATTGCCGGCTTACCAATGAATAAAGTTACTGTAAGTCAGAAGGTTGAAATGTTTTTGTGCAGAGAAATACCTTTATGTTTGGAAAAAGTTCATTGACAACTGTTTGTAGAAAAATGTTCATGTGAGTTATCTACTGTAAGCTTGAATAAATGAACAGGAAAATGTGCAAGACGCTCCTTTCTAATAAGGATCACAGAGGAGGGAAACGTGTGCACGGGGGGTCAAATTGTCGACACTCAACAAAAATATTAATTGTTAACTTTCTTTCTCTCTTCTGTGCAAGCACAGCCGCCAATGAACTTTTTTAAGGTTCATCATAACAATTAAGACCAAAATTTCAAATAATTGAGGACTGTTTTTCCAAAACTCATTAATTCCATTTTAATCAAAATTGAGATATTAGCGTTTTTAGCGTCTTATACAAGTACTACATTATATAAGAATGTCAAATAATTTTTTGGCCCCACTATCTATTCGTTATATGGTATGAGCCGTGTTATTTTAGCACCATATTCTTTGGACATCAGTAAGGTAAATAAGGGTAAATAGTTTTCCAAAACTCAGCAAGTCCAAAATTTGTAATTTTTGGCGCAGCCTCACAAGCTAATGAACCGATGCACGTGGATGCCAATTTTTGTACTCATGTATGACCACTTACTCCTACTATAACCATTCACACATTGCCATTATCTTCACTGTGACAGATAGAGGTAGTTTTTTATTCCTCCTGAAAAATTTGCTAAATGGACTTAACAAGTTTTGAAAAAACAATCCTCAATTATTCATTTATTAGGCACAACGTTGAAGTGTTTAAATGTATTATGTAGCAATTGTCGCGATCTAAGGTGTTTAACTGGACATGATGAAGCTGATGGAATACCCCAACGGAAAGCAGAAAAGCATTGTACACGAAAGTATGGACAGTACGGATAGTGCAGATGAAATTTCATCAGAGGAAGAAAAAGTACAAGTACTCACTGTAATAGTTGTACGTCTTTTATAGTGAATTTTTTTTTTCTTTTCAACCATTACAGTTAGATCGACGTACTTTTAGTTTGAATATGGAAAACCGTGAATTTTAAAAATAGTATCTAATTTCAACAAAGGATATTTCCTGCACTATTTTACCTAAAATAGCATAAGAATACTTCATTTTATAGGAAATTTTACGAGGAACAACTTTAGTTTGAAACATTTTTCATTTGGATCAAAATTTGACGAGTTATTTGCGAAAAACTAAAATTTTGAGGTTCCACCCCCCTGAAAAGGGGCAAGCGCCCCACTTTAGGGGGTGGGATTTTGAATATGTTGTTTGTGGGTGGGATACTTACAATTTCCACCAAAAATCCCTTTGTTCCCAGACGATGTTTTTATTTGCAAAATTTATGTCTTTATTGCTTTGACTATTATTCCTGATACTTGTCACATTTCGACACCCCGCTTATTTACGCCTTAAACATTATCGTTGAAGTCTCAGGAGGGCTGAAAAATCGAAAAATTTTCAAAACGTTCTCCTGGAAAAAATAGTTTTTTTCAGATAGCTCAATTGTGCATGATACCGTCGATATAGAATTTTGACTTAGGAATAACTTTTGTTTGAAACATTTTTCGAGAAATTCCATAAGAGAAAAGATAAGCGCAATTAAGAGAAAGGGAAGCCATATTTTGCAGTAATATGACTATGCTATAAACAGAACTGAACTGAGTCGGATTAAAAACAAATAAATACGCCACAAGTTCAGGCTGAAAATGATAAGACATTTCTACGCTGACTGGCGTGGACAAACAAACACGACCGCAAATCTTTATAGCGCAGTTACTCAGACACAACTTTTACATGAAATTATAATCACCTAGAAGAGATAGTTGGACCAAATTATACGCTGTGCATCAACCACTTGCCTAAATACTTCTGACAACGTCGCATAGATCAGTATGGATCTCTTGTTGTAGGCAGGTTATATGTTTTGCAGATTATATACACAATCGGATCTCATCATACACCTCTTTACAACGGATCTCGTCTTGGGTGCTGTGTGTATACATAATTATATCCTCTGGATCTCATCTTGTATTTAAAATGAACGGATCTCACCTTTCATATTTTACTTGTATATATATATATATATATATAAGGAAACCTGAAATTTTTTTTTTATGCTAGTTGTGATCTATGACCTCTAAAACGTCGAGAAAATTCATTGCCCCCTCCCCCCATTCACCTTGCTACGGGTGTAATACCTCACTTTTCCAATTGGAAAAGTCGGTAAAAACGTGCAAGGTGGAAAGCGCGCGCGGAGAACGTGCGAAATACTGGGATTCAAATCACAAGATGCTCGCTATTATTATAATTTTACTTACTTTCGTGCGATCCGATACACGAATTTATGTTGCGGTATTCAGAAGGTGAAAATTTAAGTATAGATGGTCTCTCTATTTACATAAGGAAGGATGTACCTGACAAGGATTCTAATTTTCAAAAAAAGATTTGGTTTTGTTTTTTATTACTTAATTAGATTATTTTTTCATTCCTCTTTTCTATGATCACAATAAAGTAAGTTGTAATAACGTACATTTGCATGAATTGAATGCTAGTAACGCTGTGACAATGAGTACCTACCTACCCACAGAAAGGCAGCTTCAGAGCAAATTTTAGTTTAGGCGTAGGTACGTTAATTATTATGATATGAATCGCAGTCAGACAAAACCAACCTTGAGTCGTTAGTCGGTAAATTGATTTTTGCAGTACCTACGAGTATAAAACGAAAAAATTAAAAAGAAAATCTTTCTTCTAATATCTGTCGTATTTTTAACGAGCTTTCCACCGTGGCTTACTCTTGCAGTGTAAAAACGATCCTTACGCGTCAAACGGGCCTTTGAAAATTGAATTTTGCGCAGCGCAAGACTGATTAAATAATCATTAATACGTCTCATTGTAGCGAGTTCGCGTGTTCTGTTACCCTTCACAACGATGCACAAAAGTGAATTTTTCAAACTAATGACTTAGATTTTTGTTTATGCGAGAGCTCCGAAATTTCGAACAGTTTTTGTCAACTAGTTTTACATAGAAAAGCTTCTTCAGCTGTCTACACAGTATATTGCGTCAAAAACTGGATTTTTTTTCATTTCAGAAGTACCTATTAGAAAATAATGAAAAAGTAGGTCGCGTGACGGAGAAAGTCAGGTTCACCAGAATGGATAGGATTTCAAAAGGATTAATACCAAAGTTCGAAAATTTTCAAACTACTTGAGAAGAAGAAACGAGGAAAAATGTTTTATAGACGCTTTGAAAACCAGCGAAATATTCAAGGTAGAAATTGGAAGGATTTTTTAGTTATTCAGAAATCTTGAAAAAATCTTGTGCGACAACAAAATTTATCCAATGCGCTCAAGTGCGTTACAAATTCATTTTTGACATTTGACGGCTGTCAAATATATATATATACATATATATATGAATGAGTAATCTACTTCTTCTGGTCAGAAATGTAAGCTACTGAGTACTCTCAACATAAGATGGTCTGTATCCACATAACTTTCAATTCACAAAATATTTCATCCTTCTGATAGAATCCAATAATAAAATAAATTGTAGGTTTATATACTGCGCTTTATAAACATTGAGACATGTCTCACAAATAGCAAACAAACAGCTTCAAATTGTAAAATAAATAATAAACTATCCACATATTCAATATGTACTACTTTAAATAGTTATTTTCAAAAATATTGTTCATCTTCATTTTATGATAGTGCAGAAAAATTCAACAAATATGAGTTCAAATATAAAATATAATACATAATATAGAGATAATTCAAATTCAATAACACGATTCACCTTAAAATAATTTTAAAAATCTTCACATAAAACAATTACTGAAAAAAAAAAAAAAAAAGGGGGGGAAAGAGAAGAAAAAAGAAAACAAACGACAATGCAGATTTATTAGAGATACTGAAATGAAGGGTACTTACGAGATTTCTTCAAAATTGTAAGAGATTAAAAAATAAACCATAATAGTATGATAAGGCAAAATTAATCCTATTTCCATATAAATATATTGTTATGAATGTACTCAAATTTCATCTTTAAATTAAGTGTGGAATAGTTATCATCAACAAAAAATAGTCAACAATCATTATGTGATAGTTTTATTTCAATAACAAGAATATAAGAAGTATTGTAGAGATAGAGGCCAAATAGTCAGACCCGTTCTATTCATTTCAATGGGACAAACTAGGAAGGTTTATTAATATATTAAAATTAGAATCACAAATCCTTAATTTCCATAACAGGTATACAGTCTAAATTTAATGAAAATATTTTTTGTAAAATAAAGTGTATATGTAAATATTTTCTCTCTACATTTAACTTATATACATCAAACTCACTTGTGTTTACATACTATGATTAAATATAGCTACCAAATGTATAGTAGAAATTACAATGGTAAAGAATTTTCAAATTTTTGAAATATTTTATAGAAAAAATAATCTTCAAATCAACAATATAGGTATAAAATTATTAAGGACAACTGTGGGATTATGCATTTCAAAATTTATAGGAGATAAGAAGCAATGTACAGGCTACAGTGAAATAAAGTTTGTATATAGTTGCATAAACGCGCCATGAGTGGATGCATTTGAATTTATTTTAGAAGTCTCGAAGTAATAGAAATTATATGGATAGAGAAAATTAGAATTCATTTTCCTTATTCCTACACTATTGTTATTATTATCACCATTATCATTTTCCAATTTTTCATAATACTAATATTGCCATCATTGTAAATATTGTTACCACCTTTCCTTTTTATTATTAATAGTATTATTGTTCGAAACATTTAAGGAGTCACCTGTCAATAGGATACCTGTTCCATAAAAATTGAATAGATCAGGAGCCCTTTGGACAGATAGCTCCTCATTTAGAGTTGCACTGGTAGCAATAAAGAGATGATAGTTAAAATCTGAATAGAATAGTGATTAAAGTAGTTATAGTGATATTAGTATTATTGTAGTCATCATTTCTTCCAACATTTTCAATTAGAGAAAAACAATTGAAGTGACTTTCATTAGAAAAGTTTCCCAGAGCACAAGTATATCTGAGATTTTGAGTTCAGAATAAATCATTATCATCATCATCATCATTGTCATTATATGGTACTACTGTTGGAGTAGTTGATCAAATTAGTGTTATTTTGGATGAACAAAAAAATATAAAAATAGAAATGTACATACAGTCTTATTAAACCAGAAAATTTGGGATAATAGAAGTATTATATTATGATATTATCATACTTATGTTTTATAATAAATGCGATGGTGTTCTTTCTTAAGGAAAAGAGGAGAGAAAAAAAAAAAAAACTAGAGGAATTGATCAAAGAAACAATACTCGAGGATATTATTAAAAACAAATTTAATTCAAAGTTCACAACTAAGCAGAGTAGTTTTTGAAATACATTAAATTTTATAATAGTTTCTAATTTAGGACACAAAGATGATATAGGACTAAATTTGTAAAATGTCTATACTGTTCAACATCAATATTTAAAGGAAAAAAAAGAAAGAAAAGAAGAAAAAAAAAAGAAAAAACCTGCTTAAAATTAATCAACAGTCTTCATTGTCTAAATGTAAAATAACAGCTGTAAAATAATATTCAAAAGAGATAAAAAGGAAATAATAATTGAAGAAAATAATAAAACAAGAGAAAGGAAAACCCGAATATAAAATATAGCACTTGATAAACAAAGTAAGGAAATGAAAGTAAACAACCATGTAAGTTATAGTAGAATATACTTTTATAAGCTCATTAAAAATAATATATAGTTAATGGTTCCTTAATTTTGTAAATCACTTTTCGGCAAATTTTGTTGCTACTTCATATAATAAATACATTATTCACAAAATAATACAGGAAATAGGAGTAGAATATGAATATTCTTGATATCTGGGCTAGTTTCCATTGTTTGAGTAAAATGAATATTTTAGACAGATTTACAATATTTTTAGCCAATATACTTTTGAGAAAACCAACTATTGAGGGAATTGTACATTGCTATAAACAACTATTGCGAGCTCAATTCAGAATTTTTGTGTGGTATCATTCATAAATAATTCAATGTAATTGGGGGTTGAAACAAGTTCTACAGTATTACCATATTAAATATTATTCGAAAAAATATTCCATTTATTATTAGTTTTTTGGTCCAATTCCTTTTTCTAATTCTAAAAATACTTGATTTTATGGTATAAATCAATTTTTTAAAATCAATTTACAGCTTTGTTCAGCACTGTATAAAAATATCTATAAAGTCTTTACAACAAAAGCCAACTATTAAAACCCATACATAGTCCTTTTTGACTACTGTTGGAAAATATAATAGAAAACACAAATTTAAACTTTGAATGGAATATTAAAATTTTCTCATCTTATAAAACAAATCTGGACATTTAAAATATTATTACCCCACCTAGTGTGAAATTGCCATATCAACTTTACTGTCTAGCACATACAAATATAAAATTTCTTCATACTCAATAGAATTTTCCATTCCACAGAATTCTCACGAATTGAGAATGTAAATTTTGGTTTGAATACATTAAAGCTATGAAAAAAATTATTCCAAAAAAAAATCATGTTTCCTTGCATTTTTGCAAAAGATGCATGTAGGTAAATAAGAAAGAAACATGATAAAACAAGAAATTCATCAATCACATACCAATAAATTCATTTCTATAGAATAAAATTAGGTTTAAGAGTCTGTTAGTTCAAAGTCTACATTATTTTTCAAAACTGTTGTTGAAATTGAATAATATTATACAGCAAATGAGTCATTTTGTGATGAGTTGAAAATTGGAAAATTTGATTAAAAAAAAGAACAAAAATTCTTTTTTGAAAACAAACATGAACATAGGCAGATGATGGGCATTAACAAACCTAAGTATACATCCAAAACAATAGAATGACCTTACTCTACTGATGCTTATGTGATTAGAATGAAGCAGTAAATTGATATTATGATTGCATTTATTATTACAACTTTCATATTAAGAGAGAACAAGAAATTTCAAACCCAATATTTCAATTTTTTTTTCCCCAATATCAAAAGCAAACAAAAACTCAGTAAAATAATTTGAAGTTTTCAAGGATTATCATTAATATTGGAACTATAATGACGATGATCATCTTTATATTATTATTATCATCATTATTATTGTTACTAGTATTAAAATTATTATTCTATATTATTATTATTATTATTATTATTACTATTATTATTGTTATCAGTCCAACATATCATTTCCTTATTTGCTTTTGTTTCTTTCAATTTCAGAGGAAAGAAAAGAAAGATGTCAAAGGTAAAAGAAAATTGTCATTCAAGAAATTGTTCAATAAAGAATTTAGACAATGATAAAAATATGGAATTCTACTAACAAAAAATAACTTTACAGTACAGAGGGAATATACAAACTGAAGTTTTGTTATTCATCATCAAAAACTACAGCCTATACATACTGCATATTGTACTCCTTCCTTCCTTCCTTTCAAGTTTCTATCACTCTTCATCTGAAGAATTGGGTATTGTATCTTAATTTGAATAAAAAAAATCACTGAACTCATTTCTCTATTCAAAGAATAAATGTAAAAAAAATTCTATTGTGAAATATCCAAATTGAATAAAATTCTTTATGTGAATAAATTATCAAAGCTAATAAGACAGTTTATTCTTGATGCAAGAGAACACAGCAAACATTCTGAATTTGATATATCCAACATAGAATTTGAAGCCATTGAATAGATTGCGGTGAACATATTGTTGAATTGTATCCATAAGTTTTCCAGTTTCTGCTGGTTTAATAATCCATCTTGAAAAAGGAAAGAAAATAAAAATGGTATATCTCTCAAAAATTTGTACAAACAAAATGAATATCATTAAGTAGTGAACATTTGTAAGAGCTTCAGCAACACCGCTATTGTTGAAATGCAGTGAGATCCCATGATACAAATTCAAGAAAGAGACGGCAGAGTAACTCACGCGAAACAAATTGTCAAATCCTCAAATACATAGAAGAGAATAAGAAGGAAAATTGACTAAAAGTTGATTGGATTTGCTCACTGTTATCAGCGGGTGTTAGTCTTTGTCTGATGACAATAAACTGTAAAAAAAGTAAGTAAGCTTTCAACACATCTCATCTCATCCTCTCTAAGAAATTTTATTGAAATGATTGAGCTGAAATGTGAGGGCACGGTGAAAATGAATGATTATGATAAGACAGGTCAACTTTGAAGCCAATCCATTAACCAGGAAGGCAACTTTTAATGGAAAATCGGCCAGTATTTCACCAAATGAAATTATACATTTCAACTGATAATAGACCAATTCCCTGGTGGCGTCACAACACTGATAACAGCGATTGCTGAGCCAGGAACATAGATGACAAACTAAGAACGGCTTTTAACACAGGTCTTATGGAAGAACTGAACGACTATCCGTTCAATCCTATGTAAAAACAAACGGCGTTTTTGCCCCGTT
Organism: Aspidiotus destructor; assembly: GCA_035079395.1. Lineage (NCBI taxonomy): Eukaryota > Metazoa > Arthropoda > Insecta > Hemiptera > Diaspididae > Aspidiotus > Aspidiotus destructor. Next base: position 59,037,861 of record JAVHKZ010000002.1, on the reverse strand, counting down.
CTTTAGTTCGTCACGTTTGGCCAGGAATACCCGTACATGCGTTCGATATCATTTGATATTACAATTATTGGTTCAATTGCCTTATTAATTCCCAAAAGAATACACAGGGAACGTCTTGATCGATGAACACACATTGATATCCCAAAAATAAGAAATAAATAAGGAATCAAAGGTTCATATTAAAAATCTGGAAGTTCTGGCGTATTCAAAAATGTATCGTTGTTTCCTTGTTTATTTCTTGTTTTGATCTATCAATGAATGATTGAAACGTTCCTCATGTATTCTGATGGGATTTTGAACGATGGCTGCCCCAAAGTTAGCAGCAGAAAATAAGCATTCAACCAGAATTAAAGATTTTGATGTCACAGGGAAACGGTTTATGAAGCACGCCATTTCTTCACTTTGGAACAATTTTATGTAGATTTTTTTAGTCATACTAGATAGTTTGTTACAATTTTTGTTTTCTTGAAACTTGTCATAAAAAAAAAAAAAAAACCTCAAAAAAGATCGCAACAATGAAATTTTCAAATGCAACGCTCTATTGTTTGAACGAAATTTTCTACTCAATGATGTCTACACAGTATCTTTATTGGTGTAGGCAAAATAGACATGAAATAAAGCTCAAAAAGACAATGTTGGTAGAAAACGGGAGGATGTTTGAGTGTCTTAGAATTGGCGTCAGCAACAACAAAAAAAAGAATACCCTCAAAAAGAATCGGGAATGTTCTGTGGCACGTTTTAGCTCTTTAAATTCAATTTTTCGTTAATTTTGCACGGAGAAATACGAGTTAACAAAAATAATTCCTCGCTAAATTGGACACAAGAACCAATATTGATTACAAATCAAATTTAGGGTACACCATTACCCTAAAAACTTTGTTGAATGAATGTTTCATTTTGAACATTCCTTGTAAGTCAGCAGATTTTCGTCAAGAGCTCGAAATTATCGACGAGTACAAAAAATGTGTGGATTTGAAAAAGTTTTCTCGTAATATTTTATAAAAAGTGAATCATGTGAACTTTATCCTACGCTGGAAAATCAAGCTAGACGTGCGCCTAAACCTCAAGTACATTTATGAATTTCTTTAGAAATAAAAATAGGTATTAGGTATAATACACATTTCAAGACTGGAGATGATAGAACTCTTTCTTTTTTGACGCTACACGTGAAAATAAAACACCTTTCCCCGCCAACAAAAAAACTCTGTTGCATATTTTACCTCTTTGAATGTAGTATTAATCTTAGAGCTGAAAAACTACGTACTCGTACGTAAATATGCCAAGTCGCAAAAAATGTTTCCAATTGCAGGAAGTGAAACGACATGAGCGATTGGATACTATCAATGCCAGCCTCAAGTACGGTTCGCAATCAAAAGGAGAAGTATGCCGAAAAAGAGAATGTCAGCTCATATTAGCTAATTGACTGGAGCACACTGCCAGATGCTCGTACCCGAGATGAACAAGATGTGGTATATTTTCAGCGCAGCCCATGTGCCGAGACTCAAAATGAACATTCAATTCCTTTCTGAATTGGTATTGTCTCTGGCACACAGATAGATTGTTTCAAGGCGTACGAAGTAAGAAGCCTTATACTGTGGAAGTTTTATTGCGCGCATCCACGGAGAGGAGAATGGGGACCCTCCAAACAAAAACAAGAAAATTCTGCGATATAGAAGAAAATTTGATGGAGATGTACACTTCCAAGTATATTATAAGGATAGATAAAACAACGGAGAAAAATATGAAACTCGAATGATAGCAAGTTGAATCAAATACTTGCATTCTGTATGAGTTTTTTTTTTTTTTTTTTTTTCGTCAGGTACGTAGTTCGATTCACGTTCGGACTAACTTCAATAAACGCGCAATTACAGTTTATCAAGGTTGGCAAACGCTCGCGGAATCACTAGTGCACCTCCCCTTCCCCAGGAAGAAAAAAATTTTGGGGGTGTCTAGTACAGGCGGGAAAACAGTGGTGCCCACGGCTCGGGGCGTGCAGGTGGGCTGTGTAAAACTTTTTAATTTTATACACATACATACTTATACTCGCACTCCTACATGTTTGGTCTTGTAATAATGTTTGTGCGCGGGTAATTTGAAGCAATAGATGCTCAGTGATGGGCAATACTCTTCACGTGACAGAGGAAGCGCCCGAAGTGGCCTGGCCATGGGTGCTCGCAAGACAACAACTTTTTTGTTTTCAAGAAAAATACGAGCACCCCACACTACAGTAAATGTGATTCATTTTCAAATCTGAATCTCGATGCGAGGTCCAGTTTTTCTAAACCAGAATGGCGATCAGCGTGAATCGCGTCTTGCAGATCACAGGTCATACAGACTCTCAAATTGACAATCGAAGATTAATAGTAGATCGTTTGTCCAGGACCCACACCCACAGCTTCGACGAAGTAATATGATTGTACTGATGTAGTCCAACGTCTTGATACATTCAGACTTCAAATATCAAACTACCACGCATTTACGTCCCAAGTATTAATACGTAAAGATCCCGAGTTTCTTCCATTATTATTAGATATATATATATATATATATATATATATATAGGTAGAGGTAACTCATACAAGCAATATTGACTATTCACGTCATCATTAGCCCCATCCATCTTAATCTTATGAGGAATAAAATAGAATTTCTTTCCAATCATCGAATAAGAAAACGTAAATTCAACTATGCACGGCGGATTTCACACATCACACTTTCACATCACATCAGCCAATTGGCTATTCAAGAGCAAAGGAATAAAATGATTTCATTCTAATATTTACCCATTTGTTACCATAAGAAAATAGTAATACTGTAATTATATTTCACTTATTTACGACTCATGAAAAGTTCAACTCGTTCGTCAACTCAAATCTTATTTCTTTACTACATATCTTTGAATGCAGCAGCGAAACTCAACCAATTGTGCGACCAGGCGATCGCCAATTCTTTCGAGAAATTGAAAAAATACTACAATATTGTAATTCGATGATTCATACGCGTAATGCAATGTTGTGAACCAACCGTTCAAATAAAATGGGCGAGGGCAATTCTCAAAGTTCTTATTGAAAATGAAAACCTTCTGTACTTGTATCGATACTTCAACGTCCACTTTACGCATTTTCATTTACAAAAAAACTGTAACAAAAAATTTTCTTCCTCCAATGAGTTTTCCCCCATGGCCATAGGATGAGGCGATTGTGGAGCATTGTGAAATAGAAGATTGCGGCTCACAAATGTTTACCACTGCAAGTTTTTACGACAGGTTCATAGGTAAACTACTTACATACATAGTTTCTAATATTGATAGGTTTCAAACAAGATACATAATAGAATTCCGTCAAAGATTGAAAGTCATGCTCGAAAAGGGAGGGAAGATAAGTAAATTTTCTAGGAATATACTCCTTTACTCCGTCATCAATTCCTTTAAACTGATTGCCTTATTATTTTTTTGAAAGATTGAGTGGAATGAGAGAAAGTAGCTTTATGAGACTCACAACACTTTGGGAGATATGCTGAGCAGAACTCCTCGCTGTGTCTTCTGAATCACCTTAACAAGTTGACATTTTTGTGTTATGTATAGAATTGATAATGATTTCCAAGCGTAAAAAAAAAAAAAGTTTTTCGATACACCCCCTCCCGTCCAACTCGTCAATGATTGTACAACCCTAATTGCTAGCGGTCAAGAAACCAAAAACCGAATAATGTTTTCTCCCTGAAGCTCACTCTTCCTTATACAGCATTTAGAAAGCACTTTCACGAAATAAAATTTCAATTACAAGTAAAATAATTAATGGAGAAATGGTTCTTCCTAACCAGAGAAACAAAATATAATTTATAATATTTTTTCCTCTTCATATATATATTTTTTTTTTTTACTCTCGCTGCCTGCATTTATTTCTTCAACTGCTTGTTTAGTTTCTTTGCATTTTTGATCCGATGAAGAACACAAGGTCGTCCAAAATGTTGCCAGATATTATTTTTTCTAATTTTTTGTGTTGGTCCTTCATTTACTCACGACTATTTGAACTTCGTACGCAAAAGAAAGAGGAAGAGAAAATTACATACTTAATAGGAATTTTAATATTTTGAGTCGCGACGAAATTGATTTTTCAATCAAATTAAATTGAATGATGTAATTTCTTAGGTAACTGTTGACAGGGTTCAAGAGCATCATAATTTCATCATTTTCTGGATGGATTAGATTATTTGTTACTATTGGTGCGCGCGTTCTACAGTATACCGCTTGTAGATATCTTCGTTCCTTCATTATATTTTATAATCAACTTACTTTCAGTACCTTGTAGTTCTCCTATAGTCGCTCGTGCGTTTACTATTTTAAAGAATTTCTTTGGACTACATTATATCGTTTAGGTTTGTTGAATAAAAGTTTCAGAATTTTCTCTTCAACTAACAACTACTGATTTCATATTTTGTTCCATAAGCAGTTTTCAACAATTCAATTTCATACTGGAATCTACAGATGGCGTCATTGCCAGTCTGACGTAACCGAGATTATATTTTCTCAGTACATAGTAAAAATCAAGTACAGAAATCGATCACTAGAATCTTTCCATGTTCTCCACCTCAGCCTGACATAAAATTTGAATGAATGCAGCTTCTTAGATTACAAACCAATTTGTGGTCAACTTACTTGTTGATATGCACCGTATCCTCCATACCCTGGATAGTCAGTTTTCTGAGGATTACTAGCAGCAGTAGATGGCTCAATGGCTCCCGTTCTTGAATACATATCACCTAAATTTTGGAAATACAAAAAAGAGATGAAATGAAGAGCGATGAATCGAAAATAGAATACCGTAGAATAGTTTAACACTGTTTGAGAGAACAATTTATAATAATTTCCATTCATCTTTTCGAAGCAGCCAAGGCAACAAATACATCACTACATCTGTTGGTTGTAGCTTTAATAAAAATAACGAAATTATCAAGAAATTTTGACGCAGCTCCGTACGTTTGGTTTCAGATCGAGCTCATTTTTAGACATTTTATATTATGCAAAAATTAATTGATCGGTTAGAGAAGTCCCTTCAAAGAAAGAGCAAAAGTTTTGCGACACTCACTAAGGTATAAGCGATCAAACTTAGTCGAGTTCCATATGTTGGTAGCACTGCCAAATTTAGAGGTGATCATGTACGATTTTGCCATTTCGAACTCTTTTTAATCGATTAGAATGTATTACCGAATTTTTCCGAGTAAGAGTCGCACTTCAAAATAGGTTTTGAGAGCTTGAAAAACGGGGTGCGACTTATACGCGCGTGCGACTTATATGCGAGTATAAAAATGAAGAAATAAAAAAGAAAGAGCGTACGCAAATGAGAGTGGTTTTGAGAGCGAAGAAGGAGAGATGATGAAGATTAATTTTTGTAAAAATACCTAAAAGGTAATAAAATTATACCTTTTTAATTTTATAGTAACGATTTTATAGCGCGACATTTATTCGAACATGCAATATTTGAGAAAAAAACCTTTATTTTTGTCATGTTCGGCATATTTTTTGTGAATTGATTGTACATTCTTCGTTTTATCCTACGGTGCGACGTATATGCGGGCAAACTAACAATTTCAAAATTTCCATCTTCAAAACTGGGGTGCGACTTATACTTGGTAAAATACGGTAATAAACGAAATTTTGTTCTAGATTTAATTGCAATATCGCCAAATAATTAATTTATAATAAATTCCAAACAGAGGAACCACTCACTACCTGTTGTTTTCCCCAAACTAAAAACAACAGTCATTCCATTCAAAAGAACTCTTACTCACGATCACCTCTACAATTCCACCCCATCTCACCCGCGCAGGTAATTGTGCGACGCTCTCTAGCGAAGGTTTGATCGCTCATTGGGGAAACTAAAAATTCCAACTACAGTATCACAATATTACTCATTATTATTTCAAGACTACATACGCGTGATGTAAATAAAATGAACAATAGAATGATATCTACTGACCTTGATGAGCTGCGGGATGTGGTGCTCCCTGAGAAGGATAACCAGCCGCCGCCGCTGTAGGAGGTGGTGCAGAACCGTTCTGCTGAATGTTCCAATTCCAACTACTACCATATCCAGCTTGAGGCGGAGGACCAGCTTGAGCTCCTACAAAAGTTTTACAGATTTTAATCTTCATTATTGCACAATACATTTTGTGAACTTCCGCATCGACAATCAAGATAGTGTTTTAAAAAAATGGCCCTCACTAGACGCAACCCATTTCAGGAACATACAACATGCCGAAGGTATGGGCAGGAAATTTTCGATAAATCCAACTTTGAATAACAGGTATCAAGTTGAAAAATTACAACTCTACATTCTTTACGATCCTAGTTTATAGCTGTTTCTTCTTTTTTCTTTCATCAGGTTTTATGTAGTCAACCTCTCGCAAAGTAATTGATGAAAATTCATTAACAAGACAATTGGGATACTCGAAATAACTACAAAGAAATTTTCAAACAAAGATGATGAATTTTCATCGCTGGAAGAAGTTTCATATTGAGGAGTGTTCAAAATGATCAACTTAGATGCTTGTTTCAAGACAATCTCTTTCACCTGCTTATTTTCCCACTCATCATACTGCTACTACGAGTATTTATTTTAAATACTTCTTCTCATGATAGAATGCCTCAACTCACGGTGTAAAGTTTGATCACAATTTTTGTTAGAAATTATTGTACTTAAATGGTCGTAATTAAAAAACAAAGATTGTAAGTCATTTCGCGGTTTGAAAGTCATGAAGAATGTATGCGGAAAAATCAGAAAATGTAAACCAGAATATTATGGAAAAATTATTTTGCTGAACAGTATTCCATTCGTCAATTCTTTCAAGGTACATCTCAAAGCGGGAATGTTGACATCATCATTAAGTACCACAAGAATTACTAGATTGGAAATGCACCTTACAGCAAAATGTAAAAGTTGATATCATTCCCCTATCATTGTTGGCAGGCGAATTTTTTACATAATTTTCAACTGATACATACCGTAAGAACCATAACCTGTTTGTTGAGTAGGTGCACCATACGTAGAACTCCACGGGGCTGGTACTTGCGGGCCAGCTGGAGCTCCCCATCCTTGATAACCAGCTGAAGCAGTTGGATTTCCAAACCCTACTGATCAATTTTCACATACTTAGAACAAGGTGAAGGAAATAGCAGATAAATAATGCAATACGAACCGTATCCAGCTGATCCCCAACCCAGGTAACTACCTGACATACTGTTCGGGTCGATAGAGCCAATCGGACCATTACCAGTTCCAATACTCTGTTCAATTACAAAAATCAAACGGACATGTTACAAGATCGCTTCGGCAGTCAACGCGGAGTAATTACATCATTTTGAAAAAATTCATCACTTTCACGAGATATCTAAATAGTGAAAAAATTTGGTACGGTAAAACATAACAAAGCTCACCAGACACTTCTACTGAACGGAACGAGCTGATTTTTTTTCAGTCTTGAGAAATGATTGTCGAAACGCGATTTCGCCCAGTATGTACATTTCTTATGGTTTGTTTGTTTTTCTTTTTTTCTTCACAAGAAATGGAAAACCTAAATACGTAAAATTTGCCAGCAACCCACAAATGAGCCACCATTACCCATTGACTAATCCACTTCGGACTTCACTTTTGAAAAATATCGAAACGCGATGATTTTACCCTACAAGTTTCTCATGAGAGTTTTTTCGCACGAAATTGAATACCTCAATAACTAGTACAAATACGAGGGTCAAGCTGATTTTTTTTTTTTTTTTCTTTTTCTTTCAAATGAAAGCTTCTAGGCCACAGATTAGTCATCATCATTCATCGATCAACTACGCGCCCTCTTTAAAAATAATTAATTAGACGACGAACAAGGTCAACGACTAGGTGTATGTTTCATTATTTCGATTAAGATTACTGCAGCTTCTTCTCAACTATTCTAGGGTTGTAAAGACGCGCACATACCTTGATTTATTAGTTATTCAAAAGATATCACAATTCACAGAAACAAAATTGTAGTTCAAAGATTCATCTTCTCTCCCGCCCCCCTCTTCTCCTTCGCACTGTTATTCGATTAATCGAAAAGAACTTGTAACAGCTCTTCAAGGAAATGTGAAATTTTAGTTTTCCAAGTTTCCATACGTTGCTACTGCATTATTAACACGAGCAGGCAAAATAGACGCGTCAAGTGGAGTTAGTTAGAAATTACTTGAAAAGGTGATTGTATGATAAAATAACCATACGAAGACCATGAGAATAGGTCTATTCGTTTTACCACATAAAAATGGAACGGAGCGGAGCGGTTTTAGTTATGAAAGAGAACTTGACCGGGTTGGGTTCAAATTTACTCGAGAGAAAACCAAAGAAGAGAACGGAACTTACTTTAAAGCCGGTTTTAAAAGTTCTAACCTTTTTGAACCTAACAGGCGAGAACTGCCGTGGAACTACATTTGGCGAAGTAAAACAAAATATGGCTCGCAGTTTCTTTGATGACGTCACTAATAAATCTCGAGCATTCTCGAGGTAAAACGAATAAAATGATGAAGGAACCCAGGGAATTTTTTGCTCCAGGTTCAATAGTTCCGGTAAAACAAATAGACCTAATATTTAATCCAAACGAGCAGCAAAAGTGAGGAACCATATAAGACAGTGGTTCCCAACCTGGGGTCCGCGAAGCCGAGCCTGGGGGTCCGCAGGTCTGAAAATAATTTCTTTCATTTTTGTCCGAGAAAAAAATTGTTCTGGAAGGCGTTTTGAATAAGATTTTATGATATTTTAGGGAAATTTTTTCAAGGGTGCGGAGCCGGACCTAAAAGAGCCAAAAGAGCGGGTCTGCTCCTCAATTTTTGTCATTTAGGGCAGTTTGTGGAGCTGGGATCGGGTCGGCTTCGGCTCATTTTACCGCAAGGGAGCGGAGCCGGAGCTATAAAAGCCAAAAGAGCGGCTCCGCTCCTCAATTTTTGTCATTTAGGAGCCAAGAGCTCGCTCCGCTGCGCAGTTTGCGGAGCTGGGATTGGGTTGGCTCCGGCTCATTTCACCGGCACCGCACCCTTGAATTGTTTCAACTCGGGAGGGGGGGGTCGATCCTTAAAACACCCCCCCCCCCTTGTAAATGGGCCACTGATTAGTTCTGCTTCATTCCTGTAACATTTTTTCGTTGGGGGTCCGCAAAAAAAGGCCGAAGCATTGAAGGGGTCCGTCATCTCCTAAAGGTTGGGAACCACTGATATAAGATATGTATGCGCAAGTGATAAGAAGAAGACCGTCGACATGTTGATAAAGTCGAAGAAGGAGCAGTTTCAGAAAGTTTAAGGAGTACCGCGAAAGAAATTCAAATCTCAAGCATCGAATTTTAAAATGTTATTCATTCGCTACTTTCAATGCACGATTCTTGATCCACGATTCGGATCCAATTTTTTTGATTCGCGCCCAGTCCTGATGAAAACACTTGAAATTGTGGAAAGTCTAATAATTCAAGTATCAGAAAATTACTTTCCGCGCGTACGTTGTTCAAAAAACTATCTTACGGTGCGAGCAGCGACGTGAGAAATATCGCGACTCCATAATTCTCATTTTCGCCGCTTATGCATTGAAAGTCTATAAATTCATGTTGGTAAACAGTTGTAAAGGTGACCGATTCCACAAAGGGAATACCTTTTGAACGGCGAGCAGAAAGTTCAATCTCTATGGAACTCACTCTTAAAACTTGGTTAAATAAGCATTAAGCAATACAGTATATCCATAGATTATCCTTTTTTATACACACTCGTACGAATGATATTATACGTAACACTTATTTCAAACCAAGTGCTGGCGCGTCTGCACTGACATTCGTGCAGCAATTGCTTGCTTTTAGTTTCCTTTACGTCAATAACAAATGAACGAATACCGAGAATGCGTCGAATGGTGATAAAAACATCCTTTTCATAATACATGCAGCGAAAGTGCCGCGTATTGTGTTCGTTTTTTGAAGCGAAACTCGCCGTTATCAGAACCGTAGCGAAAATGTTTTTCCCGTGGCGAAAGTGTTTTACCCGTAGCGAAAATCGCGTCAGTGGTGCCATTTAAACAATAATCGAACATCAAAACTATAACAAATTCTACTTTTGAGAGTCTAATTTTGCTTCATGTATCATAAAAAGTACTGTTTGTAATTCGTGTCGAAAAACAATATTGTAACTCGCTCACTATCCGCACTCGCTTCGCTCGAGCGGCTACTCTTCGCTCGTTCCAATATTGCTTGTTTTCGCCACTCGATACAAAATGTACTATTTCGCGTCGCGTAAGGCATGGCGAAAGTAAGAAGTTCATCAGTACAGCTACATCAGTTGCAAAAAATACAATTTTAGCTGATCTCCAGAGGGGTGTTTTCGATGTATTCGTTGAAAACAACTATTCCACGTCCATCAAAACAAACTTTCGTCAATTAGTTGTGATGACCTTATTTTTTCATTACAACGAATACGAAAAATTACAATGTTTCGTGGATATGAAATGAAAGACGAAATTCATGGATGAGTGAGGTGTGATGTTTTGACTTCATCTTGAAATCTTCTTTACCGCTCCTTACCAACGTTTCTCTACAATTTGAACTAGGATACAATCTGTAGAAATGATATCTTTTAGATGAAGCTCAGCGATTCAATCAATTGTTTAACAAATTTTGACGGTAAACGCTCGTAAGAAAAAAAAAAGCTTCTAGTTTATGAATGTACACGTCAAATTCTACGATGTTTTTTTGTTTTTGAAATATTTGAGGATTTCTTTTCTCTCATGGAAAATAATATGTAAAACCTATCTGTTTAGAACTTCGAAAGTGGTCGGGCAAAAAAACACGCCCCATTCTTTGATGTGCCAGTTTACAAAAGGTTTGAACATTGGTGCACCTGCGATGGTGCGAGTTCATTTGAAGAATCTTTTTTCCGGAATACTTAATATAATTATGATTTGTTCAAGATACAAGAAGCCATTGTAGAAACGTTATTGAGAGTTGTAAAGAGACTAATATAGACCAATATTGAGGACACTGCCGAAAGAAGTAATTGAAAAACGATACTTCTCCATTAACTGAATATTATAAATCTATGATATCGACAGAATTACACTGAATGATACAAAAAAAAAAAAAAAAAAAAAAAAAAACTGATTCAAGAAGCCTGTGCAGTATTTATATTATAAAAATGTTCACGCTTAGTACTCAATAACTTTGAGAACAAAAGAAAATTCAGTGCGTTCCGTTCATCATGAAGATTATGAAATTCAAGAAGCTGAAATCATTACAACTGCATTACCAAACACCTCTTCTACACCTTGCAAATAAACACAATCTCTCCACCTGTATGATAATAGTCAAACATAGTCTAAGTCTGCATCAACTGCAAAAAAATGACCATACTTACCATAATATTTTGACCCCATTGGCCATTTGAAGAATTCTTATCTCGCATTTCTACTCTTTTAATTTCAACCTGAATACATTCAAAAAAACACATTAAAATCAATCGTTATGAATATCATTGAACATGTAGAAGATGAATAGTTTATAAGCTAACTTGTTTTCCATTAACTGTGACAAAATGTTCCATAACACATCGATCAACTGCATCTTCTGTCTCGAAGGATAGGAAACCAAATCCTCTAGATTTTTTCTTTTCTTGATCATACATAATAACAACTTCCATTACGTTCCCAAAACGTGAAAAAACATTCCGCAAATCAGTTTCCGTACAGGTTGTTGGTAAACCGCCAAGAAAAACTTTTGGATAATTCACGTTATTTTTTTTTCTCTGAAGACTTCGTGGATTGCATGGTTTCGGATCAATCTGAAACCAAAAAAATTTGGAAGTGATACTGATTGCATACAATTGAGTACCCAGTTCACAAAAATCTGATGCATTCAACACTATATAGTGCCTCTGCACTCCAAGACTGTACAGGGTAAGACTTTTTGAACTCCCCAAAATTCATACGGTCTCATCCAACACATTCGAATCTTTTCAAGAATACTGAAGAATAAAAATGATAAAGAGAAGAAAAATAAAAGTTGAAAGAGTCGAAGAATTTAATTGAAGCACTGGACACGTTTTCAACTTACGGCTAAAAACGAATCACACATTTTTCATGGAAACTATAGCAGTATCCAAACGTTTGATGTCTGCTTTTGAACCGATCAGAACTCACATTACTTACGGTTGTGTCCTCAATCAATAATAATTCAATACAATATTCAGGACCGTTACTCGAAGCAAAAACGATGAGTAAAGATGAAAGGTGAAGAGGAGTCATCATTTTGGCTTATATCTTTTAACGAAAATTACGAAGTTTAAAAGACAGCTACAGAAGAAGTTCAATTGCTCGATACAAAATGGATAATTTTAGAGATCATCAAGTTTTTGACGAGATATCTTGCAATTGAGCCACAGAGAGTTGTCGTACGGCTATTGAAATATAAAAATATCTAACGATTAGCTAACGATTGCAGAGCACTCCTTCCGCGATAATTACGAATGAATATTTTACAGAATTTCCTAATGAGAATATCGAAGCACCTTCATACCAAGAAAACACTTCGCATAATTTCATGTACATGTCACAATCAAAAGAAAGTAACAACACAGTACTCACTGTTCTCGAATCTAGAACGTGCGGTCCACTTCTCAGGACAACATCTACATTCGCTGGATCGGCAAAAGTAACAAATCCGAATCCTCTTGATCTTCCACTTTCACTGTTTTTCATGACGACGCAATCTATTACTTCTCCGAATCGACCGAAATATCTTTGCAAATCCTCTAGAAAATTGGAAAGAAGAACTTGGTCATCAAACGCAAATGTCCAACCCGACCCGGTAAACATCGAAATGTGATGTCAAACAAGCCTTACCTTGCGTCGTTTCCCAACTGAGGCCACCGATGAACAATTTCCTGAAAACGAAATTGTCAATAAACAATGAATATGTTTAACGACCGTACTTCAAAACTTTTACAAAGTAAAGGTCGAGAAATTCATTGGTTGTCCGCGTGTACAACTAATACTAAAATCGTTTTCAGTAAATAAACGACTCAGTCTATATACACCCGATCCAGTAGACTAAACATGAAAGTTGAGATGTCGAAAAACTCAAGTTAATGAAAGATATAAGAAACGTGAGGTTGAAGGAATTCCAGGCGACATTCGAATAGAATGCTTCTTCATTTTAAACCTCTAAGAATTCTTTCCATTTGATGTGAAAGTGGAAAAATTCGGGGTCTTTTTGATAAATATCTTGTTCCAACCGAAAGGAATTGAAAGAAAATGAATATTGTTAACAAGGAAAACACATCCATCCGTTTATTGAGGACCAGAAAGATATATTAAGGAACCATTGTCACGAAGAAGAAGAATTTTCAGGCACATATACAGGAAAGTCAAATACAAAATATTCTTACCCTCTTTCATCATCTTCCACGTCCGGTTTCACTCTATTAATCATTTCAGTAGAAATTTAGACTTAAAATTAGAAATTAAATACAGAATAGCAGTAATGATAATAGTATAAATAATGTAAAAATTTAAATTAAAATAGACTAAACTTAATAAAAGGAGAAACGTAGAAGGTAGACTAATATAATGATGATTCCAAAACAACAGACGGAAGCTATTCTTTCTTGATTCGTACGCAGCCAGTGGTAGAACGAGGAATGGTGTACTTCAGTCCCACCACTATAGATACAGTGTAGAAATTTTAATTGTATGAAATAGCATTGAAGGATCGCTGTAATCGTTTATCGTCCATACCTCCAGACATGGCCGTATCAAAGGAAAGACAGAACATGCAGATCTGGCAACAGCTAAGTAGGCCGACCGTTTACATGTAAATTAATGCAAAATTTTGCAAATTGAGTTTAATACATTTGCTGATAGAGAATTTAATGGCCTACAATTTTTGTTCTCTTTAATTTTTCACCAAATTCAACGGGTACTCACTGATTCTCAAAAAACCACTTTCTCCCCCCATAAGCCTTTCACACTAGTGCGGTGTTGCATACATTTTTCCTAGAATGTTATCTCGGCAAAGTGATCTTATCAGTTCACCACTTGAATAGACCAATTTCCCAGTGACGTCACTCAACACTGCTACACGCTGTTGCTGCAGTTCCCCTAATTTCCACTGGCTCCTAGCCGCGTGAACAAACAAATATTCGCTCTTGTAAGAATAATATAGGGAGCTAAGATCATTACATTACCAGATAAGAATGAGAAATTTCTTACATTGTATAAATTTAGTATTAAAGGCTAAGGCATTGTAGATCACAAATATAAACTCCAATTCCTTAAGAATTTCACTATTCTCGATTGGCAAGATAATCATCTTTGCTCTCTGTGTTATTCTTATGGGAGCATATCAGCTCTTGTTCACCTTTGACTGTATATTATATGGACTGCGCTAAGCATTAAAAACTACGGTTCAATATGTACAGTGAGGGGAGTGGTGCGACTGTGTTCTGCTGTGCAACACCGCAATAGTGTGAAAGGCTTATAAGAGCACATGTAAAAGTCGGCCTACTCTCACAGCATTGCCGTTATGTGCATGTTCCAGCCTTCCTGACTTTGAGGCATGCATGGTCAAATGAATATGTCCAAACTGTTATTGATGGTCAATCAGTTTATGGTCCAATGTCAATCACTAATTGAACCGGTTAACAATCAATTGGTCAAAAATGTTCATCATTTTCTCAAACTGTTATGGACCAATTTCCTGGTGACGTCAAAATTGTAAATCAGTGTTACCTTTGTGGCTTAGAGACTTTTTGACTCTGGTAAGAAAAGTACAGAGAGCAAAGATCACTGTGTTACTAAAGCCCTATAATAACGAGTGAGGACATGGGCCGCCATATTTAGTCATTACAGCATGAACGGCCCTATTCCTATTACTGATAACAATGTATCAGTAAAGCAGGAATAGGGCCGTTCATGCTGTAACGACTAAATATGGCGGCCCATGTCCTCACTTGTTATTATAGGGCTCTAGTGTTACTAATTGTGAATAAACCATTTCTTAGTATCCAAAAGTTCATTTACAAGTTCTAGGAACCTTATAAATTATTAATTCTTCTGACTATAACCAAAATTCATAGTAGGGTTCTCTTTTATTTACCTGATGATCTTTGCTCCCTATGTTATTCTTATGGGAGTTCACCAGGGGTGTGAACCAGAATTGCTATCCAAAAAGGTATCCGCTATCTGGACCTGAATTTCCGGGTTATGGAAGCAGAACCAAAAGGAAGCGGATCCGGCAATGTGGCTTTTCCCTCTGAAACGGTTGCCTACTCGCCCGCCTGAGTTCTTATCAACTTTGTAGGCAGATTTAAGGTTGGCTCTTGTGAAGGAAATACAAAAAAGCTATTTTCTGGAAAAAATATTGTGTTTTGGAAGAAAATGTAGAGGAACAAAGTTAGCCTGTGTAATTTCCTATCAGATGGTTCCTATATCACAATTTTTTTTTCTTTTTGCATAACGTGGAAGCGGAACCAAAAGGAAGCGGATCCGGCTATTGCTGAGTGGAAGTGGAACTGAAAGGAAGCGGATCTTGAAACCTGGCTAAAGAACTGTACCTAACCAATATTTTATCTGTGAAAAATAGCGGATATCCCCTAAAAAATGGAGGATAACCAATATTCTTTGCCTTTTTTTTAAAGGATAACCGTAATTTTTTGTGCAATTCCTGAAAGATTCTTTTATCAAGATACAAAAGCAAAAGAAAGCGGATCTGGCAATTGCTGTGTGGAAGCGGAACCAAAAGGAAGCGGATCCGGCAGTTGCTGCTTGGAAGCGGAACCAATAGGAAGCGGATCCGGCGGCTGCTGCTTGGAAGCAGAACTGAAAGGAAGCGGAATCCTAAGAAAAAATAATAATGGTTCACACCCCTGGAAATTTCAGAGGCTTGTGAACACCAGAACGGATTCTTTGGCCAATTGTTATCAGCTACATGACGCGACGTCAGAAGAAATTTGTCTATTGGTCAATTGGTCAATTGGTCAAAATTGGTTCCTTTCATTTGGTCAAACAGTTATAACCATTATAAATCCAAATGGTTAAAACCCCAAGGCACAACACATCAAAGTTATTTCAATTTCAAGATTTCAAAAATGGTAAGTACTCTGCTGTTCCTGTGGATGTTTCTTTGTTAGTGTAACACTTTTTCCACCTTTAAAGCATTGAGATGAGCAATTTACATTCTGTCATCCTCCTTCAATATCAATGTGCTCTTTTTATACTCCTTTTAGCCTTTTCTTAATGTGAACAGAATATAGAGAGTATAAATAAGGAACTATAAAGATAGGTATGCGCAAGGGATAAGAATGCGTCCGTCACCATGCTGATAAAGTCGCAGGAAGAGCAATTTCAGTTATATCCTAAGAGAATTTAAATCATAAAACCTCAAAATACAAGAATTCTAACTCCAAAATAAAGTGAAACTCACTAATTTTTTGTTTCTAATTATATATAATCTATCTGAAACAAACAAAATTTGATTTTGTGATTTAATTGTGCCTTACTGCTGCATCTGCGGTCTGTAGGGCCACCTGGAGGGGAGGCAACCAGGGCAGTTGGTCCCAGGCCTCGCGCTTTGGGGGAAAAAAATTTATGATTCATCTGTATATCATATTTACTATGAATAATTATTCTTATGAATGAAAACAAGACAAAACATTGCATATCTATAGATAAGCAATCTCATGTTGAAACGTGTAATGAAATTGGTGGTGTTTGGTAAGTTGGAAGGTCAGTGTTTCAATATTCATGTTGTAGACAAGTTACTTGTCACAAGTACACCACAGTTCATTATTAGTTTGATTGTACAATGAGTGCTCGAGATTGAGATAAATTTTGCAAAGATTCAGGGAGCCAGAAGCAAAAGAAAATGAAAATGAGAGAAGTTGAATGTTGCAAGTAGTGACCAAGTTTCAGCAAATTCAATAATCCTAAAAAACCAATTTTAAGGTACAGGAATTTGAGAATACCAAGGTGTTCTGGCGCACCTCAAGTGCAACAGCTTTTTAACCGATATTTTAAGCAATTTTAATCCATATTGTTTAACCAAACTTTTAAAAATAAAAATTGGATATTTTAGTATTTTTCTTCGTTTTATATGACATTTTTATAACTTTTACGCATATGTTTTTCTAGCGCACTCAACTTTTTTCTACAGCGCAACCAAGTTTTTCATCATTTTTGAACACTTCCAATAATCCTAAAAATTAATTTATTTCATTCATTTCACTTGCTCAGAGCTCATTTTTTCCATTTTTTCAACCTTTTTTAAAATTCTTGAAATCTTCCAATTTGTGATTATTTAGCTGTTTTTAGTACAAGTATGAGAGGATTCCTTCTGACACAGTCAAGTTCACTAGTTTTTCGCAATTTTCTAGGTTTTTGAAGACAGTTTTAGAAATGAGAAAATTGAGAAAAAGTGGAGATTTTGTAGGATTTTTTAAAAATTATTCCTTTTGACACAGTCAAGCGTAGTCAATTTCTTTTATTTTGATTAAAATTTCCAGGGTGTATGGTCATACATCCTGATTTCCAAGCCCACATTTTCCCTCGACAAGCTCAATTCGTGCATTTTTGAGACTGCGATCTTATTATAATTACCTACTTTTCATTTATTACCAATCAATTGTACATGTACTAGAGTGAAGGATTTGTCGCTCCATAAGACTAATGTGTATGAGAGAGAAAAAAATTTATCGTTGAAAAAACGCTTCATAATCAGTAACTATCTTAGGCATGATACATAGTAGGTATTAGAATGACGGATTTGTCGCTCCATAAGACTAATGTGTATGAGAGACAAATGAATTTGAGTGAACGATTCGTCGGTTATACAGGAGTATAGATATCTAAATAGGGTGACGGATTCGTCGCTCCATAAGACCAATGTGTATGAGAGAGAACATTTTTAACAAGTCCAAAAAATCCTGAAAATCTGTCAATTTTGGTACTGTGTATATTTCCAGGTGGTATGTCCATACCTCCTGCAATTCCATAAGGAATAAAGGAAACCAAATAAACATATGATAAGACTAATGTATATTATTATCTACTAATTGACTAAAAATGAACGTGAGACTACCTATAGAGTGAAGGAATCGTCGTCTCATAAGAGACCATGTGATAATCGGTATTTGTTACTAGTTGAGTGACGAATTTGTCGCTCCATAAGACCAATGTGTATGAGAGAGAAAAAAATTTATCGTTGAGAAAACGCTCCATAATCAGTAACTAGTTTATGCATGATATATAGTAGGTACTAGAGTGACGGATTTGTCGCTCCATAAGACTAATGTAAATTTCTGCCGTCCAAAGTTGAATTGTTGTATATGCAATAGGTAGCCTATACCAACAATCCCCGAAACTGGGTGTTTCGAGCATTTGTTGCGTGTGTGTTAGTGACGAAGGTTCGCGTGTGTTAGTGACGAAGATTAGTATTCACACGCTACTACTATGATGATCGAATGCATATACGACAATTTTTTTTGTCGTATATGCAATGTGAAGTGCCGTATCTGAGAATCGAGAGCTTATTGAAGGAAATGATTAATATAATTGAATTCTACGTTAAAAACTAATGTTAGAGAGCTACATAAAGTGATCTTATTTTCTTCCAAACATATTTTTCAATCTAGTTTGATACTTTTCCATGATTGTTGTTCTTGCATATACCACAATTTAACTTTGGACGGCAGATTTGATATAGTGAAGGATTTGTAGTCTCATAAGAGACTGTGTTAATTGAGTGACGGATTTGTTGCTCCATAAGACTAATGTATATTAAATCTAGTGAACAATTTGTCGCTTTATCTGTACGTACAGTACGCTTCATAAATATAATCGGTACCGCTCTACATATGCTATAGAGTGAAGGATTTGTCATCTCATAAGAGACTACATTCATAATCAGTAACTGGCTTACGTATGATACATAGTAGTACTAGAGTGACGGATTTGTCGCTCCATAAGACCAATATGAGAGATAACGCGTGCCTTTTTTAGGCACACGATGAAACTAGTTCATTTTAATGTGGCTAACAAGTAGCCAGGTTTCTTATAGAGGGATTCATTCTACCTGGGATGTGTCATTCTTTAATATTTACAGGGGCTATCTCCCCTGAAAGAAATGATCAATTGACTAATAATTTTCGTCGTATGTTCTTTCTTATCCGAGCTCTCTCTATAATCTGACGTGTCCCTTTTTTGGGGACACGTCCCTGTCATTTTGAAATTCTATAAATAATTTATACAGTTTTTCTAGGGTGCGTTAAGCTGCATCCTAACATACTCCACATTTTTCAATCATCTTACTTAAATTAAAAAGTTTTCTATGTAAATGGAGGTCTATAAAGATTCTATTGTTGATGAAGATGAATTTGATTTTGAGAATATAATACCATATTTTAAAGAACCATTTGCTAGAACAAGATTAAAATATGAAACATTAATGGATCCACTTTCTGATAAAATTCAACATTTACCTGATTCTAAAAGGATAAAATATAGTAAATTTATGATAAATATCATTGCTCATTTGAGTACTTTATCTAGAATGGTTGAAAAAGAAATAAAAAACTTAGGTATTCCTCATAATGATTTTGAATCTGATGTTGAAATAAATTATGTACATAATTAATATTTATTTATCCCTCATCAGCTTTACTCTCTGAGTCAGTATTATTAGAAAGGCCATCTGGTTCATCCATATCAATTTCTTCTCCAGATTCATATCCATGATCACATTCATAATAATCTAGCATAGCTTCAAAACTTCTCCTAGCTAGTCTACTAATTTTATCATACATACAACCATAAACTTGATTGTTTTCCATATTTAATCATAGATGCTTATTATATGTTTTGATATTTAATTTGCAATAATTCCCTCTTTTTTAAGATTTTTCAAAATAATGTTGAATAAATTTATCTCTTGGCATTGTATTATAGTAACCCCAGGGTAATGTGTCAGTTTGTCCATTAATTAAACATCTTTTATCATCAAATGAACTTAACCCCCCGTTGTGCAAAATGCCGTCACAGTTGGGAACAGAGGAGAATTGTGACGCTTGTGACGGTAGTTTGTGACGGCGATCACCCATTTAAAAAGTACAGTGATCCCTCTTTGTGACCCAAATGTGGCGCAAATGTGCGCCGTCACAACCGCGTCACGTGACGGTATTTTGCACAACGGGCCTCTTTTATTCTGCTCAATGGTGTAAATATTATGTTTCATACTCCTTATGATCTTCTGTTTAATAGTCTTAGTTATTTTCTTTTTTAAACATATCTTATAATCATTATGAGTTATCTGATTTTTCACAATATTTTTCTTTACTCCTTTAGCTTTCTTCATTTCATTATTTGAAGCAAAAACTTGATTAGAATATAATTTTGAAGCCAGTCCAATAAATTCCTCCAAAATTTCCCCATTCATCTCATCTTTAAACTTACCTACCTAATACCTTTTTATTAACTTGTGGTAAGTCATAAATATTATCTTTCTTGTAATCGGATGTATCAAATTCATATTAATCATTCCTTTCATATCTTTATAAAAGTCTTTTGTTTTTATAGATATAATTAATGAATCAGTATCAGTATATAATAATTTTATTCTATTTCCATATCTTTCTTTTAGTTTATAATAGAAATCATACATCAATGTTTTTGAAATATCTAAAATAGCTACTCCTACATAAATTGGTTGGTTGAATTTAATCATTGTTCTTTTCATTTGTACAGCTGCAAGATTTTTTCCAAAAAATGTTGATTTTTCAAAATTAGGCTTTGAAACATACTTAGTACCTATATTTATTACCTTCTGAAATTAATCTTATATCCACATGCTTCCTAACATTCATCATTGTTCTTCCAAAAACAGAATTATTCATCAACTTGAAGAAATCTTTTTCAAAATCATTCTTAGCTTCTTGTCTTAATTTTGTATTCTTTTCAATGTATACTTTCATCCAATCAGATTGATCAAATTTTGTAACCCTATGTATTTTCTCCAATTTTAATCCAGCTTTAAGAGCTTGTTTCAGATTTAAGTAATGAAGTACATAATTTTTCTTATCATACAAAGTTGTAAATAATTTAGGGAGTTGTTTACCATTAATTACTTTTTCAGGACAATATGACAATAGGGTAAATTAGAATGTTTTTCCCATAATTCTTCAGGATATTTCAAATCCACTTCAAAAAGATATCCAAGTTTCTGATCATCTTTTATTTTCATAATCCTTTTTTCATCAAAATATTCTGGATTTCTCCATTCAAATCCACCATATGGTAGATGTTTACACATAGCCCATTGCCCCATATAAATTATTTGCATCCAAATATTGGATAAATACCGAATTCTTAGTTTTATCAAATTTCTTTCCCATATATTTATTATTAGCCTTTGCATATCTATTTGAACATTGAGAAATTCCTCCTTGTTTAGCCCTTTCAAACATTAATAACATATCTACATCAGTTAATAGGTAATTCCAACTTTTGTTTAGTTGTTTTCAGCATACAATCCCAAGCAAATCCAGGAGTTGTGTAATACCAAACAGGATCTAATTTATATATTTTGAGAGATGTTTCCCTAAAATTTTCCATCAGTAAGAGTACATCTATTGTATTGTATAGTACACTACAATTTTGAAAACAAAGGGTAATTTTTTGTAGATCCTCGCAAGAAAGTACGGTTTCTAGTGACAAATCACATTTTATTTCTTCTCCTATGATTGATTTTTTCGTTAAAATAGAGAATTCATTATCATTCATGAGATGTTGGAATTTATAAATAATGTTAGTCTCTTCAAGCCAGTAATGCGCTGTTTCTTTTGAAACGATTGCTTTTGTTAGCAACCATGGGTTATAAATGTTTGCCTCATGAAAACTGTAGCCATTGTACCACTCAATAAGTGTTGTTCTTAGTTCTGGAGTTAGATCTTGGGTTATTTTTTCAAACTCAGAATCTGTGATACCATAGTAAGGTAATAAGATTGGTTGTTGTGAGAACCAAAATCTGTTAAGACTTCGCGAGGGCGAAGTCACTGTACAAACAACGTCCACAACGCCTGTAAGTACTGCAAGGTCAAACGTGCACTTACCAGAAAAATTTTTCATCACGTTGCCAAGAAACATAATCACGTAATTTTATAATTTTGAGGAGATTGTTGGACGTGCTAAAGTCTGTTCCAAATAAGAGCAGTGTAATCGAAATTACATTTCACCTCCCCTGTGCCACAGGCCGGTAGACTAAACTAGTCAATGTTGCAATCAGCCTCCTTTGATTAAGGACTGCAGGTATGCGCATCTTAAATGTAAACAACAAAAATGTCATCAAAAAGAAGAGGTTGCACCGAACAAAAAAAAAAAATTGTAAATATTTCTAATGTAGACCGTTTGATATTAAGTTTTTTTGAATGCTGAATTCAATTCTGCGTTCAGTTTTTCAATTGAACAACTCTGTGTCTCATAATGTTCATTTTTTGTTCGGTGAAACCAGGTGCAACCTCTTCATTTTGCCATTTTCCTTGTTTACATTCTAAGATGCGCATACCTGCAGTCCTTACTTTGATAGACGTTTTGGTTGGCGTGCGGTGAAGTGTTACAGTACCGCGCTTTGTCCTCTATCAAGACTTTTCATGTTCAAATGATCATATCTCGTTTTCTAATGAATCAATTTCTGCGATCTAGAGCTTAAAAAAAAGGAAAAGTTTCATTCTTCAAATTACATTCTCTTCATTTTTTCTCTAAAAGGCACCATATTTTGAGAACAAATCGAAAGTTTATAATTTTTGGTTTATTTCCCATAAGAGCGCACGTAAACGTCAGCCTCTTCGCGTTGTTGTCGTTTTTCAGCCTACCGGCCTGTCCTGTGCCGTCAAATTGGAACGTTTCACCTCCTCTGTGCCGTCAAATTGTCAAGTGACGTCATTTTGATTACACTGCTCTTATTTGGAACAGACTATATGCGAAATACAGAGCGGTGGCGCTGCAGGTGGCGATTTACAGAAACTGGACGAGAAGGTGATCGTGTATTTTTTGCCATAAGAAGATACACTCATAAAATCAGCTCTAACTCGTTTAATATGAATTTCTATCAAAAAGTACAGAGAGCAAAAATTATAGCTGTCCAAATCTTCTTTCTGAATAACCCCATTTGAAATTTTTTTCAGAACTTTTTTCATCACTATCACCTTCTCGTCTCAATTCACCAATCAGAGAGCCCGCCGATAGATAGCGCATCACTCGATGTATTTCGCGAATAGCATTTTTCATGAACATTTTTCTGGTGAAATTCAAATGTAACCCCCCCCCCCCTTTTGGACTTTTTTATTTAAAAGATTGTTGTCTCGCCAACAACGTTTAAATTCACCAAATTCATCAAAAACAAATATTTCTTACAATAGTGCGTATGAAATTTTGTCTCTGTGTATTTGTATTTTGTAAAGGCGTATTTTTGCCCTCATCATCTTCTTGGTACGCGTGGAAACTGGCGCTTCTACAGGCCGGTCCAAACGCAAATGGCCTTATAATTATAAACGGATTTGACAGTGGTGACGTCAAGGTAAATGCTCCCGACCCGACCGTAATGATAGATAAAATTAGTCCAAGCCAAGATAAATAATAATAATTATTAATTAGGAATTTTATTTTAATTTGAGATTACTTCTGTAATTTTGGAACTTTCATTTCATTAATAATTCTTTCGTACGTATTCACTTGGTCGATATTTACTTGTGACTGGGCGTTTTCGTCTTCATTGAAGTTTGAGAAGTGAGATTCTGTCTTGAATTTATATCTATCACTTCGAGAACGCAACGAATAACATCGTCACAATGTTCTGTTCGTTGAATGAGGATCAATAAACCGTGATTTCTCTTCAACGGTTTGAGATTCGAAGTTACAATTCTCTGCTGTATATCATTCCTTTAAAATTGTGGTTGGATGAAATGACCAATGTACTCTTCACGATGGTTGATTTGCTTTTTCAATTCAACATCAACTTGACCTTAATTCAATTAAATGATGTCGAGATACTTGGAAATCTTTTTTGCTATTTTTCATTTTGTCACGTGATTTAATCGACGGGTCGCACTCACCTGATTCAATTGTCTTCAACTACTTGCTTGGGTAGAAGGTTAGTATCTTCCACCTCGACTGTCGTAGATGAAAGATGAAAAAGTGCATCTCATTTGCTTAGCTCAAACGACTAAGGGGGCACTTTCGTTTGAGTTATAGACTAATGTGAGAAACACTTGTGACCCGTAATATCACTCTATTCAAATGTCGTGTGTATGTTTGTTTTCCTTCAGACGATGTATCGTGGTGTGTCTCGAGGTACCTACGATGGTGGCAAAATCGCAGGTTTATATGATTTGGAAGAAACGCTGGGTAGAGGACACTTCGCTGTGGTGAAACTTGCTCGTCATGTATTTACTGGTGAAAAAGTAGCGGTTAAAGTTATCGATAAAACGAAATTGGACGAAATTTCGCGATCACATTTATTTCAAGAAGTAAGTTCTAATTACTATCTATCAAATATTAGAATACAAATGGATATAATCTATTTGCCTTTCCCTATTGATATGAAGGTAAGGTGTATGAAACTGGTACAACATCCAAACGTCGTTCGTTTGTATGAAGTAATAGATACGCATAGCAAATTATATCTTATTTTGGAATTGGCTGATGGTGGCGATTTGTATGACTACATTATGAGACACGAGTCTGGATTGTCTGAGTCTGTAGCTCAAGAATATTTCTCTCAAATTGTCCGAGCCATCTCGTATTGTCATAAATTACACGTTGTGCATCGTGATTTGAAACCAGAGAACGTTGTATTCTTCGAGCGCATCGGAGTTGTGAAATTAACTGATTTTGGGTGAGTATATCGGTGTAAGTTTCTCAGGCAAAAGTTGTCGAATATTGCGAGGTCTCTGAATACATTTTTTTCTTTCTCTTCTAAAACTGAATTAAAATATCCGTAAGTACAATCATATTCTGCTTTGAAATACATTATTGTAAATATTCCCACTCATTTTGGTTCTCGATAAGTTTTCCCTGGCTTGACGGTAAAAGGGGAGTATGCATTTTCAAAAAATCGCGAGTTAAATCGTCAACAATGTTTCGGAATACTCGATTAAGTACGTACAGCACATGATTCATACCTAAAACATAAATTCAGAAATTATCATTCTATCAAAGTAAAAATGGAAATATCCTTAAAATAATAATTTCATGTCAAATTTTTCGAATTTCCGATCTGAATTTTTTTCCGAACGAGTCCGACGATTAGAAAAAACGCCAGAAACAACTAGGTATTTTCTGAGAAAAATATTGATTTTGTCAGAGAAAGAAGAGAGACGATGATGAAGCCATTGTTGTTTCCTTTCAGATGAGATTACGTTGTCGTTTTGTTTTTTGTTTTCTTTTTTATCGTATTACGTTGCGTAGATTTCATCAATTTGGTAGAACAATCACGACGAACCATAGGTCATCGCGTTCGAGGTAAAAGCATTGCCACATTACCTTGCGTACTCGTTTACCTGATTCTTATTGTAACAGTATTTGCTCTTAAACAAACGAGTACGCTATACTCCAGGATATAAGAGGAAAGTCGTATAATTGTACGGCTCCATTAATTATGGTGTGCAGTACGCTTTATTATTGTACACATTGAAATTCATCTTTGACAGACAACTTGTTCGAATTACTTAAAAAGAGGTGTGGAAACGTATCTGAATTTGTTTACAGGAATGGGTAGTAAAATTAGGAATGCTCGTCCGACTTTCATTTGTGTTGAGTTGAAATTCGTGCATATGAATACGTTCTATGAGCAAAAAATATAACAGAAAATATGTGACGCGTTCCGAGAAAACCCGCCACTTGTCGGCAAATCAAATTTCACAGGAGAGCGAAAAAACAAAGAAAAGGAAGATTCTTGATCATGCTACAAATTCATTGTAGATACGTTCGGCAACATATCTACAAAGTTTTAGCGTCGTTCAACCACTATAACGCGATCTATAGGCAGTTAACTGTAGCGCGCTCACGAATTTTCGATTTTCATTTTGCCGACAAGTGGCGGGTTTTCTCGGAACGCGTCACATATTCTGTTATTGTGTTTGTAAAGTTTTGAAGAAATGCTTACGTTACACTTTTCCGTGTTTAAAAATGTAATTTAATTTTGTTGTTTTTTTTTTCTTAAAATTAAAGTACGAATCATAACACAAAAACTAAGAGAAGCGACCAAACACGGTAAACACAGGATCGTCTTCGGCTTTAAAAAATTTTCTTATATTTCTTATGCTTGTAGCGCTGAAAATCCACGAGACATCTTATATTTCGATTCTTTACTACTTTCCGATTACAAGCTTATTTCTGATAGAAAGAAAATTTCTTGTACGTAGATGCATATAATTTATGTATAAACTTTTCCGTTTTAAAAATATTCCAAGTATGCATCTCCATTCTATAAATCATAATGGTGTTTCTCTTGCTTCCCCCCTCAATCCCGGGTTTTGCATCATTGTTTTCAATTTTAGAGAATCCCCGTCTTGAAAGATTTGTGATCGTCTGAAACTTCTGATCGATCCTTGATCATTCTGTTTTACTAGAAGTATAAGTAATGTGAAAATTTCTCCATTTTTGTCAGATTTAGTAACAAGTTTTGTCCGGGCCAAAAACTGGAAACATCATGCGGATCACTGGCGTATTCGGCGCCTGAAATATTGCTTGGAGATTCGTATGATGCGCCTGCTGTGGGTAAGTAAGATTAGACCTTCATGTTTCTTCTCGGTATGGTTATTTATTATTGCGGAAGTTCTTGTAACTCCAAAAATTGCTATTTTTACAGATATTTGGTCCTTGGGAGTAATATTATATATGTTAGTTTGCGGCCAAGCTCCTTTTCAAGAGGCAAACGATAGTGAGACTCTAACAATGATTATGGACTGCAAGTATACAATTCCCGATTATATATCAGAAGATTGTAAGAGGTAATCTAAGTTTGACGTGGACTTTCGCGTATACGTATTACAACTCTCATTCTGATCTACTCGTACATTCTTTAAGGTTGATTTTTCTTATTTTTTTGTAGATTAATTGCACAAATGTTGGTTAGACAACCAGAAAAAAGAGCCACTTTAGAAGAAATAGCCAATGATCCGTGGTTGAAAAATATTCAGTTCGATATTTCAGAAATTCCTTTAATTTCAAGGCAGCATATCAGTGAAGAAGATCATTCTTTAATCGTCCAGAAAATGGTGAATGGTGATATAGCTACAAAGGAACAAATTTTGGAGTAAGTTGAATATAATCATCAGACTTATCAACTTGTTTTGAAAACGGTCGTTAAAAGTTACTGTTTCTGTGAAATTCGATACGTTCACTCACGAATTGCAAAATTTGCAAAAACTATGTTCAATTTTCACTTGTCGTATCATGATTCTAAAATCTAAATAACTACCAAAAACTGATTTTCTATATCAATTATTACGACACAGTGATTGGCTATCTCTAACGAAAATATTATGTTACGGTGCGGGTGCGTTGTTGGTATAAAAGACTTTTTCGTCGCCTTTGAGGGCGTGATTTCACGCGTTGAACGCTGTTAGAGACGCCGACTCAACGCCGTGATTCCACATCAAGCAGCGCCTTTGACCACTCGGTCGCGAAACATTCCTTACAAGATCGAGTTTACTTACCGTTCATCATTTCCACCCATTGTTACTCTTGACGTACGCGCGTCCCTTTACAGTAATTCATACTCGACTGTTTCTTCACAAAACTTGTCATGTCAGTATCTCAGTATGAAACATCCTCAACCACATACTTCGATACTAATTTTGAAATAAGCGATGCATGATTCATCAGTGTACGGTACTAACCACTACATTAAGACGTGATTTTTATCATTAGAACGAGGCTCTCCTCATTTCGCATTGTGTTCCCTGTTATCCTGTGTAATTCTTCCTTGTGTTGTGAGTGTGACGAAGAATCAAATTCGATCATTTTACTGTAAATATTTGATCGGCTTCTATTGAACACCGTTCGCTCGTTATGATTATAATTGATTATGAATTGCGATTTTTTTGAAATTTTCGTTTGTTCTTTTTGACCGCAGAGCTTTAGATAAGAACGCGTACAATCACATCACCGCTACCTATTTTCTTCTCGCCGAAAGGAAATTACGAGCACTGGAACCTAAAATTAGACGTTCAAGGTAAAATCTTCTTTTTAAATTTTATTAATTCTTACAATCAATCGAGTTATTTGTTTATTCATCAGTTTGAAGAGTTTTCAGAAGCTAGAAAAATTGTTGAAGTAGAAGATGAATTTTTTTCAAATTCTGTTTGAAAAAAAAAAAAAAAAAAAAATACTAATTGATTCCCAGAATATCTGATATTGAAATCATTGCGATTTTCTTATAGGCCCAATTTCAACTAAAATATATTGAGCAGGCAATCGAAGTCTTTGCGCTAAATTTCGATTTTTATTCTTTTTTCCCTCCATTCATTAATACTGTATACTTATTTTGGGAATCTGATTTTCAAGTTTTGTCGTTTTGTAGCTTTTTTATGTTTCTCGTGCCTAATTTTTAAAAAATACTTCACGTATTTCATTGATCAAGTCAATTGAGGAACGTGGGAAATCCGTTTTTTGGACAAATGCACACAAGTAAAGCCTTGAAATCAAATATGTAACATCAATTTTTGAAATTGCAAAGTTCCTCATGTTTGATACAATTTCCACGCGATTGGCGATAAAAACTTAGTACCATATAGGATATAGACCAACCATCGGCCTTAAGAACAATGTTGTCGATTCGACGCAGGAGATGTGATAAGAAAATTGGGATATGGGATACAAATTACACACATATACACACACCAGTACTATGACACAACTATGGAGATTGGGATAAGAATACAATGTTAAACGTTGTCGCGTCATGAATTCTGTATGTAGTATGGTTGGTCTATATCCTATATGGTACTAAGGATAAAAAAGAAACAGAAAAGTGTATTCACAAAGAATAAGCAAATAAAGTTGCAAAAAAAAAAAAAATGTAGAAAAATCACGGAAAAATACAAATAAAAAAAAATAATAATAAAAATAAAAAATGGAAAACTCAAAGAGAAGCCATGGAATTTCATAATTAAGAAAAAGTTTCGACCCTGACGTATATACCCATGTATATATATTTTTTCCTACGTTTTTTGAAACTTGACAATATTGAACGAGTAATTTTTTTTATTGATTTCAGCGACCAGCGAATACCGCGCGTCAACCTCGATTCGTGTCTTGAAAATGAAGAAACATCTTCGTCCTTCCAAGGCAATCATACTCTACTGGCTATACCGCGGCCGAATCTCGATGTTCCTGTAAGTCCGAGTAATAAAATAGAATATTTTCTTCGAAAACAATTTATTTTCGATACCTAAGTTATATTCTCATCTTGAATCACAACCGAACTAATTGAAATTTTTAGAAATTCTCCAGCCTATAAATAACTGATTTAAGGCTCGATTTTTTTTTTTTTTTTTTTTTTTTTCTTCTGTTACTTCTACAATTACTCGTCGTGGAATGCACGGCCGCGGCGAATAAACGTAAAAGTAACACGGAAACATTGTGCCAGTCTCGAGAAACGGAAAACAGCATCGTTTTCAGCATAAAAAATACTTTTAGAATCAATTGAGCTCTTCTTTTCAAGAAAGGCGGAGCTCGAGAAAACGCGTTTTGAGAAAAGCGCTTTTCGAAAGTTCAGTGCACATATAGTGGTCCGAGGACCGAGGATGTAACTTATTCAGTAGAAAGGAACATCTTATGCACTTCAACTAACCCCACTAGGAACCTTTATCACTCGTATACTCATCCCATGAGACGGCTCCTACAAACAGTCCATACTCGCCCCTCTTGAAGAATCTGTTTTTAAATCATTTCTTTTTGTTCGAGATTTTGCGCCTTTTCAATTTCTGGAATCACTTTGAGCCTTCTGACGAACAGTCTTCAATACAAAATTTTTGCCTTTGACGCTAACATTGAGCACTACTGATAAGGAGTACCGATACAGGGCGATTTTACACTATACTTGTTATATCAATGCTGCACTAAAACGTCATTAAAGTGGGTTTACTTGTTGAAACTTTTGTCGTATACTGTAATTAATAGAAGAGAGGTCGAGAAATCCAATTCTGGATTCTTCTAAGAAAGAGGCGAAGAGCCAGCTTCGCCGTTCTTGAAAAGAATGGCTCAATTATTCTCGGGCCTAGGAATTATGAAAAATTTTAATTTGTTGGGTAGTGTTGTGAGTGTTTGGAAAATACAGTAGGTACGCACTTTCTCTATAACAAAACGTTAACCATGAAGAGCTTTTCTGAACGAATTCAACTTCCTTTCGATGGAAAGTTGTTCAGCATTTCTCCAAAAGTTTTCATGGATTTCAAAACTTCTAAAATTGTTTTAATGCTGGACTAGAGGACCAGGGCTGCTCCGCAGCAATAATAAAATTGCAAATGCAAATAATTGGGGAACAACTTACTGAAGTGAGGCACTAAGTAATGCTTGATGGCTAATCTAGACATGCTGTTCTCTGTTCATACTAAAATTTATGTTTGTTTCTGATTGCTTGAAAGGGCAAGAACCAATAGGAATTGCAGGGAGTGATAATTGTAATGAAAACTGAAGTTGAATGTCCGCGCCTAGCTCCACTCTAGTGCATCCAATTTAAAAATGTAATAGCTCAATTGAAAGGTCTTGATCCCCTGAGTGTTTTTAGACCGACACCATTTCTCTGACTCAATTAGAACCGGACTTTGAGGAAGAGAATGTATGAAGACTCTCACCAAAAGATTTGCAGAATAGCATTATTTGGTGCCTCACTTCAGTTGTTCCACAATTTTACATGTGCGTTTCCACTTTCTACAAAACTTAAGACAGTTTGTCTGGCCGTACTACTGGACCGATTTGCTTCATTTTTTTTTATTCTCTTTGGAATGAGCTCTAGATTTGCAGAATAGCATTACTTAGTGCCTAACTTCACGGCCTGACGAAATTTTTGTCGGAAAGTTGAAAAATTGCATACAGGAAATACATTGTGTGAAAGCGCAAATGAAAATAATTGTTGAACAACTGAAGTGAGGCACTAAGTAATGCTATTCTGCAAATCTAGAAGTCATTCCAAAGAGAATAAAAAAAAAAAATGAAGCAAATCGGTCCAGTAGAAGGGCCAGACGAACTGTCATTAACTTTTGTAGAGAAGTTGAAAAATTCCCCATAAGAAATACATGGGGTAAAAACGCAAATGCAAATAATTGTGGAACAGCTGAAGTTAGGCACTAAGTAATGCTATTCTGCAAATCTAGAGCTCATTCCGAAGAGAAGAAAAAAAAAATGAAGCAAATCGGTCCAGTAGAACGGCCAGACGAACTGTCATTGCTATTTTTGAAAAGTTTTTTAATATCTAAGATTATTAATTCGGTGATAGGGTTTTCAATATTTTGGTTCGCTTTTTAGCGTTCTTCAAAAGCTATTTCCTCATAGGTCATAAGAGAAAAGGGAAATCCTCCTACGCGTAAATTCAGAATAATTCAGACCGTGCACGCACTGCTACAAAGACAATCATTGATAAGCGAAGGGTGATATTTGACAGCAGTACTGTATATTATGGCAATTGTGATGATTTTTCAAAATATCTCAAAAACGAATGCGAATAATGAAACATTAAAGATAACATAATTTAAAGAGTTTAAAATTTCCTTTCAGACGAACCCCTATTTTCATTGAAATCCGCGCAATTTTGAGTTTTCCATAAGAATAGCATTGAGGTTGTCGTTGTAGTAGTAACATCCGTGTGTAAAAACACAACGTTGCGTTGTTGTTGTTGTTGTTGTTAATTGCACCGTCCGAATCATCGCTGATTTCGCGAATTAGGCAAAAAAAAAAACTACCAATTACTCGAATGAGGTTTTACTTCAAACATTATTTTCCGATTTTAAGTACCTGTCTTGCGAGGTATCTCCATCGCCCACCCTCCTCACAACACACGCGCGCCTCTCATGTGTTTATCTTTGAATTTGCTAGCAAAGTTTTCACAGAATTTATTTGTTTGTATCACAGCGTGCTCGTAAATGTAGTATAGTAACCGAGGAAGAGGACGAGGATGATGCAGGTACCAGTAATAATTCTCTGCACAATTCATTAAATCGACGTGGTTCGAGATCAGAGGGTAAACTGAATTTAGCTGTTCAAGAATTACGTAAAGAATCCGTATCTGGATGTCCCATTAGCGAGTGCAGTTCGACTGGAAATTCTATCGTTACGGTTTCCGTTCAACGGTCGTCGAAAATGCTTCCCGCGCCTCTCGTTTCGGCACGTAGTTCACCGCAGTTGGGTTTAGAAGAAATATCCGAAGACGGAAATGTTACACGTTCGCATTCTTCAACATGTCGTAACTTCCATATTTTCGAACAACGACGAAGTAGATTTCGAAAGTCGAGAACTGCGTCGTGCAGTTCTTCTGAAGCAAGTGACGAAGATAGTGAGAGTAGGAAGTCGAGAGGTAGTACAAAAGCGCTACAAAAAAATCCTGACGATCGTGAGGATCCGAACGGCCGTGGCGGAGCGGCAGGGGGTCAGTCTTCTCAAGCGCCTGAAGATTCTTCATTTGCTGACCCGGAGCAGAATAGTTCTTCGTCTGAACGTACAAATTCGAATGACGTCAATAGTAGATTCAAATCGTCTAATACGGGCGGTAGAAAACATTATGTGAGCGATCGTCATAAAAGAAAAATAGAGAGTCGTTTACGCGAAAGTAAATCATTAAATCGGATCACAGAGGTGCAAGAGTCAGAGTCGCTATCCTGTGTGGCCAATATTTCTTTTGCAGTCAATGCGGATAAATTGGACAACGCCAACAAAATGGATACTACTCGTATCGAATCCAGTATTTTCAGTCGGTTAGTTTCACAAACAGATCGTTTCAAACGAAATACAATCCTCAGCAAATGCTTAACCCTGCGAAAAAAGTTATTTACACCTTTGTTAAAACGCGGTCGTATTTATAAAACACAGTCCTGTACAGAAGTTCGCAACTCTAAGGACATTAATCAAAATCTGAAATCCACGTTGAAGTTCACCCATTAAGATTCGAATAAACGGCGTTCATAGTAAGTTTATCTCTTTCTCTCTCTCTCTCTCTCTCTACTTGCTTTACATTCAATGTTATTTTCTAGTCATTCGAACCTCAAACTTAGGTATGTCTGTTGAAGAAAAAATCGTTCACGTGTAGCTTGAGTTTGTGATCCTAGGTATCAACTGAGTATTGCAAATGTTGTACAATAATATCAATAATTATTTGATGATGTTGAAAAAAAAATATAATATTTCAAAATAATTTCTAGTTATCTATCTCATCTATTTTACTTGTATGAACATTTACCATTTGACATCAACCTTTTCCGTAGCAAGTTTCTAAATTTCAGATCGATGAAACTGTGATTGCATGGTAGTATCTGTCGTGTCAGAAACGACAGCACGTCTTGAAGATATCATAGTTATCATGTAACCAGTATATTTTGCTGTAAGGGGGTGTCAAAGGTCTCGGCTAGTACCGGTATCTTTTTTTTATTCATTGATCTTTTCCAACTTATGAAAGCAATGACATACCTGAGAAGCCTGTACCGTTTAGAATATTAAAGAACTGTTGGTCAGACAGATGACTGGTTAAAGAACAATTTTTTCATGTCAGGATGTATGGTCGTCGATGTGGTACTTCAACATTATACATGCACACGGCAACGTATTCAATGCACACGGTGGAGAAAGGCGACTTCTCTACTCTCAGTTTCAAGACGTCAGTTATTTTGTAGTTCTCAACTTGAGCGTATGGTAGGGGCATGGACGACGCGCGTTTAAGTCTTTAACGCGAATCAAACAAACGTTTTATTTCCTGTTCTCGTTGTTGCTCCCTAATTCTATCAAGATACCTTCAAAACTAACTTGAACTTCCTAAGCTGATGGTAAGCTTTACTGCGCATGAAGTCGAATTCGAGGGTGGCAAGCGAAACAATTTTATGGCTTAAGCTGCAATAAAATTTCTTCTCATTGGAGTACAATTTAGGTGAAAACATTTTAGTTATTCAATTAGGCGAATAAAAAATCGTTTCGCTTGAGCTTATTTGAAGCTTGAAAGCTGAATAATAGTTTAAGCTACCCACCCTTGGTCAGATTGACGAGGTTTCTCGAGCTACAGAATTTCGCGAGCGCGAGAAGAAGATACGCGGTGGCTATAGGTACGCGTTGCAGCATTAATCATACACAGCATAGACTGATTTTCGTCCATATATTTCAACGTGGGTGTATAAACTGTTGACCTTTCCAAAATAATTACAACGGTTAGAAATATTAGAATGATCGACCATTAGCCTAGACTCGAAGAATCTTGCGCTCAGCCAGAGATAGCGTTTAGAGAATTGTTCAATTTGTTCGCCTGTCCATATATGCGGCCACATTATTTCATTTCCTTCTTCGGGTTTCTTCTTTTTTTATTATTTAAACTTTTCAATAATGAAACTCAACCTCAGAGAACACACGAACGCAGTCGATCAATTGACCCCCCCCCCCCAGCATATACACTCACCACATAAGGCAATACCTAGTAATTTCGATGTTTATAAGTGAGAATGACTGCTATAGCCTAGCAAGGAAACGAAAGGTGGCCATTTTAATAGCTAGGCTTTGACTTGGAAAGTATTACAGTCGAAATGGTCAAATGGATCGAGTGACGGTGTTGGCAGATTATATTAGAAGAGCGGGTCTACGGATGAAATTTCTATGTTGTAAAACACAGGCAGTATAGAGGCGTAAGATGTCTTTTTCGTGATAGTAAGTTTGGTGGATGAGACTGATTTCCATGTGGATCGGAATATTGTCTTTGATATTAATTTTTTCTTCAATGTACGTTACGAGTGGTATTACAATGTACCTACTGTAGTTGAAAATAAATTCATCGTACGAGTTTTAAATGAAATTGGCAGGCGCGGGCTTTCGGCTTGTGCTGTATATTAGGAAACTAAGCTTAAGCTTAGTCAGCCCCCTTCCTAGTTTAGCATAAGTCTAGGTATGTGTATAGCCTATTAGGCTTAAATACTGAAAGCTATTCGTAGGTACTACAACAGCAGCCTGATTCAGGCCCAATATAAAGAAGGCTTCAGCTCACTGTAGGTCTAGTAAATCAGGGTAGGGATCAAAGCAAAGACATGTAGCATTTCAATACGCTTGCCGATAAGTTGGGAGTATCTAGTAAATAAGCGTAGCATAATATACTGTATCGGGTATCAGCCTCCCAGTATAAGCCAAGTGTATACCAGTAGTTTTTTCAGTATGTCTAGTATAGCTTTGGAATCGGTGTAAAGGTATAGAGGAGGAATACGGTATACAGGATTCCCAGACCTAGTATAAAGCTGCGGTATAAACCTAGTGTACCAGTAGTTTACTGCACTGATCAAAGAAAGATGTGCGCGGAGGGTATGCGCGCAAATTTTCGAATGAAGGTACAGTCAGAGCAAAGACATGAAACATGTCAAAGTTTCGTAAGAGTATACGGTGTGACGGATACGCCGCGCCGTATACCCTATCGGGACACTAATGATTGTTAGCTATCTAGCTCTCAGGGTCAACGATAAATGTATGGTAAGCTACTTCGCGTCGAAAGCTTACTCACTGCGTTCGTTCGCTCTCAAGAAGTTCATTGTACTTGCATGTAACGTAACAGCTACCTAGTTTACGATTTCCACCCTGATGGTTTTGAGGTAAATACGATATAACCACACAAGAAACTAGATAAAATTTCCTGTCGTCTACGGATCGTGTCATTATTGCCTCCTTGCTCATTTCTTGGAATACGTATTTTTTCTTCTTCACAAGGTCCTGAATGATCACCGCACTCGCTCACATAAAATGATTCACAAGTACTCTGTATTTATTCAAATGTTTAATTATGATCATATTATTAATGTACCGCAACTAACATGGACTGAGAAGAAAAATTAGAAAATGAATTTAATAATACAACTACAAGTATAATGAACAGTAAATGAGGTAAACGAAAAATAGAACACGAAAAAGTAAAATAATTATTATAATTTCGATGATACAACACGAAATTGAATTGAACTGAGTAGAGATCCATCCAATGCTAACAGAAAACGAAATTATATAAATGAAGAATATTATAATAGCGATACAAAATTAAAATTAAATACGTAGTATTATTTTGTTAACAACGTAATTGTAAAGTAGGGTAGAGTAACATCACATTGCACTAATGCATCAACTTGAAGGAAAATGAGAAAATAAAAGAAGAGAGGAAAAAAAAACTAGGAAATATCTAAAATCTTTGATACACGTAAGTGTCTTGAAAGTCAATTTTGAGTATTTGTCATATTTAAATTAGCACCTACCAGGAACTCAGTTTTACGAGTATCTGTCAGTTTTGAATTAGCGTCCTTTAGGAACAAACAGACTCCCTAATCTTTATCTAGGAAAATGAATGGGCACTAATACGATAGGAAGTAGTACGGCGTTATATTTATAACAAACGTGCATTTAAGTCCAGAAGACCATTATGCATAATGCCACTGACTAAATAAAAAGCTAACAACTAAGCTTAAGCTCAAAAAGAAAAAAAGTAAAGTAGGCCTAATTCATGTACGTAAGTATTATTATAAACTTTTATATTGCGCTTCAAAGTCGCTGTATCTACACTACATGGAATCGATGAGTACTTCGTTGAAATCCGCTTTACACAGCTTCGTACTGTCTGTTGATGTGACGAGCCAAGAACCCAGATGCAATGGAGCACAACATCTGCAATCACGAAAACCATATAGAAACGTTACTTGAAAGACATTTTAGACGAAATCAAAACATATTTATCATTATCTGAACACTTGGTTGGCGAACACATTTGTATTTCTTCGTTGCAGAAGGAAGAAATGATATTTGTTTGAATTATGAAACTACAATACAGCAAGATCTTGGCATTCATGCAAAAATCGGTCAACATATCGCCACATTTCTGATACTTCCAGACAATACTTATAATGATGATTACGCAACGCGCTGAACTTTTCTGAAGAAAACTTATACTTAGGTTTAGTTGATCTCCCTCCTCGTCTTCGCTGCAGAGATGGGGAGGGGGGGAGAGAGAACAATTTCCAGGAAATATAATCCTTGGAACCAATTTTTTTCACCTCCGAAAACGTATAATTCCCGATTATTCTTCGTATATTTAAATATAACTCTTGAGTTACGTTCTATTCATCCTCTTTCGTATGTCGTCTATCAAAATTAGTTTATTCTGATCCGAAACGTCAGTGCGTTAAATACAAATTATTGAAAAGCAAAATCTTTATTACTTCAATGTGATAGTACTACATTAAAAACGAGTTTAAAAGCGTCGCAAAAATTTTCCTACTTTATAAAAATAATCTAAAACAAAGGAGATGAAACTGAAAAATGAACGATAATCGTTTTCCAATAACTTTTTCCATAACCCGATGCATAATAATAATCTAGACATTGCTCTATCTTATGAAAATGTGGAGTAGGACGTTCGTTTTGAGAGGAATACGAATGTATATGAATAGGTCATACCTTGCTCATTCAGGACCCTGTATATTGAAACTAACACGAGAAGAAAATATCTTGAATACATATTTTTGATTAAAACCGGCGAATAGCAATAATGAATATACATAATTAAGAAGTATTCAGTACTCAAATTTTTTTATGGATCATACCACAACGAACACGCCCAATTCCAGCAACGGAAGAGATTTTGAAACATCAAATCCATTTATGGAAGTCTCACCTGAACGATTCCGACACCGACCGCGATTCCGGCCAAAGTCAACGATTTTGACTGAATGAATTGGGCGAATATGGAATAACATCCAGTTTTTGAGGCTTTATTAAGAGGGCACGTTTCTTTCAACGGGAGATCTAAGCAACATGATGACGGTAAATGTTGATCTCTTGTATGTTGGAACCAATCGGTGGCGTTCGTGACTCCGCAGCATTTGAACTGTAAACGAGCAAAAAAAAATACACAATATTTTTTACAATAAAATGGTTTCTAAAGTAATAATATTGCGAGGAGTTCTTGCAGAATGAAACAAATAGTTATACTATGGAGGGGGGGGGGCTCGCTATTATTTAAAGAAACAATGTAACTTATTCGGGTTTCAACCTGTCTTAAAGAAGCAACGTTTCAATTCAATTTACAACTAGTTTCACATTTCCTGTTTACATCTAAGAATGCAATGTAAACAATTGGAGAAAAAATAATTAAATTTTACCTCGTGGAATTAGAATTGAATTTCGTCTTTCAGATACAGGAAATAAGTAGTAGTAGTGGGTAAACAAGGGGATGTGTGAGTTCAATGAAATACTAACATCATGTTGTAAAGCATCCCATGAGCGCTGTACTACGTTGTCGGTAGAGTACTTCGGTAAAGTATTCATCATATCCTTTTGAAGTCCAGACGCGATGGCATCTTTCGTAAGAAATACATTAATACCGATGGCGATTTCCGTGAATATAACGAGGAATAAGAGAATAGAAAACTGTAAGAAATGAAAAATATTAGTTTTGACTGATGACTGACATAGAATGTCCTTTTTTTGCATCTGTAAAAAAGAAGTACACAAATTTTCTGACTATTTAGGTGAAAACATGTGTGAGAAAAGGGAACAAACACATTACGCCACAAAATATACAATTGATGTTCAGAGAATAACTTGAATATCAAGATACGAAAGGTGAATAAACTTTAAGCTGAAATTCAAATTTTCAGAGTCTGTTTCTTGTAGAGCTTTTGTACAGAATGAGATGAATAAAAACATCAAAAACTCATTGACATGATGACTCTGAAGCATTTAAAACATTGAGAGGTGGAAAATTGTCCACGAATTCGATCAGGGGTGACCATAAAACCCACTGAATGCACCGAATACTCTCTACGATCTCGCCTAAATGCGACATAAAATCATGGAAAATTTTTCACCTACCAAAATTAGACAACCACGACTCTCTCGTATCACTCCACAACATCCAAACAATGAAGTTATAAATATAACTCCACAAGCGATGACAACGAGCACAGGCGGAGAAGTCCAATCTTGCGCGATAAAAATATTATGATTCAGAAATGTTACTCCAATCAGAACAGCTACGACAGCTACAGCTATCGCTGATACCTGTAAAATTTAATTTTCATTCAACGGCATGTCTAGTGGTAATGCATTATCAAAGGAAACAATTATGACTCAGTGATGGTCACATTAATTTACACTTTCATAAAATTAGCTCACCAGAAACACCAAGTTTAGAAGAAAGAGTATATATCGAGCAGTCGTCGCAGGAAAT
Organism: Aspidiotus destructor; assembly: GCA_035079395.1. Classification (NCBI taxonomy): domain Eukaryota; kingdom Metazoa; phylum Arthropoda; class Insecta; order Hemiptera; family Diaspididae; genus Aspidiotus; species Aspidiotus destructor. Next base: position 58,998,393 of record JAVHKZ010000002.1, on the reverse strand, counting down.
GCCATCTTTAGGATACAAGATCGATAGCCTGGTCTTTGAGTTTCGGTATAGGTAAACGATGACCGATGAATAACCTAAGATACGAATTCACTGACAAAAGTTATGAACTTTTATTGTTAAATTCACAGCCTAAAAGCTAGGTAAACGGGAAACTGCGCAACTTATAATGAACAAAAATAATACTTCGTGATCAGACTGTGTTCGCGATAATGATCAATGATACTGTAGCGTTCTGCGGCAAAGCCACAAGCAGCAAGCTTGCACGTACCATGTAACTTTTAGTAATGACGGACGCTACTAGAAAGCGCACCTGTAACTGCCTAACTCACCGAAGAAGCCCCATTCACGGTCGACGTCACGTTGTATCGATATTTGCTTGACGTGGATCTATATTGTTGAAAAATATCTAAGAATGAGATCGATATTTCCATCACAAATGTAAACAATTTTTTTTACACGTTATTCTATATGGGAACAAACTTGGTTCTAGAATTTGTGAAATATAGCGAGAACGGAAAATTTCTTAGGAAGAAGTATTGTATGATGGCAATCGGAGAACTTCTTAGTAATAAAAAATTAAGTTTTGGTTCCTTACAATCAATTTCTTTTCAAAGTATTCAACAATTTCTGGAACACTATTTTTTTCTTATGGGAAAGTACCTGCAAAAAAAATTGTTTACATTTGTGATGGAAATATTGAACACTAGAAGATCGATAGTTCCCATTATTATCAGTGATGTGACGTCAGCGTGAAAGGCCCTTTTGCATGAATCATTTGCCGTTCTAGAAGATATCTCAAAGAATCCGGAAATGGGAGGAAGACTATAAATAGCCGACAGCAATCTGCAAGGACAGTTCAGTTAGAATAGTGAACCATTAGTTAACATGCTCTTTTGTGTTCTTTAACGCAAACACCTTGTGATTAACTAAGCGTTTACAGTGCTTAGATACTATAATGTTTGCAGTACCAGTGACAGTAAGAAAGTTTGGTTTTTATTATTGTCCTTTATTATTGGCATTGGCGGAAACTTGTCAGTCACCAAATCTCCGCCAATGCCAATAATTCAAAGGACAATTAGGTATAAAAAACCAAACTTTTGGTACCGCAAATACACTACACAGTCTAAAGACTGTAAATAAAATGTACAGTTAATCACAATGTGTTTGCGTTAAAGAACACAAGAGCACGTTAATTATTAAAAACATAGTTTTTTCCCAATGGGGAATTTGGGAATATTTGGGAACGGGAATTCCCCATTGCAGAACTGAAAGTGGGTAACCTATGTAGTAACCTACGCGGATGCAACGCCATAATTTAATGAAGTATCGCGGCCACTAAAATTTAATGTTTTCAATCTTCATTCATATTAAACTAGAGCTTTTGACCAAATCAATTTTAGCGGTCATAATGGTCAACGATCACCAGAATTTTTTCTTGAAATGGTCAACTGTCAAATGGTCGCCAATGAAATTTTGCAACAGTCACAATGGTCATATCGCGGTCATGACCATTATTAATTGAAAAATGATTTGGTCATAACAATTCATAACAGTCGAAACATTTTTTGAAGAAAAAATGTTTTTTAGAAAAAAAGAACATGTTTTTAAACTTAAAAACATTGAAAAGATTACTGTCAACATTACAGTTATGACCATTTGACTGAAATGATTAAACGGTCATAATGGTCAACGGTCAATTATTTTTTTGCAAAAAACGGTTACAGTCAAATGGTCAACAAGAGCAATATCATTTTGGTCAGCGGTCATGACCGTTACTAAGCCAGAGAACCCAAAATAGTAATTTGAAGGATAATTCAATTTGTATCAGTAGAATAAAACCTTGGGTTTGAGCGTTTAATTATATGACCCAGAATTTGCCAACTCTCTTTCAATTGGTGATCAAATTATCACAACTGCGGTTGTATCTCCCTCGCTTGGTTGTCAGGGATATGAAATTTGTAGACGCGCAGGTGTTTCTGCACAGCTGTGGGTACGGTATTTCATTATTTCTTTGTATTATCCCTTCAGAACGGTGGCGATGGACATAACCGCGCAGTTACCGGTATATAACCAGTTGAGCCGGTTATTCTCCTCCTTAAATAACATAATTAACCGGTTAATTACACCAGAAAATTGACCAAGTATATTTAACCAAGTATCTGACCTGAATAACCGGGACACCAACTACATTTCTCGGCTTTCTTGTTGTTGCCTATTTGTCATTATTTGTTGAGGCAGTGATCTCGCACTTCTTATTAGTGCATTATTGTCATTGTGGTGTTCATTTCTTCTTTTTTCTTTCCTTCTTTTGTCTCAGTAAGGACCCTTTCCAATGCAGTATACTGGGTGGACCAGGAAGATGTTACCATCCAGTTGAATGGGAGTTTGCGCGCTAAATCCAGAGCGCAAAAACGCAAAACATTAGACATACGGTACTTAGTTTAGATGATCATTCATTTTTAATGTGCTCTAAAATTGAACCCATTTTTTAGTCCTCATCAATGTGCTGCAAGACTGTCTTAGTGATTTTCTTCTTAAAAATGTATTAGGTATTGATTTATTCATAATAATATTCATGATTGATAGTAATTGATGGTTGATTAAAGGTAGGTATCTCAGGAGATAAAAGTTTTAGTACCAGTACGGTAGGCCTATGTCACACAAGCGATGAGATTATTGCATTTGCACTCTGGGTTTTAGGGCAGCTGTGTAACGCTTGTGTGAATGGCTATGCTGAAATGCAACACAAAAGGTGAAAATGCTATTCAATTCACCAATGAAAACTTCAATCAATTTTCAGCTTGCGCATAATGATCGAATTCATACAACTCTGGCACGCTACGGTCGTGCAGCCATTAGCAAGCTAACATCAGAAACCAATACAATTATTCAATGTAAGTATATGTGACCTGCCGCAAAATAAGGGACCCATCTCTGAATTGGTAGTGATACCCATCCTCCTTATTGTTCGCTGAAACGATAAGGAGAATGGGTATTACTACCAATTCAGAGATGGGTGCCATGGGTCCCTTATTTCGCGACAGGTCACATATGGTTGTACTGAAGTTGATGATTCACGCAAGTTCATAGTATACAATGTAATCCACAATAAGAGTTCAACGCACCTCTGTTTTCACCATACTGTTGGTAAAATTTACCACTATTTTGACTTTTCACCACAGTAGGTACTAGGTAGTTTCACCACGGTACCCTGGATAAAATGAATATTTGCAACACTGACACTGTAGTGATGGGCACCTCCGGTAGTACTACCGATAGTACGGTCATTTTTCCGAGAAACTACCGAAACTACCAGTTGTGTAATGTATGAAAAACTACCAGAACCTCCGATGGTTTTTGGTAGTATGTACAGTACACAACAAATTGAGTAGAGACTTAGTAACTGCGATGTAAAATTAGAGCCTGTAAAATCATTGTATACTTAGCATTCATTTTAAATTTTAATAAATTTCATTGAAATTTGAGTGAGTCTAATCTCTAATGATCTAATCTAAATGCTGTCTGCGTTTAAATTTGCCTCTACTTTTTGGAAAGCAACCGGTACTACCAGACACGGTAGTACCGGTAGTTTTTTTTCTCATTACCTGTAGTATCGATTGTTGAAAATTCTGACTACCGAACTACCGGTTATTTCAAACTACCGGCAACCGCCCATCACTAACTGACAGTGTAAATGTAAGTTTTCACCCCTGAAAACTGTGGTCAAAATACGTTTTTTTCCCGGGTACCATGGTGAAAACAGCTAACAACTAAGATGAATTTCATAAAGCGCTGGTGAGAGACGAAATAGTCCACGATTAAGTAGGTACCTAATGCAATTTTCATAATTTAGGTAGGTACCTACTATTTATGAGACGTGAACACCGCGGGAGACAAATAAAGGCAACTTCAATGAAAAAGCGCAAATATGGAGCCCGCTGTATGGCGGTGATCGAGAAAGATTGGGTACCTACTCATGATATTATAGCAATAAGAAGCATTACAGTTCAAAAGCCGTATAAAATTGAGTTTTATTGTGTGTCATACAAAAAATTTAAGATATAGAACACAAATGCCTAACATTGACAGAAAAAAATTATTCATCAACTTGAATTCTACCGAGGTATTCCATATAACCTAAGAACTCCATAATTATGTAGGATTCCATATTGCTAAGATGAAGCTCAGTTAGGGGTACGTACCCACACATTAATATATAAAATGGTAGTCTGTATAGGTATTCATTTTTGCTAGCAGGCTCCGTTCAAAGCAACAAGCGTGTCACTCATAGGTATCATACGAACTTTTGCACATCAAAACTTGCCGTATTCGCATCAAAAACTAAATACATAACGCCAAAATTCATTCTTCAGTCCTCTTATGTCATGTATTGAAAATTCACCCGCATCCAAGATGATACGAATAATATTAGGTATAATGCATTGCAGCGCATTTAAAATACTATCGAAGTGTAACTCAGGGCGCGTAAATAATTTCCAAGTTTAAATTCACTTGGATCAACTACTTTTAATAAGATTAATTTCTTGTATTTTTCGGATAGAAAAAAAATAAATAAATTTTTGAAACTCCTCCCGGACAGGAGTATCGAAATTCTTGACCGATAAAATGGTCGATTGGTAACCTCATCGAGACTGCCCTTGAGTTCACTCTGATACCTCCCATATCCGTTTTTAACGCTGCACTACAATAAAAATAAGTTATACATAAATGTCTGGGTAATTTATACGTTTATGGATCATCAACAATAGTCGCCCAACAATCACGATTTTCGGAAGGTTCGCTGGAGACGGCAGAGGAAACAGGTTTCGGACAAACATACGAGCGCGTCGATGTATGCTCACTGGTACCCAGCAGCTCATGGAGCAAGACTACAGGAATACTAGAAGTGGACGAAAGTTGGTCGGCGCAATTTTTCGACTGTTTCGAGGAATCATTAATCAATTTGACAGAAAACACGGGTTCCCGATCGACTGTTTGAAAACGTCCTGATGAATCGCCTTTCGCGGCAAGCATTGCAGCCTTTGTGAGGGTGATCGCTGCGGCAGGAATGTTTCGAGCTGGTGAATATTCCGAGCTACTAGTTGCTGAAACGTCAGAAGGGATGAGTTTTTCCAATTCCGGATCATCTTTGCTAGCAGGACTAGAACGATTTAAATGGTTCGACTGGGTGACATTATTAATTAATTTCTGTTTCAGAATGGACTTGGAGCTACGATGCGTCCCAGATGGAATCGTCGTCCTCGCTACGGACTTCACATTCTCCAATGATTCCCAAGATTCCGAAGGAACGAGGGTTCTTACTTCTGTATTATCTGCAAATGAGAGTTGACAAATTAGTAAGTAACGCGTAAATGTAATATTGATGAGAAAGTTATCATTTATTGCAGTTGAGTGAATATAGAAGTATAAAACCATCGATTTGGGTATACATATAATCCGTGACTATACGAGTAGGTAGGTACATTGAAAGATCGAACCTGAATACGAATGCGTGTCTTTTGCTCAAACAGTTCACCTGACATCAGAAACATAGAAAGCTATAGGGACGGTACTCGTACAGCGACATCACGCAAGTTTTTAGGCTCAAACTCTCGTCGCATATTTTATTTTTCCTCTGGTTTATGAAAATTTGTCGCGGCACTGAGGAACGTAGGCTAACCGTTCTCTGGAATGAAGAGTCCGAGACATACAAGTGCCAAAAAAGACTCGATGCTTCTTGATTGGATGTTTTTCAGAAAACTGCGTTTATGAAACCACTTTGCACCATAAGGACGCGAGTTCGAATCTCGGCAGTTACCAAGTGAGTTATACGGGAGTCCGAAACGAGGAGACGAGCATCGAGAGCTACAGATAGTGGGTGAGCAGGGTGCGCGATGAAAGAATACTGATGGTGCAAGAGAGAATATATGTCGTAAATGAGCGAGAAAAAAATAAAAGTAAAAAATAGAGGCGGAAAAATCACTAGAAAGGCTACAATTTTTTGATCGTTCATGGTAATGGCTTCACATCTCGATCTTTAATAAAAATCGAACTGGACCACTATACTTGAAAGAGGTGACAGAAAATGTAATAAAAATTCATCGATCTATAACGTAGACAAGTATAGGTATACACATCGCAGAGTGATTTGAGTCGTCGATAACTTCAACTCATAAAAACAACTGAAGCGCGCGTGAGTAGATTACACTTTTCGAGCTGTGATAAAATTTAAAGAGAAAGATTTCGTGTGAGTATAAAAAAGAAAGAAAGAAAGAAAAAAGGTCAAGAAAGAGAAGTGGTAAGTAAGAACTTTTAGTTTGAACTATTTTTGACGTATCTTAGAAAATTTCCTAACCTTGGGCAGAATTTCCTGACTTTTCCTGGTTCTCCAGAAACTGTCCACCAGTGTACAGTTTTAATGATTTGGACTACCGTAATCAATTTCTGAATTGGAAGAAAAAAAGAAAGAAAAAAAAACAGATGCCATTGCAGTAATGCAATGGCAGCGAGGAACCCGCTGTCCCGAGTCCATTAGAGCCTGAATTTTTTCGAAGCTGTGAAAATCATGATGATTCTTTGGGTGACTTACATTGTACTCCATTCTAACTAAATCTTAGCACCGTCCAAAATCTTGGTAGCCTATTAACCAATCTCTGAAAGTACGCTATCCTCTCGAGATTAATGTACCATTTTTTATCACTTCTGGATCCACATTTAAAACGTCGATTCTAAGAATTTTTTTGCAAATTCCGTTTTTATTTTCGTCGAGTAGACCGGTCCGCAGAGTCTTATAATATACATACTTACCTACATTTCATTATTTTTATTGTTAAAACATTTACGGTAAACCTGTGTAATCTAGAGATCCGTTAGTTTTTACAAGATATTATACATTTGAATCAATAGTTCAATTTGTAACTTACCAATTCTAGTTCTCGTCCTAAGACTTTTTTGTAAATTAGACAAATCTTGAAAAGTTTCGCAAGCATTCATCAAAGATTTATTACTTATAAACGGTTTCTTCTTCTTCTTCTTCTTATCGCTGAATTCTACGGAGCACAATGTGTTCCCGTCATCAGCCACCTATTTCAACAAAATTAAGAAAATTTCCAATTTGTTCAAGTTTTTCAGCATCATTTTCAGCGGCAATCTGGTCTTACTTCACATAAATATGAGTCAATATCAATAAAATGAAAATACATTCATAAATTCATAATTACTATCCCAAAATTGTGATGAAAAATTTCAGTGTGGAGTTACTAATAGATTAGAAGAGTTTCCCCCCCCCCCGGGCCTCCTCCGACCATTGGAGGTGCTGCGTACATATAACCACCTCAAGACGCACGCATAGACTGCAGGGGAAAAACAATACACAACAATCGCGATGTACCCTCTTGTCCTTACTTCCAGAAACGGAGGTATCGCTATACTCTTATTAGCGATAGCCGCGTGTGGGAATTAGCAAATTTTTCTAATTTCTAGTTATATAATGCACCACAACCGGGAAACCGAACATAAATAATAATAATAATAATAATAATAATAATAATAATAATAATAATAATCGAGCACTGGTCAAATATCTGGTCCAAAGAGGTAAAATACAATAACACAGCACCATGGTTAAAAGAACTTGAAGAAGAGGCGGATAAGATACAAGAGATGACAGATATAGAAGTTGGCAAGGTTGAACTAATGAGAATAATAAAACGAACCCACAGCTGGAAAGCTCCGGGGTCTGACCAAATTCAGAATTACTGGTTTAAAAAAATTACTACTCAAAAAGGAATCAATTGGAGTGTGCCGCGTAACTCTTGACCACAAAAAAATCACGTATGAAGACAAAATAAGGTGTATAATAGGTACGTAAGCAACGTTTGATGGTCTAGTGGTCAAGAACATTGCCGAATATGCGGCGGCATACGTGTTCGCGCAGACTACCCCGGATGTGAAAACACGCGTATGTTAAGTTTCAGCCGGGTATAGCGTGCGAATTTCACTAATGTGCAAGTTTCGATAGAAAGCGTAACATATTACACTGTAAACCCCTCACCGGTTATAGAGTTATTATGTATTGATTGTCTTACACCTTTACAATTCTACGACTCTCCCATCTTTTGTCTACAATCAAAAATTACGGCAATCGAACTTTGTATGCAATATTTTTACTTACGGTATCTACGTATAAGAATTAATTATCATCTTTTTACATTAACTTACGTCACAGATTCCGAAATCGTAGACTTTCAACTTTCCTAATTATTCTGTCTTATTAATGTAAATACCGTCATAAAATAAGAATATAATTATTCCATTATCTCCCCTATATTTAAGGGACCTGACTATCAATCAAGAACTAATAATCGAAAGAAGTCATCATTAAGATAGGTACCGCGAAATTATCAACCGTGTACATTCATTCGTAAATTGTATCCGTTAATGTAAATAAAAAGTTCGGTCAGTTTAACACGATACATTTCGCGTTATGCTCAATCAGATGTTAAACTCCAGTCCTTCGACAGTTTCATTGTCGAGTTTCCCTCCCTCGATCATCAGTCCTGAACTGCGTTCAATTTACGAAAAAAAAAAAAAAAAAAATCGATACAATCATAATTATACTTCTCGGCACTATTGATTATATTAATTACAAAATTCCAAGGTCTCATTATTTAGCGCAGTCAACAATGAGCGAAGTAGTCTTTCAGCTCCGTTATAAAATCAGGTGGACGTTTGTGAGAATCGTCACCACATCTTTCTCATAAAATAAATAAGTATTGGGAACAAATGTGAAAATTGTGACGCCTGTGACCGTAGTTTGTGACGGCCATCAACCCATTAAAAAGCACAGTGATCCCTCTTTTTTGTGACCCCCAACGGTAACGCAAACGTGCGCCGCGCCGTCACAATCCCGTCTCACGTGACAACATCTTGCTCAGAGGGATAAGATACCGGTACCTAACCTGTTTATATGCGATATTAATGATACAAATAATAATTATATTATGTACTATTAATTCTTACCTTCTGGAAATACATTTTCCAACAATTCTTCGAGGAAGCAATATCATTTGGGCTGAGATTCGTAACGGAAGAGTCTCGGTGACGATGTTTTTCCATTAGAGTCGATGAGGATAGTATGTTAGATGGAATGTCAGAGGTGTTTTTTTTGTTTACAGTATGATAAGACAAAGACCCAAGATATAAATTATTATAATTATTGGAAGAATCAGATACTGCTTCGTCAGTCAAGTCATTTGTCGAGTCAAATAGCTGCGTGTTACAACTGGCATAGGTGTCCAAACTTCCAATACTGCCCATCTCATGAGCCGCGCAAAGAAATATTTCACTTCGATCAGACCGCTTCATTGTAGTAGGCCTAGGTGTATCGATAGCCATTTCAGTGTTGATAAGATTTGCTGTATTTCTTGGATAATCATTGGTTGGAAAATGTATCAAATTTTCGGCGTCCACAAATTGTTTATAATTCTGTAAGTATTTCCTTCATTATTCATCGATCGCCATATTAATATACCACAGTGCAATTGTTAAAATATTACAACGTGTACAGTATAGAGCCTGTACATACTTACTTAATGTATTACCTATGTATTTATCTACATGATATGTATAGCCTATATTTTATATAGTCTATAATTATAAATATAAAATAATAATAAATAATGAATAATTATGCGTATTATCATCATTCGCACAATAAGGACACCTCACCAGGACGTGTACAACTATTCATGACGAAAATATTGTACGATTGAAATAATTCATTTCGGGCCGCTCCGTTTTGAATAAACTACGAGTTTACCGGAATCGAAAGTATACTCAGATGGGTCACGTAGATATTGGTATTGAAAAGGAGAAGGAAAAAGTTCATCAATTTTAATACGAATTCCTTCTGAAAGGGTACGGCGCATTTTTAAGCAGTAGGTATATATAGGCTATAGACTAATTTTTTCTATAAAAAGAAAAAATAAATACAATGTGTTACCTACAAAACCGTAAGTTTTTTTGAATTTACGGAGATAAGATAGGGAGAACGACTCTTGGACGAGGAGATTTTCTCGTATTATATTCTCGTCCTTCCTTACTATCTGTAGGTACCTATGTATAAATAATCCTTGTAAACGTCCGCACTTTTCAACATCTTCCAAATGCAATGAAGCACGGCCGGCAGTGAATGAAGTGAACATAATATTCACAGTAAAGAACAGGAAAAGTGCATTTTTCGTTAGGTACCTATTTCATCATGATCTTACCCCACCTTTCTTTGTGAAGAGTCATGCCACGATTGGCATCAAAATTGTAACAAAACGTAACGTCGTCTTCATTGACAAGTCAGCCCATTAATACTGTATGTCTTTTACGTACGCAGAAAATTGAAACAAACATGTAGGTAGGTAAGTACCTTCTTTAAGTCCAAACTCGCATATTTACCAGAAATAAAATTGAATAAGAAAAAAGATTTTGCATTCTCTTCGTCATTTAATCGACTTTTTAATTATCAAGATGAATTTATCTCTTTTTCGGTAGATAGGTAGTATATGCCACACGTTTAATATTCATTGTTTAGTTCGCATTGTATCCTTTGTGTCCTGATGTAAATCAACGTGATCACAATTAAAGGAACTATTTTATCGGTGCGAAAAAATGCAAAAGAGAATGCGAGGTAAAATTTTCTACTCAACAACTTCAAAGTGGACGCCTACAGGTACTATGGCAACAATACTGATTAACATTGATAAACATTGTTCAGCACTGATAAAGTTACACAGTCAATAAATACGTATCATCGAGAGTAGAAAGTGTGTACTGTTTTTTATTTACAAAATCCGCCAACTAAAGAAAATGATAAATAATAATAGTACCTATTTTGCTTCAATGATAATACGTAATAGGTATATAATTGCAGGGACGTTTCCTAATTACTCGTAGGTATCTCCGTACAATGAATCTTCACGCACCAGAGAGATCTTTCCGATTGATAGAATGCGGTCAATTTCTTATACCCAGGTAGGGGTACGTATTTACAGTTTGTGTACGCTACGTCGTCGCATCTTAATCTCAACTTTGACATACCGTTCATTAAGGTCCGAGATAAGGCCCGAGAAATAAGCTGCGACGTCAGATTTTGAAGAAATAAAATAGGTTTACTTTTCACCAGATTACCTACTATAAATTTGTGATCGGTAACTTGCGTTTTCAGTTAGAATCTAACATGAACAATGTTTCATGACGTTTTTTCCGTGTATCTATGGGTTTTTTCCAACAACACTCATAAAGCCGAAGAAATTTCATCGCAAAATATTGATAGGTATTTAGGGGTGCCACATCTCTATTTTATGTATTTGCACCTGTGAACGCGGCGAAGGTTAGTATGAATGGCGCGAGCGCGTGGCATTCGTCGAGCGACGCCCTGCGTAACGGAGCATAAAAGGAAATAAGAACGTGTAATAGTGGGACCCCTAAACATTAATATTTTTCGATATAATTTTGTGTGCATTATTTTTAGGTTAAAAGGCAACAAAATATACCTACCCAACTATGAAAAAAAAAAAAAAAGTTTTTTTCGACCCACGCCACCCTATCGTGTAAAAATAGGTATTAAATTTCATTTTGTAGATTACAAGGAGTGAGGGGGAGGCAAGTCAGCCTGTATGCCATGGCTTCATATGCAGCGCTTCTATGAATGGAATGGTGAAGGAGTCCCCATAAATGATTTTGAAAAATTGAACATATTTTTTATGTAGGTACTTGTAATTTCTGCATCATTTGTTCTTGTTCAAATTCTTGATAGGTGCGTAATAATACGTTTCCGTCTTTTACATAAATATAGTACACGCAGGTATACTGTATAGGTTGAAAGTCGAGATTCCTTCAAATATCCTTCTTATGCATACGGAGACCGGAATTCGGGCACTCGGCGCTATTTTTCCATAGAGAGCGGGGAGGTAGATTTTAAACATGAACACGAATCAATGTGAAGGAGAACCGGGCAAAAAATTTGATTTCGGTGCACCCTTTGATTTTGCCGAAGAATGCCTTAAAACTGATGAAAATGTTGAAATTTCCACAAATCTTAGTTTGCTAATAGAACTGAAAAGTTTTTTAATAATTACTTGACTTGCTCAAAATCGGATCAATTTTGTTAGAAAAATACTGAACTTTGAGCCAAACTTGGTTTAATTCAAATCATAAATTTGAGTCTGAAGCTAAGTAATTTCGATTGGAAAACATCCAACGAAATTTGATCTCAAGTAAGGCAGTTCCGATTGAAAATTGAGAAATTATGACAACCAAAATTCATTAGTTCTGGAGAACAATAAAGTAATTTTGATTAGGCTTCCCCCTCTAGAAGAAGAAGAAGAAAAAGAAAAAAAAAAACAAAGATAGCAGACTTCTGGATTTCAGTGCCGAAAGTCACACATTTTCTTGTCAACAAATCCGGTCTCTATAATATATAATGTAATTATACATCTCGGCAGAAGAATATCATCCGATCATTTTTGTTATTTTTAGACCTTAAGAAGAAGCGACATTTGAGCACATATCACAGTGGCGTGGATACGATTTTCTCATGGGCGGGGGGGGGGGGGATTTTTCCATAGGGGAGAGATATTTCCTAAAATTTTTCCCAATTTACATAAAAAGTAGGCAAAATTACTGCATTGAACGAAAAAAAAACCACAAAAAAATTGCAATGCAGGGGTATATCCCCCTAATCCCCCCCTATCTACGCTACTGATATATCACAGATAAAAAAAAAACAACAACAAAAAACTGAAGTAGGTACAGATTGATTTTAACTACCGTCAAAAAAGAATAGAGGCTCGTTTACTAAAATACTTTAGTGAGTGCGTTCCACAGGAAAAAGCCAAGCCATTCACAAGATACTGAGATTATATTATACATAACTTCTATTTCTACTGTGGCACAGTATTGCTCTACAACCGTTAAACAAATGGTACATTACTATTACAGCATAAGAAAAGAAGATAACAAGGTTTGTGAGTCATTCTGCACCTTCACATTATTATACTTGCTTACAGCAGACCGACAAGTTTCTAATTTTAGTTCAAGATATACCCGCTAAAGTAAATGAATGGAAGTCCTTAAAGAACATAGACGTTGATTAACATCGAAATCGCATTTTTTTTTTTTTTTTTTTTTTTCTACATACCAAATATAATTGTAAAGTCTACTACGAATACTGTTGCCTTGTTTCGGTCGGGCATTTGGCTCTAATTGTAGCTGAAGACGATCGAAATTAATAAATACAAGAAAAGTTCACGGCCCAACCCTCCCAGATATTCCACCCTCGCGTTGATAGTCAGTTCAATATGATAAACTTTCGCCAGTATTCTGAGATATTACAGAGCCAGCTACATAATTAGAAGAAAAAAAAAATATGCAAATGCAACTATACGGATGAATGGCGAGGAAAATCAATGTATTTTCCATTAGTAAAACTGTAAAAATGATTCAACAATATTAACATGAAGGATTCGAAATCGTCGTAGTTTTCAACTCTCTCCAAAATTACGATCTTCGCACTCTCCCTCTACAACGTTTGCTTTTCTCAAACGGGTCAGACTTCAAATTTATCTTTTTATATACTAAAAACTCAACCCGACCCTGCATGCCTCAGCACGGACATACCCCATTCACAATTTAGCTAAAAAATAGCTAAAACCGAATAATACGTGTACTCTATTACTATATTATATGCCAAATTTACACGTACTGTATCACTGTATATATATTGGCTGAAAAATAAATTACTTAGCAATTCATAAGATGTAATCCCACACTGTAATTCTGACCCTTCATGCCTCAGCACGGAGATACCTTATTACAATTTAGCTAAAAAATGGCTAGACGCCGAATTACGTGTATCTCATCACTATATATATGAGCGTAAAATAAACATTGCGTAGCAAATTAGAAGAAAAAGTATCTTGACGAAAAAGTATTTCCCTTTGTGCCTCATACCTAATCTACCCGATACAATTCAGCCAAAAAGTAGCTAAAACTGAATATTATGTGTATTCTATTACTGTTCGCAAATTAGAAGAAAAAAAAAAGATTTGATCTTCTATTGATTACCTTGCCACTTTTGACGACCGCACCTCAGGCTAGATGTCCACATTCTCAATAAAAAGTAGCTAAATTTGTGAGGCTTAAGACAAGAGAAATGAATTCAACAAAAAGTATTAATGACTTGAATAGAAGGGGACTTGGGAATTAAATGTAGAGGGAATAGGAAAGGGACTTAGAAAAATATTGATCTTTGAGCAAATCTTTGAGCAATAGTAATAAGAAGGGCGGTCAAAAATTTTCCAAATCCCAAGGTCATTAGTTAGGTAAGGAAGTTGCCTCCCGGACGCCGGACACCGGACGCCGGACACTTTTTCTGGAAAGACTCCCTGATAAAACAGGTTCCCTGTTAAAATTTTGATCTTTGAGCAAATCTTTAAGCAATAGTAATAAGAGGGGGAGGTCAAAAATTTTCCAAGTCCCAAGGTCATTATTAGGTAAGGACCCTCAAGGTAAAGGGGGTAGGAAAGGGACTTGGAAAATTTTGATCTTTCCCTGTTAAAATATTAATTAATATCCCATTCTTATCATAATACAGTATACTAATATAATTGTATTGAAATTAATATTGAAAAATTTAATCTATTAAATTCAATTAAATCAATAATAAAAATTAATCTTAATAAAGTTTTGTTGTTTGCTAGAATTCTGAAGTCACCTATTCATGGATAATTGTATGGAAGGAAAATTTTGTGTTTGTGAAGCAAATTATCTTCCTAATCTTGCAAAAATGAACGGATAGTTGCTGGGGAATTTGATGATTAAAACAATCCAACGCAAAAGTAAGAAACTAGGAGAAATGAAAGAGACAGCGCAAAAGTTCTGAAGCAAACACATGAAGTGAGAGAAAAAATATTAGCAGACATCAGCACGCAAAGAACTGAGTATTATTTGTATGTTTGCTACTAACAGGAACATAGTTGAAGAAAAATTCTTTTCTATGAAGTATTTTTATCAATT
This sequence comes from Aspidiotus destructor, assembly GCA_035079395.1. Lineage (NCBI taxonomy): Eukaryota > Metazoa > Arthropoda > Insecta > Hemiptera > Diaspididae > Aspidiotus > Aspidiotus destructor. The sequence continues at coordinate 58,983,324 of JAVHKZ010000002.1, read as the reverse complement.
GGAGCCTGAGAAACAATTATAGAATTTATATCGAGAGATAGTTACTGGAGTATTTCATAAGAAATAGGTACAATCAAAATGGAAAGACAGAAAAAAATGATAATACAAACTGTTACTAAAAATAAATAAGAATAACTAAATTGGAGTGAGAAGCAAAGAACAAGAATGTGAGGGTAGGGAAGATAATTGAAAGGAGGATTCAAGACAAGTGGAGAGGCTTCAATTTCAGTCAGAGAAAAAGACCGGATAAGTACAAGTTGAAGTACTTGAGTAATGCAAGTAATTGAAAGGGTTAGAAACTGTTTTGGAGTAATTACATGGGACAGGGGATATGACTTAGGTTGTATTGTAGGAAGTATGTTAATTTTGGAAACCAGGGTATTAAATAAGGTGATAGGTTGTCACCAGATTATCTGCCTAATAAGATTTACACAACGGTGAGACTCAGGAAAATATGAGATTGAATGAGTTGGGAGTGATCAAGAGATGTATTCAGGAAAAATAGGGGGTGCGATTCTGCAGGGACCTAGACAGAATGAAGATTGTAATGAAGCCTTTAGACAGATTTTTATTATTCAAACAAAAAAAGTTGAATTGAAAATTGTAGTAAACAATGCTTCCTTAACAAAATTAAACATGGAATTCACAGATCCTCTTCTATGGGACAGATTGGTTTTGATTCGAGTTCCTAAAGGTTCAACCATCAAAGGAGTCAGACTGATTGAAATTTTAAAAATTGAGTCAACTATTGCAAGAGAGACTTGAAAAATTTAGATTTTCGGGGTATATATGACAGAAGGGAGGCGAGGAAAAGAAAGATAAATTGAAAATGTTAATTTCAAATACCAAGCATCAAGCTATATAGTATAATATGACAGGAGAGGAAAGTGAAAAAAAAAATATGCCTATCAGAGAAGTTGGAACAGGAAAAATTTTGTGTATTGAAGTATATCTATAATTATGACGAGAGGTTAAACTTAGAAAACTTTTCAACTTTGAAGCTATGTGCATATGATAAGAGTGGAACTTAGAGAAATTAGGACTTTCAAGATATAATTATAATTATGATTTGCATAAATTTCAACCATCACTAAACTTTTGGTAGATAATGAGACGCCAAAATTTTCAAAAATCCCCCTTCTCACCTTCCCATAGAAGAGGTTTTATATTAAACCTTCATTCAAATTAGGTAGTTGACACGATTGCAGGCTAGGAAAGAGATTTACACAAATTAGGACTCCACGTCAGGAATCTTAACTGTTAGTTAAAGATGAAATGAACCCTAAGGAATGAATTGAAATAAGTTTGTTCCAATTGAGCTAGGTGAAGGAAGGGCATTTCAAAATTTAAACACAATCAACTTGAGATTAGAAGGAGGAATTAGTTGGTTTGTATGTGAGTTATAGAGGTCATAGAACTAATCATGTACGGAGATTGAAAAAACAGTAACAACCAATGAAAGTCAACCTATAACAAATACAAAATTTCAAAAACAATCTTATCTAGAGAAAAGGAGCGAAAGGGGAAGGAGAAAATGAATCAACAAATTTCAGAATTGAAACAATTTTCTTCTCTTAATTTGCAGATTAGAGAATTACGACATCTAGAATTAATTGCCATTCATAAATAATAATTAGAGGAGATAGATGCAGAAAACTAAAGAAGAAGGAGAGGATGAGAGGGAGAAATGGAAGAGTATGATACTGACGAGGAGAACCACTGAAGAGAACAACTCGGCAGACTCAGAAAACGACAAAGAAAAGTAAAAATAAGATTGTATGGAGGAATAGGAGAGAAAGAGTGTAAAATAGAAGGAAATTGAGAAAGAAGAAAAGCTTGAGAAGGAAATTAAGTAGATTGAACGATAAGATGAAAAGATAATCAAAAGAAAGTGTGTCTTTCTAATGAAATCCGAATAACATAAAACCCTAAAGTTACTACTGTCTTCTCAAATCTGTACATAACAGAGTAGAAGTAGCTATGAAAACTACTTTGTACTCTCATAAAAATCTGAAAAATAGTTCCTGCAAGAAGTTATCCGGAGGATTTTTATTTTTTTCAATATCCAAAATAGAATCCAATATAGAATTATCTAGATCATTTACTGAGGTTATTAACAACTAGGTACTATTCCTGTTTACATGTTCTCAAAAAAAAAAAAAAAAAATTGATTCACAAATAATTTATTGTTGTTTTGAAATGAGCGATAGGCAATATGAAGAAATATTAAAAAATTTAAATGACATAAGTATCAAAAAATGCACAAAATTTAATGAAAATGAGAAAAAAAATCTAATTTTGAAAAAGGAGAAATATTTAAAAATAAAAACACGTGATAACGAGAGAGGCGCGCCGTCTCGTTATTATTTTTCTAATTTACAAACAATTTTTCTTTCAACATTTGTGTCCTTTTTTTTGTCTGAATTTGTCAACTTTTTCCAACAACTAGCTCAAAACTTTTAAACACGGTATATTATAGAGGTATTGACACTATGCAAAAATTGTGTCTCACAAAATTAGGGAGCTCGAGAGCAGGTAAAATGGGCATCCATTTTGTTTGTAACTTACTTGCGGCTGACGGCTTCTCTACTGACTGCGAGCTCGTCGGGTGTTTGTGTGGGTGTTTGTTTACTCACAACTACTCACAATAAAATCAGTAGAGAAGCCGTCAGCCGCTAGTAAGTTACAAACAAAATGGATGCCCATTTTACCCGCTCTCGAGCTCCTTAACAAAATCTGGTAGTGAACAAGGAATTCCGCTAGGTTTGCGACGATCTTGGTCTCCGATTAGCGCATCCTTCTTCACCCCGCCAGTTGCACGGCTTTACCATAGGTAGGTACCCTAGTATTGCTGAATTTTTCAAAGTTTTCGCCATTCAGAGCAAAGTGGCTGAACTCTGGTGGCAGAAATTGTAACCTGATTAAGGTATGAAAGAATTACATTACGTTTATGAGAAGAAAAACAAAGCTTCATACCTTATTTCCCGTTTTTTACGTACTACTTTAGCGCAGTCTGCTGGTGCTCTGAATGGCGAATAGAACATTGAGAAATGTACATAGAAAAATGAATATTTTTGAATATTATAGAGTTTAATAAAATTTAATTTTTTGGCCAAGTCCGAGCTCTCTACGTTAATTCCTGATTTTTTTACAATTTTTTGAAAAGCAGTGAGTTGCCATAAGACTCTGTATACTATCGAAACCAGACTGACAACGCGCTCTACAAATACGTTGCGGAACAACCAGAGAACGACGGACAGTTGTTTTTATGGTGGAGATATGCGAGTGCATTTATTGACTCACGGCCGACTCTAGAGAAGGCCGTATAACAAGATATTCGACAATGCCGCGTGACGGCCCGCTGTTTTTACGCACACTTACGGAAAAATCAGTCGAAACTCTTGTTAATCATTAATTACTGAATTATATTTGACTGTAAAAAAAATTGATTAAGAACATATTGAAAGAGCAAACGATTTTAGATTTTTTGAGCTCAGTCTTGTTCAGATTGATTAAATAGTGAGCGAGTTATTATCGAGTTATTATCGTTTGGAAATAAAAAGTCAGACAGGGAAAGAAGCGCGGTACATTACTACTCTTCGTCCCCAATCTGACTTTTTATTTTCAAATGATAATAACTCGCTCACTATTTAATTGATCTGAACGAGACTGAGCTCGAAAAATTGAGAATCGTTTGCTCTTTCGATGTGTTCTTAATCATTTTTTTTTTGTACAGTCGAATATAATTCAGTAATTAATGATTAACGACAGTTTCGACTGTTTTTTCCATAAGCGTGCGTAGAAACGGCCGGCCTTCTAATCTCGAGCGCGCGGCGTTGTCAAGTTAGGTTAAATACAGCCTTCTCTAGAGTGGGCCGTGATTGACTATACACATTGACTATACACATACCAGACAAATACTCGCATTGTTGAAAAAGAAGTCACTTTGAAGGATACTGACACCAGAGTGTGCTGCGTGTTAACCGGCAGAGTGAAAGAGACAGAACATATTTCTCTCTCTCTTACACCAACGTATTAACACGCAACACACTCTGGTGTCAGTATCCTTCAAAGTGACAACTTTTTCAACAATGCGAGTATTTGTCTGGTACGTATATAGTCAATGCTATACACACTATACACGTACCAGACAAATACTCGCATTGTTAAAAAAGTTGTCACTTTGCTGGATACTGACACCAGAGTGTGCTGCGTGTTAACCAGCAGAGTGAAAGAGACAGAATATCTTTCCCTCTCTCTTACACCAACGTCTTAACACGCAGCACACTCTGGTGTCAGTATCCAGCAAAGTGACAACTTTTTTAACAATGCGACTTTGACTATAGAGGGTATGGACTAGTCACATCAAAGCAATGCGAGTATTTGTCTGGTATGTGTATAGTCAATGGCGAGTGTCAATACCTCTATAATAGGTTTGTTCGAGCGTTACAAGTCCACCTGTCCACTGCATATGACCAGGTTTCTGTTTCTTGGCACCTGGTGTACCTTGTTGACTGTTACTATAAAACGGTCGAACATCTTACTCAATAATTACAATGATAAACACTGGCCTACTAATTCATAGCCTTTGTAAAAATTTCCGGCCAATCAGATCAATCCTGGTAATCCGCCAGGACCTCCTCAGACGCTGGCGCCTGGGTTACCAGAAAACAGTATTCTGATTGTACAGGAAAACGCGCGAACACCTTCCTGCTTTTACAGTACAGACGCGCGAACACAAACCTGGGCCAGTTATGGCTCATTTAGCCAGAATCTGTAAAAACTGGTAACGCTCAAACAAACCTATTGTGCTTTTAAATTACCTATAAAAATGTTATTTCAATAGCTTTCAACTCCCCATTTACATACTTAATACAAATGTATTTATTCGAAAAACTAATCACGGTTACTGACTAGGTCAATGCGTTGACGATATTATCATTTTGAAGAATTAATAATATGAATCTCATGATAACGACAATAGTGGATGGGAGGATCAAAGAAGTTGGATCCCATTCGAATTACAAATTTTCTAGACAATCCAACATTGTTCAAATTACAAACGCGAGTCTTTCATTAAATTTTGACAGAAACCTCTCTCTCATATTTTCAAAAATTTCCCATTCACAATAAGATCATCATCATTGCTTTAAAAAGGAATTCGCATGATTCAGAATAGGTACTCCTGACATTTCATTTATTAGCTTGATGGTCAGGTTACCATTTAAGTGGAAAGTCGTTAATTTTTTGTACATCGACTAATGCCTGTTTCATATTATTCATTATTATGGTATATATAAAACCGTTTGCTCTCAATAAGCCCAGAAAGATTATTTGAGTTTCATGCAAAACTATTAGGTAAAAATAATTAAAATTGTTACTCTCTGTACTTTCCTTTCAACTTGGATGTTTGATGTACTTATAAAAGAGATGAGTTTTTTGCAGTACCTAGTATGGTAAACAGAATTTTGGTAGAGGCAGAGGTACACCGGTGTGATTTTGTGATTTACACCTACTACCGTAGTTGATAATACGAGCAAGTACATATTCAGATAGGCAATTTCACTAACGTAAACCGTATTCCTGTGTAAATGAAGATGAAAGGTTAACAAGAAAAAGAGGAGAATAGCCATAATAAGTTAATCGAAAAGTAAAGTTCGGGCGATCAGAAATACTATAGGTCCTACAAATCAAAAATCAAGAGAGAAAATATAGGTATTCTCAGAAGAACTGATCGGAATCGCCAACAAGAAGTATAATTTTTAGTTCCTTTCAGTTCCCAACTTCACTTGTCCTTGTATTACGAGGTAAAAATAATTCCGAGTTTGTCGCTAAAATTACACAGGTACCTTCACTGGGTGATATTTGAAGGTAGAAGAAACCCTGCGAAGACTGAGTAAGTATATGTAAGTATACTGTACGGTATACGGTAACGTTCACCCGAATACAGCATTAGACCGCAGTTATTCCCGGTATTCATAATACGTATAGCCTTGATTATTACAATTAATTATCATAGGTACCTATCGAACAACTAAATAGGTAATATGTACCGAACATAGCTGTATGTAGGTATTACAAGTAGGTATGTATGTAAGACAATCAATCATTTTAATATGAAAACTTACCCGGTGCGCGCAGCGCGAAGGGAAGTAGGTACCTTTGTGGAGATCAACATTTTGGACGACTTCGACCCGGATAAGCGGAAAGACGTTGGGGTGAGCAGAAATATCGTAACCAAGCCTGTTTTAAATAAATAATTATACACGATTTCACCCCGTTTAAAGGATACACAATACACATGGTACGGTATGTATGTACTTGCATTATATCCTATGATTACAGTACAATGAAAGAATGAAAGATCCATTTACAATAAATCGTTTCGAGAATTAAATTTTACCAAAAGATATTAGTCAAATGATAGGTACCAACACCCAAGTCGTTAAACTATTTCGACGAGAATGTATCTGGAGGGGTAAGTATTAAGAAGAAAGGCTCAGGTTATTCTCCAAATCACAAACGGTGCGGTTAAAACAAAAACGAAAACAAAACAAGACTGAATCGCTCAGCGCCTCAGTATCCGGGTCCCTTGCGGTTTTCTTTTTTACTGCGTATTCCCTGACTGTAAGTTACTCTTATTCCTCTCAAATTATTATTGGAACATAGAAAATTGTGACTCAAAAGTTCTGGAGTTTCTTTTTTATTAGGTAATGAAAGAAGGAGGGGGTGAGATACAGAAATCCTGAAACCCAAAGATATTTGTAACTTCTTGTCCTACTCAGACCTGAAAATCGAGAGAGACTATGGTCAAAGAAAATACGCAGTATTTTATGATTGTTGAGGTACAGTACCAAGATCTGTATGAATAGAAGAATTTCGCTCCCTCATACAGCATTCTTGATTGGCAGTTTAATCTTCTTTCGTATCAATTGCAAATGACCGAATTTTCCACCAGCTGGAACAATTCCATATTTTCCTTAGTGCGAGGACACTCTTTCAATTTTTTATACGCGATCATGTAAGGTACGGTCTGGAGAGTAAATGATAAGATGACTGATATGCGAAGTATACGTATATTTTCAATCAATTAAGTGATTCGACATGGGAGGATATTTTACGGAAAGTGTGTGGCTTCTGTTTCTTAAAAGTACGCCACCTGGAATACTCGTAACAAGATACATTTCAACTGATACCAACGTTTACAACATACGAGTGTGATACCGGTATACAGTATTAAGAAAGAAGATCGTGGGTTATGCGACAAACAATGTGCGAAATGTCCTTCTTTTACGACGAGCAACTTGAGCCAGCAATCGTCTTGCAGTTGCATCTTTCTCTTCGAGACGCATTTTTTTAAAGGCCGTACCTACTTCAGCTCTTTTCAAGTATTTATAACGCATTCACATAATTTTTGTAGCGATCATTTGTCGGGTAGGTACTTGTTATACAAACATGATCAGTGTTTTACAAAATTACCAACGAGATTAAGGAAGCAAACTTCTATCGCCACTCTATACAAAAGAGTAATTAATAAGTGATGCAAGTCAGTCAGTCCGATTTTGAGGCGGCAATTCTCAACAGAAATTCTTGCTCAAGCACAGGAAAAAGTAATTTGTAAGATGATTTAACATAGCCTAATAATTGTTAAAAAATTTTACGAGCGAAAAAAATAACTTGTTTACTCCAAGGACAGACAACTTTTCTTCTTGAAAAGAATTCGCAAACTGCGCCTATTTGAGCCTTAGACTTTCTTATCGAGGGTGGAAAGTAAACTGCGTTACAATCTGTAGTATGTGTACAAGTTTAACGGCTTCTAGACTTTTGGAATACCCCTCGTTTGGAAATTTGAAACGTATCAGATTTATTCATTGTTTGATAGTTTATTTGACTTCATTTTCATTAATTTTTCTCATCAATCAGATTTACTCATTTTTACTCATTTCACACCGTTATTTTAGAAAGAAATTTACCCTGTAGTTTTGGAGAAGCGCCAACATATTTTTACCGTACCCTTAAAAAGTCTTGAAAATTTTCTTGAAATGATGATGGTACGTTTAGAAAATTTGCGACCACTCCTCGTCATTACTTTTGTGACCCGCGCGTCCACCGCTCTAATATACAGTTTTCTGAAGACTACTGTCTAATTTGCGACTGGCTCCTTATAATTATTACTTTACCTTTGGATTAGATATACTTCACAACTTATTCATTGTATGGTTACCGAAATTTTTAAAATTCTTATATTTTTCCAATATGAATTCGACGAACCCTATTGGAATTAAAGGAGTCGGTAAGTCCCTTCTTTAGCTGAACACATTTCAAGAGCTACACATCTCATTCTCATTTTTTTTTTTTAAATGTACAAATATAAGTTTAGATGTAAGTTATCATGTTGCTTTTCCAACATTCTCTGATCGAAATGCATCGATAATAGGTAATCGAAAGAATGACTCATATTACGGAGGAGAAATAAGAAAACAAATTAGAAAAACGAAAAATAAAAACAAGAAACTAGATAAATAAAATAATAAATCTAGCCATCTACTTTCTAAACAAAACCGCAACGAGGATAGGGCTTGAATCTACAATTATCTTAATTAAAGCAAACTACTTATACGGAATAGAAACGAAAGAAGTAAGTAGTTCTGAAAATTATCAACGCGGGTCTAGAGGTGTAAAACGAAAAAATCGACTTCCTAGTAATTAAATTAATATAAAACTGCACGCGCGTGAATATAAAAATATTTAAATCTACTAAAAAATTTAACAGAATTACCTATTCAGTTATGACGCACCTACATGATTGAGCTCTACTATGAAATCAAAATACTGTAATATGTTGCAGCATTATCATAATTACTCGAAACGAGTCTAGTCTACTTTTATTTTATTTTTTACTCTTCCTTCCACAATCCCTCCGGTGTCTGGTAAATGTAACGCAGGCAAATTGTACGAAGGAAATTGTACGCTAGTAAATTGTTCGCGAATAGAAATTATACGCACAGACAAGAGGAAATTTCACGCAGAGGAAATTATAGGCTATGTTTAGTGTGTAAATGAAAAACACACTCGCGCAGTGTAGTACACGACTTTTCTTCTCATCACAATTCAAATCTCATGAAGAGAGTCACTACTAGTCTTTAGATTAAATATCAATTATTGCCTATCAATTAAGCCGAATATTTTTAGAATGAACTACTCGTATAAAACTCTTTTTGTAATCTTCTTCCTTTCTTTTTACCGACTTTTTCTAGTGGAAAAGTGAGGTATTACACCCGTCCGTTCAGGTTCCCTTATATATTTTATTCTATTATTTATTTATTCATTTATTTATTATTTATAAGATTTCTTTGCCCGCGGAGCTCCTCCGAAACTACCCGATGGATTTTTTTCAGAAACTTGGCCATATTGTAGTAATATGTATATCTGAAGATGTGCACCTAAAATGTTTTTGAGAATCGGATGAGTCGAGTCTTGAGATATTTTGCAATTTTTTGAAAAATTTCTCACTATTACGAGTAGTCGCTTACATTACGAGAAGCAAATTCCCTATCCTTTTGTTATCAGTACGTCTATTTTGTGCGATCAAGAAGCTTTTCATTTGATAGGTTCATTCTTGACAAAGGGGTCATTAAATTAGATTAGGAGAATGATTTACGGTGTGATGGCTCTGCCTCGTTGATGCCTCGATAGTTCAGTTATGATTTTACCGACTTTTCTCAAATTGCTGTTTTTGTGAAATTAGCAAAAAAATTGCAGTCGGAATGAGCAACGCTGCTGCAGAGTTTATAAAATACGCAACAATTTTGCATATTACATGAATACAGTCTTTTTTTTTTTTTTTTTTTTGTTACCAATATTAGGTAGATTAATGGTCAAAACCATGACTATGATTAAGTACAATTTTTCAGTCTTCATTAAGTGTACTGCGAAAGCGTCTCGGGTGACTTCACTCTCAATTTATTATCAATTAATACATCATATTTTTTTCGTGTATACTTACATAATTGATAGTAGTTCAAGACCATAGTTGATTTGAAGTATCTCTAGAGATGAAAGTATCATCATTTTCAATTTGGAATAAAACGAGAATTTAGGTTATACGTACTTATGAGTAAACAAAACTCGTGGAATGTATCAATTTGTTTATTTATGTTTACGTTTTTTTTCTCTTTTGTCATGTAGCCTCGTAGTAAGGTAAACAGGGGGAGGAGGCCATGAATTTTTTGAAACATTTTGTAAATTTTAGATCATTTCTAGCATAAAATAAAATAAAATTCCGATATCCCTAAAATGTTATAAGTAATTTTTCAACACGCATGCGTCGTAAGTAGGTCTTTACAAAACAAATTTCTGTGGCGTAGGTGGCGCTTTTCAGCGACACTACAAACACTACAAACTGTTGCGAAAAAGCAAAGCGAGGGTCTTTACAACACGGTTTTTGGTCTTTACAACACGGTTTGAACTCACGCATGCCCAAGAACTTGAACTTTGGTTTTTTTTTTGTTCTTTTTTTCATTTGTGTTGAAAAGTCTTGTACAGTACGCGTTTTGTAGGTGAGTCTTTACACAACTCGTACATACATTACTTCACTCGCTGCGCTCGTTTCGCAAACGTACCTATGTACTCGTTGTGTAAAGACTCACCTACGAAACCAGTACTGTAAATAGCCATTACACACTACACATATAATTTCCTTCGCGTAAAAGTTCCTTTTTTCTGTGCGTATAGTTTCCATTCGGCATTCGCGAACAATTCTCTTGCGTATAATTTCCTTCTTACAATTTACCTGCGCTCTCCCTCTTTGCCTCGAACTCCCTTTTCCCCCAATTTGAAATAGTTTATACGCAATACGGGTACAAAACCTTTTCCCTATAATAGCAACATTCAAATTCGTTGGGAAGGTCATCGTCGATTTTCTCGTTATTTTTTGCACTGCACTGCCAGTTCGGGTATTGGTAGCCTAAACGTAAAGATATTAAAACGAATTAACGCATCGTGTAGAACTGCTGATCATGGAGTGCTCGAAAAAATCTCAGAATAACGAGAAGTTAGGCCTATCTTGAAGAATTAAGTACACACGCATTTCACCCTTCCATTTTACTCACACTTGTAAGTACTCAAGCCTAGGTAACTAAAAGTAACGAAATTACAAAATACTATCAGAGCACTACTGAAAACTTGAGTTTGTATTCCATTGTAGGTATTGGTAAATAAATTATACCTATGTTTCAAATTTTCCAAAAATTCAACCAATCTCAAACACCGTACCTATAGGTAGGTACCAACCTCCACGCGTTCGCGTTCAGATAAAATATTGAAAATCAGTTCATAGATGAAATTAATAGGTACTTCTTTGAAACTCGATTCTTGTTTTCATTGAAATTAAAGAAAGTACGTACCGTACCTCTTGCCTCGTAAAACGCGTCACAAAATTTTCATTAAAACGTCTTTTCACCATCTTTGCTGTGTGCCATACAAATATAACTTACTATGAGCTCAGTTCTTCGCGACCTGGGCTCGAAAGCCATAGTGAACAAGGAAAACCAAAAATAATAAGAAACCGAGCAGCGTAGGTACCTACTTTCTTCTATTCCTCTCCTCTCACTTTTTTCTTTTGTGTCTTATTTAAACAACGTAAGTAATTACACGTTCGCAATACAGCACATGTTCTACAGCAAACACAGCACTATCTATTACACCTATAGTTTCAGTCAATCATTATATCCAAAAACTTACACACGCACATCTCGGTTTCAATAGAGGGATTGAAGACTCATTCTATAAACACAATGCCTATATCTAATGCTTGGTAGGCCTATATTACAACCCAACCACCAGTCAGGAATAAGCCACACGCAATAGAAGATCGAGCATAATCTTGAAAACTTACAAGTATAAGGAGCGCGCGCGCACGTTCTCCTACTTGAAACATACAATAATGAATTCTGTCGCATCTCCACAATTTTCATCAAATTTTTAATCTATGCTCTCGCACTTGGTCGAAACCTTATGAATTTGGAACGCTTTCGACACATAGATGAACGCACTTTAAAGATACAATTATCTCAATTTTTGGTGAAGAATAATACTTCGTATAATACGTATTATGATGTAGGCCTACTTAGTTTCAAACCGAATGGGTCGTAAACAAAAAAATTTTTGCTCGCTTCTCTTGCAATTTAGCTTTCAGTTTTTAAAAGTTTGAAAATCATAGTTTTTCAAATTTTCTACAATATATTGTACGTATTCGCATTAGCTAATGACCCTCGTCGAATATTAAAACGACAGAACGTACCGAAGAGCGTAACTATATTCGGACTTGACAATGGAGTGGCTGTGGATCTAGCGGGCATTTCTCGTATAACACTCAAAACATACAGAACTCCACTACAAATACACACACGCCCTGGAGGTATCTTATCAAGAATAGAGAATAAAATTCACACGCGTTAAGGAAAAAAAAATTTTCAATTTGTCCCAGAACTTCGTTTACAAGGCGAATGAAAACTACAATACCGGGTGTGGCAGAAGTCTTCGAACGCTTTCCTTTTTATTTTCGTGTCGCGACACGAAAACAAAAACAAAAAATGGCCGTATACGCGCATACTGAATTTTTTTTTTTTCGTTGTCAGTCATTCTTGTACATTTTCATTCATAATATTTCAAAGTAATAAAACCTTTTTTTTTTTTTCGTTTTTAAAATTTATTTTTGTCTTTTTTTTTTTTTGAATTTGCAATCGGTTCGAAGAGTTTTGCCGCGCCCTGTACCTATAGGCCCTAGGTAATTTCGAACCGCATCGTATCAAATATGTAGTAAACATTTTTTTTTTGAAAATTGAATTAGAATTGAATGCAAGCTCATTACAAAAATTTTCCTCTTTGAAAATGTAAGCAGCGAGAATTGCAATTGTATCCTTCAAAAGGTTGATACTTAGTTGATACACTATAACAAAGTGCGGTAAGAGAGGAAGCCGTGATGCTAGCGCGCGTTCGCTCTGTCAAGTGTCCGAATAATAATAACCGCATTTTCACTTCGCGAGAGAAAATTATTTAGAAAAGTTGCCGCCTGTGTAAAACTATAAATTATTCCTTTCAATTTTCAACAGGTGAATTTGCACCCCAGGACTGATAAGAAGAGAAGCAGAAGGAGAAGAAATGATCGTTAAAAATAGCGCGCAAGATATGAAATGGTTGTTTTTCTCTTTATCTACCTAGTGAATAAAGTTCTTTTTTTATTATTACTTGTTACGTTCAATTTGAGAAATTGCTTGAATCGCGGAATGAGCAGAAAAGTCGCGTATCTCATGAAAATGATCAATTTTTTTGCCTAATCTGTGGAATAAGCAGTAGGTAGGGTAATGACCGCCCATTTCACATATAGGTGCTGCATCGGGCAACACATTCTTGATCAATACTAAGTACGTGCAAACGGCAGTTCGTGTAGGTATGCAAAAACGTTACATCATAGTGTAATTAATTAAAATGTGAATTTTGAGATGAAAAAATAAGGAACAAATGATTTTACTGATAGAAAGGAAAGAATATACCCAGAGACCGGATTCTTCGCCATATTTACGATAGGAAACTAGGAAAAAATTTTATTTTGCCGAAAAATGCCGAAAAGGGATACAGAAGCCGAATACTGTATTGCCAAAATCTTGACTGAAGAACAATAATCAATTTTTAAATAAAAAAGAATGTCATGATTCTGCAGAGCAGCGAAGGAAATGAGATTTTACTTATCTGTAAAAGTGAACCTGTATGATGCGGAAGCTGGAGAAGAGAGGCTTAGCCTGAACGTTCAAATCGAAATTGTTGCCAATATTCGTCAGAAAATGAGTATAATTCTCGGTGCATGAGGACAAATTTTGTGGAAAAAAACTGTCCAGGTATTCACGAAAAGTTTTAGCCTGGAAATTTTGGAAGCAATCGACAATGCGATTACAGATGGACTTGGAATTGTAGATTCAATGGATATTTCCAATGATCCCGTTGTGTCAAGTTCCTAAGCATGTGCCCCCATTTTATCTGAAGACTTTGAGAGATCCTTCCCAGAATACCATATACATCCTGAATGATCGTCGATATAATTTCACCCGAGCAAATCTTAAGAAACATGTTCTCCTTTTATACAACAAAAAAATTTCATGAATCGAGGCAGTTATTTGGTCTTCCCCCCCCCCCCTCCACCCGTTGTTTGTGTTCTCTTTTCGTTTTTGCCAAATAAAGCCCAGTTTACAATTTTTAGTACCGAATTTCAAATTTTTATTTTCCAAAGAATCCAGTCTCTAAATAATATAATTCAGATGTTGAGATAGAAACTTAATTTTCAGAATTCTAGTAATTAGCATGAGTACGCGTTTTTAAAGCAAGGCATATGGCTCATAGAAAGTTGAGAGCCCGCTATTTTAGTAGGTATTCAGAAATTACCTTTTAAAAATATCGAAGATGACAAACTCATTTCAGATAACAAATGTTAGATAAATACTCATGGGGTAAGTAGATAGCTAATTGAAATTAGTTTTTTTTTTTTTTTATAAGTACATAATTACCGGGCTTACAGGAGCAACAATTGGCGTAGATTGTGTAGATGTGCTACGATTATTGTACAGCTCTCCAAAATTTACAGACAACTCTCCCGTCGGTATCCAACCGCTAACCTCTTCTTCAGGCGGCTCGCAATCTTCTTGACTTGGATGAGGTATTTCATCACAATCGTGTCCTTGTAAACAAAATATTTTGGTTAGACTAAACCTGTATCACAAAATAACATAATTATTGTAATTCTCGCTACACGAGAGTTATTTATTGTACAGGGAATAGCCATAGGTATTACAAATAGGTACGAAAATGTTCTCATAAATAATGCAGCGATTTTCCGGACTTTTTGTTATTCGGATAGCCACAGCAACGCAATTAGCTTTTTCTTTTTTTCGTAGGCTTACGAAGAAGAAAAAACGAGAAAATTTGGAATAACAATTCTTCGTTTGGTATTTGATTCATAAAATCTGTTACCGGTATGTAACGAAAAATTTGGATTTACTTTGAGTATGTGCACATTTTCCCGGTAACAAAAAAAAAAAAAAAAGAAATCACTGCAAACGATTAATCGGAATTATTGCTATCCGAACTACCTCCAGTCTCAATTATACGTAGGTACTACGAATAGCCTACCTAACTGGAATTCTACAATTCTGCTGGTATTTCTTTATTCGCGGATAACAAGCAATGAGAAAACCCCCAGAAGATTACAAACGTTTCTCACATGAAAATTTAAAACAAAATGAATTTTTCATCTCAGTTGTTTTCCCTATTGTTTACTCAAATTTCAACTTTAACTTTCTTAACGCCACATGTTATGCAAAACGTTAAACTTTGAGAAGAAGCCAAGTTTTGGTTTGCAATTGAATAAAAATGATATTATACGACAAACTTTCAATTACGGTAATTGATAAAACCGCATACATATAGACTATAGTCCATTCTACAAAAGTTGGCAGGATGGGCTCTGGGAGGAGGAATAGGTATACGTAGAGTCGCGACACACACACACTGCCGTACAAAGTTGAATTGACAACGAATCGAAAAATAAGTTCGGAAGATAATAATTAGAACTCCATACGTACCGGTAGTTGTTCTCTAATATCAGTTTTCGATTTAGAATCCAATTAATATACCTAATAATAACCCGTCGAATAATTTTCAACCTCAAAAAAACCTCCGGAAAATACTACCTCCAACAAGTTCTCAATTCTCAGATACGGTACATCACAATGCACATACGTCAAAAAAATTGACGTACGTGCACTCGATTGTAATAGTAGTGGTGCGTGATTACGGAGCTTCGTTACTAACACACTCACAATAAATTGCGCGGAAGACTTTGTCTCGGTGATCCTTGTTTTGCAGATAATACTGTATACTTCAATTCAACTTTGTACGGCAGCACTGCCCTACAACGTGAGATGGACGTATATCCAAAATACAAATCTAGAGAAACATATCTTCTGTTTGGTTTACGAGTACCTTTGAGTGTGTGCGTGTGTGCTCCGTCCGTGAAATCATTCGAAAGTGGATATAGCCTACGCCCTATTCCTTTGTCGGCAAGTGGGGCGTATATCCACTTACGTGAATATTAGTAAATATCTCCAAAACTAATGCTGTTAACTTAACAAGAATTTGAAACGACCATCGGATTTTTAGATAAAAAATCAAGAAATTTGCAGCATTGTACAATAATTGTTTCGTTCTTATTCAACTTTTTGAAAGGAATATACCATTTTCCGAATCGTTGTTTTGGATATACGTCCATCTCACGTTGTAGGGTAGAGCACTGAACGCGACAATGCGCGCGTGCTCGTGATTGGTCGCCTGTTTACGCGCGTACGTCCGTGTGCGAGGTGAGCAACTACCAACTCTTGCGGAATGAACTGCACAGAGTACCCCCAATCGTAATGTGAAATGTGAGCAGTTGAACGGGATTTTGGACTAAATATTTTTAAGGCGCAAAAACGTAAAACGTTAGACCATTGACTATGGTTAGACTTATAGGTATGTGTTACACCGAATTCACGCAATCGAGGAATGCGCGCAGTAAGTAGAAATTTTGATGAAAGCGCGCACTTAGCAACCTCTTCGCTGAGTGCGCGCAATCAGAGACAGGGTAAAAGGCAAATATTCGGGGTAATAGGCAGATATTCGTACCTTGATTGACTCACCGCTATTTGGAAGGGTTGATTTTATCATCTACATAGTTCACATTTTAGAAATGTCGCCGCTGCAACTGTCGCCAGTAATATGCAACAAAAAGGTGCGCGTGCGTGAAGGCCGAGTTGCGCTGTAATTCAGCTGTCACAGTGGGCGAACGTGCGAGAAAAAGTAGGCCCATGCATTTCCGTTTCTTTTTTCTTACAATTCAGATTACAACTCAGAAGCTCCTTCATCAAGATTCATCTATGTACCTATGATTTTAATCCTGTTCGACCAAGATTTCTTGTATTTCTTTTTTTTTTTTTCCAAGTTCTATATTTCTCAAATCGTTTCAAATTGCAAAATATACGACCACTTTGCTGTATTACGAATGCTGTTATTTTTATGCTGAAATAAACAAGCTGAATATTTCTACCTCACAACTTTGTATTGAGTACCTGGCGCTAGAATTCGGCAACATGACTTCTTAAGAGTGCACGCATTCGGCGACTGCACAAAAACAGTGCACCAATCACCAAAACTGTTCATGTGAGTGCCGAATGCGCGCAATCGGCAATTTTGTGCACGGATTCCGCGACTTATGTACCTACAAACTGCGCGCACTCATCAGCAAAGAGGTTGCTGAGTGCGCGCTTTTATCAAAATTTCTACTTACTGCGCGCATTCCTCGATTGCGTGAATTCGGGGTAACATATGTACTTTTAATGCAGAAAAGTTGTATCTAAATTCTCATTACAATTTAAGCCTGGACCAGAATTTTCACAACTATTCTGAGCCAAGTAATGGACCAAAATGTACCAAAAATTGAGTAATTCGCTAAAGTTTTCAATGTGAATGTTCAAAAAATTCCTCATTTTGAAACATTGTAGCATCATTTAAGTACACATTTTTTTTTTTCTTAGAATCAGAGCTAAATTTCACGGGTAGATCGAGTGAAATTTGAAAATTCAACAAAATTTTCCATCAATGAAAATGTTGACAAATTTCGCACATTTTGATCTATAACTTGGCTCTCAAAAAAGTCGTAGGAAGTTTGTTTTAGGCTCATATTGTAAATAAAATTCAGTTACAACTTCTTTCCGTTTAGAAAATACATAGCCTATCTGACGAGTAAAGTGTAAAAACGGCTCTGAATGATATTGATGATCTCGAGTATTATTGTTTTTTACTGACTCTACGTGTATTTTGATCACGAGCCAGACTATACAAGTTCTCGATACCCTCGTCACTAATATTGAGAGTGTGTTGATCCAGAAGAGCAGAGACAACATTACCATCAGTTTCATGCTGAAAAAATTGATATCAGAGTACATAAGTTATAGTGACATCAATAAGATTCTTGTCCTATTTTCATAAGAAAATTTTCATTTCTGTCAATAACAATACATAATGAACGGGCGGAAAATTGTTTCAAAAACCAAAGGAAAAACTGACCCCCCCCCTCTTCAAACTTTAGAGTTGTTTATAGGATTCCCTATACTCTAGTTGCCGTGCCCCTGTATTTGTGCACGGGGAGACGTGTAAACTTTCGAAGAAGAGACTCTTATGAAACTGAAACTGATGAAAAAGATGGTAATGTTGTCAGCGCTCATTTGGATCAACACATTCTCATAATACGAGTATTAGTTATAAGGGCACCGAGAACTTGCATAGCTCGTGACAGAAATAGATTAAATAAAAGATAATAGTACTCGCGAGATTATCGCAATATCATACGAAACCACATGGATTTTCAGGAGTCTACTATTCCATTTTCGAATACCTAATTAATATTAATCTCTCACTTTTTTTTTCTAGCTGTTCTTCCGACTCTCATATAGTACCTAGGCTATAACTTAATTTCCGCCCGCGAGTATTGAAGATGTCGCGTCGCGTGAGCAACAAAACGCGTCGAAGGACTTTAAACGACGTACAAGTGTAAATGAATACGTATATTGTTCAGGGGTAGGTACCTATTCGGTGCCGTTTGTATATTTTACTCGTTTACGGTATTAGTAAAATACCATGCATGGACTCTTCCATTTATACACATCTCACGTTCCGCGTTTTTGCGCTAAAACAAATGTAGGTAGTCCAAAATAAAATCCTATTCAACTGTCAACGCATCAATTTGGCGCACTTCATATGTATAGATCGAAATTCAGATAATACTGCGTACTTTGTAGGTACATGTCTGTTACCTACACAACAGACAACAATCAATTGACGTAGGTAATGAGTTTGTTTAGGTTCAACTTACCGGAATCGATAATTACATCGATGAGATCCATACTTTTAGCAAAGGCGTCTCGAAGGTTGATATGATGAAACGATACTATGCTGCCTTCACGTTTGGCACGCTCAAGAGCCTCTCTGCGTTTGAGAGCTTTTTCTCTTCTCATCTGATTCTTGTAAAATTCCGCAAAATTATTCACTATGATGGGAATTGGCAGGGCGATCACCAGTACACCGCAGATACAGCATACCCCGCCGATAACTTTGCCTAAAGGGGTGGTGGGATAGATGTCGCCGTAACCAACTGTGGTCATTGTAATGCCGGCCCACCAAAACGTCTCCGGAATGGATACAAATTTCGTATGATCTTCGTCTTTTTCAGCGAAGTACGCTAAACTAGAAAATATGAGAACGCCCATCGCGAGAAATAACATGAGGAGACCGAGTTCTTTGTACGAATTACGCAAAGTGAATCCCAAACTTTGTAGTCCAGTCGAATGCCTCGCCAATTTCAATATCCTTAAAATTCTCATGATGCGAAAAATTTGTATCACTCGTCTGATTTCTTGGAACGAATCAGTAGCGTTCTTATTAGTTTCGACCAAAAATAGAGAAACGTAGTACGGAAGTATTGCTAACAAGTCGATAACGTTTAGACCTCCTTTGAAGAACTTCCATTTATTGGGAGAAGCGCTGAATCGCAAAACGTACTCTAAAGTGAACCAAGTTATACAAACTGCTTCTACCATAGCTAACTGAGGATTGTCTTGCACCGAAGCGTTTTCCGCCGTTACTGTTTTTATCTGCATCGAAGGCATGGTATTTAACGTTAAGGCGATTGTTGATAGAATGATGAATAGAATGGAGATCATGGCTATCACCTGGAAAGAAGCAAGCACCTAAGTATCGCTCCGATGTGTAGCGTAGCACGCACCATTTAGATGCAGCATAAAATCAACCACATAGGTAAAATATACGTAGATAATAATATTTAGACAAAGAAAAAGTCGCAAAAAAGAAAGGAAAAAAATGGCTAGGTACCTCAACCGCGGCAATCTCTTTCACTTCAATTCATTCTACCTACTCGTAAGTTTATAATCGGCGTAAGTACCTACATAAAGAGTCGTTGTGAACACAATTTTTTCTCTGTTTTTCAAAATAATACGTCTGGCTTTGAAAAAATTCGCAAAAAATTTATACTACGTGCTCTAAAGCCAAAAAGAAAAAGTTCATCACATTAATGATTACCTACTCGAATGTGCAATACCTACCTAAAAAGCGAAACTTGAATACCTACTACCTACCTAATTTTATTGTTCGTCCGCCTATATTATGACAGGCACAAACAGTTAGACAAGTTTGACAAGGCACCAATCATAGTACCGTACGCAATTTTAAGGCAATAAGTAAAGCGATTCTAATAGATTTGCAGGAAGGAGACGACAAATGATGATATATATTTTTTTTTCTTTGGTTTTTTCAAATTACCTAGGTACTTACACACTATCCGCGTTTAATCATTTCGCGTCGTTTACCTACTTTCTCACCCGGCAGCGTGAGTAATAAAGCTGCAAGTATTTGTGGCAGGTTTAAAATCGGTTTAGAACTTACACAAATGTGATACCAGTTACAACTCTTGTCGTCATGGATCGAGAAATGTTGAAATGGACATTTTTTGATCGATGATTTATATAGGAACATGGAGTTTGAAGCCGATTTCAAAGCTGTCAAAACACTCGAATAACATTTTGCAAACTTCCATAACAGTTGGTACCTATTTTCAATTCATGACTTCTTCTGCTTCTTGAAACGCTTTCTCCATTTAGAGGTTGGCAATCCAATTGCCTACTTGTATGTTGAAAGCTGCTTTCTGGAACAGCTCCGTTGACGAGCATCTGACCCACCAACGTAGGTCCATCAGCCATGGGTTCTGAGTCTGCCAATCGATTTTCTTCCATCTATTTTTCCGTCGATAATTGTGCGCAATAATCCTTATTTTTCCTCGCGCAGTATGTGATGGTTAGTCATTGAAAATTTTGGTTATATCAGACAAGGTTGGAAAGTCAATTGATAAACCTTCCACTTCCACTTCAATTTTTTTTTTTTTTTTTCACCACTTCCAACTTCTGGATAACTTCTCATCCTTGACATCGCAGGCTATTTTTCACACAACAGATCATTATTTTTCTTCTTGGGGTAATGAAAGTATACCCTTCACAAATTCCTTCTTTTTCTTTGATATATTTTTAGCATGAATTTGACATAATATAACAACTGGTACCTTAATCTTCTGAATCAGACAGACTCGAAACGACTCGATTAAGAACTAGTACCTAAGTACGACGTAGGCCATTTGTACCTAGTTTAGGTATAGCCAATACGGCTTCCAAATTATTGCGCACGATGAATGTAATCGTTGAATTTATACTCGCGTATATTTAGCGTCAATGTATAAAACGAACGACTACCATGAAAAAAACCGAAAGGTAAGTGCAGCGAAGTAATAACTAAAACTAAATACCGTTATAATGAGAAATGAGCAAAATAATAGTCTAATAATAATTGAAGCAATTGAAAATTTTTTCAATTAGGTATGTGATGTGCACAAAATTGACTAAAAGTAGGTATATTTGCAGCGCACAATAACTACAAAGAAAAAATTGCGCTCTGAAATTCACAGATCACCGAATCAGTCATGTGTATTTCCATCTTTCTTCCTTCGGACTCACCTCAGACACATACGAGATCATCAGATCGCGAATGAATAGTTACGAAGTTTGTAAATTATTGAGCGTTGAAGTTAATGTCAAAGTAAGTATATGGGTATATTCGCGGTGGTAACAATTATTCGTGCAGAAAAATAAAATTTTCCCAACGAGAGTTCATAAAAACGTCCATCATATCGAGCAGAATTGCTGCAAATTCATTTCTTACATGCACCGTATGTGAGGACCTATCAGTACAATCAAAGGGCATCCGCTTAATGTACCACCTTCTTCTCATGGGCCTCATGTACGCTATAAACCAATTTCCGGTGATGACATAAATTGCGAATAAACTCTTTCGGTATTGTGAAAAATTATTCGAAGTTATAACAAAATATGTGCGGGCAAAGCTTCTTTATTTAGAAAAAATAAACAGCAATTTCATTCCATTTAGACTAGAATCGGGTTTGCCTGCTGTGGCTGTCTTCTTCTAAAATGTAAACCAACCTTTTGCGGATGAATTTCTGTAAGGACAATGCAGCGTTTGCAAAAACGCGAATATTTTAAAATAATGATGGGTGGCTTTTTTCATAAAATACAAACGCTTTACTCCGTGTAGGTACCAAAAATATCCATCATTAACATACCTATCGTTTATATTTGAAATATTCGCGTTTTTGCAAATAAAGCCACATTCTCCTCACGGGAATGAACACACAAAAAAAAGTTTATTTACATTTTTTAAAGGAAACAGTTGCAGCAGGACACCTAAATTTTACAATTTGTTTACGACTCATTTGCGCGCAGTACCTTATATTTGAATCGTTGACGTCACCGAGGAATCAATCTATATAGAAATCTGAGGCAGGCGACGCACGCGGAATCAATTAATCAAGGATCGTCACGTTCGAAGTACGTACAGTACGTATAACGATTTTATTTCCTTGAAAAATTCTTATAATGACTTTAAATATGAAGTTCGAACAATTTGATATTGAAATCAGTTTCAATACAACAATGTTATTTTTTCAAAAACAATTTCATGAATGCATTTACCCAGTACGTCCAAATGGACGTGTCTGCGACAGTTCTATTTTGTACAACGGAGACTGGAGAGTAGGCTACTTAAAACCTCGGTTAGCAATCCTCCTCCTCCTCCTCCTCCTCCTCCTCCTTCTCAACGGATGAGATTAACGCGTTGGTCTGTCATAAAAATAAGTCAAAGGAGCGTGTTAATTGTAAATTACGATTGCGAGAAACTGATCGTAGATGAATTCTTTCGATCTGAAGAACTTGACTCAAAGCGGAAAAATCAAATGTCTACAATTTCATGACGCGCAGAGAAAATAAGACCGTTCGAAACTTAGGAGGATGGACAGCTATAATCAACATTGAAAGAATTCAAGCGACAGAGATGAATGAAACAAAAGAGCCGCAATTTACGAACTCTAAATGAGAAATAAGATGAAAAAAAGAAGTAAATCAAATCACGTATTTAAGACAGAGTGAGTTGCAATAAACGGCGTGAGTAGGTAGGTAGCCAACCTAGGTCTGTGCTGCTTCATAACGAAGAACACGAGGGGATATAGATATGTAGGGTAAGAGATTGAAGAAGAATTACGTTCGACAGATTTTGAAGAAAAGTTTCAAATCTGTTACAATCGACCAATGCGGAGATGTGTAAGGTAAATTTCGCGACGGCGGGATTCTTTGGTGTGCGAGGAAGCCCACGCGAATGGTATGCTTTCAATTGGATTAATTTGTTTGATGCGAGGGCCACAAAGTGATCCATTCGTCCGTAATTTGGTGGTTAATTGTGCGGCTGTAGAGACAATTTCAATTGAGAAAAAGATAAGAGTGGATTCGTGGGAATTCGATGAAAAGTTCTAGATACGCACGTTACAATAATATACCTAATCTCATTCGAAAAGGGTAGACGGTAAAAATACGGAAGGAAATTGGAAAGTTCCAAATGACGAAATAAATTGTAAAAAATTTGTCAATCATAACACCGTCAGAACTTTCTAATTCTGAAAAAAACTAATTTTTTTTCTTTTCGAATTTTCCTTCATGAAACATTTTGGTCCAGAAAATGGAACGTGTAATGGCGGAAAACGATCGAATTAACATACTGTATTACACAACAAACAAAGGTGTCGTGATTCCCTTGGTCCAATGAAGAAACCCCTCTTAAATTTCAATTTTTTATAGTTGAAAAAAAAAAATAAATACCTAAATAAAAAATGGGGGAAACATCATATGCTCCTCCTAAAACGAATACGAAGAATCGTCTACATAAAAATGGCCTGACGACATCCCTGATCAAGGAGCAGAAGTGACACGACGCGACGCAACGTCGCCTTGGAAGATGCCTACATTACTTTTCGCAACAAACGCTACAAATGGTGCGCTCATCCCGCGCTCATTTTCAAATGCAAAATTAATACGCTCGTTTCATCAAGCGAGCTGAACGGTGCAGTGTGTATGGCGCGTAGGCTCCTGAACAACGGAGTCCAGGGTTTGAATTCCACTACCCCCACCACAAAAAGCGAAAAATGGGATTTACAAATAGTAAAAGTTATTCTTTGGAGGCAAAAAGTAGAACGGACCGTATAAATGGTATAGCGAAAGCAAACCTTCTAAAGCAGCGGTGCGGGCAAATCGCCGGATCCGCACCTAAAATCAGCACGTGAAAAACGCACATATTGTAGCATTTAGCCTGGCGCGATTATTGCACGTATCAACGAGTTGACTGACTGTTAGGACTGCAGGGAAATCAAAAGAGGTTTGCTGCTCTGAGAACATAAAATAGGTATCCGGATATTTCGAGCAGATTTAATTATACATAGGTACTCTAATTACACCTTGATAAAGTGTAGCATTCAGAAATATATTTTTTTGTTTGTAATGACAAAATGTCAACTAGGCCTATATTGAACTACATACATACTCGCACAAAGCAATGAAGGTCTAGAGGTTTTAGTCCTAAATACTAGTATATTATCATAAAAAAATCCAAGTCTCTCTCGTTGACGTCACACCCATTTCCATTTGCATCCCATATTTATAGACTCATATCTATAGTTCAGAGGTCAAAATTCATAGCCTTCAAATAAAGTCTAATTGGCGCAGTGTACGGCTGCCAACCCTTCACCAAATTTCCATCATTAAAAGAGGCGGTGAAGCACGTTGTTTTGTCGAGTACTTATGTGGGCGTTGGTTGGATCGCACCAAGCATCGCCACCGTGATACACTGCAAATAAACTGTACATTTATGGCGCAGGAGTCAATTACGGCTCCATTGCAGAACACAAGCTACACACATACAAGTCAAATACAGTATTAGGATTGCAATCTCTGCTCGTGAAAATGATTGCATTCTCAAAACAACACAGAGAAACGCGTACCAATGGTCATTATTACTCCTAAAAATTAACTAAAAAATAATGCCAACAGATAAACTGCGAGATCCATCATCTAAGTAATTATTTTGTGCAGAATGAGCATGTAGCCTACGTAGGTGGCAATACTTGTACAATAGACCTACTTTCCGGCAAATACAAGTACCTACCGCGGTCGTTTACATTTAAAACATGATTTTAGAACTGAACTAGAAAATCATGGATTTCAAATTCAGTTTTCATCAATCTTGTAGATTCTGAAATTAGGCGTTGAAAGTCGCCCGGAAAGCTAGCAAAGGGTCTTGGGTTCGGATCGCGACGAGGTAATCAAAATTTTTCGTTTGAGTTTTTCATTCTACCAATAATCCAACCCTTCTCTTCTAATTTGTCCCATTTATGCAGAAAGAAACTTGGATTTGTATCAGAAGCATTGTTGCTGGGCTATTTAATATTTCTGCAATGAAAAGATTCGTTCAGAAAACTACAAACAGAGGCATTTGTGCCAATACCAAATTGACGAAATTGATAGTCTCAAAACCTATAGCCTATTACGATCGAGCAGTTTCGAGAAATTGTATTCTTCATAAAACAAACAGCCGCTTTAGGTAACAATATTTCACTCTCTTCAATAATTCGAAGCTCTTCTGTATTCAACCTTGAATAATATGTATGCTCTTATATTCACAAATATCTATCTTTCTTTTAGGCTAATAGAATAATATTGTATGCTATAAGCTGACTAGCTCTGGGGGCTCACTCGCGTCTTTCTGGCGTTTTTCAATAGAATTGGGGTGGTGTAGCCATGGGAGGATAAATGGATCAACCTTGGAAGAGGAACTCGCAAAACTGGAAAATTTTCAAAGTTTTTAATTTTTATCGGCGAATTACGTATATAAATATTGATTTGATTAAATATAGGCTAAATTCACCTCGAAAACAATGTAGGTATTTATTTCGCTACGTTTCGAACGAGTGACCGTTCTTTTTCAAGCGTAAAAAACAAACTGAAAGAGAAACCAAAGGTAACTACAAAGATAAGTACAGAGAAACAAACAACATGAAAATACAGGACAATGAATCCTTGTTCGGAATGCCCCAGTGTCTATGTGGGAGAGACTTGTCAACTTATGGAGGAAAGACTCTCCCAACATGAACAGGACGTTAATAATGAAAACGATCATACTGCTCTGGCATGCTACTCTAGAATCCTCGACCATAATTTTAATTTTGACAATACTGTACCTCCATTTTAGCTTACGTAGACAATAAAAAGAAGAGAAAGATTCGGGAAATAAGTAGTAGAAATTATGACTCATGATAGAACTGTGAACTTTAAAACGGACTGCGGTAGTTTAAAATTGTTTTATTCGACGCTATAATGAAAAGATATGTATGATTAATTGTCCTGTATTTTCGCGTTGTGGGTTTCTCTGTACCGGTACTTATCTTTGTAGTTACTTTTGGTATCTCTTTCAGTTTGTTTTCTTACGCTTGAAAAAGAACGGTTACTCGTTCGAAACGTAGCGAAATAAATACCTACATTGTTTTCGAGGTGAATTTAGCCTATATTAATTAATCAATTGGAAAATTTTCTAGGGGTTTCAAATGGGGTCGGGATACAGTAAAAACACGGAAAATGTCAACAGTTCAAGAAACCAAATATCATCGTTATTCACACTATGCGTTCCAACAGACCGACATTGTGATTTCTTTCTTAATCCCTGGGATACCTTCGTGGCTGAGTTTCAGATGAAGAATATTGGAACGAAGGTGGTGTAGAAGGTAGCGATAAAAGCGTGATTACAAGTTAGGAGTGAGTGAATAAAAGAGCGGCAGGAGATACGATTATCCGATGCCAGGGATTGGATATGATCAAGAGTTGAGCCACTTACACTAATATACAGTATACTAAACCAGTGGTTCTCAAACTTTTTTAGACGGCGGCCCCTCAGGTAGCCTGTTGTCTTCCCGCGGCCCCCTTATGAAAAAAATTAAAAATTTATTTATTAAAATGAAAGATGAGGTATACGCCTTATCAAATTTAAATTTTGTTCATACAAGCTTCATAATAATTACACTCATTCCGTTACGTAGGCCTACATATTTACATTCCTCTTTGCAATTTTTAATTTCTAGCCTTTCGGATCATTTTTTTTTCAACTTACTTTTACTCTTTCTCTACCCCCCCCCCCCCCCCCTCATATGCCATAGTTTTTAGCAATTCAGAAAAGTTGGTTCTGCTTACGCGGCTGCGTCAGCTTTTTTGTAATATCGTCTTCTCCCGTAGATTATTTCGAAAAGAAATACATCAACGCGACAAAGTACATATAATAGACCTCAACTTTTTTATGAGAGAAAAATAACTTAGGTAACACTTACACGGGCAGCGATGGACGTATTCGGCTTTTCCAACAAATCCCACACCATTTGCTGATAATAGGCACACTTTCCCTCGCCAAATTCTTCTTCATCTCGCTGTCGGAGAGACTCCGCTTCTTTACGCATCTCCTCGTGAACGTGTTCTTTTCTTTGATGGTATTTATGTTGACAGCAAGATTCCAAATACAGTTCGTCGATGCCCCAATATTCGAGATCGTCACTGAAAGCTAAGACGCACATCTCATCTACAAGGTGCAGTTTACCGGTGCGATAGAAATTTAAAATCGAACTGAACGACTTCGGATGTCTGTCAAAAAAGTATTCGTTATCCACCAAACTATAATCATCGCAGAGTTCGTTTATAGCTTCGTGCGTATTACATTCCCTTAGTCGTCCCAATCTAGTGTGAGGCAACCTTTCCAAAGTTTTCCACAAAACTTCGTGTTTCACGCCACCTACGTTTATCTTCACTCTCCTATTCAACGCTTTGCATCGCATAATCATAAATGGTTCCGGAGGTAACGACGATAAGGAATGCGAAAAAGGTTTGCATGCCGAACTAAATGAGAATGGTACAGGCAACGCGTTCGCGTCCATAACGTGGTACGAGACAGGATCGTCATCCAAGGTCGTATTTTCCCGTTGATAATTATTGTCATTATCGTTGATAGAAATATTCGTATTGTTTGATCCGTCCCATCGTACTGCGCTAAAATTCTTGACACCACTACCGCTGCCGTCCGCATCAGTATCTGCACGACGCACTAACTTGGAGTCATCGGCAACGACATAGCATTCACTGTCGGTACCACCGTTTTCTTTGAATACCTTTTCATCGTTTTCCAGCGCCATCAATCAACCGACCACCAACGTACACCCTTCTGACCTCTCATTAGTCGATGATAAGGAACTGAAACAAATTATAATGAAAAAAAAAAAAAAAAAAAGAATGAAAATCTACTAACTTCAACACTCACCGCAATACCGTAGCCTACTTCACAATTGAACGTTTCGACCAGTGGCGTGTTCTTTTAAATAGCCTACCTAAACACATAGCGTTAATCATAATGAAACGAATTCCAGCCACCAATGTTCGGCAAATACCCTACTCTACAAATATAATTGATGGATCACGTAGAGCCTGTCCTATGGTCAATTTCTGGTCGTGCCACTGAAGTAGTATTTTCAAAGGTTTCGACAAGTAGGCTACAGCTATAAGACTAGTACCGACCGTTCTCGTATACGGGGCTTCTCGTCTGCCGGATCCTTTCACCCTCTTTATGTTCTCCTCTCATGTTGTAATTCCCTCTTCTTCGTTGTGACATCAATAGATGACACAGCCGAATGTAGATGAGAAAACGAACAAAAACTATGCAGGGTTGTAAACATAAACTAAGAATGATCAAATGATGGAAACCCTAGAATCACGCACTCCGACTCCAAAAGACTTGAGATAGATAGGTACCGTAAATCATAATCATACGCCCACGATATTCCTACGATCATTATGGTACCTCGTAGGTATTATAATACCTCCTTGAAAATACTTTACAAACGGCAGACGAAACAGTCACCTGTATCCGTGGTCATAGTCGCATGTAAATAATGATCGTAACTTTCGCTTGCACTTTCGCTTTTCTAATCGAATAACGTGCATATATACGTACGAATGAATCCAAAAGAATAGTATATATGTACGAATGAATACGTATCATCGTAATATTCAAGATCATCAGACCATCGTCACGGCGAAGATTCCATCCTGAGCTTTTTCGCCGTTACATTCGTTTTTCTGGTTGCTCATCATTGTATGTATACACTATTGTTTTCTTTATGTTCATTTCCAATCCCCCTTCTCTGCTTTCCTTCTCTAGTTCATTCGCCATTCCCTGCAATATTCCTCCATACTCGTACTCATTAATACGATATCATCGACGAATCCTAAATTATTTAAAAATTTACCATTTGTGTACGTGCAACTAAGAAGGTCCCACACGTGAGGGATTAGTTTTCGCGCTACAGCAAAAATACGTAAAAATGGCAGAAATTACCAATTTTGAGATTTTCATAGATTTTTTAAAAGGCACACTGCTCTTTCAAATGCCGTTCACCGTTCATTGTAGTTCTCGAGACTAATTACGTGTTGAACATGAGAGAATTGTATTTTCCCCTCCGAATTCACAGGATTGCAAAACTTTAAATGCGTTTTTCTGAAAAACAGGTTTCTTCAAGTTTCAACTTCAAATCCTCTATTTGTTTTTGGAGAGATCCTGCTGGTTTTCATTTTGGTTCATATCTCTGAAAATAGCTTAAACTTACTACTGCACTCGCACATAGTAGTGTGTGCGATGCAAATAAAATATCAGGTACATTCTTGCGGATCTGAATTACATTCGTAAAATTTTTTTTATTTCCATTCACCGCAGAAGAACAAAATGAACAATTCTTACGAATTCTAAATAGGAAATTAATTTTATGGAATGGTAATGTACATTTTTTAAGAAAAAAAAAAAAAAAATTGCAGTTTTTCTAGGGATTTGAATCCAATACCTATACCCGTTTCCCAGCAGTGACCATCAACGAGACGACAATAAAAATAATGTATTTACACCTCATTGCGTAGTTAGCTCTGCAGCTTAATTGAAGCCAAATGACTGAAAATTCTCTCAATATTTCTCCCTATAAACACTCTCAGGAACACGAACTTTCATGTGAGATGTTGTTCAACTATCTCCGTTCTTAGTAGAATATATACCGTAAGAGCACAGGAACGTCTGTCTAACAGACACGTGATAAAACAAATTCAAAATTTGAATTCTTTTCTTTGCATGGTACCTAAAATCTACGGTCATTTCACTAACAATTGTTATAGAAGGGGTATTTCGAATGAACCAGAGAAACGGAGTCCACACTAATAAAAAATCTGTTAAGAAACAAAGCAGCGATTCAAAGCTTGAAAAAAATTACATGAATTGAATCTATCGGAGTTGGTATTTCGTTTTCATAAATAAAAGAGAACGGCGAGACATTCGAAAGAGGTTCATTTTTCTTGAAAGCTACCTACTAAATTTATTCTTTTTTTATTAAGTATATTACTTATATATTGAAAGAAAACTATAGTCACAGATTTCTTTGTGAATACACGAATACATCTTTCTCCTCACAGCGCAGCCAAGACATGCAGTCGTTCTTTCATTAATCAAAGTGCGCGGAAAAATAAAAATGTTTTAAGCTTTTAAAGACATTTTATTAGGTTTCACCGTATAGCCTATATTTTACAATTGACAACCTTCTTCAAAATAAACGCGATGTCGTAGAAAATTTCATTTTTTTGCGATTTTTCCATAACTAATTCAAGTGCGTCGCGTCATTCGTAAATTCTACAAAAATTCAATTCTTCTTGCTCGAGTTTTTATGTTTCAAAATTTTTACTATCTGTATAAGTTACATGGCTGAGATTCCGAAGCTGAGCGTACCTAACGCCGAGTCGTAAAAAAAAGAAACATTTTTTTTTTTTCGAAAAATAAGTTGAAATAGTGGCAAAGTCATGCTAAAATTTCAGATTTGTTTGTTCTATTTCATCGAAATGATAGTATTGAAAAAAACATCTTGTTAGTTAAGTAGGCAAGATACTTATATGGAACGTTCCTATCTCCTTCCCCTACCCATTTTTTCCTTTTCATATACGTTACCCTTCAATTACGACAAGGACCACCTACTCCCTATTACTTCGATCATTTTCCGTAAGTTATCCAGCGAATCATTGATCTGAGCATCTGACGTTGATCATTTAGAAAAGAGAAATATTGGAGAACAGAAAATGGTTCGCATACTTCCTCTCCAACATGAAATTAAAAACTTGAGACTGAGTATTGTCTACAGTTTTGATTCTAAAAAAGATGAGTAGGTATGTAATGATTGAAAGACTAGCTGGAGAAATTCCAGAAAAATTATTCCGGAGAAAAAACACATCCCGATACGCAACTTAAAAGCAAACAGAACGTGGTACAGAACTTAAATTTTGAATATCTATACGCACGGGCGGGCGTGAATCTGTGCAGAAAATATTTACCTAATTGATATTATATCCCCCAGAAAATCTAAACTATTTCACTATTTAAAATCCGTAATGAATATGTCATGAATCGATGGCTCATAATTATGATTTTGTGAAGAAATCGTTGAAAAGAAATTATTAATGTGACGAAAGCGAAGACAGGTACTGCAACAAATAGCACCATCATTCGTTCGTAACTCTTCAGACTACAAAGGACGTAAGATAAAAACAAGAATCTCACAGAGAATTCGAAATTGCTTTTCTCACCTCAATCAGACATCATCTGGTCTCTTCATATACGAGTTGAGTAGCATCCAATCATTTGCATCTTCTGCAATTATACAGAGAGCATTGAACCTTACGCCGCTTCGTTTGGACGATGAACGAACTACATCTCAGGTTGAGTTGCCGCGATTTCACAACAATTCAAACAATGATTTTCATTTCATTGGAACACCTCAGATCTATGGTCCTACATATGAATAAGAATACGATAATTAGACTACAGCACGATTACACGCTATGGAAGTGTGGTGAGAGAATATGACTAGGCAATATATTTGCATTGTATACCGGTACTTGTTCTACCAATCGCGATCCAGCTTGTTTACTTTTCAAATCGGTGAACTACCTAGATATTTTCTACTTCAATGTAAAGGTACTCACAACTACAAACTGAAAACAAATTGAAATAGAAAATACGGAAAATGAAAGTACCTTGCTCACTATTGATGCGAGTTATGACTTCCATGGAGTAGAAGAAACGCGAAACACCGCGAGATAATTTGGGCTGCGATGAGCATAGATATAGGTAAATGCCTCATAATCCTAAAATAAACTTGAGTTACAAGTATTAACAGACTCACAAGACAACACGGGACGTATAACCTATCCGACAGTAGCTGCTTGGAATATAATCGAGTAAGTAATGATACTGAATAAAATGAAAAACTGTGATAATTTAAGCCGCGAAGTATAGCGAGAATACGCTTGATTGTGCGGCAGTCATTCACAAATAGGAATGTGGGTAAGTAGGTCTATTTTCCTCTGCTGCATTAAAAAAAGTCGCTCTTTGATGGCTTAATAATGATTTAGACATAGACTCTTGTTCATTAATGAATTTAAAAATGAAAATTTACTCAAGAGCGGGTTAAAATAGAATAAATAAAAGCTGTTTGGTATATCTATGATTCAGTGTCAGTAGAGACATTTCAGACTACAGAGGAGGTACCCGTGCCTATAAGAGTGTCATATCGCATCGGCGCAAGTCAAGTGAACAATATTGACAACACAGTAGCGAAAACGGAGTGAGTAGAAAGAAACGAATGAGTAGACCATCATCTTCCCGTCCACAGCAGGCGCTCGTATTAAATAAGTAACGCACTAGCCTACCTACAATAAGAGCTACGACCTCTCGTTTGTAATATTATAATTCATTTTTCAATTTAAACATTCAAGTTAGTGTATTGCCAAAGAATTAGCGTGTCGTCTGAGAGATTAATGCTGCTTTGTTCCCCACCAATTCATCAGAGAGGAATGTATTGCCCGCAATGCCTAATTTCAATCGTAGCAGGTTCATTTTTTCACCAACACTGGTTTCTTCAGAGAAAATGACGGAAGATTCATAATATACCGTGTTTAAAATAAATTTTTGGAGGTGAAAACGTAGACTGTGAGGTTTTGGCTTCAAATGTACGCCTTTCTCCGTCAAACATTGAAAGTTTTCGAGGCTGAAAAGGTTGAACAGTTACATTTTACAAGTTTGCCTGCAAACAAAGTACCTACCAACAAAATACAAATGGAATCATGTGTTCTATTGTTCCAGATAGATAGTGTATTAGCCAAGATTTCTTACCCAAGTGGAACTCGACTGAGAATTTTCAATCGTGGAAGAATCCAGGGTGACCAGATTCTTCCAACAATGAAAGAGTATTTGATCAAAAATGTATCTGATGAGCAAAAAAAACAAAAAAAAAAGTAAGATTTCAAGCGTTGAAAGAGAACGACACACTTGAAAAAGAGTATAAAGAGTATGACCATTCTCAAAGAGAGTATTTTTTGGTACTTTTTAAAAAAAGAAGGGAATACTCTTTTCAGAAGCTCCAAAAGAGATACTCCTCAAAACTGGTCACCCTGCCTAAACGTCCAAAAATTTGATTAGTTGAAAAGATATTGACATCACCTCAGGTACATTTCATTTGATGGGTATGAGTGTCCCACAGACCGGTTTCTGTAAGCCTTTCGTCGGCTAAAGAAAAATGCAAGCATGAAGGAAGGGAAAAAAGATAAGTATTCGGGAAAGCTAAATATGGTCCAGCAAGCCAAGCAGGTTTTGTGAACTTGGGCTTGGTTTAAAGATGCAGAAATTCACCTCTAAAAGTATAGTTACCAGGAAAGAATTCCGAACAGTGAAAATAATTTTTGGAAATTAGAAGGTGGAAGAATAATGAATAAAACAATTTTCTTAAAATAGTCAATGAATATCTTACTGTAATAATGATATCTATAATTACAACAATAATGCATGCTCATCGCGCTAAGTTATCTTTCTACGCTCAAAAATTATCATTAATTTCAATTTCGAACAATATTTATAATATGGGAATGTAATTATCGATTTTCGCCCGATGTTTCTGAGCGACGCATTCAGAAATCCAGACAATATTGCGGCATTCCTGCTCTTTAAGTTTTAGGTAGGAATAAAATACGCCGTAATGAAATTGTTGCAGAAATGCAAAGACGTTCAAATGAACTTCGTGTTCAAAGAATCTATCTTCTAAAGTTTTATCGGATGGGTTGGTGCCTGCGCCTTCGAATAGAGCGCTATATTCGGCATAATATTCTGCAACAGCTTTCACTTGCTCGTAGTCGTCAGCTCTGGCCAAAGCTGCCAATCCATCGGGATGAAGTTTGCCACACCTAGGATACAATTTAGCACGATCATCTTTCGTTAGCTCGGTTCCAAAGGAATTGATGGTGATGATGATGGCTCGACGATCCGCTTCAAAGGACAAAATTTCGCACATTGTTCCCGCCGTGGTACCACCCAACTTCTTGCAAAAATCGTAAAACGCTTCTAGATACGCTTTATAAAGCGTATTTCTAATTATTTCAATATTCATTTCGTCCAAATCTTGCTCACTGATACAGTCGACGAAAAATGGAGCAAGTGGAGTGTCTACCAGAACAGCATTGTATAATTCGGCGGGCGTAGCTGCTACGTGGATAGCTTCCATTTGTTCGAAACTTCCAAGAGGATGGCATTTTGGTATCAACTCGGAAATAGGTCGTTGATGTAGGGTACCAGTTATCAGTAGAATGATATTATCGATCATATAGCTGTATGTGATGTAATCCAGAAAAGTTGACAATGGCTCTACGGCGTGATTTCGCATATGCTGAAATTCGACAACGAGTTTTTCTCTCAGCTTATCATCAATAACAGAAACAGCCAACGGGCTTGGTTCATTAGCGAGGAAATTGCCGTAATCAGTTCCCTGTAAATGTAATTTCAAATCGTCCAATGATTCACACTGCACAAGATTGAGATAGTCACCTCGTTTCAAGATTCCACACTTGAAACCACGACATAATCCTTCAAGGTAACCCCCATCAATATTGAATAGACAACCATCCATCGTCGAGCGATAAAAAACAGCACACTTATAATTTAACAGAACTACACGCTAAAAATAGGATAAATTTATCGCGCGAAGTTATAATTTCGAAGGAAAGATGTTATAAATTTTATACCTTAACTGAGATTGACAAAAAACACACGCCTATCTTCAAAACGTTGTAGGGTCGTAGCCTGCGTTGATGCATTGCATTACATGCTCTTGATTGTACCATGGCCGTGATTGTACAGTCAACTCGATTCACTTGTATGACACTGGCTGGGACGCGCGTTGAAGGCCATACTGCCGTACAAAGCGAAATTGACGTATCTACAAAATAACGATCAGGAGAAAATTCTAACTTTTTGACAAGACCATATCTTCGAATATCTTTTCTCGTGATCGCACTATTTTTCAATAAGAAGTTCATTAACTAACGTCAGTTTTTCAATTTTCGACTCCTTCAGTTTTCCGTGGGCTTGCATTTACGTCAAAATTTTTGACGTATCTCCCTTTTTTACAACTGATCGAAGCGTTATCACGTTTGTTATCAACGATAATAGCGTAAATCAACGGATGGAAAAAATCTTCTCTTCAGTTTAAATGAGAAAATTTCAAAAATTTGAAGTTAGCATTGACTAGAATGATTTCCGAGAAAATAATTATCCACGCCTGCAGGCTAAAATACACTACGTCATTCAAGCGTTATGCAACGAGAAGTCCATTTCTCCTGATCGTTATTTTGTAGATACGTCAATGGACCGTATTTTTTCGAAGCCCCACCTTAACACAGTCTTATCCCAGTTTACTGTTTGTGTTCAAAACAAAAAATAACTCCATAAGAAATACACAGGGCGTTTCGATCATTTGTTGATACTTGAAAACAAACGATGAATAAAGAATTACAGATACATTTATGAATACTTCAGAACTTCCAGATTCTGAATAAGAACTCTTCTTTTTTTATTTTTTTCTTGCGTTTAAATAAGAGTGTATGATCGAAACGTTCCCATGCATTTCTTATGGGAATCCATAGTTTGTTTTGAACAAATACGGTAAACTGGGGTAAGTGGTGCCTCACAAATACAGGTGGGGTCGTTCATGTTTTCAGAACGTGTCGACGCCACGCCGGCACGCTTAATACGGTCCATTTCGCTTTGTACGGCAGCTACAGACCCCTAGAAACACAAGATCGCTAACTCGCCATAAGCATAACGTTGGAAATTGATACACTTCATTTTAGTTACACGTACAGGCACACCGCTGCTCGTAAGAGGTGTGTTTTAACATTAGGGCTTAAGGAGCTAACCACGTTTCTCTCATTTTCTAAGAATATTATTGCCTAATGAAAAAAATTGATGAGAATGAAATTTATTTCTTTTGTAATTTCCTATTTTATGGAACTAATTTTACAATTCTTAACAAAAATATTTTCAGAAAATTCTGAAAGTACAACCATTGAATAGGAAATTACAAGGGAAATAAATTCTATTCTTAGCATTTTTTTCAATTTGATCCATATTTTCCAAGATTTACAAAAAATGAGTTGGCTCCATAAGGCTATATGTTAAAACGCACCTCTTAGCGTTTGTAGCGCCATTCCCAATAGAACAATGTTGTGGACGTTTTTGAAAACATAGTTAAATATCCATTATGGCGGACGAGTTAGCGATCTTGTGTTTCTAGGTGTCTTTAACGGCAGCATACAAGAGCATTAAAAACATGCGAGTATTGACACGCGCCATTTTGACTTCGGTTTGTTCACGTGATGTGATTCACTGATACCAGTGGCAATATATTGCAAAAATTTTGCAATAGTTTCATGCGATGGTGCTTAGTTCACTATCGACTCCCATAAGAATACACAGGGAACAATTTGATCATTTGTTAAAATGCAGAAATAAGAAATAAATAAGGAATCAAACGTTGATAATGAGATTGTAGAAGTCTTCCACATCCTCATTATCAACGTTTGATTTCTTATTTATTTCTTATTTCCGTATTTTAACAAATGATTGAATTGTTCCCTGTATATTCTTATGGGAGTTGATAGTGAGCTAAGCACCATTGCATGAAATTTTTGCGATATATTGCTACTGTTATCAGTTGATGATGTAGCCGTGAACAAACAGACTAAGAGCCCATGCACGGCCGACTTCAACTAACAGGCCTCACTTGTAAACTTGACACCTGCACCTGCGCATCAGCTGTTGTTTGTAGGTGAAACCAAATACTCTAAACAATAATACTGGAAACTCTCGTTAATTTTGTGGTCATGGGCTACTAGCGGCGCGGGATTGAACTAACTTTGGTTGTGATTGTGAATTTGTGTATGTTTTTTGCGTGTAGTAGCACGGCCTACTTCATACAAGGCCATAATGTAGAAAATGACAACAGCGCCCATGTGGATTGTTATCAGTTACGTTTTGGGGCAGTTCACGTTCATTGGTGCAGTGTAACCACAGTGAAACTGTACCGCACTTCATCACCTATCCGATTTTTGATCTTAAAACGATGATAACTTCTCTTGTACTGCACCAATTTTACTAAAGTTGTGCTTAAGAAATAGAAAATTGTTTGCTCTTCAAATTATATTCCCTTCATTTTTTTCAAAAACACCGTTTTATTTGCATACAAATCAAAATTTTTGTTTTCTCCCATAAGCATACATGTTAATTTGTATCCACATCTTTTCAAATGCAACGTTGTGACATTGCTGCATTACGGCCTTGTATAAAGTAGGCTGTGCTACACTACATACTGTACATCTTGGACCATATTAGTTGTGTTTGTTTAGCCACAAAGAGTCAACACTTTTTGACGCCTAGTAACACTTTGAGGCAGGTTGGCTGTTTGATTTGTTCTCAAGGTTACTCCGAAGTTTGGTGTTGGATGTTTGATTTACCAGTGGGTTTACTCTGAAGTTAACGCCAGTGTTGAGAATTTTAACCTTCCTCAAGAGTAGGGTTGTTGCTGGAGTTTGCCTGTTGACCACCTTGTTTTTCTTGGAGGGTTTAGGAAACGTTTATTTAGTTCATTGATAACCCGACACTTTTGGAGTTGAATGACGTCATAACTTGTAATTTTTGATGTACCTTGTTTCTACAACAGGCTTAACCTTAGGTCAATTTTCTGTGGCTAAACAAACACAACTATTGTAACATAGACTGCCAAAGCAGTATGTAAACAACATAATCAGTTGTCTATCTTTATAGTTCCTTAGTTGTTGGAAGACTGGAGGAAAAATATAAGGTCTTTGGGTCCAGCGTAGCCATTTTGGTTACCGACAGGGTGGGGACAATTACAGACCACGCCCATAGATACGCTCAACGCCATAGGACCCAAAAATCTTAGTTTGTCTCCAGTGTTCTGATGTACTTCTCATCACTTTTGGCAGTATATGTTACTATATGGTCTAAGCTTAAGGTGTATATACTCTTATGGAAAAACCACAGAAAACAACAAAAATATTGAGAAAATTGTTTATTTTGCCGTTTCATAGAAAAGTGTAGAGGAACTCTTTTGAAGATCAAACAATTTACAATTTTTAAGGCCTAACCTCAATCAAATTGGTTCATTCTTGAAGGAGTTATCATGGTTTTAAAATTAATAGTAGTATAAGAGACGCAGTGCGGTACCAAGGTTACTAGAATATACGTGTGTACAGGTTGTCTTGTTCTTCTTCTTCTTACCAAGCGTACTCTCTAACACACAACTACCGCTTGACTACTGCTTGTTACGCGTGATCAAACGCATTTGGGCGAAAAACTTTGTTTCAATCATTTAACAATAACTCGAAAAAAAAAGTTTTTTTCTGTAAAAGCAAAGAGAAGATGATTTATAGTGATTTCCTTTCTATCAAATACAATTTCAAGGAAATCCGTTCAGTCAATTTTCAGCAATCTGTAATTAAAAAACACGAATTTAACATGCGCTCTTATGGGACAAAACAAGGTCTGTCCTCCCAAGCGGAACAAGACAACCTGTACACACATATAATTCTAGTAACCTTGGTGGGGTACTTCCACACCTTTAAGCATGCACACCAAAACATCTTTCAGCGCTATTGCCAAGTAAATCACCAGTGAGGCCTGCAATTTGGGCCGTGCATCCGTCAGAGAGCGCGACCATCGAACTGAAGTTATCAAAGGAGGGAAGGTGAACCATGGAATGATGATCACAGGAAAAAATCTTCAAATCGGAATTTTTCAAAAATGGCTAGTTGAAAATGATTTCTTTTTGTACTACATAATGATCAAATCCTCTAAAATATGAGACCAAAACCACCGAACCTTTATAAGTCTTCCTTAATTATATAAGAATTTTTGAAAAATCATTCCTATACAAATTATATGGAGGTTCACCTTCTGACTTGCGCGCGTGGTGTGTACATGAACTTGTGTGCGTGTGATAAGGTAGCGCGTAACTAGCGCTGACCGGCACAAACAGCTCAGTTTTCTAAAGGCGTCAATCAGGGGATAAAGGCTAGCAGGCTTTGAGTTGCTTAAGAGCTTTGCTCCAGCTGGCATGTTGACTCTCATAAGAATAAGACAGTGAGCTACGTGTTCCTGATTAAAAATAAGGACACAAGTTGATGAACAGACGCTGAGAACATGATAGATTTTAAATATATATCTCTGATTTCTTATTTATTTCTAATTTTGAATTATTTATGTAATGATCTTTGCTCCCAATGTTATTCATATGGGAGTCAACAAGTCAGTTGGAGCAACGTTGGGTAGTTTTGCTACAGTTATTTGATAGAAACCAAATCTGTTTGCGATATTTCGCGATTTTATAATATGTGATGTCATAGGAAAACAGTCCTATTGGAGTCAGCTGTGGCCCATGTTGAATTTGTGATATTTGAGAAAGGATAGGCCGATTTTTCACTACCTCACATGTGATCAAAATTGCAGAATAATTGGAAATCTTGTTAGCTGCGGGCCCTTCATTCTGTGTTTACATTTTTTTACATGTCATTTCCCATAAGCAAAAATAACGTTTCAGAGACTGATCGATTATTCAGAACTAGAGCACAAATAAGATATGAGAGTTCTTGATTGATAATCTAGAGGGTTAGCACTTTTGATTTTACAAACCACAATTCCTTATTTATGCTCTATATCTGAATAATTGATCAGTCTCTGAAACGTTATTTTTGCTTTTGGGAAATTACATGTAAAAAAAAATGTAAACACACCTGCAAGAACATTACTGTTTCTGCCTCTCCATTACTATTTATACTCAAAGAAAATTACCCTTGTTAGAAAGA
The DNA here is from genome assembly GCA_035079395.1 of Aspidiotus destructor. Taxonomy (NCBI): domain Eukaryota; kingdom Metazoa; phylum Arthropoda; class Insecta; order Hemiptera; family Diaspididae; genus Aspidiotus; species Aspidiotus destructor. The sequence goes on along the minus strand of JAVHKZ010000002.1, from coordinate 58,942,960 downwards.
AAATTTTATGTAGAATAGATCATGTCCTTTTTATTTTTATTACCAGAGGCTCCTTTGATCCTTTCCTGAGTTACCAATTGATGAATGTTTTTTTGTACAAATGCATGCAATTGTGCATAGTGAGCATGTGGTAGTAAGACAGGTATGAAACAAAACAAAAGAGGAAGGGCGCGCACTTGTACAAAAAATTGAGTTTCATATTCATCAATTAATAACATGGGAAATGAGCTTTGGCGAGTAAAGCTGCTTTCAGACACACGCGTTCCAGAAGCGTTTTGAGCTAATAATGTGAAACGCTAGCGGCGCCGCTAAAAAGTTGAACATGTTCAATCTTGATGGCGGCGTTCATAGCGTCTTGTCGCATTTTGTTGAAACGCTTCTCTAGTCGCTAGTGAAACGCTGGTGAAACGTCAAGTGTGAAAGGCGCTTAGAACCAAAGAGGACATAATCTCTACTGCGTAAAATTTCCTAGTTTTTAACAAGGGTAATTCCAAGAAAATCCATTGAGCCATTCTCAAACAATCCTTTCTTCAAAATCACAAATTGAACATGGGCTCTTGTGGGAGTACATCCTTTCTAGGAGTCAAAGTGGCGCGTGTCAATACTTGGGTGTTCTAGATGCTTAAGTCATACTTTTGGGCATTTGCAAAAATTTTGCTTATGTTTGTTTGTTCCCCAGGTGTTTGAAAAGAGGTGTGCTCACTGCTCAGTTTGACTGTAAACAAAATGCAACCCACATGCACATAGACACAGAACCCAGAATGGACTGTGTTATTTTTGATGCCAAGAATATCAATAGGACTGTTTTCCCATGACATCACATATCAATACTCATTCGATAGTATCGCAAAATATCGCAAACAGATTAGGTTTCCATCAAATAACTGTAGCAAAACTACCCAACGTTGCTCCAACTGACTTGTTGACTCCCATATGAATAACATCATTTCATAAATAATTCAAAACCAGAAATAAATAAGAAATCAGAGATATATATTTAAAATCTATCATGTTCTCAGCGTCTGTTCATCAACTTGTAGTATTTATAAGAAATTCTTTATTTTTAATTAGGAACACGTTGATCTTAGCTCACTGTGTTATTCTTATGAGAATCAACCTGCCAGCTGGAGCAAAGCTCTTAAGCAACTCAAAGCCTGCTAGCGTTAATTCGCTGATAGACCGTTTTTTTGTGACGTCACTCATTGCCAACTCCCTACCAACAATGCGCAAACACTTGCGAAGACACTTCAAAAACCCTTGAGTGTGATCAATTGTATCGTTCTTGGTTCTATCACAATATCGATTCTCATAAGAAATACACTGGAACATTTTGATCATAAGTTCAAATTGAAAAATTAGGAATAAATAAGCAATTACGTGTTTATATTCAGAAGTAGAAAGTTCTCAAGTATTTGAAAATATACTTGGGGTCCTTTATTTATTTTGGCTTTTCAAATCTGAACGTAAGATCAAAATGCTCCTGTGTATTTCTTATGGAGTTTTTTTTTGTTTACAAACCAAGTTGGTAATTTAGGGTAAGATTGACAATCTTGACGGGCTGTAGGGTACGTTGGAGTAAACAGATGTGGAGTTTGTGACGTCACAAAAAAACGGTCTATTGATGTCACAGAAAACTGGGCTATTGAGATTGATATGTTTGGCAAGAGTACTCATTCTGCAGGAAATCTGTCCAACAAGCATTCTAGCTTTCATAAGAAACACATGCAATGCAAAGCAAAGATCAGTACGCAACTAAATATGAAAAATGATATGGTGAAGATTTTTTTCCCAGATTGACAGCAAAAACCTGACAGATTTGAAATATAAAATAATATGTCCTATACTATCTTTTCCAATAAATTGGTAACCTGATGATCTTTGCTTTGCATGTATTTCTTATGGGAGCCAAATTGCTTGTTGGATGGATTTCTTGCAGAATGGGTACTCTTGCCAAAGAAATGACGTCACAATAACACAGTCCATTGACGTCACCCAGTTCCGTTTTACATTGTTTTAAATGGAGATCAGCCATGGCCTACTTCATACAAGGCCGTAATGTAGAAAATGACAACAGCGCGCAGTGGATTCTTATCAGTTACATTTTGGGGCGGTTCACATTCATTGGTGCCGTGTAACCACAGTAAAACTGTACCGCACTTCATCCCCTATCCAATTTTTAATCTTAAAACAATGATAACTTCTCTTGTACTGCACCAATTTTACTAAAGTAGGGCTTAAAAAATAGAAAATTGTTTGCTCTTCAAATTATATTCTCTTCATTTTTTCCAAAAACACCGTTTTATTTGCGTACAAATCAAAATTCTTATCTTCTCCCATAAGCATACGTGTAAATCTGTATCCACATCTATTTGAGTGCGACGTTGTGACATTGCTGCATTACGGCCTTGTATAAAATGGGCCGTGGATCAGCTGATGTAGCGCCTTGTTGTTTACATTGAACCAAATACACTAAAGAACCAATACCGGAAACTCCCCTAGATTTTTATGCTCTAGGGGCAGGAATTAGCCCAAGCTCACAATGTTATTTGAATTGCTTGTGGCGCTGCAGATGGGTTTAGTACTTCAGCATTCCCATTGCGGTAAATGGAATGGAGAACAGCCAGAAGCAACAGCGATCAATGTATTTCTCATGGAGTTTCCAGTATTGGTTGTTTAGTGTATTTGATTGAACTGAGCACACCACTTTTCAAACACTTTGGTAGTTGATAAGGGCGTTCTCACGGCTCCTACTTTATTCAAGGCCAATGCAGCAAAGTTACGACGTCGCACTCAAAAAGAAGTGGATGCAGATTGAGACCGGGCAGCGCTAGCGTCGCGCAAAGATTCTCAAATTTTCAAAATCTTTTGAAAATATTACCATCTGAAAGGAAATTTTCCGCTCTTCAATTTTATTCCTTACAAGTACACGTCTAAATTCTTTATTTGCGGAGATATTCAGGGAAAACTATAAAATCACCTTTAGTTTTGACTTGAGCTATGATCACCGTTTGATCACCGTTCACTCATCAGTATTTTCTATGTATTTTACACAGGCGACGCTAGCAAATCTACAACATGCCTTGTCCAAATTACGCTCATGGGAGAAAGCAAAAATTAATTCAGATTTGTACACCAATGAAACAATGTTTTTGGGAAAAAATGAAGAGAATATAACTTGAAGAACAAACAATTTTCTATTTTTCAAGTCCCAATTTAGTAAAATTGGTGCAGTACAAGAGAAGTTATCAACATTTTTAAAATTAAAAAATGGTTAGGGGACAAAGGGCGGTACAGTTTCACTGTCAGGTTATTACATCGCACCACGGATCGCACTATAATACACTAGAACGACAAGTACAAGCACTTGATGCATAAAAGCGGCACAGTACTACACAGTTCCACTTCTCACCACAACATGTGATTGAATGTATTGCGTGCTGTACGCTGCTAGAAGTCCGGATTTTAACATAGCACTTATGAGGTGTATTCAAACTTTTTGGAATTTCTCAAAGAATATTGTTTTAATAAAAAATTTGAAGAGAAACAAATTTATTCCCCTTGTAATTTCTGATTTTTGAGGGTATTTTTGAGATGAAACGACAAAAAAATTCAAATGTATCGCCATTGGATAGGAAATAACAAGGGAAATAGATTGTCTGCTTTTCTAATTTTTGATTAAAGCTATATTTTGTGAGAAATATTGAAAAGTTTAATCCCGCTCCATAAAGTGCAGTGTTGAAATAAGACTTCAAACGCCAGTGAGCAGCGCATATTGGAGCCATGTCTAATGTAGCCATTTTTCCAGCAGTATGCCTACAAGTGCTCGTACTTTCGCGTCTCAAAGGAAGGCCGGAACATGCACAGAACGGCAACGCTGTGAGGCCGACTTTTATTGTGCTCCAATAGGGAAAAAGTGGTTTTTTGAGAATCAGTGAGTACACGTTGAATTTGGTGAAAAATTGAAGAGAACAAAAATTGTAGGCCAAATGTATTGGACTCAATTTTCAAAATTTTGCATTAATTTACATGTAAAACGGTCGGCCTACTTAGCTGTTGCCAGATGTATGTTCCGGCCTTCCTTTGAGACGGCCATGATCGCACCAATTAACGTGAACCCTTTGACTATACAGTACTTTGTACTGTATAGTCAAAGCGTGAACCCAGGCGCTAGTGATGGGCGGTTATGGGTTATTTCAATATACTGGTTAAACGGTTAATTGAAGATCATCATAACCGGTTAATTGATTGAAACTGCTCAAATAAACCAGTTAATCGGTTAACCGGCGGTTATTCAGATTGCTTTTAGTTCTCAAAAAATTCCGCTAGGAGCGCCAAAGTCTTCCACGTTTTTTGCCTTCAAAATTGCAAAAATTGAAAAGAAAAGCTTTCGCAGCGCGAAAGCAATACTGACTTTTTCTTTACCACTTTCTCAAATCGCTCGTTACCAACTCCAAATTACTTTGTTCTCTGATGCAATTTCATCTTTGCAGCTTGCCTAACAATTTATATTTATATAATTGATTAAAAATGCCAAATGACTTCATTTTCCAATACAATTTCATTTTCGCAGCTTGCCTAGCATTTTATATTTATATAGTCGATAATAAAACAAATCACTGGTTAACAATTCGTTCGTTCTCTCATACAATTTCTTTTCCATAGCTTGCCTAGCATTTTTATATTTTATTCACTCATTTGCCCCCACCCCCTTCCAAGAAAAGAGAAATACCTCGCAACAAACTATGAAGATTCCATAACGAGCCTTGAGCGCTAGTTAATCAACTAGTATTTAACCTACCACACAAAAACTATTAGTCCAATTTAAAAAAAAAATAGCGGGTGAACAGATTCACGTTCACTACTTCATCGACCCTCAATTTCATGAAAATCGACCCAATAGATACAGAGAACATTTGGTCACAAAAAAAAAAGTACATACATACATACATACATACATATGAATTTGAACAAATGTTAGAATCGTGATCTAGACCCTCTGAAACGCCGAGAAAACATCACCCCCACCAAAAATTCCACCGCGCGCAAGATTGCAATACCTCCGAAAGTTGGTAAAAAGGAGAGGAGAGGTCTCTTAGACTCCGAGGTGCCGTGATAATGATTAAGAAATACCTCAATTCTAAAAGCTTTCGGCAATTGGCCGCTTGATTCTTTAAAAAAAACAAATTTGTCAAATTATCACTAAGGCTAGTAGCGAATCTAGCGGTAATTTAAATATAAAAAAAAAAATTATGATTTTGGCGATTAATCGGTTATTGCGCTCTATTAACCGGTGTTTTGTTCATCACAAATAAACGGGTTATTCGGTTAAATTTTACCAGAATTAACCGATTAATCGGTTATATAACTGATAACCGCCCATCACATCACATCACTACCACTACCAGGCGCCCCGAAACGTAACTGATAAGAATCCACTGAGCGCTTGTTGAAAGCGTCATCAACAGCCCCAGCCCGGACTCCCGGAGTAAAATTAATAATATAGATCCCACATAAAAAGTTTCAATTTATCCTCTTTTGTGCCCTTTTTCACATTTTTGGTCTTTGTTTTCGTTCTCTAGTTGCAGGATGATGATAAGTATGACGGTGCCAGTCGAAGGATGTATTCTGGTGAGAACAGGACGTACACAACCCGAGAACGATGAAGGTGAAGCGCGGTGAAAATATTTGGAGTTGCAGTATGAATTTGATCATCGCAGTGAGGAATTACATCCTCAAGATGACAGAAGAGAGTGGTCCTGGTATGAAAGTATTACTGATGGATAAAGAGACGGTACGTTGATTTTTCAAACTGTTACCTGAAAAGAGTAGATGAATATGAATCCTAGGCTGTATTCTTATAGACGAGTATTGTGAGCATGGTTTACAGTCAATCAGAGATATTGCAGAATGAAGTTTATTTATTTGAACGTATTGATATGATCGTTGAGAACGAATCCATGAAACATCTGAAGTGCATAGTTTTTCTTCGCCCCACTCGCGAAAATGTAGTATTACTCTCTCGAGAGTTGCGGAATTCAAGATACGGCGCGTATTACATATGTAAGCTTGTTTCCTGCTTCAAAAAATGATATATGTTTTTAAAATTAAAAAGTTCAATCGGAATAATTCCTGTATTTTAAATTCTGCCAATTGCAGATATGAGTAATATCATCGCTAAGGCTGATATAAAAACTTTGGCGGAAAATGATGAGCAGGAAGTTGTACGAGAACTCGAAGAATTTTACGCGGATTACTTGGCCGTTTCTCCCCATTTATTCTCTTTCAACATACCAGTCTGTGCCCCAGGTAGGATCGTATGAGCTCTACGTTTCGATCTACAATAAAAACAAATTTACAAGATTAGTTTGTGGAACTTTCTGATTATGCCAATGATAAGTTTTATAAAATTCGGTAAATTGTTGAGAGCTATAATGGCCTCAAATTTTTCTCTTTTTTGATGAGATGTGAGTGGCAGTCGTGAAATTATTCCGCCTACTTCCTGGCAAATTCGAAAAATGTCATCATGTAACTGAATCCCTTATTTCGTATTTATTTCTAGGAAATGTATGGGACACGAATCAGTTACAACGTTGTACTCAAGGTATTATCGCAGTACTCTTATCTTTGAAACGAATACCATCCATTCGATACCAAGCTTCATCAGAATTGGTAAAGAAATTGGCGGATAAAATCAATGTACTTACTATTCTCTTCCTTCTCGCAATTTGGATTGAGTAGAATATTCTAATAATAATATTTTTTTGCGTAGGATCTCGTATCTAAAGAGGAAATGTTGTTTGATTTCCGCAATGATTGTAATCAATCATTATTGTTGATTTTGGATAGACGGGAAGATTCTTTTACACCGCTTCTCACGCAAGTGAGTTTGATCTATTTTGTTTTGTTACCTATTATTCTTTCTACATTTCTATTTGTCTTTCTTTTTTTCTGTAAATTCGTACCTAAGTGGACTTATCAAGCCATGGTACACGAGCTTTTCACTATAAACAACAATCGAGTGGATTTACGAAGCATTGAGGGTATAACAAAAGATCTTCAAGAAGTTCTTCTTTCACCCATGCAAGACGATTTTTATGCGCAGGTAGTTTAATTACAGTAATCACGACTCATCATTATCTGGAGTATCGTTCATGCCGGTCAACGTTTTCAGAATATGTTCAAAAATTACGGAGAAATCGGTCAGACCATTAAAGGATTGATGGATGAATATCAAGTCAAGTCGCAAAGTCATCAGAAACTTGAGAGCATTAAAGATATGAAAGCTTTCATTGAAAATTACCCGCAGTTCAAGGTTAGTTTTTTCAATACCTATAGTTCTGAAATGATAATGATACGGATTAGAGGACGAAATCTCGAGTCCTACTTTTTCAAAAAGAGAACTGTATTATAATGGTTTAAAATGCGTATCATGATATGTATCTAGATTGTTCAGTTTTATATTTGTATATCGCGCCAACCCATCTCGAAAGCAGATTTTTTCTTGTTCCTCCAACATTCTCATTACCTCCGAGTGTATTCTAGAGATAGGATTTTGTGCCTTTTATACCGAAAGTTTAGCGACAAACATTTCGATGTGAAATAAATATCCAAATTGAGAATTTAGAAAATGGCTTGTTCACGTTTGGAGTGTTGAATGAAATACCTACTTTCAATTTTCTCGAACATACATAATGACCCGGTTGTATTTCATAATTGTATGTCTAGAAAATGACTGGAACTGTCGCTAAGCACGTAACAATTGTCAGTGAATTATCAAATATTGTGAGTGGCCGACGCTTACTGGAAGTGTCCGAAATCGAGCAAGAGATAACTTGTCAGAATCAGCATTCTCATCAATTACAAGTATGTTGATTTTCTAAATTTGATAATTGAAGTAAGTTGATGCAATACATACTATGAGGTCTTATAATTTTCATTCAAGACCTCATCGAGCGGTTCAAGGATGAATTACAATGATTTTAGCTAAAAATTTTATCGAATTTCTTTTTTAATGCAATTTTCTGGCATTTTAAGAATGAATGTTAGCACGTAGGATCAACCGTACGTAAAGACGGATAAATATTAGAAAGACATCACGGAACAGTTAAAAAAACACATCAACTTTCCTGAGGAATTGTAGATTAGAGAACATTCTACGAATTTTGCGAATACCGAAATAAAATACGAAAGATTTTAACAGATAGTTGGTGCAGCGAAAATGTGCATTTTTTCGGTCTCCATACTCTCTAATATTCGTCTTGTGAGCATCATCTATTCGATTTATTAATTACGCTGAACTGAGTTTTGTTCTGTTCTTGCCGATGCTATAAATGTACTGCTTGGACAGAAGGAAAAAAGGGATGAACCTGTAGAAGCGTTTTTAACATTGGTACCTTTCATTTCTCATTTTTTAGTGCTCAACATTTTTAACGATCTCAAAAATAATCGTTGTTCCATTTTTTGGATACACTTTTCGTTTCACCCCTTACAATACTACTCAAATCGAACCGAGTATCCATCATAATCGCTTACAATGCGCTTGTTTTGTTCAACAATGGTGATGTTTCTACCGAGTACGGAAAGGTATCTCCACTATATCGGTATATTTGGGATAACTCTTGAATGATGCAGCGTTGAATGCTTTGTCATTCTATCTGATTTGTAGAATGTGTGTTCGTAGAATTTTTTATGGTATGTTGAAAAGCCAAATCTGCCTCATTCAAGTGTTATTTTAATTGTTTAATTTTTCTCCACGTACCGCCGTAGTGTCGATGCTTTTCTCAATCTCCCCTCCCTTTCACCCTCTTCCTCGTTCAGTTTCTCGTACATTTCTAATTGGCGCTGAATCGGTTTCAGTATAACAATTCGTCATCTTCGAAACTCTACGATTTTAATTTTGATATTCGTGTCCTATTGTAATTATCGATTTTCTTCTCTAGAACATTAAAAGTATTTTATCAAAGAAAGAAATTCGGCAAGAAGAAGCTGTCAAATTAGTCATGCTGTATGCATTGAAGTACCACAGTCATCCTAATAATGATATTAATGGGCTCATTAATAGACTTGTCAGCGACTTCGAAGTTTCGCAACATCGTATCCGAGTAAGTTTTTTCTGTGTTACGTGGGTGTGGGTCAAAAGTCGTTCAGCTCGAAAGTTAAACATAGTATTCTTTACTTGCCATGCGAATCATCTTCAAATTTGAAACGTTCAATTGAATGTTTTTTCACATGGACTCTTCGGTTTTGAAATTCGGCGATTCGCGCTCTCTGCTAATATCAACCAACAACCATTCCGTTGGAATGGACGTTGAGAGTGCGAATATTTTGCCAACTGAATAAATTCCTTTTGAAGAATTTCTGCAGAATCTCTTTTTTTGGAAGGTTATCCACATCATGTCTTGGAAGGAGCCGTGTGTAAGAAGTTGAGAAAAGTATGTATTTCCGCAGCAGAAAGAAAAAATAGAAAATATAGGTGGTGCGACAACTTTTTCTATAAGTGTCGATATATTCGAGATGAGAAACGACGACTCAATAAAATTGGAACAATTTTGAGTATTGGCTTCCATGTGTGGCGTCGATCTTATTTTGTACTGCTATTTTATGCGGCTGGTATTCGTAGAGCTTATTTCATAGGACAAGAAGGGAGAAAACACAAATTTTGACGCTTTGAAATACAATTGACGCAAACTGAACTTGAATTGTCAAACACCACCAGCTTCATCTATTCACTTTTTTCTCGGGGAGACAGCAATATTATGTTTTCATTTTTGTTACAAAATTCTACTCCGGTTATATTTGAAATTTATTCTCATTTTAGTTATCTTGAAGTTGGACGTATCGATAAAAGCTATCGAACTGAAGTTAGGAGCGTTAGTAAAATCAGCCTTTATTTCGAATGAAGAAAGGTTACGTTTTGGCTGCCATACAATGTGTTTAATGTGTTTTAAAACCAGGATCTGAGGATCATAATACTAAAAAAGTTTATAAAGTTGTACAGAAATTCAAAATAGGTACTGAAAATAGAAAATGAGCAGATAAAATGTAATAACTGTGTTTTCTTCAAAAATTTTTCTTATTTTCCAGCTCATACACAAGGTGATTACGTATGGTAAGAGGAAAATTGACCCTTTCAAGAATTTTGGCACTCAAGAAGCTGTTATGCACGTGACCAAACGTATTTTCAAGGTGAGTGGTGATAATCTTTTGAATCGACTCGGAAGAAAAACTAAGCCCCAGAGAACAGAAGCTCGTGTAGTCCGAAATAAAAACGAAATTTTTTACTACCTATAAATTATGAATACAGATAATGCAGAACTTAAGGTATTGAATGTCTGGAAATATGCATGCTAAATCCTTATTTGCTATCCCATCGTTCTCCATGGCTGATTGTAGTCCTTTTCTTGCTACTTCTATCGGTGAAGTTAGAAATACAATTAGAAATACGTATATCTCATTTTAACTACGTATTGGATGTATGGTTGTTTCCTCCATAAAAATGAAACATGAACGGTAGGGATGGTAATGATATATCGATATTCTATAGGTATTCGATACTCGTATCAACATTAACTTTCCAAATTTAAACCTTAGACAAGATGTTGAGTTCTAGACAAATGGTATTAGAAATTATTATTATTGTATTCAACTTTCAGGATTTGCAAGGAGTAGAAAATATTTATACTCAACACACCCCACTCTTGAAAGATATTCTAGAAGACTTGGTTAAAGGTAATTTAAAAGATACGGCTTATCCTTACCTCAGATCACACAATAATCGAGCCAAGTACGTAAATACTCTGATAAATCAGAAGTACTGTGTAAATGATACCTAAAATAATTTTTCCTCAACATTTTTTAGGTTTTCAGATATAATAGTGTTTTTTGTGGGTGGTATTACTTATGAAGAATCATTGACAGTTCATCAACTCAACTGCGCATATCCAAACGCAAGTATCATTTTGGGAGGTTCCACAATCCATAATTCAACAACTTTCTTGAAGGAAGTAGATGCGTCCATTGTTGATGATTGCACATAGAATGTTTTTCTGCCGGTTGAGATTTTTATTTTGCACAATTATAAGAAATATAATTAGGATACTTTCAATGATGAACTAGAAGTGCATTTTCGACCTTGCAAGTGTGTATTTTTATCTCAGTTTATTTCTACTCATCCCCTGAAGATGATCTGCTAACATAGTCTGAAACCAGACTAGAAAAACATATTCGCGCAAGTGTGTAATTGTTCTTTGATCAACCTATGTCGTATGAGATATTTTCATTTTTTTTTTCATGATAAAATAAACATTGCCGTTGGGAAGACAAGTTTATAATTCATGAAACACTGGCGCTGCCCGCTCAAAATTGAAAAGCTGACAAAAACGTATAGTTACCGTTTCGATTGACTAGCAGTTGTCTTCGGTATTCGAATATGCATGCTGAAAACGAGATCGAGTAATACTCGAGGTGAAAATAAGTACTCAGAAAGAAATAGACGGAATGAAACTTGCAAAATTTGGGTACAAGAAATATCCGCATAAAAATCATTGTACTTCTGACAAATTTTTTTTTTTTTTCTTCTTTTTTAAACAAAAGATCTTATTCCCGAATCTTTTATATCAGAACTGGTAAACAACATTTCTTGAGGGACTGTCGAATTAAAGACTCGCTACAAAAGCGGCAACTTACAAGCGAAGAGCAACCAACGAACAACGAGTGAGATGCAGCAACCATTAAATTTTGTTTTGCTCGGCCTCTCTCGTTGCTCATCGCTCGTAAGTTGACGCACATGTAGTAAGGCTCTCATAAGGTGGGAGAAACTACACAATAATGCCTCATCATAAGAAATTATAAGAATAATATTCGTATACGAATGATCAAAATGATCACCAAAAAAGATCGCGATCAAAAAATTCACGATGGTACACTGTTCTGGCGTAACATGCTGGGAAAAGAAATCATAATTTCAATTTTCACGAAGTCACTATTTTAGCTAGAGAAAGTGAATTAAAAGCAGCCCAAGAAATTATGAAAAATGATAGTGTTGCCAATTTTAAAACCGACGTCGATGGATGTTGAATATAAAACGAAGATGAAAGTAGACTTTATTTGAATAAAAATAAATTCTCATCTTTTTCGGTCCACTGACCAACGGCTGTTTTAAATTGAATACATTTCTGTTGGTAATCAGTTGACATCATCTTGCAATCCGCGTACGTGAAGTCGTCGAACTTGGACTCTGTGATATCTTTGAAACAAAGTAAAAACTGTCTTTTTGATACAAGCGAGGGCTTACATCCCGGACGTTTGTTTGTGGAACCTAGTGGTCGACCTTCCACATAGACTTCGTGATTTTTACTGAAAAGAATGAAAAATGTACGTAATGACAAGTTGGGACGGAACGTTCCTTTGAAATGATGAATTATATTTTTCAAACTTTAGCAGAACAATTCGTACCTGTTTTTCAAATCACACCATACAATTGAACACGCGGCTGGTTTGACAAGTTTCGAACAAGTTTTGATTCTCATTTTCGAATACCGAAACTCGTAAGGAACGTGAATAAGTACTGGCGATTCATTCAATGGGCGTATCCGATCTAAAGAGGGATTTCTATTTACAATTGCACGATTCATAGAATGAGGCGAATAAAAAGTTTTGTTGCAACTAACTATGATACTACTGAAATAAATGGGTTCGATAAGGGTGGCAAGCAACGCTCCTTGAATCCCTACATTATTCCATCGTAAAATTTTATCGCTACACGATACTGATTTAGTGGTGTCACCTCGTCCAGGTTTAGTGCGTACAAGACCAACGGTGTGATACTGTTCTCCAGGTAATTTGAGATCTTGTAACCCATTACCAGGCAAACATTTTGCTCCGGTACGATGAATATCGTTCGTCATATCTGTTTTTACTTTTAAATCTATGCCAGATAATCGCTGCCCAGAAAATACATCGCTGGCTTGAATCGAAAACTGTCCAATTCTCTTATTTTCATCTTTGGGAGCTTCGAACAGATGGCACGGTAAAATCCGTTCACGAGTGGATTCTCCGCTGTGCACATGGCTACTACACATCAAGTCGTCACAAATGTTATTATCGAGCTGATATTCACGAACACGAGGAACAATAGACGCATCACCACAAGGTGTTTCACTCGTGAAAAAATGAAAGGTCACTCCTGGCCGCAGCAATATATTCTTGGAAGAACTGAGAGTGAATATTTCGGATTTATGCGTTTTGGTTAATCCAATTTGCTCGTACAGATAGCGAATAAATCCGCGTCGAGCAAGTACCTGAAACCATGACAGTAAAATATTAATTACACTGAAGGAGGAGAGAAAGACTTCGCGTATAATAATGCCTTCATTCTTTTACTTCGGCGTGACTATCATGAATTATATCGCCTCTCGCGTTCAGTTTAGACTGGCCGATACATTTCGTACCCGTAGCTAGGGACAATATGTGTGTACCGACTTCGGATTGATGTTTTATTATGGCCGCTATTGGTATCCACTCACGACCTTTGAGTGGTTTCCCTGATTTTGGTAGCATCTCAAACTTTTCATAACACAAGCGGGCAACTTTTTGAGCGAAAATAGTTCTGTCTACGGAATCCATCAACCTCTAACTGCCTTCAAGCTCCCACAGCTGGAGAGCTCACAGACTACGCAAAAGCTGAAACAATGATGAACCGAGTATTGGGCCAGATTAGCCTGTACAATAAGTCGGAGAGATATGAGAAGAGAATGAGTATCCTCGGACATTATTCGCAGTGCAGAATGATCGTAATATTTTCAACAACCCTTCGCAGAAAAAGAGTGACGTACTTCTTAGATGAACACGAGAACCGCAGAGGACGAATAAGGCGATTGAAGATCGTTCATTTTCGACAGCTATATTTGCCTCTTTTCAATCAAAAATTTGAAGAGAAGATTTATTCCTCTTGAAATTGCTGATTTTTTCTAAAGGTTCATTTCCAAGAAAAATCGACGGAACCAAATCGACAAAAGAATTCCAATTTTCCTCCACTGGTCACTGGATAGGAAATAACCAGGAGAATAGATTCATTAATTGTCTACTCTTCAAATTTTTGATTAATGCATTATTGAGAAGTTCAATCCCGCTCCATAACGTGCGATGTTGACAGACAAAAATAGATAATAATCAGCTGACGTCATTCATGGAAGGAAATCGCAATTCGCAAACGCCCTATGAAATGCAGACCGCAGAGATCAGTGATTTCAGCCAGGCTGATTTTTACACACGATTTCCCATAGGGGAATTCCGGGTTGACTTTTGTTGACAAATACATCAAAAATTATGTAAAAATAATTGAGGAGTTATCTGTCAAAAGGGTGTCTGTTGGGCGGACGCCCTTTTTTGGAAATTTGTAATTTTTGAATTCCTTATAATTCAAACTATTATATTCAAACTTCAAAACATCATATTTGAACCCCTATGTCTGCTAAGATACAAAAATTTTAGGTGAACTTTGTACAGGTCATAAATCACTAAATCAGAACTTTGATGAAGTACGCACCAAGACCGCGAACTTTGTTCAACTGTCGTTTGTAGGTACCTATTCAGTTATGGAAGTGTGCGCGTACTTTGTTGAAGTTTTGTTAGTCACATCATTGCCCAGGATGTTTTTTATTTTTAAACATATTCTCAAACAGAAGTAAACAAGACAATAATGAAAGAGCTGTTTGAACTTTAAAGAGCGTAGCGTGACGCGTTTGAAGACTGATAACAAAAACAAGATGGCCGCCCAAACCAAAAATTTCAAAATTTCTCCATTTTGATTATAGAAGGGCGTCTGAGGTACTCTATACTTTCTGACCTTTTTAAATTAATATTACTCATTTAACAAAGAAGATAATTGAGCGTTATATTTACAGAGAAAAACTATACAAATTTCAAAGAATAACTTTTTCACAATAAATCACTCTATCAAAAGTTATTTCACATTGAAATTTTAAAATGATTCTTTCAATCAATGTTTTGACCAAAGAACGCCCTTTTGACAGATAACTCCTCAATTGTTGTATTATGCTTCAAAAGAAAGGTTGAAGTCTCCATTTCATTAGGTATTAACAATGTTTTATCCCTAAGATATTCACGATTTTTGAAGTATTATTCAACAACAAAAGTCAACTGTGATTCTCTAATGGGAAATTGTATGTAAAAAATAAAAATCAGCCCGACTGAAATCACTGATCTCTGCGGTCTGCATTTTGTACAGCGATTTCCTTACATGAATGACGTCACGCTGATTATTACACAACTCAACAAAAAAAAAATAAAATTGAAAAAAACAAGAACAAGATGATACAATTTTAGAAGTATTTTCAACGCTGATCACAATGCCGTTGTCCATTTCTCAAAATTGACTCCGGCTTTTGCTTTGACTATACAGTACTTTGTATGGACTGATTCAGCAAACGCATTCTGCAAAGCCAACATTGTGCGGCAAGAGGGGAAAGTTGTGGCTAAAAGTGTTACAGCGTGCATAATCCAGTTCCTTGGTCGGTATGTTCGTTCTGTGAGACGCCTGAACGACGCAACCCGCAGCACTTTTAGCCACGGATTCCCTTTACTTCACCACAATACATGTTGTCTTCATTTTACCCACCCACAGAGGCCTTGTTATATCAGTCCATACAAAGTACTGTATAGTCAAAGGGTTTTTGAGAAATGATCAAATCAAATTCCCACGATTTGTTGCAACGCGCAGTGTATTTTACCTGGCACTTACCCAGCTATCAAATTTCGCAACACGGGAATATACACTGCGCGTCGCAACAAATTGTGGGAATGAATTGATTTTCTGTGACATCACATCACTGATATCTGTACCCAATAAGAAGAACATCAGCTTCCAGCAGCTTTATTATGCCCAAAAGAATAACATTTGGACCAAGATGCCACTGGCGCGCTGCAAGCGTATCCCCTTAGACCATTAAGAGAGATAGACTGCCAATGTTTACAAAATGCTGTGACCATCATCCCATACCTAATACATGGGAACAGCTGATCATAAGGGGAATTTTCCCGTAAGCGCGCGTGTATTCAATGTTGGCCACACTCTGTAACACAGGCTCTTATGAAGCGCTAGCCGTCTATCTCTTTGAATGGTCTAAGCGTATCCCCCTTCAACAATGTACATGACGTACTACTACACCACGTCCTACTTTATATAAGGCCGTAATGCAGCGATGTCACAAGGTCACACTCAAAAAGATGTGGATACAGATTTACATGTACGCTTATGGGGGAAAACAAGAATTTTGATTCATACGCAAATAAAACGGTGTTTTTGGAAAAATAGAAGAGAATATAATTTGAAGAGCAAACAATTTTCTATTTTTTAAATCCTACTTTAGTAAAATTGGTGCAGTACAAGAGAAGTTATCATTGTTTTAAGATGAAAAATTGGATAGGGGATAAAGTGCGGTACAGTTTCATCTTTGTTACACCGCACCAATGAACGTGAACCGTCACAAAATGTAACTGATAACAATCCACATGCGCGCTGTTGTCATTTTCTACATTACGGCCTTATACAGTATAAAGATTAGGCTGTGACTACACGCACACCATCGGTGGCCGCATTTTTGTGTGTGCATGTAGTAGTACGTTGTGTACGTTGAGAAAGGGGGATATGCTTGCAGCGCGCCGGTGGCATCTTGGTCCAAATAGGAACATTCCAATCATTCATCAGTAGTTCAGAATGAAAGAAAAGTTAAGAATAAAAAGTGAATTTTCACACACAGGAAAGCTTCAAGATCTTGAATATCAACTTTTTATCCTTAACTTCTCTTTCATTTCAAAGTACTGATGAATGATCAAAACGTTCCTGATGTAGTAATCTTTTGGGAATAGTCATGGCCCTCTCTAGTTACAGGCTGGTAGACTAAACTAGTCAACGTTGCAATCAGCCTCCTTTGATCAACGTTTTGGTTGGTGTGCGGTGAAGTGTTACAGTACCGCGCCTTGTCCTCTATCACAACTTTTCATGTTCAAATGATCATATCTCAGTTCCTAATGAATTAATTTCTGCAATCTAGGGCTTAAAAAAAAAAGAGGGAAAGTTTCATTCTTCAAATTACATTCTTTTCATTTTTTCTCTAGAAGGGACCATATTTGAGAACAAATTGAAAGTTTATAATTTTTGGTTTATTTCCCATAAGAGTGCATGTAAACGTCAGCCCATTTGCGTTGTTGTCGTTTTTCAGCCTACCGGCCTGTAACTAGAGACGGTCATGGAATAGTGATGGGCGGTTATAGGTTATTTCAATATACCAGTTAAACGGTTAATTGAAGATCATCATATCCAGTTAATTGGTTAAAACCGCTCAAATAAACCAGTTAATCGGTTAACCGGCAGTTATTTGGATTGCTTTTGGTTCTCAAAAAATTCCGCTAGGAGCGCCAAAGTCCTTCCACGTTTTTTGCCGTCAAAATCACAAAAATTAAAAAAAAAAACAGGAGAGGAAAGGTTTCTTCGACACTGAGGTGCCGTGATAATGATTAAGAAATACCTCAATTCTAAAAGCTTTCGGCAATTGGCCACTTGATACTTTGAAAAAATCTAATTTGTCCAATTATCACCAAGGCTAGTAGTTATCCAGAGGTAATTTAAATATTAAAAAAATTTTTATGATTTTGGCAATTAATCAGTTCAAGACAAATAGCTTGGCTGCGTTAGCCCGGCTATGCTGTAGCTGTAGCCAAGGTGTGAAGCGCTCCATTTGTGCTGTAGAGTGCAACTACGTAGTTTGCAAGGCATTGCTGAGGTGTGGTAAAGTGGTTGCGCTCTATTAACCAGTTTTTTATTCATCACAAATAAACCGCTTAATTGGTTACATTTCACCAGAATAAACCGATTAATTGGTTATATGTATAACCAATAACCGCCCATCACTATTTGGGAATCAATATGCCGTTTGCTGAAATATTGCTGTTATTGATAGATGTAACTAGATGTAACGTCATAGGGAAATTGGTCTATTTGATTTGATCATTTCTCAAAAACTAGAGTCAATTTTAAGAAACGGACAATGGCACTGTGATCAGCGTCAAAAATACTTCTAAAATTGTATTATCTTGTTCTTGTTTTTTCAATTTTTTTTTTTTTTTTTTTTTTTTTGAGTTATGTTATCATCTACTTCAAGAATAATTGAAATTGAGGCAGTGGGTGGAAAAAGAGCAATATTTGTAAAACTGAGTTTTGAGAAAACTGCGATTGAATTTTATAAATTGTTTTACTTGAGAATGAGGCATCCAATTTCTGTGAAACTTTCAGGAATTGTAGTTCAAATCTCAAGCAACAAAATTATGAACAAATAACTTGAAAAATATTACGCATTGTCGCACTGACACCAATAGTTTGTGAGGCAGATATTGCCCTTTCTGCAATTATTGGTATTGTAAATCCGTGCTGCGTCTTTTTAGAAAGGGATAAGAATATCAAGTTTATTAAGTTGTTCTGTTGTCAACAAGAAAAAAAAATACAAATGCACAAACGTCATTTCTCTGTATAGAATTTTATATGGTATAGATTAGTATAAACCTACTTATATACAACATTTGTACATTCAGATTACTCACTTTGCACCACGTTTTCATTTTGTTAACAGTCAGTTTACATTGTAATGCCTTCAAAATTTTGAGAGAGATCTGATTCTGAGATGACCATGAAGTATCAAAACATATTTAACTTAATCAGAAAAAGGGCAATATGGCCATATCGCCCTTTTTCCACCTGCTGCCTCAATTATTACCCGATGTTTTGAGTTTTGAAGAATTCTGAGCATTATTCATAGAGTTATCTGTGTCTGTGGGCAAAAATCTCTTCTCGCACCGCATCATTTTGTGTTATGCACGTGTATTTTGTGTGTGTGAGTGACTAGATATATAGAGCATACCCTTAAATTTGCGATTTTTGAGAAAGGATTGCTTGAGAATGCCTCAAAGGATTTTCTCGAAATTATTCTTGTTAAAAAGGAAATTTTAAGTAGAATAGCTCATCTACTCTTCCTTTTTACTCGCCAAAGCTTATTTCCCAAGTGTATTGAACTATTGATTGATGTTGATGAATGGTACTTGTTTTTTTGTACAATTGCGCGCCGTTTCACTTTTGTTTTGTTTCACGCCTGTCTTATCACGTGCAAAAACAAAGAGAACATGATCTATTCTACATAAAATTTGCCAAAAAAATCCATCGAGCCGTTCTTGGGCAATCCTGTCTCAAAAATCACAAGTTTAACATGGGCTGGATGGGCTCTTTTTCTAGGAGTCAAAATGGCGCGTGTCAATACTTGGGGTTTTTAGATGCTATCCCTATAATAAGGCTATATAAGTATAGGTAATGACACGACGCCATATTGGATATTTTCTACAACATTGCCATAAGAGCCTGTGTTAATTGTATAGTACACTAGAAGAGATAGTTAGCCCACTCGTTCAAAAAACGAGACACTTTTCCATTAATTCAAAACCATCCACCCGTCGTTATTTTAGCGCTAGTACTGCGTTTTTCTAAGGCGGGGTAAGAGCGGGCTGTAGAAAAATAGGTTTCAGACTTTTACATGGGCTCTTATGGGGAATAACCCTTCATCGGCGATTTCCTCTAAAAGTATGCGTTAAAATACAAACATGTCAATGGTGAACTTGAAGAAAATTTTTCGTACTTTAATCTGTTTTCTCATAAATTTTTCATCAAAATGTATATTTTGTGAGAAAATCGCTCGTAAAGAGTAATTCTCCATAAGAGCCTATGTAAAAGTCTGAAACCTAAATGTTGCAATCGCCTGCGAGTGGCGTAAAAACGAACTTTTTGTTTTGCGCTCCGCGTTACATGGTAGTTTCAAAGGAGTGGGCTAACTATCTCTTCTAGTGTACTATAGTTAATTGAAAGGCAAATATCTCGATGAATATCCATTATTTCAAAAAAATCAAAAGTACTAAATTTATTCTTCGTAACATTTCCAATCGGAAGAGTGATATTTTTTTTTTTGTAAATAAACTTTAGACATGAAATTTTCCCACTTTTCTCCTCGCATGTTGTAACGGCTAGTAAACGTAGGTAGTGGACCGTTTTTTTGTGACGTCACAAACTCCACATCTGTTTACTCCAACGTACCCTACAGCCCGTCAAAATTGTCAATCTTACCCTAAATTACCAACTTGGTTTGTAAACAAAAAAAAACTCCATAAGAAATACACAGGAGCGTTTCGATCTTACGTTCAGATTTGAAAAGCAGAAATAAATAAAGGACCGCAGGTATATTCTCAAATACTTAAGAACTTCCTACTTCTGAATATAAACACGTAATTGCTTATTTATTCCTAATTTTTCAATTTGAACTTATGATCAAAACGTTCCAGTGTATTAGGGAATTCAACATGACGTCGCACGGCATGTTCTATTGTCTCACTTGTTGGCGATGTTACATTGCCTGTTATGGGACGCGTTTGGTTTTTCTCAATTATCTTTGGAAAGAAGGCCTGAAATGGAAAAATGATGAGAATGATATTTATTGCCCTTATAATTTCCTACATTATGGTAGAAGAAAAAATTACAAAATTTTAAAGGTAGGTCCAATCGATAGGAAATTACAAGGGGAACAAACTTTGTTCTCTTCATTTTTTTGCATAAAGGCTTATTTTCTGAGAAAACTGAGAAAAACAGGATACGCTCCATAAGCCGTAATGTATTACTGCCAACGAGTGAGATCTTGTGAGTCACGATTGTGACGTCAGTTTAATTGCCTAATTTCTTATGAGAATCAATATTGTGATAGAACCAAAAACGATACAATCGATCACACTCAAGGGTTTTTGAAGTGTGTTTGCAAGTGTTCGCGCATTGTTGGTAGGGAGTTGGCAATGAGTGACGTCACAAAAAAACGGTCTGTTCTCCCCGCTAGCCGTAGATCCAATATGGCGTCGTGTCATTACCCCGTACCTGTAATTATTATGTTAGGCTGCAGTCTGCACTGCTCTACCTCTGTCTGTGAGGTGTGAGTTCTATATTATGCAGAGAAAAAATGATTGCCTAATTATCTTTTTGTAGCATCATCCAAGCATTACATACCAATGAAAAGAGTTTATTTACCGGCGTGAACTTAATGTTTGGAAGCTTTCTTTTTCTAAAATAGTGTATGGGTTGTATTATTTGGTAGTACGTATTATTTAATTCAGCATTGATATGGCTACAACTCAGATTAAACCGTCATCCACAACCGCAGCTAGTGCCGGAACAGGATGGCCGAAAAGAAACGTGAATAGTTATGAGAATAGGCTCCCTCAGAGTCCTGTTCTGTTGAACATCAATCGACCTATTAATTTGTAAGTATTCCTGTTTTGGTTCATTATCCCCGTTTACATTCGAAAAATCACTTGTCTTTGTGTCGCGATGACAGATACCCTCTTACCAATTACACATTTGGCACGAAGGAAGCATTATTCGAGAAAGATCCTTCTGTGCCGGCACGATTTCAACGAATGCGCGAAGAGTTTGATAAAATTGGTATGCGGAGAAGTGTTGAAGGCGTTCTTCTTGTTCACGAACATCGTTTACCTCATGTTCTGCTTCTTCAGTTGGGAACTACATTTTTCAAACTGTAAGTAAAACTGATGAACACACTATTTGTCTTGTGGTTTCTTCGTAAATTTTTCCGACTGGGAAAGCAGATACGGAAAGGTAGAATTCCGAGAATCTCTCATCTAATCTGCTTTCCTTGAAGTTCTATTTTTTCATCATAGTAATCTTTGTCATTTTGACGGTTTTTACGTAGTCCAGGTGGCGAATTGAATCCCGGTGAAGATGAAGTTGAGGGATTAAAGAGACTGTTGACCGATGTAAGTTGGAAAATGTTGTAAACCTTGAATGAAGATTGTATCTAGTGAAAACTTTTTTTCACTTACGAAGAGATAGTTGAATTTTTCTAATTTAGTTTGTATTCTATGCGTGTATTCATATCGAAAGCAAAGATATCGTTCGTTTTATTACCTCTTTGAGCGTCGATGATAATTTTAAATCAACCGAGCAGTTGTTCTTCGAAAATGACAAATTTTCTCATTGCCCTGGTTTAATTGTATACGTATATTAATAATACGTAATCTGAGCTATCAGTTTATATTTGTTAACAATATTGATGAATAACGTTAATTTGTAGTATTTTAAGAAAACGTGGAATAAGTCTTAGAAGTCAGTTACTTCGAAATGAATTGAAAATTGATGAAAAAAGAAGGAACGTTATCGAAACGGCTAGGAAAGGTGGTATGGGCAGAATTCAATGTTTATAATTAAGTGTTATGATTACAATACTCGGTTGTTAAACGATATGATTTCCACATTGAGAGGACCCATGTTTCATGGGTGTTTGTACGTGATTTGGATTCATTTAATCGCGATTTTAGCCTCGAGAAATAGTTTCCCTATATTGATTGTCATTAAAAGAAACGAATTTCCTAATGTCATATCCCTTAAACATGACGCTTGTTCACCTTTATAAAGGTTATTTGATACTCTTGTATTCAAATTTTTTTATTTTGCTTTCTAATTTTCTATCGTGATAGTTGATTTGAAAAAAGAAAAATAACTTTCTGACCCTAAGAAATTTAATGTATTAAGAAAGGAATGTCTATACATGTTACGATGTTTGTATTTTGCAATTTCTGTTTTTTCTCTTCTTTTCCACGCCAATGCAGACGTTAGGCCGTCAAGATGGCATCAAACCTGATTGGACCGTCGAAGATACGATTGGAAACTGGTGGAGACCTAATTTTGAGCCTCCGCAATATCCCTACATTCCTCCTCATATAACCAAACCTAAAGAACATAAGAAGTTGTTTTTAGTTCAATTGGGCGAAAAAGGTGAGTTCAAATCTTATCTATCGCTTCTTTTCTTCTCCCCCACCTTTTTCACAGTCAAAATTGTATTACTGTACTTCGAAAAACGTACTTGTAACGCCACTGTTCCTTGTGGGCTCTTGTAGTCATTAGACAATATTTTTAAAAGGGCGTTGTGAACGGACAATAATACTGACCTATGACACAATTTTTGATGAGAATATTGATCGTGTGGTATTTCTTTTCTTCTTTTTTGACGAAAAATATTTATTGTTTGCAAGAAACTGTCAATATTTTCCACTTGTTCGTTTTTTCACGTCAACATTGTTAATATCATTGACCATCGTCTCCCATCGCGCTCAAGTATTGCGTTACCAACATACAGATGGCCGAAGTTTCTCATGATTTCATCAGGGTTTAAATATTTCATGCTTCGCTGAAAAAACTATAATTTTTTTCAATTTTTGAAAATTTAACCCATTTATCCTTTGTATAGTACTCATTTCAAAATGGGTACCTACGTTTCATGGATTTGCGATTCAATCCTATCACTTCGTGGTAATGAATATTACTGTTTCGATCAAACAAATATTTGAGTTTCCGTTTGCATGATACATTCAGACAGAAGCTCTCCTTTCTCGAGTACTCATTTTGTGAGAAGATGAAGCTTGAATAAAAGTTTCGAAATCTCTTGTTCGTTGCTTTGACCAAGGCCTCCATTTGTTTCTTACATTCCTGACCTCTAAACTGAAAACGTGGGTAAGAGTGTTTATTTTGTTGAATAGTCTCGCGTTGCCTACGGAAAGTTTGCTCTTATTCTAATCTTTTTTAGCATTTTGAAAGATGAGTCCTTGAAAAGATGGCGTAAATAATAGGCGTTGTTCGAAGTGTTTGAATAAACTTCTCACTTGTGAGAAAGCTTAGATTTTGACAGAAATTCCAAACTCACCTCTCTATAGTTTGTGAATCTAGACATTCCTCAGGTCTAACGGTGTAAGCAGTAAGTAGAGTAAACTACCTTCACTAAAAAAAACTTCCGCGAGGAAATTAGACCGTGTAAAATTCATCAACTTGTATTTCATTGACTCTTATTTTTAATTTGTATTTTTGATCAACGGTTTTTTTTTTTTTTTTCTCACAGCTTTATTTGCTGTTCCCAAGAATTACAAACTGGTTGCTGCTCCGTTATTTGAATTATACGACAATGCACAAGGTTATGGCCCAATAATATCATCATTGCCGCAAGCTTTATGCAGGTAATATTTGTATTGAATATCTATACTGAGAAAAAATGGACAAATCATAAATCTAACTGAAAATTTGAATTCTACGACTTCGATTACCCCATTGACGGTCATCTTTAAGCATTCAGTCGAAAATTCGAGTTTTCGCCACCTAGCTTGGCGTTTCATCTCACTGTGCGTCGCGTCGTCGCGATTTCTATAAAACTTTATTTTTTAATTTCCTGTATGTATGATCTTGTACGTTAGAAGATATCCAGTTGGTATTTGAAATCAACGTTCCCATT
This sequence comes from Aspidiotus destructor, assembly GCA_035079395.1. Classification (NCBI taxonomy): domain Eukaryota; kingdom Metazoa; phylum Arthropoda; class Insecta; order Hemiptera; family Diaspididae; genus Aspidiotus; species Aspidiotus destructor. Next base: position 58,918,568 of record JAVHKZ010000002.1, on the reverse strand, counting down.
TTGATTTCAGGTTCAATTTCATCTACATGTAATAACCGAACACGAATTGCGCTTCGAATTAGATGATTGAATGCTAATTGTGAACCCTCTTCTCACGAAAATTATAATTTGTTTCCTCTTCTCCATTGATCAATGTAAGTTTAAAAGTGTGTACATTATCATTGTATATTTTATGGCTATGCATTGCGAGTGTATTTTCTCGCAAAATATTTCATGTTCTCCGTTTGTAAAGTTGTATTCAAAGCTAAATCTATTGAAAAGAATAGGCTACTAAGTATTGTAAATAAAAAAGGATTTAATAAAAATTATCATCTTCTTTTTTTAATACATTGGTTTATTTGTTATGACGGTCGGCCGACTGAATTTGAATTCCTTGAAGAGTACTCGTCATAATTAATAAGAAGGATGGTTTCATTAGAATTCGTATAACGAAAATAATACCTATGTTGACAAGTAAAGCAAATAAAAGTTTAAATATACAGTAATAGACACAATCGAAGGAGAATATTCGAAGCCGAAGAATGAATGGTCAGAAAATATTTCGGATGAATTTGAAATACGTCGAAAGAAGAAATATTAAACATTTCACTTTCTCAGATAGGAAAAAAACAGAAACTAAGAATCGAAAAATTTTTGAAAATCGAGGATAAAAAAGCGTAAAAGTATTTATTTATTTATTCTTTCATGAAATCGGAGAACAGCCGAAAAGCGAGACGCAAGTTGGAGCGCTTCTGATGGTTTCAGACGTTTAACGAAACAACCATCATCAGGCAACTATTATTTTCAGAACGCAAGTGCCAGTAAAACTGACACGTCCATGTATTTCCATCGTACTTGATTCTTAGAAAATATTGACAGGATTGACAAGTTGCCCCTTTGTCACTCATGTAGTTTTTTTATTTTGTTTTCATTTTTGTCTTTAGTCGTGAAATTAGAATCGTGAAAGATAAGAGATGCTTGTGAATAGTTTATTGTAGGATCATCCGAGAGCAAATAATGAAATACCGTAACAAAGGCGTTTGCTTCTTTGGAAATCTTGATATAGGCGTTCCGACCAACTGGCGGTCTACTTCATGACAAACTGATTCAAAACAGGAAAAGACACGATCTCAGTACAAACAAGAGTAAATTCACAAGGAGCCATAGACACGAAAGATAACATCAATTTTTTTTACACGTATTTGTTTACTAGCACTCTTGAAATTAACGTCATCAGGTGGTCTTATCTTTTAATATCTCTACCATTTTCCTTGTTTTTCTTTTTCTATCATTAGATTCAAAAGCTAATATTTTAGTGCCTTCAAAATCAAAACTATGTGACTAATCTTTAGATTAATATTAACCAAAGCAGTGTGATCATTCTAATTGTTTTTCACATCATTCTTAAACAGGAAGATTCTCACTGATGAAAATTGATGAATAAGAGTTTGGACTGTCAGAACAAGGTAGGTGCCAAGTATTGATTGAACACTACCTTGCTTTCTTGTTGTTAAGGGTATGATTTTTAGTTTTTGAGAAAAAATTTTTGTATAGGGTGTTGTGATTTCCTAAAGCAGTAAGTACAAATAGAATAATAAGAATAATTTTCAAAAAGTAACTAAGGTACCCGTTATGATAATGTTATTAAGCTTCTCAAAAGTTTAAGAAATCTATTTTATTCTTTGGGATTCGTGAACTTCAAAAAAGAAAAAAAAGTGATCAGCGTCAAAAGGTTGAATTGTGTCACTGGAGTACGTATAATTTCTTCTCCCTTATGGATAATAATGTGAAACTTTTTATTTAGATATATTCCTTGAATATTGCAATGAAAAAAAAAAAATAATACTTGAGTTGCTATGCGTCTCAGTATCCGAGTATGTTGTTTTTTTTCTTTTTGACTTAGGTACAGAGCGGAAATTAATTTTTCAATTTTTTTCAAAAAATCTGCAGCTTTTCCTTCTACTAAGATGTAGAGCTCGAGCGATCGGTTGAACCGAGCGATCTTTATTTTTTTTTTGTCACGATCAGGAAGTCAAGAGATCCGCATATTTGTTGTTCTGGAACCTGAGAGATTTCTTTTTTTTTTTCCTGCTTGTCAAGCTCCCAAATGCTTAAATATCCCCACAAATAATCGTAGGTAGTAGAAGTGTTTCCAGTCGAAATAATGATGGACAACTAAAGAATCTGAGATACATTTACAGTCTTCACGGGTATGGAATTCATGCGGTAGGTATATGTATTACCATTATTGAAGTATCCATAAAAATAAACTTTTACAAAGACTGAACAAAAATTTGAAAAATGCCACATGAAAATAAAACTTGCCAGCACTGCTTAGAAATTCTAAAAATGCCAAGCAAAAATGAAATTTGTAAATTGACACAGAATGTGAGGAGTTAGTTACTTGTCTTTCAAAAGGGCACCTATTCTATAAGAATTGAATTGATTAGGTTTTTTGGGTCAAGTCAAAGTACATCGAGTCAATGTTGGAAAGATTCGACGTATTGGAATGTACCTATAACTTTATTTCTACTTTTCTAGCTCGGTTAGCTAGGTAAAGAGATGAGAAAATGAAAATCAAGATTGCTTAAGGAAAGAAGTCAATCAAAACTGGCCTACAACGGGGTTAAAATAACCAGAAAAGATAAGTTGGTTGATTGCATTCATTTTTTTGAGTCAATGCGACTGTTATTATTCCCCCCCCCCCTCCGTGTACATAACTCGGTTGCTTAGGTGAGTACTGTGTTCTTTATAGTACTGGTACACATTGTATGGTATACTGGGTGAGGCAAAAAGATGTTACCAGTTAAATGGGAGTTTGCGCTAAATCCGCCGTAGTGCAAAAACGCGAAACGTCAGACAGATAGTTTAAATGTATGAAATTTGTATCTCAATTTTATCTTTAATTTGAGCCACATCCGAAGTTTCTAGGACTTTTTTGAACCGAGTTATGGACCAAAATGTGCCAAAAATTCATCAATTAGCCAAAATTAAAAATTGTTCCAACTTCCATATTTCATCTGATTTTGAAGTGAAATTTAACGCTGATTCCGAAAAACATGCCCAAATAACCCTATGAAGCTTGAAAGTGGGGGATTTTTCAATGTTTTATATCAAAAATCTTTGCAAATTAGTCAATTTTCGGTTTATTTTGGTCCATAACTCGGCTCAGAAAAGTCCTAGAAACTTCGGATGTGGCTCAAATTAAAGATAAGATTGAGATACAAATTTCATACATTTAAACTATATGTCTAACTTTTTGCGTTTTCGCGCTACGGCGGATTTAGCGCAAACTCCCATTTAACTGGTAACATCTTTTTGCCTCACCCGGTACACCAACACTGTCGAAAAAATGTATGCACATCCTGTTGTGCAAAATGCCTTCACGTGACGGCATTGTGGCAGCGCACATTTCCGTCACAGTTGGTTGGGTCATAAAGAGGGATCACTGTGCTCTTTAAATCGGCGATTGTCATCACAAACTGCCGTCACAAGCGTCACAATCCTCCTCTGTTTCCAACTGTGACGGCATTTTGCACAACGGGATATGCAGTACCTGCATTGACAAATTTTCCACATTTTGGCGGTAAACGCGCGGCTATAGAATGACGCGAGACGCGATGTAGTCTCTAACTATTCTTACATTCTGTACGGATATTGGACCGAAGCGTATTTTTTATTCTCGCCACATCGCTTAGCTTGGCGTGGCGTGATTGCGGTAATGTGTGCGTGACGTTGAGGTATTATTTTACGTACAAGTAAGGCTCTGCAGTACAAGCATCGAGGAGCGACGCGGCGGTCGGCACCCTGCACTGGTGTAAGAACGCGATCGCGATTGTCCAACCAAACCGTACGAAGTTAAATTGTCGTATGATATGCAAACACAACAATCATGGAAATTCTCAAAACGAGTCAAAAAATAAGTTTGGAAGATAATCAGAACTCCGTATGGTTGTTTTTTTGATGTAAGTTTTCAATTTAAAATCCAATAATAATAATAATAAAAATAATAATAATAATAAATAATAATAGGTAATAATACCTTCAACAATTTTTCGATTCTCAGATACGGCACATCATATTGCATACCTATACGTGAGAAAAAAAACTGACGTATGTGCATTTGATTGTGATAGTAGTGGTGCGTGATTACAAATAAGCTTCGTTACTAACACACTCACAACAAATTGCGCGGAAGACTCTGCCTCTGTCTCGTCGGTGGTCGTTGTTTTGCATTTACGTCAATTTAACTTTGTACGGCAGAACTAATTTAATGAGGGAGGAAATGTCTTTACGAGTCATCTGATCAAAGAATAAATAATTTTACAGACACGTAAGGTTTAAGGTTTTTTATGACTATAGTTTCGCGGAACAACAAAAGAACGTTCGCATCACGGATAAGATACCATACGACCATTCCAGCTTTACATACACGTGTTAGTACTGTGGTGTACGGTACCTTCTTTCCTATTGATGAAGAGGATACTGCTGAATACAGTCTTAAAGTTCTTCACCTATAATGTAAGCTAAACGATGCGCAGAAAGCATTTCGCCTCTATACGATATTATGCGTCTGGCTCACTGCATATTACTCCCAACACGTGAGCACGATACAATAAATAGGTAATAGCCTAATAACAATTATTGCGCGCTTAGGACGCGCTATCGCATTGTCCTGGATGCAAAATGTATTTAACTTATACTCTTAAATGCGAATCGACGCGACAAAACTTCATCTCCATCGAACTGTTCTAATCTACGTATACGTACGGTCTAAGTATATGGTGCGTCGCTTGTCGAGAGATACCTAGGTATTTTTTATTCCTGTGACGTATCATCATGCAGATTTCTTCGTTTCATACGTCACGCACGGTAACGTCTTCTCTTTACATACGGCCCGGCAGGTTGATTTTGTGTTTCGTAGTACACGCACTCTAAACGTACATGCTCCACCACCAGCCACGCCATCGCCATTCCATACTATCGGGTCGGGTGGCAAAGCAGACAAAGACGTTGGCTTAGCCGACGCGGCGCAGCGCGGCGTCGCATCGCGTCCTCGTTGAAAGAGATTTGCGATACTTTGGTGCGACGCGACGCGATGCACGATGAGATTTTGTAAAAATTGCTCAACTGCGCGTCGCGTCCGTCGCCGCGATGATCTAACTGCAAGATGCAGACGGCGACGCGACGCGACGATCACTAACGTTCGTGCTCCTCGTTAGTGGATCTTTGAATAGCAGTAGAATGATTACTTTTACATTGCAGCCTGCCCCAGTAGCATTATCGTGTACACATCGCGTCGCATCATTCGTTGATGATCGTATGAAATTTCGTATTTACGCACGCTGTTTGGTAACAAGATAAGAAGATTACTGAATCGATCGGAATACAGTTTTCGTGTAAGAGTCCTTCTTTCTCTCGTGCCTCTCTTTTCATCATATTTTGTTTTACTGTGTTTTTTCTCTTACCTATGTCGAAATCATTCTTTATTTCGTTTGTCGTCTTGGTTTGACCAAATGCTGTCTGTCGCCCCGTCTCTACGCACTGTTCGATGTCATTCGCGCGACCAATTCATATTATAGAAGAACCACCGGTTGTTTTGCGTGTTCGTCAGTTTGATCACCATTATCGCTGCCCATTATCGTCACTATACAACGCAACGGCCTCTTCTTTATTAGTCTAGGTTATCTTCGTTACCTATCTTATTGCAGTGAGTATGACTTCTTGATTTTTATCTTCCTCTTTTTTCTTATTTTCTTCTGTACCACTGTAATTTTTACAAAGGAACGTGTACAGTACCTACCCGGAAACCGAGCCTAATCATTCTCGTAGAATTTACGTAGGTAGGCTAAACGTACCTACCCGCCTACCAACCTGCCTTTGTAATGGCTTCATCCTCTTGCCGGATAATCTTTACAGCCCGAAAGAGAGCTCAACATAAGGACCTAGACCCTAGATACATAGAATATAAAATTATGAATTCCGATATTCGTGCTGAGGCGGAAAACAGACACCGGTGCGCGTAGTTCGAGTTATTAAAGAAAGTCTTTTCGCTTTTTCAAATTGCAGGGTGCTGAAGAGGTTGCCCAAAAATAAGCGAATTCTTGCGGTAGACACTGGCTATAATTAGGTAACGCAAACGAGTGGTGATAATGTACCGGTACCTATTCGTATTTTTGCAGTGTCCATCCCTTAGACTGAAGAAGGTGGTTAACAAATTTTTATTCTAGACTTTTTATACCTATACCTACTTTGTGCAGGCTAATTCTCTCTCTTCAAAACGCTAATTCAATTCATTGTTTCGCAATCATCGATACCTAATACTTACCTAATTGCTGTTCGAAAAGTTATGGCGTTGGTACCTGAATAAATATGTGAATGTAGAGCAATTCACCGCCCTTTGCCGTATATTTTTTACTTTTTGCGTCTTATTGAAAAATCAGTATTAGTTTTATATGAACCAACGCGGCTAAAAAATGTACTTAGCTATACTTACATCTACCACTACCTCCGCGTACATACTTTCATTTCCCTTGAAATCGTCAAGTTATTGATAATTGTACGTTAGGTAATAGTCTTTACAATTTTCTCGTATTTTAAGCGCAATTTTTTCAAATTTATCTCATTTTGATCTGTAAGTAAATTTTCTGATCTCTTATACGAGATCGGTTTCGTTGAAAGTATTCAGATACCTAGGTATGATAGCTCGAGTGCAGCATTAGAAAAACTCATCATTTCGACTCGCTTAATCATCATAAGATAGATAGATACCGTAAGTACCTGCGTTGAAGAGAGAAACAGAGAGAAGATCAATGGGTATAGCTGTACAATCATGCACTACTCTACACACCTCATTCCTAGTCATTATTACATTTCTCGTATCTGGTACCTACCAATGTAGCTGTGATAAGCGACGACGATGAAAGTCGTCTCGTTCACGTACGAGAGTCAGCCAGCCAGCATGGTGGGTACCTATACGGACATACACATAATTATTATTCGACATCAAGTATATTATACGTAGTACTGTATGGAGGTGCAAATCTTACGTAGCCGCAGTCGGGCCAGCATTATTAGTTACGTAAACGAGAAAGTAAACATTTTAATAACGTGTGCGAGTTTCACGTGTGATGAATCCGGTACCTATACTAGCTTTTCTTCTTCTACTATAGTGTTGTGGCACATATACTTGATACTACAGTAGATATACTAGAGAGCTGGGTAAATGCTTATTAGGTATATAACTGATCAAGTCGATAATGAAGCAAAAAAATAAAAGTCGTACGTTCGCATCGAGTTTTAAAATGATACCTACCTACTTACCGCGGTAAACTAGTCCATAATATATGTACCTACCTAAGAGAAACATTGCGGAACTTGGACTCTGTAGATATACCGTAATAAGAGGAAATGCTAATTCATAAAGCAGGTACCTACAGTGTCTTATAGTGTCTTATGGTACGATTGAAACCGCAAGTGTGGACGTTCGTCATTACACAACATCATCGATCGCGCGCGGCTTTTGTCTGTAGTTAGCCTAGTAGCTGTAGATGCAATTACTTTCTCAGGATTGCACTTTCATTCGATTGTAGAACTTCACTCGGTATTGAAAGCCCAAATTCGTGTACGAGCAAAAATCACCTCAATCTCAAAACGTATTGAATCGATTAATTTGAAATTCGGGTATAATATTACCGCAAAGTACATAATATTATAATATCTTAGTATACATATGTTTTAAATTGTAGGTACTTCATTTGGTAAACATTAATTGGATAATTTCCAAGTTCATTGTTTTTATTTTTTATATATATATATTTTTTTTTTTTTTTTTTTTTTTTCCAAGAATGGATGGATTGCGCATCGGTCTCCCTCACGACTTGTTTGATAATTGGCTAACAAAAGAAGGAATAGAAAAAACACTATTAGGCTACTTACAATACCAAATAAATAAAGATCATTTTTAATGTATTTTTATTTGTTTTAAAAGGATCAACTCGGATTCGTAGATTTCCAATAAATGGGTGAAGTGCCGGTAAAGAGATTAAAAATATCAAAGAGGAACTTTCCTCCATTTTTCCTTTCCTTCGTTTTCTCTAATTTTTCCGGTTTTGTGATGTGAAAGGGGGATATGTCTTCGAGTCCTCCCCCCCCCCCCCGTGTAAAGTCCATCCCACTTGCTAGCTAAGGTATAACTACTCCGTAGCATTGCAATGTAAAAATTTTTAAATTAAGTATTGAAATCAAATCCGATCTCAGAATGTTCCACACTCATTTTACTCTATAAATCGCTCTGTCAATAAGACTCGTCCTCACTATCCCTCCCATCGCTTGCCCGATAAAAAAAAAAAAAAAAAAAAGGTATGGTTGTACACAATTGTTAATCATATTTAACAATAGGTACTATAATATTAGTGTCGTAGTAAATTGGCGTGTTACACATGAAGAAACTCAATCACACAATAAGAAAACGTAATAAACGATATTAAAATAATTACCCGAGAAGTAATTGTAAGTTATTCTACAATATAAAATTTAAGGTAAAGGATAGCGATAAAAGAAATTGAACTTTCAAAGGTAATGTAATGCAATATTGTACAACGGGAAAAAATTTACTATGCAACGATTCAACGTATGAGATTTTGTTCATTTTGAGAAGGTGCAATGAAACCACTCGGAGTACAAAACTAATTTATAATTAAATGTGTTTTATACAATTTATCATCTTGAATTCATTCATTCATTTTCCAAATTACTGCTTACAATTACTAATCAACTGTTCATCAACTTCTATGATCCTTCAAACAAACGTATACTAAATAAAGTTTACGAGAAAAGTCAGTTTTACACCGAGAGCTTTCACCATATGCGACTTCATGTCGATTATTGCAGAGCGTATCACATACGTTAAATTACTCGACCCAGCCAAAAAAGCCTAGGCCTACTAGGTATATCTACCGATGTTGCTTATAGCAAATTTGTTGCAGGTGGATTGGGTAAGGTCCGATTATAGGTTTGGTCATGAAAACTTTTAGAATTTAAACTGTTGCGGAAAATACGCATTCAGAAAGATCAGAAAGAATGACTTATTACAGGAAATGTCGTTAGCAAAATTCGATTTAGAAAATATTGTTTAAGAGAAAATGTGATTTAAGAAAAAGCATTCGAGAAAATGTTTTGGAATCATTCAACGCATCTTTTTCTGGCCCAAATAAGCCTCGCTGCGCAACCCTTTAAAAGCGCGTTGTAGACGGTCAATATTATTGACCAAATTTGTGTTTTTTGACAATATCATTGATCGTGTAGGGGAAATTCACATTTATCAAAAATTGAGATTCCGATCAAAATATTGACCGCGCATCAAAAATAACAGATCGAGTTTGTTATTTTTGATGCCTCCGTCAATATTCTACACCACATCAAGAAGAATTCAACAGACTCGGAGTGAAAATCCAAAAAATAACAAACTTGATAATATTGACGTCAAAATTTTGATGTCAATAATATTGACCGTCTACAACGCGCTTACTCATTCCTCAAAATCGCACAAAAACAATATCAGACGACTTTTCATCCATACTTAGGTACTCAACATCTATCATTTCCCCTAAAAATTGAATTTCATCTTTTGCATCTAAATTCAATGACACCAACGAGCTGATAGCTCTCATAACAAGCAATTAAGGACTAGGTAATTCAGAAAAAGTAGACCGCTACTTTTTGACTTTTCCGCTGCAGTTTCTGTAGATAAGATGGGCTACGCTTTCAGCCAAGTTCAGTATAGAAACTAAGTACATTATGATGATTCTCATAGTATGTTAGGCCGAATTGTAATACGAGTATACGGTAAGGAAGAAAGAGTCGTATTTTTCGTAACGATTTTTACCGTAGGTTAAGTCATTGACGACGGCATAAGTAGTTGATCGCGATCGAAGTTGATCTCATATTAAGGCGATTTACAGATTTTTTACTGAAATCGACGCCGCGCCGTCTAGACTGAATGATGCAATGTATTTTATTCTTGAAAGTTCATCTTTAGAAAATTAGGAGTAAGATACCATTTTGCAAATTACAATTGCTAAGAATTGGTAAAAAAAAGACAAAATGGTCCAGTCTTAATTTTGGTTTATTATTGTCCAACATAAATAACTTGGTTCATTGCATTATCAAGAAGCTTTGATTTGTATGTAGGTATACTCGTAGGTACACGATTGACGCGGGCTCACCACGCGCCTAAATTGTAAGTGTACGTGTAAAAAATAATTTTTCCTCGGCATAACCTCACATTTTCGATCAATGATGATGAAAACAATACAACGGTGAACGTCGATGACGCGTCCTTACTATTGAATAATGATCAGTCCTAGGACATTCATCGGTACCTAGTTCGCAGTCGACAAGTATTACCTATAACTTTAGCATACGTGCGCAGATGAGTACCTATTCCAAGTTTGGGGTTCGATGATATTTTCGATTTAACTAAGTAGATATGTGGTACCTACCGTAGGTATTTGATAAATTGACGAGGTATTGATGAAAACGAATGTACGTAAATACCTATCCTCTATTTCGTGTGTGGCTATTCACGAATACTTACCTATATATACGTATTATAGATTTGTGGGCTTTTTGTAAATTACCACTTACTGTAAACTTTGACTACGTCTTCTATACAAACTTCAAACGAGTGGAAGTACTCGTTTAAAGTTTGTATAGACGTAGTCAAAGACTGTAGATCACAATAGAATATTTCAGTACCGTATTCTAAGTAGGTGTACCTATACGTAGACACTATTGTCCAATGCGCTCACTGAGTAATGTATAGTCTATTAATTGCTCCTGCTGATAAGTAAAGGTAAGATATCCAAATGTGTGACTACGGCGCTGTACGCTTCATTTGTGAAATACACCGCGTGTGACTTCGTTTAAATCAAAATTACCTTGTGGTACCTACTTTGTAACTCTCTCATCTCGCTGAGTGAAAATTCAAAATTTGAAGCGGCAGAGTGTAACCAAAAAAATTTGTTTTCTTAATTTTTGTTTCCTTCTAACTTATTCTGCATTGAAGAAAATGATCTTTGTACTGTAGTGTACGGTGTGTATTGTGTTACGATTGTGACAAACATACCAGCAACATTCGTCACTATACCCGTTCCGATTGTGAGCGACATAGCTGGAAGAATTTTTCGTCTACATTTTACAGTATTTAGTGTACACGTGTAACTTACAACTCCCTCCATTTCATATTTAATTATAATAAATAATATGATAATACGAAAATGAAACAACAACCTATAAAAAGTACTTTTGACCAAAAAATAACGTAGCATCATAAGAACACGTCCATGAAGAACAATGCAAAATTTCGCATCACTTGGAGTTGGAAAAATTTGTGCTCCACCGTATTAGTGAGGAAAAAATGAGCTTGTTTATATAATATTATGGCACTCTGTACAGAAGTAACGTAAAAATGAAAAAGACAAAATAAAACAAGGAAAATAATTAAAATGAATAAATAAAAGTGACTTATTAAGAATGAAACTGAATAAATAAAATACAATGAATGGAAATAAGATGAAACAAAACAAAAAAACGGAATTAAGAAAAAGAAATTGAAATATGGGGAAAAATTGAAATATCTTCTTCCTTACCACTATCATCAGTTTAGTCCTACAAACTCCTACCCTTCCTTTTATTTTTTGAGTTTTGCTTTTTGGTTTTCCAGGGGATATTGATTATTTTGGGGAATGATGGATGACTGATGAAAGTTTGCAATTCTAGGGGCAATGGAGGGAAGTGGATTGGGGTTTGGTAGGCGGATTGTATACAGGCATTTTTATTTTTCCGCAGTTAGGCTACAGTGTTACGTCAAAAATTAGTCGTACTCGAGTTCGGAACGGATCCTTGCCCTTCACGCGAAAGGGCTCTCCACCGAGAGTAGCGAGCGAAAGTACAAGGCTCAGATTAAGACAAAGTGGTCAAGCCAACTTGTCCGGTCATCATCACAAATAAACGAGTTATAACGCTAAACTAAGCTAGTTTGTGAGCCAGACCGTGTCGTACCTAAGCTAGGAAACTAACTGACTAAACTAAGGTAGCGTAACGGTATTTATAGGTACGCGACGTCGCGTCGCGAACGATTCGCGGAGTCGGTGCGCGAACACCGACGCTAAGGCACTATAGTACGATAGGTATGCTAGACTGATAGGCTACCAAGTTAGTCAACTGCGCTTTACGCAACGTTGTTTGTTGAATGCAGAGCTAATTTATCCCGGTAGGCGCGCATGGTGCAATGACTCCCTCGTTTTCACACAGCGCATATGGACAATTCACAAATTTATTGATTTACTCGAAAAATATTGATTTTTACGCAAAATTGAAGAGAGATGAATTTATTGCCCTTGTAATTTCCTATTGATTAACGTATAAAAAAAATTTTGTCACCGAAAAATCTGAAACCACCTTCATCCAATAGGAAATTACAAGAGGAATAATTTTTGTTCTCTTCAATTTTTCATAAAAGTTGATCGTTTTCAAAATATAGAGAAAAATTGGATATCCGCCCATAAGAGCCTGTAGTCAAGTAGGGAGTCTTTACACACAACGCCGTTGGACAGCGGAAAACGGGTGAACGTAGCGAGTTGACTAACTTGGTTTTTCTATACGACTTTAGCTATAAGGTACAAACGCGGCTCGTGTAACGTCACGCGAAAGCGAATGTAGTCGATGGGTACCGACAGCACTCGTCAGTTCCGCGACGCTACGTGAAACGTGTTCGTACCTTATAGGTTGTTTCCAATTATGACGTCACGCTATGTTTACATTTTCCATTTTGGTCGGAAGTTTCATTCAAGCTCTTATGAAGCGGAACTACTTTTTGATGAATTGCTCCAAAACTAAGCATTCTTATGAAAAAATGAAGAGAATAAATTCTTTTCTTCTCGTAATTTTCTATTATATGAAATCAACTCTAGAATTTTTTTCAAAAAGTTGGAACTATTGAACAGGAAATTACAAGAGGATTAAATTTTATTCTATTCCTTTTTTCATGAAAATGCTTAGTTTTGGAGCAATTCATCAAAAAGTAGTTCCACTCCATAAGAGTCTGTACACAACTTCCGGCCAAGTTGAAAGTAAACAAAAAAAGCTTTCGCAGCGCGAAAGCAATACCGACTTCTTCTTTACTATTTCCTCAGGTTTGTACAATAATCGATGATAAAATAAATCGCTTGTTAAGAACTCCAAATGACTTCGTTCTCCGATACAATTTCATTTTCGCAGCTTGCCTAGCATTTTATATTTATAATCGATGAGAAAATAATCACAATTCCAAATGAATTCGTTCTCCGATACAATTTCTTTTTTGTAGCTTGCCTAGCATTTTATATTTTATTCATTCATTCGCCCCCACCCCCATCTAAGAAAAGGAAATACCTCGTAATAAACTATGAAGATTCCATAACAAGCCTTAAGCGCTAGTTAACCAACTAGTATTTAGCTCACCACACGAAAACTATTAATCCGATTTAAAAAAAAAATAGCCTACGCACAGATTCACGTTCACTACTTTATCACCCCTCAATTTCATGGAAATCGACCGAATAGATACAGAGAACATTCAGGTACAAAAAAAAGTACATACATACATACATACATACATACATACATACATACATACATACATACATACATACTCACACACATACATACATACATACGAGTATGAATTTGAACGAATGTTAGAATCGTGATCTAGACCCTCTGAAACGTCGAGAAAACATCCCCCCCACCAAAAATTCCACCGTGCGCAAGATTACAATACCTCCTAAAGTCGGTAAAAGTCGGTAAAAATGTGTTATCAAATTGCAAACAACCAATAGCCTAAAAGTCGTCTCCCTGTTATCAGTCCAGCATACCTATCGTACTATAGTGCCTTACCGACGCCGCAAACTCGAACGTCGCGCTGCGCGCGCACACATAGACTTTGCGGAGCTCCTTCTACGCCCTAGGTTATGATCGCATCGAACGTCGCGCCGCGCTACGAGAGTGCGTCGCGAGGTGCGCTACGATCGTAACAACAGGAAATTTTGTTACTATTTTGTAGGTGCCGAGTTATTTGTGAGATTATGGTTATGGCTCATCAGGCAGCTCAGGCGTGCAACTGCTCTGTCTGCGTGCCTTTCCCGCTGCCTTCAGGAAAAGGTACCTCATTACCTTCTTGGCCTTGATTTCCATACTTCGCAGGCAAAAGGCGGATGGTCTAAACTTTCGACAAGTTGTGAATAATGTGGCTCCCCTCTTATCTATTGCAAGTTCCAGTCTAGCCGACTCGATCCAACAAGAGTCCGGTTTACCCTACTCTCCACCGCTACAGTTGTTTCAGCAGTGCATATTTCTAGTGTGTTATCCGCATAACAGATAAGCTCAACATATGGTGGCACTTACACCTTAAAGACCCCCTTAAATGCAACGCAACACAAAAGCAGCCCTAGAACCGACCCGTGCGTTTTATTGTATCTGAAGACGTATCTGTTTGGTTTACTCGACAGCTTAGGTAGCTGTTGATCACCTTGAGCAGGTATGTGGGCACTTCTGCTGTCATGAGGGCAAATGAATGTTCTTCTTATGTCGAGGTTGACGGGAATGCAAAACTGGCCTGTGCTCATTGTTGATTCAGCTATCCTCTCTAACCTGGATCCAGTATCTGCTGTACATCAGCGACCAGATTGAAACCCGCACTGACCAGGGGTCTCGGACGTTTTGGCGCGGTGTATTTTTGGTCGCGAATCCGTTTTGGAACGAGAATTTCTCTTGACTTTTCGGCGCAAAAAAAAAATTATTTTCAAACCGACTCAAGGAAAATTAAAATGACTCTTTTATTGAATACTCGAAAACAATTACAGTCGAAACTAGACTTGAATCATGAATAATAAAATGAATCATCGTACAAGAAATACAATACACAATATCAACGGTAACAGAAGCCGGTTGGTGTTACTCAGAAGACACGTCGACTACCTTTGTCTTTTAAAAAGCTGCGCGAATGATACTTTGTCACTACTTCACAAAACTCAAACTCAATGGAAGAAAAAGCTGCAAATGATATTCGTCATTAATCATACTCATTCGAGAAAAAAAAAAAAAAAAGCTCACGCAGCAGCGTAAGCAACACACGACTTTTCATTTTTATACCCCACTTCTTATGAAAATTTCATCTATTTTCATTATTGTGGCAAATTTGAAATGCGTTCGATTGCCTAAAAGCCTAAGCTTGAAAGTTAGACCTATATTGGTTACCGATTTTTTACATGCATCTGCTAACGCAAAAATAGATTTCCGTTTCATCACTTTAACAGCCAGAATACGCGTAAAGTCTTGAAAGACAGCCGAATATATGTCGGAGAATCGGCTTTAAGGATTCACTTATTGCCATGAAAAAATCATGATTCCGCTCCTACCGTAGCGCATTTCCCTACGTACTCGTCTCGGTAGCCTAACGCAACGTGCTTATGACTAACCTTGCTCTATCTTTATAACTCCTAAAAGGATAACTCAAAAACTACTCATCCAATCCTCAAACAAAATGCAGGCGTATCACTTCAAATATACGAGTACCCCAACAACATAACAACATTTAAGAAAAATCGGATCGCTAGTTTCCGAGGAGAAGAGGTGACAAAATTTGTTCTATATCCCTATATATATATGAGGAAACCTGAAATTTTTTTTAATAGTCTAGGTGTTGTCTATGACCCCCAAAACGTCGAGAAAAATCATTACCACCTGCTCCCACTGCCACCACTGTGGCGAATGTAATACCTCATTTCTTCGAAAAGTCGGTAAAAAAAAAAAAAAAACAATTTGGCTCGTAAATGGTTGGCAATAGCTCGGAGGTATTTGATCGTTGTTCTCTCCTCGTAATTCTAAACAATATTTAAGATCGATGCGTGCTGAAGCATTGTCATCGTTTCACATTCACTTCCTCAGTTCATTTTACCTTTTTTCGTGCCAAAACATCCTGAGAATATCTCGCACCGAAAAACTACCGGCGCCGAAATGGTCGTGCCGAAACGTCTGGACTTCCTGATTACTAAGGATTATAACTCTTTCCTGCAGATAACTCTCAAGTCCATTGACTATCACTCTCTCCAAAAGTTTCCCAACATAGTCCAACAGACAAAGTGGTCGATAAGAGGATGGCAGGCGAGGTAGTTTATTTTTCTTATCGATCAGCGCCAGCCTGGCTTTCTTCAACCGCACAGCAGGGAACAGTCCCCCTGTAATTGTCGCATTGAATGTATCACCACGCAGTGCTGGATTAACTGAATGTATGGCCCTCCAAACGGAATTTGGAATCTCATCTGGGCTCGGAGCCTTCCAATACTTTCCCATCAGTCTATTGACTGCTGCATCCGTCCCATCGGTACCTAGGAGGGGTTCCCAACATCGCGCTTTACTTGGCTCATTGTTAGCGGCTCACCAAATAAGTCCTCCTCTGCCATTTCGCACGGCTTTTCCCATGCATCACTCTTGCATGTCTTCTAATTCCAGTGCAACCACCCGCGATCCTGTGCGGCGTCGACTACGCTGAGCTGACGTTTGCACTCCTTCCTCATTTCGGCCATATTATTGGTCCACCAGTAAACGGCTCTCCTCTTCGTTGGTGGCGGGCATGGCTGCATCGCATGCTTTCATGACAGTCCTTATCATCCTCTCGGCTACTACCTCTGCTTCTTCTTCTTGCTCTTGTTTTGGGTCCTATGTGAGAGCAAAGTAGCTCGCCTTCAGATGGTCGCTATTCACCTTCCTGACTGCTCATTCTTTTTCACCCAATGGTCGCTGCCAGAAAGCACTTGATCTAGTACAGCGCAGCCTTCTATTTGTCCAGCTAGGCTCTGAGGCAAAGGTGACCTCAATAATGGACGTCCTGTAACCTTGATACACGTGGGTAGGAGTGTTGCCCACGTTGAACGTTTTCAGTCCCTTGCGGGCAATCTACTCCCACCCACGGTGGTCAGTCTAGTCAGAATCTCATTCTTTCGACCAGGCATTCAAATTGCCAGCGACAATGAATTTTTCACTTTGCCATCTGGACAAGGTTTCTTCCAGCTTGTCTGGAAAATCCTCAAACTCCAGGAAAGTGCAACTGTAGACAACCCTATTAGCCATCTCCACAGTGACATATCCCTCTCTGCTTTCAATTTCTCCCCGAGCAACTGGACACTCTGGGCCAACACCGAGCGATGCTGAGCGAATACAGGCTATGTATACCCTTGTACTCCTGCTATGCTGCGCTGTAGTACTCACTGGAAATTAAAACTCGCGTTCTGTACTCGGCTACAAATTGCCATATATATAATACCAGATGTAATACCAGGCTTATACCAGTTTTAGGCAAAAACTTATACCTGGCTTTCCCCCCTCCCTGAGGTATTATACTAGCCTCATACTAAAAATTATGTCAATTATAAGTTGTTCCTTGCGTCTGTATATCCAATTTTGGCGGCCCTTTGTTCCTCAGCAATTATGAAGTTTTTTTGATGTTATTATTATTATATCCCTCCAAATTGTGTAGGTACTTGAAAATCAATGATAATAAGTTATTTGTGTTACAGATAGAGAAAGGTCAAACTTCAAAACGCTGAAACACTTTTGAAGCTTATGATGGAAATGAACACATTCAATAGCGATGGTGGTACAGAGATTGCTGTGCGTGTGCGGAATGCATACAAACGATTCAGTTCTCATAATGTTATTCTCCACGGCCTGAGCATGACAGTCCCAGAAGGAACAGTGTAAGTGAGAGCATATTTCTTGAGTTTTGTATGGAGCTGCGTAAAATGAAGAAGTCACCTATCATGAAATCCTGAAAAGCTGCTTTGATTGGAACAGATGCACTGGCAGAGAAAATTTCGAATCAAAACACACAGTGGCATACTCGGAAATTGTCTCGGAGGGTAGGGGGCTTCAAGAATTTTTCAGTGCAAAATTTCCATTACCTATAGGCAAAAAAAAAGTTATTTGTTAGTTGAAAATAAATGATTACGCAGATTTCTGGAGGTCCTCTGAGGGATGGAGGGGTGGATGAGGGGGGGGGTGACCGTCAAACTTCACTTCCCCCGGGGGAGGGGTACGTTACTGAAAACTCATCTTCTTTTGTTTTTGAACAGGAAATCTGTTCCTTTATATATATATAACACTACTGAACAAAAAAAAAAAAAAAAAATTGTTTGTGTACTGATTTGAATACGTGATTCTGAAGTACTTTTCAACGCTGAATTCAATGCCGTTTTCCGTTTTTCTCTATCACGTCTAGATTTTTCATAATGTTGATGTCAATTTGCCGCAGAACGTTGCGGAACGCAGTGATAGTTGAGCAGTATTCAAGCTCGAACGTTCGTTACGTATCGCGTGAGGCTGCGGCAAAAGGACGCAAATAAACATCGATATTATGGAAAATCTAGACGTGATAGAGAAAAACGGAAAACGGCATTGAATTCAGCGTTGAAAAGTACTTCAGAATCACGTATTCAAATCAGTACACAAACAATTTTTTTTTTTTTTGTTCAGTAGTGTAATTGGTATGTACTTAATATGATTATATGTGACCTCCCAACAGGATAGGGACCTTAGGGTGGAAAACACTACAGCTAATTTGGAAATTTCTGCCCATACATGATGAACAGTTTACTCCTTAATTTCAATCTCATTGTCTGCGGCATATGTCTGCGTCTGATCAAAATTATACTTACCTACCGTATTTATTATTAATATTCGTTGTTTGTTAATTCAATGCAAAAAAAAAATATATATATATTTTTTTCGTTCATCCTAAGGTCCCTATCCTGTTGGGAGGTCACATTTTATACAGGTATAATTATTATATTATGCGGCTACCTAGTTTGAAAAATGTACAATGAACAAGTGCAGCCAATGGAAGCAAATGTCCATGTTATTAGCTTACTTTCCCAGAACAAGTTGCATATGCTATTGGTTTTTAATTTATTAATTAGGCCTATAGTTGGAGAACGGATTCCTCGTTAAATAACGAACCATTTCCATGAGCACTAAACAAGTACAAGTTTTGATAAGAGATGTGCACGAAGTAGGGGGTAAGGGACCTACAAACGAAATTTTATTTCACCGAAAATTGACGAAAATGAAATAAATACCAAAAAACTACCGATTTTAAAGCGTTAGACGAGAAAAACCACAAGTACTGCGCTTTTCTTTGCACAGAATTCGCTTTTCACAAGAAAATATTGAAAAAAACGTTCTCCTTCCGCATATTTCTGTTTTTTTTTTTTTTTTTTTTTTTTTTTGGACACAATTCTGAATTTTAAATGGATGAATAATTATATTTACTCGTAATTGATGCTAGTATTATATTTCACGTTCGATTTGCTTAGAAATTTCCACGATTTTCAATTTTCTGTACGTTTTTTCCTTTAATAGGTTTACCAAATAATAATGAAATTTGCCTTTTAGCCACCAAATTGCAGAATTTTTTAGCACCGAAAATCCGTTCTCTAATTACAGTAAAGCGTGAAAACATTTAGTACAAATATCTGATGTACGACGCCAAAGGGGCAGAATCAAATAAGAAATATTTTAGTTGTTCACTTTCTGTGCTGAAAACAAGGCGGAAAGTTAGATACCGTAATTACATAATATTCATTAAAATTGTCAAGTTTATTTCAGAAGAAAAGATTAGTTCCTTCCCGCTTGGAAATCAATTGAGTTTACCTAAGCTTTACAATAATCAATGTTAAAAATATTATGTATTGTATTGTTTTCTTGAAAATTTTTTTCATCCGTTGTTTTTTTTTTACTCCTACCGTACCTTAATAAGGGACTTTTCAAATAAAAAATACATAAATAATCCAGATGGAGGTGCACTACTTACTTGACTGGAAACTAAATTTAGTGGTATCAGAGCCGCATCAGATTCCAAAAGTCATGTAATGAAATACGCTAGTCAATTCGAAATTAAAGAGATTGAGAAGCTTAAAATAGTGCTATGGTGCTGCCGCGCCAAATTCAGTTTCTTACTGAATTATTCCGTATTTTTGTGAGTACGAGTATGGTTGGATTGTACGTCTAAGGAAATAGGCCAGTGTTACCAAAATCAGTAATTGAAGTTTGATTAGTGCCTAGGTATAAAACTGGTACAATCAGTTAATCTAAGACTTGTTATACCGGCCAAAATTGGCCAGTCACGTAGTTCACAGAAACTCCCGGACGCGGACGTTTTCTGAGGATGTAATCCCCCTAACAAAATGAATAGTGGGTTCCCCGCTAAAAATGTACTGTACTATACAGTATATGTATGTATACAATAATACATATTATTATTTTATTTTGATTTAGATATGGTCTTCTGGGACCCAGTGGTTGCGGCAAAACGACTCTTTTGCATTGTATTGTTGGGCGTAGCGAACTGGATTCTGGAGAAATTCTGGTTAAAGCTAAGAAGAAAGCCAACATCGGATATATGCCTCAGGTATACATTTACATTGTGTTTTTTAGATTGATAATTATGGTGGTATCAATTTTTTATGGATACCATTACTCAATAGGGTAAAACAATTATGGCTGAATATCTGCTCTGAGTTGAAGCTTTGATTGCGCTGGCACGGGCGCTATTATGAGAACAATATTAAACGCACTAGTCGGGAACAATACTAAGAAAGTGCTGTAAACCAAACAGTTGCCCTTCCCATGAATCCGTCTTACTTATACTGCACAAAGTTGTACTGTACTGTACTGCAAACATAGATCAGCTTGCAAAATTGAACGTGTTTGATTGTTTCATTCCCATTTAAATTTACTCTCGCACCAACAAAAGTATCAGGTGATAAAAATCGATACTTCGTCTTAAATACCTTCTTCTACTATGTTTTTTTTTCAATCAAGAATACGCTCACAGTGAATTGAAATAAAACCAACGGGTACTATTGTCGAGGTCACTTATTTCACGCAATGTCCTTGAAGGTGAGAATAAATGAAGAGCAATATTCAATAAGGATTTGACAAGGGGAAAAAAAATAAAAATAGAAAAACTAATACATGGTCACAATAAGAAAGAAGGGATTTGTGAAGAATGTATAGGCGTACCTGACAGTGACGCCACCAGGACTGAGTCCTAACTTTGTCGCATACCTACCGTAATGCGCAAATCAAACAATAAAATTTTGTTTTTTCGTTTGTTTCTTTTTTTCATTGAAAGAAAGGTGAAACCACTGATTATAATATATTACGTACTTCGTGAGCGAAGTAATATTTAGTCAATGGTGAAACATAGGAACTAAATAGTTGATGGAACCGGGCAGCGCTAGAATCGCACCTCTGAAGGAACTAATTCTACTCACTAACACATTGTTTCTACGTAGAACACATTCAAAATTCTCCATTTTCCTTATCAAACAATGCTAAACAATGCTAGCGACGCTATAATTTGCCCGGTCCCGGCGGCCCCAACACTACTAGGTTTACAGTCTTGATTGCGTTGAGAGCCATAATGTAGCTACTTGAATCTATCCTAGCTGCAAGCGATTCTATTTCTGAAGGAAAATAAAGATTATACTTGATTTAGAATATCATATCACCAAATCCCAATGTGTCGGCCAATGGGTTTCCATAGGCGGCCGACAAAGTCACTAGTAAGTTTTACCTATAACCGTTGACAAACTCATGAATGGTGCACAAAGAATGAAAGCTGATAACAAAATTGAATTTATGAATAACAAATGAGTAACTGAATTCAAGATGTCAAGTAGGCATTCTAAACAAGCAATTTACAACGAAAATGTCGATGTAAGAAACAGGGTCCCATGAAGCCAAACTGAGCCCGAAATAGTGTATGACCTATGTACATATATATATAGGTTTATCGCACCTTGCAACAAAGCACAGGAAGAATGCGTTTTTATATGGGTATGTAAACCATGAAGAAATTGGTCTTTTTGCTTGCACTGTGTTAACAATTCTGAAATTATGGGAGAAAAAAAAATGTGCTAGAAACGTACCATTTTCAAAAAGTATCCGTCCTTGGTGACCTTGATATGAAAGAAGCGAGCTGTGAACCACAGTCAAATGAGTACCCCTTTCGCAGTCGTATGTTAAAAACGCAGACCCCTTGAAACTACGCTATAGAATACGTGCGCGCCGCCATCAACCGCTGGTAAAATGTTGAAAAATCCTTCCTCTCATCATCCATACCTATTTATTTTTTAATCCTCTTAATTTAAGCTAAACGTCATCATCACCTAAGTTATATAATAGAGATGATTTTGCGCGATAAATAGTATTATTTCTTCAGTAAAAATTAATGTTTCAATGTACTTACGTATTAATAAATTATTTTAATTTTTTATTAGGAAATTGCATTGTATAACGAATTTAGTATTATTGAAACAATGACCTACTACGGACGATTATTTGGTCTGAGCTCAAACAAAATTGATTCTCGGATGGAAGAATTGTTGAAATTTTTGGAGTTACCAGACAAATGCAGCATTGTTGGAAAATTGAGGTAATGAAAAGTATTAGGTAGCTAACATTTTGGTAAATTAGGTACCTACACTGTTTAATAAGAGGAAGAAGTTAGATAACTTCACTGAAGGTAATTTCTCCCGCATTGGATCTTCACCGGAATGAAATATTACCTTCGAATTCCTTATAAATATGTTAGTATTATTATGTAACGATTGAGTAAACGATTTTTTCACTAAGAAATCGTCGAAAGAGATTGCCCGAGATCGGCAAAATTTAGGATGCTACGTGTATTACGCGAGCGTGATGCAGCCGCTACCAGAGTGAAATACTTATTTGTACGAGTAGGAACGCGGAACGCGCGATAGTCATCTTCATATATCTAATATGGATGCGTTCTTAATCGGTTGCACTGATATTCATCACGATTATCAAAGGCAGGCGTGGTTCTGAGCCCCTACCCTCCTGCTGTTTTGGTAATCACTAATCAACAAATGAAAAAAAGTGCAAGCGGGATATTGAAAGTTCGGCAAAGAGCAATACTGCAAAACTTGATCAAATCTCTTTTTACCCCTTGACACGTTTTTTTTTTTTTTTTTTTCTTTTTCTTTTTCAAACAAGTATTAGAACTGAGCTACATAAGCGGCGACCGGTATTGGCAACGAGTAATCGGAAATCGGCAACTACCAATGAAATGGTGACGGTTTCAGCAACTGAGCAATCAAACCAACAATTTTGGTTTAATTACTCGAGAAATCGCTCGTCGCCGCTTATGTGACTGAGCTCTTATCTAACATAATATGTTTTGAACAACTAGGGGGGGGGAAGCCCCCCAGCCTGCCGAAATAATTCAACATCTTGAATGAGTTGCTGAAAAAATAATTTATCTATCGTAGATAATTTTTTGAGAACAGAAAACAATAATAGGTATTGAATTATTCACCTTGCTCATAGGTTCTAGTCGCTTATTGTCCAGTTGCCGCACTCAGTAACCGAACACTCTTCAGCAAAAATTTTACCAAATGCGCAAAGTCGCCGCAAAATTTCCGCCGGGTTTTGGCAGAAAATTGCGTAATGCGCAAAATTGGCAATATCTTTATGCTAATTGCGTGCATTGAGCAACTAGACTCTGTTAGGGGTAAATTTAATTTGTGCAATAATGTAGAAAAATTTCATACCTATCTACAAAAAGAGCGAGGTTCGAGTGCGTGGCGACCGGACTCTTATCCTTAAATAGTACCTAATACAAGTTTTCTGTAGGAAAATATAAATTAATCTGGGGGGGGGGGGGGGAGTTGATTTAAAGGAATAAGAAAAAAACTCAATTTCCGGCGAGATATCAAGTCCACAAACACTATCGTTATTTGTAGGGAGTCATACATATACTACTTTATCATTTTTCATTTTCAAGTCCAAAATTGTTCCCATATGCGCGCATTCAGTTCTAAAATATTATACCCAATTTGTGTTAAAAATGAAATCATTGTCTGTCTTCTGGTTGGAAACATCAGCTTGACTTTTCAGTTTTCCACTTTCCATTTGATGATGTATCGTGACTCAATTGCCGGAAAATTGTTTAAAAACTTTTTTCAGCGGTGGTCAAGAAAGAAGAGTATCATTTGCCGTAGCACTTTTACATGATCCACAACTCCTAATTCTAGATGAACCAACCGTCGGTGTCGACCCTGTTCTCAGTGCCAGGTAAGTTTTCCAAAGTTTTGCAATACGTTTTCATTTTCCGCTCCACGCGCAATTCATTTCTTGCTGTCCCTAGACTTTTATAAACATAGGTGTACGGACGGCGGCGGCTATCTGTCTTAAATTTTTTTTCAAGTACATATTTAAATCGATTGAACGTTGTACTATGAGAAGAGAAATAATCCCATCTTTGAATGAACCATAGAAAACTGAGAGAGCTTTTATTTTTCAGGAATTTGAATGATTATCACGCACTGTATGTGTAAAATTGATATAAAATACAATTTTACTTTTTTTTGTTTTTTTTTTTCTTTCCTCAATTTTTATCTATGAGATGAAATAATGAGTACACATACGCGCGTCTTCTCTCCCTATAAAGAAGACAATGCAACTTCGTACTTCTATTCACGTAATCACGTGAACCAAAAAAATACATAAATAATACTTGGAAGATACGTAGATGATTACAAATTCCATTCTCTCTCGGAATTTGTCATTTTTATCAATGATAATATTCTCTTTTTTCAATAGTATTTGGGAACGACTGCTTCAAATGGTCGCCAATGGAAATAAGACTGTTATCATTACTACTCACTACATTGAAGAAGCCAGGCAAGCTCATACGGTAATGTGTTTTATTGTTGATGTAAAACATCCTCTATTTCATTTTAAATAGGTACAGCTAGCTAAATCAAACAAGTACCTGATTGATATAAATTTTGTGCTACCGAGAGACAAGATTATTGTAAAAGTGAATAACAAGCTCGGGAAGTAATTCTAGTTTAGTCTTAATTTTTTTGTCGAAATATCCCATTATTAATGGTAACATTCACTATAATTATTTGAACAAAAGACCCAATACTTATATGCCAGGGTAATATCAGATTAGGGGGAGGAGGGGCAAATTTTTTTACTCGAATTTTTCATTTACCAACAACCCCTCTCATCTATAATTATTCGATTCTATTTACTCTTTTTTTTTTTTTTTTTTTTGTCTTTCTTTAGCGGGGAATCCCCTATCCCTTTTGTTGGGTTTGTTGGGGGTACTCCCAGGAATTAATTTTTCGTCCGCGAGCGCGAGCGAGGTTGATGACGTCACGGCAATGGACTTAGGGAAATTCCTACCTCCGAGCTATATATGATAGAAGAGGGACTTGAAAAAATTCCTACTTCTGAACTATTATATGATAGAAGGGGGACTTGGAAGAATTTCGAATCTCGAGTTCTCCCTTTGATAATGGACTTGGAAAATTTCCGAGAAAAATTTTTATAGCTTGGTTGTGATTAAGAAATCTGCTGGTCTAATGGACTCGGGACAGCGGGTTCCCCGCTGCCATTGCAGTACTGCAATGGCATCTAATTTTTTCTTCTGCTCTTGTGAATGAAACTACTTTTTTTAGCCATTCTGAATGACATCCAAAGATTTTTTGTTGCGACGTGTAACAAATAGTAGCAATTAGGGTATATTAGAATGAAATTAGATGTACATATAATAAATTAGCTCCTAAATTGTTCTTTGGAGTTTGAACACTCAAAACCCACACCAGGCTATTTTTGAAATTCGAATGCACTGCACACTGCTGTACCAATAAAGATTAAGAATATACTTTGGACAATTAAACTATCCGCATTACCTTTTTTTTTTTTTTTTTTTTTTTTTTTAATTATTATTATTTAGAATATGTTTTTTCGAGAAAATTCTCTTAAATGCTTAATTATTTGTACCTATCACTTTTGAAAAATATATTTTTAGGAAAATTTGGGAGTGTACATAATACTTTCAATTTGTAAAGTTTATTGTAAACCTATACAGATTTTATCAACTCACATGTATTTACATAGCTTTGCTACAAGAAAGTATTTCTTTCCATTATTTATTTCTAACTTTGAAACGTTTGATTTTTTTTTTTTTAATTTTCTTTTACAGATTGGTCTCATGCGAAATGGACAGTTGCTTGCTGAAGAATCGCCGACACAATTAATGTTTAAACACAACTGTTCAAATTTGGAGCAAGCTTTTTTAGAACTTAGTAAAAAACAATATACTAGTACTGTTGGACAAGAAGATGAAAATTGCGTAAGTAATATCTTCCTTAAAAACAAAATACTTATGCATTATATACATATATATTAATTTTTTTTGTGAATTTTTTCGATGAAAACATTCTTGAACAGCCGCTGGCTCCTCTTACATAAAGTCACCATAAAAAAGAAAATCCAATATAATCCTTCTTGTTGATTTGCAATAAAATTCATATAATCAATAATCATCCCCTCTAGGATGCAACTAATACGATGTTGTAATAAGTATCAACAAAATTTACATCCTTCGATCCCTCTTTCTAGAATGCCACCAGAAATTCTTCCTTTTTGTTTGTTTTTTTCTTTTCTTCTTGAAAAAAATCTTTACTGAAAACATTGACTATACACGTACCAGATAAATACTCGCATTGTTAAAAAAGTTGTCACTTTGCTGGATACTGACACCAGAGTGTGGGGAACTTTGGAATGTTTGAAGTGATCTGTTGAAAACTTTTGTTTGATCTTCACTCTGAAGGAGTGAAGATCTTGGACTTTATGTAAAACTCTTTTGCCGGTCGTGAGGAATTTGTCAAAAACAAGATCAAGTTCAGTGGTTAAAAGGTTCAAAAATTATGAAAATATCTTCACTTATTTACATGCCAACAAATATTCAACTATTTTGAATTTTGTCAACTTGTTGAAAACTTCTTAGTTATTTTTGTAAAAAAAAAAAAAAAGAAAACAGATTTTATGAGCAGGAAATTGGAAGAAACCAAAATCGTTGATTGAGCGCTTAATTGGCTAAAGTCCCTTCTTGACTTCTCATATGAAATGTATAGGCTACCAATGTCATTTTTCTTCTTCTTTACCTCACATTAACTGTAATGTCAATCCATCATTGAATCAACATTTCAACAGTGCGGCACTGATGATGAGGGCCTATGAAACCCACTCAATAATTGCGATGATAAATTTATATGCATTCTTGTAGTAATAAAATAATTTTAGGAGATAGGCTATTGGTAAATTTTTCTCATTTTAATTTTTGCCTTTTTCAAGATATACCTATTTTCAATTTTATTTTTTTCTCTCGCAGAATATTGAAATTTATCCAGTACCAAAAATAAAACCGGCAGTACCTTTGCAATACGATACAAACTGTTCCTCCAAAAGAATAACAGCTTTATTAATGAAGAACTTCTTCTGGATGAAAAGAAATAAAGCGTAAGTAGACCAACTTTGTTGGGAAAGAATAATACCTATAGTACCTACAGTATATGGTAGGTAACCAGAAATGCTACTTGACCCGCGAATCCAATACAACAAATTCAATACAACGTTCTATTCATTATTTGCAGGAGTGAGGATGAATAAGCTGAAAAGAAACTAGAGAAAATGTTTCTTCTAACTTTGTTCTCATTTTCAAATGTATCAGCTATTGAAAATTACTTCACCTTCAAATCTTGCACCCGCATAATGATTTCATTTTGAAATGCAATTTATTTAAGTTTATTTTTTTTGAGTCTACTCATTATAACAATATTGGAAGTGAACTGATTACCTAACCATTATCATTTTGAAAAAAATATATAACACCCAAAAACAATTTTCAGTTAGCCTACCAAAATCAAACAGGCTGTCGAGTCAGTCATTAAACAATAAAATGACTGTTTCTCAATCAGTACCTATCACTTTTTTTTTTTTTTTTTTTTTTTTTTCTACAAACAGGCTGATAAATGTAGTATCAAAATAGAAAGCAATATTATTTCATCTTAATGGCGATGAATGTCTGTGTTTAGTCTCAATCTATCTTTTGGTTGCTGGTTATCTATATTTTAGTTTATCAAGATTACTTTTGTAAAGATGATCGCGTTGTTGCATTTACTAAAGTGCAGTGCAGGTACTATAACGCATATGGCGCAGAACATACATTATCATATTATCTAGTGGTGTATAGAATGTAGTATTAGACAGCGCTACTTACAACAAATCTACTATTTCAATTTTGGCTCTTTGAGTCTCAATTTGACTACGTATGTACTTGGCTACAGCAAGTTTTATTTCCATGGTTTTACAATTTTTCGAATGCCCAAGGCATTTTATCAAAAGCACAATCATTTTATAGGCTTTTCATTTGATCTTATTTGTGATTTCATAATTTGACTAAAATGCTGTTTCATTTAATACCTACCGGTACTGTTCATTTTATTGAATAATGTGGTATTTCACAATTTGGCGGTAACGTATAGCCTAGGTATTATATTGTATTATTTTTCATTCATTCATTGATCTAATATGTATATTGTTTTTTAATTTTTTTTTTTTTCAGAATTATGTGTTTTCTTTTATTATTACCAGTAGTACAATGTTTTTTATTCTGCCTCTGCATTGGCCGCGATCCTCACGGATTGAGAGTAGCGGTAGTGAATGAAGAAATAAAAAACAGCGTAGCCATGTGTCGATCGTTTCCATCTATAGGTTGCAATTTTTCAGTACCACTCAGTTGTGAATACATGAATAAACTTGAGTCAAAAACCTATGTGTTGGTAAGTGAAATTTTTCCACGGAAAACTATAATATTATTTATAATAATGAGTGTAAATAAATACAATGTAAATTAATTGAAACAGAATATACACGAATGGAAAATACCCTACGAGTAATTTACGCTGCAGCACTGCTGTCGATTAAAAAAGAAAAGTGATCGACGTTTCGATAATGACGACTATCATTTTCGGGGTCTTGATCTATGCTGGAAAGTAAAGGATGAAAAAATGATGAAAAAAGAAAAGGAAAATTCAAGCTCGAAGATTACTCATCTTGAGTACAGGCATATACGTGCTACAAAGGTGATAGTCGTCGTCCGTTTTAAAGTTGACTGGGTTATACTACTGTCGTTTCTTATGTTTATCGCTTCCTTCATTCTTTTTTTTTTTTTTTTTTTCTTCTCATTCTTCTTGAAGCCAAGAATGGAGGCGTCTTCAAATTTGAAACAATGCAATGTACTGTACTTGCGGAACGATTAGCAATTAAGGGTAGTATCGTTTCGTCCGTTGTCGACATCTCTTCCGTGCTGTCTCAGTCTTTTCTCAAGCATTCGCCGTTTGGTCTCTGCAATGTACACGCCGTTGTGGCGGCTTCCACATGGAATTTTGTAGAATAGATTGGAAGAATTTTTAAGCGGAACCGGATTTTTCAGTTCCGAGAAAAAGGAATTTCTTGTGAGGAGAGCTGAAAGCAACCCGAATGCTACGAGTAGTATCGAGTCCATTGAGAAATTTTTTCATAATAATACAAGCTGTGCTGACGTAAAGTATAGAGGAAAAAACGACGCGGCGGCTTTCTTAACGAAGTTGAACGAGGAACGCGAAATAAATGAGTTGTTCTATGGACTGAATTGGCCTCGAGGCCAAAATTTTTCCAAGTGCCTTTCCCATCTCTGCATGTGTATAGCTTGAAAGTCGAAATTTGTCTGTCGGACACCACCCGGTGTACGGTGGCAATTTTTTCAGAAAAGCCCCCTTTATAGAACTGGTCCCCCGTTAAAATCTAGTCTTATTATTAAATATTACGTTACAAGGAGAGGGCGAATATTTTTTTCATTCTATACTTTTCAATATAAGTATTAGTTCATGACCCCGAAGGTGATAGTCGTCACCATCGAAACGTCGCGTCGGTCATCTTTCTTTTTCATTTCGCTTGATTATTTGAATATTGATGGCAGTGCCGCAAAATAAGTATATTATGTGAACTTCAACTACCTATTATTCTTGTCTGGAGAAATTTTTCCCATATTACAAAATCCCATAATAGAAACGTCGTTCCATGATATTTCAGGTTTTTCATGATGAGACAACTTTTGTTGGTGATTATGTACCCTTCTGAGGGAAAACAAACGAAACAACTTTTTCGCTCTTTCAAGATACTTTTTTAAATCAGAAGAAAAGTAGCCACGTTCACTGCTAACTTTCATAATTATTGAAATTATTTCTACTCCCTGGATTTTGGATAGGTAGTACTCTCTGAAATCCCATATTCATCGAACACTAATCAATATTGATGTAGCTATACGAAATACAAACTCGTATAGAAACATCGGAAGTTTGTTTTCGCTTAAAAGGGTCCAACTGTGACATTTCAAATGTTGAATGGTTGTCTGTTTGGTTGTGGAAACTAATAATGAAATTGAAATGTCGATATTTCATTATTTCTCATTTTTTCCGTTTCAATTTCGCAAAAATTTTTATTATAAAACGAATATAAGAATTAGAGCAAAGTGTTGGTTTACCTTTGTCAAAAATTGAAAATCAAAAATTTTTACAAACTAATTATAGATGACCTTGCAAAAGATGTGAACATTCATACACTGAGCATTTTACCTTGACTCGCTATTTCGCGAAAAGTTTTCTGATGGACTTACAAATCTCAAGTATTTACCTAATTATTGAATTTCAGGAGGAGTACGATGATTTGGACGCGGCTAAAGATGCAGTGAAAAAAAACAGTGTTTGGGGCTTAATTTATTTTGCTCACAATTATACTGCTGCTTTAGGAGATAGAATAATGCTCGCTACTGAAGATTTGGACGATCTAACGCTCGCTCTGAGCGAAGTGAATGTATGGCAAGATATGTCGAGTAAGTGTTTTACCAACTCAGATTACTCATCTTCGTCAGAACAGCTCCTTTTGGGTTTTGAAATACAGTATTGTAAATTCGTTCATGCTTGACCGACATTTGTATGAGACAGTCGACTATGTTTGGCAAACTACGTAAAGTATCCAAATGAATATTTATCATTTAAAAACTGTTCACCTATAACGGCAAGAATAAGGTACGATCGTGAAAAGTTTTCAATTAGGTACCGATATCTGGTTAGTTGAAAAGATCTACCTTCATACTTGCAAGTACCGTACTCGAATTTGCGGGAAGAGTTTTAATTAAAATTTGAGATTAATAATTTGAATGAGTATACTTACGTGTCTACAAATTTTACAGTTCAACAACTTTTGCTTTTACAAGATTTTATAAACCTCCAGAATACTTTCGACCGAAGATTTTGATAAATTGATTACGCCGCACTAATGGGTCGATCTCTCAACCCCTCCAGCCCCTTTGTTCCGTATCGATAATAAGTACTTTGTAACCATTTATAAAACACATTTTCGTTTTAATTCGGTAGACTGCTATAAATTATTTACTTTTGTAATTAGATCAATACATCAGTAATTTATTACGAAAAGATGCGTTGAGTGGATACGTGGAATTTTTACAAAAATTATTCTCCGATTGTGGATGGTCGCCGAGATTAGCAGATATTCCGATTAGGGTGAGTAATAAGTACATATTTTGTTTTGTACCTATTGTATACGATTTTTTAAGGGATACCTAATGATCGTAAAACATTTCCAAGTTACTAATGGTATAGCCTATAGATACCGCAATTGGTGCGAGGTATAAAATGCGTAAATCTGTCCAAAAAATTACGTAGGTTGAGGTGCGTGTATACAGTATACCTACCTATAAATAGTTGTTCAACGGCGCAATACATTAAGGATATTCATACATTAAATACGCTATCTTTTGGTATGGGTACCAACAAAATATTATACTTAAATAAAATATGAAATAATATAGAACACGACTTACCATTTGCCGCGGTCATTTCTTCAAATAATATTTTGATAACAAGAAATTTGTAATTCGTTAGCCTGTGCATCGTTCGAACTGGCTATTCTCATTTTAAAATTTTTTCCATACTGAAAAATAATCCTTCGGAACTCCTCTCATTGAAAAAAAAAAAAAAAAAAAAAAAAAAAAAAAAAAAAAAAAAAAAAGAATAAAATGAATGAAAAACTTTCTTTCTCTAGCTCACTATTTTTAAGACTAAGTACAAATGCTTGTTCTTTTGATTTTATCTTGAAATCAATTTATTGCTTATGCTTTGATACCCACTCAATAACACAGGCTTCGATTGGAAACTGTTAACTTATTCTTAAAAACGGCATCACACAATAATGATTAGCATGAGTCAAACGTTAAATACAGTAGTAGGTATGTTCACATATTTCACTAAATATCCGCATGAATGCTTCGCTTCATATACTTCGACCGAATTCTCAAAGTATTGCCTTTGCTCATTTTATAGGTACGTCGCGCCGTCTATTCAACTCCTAATAGATTCCAAGTTTCAATTCGTACAATTTTTCTACCTATTTATCTTTTACATCATAATTGTCTTTAATAATCTGAAAGAAGGCCTATATCTTGAACTGTCCGTCACATGCACATATTTCGCAAATGATAAGTAGTAACTTTTCAACTTGTTCACAGCTAGAAGCGGCCATATACGGGGATAATAATCCTAGTTTCAGTCATTTTACCGCACCGGCAATAATTTCATTGTGAGTATTGGTACCTAGATTTGTTTGAAAACCACCCGAAAAAAGAAACGGGTGCATGCGAATATTCGACTCATCTTCTATAGGTAAGGCACCTATACATATAAAATAAAAGAAGGCGATCTCTATTTTTAGATTTCATTGAGCTGAATACAGCAATACCTATAAATGACTGTTTACATGAGTTTGCACAAAATTTTTACGATACGAAGCAAAATAATATCGTAAGATTGGCGAGCATGGGAGCATCCAGTGGTGTTTTGATGATCGGCGCTGCGCGACTGAGCGACAATAAACGAGTAGTAAGTTATACGTGCGACAAACAATGATCGTACTGTAATTATGTGTAGGTAGGTACCACGTGAAACGTGAGTAAAGCTATATAACGGAGCGTTGAGTCGCGCACCGCACCGTGTGCTGCCGCGGGTTCATTGCAAACGGTAATAAGTGCGGTACAAATTCAACCAAAGCGAATACGCAATCTTTCCAAGTTTTCCAGTATCAATTATTTTAAGGATATTCCATGGGTGATTAAAGATTTTCCTCAGTTTACCACTACCGTACCTATTGATCGTTATTCTGAACTTTTTCATACTTTTCCTGCATTTCCTTTGCTCGCAGCGATTATCGAAACATTAAGGTTGCCCCCCGGCACTGCCCATATAACCGTCCTGAACAAGATAATTAAAGCAGCCAAGCGACAAATTTTTTATAGGTATCGCATTGCACGTTATTACTGAACGAACAAATTGGATGTAGCAACGCGTAAATCCAGAACATATGGGTGCTCACTGCCGTCGCAGTACCGGGACTCAAAACACTAGTTGCTGGTCAATCTTACGATTTTATTTTGCATCGTACCGCGAAAATTTTGCGCGAACTCATGTAAAAATTTAACTTAGGTTTATTACCGTATTCAGCTCGACAAAATTCAAGTACCTATAGATTGCCTTCTTATAAATACAGTCTACAGAAGACGAATCGATTATTCGTATGCATCCGCCAA
The DNA here is from genome assembly GCA_035079395.1 of Aspidiotus destructor. Taxonomy (NCBI): domain Eukaryota; kingdom Metazoa; phylum Arthropoda; class Insecta; order Hemiptera; family Diaspididae; genus Aspidiotus; species Aspidiotus destructor. The sequence goes on along the minus strand of JAVHKZ010000002.1, from coordinate 58,884,970 downwards.
TGTTTCGAGAGAGTGCGAGCTATCTGCTATTGCGGAAAAGGAAATAAAAAACTCTCTATCCGTATCCGCACCTTATTATTTTTCTTTCAATTCCAATTAGATGAAAGAACGGCTTTGCCTGCACAAAATTACAAAGAGTATATTTATATAACGTTTCGACTGAACCAGCAGTCTTCATCGGAATATAACAAAAATATTCTCTTTACAATTTTGTGCAGGCAAAGCCGTTCTTTCATCTAATAGTATGACCTCCTTGCACGTAAAAATCGTATACTTTTTAATGTTTCAATTCCAATGATACACAATCTCAGTGCAGTGTAAGAGAGGGGCGAGGACGAACGTCAAAGCTCCGTAAGTTATTGATTTTGAGATCTTGATTACATACTTAGGTAGGTAATTACCTACGTACCGTGGAGGCTATACCTATCTATTCAATTGTTGAAAATTACGCTGATACTCGTCCCGAACGCAATGTTCGGCAATTGACTACTGTGTAATAATGATAATCTACTTATTGTGATTCTTATTTTTAGTCGTTCATGATATGATAGGTACAATTTTATTTAAAATCCTAGATTTGAATTCTATTTGCCGATGGTATTCACGGTCGGCGCCATACTTATGGAGAAGATGGCCGGGTTACTCGAAAGAAGTTTAGTCGCAGGTATGTTTTGATTATGTACTTATGCTATTTTTTTCTTTTATTTATATTTGGAAAAAGCGGAAGATGTATGGAGTCACGCTTCAAGTTTCTCAAGTCGTACCTTAGGCTCTCTGTAAGTTTCATAAGTGATCGCGTTCAAGAGCTTTGCCAGAAGAGCGTCGCCGCGCCGCGCCGTACTTTCTAGCCTTTTACGAAGCACTCTTCTTTATTTTATGTATTCTTTTTCTTTCCTCCTTTTACAAATAATAATTATAGGCAACAGCTTGTTCATACTAGGTACCTATGTTTTTTCTTGCAGGTGTTACAGTTTTAGAAGTCGTTATTTCACATATGATTGTCCAGTTTATCGTTTTAAGCATACAAACAACGCTTATGATGCTAGTACTGTTTGTGCTGTACGATAATCCTCTCAAAGGAAGTTTATTATGGATATTACTGTTACTCTTTTTAACTGGTGCTAGCGGCATGTGTTATGGTGAGTTGAGTACCTACGCTTACTAAAGATACTTATTATAATTGTTTACGTACCTACGCTATGTGAGTACCTACTTTTTTTAATTGGAATTCAGGCACGCTTAGGCTATTATCCGCAACACTTGGAGTAGGTAGGTAGGTACATATCTTATATATGCGCACATATAAGTATGTAAGAACGCTATACCAGTCTCACAAATTTTCGTGTAAGTAGCGTACGTCGAATCGATACTCGCAGTCAAAGTTCAAACTTGCGTAGGTATTTTCTAAGAGAAAGAATAGTAGTAGATAGTCGTCAATTGACTTCATACGTGCGTTAAGATCATTCATAAGGTAGAGACTCGGTATCAGGGTATAGCGAAGGTCTACGGATCATTGGAGACCTAGCTGGTATCGAGGCACGCAACGAAGTTTCATTCTTACATACGTATACTTTACAGCAGAGTACTTTTTAAAATAAAAGCCTTCCACAATCAAGAGAGTAGTAATTAGAATACTTTAACCACTACTGGGAATTTGAAGGTGGATCTTTGATTGTGTCAAATATATTTTACTACCTGTGCCCGCCTTCATTTGTTAGTTTTAAACATCACATGAAGCCTTTATCAAATTTTACGCATTGATGATTATTATTTCACGCTTTATTGATTGTTCTTTTAAACCTGATCAAGAAAATAATAGTAATCTTTACAACTAGGTTTGGAAAAATAAACAATTGCGGAACAAGCGTAAAGTTGATAAAACAAACAATTCTGAGTAAAGCTATCTGCAAGTGTTGGCGATTGATGTTTCCAAACTTATTTTTTCTGTGGCATTGTTTGAAAAACCTTGACCACGGAATGGGGACTGGCTCGCTGCAGCTTCTTGCAATGAATTTTTTTTTACCGGGAAGTACAACTTTCAAAAATGTAGCCGCGGAGGGTCGGAGCTCACTGCGTGGGAGCCAATTTTTGATGATAACAAAATGCGAGCTGATAATAACAATTATAACTTTACACGCCAAATAATCGGCAATCGAGAAACTGAGTAACACCAATATGTACATCACCTCTAAATTTTTTGGAAGCATACAAAAGCATGATTCATGATACGGCTGTCTGACTATTTACAAATAAGTGGGCTATGAGGTCTCAGTCTGTCTGTAAAACGACAGTTGACGCCCCTGCATAGTTACAATTCCTTCTGTAGGTACTTGAAATCTTTTCCATTGACGTAGTACCTCTCTAAATTCTGCGGTTTTGCAAAAATAAATTTATTTCCAATAAACTGCTGGAAGAGGTTGGTAACATTCTAGATAAGGTTCTCAGGTGAGAAGACTGTAAAAACACCATTCATAGCTGGAAATAATACTTTCTTACTCGTGGTTATGAACGAAATACGATACCTGTGATATGTACGAGTATACTATCCTGGAAGTACTGTGCCGAGCGAGTTCTTTCTCACGATGACGCAGACTCGTTCTCTTTTCTCCTGTTTTTTTTTTTCGCCATGGAATACATACGGTAGTCTCATATAGAGTTTATAATACCGGTATTTTGTTTTAAAAAGCGACGATAGTGAGGTTTTTCACGAGACTCGTCCGATTCGCTTTATTCTCTGCACTTGTGTGTTGCATCGCATCGGACGCATCGTGAATAATTTCAATTTCGCCGCATACCTGCAAATAAAGTACAAAAAACTCTCGATACCGGTATTTGCGACGAGCTCAACGAATCATAGTACATAGGTACATATATTAATTTGGTTGTGTGTGTGTGTGAATTCGCAGGTTTCATGGTTTCAGTCATGTGTGATACTGACACTGCCGCCACATTTATGGGATTAGGAAGCTTCTTTCCTCTTGCTATGCTAAGTGGTAAGTAAATCGCTTGCACATATTATAAACGAATACAGTTGTTGGTAAAAAACCCAAGTTGAACAAAAATTGTACAAATTTTACGTCTCGAATTTCTTAGATAGTATGAGCGAAAAATTATTACAGAAAATTTTCATCCGCTTAATGATAAAATTCGATCGTTTTATTATTTCAATACGAATTCAAAACATTATCTTTACGTATAAGATTAGTAGCAAGTAGGGATTGTTTCTTTTCTTTCTCCGCCACTCCCCCCCCCCCCCCCCACCCACCCCATTTCTCCGAAACGGCTAGTGCATATACTGTATACTGTAGTTTTGCTATAAATAGTTTCAAAGCTGTTTTACCCAGCGATAAAACTTGAAGTTCCTCACACAATATTGCATTGTATATTTTTTAAAGGTTAACTACGTATAGTGTACAGTATAGCTAGGTATAGCATAAAGTTCGAATTTTCCATGGGTAGTAGCAATACAAATTACAGCTGACAATTACACTCCAAACGCTATTATTTGTACTTATATTCAAGGCATGAACGACGCGACGGTATTGATTTGGATAAAATTGAACTGATTTTAATTTCTGAAATTCAGGAATGATGTGGCCGCTAGAAGGAATGCATTGGATATTGCGATCGGTCGGATGGATTTTGCCGATTACTTTATCCACTGAAACGTTCAGAGCTCTTTCTGCTCGAGCGTGGAATATTGGACATCCGACAGTCTATCGAGGATTCTTTTCATCATTTGGATGGATTTGTTTCTTTCTTTCAATAACAGCCTTGGTCATACAGAAGAACAGAGGTTTACGTTTCAAGAAATAATTAAAATCGAAACATTTTTATTTTCAATTTCTAGTTACTTATTTGTTTGTAAAGGAAAACGTTACTGTGTAATCATTATTTGTTGCCAAATTGTTATTATTCTATTATCGTTGAGTTGTTTCTGTACGTACCTAAGATATTTTCAGTACTATCGCCTCTTCATTTTTACCGTATACACACGCCTAAAAATAACAACGATGTGTCTATTTGCAGAGACATTGTATTTGTAATTATTTACTTTTAAAACATTATCGTCTCGAGTGAGTGTACGTATAAATATATGAGATCCAGATTATTGTTGATGTTGTATGAACAACTCTCGCGCGTTTTTGTGACTTTTTACCAGCTGAGCTGTTTCACGTACTTACTCGCTGTATAATTCAAATACTTTCGAGTATTTTTTTGCGTTGGGTTACCACATTACCTACGTCTAAACACTTGAACCCAGTCTACCGCCTCATTAATAATAGCTCTCTGTCTTTCTGTGATAGAAAGATTAAGCAATATACAGTATGTACTTGTATCTGAGTGCTGATTACCATCGCTCGCTATTATACGCCATGCTCATTGTTGCAACTAAAAATCATTATTTTCTTCAACAGGAAAGCGAGAGAGAGAGAGAGAGAGAGAGAGAGAGGAGGGGAAGTCAAACCCCAGGTATCGCCAGAACCTCAACATATATTCTATAAATCGTTCCTTCAATAAGACTCCATATTCTCACCATCTCTTGCCCCTCTAATTCATTCTTTCTCTAGCATTGTTTAATGTTATCCTCAGCCACTCTTCTCTTTATTCACGCTCAAGCTGTTCTCCAGTCGCTTTCTTGTATGTCAACGAAATTTTAATGTTCTTATTCATCTAATCGGCATACCTGGCCACAAGAGCATCTCAAGAAAAGAAACAAGCTATGTCGCAGGCGACATAGTATCAGGATCGGCCTAAATATGATTATGATTTTTCTTTTCTTAAGAACATCTTTATTACCAATTCCAGCACTGTGACCTACTGTACATGACGTCCGCGACATGACGTAAGCGTCCAACTGATCCGAAGAAGAAAGAAAGCAAACTATACTCGATCCAACTTAAGAGCTGCCTACAATTTGAGATGATTGCATTGCACAACGGAAGGGATGTTGTATGTATTCAATACAACTTCCCTTCCGTCTTGTAATGCAAGCGTCACAGGTTGTGGGCAGCTCCTAAGTTGGATCAAGTATGCAGTATATGTAGCATAGATACATTTCTGCTGATCAATGAAATATTAATTGAGCCGGGTTTCTGTAAACTGGGTCACATGCATTGAGTTTGGTTACAATTAGTTCATATTTAGAGCTTCAAATGCCCATTCCCCTTTTCGAGGAAGGAGGGGGGGGGTGGAGGAGGCTCCAACCTATGAACATTGTTTGGGCATCTGTATGGAAGATGTATAATATAATAAATATTAATAGTACATGATTGAGCAATATTGCAAAGCGTATGGATCATCCTGGCTGCCTACCTACGGGAAAGGAAGAGCTCATCAGGTCTATACCTACTATTAGGAGATCTCGTTTTTTACATAGACATTTTGTGTAGTGTAAATAGACTCGTCTCAATGTAATGCATACAGAATACGAACGAGTACATAATAAGTATAATATGATTATGCAAACAATACGGCAAACTAGTTATGCAATTCTTTGATCACGTTACACTTCATAGATCTGATGATGATGGTAATCGATGTTCGAGCAATAAGGGAAAGATAACGATCAGTAAAATGTTGTCTCGCCAAGGGCTAAGAAAGCTGGAGCCAATGAATAGCCTAACAACGGTTGGTTTGAACGGCTTGACTCGCGGTGTTCAATTAAAAAAAAAAAAGAAACGCACTAGCCGAAGACTTCCTGAATTTTCGTTTGACACAAAAGATCTGAGGCCCAGCCTAGATACGAACAGGGCTAGATTTATACTTAATAAGGAATATGGGAGACTCATTTCTAGTAAAACTGCGAAAAAAAGTTGAATTATGCAATTCGATAAAGGGGAAAAATATTTAAAAATAATTAAACATCCTCTCCATATGAAAAGTGTACTCCTAACCCCGTGTCTGATAGAAACATTCGAACTCTACTATATCCAGATACAGGACAATGGTCTTCAGCATTATCGAGTTTGTGTAGCGACACAGATTTAAGGAGGGGAAGAATTCGCACCACACACCTTGATTATAATTTGTACTTCGCAAGCAGGGGACAGAGGAGGCTTGTCTCGCAATAGAATACCAGATACATACATGCTGAATTGACCCAACGGGGGTGACAAAGATCATAATGATAGGTTTAGTAATAGTGACGATGACGGTGATAATTGTATTTTCATCAAGTTTGCACGCCGGAACTAGACTGTTGTCTGGGAGGGGAGGTCCACTGAGACGTTTTATTTTAAAATCGGAAGGTTTTTTCGTGATGGACAGAATAATAGGTATTTAAAGACGATAACACGGCACATTTGTTCTTTTTTTTTTTTTTTTAAATTGAAACATGTATAGAACGAGAGTACATTACGTTACGCTACCATCACATCGGTAGCATCTTCAGACTAAATTACAAGAAAGGAAAAAGCGCGACAGACAAAGAACATCGAACTAATAAGTGGTTAAGTCTTTTCCGGTGTGTAAAAGGCTATTTGGTCACACAACAAGTCTTACTCGCAAATCTAAATATGCGTACTGGTACAATTGTACACAAAGCTAGAATTGAAAATTTCTCATTCAGCCATTAAACATATGGACAAAAATTACTTTTGTAAATATATATTGACTATGATAATAGGTAGGTACTATGGATAATAATGTAATTAAATAAATAATTAGTACCTAAAAGGAATAGATACGATATCTATCATAAGGAAATATAAATAGATGAAATAATGTCTGCCAAGCAATCACTCGGGGTCCAGTGAACCACCAACAATCAGCAAGTCAACGAAGATTTCAACCACTGTAATTTAAAATCGAATAATTTTCATGAGTATTGTGAATTTGTTTGGTTTTTTTTTTTTTTTTTTTTTTTTTTTCTTTTCTTCTTCCTTTCTATTCTGTGATACCGAAATAATTCCAAAAGATACATGTACTTTTACATTGTTGAATGTTCAAACCATAGTTCAAAATACATTTAACATAACATTTGGAAATTATTTTTAAAATATTCTGTTACATTCTACTCATTAGGTGGTAGGTATCTTGAGAATACCTACCTACCGTAGATTATTGTTGGACGTCACTTTCCTTATTTTTGATTTCATTATCCGGTTTAACTTGTTTCAAAACATCCCTTCGACGAGCGAGTCAACCCTGCATAGTTTCTGATTTTGGTGGATTCTTTCGTTTTTGGACATCTTCGTTTCTTTCCCCGTTGTATAAAACGTAATTCGAAATTACAATATCTTCTTCACTTGTAGCGGATTGTAAAAGTGTTTCCTTCTTAGATGGGGAGGGAGGGAGGGAGAGGGGGCGCGAGAGTGAATAGAATCTATTATAATAATGCTTGGTAAGTTGCGAAAATGAAATTATATCGGAAAACGAAGTAATCACGTAATCTGTCTCACTCAAAAATGAATACTGTATTACAGAATGGACGAATATGATACATTAAACGAAATCCTAAGTTTTCTTTCTTTCGATTATAGGCTATTCTTTTTTCTTGTATTTTCTTAAAGTCTATTTTATCTTACCTCTGCTAACGTAAGCCTTATGAATCCATTTTGTAAAGTATCTTTCTGTTCAAAAGTACCTACAACAAATAAAGAAAGCGGTCGAAAAAACAAGTTATGTAATTATCTCATTTCAAAAAAACCGCTCATAATGAGCTTAAAATGAAAATTTTCCAAAATCGTCTCTTGCCTTAAAAAAGAGGAATACTACTCCGGCTATTGATATTCATGGTTGCGAGAGAGCGACATTTCAAAAACATCTTTTTGGCGGGCCTTGGGCCTTGTATAGCCACAATATTGCTGATTCATTTTATGTAACTAAAAAGTTGGAAATAAAAGTCAGACCCCGGCCGAGATTTTTGCATAGCTACGCCCCAACTCCTCAAAATTATTTTCCTTGGACGTTTAACATTCATTTTTGAACCTCGATGCATAATCTACTTTTACAACTCATTTTTCAAAAAATGAAAATTAGACAGGTTGTAAGCACCTATTCAATTTGATACTCACGAAATGATAGAGTTAGATGTAGTATGGCGGACACAAAATCTCCAAATCTCAAGGTACCGTCTTTTCTCATGTATTTCAAAGCAAGAACTGATAACACATCCGTATTTAATTGAAATCCTATAAAATATAAATCCATTTCTATAGAAACAACAACCGCGACGGGTAAAAGGGTTTTTCAAAAAAGGTTTATAAAACAACGCGAAAACGCATAAATTTTTCAAGCGAAATAATAAATTGCACGCGACAAATAGTATATATAACGCATCACGGTACATTATAGAGGTATTGACACGAACGTATAGTAATAGGGCTTTTCCAGTACTCCATATTGCATACTCATTTGCCTGCCCTGTTATCAATTTGGTAGTGTTTTCAACATTGGTCTTATGGGTATTGCTGGATTGCATACTCATTTTCATTCCGGAGCGGTTTCCCATAAGAGCAATGTTAAAAATACTACCAAATTGATAACACGTAGGAGAATAAGTATGCAATTTGAAATACTGGAAAAGCCCTGTGTTCGTTACTGTCGCTCTGTCGCCTGAGTTGTGTCAGTTGATACAATCTACGCTAGGATTGTTGCAAGGTAAAACTAAACAGGAGAACTATACGAATACTACCTAGTGTAAATTCACCAATTTTCAGAAATTTGTACAAGAGTCAGATATTGACCTAAAAATCTGAAACTCGGTACGAATGGACTATTTACTATGCTCTTCATATTTAAGAAAAAAAAATCTTCCTATCTGAATTTCTTCATCTTCTACAACCCTCGGAAATTTTGGCAACATTAGGGTACCTCCGGTAAGCTTCCGTCACAGGTGGGGTGTGGAAGGTATTTGAACGATCGTCGCAAGCGTAGCGGAATTCTGATGTATGAATTAACACAACGTGGGCGACAGAAATTTTGCCTTGTGTTGTGTCAACTGTCAATACCTCTATAATGTACCATGTAACGCATCAAGGGAGTTGTACTTCTTTGATGCGTTAGATATTTTTTATAACGAATGTAGGTAACTGGAAAGACCATGTTTTCAATAGTTAATTTGCATTTGTCGTTTCAGTTAGAGCAGCCAACAAATCGAAGGAAAAATCAGTTGAAATAAAAATGTGATTGTGGAAGTATTTTTCACATGCTGAATACATCAATGACATTTTAGATTTCTCGATAGCCCCTCACAAATTTTTGTGTTGTTATCTATAACAATTGTTTTTGTCCATTAAACGCAAATAACCGCTTTGTTCCTTTTTTCTTTTCATTGATACTGAAAATTAATTTTTCTTCCAAGTTTCCATCAACAGAGCTCATTTGTATCAACAATAAATCAAATAAAGAAAAGATAGAACAAAAATTCTATTACGAGGGTAATACAAACAACGACAAAAAAAAATGTAAGGCTTTGTTTTCTCGTCTGGTCATCACTGACATCAACATCAGTATTGTGGAACCAATCAGCGACGAGTATTTTTTTTTCTCCTTAAGGAGAAAAATTTTTTTTCTCGCGCTAATAGGCTACGTTTTCTACAAACTTGTACAGTTAACGCTGTCTTTACCCTCGCTCAACGGTATTGAAAACATGGTCTTTTCATGCATCAGTTATGAAAAATTAATTTGGGCGGCAAGGAAGTGGCCGGAAAAAATTATAGAGGGCGCACTTCAGAAAACGTGTGAAAATTATAGGTTGAATTTTGAAGTAAAACAATTGGTACCTACATAGAAAGCAAAAAAATGAACGTTCAATCTGTTTGATAATTATGCGGCATGCTGAGGAAGAGCTAAATAAGATTTCGACATCGAGCAAAGAACTAATTTTATCACCATAGAGCTTCATTACTCGCCTATAATGTACCTAGTCAATTTTCAGTCTTTTTCAAATTTTCGAACAAAATTCCGAAAAATTGGGAAAAGATCCCAAAAAACGGCCGACTGTATCGTGTTCAACGCAGAAAGTACTTTTAGATACACTTTCACCAGTTCATACTCATTAAAGGCTATTCATGTGTATAAATGAAGTCGACATAAACTTGTTTCTATTTTTCCATCAGGATGAACTTCAGTCGCAATCTTAAGGACTGTGTGTGGCTCCTATTAACAACAAATCTGTGCTCCGGATGATGACGAGCAAATAAGAAAAAAAAAATATATATATTGATTCAACGACTTAATCGATTGATATGCGACGCCTTATTTGTACACACTTTTCTTTTTTTCAACGTAGGTAATGGTGATACCCATGAAAAATAAGGAAATAGAATAAAAGAAAAAAAGAAAATAATAATATTAGTAATACCTACATAAACTTATTGAAATGTACTGTGTACCTATGTTGATAAAATTTTGACCCTATATTATGCGAATTCATGAACACAATCATCGATCGCTTTTCTTCAAGTATAATAATTTACATATCATTTTATGTATTTTGTACTTTCCACTCACCTACATCAAACAACGCGTCCTTTAATCGTTCAGCTTTCAAAATTCCAGTTTTTTCTTTCGTATGGTTCTTGAACGCTAGTTGCCAATTCTTTAAACTGCACATCAGATCTTTAAAATCATTAAATTTTAATCGACCTGAAGCGGTGGTCTGCAGAGGCTCGGTTAAGAATTAACAATCGCATAAATGGATAAATATGTTAAGAATTACAGTATTTAAATTAAGGTGGCCAAAAGAATTGTAATTCTCGAATGAATAAATGTAGGTACAATTGATTTCTAAGAACTTTTGTAAAATTTACTCCCTCTTCTCCTTAAATTTGAAATAGAATTTTACCCCAAATGACGTTCACTCGAAATTTCTCAGCGCAAAACTTATGGGTATGAAAATGCAAATTATTTCCATCCGTTCCACGACACATTTCAATCAAGAAGAGATGAAACATAGTACAGGTATGTACAGTAATTGTATATCGGACAAACTGGTCGAAAAGTAAAAGAAATGGTTTCGTAACACGATCAAGCAACTTAGCAGTCTCCTATAAGCTGATGGAAAAGCATTTTCTCCCAGTTTACTACTTCTTAATTATAGGTATATCACGTCATCGTACATACTTTTGGCTATAAGTTATTGGCGTTCGTCTTTTGCTCGAGAAAGATACTGATAAGTAGGTAACGCACTGTACTACGGTATATAGAACCGAGAAAGAAGAGAGTACAGTCTCAATACGAAAGAAATTTTTTTTTTTCAAATCTGTATAGTAAACGATGACATTAATCCCGCCGACTTAATTTACTGTAATATAATTCATTTAATGATGAATAATGATGGTGACGATAATATAACTTAATACCTATAATTATATTGATGATGCACATAATTCACGACTTGACGAGCACACGTGATATAGCCTACTTCGGATCCTCTTCCTCTTTCCATTCTTTTAGCAGTAGGCTACCTACATATTTTAGTTGATAATGACGCTCGATCAAAAACGTTGGTTTCTTATAAATTAGATTTGCGGCTGTAGTATATCTTGTACCTATACCTATCTATTTTGAAATAAACACGCCAAGTTGAAGTCTTTACTTCTCATAATATTTCTAGATACTAAATTTATATCCGTTCAGCAGTAATACACTCAGTCTTTGAAAGAAAAAACAAAAAATTAGATTTTATCGCAGTGAGTGTAATGCTGACAGCGCTTTTTATCCGTAATGTTTCTATTCCGGTTTCTCTTCCTTCCCTTTTAGTCCAGTAGAATTAGACATTGTAATAAACAATAAATGGTACAGAAGTGAAACTTGGAAAAGTTGTTAGGAACCTTCTCGTGAATATTTTCCCAAGTTTCCCCAACATTCCGAGTGGAGCTTTTCCCCCCAGGGGGGTGGAAAGGGGTGATTTTTTAGTTTTTTAGCTCTGGTTCACGAAAAAATGATTTTAGAGAAAAATTGTTCGGATAAAAATTGTTCCTTGTAAAATTTCCTATAAAAAAACTATCTACATATTTTTTCTATGAACGCACTGTTACGCCGCCACAGCGCGTGACAAGTAACACCTCTTACTATTGTATTCTATATTACAAGTATTAGCATTGATTAACGCGCAAAAATGAAGATCAGGTATACCGTATATCACGCAACGCAAGTCACCTCATATGTGTAGTCAACAGCTGATTGCTATACATTGAAAGTCTTTGATTGACAGGGTGTCAAAAATGTTTGCACAGGTACATGTGAGGACTTTCGAATTTCTCCTTTCTTTATAATTATTATAAAAATACAAATACAAATGAGTTATGAGTTCAATTTTATTGGCGGTTTCAGTTCACCAAAGATTGACACTAAATTTTTTCTTTTCTTACTCACCTCTTTTTTTCACAATTTGAAACGCCAAAGAAGTATAGATACAGGGAAAACCAGGAAATGGAAGAAGCGGGGGGGGGGGGGGAAGAAAACATGACTCATCAAATGTACATTAAATAGCTAGTCAAAGAGATATAGCCGATCCTGAAAATTGCCAAAATCAAAAATTTTAGTCAGTCTATGAAATTGATAAATTTTAGACCAAATCATGAAGATTTTTTCATAACATTACTAAATTTTGTGTGATATAGAGTTAATATTTTTTGAACAGTACTGAATTTTGGGCTGATTGTAGTCAAAGAATTGAGCTGTTTTTTTTTTCTTCTTTTTTTCAAGAAGAGCAAAGGATTGGTTCTGTTTTTTTTTTAGAAGAATCCAGAATTGGATTCCTCGACCTCTTCTTCTTTTCTTTTTTTTTCTCATTGATTTTCATTCAATTTACAAGATGCTCCCAGCTAGCTCTCCAGGCTATGAGCTTGGTAATATTGTGTTTAGATGAGTGAGAGGAAGTTGGCTTAATGTAGAAAGTTGAATATGTTGGGGATGAAGTGAAGGACGTCTGATAGTGCCTCTGTGTAATTTATAAGGGATGGTTGAGGAATTGCGGAGTTAGGTTGAATTGAGGTAGCAGAAGATGTGTTGAACTTTACTAGATATTCTATCTTCAATAAAATTACAGTTCAAGTTCAATAATATTAGTTTTTTAGTTATTAAACAACACTAAGTTGCTCAGCGCTTCAGTATCCGGGTCTCTTGAATTTTTCTTTTTCCACTCTAGATATTCTTTGACTGTAAGTTACTCTTTTTTCTCTTCAATTATTGGAACTTGAAAGATTGTGACTCACAATTTTGAAGTTTATTTTTTACTGATGAGATTTTGAGTTTGAGAGATCCAGAAATCCTGAGATCCAAAGAGATTAGTAACTTCTTGTCCCTCTCAAACCCAGAACTTGAGAGATATTTGAGGACTGGTCAAAGAATATAATATGCAGTATTCCATAATTGTTGAGGTATCAAGAAGGAGAACATTTGTAGACTGTCTTGATCACTTTTGCCAAAGATTGTTCAAAAATTTTAAAAATGCTAAGCAAAAATAAAACTAGTCAAAACTGCACAGATTGACGTAATTCTACCATAATGAAAAACTTCCAAAATTTTCAAATTGCTATGCAAAAATAAAATCAACTGTGTATAACTTGAGTGACGTTACAAATAATTTTTCCAGTAAGAACTTTTTTGGGGCTCTTGCCACCTTTAGCAAGGCGAGAGCCCATATGCAACCGCGAAAAAAAGAAAAAAAAAAAAAAAAAAAAAAGATTCTTACCCAAAAAAATGTGTTGTGACGTCACTCAAGTTTATTTTTGCGGAGCAATTTGCTAATTTCTGAAGAATTTCATTTGCGTCAATCTGTGCGGCCCTAACAAGTTTTATCTTTGTATAGCATTTTTACTTTTGTACAGTCTCTGGCAAAAGTGTAGTACAAAGGTTGTTTCTTATCTTGGTACCTCAACAATTATAAAATACTACGTACATATGTTCTTTGACCAGTCTCTATCTCGGGTTTCAGGTCTGAGTAGGACAAGAAGTTACAAATATCTTTGGGTCTCAGGATTTCTGGATCTCTAGAACTCCAAATCTCATCAGTAAAAAAGAAACTCCAGAACTTTCAAGTCACAATTTCCTATGTTCTAATAATTGGAAAAACGAAGAATAACTTACAGCGAGGAAAAAGGGCAAAAAAGAAAGACCCGAAAGACCCAGATACTGAGGCGCTGAGCGACTCAGTCTTGTTTTTATTTGTTATTTTTTTTACCGTCGCAATAATGTGTTCAACGGATAGAGGAGAGTGGACGTTTTTACCGTCTCAGTTTCAATCAAAGAGGGTAATAGAGCAATCAGCTGCTATTAAGACACTGAAGAACAGAATCATTTTTGCGCAAAAGGATTGTATGTCTGCACATGAGGACCTATCTGTACAGAGGGCATCCGTAAAGATAAATTCATCACACAAAAAATCAGTTTGAAGTTTCAGTCCAAAATATCTCTGCTCAAAAAAATTATGAGAATGAAAATTAAAGAGCGACTCTTCTTCTGTAAGATGCAGCAATTGCATTCTAAATATATTTGATAACAAACAAAGTAGAGATTCCTGAAAATATGACAAGGGATGCCCTTTTTCCTTAGATGGAAAAAATCATGGGTTAGAAAAAAAAAAAGAATCATAAAAGATAGCTTATGATCTGAAACGCACAAAAATCGAGATCTCTACAAAAAGGGCGCAAAAAGGGCGTCTGACAGACGCACACCCTTTGCGCAGACAGGTCCTCACATGTACCTGTGCAAACATTTTTGACACCCTGTCAATCAAAGACTTTCAATGTATAGCAATCAGCTGTTGACTACACATATGAGGTGACTTGCGTTGCGTGATATACGGTATACCTGATCTTCATTTTTGCGCGTTAATCAATGCTAATACTTGTAATATAGAATACAATAGTAAGAGGTGTTACTTGTCACGCGCTGTGGCGGCGTAACAGTGCGTTCATAGAAAAAATATGTAGATAGTTTTTTTATAGGAAATTTTACAAGGAACAATTTTTATCCGAACAATTTTTCTCTAAAATCATTTTTTCGTGAACCAGAGCTAAAAAACTAAAAAATCACCCCTTTCCACCCCCCTGGGGGGAAAAGCTCCACTCGGAATGTTGGGGAAACTTGGGAAAATATTCACGAGAAGGTTCCTAACAACTTTTCCAAGTTTCACTTCTGTACCATTTATTGTTTTTTGTGACCTTTAAAATGGCTAATTTTACTGGACTATTTGAAGTCCATAATTATTACACTCTTGAAAGCGTAAAAGTGAAACGGACATTTCTTCCAAGTCCTCGTCCCTCTTCATACCTATGTTATGCGAAGCTTGAAAGTTACCTAATTCTTCTTTTTTATCCAACCTACACGAAGTCATCAATAGTTGGACGAGGACGAGATCTGAAGGTGTACCACCAATAAGAGTGCGTGCAGCCTATCCGAAAAAAAGGAAAAATATTTTGAACATCAACAACGAAAATAGCTAAGACTATAAGCGGACAAAGAACCGCACCAACCTCTCGTAACATTGCAGAGTCTGAGAAAAACAAAACGAAAGGAAAAAAAAGCTTTCGCAGCGCGAAAGCAATACCGACTTTTTCTTTACTACTCTTTCTTAAATCGCTCGTTTAACAACTCCAAATGACTTCGTTCTCCGATGCAATTTCATTTTTGCAGCTTGCCTAGCAATTTATATTTATATAATCGATGATAAAATAAATCGCTCGTTGACAATGCCGAATGACTTTCTTCTCCGATACAATTTCTTTTTTGTAGCTTGCCTGGCATTTTATATTTTATTCATTCATTCGCCCCCACCCCCATCTAAGAAAAAGAAATACTTCGTAACAAACTATGAAAATTCCAAAACAAGCCTTAAGCGCTAGTTAATCAACTAGTATTTAACCCACCACACGAAAACTATTAATCCGATTTTTAAAAAAAGTAGTCTACACACACATTCACGTTCATTACTTTATTAACCCTCAATTTCATGGAAATCGACCGAATAGATACAGAGAACATTCAGAGGCAAAAATGTACGAGTATAAAGTGATGGTGTCGACGCGACGGTTTGGGAGAAGGAAATTCAGTACTATAAGTATTGTATGAGTATCTATACTCATTGAATGCACCAAAATACACTAGGATCGCACAATAACGTACGGTAAGTTAGATATTTTGAAAGTGTATCGCTCTTGGATATTGCGGTACTCAACATAAAAAAACTGTATTTAAAAACTAATTGCAACCAAAAAGAAGACAGAAATGCAACTAAACGTTCCGGAGAGGTTCAGAAAGTGATTATTGAAGCAATATAATACCGTGTAATATACGGCGGTGTATCTACTGTATCAACCAATCGTTGCGAGGAAGGATTGAAAACAAAAAGAAGCTTGAAACGATCCAAAAAGAAGTTATTCTTGCAACAACTCGAATAGTCTACAAATTCACGGGAGAGACGCAGTTACTGGAAAGCTACGCGTCGCATGGTCATAGATAATGCTTGTCATACTTATAGCTTACCTAGGTATACATAGGTAAGGTAATTACATAATAACGCCGCGCCGCTAAACCATACCATCAGTGCGAGAGAGAGCAATAATACTTTACGGTAATAAGTACAAAATAAAGAATATTCGAAAATTCGACATCAGTAGTTAACAATAGTATAGTGGGATCATCGAATTTAAAGTAGAGGCGGCGAAGCTGCAACGGTAATAATAAT
Source organism: Aspidiotus destructor (assembly GCA_035079395.1). Taxonomy (NCBI): domain Eukaryota; kingdom Metazoa; phylum Arthropoda; class Insecta; order Hemiptera; family Diaspididae; genus Aspidiotus; species Aspidiotus destructor. The sequence continues at coordinate 58,868,331 of JAVHKZ010000002.1, read as the reverse complement.
AATAGAAAGGATACGTCTAACGCGAGAACAATTTGTCTACAAACTTCCATGCATGCACAGCTCTTGATGTAATCTGTAAAATAAGAAAACGTCATCAGAATTCAATAATAAGAAGTTTCATTCGTGCGGCGATAATAAAATCAAAAGAGCGATATTTTATCGCGATAGCAGTCCACAGCTTATAATATTTAGGTTTTGAAAATTGATCAGAATGTGATTGAAAATAATAGGCTATATTTTAGAGGCACTCGAATTTCCACACCCTCTTCTTCTTTATGGTTCTTGATACGCCTTTTACTCGCGGTAAGTACACGACACGATACACTCGCAGTTTTTGCAGCGCAGCGCTGACCCAAGTCCATATCACACCGACGCGACATAGACTACAAGTCTTTTGTATCATCAATCTATCCAAGCCTCAATATCTATTATCTCTCTTCTTTATTGGCTTGTTCTATCAATGCGTCAGATGAGATTCGAAATTTCTGAAATCCGGTCAAACGTGACCCCGCCCTCAATTCTTTCCAGCGCAGCGTTGACTCCAAGCTAGATTCGGTAGGTACTTAGCTCGTAGGTCAAAGGCCAATCCTTAGAACTACATAAATACCTTACTTACAATACAACACGAAAAATATTCGGCCAACATCGAGTTTCACTTTGGGGGAAAGGGCTCATAAGTTATTATGTGCGGCCTATTACAGAATCGAAGGTGCCCTTCGCCACATTGCGCATGCATTCTTATAATTATGTTCGTCACAATGCGAGAAACAAAAATATTGACAGCTCCATTCGCCAACTGATAGAAGTTCCTTGATAAAATACCGTACCGTACGTATAAAATCGAGCGATGGCTAAATGAGAAACGATCGTAAGTCTACTTTTTTATGTACACACTCTTTCGACTGAAGAACTTTAAAATTTAATGTGGCAACAAAGTTGAAAAAGGGATTTTACCCAATGTTGAGACTTCAAAAATGTTGTATCTCCTATCAACTTTAAGAATTTTGTAATTTCAATTTGGATCGCTCTGCGCTCAGAGAAGAGATAGAAAATTTGTACCTATTTGGCGCAAATTAAAGATAAAATTGAGGTAGGCTACAAACTTTGTACATTCAAACTATCCTTCTATGCCTAACGTTTTGCGTTTTTGAGCGACAACAGATTTAGTCCAAATCCTCATTCAACTGTTAATATTTTTTTGACTGAGCGAGTGAACTATCCGAAAGCTATTAGCTTGAAATACCCAAAAGCTATTAGCATGGAAAATTGGACTTATAAGAGACCATGCCCCCCAAAAAATATTATTCTAAACTGGACTTATAAGTGCAATCACCTAGGTATGTACCGACCGAGGTATAGTACAGATGATACAGATTGTGTTGAGCGTAGGTATCAGTGTATTCATTCTGTGTATTCCATTTTCACAGTCATACTGACACTCAACAGAAAAATACTTGCTGTATATTGAGAAAGAGAAAGACATGAAACTAGCGATCGCGATCTTTATTTATCTAGCTCCATCAGAACATTTTTTTCTTCTTCTTCTTCTTTTTTCTTTTTTGCTGATAAATTGTAATTATTTGATGAGAACAGAGCATGTAGGTGTTTGTCTAAACTTTTTCAATGTACACTTGTAATGAAAATTGAACTTAAATAGTTCCTGTATTCTTTCCGACCTTAAGACTGAACTATATGATTTGAATTTAAGAAAAAGTATTTTGCATTTATACGTGTATAAATAATAATCGCTTGCAATGCATTTCAGCGACAATTCATCATCACAGTCGATAATAATGATAGGTATGCAGGTTTTGAGAGTCGAATGCACTATTTATGAGAAGTTCGGTATTAGTTTTCAACATGATGAGAAAAGTTCCTTAGAAGTGTAGTACAGCTATGAGGGTTGAATGAAATCATATAGGTAGTTTATTACCTTATTAGGATTGATGCGTAATTTCGAGATCATGAAATGACTAAGGATTTTTATTTTTTGATTTCTTACTTGCATAGATTATACAGATTATTTGAAAAGCTACTTTATTAATTTTTACTCACGCACGAAGCCTGGGAAACAATAATTCAGGTACTGTATTCTGTATTACTTATTTTTGGAAAAAAAAATAAAAATAAAAATTTTTAAATTGGAGTTTTTTTTTTTTTTTTTTAATGTACTTTTAGCTATGCTCCCACTTGAAGTGAGTACGTCAAGTAAAACCTTCATCAATAAATGGTATAAATTACGTGGCAGTTATAAAGTGAAATGAAATTCAATTTCGATAGGTATCTTTCTCAAACAAAACTTACCGTTTGGTAAACACGCGTCAAGTAATTCTTGTAATTCGAACGCGTTGACGGTTCCGTGCTCATCAGCTAACTGTAAAAAAACGGATTCGTATTGACTAAAATTTTTCCCTTCAACAGATACCGCTGGTGCCTAGAAAATGAATAATGCGTCAACACGAAGATTTTTTCAGAGGCCGAAATTAAAATTACTGGGTTCCCTTTTTAACTACAATTAATTTAGGTACACATTTTCGGATGATTTTTTGAAAAATAGGTACACAAACGAGCATATTAGAACTTTCAATTAAGCCTCTCGCTATATCATAATCCCTCCGTACGAGTACCTCATGGCTCGCGCGATACAATCAAGTCGTTCGAAGAGATGTATAGGTAGTAAGTAGGTATCATTAATCGTCAAATTTAAAAATAGTACATAAAGATAAAATATTTCAATACAAATATAAGGCCTTTTCCCTACATTGCAAACTCGTTTTGGCCTACCGGGACCTAATTTTTTTATTCCTTGCTTCACATCGATCTTATAAAAAAGGAATCGATCTTTAATTATTATATAGGCACTTCTCTTTATATGAGATCAATGTAAGTATTAATATAGAGTAGTAAGTTCATACATTGATAATAATACCTATAGGTACCTATTAATAATTATTGGAAGAATAAGAAATCGATTAGTTCCACATTTTCGAATAATTCATTATTATTAATAATTTTTCATTAATCTTCGATTTATGTATTTATTAAAATATTTTATGAATTCAAAAATTGATAATTATAGGTACTAAGTATTATTTTTATGAAATCTTGAAACAAAAATAATGAAAAATAATTAATATAAATCATATTTTTGATTTATCATGATAATTTTATTGATATATTAAAGTTAGACAGGTACGCAGGCAAATAACGAGCATGCAATGTAGTATACATAAAAAAAAAAAAAAATCGGTAAAAAAGATCCTATTACCAACGAGTGCCTAGTGGATATTGCAGCGCAGGACGAGCTCACCTTTGAGCGTGCAACAGTCTGTAAGCGTTTTAGAAAACGACAATGCGAAACACCGAAGAATAGACAAAACGAGATCAATGAAATACCTAACAGAAGATTATAATTATATAGAAAAGTAGAAAATTGCCCGAATTCCTTTCCGTTTCATACAAGTTTTTCATACAAGTTTCATACGGTATTTTATTACAGAAAAAATAGCGATACGCTATTACTCCGTACTCGTATTGCATTTTTTCTCGCAATATTTCGCGAACGCGATACCATGCTTGGTGTTCGTAGTTTTCAGCACGTTTTCATTGTACACATTAAGAAAATCTTATGGGTAAGTTCGCCTCGAAAAGCGTATCGTAAATTGTAGGCTTGACTTTTAGAAAAATTTTCCATGCGATTGAACGTCGATCAGCGTTGAAAAAATTTAGAGAAAAGAAAAGAGGTTCGCGCTCATTCCTAGTATAGTAGAAATCTAGTAGCCTATAGACCTAACACGGCACTTTAGTTCGTGTAAGCCTAATATACTGTGTAATTGTCCTCCTCCGAATTTCAAGAATCAGGTTTATAATTGAAAACTCGGATTTTTCAGTGTTCAAAACTGCATATTCGGTACCGAATTGTGAGACTTCTCGTTTTTATTTCGGTAACAAAAAAAAAAAAAAAAAAAAAAAACAGACAAAAATGGATGGAAAAATTATGTGCAAAAGTGAAGTACGAAAATTTGCATCACCTCTGCGGATCTGAAACCGCAGGTTTTCGCTTTTTGGACACTAGCTCTCACCGCAGGAATAGTATACAGTATTTAATATTATTTGTACTACACACATGCGGGAGCGTTTACTCAACAAAGCAAAAATTGCGATCCGAGACGGAAGCGAGTGAAGCAATTTGCCGAGTTGGTAAACGTTTACGATATTCGCACACATTTGATCGTTATTTTTTTTTATTTACGCAGACCTAGGTGTGGGTAAAATAAAACTTTTTCGACAGCACGTATGGATGCAGCTAGTCGACACGCAGATTCAACATCATCTATAGAAATGCTATAAATTTTACTCAAACATAAAAACAAAAAACAAAAAAAAAAAAAGAAAAATTCTTCTTTGATGCTACATTTAGAGGTGACTTGTTATTTATTTTCATTATTCGATGACTCCGAAAGAACGTACGTGCAACAATTCTTTTTACTTTTCTGAATTTCCGAGTACAGTAAAACCTCTGCATAGCGGAGAAATTTGTCCGGTATTTAGAAGAGACAAAAAAAAAAAAAAAAAAAAAAAAAAAGATAAAGAAAGTGTTGACTGTATTTTATACAAGATGAATGTTGCAGAACAAATTTATAATTCTCGGCGGAAATAGTCATTCAAAGTTGCCTGACGGCCGCCCTCCTGGTGGCATTTTGTACTTCACTCATGGAATAAATCTGTTTCCAGCTGTACAGCCAAAGAAAATGGCATTCGATTTTCATCTACAGTACATTATCATTGACGATAAGAGCAACAAGAACACCTTTCTGTTCACACATTGTTTAAAAAATGATAATTTATTCATTTAAATCGGAAAATTTAGTATAAAAAAGAGAAAAAACCCCCAATAAAAATGTCAAAATGTTCGAAAAAAGTGTCCGGTAATTAGAGGATTCTCCATAGAAAACCAGGTAAAATGTCCCCGTTCCCGAAAAAGTGTCCGTTATTCAGAGGTGTCCGCTAAGGGAGGTTTTACTGTATAATATATAAACTGTCTACGTACATTGTCGCTACCTACGTTGGAAAGTAAGCCATCCTTTCTGTACTATTCGATTATTTATCCCACTTTCGTTATTTATTTCCTTCCCTGTGCTTTCGGTCAGACAAATTTCTTTCCCTGATCCCGCGGGGCTATAAAATAAACTTCAAACCCTTGTTTTCTCCGGGAATGATTCGAGAAAAATTGATGAATTAAGAGCTCTATTTTAGGAACATACTAAGACTGGGCTACTGGTACAGTATTTGTGGACAAATTATTCTTCAGATTAGCAAAAAGCACTTACCTTGACTAGTGCCGATTTGAATAATAATGGTATCGAATCCAACAGTCTGTAAATTCAAAATACTGCATATGTCATATCTAGTAGAGACTCTCGATTACAACGAGATATTAAATACTTATAATTATTGTAACGAGCCCATTGTATTTTAATAAGGTAAATATTATTAACAATCCCTATTTGTACAAAGAATTTCGTAGGGTCGAACGCGAGATTGATTTGAAAAAAAAAAAAAAAATTAGAATACAAAATATTTTTCATCCTTTTTCTGGATGCACCCAGACTTTATACAACGAATGAAAGATATTCATTCGCACCTCAAACCTTGGCTATATTTCATCATTTTGTTTCCATGGAATAGTAAGGGGCAAGTTCATTTCCAAGCATCTAGAAACAAGAAACAGCATATTGAATTTTGTGCCTCATTACACCTTTTTGTGCTGAAGCTTCGAGGTCCCAAAATCCAGAATTTGTGCTATATCATCTTGGTTGAATGGGGGGGGGGGGGGGTGAGAAAATGAGGGACGCTCTGGTTTTTGATGAAGAGAAGACGGGTCAACGCGTGAAGCTGTGAAACACATCACACCGGGTAACACCTGCGTCACCCACGAAATTTCTCATCAGTTTTCTTATTATGTCCTTCGTTCAAAGATTCATTACATGCTCGGTACGTCTGTTTCCCATATGGTCTCAGAAGTGGATACGAAAACAAAATATTTATAAACGGTACAATATAAACTTCTTTTAATTTTGTTTGAGAAACTCAATTTTATCAATTTTTCAAAAAGGTATCGTAAATGGACGTTACATATACCTATTATGTACATAGTTCAAAAGTATATACGATAGTTGAATTTATCACATCTATGTTGCTGATCCGTTCCCGAAACACAATATTATTAAATATTATTTGGAAGGTGGAATGCAAATTTAATTATTGGATCGAGCCATAGTTATTTTGAATGACGCTCCTTTTTGCCTTTCTCCATTAAGAAATTCAAGTAAGCTGCCGCGCAGTGGTCAAAAGAATAAAAAAACAAGTGAACTTCATTTGTAGTGCAATAAAAAGAGAGAGAAAACAAATAATCTAGTGCTGAGTTTATTTTTGAACTTTTTTTTTTTTTTTTTTCTCCAGTTATTCCCTCACCAACAGTTGCCATCAGGAGCTAATACTTACTTATGAAAACTTGAAGTAATAATTTTTTCAAAATTACAGAAGGAAAAGAGTTGAAAGCATGTAAGAAAGAAGATGAGAGGCTACTACTTTAATTGTTTGTGGAATACAGTAAAACTCCTTTTATCCGCACTCCAGTTATCCGCAACTCCAGTTAACCGCACAGAGCAAAGAAATGACGCAACAATGCAAATTCCAACTTTTTCAATGTAACTTGCTACAAATCTAGACCTGACAGCTAGGAAAAGACGCGAAAATTCACGTCAAAAACCAATTACCTACTAATTTTGTTCATACTTTTACTGAATAAATGTACATGTACAGTACCTACTTGTATGTACTTTTAACGTGCTAAATCATCAACATATTGCATAGTGTATACATTTTTGCTTCAAATCAATGACGTTTGATTAACCGCAAATTTCGTTATCCGCACAGGTTGGTGCATCAATTAGTGCGGATAATAAAATGGAGTTTTACTGTACTCCATTTTGAACAAAAGTAGCAGACATCAGAATGGCGGCTAATGGCACGCAACTTCGGTCTAGATGTAGAGCGTTGACCTCCCTGCACATTACGGCAGCGAAATTGGCGCGTCCTGAAACGCCCAACTAAACTAAATCAATGTTTCATCCTTTAAAGGCGCATGGATGGGCAACATACATTTGCGCCAATTTTTTTCTTTTCAATGTCATTATTTGCAGAACATTTATAGTGAGTGTATCATACAGATAAGTCTCGTATGCCCGGAAATAACGTGTTTTTTCACGGCCAAAGTAATTTAATGAATTTTCGGACCTTCATATAATTATTGGGGAAATAATGAGTTGGTTGCATTTTTCAAATAGGTACATGAACAACAAAAATTTGAAAGGCCCTAAGGGCGATTAAATAACATTATATTATATTTTTATGTCCAACGAAAACTTTCATTTTTGGATTAGAGTTCACTTTTTTTCAGTTTCCGACCTCTGTGCACCGTGCTCCTTTTTTTCTTCAAAATTTTCCGTTCCAAAGATTTCGTCATCCTGAACAAGAACCCAGAATAGCTTAAGTTTTAATGAGATCTCCCATCTTGAGAGAGGAATGTTGCAATCCATCCTTCAATCGATTCCAAAATTTTTGAATGGATGGAGTTTTTTCATTCATATATTTTTCCATATTTTTCGAGCATGAAAGAATTGTAGAGTATAGGAAGTTTCATTGAGGCTCATATCGAATGAAGAGGGAATTTCAGAAAATTTTTGCATCAAATTGATAGTAGAACAAAAACAATTCTGACTGCATTTAATGCAATGTGTACTGTGTATTTCTAAAAATTAAATCATAGGTAGGCACGTCACAAAAGAGAATTTTTCTTATAAAAAAACAGATACCTAGGTATGTAGAATCATCATACTTTTTGTACGTATAAATTAAGAATTTACCTTAATTTTGTTTGTTTGTATGAGTAAACTCGTAACGTGAAATTTGATTCTTGAGCAGGATCGAAAGTTGTTGGTAAAATCAGGTAACTTCCCGGCTCAAATTGGTATCGTTGGCTAACCTGTAATTCACAGGCGATTCTAATGTACACTACACTGCACTGTCAAGTAAATATTGGGGTATCCAAATAACAGATGATAATTCGTAGCTCCTACGCTACGCCGCGCCGCACACGTTTATCAAATATGGATATACGAGGTATTCGTTTGCAGACGAACGAGTATAGCTGTAGTGTATAGGTTACTTACTTGACGACTGTTAGTGTATTGCGAATTAACTAACGATTTATTCTTCTTGAAAAATTGACGACTAACCGACTCGCGAACATTTTTTGGTAAAGAATATACAGTAAAACCTATTACCTACAGCAGGACAGAGGGCAAAAAAATTCGTTAGGTATTCCAAAACACATGTACTTTCATAAATAAGTTGATTTATCGATCGATCGATCGATCGCACTCATCTGAATCGCATCCTGCTTTTTCCCTTATTACCGTATAAAGGAAATATCAAGATTAACTGAATTACGATTTGACAGCATTTGAGGACTTGACTGTTTTGAGGAAGATGTAGTGCACACGTATCGTATACCGTGCGTATAATTATAGAACTGTGACGCAAAAATCGATTCTGCCAGCCCCGTTATTAAAGGAAGGGGCCATCATTATTTCATTTCTGTTGGGGGTACGTCGTCAGAAACTTTACGAGTTCGATTGGAAAAAGTTGACTGATTTCTGGGAGCACTAGACAACTTTTGACCATTCGAATTGTACTTTTTAGGATGAGTAATTTACTCTAGAGATATGAGAAAGGATGTCAACAGAAAACTTGCGTTTAATGGGGGTAGTATTTTGAAGATTCTAACATCTGTCGTTTTTTAGATATAGTGCTCTTATCTAGCTCAAAAATTGACAACCCGGCATACGATGACTTTTTGTGAAGGTATATCCTCGAAAAATTTCGTGTTTGGTTAGAAAAACTTTTCTTATTTTTTAACGAGAAAAAAGGCTAAACAAATTTTGACTATTTAAAATTTTAAAATATTGTGTAGCCGGAAAGTTAGCACGATCGTAAGTCGTATCAAAGCGAAAAAATTTTCTAAGGTATTTCTTTCAAACTACACTAGGCCAACCTAAAGGAAACGAAAAAAAAAAAACTGTTTGGAATCGGTTTCCAACGTTATGGAATACTTAAAAAGAACGCGCGCATGAATTGACGTACGAAAGTTAAATTATATGTATGTGTATTTCTGTCATGACCCCGCTCATTTGCGAACAGAAAAGTTGAGGTTATAGATTTTTGGTTGAAAAGTCATTATCAAAACAAGAAAGGAATAATAGAATGAACAGAACTAGGTACCTATTTATACAGTGTATATCAATTTTCAAATTTCACTATTTTAGACACTCACTTTCGGCTCCATCACACTGTGTTGATTTAACGACACGATTATTTCTTCCGTTTCGTTCACGATCATATTTATTTGCGGATTTATGTGAAAGGTGTCTGCAAAGACGCAATGATATCAGGGCGTACGTTCTCCATTTTTACATAAGTAATAAGGTATGTACTACACTTTTAAATAAAATATGTATTTTTCGGTTCACTCAACTGTAACTTTAATGCGGTTGAAGAACCGAAAATGTGAATAGGTACCTACTTATAAACTCTTAACGGATCAATTAAAACAAACGCCTTTCTCCATCCCCTACTCCTCTACTCTCAATTTTCTTTTCTCCCTAAGTCCTTATAAAGAGAATTTAATGAATAAAAAAAAAAAAAAAAAAAATGAGACAAGAAAATAGTATGACGTACCTACCTGTATTACGCTACAAGTGAACGTTTACCAGTTTTATACGCTTTTTTATGGTTCTCGTGTGACAATTTGCAATGAATTTGTACCTATCCGTAATTGTTACAACTATTTTCACGCGAGGGAGCGGTGCAGAAAACCGTCGCTGCATTCAGTCGTATTTTCGTATCTTAAAATTTCTAAATCTTACGTTTTGTTTTCGATTAAGAAAGTTACTACAAAATTCATTTCAAAATTTCGGTTTAAAAAAATTAGGTAATTTTCATTCACCCGTTCAAGTTCGAAGTTGTTCAGTGTCTTATGGGGATTTCATTGTTTCGTCAACTCCTACAGGCGACCAATCACAAAAATTCAACACGCGTTAAATGGCCAGTACAATATCTAAGTTCTCTATTACCTATGTCTATCGTATTATAGTGATGTTCATTACAGAAAATGCGCGCATGCGCTCGACTCAATTCTTAGCTCTCCAGGGAATAGAACACGTTTTTGCGTCCTACGTACAACAGAGCACCAAAAAAAAGCTTTTGCGCTGCGAAAAAAAGGAATAGGCCGATTTTTTTTTTTTTCCCCACTTTATGACGCAACGGCTCTCTAGACTCTAGTAGCATAAAGCACCTATATACTTGCCTCTGTTTCACAGTTGAATTTCAAAATCTGATGTTTTAGCAAATTTTACCAAAAAGAAGAGATTTTCGTATTTTACCATTCTTACCTGGATTGTTGCGACATCCACCAGCTGTGACACCTTTCTGCCAAGTACCTTGATAAAATTTCATTTGCCAAGAATTCTTCGAGCGCAGAGATGGTTCATCTACACTTATTTCACTATCTAAATGCACTATTTCCAAATGAGTGAAAGTTATTGCAAAATCGACCATTGACATCCTGTAAACAATCAAAAATTCTTTTCAGGCAGCTTAGTTATTTCATTTCACAACCTAGGTAGGTAGTAGCAATTAACAAAAAATATTGTATCGGACGTGCGGATCGTCAAGGCACCACTTCATCCGCTTGTAAGTACAATAAGTAACTAGGTATTGCTGTACAGTTTTCAAGCTATTGTGTACCGCAATGGGTCATATTTTCGGTCCCCCAATTAACTGTTTGCAAAAGTACCCAAACCGTCATTGCTAGTAAGTGTACAGAGATCCTTATAAAAATTTCCACTCAGAATTGAAATTTATGGATTCTTTGATGAACCAGTAAGTATCAATGATAGTAGTAATTGTAGGTACATTCATGCCCAAACAGTACGAGTATCGTCTCGTGCGGATACAGTCAGAGTCAGACCTATAGATTCGCTTCTCAATTTAATACGGTATCTCTTAACTTCTTAATGGTTCAATTTTTTTCTTACCAGAATTCGCCATCCATCATTTGTTTTATCCCAAGTTTATCTTTCTCCTTTGAAGAAATTTTATCCCATTCCAAAGAATCACATGACCAAGAGCCGACGTATTCGTTTATAGTACTGGTAGGATTTCTGAGTTTCACGAGCTGTATCGATTCTCCATCAAATGTTTCTATCTGCATGAAAAACGGAAAAGAAATCACGCGATCTACAGTATATGTAGGTATACAGTACCTACGTATTTAATGATTCATTCTCACATATTGTGTGTGTACCCTAATACTTGATATGACATAATTTCCCCTACACAATCTCATTCTTTGCCAAAATTTTTCATGAATTAACTCTTTGAAAAGAACAGTAAAATAATCAGCGTATTATATCAACGTAAAACTTACACATTCCACGGAGTGAAGTCTATAATTAACGCCAGTTTGAATACCATTGTATAATTTTTCCGAAGCGCTAGTTTTTATCTGTAAATCATTGACAAATAATTCCGCTAAATAAGTATAAAAGCATCCCAAAAGTTCGTTCTCGACTTGTATTATATGTAGATAAAATTGAGATACAAATTTCGTACATTCAAAGAATCTACCTACATTTAACGTTTCACGTTTTTGCGCAAAAAGCAATTCAGCGCAAACTACGATACGGTAGGTAAATAATTACCATTATAACTGTCACCGGGTATACCTATAGGCGGAGCTTCTCTTTACCAACGTTCAAGTTCAACTTACCAGAGATGTTGCACTCGTTTGTACTAAACAAGTCACCAAAGACGTCATTTCTAAAAGTTTATTCAGTTTACGATAGAGGATTGTTGGTTCTTGTTTTATGCACATACTTTCGATTATTCCTCCAGTTAAATCAGCCAAACCATCTAATAAGGTACCGTACTTTAATGCTTCGTAGGAACCGTGGAGTCTGGAAAATATTTACGAATTAGGTTAGTTACACCAGAAGGCCAGCCAGACTAATGCGACTTTATCTGGTTCATATACCTAACAGTGCTCGGAAATTTGATTTTTTCTTTCATATGAAATTTTGTCAGAAATACGCAACAAAGCAACTAGGTATGTAGTAAGAAATACCTATATTAGGTATCTACGTACGAAGTATAATTAAATAAATTTTGACAAAAATCATTCCACTCGACATGATAGGTACTACATATTTCGGTACCTAACGTATTGCATACAATATGGGTATAGCCTACGACGAGCTGCATCGCGCAATTACAGTAGGTATTTATTTATCGATTGAGTATCCAGAGCTTTTCCAAGAGTTCCTCGTTGCAATAACTATCCCCCACTGGAATATTTTGTAATTATCTACATATGTACGTTCCGCGATGCAACAGGTCAAATTTATGGAAATTTTTGTTCATTCATAATCATTTTAAATACTAGGTCAAAAATGATTACAGCTACAATTGGATAACGACAAATTTTGACAAGCTCATAGGCGAGAATAAACAACTACGTTGTTCGTTTCGTTCTATCGTCCTGATTACCGAATAACGTCCAATACTTTCAAGACTCCCTTCTTCTTCGCGTACCAAAAGCTCAAAATTTCATGGCAGGACCTGGCGCGCGTTCGTATGCGAGTATCTACCTATTCGCAATAGAAATTGATCGTGTACTTACTTGGCGTATGCTTTCTCCAGTAAGGCAGGCCAATATTGACCAGAATTGGGGGACTGTAAGAATGCCAATTTACCATTTACAGTTGGTAGACGATCATCGATCAAAACTTCAACCCATTCACCACACCACCACAATCGAAAACGAAAGATGCCAGCATAGTCTGGATTTGCAAATGTTTGATCAGCAGGTGCCACTCGATAAAATAAACCCTTGCTCAGGAATAAAACTCCGAGGCACGAAACCAACCACTTATCACCTACAACAAAACGTAGCTGCCATCAATAACATTCCTATACCACGAACAAAAATACTGTACTTCAAATGAATATTGGTAAAACTGTGCGACGATATATTTTCAAAAAATCCCAACGAAAGCCAGATGAACAAGTTTCTGATGGAGAAGGCCTCCCCCCGCTAAGAAAAATAATATCTTATACCACCACCAACGTGCTGAGTTTAAACATTTTAATTAACAAAAAGTATCCGAGTCATGATCTCAAGCTATTGAAAGAAAAAAAAAAAATCATCTTTTTTCCTAAGGAGGTTAGGACCTCTGTTTATAGCTCAGTCTCTTAGACCACATCCAACGTCCAACGTAGGTGTATCGAAAGTTTCAGCTCAATTAAATGAGTGGTTCTTCTCAAGTTATATGTATACGTACATCAATAAATAAATAAAAAATACGTACATACATAGGTAGATACAAATTCAGATTATTGAATAACTGGCTCTATACTATCCATAACTGCTTCCCACTCACTCTTGATGCTTTCGGTGAAAAGGTCGATTCAATTGCTCGTCTCAATAGTGTGGGGATGGATTTTGATAATATCGTTCTCAGGACGTGAGCTAAAATAGCTTTAGACTCTATCACCTTCCTTGCTCGCTCTCTCCCCCCACAAACACGATTTCAAATGGATCCGTTCACCTTACCTCGGTAGGGAATTTTCGTCATCCATATTTCATTGCATCAATCCGCACTTTCGGCTCACCTTCTACTCCTGCTTCACCATGATGAGTAACATTTTTTGCAGACTTCAAAACCCTACTGCTAAAAATGAGAGAAATTGAGTCTACAAATTAAAGTGTAAGGATTGCCCGGTCATATACGTCTGTGAAACAGGTCGTCAATTGTCTATTATTAGAATCAACGATCAAAACACTTTCAGGATCTCAGTGATACTCGTGCGAGAATGAGAGTCACTGTACGTAGTTTTGCTTCATGAGGAGTCTTGAGTTCCGTAAACGTCGCGTCGCGTCGAGCTTTTGTGGCTATTGAGATTTCTCGTCATCTCATCAGTGCGTCCGTAATGAATACGTCCCCGAGTGCAGTTTGATGACACCGAATTCATTATTTTTTCGTAATTCCTTACTCTGTTTTCGTTCACTTCACGTAAGTTCTTGATTATCTCTTCCTATATTTTCTCCTTTCTTCTTCTTATTAATTATTTTTGTCTTTCTTGCAGGTAACTATTCTGAAAACTGCTAAATGATGATAATAAATTGATAAATCTGCGGCGAACCTATAAAATAATTATTTATTTCACGATTTATGATTTTTATTTTATTTCGTAGATGACCTCGTTTCTATTATGAGCCGCGTAACATAGAAGATTACATATTTTTTTAATGGTCTCATTGAGTTAGGTATGAGATTAGGAGTGATATTTTCGGTTGCACAACTTACCCATTTTTCCATAATCTGCGTCAAAATACACCGAAGCATCGTTTACAAAAATAGGCTGCGCTGTTATTTCCTAGGAAAAAACAAATAAATCAAAAGACGTTAATGGTACTAAGCTAGAAGAAGTACTTTTTAATGCCTGTGTGAGTAATTGCGGCAGTGCCAAGAGCATTGCCGATTCAAGCGAGTTTTTTTTCGCCGCTGCGCGCGGGATTTCACGCGTTGAACGATGCTGCTAGAAACGCTGAATCAACACCGTGATTCTATAAGAGTATCAGCGCCTTTGACCACTCGATCGCAAAATGTAATTATAATGGTACAAAGAAAAATATTCAAAAGATTCAATCCCAAGTTTTCCGCGTGAAATAGAATAGTGATTTCCAATTGATTGAAGTAACAATAATCAAATTAAAGAATCACCCGCATGAATTATTTTTGTTGTATTCATGACTAGTCTTTGTTGCTGAAAAGGTCATCTGTGTACAGGGGCTGTCTGTAAATACGTTTTTTTTTTTTTAATTTCAACATTCCATACAACTTGTGGAAAGTATTGTTCTGTCAATTTTTTTTTTTTGATGGTTTCTCCCTTAATCTAATTGAAATCTTGATTCCATCAGTTTTTCATGCTCTATCAATTGATTGAATTGACATTTGAATCAGACCACACGGGAGAAACCATAAAAAAATATATATATAAAGATATCTTTGGATTAAAAAGCCATCTTCAGAGAGGAAAGAACACAAATTGAGAAGAAATGACAGAACCCGCTGGGAAAATACCTGATGTTAGCCATTTGGCTGCCATATGTAGCCTGCAATACTTTCAAATATGTCATGGCAAGTTTCTGTCAAAACTCGTTGACAGACAATAATTGACAAAAAGTGCAATAAATGGCAATCTCATTAACCTGTGTACCTTATGGGATTGGCAGCCAATTGGTAAAATTTAGGCTGCCATATAGCAATAATTTTTCCCGGTGGGAAAGAAGAACATGAAAGGAGAAAAGATACTATCACAATCAAATTCTCTATAGTAACAGGAAAACAAAGATGAATCACGAGTCGCTGATAGGAAATTGATAAAACTTTTCAATGAGATCGTTACTGGGGAGTGGGGGGGGACCGATTGAAAACAACGACGGCATTATCAGGGCTAATCTTCTACAAAAAGAATCCTCCGAATGGATTATTTTGGCTTGATCCAACTCAAAAGTATGATCAGAATCCAAAACTTTTTTTTTTTTTCTTGGCGACGGCTTTTCAGTTAAAAAATTACGTCATTGTATCTTATTTTGTGAAACATTACAAATTTTGTTGAAATCACGGTTGAAATAATTTTTTTTTTCTCTTCTTCGTTCAAAACAATTCTTCTTTTCTTAATCATTAAGCCACTTTTTTTGTTCTTCATTTCCATTCATCAATTTTATCGTTCGATGTCATTAAAAAGAAATTTTGTCCAGTACACCCTCAATGGTTGAAGCAATTCTTCGAACAATTTTCTTGAACTCAAATTTTCTTCTTTCATTTGCAAGAATTTGTTCTTCTCCCATTCTTTCAATTGAAGACGTTAAAATTTGTTAAAATAAACATATTTTTTCTACACAGTGTAGGAGGACGAAAATTAAAGGGATTTCAGTACCTAGCGAAAAACGATCGAAGACACTATTTAAAATGAAGAAAAATCACGTACGACGAATAATTATGTAGGTACAAAGAAGAAAGCCAAGGAAGAGAGCAACGCTGTGCCGGTGCCGGTGCCGGTGGTCTAGCGGTAGAGAACATAGCCGAATACGCGGTGGCATAGGGCCTGTTTGTCGACTACGCCGAACGTACGTAAAAACACGCGCGTGTCACGTGTTACGCTCTAGCCGGGTAAAGCGCGCGAGTTTCAACAGAAAAAGTCAAAAATACAATGCGCGTGATAAGTAGCTAACAGCCGTATTCCCAAACAAACAACATAATTTTAAGTGCACTTAAGAGTCCCAGAAGTCCCAAACAAAACCCTTAAGTAACCTCGCGAGGTTACTTAAGTGTGTTTTCCGGTTCGTTAAGCAAACTTAAAATTTTTCCGTTTGTTTGGGAATACGGCTGTAAATCACTTCACATACGCTTTTCATTTAGCAAAGTACGTACTTTTTGAACCCGAAGCGGCGGTGCGACGCAATGCACGCTGATACAGTGCAGAAAAAAAAAAAAAAAAAAGAAAAGAGTAATACGAGGGGGAAGAAAAGTTTTATTTTTGAGACTGATATTTATTTATTTATTTAAATTTAATTAATAAAATTCCTTCTTTAATTATTTTAAAAAATATTATTATTATTAATAATTTATTTTTATTTATATTATTTAATAGATTTATTTTATTTTATTTAAATAATTTAAAATTAATAATATTTAATTTCCCCTGTTGAATTCCCGGCGACGTTTACATTATGGAAAATTTACATTTGGTGTAAGCTGCTATTCTGATGTTCTTTTGTAGTAGAGCTTAATGGTACAGGGGGGGGGGGAGGTGGAATTTTGCTGACTTCGATAAAATGTTGAACAAAGTTTTCAAATCTTATGCTTTTGCGATATTTTTAACAAGAATGATTGTGACAAATCACAAACATTTGTGTTACCTATAAAACATATGTGAAAAAGATGAACAGCAGGGTATGTATGTATGGGTACACTAATATTGTATTATACAGTAAAGTCTCTAGAAACACATCTGATACAACAGACACATTTGCTGATATGGCCAAAAATCTATATGCTTAATAGTCTTGGAATTATTTGGTCAAATAATTGAATAATCTAATGTAGATGGATGATTTTAATGATGCTCAACACAATGTGCCCACCGGTATGTACTGTACACATATTCAACGTAAGATTAGAAATGAAAAATAAATAAATAAAAAATAATAAGCTTTTTTAGGTACCTGGGTACGTACACATCACCCCTCATTATACTTTTTACTACAGACTCTCTCACTGACTGTGGAATATGTGTCACGCGCCTTATGAGCGCAATTGAAGATAGCGCGCATTAGGTGAAAATTTCGTTGAATGCGTGCAGTATTAATTATTTTGCCAAATGCGCGCATTGTGTAAAGGTTTTTGATTTTGTGACACAGAGTATGCAGGTTTGTTCTGACGAAAGCGCGCAATAAGCTATGCCACTTGAACCAGTGTTTGGAATAAAATGCTCTCGAGGCATCAAAATACAATATATTAGCGGACCCTACCGATACGTTTTTGTATTAGATTTATTTTTTTGTAGTCATAAAATTCAACATTATAAACATAGATTCTAGGATTCTTGATCAACTTACGTTCGGCCTTTTCCAGATGAACTGAAATGGTGGTTTCTGATGATAGAAAACGGATGTTTGCGTGGCTGGAAAATCGGGATCTTCCCACAACTCTCCTCGTTTTTGACAAGAACGTTTGATACGTTCGTAATCCGTCATTCAGTCTCAGCTCCTAGTCGTGCGCGCAACAAAAATTCACAAATAGATGACACAGTTAGGTTAATAATAATATAATACTCGTACATCTATATGTTACAATTAGGCTCAAGTATTTTCGAGTTAGACTGTAGTTTCATGTTGATATCAAGATGAGTACGTAATACCTATATTATATTCCCTGAATTCTCTTCGCAAAGTTTGGTAGGTACCTAAGTTTTTCCTGCAGTAAAAATTATCATCTCCGCCGAGAGTGAGTAAAGAAGACAGACAAATAATAGGGGGTATATTAAACTGCACGACAAAAAATTGAAAGTCGACTGTTGCAAATTAAAGATAAAAAAATGGGTATAAGCGACTAATTGAAATGAAACGCACTACTATACTATGTTCATGAAATTAAAATGGGGAAAAAAAAACGATATTCAAACATGAATGTACCTACAAAAAAAAGAGTATCACAACGTAAAAATATATGCCCGACATTTCATTTAGGCTATATACACCAACCTGGGAGCGATGTATGATAGGAGGTGGACTTGAAAAAATTGTCGACCTCCAAGCTGTTCTGGTTAGCCGGACGGTAGATTCCCTGTTCAAAAGACGTGATACCATCAATGCACTCAAGTGGTAACAAGGTGGAGGAAAAACTCTGTTACATCAAGACAACCTCTAAATTGCTCAAGTCATCAATAATTTTGACTTACTTCCAAGGACTTTAAAACGATTCAGAGTCTCGAGCCCAGCCATTGTCAATTTTAGTCTAGCTTTTATGTTCAGAGGCAAAATTTAGGCAAAGACACCAAGCTCCAAGGTCTTCTGGGCCCACCACTGCAGAGATTCAAACCTCCAAATCTCTTCTCTACAGAGCATCGGAAGTCAAAATATCTCCAAATCCCTAAATTAGGTCGAGGCCATTGATGACGTCACAAAGATCGGGCAGGGACGTTTCCTGAAGATGTAGCTCTTCACTTTTATTTTTACGTTAGCAGTCATCGTGAGGAGTAATTTTTTTGCAGTGTTTATATTTTACCTGTCGTGATCAGAATTTTTTGCTGGGTACATTTTTTATTTATATTTAATTCCATTTTATTGTAGTGTATTTCATACCTTTGTCGGATACATATTAAATTACTGTTAAAATCTTTCTATGGTAGTTTTCTTCCTTTTTTTTGTCCTGATTTTTCCTCTCGTTGTCGGGCTATTAATTTGGACCCAAATAATAGTGACCATACGCTATTACGCTGTACAAACGGTTGTAGAATAATAACAAATACATCATGTCGCTGTTCATCAAAATCAATTACTCGGAGACCATAGCTTTGCTTTCAAAGTATGTACCTACCTGTATAGCCTCCATAATATCTAATCATTAAGTCTATACCTACTGAAAAGTAGCAACGAGTGCATGAGTGCAGAGTCAAACAGAGTTTGACATTTTGTTGCTGGAAAAGTGGAAAAGACTCAAAGAAGATACCGGTAGGTACCTACCAAAGATATTTGGCTACAGTGGTGTTAGTTTATTTATTATTATTTTGACATTGACTTCGATCTCGGCTACTTCGTGAAAAAAATTTGCAGCACGGACCTACCGTACTTGAATTATTATTATCATCTAAATTCATTATACAGACATTCGTTTTGTTCTAAATATATATGGTACAAATGCACCAGAAAGTAAATTTTGTTTTCTTATAAGTGATTCAAAAAAAAAAAGAACTGATTCATATTTGTCTGCGAAAATTACAATCAAGTCTAATGTAACTTTTTGCTTGAAAAATTAAAAATAAAATGAAATAGGTAATACCTATTACACTTTACAAGCTACTTTCGATCATGATAACCATGAACAATAATTTATTAATAATATGCAATTTTTTTTTTTTTTTTTTTTTTTTTTTTTTTTTTCGAGAACTTTTACAATTTAAATTTTCCTAGCCACTTCTTTAGGAAAACCATGTGACTACGGTGATTTATTTGTCTTTTACATAACAACGACGAATACGCAAGATAAATTATAAATTTTTGGGTAGGTACGTCATATACCTATACATAAGTAATACGGTATACGTACGACGCGACGCCACGTATGCACATTACACTGCATGTTGCGTAGCTTTGGAGAAGACGGGCATCTCATCTTGAACCATGCCATCAGCATAATATAACTATGCAGTCATCAGTTTCTCTTCCATTTTCTAAATCTTTCCTTCATAATAATGAGAACACTTTCTTATAAGAGAAATTAATCGAGAATCGAGCTCGAACGTGTTATAGATGTTTTACCGATCGACCTGAAACACTCGCGTCTGTTTGTCCAGCAGATTTAGACATTGAGCTTGTAAAACAATTCCAACTCAGTAGGTACAGATGAAACTTTGTAGCCTATACCTCACCTTTGAACTTTAGGTATTTATTCAAAATCGACACCGTATAAGGCGGGGGGGGGAGGAGGTGCTGTACTTTCCGCCTTCAAGGGCACCAGATTCAATTTTTCACTGTAACTCGAGAAAAAAAGACCATACGGAAATAAAATTCTTTAAAATAATAAATATTCAACGGTATGCGAAGATTTTCGATTTATTGCATTTAGTTGCTAAAGGTAAAGAGATTGAGTCTTTCTGACACTAGTTGCCAGAAGTGACGCTGTGATCAATTGTCATAGTCCGGAGAGCATTCGACTTTTTCTCATCTGGAACTTCTGTTATAGAGATTAACCAATTAATAGGCGTTTTTTTTTTTTGACATGGAGGAGTTTGAATTGGGCGGCTGATTTTCCATGATGTAGGTACAATATTACTTCACTAAAAAGCGAGAACAGAAGAGATTTTCAAAGTCTGAAGCGGTTGGGGAAGATTTGCCTGTAATCTTAAGATACTACGGATGCATTACCTATTTCTCGACGTAACAGGTGCATACCTATTTAGAGTTGAACAATTCTTCTGATTATCAGATGAGTATACTTCTCGCTCAATAGATACAGGTACCCATCTTTTACACGTTGTCGTACCAGTACTCATTCCAGATATACGCGCAGTTTCACGCATAGCACCGTAGAGGCCGCACACAAAGCAGTTCATGAGGAATTGATTACCTATATCCACACGAATCTACGATGCGTGATAGTACGATTTAAAAAGAGAATAGATAAGAAGGTACCTATGTAGCCCACGGTAAATGATGGAGTAAAAACTACAAAGTGTGATTCGGAAAAAAATTATCAAAGGTAACTTAATGGAAATTAAAAACGAATCAAGATGGGTAAGCATTGATTCACCCTCGCAGAGGTAGAATGGCAACTCGACCCGAGGTCGAGCGAATACACCGCGCCCGTGTCATTCCTCGTTTCCTCGTACCTGATCCGCAATCAACCCTTTCATCGCGTTGCGTCTTGCCGTCCAAACCCGAAATAGGTACAATAAACTACATACAACGCACTAGGACTTACCAAGTAGGTACTTAATATGTACCGGTACGCTGAAAGTACTGGTCTTGAATAGATAGGTAGGTATACAGTACTTATGACGATGACTGAACGCGGTAGCCGAAAATAGCTAGCGCTACGTCTGTTCTTGAAGATGGCGATGTTGGCGTAAATTACTGATCATCGCTGTTCGCTATTTAAAACCGATTTCACTCCAACCATTGTTCGAATACGCCGTCGCTGTGATCATGTACATGAACCAGTAGCTGGCTACGCCGGGTAATCGACAAACGAGAGCTCAAAAGCTAGGTAACCAAACGATCCGCATTGCAATAACGACGATTACCACCGCTGTCGAACGAACAAACACGCACGTCTTCGATACTCGATATCAAGTACCGGGTATCCACTGTCGCACTGTAGTTAGTCCGCGATGAAACTGAAAGGTACGATCGGCGGTACGAGGTCAAACCAAATAAAAAAGATGAGCGTACTGTGCTCCGTGCTGGAGGAAAACAACTTCACCGCCACAATTGTATATGCCGTTCACCTCATACATTTTTTTCACCCGGATACCTGTTCTGCTTGCTTAGAGGTCCGGAGACACACGTTGGTAATTCTGTAGTAGGTAGACGTATCGTCAGTTGTTTCTGTGGCTTGGTGGAAGCGCGCCGCCATCGTCGTAGGCAATTGGCATCACCGATGCGTATGGTACCCCGATACCAACTGCTGTATTACTTTACTTTTTATCCGTACCTTAAACTAACCTAGGTGTACTATTACCCACACCACGCAACGCAACAAGTATAAGGCGCACTAAACTTGGTCTCATTAATAAAATAAATTTCATCGGCACGTTCGCGATACCTACTCAAGTATGTTTCCATTTTAACAATCGGTGCGGCTATTTAGAAAGTGCACTGCAACGCCTAGCAGCATTTATCGCATCAGGTAGTCTTCAGTTCGTCGAGTTGGAAAGAAAAATCTAACGAAGAGTTAAAGATACGAAATGACGTGAAAATATGTACCATCGTAACCAAAATGATCATTCTCACTGATTGAAAAGAAACAATAATCTTATTGACTAACGAAACTTTGAGGCCGCCCTTAAAATTCAATAATTAATATCATCTCTCTCTCGCCTCGTCAAGTTCATATACCTATCATGCATGCAGAATTTTGAATGCGGCTTGTAATGCTGAAATGTATAGAGTACCGATACAGGATGAAGCACATTTCGATGAATTTACTCCCTGATCATTTTTTCAAAATTTTGAAATGGTACCAAGATTGGCGCAGCCCCTATAACTAGGCTCTACTATAATTATAGAATTCTCTATTTTGTCACAAAACAAAGTGCTAATGAAGAAGGAAAAACTAATGTAGGTACTTACCTATTCGACGCGTTTGGATCGTACTTTTAAGCGAGATTGAAAATTTTATTTGGCGCCCAGATGAACAAAATAACCGAGAGAGTATTTTGTTGAAGTAGGTTTATAGTTTATACCATGGTTTATACAACAACGCCGAACTACACGTACAGACGCGTATGCTTTTGGGGTTTAAACTTGGAGTTGGGTGGTTGGTAGCACTGATGATATTCACCCTTTCGTTCAATGCTTTTTAAATTTTAAATGAAGAAATTCCACGCACCATAATTAATAGGATATCATTTTTAAAGCAAATACAAGCATACATTTTTTAGTCTGTATCATCAACATTATATACAAAAAAAAATTGCAGCAATAAATGATATAGGTATTAAACAAATAACAGTTGATTTAAAATCAATGTACAAACGTACATAAAATAATACTTATTCTTCAATTCACCCTTTCAGTAACGCTCTCTAGTGTAGGTTCAAACCCCATTAGCGGCAGCCTACATTTCAGGGCTAGGCACGGATCGGATCACAAATCGCGGATCGCGGATCACGGATCATCTTTCGTCTTTCCCCCGCGCTTTTTGATCCGCGGAATTCGGATCATTTTTTCACTTGAATTGATTTTGATTCGAATCATTTTGAATGATCCGCGGATCAAAAAAAAAAAGAAAAGGTCAACGTGGTCAACACTCAACTGAACTCAACAAACAATTAAGAAAGCCGTGTACAATTATAATGAAAAAGTGAACTGTGGTCTGTGACAATTGACAATAGTGAATGCAATTTTCTTTAAAATTTGAATCAAAAATTGGCTGAAAATTGAAATGGAGTTCCACCACAAAATTGATGTAATGAATTATTGCAATTTTTGGACTATGTATTCACAAATTTGTGAAAATTAATCCATGGAAGAGGATTTTACGTGCAAATTACACTAGACACAACGAAAAAAGAAAATTGAAAAATGCAAGAACGAGATAATACAATTCTAGAAGTATTTTCGACGCTGATCATGATGCCGTTGTCCGTTTCTCGAAATTGACTCCGGTTTTCGAGAAATGATCAAATCAAATTCCCGCGATTCCTTGCAACGCGCAGTGTATGTTACCCAGCTATTGAATTTTGCAAGCACGGGAACTTACACTCAGGGGTGTGAACTGGAATCGCTATTCGCGAAATACATTGAGTGATGCGCTATCTATTGGCGGGCTCTCTGATTGGTGAATTGAGCCGAGAAGGTGATGGTGATGAAAAAAATTCTGAAAAAAAATTCCAAATGAGGTTATTCAGAAAGAAGATTTTGACAGCTATAATTTTTGCTCTTTGTACTTTTTGATAGAAATTCATATTAAACGAGTTAGAGCTGATTTTATGAGTGTATCTTCTTATGGCAAAAAATACACAATCACCTTCTCGTCCAGTTTCTGTAAATCGCCACCTGCAGCGCCACCGCTCTGTATTTCGCGAATCCCAAATGGTATCCGCAATCCGGACCTGAATATTTGGGTTTTGGAAGCGGAACCAAAAGGAAGCGGATCCGGCGATTCAGTTGAAGAACAAAAGGGGAATCTTGAGAAAAAATAATAATGGTTCACACCCCTACTTACACTGCGCGTTGCAACAAATTGCGGGAATTTGATTTGATCATTTCTTGAAAACCAGAGCCAATTTTGAGAAACGGACAACGGCATTGTGATCAGCGTCAAAAATACTTCTAGAATTGTATTATCTTGAACTTGCATTTTTCAAATTTTTTTCTTTGTTGTGTAGTGTTAGTGTTAGGTGGTTTACTTTTTTTTTTTTTTTTTATATAGTTTCTGTTTGGTTGAGTATTGTCAATCTGATCTTGCTGAATTTGTTTCTTTTTTTTTCTATTTTGGCATCAATAACTCTTTTAATTTCATGTTTTCCATGAAAAAACTTTACAATGTTTGTGGCTTCCAAAAATTTCTTTGCAACCAAAGTCTCATTGAGAGAGAACATGCCTATGTTGACAAAATAAGCCTACAATTGTATTTTGACACGGTTGTTGGTCAGGTTAGCAAACTCAAACAATTAAGCACATAGTTTCTTTTGTGGTCTGATTTGAATATTGATTCTAATAATTATTTATAATAATGGTTCTTTAGACCACATCAGAAGGAACTATACTTACTGTATACAAACAATTAATAAAATCAACACTTGAATCAGACCAATAAGGGGAAACCATATGAAATTGATGGAATCAAAATTTGAATCACTTAGGGCTTTGAATTTAACAGTCATTTAACTGTTATAACTGTGACCAAAAAAAAAGTATCGATCTTGACCGATTGACTGATAACTGTTTCAAAAAATGATCGATAGTTCATAACAGTTAAGTATAATCGATATTTTATAACTCTCAAAGGGTCATAACAGTTATCCTGACCAAAATAATAACGGTCAAACTCGCAACACCGAGCCAACACAGCAACAAGGTTTTGCAAAAAAGGCTCAATTCAGATTCAGCGCAAGACATACTTTTTGGCAGATTTGTTTTTTGTAGTTCAGTAGTTATGAGTTGTGACTGAAAACCAGAACAACAAGCCGTAATTAGGCATAAATCAATCAGCAAAAAGAGTTCATCTACACTAAACAAGATGGATAAGACATGGCCGTCTCTACAGGCCGGTAGACTAAACTAGTCAACGTCGCAATCAGCCTCCTTTGATAGACGTTTTGGTTGGCGTGCGGTGAAGTGTTATGGTACCACACTTTGTCCTCTACTCCTCTATCACAACTTTTCATGTTCAAATGATCATATCTTGTTTTCTAATGAACCAATTTCTGCGATCTAGGGCTTAAAAAAAAGGAAAAGTTTCATTCTTCAAATTACGTTCTCTTCATTTTCTCTCTAAAAGGCACCATATTCGAAAACGAATCAAATGTTTGCTTATTTCCCATAAGAGCGTATGTAAACGTCAGCCCCTTCGCGCTGTTGTCATTTTTCAGCCTACCGGCCTGTAACTAGAGACGGCCATGGATAAGACCAAGATCCTTGTTTTGCTGGTTGATTTGTAACCAAGTACAACCCTTTTATCTTTTGTTATTGCTGGTCACAAATTAATGATTACACCGATGTAAACAAAACTTCTCTGCAGTAAACTGGCGCGGCACTGCCAGGTTTACCACAGGTAGTTCATCCGTGTATGTTTGTGTTTTGGCAAGATGAAATGACTTTTCCTGCACAGTTTTTATTTGAATATGAACGCGACGTTTAGGTTTCATTGAGACCTTTTTCAAGCAAATAGCCACAACTTGATTTTCTTATATTTGTACATCCTTGCACAAATAAATTTTCTTATTCTTTTGAAGATGAAATGAGTGTAAAACTGCAAAAAATAAGATGGGGGTGGGGCGCATCAGTGAATAAAATATAATAATTCTTGGCAAGTTGCA
The DNA here is from genome assembly GCA_035079395.1 of Aspidiotus destructor. Classification (NCBI taxonomy): domain Eukaryota; kingdom Metazoa; phylum Arthropoda; class Insecta; order Hemiptera; family Diaspididae; genus Aspidiotus; species Aspidiotus destructor. The sequence continues at coordinate 58,842,159 of JAVHKZ010000002.1, read as the reverse complement.
AAAAAGAAATTGTATCGGGAAAACAAAGTCATTTGCCATTGTTAACAAGTGATGGAAATTGGAAAAATACTGGGAACTATAAAATAAACGGAATAATACTGAACAAAGAAAAAGAAAAAGTACACTGGTAGGTATAGCCAATAATAACAGAAACAGGCCTAAAATATACAAATTACAAACAGAAGAAAATATTTTTTAAAAAAGTCGGGCTTGCTTTTGCGCTGCAGCAAATGCTTTTTTTCCCTTTCTTTCTTCCAACTTTCAATTTTTTATACCATGACCAAAATTTTTCTCTGATAACAGTTATTTCTGTTATTGTCACCAAGTTTTGACTGTTTGACCGTTATGACCAATAACCGTTTGACATGGAATTTTGTAAGAGTTATTTGAGATTTAACCAAAAAAAAAAAAAAAAAAAAACTCTCAAAAGCCCCTAATTCACCTGGTATACTTGGGGAGAAACCATAAATAATTGATAGAAAGTTATGAAGAGGACATGATGTATTCTACATATTATACATAAAATTTTCTTTTCAAGAAAAGTGGTTTCAAGGAAATTTGACAATAATTAACCGTTCTCAAGTAATCCTCTCTTGAAAATCACAAATTCAATATGGGCTCTAGTGGGAGTTCATTCTTCCTAGGAGTCAAGATGGTGCTTGTCAATACTCGGGTGTTCTAGATGCTCTAAGTAACTCGAGGTGTCCGTTCTGTATGTAATTATGAATACACGTATTGGGCTTTCACACTTCTGGTTTGTTTACATGTTTCTTATCTCGGCATGAGTAAAATGTGATCAGAGTTTGTATTTCTGAATTTTTATTTCACGTTTGGAAGGAAAAGTAGTCACAGAAATGCAAAAAAATAACGTTTTTAACACAAAAATATTATTCTCTCACTTTTTTTTTGAGGTCATTTTTCCTTCCAAACGTGAAATAAAAATTCAGAAATACAAACTCTGACACGGCCTACTTTATATAAGGCTGTAATGCAGCGATGTCACAAGGTCGCACTCAAAAAGATGTGGATACAGATTTACACGTACGCTTCTGGGAGAAAACAAGAATTTCAATTTGTACGCAAATAAAACAGTGTTTTTGGAAAAAATGAAGAGAATATAATTTGAAGAGCAAACAACTTTCTATTTTTCAAGCCCTACTTTAGTGAAATTGGTGTAGTACAAGAGAAGTTATCATCGTTTTAAAATTAAAAATCGGATAGGGGACAAAGTGCGGTACAGTTTCATCATTGTTACACCGCACCAATGAACGTGAACCGCCCCAAAACGTAACTGATAACAATCTCTGATCACGTTTCACTCAAGCCGAGATAAGAAACATGTAAGCAAACCAAAAGTGTGAAAGCCTAATACTCCAACTTTACGTGCCTTAAGGCGCTAGTGCCTTGCTGATAAGACTTGATGATTGATAATAATTAGTCGTTCCCGCCCTGTGTTCGGAATTCGGATCTACCACTATTTGTCTATTTCTATTTCGTAGATGATACTGTTTCCTGTGCTGTCAACGAAGAATGCGGGAGTATCAATCGTTTGAAAGAAAACTAACCGATGTAAAAGTAATCTTACAAAAGAATTACACTCGACATGAAAGAGAAGTTGAACATTTAGAGAATGAATATGAATCAAAATTTCGTAAATGGATGTTCCATCTCAAGTAAACTTCTTGCTTGATATGTTAAAGTTGATAATATCATGCGGTTGGCTGTATCTTTTTTCTTTTGAACAGGCAGAATATCAACTTGCTGTTGTCTGGTGTTGGTTCAAAATTGAGTTTAGTCGAGAAGTTCTGTTCTACCCATTTGAAGGATTGCTGTGTGCTCCACGTAAAATGTTTCAATCCAGAGTTTTCATTGCGAGACGTAAGATATCTTATGTCTGTTTTTATCAGAATATAGTTTTCAATTTTATTCGAAGTTGGAAATAATTTATGAGTCGCGTTGTAGTCAGAATTGCATCACTTCACCCAATCTCAGCAATAACAACTTCGTTCTAGGTCGTCAAGACGTTGATTGTCGATGTTTATGGAAAAGTCAGATGCCCTTTCAATGTGGACGAAGCTATAGTCACTTTGAAGACGCTTTTGAAACAAAGTGAATTTCCTGTGTTTCTTGTTGTTTATAATATCGACAGTGTAGCACTGCGAGATTTAAAACGCCAAGAAGTTTTGAGCGAGTTATTTTGTCTACCTATGTTACACGTAATTGCTACCGTCGATCACATCAATTCTCCTCTTCGTAAGTAAACTCTTTTTTATTGCTGCTGAATTATATCGTATTTCGAGGCAAAGTTATGCGCCTCAGTTTTTTTCCCCATCTATCTAGTTTCAGGAAGAAGAAATTGCAACATTATTCCTAATTAGAATCTTTGGTGACTGCTGCTAATTTTACGTTACGAGCGCCGGTTTCACCAAGCTACCGCCGGTTTGTTCGTGCTAGTGTAGAGATATCCTGAACTAATATTTGTTGGGATTTGTTCTATATTGCCTTCTTCCTTGAACATTGCTCGAGTAGCTCTAGGTTTGGATGATTGTGCACTGTGCAGCTTGTTGTCGTAGTTTCTGGCGTACGTTCCTATTGTTTGGTTACTAGTGAGAGCTTGAAAATCTTGGGGAAAGTTTACCATTCGTGTTTATCGGCTGATATTAGTCATTGTTTTCGTAAATTTGTCGGTTTTAGGACTTTTTCTACCTCTAAATTTGAGTGGCGTACGTCCTACCTAGTGGTGTATAGGACTAGGAGATGTGCAGTCTGAAGTATTTGCTTGTTTGTTGACACCCTCAGACCAGCTCGCGTCTAAGATACTCCACTCCTAGCGACTAATTCTGCTTCATTCGGGTTGCAAATTGAGCTGCCCGAAATAGCCCTTATTGTTCATCCAGCTCACCCACCCTTTTCAGACCCTCATTGATGACATCTGAAAATCCCAGTTTTTAGTCTTGAAAAAGTCCCATCCCGTCCTCCTATTGATTAGTATAGATTTTTTCTGTCGCTCTACCTAACGGTGATCGTTATATTATTGAAGGTTGGGTCGTCAATGTCGTCGACTCCGAATTAGTTCCCTGCTCTTTCTTTGCAGATTAATAAACTACCCAGTCTTAATATCTCATTGCCAGTAAACTGGTCTGCCAGCCCAAATGACGCCTCATGCATGGGTGTTAATTGCACAGACCCAAATTTGACGCCTCCTCTCTTCTTTTATTGTTCACTTTTTTTAAACAATTTCACAATTCTCGCACATTTCGTACTTTACTCTTCTTATTTTTTCCCCTATGTTTCTTTTTCGCAGTATGGAACGAAATAATACTCAGCAAATTCAATTTCATCTGGATCGATTCACTCACTTATCAACCATATTTGTATGAAACGTGGAACAAACAAGTTCCAAAAAAAGAACTGTCGGAAGTCGAAGATCGTGATTTCAGCGTATTCTTGAAAATTTTCAATTGCTGCTCTGATAAGGTGAAGAAAGTCGTAAACATAATAATAGAAGATCGAATCGAAAATGAACTCCATGAGCAACAGGGTGAGTGATAGAATTGGACCTGATTTTCCCCTTTTCCTGAATGTTCGGTTTCTTCCATTATTTTTTTTTTGTCTGGAGCAAAAGTAGAAATAATTTTTTGAAAACAAGAAACCTGTTTTATGGTAAGAGGGTAGCTTGTTCGGAAGAAAAATGTAGATCTGGGCGCCGTCCGGAAAAACGTGGGACTTGAATTTTTTCGAGATTTACATGATGAAAGGGAACTTGAATATGTTATCTCGAAGATCGAGCTCTATCTGATAGGGAGAACTTGGAAGAATTTCGATTTTCGAACCTAAACTCTCGAGGAAAGTATCGACAAGAGGACTCCCATGAAACAGGTTCCCTGTACGTCTCGATCAACACATTCCTTGTTTTTTTTTTTTTGAAAGTGCTTCTCCTAGTAACACCATTATTTTCGTTTCATTTGCAGGTATGAATGTTCAAAAGTTATATGCCCGTGCTCAAGAAGAAATGTTGTTAGGTCAGCAATCCTTGAAGTCTCTGAATAATTTATTGAAAGATTTTTATGAGCACAATGTCATTCGAAAAACCAATTCGAATTGTATTATATTGCATGTTGATAAAAATTCGTTGCACCAATTTCGTAAGTCAATAAATGAGGAATAATGTTTTTTCTTTCTGTTCCTTTCTTTGTTTGTTATGCTTTTTTTTCCTCTCTCTTTACCGATTTTTATTCAATGGTACGATATAACATTGTAATTGTTACTATGTATCTAAATCTTGCAACACAAGAAATAGGATGTGAATTTTGATCGAACAATTTTTTATCAATTAGAAATGGTCAGCTTCTTTATGTCATCCTTTTCGTTTCTTAGACTAATTACCATGAGAGAACGAATTTTCACGTTTAATATAAAAAATATATCATATTCAGAATTCTCTTGATTCAGAACGGGGAAGCCATCTTTTCCAACAAGGATGAAGAAGGCTACCGTTAAGAAAAACTTTGCTTAATTGTGACAAGTGCTGAGAAATCCGACCTTAGAGTACACCTACTAAAAGAGCTTTTGTGATTTACATTGACTTGGTGGATTTTTTTTTTTTAGATTTGTTTTAATTGCTCGTTTAATGGTCAGAAACCGGATTGCTCAACATTCATAAGTTCATTTGTAGACAGTTTATTAAGAAGTGCCGACAAGAGATGAGTACGAATTGAGTGGAGGTAGGAAGTTTATTTAGCCGAAAGTGGCCGAAATGAGATATAAATGCGGAAAAGAGAATAAGTGGCAAAAATGAGTCGAAAGTACCGATTGAAAACAATTTCATTTTACACTAAAACTTCGTTATTCATGTGCTTGCGATATCAATTCATGAAGAAGGAAAGATGAGCGTAGAAAACTAGAAAAGTTCTTGAGACAAATCCTGGCTATTCAACACCAATTACAATCCATGCTGCAGTGGTTCATGCCATGGTGTTGATCTATCTGATACAATTCCTTGTGACCGTCCTCAGCTCTTACATGTATACCTTTTTCCTTCTGGTGACGTCGAACGTTCCCTTTTATTGTTCAAGTGCGTTTCACCCAGCAAAATTTGTTAAGTCATCTTCTAATCTCTCACAATAAAAAATTCTTTTTGTCGGATTGTTGTGCGCAAGTATGGTTCTACAAAAATGAAAAGCATGTTTCACGTTTTCAATTTTTTCTTTGTTTTCAAATTTTTTATTCAGGCTTTTTTTCTAGCGGGAAACTTGTTACCGCCGAATTATTCATTTTTAAACGCCAAAAAATCCCGGTCTGTTAATGACTTGAATCCTTAATTTTGTGTATGTATAGTACTCCAACAAATAACCGTATATCTGTCTTTCGACCTAACGAATAATTTGTTGATACTAATTGTCCGAGGATTTTTCACGTGAACAAAACTAGAACCGAAAACACTGAAAGTGGCATTTGAGGTAAATAAGATCTTCTATTTCTATCGATTAATAATCTACCAAAAATTAACGTATTAGAAAGTGGAACTACGACGAAATTTGAAGTCCGAAAGGATCTCTTTGTTGTTTCAAGTATTCTACAGATGAATCACAAATCTTCTTCAATATTTCACCAAGGTCTTGCGGTGAGTACGCCTGAAACATATAGACATTCAAGTGTTAAGAAACGTCTTCAGCTTACATGTAGTTTTTTACTTCAAATTTTCACAGTTAATAAAAAATAAATGAAACAGATAAAATGTTTCCAAATTCAGGTGAGTTAATAATAGTAATACGCGTTTTTATTGTTACAATCCACACAATTTGCAAATTTTGAACGACCCGAAAAGAGAGCACCATAATACTGCATTCCAGCTCCAAAACCATAAAATGAATCGCTGACCAATCGGAGACCAGTATTTTTTTTAAATACAGCGTATTTTGAAAACGTTGACATTTAACGCTGAGACAAAAAACTAGACACGTTTCCTCAGAAATCTTTGATAGATCCACGAGCAGTTCAAAACATTTTCATTATGTGGATTAGAAGGTTTTAAAAATCTCAAAGAATAAAGTATATTCGATATTACGGGATGTTGAGGGTACAACAGAATGAACTTCTGAAATCCGGGCTCTACGTGACCAAACTGTGAAATACGCGTTACGTACTACTACTACACACACACACACACACATACACGTACGTCGCTCGTATCAAAGTTAGGATGAACGCACACCGCTACATAAGAACGTATGTAAGACTGAAAATTTCAAATATCTTTCAATCGACTCCAAGAAATTTTTCAGCAAAAACGTGAATCGTCGCGTTACCGAGTTATCTACTCTGCCTTCGATTGAATTTTCAAATAAATTTCTGAAGAAGTTAAACTGAAAATTGCGTTTTTCCAATTTGAATGCATGGCGATGTTTCCATTATCCCAACCCTGATAGGCTTAGTGCGGCGAGGAAGGAATGCGTAGAGTCCGAATAACGAAAAGAGATCGAATGAATAAAGTCTAAATGCGATCGACATTACCGTCTACGGACGATACAAAACTAAAATTCCATCGCTGATTTTTTGAAGACTACATTCTTCTATGCCGGATAACAAAGAACAAAATTAAATACTAACGAAGTTCATTAATCTAGACTCAGAATAACAAGACGATCACCGCTGACGTAATGCGAGTGATACCGACGAATGATTATTTTTAGCGTTCACTTTGTTGAATTCAGATTTAAAATTCATACTATTCGAGCACTTAGAAATCTCAATCGCTTCCCTTGTCTTTCTCCGGTCATCATTTTTCTCTTTTGACATGAGTGAAACTTTCTTGAAACAAGAAGTACATCTCGTCTCCGGTGACGTCGATGAACGCGAACAAATCAGGCTGAATACTGCAGCTGTCTCCCTTCAAAATGTTGATAAACTTTTTGCATGTTAATCAATTGCGGATAATGTAGGTAGCATCCGCAAAAATGTCAATACAGTATTTCGAAAATAAAAAATATTTTGATGATGGATGTTTTTGATAATATAAAAAGTAAAGTGTTTGTATTTTATGGAACGAGACCATTCCATCATTAACCTATCCTTCATTTTTGAAAACTTCTGCATTTTTGCCAACGCTATGTGGTCCTTATGGGAATTAACAAGTAAAAAAATTGTTTACATTTCAAAGAGAGACAGCTGCAACAGGAAGGTCTGCTTTTGGTCTGAATTGAACAAAATCGCTGTTGTTCATTCGTAATTATGTCGTCACTGCAAATCAGTCTATTCACAAAGGACAGTACATATTTTCTTTCTCGTTTTCAACATCATTTTTGTGTTGTCTTTTTCAACTATTGTTTAGTTTCTTCTATATGAAGACTAGTACAATTCGAGCAAGGAATATTATAAATGAGACCTGAACGATCACTTATCTGTAGGAATACGATCTTCAATTTCCACGAAAAATCTACAGTGAACTGGAAACAACAAATAGGATAACAAAAATATCTCTTCAACGCCGATGTTCGGGAAGCAAAAATATTCAATTTATTTTTATTATTATTCAAAACAAGAAAGGAGAATATTGAAAAATTCATTGTAGCGAACGCACTGAATCATAGAGCAAGAAAAATGGTCAGGATAATCGTCAAGTTTGAGTAATTTCCAAAATTTGACATTGAAATTGTTACGGAAAGAATCGTCAGATACTTCATAGGTACCAATGATTTAAGAGGGATTTTGCCGTATTGATTTTAAAATGATGGTCTTGAGTCAGGAATTGGCCCAGGTTTAGTATGCATAATAATCGAATTTTTAGTTACGCTTATGTTTAATGATCGTTGAATCTAAAAGAAGATTGATCGAGTTATTCTTTTCTCTTTCAATGATGAAAGTCAGGCGTTCGTGTGAAAATTATTCATAAAATGAACAATGTCAGTATTTAAATCGGATCACCATAGGTACCTACACAAATAATTGCCAACGTGTTTACATTAATGATTACCCAATTCGGCGACTGTGGGAAGAAGTGGTCGGCTCATAGCCATGCTCTATTTTTTGCGAGTAGTACTTCAACTTATAAAAAAAGAAAAAAAGTAAATACTTTTCTATTCCGTACATTGATACTGCTACATAGCATTTTGTCGAGCAAATATTTTTGTAATCTTGATCTTTGTACTCGTATCACCGAAGTGTTCATCTATGTATACAGTATTATACTACTGAACAAAAAAAAAAGAAAAATTGTTTGCATTACTGATTTGAATATGTGATTCTGAAGTACTTTTTAACGCTAAATTCAATGCCGCTTTCCGTTTTTCTTTATCGCGTCTAGATTTTCCATAATGTCGATGTTTATTTGCATCTTTTCGCCGCAGCCTCACGAGATACGTAACGAACGTTCGAGCTTGAATACTGCTCAAATATCACTGCGTTCCGCAACGTTCTGCGGCAAATCGACATCAACATTATGAAAAATCTAGACGTGATAGAGAAAAACGGAAAACGGCATTGAATTTAGCGTTAAAAAGTACTTCAGAATCATATATTCAAATCAGTAATGCAAACAATTTTTTTTTTTTTTTTTTGTTCAGTAGTGTTATTGGTTACTTATCATCATCAGACTGTAGTAGAAAAAAGACGGCAGGCACCATTGGCAATTGAATTGACAGAAAAATTTAATGATCAACTACTATACGTCAATGAGGAGAGTTTGGAGATCACTTACCTTGTAAATATGATAACTTTCGGATGTGATGATATCAGCTAGTTTAAGACATTCGTCCAGCATATCCATACACGAAAGAACAGTATGCAGCAGAATTGTTATCTACGACAAAAAATAAACTTTACCTAAAAGCCCTCGTATTTTTTGCTTTTAGAAACATTTGAACATAGATTTACCTTTGGAATACATAATTTACGTAAAGTATTAAGTTGGTCTATTCTAGAAACATCGTCGAAATAGCGTTTCTCTACAAGCCATCCACCATCCGGAAAAAGTAAGACGTTATACAGATGAGATTTGACAATCTAAGCAACATTGAATAAATGCTTGTAAATCATAGTTCATTGAAATCGTGTTTCTTATCCTATTTGAACAGACGTACAGCAGTTTGTTCAACGATGGTAGATTTCCATTTTGCATAGTCACTTTCGTAAAATCCAATGCTCTGTTCATAACCAACTTTCTGGGTAAATTGAGAATCATCTGGCGGCGCTTGCGGCTTTTTCGGTTTTTCTTTATGGAAGCAATGAAACCAATCGGCAAACTTCATCTCAGCATTCTATAACATTAGAAAAATAATGAGGAAATTGGAAGATGAAAAAATAGAATGGGTGTCAGTCTCGGGTTGTAATTGTAATAATTGCTTGAGGACTGAAGTAATTGATCCACCTACTAACAAGAATTAATTCTTTTTGGAAACTCTGAAGTCACATGAAACCAAAACGATGAACACTTTCTCGTCGCTAATATCAACTCGAGTTATTATTCTTTCAGACTAGTGCTACAAAAATGTAAGAATGTTTTGATTCTCAGTCAAATTGAGACGAGATTGTCAAGATGAATAAGGAATGCAAAGGACGTATCAACTACTGTTGTTAGAAAAAGGAGAAAATTCTATATGATTACACTGGATTGGAATTTGAATCTACTCCAATAGTTCACCCAATAACGCATTTTAAATTGGGCGCAACATTAAGCTTGCTAATTCAACTTACCAAATAGACCTTGTAACAAAAATATTCTCGAATCGCAGCGAAAATTTTGTCTGGTATCACTTCTGGACTAGTTTGTAACGCAGACTCCGACACATTTAATTTTCGCAAAACAATTTCAATCGAATCATCCGGAATCTGCAATCAAGAATTATAATTTCAGAAAGAATTCTCTAAAAAATTTCTTGTATCAAATCGAGGCAGCAAAGTAATTTCCCGTTATGTCGCAAAAAAAAAAAAAAAAATATTAAATAACACGCCAAGGAAAATAATTTCAACGAGAAAGCGCGAACGACAAGGATATTCTTGTATGAATAAATTATGCAACAAGTTTGTTCTTCATGCAATGGAACTAATGATGTTTTTACAAAATTTTGAGAAAGACCGCGTGAGTAAAAGGCGAAAAAGATGCATCAAAATCTAAACCATTACGAGTGATAAACCGAGTAAGTGTGGGTTAGAGGCCCACAGAAGAGCGCAAATGCTAAGTAAACAGAAAAAGTAAAAGTTTCGAGAAAATCGGTGGAAATCATTAGTCGTTGAATGTACCCTTTCTCTAGCCATATTTAGGTCGTGTTCCGAGGAGGCCTTCAACATATATGAAGGTTGATGGTCAAAATTTTCTTGAAGTTCTAAGGTCATGATAATGCAGACGCAAGGGTAGACCAGGGCCGAAGAAGTCGGACAAAAATTTCACTTCCACTAAAACTTATAAAGAAAATTCGCCTCAACTATTACTTTCAACTTATTAGCATTCAACTTCCAACGGTCAACTTTTTGGCAGGGAATAACAAGTACACAATACAACCGACTTCAAACTTCTAGCAGTCCGGAAGAGACGTCAAAAAATTTCCGAAAGAATTCAATCCGATTTTCCCTACCATCTTCCGACATCGGAGCTTTCAACTTCCTCGTTCCGACCTCTAACTTGAACTTCTGACATTCTTTTCGGCCCTTGTGTAGACATGAAATAAGTAAAAAACAGGTATAAAATGAATGTCAAGCTTACACGCCTCAAGTTTTACGAACACCCGATACTTGCTAATGGTGTACCAGTGGATCAAGAGAGCCAACGCGGACGGTCAGTAAAAGGAAGACAAGCCCTTCTAGTGCAGTAATTATCAAACCGTTCCCGCGACTTACATTTAATTTTTTTAGGGCGCTAATAATTTTTCTCCACGTTTGAATTTTTCCCAGCTCTTTTTATAACTTTTCTAACACGTTCTATTTTCACGTCATACTGGCGTTATATAAAATTACTCGTCTCTCCGTCTTTTTCAAAGCTTCCTTTCCTTTGTACCCGACAGGTCGAAACTTAAAAAGAATGTACATTTTCAATTTTTACAAATTTTTCGCTACTTCGTGTTGCGATAGCTTTAGCGACACAATAGATAACGGCTATATCAAATCGAACTCACTTTGCAGAATGCGTAATTAGCCGCTTGCAAATTACGCTGCGCCAGAAAATAACGAACAAGGGCGTTCGTTTCCCAAAGAGCTTCATCTCGTTGGTGGGTGTAATGCATGATTAAACCTAGCGACGAAATTTTTTCTTCGTCTTCTTTAGTAACACCTGATGATAAACTAATTGAATCATTCGATTCATGTGTTCTATTTCTGTAGTTCGAATGAGAGAATGCATGAATTTTACGATGAGATATTCTTTGCAGAAAAGAGAAACAAACTGTTCTACCTGAAAACCTGAACCACATATTTAGCAATCTCGTCGACAGGTAATTGGTATGCTTCAGCTATTTGCAAACATTGAATACGATCGTTTTCATCGACAACTTTTTCCAGGAACTGCGAATAGTACCGAATCTGATTCTCTCTTGAAAGCATAGAAGTGTAAAATGTTACCAATTTGGCATCTCCAGTTTCCATCAAAACCTTTAAAATACAAATTCAAAGACAGCTTCTTAGCTTTTTTCTTCTTCTTACCACGTCTTTCCAAATATGTTCTTACTTCTTACTTTGACATATGCTTTCAATATTTCTTCAGTTCGCTCTTGATGACATACTAATCGAATAGTTCGTAAACAGATCATCATGTGAGCAGACATGCGGATTAAATTAACATTGGTGTCGATATTGGTGCACCAGTCAGCTAGTATATTTATCAATTCAGGAATACGGTTTGTAATGAGCAAACGCTGAACGAGTCTTTCCGGCTTCGAGGCTTCAATACGAACATTCGAATCTGTGAATCCCGCTACTTCTTCAAAAATTTCATCTACGTTAAATCTGACCAAAAAAATGTTATTGTCGTCATTTACAACTCATGACACACGAAGAGGAAAATGAGTAATAAAATACAAACTTGAAGTCCCAATACTGATCCGGAAGTACAACATACGATTTCAAGCCCATCGACCGAATTTCTTCTTCAACTTTTACGTCAATGTAAACTCGCATAAAAGCCCACAACAGATCTTCCCACTTTTTACACATCGGTAATAGAGCGGCGAGGTTTCCACAGAAAGCGCCGATTATAGCTCTCCACACAGTAGAAGAGATGGATTTGTCAATCAACTGCCACGCACACATTTTCCATAAATCTCTAAACGAATAATGAAACATGACAATTTGTAGATCAACACGCTCAGGATGAATAAAATTAATTCGCAGAAATGGAATGCGATACCTGTGCGGGTTTCCAAATGCAGAAATAATACTACCAGAGTCGGAATTAGTATAATTTGGATCGTTGAACAACATCCAGCCTTGTAAAATAGCCGCTCGCCATCTGTGCCCGCAAAGATTACAGATATTCAAGGCTTCATTTAAACGCCCGCAACGAATTTCAACGAATACTTGCTCCAGAAGACGAGTTTCATCTTCCTAAAATAAAAATTGTATTACAAGAAACGTTGTTCCAAAGTTTAAAAATTACACACACACAAAATATCTCGCCACTGAAAGTATCATCTATTTACCACGTCGAGATCGTGAAGTTGTTTTTTTTCACGATGAGGGGCATCCGGATCCATAGACGTTACTAAATCCTTTGAACTAGAGTACGTGATATTCTTGACCTAGAAATTAAGGAATTGAGCTTACAAACATATCATGAAGACGGTGTATGACGATTGGACGTGAAGTCACAAGGAAAGCGGATACCAACTTGTACTTGGTGCAACGTATTTTCCCATGCCACAGTTTTATCCGTAAAATGAGAAATTTTTGGGAAAACGTTTTCGTCGACTCTGGCAGCTTCGCACGCCTCCAACCAATCCACAACTATCTGACACTGCAAACAATGTTAATGTGTTACGTAAAAATTTCAACGATCCTTTTTCTGATTTGGTAGTACCACACCAACTTCTCGAATTGTGCTATCATTCTCAAAGAAATTCTTCATGATGTCTAGATCATTTTCCGCATGTAGCTCTGTTTTCTCGCTAACATATTGCAATCGATTTTTATACAATGCGTAGAATAATTTCCAAGTATTTGTTTCATTTACAAGCCACGTTTTATCCTTGAACAAGAACGAACGATTCAGAGACAGAATTAAACATCGACCTACTATTCGTAAACATCAATGAAGAACTACTTTTAACCGTTCAAGATGCGACACTTTAGAACTTTCCGTACAAACATCGACAAAGCTTTCGATCATATCGAAAATTCTATCCGGTGAATTGAATGCAAGAACATTGTCCATAAATTCGTGATGTAACGAATTCATATCTAGAGCATTGAACATTTTCTGTTAATAGAGGCCGTAATCGAGTAAAGCTTTCACAATAATGAGAGCTACAGTAAAACTTATTCAAATTTCTACCTCGAAAACGATCAAACGACGATTGCCTCATTGTACTCGCTACTGAATCTCCTCCATCACAAACTTCCAAGGAAGATAATGAAGGTAAGTTGAATGATCGAGTTTTTTCGATTTTGTCATTACCCTGCAAACGATACTCGCTGGATTTTAGGACAAAATCGACTTTTTCATTCTGAAATTTGGCTGGCGGTATTTTTACCATTCTTTCAACTTTCCCTCTCATCCAGTTTTCTGGGTCCATTCTTATCGCTTATCCTTTAACCGGCATATTTGTAATCACTATAAGTTTTAGAATCTTACACATAAACAAACAAAAGTATTTTAAATACTTGGACGTTCTAGTATTAGGATCGGATTAAACGTCAAGAGTAGAGTAATTCATACATTAGGCGACCATTCATTTTGAATTTTAAATATATTCCATAAGACCCGTGTAATTAGTATTAACGTAATCAGCAACAGCGTGCACCTTTGACTATATATTATATGGACTGCGCTAAGCATTAAAAACTACGGTTCAATATCTACAGTGAGGGGAGTGGTGCGACTATAGATACCTAAAAGAGACTGTGTTAGGCTTACGGCGTACGTATATGAGGATCAAACGGAACACACCACGAATGCGGTGAGGAGAAAGGTGCGACCTGTGTATTTTAAATGGTCGTGGTTTTTCCCGTCAGCTGGCTCATCAGATCTGTGGACGCGCTTTTCGCTCATTTTATACACATTAGCGCAGTCCACATAATTATATAGTCAAAGGCGTGCACCAAACGAAACGCGCATAGACTAATTTCCTGTGATGTCAAATATCATGCCTTACTGGCTGCTGAATCTGCGGTCTGAATGAACAAGAGCTGATAATTCGCCATTCAGAGCGCCAGCAGACTGCGCTAAAGTGGTACATAAAAAAGGGCAAATAAGGTATGAAGCTTTGTTTTTCTTCCCTAACGTAATGCAATAGACCGTTTTTTTGTGACGTCACTCATTGCCAACTCCCTACCAACAATGCGCGAACACTTGCAAACACACTTCAAAAACCCTTGAGTGTGATCAATTGTATCGTTCTTGGTTCTATCACAATATCGATTCTCATAAGAAATACACTGGAACGTTTTGATCATAAGTTCAAATTGAAAAATTAGGAATAAATAAGCAATTATGTGTTTATATTCAGAAGTAGGAAGTTCTCAAGTAATTGAAAGGGACCTGCGGTTCTTTATTTATTTCTGGTTTTCAAATCTGAACGTGAGATCGAAACGCTCCTGTGTATTTCTTATGGAGTTTTTTTTTGTTTACGAACCAAGTTGGTAATTTAGGGTAAGATTGACAATTTTGACGGGCTGTAGGGTACGTTGGAGTAAACAGATGTGGAGTTTGTGACGTCACAAAAAAACGGTCTATTCTTTCATACTATAGCACACTAGAAGAGATAGTTAGCCCACTCGTTTGAAAAACGAGACACTTTTCCATTAATTCAAAACCGTCCACCCGTCGTTATTTTAGCGCTATAGTCCGTTCAACCTAGGATTACAAATTTGACGGCACCGATTATTCAGTAGTGCTCTGGTGTTAGTGCGTCCATTCATGTTCATAACGCACCAACACTAGAACACTACTGGATAATTGGTGACGTCAAATTTGTAATCTTAGAATGAACCAACTATAGTACTGCGTTTTTCTAACGCGGGGTAAGAGCGGGCTGTAGAAAAATAGGTTTCAGACTTTTACATGGGCTCTTATGGGGAATAACCCTTCATCGGCGATTTCCTCTAAAAGTATGCGTTAAAATACAAACATGTCAATGGTGAACTTGAAGAAAATTTTTTGTACTTTAATTTGTTTTCTCATAAATTTTTCATCAAAATGTATATTTTGTGAGAACATCGCTGGTAAAGAGTAATTCTCCATAAGAGCCTATGTAAAAGTCTGAAACCTAAATGTTGCAATTGCCTGCAAGTGGCGTAAAAACGAACTTTTTGTTTTGCGCTCCGCGTTACATGGTAGTTTCAAAGGAGTGGGCTAACTATCTCTTCTAGTGTACTATATTTCATACCTTAATCAGGTTATGATTTCTGCCACCAGAGTTCAGCCACTGTGCTCTGAATGGCGAATTATGCTCCCATAAGAATAGGACTGTTTTCCTATGACATCACATATCGATTCTCATTCTATAGTATGGCAAAATATCGCAAACAGATTAGGTTTCTATCAAATAACTGTAGCAAAACTACCCAACGTTGCTCCAACTGACTTGTTGACTCCCATATGAAATTGACGTCACTGAAAACTGGGCTATTCGCGAATGGACACTCCTCATGGAGGGCTGAGGTGTTGCACTAGAAATTGATCACATTAGTGTTGGGCGGTTATAGGTTATTTCAATATACCGGTTAAACGGTTAATTAAAGATCATCATAACCGGTTAATCGGTTAACCGGCGGTTATTTGGATTGCTCTTAGTTCTCAAAAAATTCCGCTAGGAGCGCTAAGGTCTTCCACGTTTTTTGCCCTCAAAATTGCAAAAATTGGAAAAAAAAGGAGAGGAGAGGTCTCTTAGACTCTGAGGTGCCGTGATAATGATTAAGAAATACCTCAATTTTAAAAGCTTTCGGCAATTGGCCGCTTGATGCTTTGAAAAAATCAAATTTGTCAAATTATTTCTAAGGCTAGTAGCAAATCTAGCGGTAATTCAAGTGTAAAAAAAAAATTTATGATCTTGGCAATTAATCTGTTATTGTGCTCTATTAACCAGTTTTTTGTTCATCACAAATAAACTGGTTATTCGGTTAAATTTCACCAGAATTAACCGATTAATTGGTTATATAACCTATAACTGCCCATCACTAGATCACATGAAAATTTACATAAGAGCGTATGTTATTTCAACTTGCTGTATCTCTGTTAATACTGAAAAAAAAGTACCACTTCTAATGACCTTTTCTGTCTCTCTTGACTAGTAGAATAATATGAAACTCATGAAAATAAAAATTTCTCAATTATTTGGAACATCACCTTCTAGTGCAGGCGTGCAGCTTCCACAAATAGCCGCTGTAGTAAATGTAGAGGGCGACTCTTTAGCGTCCATTTGCAAATAACCGAGAATAGTGAAATTCTTAAGGAATTGGAGTTTATAATATTTGTGATCTACAATGCTTTAGCGGTTTAGCCTTTAATACTGAATTTCTACAACGTTAGAAATTTCTCATTCTTATTTGGTAATGTAATGATCTTTGCTCCCTATGTTATAGGAGAGTAAATATTTGTTTGTTCACGCGGCTCGCACCCAGGGGAAAGGGGAACTGCAGCAACAGCATGCAGCAGTGTTACGTGACGTCACTTGGAAATTGGTCTATTGTGCGTTGAGCACGGCTGTGGTTCTGTGGATTTTAGATATTGGGAAGCAAAAACAAATAATACGCTATCTGCAATTTCTTATGCGGAAAAGAAGTGGACTGCTGAATTGGTGATCAATTTAAAAAAATTGCTCTCATCTCATTACAAACTGACTCATTATTGAAAGAGAATTTTGTTCTGAGTGAATTGCATATATTCATTCTTTTCATTTCTCCCAAAAATGCTTTGTTTCCAAGATATTTTGGAAAATTTTAGTATAGGGCTTTTCCAGTATTTTAAATAGACTGATTCAGGCTGACGTCACAGTGCAGTAGTCACAGCTTGCAGCATTTAAATATCAGGTGAAAGTACCCATTCTACTTGATCGGATCCATGATTAACATGGGAACATTCCAATCATTTTGTTCACACTCAAAAATACAAATGAATTTATGAATGCCAACCCGTTGTGCAAAATACCGTCACGTGACGCGGTTGTGACGGCGCACATTTGCGCCACATTTGGGTCACAAAGAGGGATCACTGTACTTTTTAAATGGGTGATCGCCGTCACAAACTACCGTCACAAGCGTCACAATTCTCCTCTGTTCCCAACTGTGACGGCATTTTGCACAACGGGAAATGCATTTTCATGTACAGGAAACTTCCAAGATTGTGAATTTAAAGTTCATATCCTTAACTTTTGGTTTATTTTGAAGTACTGATGAATGATCAAAATGTTCCTGTAGAATTTTTATGGGAATTGATATGCCAATGGCAACAATATTCATGTGATTGTTTTTCACAGATTTGACGTCACGCCTGAATCAGTCTATTGCATACTTATTCTCCTATGTGTTATCAAGTTGGTGGTGTTTCTAACATTACTCTTATGGCAGGCCGCTCATGAACCAAAATGAATTATGCAATTCAGCAACACCTATGAGATCAATGTTAAAAACACTATCAACTTGATAACACATAGGAGAATGAAGTATGCATTATGAAATACTGGAAAAGCCCTTTAGCTGTAAATGGAAATTATCCTGTAATCACTGGTTCAGCTAAATAAACAAATTTCCTGGTGAGGTCACAATCATGGGAAAGTATCAAAATACGAAAATAGATTGACAAATATGTTTGGAAGAAAATCAGATCACTTTATGTAGCTCTTCAATATTAGTTTTTAACGTAGAATTCAATTTTATTAATCATTTCCTTCAACAAGTTCTTGATTCTCAGATACGGCACAATGCACATCACAATGCATAATATACAACAAAAAAAAATTGTCATAATTATAATTATGCATTCAATCATCATAGTAGTAGTAGAGTACTCATGTATGTTCTGGCGCAGTGAAGCGCAGGGGCTCATTTTCCTCATTTTTCATTGAATTTCAAAAATCATAAAAAGAAGCACAGGGACCTGTTTCTTTCATTTTGAGGCTAATTTCTCACATTTTCCACTCAATTTTAAAAATCTTAAAAAAAGGGCAGGGACTAATTCCTCTCATTTTTCATCCAATTTTTGAAAATTCTAAAAGAAACACAATGAAGCGTAGGGATTAATTTCTCACATTTTTCATCGTTTTTCAACACTTCCAATAATCTTAAAAAAATCAATTTCAAGGGTTAATTTCTCTAATTTTTCATTCGATTTTGAAAAATCTCAAAAAGAAGCTTAGGGATCCATTTCTCTCATTTTTAAGTGATTTTCAAAGTTTTTGATGATGGAGGTAATTCTGGCGCACCTCAAGCACAACGGCTTTTTTACCGATATTTTAAACGATTTTAATCCACTGCTTTACCAAACTTTTAAAAATAAAAATTGAATATTTTAGTTTATTTCTTCGTTTTATGTGACATTTTTATAACTTTTACGCATATGTTTTTCTGGCGCACTCAACTTTTTCTACAGCGCAACCAAGTTTTTCATTGTTACTTGCTCAGAGCTCATTTTTCCATTTTTCAACCTCTTTTAAAATTCTTGAAATCGTGAATATTTAG
The DNA here is from genome assembly GCA_035079395.1 of Aspidiotus destructor. NCBI lineage: Eukaryota > Metazoa > Arthropoda > Insecta > Hemiptera > Diaspididae > Aspidiotus > Aspidiotus destructor. The sequence continues at coordinate 58,823,343 of JAVHKZ010000002.1, read as the reverse complement.
CTGTTTTTAATACAAATATGAGAGGTATTCCTTCCGACGCAGTCAAGCGTAGTCATTAGTTTTTTACAATTTTCTAGGTTTTGAAGACAGTTTTAGAAATGAGAAAATTGAGAAAAAGTGGAGATTTTGTAGGATTTTATTAAAATTATTCCTTCTGACGCAGTCAAGCGTAGTCAATTTCTTTTATTTTGATTAAAATTTCTAAGGTGTATGGTCATACATCCTGATTTCCAACATAGTAGGTACTACAGTGACGGATTCGTCGCTCCATAAGACTAATGTGTATGAGAGAGAAATGAATTCGAGTGAACGATTCGTTGGTTATACAGGATTATAGATATCTAAATAGGGTGACGGATTCGTCGCTCCATAAGACCAATGTGTATGAGAGAGAACATTTTTAACAAGTCTAAAAAATCCTGAAAATCTGTCAATTTTGGTACTGTGTATATTTCCAGGTGGTATGACCATACCTCCTGCAATTTCATAAGGAATAAAGGAAACCAAACAAACATATGATAAGACTAATGTATATTATTATCTACTAATTGACTAAAAATGAACGTGAGACTACCTATAGAGTGAAGGATTCTTCGTCTCATAAGAGATCATGTGATAATCGGTATTCATTACTAGTCGAGTGACGAATTCGTTGAGAAAACGCTTCATCATCAGTAACTAGTTAAATATCATTGCTCATTTGAGTGCTTTATCTAGAATGGTTGAAAAAGAAATAAAAAATTTAGGTATTCCTCAGAATGATTTTGAATCTGATGTTGAAATTTTCGATTCCCACTTTTCATCCAAGATTTACGGATCTTGCTCGAATGTTTTTCTGATTCTCCCCAATTTTCCCCTGACAAGTTTGTTTCATATTTTCTGCTAATTTTCTTAGAGCTTTCGCTATATTTTACCGCGATTTCATCCGTATATTGCGACCTGGAGCCCTAAATTTCTGGCTTCATCCGTATCTTATGTATAGGCCAGAACTGAGCATTAAATCTACACGTCCTAATCAAAGAACGGTTGTTCACCTCACTCACTTATTGATCCGAAAAAATTCAAAAACGATCGAGCGTACTAATTTTTTCAACGACTGGTTGTTCCTTGTTCACCCCACTCGATTGTCGATCCGATTCATCGAAAGAAACGATCCTAAAAAACTGCTCGATAACCGTTAAAAAGATATTATCTTTTTTTCAATTTTTTATTTTATTTTATCACGAAGGTAAATAGGCTCCCAAAGAGCTCTGACTTACTTAATTCGATTACAAGTTGCGGGATGTGGTCGTTGACTGGATTAAAAAAGGTGATCTTCGATATGGACAAAAAAATTCTGCAAAATCTTGATATGAAACCGTAGGTGACTTGTCAGAAAAGTTTAAATTTCTGTTATATTACTGGGAGGGGTGATCATGAATAATTGAATAATAATAATAATAATAATAATAATAATATAATTACATTTGTCGCAATAAATTTTCAACAAACGATATCAATTGAACGTTAATAAATGAAATGTAAGTTCTATAATTACGAAGTTCAAACAAACATAAGATCGAGTTACATAATACAACACCACACATTTAATCTTGTCTGGATTTTCTTGCATCAGTCGAAAGTACAGAAAGTTCCCTTTAAAATGATGTATGTTACTTACAGATGTCTAGGCGATTAAGAACCTAGCGTATACCTATACATCTGTGAACTGTGATGTTACTCGACTTTTTGCTTATGGCTTGTCTGCTACTTGAAACATGATCTAGAACTGCCATTGCTGATTCATTGACGTGTTCAGGCTCCAACAATTAAATCACCTCATACGGAGCTTCCAAAATTCTGTATTACAAAACATAGTGTTACCTTCCCATATTTTAAAACGACTTCTTCCAACATTCTAATGTATAGATATCGAAAATACTTACACTTTTTTTTTTTGATTAAATAGGCTAATCGAAAGCCAGTTATTGTGTTTTCCAACAGGTAAAGGAAGTTCGCCCAATTCGATAATTCAATTTTCGAGCGTAGCAGGCTATTAATTACAGCCACGACTGTATCTTTTTCTTCGTGGGTTAGATTTGCATTCACTCGGTACGGAAAGAAAAACGTTTATTTAAAATCGTTATTCATTTCAAATACAATAATTATCGTTCCTTCGAAACGTTCTCACTTACAGCTCCCATCATCACATTTTTCAACAAGAAAATTGATTTGATCGGATAATTGTTGACGGTCTGAATAACGACCATCGTCACTACCGTCCGAGGAATCACTAGTTTTGTAATTCAGGTCAAAACTGTATCAAAACAATACGGAATTGAAAAGACATCGACGATTTCATAATGATGATACTTTTCTTGAACTTACATAGAACGAGCTTCGGAGACTACCGGCTTTATAGTGTCACGCAATACATCTCTGTCTATCCTGAAATGCTCGCATACGAGTTTAGTCCCAGACTGTTCATCATAAATAGTCGAAAAAAACATTGGTCCTGTGAAATTGAGAATTCACAACTTGAGCAAAAAGAATAGTTTATCACAGAATTACAATAATAATAGCAATAAAAATAAGTTACGAACCTGAAAATGAAATTCTCGGTTTTTTTCTTCGAACAGAGCCGTGGGTTGAGTATCGTTTAATCTTACGGGTGTGATATATAGCAGGAAATGACAACATCGTGGCTTGTGGTATTTCTTTCAAGATTATTCCTGATTGTGTGTCCGATTATACAGCAGTAGGGATGTTAACATGAATAACCCTCGCTAAACGATCAAAATAATTATGCATCGATCAACAACTTTATCCCAATTTTCGTGATTCGTGTGTAGAGGCAATCAAGACAGCAACACGAAATCAATACGTAAACATCGTGATAAATGATAACAATATTGCCCTGCAAACATGGGGGAAAGTTCGTTCGCGAACGCGTTCGTTCGCGAACGTGCGCGAGGAACGAACGAACGACCGCGAACGACGAACGAAAATTTCTATGGAACGAACGCGAACTGAACGAACGACCAAAATTTGCAAACGAACGAGATGAACGACTCGTTCGTTGCTTTTCGTGTTCAACTGTAGGTGACGCCACTGAGGTGAAGGAAAATTCCCTTTCTCCTGATTGGTATTGCTCCGGAGCCGGCTCATTGTGCTCCGGAGCCAGCTCATTGTGCTCCGGAGTCGAATCATTGTATTCCGGAGCTGGTTCATTGCGCTCCGGAGCAGATTGTTGTCGTTCCGCAGTTGCATTTCATAGGTTCGCTAAAATCGCAACGAACGGAACGAACGAACGCGAACGGAGGCAATCTCATGAAGGAACGCAAACGAACGCGAACGTTTTTTTTTCAGAAGTGAACGGGAACGAACGCGAACGAAATTTTCGCGAACGCCCCCAAGTTTGTTGCCCTGACACTTGTGTCGAAAATATTATTTCAACTTTCAGCGTAAGCGTTTGCCTGGCGTTTGCTGAAATAAAACGCTATCTATCTTTCTTCTCTCATACCTCGCTATCTGCTTACGGCTGCAACTCTTCAATAGAATATTCATTGTCCGCTATAAAAATATTCTCTACTCAAACTGGGCAGTTGACTCTTTCCCGACTTTATTCCCGCACAATTGATCAAACAGTTGACAGGTAACAGCTTACCTACTGCAGCAAGTCGCTAGTTTTCCTTGGACCAATTTTGGAGGATCGTTATTTGTTAATTTATTGCTGATTGATTAGAAACTGACGTTAGAGATGGTGAAAACCAGAAATGTAAGTAGACGACATACTTCAGATTGCAACGCTTTGGAATGATTTTTGTGTAAAGTTTGTAATTCAATTTTTGACACCGACGCTTACCAAAAATCCGTCCCTTCAGACATGTGAATAGATGTTCAACCCTTATAGTAGTTTTACATCATAGTTCTAGTTCTAGATATTAGGGATGAGTAGACCGCATTAGGAACCAAATAGGCAGTTAGATCCACTCTCAGGGCTTAGATCTCTCTTAGGTTTAAGCAGGCTATTTACTCTCTTTACAGAGACTGGCGGACATGCTTTTGATTTTCTTCTGTCCGTTAGGTAACCAAGGAAACTGATGGAAGACGGCCACCGTACAGAATTTAAATTATTTATTGTACTCATAAAAATTATAACTAACCAAAGTGTCTCAATAAAAATTCACTGGATGATAGGATTTGTCTTATTATTTTGCTACACTTCCACTGGCGCACTCTGTTTTAATCTAGCAAAATAGAAAATATATTCCTCAAGAAATACAAATGTCTACGCACAATTCCAGATCGACGGCCTTACGGATTGTGAACTATCTTCTTTTCCCCACTCCATTTTTTACAACTTGCTCCTCAACACAGGTATGAAGCTTACAGCAGATAGCTTGCTCGAGTTGAGCATACCTATGAGCCTTATAGTACCAACTACCAGGTCGAACATTCCGAATAAGTGTGACGTCAGAATCAAAAGCGAAAACATTTTCCGTTTCTCCGCATGGAGCGCTATAATGTTGTCAATTTTATGATTATTCCAAGTATCACGAGAAGCGCTAAAAGTATCAATTTTGCTTTCTTCATTCTTTCACAAATTTTGTTGTGAGTATAGTATATTACCAATTTTCAAGGCTATGAAAAAACTTCTCAAATTTTTTATTATATTCTGTGAAATTTTTTACACTACCAGTACTCTTTTCATTTTGATGACTGTGGTTTACAGATTGACTGGAAAATTGTTGTGTAGTCTTATTCTTATTTTTTTATCACTATTAGGTTGACTTGAATTTTGACAGGATTTATGAGCAACTTTATCATTTTTAAATGTGTATTGACCAAGACAATTTCTCCTCATTTCATAACTTATCTTCCTATTATTGTAGGGTATTTTATGTTCTTTCAAATATTTTAGAATAGTTTTCTCAGTGATTTTGCATTTCAAAGAAAAAATTCTGACACTATTTTTCTTAAAGTCATATATTCTTTTAGTATTTTAATCAACTCATTAGGAGTCATTTATTTACATAAAATTCTTCTTTTTTTTACCATACCATACTTCCATACAATATTACCTTATTTCTGTACCATATTACCTTACTTTACTATACCTTATTACCTTACTATACCAATTACCTCACCATACAATATAAAAAATATAAAATTTTATTCTAATAAATGGAAAGTCAAATAAAAAGATACATGCCCTCTAAGATTGAGCTAGAAGGCTTAGATAGAATAATTTCAAAAAATAAAGAGTTGGAAGAATTGATAAGAGATGAGGAAAGTAATTTAGAGAGAATAATTCAAGCTATTGATGGATTAAAAAATATAAATACTAATATGAAGACTATCATGAAACAGTTCTTTATAGCCCTTCAACAAACAAGTATGACTTCAGATATTTATAAATATGCCAATTTTAAAAATCAGGAATTGATTGAAACCTCACTTGAGAGGGAGGAGAAATATAAGAAAATCATAAAGTCTCAAGCTGAAAAGCATAATGATAATTCAGGGGTTGAAGAACTAAATAATGTCTTCTCAACTATAATTGTGGACTCTAAGGATAAGAAATTATCAAAGTATATGAAGAAAACCTTGAAGGATATTAAATTCCATGATAATTTTAAACCTGCATTTTCAGAAGTAGGTACAAAAGAATTCACTCGTGATGAATTGAAACACATGAAATCTGACCCTAAAAAAGGACCTAGATTTAATAATATTAAGAAAATAACTACTGTGAATGTCCCAAGTATAAATAATGATGCAACTATCATACAACAATAGAAATGATTCTTTTTTAATAGATTTTGATTATTTGTCTATATTAGGATGGTTTTTCCTATTTTGACTAAGTTTTTATGTCTATTTTAAGAGAGAATGTCTTAGGAAGGTTTTGGGAAAAATTTAAGTTGTTTTTGGGAAGGATTATGTCAATTTTGTGTTGGTTTATATGTCTTAGAAGGTTTTATCTTGGTTTTATGTCGATTTTATGTCGGCTTTATGTCGGTTTATATGTCTTGGAAGGTTTTGGGAAGGATTTTAGTTGCTTTTGGGAAGGATTTAAGTTGATTTTGAGAAGGATTTATATCGGTTTTGTATTGGTTTATATGTCTTGGAAGGTTTTTATGTCTAATTTTACGTCTATTTTTACATCTATTTTTTCCTTATTAAATTATAGGAAGGTTTTTTCCTTATTAAATTTTCATTAGAAATTTATTTTTCTTTAAATACTTGAGTGATATATTTATTAGTTAAAGTTCAAGATGGAATTTATTGATACACACACTTCAACTTTGTTAGATTTAGAGAATAGTAAAGCTATTAACAAAATGTTGACAAAAGAAGGATCAACTTTCAAAGAATATGATGTTGGTAAATTTTTACAAAAGTTAATGTTTACAATATATTTGCTTAAAAATGGAAAATATTGCACTAAATGTAAGAAAAATAAAAATATAGAAGAATTTGCTAAAAATCAAAAGTGGTGTAAAACATGTAAGAATACATCATTTAAAGAATACTATAACAGAAATCAAGAAAAAATGAAAGAAAATTTGAAAAAAGATTATGAAAAAAGAAAAAATCTAATGATATGTACCTGTGGTGCAGTTATAAATTCTGTGCAGATTTAAAAACAAAATCTCATTATAATCTTCTCAATGAAAAATAAAAAAAAATCTTAATAAATTTTTTTTCCTTATTAAATATAATAATAAAAAATGAATTCAACAAATCAAGTCTTAATAAGTGTTATTAAAAATGAGAGTGGAAAAATAGATACAAGTATTGCTCAATGGATTCAGTTTTTCAAAGTGCATAACTTCTATGCAAATAAAACTATAAAACAAATAGAAAACTATTTAAGAAAGTATAGAATTTATATAGCTTTTAGAGGAAGAGAAGTAGTAGAAAAGTTATATGAATTATATTTCATATAATTACAAAAATCAACTCAATCCAAATTACCTCAACCAAATAAATGGCAAATTACTTTTACATTAACAAAAGAGGAAATAAATATTTGGTTAACTGAAACACTATTCAAGTTTAATACAAATATTTCTAGTACTGAAAAACTAGATCAAAGATTTAATCAATTCAAATTTCATAAAAATATTTTCAGTACTGATAAACCAGATCAAAGATATAATCAATTCAAATTTCATAAAGATGTATTTAACTTAAGTAATGAGAATGATGAAGATATATCTGGAGTAAATGAGTTTAAAATTAGACCAAGGGTTGTCGATGAAAATTTTAGGAGCAGACATATACAATTTGAAATTCAAAATGAATGGGGAATTCAAGACTTGGAGGAGTTTTTAGATATTATGAAAAGACCTACTTTTGGAATTCTTAAAAAATGGATACATTTACATGATGGAATCAGAGGTAATTTTTGTGTAAGTGCAACCTATGAAAGAAGAGGTCATACAGAAACCATTGAGACTGATACAATGCATTTACAAACTACAAATTACATATTTCTTTGTGAATCTAACTTGGATGAGATGTATGATGATATTACTGACTAACTGATATTCTGGAAATTTTAGGGAAACATCTCTCAAAATATATAAATTAGATCCTGTTTGGTATTATACAACTCCTGGATTTGCATGGGATTGTATGCTGAAAACAACTAAACAAAAGTTGGAATTATTGACTGATGTGGATATGCTATTAATGTTTGAAAGGGGTAAACGAGGAGGAATTTCTCAATGTTCAAATAGATATGCAAAGGCTAATAATAAATATATGGGAATGAAATTTGATAAAACTAAGGATTCTGTATTCATTCAATATTTGGATGCAAATAATTCATATGGATCTGTGTGTAAACATCTACCATATGGTGGATTTGAATGGAGGAATCCAGAATATTTTAATGAAGAAAGAATTATGAAAATGAAAGATGATCAGAAGCTTGGATATCTTTCTGAAGTGGATTTGAAATATCCTGAAGAATTATGGGAAAAGCATTCTGATTTACCCGCTATTGTCCTGAAAATGTAATTGATGGTAAACAACTCCCTAAATTATTTACAACTTTGTATGATAAGAAAAATTATGTACTTCATTACTTAAATCTAAAACAAGCTCTTAAAGCTGGATTAAAATTGGAGAAAATACATAGGGTTATAACATTTGATCAATCTGATTGGATGAAAGTATATATTGAAAAGAATACAAAATTAAGACAAGAAGCTAAGAATGATTTTGAAAAAGATTTCTTCAAGTTGATAAATAATTCTGTTTTTGGAAGAACAATGATGAATGTTAGGAAGCATGTGGATATAAAATTAATTTCAGAGGGTTATAAATATACTAAGTATGTTTCAAAGCCTAATTTTGAGAAATCAACATTTTTTGGAAAAAATCTTGCAGCTGTACAAATGAAAAGAACAATGATTAAATTCAACCAACCAATTTATGTAGGAGTAGCTAGATATTTCAAAAACATTGGCGTCTCTGTCCACAAATACTCCGTTAATCTCATGATGAGCGTAATATTATTCACAGTTGAGCCAAAAGATGTTGTTTTCAGTCAAATAAGGAAGGAAACGTACAAAACATTCCTGCATACAAACGCGGTATGAAAGTCTACAGAGTGTGCTAAAATAACATTCTGTAAGTTTTCTTCAAAAATTACGTGACGGAAAGAAGCTGAGTTACTTGTTCATTTCTAATATTTTCTTTCTTATCTGCAGATACTGTCAAATTTGTAGGGGTTCTATCACATTTGCGTTGTCTATCCAATCCACATAATTTTAACAACAATTTTTGCGGGTCATAGAAACCTTGCCGCACCTTTGACTATATATTATATGGACTGCGCTAAGCATTAAAAACTACGGACTCTACGGTTCAATATGTACAGTGAGGGGAGTGGTGCGACTGTGTTACGCTTACGGCGTACGTATGAGGAGCAAACGGAACACACCACAAATGCGTCGAGGAGAAAGGTGCGACGTGTGTATTTTAAATGGTCGTGGTTTTTCCCGTCTGGCTTATCAGATCTGTGGACGCGCTTTTCGCTCATTTTATACACGTTAGCGCAGTCCACATAATATATAGTCAAAGTGCCGCACGCACACCGAAATGTCTTTCAGCGCTATTGCCAAGTAAATCACCAGTGAGGCTAAGGCGCTAGAGGTATTCTCACTCAATGTAAACAAACATCGCAGTTGAGTGCGCGGGTTGGTGCGCGGGATGTTCCCATCCCAAAATCCGAAAAATGAAGTGGAATTTACACGTAAAAAGTCCACTTCATTTTTTTCGTCTCTCGGATGGGAACATCCCGCGATGTTTGTTTACATTGAGCGAGAATACCTCTAGCGCCTTAGTGAGGCCTGTTATTGAAGTCGGCCGTGGCTGATAACGTCATGTTGACGGTCGTTTTCGGTTATGTATTATTTTCAAACTTCTGATGACCGAATTCATTGGTGATAAGATAACTATAGTATAGACACAAGAGTTTCATTTAAACTGCAAACTGCAATTAGGGTCTTAGTTCGGAGAGTTCGAAAATTAGGTTGAAACAAATTCGAAAGGTTGAGCACAAAATTCAACTGTTTGTTACCCAAGATGTTTCATGCGAACTATCTATCTTTCTTCGAGAAAGTTGTAAGTGATGATTCGTATTTTAATACAATCTCACATAATTGATGAAAATACCGTTGTCGCGTCCTTTATTAATTATCTATTCCTTACCTCGTAGCGTTTATATCTTTCCTTAATATATGTTTGCAGGCAAGAAAGATGTTAACGCGTCATGTTCAGACTACTGCTGCAAGAAACCATGATTCTTTATTTGTGGTAAGCATAATTATTCCAGTTCGCTCTCAATATTTTCATTATAAAATTCGTTAATCGTCTCATATTTTGCAGCATCGTGATTCGACAGAAAATAATTTAGATACGAAATTCGAGTTTACTCCAGAAAATTTCAAAGTGAATAAAATAATATCAAGTAAATATTAGATTGAATACTCTCTATTAGGATGACTGACAAATTTTTTATTCATTTAGAGAGCAGAAGCCATATTGTCTATCTACCCGGAAGGTCACAAGAGGGCGGCTATGATACCTCTGCTAGACTTAGCACAACGTCAAAACGGTTGGTTACCAATTAGTGCGATGCATAAAGTGGCTGAAATGTTGAATTTGCCAAAAATGAGAGTTTACGAAGTTGCCACTTTCTATACCATGTTCATGAGGTAGATATTACATTCTTCAGAGTTTGTCAAAGCGAAAAATTTTTCTCCTAGGTATCCCTGTTATATTACACAACATTTCAAATTCAAAGAAATTTACCTACCGTGATCTTGTATGAATGATCGTTCTATGTTGCGTTCTCAGGAATCCCACTGGTAAATACCACGTACAAGTGTGCACGACTACACCCTGTTGGTTGAGAGGTTCTGACCAAATTTTGGACTGCATAAAATCGAAATTGAATATAAACGTGGGTCAGACTACCGAAGATCGAAAATTCACGTTATCGGAGGTCGAATGTCTGGGTGCGTGTGTCAATGCACCAATGGTACAAATCAATGACGATTATTATGTAAGTATTTTATTTTCTTTGCTTGTGCTTCTCAAGATTAATAGTCTATCTGAATTGTTTCATCTTTTTTTTTTCTTTTTCTTATTAGAAATAAGTTTACTTTTATTTCATCTTATATAAATCTGCGGTTTTGTAAACTTATTTGTAATAAAATAATGATCATGTGCCGTAACATAGAGGACAAAATTAATTCGTTTTATATCATTCGGTGTCAGGAAATCGACGTTCTCAAGTGTTCGCTCTTCTCAACTTCCGACTCGATGGACGAAATGAAAATCGTTAGGTCAATTTGTTTAATCGAATGGTTTCCATTTTCAAGAATATAAGTAAATGGAACGAGCACTCCGTGATAAGTTTCCTGCTGAAATTGTCATTATCAGAGCCTGTATACTTCAGCATTTTGTCGAATTATTTTCGTGAAGGTCGGAAGCTTGAAAAGCAGAAGTTTGTTTAGGAGGTAGTTGGTCTTCGGAAAAGAATTCGATTTTGCCAAACTTGTTTGACTCCTAATAAAACTGAGAATGTCCATGTTGTTGAGTACTTTCTAAAATTACGAGACTTGGAATGAAAAATTAATAAATTTTGCGTCGAGATAAAGTTTGATTTATGATGGAATAATTATGATTCAAAAATCGATTTGTTTTGGTAGAATGTATGGAATACCGAAAAATACGAGCTCCATTTACCAGTCATTGATTCGAACGTTGTTCAACTTGGATCATCGAAGCACTATTTCTTTTTTCTTTTTCTTTTTTTCAGTGTCGCTTTTACTTACGCAGTACTTAATGATGATTAAGATGATATTTTTCCATCCTTCATTTCTAAATCGAAAGATATCTTTATTTATTGAACTGTTTCAGGAAGATTTGACTGTTGAAGATACCGAGCAAATTATTTTAGATTTGCAAGCCGATAGAATTCCAGAAGCCGGACCTAGGTATAAAACTTTAGCGTAAATTATTTCATCTTGATTAATATTTCTTCAATTGTTTATCCTTCTTATCAATATCACTCAATTCTATCTTCTCCGATTTGTTTGGAAACTGAAAATTAGAACACTTACTAAAAAAAGCGTTGTTGAAAGCCCGATTTGACTGAGATTATTGGCTTTATACAAAAAAGATAAAACGAGGAACTAATAATTTATTTTTTTGGGAAAAAAGTAAAAGGAAGCATGTTGTCACCTCAAAATATAAAATGTGCCGCGAAAACTCCTTTTTTGTAAAGCTCAAATGAAGAATAGCTACCGGAAAATAGAACCAATGCAAGTCTAACTATGAAAATTTTATTCAAAAGAAGACGAACGGAAATAACTTTTTTAACATTATAACGAAATAAAGTTTTTTCGTATTGAGTGGCTTTAGATGACAGACCTGCTCCAAAATTAGGTACGGACTGATGAATTCTTGATCTATAAATGACTGGTCTAAACGCTAATCAAATTTTTTAGTCTCGGTAAAGGAGGAAGTCTAGTTTAGGCCTCCTTTTCAACCATGGATGTGAAGTATTAATTCCAAAAACGTATTTTTTATTTATTTTTTTCATTTTGAACTGTGGATGGAGCAAGTTTGATTTTTGACCTTCCAAACCATGAGTTGAAAACCTCGTCATCGAGTATTTTTCAGCCTCTAATACTTACTTTTATTGTTTAAAATAAATTCTTCTATTCTGGACGTTGTGTCAACCGACGCATCGTTTCTTCATTTGTACTTTTTATTGATGAATATTTCGAACAGGAATGGTCGTTACGCATCGGAACCAATCAGTGGATTGACGAGCCTTACAGAAGAACCTTACGGCCCTGGATTCGGAGTTAAGCCAGATCTGTAGAACTGCAGTAATCGTCGAAGTATTTCACGTTGAATTTTGAGGAAATGTTATAAAATAAAGTTATTTAATTATTCGTGTAGTAAAGCGTCAGTTCACTTCTTTCGTCATTTCCAAATTGAAATCTTGATTGCAACTGGCATCACACATTCAAAAGAACAGTCGTTGTAAAGAAAAAGGAATTAGAGAAGGAGGGTTGCTGATAAATGAAAAACTCAAGCGAAAAATTTAGATCACCTCGTCGGGACCCGAACCCGAGACCTTTCGCTTTCTGGGCGACTGTTCTCTCGGGTTCGGATCCCAAGGAGGTGATCTAAATTTTTCGCTTGAGTTTTTCATGTATCAACAACCCTCCTTCTCTAATATTACCCCCGTAGTAATAAAATAGTGTCTATCATAAAGAGGAATTATTTATCTTCAAAGTTACCCCATGAAAAAGAGTTTGGAGTTCAAACACTGCCATGAATAATTGTGGCTATTTACACGCACCCAAACAATTGAAATTTCATCAAGTTGATAAGATAAACTTGATCCGGTTATTGAATTCGAAGAATAACTTCTGGAGGTGCGAATTGTTTTCATTCCCTCCTCCGGAAATAAAGAAAAAAACGGTATTATTGATGATAATTTAAAAAAAAAAAACAATAGTTTTGAAGTTTTAAAGAAGTCTGAAGAATTGATGCTCATGTCTCTTCATATCAATATCAACGATTCACATTTCGCAAAACAAAGTCTTTTAATGAAGAGACAAATCTTTCTTTCATGATCGTGTCATATTATAATTAATAGATGCAGTCAAAGAACTGAAATCATCTTTTCTCATCTGTCGATCTTTTTTCAACTTCTGCCATTTAATAGAAGTAATACTGGGTATTTAACCTACACACCAGTCTCATTTCATTTCTCCAAAAATGAGAATCAATATCATAGAAAATACACTTCCAAAAAAAATTGGCGCATAACTGTTCAGTAAACTTTCAGACAAAAGTGAAGTGATTATTTTACTTGTAGGCCTATTTCAAGATTTTTTTTTCAAACGAATCACCTGTTAATCATTTTCACGAAGGTAACTTGGGTCATCAGTTAAATTTATCACCTCGAAATTTTACAGGTTTTCCAATATTTTACTCCGTGATGGGTACAACTCACCAATCTGTCCGGAAATTGATATCATTTTCACATAAAAAGCACCTCAAAATTCTACACAGTGTTCTTCAACCCAATATAATCACTAGCCCCAGTTTGTCCAGAAATTACTATCATTCATTCGGAAAAACAAATGATAGTTTACCTTAGCGCATGACCGTTCAGTCAACGTGCAGACTGAAATAAAGAGATTATTTTTTGTTATTTTCCCGTAATTTCCTATATTCTATAATATTTCATGGTTGTTGAGCCACGGCCGTGGTTGAGCCCTCTCATCTATCTATGAAGAAAGTCATTTTTGTTTACAAAAACCGCCAATATAATAAAAAATGTTGACTGACTGATCTGCCGCGCCAAGTTGAATTGACGAATATCCTAATCAACGATCGGAAAGAAGTTTCATTTTCTTAAAATGAGATTAATACGGCTAATTGAGATGTAAATAAGCATTACTGTGACGATTTTTCGATGAGAAATCCAATAATCACACTAGTTTTTCGATACATGCATCCCTTCCTCCAATATTGGCGTTTGATAGATTGTCAAAATCTTGATATATATCCAACGTTCATTCTAACATGATTCGGACGACAACTTTAACGTTAGCCAAAGTGATCTTAAATAGTGAACCGAAAATGGATCTGAGATCTATCCTCGGACCGCCCACGTCCTCTATCTGTAAGTATTTGTACTTTCTACTGAGTTATCAGGTAACCTCCTGTCTATCGGTAGGGAAGCATCAACAACTACCAATCTACAGGTTTTTCCATTCTACCTCTCTTTACCCTTCACTAAATGAAACAGTGCAACAGAGACAAATTGGTTTCAGATTTAAAATATTATCTTTGAAAGCACCTACCTACCTACCTACTTACTTATTAGCTTTCTTGAAAAATACTTCATCACGTACCACAGGGGCGGCGATATCTCAACAATGACAATAATATTATATTTGCTAGTAGAAAGTATTACAAAGAACAATTAGGGTACTGTATAATTTTTTATTCTTGAATACCCCCCCCCCCTCCATTGTAAAAATTTAGACTTTGTTACATTTCTCTGTTACTAAAACTTCAATTTGTTTCATCCATGCAGTCTTGGCTGCGCTTTTACTGTTGAAGTGGATCCAGTAATGAACGTCAGAATTCTTTGTTGCATGAAGATCAACGAGGTCAGTTTTACACGTCTGTTTCCCACTGGAAACGCAAATTAAAGCCGTGATTGTTGAAACCTAAAAATTGAACTCCAAGTTCTGCACTATTTCTACAAGCACAGAAGCTCTGTACAATAACAATTGGTGCACTGTGAGGGTTGAAACAAGAAAATTGTTTCTTGCTTTTTATAATCATCACAATAATTTCATAATGCTACGTTTTACTGGTTTGTAAATTATTTTAATGATTTGGAAATTGAAAACAAATTATAATTGCATTATTTAAATACACCTTTCATTTGCAAACTTTCTAGTTCATCATCATTATTAAGTTATATGAAAACAATGAGATAAAAAACAAATATTGTTACAGCAAATTCATCAGAAAGTTTTTTACAAGTACATTATGAATGTAAGCAGCAAACACTTGCTTATTTTTAAGATCTTAAAATGTAAGGCTTCAAGCAACCTTGGACAATGGTGATGCTCTGTGAGAGCTGCAATCACTCAAAATATCAAAATTTTCAAATTATCAAGGAGACAGTTGTAGAAAAAGTACTCAAGGACTCATATTCATTATATCATTTATTGTATTCTTCCTCCTTCCTGATCCACTTTTTAACGTATTTAGATTTATGAAAAAAAAAAAAAAAAAAAAAAAATTGAAAAGCAATTTGCAATTTGTCTTTTTTTTTCTTTCTCTCTCTCTCTCTCTCTCTATGTAAACGGTTGAGAATAATTGTAGTATAAGAGAGGATATGTACTTGGTCATATAATTTTTTCTTACTTACTTTGAAGAAAAAATGTTTCAGCAACTCGAGTGGGATTTACTAATATCATTTCACAAAAAAGAAAGTTATAATGTAATGAAAGAAGGAAGAAATGAAATTATTACATGGATTACGTTGCAGAGCAAAGGCAAATATAATTCTCTGTTTTTTACTTTTTGTTTTTATAGCGTGGTATCTCACTACATGAAATTTGTAACCAAAATTTACTCTCATTGATTGGAAAGTATTTTGTGTAATTATGTGAATTTTTGAAAAGATTGGAATGTTTCTTGCGGATTTGTGGATAGGCAACTACGTCAAATATTACAAAGATTTGATTCTGTACATTACAGCACATAATAGAAAAACTATCTTTCAAAAAAGATGAAATTTCTCTCAACAAGATAATATTGAAAAAAAAAAAAAAAAAAAAAAAAAAAAGAATTGTTTTTTCCTCGGCGATAAAAGGTTGTTCATTTTCTGTCTAGTATCCTAATTACCAATTTATTTAGCGCACAATTCATCCCGGGACAATATTTATATTGGCACAATACACCTTGCAGAAAACTTGATTGCACTTGTAATTTGCAATTAAAAATTACAGGCGATTTTCGACTGGTTCATCTACTGAACTTTAGTTGTTCGTGCTGCGATGGTTAGGTTAGGAGTCAGTCGTCAATGTCAAGGTTTATGGTTGTGTTGCAATTAGTTGACATTGTAAGAAGATAAAAATATGTGTACATATAAATAGACCGCGAGATGCAAAAACTGAGTCACCAACGCCCAATCATCACGCGCTACTTTTCTTGCTAATCTATTCCAGTGACTGTGCAATACATACTTAGCTCGAGCAGACAAAGGCTGAGAATTCTGAAATATTGTTGTAGCTGTCTTATGGGGAAAGTGGCAAGATACTAAAATAGGCTGCAAAAATTTTGTCCAATATCAAGGTCATGAAGGAATCTATCCACTTTAAGAGAACCTGGAAAAATTTCAAAACTGACTTCTACAGAGGGAAGGTAAGATCTTCAAGGCTGGTACGAATTTTCAATTTTTCCCATACGTTAACCGAGTTAGTATCTTTTTATTCGTCAATGTAAGGTCAACGCATTGTAGCACGCTTACATATTAGTATCATTTGTACTAGCTTTGAGCTTTGATAGTCAACACTGATCAACAAAAGTCTAAAAACAAATTATTTTCTGACAATTTCACCGAAAAAACCGTTTATCTCCATAGTTTGTCCTCTTGTAGAAAGACTACAAGATAGCACTAAATTGTGCCACAAAAAGAAAAGAAAAAGAAAAGAAATAACTGATAGTCAAACCAAGATGAGTTCAATATCATCAAATAACATTAGGTACAAGCCGCAAGTATTGTTTTTATGTTTTTAAGGAGATACATCGAATATTTTACAAGAATTTGGGCCGGAAAAATACAATTCATTAGACGAAAAGACGATGTTGATTTAGAAGCCTCTTCCTAAATAATTTTCACAGCAATCGTAATGAAAAAGAGAGACAATGATATAGAAGTTTTTAACGGGTAGAAGAAATACAAATTGCGCGTAGTGAATGCCTTTGCGATAATTTCAATGCGGTATTGCATATACTTTAAATTACTTTGATTGCAATCTTCGTTGCTGACACAGTACAAGAGGGTGACATATTTTCAAGATTTTTTTTTTTTTTTTTTTACATTCACTTGTCCGGAAAAAAAGAAATTACAAAATATTCTGACTTAAGGTATACACAATATATATATAATATCATACATAATAATATAATTTTACATAAAATTATCAAAAAATATTCGACAATTTCTGACTAGAATTTTTGCAAGAAATAAAACTCGCCGATAGTTCAATATTTTTCTCCAAATTTTTTCAATTTTTTTTAAATACATACGCCAAAAAAATATGATATTTTTTTTTTTGATCAGCAAAAACTACATTCATTGCAACCAACTTGACATTAGTGAAGAACACAAAGAATTCGAACTCGTCGCGTAGAATTTTTTTCCATTCCAAGTATGATAACCATTGATCGATGATTTCTACTGGTCAAAAGATAAAGCCATTGCTATTTTGGTTTGTTATTTTTATAATTATGAGTAACTCGGGATGGAGCTGAAATTTAGAAGCGCGATTTGCGACGCTATCGGCAATATTTTTCAGCATCGCTGCTTGTTTTTCTCTACGGATATAATTTCGTGTACATATACTCCTTCCTCCTCGCCCTCGAAGATTATTTATTCGGCGTCGGTACGCGAAAGGTACAATATTATATTTTTATAAGTACATTATACATACATAATAAAAACTTCACAGTCAAGATTTTGTAGTTTTTTCTTCGATTCAGAAAAAGCAGATTGAAAGCAGAAAGACTAGATACAAGTAGACCAACTAATAAACGACGAATTCAAACCACCACCCCCCCTCCCCTCTCCAAACAAATGGATAAATATCAAACTTTGAAAATGATATAAGATCAAATACAATAATATTATACAAAAATACAGGGGGGGGGGGGGAACACACACACTCAAATAAGTTTGTACAGTACAAAAAACAAAAGCAAAAGGAAAACAACAAATGAGGGGAGGGAGAATGAAATAGAAAGAAAGGTGAACAACAGGCTGACTTAGAATAATTTTACTAATTATATTTCTTTACATTATAGAGTCTCGACGTAAGCACACGCGCGGACACACACACACACACACACACACAAGATGCAAAATACAGGTCAGGGTAGAGTTGCGAGTACGAATAGAAAATATTGATACGTTATAATTTATAGCACTGCAGGTTTTGAGAGGAAGAAGGGTGTTATTTTTCTTGAATTCGCGTACCGAATTGCATAAAATTTCAAGTGATACTGAAATATAGGTACTCAATAAGTAATTTACGTAGTGTAGTGATGCTATCGAAAATGATAGGTTCACGTGAAGAACGCGCGCTACTCGCGTATTTATTGTTTCAAAAGTATTCCTTACTTTGGCTTTGGGGTGGACTCGGGCCTGCTCAGCCTCAATAGCACATGACCGCGGCCGCCGCGCCGCAAGTTTTTCTTCTCCATTTTTGTTGCAACGCGACGCGCATAACAAGAGAACAAGATTTCAAAATGAAAAATTCTTCCTGACCTATGCCCTATCGTCTGCACGTAACGAATTAGGACGACGACGGTGGGCCGCGCGATCCACTAATTTTTATTGAGGGAGCAAAACTATTCGTAGTGAAGACTGATTCATCCCCTTTACTGATTGCGTCGCGTCTTCGTGGTTACATTACATCAGCTATAGTGTGTACGAGTAGGCGACGACGACGACAACGACAACGACTTAAGAAAACAGTAAGTTGAGGTATAAAATACTTATAAAACCACGAGTACCTATACCTACCCCTACATATTATAATTATACGTGACAACGACGGGCATTGGGTATGGTAAATAGCTGATGAATTACACATCACGTAATTATTTTTCGCGCGATTCTACGTGATTTTACCGCAATAAAAAATGTACGTAAATCTTGACAGCATACCTCTTCACTTATCATCTACATATACCAAATACTTACGTCTGTATGAAAATTGGCCTACAAATTGTCGTAGACCTCTTGTGGTTATAGCGCGACGAGAAATATTTAAAAAATATAAATTTATGCATAAGTATGAAATGAAATGATAAAAAACAAATACTCGTATACATACACACGTAGATGAGAGGTAATTCACGCATTCTTTTTTTACTCCTTTTTTTTTTTTCGAATTCGCCGAGGTAAGCTCCAACAGGTCTAAAAAGAAATAAATAAAAGGTAGTGATCAAATTACGTTACTATTTCAAAAATAAAATTATGATAAACATATATATAAAAAACACTCACGCAGTCGCGTGAGTAATACACGGCTTTTCCTTTGACTAATCAAATTTCATTAAGAGAATCACTCCTCCTAATAACTTATAAATATTTTATTTATTCTCTCGTCATCATCTGTATCTAAAGAAAAAAAGTCGGCAAATGTTTCAAACCTAACCTAACCTAACCTAAAGAAGCCCTTACTGTGTAAATAATTCTTGTAAACTAATTTAATGAACCCTTTGTCAAGAATGAACCTGTCGAATAAAAGGTTCTTCATCACAATAGACGTTCTGATAACAAAAGAATAGAATTTCCTTCTCGTAATGTGAGCAACTACTTGTGATAGTGAGAAATTTCTCAAGAACTACTCATCCTATTCTCAAAAGAAATTGCAGGTGCACATTTCTAACCTAACCTAACCTAAAGAAGCCCTCACTGCACTGTGTAAATTAATTCAATGAACCCTTTATCAAATGAACCTGTCAAATAAAAGGTTCTTCATCACAACACAATAGACGCACTGATAACAAAAGGATAGGAATTCACTTCAGGTAATGTGAGCGACTACTTGTAATAGTGAGAAAAATGCAAATTTCTCAAGAAATACTCATCGGATTTTCTGAAAAAATTGAAAGCTTCTCGAGAACTACTCGTCCGATTCTCGAAAAAATTGCGGGTGCACATCTTCAAATATATTACTACAATATGGCCAAGTTACTGGAAAATCCCCCGGATAGTTTCGGAGGAGTTCCACGGACAAACACATACTCAAAATACTGAAAAATTTCTCAAAAAATTGAAAATTTCTCGAGAACTACTCATCCGATTCTCACAAAAATTGCGGGTGCACATCTTCAAATATATTACTACAATATGGCCAAGTTACAAAAAAATCCACCGGATAGTGTCGGAGGAGTTCCACGGACAAAAAAATCTTATACATACATACATACATACATACATACATATATATATATATATATATATATATATAAGGAAACCTGAAATTTTTTTTATGGTAGTTGTGATCTATGACCTCTAAAACGTCGAGAAAATTCATTGTCCCCTCCCCCCATTCACCTTGCTACGGGTGTAATACCTCACTTTTCCAATTGGAAAAGTCGGTAAAATGATACTAAGCTTAAGTTACATTATAATCACGAGACGAAGCAAATCAACGCAGTCATTTTGTACTTTATTTCTGTTGCAACAAATATGAGCTCAATTAACAAAATACCTAGGTATAGGCTACTTGACAACAATTTACTCCCGACATCAGAATTCCAAAGATAGGTACGGTAGGTAGGTAGGTAGTGAAGCAGTCTACTTGCATTTCGAAATTTTCTCAAAAGCTCATTCGCATTCTTTAGTTGAAAATTAATTTTTTAAACAAATTCCGAGAGTCTTCTTTTATTAAAACACTCACGCAGTCGCGTGAGTAGTACACGACTTTTCCTTTGACTAATGAAAATTCACTGAGAGGATCACTGCTAGTAAGGACTCATAAACTCTAATTATTCTCGCGTCACCTTCCTTTTTTTTTTTCAAAAAAAAGTCGGCAAATGTTCAGAAATTCTTAAATCTAATCACTGAACAAATTGTCCATCATTTCAATCAGAAAACCATAGATGAATTACTCTCAATTAAGCTCATTTGATTCTCGAACAAATTGTAGGCACACAAGAAAACACTAAAAAGCAAATAATATAATCAAAGAAAAGAAATAAGAGCAACGTCAGCAACATCTAAATTGTAACGAGAAAAAAAAAATTGCGGAATGAAAAAAATAACAAAACTGAGTCGCTCTGCGCCTCAGTATCCGGGTCTCTTGGTTTTTTTTTTTTTTTTTTGTTTCTTTCTATTCCCTGACCGTAAGTTACTCTTCTTTCTCTCAAATTATTATTGGAATATAGAAAATTGTGACTCAAACGTTCTGGAGTTTCTTCTTTACTAATGAGATAAGGAGTTTGAGAGATCCAGAAGTTCTGAGACCCAAAGATATTTGTAACTTCTTGTCTTACTCAGACCTGAAAACGGAGAGAGACTGTTCAAAGAATATACGCAGTATTTTTATGATTGTTGAGGTACCAAGAAAAATAACCTTTGTACTACACTTTTGCCGAAGACTGTACCGAAAAAAGAAAATGCTATGCAAAAATAAAACTTGTAGAGATTGCACAGATTGACGTACGTCTACGATAATGAAAAACTTCCGAAATTTGTAAATTGCTATGCAAAAGTAAAATAAGAAAATGTCTCGTACTCTCGTATATAACTTGAGTGACGTCACAACACATTTTTTCGGGTGAGAATCTTTTTTCCTAACCTAACCTAACCTAAAGAAGCCCTCACTGTGTAAAATCATTCTTCTAAACTAATTTAATGAACCCTTTGTCAAGAATGAACCTGTCGAATGAAAGGTTCTTCATAACAATAGACGCACTGATAACAAAAGCATAGGGGTTTGCTTCAGGTAATGTGAGCGACTATACTCCTAATGAGTGAGAAATTAATTAAAAAATTGCAAATTTCTCAAGAACTACTCGTCCGATTCTCAAAAAAATTGCGGGTGCACATCTTCAGATATACTACTACAATATGGCCAAGTTTCAAGAAAATCCGTCGGGTAGTTTCGGAGGAGTTCGACGGAAATGAAAATCTTATAATAAATAATAATAAATAATAAATAATAAATAAATATATAAGGAAACCTGAACGGGCGGGTGTAATACCTCACTTTTCCAAAAGGAAAAGTCGGTAAAAATACATATAAGTAGCTTGAGTAGGTATTCCATGTTTATTACGTCGCGTCGCGATGCACTTCCAGAAATACAATATGGGTAGGTATCACAAAAATCATTCAAGATTCACTATACTCGACTACTTATCTAATATAATATAAAGCAGAAAGTTTGTCTGTTTGTTTGTCCTTTTATAACACGAGAACTGCTTTACCTATCAACTTTATATTTTTGCCACATATTCGATTCATTGAGGAATGAAATTTAAGCCATAAATAAAAATTTTAGCTCCCATAGAAAAAAAATTCTCTTTAAAAATTGTGTCCTCGCTGTGCGCGTCACTTGACGCAATTCACGATTCATCGAAAAAAGGTACCTGCACGCAACGACTGTACCCATATTCCTCTCCTACGCTGACATCCTGTCTTCATCCTGTGTTCACAAGAACCGGATTGGGGTGCTACCGGTTCAATTGTATCACGTTAGAGGTGCTCCTTTTATTTTCTCAAAATTGTTTCTAAAAAATCTTCCTCTATTCGAGTAAAGCTTTTAAATTAATTAATTTCGACGGTAGGGCTCTTGCACGAAAGAGAAATGAGCGAAAAAAATGGAAAAAAACGAGGTTTATCAACGTAGTAAAACTGCTACTTAATGTGTGTTCCAAATGTTCGAACGCGCGCGTGAGGGAGAGAGAGGGAGAGAGAGGGAGAGTGAAGGAGAGAACAAAAAATTCAAGTGAATCCACAGTTTCTTTCGTTTTCAGCCTACGTATACACATTGAATATTATTGGTAAAAATTAAGTATTGTCAAAAGTGCCGAATTTTTGAAAGATGTAGAGAGCTAGCGAAGCCTCCCCTTAAGACGCAAGATACTTTTAAAATCCAAATAGCTACAAAACACAGATATCTGCTCAACACACGGCTGGCGGTCAGGTGCGCCGGAGGCGCGCCGCCAACCGCTAGTTTACGTATATTTACAAAAAATTGAAAAATAAAATTCATTCCCATTTTTTCGTAATTTTCTTTCGGATTGCTCCAGAAGTTCAAAGCACATACACAATTTAGATGACTTCTCCTATTACTGTACCTAGCTGATGCGTATTCTCTAGTGTATGCCGTATGCTATTCTACTCTGAGCTATGTAACACAAATAATGGTTGCCCTCAAGATTTGAGGAAATAATCCGGAGTTATAGAATATAATAATTTGGTATTGTACAACAACCAGGCATAAGGTGTGGTGTACAGAAGTGTTGTGAATTTTCGGTACAAGTAATAAAGTTCAATTTTTTGTAACTATACGCTTCATCGTTTGTATCCAGGGGCTGGTGGTAAGTCACAATCTAATAAATAGTACCTTTAGAGCGAATGTGAGTTGAGCAAACGTATGAACATCTATTTTCTTTCTCTCTCTCTCTCTCTCTCTCTCTCTCTCACGCACGTATAAGAGATTGCATGGAATGCGCCTTTGATTGATTTTATTAACGAATCAAAAAACAAACTCGTTCGTATGAGTGCAAAAAATAAATTGAAAGAACGCAAGAGCAAAGTTCGAACTACCTACATTTTTGTGTGGTTGAACATAATACCTCAGTATTCTGATTTTGCTCCGCTATTGCGTTTTGAAAGTACGTAGTTTTTAATGATTTTAAAATTTTCAAACGCAAATTACTCGGGACTCCGACATACTATACATGAAAACGGTCAACGGCATCGTGTTCAGCGTGAAAAATACTTTTAGGAAAGTCTCTGTTTATTGAAAAAATTTGAAATTTGTTCACGTGTGTACGTAATTATACTTGCACGTTTCCGTACGACTTGCGTACTATCTTCAGCAATCTACACGAAAATAAACCAACGGAAAACGTAGGTAGGTACAAAAGTTTAGAACAAAATCTCAAATCAAAAATGCCGAGCAGGAATCGACGAAGACGATGAGTAATCTCTCATCATCTTTTTATACACACCCCACCATACCGAACATATAGATTTTCAGTGTCCGTTTTATACCGAATTCACATCAGCGTTATTACGTGTAATATTAATCACATCCAACAATTTCCCCTTTCTGGTATTATCTTCCACGAGCTAAAAATTTAAATTATTATTTTAGGGGTGCGTTATCGCATGAATTTTTCTTCTTCTTTTTTTTTTTTTTTTTTTTTTTTTCATTTGAAAAGTTTAGAGCGCGTCTTTAGAAAGGCTTGTCGGTAAAACCGGAATTATCATTTTTGAATTTTGCTTTGATATTTCACTCATATACCTACAGCATATGTATAGTCGTCGAAACAAGAGAATATAATACTTAGGTATAATTTTTGGCAAGCCGGAACCGCAATTATGACCATTGTGAGCCGCCGTATAGGCTACTTTCATACGGCTTAAAAAAAAAAAAGGTTTCTTGCAGCTTAATCTTTATGCTTCTTTCAAAAAGTTACTACAGTAAAGCAAGTACTTTATAAGCTTATGATGGAAAAATTATGACAGCTAAAAACTTGATAAATGACCGTTGAATGGCTACAAGCTGAAGATTATTTATTCTTCATTTTTTCACGACTACCTATAATTTTATTATACAGTATAAGTAATATAGTTGATGAAAATTTTTCATTAGGTACTTACACTCGAATGCGATAGAACGCACGCAGGGTTGTGGTTGAAATCGCTCGCGTTGAGATGATTACGTTAACGTGGTCGTCGGTGACATGAACGAAGGCGAAGAGGAGGACATCGATGTGGACGAAGAAAGCGCAGAAGTAGCAGTAGCAGTAGCAGTAGCAACTACGTTTTCGGTCGTGGTCGTAGTCGTAGTATTATTGGTAGATATCTGCGTCTGTTGAATCGTGTGCACCTGAGTGATCGCGTTCTCGACAATCGTTGACGGATTGTTGGCTGCGCCTAAATTCGAATCGTTACCGCCTAATTGTACATTCGGGCAAAATAATATATGTCTATTCAATCGAGTCGTATGCTTGAAAATTATGCCGCAACGCGGGCATGCATGTTGCGGCCCCTTATCGCATCGATCTTCGCGAATATGACGCGTCAGACTTTGTTTCCACTGATACAATTTACCGCACAGTCTACAAACGAATCGTTGTTCGGCCAAAGGATCAGTAATTGGTTCTGAAAACAAATTCACGCCGCGCATAAGACAGCCATACGAAAATAAGACACGCGTGATGCGTCTTAGTCAGCACATTAAAATCTTTTCTTTTATATGGTGATTCCGCTGTTTTCGCTGCTACTCATAGTACCGTACTTATAGGTACCAACTAATGATAATAATAATAATAATAATAATAATACGAATTAATGCGATGATAATAATAATAATAATAATAATTGTAAAAGATATCGCGCATCTATATTATAATACCATGTTAGATTAGGTCATACGCAAGGTGAGCGCGGGTCAAGAATATTGTGAAACTTACGTTTTAATCCACATCACAGTACAACAGCCGGGCCATTCCGTATTGTACACATTACTACGACGTCGTGGTAATTAGAATTTTGACCATTAGACTAAATTACATTAAATTCGAGACAAGATCGAGTTTTTCTTTTTCTCTAAGGAGAAAAGGGAGTCGATTAGGCCTACCACACACTAAGAATCAGTGCAGACGTAATTTGCGTGTGTTTTACATAGACGTCTTTCTTTTCTCTTTGCTTCTTTCTGTTGATTTTTTAGACGCCTTAGGGGTAATTTGCGGAACGGGTAAATTTTCTTTGTAAGTGTAGGAGGCTGCTTTAAAAAATTTGCCTAGTGGAGAAGCATGAATTCTGGACCCGCGTATTTTACAGTATGACATACAGTAATTATTTAGGCGACCACCCTGCTAATAACAGTATAAGACGACGCACGCGACGTATAGTCGTCAATAGGTGGTACGAGTATATGTAGGATGAGGTAAAATAATGTCAGGTACACGCAGTTGAATGGGAGTTTGGGCTGAATCTATTCTAGCGCAAGAACGCGAAACGTTACATGTATACCTCAAGCGTACGAAATACGAATTTTTTGAGCCGAGTTATGGGTCAAAATGCGCCAAAAATTGATCAATTTGCCAGAATTCTCGTGAATTAAAAATTATTGTTCGAATTTTCGTTCAACGCTGATTCCGCGAGAAAAAAAGAAGAAGAAAAAAAAAAAAAAAAACTCGATTAACCCAATAAAGCTTAAAAGTGGCGGATTTTCCTATTTATTACATATTTTGAAACACTTACTTGTCAAATTAGTCAATTTTTGGCACATTATGGTCCATGACTTGGCTCAGAAAAGTCGTAAAAAGTTGGTTAGGGGCGCAAATTAAAAATAAAATAGAAAGGCGCAATTCGTAAATATGAGGTATACTGTATGCGCATCCTATAGTTCCGCGTTTTTCCGTTACGACAGACTTAGCGCAAATTCCCATTTACTGTAACTGGCAACATCATTTTGTCTCAATCATTACACTCATACTCGTATACATATATAGAGTGCAGCTTCGCACACTATTTGCTAGAGATAAAGGTCTTATTGATATCCGAATCTAATACAACGTTAAAAAATACACTAAATATGTAGGTACCTAATAATACGTATAAAATAATAATAAGAAGGAGAAGGAGAAGAAGAAGAAGAAGAAAAATGTACGGTACATACTAAGCGTTAGCAAACTGGAAAAATAATTGCGCAAACACGACACACACACACACGCACACACACACAAACTATTCTACAAAAGGTACTACTCTTATACATAGATGCTGCGGTACATACGTACACACGTACGTTTACATATATACTGGCGTACTACGAAACGTAAAAAACTACAAAACGTAAAATCGCGTAACACACAAGAAAAATTGACAAAAGCGAAAGCCATCGACAAAATTAACCATTATTTGATAACAATGTAATTTTATTCTAAATACGGTATACATAATAGGAAATGGAACGAAATCGTCAATCGATGGATACGAGTACGTACACAATTATTATAAATCGTACTGTAAGTACCTCAAATTAATCGTGAAAAATTTTCAGCTCATCCGCGAGACTTGATGCGACACCCTCTCGTTTCTCTTCCGCTCTATCTATAGCGTCGCGCAATTTTGTGCGAAATCTATAAAATTATTATACGAGCGAGTCCAAATAATCAACTTTCAGCTTTTCGCTACAAATTAACTTTTTTTTTCTTCTTTTTTTTTTTTTAGTGGGAAGAGTATCTATCACACGATGCACATTTGAATTTTCTACGATAGACTGCAGGGGAAAATGAACACAGTCGATGAACGCGTAGTCTTTCTGTCTCTTTCACTCTCCCAGTAATGAGAAATTCGTAAAGGGAATATCGAAAAGTACCATAGATAATACAGCCGGCCACGAATTTCATCACAATCGCAGCTCGTAATTTTGAAAATCAGCTACTTAATGGTCCAAGCTGATAATACTTATTTTGCGAATAATAATCAGAAAACAATACGTAGAGGTACTGGAATGAAATTTACGAAGAACATCCACGGAGCGAACTAAAGAACACCTTTCGGATAAGCTATTTGAAAGTTTTAGTCGTAGTTCGATTGCAGATTTTTCGGGCACCGGCAACTCAAAAAAAAAAGTACTCCCTCATTTTTGAACAATATTTGAATGTTTCTGCGGATGAACGGGGAATGAATTCTTTCACGCTTACCTACATTACTACGTGGATATATGTACGTACCGTATTACACGTACGAACCTCACATAATTTGTTTACTATTACACCCTGTATCATCTTCGAGAGGGAGAGTGACGACGCTGACGCGACGCTGTAAGAAGTGGAAAAACGAAAAGAGGAAAGAGAGAGAGAGAGAGAGATGTCGATTTTTCAAAGACTAATAGTACCTACAAACTAACATCGATAATACAAATGAAAGCTTATCGAACGACACATACACAAAAACTACCAATTTTGTACTACCATCTATAATACAAAAGATTAAGATGAGATAAAAAATGATAGACGTAAGGTACTCACGTAGTACTTACCAAAATAACATTTTTCCAGGATACTAGGTAGATTTTTTCGTAACAATTTCGAGCTGATTTTTTTTCGCGCGCATTTTCACTCGCGGCGCGATGATAGAAGGACCAATGAAATGTACTGTTAATGTCCCCGTACACCGACGCCTCCTGCATTACGCCGCGCCCCGCGCCGCCCCGTACTTACTTAGTATTGGTATACATATGTACTTACCTTTCATTCATGCACTCCGGGCTCTGTTCGCGCCAACTCTATTCTCTAAATTACGTCTACATCTAGGTTTAGTTTGTGCAGCTTAACTGCACTCGAATAAAATGAAATAATGACGATATTGTTGCGATGAGATGAGATTTCAATTATAGAGGTAACTGATTTTCATGATTTTCTCATACCATAATGACGTCGTCATTTCATTCTATTGGCGCGCGCGCGTGCACGATATACCTACCAGATGAATATCTGCACCTATATCCTTGGATTTTCGATGCGTCAAAGTTGACAATACATAATTGTTGCATTTTTATTTATTTTCTACGAATAATCAGGACTGATATTGGGCGCGGAAAATTGATGAAGAAATGAAAAGGAGCTTTGACGACGCGACGCGACGCGACGTCCTCACATCGCGTCACCACCTCACGAACATCGAAGTTGGCGTGTGGAAGGGTGATTCATTCCAACATCCTAATCGACGCGAACACATTTATTCACTTCCGCGGCGATCAAACGGAGTAAAGTCGGCGCGGCGTTTTCGGCGCGAAATTGTACCCAATTCCCTTATAATTTTTTTCTCCGACGACGACGACGCCATTATAGGAAGGGTTCGCGTCGGAAACAGCGCAATATGTACTGGAAATTTCTTTCTTGTTTACCAGCAAGGTAAAAATAATGTATCCAAAAAGAATTAAAAGTTTGCAGAAAATAAAACTCATACTTGCTATAAGAGTGAGCCAAAAGTTGGTTCACAAAAGAAAAATCGGGTATGAAATGCATTTACAGGATAATATATGAGGCGAACATTTTTTATGATG
Organism: Aspidiotus destructor; assembly: GCA_035079395.1. NCBI lineage: Eukaryota > Metazoa > Arthropoda > Insecta > Hemiptera > Diaspididae > Aspidiotus > Aspidiotus destructor. The sequence continues at coordinate 58,794,234 of JAVHKZ010000002.1, read as the reverse complement.
GTGAACTTTTACACTGTCCGCAAAAAAATAATTCGTTGGAACACTCGTAAAGAACCACAACACGCCGTGCCGTGCCGTGCCGTGCCGTGCCGCGCCGCGCCATAACAAATATCGAGTAGTCGCCGACAACGGCAACGTTTCGATACTACTACGTCTAAGGTATACCTCCTTTTGGCGCGTGTGAACTACGAGTAACTTTTGGCCCAAAACCGTAATCTTTTAATTGATTTAAAAATCGTTAATTTTTTTCCGCGCCTCATCTCCACAGACGCAGCAGCACCTATTTAGAAAGTGAATGACGGAGCCATCGAAACAATCAGGAAACTTTTATTACGTAGATTACTGACCTAAATCGAAGGCGTACATTGCGGTGCTTCGTTAACCAACTAGTTTATAAATTCATCGAATTAGGTATTTTAAGCTAAAATCACGAGGAATTAGTTAACACTTTCAATGCCCCAATGTTGATTATTTCACTATAGTTCCGACATTCACGCAGAGCGCGTTTTCGCTCGATGCGATCAAAATAATGAACAAGTACCCAAGACACACGGGGAATCGGAAAAATGCGAATGAAGTCGTAATATGCATTATTACTACTACCATCGTTTACTACTCGTACTTCTGTAAATTTGCACTACCGCGATACTTTTAATGTAAGTAATATTGATCAATTGTCAAAATTGGTACAGCCACTACGGAGTGGATCGAGATTTTGTGAAATTGTGTAGCCTATGTTGTGGTACGGTCATTCATTAGGCCTATACTTAGTAAAACGACGCATCTCGACAACATGCGCGGTAGTAAATATCAAAGATTGCTGGAAACGTCTTCTTGTGTTTGGCGCGACGCTATCGCGACAACCGACGATAAAAAATAGTATAAGTATTTTTCGAACAGTTGCATCAATGAAAAAATGTATAGAAAATGGGATCAGCATCGGCGTTATACTGTTGTCGCGTCGCCGATATCATTACGAATAATAATATATATATATAAATATACGTATAGATGTTTATTCTTACACTGCATCTGTCGGGAGGAGGGGGGGGGGGGATGGTACAGTGCAACGCGAAGTATAGCGAGCGAAAACCGGAATTTCAGTCATCTTCTAATTTTCTTCACCCGCGTTTGATTTATCTAGGTCAGAGATTTTCGCAAATCTCGGATCGCCATCCATTCATTTGAATGATCTGCATTCTGCACGGTATTCAGTCGAGTCAGCGCGCGTAAAAGATTAAGCCAGCGCTTTCAATTTTTTTTTTTTAATACACTGAATTTTGTAGAAAATATGACGCGACCCATGAATATTTGAACGTGTATTTGAAATTCGTCACACTAACCTACTCTCGTATAATATGTAGTTATATATCAATACAATACGGCCAAGTTTTCTTTTCTTTTTTTTCCCTCGTCGTCTGTTTAGCTGTGCTCAAGTACAATAATAGCATTTTAGTCGAGTCGAGTCGAGTATAGTATACGAGAATCATTGCGTATTAGGTAGGCCTACGGTACCTATGACGTGTATTTCATCAATCGATCATTTTAAACTTTTTATCATGATCATCAGTATCTGCGTAAAGTACGCAAGTTACGTAAGTATCTTACTACCTAGCCTAGTATGTACGGTACACTACAGTAGTACACCTTGTAGTACAGATTTGGGCGCGGCGCACTATTTTTCCCATCAAAATTACGATAAGGTAGATTGAAAAGCGGAAATTTTTATTCTTAAATTCAATTATACTGTACACAGGCTAGGGAATATTTTGAGACCGCGTACGTCGCGTCGATACACAGATATATAGGTTTACAACGCGGTGCTTCTTCTTTTTCTTCTTCTTTTATAAGGTGCGTAAGTTAGTATAGAGAATACTTTCGAGCGAACCATTGATAAGGAAGAAACCTGAAAGATACGTTGCTTTTTCTCTTATCCAAATTCCCACAAATAAACGTTATTACAGCTTCCATGGTTTGCACCGATACATCAAAAATAATACCGCGTATATTATACATCGAGGTAGCAACGGCGGTCTTTACAGCAGACGAATTCCTACGCATCAAAGCAGTATATCACCACCATACAAGGAGAATTATTAAACTTATGCCAAAGACTGAGAAATTATTCATTCATGTTTTTTTGAAATTTCGTTCTTTCGTACAACACCCGCGTACTCCTTCGAACAAAAAACGAGGTATCGGTAAAACGGGCGCCCGTCCTGCATGAAAAATACTCGTATACTTCCTCAATAATTAATGTTCCACTCTTAGAGAGCCTTTAAACGGGGAGGGAATTTCCACGTCAAACAATGTTACAAAGTGAGTTTGTCGTATATCGATGAAAAAGATTCGAACAAATGAGTATCTATCTATAATTATTAGCTATGTAGCGAATGAAGACGTATTTTTTATTATTTACTGCAGCCAAGGAAAGAAGGTATACGTTGCTAGTACATAATATTAAGGGAAAAAGACAAAAAAAAAAAAAATGTTGAAAATGAAACAAGTCTGTAGAATGAGATACACGGATACGTAAGTGCGGGATACCCACGTATGGTATATCGAAAAAGTTTACAAGAAAATTTTTAATAAGGTATTACAGCAGACCAGCACAATATCATTCAATGGGGCGAGAATCGTCGACCGACTCGTCGCTTCCATGATAATTGCGAACATGTTTCAATAAGTTAGATCTGACTTTACACCGGTACGGACAGTGCGGGCACGCGCAATTCGGTGGTTTTCCACATTCGTTTTGCAAGTGACTTTTCAACGAACTTCGCCATTTGTAAGTACGACCGCATTTAGCACACGGATACCGTAGATGATATTCCGGGTTTCGTTTATTCGAATTCGAACCGGTTAACGGGAACAGCAATGCTGCAACACATCGCCAATAAATATGGAAAAACAAAATTCCCGTACAGAACTCGACACACGTACATAGATACAAAAAAGAAAAAAAGAGATAAATAATATTATATTATATTCTCTTTAATTGTCACCCGACCGCTCGCGAGATTATTTTTTAGTTGAACTTACAGTAAAATTACGGCTAAATACATTTTACTTCCCATTTTTTTTAATAACACAATAATGAATTTTTTTTCCTCTTTAAATAACTCGTAGCCCAGTACCTAATACGTATTAGAAAAGTTTTGAAGAACAAAAAAATAAATAAATAAATAAAAAATAAAAAATAAAAAAAGAAGAAGAAAACATAATAATATTATACCTATTATAATAAGATGAGAGTTATTGAAGATTTTGAAGATTTCATTGTTGAGAAATTGTTAATATTGGCTTTCTCAAAATACTATTTTCTCGTATATCATAAATGTAAATTTTTTTCGTAGTAAAATTGAAAACGTTCTCATAATTACGGTTACATTTTTTTTTTTTTTTTTTTTTTTCTTTTGGCGCATTTCTTTGCTCCAATTTTACGTCGACTAAACCGAACACAGCGCGAAGAAGAACGATGACGAAGCGCTGCGCGGCGCCGCCGAAAAAGAGAAGGACGAAATATCACACACATACACACATGGCGATTTTTTCGAAAACGATTTTCGCACATGAAAGTCATTATCCGTTGCAAACGCGTAGGTAAGCCCAGTTTTCTTCATAGGCATTATGCGCTGTATATAATGAATATAATATTATTATTATGAATATTAACCGACGTGACGCGAAGCGACTAATAATCATTACCTATAGGTATATATTATACATATATGTTACGGTAAATGATTACAATTTGTAAATATCCTCATTTACCGGTAAATGAGGACATTTACCGGACACCAAGGAAATAACCAGAAAATTCCGACATTGACCGGTAAATGTAGACATTTACCACCCAGTTACCACTAGCAATTGGTAAATGTTGAAAACGAACAGAACAAAGGTAGTAGAAGCAACATTGGACTTAAAAATGAAGATTTTAAATTTTCTGGCGTAGCCAAATGATGAAAAGATCATGTTTCATGTCTAGCATCCGCTCCTTTGCTCCCAGTTTGGACCAAGTATACTATGACTGTATTGAACCTTATTTTGGACTTCGTCAGAATTGGCCTTGGATCGGGGTCTCACGCCTAGTATAATGAGAGCTTAGCTTAGTCTAGTGTAGAACATACTGTATATTAGGAAACCGAGCTTTGTTAATACAGACCTAGTCAGTCCCCCTTCCCAGTCTAGTATTGATCTGATGTACGTATCGTATGTATACCGGGTGAACCAAAATGATGTTACCACTTGAACGAAAAACTCCGCGAGAATTTCGTGGAGTTCCCCGATTGACTGGTAACATCATTTTGGTTCACCCTAGACCTATATAATGAAAGATATACCTACTACAGCAGCCTGATTCAGGCCTCGACTGGGTCTAGTAATATGAGGTCTTTCAGTCCGGAAGCACACGCCACGCACGCACTTGAATCATACTAATACCTACAGGCTTGAGAAAAAACGTAAACTGTTCTCGAACAATGAAAGCAGAGAGTTGAAATTGCAAATTGATTACCTAGAATTATATATCAAAGTTTTTAATGCGTTCTCTTAGGCCGCGTCAAGACGAGCGTAAGCGAACATACGAGTAAGTATAATGTAATCCAATAGATTGCAGATTGCAGATTGCATTATGCACAAGCCTTCACGTTCATTTCGACATTTACCAAATGCAGGTGGTAAATGTCTACATTTGCCAAAAGTAGTTGGTAAATATAGACATTTACCGGTAAATGCCAACGTGCACACGCTGTTTTCATCATTTACCAATTTCGCAGGTAAATGTCCTCATTTACCGGTAAATGAGGACATTTACCGAAATGTACTCACTTACCGTAACATATATATGTACGTGCGCAGCGAAGACCCGATGATTAGAAATGATGATTCAAAATAGGCTGGTAATTAAAACAATCTCATGTGTGTTATAAAAATGATCGATACGATGTTTTTAATACGATGCGTAGTCTTACTGGCGTGAACCATGCGTATATTGAGATCATTGAATTGAATTCTTCTTCTACAGTAAGTATAAGCTCGTAGACGCGGTGCGAAATGGTTCGAAATATGGCTACCTAAGGTATACACTGCACTGTATAGGCTATACTATGTACCCGTATGCGGATACGTATACTACGGGAGAACTGAAAAAATTATAAAAACAAGACCCTCGCAGGCCGAGGATTGAAGAAGGTCGGCCAAATACGAGTAAACCATAATGTCGATAAATAATGCAAAATGCTGCTTGCTGAAGTTTCTCGAGTTTTTGTTTACATTTTTATAAATGGATAATACTCATGCGACTAATTCAAAAATTTTGGGCATTCAACGGCACATTCTTATAATCAATGATACTTCACCCCTGATTCCACAACTATATTATTGTGTTTCATAATCTTAGCGCTTACCATGGAGCACACATCGCCTTGCGACGTCACGGCGATTTAGTCCATTAAAACTTCTGCGTTGATTTGGAATAACTCAAGTAAAAGGACTGTCAGTAGGGAGGACATGATTATTTTCATCGAAGGTACGAGCCATGACTCACTTATTTAGACAAAAACTCTCAGCTCAAAGGCAGCACGTAACATTTAAATTCCCTCGTTTGTTTTTTTTTCGTCATAGGACATGGATAATAATACAAGCCGCAATGTATCAATTATCTGAAATCCGGCTACAAATTGTTAAACATTCAATTGTCTCTTTATTCATTACGTATGACGTAAAAGAAAATTCCATAGAGTTTGGCTTACGTTATAAGTTATAACCCAGGCGTACAAACTCGGGTATTGAACATTACGACTTGACCAAATAATAATCGATATCGACCGTCGAAATGAGAAAAACTATCAGTTTATAGGTACCTACACAATGAATTCAAACTGTAGTTGTTCTTAATCGCAGCTCATATACAATTGCTACATCGCAAACGTCCCCCATAGAACAGGTTTACCACGCTTCTCAAAATTTACTCTTGTTTTAACGAATCCGAAACCCTTTCTCTGAATCATTGCTGGCGTCATGACGTGACGGCGGGCCGGTCGCGGTTGGTCGCATGAGACATCCATACTTCGCAGTTTGCAAAATGATTTTTTTTTTTTTTTTTTCTCAAGTATTTTCGAAAAAACAAGAGTATCTATTTATACGTAGATACTGCGGGAGAGTCATAAAAAGAAGCAACAATACTCGAAAACAGAAGTAAACAATAAGCCTCTGCGCTAAAAAAAAAAATCAAAGCAATAAACTATCACAACCACTAAGTCACATATTTTACTCTCTCTCTCTCTCTCTCTCTCTCTCTCTCTAACTGTTAATTATCGAATCCTTTCTATCTTTGCTGAAGAGAAATATGTGTAGGACACGCGGATCGATCTGTAGGACGAGGAGACAGATGTTGTCGAGTACCGACGATGTGTGGCTCACAACATAGCCTATTGATATCCTTGACAACAGCTCAACACTGACACTCATTTTGGACTATACCCTTTCTTCAGGACATAACCTCCACCTACAATGACGACGTCTCTGTACGGGTAGACAAAAGTACACATTTTTTGGAAGACTATGTGAGCCGACCTCCTCGTGGTGTCTTCTGGGTCACGCTAACAGGCTCGCACTTCTTGAGAATTTTTTCACACAGCCAAACTTTCCTCAGGCAAAATTTTCCTAAGAGGCAAATTTTCGTATCTGGCTAATTTTCACGAGTAAATTTTCGTAAGACAAATTTTCACTGTACCCTGTTCCATACCATTACATTTTGCGAGTAGATATTTCACAGGATTCAAATTTTAAGAGTATGGAAAATTGTAAATTTTAAAAATTGTGTCCAATTTCAACAGAGGATACTTCCTGCACTATTCCACCTAGAACAGCATATTATGTAGCCTATACAGTATACTTCATTTCACAGGAAATTTTACAAGGAATAACTTTTGTTTAAAATATTTTTCATTCAGATCAAATTTTGACGAGTTATTTGCGAAAAACTTGAAATTTCGATGGTCCCCTCCCTCTCTCCCCTCCCTCAAAAGGGGCAAGCGCCCACTTTGGGGGTGGTGGGATTTTGAAAGATCCTTTATTCTGTTTAGTTACTCGTATGGGATTTAGAGCTCAAAAGTCGGAGCTCGCAGCTTTTAAAAAAAGTCGGACCCGTTCTGAAACACACACAAAAAAAAAAAAAAAGAAAAAAAAAACTCCGGAGCACAATTTTGACCAAAAAGTGCGGAGAAACTTCGGAGTTCGAGCTCACAGCGGCTTTCGTTAGCTCGGGTCGCCAAGGCGCTCATTCGGATGTCGCTTACTTCATTCTCATGTAGCGTAATAGGCTATACTACGCGACCATTTCACACATCTGGGAAATTTTTAAAAGATTTTCTTTGAATCACTTTTATCCTCGCGTAGAAATTTCCTTCGAACATAACACTTTAGAATCGAAATAACTTGCCTAGCCAATTTGGATTGTTCGCTCAGCTGCTTTCGAGTGGACGATTTTATTTGGCGCGCCGCGCCACGCCGCGCCGGTTTCTCGTCAATAGGTACACAGTCAGTACCAACATACTCGTACACGTACATACGTTTTATGTTATTGCTACTCGTGCGAAAGCTCGCGACAATGAATCTACAGAAATTGCACGCGCACACTAAATTTGAAAAGAATGAAAAAAAAAAAGAATGATGTACGTACAGAGAAAGAAAAATAAGAAATAGATAACATGCACATACGCGATGATTATGGAGATGAAACCGGAGTCATTATTGATGATACCTATTCGGCTTAAAAAGCCGCAACGTCTCTTGACACGCACAAGTTTTCAATATGTTCCGCACAAAAGGTGTGCGACGTACGCATAATTTGAAAAGATTGCAGGCCACTTTTAAGCAACGATTACGAATGTAAGTACGATTCCAACACTTATACGTCATAATGTAATAAAATAATATGTATAACATTTATATTGTCACCAGTTCTCAATATGCGCACCCGCATTCTCACGTGGACGCGGATTTCCGTCGCCTTTTTCACACTCTTCATTAATTGTATACTTCAAATTCAATAAGATGAAAGAGATCGCGAAAATGCGTCGCGACGCTCAAAATCAATTATAGGTACTAATCGATCTTTTTTCTTTCTCCTTATCTCTTCTTTTATAGAAAATTTTTCTCACCTCTCTCCAACCCACCTCCATTCCCGCTGATTTTCTTCTGTTGAAATAAAAGTTGTGGAAAAAATAGCAGCGCCGCGCCGCGCCGCGCCGTTCTCGTCAACGAATATCATCTAAGCTGTTTGTGAGTACCATCGAAGAGTACCTAGGATTGATTATTAGAGAGGATCGTCGCAACAAGGGTGCATATATATATATATATACATATATTATAATCCACAATTTCGTGCATAAGAAGATATGTAGTTATTATAAAATAATAAATATGCTGGCCACAAGAATAGAGCTCAGCAAATCGTCCAATTGCTCTGCACTGAATATCATGGACACCAACTAAAAGCCTTTCGCTTATCAGCTCGGGTATCAGTACTCGTGAACAGAACTAACGAAGAAGGACAGAACTCGCGACACTAAATACATGTTCATAAATATGTGCGCGGGATACGGAATTCATCGCCACCTGATGCTCAAGAAACACGTATGCAGCAGTACGAGTACAGTCTGCGAGTATACCGTACAATATTTCATTTCGAGATTCACCTAGTTAGTCTACATTTCATCAACAGCGTTTAGTAACATATTGTTGCACAGGGGTGAATCGGCCCATAAGGTAATTGGGAATTTCTTGAAGCGCCCTCCCGAAAAATCTAAAAAGGTTCCTTTGCGAGATGATGTAGACTATTTCTCTATACGAGTATCTATCGCTCATACGTTTCCGTACAAGTCACATTCAGGTGTTATTTCCTTCGCAAACTCTGCTTAAAACCAGGGCTGCGATACAATGGCAACACGTCACGTACACTTTTAATCACCGATTCAGAAATTGTTTACATAGAAAGTTTACCTATTATGCGAATACGAGGTATATAAAATGAAATGAAAAATTAGCAAAGGTTTTCAAGAATTATTATCTTTCGTTTCGACATTATTCACTGGTACACCACCCCTCAATAGGTTGCGATAACGTAGGGTAACAATGCTCAAAGTGTAATTCATACTTTCGCAATATCTGCACACAATATCTGAGTATCAATGCCGTATATCGCTTCACCAAGACAACCGTGTCTCGGTACTTTGATGCAAGAAACACACACAGAATAGACGAAGCGACGCGACGCGAGCTCCAACACCGAAAAGAAAGAAAAACCAAAAAAATTTTCCCTGCGCAGCCAAATGAATGAAGATCATATTTTATATCTTTTTCAGTCTGTATACAAGAGTTTGGTTGTCGAATATTAGTACGGCCGGGCCGTGTAAAATGGAACATACAGAGTGAATACTGATACGCTTAGCAATCTGTATCGTCTGTACCATACCGCACCCACCGCAGCAGCACAAACGATACCAGGGTGGTTGCACTTCTCTTTTGGGCTAATGTAGGTGTCTAATTTACAACATTTACAGCTAATTGCTTTTAGAGGTTTGGTCTAGTACAATTCTGGTTTACAATGTTTCAAGCTAGTAGCTTCTTGATAGCTTCTGGGGAGCTCACTTCTTGGTTTAGTATAAAACTGTACTTTACAATATTTTAAGCAGATAGCTTTAAAGGGAGAACGGACGGTCTAGACTCTAGTCTGTATACCGTACACTGGGCCTATTATGGTGAAAGCTTAACCCTCTATATAAGCCTAGGCTGGGCCCACTTTAATGAAAGCTAATACACTCTACAATGAAGGAATAACCTATAAACCCAAAACCATACAAGGTGTACTCGCAGTTTTCTGAATCACCTATACTAAGCCCAGTAGAAAGCTAGTGTACCACAGTAGTTTTACTGCATAGATTGAAGAGAGATCTGGAACGCACGCACGTATATTATTTTCAAAATTGAGAAATCCCAAAAGCCAAGGTCATCTGCACGAACGTACGCACGCGCACGCAAATTTTGAGATGAGGGTAGTGTTAGCGCGAAGACATGAAACATGTCACAAGAAGAAGAATTGTACGCACGTATCATCTTTACCAGCGCTCAATTTCTTCGAGTCGTACTTAGGTACAGTAATTATTAATGTTGTGAATTCAAAATAATTGCGTTTCCCAAATTTGAACCTTCTACTTTAATGCGAACTGGTTCATGAAAATTGTTTCGCACAGTCAAAAATTCAGACATCGAACTGGAAAGCCTAAATCAAGAAAATTTTAACAACATAGCGCAATTAAAATCATAATAATGATGAAAAAACGTCATCAAAAGTAGAATTTTATTAACATATCGAACTAAAAATATTGAAAGTAATCACTTTAAAAATATACTTTGATTTTTAAGTACAAAAAAGTATTAATCTTACTAACGCTTTACAAATTAGTTTACTTTAAGCTTATCCATATCATGTATTAAGTGCTTTTTTCAGCGTAGAATGAGAAAAACAAGAAGGAAGAGCGAAAAAAAAAAGAAAGAAAAAAAATACTGTTCAGTTCTTACATCAATAACTTACACCCTACTTTTTTTCCTTCCATTTTCCAAAAATGTTGGTACAACATTGATGGGGTAATATTTGAATGTTTGATCACTCGATTCACGTATTCTACAAGAACATGGTATTCAATAATAATAATAATAATAATAATAATAATAATAATACGTACCATAATATATAATACAAGTAAAAACAAGATAGAAAGAAAAATGAAAAAAATGATGAAAAATAAAAAAAAATGAAGAAAACAAAGTTCTACAATAGACGATGAAAGCTCGTAAGTCAACATTTTAAAGATTAAGCAACAAAATAAGTAAAAATAAAATAATATATCTGTTAGAAGTGTAGAATAACACGCAACAGACGATTCAAGAAAAATAGTACATATATTATGTACAGTAAAAAGAAACACAGCTGTTACTAAATGTCATACAGAAAAAATAGTATTTTTCTTTCAAATTTATGATACAGGTAGATGATGATGACAACGATTATATAACGTAGCAATAATAATTATAATAATGTGAATAGAAAAATAAAAATAATGATGAAAACATAGTCTATTTTTTTTATAGATTTATGAAGACATAACTGGAATAGACGTGATCACAAATTTTGAGCTGTAGTAAAGTTGAAATTACTCGTTTTTGATCACCAACAATGGAAGAAAAACTCAACAAAAATAATGAAATATTCTCGGTGATCTCAACATAAAGTACGTCAATAGGATCAGACATCAATAAAGTATAAGAGCGGGTAGTAAAAGTTGAAAGTAAAAATCATGGAATATTTCAACTTCTACTTGACTGGAATATCTTCATGTGAGAGAAAATAAATAGAAGATGTTTGAAAGGATAATCGATCGATAACTTATTCAACAGTAGAAATTGCGTCACATTGGATCTTATTTTCCTTTTTGAGCCCAAAGAAATGGTACCGTATCGCAAGAACATACGACTTTTAAGTGGCGCTCGTGACCTCACTTTAAATTCTCGAAAGGAAAAAACGAGAAAAATGAAATTCCGCCAGACGACCATTGATTTGAAAAAAAAATACTTTAATGATTGAATTCCATACGAATACAGCAAATTCAAACTTCTACACGTAGACCAACCGACCCGTCAATAAATGCTACACACAAAAAAAAAAAAAAAAAAAAAAAAAAAAAACAAAACTTGAAAACCACATGAACGAAATGATACGATTCTAGAAGTATTTTCGACGCTGATCACGATGCCGTTGTCCGTTTTTTTCAAAATTTGGTCCCGTTCTCATGAAATTCGATATCTGGGTAACATACGCCGCGCGTTCCAATGAATCGCGGTAATTTGATTTGATCATTTCTCGAAAACCGGACAAAATTTTGGAAAACGGACAACGGCATCGTGATCAGCGTCGAAAATACTTCTAGAATCGTATCATTTCGTTCATGTGGTTTTCAAGTTTTTTTTTTTTTTTTTTTTTTTTTTTTTTTTTTTTGTAGTGTAATTGATGATTGTACGAAAAACATTTGAAAGCCCTACTTTCCACGCGACTCTTATACGATTGGTACACAGATTTTGATTTTAAAAAATCACATTTACACCACAATAAATAGCTTTATAATCATCAGTCTATACAGCAGTTACCTAACTTAATTGAATATCAAATATTATTGCAAAAAGTGACGAGCTAATAAAGGTGTTTTCATACAGACAGCCGTGTTTTTTTTTTCTTCTTCTTTTTTCTTTTTCGTTTGCACAAGGATTGTACCACCGCACGTGTCCTTCGCCCTTATGCAGACGAATAATGTGGGCTCCATGTTAGTTCAACATATTTAACGGACTTGGAATGCGAGGATAATTCAACAGATTATAGGCAACTAACCACTCATTCATATTCAAATGGAAGCGTGAAAATTTTTCACTTCTTTCTCATTTTTTGTTTTTTCTCTTCTTTTTGTTTTTGTTTTTCTTACCCATTAGTGGATAATCACACGAAACGAGAATTCAATACAAAAAATACGATTAAGGGTGTGCTTCACTCGTTGGCGAACTCCGAATTCGTGTAGAATAGGTTGCCCATCAATTCTCCGGTACCCTACAACGTTCAATCTACCACCGGTCACTACGCGACGCTTGTCGGGTGTGTGTTGGTATGACGATCAAAAATTAATTCCAAAAGCTCGAATTTCCAATTAAAATTCATCATTATATAGAATGTTGTTCATGAAGGCCCAATTAGGAGCGCTATAGAAGTAGAATTTGAAAATTTGGCTCTAAAAAAAATCCAAACTCTGTTTCTATAGCGTTTTCAATCAAACCTTCCTGAAGAACATTTCAAAAAATCAGAAAAATTAGTTCAAAATTGAAGTTGCGAGAATTAATTTTTAGGACCATGTTTTACGTACACGCACACGTTTTCACGTGTAAAGCACACCCTTAAAGACGACAAGTTGATTCTTTTTTAGTGGTTCTATTGAAAGACTTGCAAGTCTCGGCTTATTATATTATGCACATTTTACAATTTGTAACAATCATTTTATTCCTCAATTAAAATCGAAAAGCTTGTTCGTTTGCTAGAAAAGGTATGAATTTCAAATGAAATAGATACAACAAAAATGAAGAAATGAATAAAAAAAGAAAAAGAAAAAGTAGAAAAAGAAAAGAAAGAAACAACGGAAGAAGGAAATAAAAACTTCCAAGTAAATGCGAGTCAACGAGAAATTAAGCACGATGTAGAGGGAGTACGTAATATAAAAAAAAATGGCACGTAATATGACTAAAGAACGATACAAAATTTAAAAAGACGAGGAAAAAAGCGAATAATCAATAGATTAAATAAAATAAAATGAAGAAATATAAGCGACAATCTCACAACAAACTAAAATCACAATAGCGCGCGATCGAATGTTGATAAAATTGCCAGCTTAGTGAAAGTATTGCGTGACGTCATGTCATAATTAGTTCACGGTCGTAGACGATGGAGCCTCGAGAAGTATCGAAAATAGTAACTGCGACTCGGCAGAGAATATTATTGAGAAAAAAAAGTCAGTTGAAAAGAAAGTATCAAAGTTTTTACAAAATGATTACCAGTAAGGAAATTTTCTTTAGAAAAATTACTTGATAGATCAACTTGACGGTACTGCAGTTTTTGCACAGTACAGAAGTACGATCCAAATTATGGCAGCGAAAGACATTTTTACGCGATTTCACACCCCCGAAATAAAATATCGCGACTATTGCTTACACGAATGTCCGTCAGTTGAAAGTTGAAGAAGGGAGAAAAAAATATTGTACAATTCTTTTGAGTTTTCAAAACCTAATCCCAACATCCGGATGAAGGCACAAATCCAATACACTATTTTTATCATAATAATCATTCAATTAAATTTTTAAAAGTCATCATTTTCAGTAGACACTTACAATTAATTGTTCTACAGAAGCCAGAGAATTTTCCCAAAATATACTTTCAAAGTGATTTTTGATAACGAAGATTTGTCCTTCACGCTCGTACCTAATCTCGTTCAATTATAACTCAAAAATTTCGAAACGTCAAGGAGAGAGAGAAAAAAAAAATTAATATTACAATCGAGGGAGGAAAAACTCACAACAAATGAAAAAAATTACTAGGTAATAAAATAGGGACAAACAACAGAATGTTCAACTAGGAACCGGTTGGATTCTATTCATACACTGCTTTCGAGGTAACCAAATTAAAATTTGTACAAAAAAATTAATATTAAGCTCGTCAGTTTCTCCAACGTGAAGAAGAAGCAGAATGAAGGACAAAAAGAAAGTAAGAAAAACACGTTTTCATTGGGCTTTGCACAGTCGACGAAAAGAGGGATTTAGGCGTTCGCAAACACTCTTTCTTTTTAATCCAGTAAGTTTTCTTTTTTTTTCTTTTCTTTTTTTTTTCCCCTCAAATCGATGAAAATAATTGTACGACAGAAACACGGAAACAGTGCACTCTCAAACGTAAAGAAAAAAAAAAAAAAAAAAAAAAAAAAAAAACAATTCTCGAAAATTCTCCGAATTAAATAAAGTGAATGATAAAACATTGAAATATATAGCCTGTTTCATTTTCAGGTAACGGTAAGTTGCGAACGGAAAAAACTAGAGAGAAACTACGTACAAACGCGCATAAAAGAGGACGTAAAAATATAGTAGGAAAACAAGTACTATAAAATTAGTTACTCCTACATACATAGAAGAGAAAAGAAAGTAAAAGTTTACCTAAAAGTAAATCTACACGTATGGTATGGCAGTTCGAATTTTGATTATACAACTCGCAACAAAATTAATCATTTTGATATCAAATACTACAACAAAAAGGCACTTCTTTACATTTTTGTAAAAAATTACGTACAGACTAATCAACATCACAATAAATAAACATTACGTAGACATAGAATGCAATGATTTAAAATTCAATAATATAAAAAGATGAAAAACAGATAAAGAAAGAAAAAAAGAAAGAAAGAAAGAAAAGAAAAATTATAGTAAAAAAAAAAAAAAAAAAAGAAAGAAAGAAAACAGGAAAGTTGAGAAAAATAATGATAATAATAATAATAATTAATGATAGTAATAGGTAATATAATATACATAATATATACCTACGTAATACGAGAGAAAACGAAAAAAATTGATTGGCATTATCTTTGTCAACACTTAAATATTACGATAGGTAATTTGTAATGAAACACAGATGAATGAAACATTTTGGAGATAGTTGTTCTGAAATAGGAATTTTTCATAGCGTATGACACTGAAACAGGCAGAGTAAGGGAAGAAAGAAAGAAAGAAAGAAAAAAAGGAAAACAAAGTCATCATTGATTCATAAACCGTACAGGCGGCAGAAAGTCAAATTGATCGCAGTCTCAAACTTTATAAATCGATGTCGCCAGTGATGATACGATGCGTTAGCACGTAAATGCTGGTGATGATTAATAAACACATCAAAAAATAAAAAAATTATAGGTAGTGATGTTTCAATCACTAAGAAACTAATCAACTAAAAAAGCGTAAAACAAACATGAAAAATTTTGTACAGAAAATTTTTGGTTCTTGATGGCAGGCAATTAGGGAAGAAGAAGATGAAGAAGAAGGAGAAAAGAAACAAATAGATATAATGTGAGTCAGTCAGGTCAGAATAATAATGGAAGTACAAAAATGCACAATTATTACCTACGCTTAACTACGAACGCAAGCAAAAATAAGAAGGCAGTAACATTGATAGGTAAACAATTCGAAGAAAGAGGGGGGAAGAACAACAAAAAAAGAAAAACATTGAACCAGTCAAGACGATAGAAGATGATGAATCGATTTTCAAAAATAATATTGATATTGAAAAAGAGTTACTTTAATTCATGAAAAAGAGGAAAAATGAAAGCAGATTTTGTCGGCTATCAAAAACTAAATATGATACGTACATTTTTGGGCGACATTGGAAAATTGAATATACATATCTCAATTAATTACTTATGTATTTCTTCTTCTAATCCGAACAACAATAATACATAATATTAAGAAAAAATAAATTATTATGTTTGTTAGGATAGAATATTTTCAGTACAAACCTACGGCGGCGTATGTAGATAAAAAAAAAATCAATTTCGGAAGATGTTGAAGAAAACGTCCAAGAGGGATGGGGAAGGAAGATTGTTTTAGGAAAAAAAAAAAAAAAAAAAAGAAAGAAAGAAAGAAAGAAAATAAAAAGTTGATGTACAACTTGATCACATAGAAAGCCCTGCGATAAGTTCATTCGTAAACTGTGTTTTTTCTCATTTCTAAATACAAAATGAATTCTCAACATCAAATGGTAGCGTTTGCGTTATTATTATTGCTGTTATTTATGCTGTTATTATTATTAATCATACACGTTTCTACCATGGTAGTCAACTTTTCACGATGCATACGTTCGATGTGTCGAGCAACGTGCATCTTTTGTTTGGCGCGGTAATTGCAATACGGACATTGGAACTGAGGTTCTTTTCCGCATTCCCATTTCTGGTGATTACGTAACGAGCTTTTCAACTTGTAATGGCGGCCACAATCCGGGCACTCGACTCCTTTTGGATAATCCACATTCGTTGGCGAACCTCCTGACGAAAGAGAAGCCTGGTTGCTACCTCCTCCGCCGCTGCCGCCACTGTTACCGCCACAACCTCCTCCTCCTCCACCACCACCTCCTCCTCCTCCTCCTCCACCACCTCCTCCGACACCCTGTATCGGCGTGATGCCCGGGTAGGCTGCGGACCACGATTCCCAAGTACTTAAGTAATGTAATTTCCACGGTTTACCTAGAATGAAACAATCGAATAAAAGCGCTAGAATCTCGAACTAGCTGTTAAAATCGTCATAGGTATATATTATTAAAAATTTTCACGTCGTTCTTCTTACGTTCTTTCGAAAAGAATACTGGTACGATGATATCATACAAATATACCACTACAATCAATTTTTCGAGTACTCATTTGGAGTTCCGTCTCGTCGCGACTGACTCATCTTAGGTAGGTAAAGGGTCGATCAGTCCGCTTTCCCGGAACGATTAAAAATCAAAATCTTTCAACGTGCTCAACCCTTCACCCTTCAAACTGTATTTTCATGATTTTAGCAAAATGACTAAGTAAAAATACTCTTCTGTCGTTTTCTTTAGTTCAATCAAAATTGTAGTCCATAATGCATCAGCTTCTATTTTTATAATGTAAGTATACATGCATGGAGGAACGCTCATCATAGGTCTGAAGACCGTGCGGAAGGAGATGGGTAACAAGTATATAAAAACAACAAGAATTGTAAGAGAAACGAAGAGAGACTAGATATGGCGTGAGGGAGGAGTAAGTTCCAAGAAAAAAATAAAAATAAAAATAAATAAATAGTAATAATAATGATAATTTGAGAAAAAAAAAAAAAAAAAAAAAGAAGAAGAAGAAGGAATGAAAAGGAAACGGCGGCGAGCGACTTACTTGATAATGATAAGAAAGAAGAAGAAGAAGAAGAAGAAGAAGAAGAAGAAGATAGAAGAAACAAAAGAATAGTGATATGAAATGGTGTTAAGGAGGAGTATTACGTATATTTTGTTAACATTCAAAATTTGTTTCATTGACAGCGTAAAGACAAGCACAGTATTTTTGTTGTTAAAACAGTGAGAAGAAGCTCAACTATCACCATCACAAAAGGAAGGGTTAATAATTGTTTTTAAAATTACACATGATCGCATACAGAAATCTAACGAAACGTACATTTGTACGCTACGCCATTAAAAATGAACAACAACTTACACGCAGAAGATTTCACATTTCTTGCGCGAAAATTAGAAAGTGAATTTCTGAACGGCGGTCCGGTCGCTCGGTACCGTCGTCTACTCGCGCATTCGTGCGCCGTTTACCACGCCACGCCGCGCTTCACCGGTCCATCGTTTGTGCAGCGCAGCGTTCGCGCTCTTCACATCACACAGCGCATAGCGCAGCCCAGCCGTTATACTGTATAGCGCGCGCCGTGCGACCTGAACAAAATGTCCTTTATAGAAGTGCTGTGTGCGTGTGTGTACGACGCGACGTGTGTATTCGTCGGTGTATACGTTGTATTGTACGATGCGTTGATGACGAAAAGGAAGAGAGTATCATTTTTATTAAAGGAGGATTTTAGCGCATCCTTTAAATCTTAGGGGTACTGTATCGATCGATTTCGTATATCATGAAAAAATACGTATCTCGTCTCATATTGAACTTCTCAATCATCCAACGATAGACTACTGTCCGCGTTGCGGATGATTTCGACTTCGGCTTGGGTAGCGCCTTAGCCGAATTCGCGAATCGCACTCTTCGTTCCACAGTTTTGCGTCATACATTGAATATACTAATACGTGTGCGTACACTCATCAAATAATTATTATGAAAAACTTCTATTATCGTATCGTTTTCGTTTTCGTTTCTTCATCCGCGCAACGAAGGAACAAGATCAACGGTTTGTCTGAGTGTGCAAAAAATGCGGTGACACTATCCTTCGCTTCGCAGCCCGCATACACATACTACGTATACCTAGATGATCGTTGAAACTGATCTCGACCATCGCCAACGCCGTCGAAATGAGGCGGATATCAAGGATCCACAATCCACATCCATATCCTTGATGCAACGAGCAGCAAGTTGAAAAAATTTTCCCAAACTTTTGTCCACGTTCAATTTCGCATAAAATTATTACAAACTCGTACTGCCGCGCCTACAGTTCAAGAATGTTACTGTTTTGAGCGACCGAACGTCTGTCTGTATCTTGATGGAGAAGACATTTGCTTCAATTCATTTCTACGTTTTCATTTCCTTGCGCTAGGATCGGTGGATGAACGTACCCAAAAAAATGCTCGTCAACACTTGTTCAATTTTAAAGTATATATTATGTAGTGAAACGAACAGAAATCGGTAAACACACGCACAATTACAATACTACGAAGGAACATGCCATAGATTTGAACGGAAAATCAAAACTAAACGTAAAAAGAAAAAAAAAAAAGAATTTATACCGCTTCATTTTTCGAAATTTCAATTCTTTGCGGTTGATCGTGGCGCACGAAGAAGATTCAAACGCAACGAGTCAAATGATTATTCGATACTCTATCGAGGGATTTCGATGCGTTGGCTTGGAATAGTAATATATCCGCGCACAAGTACGAGTTTTTCGAATATTTTACGATTACAGTGCGAATATAATAAAATGAAAATAAGACAAGTCGGCCGCATCTATTTCCCGTTGCACAAATAGGTATGTCCCGGTAAATTATACCTAATATAGTGTACAAAATAATACTCTCGATGGCATGCGCATACAAAATTTCTTCTACTCGCGTAGATTAAAATATAATAGGCTTCGAAAGTATCGCCTCGCAGCTGCAGTGAACCTCATACGGATTTCGAATAAGGCGCATATAATTATACGATAAGTTATCTACTTTTCAGCTTCAATGTGACAAAATTTCTTTTCTTTCTCCCTTCTTCTTCGTCTCCTTTTTTCCATCTTCTACTTTTCCTACGCACTCTATCCTAAAACCGCCGCACACGATACGAGACTATACAGTATAGGTACTCAACCAACAGCGCGATGAAAACTCTTCCTTGCGGGCAGGTCGGTCGTAAGTATTGCTCTCAATATACGTAGTCCGCAACAAAAATCCTTTCCCGGAGTACATTGAGACTGTAAGAAGATTTTTTTTTTTTTTTTTTTCAGGCGGCCCTCCAACCATTCTATTCGAGATACGTACGTATATTTTGTGAACGCGCGGCCAAGTTTCAACAATTCTCGCTCTCTGACTCATTTCACACACGGTACGTAGTACCTACCTACCTACGTAGGTAGTCAAGCGAAATATTCTCGCACAGAAAAACGCACATCGATTCGGTATTACTTTTCACTTTTATTACGCCCGAAAATACATAATGCGAAAAAGAAAGTAGCCTATTTTCTATTCATCATCACTATTCTTCGTGTACGAAGCAAGCGAAAATGAATGCTTCAAAACCGAACATACTGCACCGTAGTTCGAGAAATTTAGATTATTGACACATTCGACCAGTATAATATAAAAAAGCTGAAGTTAAAAATTATCAAGTCTTACAGATGGAAAATTGGTGACAACGACGCGACGCGACGCGACGTTTTGAAATGCGAAGAAAATACGCGTAGGCCTATACGATGAACTTGGAAAACTTGACGGAATTTTTCATCTGCATCAGAAGGGAAGGACTTGGAACATTCCATTGCTTGATTCAATTTTTCGTTTTTGTAAGTACATACGTCTTTGATTATACTTGCATGCGAGCGTTCTCTCGTGTTGATATTATTATTAACTGAATAATACCAACACAACTGTAGGGTATGGGGAGGAGATTACTGTATACGTTGCAGTAATGTGGTTATATGTAACAAAATTTCGGAGGTAGAAGAAAATAAATATTCACGAATGAAAAATTGAAAATTAGTAAGCAATACGACAGTTTTAAAAATTACGGAGAAGGAAGAAGAAGGCAGTTTTTAACGATTCTAACGTCTTGTATTTCCCATCTCAACTACATCATGACGTATTACGTATATGTTCCAATAGAAGAGTGCCCGTAACAAACTCTCTAAATGATTTTTTTTTTTTTTTCAAGGTAAAGGAAGAAAGTAAGAAGAAAACAGACAAACAAACAAACGAACGGACGAACGAACACAAAAATGGTAGACGTCCTGAACGAAGCAAGCAAGAAGTTACACATCATCGTAGGATACACAGCGATACTCAAATTCCCTCAAATTTTTTGGCTTTTTTTCTACCACGTGTTACCGCCGTTTTTTACCGTACGATCATCTTTCTCATCGTTCAAAGAATTTTCTCGCTTCTGTAATCTCTCTTATAGCCGACTGAATTGAACACTGTTCTTCTAACTTCCCTCAACGGTATACAAAATAATACTGTACACCGCTTTCTCATCTTCATTTACTGAGCCAGTAAGATCACGCACCCGTTTCATAAAACAACTTCACATCACGTACGATTAGAATATCGTCCTTTCAGATGGCATCAAGAACCAGCGCGGCGCGATTGGATCGCAAGTTATTTATTCTACACACACCCTTTATTAGTGAATAAAATGTCGCATTGCATTCGTGGTGGGTCAAGTGGCGTTTCAACTCGTTGCGTTCCCGACAGTCGCGCGCATGCCGACTCGGGGCGGGTTTCGTTCGAACGCCACTTCATACTACGCTCGTGCAAATGAATAACGCAGCTACAGTATTTTCCTTGCGTATAAGCGTATACGTACGAATAGATTTAATTAGGAAAAGTTGCGCACGGCTCAAGGATTAAAACCACACGACAGGACGAGAGTTCAAAACACATTAGATGATTTTTTAATAAACATGCGAGAAACGGTGTTTTTCGGCTGATAGTCCGAGTCGCGTGTTTGAAACTTTCATCTTTATAGGTACTGTACACATTCGGACTCTACGAGAGAAAACTGTGAAATACGCATTACGCACCACTACAAACACACAGACGTCGCTCGTATCACAGTTAGGATGAACAGACGACAAACACTACTCAAATACGTATCTTTTATTCGACTCCAAGAAATTTTTAGGCGAAAACGTGTATGGTCGCGTTACCAAGTTATCTTACTCTCCCTTCGATTGAATTTTCAAATAAATTTCTAAAGAAGTTAGAACTAACTGAAAATTGCGTTTTTCAAATCTAAATGCATGGCGATGTTTCCATTATCCTAACTTTGATTTGATATAATAATATTTATATAAGCTAAGTGCGGCGAGAAAGGAAGGCTCGACGCTAACGCGACACTACCGAGTAGAGTCCAAATTACGGGAACAAAATAGGACTACTATGGATAATTTCTATGCACAGAAAATTCCTCAGTTCTTCACAATATGGTAGCTAAGCTTCGCGGTAGCTAGAGAACTAAAAATACTCCACGTGATCGCGCCGCTTAAATGGTTGTTTTTGACGACATGTACCAACCGAATAGAACGCAACCATAGTCCAGAGCAGCAGCCCAAGTACCGACAAATATACGCCACTGATGACGACGCGATGTATAATTTGCGACCCGAATAAGATTTTGAAAATGTGAAAACGTTCAAAAATGTGGAATTATTCTTCACAGAATGTTATCGTTTTACAATAAAATTATACTCGTAAGGCCTAACAGTTTTTCTCGCAAAAAAATTCATTGTGCCGTCGTTCCAACAAAATTTTCGATTACAGATCAAAACGGCCTGCATAGCTGGCAGGCAAATTTAAGGATACGAAATTTCAAAACCGGTATATCTATTTATAAATTGTTCTGTCGATACGATTTACATTCCCAGCATACATTTTTACCTTTCCTCCCATCGATCCATTCTTGATCACTTTCGGATTCCCTGGCATCACTCAATGCCAATTTCAACCGCTCTTCTTTTCATCTATATTAATAAATTTAATTTACACTCTCATCATTAGAAAAGTCGGTTAAAGTTATACACGTCAAATGTATCAATCCTAAAAATCATCAGCTGACTAACCCGATGTTCAAAACATTCGAAAACAATCTCCCCCCCCCCTCCACCTTCTCTATCTTTCTTGGCGCGCATTTAGGGATGTCATCTTAATACGTTACAAACAAGTTCAGAAATAATAATGCACTATCTCAGTATTAATTCAGCGTATTCTATCGTTGATTGTCCTACAAGGTAAGAGCGCGCGCGCGCGTGTCGAACGATCACACAACGAAAGGCAAGATAAAAGTCTGAACAAAGGATGAAACAGTATCATTTTTTAATGAACAACAATATCGAATTCGAATTGACGAGAAATTTGTCGCAAGCTGATGAAATAAATTTTCATTCGTACAAATTCTCCCTCGAAATATTGAAGCGCAGCAAAAATATATTCTCGAGCCACGGATACACATTTTTAGATTTTTTGTTTGCTATCAATTTTCATCGCGCGCTCGCATCTTTTTGTCGGAAGACCTCGTTATCCTGATCGTGCGTGTGTAGATACTGATCGAAAGAAGATGAATTACACTTTGTATATTTGGTAGCAGTTCGCGAATTACCAACGTGCAGTGTAGATAAATTTGTCAATTACATGCAGCGAGTAAAAGCAGCAACACAATGTACGTAGTACAGTATTTCTATTCGCGCGCAGACTACGACTACGATACGCGATTTGCGCAGTGCGCATTGCTGATTTACCGCTGTAGTATACGAACGATCCTCAGTCACTATAATATTATTATACGTACATACATAAATATACATAATATTATAATACAGTCAGTATACGAATAGGTAATGTATCGAGAAGAAGCGTAGGCATTTCGATGGTCTGACGACACCGACGCGACGCGACGCCGACGCCGCTGCACTGCCAGAGACGGACGGGCGCATTGAACACGCCAGACGGAGACTCAAATTCAGTACATCAGAGGCAAACAAGCCCATCCTCTGGACCGGACGGAACCCTTCGGTACGTACGTACCTAACAAGCCTGTAATTTCTTCAAGTTCGGCGCTTCCCCTTTACATGTCCTTTCTCAACTGTTACCCCTATCTGTTCTCTGATTTCTGCCCCTTATTATTGAGAGGCCCTCTGCATCGCTTCAATATTTTCTGTCACCCTTAAAGACGCGTCACAAAATTAAAAATTCCTCACTGAAGAAATATAGAGCACACAGGAAAATTTTGGCGCTACCTACTTTCAACTAAAAATATAGTAAAGCCGGTCCACTCGAAGATTAGGTATAGTCATAACTACTGAAAAATATACGTACTGTACTTACACTTACGAGAAAAAGTATCTAGTGAATGAAACTACCTGAATTGCAGCTTAGTTCTTTCAACTATAAAAATCGCGACTGCGGACCGGCTCATATATTATGTTCCTAGTTAGAATTGCTATAGTTTTTTCTTCGTGCAGCAATTCTTGTTGAAGTAATACGTTAATGCGGCAGCGTTTTTTCCTCACATCGGCATTTAATTAATTATTATTCCATCGTTACCTACCATGTACCTACATTTTTGTAGATTGTTAAACAATTTCGTTTCTTATAATTTTAAAATCTAAAAAATGAAATATTTACATCGGATGACTGCTGTTTAAATCGAATTCATTTTCGGTTTCCTTACAATCTTCTTTCTTTTCTACCAGAAAATAATTTGTGACTATAACTCAAATTAGAATTAAAATTGTTCATTTTTCCCCCACCACTGAGCTTTTGCTCGTTTTGGTTGGGCTTAAATTTTACATCTTGAAGCAATTAGTATAAAGATTTTTTTTGTTTGCTTTCAA
Organism: Aspidiotus destructor; assembly: GCA_035079395.1. Classification (NCBI taxonomy): domain Eukaryota; kingdom Metazoa; phylum Arthropoda; class Insecta; order Hemiptera; family Diaspididae; genus Aspidiotus; species Aspidiotus destructor. The sequence continues at coordinate 58,769,850 of JAVHKZ010000002.1, read as the reverse complement.
TATCGAATTGGGTGTTTTTTTCTTCTTTTTTTTTTTCATGTTTCTGTGTGCGTTGTCAAGTTCTGTTTTTTTCTACTATTTCTCGTATCTTTTATTTTTATTTTTATTTTTTTCTTATTTGTTGGTTCGTTTGACGTTTAGTATTTTTTCTTTGTCATTTGTCTTTTTTAGTTTGTTAAAAAATTGTAATCCTTTATATGTACCTACTTGTCCTTTTTCCTGAGAAATAGATGTCGACTTTCTGTTGCGAATCAATCGCAATATTGAATTGGCCGGTTATTGATACGGTCGGCAATAATAATTAGATACGTATTCTTTCCTAGATATTGATAGCCATTAAATCTCGGCTATCGTGCGTAGGCTAAGAGAAAACAGGGCGATGTATAGGAGAGTAATGAAAGTAGTAAATAATAGTATTTTCTAAAGAAAATTTTAGTTGTTTGTCAATACATGATAATGGATCCAGTCCATTGACATGATGAAACAAAAATTTATTTTGGTATCGAGAGTACACGTAAAGAAGCAATAGCCAATAGTACAATAAACTTTCAAGCTACCTATATTACGTACAACTTTTCTGGGTATAATATTATTAATTTGATTCAATTTTGGATCGAGAAAGGCAATCCTCGACACAATTTTAGTACAGTATACTTATATGTAATAGATGTGAAAATTTCATCGAATTTCGGCGAGTGGGTGCAAAGATTTACCCACCCCGCCTGTTACATGCGTTTCAGTTTTCTGCTTCATAATATAGGATAGGATAGGATAGGATAGGATAGGATAGGATACGATGATACTCCGCACTTACGAGTAAACATGCCGCAGCCAAATTTTTATACCGACGAACGAATTCGCAGGAGCACGGTGTCGGTTTTACTAAAATAAACACACGTTATACATATGAACCGAGAGTCGATGGCCGATTTCCACCACTCACGAATGCGGTGCAGTGGTCGTACTGTGAGCACAATACGGTATAATTACCAACACACATTGCTGTTCTCATCTCATACCCTCACCTTCCGCCGGAGACGTACGGTATAGCTCAGCTCATCTCTCTCTCTCTCTCTCTCTCTCCACAAGTGTTTCCATACAGAATCTATTTTTGTATTAATAATAAAAAAGAAAGAATACTATGAACGTGAGCGGTGCGCGGCGTGGAGCCCAACTACTCCGCGCGACCCATCTTTTTTTTCCTCAATACTACGTGTTGCTCACGTATGCCAATGTATATTTTTAGGCGAAATAAAAATGAAACGAAAGTACGGCTGATATACACACTCTGTGTGACGGTACGCACGTCGCACCAAACTGAAACACAGCTGAATACCTTCCGCCAGTAAACTGAGAAAAAGAGAGAGAAAAAAAAAAAAGGAATCACGGGCTAGTAAAATCCGAGGGTTCTTCTAAAAGTCAATGATAGAAAGGTTTGCAGTTGAACACTTCCCAGTGACCCTTTAATGTAATCGATTGTAATCATTCGTGGCTTTACGTATAACGTAATCAATTCTCATCAGAAATACACTGGAACGTTTCCATAATTCGTTCAAATTGAAAAAGCAGAAATGAATAAGCAAGTGCGTTTATAATTCAGAAGTATAGGAATTTTTCAAGTATTTATAAATATATCCGCAATTCTTTATTCATTTCTGGTTTCCGAATCTGAACGTGAGATCGAAACGTTCCTGTATATTTCTTAAGAAACATTTTTTTTTTTGTTTACGAACCAAGTTGGTAATTTAGGTTGAGATTTAACAATTTTAACGGGCTGGGGTAAGCGGATATGGAGCTTCCTGACTCAACGATATAGCTTAGTCTAGTATAAATATACGCAGACGGTAGATCGTGCATTTTCATCGCGAAGGGTGTTACAAAGCGTGAGAGAACCACACGATATTCTGATTAGGGAGATCAATCTCTTTATCATTGCGTTCGTAACAAAAGTTGTGAGTAACGGGCCTTCACGTACAATCGTTTTCCGCAGGATATCCGCGGGTTTTCATTTCTTAAAAATCCTTCAACTTTTTTCAGATTCTTCTTTTTGGATGGTTATCTAGTCTCGTAGCTTCCAAGTTTGGAATTTATTTCAATAGCAAACGAGTATCAATGTAGCGAACCTCAGAAAACTCCGATCTAAGCTTTACTCCCTGATGGCCTTTCCTCAATTTCTCCATGTACTTACAATCAAATTTCCTAATCTTCTCCACTTGTCTCTCGTTTTCAAAAGTAGATCTCTTTGTTTTTATACCTTCATATTTTAAACGCACAGAACGTGATTCAAAGAGTAATCCCCTCCACAACTCGTAGCACGAACATTTGCGCGCGTAAAAAACAAGAAAAAAAAAAAAAAAAAAAAAAAAAAAAAGAACCGATATTTCAATGATGCGCAAAATGTCTCATTATATAGAATCAAGGTAAAACCACGGTTTCTGACTTATCATTATATTATTTTTTTACCACATATTTCAGGATAGTCTCTAATATAAATCGAAAGCAATCAGGATCAGCGATGCGAAATCATTTCCAAATAATGGTGTCCCCGCCCGGGCTCATTCTGGATCGCTCCACTCAACATCAATTAATATTTGCCCAGCCAACGACTTCCATTTTAGCCTAGTATCTTTCAAAATATTAGGCTAGCTAAGGAGTTTAAGAGACTCGATATTAATGTAAGTAAAGGTAATATAATACATTTATACGAGGCTTTTCATATTTTTTTTTCCCCCTTTCTAATCGGACGGAAATCAAGAAATTAGGATAAGATTGAGAAGATAAGTTGGACTATAGACTTGACCTAGAAACATGAAACAAGTCAAAACGTAGCACAGAAAATTTTGGAGGAATTAGAATAAATTACGGTTCAATGGAGGTTCCAGTTCACGGCCGAATGTCATTGTTGAAATAATCCACATTGCGACCACTACAAAAATGCTACCAAGACAGCGTACCCAAGAGCTACTGTTCGAGGATTCGAATTAATGAAAAAATTTCCAAGGAAATTCCATGATTTTCAAACATACAGTAGGGTTTTTTTGTATTTTTGCCATCGTTACACGCACTGCACTGTTGATCAGCTTTTGGTGAATACAATTTGATAAAATACGATCCAAAGAGCGATGGTGAAGGAAAGAGCGACGCCCCAACTATAAGAATTATACGTATGCTGTTTCGCGGGAGTTATTTTAAGGGCGTGTTAACTCGATTTTCATTGTGTTAATCAAAAAATTACACGAATACATTTTTACCGTGAATTCGCTGAGGATTGTTTTTGTTCCGAGGTATTTTTAATATCGTAGATCGCATGATTCGCGAGAAAAATTTAAAAAACTGATTTCCGTCAGACATTTTGCCCTTTGGAGGAAGAAGGATCCCACTTCAGGTGGGAATTCAGTGAAATTTTTGAAAAGACCATTTCCGACAAATATGCACAAAAAGATCAAGGTTCACCTTTTAATGTCTATTTTACCATTTAATTGGACTGAAGGTAGCTCGAGCAAATTCTTCGCTTTACTTTTTTCTGGGTACGCCTCCATTCGTTGTTTTCGGCCATAACTGTTAGTTCACGTCGATGATATTAATGATTTGCGAACATCTTTTTTTAAATCAATCAAGCTCGATCAAATGATTAGAAATGATTACATGTCAGCAATTTACAAGCGTCAGATTTTCCCATATAGTATCACAATTCCTTTCATTTTTTTTTCTTTTTTCCTGAGATCAAAATATGTAGTAATATTGGAAGAGAGTATCACCAACGTTGTATCATTAGCACACTTTGATGGTTACAAAAATGGAATGGATTAAGGCTGTGATGAATAGTGTTATGCTGCGTTCATCTATACTTTTGAATGAGGAAAATTGGAACTTCCTTCATAATCCTGATACTATTACTCTTATGGAATAAATGATTTTTGTCAAAGCTTTTGCACAGAAGAACCTTGAATCAATAAATTGGGTACACGTATCATTTCGTTCCTTATCTCTATTTTTTTTTTTTTTTTTTTTTTTTTTTGTTCCCCAAAAATTATTCAATTTACAACACGCTTGGTTAAACCAAGCAGTCCCGCAAGAGGCTGCAAGAGGTTCGTTCCGTGACGCGATATATTTTGTTTCCACGAAATTTCAGCTTGTTTTTCGAACTTATCTGGCTTTGGCTTCAGACGTTCAGCTTTCAGCCAACTTTCCAACTCTACTTAATAATAGGGCTTTTTTAGTACATCTCAAATTGCGTACTTATTCTCCTACGTGTTATCATTGAGTTGGTAGTGTTTTGTTCATTGCTGTTATGGCCAACTGCTTCACAATGAAAATGAGTATGCAATCCAGCAACAGCCTCAAGCTCAATATTAAAAACACTACCAACTTGATAACACGTAAAAGAACAAAGTATGCAATATGAAATACTGGAAAAGCCCTATACTCCCTACTCCTTTCAGGAGTTTGTTCTCAAACTTTTTTGATAGCGCTAATCTTTCTCCTCAGAAAGTTTAATCAAAGTCTTACTGGAGAAAAAGAAACCCTCAACAATGAACTTTGATAATTTGCATTCTTGATGCGAGTACTAATCACTGCTTACTGCGATGTATAGGTCTAGAATAATCAATAAAGGAAACGAGCACCCAATAACCATGATACCTGATACCTAAACCTAACTTTAGTCTCAAAACTTGCTTCTCAGTTTCATTAACTCACTCATTATTTATTCTCAATTTTTGTAACACTCACTCACAACAATCTCATCTTCAAGTATCCTTATCGGAATAATACTGTCGCATTGGCTTTCAATTACGCGCGCCAGTTTGTTCAATCATCAACATCTCGAGTAGACTAACTAGACGGCAACAGCATCAGGACCATCTTTTTCATCAAAGCAAATACTTTCATATTCACATTCCGTCAAATAGAAGATCTCAAATTGGGAGCCAAATGGAAACATGACTGTATAACATACGCTCCAGGTACACTGAGTTCAATACAATCATCATAGCTAGATATCGATTTTATGATATGGATAAATTAATCAGCGATCGTTTTAAGGCGCTAGAGGTATTTTCGCCTAATGTAAACAGACATCGCGGGATGTTCCCATCCGAGAAATGGAAAAATGAAGTGGACTTTTTACGTGTAAATTCCACTTCATTTTTCGGATTGGAACACCCCGCGCACTCCCCACGGCAATGTTTGTTTACATTGAGCGAGAATATACTTCTAGCGCCTTAATTGTTCATGCGCGTTCATCTTCACTGCTCTCTACCGTTTCAATACTCTATACTTGTATTAAAATCGATCGGACAAATTTCAAGAATTTATTTTAGGTCACTTTTATTCTATTCCATAAAAACAAACAGCCATAACTCAAGCAACAAATGTCGAATAGAAAGACGTAATACCGTCTCCATACATAACAATATGTAAGTAACTAATCTTTGTACCGCAAACCCTCGAAGTAAATGAATACCCTGAAGTAATATATCCTTCCCTGTAGAAATCACATAATGTGCTGCTGATTGTGTGTTTCTTTGTTTCGATGTTCGACGAGTCGCAAAATTGATGATCAAGTAAGTCACAATTCCCCGTTCCCGTTATACGCCATTCCGTTTCATTCGTAATTAGAAAATCAAATGAATTTACCATTTTGAACATTCAATCAAATTTATTAATAAGTACGTCGATCTTTGCGAATACGTAGATGGATAAATTATGCGTTATCAACTCGTCAATCAAAAACTAAGGCGCTAAAATAATATATTACATATTTGATAATGTTCCGTTCAAGAAAATATGTCAGATGAGATGATGAACACGCGAATACACGTGAGACGGAAGTACGCAGTTCACGAGAATAACAATCGCAAAACTTGAAGGAGAAAGAAAAAGCGACCACCAACTCGTTTACATTCGAACGCAAAAACAACTTTTTTCGTTGAGGTAAAACAATCCGAGTACATCGTGAGGACATCGTACATCGAAATTTGAAAATCGAAATCGAAAGGTCGGAGAACAATATCGTGAGACTGGAGAATAGCGATTGCAAGTGGTTGGTTCGTGACTCGAACGAGCACAAACCTTAAAAAAAAAAAAAAAAAAAAAAACACTATTGTGGTCGTCATTCATCTGGACTGGGCTGGGCAGCCATCAGCGTTCCACAATTTTACCAACTGCGCTGCGTTAACACTCACAGGCCCTAAAAGATTAGGTACATCCAGCATCCAGCATATTACAGTCCCAATGTAGTGAGGTCCAAAGAAGAATGTTTTCGACAAAAATTAGAATTTTACAAGCCAGCCGGAGGAAGTGCAGACGTGAGCGCTCGAGACGAATATACAATACATATGTCATCATATTGCGTCATGACGCTACTACTGTCAAAGAACAATCACATTATAGTGACTTTTAATTCTTGGTAAACAGAAAATTCGGGTATCATGTTTTAGTGCCAGTTTACTGTAGTAATACGTAGAAAATTATCGTGTAAAACGACGTATTTTTGAAGCATTTACTTATCTAGGTAATATTTTCATCAATGTGTAACCAATTATACGTCTTATAAAATAATGGTAATATGTACTATAAAAAAATCTTCCTTCAATTGAACAAATAGAACCCTCATTCAGTTCGTCAAAGAATGAAAGGAAAATATGGAGAATTTTGGATAGTGATATACAAAAGAAGACGTGGTTTTTTAACCAATATGAATAATATTATTGTTTGTGAGTTTTTGGCAAACTGAAACACAAAAACCCTTCAACAAATTCATAAAATGTTCATTTGTGGTATGTTCCGCGAAACAAGACATTTTACTTAGAAGTCAAGTAAACGATCCATTGTGATTATGAAATAAGAAACTGATTAAAGCGTTTAAGAATACAGAAAGAATCGGATAAAAATTGCATTTATTCATGAATTACTTTATTTGAAAAATATATCACAGTCAAGGTCATAAATTCAAATAGCGAGAATAATATAATTGTATGTAAAGAAAAGCAAAATTATAAGAGTGTTATATTATGTAATGTCTCACCGCTACTACATACTTGTTAACAATTCAAAGGTGCTTTGTTTTGTTTTTTCCCCTTCTTCCTTAATAATCTATGATACGCGATTGTAGAAATCTCTATTTGTAAAAACGGTCTCGATAAATGTCATACTTCGGAAGAATAATAGAAATTATGAAAATTAATTTGTCCACAAAAATCGTCTAGCACAGCAGCCTAGTGATTTGCCTTTTTCTTCATTTTTTCTAAAAAAACTCATACTGCAATGCCAGCGCAAAAAAGAGTGAATGAAATTTTGGTGGAATTTTTTTTCCTTCTGTATACATAATTATGTATAAGTATAATATAATCTGTCACGACGTGACGCCATGCCAAGGTGGGAGATAACGTGAGCGAACAAACATGTCACAAAAATTCTTCACCTACGTTGAACGGAAAAAAATTATTACAAATTGTACAATGAGAATCCTTAGGTAAGTCATTTTATGCAGAATAACGCACAGCAGAGAGAGAGAGAGAGAGGGAGAATGACAAAAGCTGTGTATGCGAGCGGAGAGGCGATACATCACACAACTAGGGCGGAAAAAGTTGAAAATGATTTATGGAGAGAAATGATTCTGTCGCCGCGCTTTCGAACTGTTTGTAGAATAAATTGAAGCCGAATGAAGCAAAATTGCATCAAGAATTATTTTTCACGACTTCCATGCAATGGCTTTCACAACAATTGTGTTAAAGATACAACACCATAAGGTCGGAAAAAAAAAGAATGATAACGGGGTACCGATCTAAGAGGAAGTACAATTTTAGTTGATCGATTGCGAAGCGAGCGATGACGTGTTTATTCCCACCAATTCAAAAAATCATCCGGGACATCGCATTCAATTTCAAATACAGTACAGTAATGCATTTTCAACGCATCCAAAATACAAAAATAGATTTGTTAGTCATTGACGATCATTCCGGTAAGATGATTTTTACTGCGGTTCATCTACTCGTTGATAAATTTTTCAAGGACACAAAGTAACATATTCCTAAAAAGTTCAACCTCACTGGCGACAAATATGTGAAAAAACAAAAACTCAATACAAAATTGTGTCAATTAAATGGAGTACTTACTGACGCTGCCTTCACTAACTGCAAGCTCGACTACATGAGAAGCAACTTGGCAACAGAAACCAAGGCAACCTATTACACACTAGCGTATAAATTGTGTGAGCAATATGTAATTGGATTTTGTTGCTTAGCTGAGGAGTTGCTATTGCTTGGTTGCCTTCTGTGTAGGCAAGTGCTAAGGAGATTCATTGATGAAGGGAGACTCGAAAGCCGATATAACCTTTGTTAAATCACCACAGATGGTCATTTCTTTGAAAATTGACGAATCGATCAAAGCGGTTTATACTATTAACCCCTATATCATCAAAACGTGACTTTTTGGAAAGAGAAGCAGCGAATCTACACATTGCCACCCCTATCTAATGGAAGACACGAGCGCACAACTTAAAGGTAGATTTTGGGAAATTCCAACACTACTGAACAAAAAAAAACATTTGTTTGCATTACCGTTTTGAACACCTAATTCTGAAATACTTTTTAATGATGAATTCGATGCCGGTTGCCGTTTTTTCATAGCACGTCTGAATTTTTCATAATCTTGATGTTTATTTGCATCGATTTGCCGCGGAACGTCGCAAAACGCAGTGATAGTTGAGTAGTATTCAAGCTTGAACGTACGTTACGTACGGTCTAAGACCGCGACAAATGAACACAAACAAACAACAAGATGAAAAATCTCGACGTGTTATCGAAAAACGACAGGCCGCATTGCAATCAGCGTTAAAAAATACTTCAGAATCACGTATTCAAATCATTAATGCAAACATTTTGCTCAGTAGTAATAATTACTGTAGTATTCGAAAGACAAAGAAAAGCCTACTGCAGAACTCTCCAAAAATGAATTGCCCTATAATTCCAGAATTAATCGTTTTGAAGATTGTTGAAGAAAAAAAGACGAAAAAAGTAAAAAATATAGAAACAAAAATGAGTGAAAAAAAAAAAAAAAAGACAAGAAAAACAAGAAAAACATACCGATCACAACAGCTGTTTGCAATACAATCAGTATCGGCTGGTGATATTATGCCGCTTACAATGCACATGATTGGTTTAAATCTTTATCAACATAAAATTCGCAGATAACTGCAGCACATCCTTAGTTTGTTTGCGAATATTCTGTCCAATACTGTATGTCAATAAAAAAAACCGTTGGAATATTCCTACCAATGGGCGGGATACAACTGATCGCAATTAAGGTTACATGTTGAAAATGAGATTCTCAGAACACAAAAATCCAAAACCAAACAAAAAAATACAGTATTTCTACAATGAAAGAAATGAGGACACGTCGAAACGGAAAAATAAAGTTCTCATCAGGGATTTGAAAAGAAATGAAAAGTGCTAAATTATAAATGTTAAGTGTACAACGGGTTGAAAAAGTTCCCCCTTTAACATACGAATCGGAATGTATAATTTCAAGTTGATCGAATAGATAAACCCTACTTCTCCTCATCCGTCTTCATAATAAAATGAGTCGTTGATCAGACACCCAGCGCGTAACTTTCATGAGTTCCAAAAATGTGAAATTATAAGAAAAACTATTCTGACCGGAGAAGAAATAACCAAGTTCAATGATAAATTCAAGGGCTAACAACAATCATACAGTCCAAGAGTTGAATATCTTTTCTCTGATTTTAGAAAAGGAAAAACACACTTAATTGAAATAAATAGGACAAAAGGAGAGAGAGAAAAAAAAACACTTAACATTAAGATAAATACACAAAAGTCCATCTATCAGCAAATTAAGTAAAAATGTTCCAGGTTACTACAAGCTAAAATTACTGGAAAATAACAAAAAATAATGGATTTGACGCTTTGGCAAAATTCTTTCGAAACAACAATAAGAAACATTGAAAAATAAAAAAAAAATAAAAATGACGAAAAATTAAAAAAATAAAAAGAATCTACGATATAAGCGCGGAAAGTGAACCCTTCAGTTCCGTTGCAATGCGCCAATCCTACTTTCGGAAGGAGAACGCGGGAAGAAAAAGATGAACCATAACTTTTTTTTAATCAAAGATTTGTTTGAGGATGAACGACATCACTAGAAAGCATACAAATACTTGTACGAGGGTATCCACTTCATCATAAATTCTATAAAACACGACGTTTTGGCGACGCGACATAGTCGTAATTTTTAGATGAAACCAGATTGAGATAGAACAGTCTTTCAAAAACCGTCCAGAGACAATAATCATAATCATGCTTTCTAGACGAGGAATCTTGCGCGTCCTTCGGATCATCCTCTGTTTTACAGCGTCAGGATTCGTGATACGTTTAAAGTGCTCAAACTATTCTATCTGGTTTCACGTGAAGATGACGCGACGGACGACTACGTTGTCGAAACGTCGTGTTTTAAGTAAAATAGATAGATGTTTGTGTCAGTAATTTTTGTATCAGTTTTTCCCCCATTCTAAATTGAGTTAAAAAGAAAAAAAAAAGGAGGATTGAATGAAATTGGATATTATGACGTGATGAGAAATTCAAATTATCTGGAATACATTTTTTTGTTCATCTATTTTCTCCAAAAAGGGTCTTCTCTCCAGGCAGGATTAATCGCGCGTTTGTGTAACATCGCGTTTAGACAAAGTACGAGTACGTTATCCAGAAGTAGTATAGTAAGCAATTTACTGTACATATACAGTATTCTTAAACAAGCCTGCAGTTTTATAAGTACGAGATGAGCTCGCACGTAGCACTGCAAACAAGAAATCTAAAAAAATATAATACGTAATAATAGCAATAATAATAAGAAGAAAAAGAAGAAGAAAAGGAAGAAATAAAAGGAGGACGAAGGTACCGAAACGGAGAACGGATAAGGAACGCAATTAAAAATTAAAATCGGACACAGCTAAGTCTGAGTAACAAAAGTTGAACGTGGAAAATTTCATTAACTATTTCAGTTCATTTCAACGAGAATACGTCCGGTTTCAAAGCGTGTTTATAACGCATATGCGTTACCAGATGCACTTTTTGTTTCGCTTTGTAATTGCATAAAACGCATTTAAATTGAGGCTCCTTGCCGCATTCCCACCGCTGATGATTCAACAGAGAGCTTTTTAGTTTGTATTGTCGGCCGCATTTCGAACACGTGATAAATTTACTGTCGGATTTTGGGGCTGAATTTTGCATCAAATCGTGTATTTGCGAAAGTGGCGGCTTGGAAAGAGCGGCTTTCAGTGGCGACGCCGACGACATATTAAAAATTTCGTTTTCTCCTTCGTCGATACTGGGCCAATCGTACGACTCATCATCGTTAATCATAATGAACTGATCTGCTATAAAAAAGAAAAAAAAAAAAAAAAAAAGAAAGAAAAAAGAGAGAAAAAAAGAAAAAAAAAAAGAAAAAGGGAAAAAAAGAGAAGAAGAAAGAAAAATATTACAAATTTAGATTGAATTAATAAATTATCATTTTTAAGAATGGGACCGATAAAACGCGCAATCAATTTCGGATACTGGATTTCAACATATTCGCAAAGAAAATTTCAAACGTTATAACAACGGTAAAAACGCTTAAAAATAATGAAAAAAAAAAAAAAAAACAAAAAACAAAAAAAAAAGAAAAAAGAAAATAGAACTGAAGATAGACCTCAAATATACACGCACAACGTAAGGAATGACTTGAATATTTTTGCAATAGGTAATTTTCCTCTTTTCTTTTCTTTTTTTTCCTTTTTGTCATACAGAGATACCTTGCGTAGCCTCGAACGCGAGCATGGAAATAACTTCCGCTAAAAGCTTCTTGGACATATTTTCGGCACATTCATGCAGCTTTAGGTTAGTGAAGGCATCAGCTAAGTGACTTATCTCACATATATTATCTTGCTGTCCGAATTTATGTAGCTTAGTTTTTCAGAAACGGTGCACAGATGCGACAGAGTTGTAACAATAATGGTAAAAATAAATCAACTATAATGATAATAAAAATAATAATGATAATGATAATAATAACATTCTAGCCGGACCCGCAACTATGTAAGTGTGTAAAGGAAGAAAACGCCACCTCAAAATAATAAATAATAAGACTTTCTTATTTGTAGGCTAATAGAGAAACACACGAGTTGATTACACACGGGAATACGCAGAGAGTATGAATAATACTGGTGACCGCGTACATAGCTTCGAATATAAAATGAATAAATAGGTCTACGCTACCGATACAATACAATAGTGATATCGTAGGTACATACGATGAAGAGAGAAGATATAACACAACCCATCTCCGATTATTAGTGTTCAAAATGAAAATTATATAAGTAGGAACTGAAAGACTTGGGTAATTGGATAGGCGGTGCATTGTACAGCAGCAAGTACGAATAAAGATATTCATGCGACAATTAATCCCTAATTCTGTAACCAAAAATGAATGCAAAAACGCAACAGAGTCCCGTCTACGTCGGTACTCAACTTCTTTTTTACTCACCTCTCTCTCTCTCTCTCTCTCTCTCTCTCTCTCTCTCTCTCTCTCTTTCTCTTTCTCTTTGAAAACTTCTTTGAAATACATTGAGTGCAATTTTAGCGCGAAAAGGCGGCATTCGATTATCATCCTAGTCGCAGTCAACTTTCCTCATTCCGTGGATACGGATAAGTCGTGATCATCTGTGATAAACAGCGGGAAGCGCCGGCGCCACCGCCCCATATTCGATACTCGAGTACTAGGTGTGCGACCCAAGCCGAGCAGAGCCGACCCGACGCGACGCGATGGTACTCGTATTTGTACGTATGTACTACTACACGATAGAGGAGATCTACTCGCGCGGCGCGGCTCCACAGAGCCGAGCTACATATTGCATACATTGCCCCGTCCTTGCCTACGATTGTTCAATATCACACGGCCACCGGCCACAACGCTACAAGACTAGCATTCAGAGCAAAGTATACAATTTTTAAACAACTTGTACCGTGCCGTATCGATACAAACTCTCTAAATACGGAAGCAAATCGATGTTTCAATTTGATGAATTCAAATTGAAAATAGAATCTATTGAAATGAAAATGGGTAGGCCACGTTAATTGAGCTGAGATAGGAAGAAGAAGGAGAAGAAGAAAACCGAAAATTAGATAGGTAGTCGAAATGTGCGATTGAAGATTACACAAAAAACAAAAAATGGGCATCACGATCTGATATTTCGTTTCGATGCATATACAGTATACCAAACATCAAATGGTATAGCTTACTTATTATAGTGAATGTTTTCGTTCGTTTACGGGGAGGACAGGGGTCACTGAAATAAATTTGACAACTTCCCACTCACGGAAGGCAAACTGGAAACTCTTAGGAATTTTCAAGAATCCGACAAATTTGCACAAAAAAATCTTAGCTGTAAGCTTGTGTCGGGTTTGACCTTTTCAATGTCTAATATTAGACTTAGGACTGTCCAGATACAAATGAGTATACCTCTAATTTCTTCCACCACGCCGCCGAATCTTCTCCAAGTATATAAATACTTAATTACTACCTGGAGCCTGCATTTAAATCTTCACCTACACGCGGATAATATTTCGTCAATAGACAAATAATCAGTGTTACCTTTGTGGCTTGGAGACTTTTTAACTCCCATAAAAAAAGCACAGAGAGCAAAGATCACTGTGTTACTAATTGGGAATAAACCATTTCTTAGTATTTAAAAGTTCATTTACCAGTTCTAGGAACATTATAAATTATTAATTCTGACTATAACCAATATTCATAGTAGGGTTCTCTTTTATTTACCCGATGATCTTTGCTCCCTATGTTATTCTTATGGGAGTTCACAAATTTCAGAGGCTTGCGTGAACACCAGAACGGATACTTTGGTCAATTGTTATCAGCTACATGACGTCAGAGGAAATTTGTCTATTAAATCAAATTATCTATTTCAACGCTCGAATAAGATGAGGAGCGAGTACTATCTCTGTCGTGCATGGTGTTAGGAGGGTCGGCTAATGTAATGCATTCAATAATTTGTCGAAAATTGGAACTTATGATAAGAATTACTTACTACCACTTCTGAATGAAAGAGATATGTATTACCTAATTTTGAAAAGGTACATCAGATTGTAACGTTACACAAGATACTGATTAGAGTGATTACTGATAGTGAGCACCGTATGAGATGGACAGGAATCGCAAGAAGTTAAGTGGAACACAATTTGGACCCTAATAAGCAAAACTCGACCAAGCGACATGATAACGATCTGGAGATCTGGCAAAATGTTCATTCACTATAGGTGGAGATTCTCCTAATTCCCCAGATCGTTATCATGTCGCTTGGTCGAGTTTTGCTTATTAGGGTCATTTGATATATGTATTTGAGACCTTTTCTCTCGATTCAAGACACGACACGACACGACACGATTCGACTCGACTCGACTCGACTTGTTGAAAAGAGATAGTAAAACGCATAATTATTATTCACGGTAACGTTTACACGAGTCATCGGCAGGGTTCTATGCTGTTTACTGTAGAATAATCATAGCGAAGTATTCGCATCTGCGCCTTAATATTTACAAGAAGAATAAATGTTCGTAAAAATCCGTTTAAAATTTCATCCCGTTTTACTAAAAATTGATTGAATAAATTTTCTTAAAATGAATGAAAATTGTTCATAAATAAAATAACTCACGTTTATGTCTTTTCATTTTCTAAATAATCACAGTAAAACACGTTTTTGATGCTTACATCAATATGGCTACGACGTTCAGTTTCTTCTTGCACGTAATTGAGAAAATGAAACATTTGTAGGGATAGAAAACGATTATAATCATACTTCACAAATTTAAAAACGCTTTAAAAATCGAGATACGACAAGGAAGGATTTCTACCTAATACATATGTATCTTGATTGCGCGGTCTTCGCGGTTGGTTCGACTGTCGGGCAAAAATCTAAATCTAATGAGGATCCATCAAACCGTGTAGGCACACCACAAAAAAAAAAAAGCAAGCGTAGTCGAGTATTTTATACGAACTGAAGACCATAAAAACGATATATGTATTACATATCTCTGTATTCTGTATCGAAATATTATAGAAATTGTATTTACAAATAACTAACATAGGTAGTTTATTCAGAAATAAAATGGGGGAAAAATGGTGAAGAGCTCACATTACATTATAAGCTTAAACTAAGGCGTGAAACTTCCTTATGTGAGAGTGGATGTTGAATTTCCCGGTATACGGACAAAAAGGACAGCGTTGGGTATGTCTATCGCAAGAATATTTTTCGTGTCTAATTAGCGCTCTTTCCGTTTGAAACTTCGTATCACAATGCTCGCATACGAGGTAAGAGTTTGCTGCGCTTAACTTGAAGGCTTTTGCTGATTCTTTCTCAATACGTGCAATTTCTTTAACGACGACTGAATAAAATGGAAACAGAGAACGAAAAAAATAAAATAAATAAATAATAACAATAATAATAATAATAATAATAATAATATTATCGATAAATCGCGGCGAAAAATCACGCGTCTTTCAAAATTAAAAAAACTGAACTCTTTATTAATAATTATGGGAACAAATTTTTATTCAAAAATATGTATGAGCGTAAGTGGCAAGTATAACATTATGTATTTTGTATTATTTACAGCAGAAGAGATTGCAAACAGAGTTTTGATGAGTATAGAACCATGCTCGTTGCTAGTTATAGATCCTAATATTTTTAAATTGGCAAGTTATTGATGGTCAACATATTATTACTTGAATAAGAAAACAGATAATACTCCTATTATTAACTTTTTCTACACAAAAAGGAGCAAAATTTTTGAAACGAGTAAGAAGAAAATAAATTTAAAAATAAACAATTTCCGATCTTCTCAGTTTCCTCTAAATGGAATTTCATTCACCCTCACCGCATGAAACATGCAGCCATTTTTAAAACAATTTCATCGAACTAGTCACGGCGATTGTGACTAACTTAAATTCTGAACTTTTTTTCTGAATAAAAACTTTAAAAAAATGCAACACTCTTTCCTTTTCTTCAAATCAATTAATGCTTTCAGACGCGATCTCTTCAGAAACTGCTTTTTCGACTCCAGTTGTTATGGATCACGAGATTAATTCATAATTCGTGAAGGAAAACGTGTCGGAAAGCTTACGATTTTTTCTTCAAATTACATAGAGCGTCAATTAGGACATGAAAGAAGAAGAGGAAAACCGCCGTTTGGAAGAAAATAACGTTTTTTTCTCAATAACGAACTTTCTCGATGTTTCCTCGAGACTCTTCTTCGACTTTCTAGATTGAATAACAATTTTTTTTGTTACTGTTTAGAATATTTTTTAAATATTACGACAGTAGTTGCTGCAACCAAATATCAATTTTCTCAAAGTTTTTTAGCTTTTTATTGACGGAAAAAAAGAAATGACGAAAAAAAAAAAAAAAAAACAAAAAACAAAAAACAAACAGAAAAAACATACGAGTTTTTCCAAGTTTCAAGTTTTCTCCGTTTGAGGTGTTTTTGCTTTTCTCGAACGTTCAACCGTCATCCTCGTACAAATTACTACATAGAAGTAGGACACGAATTATTTGCAAAATGGTATGGCACATTTTAAAAGCCAGAAATATAAATACATTTTTTTTTTCAATTTTAAAGAATAAAAATATAATTATTATGTTTGACAAACCGTAAGTGTTTTTAAAAAATATATTAGCGAGCACGCTTTCGACAAATACGTCATTATCAAGCATACGAATGAATCATTATATATTTTTATTCTTTAAAATCGAAAAAAAAAAAAATATATATACATACACATATTTCTCCGTTTACAGAAGTAGGGCATCAGAAATTACGACTGGAATTCGGTCATCGTTATCCAACCTAATGAAGCTCAATTAAATGAAAACGCTTCAAAGATCCCAAGAATTTTGACGAAATAGACCTCGTGGAAAACAAGCTAGGTCAGTACAATACAGTCAGGTACATGCGTAATATATTCTTTTCTCTCTCTCTCTCTCCCTTCCTCCCCCCCCCCCAATTTTGTAATCATCGGCGAAACATCCAAGAAACTCACATTTTTTGTGAACCTCGTTTCGCGCATCAGTTAAGAGGTTGTTAACCATTTGTCGTACCTGTGAAAGGAAGAAACATGAAACCTTCAGAAAAAGAGACTTTCAACCGGAAGGAAAAGTCGCTTATTGATGCTAAAGTGACGGTATTTTCAAGAGAGCGCTTTCGTTTGATACATCCTACGCGCGGAATTGAGTTACTTCCATTTTAAAAATCCAACATAGGATAGGGCACTGAAAATCTCAACAATTGAAAATTCCTATTCATAGAATGTATTCTTCAGTTAGAAAAAACGCGAAATCAGTCGCTCAATGGAAAAGTTTTCGCCGCGCCGTACCGCACAGGATGAGTGAACCAGAAAATTAGTATCCAACACAACAAGTGCAGTTGAGGATGTAAGTAGCGCTCGTCGTTCGCAAACGTGACTGTAAGATATAGAAAATTCGAATTCGGTTTTCGGTCACGCCGTAACTTGCACCCAGCAATTGTTCTCTGCCCGAAAATGCTATTCTATCATAAGCAGTGCAAGGTGTACGGTTCGTTTCGTTCTTGAAGGAATTTTTCACCATCCCGTATTCGCGCAGAATTTGGTTTCATCACAAGCACAAACAACTCGACGCGAACGCGCGACGACAATCGCCTTCCACGCGAATAGGATGGGGTCTTCGTTCAGCGCTGATGATGCGCAGAATTGAGGCTGGTTGCCGCGATAAAAAGCGGAGCGCGACATCCCGCCAGACGCCCGTAGCAAATACTGACTGCCACAATCGACGACGCGGTACCGCAACGAGCTACGTTTGTAGGCTAGTGTATAATTGTAAACCGCATACTACGAGTAAGTAAGGATTCTTCCAACTTTTCACTTTCACGGAAATGAAAGAATTGCGGACGCAGCGGGACAATTTCTTCTATGGTCGTAGCAGTAGTAGTAGTAGTAGTAGTAGTAGTGGTACAGGTTTGATATGTGTTAAAAGAAACGCGCACTTGCACCTTACACCGCGCCGGCCCGGTCCCGGCCCCGGCCCCGGCCCGTCCGTATATCGGAGTGGGCACGTGCATGTTCTCTTCCTCGTATTCAGTATTCAGCATCAGAGAAAATCACTCGCCGTGCGCAAGCGCGCGCACGAATATATATACACACAGACACACCGGCATACGAGTCTACGGCATTAGGAACGAGTTTCTAAATTTTTACAACTAAAAATAGAGAGCCACTAATGTGAAATTTTCCGTACTCAATCGAGAATGTACAAACGTACATGACTGTGTACGTACTTACATACTAACACGAATTAGTTAGCCGATTCGCTCTCACTACACGAAGCCAGTCCCGCCTAGTCCGCATAACACTCTCACAATACGATTATTGTTGTTTCAACCATTATACAAAGCAGAGCACACACATTTCATTTCAATACTATAGGTACCTACATGTACAATTTTTGAAAGCCGAAGTGCGCATCAGCTGAGCTACAGCCACAAAATTTATCATCATCGAGTTTCAGTCGAATTGACACGGAAGATGGAAGATGGACGACTGACACAACGCAACTCCGTTCACAAGTCGAAGGCGGAAACTTCCGACACGGATGCGATAATACGTACTCGTACCTTATCGGAGCCTTTACTCGTCGTACGCAGAAATGGATCCAAAGAACTGTTGGACAAATAGAATTACAACAGAAATTTGCCCAACAGCCCCTTCGCATCCACATTCAATCACGATATACCGTACACACGAAAGAGGAAGAATTATCAAATTTTTTTGGAGTTTGAAACGAACGTGCCACAATTCTACGCAGGCCTTTCTACCCAAAAAGTCACATTGTAATTTTACAACAAAATAATGCTAGATGAAACTATCGTTGCTCTCGCGAACAGAATTTGACAATTGCTCTTCCGAAGGTAGAGAGCTTTTAAAATGAGTGCACGGACTACGCATAGGAGTGGAGTACACGAAATGACAAAAATGTCATCATTCAATGAACAAACATTCTACGAGAGGTGTATGATACCCTAGTGTATACATGTATCTTCGACTCAACGCTCAATTCTTCCCTTCCGCAATATCTTCAAATAAATAAAAAAAAAAAAAAAATTCAAAATCAATTAGCCTACAGAATAAAACGATGGACATTCAGGTTTTTAGACAAAAATTGGATGCCACTTAATCTTGCACTCCAAAACCACGAATACAAGATACAATATTCCTCTACGAATTTGAAAGCATTTCAATTTGTTACACTTGAGAAACAGGTTGAAAATTTGCCCAATCTTCGACCTGAAATTATAATAATTATATAGACTGTTTGATGACAAGATCAGGGAATGGGGTGAGGGGGAGTTAGGAAGAATGAAATATTTGAATACCAGGTTAGGTTGGCGAATATGTATAAATAAACTGATGGACGTACTTGAGGAAATTAGCTGAAAAATCTCTCCTTCTTCATTCTCTCATTTTCTTTCATTCTTTTCTTCACTATTTTCCAGCTAATCGGTTCAATTATTGGAATGAAGGTTAAAAAATTGTAAAAATAATATAATTCTGTCACGCTCTCTCAATATCTGAGCGATGAGACAAACTCCATAAAAATTATCGATCACTTTGAAGCAGTATTCACACATAATAATATCAAACAAATAGAACCAGAGATACTTTTCTCTTGTTTTTCCTCAACGCAAAAGGTTTTTCCATTTGGTGGTGTTCGCTGACTTTACTGAAGAAGGAGGGTGGGGGAGGGCGGCGGCTGACGTACGCGAACCGAATTTGAACAAAGTCTATCCAGATCTTTCAATATAATAAAATGATTTTCAATTCTTAACGATGATGGTTTAGGATTATAAAATACTTATTATCATCGAGTTCTCAGGAGAATTAGAAAAAAAAAAAATATATATATGTATATATAAATATATAGGTAGATAAACTCTGAATAACGCGTATTCGTGTTCATACAGCGCTAATACTATGACGATTGGAAAAAGGTCCGACGTAATGTGATTCACACAACCACGGAACCGTAACCCAAATAACATGGGTTCTTATAGAATTTTTGTATATCAACGTCATGAGCTCAATACGGAGCGCTAAAGTTAAATTCTTTTCGTTGAGCGATAAAAAAATCTTCGCGTTAGGCTTACCGCACTACACTATGTTGACGTTCAAGTTCAAAATTTCTCTGATAAGAGAGAGAGAAAAAAAAAACAAACAAACAAACAAACAAACAAAAAAACAAAATGAATTTAACAGAAATACAAAAAAATTACGGACGACTCCCTCCCAGAAGTCGGTAAGAAACAAAAAACCGCGGTAAGTTATTCATATTATTATACTTTCAAACTGAATAATTGATAACATAAGTATCTAATGAATTGATTAAAAATGAAAAAAATAGTACAAAGGACGGAGTGAAAATGAAATTGTTTACGTACCTAAGACGGAACGGACATTTTTACCTGCCAGTCATTCCTCGAAGAAGATGAAAATCCGTATAAGGTATACACATTTTTCTTTTAATGGCAAATTATTATTTTACTTTACTGGCGTAAATCGAAATACAAAAACACTCACACGAAATAAGTTTATTGCCGAAAAATAGAAAGCTAATTTACTTGTGTTACTCATTGGTAGTAAATCAACTCTAGTAATACGTAAATAACGAGCATGCATTAAAAACAAGCATACAATGCAATGTACAAATCGAAGCTCCGCATGCAGTCAAACACCCAATACTGTACTGTATATTCCCAAATACCAACAAAGCAATGGAAAATGAGTAAAGCTCAACTAAACGAAAGTCAGAAATGATGGTTGGAAAAGAAAAAAGAAAAAAAAAAACATTAAATGATCAAACTGAATACAGAAACGAAGTGGGAAAATCGCCGTTTCAAAGTAATGTACGACAAAAAATGGTAAACAAACACTAATACAGTAATAATTAGGATGATCATGATGGTGATGGTGGTGGTGGTGGTGGTAATAGTACGAAGGATAAAAATAGTACGAGATAAACATAAACAATCGAAGTATCTTTACAAAATTTATTCAGACTAAAAAACCTCTCCCCCTTTCCTCATTTCGGCCCTTTCCTCACTTTCTACAAAGGATTATTTCGTTTAAAATTTTCTTCATGAATACGAGAACCAAAAGTTGGAAATAAAATAGGAAAAAAAAGAATTGAAAAAAAAAAAAAAAAAAAAAAAAAGCGAACAAAAAAATTTTGATTGAAAATAAAGATACTTCACCATAACATGTATCATGTTGAAGGTCACGATCAAACGCGATGAAACAGTGTTCGTAAGTGGCATCGCTGTGATAGCGTTTTGAAAAATAAAAAAATGCAACGATGATGAAAAAAAAACTTTTTAGTAGTTGTGAATTACTGCGCATTTAAATGAGAAATTTTGAGGAAAACACACATACTGTGCACTGCAGACTGGTACGCATCCGATAGCAACAGAAGAAGTCGGATCATTTTTTCAAGCCAATCAAATGATACGTTCTTTGATTCTACGTAAATTGCCTACACATTCCTCAATTTCTAGAAAATTTTTCAATATGAATAGTAAGAGAAGATACAAAAAAAATGTGTAAAATTTGAATTTTACTAGATTTACTAAATGCATAGAAAAATTTTCATTTCCCGTTTATGATTCATGAGATAATTTTTAAAAGAAAAAAGAAAGTTATAGACAGTGAATTTCACCGGGCAATGTGTCAAGCTGGAACTATCTACAAATCTTCTTTTCAACTACAATCCAAGTATCGAAAGTAAGCTCGCTTTTCATGAATTGTACATCACTTACTCATATTCGTTCGGCGAAATCACGCACACGCCAAGAAAAAGTTTACTTTCGATACTCGTGTTGTAAATAATAATACTGTTATGATAGCGAAGTGTTCCTCCCATTTCTAGGTTCTCTACCGTATATCATTACAAAATAAACAGTGGCTTTCAATGAGGGATTCATTGTAACTCGAAAAGGTTTTTCTCAATTTCATTTTATTAATTTTATTCTATCGTAGCAATGATTTTAAATTTCGAGAAAAATCATTTCAACAGTACAAGCGCGTACACTGCAGTAAACTGAATACCGGTACACAATTTACACATTTCTCTTGCTATGTTGAATGCCAGTATCATGTTATTTGACAAAAATTCTCTTTTTTTCTCCAATTTTTACTATTCTTTTTTCCATTTTCAATAAGCCACTTTAAACCACAATAAGAGGCACAAACGAACACAAAGGAATCATCGTTGCAACGTGACCTTAACAAAACACACTTCACCCGAGCACTCCCAGGATGCGTTTCGGAAAAAAATTCACTTCAAAATAAATCGGACGCGAGGATTCAAAGTGTCTACCGGAAAAAAATTGAAAATAAATTACTCAGAACGAACATCTCTCTACAGTCGACGTGCACCATAATTTTTTTGAAACACCCCACCTGCTATTTCCGAGTGGAAATTTCCGTCGAAACATGACCTTGAGGTAGGAAAAAAAGAGGCATAATGACCCTGACCTAAATAAAGTTATCCCACACTAGGAGCTGAAAAAAATTCAGGAAAAAAAAAAATGATGATGAAACAGATCTCATGTTGTACTCATAACAAGTTTTCTAGTGATACGACAGAAATTTTTCTCACTGGACTTATTCTCAACCCGTAATAATATTCGCACACGTTTTTTTTTTTTCTTTCTTTCTTTCTTTCTTTCTTTTTCTAATTGAGCCAAGATATTGCAAATTAATTTTAGATGACGTACAACGGGGAAAAAAAACGCTTCTAGATAACCGGTAGACACCCTCACAATTCACCTCAATGGGCAATTTTCACTAAAATACTTTACACAGAAAAAGAAAACGACGAATATTTGATAAATCGATGTAAAAGCAATAAACGCTGTTTTTGGGATTGAGGACCAATAAAATTTCATTACATTCGCCTTTTTCAACAATTAACGACATCCTGAAAGTACTTTGACGACAACATGGGTGAATTTTCAAATAGATATAGCAAGCAAATATCTTACCTTGGCAATCCAACTGACCAGAAGTTCCATCATTAACGGAGGACAGTGGGTAAGAATTAGAACCTATTGAAAGAACAAACAAAATCAAAATCAACAACGTGAATCGACAAGAAAAAAAAAAAAAAAACGAACAAAAATGAAGTAAAATGAAACTGATCATAAAATAATAATAATAATAACGTACCCACACATTACGTAATACGTATGGTCTAATGTATAAGAATTATGTTATTCAAATTTATCAAATTCATTAAAATTATAAAAATACCAATGAAATATTTTCACAGGGCTGCGCTTATTAGAATTATTTTGGGAGGATTGAGAACTGATGCTTAAGAGATCGAGCAAAAGATCATCGCCGGTACAGCAAAACAAGCTATGTCGCAAGCGACGTAGTAGCAGGGTCAGCTCAAATCTGTTCTACTTATTTACCATCATCCAAGAAGACCAACTCGTTTGTCTACTCAAAGCTTATTTCTCTTCTATCCTTTGGTGCAACAGGTTACAAACGAAATAATCAAATTTTGTCATTGACGAACAGTCAGAGTAATAATAATTGTGACTCATTTAACTGGAGTGTACCCAAATTGCGAGAATGTGATCAACATGATATTATTATACCCATAGTTAAAAATTTCAAATCCACATTGGAACGAAGGAACACAGGTTGATTTATTACTACAACGAAGGATGTATTGTTCGAGGAGCGTATCAATTTACAGGTTTTAAGGTACACGGAGGGAGAATATTTACAGTACACATTGCATTGTAGTGTATGGAGCGACGGCATTACGTCTTTCCATTCGACATTTGTTACTTGAGTGGTAGGTGTTCGTCCTTACGAAACAATGAAAATGATGAGAAATCAATTCATAATTATAATGTAACTTATTTGATCAGTATTTACGATTATCCTCATCATCATGAAGACGATATCGAGCTATGATAATTTTATTCAGCTCAGTGTACCGTTATAGCGTATTTTGTGTTTCCATTTGGTTCCCTGCAATTTAAGATCTCCTCCTATTCGACGGAATGTGAATATAGAAGTATTAGCAACGAGAAGCGACGAAAAATATGTAGTTCGCGAAAAAGATGGTTCTGATGCTGTTACTCTAGATTTTGATGAATTAAAAAATCAAGAGCAAATGAGTGAGTCACGAAAAATGGAGAATAACCCTCATCAAGAATGAGAATGAACAAGTTTATTTTGGAGGGTTGATTTTTCCCAAGTAAGAAATAGATAAAACTTTCTGAGGGGAAAGATAAGTACCATCAAAAAAATCGAGAACAAACTTTTAGAGGAGAAGAGAGCACATATTTATTATCAAGCACAAGTCAAGTTGAAAAGCTAGCTGAAAGCTGCAAGTTTGTAGCTAATGCCAGATAATTGTGGAAAACAAGCTAAAATTTAGGTATTCATAAAAAGACACGAGCCAGTGAATGGTCAGTGGTTCTATGGGTTCAAATCTAGAGAACATCCCTATAGTACAAAGTTTAATTGACATAGGTAAATTATTAATTCACGTGGTCTTAACGATCAGAGAGAAAATAATATTCTTCCTTAATTGTTCAAAAAGTACAGTTTGCCTGATCGTCAATTTGGTACAAACAAAACAAGAGCATGAACCTCTTGCGGGCTGCTTGTTTTTGTTCTCCAAGGCTCGTCTTTTAGACATTATTGCATCATTTTATATTCATTTTTTTTCTCCGACCCTCTTCTTTTTTTTTTTTTTTTTCAATCAAAAACGCGAGGTTTTTTTTTCCAAAAAATGATACCGAATATTAAATCTATCTTCACGCTCATACAATAACACGGTTTATCCTACGCAGATTGTGGGAACAAAGCGCTCCTTTTTGTACGTGAAATGAGACTCCGCGAGTGTGTGTAGTAAAAGCATCAAAATCAAAACTGCGTATGCGAGCCTCGCGAGGTAGATTCGTGTGTTGCTATCAATACGGATGTTTCAGTTGACGAAGAAACTTGAGTAGGTTTCATTGCGTCTGTCAATACGGATGATCACTTATCTATGGAAGTCGAACCCAACTTCAATTGAGGAAGGTTCTGGCAGAAGGGCTTCCGCAACAAAATATTTAACACAGAAAAATGAATTTGAAATTTTAGATGAATAATATAACTTCGCAACAATAAGTTTAATCAAAAAAAGTGTAAGAACGAAAGTTGGAGAGCAACTCTTCTTCTATAAGATACATAATTAGTTACATTGTCAATCTGTTGAATATTAAATTCAGAGGGACCGGGAGAAAAAAAGATAGCGGAGGCCCTTTTTGTAGAGTAGGGTAAAATCCCATACAAAAAAAAAAAAAAAAAAAAAAGATGCGCAATGAACTGAAACGTCTAAAAATCATGGTCTCCGCAAAAAGAGCTTCCGCCTGACTCAAGCCCTTTTGCCAAAACCCTCAATTGATGATTCGGATGTCAACTTTTGATTATAGTCCAGGAAAAATAACAAAAAATAGGGTATAAATTGGAGTAATAGTTGGCAAGCTGGAAACTTGTGTATATCACTTACATATGATTGTTATCACTATCCTAAAACCCATCGTCGATCTGACTGGAGTTTCGCCCCCAATTGTGGTTTGAAGGTGAAAAAAAAAAAAAAAAAAAAAAAATTTTAGCATATAACTCGTTAACTATTGGCTTAATCGACATTTTACAAGAATAAAAAATTGAAGTTCATCGAATTTCCTATGAAAAAAGCTCAGTTCATACGTGCCACAAAATGACGTCGAAATTCGCCCCCTCGTTCAAACAAAATATTGTTACAACAGATTCGCATCATTTCGAGTAACTGTAATCAATGAAGCATACTGGCGACGCGAGAGAATCAATCTATTGAAAACCAGCTGCTAAATTATCGCTACCCTGCTGATGCTGTGAAATTCTTACAAGTATTACCTTGCAGTGACCATGGCAACCAGCTCCAAAAAAAACAGAGATTACGGTGTGCTGACTCCACATTTGATTTCCTGCACAACTGTTTCATATGCGGGCTCGAAGCAAATAGTGATAAAGAGAATAAGAATATATAGGAGTTGGGGTATGGTTGTCACTATGTTAAAGGCAAAGGATTCTATTGTTGAGATATCGGCAGTGGTTTCAAAAAGCTCAGATATTTTCTCCACTTCATGGAAAAACATTATGTCCTTGGGCATTCACAAACTAGCTTACGGGACCACGCGCTCTGCTCGTTCACCGTCGTCCAGGAAGCATAGTATCATGTTACACTACGCAGCTGAGGCGAGGAGGCTCGCTCACTCTCTCCACTCTTTCGCCCCCCCCCCAGTACCATTCAACCCACCATAAGCCTACTACACTGTATGTCAGGTCTAGTATAATGAAAGCCTAATATACTGTATGTTAGACTAGATGAGCTCGTGTACCATAATTATGTTAGGCCCAGTATAATGAAACTGTCAAGTAGCGAGGGTCGAAATTTTTCCGTCCCTAAAGTAGGTCGAGATCATTGCTAACGTTATCAAGCGTCTCCCTCCTGATATTTGTTCTCCCTCGAACATACTTTCAAATCACAATTCTTAAAAAACATTCTCAGATCCACAAACTTCTTGAACTTGATGAATTATTCATTAACAATACATTGTGGTCAGTAAAAACTCCTCTCCTTACTGGTCATCTTTCTACTGTGACTAATGGATGGACATTCCCACATAACTTCGTTTCCAACATTTATATATCAAATTGATACATGCATTAATTAGGTATAACTCTTCTGATGCCTGTGTTCACCCGCGATGCCTCAATTAAAATCCAGCTCCCCTTATTCTCTCATCATCGCTTATATGGCCGATGCTCGGTCTACCTCCTTGAATTGTCGAAAATAGTAACCCTCGCCAAATCGTTCACTTCGTTCTCTTGTAGCGTAATTTACTTTTCACAACACAGATAGTAAAAGATGATTTTTGATTCAGAAGTGAATAAAAATAATTATATAAGACAAACTCTTGATAAATAAAAATACATACGAAGATTAAATCAAACTTCAGATAAGAAATCTTTACATAACAATCGACAACAATCAATCAACATAGGTATAAAAGAGACAAAGAAGAGGAAAACCGGCAACATGTCAGTGTCAGGTGACTGAAGTCCCTAACACCGCGCGTGGATGCCCCGAATATGCCTCGTAGATAACGAAGTTATTGAACCTTGCCCGCCATCTGCAGCGAAACCCAAGGATTTTCCCTACGATTTTCACTAGAGCTTTCAACTTTTCGCAACAGTTTGAACGAACAGAGACAAAAATGACTGTGGAAAAAATTCTCTCGCCACTATTTTGCTACTTCCGTGGGAAAAAAATTCATCAATGTTCCCAGCAATGAACCATCGTTCTTACACTGTCAGCGCACTGTGGTCCAAAACTCAATCCTAGCAGGACAATTAGGGTTTAAACCTACACTAGAGAGCGCTACTGAAAGGGTGAATCGAAGAATTTATGTACGTTCGTAAATTGATTTTAAATGAACTGTTATTTGTTCAATACATATATCATTTATTTCTACAATTTTTTTTTTTTTTTTTTTTTTCTCTTTTTTGCATTCAATTTTGATGATACAGACTACAAAATGTATGCTTGTATTTGCTTTAAAAATGATATCCTATCAATTATGGTGCGTGAAATTTCTCCATTTAAAAAGCATTGAACGAAAGGGCGAATATCGTCAGGGCTACCAACTTTTCAACTCCAAGTTTAAACCCCATAGTATGTTACACAACAAGCGGTGCAAACGCAAGTCTTCACCGCTTCTTTTGTATAATATTTTTTTGTAACACTGACGGTGAAAATGCAATTCACCCCTGAAAACTGAAAAGTGAAAACTTCGCTGTGTGTGTAACAGTGCAGTGTGCAGGTCGAGACTCGAACCGCATGCAAGCAGAATAGATTTTAATCACACGCAAGATACATTTTATGCCATTCTATATGGTTGCACTGAAGTAGAGTTCACGCGAGTTCATAGTACACAACCTATCCTCGTTCATCGGTCCTTTGTTTTCACCACGTTGGTTTTCACCTCAGTATCCAGGATAAAGCATATTTTCACCACAGTTTTCAGTGGTGAAAAGTTGCGTTTTCACCGTTAGTGTTATGAAAAAATGATATGTATTTTCGTTGAAACAATTTAAAATTACATCCTGGAAGGTTTTTCGTTAGCAGAATTGATTTTTGAAGTCACTGACCGGCTAAAATGTAGCTGTGGTGAAGAAAAACAACATATTGTGCGTTATATGTGAATTAAGAGAGTATATCAGGGTATTTGAGTATGTTACGTGATTAATTTGTTAAGGATTTTAATCTTTCTCTGGCAATCATACTCTAGTAGTAAGAATTATTTCAAAACTTGCCAGAGTAACCAAGATGGGTGAGGAGGCCTGAAAAGTACAAAAAAAAATAATCTTAAAGCATTGTTTGTCCTCACCATGTAACTCAACTTCATCTACTTTTAGAATAAGTTGTGCATCAGGGAGAAGGTCTTGCTGGTGTACCTTCTCTTCTTTGCACAGGAGAGCGATGACAGGGTCCACGGAAACAAGAAGCATATTGAACACAGTGTTGATGGTTTATTCTGATTCATATTCCTTACCAGTATCTTTTGTACTCTCCATTTAAAGCGCCCTGGGTTCTTTTTTTGAATACGCGCCGATTGGAAGTTGCATCTTTGCTACAACTTCCGCACTACGTCTTATTACGTTGCGTACCGTAGGTGGCACATTATGCCATCCATAGAAATGCGTTTTGATGCAATTGTAGAGGGTCAACATTTTTAGAACAAAAGAGGGTATTAACAATAACAGCAAAAAGATAGATTTATATTTTGTTGGCGATTAAGAAGTACCTAACAAATTCACAAATAACCTTACAAAAAGCAGTTTGTTTTAATCCATTTTTGGCAGAAAATTCCATCTTCAAACTCAGCTATATCCTAAAATTGCAATTGTACGCGGCTATATTTTACCCATACATTAAATTGAATAACCATAAATACTACCTCCAAGTTTTAGGCGTCAACTATCATCAACAATTTAGTTACAATTGAAAACATAGAAAAAAAAAAAAAAAAAAAAAAAAACATAATTTGCTTCACTATCCTCTCATATTGAAACGACGCGACCAATTTGATAATAAAACTAAAACGTTTGCGTAAATGAAGTGAAAAGTATCTTCTTGAAACACAAAAAAAAAAAAAACAAATTTGCCAAACATTTGCAAACAAAGGCTGTACAAGTAGATGCAATCGCTTATCAATGGGTTCCGCGTGCGCCATCAAATCATCAACAGACAGCAGGGCGCTCCTATGCACTGTATCATTGCCATAGTCACTTATTCACTCACAGAAAGATGAAGTTGTGAAAAGGAAAGTTAGATGAACCTTGCCACATAGTCACCTTCACTTGACGCAAGTTTTCATGTTTCGAATTTTGTCCCATTTGAATTGCATTTTGGACTAAAGTGCAATGTTGTGAAATTTAGTATATCACACGAGCGTTCATACCTCGGTTATGGTTTTACGTACGTTGAAAAAGTAAGTAACTGCAATTGGTTACTTTTCCAACTTGTATAGAAATATACTACTTCTTCGCTGCTATTTGATTCCATATCTATGTTGCATTTATGCGTGCGTTTTCTTGGGCACTATGTCTTCCTTGGTATTTCACGTACGATGCAAGTAAAACCGCGACGCATTTTTCCACTCAAGCAGATACGTACATAGAGCGATTCCTCTCAACCAGCTCTCAACACATCACCCTTACGCACAGCGTTTTCGTCACTACTTGGGTGAACTCGTCATTGGTTATAGCTAGAGTCTAGTTATAGCAAAAAAGCGTAGCATTCGTTATTGATAAAATATTTATAATAGGCGAATTCACCTGCGCGTCATCACCTGTCATGATAGCTCAGATGTACCCACTGTTGTTTTATAGAACTGATTGGCTCCCATAAGAATCATCACAGTAAGCTCAGATCGTTATGTTACTAATTGGAACTAAAAACTTGTAAGAAATATCCTGAATAGAGAGAATAAAAAAACCAAATAGAAAAACCGCAATAAATTGATCACACCAAACGCTTTCGGCTAAACAACCATTCTCAGGATATAGAAAGCGGCTGAAGCCAATACCAACAGTCAACACAAAGAAGTAACATCGAAGGAAATCATGACTGAACCAGCGATTCATCAAAATGTGAATCATTCTCATAGACTAATTCAATCAATCTCTCCTCAGGAATATACCTGTGCAACACGGCAACGTTGTTGTTATTCTGAAGTTGAAAAATGTCGATTTCCTCCAGAGCCGCAATCGTTCAAAATACGAATTTTCTCTGCGGAGGACTTTGGACCCCTCTTTAAAGCTACGACCACTTTCAATTAGCAGATTAGCAAAGGCAGACTCACCCATTTTTCCTTTACTCCATGCTTTTTCGTGATTATCATTTCTAATTTGGAGTTGACGACTAGTCATACCGATGCATACGCCGGAGCGATCCTACAAGCCACCCTATGAACGACACCCCCCCCCCCTTCCGGCTATTCGAATAGGATATTTTAATCTAACGAATCAGGTTTTAGCTGTATGAGTATTTTAAAAAGCCGGCCGAAAACCGAAGGGACAGAAGACGTAAGGTCAATGTTCACCCTGACCTGATTCACTATAGGAAAATGCTTTATCGTCACGAGTTCTTCATGAAAAGTGGCCTAACTCGGGGGAATGTATTAAACTATTGTAAGTAGTTATTTTGTGAGCAACAAGGACGAAGGACGACCCCGTGGATAGCAACATCGATCGATGTATCTATCTTCGCGGTAGATACCGAATTCATGGACGCCATCTATAACAGAGATGGTCAAGTCCGAAAAATTTATAGAGAAGAGCCAACACCTTCCAGTGTAAATTTTATGAAAGGGTATGGGCTGTTTAGATAAGCGAGAAACTCACTAAGGAGCTCCGCGAGAGAGGTCTAGGCGCACAAAATGTCAACGTACCTGCGCCAATCTAAGACCCAATCTGAAGAGAATAGGTCAAGCTCAAATTTGGGCATGCGAAGACTTCCCTGATGAGAGAACCCAAGGGGATCTAATACGAATCCTTACCTCCTCGGGGAACTTGAACAATTTCCGATCAAGTTATCAGAAGTTAATCGACCAACAGACCCCAATTATTCAACTTCTCTTGAAGGGCAGTCACTTACCTGTTGGATAGTGGTAGCCTTGGGATGTTGGGAAATAGCCCAACAACATTAAAGGAGCATAAAATTGATCACGGAGGAAAACATAAGTCCTTCAATTTGTTAGCCAGGGAATCTCAATTTTCAACTGAATAGAGAGACTTAGAATCCACGCGTGATTTGAACCACCAATCTACACATTTAGGCAGTAAAGGAGTAGGTCCGAGAGGACACAAACGAGAGACCGGTCGCATCGGGATATTTTCTTCATGCACTTTGGGCAGTCCGTAAAGGAGAAGAGGAACAGGATTAAGTTCCGAAATAGCGGAGCGACGAAAACGCGTTGCGTATGTGAGTGTGTGTGTTGAGCGGAATCGCCCTATACGTTGATCGACACCTCTTCCATGGCCGTCTTCAAAAAAAGCCGGAGCATGCAGAGGCTCGTTTGTGAACACTAATACAAGAACACTTTAATGATAGTGGGCTCGATTTTGGGCTCGATTTTACGCACCAGTACACAAACACGCGCCGTGCATATTTCAGCCTTCCTTGAGAAAAAGCACATCGCTTTCATGATCGAATAACAAAATATGATCCTGGCAACAAAAACTTGGTTGAGCGATTTTACAGGTCTACCTCTTTTCCTGATGAAGAAAGGTTTCTCATCAGTAGAGTGGTAGGCCTTCAGAATCGGCAAACCGAATTTCAGTAGACAGCGTCACAAATGTCATGAAAAATGAAAACGCTCCGCTCATTCGATCATTACACACCATCCTTGAATCCCAACCACAAGTTGATTGGAATGACCGATATAGGGTTTTACCATACATGGTACAACCCTCCATCTCATTCAATGATGGAAGGTACCGGTATTTCTAGATATTTGTTTACAACACGAGATAATTTGGGAACCGATTTACCCTGACGTAATAGTGCAGTAGTCACAGCTCGCAGCCAGGGTATTAAGCTCAGTTTCAAGTTCAAGTTTGAGTCGTAATTCAGTCAAAAAATGGTCAACTTATTTCAAATCAAGTCGGTCAGTCGTAAGTCGGGGATATTTCCTATTGGCTTAACCAGTCGGTCATGAGCCGTTTGAGGTTTTTATAGATTCAAGTTGATCAGTCGTAACTTGATATGCATATTATTGTACTATTTACTCGTTAAGTCAATTCTCCCGTCGACAATTATTGACTTGACTTGAGATAAGAACGTGATTAAGAAAAACCGAGTTCGCTTCCCATCGCCAATCTTGTGGAATGGACTGTGTATCGTGTGAAACGACCTGGAGAATAATTAGTATGAGTAAAAGCTACTAAACGTGATTGGTAATGCTAAATTTGTTAATTAGGGCGCAGTCAGACTTGAGACTCGTGTTTGCCGGATGCCAAATGTAAAGTTGCCGAACTACCGAGTTCTCTCCTTTAACACTTTAACAATATTATAAAAGGTAGAAAAAATTTTCGGCACTGCACAGTCCAGTCTTGTTTTACCCTTGAAAAAGGCGGAGGTTCCGTCCGAAACGTCGGGTATATAAATAAAAATTGTATTATTTTGACGACAGTGCCGAAAATTTTTTCTACCTTTTATAATATAGTTACCGTCAAGAAAAATTTCCAGACAATTAGAACATTCTAATTGTCTAAAAAGTTTTTCACTTTAACAATCTTCCTACACAAAAAGATAAGAGCACTTTAACTTGATTCAAGTTGATGATCATGCACATTGCTCAATTTCTTGCTGATTTAATAACATCCTGTTTTAGCTTCTCTGTTCTGTAGTACAGGACGAGTGCATAAACAGCCTAAAAGTTTCTTGCAATCATTAGAAAATTACAATACTAAAAATAAGAATGAACATGCTTCATGACAAGATCTATAAGTTTTGAATTTGAACTCATTGCTTCTAACTATATGTATACTGCTCTGAAGTCTGAATGCTCTCATCTCTTTAGTTGCAGTTTCAAAGCTTACATTTTGTAATTCGCCTTTTTTCATTATCAACAATCGAGTTCAAAAAGTAAAAACTTGGTCATTAAATTTAAATTGTAATTCTGTAGGACCATCGTGCCAAAACAGCATAAGAAATATTTATTTAATTCTCCTACGTATTTTATTTTATAATTAGAATAGGAATTGAATTTTGACATTTTGTAGAGAAATTTTTCGTAGTTTCTGTCGTCGGAGTGATGTACATATAGATACGAAAAGTGCAGTTTTATCAAGTTTCAAGTCAGTCGTAAGTCGATTAAATTAGTTTACATTTAAAGCCAGTCAGCCGGCCGGGAAAATCTTAGTCGTCAACCCAGTCAGTCGGCAGTGGAAAAATCATTGATTTAGTAGTTTAGTCAGTTGAAAAATTTGAGTGTTGATCCAGTCAGTCAGTTTTATAGCTCGACTCAAACTAAACTTAACACCCTTGACTTGCAGCACTCATAACATCAGGTGTAAGTACCCATTCTGCTCTATCAGATCCTTGATTAACATATAGGAACATTTTGATCATTCGTTTAGATCCGTGATTAACATAGGAACATTTCGATCATTCGTTTACACTCGAGAATACGAATAAATTTATAAATAACGAATTCATTTTCGTGCGCAGGAAATTTCAAGATTATGATTTTCAAGTTTCTACTTTCTATCCTCAACTTTCCGTCCGTTTCAAAGTACCAATGAATGATCGAAACGTTCCGGTAGAATTCTTATAGGAATCGATATACTGTTGGCAACAGGAAACAATGTTCATGTAATCGAAATTGACGTCACGCGTGAATCGGTCTACTACAATTTCTGCTTCAATATTACAGTAACTCTGCAAATATTATCAGATTTACGTCAAATATCTTACATATTTGAGATGGTTTTTAAAAAAAATAACCATTCTCGAAAAACACCATATTCATGTGAATTGGTCGTTCCTCTCAATTCAGAAAATGTTCGAGTGTAAAGATTTACGACGTACGAAGAATGAAAACGAGAAAAGAAAAAAAGAACCATATCCTGGATAAAAATCAGAATGTTTCGGAAGGACTAAAAATTATCATTGACTACATTCCAACACATCTAGAAATCATGAATTCACTCACCATAATTCTGACTATCTTCGCTGTGAGAAGGTCCAGGTCTGGATAAATCAGTTTCGTCAATCTCCTCTTCCTCATCTTCTATCGTCATTTCTTCTACACTATCTTCATAACCACCTTCATTATCTGAATGCCGATCATCGAATCGTGGCTCTTGTTTTGGCACCACCGGTAGGTCGTGAGTTTTCGCAGAATTTGTTGTACTACTACTACCAGAATCAGTAGATCGGGTTTCATTATCGACTAATTTATCCGAATTCTCGGCCTTAATATTATTCACATTGACGGACAATGTGTTAATGTTACTACTCGATACATTATCAACAGTATCTTGATGATTTTCTACAACCGGTAATGATGTGCTGGTAGCCGTGGTTGTTGGAGTGTTTCCAGCATCGTCAACACTGGACATTGGATGCTGTTGTTTCCTTCGTTTTCGTGCTGTCGGTGATAAGCTGCCATCTCGTCTGGCCGGGGACGTCGACCGGTAATTTGAACTAGAGTATTTCTGATTCCACGAGTGCTCTGTTGTAGTATTAACGGCATTAGACGATGGTGGAGACCGCGTCCTAGCATTATGATTAGGAATTTGTGAAGTGGTACATTTACGGTCATATCGTTTAACAAGACGTTCTTCAAAATCTTTCGTTTCCGGATTCAAACCCGCACTCTCAGTTAAGCCTTTAATCTGCAGAGACTCGGCCGCTTTTAGAAATGTACACAGCTGTTCTTGCGAAATATTTACTTCGCCTCGGTACATATAATCTAACATAGCTTTCAGTTCTTGAAATTTAATATCCTTCAGTATCAGTATAGGATGTTTCTCATGGTGGGAGCTCAATAGTACCTGGAAAAATGTAATGGATAGAATAAATTACACAATACACCAAGAGAAGAAATTTAAAATTTTTCAATCAAGTATCCATCAATGCTCAAAAAGATATTTCTAATCAACCTCACATGAAAATCTCATGGTAATTCTCATCTCTCTCATCACTCTGATAGAAACAAGATTAGATGATTCCGTCGACATTAACGTCGTTATTCTGAAATACGACGATGTGAAGCCATACGGAAAACTGGATTCAAAAGTAAAATGTTCCGTTCTGACATCTCAACATAAGAGCCACACTTCATCCACTCTCGTTCGGTATTCCGATAACGAACGTTGGAGACTTTCACATTGAAGCGATGCTTTCTTCCCGTAACATAAATTTCATTTTCTGTTTGATGTTCCCCGAAGACACCCAGAACAGAAGGATTATACATAGAATGAAAAAACACTTTACTTACTCCAAGATAAGGACTACAAGCGGATAGAACCACTTTATGAGCATTTAAATATTGTCCTTCGGCAGCCAGAGTACAATCTACGAGTGTTCCACTTTCTAAAAGACTATCGAAAACGGAAATCAACGTACGCTGATGGTTGTTCCATCTCAAACAGAACTGCTGATTAGCAGCCATCACAGTGATTATTAAAGTTAATAACTAGTTTACTTTGTACTTTGAAAAAAATATACATATATATGTATCAGTTCTTCAACATTTTTATACAAATGACAACAAATAAGAACGCACAGCCGCCATTATAAATTCATGACGTACACTTGACACCGATCAACACTACACTACACACAGCAACGGAAGCCCGTAAATAAAGTAGTCCGTTTCTTCCACTGGTTACTGTGAAATCGGTTCGGTTCGAAGATCCCGTTTTCTATTTTCTCTAATGTGGATGATGGCGAAGAGTGGTAAAGAAATATAAGGCGGTTCGGGGAAGTGCGGTAGATAAGGGGGAACTATAATCCGGGAAGAAACGGAAAACGAGAGAACGCTCTTCAGTGAGATGAAAAC
The DNA here is from genome assembly GCA_035079395.1 of Aspidiotus destructor. Classification (NCBI taxonomy): domain Eukaryota; kingdom Metazoa; phylum Arthropoda; class Insecta; order Hemiptera; family Diaspididae; genus Aspidiotus; species Aspidiotus destructor. Next base: position 58,733,578 of record JAVHKZ010000002.1, on the reverse strand, counting down.
ACTGCCAAGAAAAAGCATAGATTAATAATACAGTCATACACACAGAGAGCCCTACCACCCGCCAATGAATTCATGACTTCGAGTAAATCCCACGGAATCCGGAGCACTATAATCGATTCATGTTAAGAAAGCCAGTGTACAAGTACAAAGTTAGTACAAAGTTAAATCCGCATAACTACACAAGGGCTCCGCTGGAGGCGCTAAGACACCGCAAATAGCCGAAATTTGAAAAGGTTGATTTTTAAATTTATCAGGGTTGGTTCCGTTCATCACTCTTTCACGTTCATTTTGTTCATTTTGAAAAAAATGAATAAATGATGAACTACACGCGTCCTGGACGTTCATTCATAGAGGGAAAAAATGAACGTGAACAAACGCCAGATTTCCGTTCATTTTCAAATTTTTTCTGGAATCCAAAAAAGAAATGAGTAAAAACAAAGCTGTCAAAACTGGAAAACATGTTTAATTTATATTCATTTGAAGGGTGTCTCATCGTCACAAAAGACAAGATATTTGCATCTTAATCACGTGATCTTAATCGCCGTCTAGTGTCGCTGTTGTCGGTGCAACAATTTTGTTTGTCCACAAGGCGCAATGTTAATAAAAATTAAAATCTGTTATACCAGTCGAAATAATTATTTTTTGCAAAGAAATGAAGAAAACAAAAGTTGTAGCTCTTTTGATTTCCTCTCAGATGAGTCTATTTCCAGGTTGTTTGAGTAACTTTTTTAAAATTGTCGCCTCAAAACAAGCTTCAACAAATTGCCACCATGGTAAATGTAGAGAGTGCCTCCTTTGCGTTAAGATCCAAATAACATTTTGTGACTTGTCACAAGAAAAAGCCCTTAGTTGTCAAGGAATGGATCCGCAGTTTAAATTTTTTGTTACGTTTCCAACATTCGAGTTTCCAATTACATAAATTGATCAGTAGAATTTTGGGATACTGGAGAAAAGATAGTTTTGGTAGGTTGACCGGAACTCCAGAATTGCTGTTTCCTTGTTCATTTATCATCCTATTCATGAGATCATAGCTCAAGCTGAAGTGCTGAACTTCTGAAGTAAAAGCACAAAATGCACGATTCAGTGTGGCAATTGACCATTGGTATTTGTGGGTAACTTTGTAGACCAGCGGTTCCCAAACTTCTGTGTGGCCCGACCCACTTTGACAGTTAGCAATTTTTCCGCAGCCCACCTCCAAAAAAATAGCAATGTTTCATACTGCGTCACACTTTTACTGTCAATAGACAAGTTTGTCAGAATTTTTCCCGACCCACCTACAATTTTTCTGCGGACCACAGTTTGGGAACCGCTGCTGTAGACAGTTTCAGAAAATAGGGAAGGGGTATAGTCTGTTCCAAATAAGACCGGGATAATCAAAATTACGTTTCACCTCCCCTGTCCCGTTAAATTGGAACGTTTCACCTCCCCTGTGCCATCGAATTGTCCAGTGACGTCATTTTGATTATCCCGGTCTTATTTGGAACAGACTATATAGTAATGAGGATAAATGTGACCTGGTCTACGGAAACCCCGTTGTAGCGTTATCAGTAATGCATGCTTTTCATATGTAACTGATAACGCTTATTGCGGGTTTCTGTAGACCAGGTCACAAATAACAAGGCTTCTGATATAAATCTTTTTTTTTTTGTCACTGCTTGTGACCAGAAGAAAATATCAATTCAACCATTGGCCCAATAGCCAATACCCATCTCAGAAAAATGATTGATTGACCAACACCCATTATGCCCAGAAAATAATTGGGCAGTAAATTGTGCGTGCAATTACCTGTAATTTGACACCCATGTTGTCTAAAATAACGTTACAAACAATATTTGCAAAATACATCGAGTGATGCGCTATCTATTGGCGGGCTCTCTGATTGGTGAATTGAGCCAAGAAGGTGATGGTGATGAAAAAAGTTCTGAAAAAAATTCCAAATGGGGTTATTCAGAAAGATGATTTTGACAGCTATAATTTTTGTTCTCTGTACTTTTTGATAGAAATTCATATTAAACAAGTTAGAGCTGATTTTATGAGTGTATCTTCTTATGGCAAAAAATACACAATCACCTTCTTGTCCAGTTTCTATAAATCGCCACCTGCAGCGCCACCGCTCTGTATTTCGCGAATTCATTTTGATAACCAAAATATTGTACCTAACAAAACTGAAACAAAAAACAAACAAATAAAAAATATGTCCTGGAACAAAGTAATAACAAAATCAGTAAAACCCCCAAAAAATATTGATACTGCACACAGCTCATTTTAAGGTTGACACCTACTTTTTTTTTTTCTGTTTACTGTTTACTTTTTTTGTATTTTCTAGGAAAAGAATGCCTAAAATGAAAAATTGATGAGAATGAGATTTTAGCTCTTTTGTGATTTCTTAATTATCAAACCAATTTTGAAATTTTTTTCACAAATGTTCTCAGAAATTTTGTGAGTAGAACCATTTGATAGGAAATTATAATAGAAATGATTTTTGTTCTTATCCTTTTTGCAATTAGAATCATGGTTTGTCAGATATTTACAAAAAACAAGTAAGCTTCATAATAAGCTGCAATGTTAAATCCGCTGTGAAGTGTTTGCAGCGCTGTTCCCCTTATAAAATAACGTTGTGAGCGTTTCTGGAACATGAATATGAAATCCAATATGGCGGATGAGATAGCTATCTTGACTCTTCCAAGTATATGTAGCAAAATGCAAAAAAAAAGAAATGGAAAATGAACGACTTTTGGTCGTTTGTTCACTGTATTCAAAATGAATGTATGCGCCGTTTATTTGACTAAAACAAACAAAAATGAACTTGTTCATTTTTTTCCGTTCATGAATGTGAACAGAACCAACCCTCATTTTTTTGATAATTTTTTCAATTTTTTATTTTGGTCCAATTTGAATTTTTTGTCTTTGATTATCATTCATACGCATGCCCAGAATACTATAGTAGCATTGAACCAACAGCAGCCCCCCAAAATTGCCCCCTTATAATTATTGTCCATTAAAATTGACATCCCATTTAATTATCATAGCAATATTGTCCTTTGTAGTGGACAAAAAACAGTGCTGTCTACTACAAAAGACATATTATGAACAAAATTTTTCATGTACATTTTTTGTTTCATCCAAGAAATGTTATTAAGCAAGATCTGTTAGGTGATTGGATTTTCTTCTTTCCTACAAAAGGTAGTCCTAATAGGATGTATTCAATCCGTCAGTGTTGTTCATGCCAGACAATTTTGAAGTGGTTCTGGGAGTGAAAAGTATTGTCCACCACAATGGACACCCTGATTGTAGAATTGTTGTTTTTTATCACATTTGGTCTATTTCAGGGTATCCTTTTTGAGAAATATGAAAAACAAATGCTGCAAAATACTTGTCTGTCAGTCATGCATCAGGTTAACCATTCATTATTTTCTGATGGCTAGTCAAAATTGTCCACTACAATGCATGGACAAAAAAAGTGAGGGGCAGACTTTTCAAGAAGGTTATGGGGATCAATATATGTGTGGAACAAAGATTGTATAATCTCCAGTTTCCAAAAGTCCTAAAATCTTAGTTTAATTATGCAAATAAGGTAAATTGGAGAATAAATTAACTGGCCTTTGGGCAGTTAATTTGAACGCCTATTAAACTCAATAATTGTAGTTTTTCATTTTATTGGCAATTTATTGGACTAGAAATTGTTGATTCAAAAGTTGGTAAAACTGGTCCTTAGTTTCCTCTCGCAAATATGTAGTACTTTGTATGGATTGATTCAAAAAAACGCGTTCTGTAAAGCTGACATTATACAACAAGAGGAGGAAGTCTGGGCTAAAAGTGTTACATTACAGCGTGCATAATCCAGTTCCTTGGTGTCAGCGTTAGAGTGAGCCACTGTTGATATTGAGCTCAGTCACAGACTCCAGCATTCCACAGATAGAGGGAATCTGTGTCTCGGTTCTTCCATGGGACGCCTAAACGACGCAACCCGCAACACTTTCAGCCACGGATTCCCTTTACTTCTCCAACGCACATGTTGTCTTCATTTTACCCACTGACAGACACCTTGTTATATCAGTCCATACAGAGTACTATTTAGTCAAAGATTGAATTATTGTACATTTGTCATCTTCATCTTCTCAGAGTCACATCATTCTGCTGGGACATCATGAAGAGTGCCACTGCTGTAGGTGACTGCGTCAAAAGCCAAGAAAATTTTTTTAAAATGCGGCATGTTTCCCATCATCCCATGGTTTAGCAACTACAGCGATACCTTGGTATTGGAAAATTTATCAACTTTACGCAAAACTATGCTTTGTACAATCGCAGTTTTGCAATCTTACTTCTGAAGTACAATAAAGAAGATGCGCCAGGATGGATAGTTAGTGGAATATATGTACCGTGTTGAGTGAGACAGAGTGCGCGTGTACTTGATCAAAGTTTGTTAGTGGAATAGCCGCCCTGATTGTGTGTTCCTTTGTTTCAATCATTGACTATACATTAACCAGATGTACAGTCCTATTGTTATGAAGTGTGTCAATTTCTTGGATTATGTTGGAAAAATAACAGATCGCACCAGATGTTAGGACGTGGGTATAAGAAAAAGGGAACAATCTTCAGCAATAATGCTCTTTCCCTTTTACTCTACCAGTGAACACGCAGCGCACTTGAACAGTTGTATCCAGCAAAACGACACTGTTTATAACAATAGGACTATGTCTGGGTTACAAGGTAATATATACTTATATAGTCAATGGTTTCAATCACAGACTGTACATACTTTATAAGCAGAGGTACAAACCTATTGTTAAAATGATGTTGGTTTTGCGACGCACGTTGAAAGTGAATAGAAGATTGCGTCAGGCGTTAAGATGAGGGTGTAACAGAGAGGGATGTATGTTCTCTCTCTTTTGCTTGAACAATTGCAACCAAGCACACTCAGGTAGCAGTTACCAACAAACTGACAACTCTTTCAACAAAAGGTTTGTACATCTGCTTACAAACAAAGTAAGTATAGTCAATGGTTTCAATGTTTGATAAGTTGCAAAATTGATGATTAACTAAGTCACAATTTCCCATTGTACAACATTCCGTTTCATATGTAATTAGAAAATTAAAATATTTACCATTTGGAAAATTCATTCAAATTTATTATGGTCTGTTCACATTAAGAAAGGGCTACTTGAGAAAGGGTATAAGTTTGAACCATGCTTTGTACCACGGTACATTATAGAGGTATTGACACAAACGTATAGTAGCTGTGTTTGTTACTGTCGCCTGAGTTGTGTCGGTTGATACAATCTACGCTAGGATTGTTGCAAGGTAAAACTACACAGGAGAACTATACAAATACTATGTAGTGTAAATTCACCAATTTTCTGAAATTTGTACAAGAGTCAGGTATTGACCTAAAAATCTGAAACTTGGTACAAATGGACTATTTACTATGCTCTTCATATTTAAGAAAAAAAAAATCTTCCTAACTGAATTTCTTCATCTTCTACAACCCTTGGAAATTTTGGCAACATTAGGATACCTCTGGTAAACTTCCGTCACAGGTGGGGAGTGGAAGGTATTTGAACGATCGCCGCGAGCGTAGCGGAATTCTGTACAAATTAGCACAACTCGGGCGACAGAAATTTTGCCTTGTGTCAATACCTCTATAATGTACCGTGCTTTGTACTGTTTTGTATTTAATACCCAACTCATCAATCAAAAGTATTTGATAATAGTCTGTTCAAGAAATGAGAGATGAGATGACAAACATACCCGCAAAGACACTTGAGTCGGAAGTACGCAGCAGGGCGGCTACTCTGCGAACAAACTTTGATCAAGTACGCGCTCACTTTGTCTCACCTGACCAAGTACATATGTTCCACTAACTAGAAAACCCGGCGCACTAGTGGTGGGCGGTTGTTGGTAGTTTGAAAAAACTGGTAGTTTGGTAGTCACAATTTTCAACAACCAATACTACCGGTAGTGAGGAAAAAAACTACAAGTACTGGCGGGGAATACCGGTAGTTTTTTTCCCAAATAGGGTGGGAAAGGAACACTGAAATGAAAAGTATTGGTACAGCTTGTTTTTCAAGAAATAGAGGCAAATTTGAACTCAGACAGCATTTATGTAGATTAGATCATTAGAGATTGGACACAAATATCAATGAAATTTATTAAAATTTAAGATGAATACTAACTATATAATGATTTTGCATGACAATTACTAAGTCTCTACTTGGTTTGTTGTGTACAAAAAATAACACAAACGGTAGTTTCAGTGGTTTCTTAGAGAATTGACCGGTACTATTGGTAGTACCACCAGAGGTACCCATCACTACAGCGCACCATCTTGTATTGCATTTCAGAAGAAAGATCGCAGTGTAAGATTGCAAAACTGCGATCATACAAAGTGTAGTTTTGTGTAAAGTTGATACATTTTCCAATACCAAGATATTGCAGCAGTTGCTAAACCTTGGGATGATGGGAAACATGCTGCATTTTAAAAATTTGTTCTTGGCTTTTGATGCATTTACCTACAGCAGTGGCATTGTTCATGATGCCCTAGCAAAATGTGCGCGCGCACCAGATTGAAGTCCATTAGTGGAATAGTCCACAGCCTACTTTATACAAGGCTGTAATATAGAGAAGTCACAACGTTGCACTTCAAAATCAGTGGATGCAGATTTATATGTATGCTTATGGGAGAAAACAGAAATTTGATTTGTACACAAATGAAACGGTGTTTCTGGAAAAAATGAAGAGAAAATAATTTCAAGAGCAAATGATTTTCTATTTTCCAAGCCCCACTTTAGTAAAACTGGTGCTGTACAAAAGAAGTTATCATCGTTTTAAAATTAAAAATTGGATAGGAAACAAAGTGCGGTACAATTTCACTGTGGTTACACCAACCAATGAACATGAACCGCCCCAAAATGTAACTGATAAAAATCCACTGCACGCTGTTGTCATTTTCTACATTACACCATTGTATAAAGTAGGCCGTGAACATCAGCCGCCCAATCCTGTACAAGCGTACTTGACTTAACTGACTTTGCCAGTGGCGTACCTTGCCTACTTGTCAATTCTGTTGTGGCATACTTTGCGTAGGAACAGCGTCCTTAAGTTAGCTGCGCCATGTACAACACCTCCACAGGTATTGTAGGGTATTATGGAGGGAGGTATGGCAATACGCCATTTTAGCAGCAAAAAGAAGGCTCTCAATCTCAAGCACAAATGGGTTTGCGCAGTGGGCCTTGCTACATAAGATGCGACATGGGTGCAAAACATGCAACAGGCGGCAAATTAGAATTATTCTATCTTGACGTGCGTGTAGGTACACAGAAATCTTGAACTTGTGTGCGTGATGTTGCACGCACGCACGCATGTTGCATCTTATGTAGCAAGGCCCAGAGTTGCAGAATATTTTGCAGGGCCGGGCAATGTTGGTCAATGGTCATGTTTGTTTTCTCGCGATGCTGCGCAACGCATTGGACACTTTTTTTTGCTGCTAAACCTCTATAGTACCCCAAGTATTGTAGGACCATGGCCGTCTCAAAGGACCCAGCCTAGGACGCGTACTTTGCTTACCAAATTCTCAGTATGGTTGAAGAGGTTTGTGAATGCGCGGATCACGTTCTTAGACTTGATATTTTTTGAGATGTTAAATTGGAAAAATGACTAACAACCAAGTATGGAAATATTTTTGGACTTGAATTTTTTTTTTTTTTTTGAAATGTTTCCATTGAAAAAACAATTAATTTTGGAATATGCTTCGACTTAAAAAATTTTACAAGGTGTTTTCATCAGAAAAACAACAAAGTAAAAATATAAATACCTATGGCAATTGCTTGTTACGCAGAACAAATGCGTTTGGTCAAAAAAACGTGTCTCAATCATTAATTAATTACTCTAACAATAATTAATTTATTTTCCATAAAATTTCCTTCTCAACAAATATAATATCAAGGAAAATAATTCACTCTGTCTTGAGTTGACTGTCATCAAAATACCCAATTTTAAGATAGGCTCTTATGGACAAATTCAAGCTTCTGGAACCAAAATGTTTGTTGGACATACCCATTGTGTATAGTGCCTTAGTTGTGAGCAGGGAAACAAACACTCACACAAACACACAACAAGCTCGCAGTCAGTAGAAAAGCCGTCAGCTTGTAGTAAGTTACAAACAAAATGGTTGTCAATTTTACCTACTATTGAGTTCCATAATTTTATAGGAAAAATGCCCGAGAAATCTTTTGCAGTGCATCTCTTATGGACAAACTTGTTTCTATAATTCCAGGTATCATCTTTTTGTCCGAGCTTCCAAAAAATTCCACTTAGCATTGAGTGGTGGTGACTTTTTAGCGGCGCAACACAAGTTTGTTCAATGTTCACATTAAGAAAGAGCTCAAAGTGGTAGAAGAGGAGAGCAGCAGCATAGTATTGCTGCAGGAAAATTTGGCTTTGACTTACAACTGAAGCTTACAACCTTGAAAAATTTGGATTTGGCTTAGGAGTGGAGTTAGGATTTTTTGGTCCTGATGAATTAAAATTTTGGTTTCTTAAAATGTTATTTTCAGTACTATCATTGACTATACACGTACCAGACAAATACTCGCATTGTTAAAAAAGTTGTCACTTTGAAGGATACAGACACCAGAGTGTGCTGCGTGTTAATACGTAGTTGTAAGAGAGAGGGAAAGATGTTCTGTCTCTTTCACTCTGCTGGTTAACACGCAGCACCCTCTGGTGTCATTTTTTAACAATGCGAGTATTTGTCTGGTACGTGTATTCCGAGTGCAAGCGCAAAAGAGTCGCACTCTACAATAGACCGTTTTTTTGTGACGTCACAAACTCCACATCTGTTTACTCCAACGTACCCTACAGCCCGTCAAAATCGTCAATCTTACCCTAAATTACCAACTTGGTTTGTAAACAAAAAGAAACTCCATAAGAAATACACAGGAGCGTTTGGATCAGGGTACATTATAGAGGTATTGACACAAATGTATAGTAGCCGTGTTTGTTACTGTCGCCTGAGTTGTGCCAGTTGATACAATCTACGCTAGGATTGTTGCAAGGTAAAACTAAACAGGAAAACTACACGAATACTAGGTAGTGTAAATTCACCAATTTTCTGAAATTTGTACAAGAGTCAGGTATTGACCTAAAAATCTGAAACTTGGTACAAATGGACTATTTACTATGCTCTTCATATTTAAGAAAAAAAAATCTTCCTATCTGAATTTCTTCACCTTCTACAACCCTCGGAAATTTTGGCAATATTAGGGTACCTCTGGTAAGCTTCCATCACAGGTGGGGTGTGGAAGGTATTTGAACGATCGCCGCGAGCGTAGCGGAATTAAGTATGAATTAACACAACGTGGGCGACAGAAATTTTGCCTTGTGTCATTACCTCTATAATGTACTGTGGTTTTGATCTTACGTTCAGATTTGAAAAGCAGAAATAAATAAAGGACCGCAGGTATATTTTTAAATACTTGAGAACTTCCTACTTCTGAATATAAACACGTAATTGCTTATTTATTCCTAATTTTTCAATTTGAACTTATGATCAAAACGTTCCAGTGTATTTCTTATGAGAATTGATATTGTGATAGAACCAAGAACGGTACAATCAATCACACTCAAGGGTTTTTGAAGTGTGTTTGCAAGTGTTCGCGCATTGTTGGTAGGGAGTTGGCAATGAGTGACGTCACAAAAAAACGGTCTATTTCAATGGTGTGAAAAAAAAGAACTGCTCATTTTCCAAAAAAATTTGGACCAAAAAGAGAATAGTCTCATATGAAAGATAATTTAAAGACCAATAAAATTCATTCTCTTCAATTTTTCAAATAAAGCTTTTGTTCCAAAGATATTTTGAGATTAGTTAACACATAGTAGACCGTTTTTTTGTGACGTCACTCATTGCCAACTCCCTACCAACAATGCGCAAACACTTGCAAACACACTTCAAAAACCCTTGAGTGTGATCGATTGTATTGTTCTTGGTTCTATCACAATATCAATTCTCATAAGAAATACACTGGAACGTTTTGATCATAAGTTCAAATTGAAAAATTAGGAATAAATAAGCAATTACGTGTTTATATTCAGAAGTAGGAAGTTCTCAAGTATTTAAAAAATGTACCTGCGGTCCTTTATTTATTTCTGCTTTTCAAATCTGAACGTAAGATCAAAACGCTCCTGTGTATTTCTTATGGAGTTTTTTTTTGTTTAGGAACCAAGTTGGTAATTTAGGGTAAGATTGACGATTTTGACGGGCTGTAGGGTACGTTGGAGTAAACAGATGTGGAGTTTGTGACGTCACAAAAAAACGGTCTGTTAAATGGGAAATTGCCCATGATCATGTCAATAGAGATGTCGACGGTAGCGCGCCATCGCTACCAGCACCCCAAATAGTCAATCGCACATTGCATACATCAAAACCATAGAGGTGTTACATAAGGCAATGTTATTTTCACTGCCATTAGGATAAGAATCAGGGGAATTGTTATGCAGCATGCATTGGTGGAAGAGTCCTATATTTTTGTCAATTGACACGTTTGAATTTTTGTACTTGTGTATTTGAAATGGCGCATTTTTCACCGTATCACGTTTTTGTCCGCGTGGAAAGTAGCGACACTACCGGCCGGGTGCAACGCGACTAGCCGTCAATATGGCGGTCCGGTTTCCCCCAATGAAACATATCATTCTATTGGAACGGACCGATTCTCCGTGACGTCAATATCCACAATTTCGGTTGCATTTCCATACTTGTTCTTTGCTGCTAGCTTTGTGGCAGCAAAATAATGTCAACAATCAAATTTTTGATTTACATGCGGGAGAAATGAAGGACTAATTTCTGAAATGCAATTCTTCGAGGATGAAGTTCTTTGAAAAAGAAGATACTCTTCATTATCAGAATTCTAAATATCTTTCTTTAATTTAAGGTTTTACACTCGGCAACAGTCTCAGAATTCATTCGTTGCGGAGTTATAAGTTTACGTACTGTTATCGACGTTATCAGTTATTGTTTTCTTAAAAAAGATGCATCATCATTGTTTGTAAGATTTGATGAATCAAGAGCGGTCGTCACAATTTTAAAATCCGAAATGTAATATTAGATACCACAGAGAAGGAATATGATCTCAATCTGATTTGAATACAATTCAAAGAGTGGTCATCATATTCGTCGAGGAGTATCAAGTTATTGAACAGATCGATGTAGTTTTCGGACGAAGGTCGGTATTAGTATCAGTTTGTTGTAGGTAGAATAAGTATGGAAACATTCAATTTGATGTAGCTATCGAATAAGAATGGCTGAGCCACTCTCATTCCGAATACGGAAGTAACAGACATAGGCTCTTGTATGGGGCTGGGACCTCAAGTTACTTCTGCGCAGAGAAATGTTGACGACCCGAAAACAAAACCCAACTACGAAGAGGATTTACGATTAGTTCGGAGAGGAGAAAAGCACTTGAAAGCGCCACTCTTGCTTCTCTATTCAATCACAGTTGTATAATATCGTCGAAGGAAGAATTCGGGTATCGCAGAAATCGGAAGCTTGGTCGGTGCAGGTGAGACTGTTATTTTCGCGCTTAAAATTCATCAATTTACAAGACAACCGGTATTGTATATCGAACGATTTGTGAATAAATTAACCTGAAAAAGTTGATACGCCAACTAATTTTCAGATTGAAATAACTGATGACATTGAAATCTTGAAAACTGCCTGGCCATGCAGCTGTCCGGCAGGTGCTAGCTATGAGAATACGGCTCGAGGAAATGCGCCTACGTAGCAGCATTATTGTTGCATGTGCAAAAAAACTTTTCATGTACCGACGTTCCCTGTCAGTGGTCAAGGAAGACAAAGTCTGAAAAAGTTACTCGAAGTAAGAAACACTCTTCTGAAAGTATTTCATGAAATCTATACGTTATTTAAATCTCACTAACTTATTCTTCAGGGATAAAAGATATGGTCGGCTGTACTTGTATTTCACCTCCCGACGAGTTGAAGGGTACTGTTTGGAATAGCCTCATTTCTGGCTTCGAAAGAATAACCGAGTTTGAAAATTTCAACACTCGATTGGATTTACTTACTTCAATCATGTCCGTGAATGAGAAGGTGATTCAAAAAATTGCGGAAGATACAATGGGTCAAATGAATAACTGGATGTACTGCGTTTGATGAAATTTCGTCTTACCGTTAGTAACTTTGGTGTGATTCTTTCTGCCATTCGTAAGAATAAATGTAAGAATATGCTTGCGCATTCTTGCACGCTGGCACTCACAGATAGAATAGGTAGGGGTAGTTGTTCTAAGATTAAGAATAGATATAGGTAGCGGGGTGTCAGTTGTTTTACGTTTGGTCCGTGAGTTTACATCGTATATTAGAGTCTCGGCATCAGGATACATAACGAAGATCTACAGGTCACTAGCGACCTGGTATCGAGATATAACGAAGTTTAATTCCTACATAAATACGCACCATCATTATACGATTGATTATTGAGCACGTATAATCTAAAGAATCGCAGCACCAACGTTTTATTATAAAATTTCTTCACCATCATTATTCACTGAAATCTGTAAACTTTTTCAAGTTGAACAAGACTCCTTTTTTCTTTAGAGACGTAAGCAAAATATGATTGGAAATGTTGTCTTCTATTTCTGACGTCAATTTTGGTTACCTTTTACATTGCAAGAGTCATTGTTTGTGTAACTTTTTTAATGTTCAAAAATAACCGGAACTGGCCTCCTGCTCAAAATCGCAAACTTATACTTCCAGATTATAATTGATCTTATTCTCACTTTGTATTGTGAATAAAATGAAATTTCTTCATGATCATCGAATTAGAAAACGTTAATTTAACTTCGTACTGCAGATTCCACATCGTCAGCAATTGACTAGGTATTCAACAATGACATAAACAAAATACGAAACAGAAGGATTGAAGATTTCCTTGCAATATTCACCTGTTTTTCATCATAAAAAAAATATATTCTACTTATATACGAATATCAAAAATCCAACTTGTTTGTCAACTAAAAGTCTTACTTCTCTTCTATCCCTTAATGCAATACGCATGGACTCTCGAAGGAAATTTTCGTAAATATACGTTAATGCCCCCCCTTCCCAACCTTCATATAATTTTCAACCTGACCTTACCAATATTTCATTTTTTTCATCGAGTTTCTTTTTTTTTTCGTACAAACTTTTCTATAATGAAACTTAACCTCGAAGAACACGCGCACACAGTCGATCAATTCGGTTCGTTCACTTGACATCATTAACTGATAATATAGCGATCGGTAGGTATTATATCGCAGAATTTCGCAATAGTATCATGCGATAGTGCTTAGAATATATTATTTATCAGAATTCAGGAGTATCGAATGAATAAGGAATCCATTGTTGTTAATGAGTATGTAGATTGTAGAGGTTCCCGAGTATTTAAAAATCTATTTTTGTTTCAAATCTTCTTTGCAAGTTGGAACGAGTGGTCGAATTCAATTTTTTTTCACATGTCAAAGTCCATGTAAAAAAAGTATTTTTTCTTTACCATCGAGTGTATGACCTGTCCCGAAAAAATGTTATTAGTGTTTTCTAGGGCACCTGGAGGATGGATGCTCTCCAAGGTCTCTGTTTTTCACGTTCTTCTCAATGTTTACATTTTGCGCATTAATAACGTCTTTTCGGCACAGGTCATATGTTGATCGAATTCGGACATCGAAACCCAGTTTCTTCTCGACGTTGTCGTGAACGAAAAAGATTGACAACACACATTACATAATGCAGTAAAATAGTGGTTTCGATATTCATAGCTAAGAATAATAGTGCCGTAGTGATTGAATCATGTAATTGAAAAAGAGGCGATTTTGTCACCCGATCATTCAATTATGTGATTGTGAACTTACTATGACTTTTTGAAAAACAGAGATATTAAATTTGCCAAAATAATAACAATGGGTGAAATTTTCATAGGAAGTGGAGTAGAAAAATGAAAAGTCGTGTGTTGCTTACGCTGCTGCGTGAGCTTTTCTTCTCATGTTTTAGAGAGAAAACGATTTTTCTCGTGATCGGCGATTTCCACTTTGTAGAGCACATAGCCATGATGAGATGGAATGAAATGATGCAGGTGGTTGATATCTCCCGTATACCCATTTTATTGCTTTGTAGGGTCATTCCAAAAATTTTTTTGAACTCAGCGCTAAATTTAACTATAGAGTAGAGAAACTTCGAAGCTTTGCAATTTTTGCCATCGGGAACATTATTTTTTTCATGGTAACTGCAAAATTTTGGCTTATTTTGGTCCATAACTCTGTTAGGAAGAGTTGTAGAGACAAAGTATTTGGCGCAAATTAAAGATGAAATTAAGGTACAAGTTTGAAGTTTACGTGCACCGGTAACATTTTGCGTTTTTGCGTTAGAACAAATTCAGTCCAAATCCCATTCAACTGTCAACATCATGATGGCGCACACTGTACATGGTTGAAGGTCTAACATTTAAATATACTATGGCCATGTGAGAGTAGCCGTCTTCTGTCCATAGGTCGTGAAGATTTGAACATCTTCGTCAACTTCCAACGCACAGAAACGCTAACAGCGAAATAATTAATTCTTGTTATCAAAGAACTTTTACAACGCAAAACGTTATCATAAAAATAAATTGTGTTTAGTTATACAATGGGTTTTTAAATTATTCCGTAGAGTAAACTTTTTGAAACATATTTCACATTGAAATTGTGGTTCCTTTCCGCATTCAAATTTCAAATGTTGATATACACCGGCCTTGTATTTGTACTTCCGACCACAATTATTCGGACAAGAAAATCTTCTATCCACATCCAGTAATGTCATTTTGTTTGGATAAATAAAATATTTGTAACCTGTAAAATGAACAATAAGAGTACAATATATAATACATATTCTTTTTTTTATACGCCTTTCTTCATTATTTTTTTCCTTCCTCATTATTTTTATGTATTTTCGTTTTCTTCTTTTCCTTCTTTTTACTTCAATAACCGATTTTGATCAAATAAACACTTTTTATATCAGTAAGAAAAAAAAAAACAAATTGATGATATCTATCCTAGAGAACGGATAAGCGCAAAAACTATAAGTTATTTCATGAAACAGGGCGCCTCATTCAATTAAATTATTCATCAGATGAGCTGGGTTTGCCATTGGAAGCCGTCATTTCGTTTTAACGTACATGAAATCACTAGCTCAGCGCGCCGCCAACCGCCAGCTATGTTGAGTATCTGTGTTTTGTATAGATCTTTGGATTTTTGAGGTATCCTATGTGTCAAGAGGTCGCTTTACTAGCATTTTATTGTTTTTTTTTTTTTTTTTTTTTTTTTTTTTTCAAAAATGAAGTACCGCTGCCAATACCTACTTCTATTTTAACAATAACATTTACTGTTTACAAATTATGTTGAAGATAAGCGGTATTGTATTCTCTTTTGTTGTCGCGATTCAAACAGGGAAGTTTTATTTCTATAACGTTTTAGAGTGTGTACTAGTGGCCAGAATTTATTTCTCCCTTATATCTTACAGCAGTGTGAAGCCAAAATCAGTGATTGCCAGAATTTACTTGTCAAACCTAGTCTCCACAAATTATTTCATCCACAATTATTAGTTCATTATATGAGGAACGTTTTTCCAAAACTCGTTAAATCCATATTATTTTAATCAAAATTGAGATATTAGCGTTTTTAGCGTCTTATACAAGTACTGCATACAAATGTCAAATAATTTTTTGGCACCACTATCTATGCGTCCAAGATATATGAGCCGTGTTATTTTAGCACATTTCTTCAATATTCTCAAGACATCAATAAGATAAATTAGTTTTCCAAAACTCGTTAAGTCCAAAATTTGTACCTCCTTGGTGCAGCCTCACAAGCTAATGAACCAATGCACGTGGATGCCAATTTTTGTACTCATGTATGACCATCTACTCCTACTATAACCATTCACACATTGCCATTATCTCTCACTGTGACAAATAGAGGTAGTCTTTTATTCCTCCTGAAAAATTTGCTAAAGTGAATTTAACGAGTTTTGGAAAAACGTTCCTCATATAAAGCTCATTGTATATTGTATATGCATTAGCTCTAGTATAGAGAAAGCCTAATGTAAGGATAGAACAAACTGATCAGTCTAGCATCTGGTATAGCATGAAGTCCTCAGTATAATGTATATTGTGCGTTGTATACTGTATAAGGCCTGGTATCCCTAGTATAGCCTGGTCTATTAGACCTCGTATAATAAAAGCATCAATTGTTACAAATTTCATTGACAATTTTTCAATAGTAATCTCAAACTTGAAAGCATATAAAATGCAAAAACTGTCGAATAGTTTTGAATTCCTAAGATAAGAGGTTGGTCTTGCAACCCCAGCCGCGTAAGCTTGTCTCTCTCTGTCAGGCCTGCGTAGTTTCAGTTCATTGGAATGGTGTTGATACAACTCTATTATCCTGAATTCAAAGCACTGTACAAATTTTAAAATTGATGATTATTTTTCCCTAAATTTTGATAAAGCCTTTTCAAAATGCAACCAAATATTAACACTGTTGATATTGATGTATTGATTCAATCAAGATGGATTTACTGATCTTCAATTTGTATTTCTTCCAGTAATTTAAATTTTTTCTATGAAGTGAAAAAATTTACTTTTTTTTTTTTTTTCAACAAATTTTTCCAAAACTGCTGTAAATAAAGTGCAAGTTCTAGACATACAATTGGCAGAAATAAAATTATCGATCCGTTCAAAGATGAACTTTGTATGTATAGTTGTTGTTGCTTCCATAAAAATATCAAAATAATTATTGGGTGATTTCCAAGTACGTTGAAGTGTTGTCTTCCTATTCTGTGCAAGCTGTAGGGATGGGTGAAATAAAGCAAATAAATAATCAAATTAAATATTTATACATGTGTTATTAAATCAACGCTGTACAATAACAGAATGATGACAAAATGTAACTGAGTAGTTCAACATCAAAGATAAACTTCAAACAAGGTAACTTTTCACAAATAACAAATTAAAGAAATAAACTTTCTTTTTTGAGGGAACGAGAAAATAAGTACCACATACTAATAAAACAATGAAAAAAGACAAGATGAAAAAACTCTGCCAAAAATCAAACATCTAAGCAATTGTGAATCAGTCCCATGTGGGTTTTCAAATTTCCTTTCTTTGTAAATTTTTTTTCACAAAATTTGCAAATAAATTTGGGTTCTTTTCCACATTCAAATTTGAAATGTACCATCATATTACCCTTATACTTATAGGCACGGCCGCAATTATTTGGGCAGATAAAATTTGCTTCGCCTCCATTTGAACGGCCTCTTGAATTTCTTGTATTGGGTTGCATCGCATCCAATTCAAATGTTTCCATCAAGTCATGTTCTTCCATAGCAACAATATCCAAGCCTGCAGCTTTAAAAGATAGATGATACTTGTATAAATGAGAATGGAAAGAATTTTCTCAAATATCTAAGTTAGAAAATGACTGAGTTATAAACATTAAAGTAAAAATGTCAAATTACATTGAGCAGGAAAGAACAATAATGATTTTTCAATTTTTTGAAAGTTGAAAAAACCTAGAAACTGATTTGGTCAATTCTGGATTTTTAAAGGATCATCCCGTTGAACATTCCACCGCAAAAATTAACATTTTGTAAGCAAAGTCACGCTAGCGTGGGATAGCAGGGCTTGTAATGGAAAAGTATAAGGGCACTCACGCTCAAATTTGGTGATACGCTGATGCACGGACCACTTTTACGCTCACATTATTACGTTGTGGTGAGCGCGTACACCACACTGCACTGCATGGACACCGCAACAAAAAAAAAAAAGAAAACGTTCACCCATCCAGGAGGTGACCACGCTCAAAACTTTAAGCGCGAGTATTAATGATAACATAGATAGGGTACTTGCAGTAATTAGAAATCTAGAATCAAAGAAGTGCTATACAGTATTACCAAATTATAAATCTGTGTGTGGCGGTAAGGACCGCAAGTCCGCTACACACCACAGCGTTATAATAGGGTTTGATGTGGTATTCACCTTGTGGTGTACATGCTATCGTCATCGCCACCTCACGCCATCAGCGATGTTCAACAGGATGTTTATCAATCCTATTTAGGTATTTACTCATTATTGTAACATAAAAATGAAAAACAAATCCGATGAAGTGGATAATCTTTTCTCCTATATAAAATGAATACTCAGAGAAGAGTAGAAACCAAAAAAGAATGATAAAAACCGCAGAATCAAAGAGAAGCCGATGGCTTTTGGTTAAATAACCATCATTGGGGTCACCATATATGTATTATAGAAGTACTATCATTACGCAAACATTGTGTCTCTAAAAATCTGTTGATGAATACATAATTCTGCTAGGTTTTTAACGATCTTAGTCTTCATTCAGCATATCCCCCTCCCCTCCTGCTAGTAGCACGGCATTATTGTACGTACCCTAATATTGCTACATTTTCCCAAGATTATAACTTAAAACAGAAAATGCATTCTGAATATCATATCTACGTTACTTAATTCCTGATTTTTCAATAACTTTTTTGAAAGCAGTGAGTTACCATAAGACTCTGTATACTGTTGACACCGCGCAACACAAATAGGCTACCTACGTTGCAAAACAATCAAAAACAACAGACAGTTGAACAATTGACTATCAATGGTTAAATCAAGCCGGTCGAGCGACAATTCAACAGTTTGGAGGAAGAGATCTCTTGTACGTGTGCGATAGACCTTATTTTATGGATCATTTTCTTGTTATTTGAGCGGAATTAAGAGAACTCGATTCAATTATGTATTTGTAAAATGAAGATAGCCTATGCAAGTGTCAAGACCTCTAGGTATAATGTACCGTGATTAAGACCAAGATGAAAGCTGATTCTGTAGTTTTTGTAATTCTTTTTCTTTAAATATTCCTTTTGTATTTGTATAATGGATAACCATAATTTGGTGGAATGCATTCGTTTAATTTATTCTCCTATTCACTGTATGAAAGGTGTAACTCAAATTACAGAATCAAGGAAATTATTTTTATCACCACAAAAATTTGATTCAAGAAGTTGAACATGAGCTGTGGATATTACCTATTGCTTTCCTATGTTAGAGACGCCTTGACGCGGAAATAAAATATCTCAGGTTTTTGTGACGCAGACGCCAATTTTGTTGTTAAATCAGCACGGCTGATTCAGGTTGATTTTTTTTGTCAAAATATACTTAGTCAACCTTGGAGTAATATTCTGAAGTTATTTTGCAAAATTGATCAAAAGTATTTACATAAATGGATTCTGCAAACTTTGTAAATCATATTTTGCCACAAAATACATGGAAAAATAAAGATGCGAGAACTTATCAAGGAATCGGACTATTTCACTCTCAAATGCCGTCTTTCAAACACCAAATTAATACTTCAGAGTTTTGACAATATTTATATTGTGACTGTAATAATTGGAAACTGTAGTAGTTTAGTCGTACGTATTTTGAAACTTCGTTTCAAAAATAACTTTGATAGGTAGCTGATCAGAGGAAATACTGATCATAGGCTACTTGATCATACTCAAGAACATCCTTCTCTTGAACTTGGTGATAGTGAGATACTTTCTGCTGCACAAAGTTGAATTGGCGTGTATGCAAAACAACGGTCACTGAGACAAAGTCTTCCGCGCAATTCGCTGTAAGTGTGTAGCAACAAAGTTCTGTAATTTGAGGTACATGCAATGTGATGTGCGGTATCTGAGAACTGAGTACATGTTCAAGCTACTTATTGCTATTATTAGATTCTAAATGAAGAACACTGGTACGAGAGAACAACTACAAAGATCCGATTATCTTCCAACCTCATTTTCCGACTCGTTTTCACACTTTTCCATGATCGTTGTCCTTGAATGCATCAATTTAACCTTGTACAGCAGTTTGGGTCTTGAATTGTAATTGTCATTACAAAAACCTGGGCTATTTGGACCGGGCAGCGACGTCTGGAGGAACTAATTGTATGCACTAACACATTGATTCAACGTACGAGTAGAACACATCTGAAATTCCCCCTTTTCCTTATCAAACAATGCTAAACAATGCAAGCGACACTACAATTTGCCCGGTTCCAATTGTAGCCCGCGAGGTACCTAATCACGTTCATTCGGCCCGTCAAATGATAATGTTTTCTGTAAACTGACGAGTGATCTGAGATTGGGTACAGCGTAACTTGGTCTCTACGCGTACAAATAAATTACTACTCGATGGGCTCGATGTAATTAATAAAGTCGACTGGACAGACGATCTAATCAGTGAGAGAATGAGAGTCAGACAAAACGTGCAAAACCAATTTGGTCGCCAAAATACAAAACCGCATATTAGAGGTATTGAAATGGCTCGTTGTGGTAAGATAGCATTCAAAAATTGAAGAGCCATTGTTTTCTCTCTCTCTCTAACTCTTCCCCCTCCCCCAATATCTCTCGCTCTTTTCAATTAGACCTACAATTTATTCATTCATCGATTGAACAAACCATTTAACTTTTACAAACCAGAAGTAAATTGAATATTCAAATAGGAAATAACAATGGGAGGATTGTTTCTTGGCTAGAAACTTTTTTTCTATAACTCGTATTATCAATTCTTCATTCGAGTTATTTATAAAAGTACAGCTTGACCTGCTGGCTGCTATGAAAGAAGAAAAAAAGAAATAAAGAGAATCGTTCAACGTAGATAGGTATCATGTACTAATTAATAATGAAAAGACAGTATAACAAATAAGATACCGGTAGCTATCATAATAGGCTAATCAAGATGTCACATCAAGAATTACTAAATTGTACCTTACATCAAGAATTACAGCGTAAACGTATACATTGCTATCATGAGTAATCTATTGTTTTCAGTAAATTACTTTATGAACAAGACCCACGTGATTTTTTAACGAGCCTCTATGAGCGAATTTTTTCTGACAATATTCGCATTTGAACTGTGGTTCTTTACCGCACTCAAATTTAAAATGCAACATCATACTCTGACGATATTTGTATTTTCTACCACAGTTATTAGGACAATCATACTCAGGAGTCACCTCTCGCGCTCTACGCTCTAATGCCAGAGAAGTAATATAGCGAAAATTCTTTTCAGGTTGTCCGCCAACTAACTTTTCCTCCAACTTGGTCCAATTCGCTGCAATACAAATTTATACATGTCTCAATGAATTAGATAACATAGGTACTTGCTGTAGAGACGTATTGGTACCTACACAAGATACAGAATTGAAATTTAAACATTGATTACTTCATACTTTTGTACCGAATTTTTTAGCCTACCTATGTAAATTGATTCACAATCATGAAAATAGACACAATGATGAGAAGTATACTGGGAAAAGAAGTATCGCAATCAACTTTGTATTGACCTAAAAATGATATCTTTTGCACTCGACATCAATATACCCTATCAAGTCAACACGTGGTGAAGTGTGTTCTTCCTATAATATATTCTAATATGATGGAGTTGATATATGTTTGTCTTTTTGTATTATTTGTAAATATACTTGAAAGTTCATAACTTTTGAACCCTTTGACCAACCGACTTGGAAAATTTCTGCCTAAGTATTCGAGTGAAGTTCTGAAATAAATTTTTAGGTCCTGGCTCACTCGGGAGAATGTGGTGTGCAAAAAAGTAGGGAAAAAACGAGGATTATAGAAGTTATAAAACTGTCCTCAGTCATGTACGCGTTGTTCTAAATGGTTACACATTGCAATTTTGAAAATGTGATAATCGTTATAACTCGAATTTAATACATTTTCGAGGAAAGTTGAAGAGGATAAAAATTGCGGTTCCTGTAATTTTCTTTCCAATATATCTAGAAGTCGTTTTCCGGCGCGTACCTACTTCACATCATTGTGTTTGAGCGGAGAGAGAACAAAATCTTGATGAATCCAACAAGATTATTGAAGTTTTCCATATTTTCATAAAAAATTAAATAATAAAAATTATAGAATCTGTAATTTCCTTTTTAAAGAATTCAGTTCCACCCTTAAAAAAAGACATACTTTTTGCAATACGACAGACGATGGCAGGTCTATCAGAAATAAGTATAGTAGTACACTATGTATCTATAATTTATCATTTTCTCCAAAACAGCCAAAATTCAAAGAATTGATCAAGTCAAAGAAAACAAAGTCACATTTTAGACACAATTTTATCACATATACAAAAGAAGAAGAAATAATCATTAGCGGAATATTTTTCTACGCGACCAATAGCGCTCTAAAACTCACAGCTCAGCTACATAAGCGGCGACCGGCAATGCAATGAACAATCGGTAACTACCAATCAAATGTAGAGATGGTTTCGGCAACTGAACAATCAAACCAAAAGATTTGGGCTTAGTTGCTTGAGAGATCGCTCGTCGTCGCTTATGTAGCTGAGCTCTCAGTTATTACTATTATTATAAATTATTTTGTATCGTATCTTTTTACCACGCAGAAAACATTAAGGAGGAAGTGCTTAACCTTACATACAATCTAAAAAATTTACCAGACGTTGAAGACATCAGGAATAAATGGTTTTGAAAATGTTAAAAAAGAGGGAAAAAAGAGAGAGATCTGAGAGATAGAGAGATCTAAGCGCATGAAAGTACAAAATACGTCCAAGTTCTATCGAATACTCTTACAGACGATATTCTGTAGACTAGGTACATTAAAACTGAAAACGAATGGAGAAATTTTATCGAGAATATGTATCGTAAGTTAGTCTTTCTTCGAAGAACCCAATACCGGAAACTCTACAAGGAATACATAGAGCGCCGTTTGCAGGGTTTACAACGCGACCTACACGGTTGGGATTAGCAATTTCACAACTACTTTTCCTTCCAACGAATACGCAACACAAATTCACCAAATACACGCCAATGACCAACACAAAGAAATGTTTGTAGTATTAATCCCGGCCGCTAGAGCATAAAGATCCATCGAAGTCTCCGGTATTGGTCGTTAGTGTAGGCTATTTGTTGAAAAATATGTACCCTAGTGTAACCCTTATTAGACCATTAAGTGAGATAGACCGCCAATGTTTACAAAATGCTGTGACCATCATCCCATACCTAATACATGGGAACAGCTGATCATAAGGGGAATTTTCCCGTAAGCGCGCGTGTATTCGATGTTGGCCACACTCTGTAACACGGGCTCTTATGAAGCGCTAGCCGTCTATCTCTTTAAATGGTCTAAGGTGTAACCCCTCTCTTCCCTTTACAAATCTGCACCCGTAAACCATGATTTGTATTTGAATTTGTAAAACGCTAGGATTTTAATGTAACTTAGGCCTCTCATTTGACTTTTAGGTATGAGTGGTATGGAAGAAAAGTCGGATATTTTAGCCGAAGGTACCTAATGCAAAATTTATTCCCTACTTTCAAAACAAGTTGTATACTCTGGCTAGCCCAAACAATCAAACTTTTGAATCATTCCATCTTTGCTTCGAGTTGTTTATGAGGGCTCCTGTTCTTTCTTATGGATAAATATTTTAGGCTGGCTAAAAAGGAAGGAAATGTAAGTTATTTACTGCTATAAGTACTCAAGTTTTCATGTAGGTAATCCACGTAGGCCTACCAAATGATATGTTGTTTTGTTATTCTAATTGTATTACCCAACTATAATTGTAAAAAGAATTTCTCCAATCTGAATCCTCAAATCGAAATATTAGGTAAATAAATTCAAGAAAATACTTATTCTTCTTTCAAAAATGATTCTATCATAATTATTAAGTTTATTTTCATAAGAAATCTAATCTAGAAATCAATTGAACTCTGCCAATCACAAAGTCACTTCGAGCAATCAACGCATCAATAATAATATATGTGTATATTATTAATTTCTATAATCAAGAGAGAATATTTCTTGACCCACCGTATACCGGTAGTTAAGGCAGAGGCAGACCAGCGAAAAACACGTACGCTCGTAGCTAACGTTTTCGGGAACGTGTTAATTTTCACCATTTATACTTTCTCATTTTGACGTTAAATGATTTGAAAAATGAAGAATGAATGAGAGAAATTTAGTGAACGGGTTTCACGACGAACACCCTCTGAGTTCTTCGTAATTTTTGTAAAGAGCTTCAATTTTCAGACCGTAGCTATGAACGATTAAATTTCTTTGATATTCAATATCGCAGTCAAATTTGTGATTTTCGAAACGATCGACGTAGTAGAAACGAAAATCATGGTATCTGATGACTTGTGCCGCTTGCGCACATAAACCTGGAAAAATTTCGATAGTATAGATTGTACATGTAGCAAGCACTTAAATACCTCAGAAAAACTATTACAAGTATAAGAGTGAATAAAATGAAAACCCCTTCATAGTTTCATCGAAGAGGTCATTATCTTTCTTCTCGCGTCAACGGGATGAGATTTGACTGAATTTATACGTGATTCACTCAGTCATGCACACACTTACCAGTGATAAATACATCTTCTAAGTGCACAAAGGACGTTATCAACGACTTCTCGTAGAGCAATTTGGCAGTCTCCATGGTCATGAGGTAACCCGCCCCAGACAAATAATCCGGGTACCTTTCATACGGATACATATACTCTGGCATATAACTATTTCGGCACAAAAAATACAAGTCTAATTAATGAAGTAGTAACATCGCTGTCGCTCCACTACGTGTTAATCATTGTTGCATGCTCTCGATCTTCATCGCTCACGTAGGGTCTTTAAAACGACTGATTTTGTTTGTTTTTTTTTTTGTTTTTAATCATCTAGTTACCATCTTGTGAAGGTGGTGTCGGTGGTAATTGGCCTAAAGACAGTCGTCGAAAACACCCAAAACAATAAACAAAACAAAATGAATAAAAATATAAAATACTCGTGATATGCACTACACAGGCCATCACCAACGCAGAAAAATAATAGATTATAATGTACAAGTATGAGAAGAGCGCAATTGAGGAGGGTTCTGGCAGAAGGGCGTCCGTCCCATAAGAATTATTGAGCGGACGCCGCACCCCTTTGCCTGATACGTCCTCGATTAATGAAGAGTCGCATAAGCAACATACGACTTTTCACCTCTGCCAGCAATTAAGCATTGCGCTTAAATCCTATCTGCAGAACTAAAATTTATTCTATAAATCGTTCCCTCAATAAGACTTACACATTCTCACCATTTCTTGCCCTTTTAATTCATTGTTGACTATGGCCGATACTCTAGCGTCATCTGATGTTATCCTCAGCTGCCCTTCTCAGATCCACGCATAAGAAGTTGAATACACTCTCTAATCGCTATCTTCTAATTCAACTCCATTTTAATTTTCTTCATCTGCCGCGTATCTCAACCACACGAGCATCCCAAGAAACGAAAAGATCGAAATAGAAGCTAAACAGGCAACCAACCACTCATCAGCCAGCTCTTCAAGCACATTCGCAAATATATCATCAATATTTGGTTTACTCATTGCGATCTTTAAGCTCAAATCCTCATTAAACAAGCTACGTATTCCAAATTGAAAACATTCCCATCCCCTCCAAGACTCCTTGAATCAACTTAGTCGCAGAAGAGAAATAATTATCATTAGCCTCAGAATCAGACATTCTAGACTTACACTCACCCATCTCATTACATAACATCCTACGCCTCTTTGATACCGTCATTATGATATAGGGGGGAGCCCTATACGGTAAACCGGTTCGATTGAGGGGGAGAAAATGGGTTTTGCCTGTTATCGTGACGGAAGTTCGTTTTTCCTTTCGACAGGGCTTTTTTGATATGCTTCCGAATCGAAAACGTGGCCGGCAAATGCCTAGGTAATTAGTGTGCTCACCGGAAATCAAATATGTATAGATTCGGATAGCACATAAAATTTATATTTTTTGAATGTTGTACTTCATAGTGACGATGGGCAAGCCTTGAATCCCATTAGGTATGATACTCACCGATCAAAATTTGAATCGCGAATTGCACTTTGGTTGGCATAGAGTTTACCGACCAAAGATCTAGATCTCATTTTTAAAGGACTATCGATGAAACGGGCCAAGTTAGCGATGTTGATAAACGCGTCGTCAACCGTTTTCATAATGAATTTAGCACTTTTACAATTTTGAGTAGCCCATTTCAACATGAAAATCGACTTCAATGTATTATTATATTTACTATCGACGCAATTCTCGACGATTAAATCTCCATTTTCAAGATTTTCCGTTTTAATTTGTTCCTGAAATCGAAACTGCGAGTCATAACAAAATCTATACACAAATACAAAAAAAAAAAAAACGGCTAGAATAAGTACGTAACTATTTCTAAGCGTAACTATTTTTCATTATTCAAGGCCTGAACAGCAGTATTTGAAAATGACAAAAAACTTGGAGAAAAGTCGACATTTGTCCCTTTTTGTTTCTTTTTTAAAAATTTTATTTGATCGTCATTATTAGGTTCTTCTTCTTTCTATTCATATTATCATTATTATTCTTCCCCGTAAGTTACACCCGGATGCAGTGGGATGGGGGGGGGGGGGGCTGGGCGTTGGCAGATTTGTGGATGAGGTGACAGGCGAATGTACGGTACAGATTGAATGAGTGGGAAGATGAATGAATGAAGAGACCCGGTACTGGGACGGTAGACTACGCTGTCGAGTAAATCCATTAGGGAGAAAAAGCTCGCAGCCAAGATACTACAAATGTCTACGCAGAGGACATATGTTAAAGCATCGGCTCGGGATGCTATCGATGTGGCGCTGGAGAACATGTAATCCGTGATTGTCTATAGAAGCCTAAATGCCTTGTATGAAGCCAAGCTAAAGGTCGTGACACTGGCCGTTTATTGGGTAGTCAGGGATGCCTTGATGCTGTCCAACAGCCGCCCTACAAGACCCAAACTAGAGGGAGAAGAGGACCGCAAGGACCCTAATGGAAGGGACACTCAAGTTCCTGCAGGTCAACTTTGAGAACTGCAAACTACCTCAGAATCTTCTCTGACAATCTATAGCTGAGAAGGAAACTTACGTTGTAATTGCCAGTAAGTATTACAACGTTGTGGAAGTACAAGGATGGTACACAGACCGTACTGGCTTAGCGGCTATTGGTGTTTGCCCAGAGTGTCCAATTGCTCCGGGAGAGGTTGAAAGCGGAAAGTAGTATGTTCATGGTTGTCTCCTTCTTCTTCTTCTTCTTCTTCTTCTTCAAGCATCATCTCCGCGACGGAGGTTGGTGATCTACAACGCAATGGTGAATTTTGAAACAGCGGGCCGGAACAGCTCAATTGATGTAGATCCCAAGCAGCGTCTTAGATTGGTTAGAAGTTCCCCGTTTATTTCGATTCCCCTATTTTCCCAATTCATTTTTCCAAAGGTTTCCTCCAATAAACAGTTAAATAAATTTGGTGAAAGCGGATCTCTTTGCCTGACAGAAAGAAGCTCCTCCACCAAAACTGGAAAGAAAATGGGCAGTTAGAAAGCTGAATAGCGATTGTTTGAAGGCTAGCTACCTTGCTCTCACATGGGACCAAGGAGAATTAATAGCAGAATGTAGAAGTGGCAGCAGAAAGAATGATTAAGACTGTCACCAAAGCATGCGATGCAGCCATGCCCAAGCAAGGTTCACCAAAGAAGACTGAGGAGAGCCGTTTACTAGTGAACCAATAATATTGCCGAGTTGAGGAAAGAATGCAACCGTCAGCGCCGGACATACCAGCGTAGTATTGGCCGCGAAGGGGCTTGGGCGGTTGCACCTGAATACCAGCTAGCTTGTAAAAGGCTAAAGAAAGCCCATAAAGACAGCAAGAGTGCTGCTTGGAAAAGGCTAAGCGAAATGGCGGAGGAAGCCCTATTTGGCAAGCCTTACACGTTGGTACTGAAGAAGCTGAAGGGCCTCTCAGCCATGAGCCGAATGGAGCCGAATGTTGTGGGACAAAGCATTGAGAGGTCTATTCTATCAGTATCCACCACCATTGGTGACGCTACCAATAGTAGAAGAGGATGGTATATCCTCCTAGGTACCGAGGAGGT
Source organism: Aspidiotus destructor (assembly GCA_035079395.1). NCBI lineage: Eukaryota > Metazoa > Arthropoda > Insecta > Hemiptera > Diaspididae > Aspidiotus > Aspidiotus destructor. The sequence continues at coordinate 58,705,582 of JAVHKZ010000002.1, read as the reverse complement.
GGATGCAGCAGTCGACACACTGCGAAAAAGTATTGGAAGGCTTCGGACTCAAATGAGATTTCTGAAGCACCATACATTCAGTTGACTTAGCACTGCTTGTTGATACATTGAATGCCGCAGTTACTGAGGGACTGTTCCTCGTGCAATGGAAGAAAGCCAGGCTAGCACTGATCGATAGGAAGGATTAACCCCCCCCCCCCCCGGAATTCCATCCTATTATCGACCACTATGTCTGTTGGACAATGGTTGGAAACTCCTGGAGAGAGTGATAGCCAATCGCTTTGAGAGCTATCTGAAGGAAAGAGATATAATTTCAAGTAGCCAGTACGGTTTTCAAACTGGACGTTCTACGTCAGATGCTGGGATCAGGCTGAAGAGGATAGCTGAGTCAGCGATAGCTATGCGTCAGTTTTGCGCAGCCGTCAGCCTGAACATAAGAAATGCGTTCAACTCGATTCCGTAAGAGAGGATACTGGAAGCCCCCATGGACGCAGAAGTGCCCGTATTCCTACTCAGGGTGATCAGCAGCTGTCTTGGTTGTCGAGAAATCGTACGTTTTTTTTTTATTTCATAGTCTTTTCCTAAATAACGAGTAAACCGATACAATACAAAGGATCGATAAATAAAAAACAATTTTTTTCATGAAAAAGATTATATTTGATGTCTTAATTTTAGAGAATAAATGTTGCAAACGTATACAAACCATGATTGTTTCGTCTCTGGAAATTCCAACCATAAAAATAACGTTGATATTGTAAAGTCGCGTCGAGTTATAACCCCATGTATTTCGGATAGCCGAACGATATTCGACATTTTTTATTGACGAGCATACAATCAATAGAAGTTCGGGCGGAAAAAAGCTTGGACACACATTTCTACCGAATAATAGAGTGGTGTTTTCTTCTGGTCGTATGTAAGTTTTTACATTGGATAAATTTCTCGTCGGTTCCCAACCTTGAATTATAACTGAAATACCGTTAAAAATGTAAATTGATGGAAAAACAGACGAGCGAAAGACTCAATTAAATAATGGAGATGGTGAGGCTGGGATTAGGCTAAGGATCACTTGTAGAGTAGACCCGTTAGTAAGTGAGTCAAACATGCAGTATACCTTCTAGGTTAGGTCTATTCAGGGCTAAGAAATTATGCTAGAGAGTGTGCCTAAATCAGGTGGTTAATCTAACATATTCAGCGAATTAGCCGAATATATTGTAGGTGAAAAAAAATATTATCCTTAAACTCACAAACCATTTGTAAGAAATCAAAAGAAAAAAACGCACGCAATCGCGTAAGTAGTACACGACTTTTCCTTTCACAATTCAAAGCTTATCAAGAGAGTGTCACTCTCACTCTTCAAATCATTAACTACCTATCAATCAAGCCAAATGTTTGTAGAAGGAAAAATAAAATTAATTCTATGAGTCTATCACCATGACGTCGTATCAACTGATAAAACATTAAGTTTTTTTTTTTTTTTTTTTTTTTTTTTTCTGTGGCTTTATTCATATTACTCCGTTCGTTTTAATCCTTTGAGTATGTTTTCGTCAGATAGAACAAGTCATCAAGACGAGAAATTATCGCGGGTATATTGACATGTTTCATGGCTTTTCTCTACCCCCTAAATCTCGAAAATGCGTCCGGGCGTAGACGTCCGTACGGATGACCTTGGGACTTGGAGAATTTTCAACGTCGAAACTCAGCCCTACCCCTAATTCCAAAATTGGCCCAAAATTTGCGTCCGGGCGTCTATACAGTTCTCTAGTATAGGAAATGGTATTACACTATCATGAACATGTATACAATAACTGGAGATGAACTAGGCGAGGATCTTCCCTTGTATTGTACTACTATTATACTAGCTCTATACTGGGATTATACAAATTAGACTTAAACTAGAAGGAGAAGAAAGACGAACTAAGTAAGTCTTTCTTTGATCTACGCAATGAACCAACACACTAGCTTCATACTAGGTTTAGGAATTCTGTATACTATACCCTTTCTTAAGCCTCCTTTATACCAGACTAACAGCTTAGGCTGCTATAGTGTGTCATCATATAGACTTAATATACAATATACTAAACCAACATTCATTAACTGAAAATATTGTAAACTGGACACTTGGTAGAGCAAGGAGGGGAGCTATTAGCTTGGAATTCTTTAAACTAGGCTTCCACCAACCAAGAGAGGGAGCGAGTGAGCTACTCAAAAGTTATTAGCTTGAAATATTCGCATTTACACGGTCATATTGATACTCAACAACAATATAATGAGAAAGGAAAGACATGAAACATAATCTTTATTTATTTGGCTCCGCCAGAAAATATTTTTTCTAAAAAAGGCTAAAATGATGCAAGATCAGTGTTAAATATGTGGTCAAAAACCCGAGACCATTCAGCACCTGATGGCAGGATGTGAGAAGTTTTCGCCTACAGATTACAATATTTTACGAATACAAACCGGGAGAACTTGCTTAAAAATAGAGGGAAAAAATGTAAGTTGCCCCCTATTGTCACGTTGGCCACAAGAAAGATACAGGAATCGACAAAGAAGAAATCAAAGACACTCATAAACAAAGAGCAATGGCGGCAAATCTTGAAGAAAGGACAGAAAGCTGCAATATTGGCGATTACTACCCTAATTAGGTCGAAGACCTTAGCGAAATGAACAAAAACATTGGCAACGGGAATTTATACCCTCGTGGACTGAAAAGAATAATAATACTGATAGATGCCGAATGTGCAAGAAAAAACAACGAGACAATACAAGACCGCCCAAAACAGAAGGAAACGACAAGGCTTCAATATACTGGGACAGAACAATTTTTATACATATGACTGTGACCCACAACGGAACTTCTAATATAGTGACCAAGGACAAGAAAGAAAACAAGATCATTTATTTGATTGATATTGCAGTGCCCAACCTAAAGAATCTCATGAAAACTGAACAACATAAAATACATAAATTACGCAGGACCAAGATGTACTGTGTATACAATTAGACATCCTGCGCAGAACTTGCAATGGAGGTGGAGAAACAATGAAAAATGAAGACTGTATACGTATAATGATAGCCACTAATGGACTAATACCTGAAACAATACAGTCAACAACGTCGAACTGCTTTGAGGAGGAACAAAAGAAATATGGGAGATGCAGAAGACAAAATATGATATATTCTACACAATCACAATGTTAAGAAGGGTCATTGAAGAATAAGTACGTCATGTCATAAGAGCCATGGCTCAATGATTCTGCTTAGCACTTGTTTACGGATTTCGTGAATTTAATTGATTCGTACGTACTGACATACCCGTAACTCGAAAGCAAAAAAAAAAAAAAATGAATAATGAATAATATGAGAGGTAAGCTTACTTTCAGCAATTCGGAGGTCAACGTCCTGCCTCTTTCCATTCATGATATCCAGCCATAAAATATATATAAGAACACCGATAAATGCTACAGCAACAATAAAATAAAGAGCTAGTTTTTTCAAGGTACGGAACGAACGTCCGTACCGCATTTTTCAGAATTTAATTTCAATGTACCGGTATTTGAGTATGTACGCAGAAAAATGTTCTGCTTTCACGTCCAGTTGAAGTTGGAACTTACTGTATTTCAAAGTTTTAGCACTACTTTGAGAACACTATTTCCAAGTATTTCTATACACTTTTTTCACCATAATTATTATCCGCTGTATGGAAAGGAATTGTGCAAAAATTGTTCAAAATATTATACTGCGCGACATCTTTGCAGTCACACAGAACGATACAATGCTATAGATACCTACACACCTGTTTCAATATTTTCAGCTCCCTTCTTCTCCTTATTTCCTCACGCCACACCTAAAATACAAATTAGGGCGAACAAACATACAGCCCTGCTGAAAAGAGTTTGCATAACCAGGCACGTGTGCATATAGGCATCGGTACTTAATTCATTGTTACTGTGATTTGGAAATATAAGTTCAAGTTTAGTTAGAAAGCCACTACATTAGAGCGTATTTCACCTTTCTACAAATAGTTAAAATACCATAATTACTCACCATTTGTATTGAGCAAATCTCTTGACAACGCCTTCTTTGAATGAGCTCGCAACGCTCATTTCGTGTACATTTTACTCTCTCGCGTTGCTCGATATTCATCGTATCATTTTGGGAGCTTCAAATAACAAGACACTTTTCTTGATTACATTAGGTACATATTGTAAATTTATTCGTCTTTTCAGCATTGCCATTAGTAGGCTTATCTATTATATAAACCTGTAAGCTCGCGCGCGTGACGCTAAAAAATCGAGTGACGCAAGAAAATCGCGTGCCGAAAATTCGCGTGGCCGAAAATTCAAGTGCCGCTATCTATTGGAAACTAGGTAAATCTGAAGCGCTACCTACGCATCGTTAGGGCGTGGTTAAGGCGGGTCACCCTACAGGTTACAAACTACGACGCGACCCGTTAACCTGACCACGACCTGACCGTTCGACTTCGAGTAGTTTCTCGCTGACCGTTCGAGTAGTTTCTCGAAGTATCTCTCTTCCTTCCGTTTTTTATGACAGTTCTCGAATGCTCTCGAAAGGATCCAGCAGTAACGAAGGTTGATATAAATAGAAGAGCGTGACGCGGCGGTGCATCATTTTACGTTAGACGTAACAGTTGTTCTATCTGTATTTCTTTATTACTCCAATTAGTAATTCATCTATCATATGCGCGGTTGTTTATGGAGAATTTAGCCACTATACTAAAATGTAAGAACAGCAACAATAACGAGCGAGCGAAGCGAGCGAGCCTGATGGACGCGAGCAGCTCCGCTGCTTGCGTCTGTTAGGAGCCGCCGGCAGGCCGAGCCGCCAAGGGTCGCCGAAGGCGGCCCGTCAGCGGCTCGTATATATATATATATATATATATATATATATATATATATATATATAATAAAGGAATTGGCGTTTTTTCGTGTCGAATAGGCTCGGCAACTATTGACTCGATTTTGATGGGACTTGAAATGCAGCTTTGTATGAGTGCTTAAATTGTCATAGGGGGGTTTAAAAAACGAAACAACCCCCTTTAAAGCCTTGACGAGGGATGAAGATTAGATGTCATTGGCTGTATCTCTTCATTATGCAGTCTATTGGTATAAATCAAAGTTTTTCATTTTCACGGAATTGACGAAATTGCTTGGAAATCCGGATCGAGTGTTGATTGATGGCCGCGTATAATTTCGAACGGTATATACGGGAAATGTGTTGATGATTTACTAATTTCCGTGGAAAAATATCACGATTTTCGTACGGAGCTAGCCTACTTTTACGATTTTTTGACCGAGCCAAAAATAAACTTATAGGTGAAGAGATGAGAAGGTCTAAGGGGTAAATTTTCGTATTGAAATGTGGGTAGAGTTACAGAGTGAGTTAGGTGGTTCCATTCACATTGAAGTCATGGTCGGTAAAGTTGAGACTTAAGGGTGAGAAATATGGAAAAGATTGGGTTTGGCAAACTAGCTTAAGCTTATTGTGAGATATGTTATTTCATTTCCAGAGTATAGACGAGATAGCGTTGAGTATTTCTACGAGTGCCGAGCGAGTTGCTGGATGAAATCGGTGTGCCTTAATGCCGGCAGCAAGAGCGCATGAGTTATAGAGTATGTACGAGTGAATTATTTGGTTAATATCAATATTCATTCAAATTGAAGTGATGGTTCGTAGAATTGTGGGTCAGAGATTCAGAAAAGTTTCGGTTTGGTGAAATAGTTCAGGCTTTTTGTGAGACGCGCTATTACAATTTCAGAGTACATACGACTTAGCAGATGACGACTTGAAAAGTTTTTGTTATTTTATACTGCAAAGTGAAGGGAAGAGAGTCGTGTGTACAAAAAAAAAGGTGAGTAAGTACTGGAAGGATTATGAAGTTCCACGAATATGAATTATTCTTAAATATGAAGACAAGTCAATCGTTGTTGGTGGTTGATTAAGGGATGATCAGAGTGTATTTATAGCGGGGGTTGAGGATAATTAGTTGAGCAGGTGAAGAGATGGTCAATGGATAAAATTTTTGCAAAGGCTGGAATGGGTGAAACGCGTATGACCAATTGTGTGGCGGGAGAGAATGATTTCCTTATGACACTTACACAAGTCGAAGGGACTGCTTCACTTACGATTGCTCTTAGTTTGTTTGAATGCTTATTTTTCCGGGCTTTATGTTCAGGGAAGTTGTTGTGATCCGGATCCACAGGACGTAGACAGATGTATAATTAACGGATGATAGAGATTGCAGGAATAAATGAATGCGCTGATTTGGGAAATTAGTTGAATAAGAGTCGTGTCGAAATTTGAGCTAAAGGTAAGGAGATGGAGATAAGAAAGACAAGAGTGTAAGGCCTATCCTACAATTTTTTCAATCAATGACTGATTATCATTTCTTGAATCAAGTAAACGTTGCCTGTTTTGAGTCCAGACTAGATCCGTCGGTAAAGTAGGGCTGGTGGGTCATAAAATTGGTATAGAGACAATGTTTATAATGAGTTGCCGGTATACAGCGTCGTGATCTTGGAGATTATTAGCTAGATCGAGTCGGACATATGGGGGAGGCTAAGGAGAAGTGGATGATAAGATAAGGAGTAGATGGTTCAATTCGAGGTGTTTAAATAGTTCAGATTCAAGAGGGAGAAGGAGAGAATTGAGACAGCAGAGTGCGGGAAACAAAATTTCTTCTGAGTTGAGTATTACCATATCTGGCGTTTTTGGAGAAATTTGAAGTTTTCATAGATATTAATTAGGGTCGACGGATGTTTCGATGCGGGTAATGAGGGTACAAAGGTCATAGAGTACAATCAGAAGAGTGAGTTAGGCGGTTAAAATCGAGCTCTATACAAATTAGGGTGCTGGTCTGTGGCGTTAAGAACTGCAGGTGACAAATTCAGAGAAGAAATAGTTAGGAGGAGTGGTTCAAGTTTATCGATCGTGGGATGTATTATTTTACTTTGGGTATCATTTATATAAATATTAGAATTTTTCAAGGTCAGTGATGAGTGAGAAGGAAAATCAAATAATTTTGTGACAAAGGTAGTATAGCGTTAGCTGTCGGTTCAACGATTTTGTCAAATTTTATGATAGAAAATTTACATGATTTGTGATCCAAAACTATTATAGAAAATTCGACGTGCAAAATTATAGACTCAGTCTTTCGTAAATTGCATACTGGTCAAGGGTCGGGTGGGTTGGAAAAACGAGAGTATGGCACGTATAAGGGTTCCGTCCGAAGGACGGGCATTTCTGCTTGTAATATATACAAGAAGAAATGCCCGTCCTTAGGACGGAACCATTATACACATGCCGAACTCTAGATTTTTACATCCATCCGACCACTGACCACGATGCAATTCATCAAACTCGACCATAACATAAGGTGAGTTGGTTCTGAAGTACGAAGCAACTACTCTGACAGTTCGACGGGACTTGGCTCTGGTAATGATGCTCCGAAATTTGCTCTACGCGCGACTGGATTCACCTTCTCTTCTGGAGGGAATCACTTGTACGCCCCCGTGAGAAGATATCGTACGCAAACCCTCTTTCAGACTTCCCGGTGCCAGACACTATGTTATGAATCCCCCCTAAATCGTGCTATGACCCTTTGTAACGAAATAATAAATATCGACTCCCATATAGACGTATTTTTTGGGGGCAAAATAGAATTTAAGGAAAAAACAATACAAGCACTAATACAATTGCACAACGGGGGTGGTTAGGCAGTGCCGGGGAGGACCACACGTGCACAATGTTCTAAGAGGAGAGATGGGAGAGGGACTGGTGGAGGGACGTAGAGCAGGATTATAGATTATAGATTAAAGTTTTTAGATTATGATTACATTGATAATTTTTATTATTATTAATATTATTATATTTAGATATATTTGTTCATTTATTATGTTTTGTTTTGTTTTTATTTTATTTATTTATTTATTTATTTATTTATTTATTTATTTATTTATTTATTCTTTCCTTTTCTTTTTTTCGTTTTTTATTTTTATTTTATCGAAGTGGTTATATGTAGGTACGGTACCTACGGATAAAACGTTATTTGTAGGTACGGTATGTTTCAAAAGTATTTGGTGATCGACGAGAGTACTCTGACAGGACAGAGGTCGGATTAACCGAATGAAGGATGTTCAAGAGGGAAATGCTGATGCGGTGATGATTCATGAACAAAATAGCGTTCTTTCATATAGGAAGATACAAATGACGCAGGGTTGAATGTTTCACGTCTAATAATGTTGAAACTAGTGTAATATGATGGTACCTTTTTGAATGCAAGAGTTAGCTCATGTGTACCACCCAATGAAGGCCTGCCAAGTGCGCAGGCTACCTCACAAAGCAGAGACACCAACGATGGAACATTATTTCTTCCCTGAAATCACAGCGAGGGTGCAACTGAGGAACCACGCCAGTTGGTTTCCAAGAAGAGAGTGAAGACCAGAGGTCGCTCAAAACTTTTATTAAAGCAGTTGTCAATTAACAGTCTAACCAGAAGGAGGAAATCTGTACCTGCAGATGACAGTAAGGACGATGATGATGATAGTGATGGAAAGGCCACTTGCCTTGTCTGTTACGCGAGGATTGCAAGAAAGAATGGGTCGACTTTTACTTTTACCAAGTGCTGTTCTATGAAAGTTCACTATGCATGCCTACAAGAAGACGGCTGCCCTCGCTATGATGACTTTGGAGACGGCTGAAGTAGCTATATTTAAGACAAGAACATACCATACCTACATATAACGTTTTATTTGTAGGCACCGTACCTACAAATAACGTTTTATTCATAGGTACCGTACCTACAAATAACGCTTACCTTTATTTTATTTTGTTCATCTATTTCATAATCATCATTATTATAATTTTTTTTTTTTTTTTTTCTCCTCCAGTATTTAGTTTGGAGTGGTTGTCACCTGTAATTGGTTTTTTAAACTGTTGGTGGCACCACTATAAAATTATTCTTTAAATAAATAAATAAATAAATAAATGAATAGTTTGTAGTATCAAAAATCTTTTCATTATTCAAAAAAAAAAAAAAAAAAAATGGGCACAACTCACAATGGAATTGGACAAATTTTTCACAACAAAATGAACTTCTTATAAGTTCAAACAGAAGAAAAGTTGAATGTTTCAAAAAATTTATATTTTTCAGTAGCATCATGAAATTAAAGACAAAATATTACCTACGTTTTCAAAGTTGTACGCAATCGCAATCGTGCATTTGTGCTTGTACTTTAGTAGTTCAGCACTTCAGCCTGAGCTACAATCCTATGAATAGAATGAAAGATGAACAAGCAAACAGCAATTCTGGAGTTCCGGTCAACTTACCTACTAAAAGTATCTTTTCTGCAGTATCCAAAAATCTTCTGATCAATTTACAAAATTTGAAACTATTGAAACGTAACGAAAAACCAAGTTTTTTGTCTGTTTAACGCTTTGTTTTGTACCAATTTATTGTTTTTGTTTCCGTTTTGTTGATTTTCAAAAATAGATTTCGTTATTCATTTTGTTACGTTTCCCAAAAAATTATTTGTTCTGTTAAATTTGTTACGTTTGCCATGCCTGCTGGTAAGTGTGTAGTCAATGGTATTATCAAATGAATTGAGAACAAACTTCTGAAAAGAGAAAGGAATATTATCGAGGCATCAAGCACAGTTGAATGCTACCTGAAAGCTGAAAATAGATAATTTGGATACAAACCTCTTCCAGCCTGCTACAGGCTGCTTGCTGCAGCTACTTTGTAATTACTTTGCGCGTTTTTCATCATTGGCGCAGTGTTGCATATGATAGGCTGAGGATACCATAATTCGGGCGGAGATCCCCAGGGGGTGGGATTTTTCTTAAGCAAAACGAGGAAAGAAATTTTCAAAGAATGGGATATCCCTTCCCCTCACACCAAGAAAAATGTACGGCCAAATCCGCGCCTGCAATTTTTGAAATAGCGAAGGTCGAATTTTTCAAAAGTCCTCAAAGTGGGTTGCTAGGTTAAGTGTCACGGTTCTGACTGCGTTTTAAAAATCTGTGTCCAGAAGATTCTGACTGATTTCTGGCCTAAAAACATATCCATGTGAAAATTTGATAATATTCTAGTAATAAAATGAATAATCGTCAACAAAAATAACATTTATTTCGACTTTACGCTCAAAAACAGGGGGAGAAACATCAATTACGCAGTAATTACGATTGTTATAATAGTAGATTCTTATTTGGTATTGCGTACATTATTGCATTTGTTGCAAGAATATACGCTTTAACACTAATACCTAAAAGTGAACGCAAAATTTTATGAATAATTTGTACAAGAATTGAGTAATTTCAACAAGTAGCAATGATATCTTCTCAATGTACTTATTATAGTAAAGTGCGATCTACACCATTATTTTCTGAAAAAAATACCAGAGATTGGAGGTTGGCCGTATTTTGCAGAGAAGTAAAACTTTACATTTTGACGGCTACATCCACAAAATTTGAATGATGGTCGAATGACCAAGAGTCTAAAAATTACTCCTATTGTAAAAAAACGAATGGATGATGAAAAAAAAAGAAGAAAAAAAAAAGAGTAACATTTGTCACCATTATCATTATCAATGTTGAAATTTACATAATTTGATATAGGAGGATAGAATATGTTGAGCTTCTAGAAATGTAGAATAGGTAATACTTAGGTACGGTAATAAGTAATAATGAGTTACAAGAATTAAGTGTTGTATGTTGAATTGAAGAAAGACATGGTAAGTTTATACTCGTATGAATTTAGTATGTTGAAGGCAAATTGAAGATACTCAATCAGTGAACTACTGCACTTCTGAGTCATTCCACTCGAATTATTATTATTTTTTTTGTAACAACGTCAAAACAGGTTGGAGCTTGAAAGGACGCCAGATGCGCGCTAATTCGAAAAATAATCTATGTAAAATTGTCAAGTAGGTTGAAGTATTAAAAAACAAAAAAAAAAAAACAAATTAATCAATTGAAAGAAAAAAAAAAAAAAAAAAAAATTAAAATCGAAATCGAAATCGAAATTGTTTGTAAACATAACAGAATGTTGCATAAAATAGTACAATAGGTCGAGTGAAAGTGCCTCAACGTTCCTGACGTTCTCAGTGAATCCATCATGAGGATCTTCCGGTAAATGTCCTACTTTACGAGTTCTGGTCAGTAGTTTCGACTGATCACAAGTGACCTCCATAAAATTGCTCCGGATGTACTTCGTAATCGACTTCATTCTTAATTGTTTCTTCCAACTTCATAATCGAATGAGGTTGCGAAACCTGCATATTCGACTGCGATACATTGCGATCGGTCAACGGCGTTAACGGCATATTTGCATTTGGGTGCGCGAGAGGAATATTTGAATGTATCGGTGGTGCACTCGGAAGTAACAACGATGTAGTCAGATGAGTTGATGGAGTAGTTGCATGCGCCAAAGGCATATTCTGATACAACATAATCTCCGGATGCAGCGCTCTCAAATGTTCTTTTAGTTGATCAGAACGATAGAATTCTTTAATGCATAAATGACATTTGAACTGTTTCTCGTCCCCAGGCGTATGTATGGTTGACTCGTGTCGTCTTAGTTTGTCTTTATGAACAAACGTTTTTGAACAAATTTTACATTGAAATTGTTTATCTTTACCGCATTCATAAACAAGATGTCTTCGAAGGCCGCGCAAATATCGGTATTTCCTACCGCACTTATTTGGGCAAACAAAGGTACTTTCGACGCTAATATTTGGTAAGGCCCTTGCAGGAGCTATGTAATCCGTAGAATAAATATCGACTGCGAACAAGATGAAAGAAAAACATGTTAGCTATAGCAAGCAGCAGTCTTCCATCACCGTCATCATTATCAAGTGCGTTAATCATGCATTTATTATACGAATGTGATACTCAAAGCGATACTTTACTTTAAGATGTTAATACATTAAGTTTTCTTCTGTATAATGTTAGTTTTTTTTTTCTTTTTTTTTTACGTTAACTTGAGTTTTAAGCATTTAGTTTTACTCTTTCTTTCACCATTAACGTTACATTTAATTTATCAAGACAGATAAGAATAAATATAAATAGCTAGTTGAATGTTTCCACATGATTGAAACTGCACGCAATTTGAGCGTGAAAAAATTTACGAATGAAGTGATAGATCAGTGAGACTGATCGTCAGAAAAATGCAGATATGCTCGTGGAATTCGATATAGAATGATCGAATATTTCCGTATTTGGCACCCCTGGAGCTGGTTTTTCTTCCGTCTGGAAAAACGATCTTCTCAACAATCGTTCAGGTTTTTCAAATTTTCTTTCTCTAAATATTGAAAGGAGAAGAGTATAAAACGATGATTACTCGTTAAAATCATTCGTCTCTATTACGAATTTATTTTCCACCAATATGTTTTACAAAATAGTCGCTAAATACTGTAAAATAAAAGTTTGAAAAACAAAGACGAAGAAGAAGAAAAAAGAAGATTTCCAAAAATATAAGATTAAATTTTCTATCAAAAGAAAATGTTGTAAAATAGTGTGAATCGAGATTACTTATTCGCGCAAGAATATTTCTTACATTTTGGAGATCATAATACGTAAGTAGATAATTTATCGCTCGGACTCGAGCCTCTCAATGTTCTAATGTAAGTTTACTACCTTTGATGAACTTTGTAACATCGATAAAATTTAATTGTGTAAATACTTTCATTGCGACTTTATACACGTTCGACATAGTTGTTGTAATTGAAAAATACGTTACATTATGTATTAGGATTGACGTTAAATGTTTAATTTTGTTTCTGTAGAAAATGTGTTAAAAATATTGAATGTAAGCGATTTCCTTTTTTTTTTGCGACTCCAAAGTTCTCTCGTGCACGTACAACAGATGCGTCTTCAAATGGTCGCGTCGAGAGAAAGCTCGTGAGCACACGACGCAGATAAATTGTTTCTCAACTCCGCACTCGTATTGCATGTGTCGTTGTAAGCCTTTTCTGTATTTATATTTATGTCCGCAACCATTTGGGCATTCGAATAACAGATGACTTTGATTTTGCGCAGGCAGAAATTGCATACCAATTGAGAGTGGTTTCCAAGATGTCCGCCCATCAATAGCATACATCGGTCTCAACCAACCTGAGAAATACGTTAAAAAAGCACGTTAGAAAATGACTACAATTTATTCAAGTATAACACGAGCGCTTACATTCGAGCTTGGACAAGAGTTTATGATAAGGTATAAAACTCTTATGAAGGAAGCGATCAAAATAAAAATAATAATAGTAATATGGTAGTAATGATAATACTAATAATAATAATAATAGCAAATTACAACAAAAATAATAATAAGTACATAATTAAATTCATGTATATATGTAACTGATATTTGATATATAATTTTTTACTTACGGAGGTTCTCTGGTAATTAAGTATTACATAAAATAATAATTCAATATCCCAGCAAAAAAATTGACTTAATTAGCCTGCATAGAGAAAGATGACTGTATTTTCTATCTGACAGAGAAACAATTCGACGTTTCGTTACATCACGTACCGTCCTATATCGCATCTATACCAGGAACGGATCGAATGTACAAGATAGAAAAAGTGCGTAAAGAAAGAACGAGCTGAGAGATGAAGTGAGCGCATTACCTTGGTTGAGCGAGGCGAGATTGTTGAAATAGCAAATGGAACGATTTCAAGACGTGCAGATCCCTATTTGAGGACCCAATTTGAAGTCGTAGTTTCAGAAGAGACGCCAAAAAAGTTGACTACGAAGAATAGCAGCTTTGTATAATCGATTAATTTCTTTGAAAGACAATTACTTTGCAAGCGAAAGAAATTAATTTAATACCTACCGTACTACAGAAAGAAGGAGAGCAAGTATCAATAATTAATTGATATAAATAATTGCAAAAAGATTAGGCAGTATGTATTTGAACGATATACTCGTACACCTAGTATTGAATTCGCCTTGTTTAACCCTGTAAGAAGAATGCGTAAACGCGTCTTTTTTTTGCCGACCATTGCTTCTCGACACAGCGTTGAGACAGATGAGCCCGGGAATGAATTTTCTCGACGTTTTAGAAGACTGTGAGATTAATATTAAAAAAAAAAAAACATTTTAGGTTCCGCTTTTTTCGGCTCAACTCCTTCAATACTAATGAGAGAATTTTCTCCAAATGTGGTCAGATTGTAGTCACATGTACCTGAAGTTGTGCACGCGACGTTTTCTTGCGGATCGGTCGCTTATTCGAGCCGTTCTTAATTTTTCCTCAAATTTGTAATTGCAAATTCTCAGAATCGTTTTCGAGTAATCCTCAAGATAAATAAATTGAATCGATGCATTAGAGTCCTCTCAATCGTATTGTAAAAGCCATGAGAGGTCATGAGGCTTATGTAGGTATGTATAGCATTTATTGGCTGACTAAAGTCCTCACGAACAACCGTATATGTGGGATGGAAAAATTATAACTCTTAGAATGCACATTTAAGAAAGTGAAAATTCCAAGTGAAAAGTCGAAAATAATTAAGCTGCTACGTAAGCTTTTCTTTTTTTGTGATGAATGTGAAATAGAAGCCGAATAATTAAGATATGATTTTTTCGTGCAGAGAAAAAGTTTTCAGTTTGGTTGATGGAGGCTCTGCTCGCATTTTGAAGAAGACGCCGCAGAAGCGTCGAAACGTCAATAAAACTTTCAAGTTCATCTATATTTTTACGTGCCAGCAGAGCCTCCATCAACCAAACTGAGAAGACGAATAATTGTATCGTAAGATTGATTTTATTAGTTCACGAAAAAGCTTTCTTGGAAATTTGTAATTTTGTTGAGAGACTAGGTGATTCCATCATTATTATTTCCATTATCAGAACGGAGCTCCGTACGTCTATTGACTACCTACGGTACTTATTCTGCAAAAATTACGAAAAAGTTTCGACGAAAAACGCTTTTTTGCTTTATTGGAAATTGAACGCGGTACAAGACATTTATAATTATTATTCTGACCAGTACCTATAAATACGTACTAACAATCTAGGCATTCAGGTTTCTGATAGGTACTGAATCAAAAAGAGTGTTCCGAGGTGATGAACAGCATTTTGAAAGGAGCTTACGCTCTATTAATTGAATACAATAGATGATTTTTATTTCGTACCGCAATAATACTCGTAAAAAATAGAATTGTCGTGAAACTCAATCGAGAAACTCTTTGTGAATATTAAACACGTGCCTTCTTAAACTGTGCTTATAATTGAATTCTCTTCGGCAAACATCGCATTTGAATTGTTTTTCTTGTCCACATTCGAACCTCAAGTGTGTTTTTAAACTACTTTTATTTTTGTACGACCGATCGCACATGATGCACGCAAACAATTTTTCGGAATCGATTATTTCTGCGCAATTACGAGCATTCGCGTTCAATACAACCAAATTCATACCAGAACTGTTGGCAAAATTCGATCCTGAGGAAACAAAAAATCGGTGAGCTACAGAATAGTTTAGTACTCGCAGGAAGAAAAATCAGACATCGGGAGCATGTAAGTTCGCTACCTATATACGTAAAAAATTACGATCTTCTAGGCGCACCATCGGCGATATTTTTCCTTCAAAAAAAAAAAAAAAAAGTAGAAAAGAAAAATACGAACATCAACAGCAACAGGTACCTACCTGGGACCATTGGCGGATTATTTACGCGGTATCACATATCAGGAATTCATTACTTATACACATCATGTATCAGCAAACAGATCTACCTAGGTACTTGTATAATAATAAGAGCCTATACAAAAATCGTATTGTATACAATGGTGCATGTTGATCTGTTGGATAAGCTCGTCTTTTCGCGCACAATTTCTGATTTCGCTGTTCATAATACGTACTGCCAATTTGTTGAAATTTTCAAATAGATTTTCAAAAGTTTACATCATATTTAGCAGTGTGCTGTGAAAACAGCGATTTGAAAACGAGGAAGGGGGCAAATCATGAAACAACGAGGAATGTACGAATTTCTGTTCCTTTCACCTCAGCAACAAAGGGGGAAGGAACGATTTGGCGACTGCCTCGTGCACGAAAGGTCCAGCAGAAATTTTTGTGTCTTCCATTGTTTTATATATTATTCATTTCTATTCTCAAATGACATTTAATACCCAAACGTATTTTCTCATTAGGTATGCTTCATGTGTTATCGAAGAACCTCATCAAAACATACTGAGAGAAGGAAGAAAAAGAAATGAATTCGAAACCATCATTTCGAGAATTGTTTCCAGAAACTCTAGTTTAGTAAGGCACATGCCGCGAAACATGGTCAAAACTTCACAATGAAGGAAGATCCGAAGAGAAAATTGAGTATTTTATTCGGATTTTTGCGTTATTAAAACAGATTTTAATCGTATCTATAGAAAATTTGCTGACAATTCATCTGACATTTCAAAAAGGTTTTTAACCGATGATTTATTCGAGTAATTTGTGAATCATTAACAAATGTCTTCGTATGTTGGACGGCCGACGAAATGTTTTCTGGCAGACCTGGCATTTAAATTGCGGTTCGACTGCGACTTTGCATTCGTACTTCAAATGGAATCGTAAATGATGCTGATGTTTGTACATTTTCGCACAAAAAGCATTTGGACAAATAAAAGTCTTCAAATCTGAAAAAAAAAAAAAAAAAAAAAAAAAAAAGGACGAAAGAATTCAAAAGAAAAGGAAGAACGAAAAAAAGAAATGAAGAGGACTCGTGATAAGCGAATTAAAAATGGATTAGTATAATTGTACGAATAAGGATAATACTCAGAAATAATTATCTTGATAAAACCATTTTTTGACTATGTACTTAGCACTTTGTGAAGGCTGGTGCGCACGATGCTAATAATTATGCAAGCGTGCTACAATGCGTTGACCGTTCAAAAGATATTAGCAGGATTAACACAAAAAGAGAGTTAAAAATTTTCAATTTTTCTCATACGTCAACCATGCCCACCCAGTGACTTCTAATTGGTCAACGCATTGTATCACGCTTTGCATAATTATTAGCATCGTGCGTACCAGCCTTTGAAGGACTGCGCTAGCGAGTGAAAAAGTGGTAGCGAGATCTTTCCCATTTGAAAACATGCGATCCGCCCAAAATGACTGATGTACACGGATTTAGGAAGCACTGGTGACTCATAGATCCAGCACAGATTATAATAATTAGAGAACCTAGATATCAGACTCGTCTAAAAATCGGTGAGTGCTGAAAACACGCGAGAGCGGTGCAGGGTGCAGACCGCAGGATACTCTGCACTGCATTTAACACGCGTCTCATGGGAGCAGTATTTCAGTTTTACAAAATTTTTAATACTTTTCGTTCTTGACTAAGAATGTTACCAAAACATTTGCCAAGAGATTTCAGCTTAAAATAATTAATTTTCACTCACTTGAAAATTTTGCGAGTCCTAAGAGAACTATTTTTATTGTTTTGCCACCTCCGATAAGCGACTGCTCACAAAAAATTAACACGCGATAAAAAAAAACACTCACGCAGTCGCGTGAGTAATACACGACTTTTCTTTCGACAAACTAAATTTCATTAAGAAAATCACTCCAAGTTGTTAGTGCACTAACAACATCTAAATTTTATTTATTTTTTCGTCATTATCTCTATCTTGAAAAAAAGTCGGCAAATGTTCAAAAATTTGATAGTCATAAAACAAATTGCCATGAATTATCACAGAGAAAAAAATTTCTCATTTACATGTGAACCAATTTGTTCATCAGGTCAATGAGAAACACATAGGCTAGATGAATTACTATCAATTAGGCTCAATCGATCCTACAACAAGTTCTGAACGCACATCTTCAAATGTATACGATAACTTGTTTGAGTCTGAAAATGATAACCTAACCTAAAGAAGCCCTCACTGTGTAAATAATTCTTGTAAACCAATTTAATGAACCCTTTGTCAAGAATGAACCTGTCGAATAAAAGGTTCTTTATCACAATAGACGTTCTGATAACAAAAGAATAGAATTTCCTTCTAGTAATGTGTGCAACTACTTGTGATAGTGAGAAAAATGCAAATTTCTCAAGAAATACTCATCGGATTTTCTGAAAAAATTGAAAGCTTCTCGAGAACTACTCGTCCAATTCTCGAAAAATTTGCGGGTGCACATCTTCAAATATATTACTACAATATGGCCAAGTTACAAAAAAATCCACCGGATAGTTTTGGAGGAGTTCCTCGGACAAAAAAATCGTATACATATATATATATATATATATATATATATATATAAAAGGAAACCTGAATTTTTTTTTTATGCTAGTTGTGATCTAAGACCTCTAAAACGTCGAGAAAATTCATTGCCCCCTCCCCCTGTTCACCTTGCTATGGGTGTAATACCTCACTTTTCCGATTGGAAAAGTCGGTAAAAGTGAGTACTAAGACAAACTTAGATTCTCTGATACATATCGGTATCTGTGTGTTTGCGGATGCTACCACTATTCAACAAGCGTGACCACATAAAATGATTTGGCATAAGGACGCTCCAGCGCTAATTTTTTCACTTTTTCAAGCACATTGGTACAAGTACAGTAGGAAATTATTCATCAAAAATTGTAATTTTCAATTACTTTGAATTTATAATTCTCTTATAATATTGTTATTATAGGTAAAAAAGCTCGTCGCTGAAAGTTTTTTGCCACTCGCTTCGCCAACTTGCATCCACATACGAATAGTTAAAGAGATAGAACTGAAACTCCTTATTATATTATTTAGACTTTGCAACGCGGAACATCGTCTCCTGTACAATTTCAATGTGGTCCTGTTTGAGGTTGGTTGATACCGTACGAGCGGAAGAAATCTTTTGAGGGAGCAAAATATTACGCTACAAGGGATGGAGGAAAACGATATTAGTATAAGCGCTTTGGCAATTCAAGGGGCGGCGAGGGCCACCATATTATGCAACGCGCGGTCACCGCTTTCGTTGATCGTTTTCGGTTCACGTCTCATAGTCTCCCTTGAAAATCTCGATCCTACAACATTCCTCCTATGTATTTGGACTCGACAGGTCAGTGACGCGCTAGCTTTGCCACCTCACACGCATCCTAACATTGATGAGAACTACCAAAGGCCAACGAAATTTTTCATCATGTATTGTGAGTATAGGGCACTTCCCCAATACTGTATCATACTGCATACCTACTTGTTTGCCTGATTCTTATCGTAATGATACTTGGTTTGCATTAATCTTATGCTATTATATTGCACATTCACTTTCTCTGTCGTAAGACCAATGTTAACCAAATACCATTACAATAAGAATCAGGGAAACGAGTACGCTATATAATATAGGGAGAGAGCTCTATTGTCAGCCACTCCGCTGTCGAGTCTGAATAACTGAGTAAAATCATGTTCGAACGCGATTAGTACAAAAAACCGATAATCGTTGGTTCTTCAAAGAACGTTCTCCTCATTTTTTCCCCCCCGAAAACTTCACCAAATTCGGGTTAGATTGTATATTTTGATGTTCTCCCATAACAGACTGTACGAATTTCAGCCCCGTCCAATGTTGTAAAGATTCGAATATTCCGGCCTGGAACTAGATATGGCCATGACGAAACGTATCCTCGCGTCGTACGAGGAAGCACCGTAGGGGTCTTATTCATATCAACTGAAAAAACTCTGTCACCACTGCCTTGGCTTTTGGCATAATGTGTTTAAAAAGCATCTTATAGTACGAGCAGCGGTATGAGGAATGACTCGCGCCACTCATGTCATCGTTGCGATATTCTCACTTTCTTCGCTCTTACAGAAATACAGTATACTGTTTCTGTCCGAAAACAGAGTGGAAGTGAACATTATGGGGATACATTGCTTATGATTATGGCAAAGTAACAAGTTTACTCGAGTGCCATGGTGATTGTTATTTTGGTACGCATTTTTCACTCTCCGCTTTATCCTTTGGTCTGAACACTGTCCAGCAAGTATATTCACCCAGTGAAATCGGTTTTTTTCACAACTGTTAACAAACATGATTTGGATGTCTTTTTACGCATAAGTACGAAGAAATAGATTTTCACCTTTTCTTCGTATTTTCGCCAACAGAGGGAAGGGTATTGCGTCGATAGATAATATACTTGATCGGACTGCACATGAGTGCCGTAATACGCAAGATATTTTTCAAAAAACTGATTATACTTCCCAGAAAAAACTTAATCAATCTCGCATGGTTTAATAGTGACAATCTGAAGTCCTGCTACTCGAGTGTTGACTGCGCACGGTTGACCGTAACGTTCATATCCATATCAGTTTTTCTCGACGAATAAAACATTAATTTTCAAGATTTTGTTTTCTTCTTTCATGACGAAGAATAAAATACGTCATCTTTAGGAAAAGAAAAACACACGATGAGCAAAACGCGGAGATTACTACAAGAGAGGTTACCTAGCCTGAAAAAATGTACGCTCAAACAATTCGTTGTTCACTTAATACAGTAATACAACAGATACAAAAGTAGAGCAAGGATTCCTCGCTATTTATATCGTAACTCCGTTCTTAGAAGAGATTCAAAAGTGCCGATAAAAAATGAGAACGAATTAGGCTACTAGAAGTCTAATGAGCGAAGTCAATTTTGCCGAAAATTGTCAAAATGTCTACGTGATAGCAGAAAACGTTTTTGGCACCGGTCGAGTCAATGGAAATTCTGTGATCGAGGCGTAAATAATCAAGGTTACAAAGCAAGATAAAATTAAATTTCTCGTTGAAATGGAGAATTGGATATGGCGACATCAGAAGGCAGTCTTTTACGCGAGAAAATTTAAAGAAATATCTTTTTGTAACGTTCTTTGATGTTTCTGTAGATTTAAACTTTTCCAAAAAAATTTTTCTTGAAAAGTAATAGCATGAAAAATTTTTTCATACACCAAACTTTATTTAGCAAAATTACTACAAATTGCCGAAAATAAACTTCTCAATACCTGAAGTAGGTAAATACTGAAAATTCTTTGCTCTATAAAAAGGGAATATTGAATAACAATCCCACAAATAATCATCTGAAAATCAAGGAGTCGGTCTCCAATTTCAATTTTAGAAAAGTATAATACATTGTAGATGTGCACAGCGTAGGATTCTTTCCTTTTCTTGTGACGCTTCTTGTCGTCCTTTTTCAGGTTCTTCTGAGCCTTGCCGGCTTTCTTCACGGCTTTACCGGTACTCTTGGGCGGTGCCATTGCGATTTGAACTTCGTTAGTATTAACTAGGAACACACATTTCTCGTTTTCAAAGTGTGTTCCTAGTTAATACTAAAAAAGTAATACATTGAGATCCATGACTATGTAAAAATCAAAAAAACCAACAAAATAAGTACCTATTATTTAAAGAGAGAGGGTGAAAAAAAAAAAAGAAGAAAATGTACGATGGTTCAAATAGAAAGCTTTATTCAACAATGAAATACTCGTACATAGGTAGGTACAGTAATAAGAGAATTTTATCAACTGTCTATTATGGAATGTTGTAACATCAAATGCTTCCGTAATGTAAACCTGTAACGAAATTTTTTGTGGCATACAGTGCAGTCAAATTGTGGCTCATGATTGCATTCGTAATTCAAGTGTTGTTGCAATCCACTTTTACGTTTATATCGACGATTGCAATTGTCATTTGGGCAGACGAATCTCCTTCCAGCACTCGTATGAGAATTCAAATGCGAAAAATTCCATCCTGTAAATATACCGTACAACAGTATGTCATTATTGTCATAGTACGAGTATTACGCTTTCGAGCGCAGAAAATATTTTTGTGCCTTTTTACTAATCAAAAGGCAAAAACTAATCAAGAATTTGATTAATCGGACCGAAACGTGTGTACCACAAAATGAATAAGAAATATCATGACCGGGCGGACTAGCTAAAACAGATAAGTAACTCTTGAGATGGTATAGCACGACCTGGAGGGGTAAAAAAATCTAAAATACTTTTGGAACACAAGAGCTCTTTCCAGTAAACTATATAAGCTGGTCAGCTCTCGAATAATAGAAAAACAATATTATTATTATTATTATTACTCAATAATTTTCTTGTTTTTAAATTCGTCTTTTATATTAATTCTCATTATCAAGTACGCTATGTATTAAATATATCATCTTTTCATACAGAGTATAACGAGTAAGTCCGACAAAATATTAACGAACGCGGACGGGTGTCACATCTTTGGCTGTTCGGTTAGTTTGTTCAAATATTTCTGCAATCTCAGTCTTTGTCTCCGTTCAGTAAGGTCTACTGAATTATTACAGATTATATATTATGTATTCCTTTTTTTCAGGAGGAATATTCAACGATTTTCACGATACAAAAGAGAGAAAAAATTAAAAGAAGAATTTTCTTCTTGTTTGGGCAATTTGATAAAAAAAAATAATAATAATAATAATAAAGAAAAGTTGATTCAACAGACTAATGTAGCCTATTAGCTTACAAAATTGAGTTTGCTTACGCGGTAACTTATCATCTTAAACTTAAAATTAATTTGAACGCGCGCCATACATATACAAAACAATGAATAGGTCGATGAAAACATAATTATCATAATAAAATAGGTACCTCGAGTAAATTAATTACTGGGAGAAATGTAAACTTATCGATAGTATTACTATACTTAGTACTTCTATAACGGAAGTACCCAGTTTAAACATTTATAAACACACACACACACACACACACACATACACACACAAATATTAATACATAACTTACATACGCATATTGATAAATAATAAGTTTAAACAAAGAATACTGAAAAAATTGAAATGGGCAAGACTTAGTGGGAAAATCAAGATCAGATTTTGAAAAATAATATAAAAATATAAGGCATGATTCTCAAGAAGATAGGAAAGATAGATAAAGGCTCTTCCTCCATATCATATTGCATACTCTGTCCGATTCTCCTTGTAATGGTATTCGGTTTTACATTGGTCTTATGACAGGGGAGTTGAATATGCAATAATAGCATATCTATCCCCCTGCTATAAGACCAACCTACCACACAAAGTGAGATTGACGCGACGTACATCCAGAATACCGAGTGGTTTTGAAAATCAGGTCTCTCTTCTACATCAGAGTTCAAGCCTTTGGAGCACGCACGTATAGCTTGCCGTAAAATTGATTCGAGTTCCGCGGTGAAGTTCATTCCAACCGTCTTCAACACGTTTGAACATAATTATGATTATTTCATCATCAAGAAATGTTCATGTAAAATTGAACAATTGCGCTTCAAGTGGATTACTAAAAATGCCATTCAAGTTACTGATACGAGTATTGATGATGAGACTCCAGTTCGAGCGAATGATGGATAAACGTCCCAAAGTGAGGGACGGGTCGATTTTCTAGCGAATCATTTTCGCGCCGTTTTTCCTTCAAATTTCACATTAATCATTCACGCTCCAAGGGGAACTTGTCAGGAAACGAAAAACCCTATTGTGTTTTGTAGGGTTCAATGAAGGATGGTACTGCATACGTGAAGACGCGATGTAAGATGCGCGCGGGAAAAAAGGCGCGAACATTGTAGTAGAAGTGGGGTACTTGTGTGAAATGTGCAGTAGAAGTTTAAGAGGGAAAAGCGCGCGGAGAACCTACGAGATGTCGCGACTCAAATCACTAGATACTCGGGATTGTTGCAGTTATATTTTATATCGTAAACCGGAAAATTGAAAATTTATATTGCCTTATTAGGAAAGTTAAAATCGAAGTATAGATCGCTTCCTTATATATTATACATATAACGATGGTGCCGTGTATTAGGATGCACCCAGAATGCAATAAGATATGAGAGAATAGCCTTATACTCGAGATGAGATATCACACAACACACGCGCATCCACACAAACGTAAGTTGAATGATATGCTTGTAGGTGCTTGAGAGACTGAAACGTTTTGTCGAAAAACGGGGAAAAAAAACCAGAAAAATCAAAATCCACGCGTAGCAGTCTTTATTACACCTCGAACAGAGGCAATTAAGAAGCACGCAAAGACTAAAAGAAACGAATGCGATCGAAATCAGTGCGGAAAAGATTAGCAAAAACTACTCTTAAAATGTGACGTGATGGACGTTTTTAGCGTTATTTTTAGCTTGGAACTACAGTTTTTTTTTTTAAATGAAATTTCGCAAAAAGTTTTGTATTTCTTAAAATGAAAATTACACTAAAACATGCATTCGTCAATTCTTTACTACAGTATTTTAAGAGTAGTTCTGGCTGAATTTTTGTCTTGGAGATAGTTCTGAGAATCGAGAACCGTAGAAAGACGAGGGCGTATCTTGGAACCGCAATTCACAAAATGCAACAAGATAATACAAGTATTTTTGATAATTTTCTCAGACTCAAATAAACGAACGAAGATTCACTTCTGATTTCCACGTTCTATGGGAGTCTACGTACTTCAGAAAACCACCCGTTTAATATCGCAACATTCGATTATTTTATTATGCAGCAAGTAAGCGTGTTTCTTAACCGTACTTTTATGAGTAAAACGTTTATTACAAAATTCGCATTCAAATTGTTTTTCTTTACCGCATTCATTTTTCAAATGCTGTGATAAGTTACCCTTATATTTGTATTTACGACCACAACCGTTCGGACAGTGGTAGATACCGGTAGTCGACGAATTATCAAGAAAACATTCGTCTTGGCGATAGGGCTCGATAGTCAATACTTTCGACATTAACGGCATCTGCAAGTCGCTCCACATTTTACCAAAATTCTGCAGCTGCAACTGTCGACTCAAATCGTCCGCTAAAACGAGAGAGAAAAAGATAGAAACGAGTTATTTGAAGCACATATCGTATTATGGTTTCTACAGTAAGTAAGTCAGCATAGACGAAAGCTCGAATAAATGCAAAGATTTTATAAGTTACAAAGTTCCTCTACCAGGAAATGCATATCCAATTTTTGGCCCTAGGAGAATCATAAATGGCCGGATCAGTTTGGAGAGAAGTCGGAGAATAAAAATCAGCGTCAGAGAAATCTAGGGACTCGAGAAAGAAATTCTTTTTTGTCGAAAATGAGTTCAAGTGCCGAAAATGGCTGCGAGAAGAAGCAAAAAATGTTGGAATTCTGGAGAAAGTAAAAATAATTCATGAAGTGGAATCGAAAATAATGGGATTCCTGGCATACATGGCTGCAAGTCAAAACGAAAATGTAAGCAAAGCTTTGTAAAATAAAATGTGAACTCGATCGAATTGAAAGAATTTGATCTCCGTTTAACAGAATAGGTGGCATCGTCGCCTTCAATGGTTCAAGACACTGCATTCTAAAGTGATGCTTTCATTAATGGCTTTCCTTATATCTATAGATGTATATAACGGTCGTTTTCAGCCTATAAATATATTATTTTCAGCGATTAAGGGAATGAATGTATTCAAAAAAATTCAGGAAAACACAAATACAGTTACGTACAGCGCAAACGATTCCAGTCAATTTTGCAATTTTCCATTCATTTTTTTACGAACTTTTTGTTTTCGCCAGAAAAAGAGCCAAATTTTAATTTATGTTTTTTATGCCGAAGAGTCTTAACTCTAATAATTACCTTTTGAGGCAAGAAATCATAAATTACAAGTCAAAACTTGTTTGCTGGCCTACAAAACGCGTACTCGTCACAAGTTCGTCGAAAGGATTCGTTTTTGATAGGTATACAAATAGAGACATTTGTTTGGGAATAAGATTGAATATTGTTTTGCTAAAACTAAAATGACATATCTCAAAGAATAACAGCATTTTAGAATCAAAAATTCAACCAACATGTATGACGTGACCTTTATATTGACTTTTGTATTGTTCCAACACACACTCATGACGTTGCACGCCGTGTAACACGGCGCGGTTGAAGCGCAGAGAGAGTATGCAGAAGGCAATCTTTGACTATATAAAAAAGAAGGCAATATTTTTGGTGAGATGGGTTACAAAGGGTAGCAACGCAATGACGCAAGGCGACGCATGCCACAATGAGTACCTGATATTTTTTTTGTACATGGGTGAACACGCTAGCATATTTTTCTAATTTATAGACTGAATTTGCTTCAAATTTTATCATCACTCCACGTTCAACGACAAATTCAAGAAAAGAAAAAAAAAAAAAACAAAATATAGACACTGCAAGGTAAGAAAAGGTGAAATTCAATTTTGACAGTCTCTACAGTGCAGTGTTGAAGTCAGAACGCCGTTTCATATAGAAATAGTACATTACTATACACGAGGGTAAACAAAGGCAAAAACTGAAATCTGAACCGGAAGCGAGAAGAGCAATTTGCGGAGTTTGTGAAAGTTTGCAATACCCGCACGTACCGTCTTGTAAGATATTTCTATTTTAAATGATGTTAAAACAAAATTTAATCAACAAATACTCAACATTATTGGCTGGTTCCTTTTTCTTTCACACTTTTATTATTTCTTTCACTTCACATACCAAAAAAAAATTATGTTTGTGTTATAGTTGACTGTAAAAGTGATCTTTGCTCCTTTATCAAAGAGCGTGAAGTTGATTATTTTGTCTGTGTTTATGTACGCACTGTACGGAGGAAAATCTGAAGTTCTTCACTTCCACAAAAGTATAAAAGCAAAAACACTCTACTTACCTAAAAAGCTTTGTCCGTCACTTTGGAGAAAACAGCTATTTTCACGCTGTATAGTTTGCAATAAAATACACGTCTTAAGGTAAGGACTCAGTTAGGGTTGTAAACTATACTGCGTAGAAATCGCTCAGCAAGGAGTATGGAAGGCAAAGGTGAGACTAGGAATTTTTTTTTTTTTTTTTTTCGTGCACATTACAGTAATTGAAACAGGTTCTTCGCGCTTGCTTCATGGAACACCGCGATGTAAAGTGGCGTTTCGATCGTTCCTCGAGAAAAATATCCTCATTGTACTATGTACTATGAACTATAACTACAGAATTAAGTCACGCGCGAACTCAAAAATAGCATAGGCCACACGAAAACAAAGAAACCGATGAACTCCGGGCTAGAGTACTATATGTATTCTATAGCGCTCCATTTAGGCTGTATATATGGAATGGCGGTCCCACTAGAACGCTTGCATAGAAATTACTGTTTTTGATCTCTCTTAGCGTAAAATACACTGTATGTATACAAATTGTTGAATGCAAATTCAAAGATAGTCAAAATTTTCTTTGTAGCTCCAATATCCTCAATACAATATTATTACAACCTAAAATATATCTTGCCGTATTCAGCCACCAGTTGGAATAATTTGAAGCGTAGGAAATGATCGTTTATAATTCATTAGATACTAAAGGTATGTAGATACAAATAATTTCAAATAATTTGCTAATTCAGGACGATTAAAATATCCTATCATTCATTGAATAAACTTTTGTGAATGGCCAATAAATGAGTTTTCAGATGAGTTTTTTGTGCAAAACTCTTACAACATAAACGACAATCAAATATTTTCAGTTTCCCACAGTTTAGCTTCAAATGATGATGCAGATTTCTCTTGTACTTGTATCTACGACCGCAATTATTTGGACAAAGGTAAGCAACTGAAAAACACAAAAGTACCAATATACGTAGAAATAATCAAATTAAAATAATGAGTTTCTATTCCATAGATACTGTATTTTACATAATATGATTTTAAGTGTGCTCCTGTCTAATTACCATCGCTGAATATCGACACAGCGGAAACAGAATATTCAAGTGTTTAGATCACAATTGAGGACCGTTTTTTCAAAACTTGTTAAGTCCATTTCAATCAAAATTGAGATATTAGCGTTTTAAGCGTCTTATACAAGTACTACATTATATAAGAATGTTAAAATAATTTTTTGGCACCACTATCTATGCCTTATAATTATGGTCTAAGAAGTATGAGCCGTGTTATTTTAGTACTTTTTTTCAATACTCTTTGGACATCAATAAGATGAATAGTTTTCCAAAACTCGTTTTGTCTCAAAATAAGTAGTAAAAATGAATGATAATAAATAAAAAAGTGATAATTTTAATATTACATCAGTAATGAAAAGCCAGAGTGAATTCACCAAACATTGAGAGCGGTACATCCGCAGGTTCACACTTATGTAGACACTGAACGACTGTGCATGCAACCCACACTGATTAACACCTTTCAGAAATAAAGAATGACTCGCCCGGGATCCATCCTCTAGTCTTTTCTTTCACGCCATCCATGTCGGAATCTTTAATTGCAATACAACTTTATGTGTTTCCAATCTATTATCAATTAAACAAATGCGTTTTTCTAAGTCACGTGAAATACTCGAAAGGGAGAATACGAGTAAAATATTCAATCATCGCAGAAAAAATTGAACGACGAGCGCCTTCGGTTTAACAACCATATTCAGGGACGAAATGAAAGCAACTGACAAGACGAAGGAGAGAAAAAGATCATAGAGGTTGGTCAAACGAGGAGTCGCGATGGGAATCATAAGCAAGTTCAACAGTAATTCCGTCGGCGTAGAGATGACAAATTATTTCTATGCGTTCAAGGGCCAGGGCCTTACGTTTGCGGTAGGAATTCTCCTTATGAAGGAGCCTTTCCGATCCCTCATGGAAGCTGTGGCCACTGTAGACCGAGTGATCAGCAAAAGCTAATTATCAATTCTTCAATCATTCATTTACTACAGGTCTTGTCATGATCGCGGCACGCTGCATCATGGTCAATTCAGGCAACTAACTGGCAAATTCATTTGCTAAATAGAAACCTGCAGTGAACAGATTTGACGTTACGATTTTAACACGTATTAAATTCCAATTAACAATGGGTGCTTAACAAAAATGACGATGATAGACTAAGAATAAAACCAATGAACAATCATATATAGAAGTACTACAAACAAAGCATACGATGAACTGTAATAATATGATTTTTCAGATGTTTCTTATGACGAAATTCTCTTTGACAAAATTGACATTTGAAATGTCTCTTCTGGCCACATTCCCACTTCAAATGTTGATTTAAACTACCTCTATGCTTGTACTGACGTCCACATTTGTTAGGACAGAGGAACATGTTCGTTGATATCCACGGCACACCTGAAAAGATAGAACAAAAGAAAACTGTCACATGATTGAGGCAAGTAATTGATGCAGAGGATATAGCCTAAATAAATTTCGTGCGTACCTACGATACTACGTGGCATGAAAAGGTAAAATGAATTGAAGACGCAGGCGCCGAACAAATAAATTTAACGTGATTTTTGTAGACGTTTCATCATCATAATAATTATATAGAGGTACATACCACAAGCGTGTAGGTCAGTGAAAAACGTTTTTCAAGCGCGCAAAAAATGAAAATCATGTTTCATGTTGGGTGTGGTTTTGGCTGGTCACCGCACCACTGGGCGTATAGAAAGAACTCAACCTCAATGCAAAGCTTCGGGCTAGTTTTACCAACTCGAGTAAAATTGAGTTCAAACGACGATTAATAAAAATCTACAATTAGTCCAACTTTTGGTTTCACCAAAATTAGCGATTAAACGATTAAACTTGGATTAATAGGTTTAAAATTGGAATAATTAATGAATCTCTGATTTCTTTTACTCGCCCATATTGGTTAATATACAGTAGCCACCCGGTTATTTGACCTAATCGGGGCGTAGGATGGGTACCACTTTCCAAGAGTTAGCCTATAGATACATGGCAACCATTTATGAGCTACACAAAGAAAAAAATAGAAACAACATAAACGTAGCTCTCCGCCCGGGAAAACAAAAATGTAAAGTAATAAAACCTCACCTAATGAAAATTTTGTGCACATCTACGTGTTTGCAAAGATCAACTTGTAAATTTATTTCATTTTAATACATACAAATGAAACGGAATGTCGTACAACAAGAAACGTTATCTAATTACTTAACTGCGGAGTGAGTACAAAGTGCAAAAAAGTGATCCACATGTGTAATCAAGGATTTCAAATCATCAATTTTGTGTCACTCTATTTGTTACAGAAACATTGAAACAAAGGAACACGGGCGCGGCCCGATCTGCAAGCAGTGCTTTCAAAGCGCGGTCACTGTTGCGTCAAAACCAGGTCAAAACTGCGCTTTCCATTAATTCTTGCTTCTGATTGGTTGAATTTTTTGTCACAATCGCGAAAAAGTGCGTTGTTTTTGAACTGCGGATGTAATATATCAGCGAAGGATGTATTATTTGAGCGTATTTTAATTTACAGGCTTTGTCGTATGCGGGGATTAGGTACATTATTGTAATATATTGGAGACGGTTTTACATCTCTCCATTCAATATAATTTTGTCTTTCCATTCGACATTTGTTACTCGAGTTGTAAGTGCAGCTGTTCTTATCAAATAGAATAAAATGATGGGAGATTAGTTCTTGAAATTTGTCCTATCAATAGGTACTGTAATACGAGTACAATATTAGAGTATTGAAATGGTAGAGCAGAAAAAATGAATGATCGTTGATTATCCTTATTTAATTGTAAAGTCGACATCGAACTCTGGTGATTGTATTCAGTTCAGTGTACAGAGTATTTTATGTTTCCATGAGGTTTCTACTTTTTGACGGAAATATTAATATGTAAAAATTTTCTACAAGAAACTGGTTTTGATGCTGTTAGTCCAGATATTGATGACTATAAAGTGCTACTTTTTCACGCGTTAAAGTGAGGCATAATGACATCCTTTTAGTTCACGTACAATAAAAAGAATGAAATCAGGCTGGAGCAAATATTGCGCCCTAAGAAAAATTCTCAAAACGAACTTGCCAGTAAAAATAAAAACAAAAATATTCTCCGACCAACGTCACAAACATGGGTGTTCAATAAAATAGATAGGAAAAAACTGCAGACAACACAAAATAAAATGGAGAAGGTACTGTTAAGGATAAAACAAAATGTAAGAATAAAAAGGAAAAAAGTCGGAAACATACTCGAGCATAATAAAAATATAGTGAAAGAATGCCCGTACCGCAAATGGGACTCGGAGACCTAGAAAGAAAAAACAACTTTTTGGTTTCTATAAAGTAAAAAAGGAATAAAAGAAGACAAAAAATATGCTGGATGGACGATTTCACTTCCCTATGACCAACAAATTATGCCACCGAGTGGCTCAGTCAAGATCGGAATAAAAAAGGCTGAGAATAGCTTTCGCCCTTCAGAGCAATAAGTACAGTATTTTTGTTGTGATTAAATGACACAAAACTGTAAGAAATAAAAACAAACAAATAAAACCTACGGGTACCGATTTTTACCATTATTTTTTTACATAGATATTGTGAAGATCTACCGATCACTGGATACGAACGATAAAAAACAGTTACGAAAAACCAAGCTTCATTACTTGTGCCGAAAAATTCACAACACTTCTTCTATTATGTATACTTTCAATACGCGAACACTTTACGCAATCACAATTACAGCGAGAGCACAATAATCACAACGATAGCTGCGAACGCTATTCCAGATGTATTTCCGTAAGGTTTTTAGACGGCGATCGAATTATGCAACTTATCCTTCTTGTCGTTCCTCAATTCTTTACCATTCGTGCATAATCCGCTTCATGTTATCGCGCTCCCGTATAGGCCACAATATTTTCTTGATACAAGGATAAGATGCAAATGTACTATTTGGTAGGTAAAATCTCGCATTTGTCATTAAGCAAACTGTCACATCAATTACCTTGTATTTTCCGAACGTTAATATTTTGTCCTACGTAGGTACGGCATAAAGGAAGAATGGAAACTTAATTTTCATACTTCCGGCACACGGTTTACATTACGCCTCAGTACGGAGATTGATTCAAAATACTGCAGACACGAAAATTTCCAATAGTAGAAAAACTTTCGAAACATTAGAAAGAATATCAGAGTAATAAAAATTTTCTTTGTAATTTTGTAAAAAATAACATGAACGACTTATAGCCGATACAAGAAAAAATACGATGTTATATAGGTAAAACAAAATGAGAAAAGGTACTAATAAATACTCTGAACCTATAGACTACTTAATTAGCAAAATATTTGTAAGAAATATGTATTTGAGAAGAAACAAAAAAATAATAAATGGAGCAAAAAAACAAAAAAAAAAAAAAATGATACTAATTAGAAAATTTAGAAAGACAATCAAAACGGAATTATACGATGTACAGTCACTGTATGCTTTTTGAGATGCGATTTGTGATGAAATTCTTTTTCGCAATATTCGCACCTAAATTGTTTTTCTTTTCCACATTCCAATTTAAGATGCACCGTTAGATTACCTTTGTACTTATACTGCCGTCCGCAACCATTGGGGCATGGAAATGTTAGCAATGTAGAGGACGTCGGCGGAGTTGACGCGGGTGATGAAGTAGAGAATATAAACCTTGAAGTATCTGTGTACATTGAAACAGAACGCAAACCTCACATTATTAAAAACGATCGTTATCTGCACTCCGAAATAAAGCTTTTTCTTCATAACTAATCAGCTGTAACAAACGAAACAACCTCCTAGATAGATAATCACAATCGATTTGATCAAAACCTTTTTAGAAAGATACTGAAGAAGTGAATCTACTGTATACTGTGCATACATGGAGGATAGATTTTTCAAAATCCAAACGCAACGGCAATTATGATGGTAAACGAATTGTAAAAAAATCAGTAATCATATCAATTACGAAATAATTACTCGTAAACTGTGGTAAAAGATACCTTTCAGACCTTTTTCTACGTCGCGATTTTGAAATAGATCAACATTGAAAATTCATGATCGAAATATTTTTCCACCGCAAGATTTTCAAGCCCTGGTTACAAAGATTCGAGAAACTTGTTTGTTTTACCGACTTTTTTTTTTTTTTATTCTTCCTTTTCGTCTTCACAAAATTTTGTGATCATGATTCTAACGCAGCAAGGAACAATTTACTCTTTGCTTACAGCAATAAAAATTTCTAATGGATGGTGTTCCAATTACGTGTCACAGTCTCCAGAATTAGGTTCATGAGGACATTATTACATATAAAAAATCGACTGTGTATTCTAATTAATCATGTTACTCATTTCAATTTCAACCAGCCTTTCACAACACCCTAAAATCTGTACCAAACTACTATAAGCTTAGCGTCTTCTGTTCCATTTTTTCACAACGAGTGAAAATTCGAATTTAAAAAATTAATGACATAATGCCTATCCTGACAACTGCCTAAGTATAATTATTCTTGATATTGTTTGTAATAATTTTGGTAGTTGGTGACGTCAACTCCACCATTCTTCAAGAAAACGTGATTAAAAATAACAAGATTAAATTATCCTCGATACTTTACTTGGGTCCATCCATAAATTTAGTATCAAAAAAAACTTCCAAATGAGCTCCATCCTGGAATTCGTGTTTTTTTCAACTCTTACAACCTCGCAAGTAGTTCTTCCTACTCAAAACTAAAGGAGCTTCTTCTTCCAAATCATTCTCCCGGATAGTTTATAAAATTCGTTGAAGAAGCTGCGACAACGTGAACATTAGTAAGATGACAGAAGAAGCGAGAGATATTGAAGCTGAGAAAAAATGTACTGCTCTTCTCGATCATTCCTCAAGTAGGCTACTGAACAGTGTTTCAAATTGGAACAGGTCTTTTTTGACCTCGAAAAAAACGACAGAAAAAAACAAAATGAGGGAAAGCTTTAGAAATCAATAAACACTGTAATACGATCAACATTCATACAAACGGACGTTGATAATTTTCGCAATACGTAGCCTACATGCCATTTTCAAGAAAAGTCATCACCGAAATAGTATATTACTATACATGTGGGTAAAGTGAGCGTTTACCCAACGAGGCAAAAATTGCGATCCGAGCCGGAGGCGAGTAGAGCAATTTGCCGAGTTGGTGAACGTTCACGATACCCACATGTATTGTAAGATATTTTTTTCTATAAATGATGTTAAAAGTAACAAACATGCAAAAGTTATTGGCTGATTCATTTTTCTTTCACACTTCTAATTTTTCTTTCACGCTAATCCTCAAACGTGATTGGCTAATTCGTTTTCCTTTCACACTTCTATTTTTTCTTTCACGCTAATCTCGGTGTGGGTAAAACTAGTACTTTGACCGCACCTATAGATGCAGTCAAAACGCTGTTTTAACATCATGTATAGAAAAAATAAATTTTCTCTAATTCTTCATCATTTTTCCAACTTGAAAAGATGTAAATTTATTAAAATTGAATGGTTCCTAGAATAAGATAACAGTATGGAGCATTCTGAGACAGGATTTTAACGCAATGCCGAATTCCAGTTCGGGTAAAAAGTCATGTGTAGCTTACCTTACGCATTTTCATTTCTATTCTTCTTGCAAACCGCCTAGTCTACGAGTACACCGACGAAAATACAGCAAGATAAAAGTAATTTAGTAAATAAAATGTACGATAAAGACGTACTCTTCCAATTTTTCATTCAAGTTTTTTTTTTCCTTTCTTTATTTCTACTCGAAGCGCGTATATACGCTTACTTCTGGAGTCCTGCGAGAACATAGTTTGAGTAATCTACATTCACTGAAAAAAACAACTACAGTAAATTCGGCTACGGAATATAGCAATGCCGCTCCAGTCGAAATAACCAGTCTTATACACAATAATAATATTTACCATACGAGTAATTTTGTTTCATTTGTAATTTTTTTAGTGAGTGCAACTATATTTTTTAGTCATTATGATTATATTTCTCAACTGAACCGCTTTATTATATTATGTATTGTCGGCGATTTTTCCCTGTATATTACTCATAGGAGATTTTCACATTAAAATTAAAAATTATGGGACGGTAAGATTTTTTTTCTCTTTTTTTTTTAAATACACGCACAGGTGCAGTCTGCCATACCAGAATGCTTACAGGGTGATCCCCTTTTACAATAGGAAAACTTTCACTAGTTTACAAGAAGATCATCATCTCCAACAAATTCAGGTGTATAAACATGAATCATGGCTGAAGATTTGATATATAGATTCATAACTCATTTCGTTTGACCAATTCAACATTATGAGATGGTAGACCCTCTTTCAATAGCAGTGGCGTCAATGCTGCATCAATACAAACACTAACTACTCGTATATTGCATTGTTAAAAATAAATTTGTCAGCCTTTCACAAATCCTAGGCACTCGTGGCGCTTTCAAATCCATTAACACGCGCACGCATTACGTTCTCACCACCCGCCCATTCCCTGAGTTCATATTTGTCTCACATAAAAATTGGTGGAAATTGGTCAAGTGCGCGGAGGATATACTTTGTTTCGTTGACAGAGTTGAACAACTCGAAAAAAAAAAGTCTATTCAATTTTAGTAATAATCACGAACACATCAATTATAGTTGACGCGTTCTATCACGAGTCCGTTCTATCACGAGTCATTGAGAACTTGTCGATGGTAAAGCAAATCACGTACCTACGTACTTGCACTAATCAAAAATACACGCACTGGAAAATTTTTTACAATTTCATTTACGTTCCATATTTCAATCAGTTTTGTTATTTTCAGAAAGACCATTCCCTGTACTTAAAAATAGATTAAAATAGCGAATTTTTATGATTGTTACGTATTACAAAAAATCGCGCCCGTGAGAAGACATTTCACAATTTGTCAATAATATTATGGACTATAGAACGATGAATTTTTAGACTAAATTTACGACTAAATAGTTTGGAGCAAATATCGCATCTAAATTGTTTATCAACGCCACACTCGTATCGTAAATGTTGAAAAACCGACTTATAATTTTTATAGCTCTTTCCACAAAATCTTGGACACAAGTATCCACTGCGCGTCAGTACAATGGTCGACCCATAGGTTTGTCTTAAAGTCTCACCTGTTAATAAAATCATTTTCTAATTAATATAACAAAGCGTATAAACAGACCAAACTTAGGTATACACGATTTACTCACGACAGGCGAACTTCTTCAATTACATACATGTATTCATATCGGATATGAAGGATAATTTGTCTATTTTAAGCACGTAGAAATATGCTAAAAAAGCAAAAAGCTTCGGGCTCAATATAGCATAATTTATATAGCACGAACTCGCGATAGAAATACTCCGCAGGGCACCTGCTCGTACCCTAAAATGACTATGAAAAATCGCTATCTGTCTATTTATTGTAAAAGTTATGTGAGCGATTAGACGAGTTTAAAACTAACACAGAAATTCGAACAGTGGTACACATGAACTGCACAGTTTTTCCGCGATAGAATGATCGGATATTAAGGACAAACCGCGCATCAGGTGCCATCAGAATGGGAAGTACGTGCGGCTAGAGAAACTGAACCACTGCAAGCTTGAAAGTATGGCCATTAACTGCGAACAAGTGATCCAAACCATCGAATACGACCTGAGACCACAAGCCTGAACCGAAATAGGAAGGAGAATCTGTACCGAACCAATGACAGAACGCAAGTAATGCAAAGGAAAAGAAGATCTGACAGAACAGGGTCCTCCTTTTTTCCCTGTGCCCTTCAAATGTATTTGGGTATCTCCATCATAAGTACGCCTCCCGATGGCACGCTTCAACAGCAATGAAGATGGAATACGCAAAACACGATCATCGAGATTCATTCGGATCATAAAAATATAGAAACGAGGGTGGCGCGGCGTCTTCTCCGCGTTTGACGTACTTACATGTTCGACGATGACTACTCTTTACCTTTGCCCAAGATTTCTTCCCATTACAAACGTAGTCGTTGACATCCCTTCGATTAGTACGTTTTACGTGGTAGAACCATCGTCATTAACAATATTTCTTTCTTCCTATGGAAAAATTGTTGCTTATTAGCACAGAACTTACCTATCTATTTTGTTTTTTCAACGCACCGAAAAAAATGTGTCTCTTCGATTCATAGCGTTTATCTGCTCTGCCGATACCTTTTCTTTCAAGGTCGATATCGAACTA
Organism: Aspidiotus destructor; assembly: GCA_035079395.1. Taxonomy (NCBI): domain Eukaryota; kingdom Metazoa; phylum Arthropoda; class Insecta; order Hemiptera; family Diaspididae; genus Aspidiotus; species Aspidiotus destructor. Next base: position 58,668,729 of record JAVHKZ010000002.1, on the reverse strand, counting down.
GGTATCTACCCCCCCCCCCCCCCCCCCCCCAACACAATCAGTCCTGCTTCCCGACGACATCGACATACCAAATGGCCCTTTGTATGTATGTCTATTCCACGCAATTTTTTTTTTTTTTTTTATATTCTTTACAATTTCGATCTCCATGTTGCTCACCGGACGGGAAGACAAAGCAACGAAGTTTGATTTATTCTTCACAATTTTTTTCCCCGAAATTTTTGGAGGGGAAATATTTATATGGAATACTAAGGTAAAGGGACGTTGAAGGTACATATTATACAAAGAATAATAATATTTTTCACCATACAAGGTAGCCAATAACAAGACGAGTGCATTGCGCCTCTTTTAGGTTGTTCGTTCTCATTTTGTTATACAAAACCAACTTTTTGCATTTTTATTCTCTGGCTAATTGCAGAACTGAGCTCATTTTTTCAAGAATTTCTCGAAAATGACTTCACTTCGCACTACGACTACTTTAACCTTATTAAAAGAAAAGGTTGTCATAGTAAATGATAGGTAAGATAAATTACGACGTGTTTGGAGATCATTTTATTGATAAGCAAGATTTATAACTTTTCAAGGAATTAAGAATTAAAGCTAAGACTTCCAATGATCTCGATTGTCTCGAGTCTGTCCAAAGACGTTTCAATTGAAATTTAGATCGGATCTGACGGGACGATGAAAATCGATCTAATTAAGCTGCACAAAGTTTTTTCATATCCACTATGAAGGAAATTTACCTCACCTATTATTAATACTCGTACATACTTATCTGAGAAATCTCGATTCAGCCCTACAGAACAGCGTTGACCTGGAAATAGATATCGTTCTTACAGCAAAGTGAACGCTTACGTAAATTATTGACCTCTTCGGCTTGTATTTCATATAATTGCGAAAGATGAGAAAATAGAAACGAGGAAATGACAAACAATAATCATCAAAATTCATCATAGTATTACAATAATATTTCATGTACGACTCCAAGATGCGTTTTCAATGTCGTTTTTCGTAAAAAACATTTACCACAAACGTGGCATTTAAAATTTTTCGCTCGTCCGCATTCGTAACGAACGTGAAATCTCAAACTTCCTGCGCTCGAGTAACTCTTACCACATTTTCCGGGACATTGAAATTTTCTCTCCGGATGTACATCTAGAAATGAGAGAGAAAAAAATTGCATTAGCATGTAACTTCTAGAATTACGAGAGACTAGTACAAAAACGAAGATAGATACGCGTGCAAACTCTTTCTTTTTCACATGTCTGCAGCTGAAATGAACAGCATCACATTTTATTCCATAGCGAGTGAAATGGTAGAAAAACGTTCAATTAGCTAGGAAGACGATTAATCATACTTAAATTTTATTTACTTCTTCTTTCATCGTTTTCAGAAAATCCCCTCCTCTTTTGACCTGAAAGTCTACGATTATCCTGAAATTGATTTGTCTATCATGCGTACTTGTACCAGTACTATATCCACGCGGACTTACTTTGATCACGATATTATGTCTCGTTTTAGCATAGGTGTGAAAAAGTATCTTCCACCCTGTACTGTTCTCTACGGCTAGTCAACACCGAATATGAAATCTACGTCAGAATAACTTTTACAGATGTCTTCAGAAAAAGATTTGGCAATAGTGTAACAGCGGAAAAAGTGCCAAATAAAAATAACAATTGATCAAAATGAAGGCAGGGAAGGATTTTGAAACGACAGAACAGACAAATTTTTGGGTGCTGTTATCGTAGGCGTTCTACCAACGTTTTCACTGTTATAGCTCGTGCTCTACCAAAATTATTGTGTTCTACCCCGGCTTAAAAGCCAGTTAGCTTTACCCAAAAAACACCAAGAATAAATTGGCTTACACGTCTTCCAAAAAGAAGCCTGTTAAAAGGTTTTGTCCGTGTCGAATAAGTGGATTTTGCTCTGATGTCGCTTAAGAATGCTACAAAGTGGTCCAACTCGTCCTTTCACCACATTCACCAGCAATAATGATCGAGATGCGTTTGAAGCAAGTACTGAGGGAATCCTCTCTTTTTCTTCAGGACATCAATTTTGGCATCAAGCCACGAACCGTTCGATCGTTTGGGTGTGCGTACCAGTCATCGGATCCACGTAATACTGCTGGATGGTGATTTACGGTTTGATGCTGGTAACCTTCCGCCGTCAGCGACTGGATACCGGCCACTCATCAGAGTGAATAACAGATCCGCGGGCATACTTCTTCTTGATCAGCGGTATTAGGGTCCTCTTACCGCGTTTTCCCATCAGTCTCGTTCTAGGGAAGTCCGAAAACCCACAGTCCATTGATGCGAGCGCCGTGATTCCACCTATTCTCAATATTACCGTGTCATCTTTGAAAAGTGGTGGCACGTCACCCGACAGCATGCCACCCCTATCATACTTGCAGCCTCTGTTACTCCCCGTACATTTTCTCGTACCTCACAACACAGGTAGAACGCGTACTGTAACAGTGTGATCAACTTGGTGGAACACGCACTCATTTGCGTAGATACAGCACCAATTTTTGTTCCTTGGAATGGGACGAGAGATTTTAAACTGAAGCCCTTTTCTTATTATTTAGTGTAGCCGTTAAGATATCCGCCTCAACCATGTAACCCGCGCGAAAGCCACGTAGCGAATCAAGTCTGCATACTCGTTGGTCTGCCGGATAGTCCATTATCGGATTTTATTTGCGCGCAAGTGTACGCAAGTGTGTGAGCATCACTTAGAAGATGAACATTTTTTATGATGTAGGTGAATTATGTGAGTCGAGTCGTTTAAACTTAAGATGGAAGGCGCGACGTCGTCTGCTTAAGGACTATACGCATACTAAAAAATTCATCATCATACACGGTAACATCATTGTTTATAGTTTATAAAAGTTTGAAAATATGTAGGTCGGTTCAGGGCTGAGATCGGCATTCGAGTTTTTGGGTAGGTCCTTCATATTTTCCGACACACGACTCTCTTATTAGTAAGGCGAAAATTTTTGTTTGGGTAGACAAGGCCTCTAACCAAGCTGACCCCGAATCTCAGACTCGGGTCGGTCACAGCATCTATGATCTGCGGTCTCTCATCGAAATTAATTTTTACGTGCACATGATGGAAATTTCGAATGCACACAGCTAAACAGATATTCTCATACATATTCAATTTCACAAAAAGTCCCTTCAACAATGAATAATATGGATTGTATATACAGTATAGATATTGAAGTAACTTTATTACGGAAGAGACATTGAAATTCAAATATTAAGACATGATGACGTAATGTTGCATTCCCATATGAGTTTTTAAGCTTTCTTTCTGAGTAAACTCTTTGTGACAAATGGAACATTTGAATTGTTTCGGTACACCACATCTCAGAATCAAATGTCGTCGCACGTTCCATTTGTGTCTATATTTATGACCACAGCCGTTTGGACAATACCACCATAATTCTTCTTCTCCACATGAAGAAGTTTTAAATTTTGATTGAAGCGTGTAAACGACTGCAAAATAGATGCGAAGAAAATCTATTGTCATTATTTTTACTAATGAATTGTATAGAAGCGAAGAAAGAGAGGAAAAAACGGAAAGAAATGAACACGTTACGATTTAGACGCTCCATCTTACGCTATACAGACTGGAAAAAAAGGAATGTATGTATTATAGCGAAATAGAAATAATCGAAATACACACTTACGTAATGATAGTGTAACAACGATAAAAGTTTGATTGAGAAAACAAAAAGAAAAGAGTGATTACCAAAAAAAGACGTATATATACACAAGTTGATCTGATTAGATAGTGAGGGGAGACAGGAAGAAACAGTGGGACCGAGAGAGGATATAGAAAACAAATAAAAGCGCTTTTTACGCAATATGGGACAATCATGTATAACAAGGGAATGAAATAAGCGATTTCTAAATACTATTAATATAAGAAACAACACTTACAGACATGCACAATATTTATTGTTACGGAGACGCGAGTCGTATCTAAAATGATGAGCTACTCGATAAGGTTCGAAACCGTTCGTGTCTCCGTAATAATAAATATTGTGCATGTCTGTTATTGTTTCTTAATGCAATGGCGTGTTACATAGACCACACACTCTCAATTCTGAAGAGCACTCCGGCGATCCGAGTCGCGGCGATGGCCGCCACGTAGCACGAGTTGATCGCTGACTTTGTTCTCGTGTGGCTTGTGCTATTTTTGGTGCAACTATAGGGTTTTTCCCCTGCATCATATTCTATACTCGTCCATCTGATTCTCATTGTGCTGGTACTTGGTTTACATTGGTCTTATGGTGCACAATGAGAATCAGACAAACAAATATGCAATATGGAATTGAGGAAGAGCCCTATAGTGTGTCGGCCACCATGAAGAAAGACTGGAATTAAATTTTATACTCAGAAGAGTAAGGTAGAAACCAATTAACCAATTACTAAAGCCGCAATGTATTTATAAATTCACGAGCGCTTTCGGGTAATAAGCCATTCTCGAAGTGTAGAAAGCGACTGTAAACATGCACAAAACGGCAATGCTGTGTGAGTAAGCAGAATTTTCCAAAGGTTCTATAAGAATGCGTGCAAAAATAGAGTCAATTATAAAAATAATGAAAGAATTGGAAATTCTTATAAATTGTCTTCAAATAAGGCCTAAATTTCAGCATTATTCTTGTGTGTCTCTCACAATGATTTAGATTCTTAAGTTTCAGATAGTTTTTAAAATCTCATTTTTTTGTAAGGATATACGCTAAACGCCGGCCGTTACACTGAAGAAATCTCTGCAGTTTAAGGGTATCCTCTACCTGGTCACCAACACATGGACACTCACAAAATGGTGTATTGCAGATTGCAAATTTTGACCAAAGATTGATTAATCTATGAGGCCTGGAGTATCAAATACAATCATATCTCATAACTGCGTATTATTGTAAATGAAGCTCAAAAGTATACGGCTAATTATAATTCAAAGATGGCTATTTTAGATGTAACCTTGAACGTTACCTGACAATTTCTCGGAACATTTCACAAGCTGTTGAGTAATTAGGCGTATTGTTTTCAACTTCAAGAATAATCAATCGATGTTATGAAAAATTCTGAACGTTATTCATTAAGACAGTTATCCATGAGGAAAAATTGCCACACGCAACACAACATGTTGTGTTATACAAAATGTATTTTGTACACGTGAGTCAATTATACAATTTTTTGCAGAGCGGCGTGTCGAGGCTATACAGTAATCATTAGTCATTTGAAGTTAGGACTTTTTCTTTTCTTTTCTCAATGTACACATAAATGTGAGTTGATATACTCGTAGTGATGGTGTGTACTTTCCAGTGAACTTGATTATCTTGCATGATGCTGACTGGAGTAGTATACACTGGACAAGGAAAAGACAGAGACAGAAGATAAGCCGTTAAATGGGCACTACTTATTAACGTAGATCAATTACAGTTCCACCTCTCTCATTAATTTCACGTTTTTCATCCAGCGCGTATTCCAGCCAGTATCATGCAAGATAAATGAGTTTACTGGTTTTTGTTGAACCCAACTACTGCACTAGTAACAGACTATTCGATCATTGGATAGAATATTCTCCTCGTGAGTACGAGCCATCGTATATAGGAGTTGAGGATTTACAAGCCCGTAACTTTTTTACACAAGGAGCTACAGCAACACATAACGGAGAAAACTGAGGTATATTTAGAAAAACACATCCGACGGTAGGAAAATGTACTTTAAAGATGAAACCAAAAGGTTAAAAATTAAAAATTATAAAAGATGTAAAAATAATTATTAGAAGTGAAAAATAATCAAACAAAGGTCAAAAGAAACGTTTAAAACAAAGAAAACTAAACTAAAACGAGAACCAGATGAGGCTTGTATAAGTCTGAAAAAGTATGAAAAAATATGAAAAAAAGTAGAAAAAGCGCGCTGTAGCGAAATTGTAACGAGTCGACCGGTTTCGATAGTGCGCAGACGATCATCGAAACAGTAGCCAATGTGTATGAGAGAAGAGGATGAAAAATTGAAGGATCAAGAATAATTAACCGGTGGTGGATGTCGAAAAATTGTATGAACGGATTGACGTAAGTACCTTCTAAATCATTCAACACGTTACGTCCAACCGTGACAGCCGCGATAATCTCAGCTTCTTCAAGTCGATTTACATTATATCCTTTTGTACACATGTGAAGAAGGGAGGAGGATTTTTTTGCAAAATTATGCCCTGTCTCGAGGCAGTGTGCAGCGAAAGCGGATAAATGGATGCGGTTGCCTTCCTTAGGAGCTCTCTCTGAGAAATTATCCTCTATTCTGAGAAGATACGGATACAGGACTGGGTTCTACCCCCTCACCACAACCGCAAATCTTATTCGTTTTAAAGACCCTGTTCGTCCTTCTCAAAAATCCGGGATTTATAAGCTGGAGTGCGGGGATTGTGATGTGGAATATCTTAGTCAAATCGGCAAAAAACTCCGCTTGCGCATTCAAGAACATAAGACAGCCTGCACTAAAAAAGTAAAGAAATCCGCCCTTTGAGAAATGCAAATATGCTTTACTAATAGCACACAACATTTCACTCAGCAACACAAAGTGGTTACAGCTCTATTGCTGATATACGGTAGGTACTTATACTAGAATCAAACGTAGTCAACAGGAACTGTTTATTGAGCATGTATACATCACGATTCAAATATTTGTAATAATTTTATGTATGTTAAGTCTATGATTCCGTAAATGTTCCTTCAACTTGAATTCTCTGTGACAAATGGAACACCGAAATTGTTTTGGTACGCCACATTCATACTTCAAATGTCTTTTTAAATGACTACTACGCTTATATTTTCGACCGCAGTATTTCGGGCACCAATGCCAATCAGTTATTTTTTCATTTTCAAAACTACCTGTAGAAGGCATACTTGGTAAATCTGTAAAATAGAAATTTTACACGAAGTTAAATTATATGTAGGTACCTATAATTGAGACATTACTGGTACGCGTCTTCTTTAGTTTCCAAGGAAAAAGGCAAATTTAAGTTTAAAAAATTAGTTAATTTGAAACTTGTTTTTAAATGTTTTGGAAAATTCTGCGAAATTTCCATCCTGAGAATATACTGTATTTTGTGAACAGAGTTTTGATGAAATCAATTTTAACCTTAAAGTATGCATCCTACGAGTATCAAGAGGGAACGATTGAAGTGTTATAAATGTTGGTAACACAGGTAAACAGACTTATGCGCGGGTCATTACTGCAAGAGCTTCTATTGGTACAAGTTCCAAAAATTCATATAGGATTATTTGTTTACGTTCCACTTCTACACCATTGAAAAGATCCGATCATCAATATTGAAAAAATACTTGTCGAAGTGTTAAGGGGTTTTTACCTCCATCCATTTTTTTTTTTTTTTTTTTTTTCATTTTGCAAAAGATAGATTTGAAAAATGTTGCTAATGCGCTAGTTATTTTTCAAGTTCTTGTAACAAGAAGAAAGAAAAAGAATTCTGAGAAAGATGAGAATTGAAAATCTTTAATTTCCAAAGTGAACGATTGGTGAGCAATTGATGGAAAATGGAAAAGAGTTCAACTTTCTCTAAAAGCTGATTAGCTCATGTAAAATCAGTTTTGTATTTGACCCAGTTGGAGCCGAGGTTATGAAAAAGGTTCCACAAGCTACGAGTTTTTCTTTTTTTTGGTCAGTGCTGATTGATGTAGATGAATGGCGCATGGTTTTTTGGCGACCTTAAGTACGCGCTAACCCAGGACCACCTAGAGCCAAGGTAGGTCCAGAGAAAAACTGCGTTTTTCGTTTCGTTCTTACCTCTTTTTTTTTTTTTTTCTTTGTAATTCATGTTCAAGATACTATAATTTTAAACCTAGCCTAACCTGAATCCGGATCCCTTGAGAACGCCGGGCCCTAGAAAAAAAGACACCCCCTCCCTCTCGACGGCCCTCTAACAACGTAGGTTGTATGTTGAAACAGTATTCAATAATATTCAATTCAAATGTTCTCTAACTTACCAAATAGATTATCATTTTGCTTCTTTTTCTCCTGATCACCTAAAAAAATTATAATTGATATTTCCCACTACAATGCTTAAATTGGATGCAATTCCTGTTACAGGTACAATTCATTTAAAATCATGAATGAAAGTTTCAGGCGTGTTTTCCAGAGTGTTTTATTTTTCATCACATCATGTTTCTAAATCAATCAAAACATTCCATTCCAAAGTAACTGACCATTAGAAATCAGAGCTCTTATATTTAATATTTCTTCGAATAGAACCCAAAGGGCGAGAAACGCTGATTGTAGGAGCAACATCAGAAGAGGCTTGAAAGCTAGTACGAGTGAGATGATATTAGAATAGCATTGTCAGATTCAACAAAATATTTCTATACCGAATACGACCGCTTCCGATTGAAACCAAAAATATCATCAGTACATATCCACAAGTGCGACTACGATAGCTTAGATGACAGTGTAAAAACCAAGCCGTGAACACCGACGCCGTGCGATTTTAAATTTTCTTTCTGACTGAAACGTTTGCGACAAATATGACATTGAAACTGTTTAGGAACGCCGCATTCGTACTTGAGGTGTCTGTTAAGAGTGCCTCTTGTTTGGTACTTTCGTCCGCATCCCTTAGGGCAATACCATACTTGTTTACATGAATCTTTATCTTCGTCCAAACTGCATTGAGAATGAAAATCCAATACTGAAAACAAAATATTGTTTCAAATTATGCGTACATCAATTTAAAAAATTGATTATACTTTGTAGGTCATGTTCTATTGTACATATTACTGTAATTTCATTGATTTTTCAAGATTTACATACCGTAATAATCACTCATTTTGGCGCGAAGACTTCAGTTTGGCGAGACAAAGGCAAGGTTCTTTTTGACACTGAATTATCAAAATAAAACAACAATCAAAGGTCTAGAGAAGATGATATCAATAATGCTGTGACGAAGCAACGTGTTACAACGCATACAAAAAATAATACACTCTGCGATGACACGCATGACAGTGGAATTGGTAAAATCGAGCGATTCGAGGTTCGCGAACTAAATAATTATGCGGAAACAGCTAGGTTACCGAAATGATCAAAAACATTCATCCGCAAGTCCTAAAAGATGAGGGATGGAGAATGTGATATTATCGGAGGCCATGATATGATTTCACAACAATAAGGAAGTATGCACTAAGAATCAGCTGTGCAAAAACCAATCGATAGTTGCGCAGGAAAAATCATCGATCGCAATACAAAAGCGTACACAAAAGTTCCTTCCAAGCCCAACATTTCATCGACACAAGTATAGCTTAGCAATCAAGATCTGATCTGTTTCCGATTCCGGAATTTGCATCCGGGCGTCCGCACGGATGACCTTCGGGCTTGAAAAATTTATGAGAGACTTATCGAATGTGGCTTTTAGATAGAGGCTATTGGATGTATACGATGTACTGGAGATGAGCTAGGTGAGGATCTCGCTTTATACTGGGATTATACCAGTTAGACTTGTACTAGAGGGAGAAGGAGAGCAAACTAACTAAGTACGTCTTTCTTTGATCTATAAAATAAGCTAACACACTAGCCTCATTGAATCAATACGAGATCCCAAGTTACAACTACTCATTATGGATACTCCAAGAAAAGTAACCAAAATCTAGGAATCTTGTGAGGCCTCCTTCATACTAGGCTACAGCTCATCTACTATAAACCTAGTACACAGTATGTCAGGTCCAGTAAAATGAAACTACAGACCAAGAAATGGGACATGTTTCAGGTTGACGTGTTTCATGTCTTTTCTCTACCCCTTGAATCTCGAAAACGCGTCCGGGCGTCCTTACGGATGACCTTGGGACTTGAAAAAATTTTGAAATCCCGATCCCTACCCTGATTTTGGAATTTGCGTCCGTTCGTGCAAACGAAATCCTAGACCTATATTCGGCTGAAGCCTTCATTATAATAACCCTGAATCATGCTGCTGTAGTAGGTACAGCCTTCATTATATAACCAGACTAATACTAGACCAAGGAGGGAGGCTGACTAGGCCTATACTAACGTAGCTCAGTTTTCCAATATACAGCATACTCTATACTAGGCTAAGCCTTCATTATTCTATCGCTCGCCTCCCGACCATGGCCTATACTAACAAAGTTCAAAACAAGGTTCCATACACAGTATACTAGGTCTAAGCGGCCAAATGACCTTATCTACTAGACCTCGCTTTTAAGTAGACTTATAGTGCCGCGAGTGAGCCCTCCGAAAGCCATTAGCTTAACATATTCTAAAGTAGACTCATACTAGACCAAGAAGGGAGGAAAACGAGCAAAGCATGCTACCTTATAGAAGACATGAAACATGATCTTCATTCATTTGGCTGGTTTCCGCATTATGACTTGCAACTTGAAAATTTTTCTATCCTCTGTTTAAGTCGTCTATCACCCACCAGTTCCTCATCCTTAAAAAAATTTCCAGTCCCCTATGACTCAATTCTTCAAGCCAAAAATTTTTACAAATCCTTTGTTGACATTCCTAATTGTGTCTGATACGATAAAAATATTCTGATAATCAATCACAAGCCTTCGCGACTTATGAAATAAATTGCACTATCGGCTACTCGTGTCAATCGATTAACTTCGTGAACTATAATAATGCATATCCCTCATAATCATTAGATTGTACCCATGCACAATGGTATAAATTGAATGCGCAGACTGTACACTAAATTTTTAGGACAAGACAATGGTTTTTGTAATGATTACTAAACTAGTTTGCATTACAATTAATGATATTGAGTGTGGTAATCATCGAACCATACCACTGTCTTGTCCTGAAAATTTGGGAATGGTTACCCGCTGAATTTTGCACTCGGTATACGCAGTATTGTGGCTGCGGTCTAAACTAACAAAATACGCCAAAAAACGATAATTGATATCTAGAGATCAGTAGAGGAAACAAAACTGTCGATGTTGGAGGAAATCTATTATTAAAAAAGAAATTATTGAAGTTCAAAACTTACATCCAGGTCATTAGAACAATTATTATTATTTTTTATAATAATTTCTATTTATGTATGAGGTGGGTAAGATTATTTACTCGTCAAGTCACACATTACAAAAATAGAAATTTTCGTATAGATTTCCCCAAAACGAATCTCATTTTGGTTATTTACTTGTACGGCGGTTCATAACACTACACAACAGCCTAAAAAAATGCCGAGTTGAAACTATCAAGTTTTAAATGAATTTTTAACGCTGAATTCAATGCCGTTCTCCGTTTTTTGATAGGAGGTCTCAGTTTTTTGTAATCGTGTAAAATATTCTTGTTTATTGGAAGCGCGTTGTCGCGGAACGTAACGTTGCTTCGCGATCGCCGATACTTCAGCTATCGAGAAGGTGTGTTACGTTCCGCGACAACGCGCTTCCAATAAACAAGAATATTTTACACGATTACGAAAAACTGAGACCTCCTATCAAAAAACGGAGAACGGCATTGAATTCAGCGTTGAAAATTCATTTAAAATTTGATAGTTTCAACTCAGCATTTTTCAAAAAGTTTTAATTTGTTGCGTAGTGTAATCCAAGGAGAACAGAAGAAAATTTACTTTTATGAGTACTTTATAAGTAGCACAAATACTTACAATAATAAAATTATGCCTTAGGTTACCTAATTAATTATAACATATGCTTAGTCGATTGACTGGATGACATAATGACTAAATGCACAACACCTAAATGAGTCTTTAACGATTCTTTATGAGTGAATGGTTTGTCGCATATGGTGCATCTAAACTGCTTAGGTACTCCACATTCGTACTTCAGATGTCGGTTCATGGTGCCTCTAGTACGATACTTCCTTCCACATTCATTGGGACAAAAGAATAACTGCTCATCGGACTCTTCTTCGTAACCTCTTCTCTCATTCAGATCCATTTGCAGACCAAAATCAGATTCTGAAAAAACAAATACCTCAAAATTTAAAACAACGTTTCTCACTTATTCGGAATTATTTTTGAACTAATTTTCTTCAATGCTCGTTTGCGTAGCGTAGTAGATGTATGTGTACATTGCGTGCGATTAGAAATGAAGGGATATGTCTCGCTCTTCTGTTCAGAAATAATTCGTTCACAGTGCTCTCAAGGATTTACTTAATTATGCTTGAAGATTATTACAAATCTAAATTCACAACAGCGTAAAAGTGTAATACAATATACATGAAAGTACTAGCAAATAAAATGAGTCCTGTATGCATATTATAATTTTGGCTCAACTCAAAGGCAACAAGATTTTGTGTAGGTTTTTAACCGTGTTTTTTTTTTTTTTTTTTTTTTTTTTTTTGGCGAGAGGCAAGAGGCGAGTGTACTACATCCATCACAGTGATGGCAAAGGAGAATGGTGCATTCTCTCGATATTTTACAGGTTGTAAATCATTGCTACCTCAGGAGCGAAGTATTCGTTTTCTGTAGATTATACTTGTACGTGAGCTTCTTCTTCCGAGTGGCCTTTCTTCAATTGTTTGGTTGTCACGAAACTGCGTAACAGCCTGTAAATTATTTGGATATGATGGCGTCACTTTAGAAGCATTTTTAGCGCTCAATTCAAATCTGAACTCAGTTATCTGCAGCAAACAGTATTTCTATTTGCACCGGTGCAAGGCCAATTTCCCTGATTGCATCGATATAGTAATCTATAGTATATGAACGGTAGAGAGCGCGCCTTGACGGCAAAATTTAGTACTATTGAGAGCGCCACTTTACGCTTTCAAACGGTTTGATCTTTTTTGGAATCTGCGCATTGCCTCTTGGGAATTCCAAGATAATTTTAGAAGGTTTGAGACTAAAAGGTAATCAAGAAGTTGTCGAGATGACATTTAACCTCAACCTGTTCAACTTTGCCCAGTTTGACCCATGGTAGGCCCATGGTCTTTTGATACCAGCCAGTCTTATTCATGCAGTTCAATGTATCAACCGTTGCAAAGGGAACAATGCTGTTCTATCTCGGCTTCCTTATCTCGAAAATTGTAGTTTGATAAATTATAAATGATCGTTTGTTGTGTTTCCTAGTTTATAAATACAGTGTCTATTCATACAAAAATTTATATTACCTGAGAAACAAGATTAGCTAAATCATTGACTATACACGTACCAGAAGAATACTCGCATTGTTAAAAAAGTTGTCACTTCACTGGATACTGACACCAGAGTGTGCTGCGTGTTAACTAGCAGAGTGAAAGAGACAAAACATCTTTCTCTCTCTCTTACACCATCGTCATAACACGCAGCACACTCTGGTGTCAGTATCAGAGCTGGTTGCAATGTCGGAATTTGTCATCTCCTGGCTGCCTATTGTTTGTCGAAGAATGTTCAATCTCTTTGGCAATGTGGAGTGGACAGCTCTATTTTGTCGTCGGTATTATCGTCCTCAAACTTTTTTTTCAATGTACATACGATACAACTGTTTTGTCGGAAGTAATTACGAGTACTACCGTCCTCAAACTTTTTTTAAATGTACATAACATAATATTAATATTTCGTTCGTTCTGCCAATTTCTATTGCGGTCGTAAAAATCTCTTTTATGGGACACAATTTTTTATTTTGTGTAATATTTATCATTATTCGTTTATTGCGTAAATCTACTGTTATTACACGGAATTCTTTTTGGGGATTCAGATCTTTATTTTGGGCTGATAAATCACAGCCATTCTGCAATACCGGTATATTAAATAAATTATATTCTGTATTGAACAAAAGGTGAGCTCTGATTTCTGCTGAGAAAGAGAAAATAATTAATGTAATAATAATGCGATGATAAAAATAAATAGGTAGGAACATAAAACTCGTACAAAGAGAGGAATATATTATTTCATGGTCAAGAAAACAACATACACATAATGTACGGTAGTTGCACGTTGAGACTAGATTTTTTAGACAAAACAAAAATGAACGTTGAACAAAACCGGAAGTTTAATTCAAAAAGTCGAACTGATGTGACTGATATAGAGGCAAACAAAACGAGGAGAAACTTCAAATCTACCGACTTCATCGAAAAAAATACACATAAAATATATTACATGCTACAAAGAATCTAATCGCGATAAACTTATACATATACCTAGTTCCAGAGATATACTGTAACAAAAACAGATTAGTTTTGTCATGTTATAAAATAAAATTTTTGAAAAATACCCAATCTTTCGCCACGCACCGACGCGACCTCGAATGGCATCACCAACGTGAGTTACTAAGAAAAACAGATCACGAACTTACAACTTAATTTGCAAGATAGCAGTTCTGAATCGCTGTGTACAGGGGTGATACGGAAATCGTTCAGTTTGGAATTAAAATCAGCAATGCACTATTTTGGTCTTTTAGAATCTTGACTGCTTCCGAAATTTTCTTCTACTTCGACCAACAACCGAGGCACCGTATTCTCAAAATCGAAAGAGTGGCCCCGATCCGTTCTTCTCAGAACGTCGATGATGCTCGATGGCGAAACGTCTAGTTTTTTCAAATATCATTTTTCTTAAATACGATAACCAAAGCCAATCTGTTTTTGCTTTTGTTTCGAAAACGAATAAGTACACAACAAAAAAATTGAACTTACAAAAATCGGATAATTCAAAATAATAATATGTATGTAATAATAAAACAGGTGGAGAACAATAGAAGTGAACATCAGCGGACGGGCAAATGTAAATAAGAAATTTCCCGCTCAATTAGGCTATATCATCAAATTCTGATGAATCAAAAAAGATTACCTATCTTGTTTTCCCTCAAAAGATGATCTCAGGAGTACTTATTATATGATGTAAGTAAGTATATATAACACCGACACGTTCACTTCCATCCTTGATTTGATACACTTGAATGGGTAAAAACTAGCAGCATTTTATTTAAAAGGGTTCTATACGATTCTAAAACGGAATTATCCCATGCTTGGTTTTGAATCACATTAAATTAAATATTTTCCCAAACTATTGGATGGCATTATAACCTGGTGTACTACTCCTAAGTGAGTTTTCAAAGACTCTTTGTGAGTAAACGGTTTATCGCACACATCGCATTTGAATTGTTTTGGCACGCCGCATTCGTACTTCAAATGTCTATTCAAATGAGTTTTCCTTTTATATTTTCTTCCACAGTTATTCGGGCAATACCAACATTCGCTAAACGCAATCAGATCGTTACAAAATTCATTTCCAGTTTGCAAGTGCACAAAAAAACCTGAAACAAAAATTGTACATGATATAAACAAATGAACCTAAGTCGCGTACAAAGTTCATCATCACTCATTCCAATCTTTTGAGAGAAAAGAAAGGAAAACTTGAATATGTATCGCACAAATTAATTGAGTCGTCGAAATACCCTTAAAATCCCCGTAATTTTGCCTCTTCAAGAGTTACAACATTACTCGTATGGATTCGATAAAATACTGATTATTCAACTAGACTAAAACTTTTTTCAAGAAAATTCTTTGGAAAGATGAATTTGTTCTGAGGACCAAAAATAATTGGAAAAGATTTTCAACATAATTATTCATAAGGTAGTAAAAAATTAAAAAAGATAATAGGTAGTATATAACTAGATCTATACATGTGGGTAGAGTGAGCGTTTACCCAACAAGGCAAAAATTGCGATCTGAGCCGGAGGCGAGTAGAGCAATTTGCCGAGTTGGTGAACGTTCACGATACCCACATGTATTGTAAGATTATTTTTTTCTATAAAATGATGTTAAAACGAAATTTAATTAAGAAACTCGCAAACGTTATTGGCTGATTCATTTTTCTTTCACACTTCTATTTTTTCTTTCACGCGCTAATCTCGGTGTGAATAAAACTAAAACTTTGACCGCCGCACCTATAGATGCAGTCAAAACAATGTTTTTACATCATTAATAGAAGAACAAATAAACCGAAACCATGAAAATACAATACGTCAAAGAATCTCGTTTAATTACGATTCAATAAACGCACACTTGAACGTGATCCGCTAATTCATTTTTCTACTAAACTCTAGGTTTTTCTTTTACTCTAATCCAGGTGTAGTCAAAATTCAACTTTGGCTGCACCTATAGATGCAGTCAAAAGTCGTCATAACATCAGGTAGTAAGTCTTTCATACTATTGCAGATAGCATAGTGTTTGCTTGATTTCTTACCTCGCTGAACGTAATAAAGAAAACTCCTATTTTCTGAATTTTAGTATTTTGGTATTTTGACATTCAATTCACAGGAATAGAAATCATCTTAACTTGAAGACGAAGTAAATATTGAATTATTCTTCAATATTATCTTTATATGTATATTGATATAAATTTTTCTTCATTACATTCAGCGACATAAGGAATCAGGCAAACGCTATGCTATCCGCAATAGTATAAAGGGCTTATACCTGCAAACAGGAAAGATTCTGAATCAATTGTACGCGTATGTTCACGAGTTTACGATAATCTAGTATTGCGTGTACTTGCACTGAACTCAATTCCCTTACATACTTACGTAACACTGGCTAGAATAAACGCTGAACAAAAAACCAAAGAAACCCACCCCCCTACCCCCCTCCCTCGAAAAAGAGAGAGAGAGAGAGAGAGAGAGAGAGAGAGAGAGGGGGGATATTATGTTTGATGGGCTTCTTCATTGGTTCCATTAATCAAGATGAACCAATTATATACAATTCATCATCAGAGTCAAATTTCTTGGAGACGTTTTAAAAACGAAAATAAGACGTGTCTGGGAGTAGTTTCAACGTTGAAGTCAATTGTTATTCGTTCTTCATGACACTTCCACGTTTTTAGTTCAGCGCCCTTTCTAGTCAGTGACGAGTGGATCGAGTTCATTGCGGCCAAGGTTATAGCACCCTCGTAAGAGCTGATCACATTTCAAAACTAGAAGGAGAAAGTGATCTTAGTTAAAGTTTTGAAGCGTGAACATCGATGAAATGATAATACTCTACTAGAAGTAATTGAGTGAATACTAAAACAAGAATCTCGGGTGAAAACTTTGATTTGAACAGTACGAAAATTTCAAGAACTGCAAAGAATTTTACATAGTCTCAGCCGCCGAGCGCTTTTGGTTCAGCAACCATCTTCAAAACGTAAAGCAAAGAAAGCGACTGCGTAGAATTCCTTGCGATTCTTGTAATTTTCTTACTGTTTGAGTAAACAATCCTTTAAATACATACCTACAAATGTAGCATCTATTCAAAAACGTAGTGATTCAATTGAAAACCTCGAATTTATTTTTTTAGCTCTTGTCTCGACAAACTAAGAGCTCCTAAGAGTACGTGAAAAGAAGAAAAATCTCGTCCAGGAACATTAATAAGAATTTGCTCACTCTGATACTTACCGTAAGGTTTCATTTTTGCTCTATATTTTTCAAATTTCTGTACAATCTTTAAGAGAGGTAACCAAGGCATTGGCATAGAAATTGGATTTTTTGCGGTAAGAAACAGTAGAGTAGTTTTGAAGAAATCTTGAAATTAGAGAATATTTTGTAACGCGTATGTTTTGGGAAGTAGCATTACCCTCGTCCCTCGTATTATAAAATTTATTTTACTGCACACATGGCTGTAAAGTACGTGTTTACATTCATGGAGTTAAACTTTACAGCCCTTTGTACAGTAAAATATGTTACAAATCAAGGACATGAAGTGAGAATTTTGCTACTCGTGCGTTTACTCAACTCGTCTTCGACTCGTTTCGCAAAATTTCGCACTCGTTATATCAAAATTCTCACTTCATAGTCCTTGATATGTAATATACTATTACAAGACACTGATGGAGATGAATGCATTAGCTTTTTCTTGATGCACAATCTTATTGAGAATCAACGAGTCGGTTCTGAGTTTTCCAGTTCAAGATTGAAAACAGGATGTAGTAGAGGTAGGCAGGTTGAAAACCTGCGAAAAATGGCTCCTGAAGCCCTCTTCTATATTGTCCGGGGAAAATTTTCTCAATTTCTTTGGTTAAAAACCTATTTTACAGAAAGTATTCACGTTTTATACACATATATATATATATATATATAAACGCCTGCTGTGCAATTCAGCGACAATGCAGAATTACTTCAAGGTTATTTTTATACGCTAGCGCTAGCTGTTTTAGTCTCAGACTCAAGTAACAATTTATACCCTGCATAAGTAATTTGTACGTAAATTGCACGTAATATATGAACGTAGAAAAAATAAAACGAGGGTTTGTAAGAGAGTGTTTGCATTTGAGGGCAACGTTTGCGAAACGATGCTTAGCTGGGCGAGCAATGTGCCCAAAACATGCAAACTCACTGACAAACCTTGTTGGGTAACATATTTCATGTTATACACGTTCGGTGGCAGGGGGATATATCCCCCCTCCCTCCTAATAAAAAAATCGTATCTACGCCACTTTACACATTCAAAAGTTCAACAATTGTCGCGTTGTACAATTTTTATCCGCAAGACGATATGACGCCATTTTATTTTACAGACTCGCGCGGGCATGTATATGTAAAACGCGTGCGTAGGCACCGCCTTTACCTATACTTCAGTGTAAGGCCGGAATGTAGCATGGTGCTGCAATATAAATTTTTACTTTTGAATTCTACAAGTGGCGTACATACGATTTTCCCATTGAGGGGGGGGGGGGGAAGAAGATATTTCCTAAAATGTTTCTCAATTTACGTAAAAACTGCACAAACTTACTCCATTGAACAAAAAAAAAAAGTTACTAAAATAAAAGTTGTGATGGGGGAGATACATCCCTCTAATCCCCCCCCCCCTCCTCATTTACGCCACTGAATTTTACTAAAGAAGAGAAATACCAGTTTGGTGCAGAAAAAGAAAACAAAAATACTCTGTAGCTATTCAAATACTCGCATTGTTAGAAATGTTTTCCTTTCGCTGGATACTACTATACCACGAAAGTGTGCTGCGTGTTAGGACGTAGCTGTAAGAGAAAGGGGAAGATCTGCCGTACAACGCTGAATTGACATATACGCATTAAACAACGATCAAGAAAAAGTATTAAAAACGAGTCGAAAAATGTGTTTAGATGAAGCCCAGATCTCTCTAGTTGTTTTCTAATATCAGTTTTCGAATCCAATAATAGTGATAAATTATTATTACCTTCAACGAGTTCTCGATTCTGAAATACGGCACATCACATTGCATATACGTGGAAAAAAATTAACGTAAATGCATTCCATTGTGTTAGAGGTGGCATGGCGCGGCGCCTGATTACGCAGCTTCATTACTGACACACAACGAATTGCGTGAAAGATTTCGTCTTGGTGATCGTTGTTTTGCATATGCGAGTATGTAGCCTACGTCAATTCAATCATTGGTGACAAATATAGGTTCTTAGGATACGATACTGTAACAGGCTTGTCTAAAATCGTAGGAATTTTGTTTTTATGTTCGAGTAGTAACAAAGTTACCAGATGGCTATGTCCGAAAAAACAGACAGGTAGTTTTTGGCTGAAATACAGAATTTCTTTCTAAACAGTGAGTACGTAGATAAACAAAGACAAAGAAATCAACTTTACGCTCTTTGATAAAAGAGTACAGATCGCTTTTAGCAAATAGTGGAAGCGCGAATAACGCGTCTAGTCCATCAGCGTCTTACATCTATTTCCGATCCAGTTTTACCAACTCTCAATTAATTACCCTTTCCATCTTCATCCTCATAATTCTCCTTTTCGTTGTCTTCTTCTTATCCGCTATAGCTACAGGCTAAGAAATATGGGGAGAGTGTTGATCATAACAATAGGCCTAATATGTTTCACGTAAATTGTAAATTCATCAACCAACAACTTTTCTCAACTCACAAATTTTCTCCATAGTTTTTTGTACTTTCTTCTGCTCTTATATCATCTAATCAACGCAGTACAGTTCACAGATATCACACAAATAATACATACATTTTTCATACTGTACACTCGTAAATACATACGCGAATATTCAAAATTTTGAAGTTTTCATATCATACCAAGTCGGAGTAAATAATCTAGCAAGCGCTACTGATTCATTTTTTCCCTTTACAGAGCATGCCCTTCATTATAGTGAACGCTAAAACATATATCTCTACGGAATTGTGTAGGCTGTAGGTACCAACAAAACAGAAATAGGTATAAGTTGATGAATTTATTCTAATTGAAAACTAAATTTACTGCGCAGTTGATATACACTACAGTAATTATACTCGATACTGACGGGATTGATTACCCGCGGCTGAAAGTTACAGGGTTTAGAACGACGAGTAAGTATATAATTTTATACTTCGACGTTCGAAGGTATTACTTTATGTTTCATGATCACGTGTCTCTTAACATGAGCTTTCTGGGTGAATGCGCGATCGCAGATGGAACATTTGAATTTTTTCGGAACACCGCATTCGTATTTCCAATGGCGAATCATGTGGCATTTACGTTGATACATTTTACCACAGTGATTTGGGCAGTGCCAAAATGAAGACGTCCCAGAGAAATTACTCCATTCTGAAAATACGATATGTAAAAAATTTTAATCATGTATGGCTATTACTGCATTCACTTTGTTTGGAACGCACCTACTAAATATTCGATGAAACATTGTAAGAGTTGTTATAACTATTCTTATAGGTATACACGGTACCCGCACGTTCGTAAAACGAATATAAATTGCTAACACACGCTATCTATAGATCGGGACAGTAATCTATTATTCTGCACTTCGTCACGAACGTATGATTTTGGAAGAGGAGGAGCTGGAGGGTTGTTGGTAAATGAAAAATTCGAGCAAAAAATTTTGATTTCGTTTGGCTTCTCCTTATTCAATATTACCCCCGCACGTTAAGTACCTATCGTGTTTTTCGTAGGTATGATTTTGCTTTTGTGATTGCTATTTTCGTTACGTGGGATATGAGAGCTGTAAAACACGAGGGAAAATCGCTCAGTTCATTCCAGGGTGCGACGACGAATATAGGTTTTTAGGATACGTTACTGTAAAAGCTTATCTAAACTAGTAGGAATTTTGTTTTTATTCTCGTAATAAAGTTACCAGATGGCAACCTTACGCTCTTTGATAAAAGAGAACAGATCGCTTTTAGAGTCATGTATGTTGGAAAATCTTTTTTTCATTCATTAGCTACAGACTTGCCAAACAATAAAAAAAAAAAGAGATGATCTCCGCAAAATAAAAGCTATTCCTGCAGAATAACGCGGTAAAGAAAACGATAATTAGAGGTGAGCAGATATAATACGTATAAAAGTGTTATGAAAAATCTCACCAATTTTCCGCCATTTCCACAATCACTGCAGAACCATTTTGCACGCGGTGGAGTTGATGATACAAATATCCATCACTTTTTTGTCCTCATTGAAAACATAATATACTAGGTATCGTTTTATTATTCATTTTGCAAAATTAAAACGATAGATCTTGCCTAATCATAATTATTTTTTAAGGCCGCCGGTAAATACTTACAAGAAGAAAATTCAATCTACGTTCGATGGTTATAAACCTCACTGTAATACCTAATGATTTCTAACAAATCAGTTGACGCAATTTTCATCCTTTAAAATACTCTCCATTTGAGTTTTGCGCAATTGTCATCATGGCCCCACCAAAGAAATAAGTTAGTTGAACACTCAACTAAAATGAAACATCACCGTTCGCAAATTTAAGTATCATTAGTACAGACAAGCTATACCTTTGGTACACGAGGAAGAAAGAATACCACTCAAGACTTCTCAATTTTTCACCAATACAGTCTACAGTTTCTACGCATGTTATTTGAATGATCGAACAAAACGAAGTTTAAATACTTGTAGAATAAGACGTACGTTTCCCAAAATAAACACGCAAATAATCACACAAATGTAAGCAGAATTTTCAAGAAACATCAGAATCAACTATTTTACAATTTTCGCTTTTTGTTCGAGAAGGGTATGAATGATGAGCTTGGAGAAAAACTCGGAATGATTCATTTTTTCTTGATGTCGAATGTCTAATTGAATAATTAAGACAATAAAGACCATTGTAATGAACACGTTTTCTTATCAATTCAGTTTATCACGGAAAAAATTTCATCTTTTATAGGTAGGCCTATGTAAGATTCATGATATTATTGAAGAAAAGACAGAAAGTAAAGAAAATAAAGAAATACTGCTGCACCTTTAATCAGATTTTTATTATACGCGAAACGATTACAAAGAAAATGTGAGAAAAAAAATAGGAAAAAAACTCGGACCTCGTCCTCGTCCGCCTACGGGATGATCAGGGTACTATTTTATGTCTGTGTAACAAATGTCCTTTATAACTTTCTTTTCTGGCAAAAGCTCGGCCACAAAATTCGCAAACAAATTTTTTTACGACACTGCACTCGTACCTCATGTGTCTATTCAAACTGCTTTTCAACGAGTACTCACGACCACAACCATTCGGACAAGTCCAATGCGCAACGTTAACTGGAAAAAGCGATAGCATGATTACTCGCATCATTATCACAATAATTTTTGTTATCATTATTACGTATTATTATTATTATTATTATTATTATCATTAAGTGGGTATCATTATCGCGAGTTCACAGAATTTCCTGGTGTACAATACTAAATAAAAAATGTATTATTATTATTATTATTATTAGGTATTATTAATAAAATTATTATTTCTATTTTGTATTTTTAAAGACTGGGAATTCGTTTTACGAGGGTTTATTTGGAATTACGTGTTTGTATATGTGCTGAAAAATTTCCTTGGTCATCCGAAATTTCGCAGAAAAAATATGATTTTGTACTTGAAAATAATACTTCTACCGTATACATAATTACTAATGAACTTCTAGCTGAGTATTAAGTATTCGAAGAAATAATTAGGACTAAGAAAATATACCGCATTCATCATGAGTAAAATTTCGAAGTTATGAAATTGAAAATCATCCAAAGATGAGAAAAATTGATGGGCCAACATAATATACGAAGGCGGATAGACTGGGCAGGTCTGTATTTTAGACCGAATTGAACAAAATCGCTGTCGTTCGTTCGCAATTATGTCGTCAGGAGAAATCGGTCTATACAGCCGAGCAAAAAAAGAAAGACGAACGTGCAGAATAGTGACCTGGAGAAAAATATCTCGTCTTCTGAAGAAGAATGCCTGTTTCTCCAAATCGCCATTCTGCACGTTTATCATTCTTTTTTTGCACGGCAGTCTACTTGGAAGAAGATTTTACGAAGGAAAATTGACAAATTTTTCGATATTTGACACGCAGAAGCAAGAAAAGCTTCCAAACTTTTCCCTGAATTCACTTTTTTTTTTTCTCGTTTATTCATTTTTTTGGAGGGAGGGAGGGAGGGAGGGAGGGGGGGATGTCTTTCCCTCTTGTATATCTATGTAGGTACCCGGCGAAAACGAGGAAACAGATGCTAATACGTAGCCGTACGCTCCTTAAATTGAACAATAAATCGTTCATATTAAATAATTCCGGACAGACACGATAATATCGTCTAAAATCAGACATAGACCGATAGACAAATTCAAAAATAGCGACGGTAGGTACTTCTTAAATTTGTAGCTAAGATGAATGATCACAGTATTGCTACTGTAATTAAATTTAAGAATAGCATGTAATTGAATAAAAGTCTGTAAAAAAGACTCGAATGTTCGCTTTTAATCTTTCGCTTGCGATGCGATGGTCCGCGGCTCGTTTCACAAATCTTAGAATTATTACTCGTTTAATTGTCGCGCGATTTTCAAAATTTTCATACTACGGTAATAGGTACACTAAATTATTTTTGTGTAACTGTTTTGGTATTTGTCGGTATGATGAGAAAGTGAGTATCAATTATAATTATAACATGTATCATAATCAATATCGAATTTCAATTGGAAGAGTCCTTTTTCTAATGGAAAGCGTAGTAATTACAGGTTATACTCGTACGTAACCTCATGAGATGAAGTATTCCGAATGAATTTTTGAACGAGATTCTAAGGTACAGAAATCATAAAATTATTTTATGTTTCAGAAGTAAATGTCTTTTATGGTTCTCTTTCAAGGCAAAAGATTTTTCGCAAAAGGTACAGCGAAACTTCCTGCGAACGCCGCACTCGTATTTCAAATGTCGACCAAGATTGCCTTTGCTCGAGTATGTACGGGAACAACCGTTAGGACAAGGCCAACCGCAGTTCTTCTTCCATGCCGATTTTTCTTTCTTTCGAAAAGAGGCATCTATAAAGAAACAGGGAGGGAAATCAAACAATAATTTAATCGGGTACGTTCATGTCACGTAGGTACTTTCTTCAATTACACACAAGAAACCACCAAAATTCTTAATTTTCATCAGTTGCAAATACAGAAGAAAAGGAAAGTCGAGTAATTTTGAGGAAAGTATAGGAAACTGATGTTTCAAAGAATGAATCAACAAAAAATAAGTGTAGGTACCCAGACAATGCAGTATAGCGCACCTTTCCCAATTTGAAACCTCAATCAGTTGCAATAAGAGATTAATGATGAAAAACGTTTTTTATAGCAAATTAGATGAAACACGGGCATTGTACATTATTCTATAGGTACACCTACACAACATAATTTGATATAAAAGCTTCTATGTTATGTTTTGTAAAATTTAGCTTGTTCGTGTCCACAGTCTCGGGAACACAGCATTGGAGTGCTCCGAGAATGGAGGCAGAGCGATAGAAGAAGAATTCTGTTCTCCACAATTCGATTGATTATAACGAAGTAAATAATTATCATGCTTATCTAACGCTATAATTTAGGGTACAAACGTTTTATGTTTATTTATGCAATGCGACTTGTAATGATCTTTTTGAGCAAACGCTTTGTTACAATACAAACATTGGAAACTTTTGGGGACACCACATTCGAATCGTAAATGCCTGCTAAGATTGCTTCGGTTGATGTATTTTCGGTTACAACCTTTTGGACAGTACCACATTTTTTTTTCACAAATATCATTGGCAACGGCGACTATGAGAGAATCACATGCGAAAGAAGAAACTGTAAAAAGAGAAAATAAAGCAAGTTAGAAGAATTAAACCTTGGTACCAGGTACTCATATTTCTAGAAAAGCGACAACTTTGATGTTTTCCACGACTAGCACGATCTGTTTCCATTGCTGCTCTCGTGTCGCGACGCGTCGCAATCTTCGCGGATAACCTAATTTTCACCGCTCATCTGAAAAAATAGTACCTGCAGTCGAATTTCCCGAAAACGAAATATTTTGTACGTAGGGAACAAAAAAACACTCACGAGTAGTGAGTAGAACACGACTTTTCTCCTGACAATTCAAAACTCATTCAGAGAGTCACTACCGAATCACCTATCAACCGAGCCAGATATTTGTAGAATGAACAATAAAACTTAGATTTATAAATTCTATCAGCGTGATGTCACGCATCAATGTGTAAAAGTACCGATAATCCTATTAGGAAATC
Source organism: Aspidiotus destructor (assembly GCA_035079395.1). Classification (NCBI taxonomy): domain Eukaryota; kingdom Metazoa; phylum Arthropoda; class Insecta; order Hemiptera; family Diaspididae; genus Aspidiotus; species Aspidiotus destructor. Next base: position 58,643,332 of record JAVHKZ010000002.1, on the reverse strand, counting down.
TGAATTTAATCTTTAATTTAAACAAAAAGTAGTCTGGAATTTCCGAAAATTTAATATACGAACACAGTATATCAGGCTATACCACGGCTTCACTTCTAAAATGAAACTAGTTCATGAGGTTTAGTTCATAGGCCTAGTTTACAGCTAGTATAGTTCAATTGACCATTCATTGTATACTACAAATGATGAAAAATGTCAAAGCGCAGATTTCTGGATCAGGTCCACGGTCCATCATAGGGGGGGGGAGGAGGAGGAGGAGGAGGGAGAGGGAGAGGAGGCATCTTAAACTCGCACATTTTCTTTAGTGGGAAGGAAGTAAGGTGCCGCCGGTGAAGACATGAAAAATATCAAGAGACCATTTTTTATTTTTTGGAGCTCTTAACTTGGCAAAAAGAAAGCCTATTGCAGGTGAATGATTTCAAATATAATTGGAAGACTAAAGTTTGATCGCATTTTGAGAAAATCTATTTAATATTCTTGGAGCTATAGTAATGGTATGGTTGGAAATTCCATCAATTTTTTAAAACTGAATACACGCGCGTATCTCGAGAACATAATCATCCGATCGTCAAAAAAATTACAGATTCATATCACACAAATATACTGTATAACACTATAATCCGCCCGAGTTTCAGAAAAATCCATCCTTTAGTTCTAGAGGACTCCGGCGAACAAAATAATCTTTCTCATAATTCTTCTCATGCATTAAAAACTCGTTAAGAGAATCATTTCCATATATTTTCAACCTTAAATTCTCGTTCACGGTACAATTATAGAGTGATTGTACTTAATACAGCTAACCGTCGTTTCCTGATAGAATGTCGTAGTTTTCGGTTAGATTAACATCATTTTGACTATCATATTAAAACAGATGTCGCCGTTGTCATCTTTGTCAGATTCCAAGTTGGTTCCTTCCCGCAGAACGTAAGAAGTATCTCTCATCTTCCGACCACTCGTTCTGCTGCATAACGTAAACGTTTCTTCCCCTTTCTCTTTCTTTCTTCATTTACAAATTTAAAAATAACTATGAAATCGGAAGAACGATATTTGAAAATTTTAGTGCTCGTGTATAAGGCGCGCCGCCCCACTTTTTGACTACAAAAATCAGGGAAAAAAGTGCGCATTGTCTACGAGATTTTATGCCTAAGAAGTCTTCCTCATCACACTAACACGTGCCGATGGCTACAATAGTGAAGTTTATCAAAAGCTTGCATGAACACGAAAAACCAATGGGCAAAACCTTGAGCTCAAAAATTACCTGATTATTCACCCTGACACCGCTTCGCCTAAAGAGCATTCATTACCCTCGCCAAGAATATTTCATATTCTGCGTATAGATATGTTGGAGCGGGATCAGGCCTTGGAGGATATTCTCATAGAGACGTGAGCGTACAGGCCGGAATATACTTAAATGACAACACGGTGCGCTTCAGGCCGACGTTTCACCTACGCTCTTATGAGAAAAACGTTGAAAAAATAAGTTGTTCGATAATTTGTGACGCGACGTGTATTTGATTGCGTTGTAAAAGGAGTCGCGTACATTGAAAGACTGAACAATTCTCAATTTTTTTAGCCTAGTTTCGTTATGATTAATCGACTAAAAAGCAAGTTATAAACGCTTGAAAATGAAAAGTCAAACAGCGGGCGAAGAGCAGTACATTACCACTCTTCGTTCCCTGGCTGACTTTTTCTTTTCAAACGTTACGTTTATAGTTTGCTTTGTAGTTAATCAATCTTAACAAAACAAGGCTCAAAAATTCGAGAATCGTTCACTCTTTCGATATAACGCGATTTCTTTTACGACGCAATGAAATACAACTCACAAATTATCGATTAACGCGTCTTTTGAACATTTTTCTCATAAGAGATCGGCCTAGTGCAGTGTAGTGTTGACAAGTTCCATACTCCGGCCTGTACACTGAAGACGGCCGCCGGTTAGACCGGTCAGCGCTAGAAACGCACTTTTGAAGGAACTAACCTAACACATTAATACACTGATTCTTACCCCGACACACACACACACACACACACACACACATTCAATTCCTCTAATTTCCGTTTTAATTTTATTGATAACTGTCTAAGGCAGCGATTTTAGCGGATGACTGGTCTGAATTTTGTAATTAATTGAACTTCAAAGTTTTAAAGGGAACAAATAATTTAATATAAATACAAAATTTTTCGATTGCTCTATCCACTAATAAATACGAGTACAATAAATAAATAAACACCACGGTACAGAGATCTCAATTAAATATCGAAAAATGAAAAATCTAAAGAAATAATAGTAGTGATAATGAAGAAAAAGATGCACTTTTTGTAGTCAGTTTTGTACCAACCACAAACAAGCAGGTTTCTCTCACAAGTATATATATGTTTTACAGACAGCATAAATTTCAAAGAGCCAGATGTTGATGATTATGGAAATTACTATATTGACGGCGAAAATCTATCTTTCTGCGATCAGTTCGAGCGACGCATACGTCTAGTAAAGAGAGGGAGGAGAGGGAGGAGAGGGAGAGAGATATTGCTCTGTCTAAATAGTGAATACGAAGTGATGTACGCCCGCGCCTTAATGACGTAAAATTCCAGAAAAATAATCTCCTGTTTTAAATTATTTTTAATCTCAATCAATAGCTGATATCAATATGTAAGTTATGACACTTTTAATCTATAGTATATGCACTGGAGTAGAACATGATCCGCGAGTTCTTTAATCTCAGGAAATATTTTTAAGATTACTGAAAGTACAAAACCTACAAATACGAGTAGATACGTAAGTACCTACGAAGAATCAAGAAAATAGTAACAATAATTATAATGATCTTCAACTCGTTATTAATTTATGTATGAGAAGAGAGTGCTTTTTAAAACTACTTTTAATTGCAAAAGCTCGGCTGCAAATAGTGCAAATGAACTTTTTTGGAACTCCGCATTCGTAAGTTAAATGCCTCTGTAGATTCCCTTTGTGAGCATATTGTCGATTACACCCCTTCGGACAATACCAAGCGTTCTTCTTGTGTTCAATGTCTGAAAATGAATTATCGAAAATCCGTGATGCATTTGAAATTTTCCATAGTGTAGGTACGGTATACAGTAGACGCACAAAAACAAGTCGCAATCAACTTATTCACAAAAAGAGGAGATTCTCAACGCACATCACACACACACACACACGTGAAGGGAGAGGAAAGAGGAGGGAATCTGAGGTTTGAATGCAACATAAGGACATCAGGTTTTGAAACGTACAAGCAGGCCTATTTATAATTACGGTGAGACAGAGTACTTGCGAAAAGAATGTATCGTATTTGTTACGCGTAATTCGTGCAATCGCGTATAATTCGTGAAATTAGTAAGAATTTGGCCCAATTCATGAAAATACGCAACCGCTTTGCTTATGCGTGATTTGTGAAATTTTTTGCGGAATGAGCATGCAGAATATTCCTGCGCATTACATAAATTACGCAGCCGTCACTCGAACATAGCATAAATTACGAAATGTGCAACAAAATTGGCGCATAAAACGTGTAATTCAAATGTAAAACAATATGCCAGAATGACATTACAATGTTATACATAATATGTGTGTATTTGAAAATTTAGGGAACTGATTAAAATTTGAACAATATGCTCAAATGATGACTTCGAGGGTACCGGAGTCTATTATTCAATGATACAAATTCCGGTCCCAAGGAAGTTGACTCGCGCAACTAATTAATGCCCGCTGTAAACTTTCGACTATATCGCCCACTTGCACAACTTGAGGTGCTCTGAAATATTCAGAAAAATTTGGAGCAGTTCTTATGCTACCTCGAAAGTCTTTTTGCACTTTAAAAGACGAAAAAGACGATGAATTAGTTTGTAATCCTCCGACAGAGAAACTTTCCGACCTTCATTTATTTCAACAAAAAAATATATATTCGTCAGACGAGATTTTAAGACCAGTTTTTTTTTTCGACAGCCCTTTATTCCGACAACGCTGTTTTCCATCTAAGCTAAGTAGTTTTCTTAGTCCAGCCGAGTGAGCAATTTTTCCCGAGTCATGTAAACTCGCTTTAGATCCTTATTATGTAATAATTATACTATTTAGCTATCTTCTATACATGGGTAATGTTTGTGACTAACTCCCAAGGTGGTGAGGAACATAGTATATTTATTGTACGCAGGTTGAGCAGAAGTTTCATATCATGCTTTGTATTGGTGAATGTGAATCGTATTTTCAGGATAAATGACTGTAATTAGAGCGGTTTTTAGTCTTTTATCAAAGAGCCTAAACTTGATTTTCTGGCGGGAGGCCCGCCATCCGTTTAGTTACTGGGGGTCATCACAGAAATTTGGTCTGCCCACGGGGCAAAACGTCGAAAGCGTTGGGCGTCATATATGGAATTCTCTATTGAGGGACTTGGAAAAATTTCGAGCTCTTTTATACATGGTTATATAGGGAATTCTCTATTAAGGGACTTAGAAAGGCTAGTATAGTGACTTAGAAAAAGCGTTGGGGGTCATGTAGATTATTCTCTATTAACTAGTATAGGGACTAAGAGTTTCTACACCCTTCTCATACCTCTGTATGAGCTAGTACAGACGGACTTGGAGAGTTTTAGGCTTTTCTATATTCCTCTATTGGCTAGTATAGTAACTTAGAAAAATTTTGAGCTCTTCTGTAGGCTTTTTTTTTGTCATCAGTGGAAATTGGAAGAATAGTGAATGCGTAATTTACATATTTCCTTTGTAGCACGCTGTAAAATTTTTATTGATTTTACATATTACTAAAATCAAAGTTCAGTTCCGGATCTTCGTTAACTTCAACTGTTTCACAATTTTGATAAAATACATTTCTAACATCTATATCGTAATTAATCGCATTTTTCGTTATTTTTAAACCGTTAATTTTGAGTGTCACGATGGCATGAAAATTTTTCGATGGTAATAATGAAGTCCATTCTTTCTTGTCCAAACTTCCGTTTTCATTGATTTGATACAATGGAATGAAAATTCGACTGTTTCTCTCTCGAGTCGTTGGAATTCTGATTGCGAATGTACCGGCTCTACCGTCTTCCAAAAATCGCGATTACGTTTTATGCTTCAATTTATCTAAATTCTCCAAGAAATCAACGTTGTTCACTGAAATGAATTTGGCGAGTGATGAGGATTTCGTTTCTGCGATTTGAATGATTTCTTTGCGTGAATTTTCAAAGTCACATTCTTCAACCTTAATCCATCAGTCGCGGGTCTCCCGAAACTCTTGCTCCGTAAGCAAGAGCCTGTAAGTTATTTTTTGGCGGGAGGCCCGCCATCCATTTAGTTACTGGGGGTCATCAGAGAAATTTGGTCTGCTAACGGTACAAAACGTCGAAAAGCGTTGGGCGTCATATAGGGAATTCTCCATTAAGGGACTTGGAAAAATTTTGAGCTCTTTTGTACATCAGTATGAGCTCTTCTATACCCTTTATTGGCTAGTATAGGACTTGAAAAATTTTTAAGAGTTTCTATACCCATCTCATACCTCTCTATGAGCTAGTATAGACGGACTTAGATAATTTCAGGCTCTTCTATATTCTTCTATTGGTTAGTATAGTGACTCAGAAAAAGCGTTGGGGGTCATGTAGGGAATTCTCTTTTAACTAGTATAGGGACTTGGAAAAATTTTGAGCTCTTTTATACATCAGTATATTTGTTCCTCCATTGCAATCTCTATTTATTTCAAATTGAATAAATATCCCTTTCACATGTTTCCAAATTTACTCTTACAATCTTCAACCCTAAACCATGAGTCGCGGGTCTCCCGCAATTCTTGCTCCGTAAGCAAGAGCCTGTAAGTTTTTGTGTTTGTTTATGTACGCACTGTTTAGAGGAAAATTTCCGTTTTTTCATCCTCTCGGAAATAAAAAAATTAAAAAATGAAAACACTTCCTCTTTGTGTTTTCAAACATGACCGTGTGATAACTTTGTTACAAACTTAAAATTAAAAATACCTTCTTCATTTAGACAAGCTTTTACAGTATTGTATCCTAAAAAGCTATGTTCGTCACCTTGGAGTAAACGAATCAATTTTCCCTGGCGTTCTGCAAGGCGCGGTTTGTGTAGCAAACTACACTACGTAAAAATCGCTCACTCTACTCCCATGTAACGAAAATAGTTATTTTCTTTTTTGTGCTATGTGCAGGTTTCTTGATTGCCCTCTAGAGCTATTATTTTTCTTCAATACCTTCCGAGACCGAAAGAGGGCATTCATTGCTGCGCGTGTTCAACTTACAAGTATTGCTATACAGTACTCGATACCAAACCGGCCGCGCCGAAATTTGAACCCACGACTCTCAAATTTAGACGTGTCCGCGGTTTGCTACCTTACCATTTGAGCCATACTCGCTGATACATTAATAGACGTTCCAGGGTCCCGCAATTAAACGCTGATATTGAAATTTGATATAATTTTACGTATTACACAGAAACCCTCATCAAACAGGTTCCCTGTTTGTCTCGATTTATAAACAGAAACGAAGAAAATACGATTCGTGGAGCGTGAAATTTTTTGGGAATTTCGAATGCTACTTCTTACATCTAAATGCAAACAATTTCATCTCTTCCTTTGGAATAACATTGCTTCCTCGTTTCGTAATGTGTGATCAATTAAATGATGACATATCGGAAAAAAGGGAGAGGTTCAAACACACGCGATGCTTCTAGTGTCGATCTGTCAAAAGAACGTTATTAGCACTCACTGCCTACAAACCATAGGCAGGAATAATGAAAATTGGCAACGTTGCGCGACAAGTCGATGTTCAAGACAGTACGTTTTTAATATTGAGAAAAACATTCGGAAGACAAGTTAATCGTTGATTTGTAAATATCCATTTCTAATTATACTGTTAGAGCTGAGTGAAAAATCAGCTGACATATTTGGTATTTTGATTTGAACTGGTATATTTAAAATATTATAGGTAGGCATACACGTGCGCTTTCGCGTTCCTATCTTCGTCGGTATAACTGATTACCATCTAAGTACTGCAAGTCTATAGATACTTCGTCATCTTCAGGGCCGCCGAGAGAGAGGGAGGTATCGTTACACCGGAAAAAAGGCTCGGATCAAGGTAAGACAAGGTTCGGAATTAAAACTTTTGATCATGGATAGCAAAAAGAAGAACGCCATTTCAAAAAGGTAGGTACGATCTGCTTCTTGGCGGGCCTGGTTGTTTCAATTGCGATTGGATCTAGAGCTGTTCAAAACAATACATAAGGGCGCGTATTGTATTTCCATTTCCCAAGACGCACCGTGTTCTAACGAAAAAGCGCGAAATTTACCCAAAAAATTATCGATTAAATTATAAATGTGATATTCCGGCCGTGATTCCATCAAGGATTTATCGCCGAAAACATATTCTGTCGGGGATAATGGATAGAACCAATCATCCTGCACGCAAGAAATTGTGCCTTTATAAAAGTTTCAAATATTTTTACAATTGTTCCGGTATCAAAATTTTCTTCATTCCACGAAATCAATAATATATATTTTTGCTTTCAAGAAAATTCGTAAGTCTATCGCGGTTAGGAGAGTGCATCTGATTTACCGTCGTATGAAAGAAGGAAGGAGTTCTGCGGCCGATTTGCTTGCAAACAAATGCGAACTAAAATAATTTCGAAGTCAGAGAAATAATTTGAATGTTGAATAAGACCATTCGGCATAATTGAAGAAGAAACTTTAACGCAGGACATTTTTCCTGAATAAATGAACATAAATCAGGCTACCGCGTGGAGTAAGTATATTCCAACGATGAATAACTTGCGTATAATATTTAAAATACATTATAACAGATGGGATAACTAGAATTACAGTCAAGTTGCACGTTTCACAAATTTCACCGATGACGCTATTAAATCAAGCACGGTAAAATGCTCACATACGATGGTACCCACTGAGCTGATAGTTGTAAATTTCTACAATATGATTTTATGCATGATTCCCATATGCGATTTGAAGCTGCTTTTGATAGCAAAAGCCCTTTTGCAGATTTCACAAGAGAATTTTTTAGGTACACCGCATTCATAGGTCAAATGACGACTAAGACTACGTTTGCTCAAATATTTTCGAGAACAACCATTCGGGCAATACCAAACTTTATTTTCTTTTCTTACTGATGTTCCATGTTTATTCCATATTTTGAAATTTAACGACGCTGCAACATTAAAAAGAAAGAAAAGTCAATTAATATAAAAATTAAAATTTTAATCGGCGAAATATTCCCATCACAAAATAAACAATTAATTAGTAAACACGCACAACTACAGGTAACTCTATAGCCGTTGAATGTAGATCTAGATCCGGAAAGACAATCGTAATTTGAAATTAGATATTTTATATCTGACCGTTACATACAACTTACTTCAAGATGGATGATCTTCAAGTCTTGCAAATTCTGAACGATGTACGATCTACCGCTGGCGTAGTCATTCAAAAGGAAAATCATGTCTCACTCTCTTTCACCGTTTAAAAAGAAAACAACTATTAAATAAAATTCGATGCGTAAAGTACTCGCGTCAGAGAAGGAAAGGAATTAAAGGATAAGGCTTCCAACCAGTTCCGCTATTGCATAACTAAAATTTACTACCTCTTCCCCCCCCCCCCTCCAAAAAAAAAAAAGAAAGAGTATCTATCGTCGAATGTGAAAATTATTTTCATGTACCTTGATGAAGTAGCGAATGTTCATTTTTCATTTCATTTTTAATGTTAGCTCCGTTTTATAAAGAATATCTAGGTACACACTCTGCACTGCACTGCGCAGTAGGTATCGTAGATAGCGAAAAAGATTTCCACACGAATGCTGAAAATCGAAAGCCAAATTGTCTTTACTATTGTGGTTGAAACTGACAGTACATCTTTCAACCAATTTTTCAGAATTCCAAATTCAAAATATTATTTCGAGGAGACACGAGCATTACAATAATCGCTGAAAAACAAACAAAGAAAGATGAAGTTTTAATCGGCGGTTTCTACCCGCGTGGATAGCAGTATCGATCGAAGTATCTTCTTCTTCTTGGTAAATACCGAATTCATAGATGCCGTCTATGACGAAAGTAGTCAAGTTCGAAAAGTTCATAATCGAGCCACCAAATTATATCCATATTTACCAAAAAGATATGTTTCTGTTCCTTAGCTATCTATACAAGACAAATTCATCGATATTAAAAATTATAGAAAATAATACTATATTATTAAAGACACCAGGATATAGGAGATGACAAGTGCCGTAAATTTAATAAAGCCAGTCAGACAATCCAACACATTACAGGGGCTTATGAAAGCTCGGTGGCTATGGAATACAAGGCTAGACATGATGACGTAGCCAAAGTTATCCATAACTCAGTCGCCAGGATATATCAATTTCAGCAAAGCCTACAACCCTATCACAAGTAAAATTAACAAGGCCATCTGTCTACTTATTATATTCATAGGTATGTATGTAGGATACACTGAATGCCTGCTATTATTTTTCGTACATGTATGTTTGATAATTATTATTTTTAAAAAGTAGTGAACGACTTCATTTTTTATATCTGCCACTCTAATCAAACTTATAAGTAGGCTAGTCTTTACAGGTAACATAGAGTCGGTAATTTCCTATCGAGTGATGCACTCTAAATATTTCTCAGCAATGGATTCATCCCATGTATACAAAAAGCTTCATCTTCAATAATAAATCAATTCCGACGACAGAATAACTACTTCTGTAGGCCCGGGCACCTATGTACAAAGAACTAATTTACGTTTCTCATCGCCTCTACGCGTTTGAAGATTTCCTGTTTTCACGAATAGTTCCTAATGATCGTATAGAAAAATAACAAGCAGTTCGGCATCGCTCACATGAATTTATGTACACTAGACTTGACGATATTTTTATTTCAAATAACTTACAAGATTATTAAAAAAAATATCGACAAATACTGGAATATGATACGAAATTTCAAAGTGCTACGCAACAAACAAGGAGCAGAACGTCAAGTAAAATAGAGTTTGGAAAAGATAAAAAACGTAATGAAGGGTATTTATTCGACAATTATTTTATGTTTGATTCCCATATGACTTTTGTAATTTCCTTTCAAAGCAAACTCTTTGCGACAAATTTGACAACGAAATTTTTTTGGCACTCCACATTCGAATTTTAGATGAGAATTCAAATGACCTTTATATTTGTACTTGCGACCACAATTTTTTGGGCAATGGTAGTACGAGTCGTTATCATCGTTGAACTGATGTTTGATATCGACAAATCCTGGAAAAGGTATTATTGTTATCCATTATTACCTGAATACAAAATTCTTACAATTTTGTCTCTGTTTCCCAGAATGGTCATTTTTTTCAATGTAAAAGCTCAAAGTAGAAAGGGAAAAAAAACACGTACGAGAGCACACGAGAGCGTGCACGCGTTTTCTTTTCATATTCGGCCTGATGCGTCATTCTAGGGAAAAGCTTCAGATTTACTCTTCGAAATGATAAGAAAGCGCGATAACATAATATAATATTGTAAGCATCGCGAACAAAAGAAGGAAAAAAAAAGAGGAAAATGTTTAGATGGCTTTGGCATTTTCAATTTTGAAACAAACAAATTCACTGAAATCAAAGAAATTTCAACGCCCGATAAAAGTAGACTGACTTCAAAATATGTCAAACATTTACTAGATAAATCTCCAAAACTTCCGTATGATACGTAGACAATTTTCATTTTCCCGTTTCTCGATGGACTTCGAGTTAATTGACGAAATTAATTCACGAATATTTATAACCTACACCCAGATGGCCACTAAAACAAGGAAAGTGGGGTCAAAATGTTTGCGTAAAAATTGGTGATTTTCGAATGGATTTGTTTTAGTCAGTTTCTCGATCTAAGGTTGTGCAAAACAGACAAATAGACGCGAGATGATGACCCGTTTTGATCAGCCACATTCTTAGTAAAAAAAATTAATAAAAAACAAATTGTCTATACTTGTAGCGCAAATTACAAAAATAAATAAGGGCGATTTATTCCGGAATTCAAAGTTCACGAAGTTTCTCAAACGTAAGCTGTATTCTAAGGTACGGTCTGTGGTAAACTGAGAGTTGCCGTTTGTATGTGTATTCCTACTGCGATAGGACCACTGCATGTACGGCCAAATGTGACGGACGGAGTCCAAGTCACTGTCTTAGTCGAAACGCAGGAGACGCGCAAAAGTTTTCCCTTTTTCAAAGTACGCGCGATTCGTGAGCTTTTTTCGAGAAATGAAGGGGTCGATGTTGTTATAGTGTATGAAAGGTGAGCCCAAAATCATTCACACGTAATCCGTCGTTAGGACGTTGAAAGGTCATTAAACCGTGCCGTCGGCGGTGAGCTTGTTTTCATCGTATTTGTAAAATTTCACTCCAAAAAATGTATTTTATATTCACTTTCGTGCGATACCAAGGCATGAGAATGTAGACTTTTTTGCTCGTGTCTCTGTGAATGAAAATTGTGCCAGGATCGAACTTAACACTTCATCCAAACAAAATTACCAGACACCACGAAATTAAGTTCCTACTCGTTTCGATAGCGTATTTGGTCACTTGATGGTGTGAAAAAGCGTCCTCACTTCTTTGCTCTTGCCTCTACGTCCCATTAAAAACTTAATTCATGATATACTGTATGTATAATATCTTACCGCAACACATTGATAATTCCGTCAATTTAGAAACAGCACTGAGCAGTTCATGATCTGCTGGCCGTTTGTAAATCGATTTCTTTTACTTACGAAGAACGGTTTACAAGGTGCCTAGACAGTTCATCTGTGTTTGAACTTTTGTTTCTTTTCAGTGTTACATCTTATGAAACCTTTCGATGCGACGCGACGTCATCTTTAAAAGCTATGTAATATTCCAATCCTTGCTGGTCATAATTGCTTGTCAGTAAATTTTAATATTTATTTTTACCATCGAAATTTGGGTTAACTTAGAATATAGGTCGCTTGAAAAAATGAAAACGAAAATAAGAAGAAAAAAATGAAAACATTTGAAATAATATATTTTAAGCATATTTAGCGACGAAGGGTGGTCAGGGTGTGAGTGCTACAGAACAATCTTATGTTTGAGAATCAAATGTCTTTTGTAGCTTTCTTTACGAGCGAACGGTTGGCCACAATCAGCACAGATGAACATTCTCGGAACGCCGCATTCGTATTTCAAATGTCTTGCAACACTGCCTTTACTGAAATATTGACGTTTGCATCCTTTAGGGCAATACCAAGGAATAGTCGTCCATTTAGAATAATCATCAGTCGCCCTTAAATACAAATCGCATTCAGCTAAAAGAAGAAGAAGAAGAGGAAGAAGAAAAAGAAGAAGAAGAAGAAGAAGAAATAATAATAATTAATATTAATAATTCAATAAAATGAATAAAATCTTTCATCACCGAGTACTCGTAATTATACAAGTGTGTTCTTCATTGTAATAGTACATAATTATGTTTCAGCACTCTCAGCGCTGCACGACGCACTTGAAGAAAATACTAAGTATTCGAGTATAAGAAAGGATATGATGATATTCAACAGCGCCGAATTCACGGAATCCTTAAAATAGGTCAACATTGTACAGCAGTGCACTGAGTGCACAATTTCGACGCATCGTAAGGATGAGCCAACAAGTCATACGTATTATCGTAGGTAGGTACTGTATTTTAGGCAACATGATTAATGTATCTAGGCTATACATAGATAGCTTTTGAAAATGACGAACATACAGACAAGACATACATCCTGACGACAACCCAGTTTTTTTTTTTAATCGAGTTAACGAGAAATTGTCACAGCACACAAGAAGGATTCAAATGATTCATCAGGCTGCACTATCTTAAATCAAATTTGATGAGAAAACACCCAAGCACATAGGTATAACAGATTTTTTAATTCAAAGAAAAAACAGCGAATGAATTCTTCTTTAAAGTTATAGGCGCAAAGACAAATTGCAATAAGTATTTCACCTGTGAACATCAATACATAAAAATTTTACATTTTTCTCCAAGAAGTTGAAGATATGCGGACAGGAAGAACGAATATTGTATTAAAAAAAGGGGATATCAGATTTTGAACAAGACCGGACAAAAAACTTCATTTCACATGCCTGAAGGAAAATAACAAACAGTGATATAAACTTTAGCAGTGGTTCAGGAGTTGAATCCACAAAACCAGAAAGAAGAAACATGAGAAAAAACTGTAGACTGGACACATCGAGCCACGACTCAAGATCAAAAATTTCGGGAAATTCAATTCAACAAATTTAGAAAATTGACAACAATATTGAGACTAATACGACTCAAGATTCTTGAGAGCAGGTAAAATGGAAGTCCATCTTATCAATCCAAAAACCAAGCGTCGGCCACCATAGCTTGGTTCAGTTGAAAAAGAAAATGCAAGTCCATTTTTCCAGTAATACGACCTCCTAAACTAGTTTGATCATCACTACTCATACATCCCGTCTGCACACCTAAGTTCATTACAGTTTGAAAAAGGAAAATTCAGACAAAACGGTATACATACAGGAACAAATACAGTAAAAGAATTATAATTGTGTAATAGCAGTGATAAATAATAAAGATAAGTACTAGAGAAAGAAGATAGAAACAGGCACTATCACTATGCACCACTGTTATTTATTATCGAGCAATAAAATACGACTAAGTTTCGACGCCCGAGCGTCATCATTAGGTCAACGAATTAAAGAATCGAACTGATACAAGACACTTTCTGTAACAGGGTAATGGGAAGAAAAAGTAAATTTATTTCCAATGTGTTCACAGATCCCTAATCATATAGCAAAGCATCAACCTTAAATGACAAATCGATGCAAGATGTATCAGTAAGAAGAAATACGAGTAACAAAACAATACATCGTAGTTCGATATCAATTTCATATTTACTATAGGCCTAGAATACTCTACAATCCCTCCTTTTTGTTTTCGCCCTCACGTTCGTTCATACTGCTTCAACCAACTCCAACGATTATTCATCTCTTTTTACTAAATTACCATTCCGCGAAAACTTCAGCACTTCTATAGAAAGAAAATAGATTTGAAATTTAACGCGTTCAAACTTCAATTAGGTACTTTTTTGTGCACAAAATCCCGTGTTTGGACTGTCCCAGCGTTTACGTGGAGGAGATATCTCAATTATGTACTTTTAAAAAAAGGGTCTCCAAACTCGAGAACGATATCAAGAGCTCGAATAATACCACTGCTTTAGCTTCACATACTTTAGACGATGGTTGTACGAGTGTATATTGAATTTTAATAAAAAAATATGAGAAGATCGATACGAAAAGAAAAACTCTCGAAATGGTCGACATTGTGAAATATGATATCGTTAATTATAAGAGCGATATTAAGAACCTAGCGGTACATACACGCCGATTAGGTATATCAAACATTACTCACACGCGTAGCTCTTTCGTACCTCTCGGTTAACTTTTATAAAACTTGGATTCTTTCGTCGACCTGATGATGACGCTTGGACATCAAAAGTCGTCGTTTTTTAGTAACGCATAATGCAAGTTTCTTTCTTCTTTTTTCCACTCGTACATGTGAAACCACGATCGGTCCTCCTTGAATAAAAAAAAAAAACAATACATATAAGTATGTAAAACGATGCGACGTAACACTTGACCAGAATTTATTCATTATAAAAAAATTAATCAATGATCATCTTATGTTTAATACCCATATGAGTTTTAAAGTTTCCTTTTTGAGCGAACTCCTTGAGACAAATGGTGCAACGAAATTTTCTCGGCACTCCGCATTCGTATTTTAAATGTAAATTCAAAGGTCCTTTATGCTTATATTTGCGACCGCATTCATTCGGACAATGGAAGAAAACATTACCCATACTATCAAGAAGCTGCTTCTGGAAATCGGTAACCCCTAAAAAGTTATAATTATACAGAATTAGTGGATACAAATACTACCAAAATGATTCCATACGAACACGCATGTATTTAGAATAGGTATAATTATGGATATTTTCTAACGCTTAACTCACGCTTTTTTTCCGAATGCCCGCAATGTGTAAGAATTATAGAAAAAGCGCACTAAACAGACAACCATCACTTCGCTGAAAGCGCGTAATCTCAATTACCAGAACCACCGAATACGCGCAGGATAAATTCCACAGAAGGCTGCACATAAGTATGTTCAGCATCTTTTGAAATAGTGAAAAAATACAAATGGACTTTTTTAGCGCTAGTTTTACCTTCACAAATACAATACTTTTGGCTGAATTTCATCGAAGATTACTGTAGTTCTGAGCCAAAAAAAAAAAAATTACATTTTTACTATTTTAAAAGAGAAAATTGCTGCAAATTTGATTTCGTAGTACGCGTTTGTAAAGTTTCTTATATTTATTAAAGGTAACTAACGTGCATTAGGCGTGCGACCAACAAAATGGTCGTTTTCAAAGACACAATAAACGTGTACTTAATTATCAGATAGGGGCAATAAAAAATATAAAAAAAGATTAATTAGGTATTTGTTTCCCAGAATAATACGTGACAGTGGCCAAGCACCGTATCATAAATTAGATTGCCGAAATTACTGTGTGTTTTTCGTTGGATCATCTAGATCTGGTTTTAAACTAAATTTTTCTTTGACCTTCCTCGATGAACTTGAATATTGTCCATGATGGCAAAACAGGCAATATCAACGGCATTTCAATAATTTTTTCAATTATTTCACAAAATACTAAACAAATATTTGAAAAGTAACCCCTTTCAACCAAATTCTTTTTTCTTCTTCTTTGAAACTAAAAATCCGCAATCAATTTTGTGCGACGACCGAAAACAACCTATCAAAAACTTCATGTACTAGCGACTATATTTGAGATTGAAAACATAAAGAGACCGGTCTATTGGGTGGATGTTTTTGATACAAGAACGGTGTTGTATATGTATCATAGCGCTCGTTATTCTGTGACTTCACTTCTCGCAGATAGAATATGCGTTCAACGGAGATCTTGTCAAACCCAACTGAATAAGTTAACAAGTCCTGTATAGGGGAGGCTTCATGTTGAATGTTTGCCTTTTAACTGAAGCGCCACAATCTCCATTAAAATGGTAATTTTTACAAGAAAAGTAGATTATTAGCACGAAAAATTTAAGAAATGAAACTCAAGAATTATTTTTGTAATTTGTACAAGAAAAATGGGCGCGCGGCCTGACTGGATTGATAAAAAATATCATACTCCAGATTTTCTTGCAAAAATAACAAGAAAGAGAGTTTTCCAAATAAGTATAATTACAATATCTGTACGGTGAAATAGACTATTTTCTTTAAATATTCATAGCATTTCTCTCCGAGCACAATTTACAAGAAAACGGGTCCTGTCAAAAATCTATCTATCGCAGAAAAGTTTAAATCCAAACTACCAATTTTTGTTCTCCGTGCACAAAAATACATAAATAATGTATCAATTGAAAAAATAACAATATAGACTGACAATAACGTAAGTTCATGTCATTGAATCAATCCAAGTACACATGTATAAGCGATAGATTTTATAAATCATATACAAACTTTATGTTTCATAATACAATGCGTTTTATAAGTTTCTTTTTGAGCAAAAGCTTTGTCGCAGAATGCGCATTGAAAACTTCTAGGTACGCCGCATTCAAAACGTAAATGTCGCGTAAGATTGCCTTTATTTGAATATTTTCGACGGCATCCGTTCGGACATATCCAATTATTTGTTTTATTTGTATTGATTTCTTCATTTCCCAACTTGCTCGTCATAACTATACAAATACAAAAGTCGAAAACGAACAATAAATTATTACGATACCTACTTGTAACTAGCAAAACCACAACAGTTTCTACAAATATTCCACAGGCATGGACGGATGATATGATCCGCCGCTCGTCTAAAATTTCTTTCTTCCCCCGATAAAATTCCATCTAGAGTAGGCGTGAACACTCAAACATAGAACAAGAAGAATGTCCAGGTGAACGTTCTTCTCCCAACAACAATATTATTTTACAAAATCAGTTTTTCCAATCAACGTAAATAAATCTTTCGGATAAAAGAAAGAAAGTACCTCGACAGAACTTTCCTGAAACAGATGTACCATGTAATCACAGTATTTTTACTTCTCTTTCATTTTCTATTCAAACAAAATTTAAAAACGTCTGCTGTGATGAATAAATGAGAACGTTTTCTCATCGTCCATCGTGCAACGTGGGGGGATCAAAATTGTAAAAAAAAAAAAAAAAAAAATTGATGGGTTTCTTGGCGTGTCGTCGAGAGACAGGGCTGATTGCGGGGAGATACCGAGTGTGATATCAACCTCAATAGAAAAGGTATCGCCAGCTGAAAAACATGACGACTAGAGGAGACACGTTTCTATGGTGTGTTATGAAAAACCAAAAGAGACAAAATAATATCTTCTCCAGAGGAAAAATAAAGCAAATGCCAATATCGATGGCTTTACTATGTGAAATGAACTAATCGAAGGAATGTCTACGGTTACGTCAGTCATGGGAAGAAACCTTGGGCAAAGGTGAAGAACAATCATTGTCGAACATGCGGAAAAGACGCCACCCTCGTCTTTATATTTTATGATCCGAATGAATTTGGATGATCCTGTTTTACGTATTCCATCTTCATTGTTGTCAAAGCGTGCCATTTGGAGGCGAACTCGTGAAGATACCAAAATACATTGGTTCAGTTTTTTTTTCACTCACGTGTAACGATGTACATTTTTTGATTACAATCTACCTATACAAGTCGGCACTTGGGTTTTCGTTATGATAACGAGAAATTTTATGAATGGGTTATTGCCCACTGATGAAAATGTGAACAGGAAGGACTGTTGCTCCATTCCAATATCAGAAGTGTACGTACCTTTCTGAAGCATGAGGCATTTATGTACTTCTACGAAAGAAGATTTCACCTAGGTTCCGTGACTCGTCTTATAAATAGTGTGATGTAACAAGGGGAAGAGGAGTACAGCCTCGTCCTGCTACCAACATAACCTATACTTAATTCATGTAACGTAACCTATCGAGACGGAAAACTAAATCAAATAATTTTGCTTATTCCGGTGAAGCTTTCATATAGCTTCCACTCCAGGGAATATTCAAGACTTTGATCCCAGCCTATCCGTCCAGATAGGACCCAGAGCCAGCTCAGTCGGAAAGCGCGAGTACTCATTGGAGGGAGGGGTATTCCGAAGCTAGACCACAAGTCCAGTTTTGGCGTCACTTCTAGAGATCACACAGGCTATGAGAAACACTAGTTCAAAAGGAGGGTATGGTCGTCGCTGGTTGAAAGTCCTACCTCTTTCCAAACTTACGATCAACAGTTGTCGTTATCAATTTCCATCCATGATACGAAGATAGAATAAGAAAAAGCTTGATTCGACACGACAATAAAGAAAGAAAACTACTAGGATTGGAAATCCAATCAAACAGGCCTAGAGATAAGAAGACTATGGGACTATTTGAAAGAAAATTTATAGAAAAACAGAGGTCAAAAGGGGAAGACGTACATCTATAATTTGTCAAGACTACTCGAAAGACGTTCGAAATACATATTGAGACGCCGATCATTGATTAGCAGCTAGATAAACCTAGGATCGTGAATGACTGCTCATCAAAATAAATGAGCCGATACCTGACGAGAGTCGTTTAGTATACACAATACATTTCCGAAAACTAAAACTAACAATTCCGACTAGAATAGATAACGATTCGTCTATTCAGTCGAAATGAAGTAAACCAGTCGATTATAGCAAACTTGAAATTCTGTTGATGGTACACAGCTATCGGTCGTAGTCGGATACTCGTCACGTGCTGATTTATTCGATGAAGATGAAAAAGCAGACGGTATGTGCTCGCCACTCGATTAAAAAATTACGTGTGGAATCAAAGGCGGCTGGTTCGACATATGAATCTCTCGATCCTCAAAAAAAAAATTATCCTGTATCCGGAGCACGAAATCAAGATACAGTCTGAAACGCGACATTCCGAGAAGGCTGGATCGACAGCCATTCAAAAGATCGGTCGTCGTTTCACATTTCCGAAAATTTAGGAGCTCTCAACTCAAACTTGAAGCACGCCGATCACGATAAAATATAAATTTCGAAAAATATTAAATTTGATGTGCCATTCGAATTTTTAATTAAATTTTCGGTGAGCACAATCATTTCCTCCTTTCGCCGGCCACTTTCTTTGACTCGGAAACTCATCGAAAATCCGCACCCGTTTCTGTCGAAGGAAAAAACCGAATTCCTGCTGGAATCCCCGACGAAACCCATCGTTGAGACCAGCACAAGCCAATTTTTCTCCCTCCAAGTCGGTCTTGTCTTTCGCATAATCGAGATAGTAGGTGAAGGGTAAGTAACGGAGAAGTTTGATAGAAGGAAAAGGAAACGTGGGGTGAGGATACAAGACAGGTTTGAACTAGGACACACTGATAGGAAAGCGAAAATGGAAAGTTTCATTTCGATACAACGGCGAACAAAGACCAACACACATACACGCATGTATGTAGATGAGCAATTCATAATTTGAATAATTTCTCGGTATCCTAATGAGCAGATGAATAGAACAAGCCACCTCGATACTCGAGGTAGGAAGACGGTCAGCTACACCTGCACGACCTTCTCAATTTTCCTTGTACACTACTACGTCGTAAATGAGATCGAAAATGAAAACATTAAAAAACGCTACATTCATTAATCATTTATTTTGTTGAACTAATTTCGATGCTTCATCTCGTACTGTCCCTTTTAGCTTAGTCGCGCGGTAGCAACTCTTTCAAAAAAAATAAATAATATGGACAAAGTAAAAGTAAAACAAACACTCGACAATAATTTTGTCGATTCTCAATACGTAACCGGTACATTCACATATCGACAAATAAAATCAATTCAAAACATACAGGTTAACAATACATTGTCGAAATTTCTACTAAGAACAGAAAACGTGTTGCGAGGGAGGTTTAAACCTTCTCCCTATCATACTCCGAAGCGTATTCTTTGAGCAAGAAATAGTTGTCATCATCGTTACAACGATTAATTTCGATGACTTTGAGAAGAGATAAAGTGTGCTCTACGTTGCGCGAGCCAGAAGCACGTCGTTTCCATTTGGTAGAATGGAGGATTGCTTTGGGTGGCGTATTTAAAAGGCAGAGCTAAGTTGAGGGAAAAATTGAAAATCAATAAACACCGATGTTAGAAGACACAGAAAAAGGGTGGACCCCGTTTGCGCAAATATAATGAGTACCTTTTGCGCACAACTACTTCAGGAAAGTTGTTACAAGAGTGAACGTGACTGATTTTATTATCAATTATTGAAAAGTAGATAATGCACAAAACGCATAGTGACGTTGCCTCGAATGAATGAAGAAGAATATTACTCACCAGTTCAGACATGGGTTGACGAGATCATTTTTTTCAGCCTTATTTCTTCATTCCTATTCTGTTTGTTGCACTGCTGTGAGAAGTTGTTTCGTGTGTAATTCATGGCACTGATTCAAGAAGTATTAGAAACCCGAAAGGGTAAAAAATGTTTCTTTTTCAAAGGCGACAAGTTCCGGAAATTTTGCGCCTTAGTTAAGGGGACGATTCATTTTCGTTGTGCTCATAAGTCATGCAAAGTCAATGTGTATACTGACTCTGCTAATGTAACCATTGAACCGAATAGGATTTTACACACACGCTGTTTACGTAATGAAGACGATCACCTTAAAAGGATACAAGTCCTAAGCCTGTTTCAAATGAGAGGGAAAGTGTATGCCAGCTTGTGCGCAAACAACCCGTCCACTTTGCGGTAATGACCTCGCGCAAACGTAGTCTACTGTACCTTTTTGCGCAAAAATAACTTATCCAAAAAGATTAAATTAATGAAATTGAAAGTCCGGTACGATTGTAGGGGTTACGCTGTCGAATTCCGCTCCTACCGAATTTCGTCTTTTTTTTTTTTTTTAAATGATCTACATGAAAAGACGATTCCGAAAATATATACCTTTTTCCGAATAACTCATTTTTTCGCCAAGAAATCGTCAAAAGAAGTTGCGCGAAAACGCTACAAATGTACTATGTTTCTTAATGTAATACGAGTGAATGCCGCACTAGTGCTTCGTTACAGTGTTCACAAAACGCGAGAGCGATGACCGAAGTGTGAGACGTGGAACGTGAAGTCCTCGCCTCTACGTACACAACGAAATTTTTATTTTCGTATTTCTTTTTTTTCACTAATTTATCCTTTTTTCTTTTTCACGTAATGAATTTCATGATTACAATGTGAATCATCAGAAACGGGGGGGGGGAGGAGGGGTGCCGTTTACAGTCAACGAGCGAAGCGAGTTGATTGTCGAATTGGTTGTTGTTGTTTTATACAGACTCGTTTTTCAATCTTGTTAATCAGTAATTTCAATTCTACCACAAACAACTCGCTTCGCTCGTTGTTTGTTTAACGGCACCCCTCCCCCCCTCCCCGTTCATTGCTTTTAATCTTTCGTGTGTAAGAAAATAATAGTATTGTTATCAGTGATGTGTACGCGATACGAATAACACCGCGATACGAACAATATAGTACATTTGTAGCGTTTTCGCGCAACTTCTTTTGACGATTTCTCAGCGAAAAAATGAGTTATTCGGAAAAAGGTATATATTTTCGGAATCGTGTTTTCATGTAGATTATTTAAAAAGAAAAAAAGACGAAATTCGGTAGGAGCGGAATTCGACGCGATTTTCGCGACCGATAAAACACTTTCGTCACGGGCAAAACATTTTCGCCGCGGTTCTGATAATGGCGAGTTTCGCTTCAAAAAACGAACACAATAATATGCAGCACTTTCGCTTCATGTATTATAAAAATAATTTTTATACATTTTTTAGATTGGTCATCATGAAGAGCATGGAGTAATCCACACCTATCAAATAAATACAACATCGTAGACAAGATATTTGTACGTATATGGCATGAATAATGACGTTTATACAAACTTAAAAATACAACTGACCTACAAAAAATCCTTATTTTTTAAAACAAATTGCGCGAATGAGCGATTTTCACGAGCATCGGATATTGAAGTCCATCGGCAAAAAGGCACAATTTATGGAGACCTGACGCCAAGCTGCGACATATAATGAGACATCACCAACGCCATATTCAAAGAATAACTTTATGAACGACTCCGACGTGCGTCTTGTGGTGGTCTTTCCGCGCAAAAGCCTTGCCACAAAATGTGCAAACAAATGATTTTGGTACACCGCATTCGAATTTCAGGTGAGTGCGTATACCAGTTTTGTATTTATACTTGCGACCGCAGTTCCTGGGGCAGTAATAATACGTAATACCAAAACGCTCGGAGCCTGTAACAAAAATAGTAAAAAAAAAAAAAAAAATAGTGAGACTCGAACGTACGCTAAATGTTCCAGCTATAGAGAACGTTTGCGTTCCACAATATAATAGACGCCTTTTCTTTCTTCTTTCCTCTCTCTTTCTATTTCTCTAGACATTTTCCCCGCACGATTAGCATCATCATTGAAAGATACTTATGAACAGCTCAAATTCACAGCAGGCAGTCATCGCGTCAGTCTTTCTTCATACGAGTAACGTAATTCCTACGTCATCCGTAGCTAAATTATTTTCCTCCTTATAAAAATAAATTAATAAGAAAACTGGTAACTACTACTTTATCTGTAACAAAGAGAAGTTGTTTTTGTTTTTCTATTTTTTTTTTTGGGGGGGGAAGGGGGGGGGGGGGTTCGGGAATATTGGCGAAAATTTGACACCATACCTCACAATAGTTAAATACGGCCCTATAGTTATTTGGGAATGATGTGAATGATGTTCATTCAACGCATCGAGAATGATTCAACAATCAACGCACGGCTACAACAAGCAGCTTTGTCATCATTATGCGCAGAACGTTGTCTTAATTGGTCAAAAGGAGAAAATTGCGCGACATTTAAAGCAGAAGGAAACTTCCATTCCAGTGTTCTAATTTATCGATGAAATATCGCAAGATATTGAACCACTACAGCTTGCTGTTACAAAGTTGTAAGTGACGTATATTTGATTAGAGATGATAAATAACCTACTTACATTATAAAGACGAATAGGAAAAAGAGAAATCAATCAACACTGCGCAAAGATTTTATCGCGTTACCATAACGAGTAGGGGCTCAGATACCATGTTCTTATAGCCATCACTTTACGTTCACAAAATCCTAGTGCATAACCATTTTATGTTTGATTATCATATGTGTTTTAAGATTATCTTTGCGAGAGAAAGCTTTCTCGCAAATGGCACACTTGAATTTCGGTGGTGCTCCACAACCGTATCGCAAATGTCGATTTAAATTTCCAGTACTTTTGTAAGTCTGACCGCAACGATTAGGACATTCCAAAACTCTGCTTCGGATCGAGCTAAAATGGTTTTCATGATTTGAATAATTCGCAGCAAGATAATGTAATTGCAATATAGCTTCTACAACAAAAATCATAAATTACGATAATTTAGAAGTTTGTAATTATACAACAAATAGAAAGGAGAAAGAAGGAAAATATGAAATTCATACGTAGGTATGTTAGAAATAATTATGTACGTGAGAAGCAGAAAGAGAAGAAATTGAAGAAAGTACTTTCATGTACACGAATGAGTGCACACCGAGAAAAAAGTTCGGCAATCATCACAAAATTATGGATACGGGATAAGATAATGATCAGCTAATAATTTCTTGATAATTCAATAATCATTGTTAAAATTTTGTAATTTTATATTCGTAAGCTCGTATGTTCTTGTCCCAAGAGTTTGGTGATGATTACCGAACTATTTTTCTCTCAGCGCAGCTAGTGCAGCGCGTGAGAAAACGAACCTACGAGAACGGTGCAGCTCCTCATTTTACAAGAGCCCACTCGACTTTACAATTTCCGTTTACGTAATTGTCAAAGGTGAAAGGGTAGTTTAAAAGCCTGAGATACGGTAGCCAAGTTCCTCGAAAATATTATTAGGATTAATTCTTTATAATATTATGTAGAGCACACGTTACACCTAACCTTGGCAAGGCCGCGCAAGAGGGTCAACACTACATACGCTCTTATGGTAAAAACACTAAAAATAAACACGTAATTATTGATTTGAGAATATAGTAATCAATTACAGGGGGAAAGTAAATGAATAAAACAAAAGAGTAGGTAAACGATTCTCGATTTTTTGAACTTAGTATCTTTAAGATTGGCCCCCTACAAAGCGAGTTATAAACTTGAAAAAAAAAATCAGACAGGAGACAAAGCGTGGTAGTAATTTTTTATTTTCAAATGTTTTTAACTCGCTTCATAGTTGATCAATCTTAACGAGACCAAGCTCAAAGAATCGAGAATCGTTTACTCTTTCGACGTACAATGAGCCTAGGGATGGAATACTATTCGCAAATCAACGAATAACGTATTTTTCGAGTTTCTTTTCATGAGAGCGTACATAAACATCGCCCTCTTAAACAGCGTCGTCAATATCCAGTACGAGTATATTCCAGCCTGATTAAAAACAGACGTGCTCTTGCACTACAGTGTGGTGGTTTCTTACCTTCTGAAAGAAGGGTTCAATAATTCAAGAAATTAAGGAATAAAAACCAATCACGCAACAAAATTTTACGCACTAGAACCCAAAAAAATACGTACACGATACAAAAAACACAAGAAAAATATACGTAAATAAGATGCCGGAGAAATGAAATGTATTTCACAACAGATCGGCAAAATGGCGACGCATTTATGTAGGCAGGAGGGAAACGTCCCTATACCCGTTCTCCAAAAAATAAATCGCCATTTTCCTGATTTCATACGAAATCATAAAACTATGGCAACGAGCCTGCGCCGTTCATACACACATCACTCGACGATAAGCCAAAATACACGGCAAACTGTTTATACTACCTTTTTAGCGCATCAGTGACGCGCGACTTTCATTCGGGGTACTCGTAGTACCGTGTGTATAGGATCCGCCTCCTCAACTCCATCATTGAAGGCCGCGCGGCATTAAAATGAAACTCGCGGACAAGCTCTTGAATGTTTCATAATTTCAATCGTTTCCAAAACAATTATTTGTATACCTACACGTAGAATGAATATCGCTGAAAATGCTAATCATACCTCCGACGTGGGCTTACGAATATTCTTAACTGTACATTTCACACACATACACACGCGCTGCACGTCGATTTTCATGAAAACATTCTGAGCCTTCCATTAGGCTAACCTCGCGGCTTTCGTTAGAATACATTATTCGTTCACACGAATTTATTGATTGAACAAATTAAGAAAAAAGGTGTACATGTACGATCGCGATCGAACATCTTTTGTATAAATAGCATGGTAGCCTGTTCCCATGAACGGCGAGGCGCGGTAAAGCAAAGAATCTTGGATATTGTTTCCAAAATCGAATAGGTCACTACAACATGTAAATTTGAATGGCTGCAGCGTGAATTATTCTCGTCTAATTCTCAGCACGAGGACAAGTTGTCAAGTTCATATAGGAGGAGAAGATGAGAAAGGGAATAGTATATTATAGTTAATACTTGGAACGTCACATGTATAACTCGTTTATATTATTTGTAGCCTAAAAGAGAACTCGATAATTCAGTCGCAAACAGTCGATGAATAGTGTCTCTCAAAAAGAACTAAATGACTAAAATTGCCACAAAAAAAAGTCAGAAAAAGAAGAGTTTTCTCGGAAGCAGAAAAATAATTATTTTCATAATCACACGACAGTGGTCAGATTCTTCATATAATGCTGCGGTATACTTCGTTTCCTTGATAAACCTATTTGAAGTTGAAATGAACAACGTATACGAAGATGCGTTAAAAGTGAATGTAACTCGACGTAATTCAGTTTATCCGACAATTCTAGCCGTTATGGTTTGAAGGTAAAATTAGTCAACACAACATGTACACTCCAATGTAATCATCTTCTTTAATGACATTAGAAGAGAATGGTACGCGATCCATACTCCAGAAAGGTCAATTTCAGCAGTAACAAATTCTTAATTCACAATTATACCGTGTTTGAGACCCATATGACTTCTGAAACTATCTCTTTGAGCGAATTTCTTGCAGCATACGTGACAAGAAAATCTCTTCGGAACACCGCATTCGTATTTTAGATGGCGGCTAAGATGACATTTATTTTTATACTTGCGTCCACAATTATTCGGACAAATCCAAGCATCCAACGAGTGGGAATAGTGAAAAATGGAATTGATCGACAGTTTCGCAATGCGAGCCAATTCTAAAACATAAGGGAAAACATGTCGTCATTTCTTGTGGTCTCGATTAAAATAAGTATACTAGCATCAAACAGATCGGAAATGGTGCATCTTGCGCTAGAAAACAAATTTATCCGGTAGAAAGCTCTAAAAACAATAAAAACCTACATCGCATTAAAATAGGTCGAACAAAACTGTCTCATTCTACCCCCAAGTATCAGATACTACCACATTGCTAAGACGAGTGAGTTAGTCACAGTTTTTATTTCTTGTTTTTCACAAGAGTATTAATCCTCCGAAATAATTTCTCCTCATTCTAAAGTTCCTATCATCTCAACAAAAAGAGTTGCTGATGTTTATTCCATTCCCTGTTTTAATTACCTCAAATTCTAAAAAGGTAGTAACCCAATAATTTCTATCCGATAGATTCTCTCAACCTCAGAAGAGACAAACAAAATTAGAATAATTATACTGGTGTGATTGTCATTCAAAAATTGAAACAACTGTTACAAATGTAATACATTTCTCGTTTTTAAAACCTGAGGGAAGAAGTACGGTTGAAGTCTTAGTGACGAATCAGATATACGAGTAATACATGATTTCTTTACGCGATAAATGAAAATATAATTAATACTCGAGAACGACTGATACGTTTACAACACACAAAATAAAAATATTGTCAGAATATGGGCAAGGTTAACTAATCATTTTCCTCACATGTTATGCTTGGTAGCAAAATATTTACAAAATAATGTTATACAATTTATACCAGTTACAGCGGCAATATACAATGTACGAGTAAGTAGGCGTGAGATTTATGATTACTCATTTCCAATTGACTTGCAGGCCAGTATTTGAAACAGGACATTTTTTATTAATCCTTCAACAGGTGTTCTGTGAGCTATTGTACTGTATTTTAAAAACATACGTCATTTCAAAATCTAAAATTGGATTTGAACAAAGAAAAATTTTTGTTATCTTCAATTCTTTATACAAATTAGTAGAACTCAATATACTTGGACGACTGATGTCTACTTTTTATAAATGCACCGCGGCTTACACTTTGGACAGCGCGCGTTCAATGGGAAGCAAGTTTAGAACAAATCTTTTTATTTACACAATTATTTTCGTTTTTGTTCCGCTATTTCTCCTTGGGAGAGCCCAAACCTCTGAACATGTTGAGAAAATCTTTTTTTAATAGTAAGAAAAACAAATCAAGTCGCGGTAACTCGAATGATTGAAAAAGTATGTATTATGTTTGTGCAGACCTACTACCTGTAGTATACAAAATTTGTATGTCTAATTTAGTTGACTATAATGATTACAATATGGCCACTTCATTCGCAATACAATACTATAAGCAGCAATAGAGTTGGTCTCACAGTACAATATTATAGAGATACTGACGCACTAATAAGGCGGAAGAAAGGTCTCAAGATTAAATGTGGACATGCTTACTCCGCTATGTTTGCTGTTTTGGGTACATCAGTGCGGCGCCTGTAATATGACTGTAGACACCCAAGTATTGGTGATTTTCTAAAAATTATATAAAATCAAGGAACTTACCAAGAAGGATTTTTTTTTTTTTTTTTTTTTAATATATATATATAGCTGACAAAAAATTGTTTATTGGAGGCGCAAGTTTTAGGTGGTGACAATAATTTCTTTTATTTTCAAAGATTTGCTACAAGATAACGAGTTGCCATATAGCACTGTGTTGAGCCGGAGAACTGATGGCTGACGCAACTTAAAGCGGTGTAATACTGAATTATCATCATTTTCTTGCGACGTTTGCTATGATAAACCTACGCAAGTGTCAGTACAGTACCTCTACATTGTACCGTGATTAGTCTAAATTAAAAGTTTAAAATTGTAACGACGAATGCCTTAAACTTTGCGAGTACACACAATTTTGGCTATTATAGAACGAAAATTTGGATGATAAGATCCAATACCACCAATACACTGATTAGATGATTATGTATGACACGCATATTATAATTAAATTTGAGCACTCAGCACGATCCCATGTTTGAGCACCATGTGCGACTTTAAATTTGATTTACGCGCGACTGCTTTATTACAAATATTACATACAAAATTCTTTGGCACACCGCATTCGTATCTCAAATGCTGATTCAAATTGCATTTATATTTGTATCTTCGACCACAATTGTTGGGACAATAGAAATATAATTTTGCATCATTTTTTGAACCGTCATCAGAGTGCAAACTAAAACAATCTGAAAAAATCATCATTAGTATTGGACAACGATACATGCTTGAAAATTATCTTGTAACGTTAGACTGAGGAAAAAAATTATTTTAGTGAAAATAATAAAATAAAATATAAAAATAAAAATACAAAGTTGGTCCGCACTATGGTGCAACAGTTTTCATAAAAAAATTTAAGAAGAAGCCGATACATAGCCTACAAGTAAAATGGCAAAGCTAAGAATCTACAATGGCCGTATTCACTTCTTTTTTAGCCCCCCCCCCCTCCGTTCCCAGGAATGAAAATCATGCATTTCAAACTCATCAAGAACAAACGGTTTAGTAATGTTCACAAATATAAGCAATAATATTGAAGTACAAAACACTTCAAAACTTGCTACTGGATTCATTTTGTTTGTCGCTGTTGTGATAATTCGCTCTCGGGTTTTCTTTATAATTAGGTATTGCAAAAAGAATCGTTCAAATACACAGTTTAGTGTTAATGACAGCATCAAATCAAGAAAGTACGAGCAGGTATTCAATTGGCAATAATCTTGTTTTGAAGTGAAACGAACGTCAAATAAAACGAAACAAATTTTTTTTATTCAAAACCATGGTACAAAATAATTCTGATAGATCGTATCAACGCGTAAACAATAGCAAGAAGTATAGATATAGAATAAGGCAATACCCAGGATTGGACTGATGGGTCGGGAATGGGGAAAATCCCAGTGGGTCGCGGAGTATTCTGGGCCATTCGATCGAAGAAGAGAAAACAAGCAGAACCTATAAATTGCATTTCCACGCGAAGAACAGTTCGGTAAAATTAATATTTCCCGAATGCTATTTTACTGTCAGTCCAACCCTGCCAATATCTCGGGAAATGCGGTAAAACATAATCTGAAAACGAAAATTTTGCACTGAGAAAAAATACGTAGCGAAAATCCTTATAAAATTTAGTGATACGCGCTCAAGACTCACGTGACAATAATCTTTCTTCCGCAAAATAGCAAAAAATAGAGCATTTCTGAGAAAAAATTAATACAACAATTTGCAGAATTTAGTGTAAATATTGTAAAACTATGGTGTACAGTACAATAAATTAATATTCTTATACATGAAATAAATTACTCTTTGCTACACTTTTCTTCTTGGGCGCGGCGACAAACTGTTTAATTTTACTCAGCGTCTCGCGTAAACAGTAATCAAAGCGAACATTTGAACGAAAAAATTATTCCACAAGTAATTTAGGATTGGTAAAAAAAAAAAAAAAACAAACTGTCACAAAATCTAACATCAAATTTATTTTAAAGGTATGTGAAGGCGATTCGATCACGTTCGCGAGGGATAATTTTATGTTTGATCACCAAGTGTGACTTGAGATGATGTTTACGAGCAAACGGTCTTTTGCACAAATTACAAACAAATTTTTTCGGCACTCCGCATTCGTAAGTTAAATGTCTGTTAAGGTTGCCTTTACTTAGATATTTTCGCTCACAACCATTCGGACAGTACCAAGTTTTCTTATCCAACTCTGATACTTCGTCGTAGTACGAAATTATTGAGAAATTACAATTGCTACCGAAGCAAGCTGCAAAGGAAAATACGAGATTAGGAAAAAAAAAAAAAAATGATAATGAATAAGAAAATCATTTTTCCAAACAGACGCTGCTTGCGTTCATAATTACGCTCTTAAATTTTCCCATCTATTGTATTTTAAGAAAACAAAATAATAACAATTTAGAAGAAAAATTTGGCACTGGCAGCGGGCAACCCGTAAAGGAGCCTGTCATACAGGTGGACGGATTAGGTCTGATCAAGAATAAGAAATTTTTCCAATTCGTTCTTCCATCATAAATGGTCCCCATCATCATATATACCGGTAATTCGAGAATCCAAATTTTTCAAGTCCGATGATTGAAATTGTACCAAATCCCCTCCTATCATACATACATAACATATGGCTTCTTATCATCATACTCGTACTTATATACAGTTCTTGAGTCCTACTACGGCCGTGGTCCTACACACGTTAAATTTTTTTTTTTTTTTTTAATCAGAATGCGTTTTAAAATTTTTCCGACTTGATTTGTTTGCCGCGACTTTGAATATAGCTCTAGCGTGAAAATTCATTTATACTCTTCAAAAGTAAGATGCGACAAAAGTTGAACGAGGCGCTTTTTTGGTGAGGATTTTTTATTCCCTCGTCTCCCGGGGAACAAAACAAATTTTACCGATATTTATTTTTATTGAATTTATTACATCGAATTCTACGAGAATTTTTATGTATCTTCTTTTCTTCAATAATAGAAAAGAAGTTTTCACTGCGTAGCCCGTAAAAAAAAATATATATACATAAACGGGCTACGCAGTGAAAACTTCTTTTCTATTATTATGATGTCCCGTAACGTGTCGGGTCGGAAACAATCTCTCGTATCTTTTCTTCAAGTTTTCCAATTGTTTCCTCATCATCTTGTCTTGTTGGATCGAAGGGAAGAAGAAAAATAAGAAATGAGCATTTCTACTCAGCTATACGATATGTAAGAAGAATTACATATTTGGGTATTGAAGAAATTGAAAAAAAGAGGCCGTATAAATGCACTATTACTTCTTAGTTTCTCAACTGTTGAATAACTCTATCGGTTGCGTCCTGAAACGTACCATTTCAATTTTTTTTTCCTTCAAGTTGTGATTCCGGTAGTCCCTACATAATTTTATCAATTCTGATTTGTTGAAATCACGTTGAAATATACATTGCAACAGAAAAATCCGTAGTACGTTCATTTTCTTCCAAATTGCAATCCGATGACACCACAGAGAAGTCCCTGTGACGTCACAATCTAATGACTCTACACGGGCCTGGAATCAAAACCTCGCAATTCCACTTTGAGAAATTTTACAGCAGGCGTAAAAATTGGTACCAGTGATTATAACTGGACCACTTGCTACGTCTACTGTAAAATTTTTCAAAGTGGAGATACGAGGTTTTGATTCTAGGCCCGCGTTTATAGATTAGTCTCTGTGACGTCATGATCTGATGATATCAGGGAGTTCACCTCTAGCTTTGAAATCAAAATTTTAACAGGTGAGCTATTCTATGAACGCGCATCTCAAAGAATTTGCCGTGTGTCTTGTGGTGTACGGCAAACATCTTGAGTCCTACACCGCTCAAATTCAAACGGTAAAAACAGTCTCAGTCTATGAAAGGTCAAAATTTTTCTAAGAGCCCCTTCGAGCACTGAGGTGAAAATTCTTTTCAAATCCTCTTCCTATCATGACGAAATTTTTCCAAGTCCTCCTCCTATCGTATGTACCTTACAGGTAGGAAGTTCGAAATTTCTTCGAGTCCTATCAAAGACATCCTTTCGAGAATGATGACGTCACAAAGGTCGGACGCGGACGCATTCGGGCGCAATTTCTATAAATGCCCCCTCAACGAAACAGATTTCCCGCTAGAAAACATTAGATTCTATAAAGAGAAGATAAATTCCTATACTCATGCCTGAAGAGTGCGTTTTTAACAGGGCCGTGCCGAGGCGTGGGCGAACTGGGCCACTGCCCTGGGCGCCAAGAACAAGGGACGCTAAACGAAAAGTGTACAACTTCGGTTCCACTTTTAATTTTCCAGCAGATTATTACCTCTCCCGAATTTTTTTCTCAAATTTGGAAATCATATTCATGTAATAGGAAGTTACAAAGGAAAACAGGCAAAATTGCTTTTTTTTTTTTGTTCTTCTTTTTTTTTTGTCCAGGGCGACAAAAGGTCTAAGCACGGCCCTGGTTTTTGACATTCGTTTTTGGTGAATAAAGTGATCTTTTCCTGATAAGGCATGTTTGTTCTTTTTTCTCCTGTTTTTCTGTTTTTTTCTCCACTATTTTTAACTTTTCTCTATATAGTTTTACTTTTCTCAATGAAGCCTCCGCTCTACAGCCATGCGTATAGAATAATATTTTTCACAAAAAGCGGCCAGAATAACGTTTTCCACAATTCATCCGATTCGCTTTTTTCGCTGCGCTTGTGTCGCAACGCATCAAACTCATTGAAAAAAAGAAATGTGCATACACTATTTTGCGATGATTGTCATCAAGCAGTTTGACGCTCTTACACTCGAACATCGTTAATAATTATAATAAGCAATGTATTGCGTAACATAACAATATTATTATACGTATGGTTGAAAGCGTACAAAATAGTTATAAAAGGGAAATAATATTAAAATGCACGCGAAAAAAATAAAAATATTTTGACCGCGAAAAAAGTGTACGGTAAAAAAAATACATACACCGCGATCTTATGAGATCTTCACGCGATAGCACCTGAAGGAACGCGAAGTATGATGTTTAGTACTTTTGTGTTTTCTCCTCCTTCAACTAACAATGAACTTGAAGCTATCAATTCGTGGATAAAGAGGGTTTGTACCCTTGGTGAGCGATTTTCACTTGATCAGTTTCTGCATAAGATGACTGACTTAGTACCTCAGTGGTTAATTCGTCGTAATTCGGCCTCTGTTCATTGCGTAAAATTTGCTGCGACTCCCACTATCCCGACTCGGCAACTCCCGCTATCCCGTTGAAGTTGTATAGACCATCACGGTGGAGGTACAAAAGAAGAAACGCCTTAATCCTAAACTGCCGAGTACCTTTGAGAAGCAACAAGGGAAGTGGACAACCTTCCAAAGTTTAAAGACATGGATTTTGGTATTTGGGTAATATTTTTGAATTCACAGCGTCTCGACCTGGCATGGTGCACATATCCCTTCTTTTGCAAGGAAGATGAGAGCAAGCACAATCGAAGTACCACCGGTGGCAAAACACATTCCACTTGGACAAAAACGTGAACGCGTGCGTCTCTTGCCCAAGAGGGGACCCTATTAATTTCATTTTGACACATTTTTTATCAATTTCATTGAAAAAAAGAAAACGTATCTACTATTATAATTAATTCCGTGTTCGCATTTTTTTTTTTTCTCGTTTGGAATATAATCTATCGCGTACATTTTCATTTTATCTCTTGAATTCATTCATTTTTGCGTTCCAATTTTGTTATATTGGGCAAATATTTTCTTTTCTCTGTAGGACCATCCATTTTTCGCGTGATTACTTGTTTTTTTTGCGTGCCAAAAAATATATGCCGTTTTAAAATTATAATAATTAGCTATAATAAAAGATTTCGATAATTGAATTCAGAATTTTGAAGAAAATACAGTTCACCAACCACATTTGACGGTGATAATATTACTGAAATATGCCAAATAAAAAAGAAAACAAATCAGAAACCAAAGTATGTACATATTTCATTCATTTGCCAAAGGCAATCATAATTATTCTGAAGTGTCCATATAACACACATCTACTTTTTCAGTATAATTTTTATTAATAATATTAAAAAAGGTTGTAAAATCAACAACTTCAACTTATTGGTTGGCAGCATTTTGATAAAAAAATCATTGAATCCATTCACACTAATCTAAATTGAAAACTCTCTCCAATGGAAAACCAAATTTTGTTTCAATCTGGTCCGCCATAACAAACAAAAATAATCATTTCTCCAGAACGCAATGACTGAACGTTCTAAAGCGGTCGCGTTGCAACGCGCGCTTGTCAACGCAATCATTTCCTCAACTTCCCCGCCAATTCGCGTTCATATCATTTCTTTGTTTATTGCTATTTGAACACAAAAAATGAATTGAATTTGTTTTTCTTTCATTTTGAATATATCTCCATTCTATACTTATATACTGATACACGAATAACAAAAATAATAAATTTTGAATTATTGAAAAAATATTAATTACAAATTGGAATTCAAATTTCAAAACGTAGGTAAGTTAAAACGATTCTTAAAAAATTGAATGAAGCTCATCACTCTACGGGTTAAATTGACCTATCTTTCTATTTATTTCATTTTCTGTACAATCTAGATGCAGAGTACGGAGTTACGTCGGATGAAAG
The DNA here is from genome assembly GCA_035079395.1 of Aspidiotus destructor. Taxonomy (NCBI): domain Eukaryota; kingdom Metazoa; phylum Arthropoda; class Insecta; order Hemiptera; family Diaspididae; genus Aspidiotus; species Aspidiotus destructor. The sequence goes on along the minus strand of JAVHKZ010000002.1, from coordinate 58,608,912 downwards.
ATTGAATTTTAAATCTGAACTTTATTATTCCCGTCGAAGTGGGGTAGTTTCAGCATTCTATACAACTTCATATTTTTGCATGTACCTATCCTTATATTTCGAGCTGGAGACCCTAGAGCAGCTTAAACGCTTGTTAAATGAATAAATTTAATTAATTACAATGACTCAGAATTCAGAAAGGAAAAACAATTTTACTGATTCGCCGCAAATTATTATACTTAATATACGCAAGCGCGCTTTTGGTAAACCGTACCATTGACAAGCGATAAACTAAAAACTGAGACGTGTATGGAAAAACGGCAAAATCAAGAACATATTAATCGTTTTACAAATGGATATGAAATTGTAATCATGCCAGTGCGTACACATCCGGCGGAATGAAGTTTCACATCATTTCTGTATTAAAAACAAAACTAATGATTGTGTAAGACTCAATACATCAACGAAATATCAACATACCTGTATCATTATTGCAGAATAATTCTGTGCTTGAGTCCCATGTGAGATTTGAAACTACTTTTGATGGCAAAGGCGCGATTGCATATCTTACAAGAAAACTTTTTAGGTACGCCACATTCGTATTTAAGGTGCGATTTCAGATTTCGTTTGTATTTATATACTCGACCGCAGTTATTAGGACACGAATGTTGATCGCAAACGGTCAAAAAATCTGCAAGCGAAAGTTATAGCTATATTTCAAAATAGATTATGATAGACATTCCCAAAAATAATTTGTATCAAAACGTCATCAATGGAATAAAATACGCAGAGAATAATTCTCATTTTCTATACGCATAAGAGTAAGTATACAGTACACAATTTAATGGAGAATTTCAGTAAACAACTTCATTTTACACTTCCATAAGATTATTATTCTAAAACGAAGAAGGAAAATTATTGAAGTTTCCAACAATCACAACTTTTTGTTCCACTTCCTTTTCTTCTCCGTATTTTCTCATACCGGTATTTGTTTTCTTCTTCATCTTCATTCTTGTGAAGAAAGTATGATCCCTCGCCTAGCTTATAATTTCATACTACAAATATCTAATCAAGGTAACTCTATTTAGCCGAGCGCAACCATTCAACAGAAGTGATAACGAATTGAGGGAGGTATACTAGAGAGAGTGACTCACGCACAAATTCCGTAGAAACAGATTACTGCCATATTAGTTGTGTATCTTTGGATTATTCTTTCAAGTACACCTCCTTTAGTAGGTAGGTATGTCTAATTGTAACCTGGTAAATCGGATTAACTCGATTGAAAGCGAGCGGGTTCTTCGTTAAAAGAAAAGTATCTTATGTAGGCCTATTATGTATGTATAGGTAGTAAGAAGATTTACGTTGAACAAAATAGATGCTATGGATCAAAAGAAGTATAGTTACGTATAGGTATGAAGAGTGAAAAATAGCATCATACAACATAATATTATGTTTGAACAAATTAGTCAATTATAATCTTATGTTTAACGCCCATATGGGATTTAAAACTGCTCTTAATTGCAAACGCTCGATTACATAGGCTGCATACAAATTTCCTGGGAACGCCGCACTCAAACTTTAGATGAGATGTTAAACTTCCTTTATGTTTATATTTTCGACCACAACGATTAGGACAAGCGAACCTCCACTCGGCTTCAACAAAATGCGACAACGAGTCTGTAACAAAGAGAGAGTAAATTTTCAACCACAAATGTGCTTTCATTGTCGGTATACGAGACTGGGCTAGACTTCAAATCTCTCGTTGGGATAAACCTCCGAGAGAATCGAGTTGGTTGGGCTGGAATTGATCATTACTTACTCGATTAACGTACTACAACAGTTTGCTGGAATACAGAAATCACTGTAATATAGAAATATGTACGTATAACAAAAGATTTATAGGTACTTGCTAAGAAAGAAGAACTTTCAAAATGTTAGTAAGATTGAATCAACTCAAAGAGAAAGCTTAACTTGGATCAGTTCCCTTCCATAAGAAAACATAAAAACGAGTATTTGCTAAATGAATGCGACGCCGACGAAATTAATAAACAAATGATTTAAAAATTCTCATTCCAACCTTTTGCACAAAGAAGAAACCTTTCTCGAAAAAAAGATGTTAAAGATTCATAAGCGCGATTGAAATCGGTCCCTGTCGACTGTCGTAGAAGTTTTTTTCAAATAAACATTTGCAAATCGACAGCCTTTGACATAATCAGTCGATTTTGTGTCAGACTGTGATAAAAAAAAGACTGTTTGTACGTATTATTTTTGTCGTAGTATGATGAGAAACATACATCAAAATAAATACGTTGGTTCGTGGTAAAATAGTCATTTAAACTACTCTTTTTTCTAAGTGTGCGCTGATGCGAAAAAGTGATCTCGGGTACATGAAAACGTTCGCAAAATGAATTTTTAGTATCAAACAAGTGGACGCAAAAACCGATCCGGCGTTTTTCTATTTTTTCCTTCTCCAATATCAAAAATACCGGTAGTGATTTTGCCATAATGTATGTGACTTGCTTCATGATGGAAATCAAAAAACGTACTCGTCCTCTTCTTCATCACAGCCTTCAGGAAATGAAAGAAGAAACGCAATTTGCTTCGAAACTTGAGACATCATCAGACCAAATGAGTTCATTGCGAGCATTTTAGTCAGTCGAGTAATGCGGTACAACTATGAGGAATACCAAAATCTATACTGAAATGTAACACGTCGGACCAAAAACCATTTGATATTTTTATTAAAACATGAACAGTATGGTTTTATGTAAGATGTACACATAACCACCAATAGGCAATAATGAAGAATAAACTTGAGAAAGAAACGAAAACGCAATCAGAGAACCACAAGTATTTTATGTTGATTGGCCATATGTTTTTTGTAGCTACCTTTAATGGCGAAAGCGCGATTACAAATTTCGCAATGAAATTTTTTAGGAACGCCACATTCAAACTTGAGGTGCGCGTTTAAACTGCGTTTATATTTGTACTTTCGACCGCATATATTCGGGCACACGTACACGTACTCGAGGGCATCTATCACAGCAGATGAAGCTGCACCTGAAACAAAATTGGCTAACCATTAAATACAAAAATGAAGGAAATCGCAAAAATTGGCTAATCGGCATACGGTGCGTGTCTCAATTAGAGAGTTCCGAGAAAAACCTAAACATGATTGTTCAACAAATTTCCATACACCAAGCGAACAATATTTACGTATTATGCGGTCATTCACAAGAACTAGCCAGAGATTCTTATCAATTGGAACAAAAATTCATAGAAACTCAGAAAATTTGATTCTGTCGAATTCGTTTAGGAGAACACCGTGCGTCGAAGAGGTACCAATATCAAACGCCGTCATGATCACACAAAACACCTTACTACTTATTCATTTCAAAAACGATACATACACTGTCAACAAATTGGCCAATCATTGTTCTGTTTTGTTTACATTTTTTCCCAAACAACTGCTCAATAGTGACACTTTTTGAAACGCTTCACAAGTGAATTTAAGACTAGTTCTATGTTCGAAGAGTTGAATACTTACGTAAGAACGGATCTAGATTCTCAATTATACCGGCAATTTTCTACAGATATCATTTTCTTGACCAAAGTCGGCAGCAGACTGGCTACATATATAGACACTGAGATTAATTCTAGCGGTAATTTACAAAGAATAACTTTTCTAGTTAGCTCTAATTATCGTACAATATATTTTGGACATATACCTACTGTAAAGGTAACACGGGAACGCTACAGTAATTCCACAGTTATACCTATAACCGTTTTGACAGACTGGTCCATAATTTTGTAAATATTATGTATCTAATACATATTTTGAAGCGGTCAAACGGTTGCAATCGTTTATATTCTGATCAAAATAATAAAGGTCAAACTATTTTCATGCAAAGAAAGTATGAAGTCACTACAAAGGGTGCGAAGTAAATGCACACGAAATAAGAACATTGTGACACTGAAATAGGTGATCGTAACAGATTGGCGGGAGAAACTAAAACGTGTCGAATTTCATAACTATAGATTCTTATTAAGTTTGTCGGCCAGATATTACTCTTCGGAAATTGCAGATTTTTGCAGATTTTCGACACTCCCCACCGCGCGAAAAAAAAATAAAATCCTGATTGTGTGGTATCTACTTCTGGAAATTTACAAAAGTCAAACTTCTGAACATCATGGATTACTTTTCCTCGAATCATGTCAACGGCAAACCGGCTAAAGGCCTCAGGCGGGCAGTCGCGCCGATGTATCCAATTTGTCTGTGGAACCACTACAAATCTGCGCTCCAGGACTTACATAAAACGAACAATGCCAGCAAGGGGGAGGGACTAACCAGTTCTCACTGCTCTTCAGTAAACACCAACCCGACATGTATACATTCCTCAACGAGATACAGAAAGAGAAGGAAAATACCGAGGTTAGTTTAGCCGAACTCTCGCTGGGAATGAAAGTGAAAGCTAGTTCAAAAAAAAAAAAAATGGTTGGAGCTCCAAAAACGTATTAGAGAGGTGGTCCAGGAACACGACGATTGAAAAGCGAACGACGGCGTCCTGAACAAGCTGCGTACTCTAAATTACGATCTTCATTAAGCATAGAAGGAGATTGAACTTTTGGGGATTTAAATTCGGAAAATTTAGCTCACGGGAAAACGTCCATTCGCACAATTAGAGGACATTTGGGAAAATAATTTTTCGAAAACGTAGCCTCGGAAATACGGCTTTGAGAGAACGGGTTTTGGGAAATTGGCAATTCGGGACAGTGAGTTTTGGGTTAACGGATTCGGGAAGTTAGATGGAACCCAAAAATTTATCAAAAAATACTCAATTTTATGAGAAAATTCCCTGCACTACACACTACGCAGTAAATTCTGTAAATTGTTGAATTTTGTTTTGAATGGAAATGTCGTGCACCTTGTCCGAAGGTTATCGTTGAATTATAACATCAACCATTCATACTGCGAAGCAGCACGGGTCCTCTATAGTCATCATAAGGAAAGAATCTTTGAATTTTGACATACTGTATTAATATTCTTAGCACGTACATGGGGGGGTGGTAAATTGTTATCTGAATTTACTAAAACGTTGGACTACAGTGTTGGACTATATCGATACTGGAAACATATGATCTACTATTATTCTTTGATTTGTCAATTTAGAATCTATAATCTGTGATCCACAAGATTCAATTTATATTGATCGCCGCGCCATCCCGGTTCATCTCGCACCAAGAATAAGATGTGAGAATTAATACATTTGTTGTTGAACGTTAACTTTTTTCATATAAAAGAGCTTGTAAGTTGTAATCAAGATTCAAATAGAAACAATCAGCTGGAACCTCTGCAAAAGTAGAATTAACTTATTTCTCTTCTGGCATAGCCTACACGTCATTCTTTTCTCGGGATGATTGATTGTATGTCTTCGTGTTTGGCCTTGTCGTGTTTGATTGATTGCATATTTCTATGTTCGATCTAGCACTCCCAACGAAGGAGCCTAATCACCCTGCAGCCAAGGAATTCACACGAGAATCATGTGCGACGGGGTGCCCTCTTCCTCCCTCACATAAATAGGCAAGATATTTTTCTCGCATAGTTAAAACAACGATGCGCGCGAGTCTTTCAATAAAAAACCGAACATGGACTGTTCTATCATTCTTATCCAAACATTTACTTAATCATTGATGCTCTTCTGAAAGTACAAGCGAGAACTTATTTCGAAATGTTATCCGTCCATATTAAAGAAATTTTGAAGAAGAGCGCGCTGAGACAGCAAAACATTTGTCATTTGTGATGCAATGAACGATATTGAAGAGGGACGTACTGATAGATGTGCAATTGTTAAGAAAGTTGTCACGAAAGTTCTTAGTTGAGAAAAAAATATTCATAAACTACAATGTTTGATTTCTAAATAAAATTGCCGCAATCTGGTTGGTTTGGTTTTATTAGTGGCCAAAATTTGGACGTTTTTCATTTCTTAGTTGGCCGCAATATGGTCATCTTTAGGCCGCAAAGTGGACGTTTTCTACACTTTGGGCCGCAATCTGGGTTCAGCCAAATGGCAAGGTATTTAAAAAACAATTTTCAACCCTCAGCGCGCCAAACGATAGTTTCTTTTCAAAAGAAGCGACAAAAGTATGTAGTTTCATTTTTACACTGGGCATAAATAAACCTACCTATGTTTTTGCAAAGAAGATTTTTCGAATTTGTTTTTCTGAAATATTTTTCGTTTCTCTTTAATGAAAGTCGCTGTTTCGTGCTAATGGGCAACACCGCATTTACTAATAAACAATTTATTCATTAATTATCATTTCACATGTATATAAATATATAATATAATAAATAATTATATAAAATTTTCAGTAGTACTCTCAAATCACGAAATTAAAAATTTTTTTACTACCTACTTAATAATAGAATGATCAATCCGAGTGTCGCTACGCACAAAATTCATGAGAATGCTACAGGAATTATTTTGTGTATATTGATCATATGTTTTTTGAAACTACCTTTCAAGGCAAAAGCTCCATCACAGATTTCACAGTGGAATTTCTTAGGTACACCGCATTCAAATTTCAAATGTGAACTTAGGCCTTTTCTATATTTATATTTTCGACCACAGTTGTTAGGGCAAATATACTCGGTGAAATTTCTGGTCCACACGAAATTCGAGTCTGTAACAGCACAGGTGAAGCAATGATAATTTTTTTCCCCTTCGAAAAGTATGAACACAATACGGTGCGATACGCATGATAAGAAATTTATATATATTGTACGCATACGATCGTCCTTGTTCCTCTTCATTACTTTCTTTCTTTTCCTTTTTCGCTTCCTAACATTTTGAAATATTAGCGCTTTAGGACATACTTTCACGCATAATGATTGCTGAACAAATTAAAGAACGAAAACTAAAAATTTACAATACATAATTATTTCTTTACAGATTAGTGAGTGAATTACAATTCCACTAAACAAAATCGAACGGATACAACAAAATTCAATTTTCTACGCTACAAAATGTAATCCACTATTTTATGTTTGTTGATCATGTGTTTTTTGAAACTGCCTTTCAAGGCGAACGCTCCATTGCAGATATCACAACGAAATTTTCTGGGTACACCGCACTCAAACTTCAGATGTGAACTCAAATTTTTTCTATACTTGTATTTTCGACCGCAATTGTGGCATGGAAAATAATTGCATACATCAACGAACATAGGTAAACCGTGTCCTGTAATGAACATTGAACACCATAATACAATCGCCAAATCAATTAACTACCGTAAAAACGGTCTCAAGTTTTAGAGATTAATTTCTCTCATTGTTCATGAAATTTTAAAAATCTTGGGAAAAAAAAACACAGGGATCAATTTCTTTCAATTTTTCATTCAATCTTTAAATATCCTAAAAGAAGCACAGTGAAGCAGCGCAGGTGTTAATTTCTCTCATTTACCATTCAAATTCAAAAACTATACAAAAAGAAGCGTAGAGAGCAATTTCTCCAGCGCATAAAGAAGCGCAGGGACTAATTTTCCTCCTTTTTCATTCATTCGATTTTATTAATCCTGAATACTCCTCAATTTTTTTTTTCAGCTTTCCCTATTTTCAGAAAGAAAATATGAGGCGCAGTCAGACAAATCAGACCTCAAGTCGGAAAATTCCTAATTTTTTTATGCAACATTAAACTTCCGAAGGTCTGTTCGACATTTTAGTAACTGTTTTACGTTTTGAGAGTGAGCTCATTGGAAAGCTCGCTGCAAATACTAGTACTAGAAACGTTGAAAAAAGCCAAGCTCTTAACATGTCGAACGGGCCTTCGAAAGTTGAAGTTTGTAGAACAAAATTTTCAGACTTAAGGTTGGATTTGTCCGACTGCGCCTCATATATAATTTCTCTCACCATTTTTGTCAGGTCGAAGCATACAAAGTTCAACCTTCCCATCAATTTTACATCAAATTCTAATACATAAATCCAATTATGTATGTTCCAAGTGCACTAGAGTGTAGGGACTTATTTCTCTCATATTTCATTGAATCCCAAAAAATCCTGAGAAGAAGCGCAGGAACCAATAAAATTTCTTCCATTTTTATCTCATAAATTTCAATAATGAAATTTTCCATTTGACCTATAAAAAGGCTCGGAAGACTTTCGTGATTTAGGGAGCAACTAGAAGGGAAATAAAAACGAACAATTGCAACAGGTTTATCTCATGCATCGACTCGCGTTTTATTACGTATGAAAAAAGAAATAATATGTAGTTATAATAATAATATGTAATAATAATAATAATAACAAAGAAAAAAAAAAAAAAAAAAAAACAAGTACGAAGCGTGAGTCAATACAATTATTATGAAGAGTAGATACTGAACACAAATATGAAATATGCATGTAGAGTGCGCCAAAAAGATGTTAACACTCAACCGGAGAACTCCACGAAATTGTCGCGGAGTCCTCTCGGAGTTTTTCGTTCAACTGTTAACATCTTTTTGGCGCACCCTGTATTGAAACAAAATTATGTTTGAATTCGAAAATATTTCTACAAGACTGTGAAGAATTCATAACTTTACATAGATAATAAAGAGACTATCTATAATGAATTTACAAATACGAGTATTTCAATTTTCCTCCTTCTTATACTTATCTAACTAAAAAAAATTACTCTATCATGCATCTTGATTTCGTGCACAAAAAAATATCTTATTTTTCGCCACCCTACAACAATTATACAGATCTTTTACAGCTTCAGAATAACAAAATGATATTGATTTCTACAAACTTGTTTCCTTTCATTTTCTTCCATCATGTTTCCGATATTTTTTGCGTTCGAGTCATCTTTTACTGCTCCTTTTGAACGAGCCATTTCAAAAAAGGTACCTAACCACAACTTGGTTTTCATTCCAGCTACAAAATCCTATCGACCATACTCGTCCGGATAGTTTAAAATGAAAAAACCATCCAAAATGTCGATCGAAGAAACTTGATAGGTTTATGTGGTACATAATCACCTTCATACTTGGAATTATCTCCGTTATACCTCTATTTCAAGACTTCATTTATCTTAAATAGAATGGAGTCCTCGACACTACGAGTCATCGTTTGTCAAAGAAAGAACGTTAATTTGGATTCGATAGCGTAAAATGTTGAAAAGGATCAGGTAACGAAGGAGAAACTTCTATCCATTTTGCACAACGCGTGGCAAAAATATTTCAGACTTCCGCATTCGGTATCTGTAAGTATCCTGCTTGTAAAAGATACTACTAGTACGTGAATGGGTGATTTTCATAATCTACGATTTCATCAAACAGTAGTCCATCGTGGTATTGGAAACTAATCGTCTGGTCTGGATGTAAATGCCACAATAGCATTTTTGTATCTAAAGAACTTGTTGTACACCAATACATAGAGTAGGAATCGTGAGAATCATCGTCCTTCAAACGTTGAAAATAATTCACGACACAGCCGGGATGACCATGATTTTCATCGCGTATATAAAATACTGCATAGATATCGAATTGATCAAATAACATCTCAATTGTCACGGTTTCTGTAAGTCGATCTATCGATGTTTTCAACTTTTTCACAATGAAAAAAACGCCTGATAATAACCATGAAATAAATGGGTGATTGAACGGAAGCGAAAAATGTTTACATAAGCGTGATGCATATGTCATTCTCACCATCCTAATTTTTTTTTTTTTTTTTAAACTTTTCCTTACTTTCTTCTCTCTTCTCAGCACTGTCCAGCCAGAAATAAAAGCCAACAATTTGTAGCCATGTATTGTCGTTGGTACTCATTTATAAAGCAGGTTACATTCTAAGAATCTGATAGTTATAGACAATTCATTGATTAACATGTTATTCATCATCCAGGTATAAGTTTGTTCACAAATAACAACGACACCATGCCTAGGTAATAACTTGAGTGCAATACTTCTGAAAGTATACCAGCGTTGTAGCCCATCATTAACAATTGAGGTAAGGTCGGTACTCAGAAGATAACTTTATGTACGATACCCATATGCGTTTTAAAACTACCCTTCTGGGCAAAAGTTCGATTACAAAGTTGACAAGAAAATTTCTTCGGCACACCACATTCGTACTTAAGATGATTATTCAAACTTTGCCGATATTTGTATTTTCGGCCACAATTATTGGGGCACACGTGCTCATCCATATCGATACATTCGAATATATCCGATCCTGAAATTAATACACACGGAATATCTTATGAGAATTAAAAAACTTTAAATAAAGTTGAAATGGGATTAAAAAATTAGAATTAGGTACCTACGGTTTTATATAAGTAATATACAATGATAATATTCGTATGTATACCTTTATATTATAATATTATATATATATATTTTTTTTTTGGGGGGGGGAGGGGAGAAGAGGAAGAGGAGAATCATGAGTTTCTTACGAAAACAACGAAACTAAGAAACGATGCTCTCAATTCAAGCTTCAGAACGCAGAACGTTGCGATATAAGAGTAAAGCAATTCTAATAACTTTTACAAACAGAGATTGAACAACGACAATTTACAAAAAATTTTAAGGAAAAATTGCGGAGAAATTAAAGCCATTTTCGAATGAATAATAGTTATTTATTAGACAAGGTCATAGAGCGAACGACTCATCATAAGCATGATAGACTGCGTACAATACAATTTTTTTGTACGTTCAAATTAAATTACATACGGAGGGTAACAAAAATGGCTGCCCACGACTTGAACTAGTTTATCCGCTGATTCGCTTGTGACTAAAACAGCTAGTTTACTTATCGAAAATAGCTGATTAATGACCAGTTTTATCAGCAAGTATAAATTATCTCGGTAAGTAGGTACCTAATATATAAGACTAGTAACATTAAAATATTTTAGAAGTGTATCGCATATCTACGCTGCGCTCTTTAGATTTAAGTACAGTAGATTCCGCTTATTATAATCGCGGTTAATAGAATAATTCGCTTAATATGATCAAAATCGGCAGGAACGGAACATTTGTGTACTGTACAGATACACGTAAATTATTCCGCTTATTATAATTGAAATTCCGGTTAATGCGATTGATTTCTATCAAAAATTCACAAAAATACATCATTTTTCAAGCTCTTCTACCTGTTTAGTCCTGAAATTTTGCATTACTCTCACTTCTTAGGCCTACCGTACTCAAAACACATCTATCGGTTCACTTTTAATGATGTACCTACTCACTACAGCCTTTCAATTCTATGGTAACAATTTTCAACTTCATCATACATAATATTCACATTGTATGTCTCAAATGATGAAAACTTCCAAAAAACAAGCGAAAATCGATTCTTTTTTCAGTCCTGCCCAGTGATTATAAAATAATATGAAATGACATTTTTTTATATGTATCATAAATTATACTGCAATCTTTTTTTTCGATTTTGTTTCATAGAATTGTCCGGTTAATATGAATAAAGTCTTCTTTTACAAATGCAATTATAATAAGCGGAATCTACTGTAATAGAACAACAGTTTTCTCTTCCCTGCATAATTCAATCACAAGCGATAATTGTGATGACTGATGAGGAATCGGAAAACAAGGGTTTGAACTTCTTGAAAAATATGAGTGCCTTCACGTTTCTGATATGTTATTTATTCCTATCTGCATCGCTCGATTAAAAAACTTTTATTTGCAAATTAATCGCACAGAAAACCGCAAAGAAAAATATTCGGGCTCATTTACGATCAATTTTTATTGACGACAATAGGTAAAATAAAAATGTAAAATATTAAGAATAAAAAATACTTTTTTCTTCGCAAATTTTTACTTTTTGGTTACAATATTATTCTATGTTTGATACCCATATGACTTTTGAAACTGGCTTTCTGAGCAAAAGCTCGATCACAAATAATGCAATGAAATTTTTTGGGGACACCACATTCAAACTTCAGGTGTCTACTGAGACCTCGCTTGTATTTATATTTTCGACCACAGTTGTTCGGACATACATGTTGAACTGCTATAGTAAAATCGGGTCCTGCAACGGATAATGTAATTATAAGGAAAATAGTTTACACGAGTCATATTTAGCAGAAATAATACAAAATTGCTATCCTGATTTAATGGTAATTCTCTCAATGTTTCAATACATTAGGCAATTTCACTTACAGATGCTGAGATTCACAAAAGGAAGAAGAAGAAGAAATGGAATTTTGTGTGAAGAAAGGAGACTTCGCGCGCAGCAAAAGAATTAAAAACACCTTAAGCTTGGCCTAGTAAGGAATAAATTAAGCATATTTTTCTTTACACTGACACGATAATACGGATTATCCTACGCAATTTACGGGGACAAAGCGTTTATTTATTTATTTTTTTCGCAAAACGACGCTTTGTGAGTGTGCACCGGTCAAGGTGTTTGAGAAAAGCTCAATGTAAATAACAAGGCGCTACATCAGTTGATCTGTTTTTTTGTGCGACTATTGCATAAAAAACAAGTTCCATTCATCAGTCAATAACTCATGAAATGAGCTTCGGCGAGTAAAATTAAAAAGTACAAGATCTATTCTACATAAAATTTCCTTTCTAACGAGGGTAATTTAAGAAAAAACATTGAGCCGTTCTCGAATAATCCTCCTTTGAAAAATCACGAATTTAACATGGGCTTTTATGGGAGTACGTTCTTTCTAGGAGAAAAAATGGCGTGTGTCAATACTCGGGTGTTCTAGATGCTTTCCGCACAGCTGACTTTCTTTCTACCTAAGGTACTGGTGGCTTGGTTTCTTTTCTCACACTATCAATTGTGATTTGCTAATTCGTTTTTTTTAACGTTTTCTTCAAGCCAACTGAAGTATGCGTGAGATTTAATTTTGAAATAAAAATTTATAGATACAGTAAAAACGTTGTTTCAACATCATGTATAGAAAAAAGTGTCTTTCCCCCTCGATGGAGTTTCTTCCTCGCTTCCTCAAATCAGTCATCCACAAGGGTGTGCTTCGCTCGTGAAATTGAGCATTAAAAACATGGTGAAAAGAAATATTTCTCACTGCTCGAGTTTTTAATGAATCTTTCTAATTTTTTGATATGTTCATCAGAAAGGTTCAACTCGAGGCGATATAGAAACAGAATTTTAAAATTTTATTCAATACGTTTTTTGTTTCACTTCAAAATCATCAAAAATTCGACTATTTTCAAACGTTGTAAATTTTATGGAACAAAAATTTGGATTTTTGCTTCTATACTGCCTCGATTTGAACCTTTCTGTAAAACATTTCTGATGATTGAAAACATTCGTCGAAAAATGGAGCTTTGAGACATTGTTTTTAAATTCTTGTAAAATCATTTCTCAAAAAGACTACCCACGCACGCACGCACGCACGCACGCCCGACTAGCGTCGCGTAGTGACCGCTGGTATGCTAAACCTTGCAGGGTATTTGGGGCTGTATATGCAACTTATCGTACACCGTTTTGGAGTTCGTCAAAGGGGCAAAGCACACCCTCAATGATGCAAAGGGGTCAGAAAACAACGAATGTATTTAAAAGAAAATAGAACCTAAATTTCAACCAGATTTCTTCAGTGCTCTCATTATTGCTTCATTAAAGAAAAAAATCAATAAAGGAAAAGGACAATTGCATCATACTTTCACCAAGAGATTGTCAAAAAAGTACGCAGACTTTATTGATAATTTTTTCTTTATTGAAGATAAAGGATAAAATAAAATTGTAAATTAAAATTAAGAATAATTTTTTAGGACTAAAATTTCTTTTCATCAAGTTACAAAATAATTTTATGTTTAATACCCATATGACTTTTAAAACTTGCTTTCTGTGCAAAGGCCCGATTACAAATTTTGCAATGAAATTTTTTGGGAACACCACATTCATACTTCAAGTGTTTACCTAGACTTTCTCGATGTTTGTATTTTCGCCCACAATTTTTAGGGCACACATGTTCATCGGCATCAATATACATTGGAAAACTGACTCCTGTAAAGATGAATATTACATAAAAATTAAGACTAGAATATTGTTATCATTTGAAACACTTCTCCAGTTATAATATAGAAAGGAAATACAAACAAGCGACCTTTAAAAATACAAATGAGGTTTTCGTTTGCCCTCCTCTCCATTATTACTGTAATTAAATGAAGTAGTCCACATTACAATTAAATACAGGATTTCAACTGCGATATTGTTTTTTGCATGGGTGGCGGAGAGGCAGGGAGGGGTAACTCACACCCCCCCCCCCCCACTCAGACAAGGGAGGCAACGCCTTCCTCACAAACGACTGATAAATATTACAAGGTACTGTACTTGATTTAGCAAATACTATTGCAAAAAGTTCTAAATTTTTTTTGAAAAGTTTTTGTCCCCCCCCCCCTCCCAAGAAAAATTTACTCTGCCACGCATGGTCTTTTGAATTTTTTCTTATACAGTATAAAACGCTACGAAGGATCAAAGTGAGCGATATCCGAACAAGCACTTTGACGACACAAGCCGCAAGCTGTGGCAAGGGTTGCCATGCAGCGTGGGTTTATTTGCGTACTTCGTTCTCCTGTAGCGTTCGCTATTATTTTTTCGGTTCACACAAGCAATGTTTCCTCGTGTACGCAAAATACCCTATGTATGCTACAAAGCGTCATTCTTTACAGAAAATCTGACGCGTGTTTATTCCCTGTGAACGGGAAATGCGATTTTGCTCCCTACGATGATGCGCGTATAGTATACGTGTTATCGTTTGTAAAAACCGAAAACCATTTTAGCTTTGCAGCAGGTTACTTGCTTAATGGGGAATACATTGATTAACATAAATAATTGGAGGACTTCTCTAACTTTACCTGAATTAAAAAAACTCACGGGTTCTTGAACAGAGTTGTACAGAAGGAGGAAGGTAACTTTCTTCCTGGGTAAGAGCATTGAGTCTTTTGGTGTCTACAGCGTTGAGTATCTGGCTCATGGCAGGGGCCAAGCCAATTGCTGTTCAAGCCATTGCATATCTAATTAATGAAAAATTCAAATTTTTTTGTGCAAGGAAAACTGTCAATTTTCATTTCCTGAAAAAGGTTGCAGGTCAACAAAAAAGTCGATTTTTCTATCTTGTACTGTTTATAAAGTGCCCAGAGCCAAATGAATTAAATGTTGTAGGTACATATTTCTAGTTGAGTGAAGGCCACACCGACCTCCAAGCTAGACATGATAGGAGGAGAGGGGGGAGTTTGAAAATTGTTGACCTCTGAGCTCTGTCGGCCGGCCAGACGTTTACCCCTCTTCCTCCATGAAACAGGTTTCTTTCGGGAAGCAAAAAAAAAAATTAAAATTTTTGACAGAAAACCTGTTCTACGGGGTGCGTTTTTGAAAAATTGCCGCGCGCTGTGGCAGACTTGGGACTTGAAAAAGAGCTGTCTGGCAAAGGGATTAGGAAAAACGACGGCAACCTAAAAGAAAAAGAAAAAGGATTGCAGGGAAACTGTTCTAAGGATCAGATTAGCCTCCAATCATATTATAGGTAGTTTTAACGTCAACATTTTCCCAAGTTCTTTTCCCATTATTGTACATAGCTTCAAAATTGAAATTTGTCCGTTGGACACCACACAACGCACGGCCGACGGCAAACTTTTCAAAAAATACCCCCCCCCCCCCCACACACACACACACATAAAGAATATGTTCCCACGTCCGAGCTATATGTTTATGTTACGTCGAATCCGTTAAATTGCCGATTTAACAAAATCGGCAGAAATTTTGCAGAATTTATCAAATCGACAACGCGAGCACATTTTCTACCAAATTTTCGGCTCCCTTTCTAGATATAACCAAACTTCTCTATTTGTGTGATATCTTAGTAGAGAGAATTTAAAAAAGATTTGCGTAATATCTTTAGTCACAAAATTTATTTGCAACAATCACAGCAATTCATGTCTTGTAATCGTATTTTTGACATTTTCTCAATGTATACAGTGGAATCAAATGGTAGGCTATTTAAATGTTTCCTCAACCATTTTGTCGGCCAAGACATTGCCTGAAATATTTCTCATTATGAACACATTCTAGCATATCATTTCACAAGCCATTTGTTTAAGTATATTTATTAATTTTAAAATGCCCGAGGATGGACAATACAATTGGTAAATTGTGAATTTGAATCTGAACGATAGTATGTAACATGGATGATTAGAAAAAATTTAATAGTATTTTTAAGAACAATTTTATTTCAAAGATGGAATGATCTCAACATTAGACTAATTTTGATTGATAATTGGATTATAATGCAAATTGCGAATCAGTTTATCTACCTACAATGACGGTTACAATATAATTTTATGCTTGTTCATCACATGTTTTCTGAAACTAATCTTTTGGGCAAATGCACGATTGCAAATTTCACAATGGAATTTTTTGGGTACACCACATTCAAACTTCAAATGTTGACATAAACTAGGCTTATATTTGTATTTTCTACCGCAATTGTTGGGGCATATATGCTCTGCAGTATTCTCAGGCATCAATGAATCAATAATATGTCCTGTAATGCAAACCATTATCAGAAAACTACATTAAAAACAATTATGAGGGCTCATAGAATGATGTATTTTGAATATGATTTTTAGATATTGAGAGGATTCAGCATTTGAGGAGTTTTCTGCAAAAATGCAACTGATCAGTTCCATTCTTGTGGGACGGATGCTCTTTTGACAGATAATGCCTCATTTGCCTAATTAGGTATGGAAATCAAGTTTTTTTGGACTTGGACCAAAAAGCTGATTTATAATGATAAGTGATTAGTATTAACGTATTTTAAATGTATCTGTGCACTTTGTGTATACTACATACAGTTGTAAAATGTATGTTAAAATCTTCTGGTGGAGCCAAATAGAAAAAGATCATGTTTCATGTCTACTGTCCTTCCGTGAGGTTTTCACTTGTTTGTTTTCATTACTAACCTGGTTCGCCGTATAATTGGTTGAGCGGCTCACGTGTTAGGTCTGAGGGCCAGTTTTACCAACGTTTGATGTATAGTTCCAGTGAGGGTATTTCAAGCCAACAGTTTTCGGGTAGGTAGCTCACTCGCTCCGCTCGTTCGCCCCCTTCTTGGGTTTGTAGAAACCTCTTTTAAAGAATTTCAAGCCAGTAGCTTTAGGAGAGCTCTTGTACGTGTCTAGTTTATGTTGGGTGGCTCACTCGCTCCGCTCTTTTGCCCCGTCCGTGGACTGGTATAAGTCTACTTTGAAATATCCCAAGCTAATAGCTTTTAGGGGGCTCACTCATTCCGCGCTTCCGCCCCCGTCCTTTGTCTAATATGAGTGTACTTTAAATTAATATTTCAAACAAGCTTCAGTCACTACTCACGTCTTCAGAATAAAGTATTCATGCTCGCCCGATCGAGCTAGTGCAGCGGCGCTCCCCTAAGGTGGAGGGGATATGAGGTGAGAGTGGAATACTACCAGGATATTGGTCGTGATTAATTCGATGCTTAGATTTAGTTACGACGCTTTGATAAAGTACGAACTTTTGTCTCAGGTGTTATAAAATTTATGTCTAGTTTTTGTAGGCTCCTACACATATGCTCTACTCATACGCTGCTACATCACAATGAGTTGATTTTTTGCATAATGAATTAATAGATAAATTATAATATTCTAATTTTCTTTTTAGAGTCCACTTCCTTCCCTAAAATTGTGTTATTATGTAATGAATGCTAATATGTAGTTTGTAACAGAATATTATTATCATTTTGTCAAGTTTACCCCCTAATAAGGCCGAATTTCTATTCAACGACCAATGATAAAGCTTGATTATTATATATGATACAAAATATATTTCTGGTGGATAATTGAATATTGAAAAAACAATATGTAATAATGTATTGAAGGGTCAAGATGAGATGCAACCCATTTTTATCTGAAAAATTGGATGACAAATGTTATTGCATTGTGTTGGTACAATATTCCAGTCTCATGACACATCAAAATAGCGAAATCCAAATGTAAAATCCATTATAAATTCAAGTGAACTCAATGGAAGATGACAAATATCCTCTAAAAATGCAATATCAACTTTGGAGGAAAAGAAAAAGAGAGGAGAAATTTCTAGTCAAATGAATGCAAAATGTTGGAAAATTTGACGGCATTCAACGCAGGCTTATTTAAAATGTTATTGAAAAGCTTCCTAAAATAATTATGCAACTCAGCTAGTTTGAACATTTTTATTGTCATCAACTACTTCTTGAATATAAAATTATGTAACTAAAAGCAATAAAAAAACAACAATTTTGTGAAAACAAAATTAAATTGCTAAACAAGCAAAGAAAGAAAAAAAAAAAAAAGTAATTCAAAATTGTCTCACTCAATTCATTGGCTGATAATTCTGATTACTCTCCCAATTAAAAGTACCAAAAGGACGTGCCTGAATAGATATTTCCTTGGATGCTCTCATTTCAGAGGCCATTTGTCTGAACCTCAATAATGTCTTAATTGATTATGATCAAATGATGACGCAACTTCAAATTTTCCTAATCCAGAAAATGTGAACGCAGTTTCTACAAGTCTGTTCAACATTTCCAAAATTTTACTGAATTCTTTTGAGCTACACTCAAAAATCAATAAATCATCTAATTTTATACCTAAGACAGCACTATTATGCAATTTTTTGAATATTGAGTTTTATGGGGAAGGAAAATCCAGGCCATGGGAAAATCTATCAATTTGTTAATAATAATCCTTCTTTCTGCAAAAAGTTACTGGCATCAAGAGGCAAATATATTCATATAACTCACAAATCATCAATGTGAAAATATTCAACTTGCTCTTTTTTTTTATGTGCAAGCTTATTGTAGAAAAAAAGAAACCAAAATTTCTTTGACAGATTACTTCACAACCTGTTTATAACTGAAAGAAGGATTGTTGTTGAAAAAGATGTGTCAATAACAAGAATTTTGCAAAATTTCTTGAATCATAGAGAATTGTCAGAATACTTGTACATTGGACAAACCAGAATTACCAACCAAAAGGTATAACTTACAATATTATTTTACGTTTAATACCCATGTGGGTTTTATAATTTTCTTTCCGAGCAAAGGGTCGTTTACAAAGTTCACAATAAAACCTTTTGAGCACACCGCAATCATATTTTAGATGTTTATATAAACTTGTTCTATATTTATATTTTCGACCGCAGTAATTAGGACATTCGTATTCTCCTGCATTTGTAAATGTGGATGTATGAAAATCACGTCCTGTAACAAATAAAATATACTTATTCATAGAAGAATTCACTGTATTGTACCTAACAAATGAAAGTCATTTGCAGCACAAGTACAAGAGGATGGATTGAAGGCAGTATTAGATTAGACTATTGGATAAGAAGTCATTCCTTTAGCAACAGAAATTCTATATAATTCTGCTCTCGAGTATACAATTTTTGTTGTTTGTTCAATTTAAAAATCTCAGAGTTCAGTGTACCTAGAAATGACGTTTTGGATTTATCAAACCTCATACACAAAGATGTATATTTTGGATTCCTCTTTCATATATGTCACAATATCACTGCAATCATGGTTGCTCTCATGTATGAAATCACTTGAGAAAATAAACAAATTGTATATTCATAGAGAGTTTGACACAGTCACATTTACAACTCGATCTTGGTACTAGAATGCAAAAGACCATTTTTGTAGAAAATTCTGTTCTTCAATTTTGATAATTATTTTAACCTAAAAATCAATAATCATTTTTGGTGCAGTATTTGAGCTGGAGAGGTGGCGCTGATCCAGAGGGAGGAGAGATTTTTTGTGATTAATTGAAGGGCAATCTTCAACTATTGAAGGTACCAAGTTACAACTCTTCTCTTCCTCTACGCGCAACTTCAAAGTCTGACGTCATTACATTGCGGGTTGCATCCAGATGAGCCAACCTATTAGTTGTAATAGTCACCCATGTTTTTTCTTCTTGTACATTTTCTTGGTAAGTACAAATACAAGAAAATAAGAATGCCTGAATTTTTTATTGCCATACCGTACTATGAGTGCAATGAATGAGAAAGAAACGCAATACATAGTTGTATGCTTCAAAACTCTTTAAACATATTCACAGTACCTAGGTAATAGAAGATATTTGTCTTTGTAGTTTACGGTCATCCATAATTCAAGTTACACTCATTGAGTAAAACTCAAATTCATAGTAATACTAAAATAAATAAAGGTAAGAAGGATCGCAAAACAACAAAACACGTACATACAACTTTTGCTTCTTCACCCTTGACGCGATTTCAACTCAGAATCTTTTGCATAGGAAGCAGTTGCCAAAACAGGTCCTCCACCGAAGTCCTTTGAACAGGAAATTTATTTCATGGTAGGTCATTTTGAAAAATTTGGCACCCATCATACGGCAAAACAGACCTACCCTCATCTAAATAGGCCCGGTGAAAAATTTGTTCATCTTTTCTTTCTTCTTCCCACTTTTTTGATTTTTTGATACAGGAAACGAGGCTAAAAAAAATTCCAATTGCCGAATAATATAGGGGCGGAAGACTCAAAAGAATGTCGACTTTCAAGTTGATATAATAATCATGATAAGGCGGGATTTTGGAAAATTTCTATTTTTGAGCTGTATTAGATAAAGGCGGTACGCCAAAAATTTCAACTTTTAAGGTTTCCAATTTTGAATCAAATTCTTAACATTCAAACCAGATTTGTCTCAAAGTACAGAATCCTTGAATTTCTTTTTAAAATTTCTTGAGGAAGCTGTCGTTCTTTTGGCTGTTTTGTGGTCTATCTCCGGAACAATTCAAAATTGGTAATAATTAATAAGCCATGTATAATATTTTCATAAAATATCTGTACAGTATATGTGTTTTGTTCTACAAAACTTTTTTTTGAAAATCAATCCTAGAAGTTTTTCTGTAAAAAGAAAAGTAAACAAAAAAAGACACAAAATATTATCATGTTTTGATTTACAAGTATTTTGTATTGCCATTCTATCGCCCATACTCTATTAACTCTTCAATGTATATGCGGATGAAATAATCAAAAGAGCTCGTTAACTTGCAAAAACTGGAATAAGACGAATGGAAAATGCATAAACAATATCTAGCATGCAGACGACACAGTCTTAATCAGGTCTTGATTGCCAACATCGCGGAAGTCTTTTCAAAACTAATCGACTAAATAAGACAGAATGAATATTGATGGGAATAACAACGGACTGATGGTCATCCGTCGGGAACAACACCTATAAAGTAAAACATGTACTAACCAAACGGGGAACGAATTTGAGAATTTAGGTATCTGGAGACTATCATGACGGAATAAATGGACCCGAAAATAAAAATCAAAAGAGGAACAGCCCATGCCAAAACAGCGTTTAATGAAACAAATCAAATCACTTCCTCAACGAAACAATAAATCTGAATGTCACAGTGTTATGCCTACTCATCAGTCCCATATGTACACTACAGAGTCAAAAACTACAACCTACTCTGAGCAAGGAATTACAGGGATGGAAGTATGTGAAATGTGTTTTTACAGAAGAATTCTTTGAACACCGTGGATACAGAGAATAAAAATAATAGAAATTTCAATTAGACGCGCCAGCTCAAACCCCAGTTACAAACTGCTGCGCCTCAAGTGAAATTGAAGGTAGAAGAAAAGGTCGGAAAGAAAATTATCCTCGATGATGATAAACATGAGGCAAGGGATTGGCTATTGGTGACCAGATGCGAGCAGCAGTTATAAATATTCTGTATGGTAATACCTACTACGGTACATGAATAAAGATAGTTGCAGTGTTGCAATTCTGTTACGTTTTTACCTGACGAAGGGCGCTGCGTGCTGGGCGTCCGAGATCCGTGGAAATTTCCAAAATGAAGAGGAAACAGCAAAAAATCTTTTTGTGCTGGCTGAAACACAATGATTAAATTGTTGGAAGACTTAACTGAAGATGAAATTCGAAAAAATTAGTGCCGTATTTATTTTCAATAGACATAATAACGCATAAATAATTGTCAATACCTACAGATTCTCAATCTTATCTACATTGTATAATTTGTTCAACTAGTTATCAAGCGTATGAAAAAAATTGAAAAAAAAAAATATTCATCCGCAACTTTTAGATACGAACAAAACAAACATTTAAAAAAAAAATATCAATTTTTATTAGTTGTTGAATTAATTTCAAAAAATATAAGTTCAAGGAAGTACTGAGATACCTACGTTCAAAATTCTTTGGAAGAAATAGAAGGCGAATAATATTATTATAGTATCATTTTATGTTTGATACCCATATGAGTTTTAAAATTCTCTTTCTGAGCAAAGGCTCGATTGCAAATCTCGCAACGAAATTTTTTTGGTACACCACATTCATACTTGAGATGTTTACCCAAACTTTCACGATGTTTGTAACTTCGTCCACAATTATTGGGGCATATATATTTAGATACATCCGCGAGCGCATTAAGTAAGTGTAATCTTTGAAATCCTGGAATAAATAAATAAAAAAGCTTGTAGAACATTTCGATAATGTGAAACATATTTCAATGGAATGCGCACCGATAGTACGTACACATATTATTAATAGATTTTCAATCAATTTTTCATCATTATTATCATTATTACCTATTATAATTATAGCTAAGCTGGCTGCTGAAAATATGGTTTTAAAAGTACCACTAGGCAACCATTATAACTTTCATTCCACCAGAAATTCTAGACGTCATTGTGAAAAATATTAATTCTCATCACAAATAGTGTATTGTCTATTGACCAGACATCAATTAATAGTTTCAAAATAATAAAGATAAGTAGACTGTACGTATAACAATATTGATTTTGTAAAATAAATTGTTAGTTATTTTAATTTTGAAAAATATTAACTAGGTTGAAAAAAATCTAACATTCCGACGATAATTCATATCCGGACTTTCAAAGGAACGCAACGCTGGAAAGGCCGAATTCCGTGCGATGATTACATTATCATTCTATGTACAATGCCCATATGACTTTTGTAATGGATTTTCTGAGCAAAAGCGCGTCTACAAATTTCACAATGAAATTTTTTCGGTACGCCACATTCAAACTTCAGGTGTGAAATCAAACCTTTCTTATACTTGTATTTGCGACCACAATTATTGGAACAAGTATATTCTCTCACAGTTGTCATTTCGAATGCATTCTGTCCTGCGGAATGAACAGAATGTATACAGTATTTGAATAAGTTGAGTCTTCTCGAGTGAGCATAGAAAGTTGACTTTGAATATTATACTTAATGATATGAAAATACCTATTGAACAATTACAATTCTCCTCCATACTATCGATCTTTCATTTTAATCACCATGAAAATTTACTTCTTTCAAAATTTTCATTCATTTATCAAACCAACAACAGGATGTTTTCAGAGTCATGTACATAATATACAGAAAATGGCGAAGCAAAACAAATTTATTTCCAAGATAGCGAGATCACCGCCTATTAGATATTATTAATATCGGATTTTTCAAGAGCACGCAGCGCCTTTTCAGATAATTTTATCAGTATCCATCGAGCGAGACTGAAAAAATGGGTCATTCAAAGAGAAAGAATTTATTTATTCAATAAAACTTTGTGAACAAGTCCGACATGAGTTTTCAGATTCTGCTTGTACGAAAAATTTTTCAAACATAGATCGCATTTAAAAGGTTTCTTTGTACCACATTGAACTTTCATATGTTCTTTTAAATTCCATTTATATTTGAATAAACTGTTGCAAACTGGGCAAGCGTACATGTCTCGTTGTTCTTGACAGAGATTCGATTTTCGGGATAAATCCTTTCTATAAATGACCCGATTCGGTGAGTAGGAAGCAATCAATCTGGACAAATCTGTGAGGAAAATGATACGTACATTTGTAAGAATTTCAACCTCGCTATTAATGTTAAGGGTATAAAAGAGTAGGATTATTCCAAATAAAATATTGAGCAACAATTGACGCGCACTGAGAAAAAGACTTGAAAAAGAATTACTCCGAACTGCAGTGAAAAAGTAACGAATAAACGTTTTTAGCGTTATTTTTGTTGTTGTGCATAACAGCATTTTTTTTTCTGAATTTGTTCGTTTCAACTGTAGTGAAAATTTCCAAAAAGTGTCATTCGTCACATTTGTACTACAGTTGAGAATAATTTTTTCCCAAGTTTTTACTGAAAGCGCGAAACACGGTACACGGTAAATGTTCAGTCAATCGCCTTTGATACAAGTTTTACAAAAATTAAGGATTCATAGAATAAAGCATTACACAGTAACATAATCGCGGAAATAACGGCTCATGGTAAAGTTTCAATTTTTATTACTCCTTGTTAGACCTTCATTTCACCCACTTACCGATGAGTTAGCGTTAAAATCAATCATTAAAGTAAAAGATAAATTCGTATAGGACAAGGTATACTCGAAAACTCTGGAAACTTTGTAGAGAAATTCTGAAGTCGGATGATCACAACATTTACATACTAAACAGAGTTATTGGAAATCGTCGAACTTCTTTATTCGAAGGGGAAAAGACAAAATAAATGGAAGCGACTCCGGCGACCAACCGGCTAAACAAACATTCTTCCCTTTTACGATACCTACAGCTCTGCGAGATTCCTGTTTTCAAGATCACAACATTTTCCGCTTTCATTTTCCAATTTCAACTTGTTTCTTTCCTCATCTTCTTAACTTTGTTTCAATTTTCATCAATTTGCTCCTCTACTTTCCACGTCTGATGATTTGGCTTAGTCCGACGCAAACCAGTCGTGATTTTACCGACTTTTCTCTCTAGAAAAGAAAGGTATTACACCCGTCCGTTTAGGTTTCCTTATATATATATTTTTTTTTATTCATTTATTTGCTGCTTATTTATTCAATTATTAATAGGCCTACGAGAGCTTTTGTTCGCGGAACTCGTTTGAGATATTAGGGCCATCAGTATAAAATAAGCTTGGAATATCGCGCATATGAAAGTTGATAAGCAATTATTTCGACGTCAGAAACCTCTTATTCATTTTCAGGAAAGGGAATGAGCTCCCTCATTACGGTCGAGGAAACAAATTGGAGACAGACGGTGATGTCGGTAGTGCTAACATACACATACGTATCCTGGTGAGTTTTTGTATTCATTTGTTTCCTTTACAAAATATATATAGGCCTAATTATAAAATATTTTAGTATTGTCGATATTGTGGTCATTATGTATATATTTGTCTCTTCATTCAGCGATTTAGATTTGGTGGCTAAAAACAGAATAAATCATCAAATATAGACAAAGTTTCGGGTGCATTCAACAAAAGACTGTAATTTACGCACAGTACAATAATAAAGCTGGAACCGTAAAATAGAAGCGACGACGAGTCAAGAAACGGGACGAATTGACTGATTATAACTTCCCATGACGGATTCCTCGATGTGATTTCAGGCTACTTTTTTGGGAAAAACTTCTTCCGCAATCCAAACAAGAAAACTGCTTAACGACACCGCATTCGTAACGAACATGCCTGTTCAAGTTGGATTTATATTTATACCATTTGCCGCATTTCGAACACGACAGCATGTCAGCCGATAGTGACGAATCAAGGGGGATTACACGTTCAGTAGCGATTCCTGCAGGATATTACACGCACATCGTTCATCAATAATGATAAAAGTCATAATAATGATAATACCTAATAATAATACAAATAATATGGAAAAAACCATAAAAACAAAAGAAGAGAAATACGCAACGTTGGCGAAGGAGATGAAGAAGGAGGGAGGGGGGCAGGTCAAACAGGTGTCCATATTACCAATAGTGATCTCAGCGACAGGAGTGGTACCGCAACGAACTATCAAGAGCATGAATATGCTCATGAAGAGGAATGACTATGTTGATGGGAATGATGCAGAAGACCGCACACTTCTATCAACCGCTGTCTGTCCGGGGACACGTACATGTAGTCTACAACCTTGGTCATACTGACCCCGGACCCGTTGTAGACTAATAAATCAACTAACTTTATATTTAGCCTGTTAGTTGAGGAAAAGTGGAATAATAATAATAATAATAATAAATAGGTAATACCTAATAATAATAATGATGAAAAAATGAAATGAAAATGAGGATGTGCTTAATCTAAA
Organism: Aspidiotus destructor; assembly: GCA_035079395.1. Taxonomy (NCBI): domain Eukaryota; kingdom Metazoa; phylum Arthropoda; class Insecta; order Hemiptera; family Diaspididae; genus Aspidiotus; species Aspidiotus destructor. Next base: position 58,582,844 of record JAVHKZ010000002.1, on the reverse strand, counting down.
TCGTCGCATTATTACTCAGCTATATCGATATTTCGTTCTGCGTATGTAGAAAGTAAACAGACGTGCGTAAAACGTTGAATCAACTGTAGCGAATCGCGGTACTTCTGTTCCTTGGAAATATTTTGCTTACCTATCGCATCAGAAAAATTTAGTCCAATAAACCCTGCAATAGCTCAATCAAAGTTATCCAGGACAACAATGCACGGCCAGTTACGGACTGCGCCTGGCGTGAGTTTATCCTCATCACTCAGTCAATGAGCAAAGAAAAACCTGAAATAAACTACGTATTTGACAGATTTGTATTATCTAAATAACTTTTATCAGGCTATGCAGATATAGTTCGCAACATTGAGAACGCACTCTCTCAAGTTAGTTACAATTTAAACTTACGCCTATACATCAAATTTTCCAAATTCTCATCGTTATCCAATTGGTTTTTCCAAATTAGATTTCAGCGAATCAAGCGTTACATCTTGTTTTTTTCTTACACGCTGTATCATAGGTAGCGATATTGTTTTTATTTGAGTCAAAAATACTTGACAAGAAAAAGATTGATCGATCAAAATTCGAGGTAGGTACACTATAAGTATTTATACTAAACATTTATACCAAGTACATGAAATAGATTTTCATTTATTTGTGATGATAAATGAATGAATGTGGAAGATTCACCCAGATATAAGATTGATAAGTTGTCCAACGTTGGCGACTATACACATGGGCCATACGATTATTCAACTAATAGAGATGACAACATTATAACATAATTATTGCGATTTTTTTTTTTTTTTTTTGAAGAGAAAAAAATCTTCAATACTTATTTTTTATGACAATTTTTACAATACAAACAAGATCACTTGGTCCCGAAAACACATATCGATACCGTATAGAACAAAAACATCGTAAGCCTTAAATTTTTTTTTTTTTTTTTTTTCTGTAATTCTCAGATTGCGGAGTATGAGAAACACGTACAATAGAAATTATCTCGATTTTTTTTTGTGGCTTACGAGGTTTTCGTTCTACGGTATCGGTATACGATTTCAAGTGACCTTTTTGCGCAAAAGCTTTGCGAATTGAATAGCTGTATACAATTCCAACAAATTCTGAACCCATGCAGGAATAACCAGTTCAAACGATCAGAAGAAACAGAGCACGGTAAATTATACGGCTAGTACGTAAAATAACGTTCATCCACCCTATATTATAAAAATTAATCGTGAGACAACCGATATCACTTCTAGGCAGAGCAGACTATTAAAAAATGAATTAATATTCAAGTATCTTCAGCATTAATTATGATACACAATTCCTGAGTACATGTACTTTTACACATCAATTTTAATCCAACTAATTTGGGGATGCGCTAGATGGTAACAACACGGTACTTTTTTCAATTTTGATCAAAATTGGAATTACAATGCTTCGAAATATAGGACCGTACATTATTGATTTTGCGTACGAGTAACATTCTCCTCTACGACGGGTCCTCTCGATCAAGAATGCGCACACAATGAGAAATAGAACGTACAGCTACCTCGTACTATTGTTGAAATCATGTATACAGCAAACACCCTTCTTTGCCAAAGTTTTTACGCATTTTTTTTTCCCCTCATTCTTTTCTTTTGGAAAATACAAATTTCGTCTGTTTTCGGTTATCGCTAATTTTCCATATACGATATTGGATGAGAATTTAACAAATTGATATTAATTTTGAAAATCAGGAAGATCATTCTCTTCCTTCTTACATGTGGCGCGGCCGGCGTAGCTGTAGCCGCTAGTTTACTCTACTTTATTCAATGCAAATCAATCCGTGCGCAAACATTTATTGAGATCGTTCACAAAATACTGAATACTGTACGAAGATTCTTATTATGTAGTGAAAGTAAGTTTACATAACCAGTCCATCGATACCGGTGACAATTTTATGTTTCATAACAACATGAGATTTCAAACTATTTTTATGAGCGAAATCCTTGGCGCATATTCGACACTTGTACTTTTTTGGTACGCCACATTCGTTTCGTAAATGAACATTCAAATTATACTTATATTTATAACTACGACCACATAGATTGGGGCACGGAAAATATTGGTGAACGAACGATGGCGCGCTCAGATGGTAACCGTGAACAGATCGCGATACGAAACCTAAGAAATAGGTAATAATATAGTATATTAGTACGAGCAGCCTTCGCAAAAATTTCAAGCAAGTGCTAACTAACTATCAGATAATACAAAATATCGAACAGCGTCTAAAATCATGCTACTTTGTAAAAAGATGATACGCAATCCGGAATACAATACAGGGCGGGCATGTTATTCTTCAATTCAACAACTCGACCTCCACCCAATAGCGAGACTGCGCGACGCGACGATTATATTTCCGCAACTTTTCGTCTGGAAACTGTTTTCTCATCTTTAAACGCCACATTTATTTCCCATGAGTTTTACGAATACAGCATTCATCAAGTCCAATGGTGAAATTCAAAAAGAATTGGAGCACAGTTACTCATGAGAAATGACAAGCAGCCAGTACCAGGCTGAAAGAGGGTCGGCCAATCTTTTCTCTTGAATTTTGATGGATTGATTTTCCATTACGTCACAACATCAAATTGCAAAATATTGCAGAATGCGGCTTGCTGAAATGACTTCCATACTTGAACTGACGTTTACCCTTGGGGATCAAGTATATGTATATGTAGCATAGATACCTTTCTGCTGATCAATGAAATTGGTTCATATTTAGAGCTTCAAATGCACGCTCCTCTCTAGGGGTGAGGGATGGAGCTCTGGGGGCTCTAACCTATGAATGTTGTTTAGGCATCTCCATAAAGGATATATATCTAGTTTGGTCAAAATTGGTTCGTTTATAGAACTCAAAATGCACGCTTTCCACTAGGGGAGGGGAGGTGGCTCTAACCTTTCAATGTTCTTTGGGCATCCTTATGGAGGATATATATTGAGTTTGGTCAAAATTGGTTCATTGTGTCCTTTTAAGATCGGTGTATTTGTTCAAGTTCTACAAATTTTCGGTATTCACCATCATAGCCCACGCCCACCCCTCTGAACGACTTCAGGATAAGAAATTTCAATTTCTCATTCTTCCCAATAAAATCTACATTTTGTCTCACATCACTACACAATTTATCATTGATTAATCATCGTTGGGTCTCGTTGGTACGCAGCAATGGATTTCCAAACCGCCACAATACAAACTGTTTTGTTTTTCTCAAATAGAAACTTTGGCATCTAGCGCGCAAAAGCGCGCGTACTCTTTCATGCAGGGTATCCTTTTCTTATGCTCATGGACGAGAATGCGGTGAGCAGTTTTTGACCGTGTTAAATATAGCGAGAGAATAGACATCAGTATTGGGAGAAGAAATTTGTTAGACAATTTTCTTATAGCAAGAATATGAAAAATACACAACTAGAAGACACTAAATTTTGTTTCAACAGCCAATATTCTCTCTCTCATCCTCTCTTTTGTTTTTGAGAAAATGTCGCAATTCTTGATGACTACATGAAACGTGATTCTCTCAATATCTGATATACTTGATGATCTTTGCGACAATGATGCGCGTTAAAATTAACAAGAAAATCGGGGCTGGTTATTGAAACTGAAAAACGGAGGCATTAAAAAATACTGAAATATAGGTAATTATTGGTTTTGACAGGAGAATGTATGCTGCGTTGCAGTGCAGATGTGAAAATTACTCTCAGACAAGGTCATACAATCGCTTACTTTAGTTCACGCACAAAATTATTTGCATGTACATCCCCCTAATCCCTGCCTGGGTGCGCTTCAGTTCGATTCACATGAATGAAAACGCGTTCTTTTCGTACTTCGTTACACGGCGCAAAATTGTGTTTCGTTTTTTAGAGAAGAAAAACGCGTGTATTACTATAAACTGACCAGAGCTCAAACTTTGTACAATATTACACATATACGTACATACAGACAGCACCTATTGAACACATGTGGTATCTTTGATGATGATACCTCGGGGAAGATCGGTGTTTCCACAGTCCCATACGATGCGACTGGTTTAATTGGTTCTTCACGGAAAACGAAGGATAGATGAAAGAATGAAGAAAATATTATAAAACAAAAAAAAACAATCTTCAAAAGAGTACTCGATACTATATTAAGGAAAAAATGACGGCTCATTTTTTGTTTGAGCTTTATTAAATAATAATTTTATGTACGTTAACAACGTGGATTCTCATATTATTTTTGCGGCGGAACAATTTACCACAAACATGGCATCTGAATTGTGGAGCCACGCCACACTCGTATTTCATATGAAAATATAACGATCCTTTACTCGTATATTTACAACCGCATTGCTTTGGACAGTATATGTAGACGATCGATTTCGGGTCGTTCGCGCTAGTCCAACCAATAGTGCTCGTATTCGGATAACCTGAAAGACAAAAATTGCACGCTTCAAATAAGAAAAAGATACACAAACAACTTTAAAGATCAATAAGATAGACCCGATCAAAACTTATCTACAAGTATAACAGGTCGAGACATTTCAGTTGATTAGAATGAAATCCTGGTATCAACTCGAACGCAATTTAATACAAAATTATGTATTTTTAGATTTGAAAAAAAAAAAATAAATAAATAATAATAATAATAATAATAATAATAATAATAATAATAATAATAATAATAATAATAATAATAATAATAATAATGATAATAATAGAGCTCACGAGTGCAGGTTCATGGATGAGGTCTTGAGCGACGGTAGAGAAAATAATATTCTAACTTTCATGATTCACATAAATAAAAATGCTTTCTCGGTATGCTTCTTTGTATAGGGTGCAATGTCGTGTTTTGTTCTCTGGGGACTGAGGACGCATGTACACGCATTGCGTACACATGAAAAATGTCGTTTTACACGGAAGGTCATAAAAACTTGACAAGACACGTTGATGTTCAAGGTGTCACGAGGGTCGGCTTTGAACTAATAACATTCCAAATGGCCAGAAAATCAAAATAATTTCATAATTGTTTTTGTTCAGTGCCAAAAATTGCAAATAAAATCATGAAGGTTAAAAAAAGAATCGCATTCTTACAAAGTTATGAGAAAAATTCAAAAATGTAGATTAAAAATGATATTAAGGTTTATGGTTTGACTTGATTAACTCGTCATACCATTCAACACTTGTGTTGACCCTGCAATGTACACATAAATCAAAAGACTGAAAAAATATACTACCCAATGTCTGTGTAGAAGAAATAATATAAATATTACGCCACAAGGGAACAAAAAGAGCGGTATCCAAACTCTCATTGCGTACTTTGTTCTTGTGATGTGGCATACGCTATTTTTTGGTCCAGACAAACCATGTTTGTTTTGTATGTGAAGCGCATGCACCACAGCGCGTCCAATTCCCTAGAGAAAATCTGACGCCCCTCTTTATTACTTGTGAACAAAAAACGCGACTTTGCTCCCTATAACAAAGGGCATAGAGTACAAGTTTTTGTTCTTGTGAACTGAAAAGATATGTAAACAACTTCATAGTCAGAACAGAGAAGGAAATTTATTCGCTTATCAAAATAAAAATTGTTACTTTTGTAAAAAAAAAAAAAAAAAAATCATAATAATAAAAACACCCCCTAAAAATGGGAAAAAAGTAGTATCACAAAATTTAAGAAAAGAAAATACTGAGCCGAAAAAGAAGAAGAAAATAACTTTGTTTATAAGAATATTGATATATTCTGAGATTTAAATTTTATGGGACAATGAAGCTAATATCAAATATTACACAACATACCAATAGATAGACCAAATTTAAACTGTAGTACAAAACATGAAACAATGAACGCCGATTGTTGCAATTTTTATAAATCATTGTACAAAAACCGCCTCCTCCCTATCCCAGCTGAATTGGAAGCGTGTAAAGTATTCAATATTTTATTGGGCCCCTTCTAATTAATTTAATGATAATACTGAGTCCTTTATTTAGAAAAAAACCTGTATCTTCAGCTTCAGATAATACCACCACTCATTGTATATAGATTATAAAATTCAACCTTCACAAAGATGCATTCCAAATTATTCAACTCTACAGAGATAAAACGATCTAGTGCATTTTAGGCATTCAATTTAGTTTCAAAAATCAAGAATATCAAATACGTGATAGCTATAATCATCAATTTCAAAATGTAGACATAATGTAATCCTCAAGCAAGCTTTCTTTCACAATAAATGATGACTCATCACTGATTTAGATGATGATCAATTTCACCAAGATACCAAGATTTTTGAAACAATTAGTCTACGGATTGAATTTACAAGGCTCAAAATCGAAATGTTGAACACTTGACGACAAAAACTCCCCCAAAATATCTCCAAAATTTCTCCAATGGAGACTCTTTGGGGATTTTGATTTTGGGAGTATTTTACACGCATAATAGGGACATATACGAGTGTTTTTGCCAATGGGGACATGAAAATAATGTTCAACAGGGCGCGTTAGCGCGTAATATAGGCAATATATTACATTAACAAACGAAAAAACAAAACTTGGTTGATTAGAAGAACTAAATGTTAACTCAATAAATGATTCTTTGATGTACATGAATAAGATGGGTCTTCATGGTGCTTTTGCGATGAAACAGTTTTCCACACACTTCGCATTTGAATTGGGGTTCGACGCCACATTCAAATCTCAAATGTTGCGCAACTCCGGTTTTACTTCCATATTGACGGCCGCATCGCTTCGGGCAGTAAAAGATACGGGAAGATTTTTGTGAGTGATCGGTATCGAAAAATCGACGAGATATTTGATGGTCTGTAAGGTAAAATTTAGTCAAGTTTCAATGAAAAATATCTACAAAAGTACTTCAAGCGTGATTCGCCCTTGTGACATTCTGTATGGATTGTATGATTCCGAAAAGATTAACTAATTCATCAAAATAACGGAAACATTAAAAACTGCAATAACTTTCACAAATTACCTCCCTATAAATACTGTATATAGAAAAATTGGTTGTGTTGATAATGACCACAACGTGGTCGAAACGTCCAATAGCTTACAAATTTATGGGCGGAAAGAGCCGTTTCCAATAAAAAATAAGAAAATAATGTTGATCTTGAGACATATACAATTTTTTAGAATTTGAGAGGATTGACTAGTACTTGAGGCTCTCGTAAGGTCTCACTCCCATTTTAAAATCACTCGTACGCCATGAGAAGCGGATTTTTTTATCCTTTTGATAAAATCCAGTACTTATTGTGATGAAGAACCATTCAATTTAAATAGTGAGAGTGACTCTCTCAATGTTTTGAATGTATGAGAAGAAAAGTTGGGTACTACTCACGCTATACTGCGTGAGTGTTTTAACAGGGAACCTGTTTTATCGGGGGGTAAACTGAAGGAAAATGACGGGCGCCGGGCGCCGTCCGGCAAGAAAAAGGGACTTAGAAAAATTTTGATGAAGTGATAGGAGGGGGACTTATCCTCTCTGCTTCATGCAGTATATTATACTAGGTTTATACTACGTATTATACTAGGCGTACACTAGGTCCAAGCCGCCTTTATACTAGGTCTCTCTGCTTCATGCAGTATATTATACTAGGTTTATACTACGTATTATACTAGGCGTATACTAGGTCCAATCCTCCTTTATACTAGGTTTAGGCATCCTTCATACCATAAGCTTACAAGATCTTTATAATAGCTTATAGTAGCAGTTTGTCCTAGCTCTGTACTAGGTCTTAGGCTTCCTTTATACTACTGTATTAGTGGTTTTACTAGCTCTGTGACGTCATCAGATAGTGATGGCACGATGATAGTGACGTCACAGATCCCCATCGTGACGTCACCAGATCGTAACGTCGTGTGACGTCATCAGATCTCCGAACTGATAACAGGATAGGCCTACCGGGGGTACCACACAGGCTGTAAAAATAAATAGCAGGAAACCTGTTGCATGGGGGCAAGCTGTAACATTTAGTAAATTATAATTGGAGAATTTTAAGCTATAAAAGGGGGAATTTTAAAAAATTTGTATATCAAGCTACAATATTATGATGGGAAAAGCACGTTCAAAATACAGTAGATCTCAAGGTGGTGAGGAACAAAGTTCACGCTACTTGAGACGACAAAAAGCAAAAAATGACACTCACATGATTACTCCCATAAAACAGGTTCCCTGTTTGCCTCAATTGCCACAGTCAATGAAGGCAATTCCGAGCAGCTAAGTGTGTGTTTTCATTTCTCGTCATTGATTTGTCGCAGTATTGGTTCGTTTACTTGACGATGGCCAGCACACTTCGCCGAAACCGGTAGTTTTCAAAATATTTCGTCCCTTTGATTTTCTTGTAAAAAATGAACATCATGAAGAATGTAAAAAACAAACACTCTTTGAGAAGTTTAAGAATATTCTAACAAGCTCAAGTGAAAACAATGCCAGTGGAATTCTCAAAAAGTATTACGCTTGAATAGAAGAACTATTCGACCCTTTATTGAATAACGCTTGCTTTATCGAAAAACAGTGAAGTTGAAATTTGTGCAACCAACTTCAACACTAGTATCTCAGAGTATAGTTTTCTTGATTTTCGGCAATTGAATCTGATGGGAGTTCTCATTATTACGTTCCACAACCACCTATCTTGAAAACATGTATCATTATCACTTTATGGGAAAACCGTGAACGGTTCCTTCTTGTTGTTCTTGTTGTAATGTAAAATATACGTGGACACGGTATGGACCGAGTTTTTTGTAATAACAAAACATCGATTACAGAGTGATTACAGTAGCAAAAGTACCCAAAATAGTTCCACTCGCAAACTTGCTCTCCATAAAAAAACGTAGGAAGCAAACCGATCATATGGTATTAATTAAAATTGAGAAAGAATTGTAGGGTTTAAAAGTTCAATTTTGGAAGCTGATTACCTCACACATTATAACAAGCTATGTCGCAGGCGACATAGTAGCAGGGTCGGCTTGAATCTATTCTGGCTAAATATTATATTCTATTTATTCACTTTCTGTCAAATATGAGAAAGCTCAGAATACCTACCTACTCAACAATCATTCATTGATTATGCTTTAGCGCTTCAATACGCGATAATTTAATGCATTAAAAGAACTCTCACACCAATCGCAATGGCACCGATTGATCAAGAATTCCTCTTATCACTTTTGTTGTATTTGATAAAAACAAACACCCAACAAGTTATAATTTTGTTGATTTGGAATAACCTCTAGTAAGGACTGTCCATAGCAAAGACGTCATAACATTCCTTCGACGCTAATATTACTCCCTTCCAACATTTACTTCAACATTTTCATCAAAGGAACAAGCCATGATTCACTTATTTAAACAAAAACTCTCAGCACAAGGCACGTAATCAACTTCCCACGTTGGTTTTTCGTCATGAAATGAGGATACAATGTGAAATTTGGTAACAAATTATTGAACATTTTTAATTGTCTTTCAGTTTAATATGTAAAACGAGTTCTATCGTCAAAGAAGGAAGAGAATAGGAGAATTGCAAACTCAGATTATAGAAACTAGAATGAAAACACAAACTGCGATATACGCTAAATACAATCATTGTAGGTAGCTGAATACCGATATCTTTATATCACGATCATCAAAAGTTAACTCTTTTTTGTCAACTAGAATCTCATTTGGCTAATGGTACGCAACCGATTGATCGCTGAAGCATTTTCAATCGAAAGGCAACTTTCTTGAGATAAATCAAAACAATACTACCAGATTCGCGGATTAAACAGCCAGGGTATCACATTTGCGATCCATGTTCAATTTTGAAATCATCATTTACTTCACATTCCGTTGAATAGAAGGACTGTGAACTCTGATTATAGAAACTAAGATGAAAACATGAACTGAGCTATACACTGCACTAGATATGGAGCTCGATACCGATTACATTATGTTTAGATCAGGGTATACTCAACGATCGTTTATTTATTATCTTTTACCGCTTCAATACTCTTCTTTCATTTAAATCCCGGTTAGCCGATAATTTTTTGTCAAGATATTTTGAGGCCTCTATATAAAATCAGATTATAGAAATAGAAAAAGAATAAATTTTTTTCATGCGCTGTAAGATGCATACTTTAGTTCAGCTTCTAAGTCGTCAACTGCAATTTGATTCAATATTTTGATTTAAAATCACAGGCCAGAAAAACTCAATTACACATTCCCAGGAAGAACAGAAAAAACGAGAAAAGTTACATAAAAAGCTAAGCAGTCCAATCTTCGGACCGAGTGACTAGATTCAAGTGCTCTAAGCTTTGTGTATCACACTAGATACAAAGAGAAAAAAATATAGTTTTAATGACTAATTAACTAGGTATGCAAAAAATAGTCTAATTCACAATAAAAAATAGTTCAAATTTTTTGAAACAGTTGTCAATTTCAATGAAATTCAGTCATACTTACTATATTTTATAGTAAATTTGACCATTTTTGCAGAGCGGCGCGCCAGAACTATAATTTATAGTCATTTGAACTGTAGAGAATTTTTTCAGTGCATTATAGACACCGAATTTCAGACAATGAACATTCACAGACCGGAATTTTCCAAATATCATTGAATTTTACTGAGCAATTTTTTGATGTATATGAATTAAATGAGTTTTCATTGTACTTCTATGACGAAATGATTTTCCACATTCTTGACACTTAAACTGAGGCTCAACACCACACTCGTATTTTAAATGGGCAACCAATGCAGCTTTACGCCTGTACTGGCGTCCACATCGGTTTGGACAGGTGAAAATACGTAGCAGATTTCTTGCTCGATCAACGGACGATGGTTCAACTTTTTGAAGATCTGTAACGTGAGAAAATCTGCTATTAATATATAGCACGCATGTAACGTACGAGTACATCTCATGCGAAGAACTTGAACTCGCCGACGCGACGCGACGTGACATTGAAACGACACCGCACTTCATCTTCATTATACGTAATACAATATGAGATAGTTTGGCTCTGCCCGCACTTTATTTACACAACAAATTATACATATATAGGTCGACGTTTCGGTTGACCAGCAACCTTCTTCCAGGACCAAAAACGAAATAGTGAAACCAAACGAGAAAAAGGTTCAAAAAGTACAAGATAAATATGAATCATGACAAGCCAAATTCAACGTGCAAATTATTATCGCTGTAGATACGAGATGACTGTACCATACACGGTACCGAGCTTATCCGTATCTGTTTTAAAATTAACATTATTCTTACCTCTACTCGAAAAAGGAGCAAGTTTTTCTCATTACCTTTCATTGGTCAAAGTAGCTTAATTTTGAAAAAACACATAGAAAATATGAAAGATGATATTGGTATAGCTTTTGAAAACTACAACACCCTAGGTAAGCTTTTCTTTTCTAAAATTAAGGATCCGACTCCTAAGAAATTAGCTTTAGATTTGATTTACAGTATTCCATGTGATGATTGCACTGCACTGGTCATTATGTGGGGGAGACTAAACAGTACTTATCTCAAGAGAAGGGTATCTCAACATAAGTCCGATGTAAATAGCATTAGAAAATCTACTTCCAATCTCATTCAAGGTAGGGCTTTAGCTCAGCATGCTAAGATAAATAATCATAATTTTAACTTCAGTTATGATAAAATAAGTATTCTAGCTCGGGAAGGTAACTCACGGAAAAGAAAATTGAGAGAGGCCATCGAGATTATGAAAAGTAAGAATAATGTTAATTTTAAAACAGATACGGATAAGCTCGGTACCGTGTATGATACAGTCATCTCGTATCTACAGCGATAATAATTTGCACGTTAAATTTGGCTTGTCATGATTCATATTTATCTTGTACTTTTTAGGTTCGTGCTCGAGTCGAGCCACGAACCTCTTGCAATCGCTTTTTTTTTCATCATTCAGTGCTCACACTTTTAAGACGCTTACGGTTTTGTTCATACGCTCACGTGTACGCGGTCACTCTTTAATTATTTAGATTGTTAAACGCTCAGGTGTACGCGGTCACTGTCTATCAGATTATTTATGTTCAATCTTGAGGTGTGAGATACCGAATCTTTGTTTACTAGGTTCGTGCTCTTCTGAGCGACGCCGATGGTATCGAGTAATGTTTGTAGATTTTCAGTGGCCAATTTGTAAAACGGTATAGTTGCTGCGGTCTAATTACGTCACCTTTCAAGATTTTATGTGATTGTTAAAAATTTCTTAGTGAGGGTTTAGCAGACTAGAAGCTTGTACCGAGCATTATCAAACTTTTATTGATAAATTCATGATTCATCAGTTATTCAGCTATTATTTAGTTCGCTACATTTTTTTTTTTTTTTTTATTTGAAGAAGTAGTTGTATATTTTTTGGTGGGAATTTTTGGGTGTCGTCACGGTCGTGTAATCGACATTTCTTACATAATATCTTTATGAACCTATTCTATGTTCACAAATTGATTGGTGGATTGACAACGATAACACACATGATTTAATTTTGCGTACGTACGTCACATATCATTCAAATCAACTATCAGGAAGAAAAATTCTTTCTCAGTTGCACGAACCTCTTCCAGCCTGCTACAGGCTGCTTGTTGAACCTTTTTCTCGTTTGGTTTCACTATTTCGTTTTTGGTCCTGGAAGAAGGTTGCTGGTCAACCGAAACGTCGACCTATATATGTAATTTGTTGTGTCAATAAAGTGCGGGCAGAGCCAAACTATCTCATATTGGGTTAATTAAATCCTTGCACGAATAAATTTACAAATTATCATTATACATAATATGTATGTTCAAATTTACCGTTGAATAATGCAATTTTTTGTGAACTGTACTCATTCCCTTTTCTGGCGAATGCAGCTCGGTTTGAGAAAACGTATAACGTATAAACTCTATGAATTAGAGAACCTAATTATGAGGGTTTTCCCTGAATACAACTCCCAATTTAGTTGAAAGATTGTAAGACGTCGCGTTTACAAGAAAATTTTTTAATGAACAATTCAATTATCACACAAGCATCCTTTTGTTCAATATATCATAGACCTTCTTTCTTGAATCGTACACGTAATCATAAGTTTGACATGTTTCATGTCTTTGCTCTGACCCTACCCTCATTTGAAAATTTGCGTGCGCATAGCGCGTAATGCGTAACGCGTGCGTGCAGATGACCTGGGGACTTATGATTTTTTCTATTGGTTACTCTCTAAGCCCTACCTTTATTTGAAAATTTGTGTGCGTATGCGCGTGCGTTCTAGCCCTACCTTGATCAACTACTGGTAAACTAGGCTTATACTAGCTTTATGCAAGGTTTAGGAATTCTGTATACTGTATTTAATCCAAAGCTATACTAGGTTCCTTTATACTAAGGCTCATTATGTACTATATGTCCATAAAAACTAGATCAAGGCTACCTTTAAAAAAAAAAGTACCATCCCTTCTCATACTATCTGTAGTATATTTATAATGGACTGGGTGAGGTTAGCCTAAAATACTCTAAAGTAGACTTACATTATAGACCAAGAAGCGGGACGAACGAGCAAAGCGAGTGAGTCCTAGAAAACAGTCAGCCTAAAAAAGTAGACTTATACTAGACCAAGAAGTGAGGCCCCCTAATCTCATCAGCCCAAAATATACTAAAGTAGACTTATAGTAGACCAAGATGAGGGCGAACGATCGGAGCATGCTACCCTTAGACCATATAGTAACATAGACCGCCGAAGCAGTAGGTAGACGACGTAATCAGTTGTCGGAAGACTGGAGGCTAGAAATAAGCTTTTTGGGTCCAGCGTAGACGTTTCGGTTACCGACGGGGTGAGGAAAATTACAGACCACGCCCTTCGATACGTTTAACGCCGTAGGACCCAAAAGACTTATTTTTTCTCCAGTGTTCCAACGTACTTCTTATCACTTTTGGCGGTCTATGTTACTATAATGGTCTAAGATGCTACCTTATGGAAGACATGAAACATGATCTTTAATAATTTGGCTACGCCAGAAAATTTTGCTCAAACACACAACTCCAAATTGGCGTGTTGGTCAGTTGATTTATAAGAATCGGGTGTTCGGCATTCCGTTTTTTCCTTTCGATTCACCAGTTAAGTAGTACCGGCGAAAGTTCGTTATTACGATTGATACACTCCAGCACCGATCGTTTCTAAAATACATAGTGGCTGTACGTCAATTCAACTTTGTACAGCAGTACTTTTTGGAAACTACAGGACGGATTGAGCCCATCTTTCAAATTATAAATCTCCATCATGAAAAATGAGAAATAATGTCCTCGCTATATGGGCGATGTCGAAAATAACTTCGACTTGGTAAACAAGCAGCAGCAGGGGGTGAACCTTAATTCAAGCGGGTAACTGCTCTCAGGCAAAAACGGTTGCTTACTCACCTTTCCTTCGAACGGATCTGTTTGTTTACCAGTGTTTATCGAACAAAACAGTCGACTTTTACTTTGTTCGTTCATTCGCGCGTATTCTAATTTGATTTCGCGTATTCTGATTTGCTTTCGTTTTCTAATTTGCTTTCGTCGTTATAATTTGCGAGATGCCGGAGACTACGGATAATATGGAGGTTAGTAAATTATTATTTTATTAATACACGGCGGCGGTAACGGAATTCTCGATTGAATATGCATTTCCTTTCGGTAGTCGGTCGGTCGGTCAGTTCTCAGTTAGTTAGGTAGGCGGCAGGCATCAACAGGAAATGGTTTCCTGTAACCCTATCGAGCATTACTTGAGCTTTACTTGCGGTCTCAATCCGACAGCTTCTTACGGCGGTAATAATAATTTCTAGCTTAGAGATTCTAATGGACATTTTCATGTCCGCAGGTCAGAAGTAAGAAGACGTAGATGGCCGAGATCAGAAGAATTATACAGTTGTTTATAATTACTCCTTTGTATTATGTGAAGTATTAAAAATACATTTCGTTCATATTTGTGTATCAAATCGGTGTCTATGATATTTATTTCCACTGCGCATTGCATGTAAAACTAGATCCACGCCCCTCTTTTTTTTTCTTTATTGTTGTAGTTAGACCCACCCCCTTTTGGTTCGATGATTCGGTTCTTAGGAAATACTACTCTGCTGGGGATTTGGGTCCAACTTTCACAACAGGCGACACTCAACGCAAAGAAGAATAGTTAATAGAGAGTTATAGTAGCGCCGCATCACAAAAACAAATGATGATATGAGCCGCCATTTAATCGTGACGTCATCAATATCCCCAAAGTTCTTCGATCAGAGGAGGAATTTGTAGAATTGATGAAGCTATTTTGCACATCTTACACTGAGAAAAAAGTACATATTAATTAATATCAATTAAGTATTTGATGCAAACTTTGCACATTTATAATGGAAGATGAAGTAGAAACCTATACAGGAGAGGTATCCAATTAGTCTTCACCGAAAGCCAGTATACCTAGTTGGAGCCATAAGTCACAAAAAGAAATAAACCTACTGATACCCTCTGAAAATATTACGTAGAAATGTAGGGAAATTGGAAATCAAAACTGAAATTTTGAAAAAAAGAAAAATTTGATATTAAAAACATTTTGGTAGTGGATTTGAATTGAATAGATGTGTGCGATAAAGTCACGGGATAAAACCGGGTATTTTCAAAAGTATAGATCACAAAGAATGAGGTACAGGAAAAATTATTTTCTATCTCCAAGTAAATCGAATTCTCTTTGCGAAAGATGTTGCACTGTCACCGCACAAGTAAGATACCATTTTATATGGAAACTAGCAGTTGGCGGCGCGCCTTCGGCGCACCTGACCGCCAGCCGTGTGTTGAGTAGATATCTGTGTTTTGTAGCAATTTGGATTTTAAAGGTATCTTGTGTTTTAAGGAGCTGCTTTGCTAGTTCTCTACAGTCTACATCTTTCCAAAATTCAGCACTTTGACAATACTTTATTTTTACCAAAAACATTCAAAAAGAGACTGTGGATTCACTTGAATTTTCTGTTTTCTCTCTGTCTCTCTCTCACGGAGTAAGTAACAGTTTTACTACGTTGATAGTAATCGTTTTTTTCACAATTTTTTCGCCCATTTCTCCATCCTGAGGGAGCCGAACCGTCGGAATTCATTTGAAAGCTTTACTAAAATAGAAAAAACTAAACTTTTTCAAAAACAAATCCATGTTGGCAGGTGAATGCGTTTAAAAGTTGTGGAATATCATACTGATGTACAAACTTACATCACAGTATAGGTATAGAGAAAAATATTCTACTTATATTGCAGAAGATTTCCGTGCTTACGTTAAAGTTGAGAAAATAGAAAGGAGCACCTCTAACGTGTTACAAATTGAACACGTAGCGTCCCAATCCAGTTTTCGTGAACACAGGATGTCAGCGTAGGAAAGAAATACAGTCGACAGTTGCATGCAGGTACCTTTTTTCAATGAATTGAATCGCATTGCGTCAAGTGATGCGTACAGCGAGGACACAATTTTTAATAAGAACTTTTTTTCTATGGGAGCTAAGATTCTCATTTATGGCTTAAATTTTATCCCAGGATGACTTGAATAAGTGGCGAAAATTTCAAGTCGATAGGTAAAGCGGTTCTCGAGTTATAAAAGGACAGACAGACAAACATTCTGCTTTATATATCTAGATATTATACATATAGAACGGTGAAAAGTAGCTTGTCAGTTGAATAAAGAGAGGAAAAAATCGGCTCTAATTATCAATGCGTCTAATATTGAAAGAGAGGACCGAGGTTTCGTTGCTCACGCAACATCATCAGGATCAGCTCCAAATTCTTCCAAACAATGCGATTCATGAATAAACATCCATTTTATTAGGAAGAAGTTTCTTCCAGAAATATTGATACAAAGAAGTGGAACCATATTATACAAGATTTGTCGTCGCAACACAATTATAATGGATAAAACAAATAATTACAACAATAAAGTTTCGATTCTGAAAAAGGAGAGCAAAAATATATTTTAAGGTTATATTGCCACTACAATAAAGAACTTTTCAAGTTTATCTCACAATTTTTTTGTGAACAAGACCAACATGAGTTTTTAAATGACATTTATGACGAAATAATTTCCCGCATTCTTCGCATTTGAATTGCGGATCCACACCGCACTCAAATTTTAAATGTTGGGCTAATCCAGTTTTCCGCCGGTACTGTCGACCACACCGATTTGGACAACTCCACGCCTCTTCGGCAGGAAGTTGTAGTATTCTAACTCCAAGACCTGTAAAGTAGAATTCGTTCAAGTTACAGCGTAGATGTGATTTCGCGCCGTAAAATGTTCAATAAAAAGATGAGGAAAATGTGAATCCCAAAAATTGTAGCCAATGTACTCGTATAGTCTTGGAAAAAACGTGTAAATCACATTTTTCGCTGACGGTTAGTGGGATCCGTTTTTTCAAAAGTACGTTGTGGGAAAGAGATTTTTGATTTTCGAGTCCTCCTTCTCTCTCTCTCTCTCTCGCCACTCATCATAAATTTACTGAGCCGAAATTGTGCCATTTGTACGAGATTTTCGGGCTCGATTTTATACGATTGCATGGTTATCAGTATGAGTTTAATAGCATCCATTTCCTTTTTGAAGGCTCTAAATTAGAGAGGAATGAACACCAATCTATGAATCAGATTGAGAAAAGATGTATGCTTATATGAGAGGGGCAATAAGAGGAGTTATGTAAAGTATAGGTAGACTTTCTGAAAATTCCGAATTCGTCTTTGGCTTCATTTATGGATGCAAAGGTATAGAAACTTGGTATGGATTCACCAACGACCTTGAGCGTGAATTTTATTGAGGTTATGATATGAAAGGATGCTCCAATTTCAAATGTAGACATTTGTAAATTATTCTCAAGCGCGTAGTCGAGATATAATTAGACAATGTAAATCTAATAAAGACGTATTTGTATTTCCAAGTTCTCACATCACGTACCGGTAGGTAGATTAAAATTTCAGTATTCTAAAAATCACAAATGATGTATATAATTTGTTGACGAGATTGTCAATTGTTCATTCGCTTCGTGGACATCGACATAATTATTGTGGTGCACTCGCATTTTCGTTTTATTCCGTCGAATTTTTCCTATCCTTGAATCCATTATTTTGTACAGCTATACGCATGAAATTTTTCTGAAAGGATTAGAGGTGTGTTTTGGAGAAACAGAATGTTTCATACTTTTTCAAAAAATTAATGTTCAGTATAGTGTTCTGAATACGACAGTGCAGTCATAAGAGAAACAAACGTTGGAGAAAAACGCATTTATACTTCTCATCCGTCATAAATGAAGGCTTACTCACTTCTTTGCTTCTTAATGTTTTGTCCTTTTCATTTAGTTTCTTTTATTACAAAGGAAGCAGAGTCTGAGTTTTAATGTTATCAACGTCTTCTTTTTTTTCTTTTTCTCGAACCGGGTGACCAAATATTGAAAGATATCACTCATTTCGATCCGAGTATACTAAAACGTTGCTATAAAACTTTTTTGTGCACGTGAATACGGTGAGTTTTCATGTTACTCTTGTGATAAAATAATTTTCCACAATCTTGACATTCGAATTGAGGATCGATACCACACTCGTACTTTAGATGCTGAGTCACTCCAGTTTTGCTTCTGTATTGACGTCCGCATCGATTCGGACAGAAGAAGAGACCAGATATATTTCGCGGATTTTCGGTAGACAGATGCCGAGCTATTTGAAAATCTGAAATCCACAATTAGAACTTTCCATAAATACGATTAGGTACACGATTTCGCTAGGCCTAGTCATGAGTTAAGCACGCAGGTTAATATTATTTGTAGTATAGGCATCTCATATTGTATACCTACTATATGCACATCAAGGTTAGTGAAACGTATCGTTTGCGTATAATCATTCGATCATACCTATTACTTATATAATTTTAAAGTTCTGCACACAAACAATGCGTAGAAAATGAATTGAAACTTTTACATGATGGTGCATTCGAGTCGAATAAATATCCAGTTATTAACAAAATAAGCGGTCCGTGCCTATTTGTCAATATTGTAAAAAATGGGTAGAAAATAACAGTTTTTTTTTTTGTTTTTTTTTTTTGCATTTCAACGTTATCATGATACAGTAACGTTAACGCAAAATTTTCTCATTTTGAGCGATGGGTGAATTCAACGTTGACGTTACGTTATCACAATTCGCGTTACGCCCGGCCTGTAGACGCGCTAGTGTCGTGGACGAAAAGGTGATCATATGAAAATTTGCATTAGAGCAAATGTTATTTCAACTACCTAGCTGTACCTCTGTTAATACTGAAGAAACAGTACCCACTTGTAATGACCTTTTTTGACTCTCTTGAGAAGTAGGATAGGCCTAGTATGAAACTCATAAAAATAAAAATTTCACCAATTATCTGAAACATCACCTTTTTGTCCAGCTTCCACAAATGGCCGCCATAGTAAATGTAGAGGGCGACTCTTTTCCGTTCAAATGCAAAATAGTTTGATTGTACAATATACAA
Organism: Aspidiotus destructor; assembly: GCA_035079395.1. Taxonomy (NCBI): domain Eukaryota; kingdom Metazoa; phylum Arthropoda; class Insecta; order Hemiptera; family Diaspididae; genus Aspidiotus; species Aspidiotus destructor. Next base: position 58,563,394 of record JAVHKZ010000002.1, on the reverse strand, counting down.
GCACGGTAACGTTATACAAGGACGGGCAGAGTATCTTGGTTTAATGATAGACGACTTTTTTATGAACACAGATAACGTGACTTTTCATATGTTGCTTTTGAGTAAACGATTTTCCGCATTCCACGCATTTGAATTGCGGATCAATTCCACAGTGGTATTTCATGTGTTGTCTCAACGCTGTCTTACTCTTATATTTATGACCGCATTGATTCGGGCAATAGAGCACATCGCTCGACGAATTTTCTATTGATCGATAACTCCAGGTCGTCTGTGAATCTATAACCAAGACCATACCGCAATACCTATTTCAATAAGATTCATATAATGTTCGCAGAATATTATACAACAAAATTGATTATTTGTTCGCATGTAGTATAAACTAAGAACTTGAGTATCAATTATTATGGACTACCTACGAGTTATACATAAATCACACAAGATAAACTGCAGCTCGCTACCTAATAATTCAAGATATATGTATTGAAAAATTCATTTTTGTATTGCATCACTTTATTGCGTAAGTAAATTTTTCAATACAAAAAAGAAAAAAAAAAATAAAATAAATAAGGAATAACTACAAACGGGAATAACTGTTTTAATTTGAAATTGAGCGACACGAGTATACACGAGTATAAAATATAGCGAATGAAAGTCTCAAGAAAGAACTTTTTTTTTTTTTTTTTCCATACATAGAATGTATATGTTAGCGGCACTTTGTAAATTAAGGTAATTTATAAATATCCTAGGTAGTATATAATCAATAGGCATTTTATTAGAGGTTAGACTAGTTACAAATGTCCGAGGTAAGTCTTGAATTGCCTCGGTAATGTGTTAATAGCGATTATACACAACTCTGTTGTTGATTGTCTACGCTGGATGTGGCCTGACCTACACATCGTGCAGGGCAAGAAATGGAAAGAACGACTACCAGTGATTCAATTTATGAAAAATTAGTGATGGGCGATAGTCGGTAGTTTGAAGAACTCGGTATAGTTCGGTAGTCAAAATTTTCAACAACCGATACTACCAATAGTGAGAAAAAAACTACTAGTACTACTAAAGAATACCGGTAGTTTTTTTTTTCAAATGGAGTCAGACGCAGAAAAATTGGGAAAAAAAACTACCGGTACACCGGTTGTTTTCCAAAAAAACACTCACGCAGTCGCGTGAGTAGTACACGACTTTTCCTTTGACTAATGAAAATTCACTGAGAGGATCACTGCTAGTAAGGACTCATAATTTCCAATTATTCTCGCGTCACCTTTTTTTTCAAAAAAAAGAAGGCAAATGCTCAGAAATTCTAAAATCTAATCACTGAACAAATTGTCCATCATTTCAATCAGAAAACCATAGATGAATTACTATCAATTAAGCTCATTTGATTCTCGAACAAATTGTAGGCACACAAGAAAACACTAAAAACCAAATAATATAATCAAAGAAAAGAAATAAGAGCAACGTCAGCAACATCTAAATCGTAACGAGAAAAAAAAAAAAATTGCGGAATGAAAAAAATAAAAAAATTAGAAGTCCCAGTTGTGGGACGAGAAATATTAAAATGTAAGAAAACTCCAGTTCTAATTACCTAAAATTCGTAAAAGAAAAAAAAATAAAATAAAAAAAATTACATGCAGGAATATTCATTGAGTCAATAAGGCACGTACGGCGTTTTTCGGACGCCCGCCGTTTTCCATTTTGACCTAACGGTAGAGACCGTGCTTCGGCAGGCCCTCGTTCACTCTCGTTTTTGAGGAACATTGCCATGGATCTAATATCTCACTTTTTTAGCTAGAAAATTCGGTACAAAAAAGAGCTTTACAATTACTTTTTCCTACACGTTATTCTTAGCCTAGTATTGGTCTAGTATACGGTATATTAGGGCTCCAGCCGCTCATCTTTTCATTCGCTCATAATTTGTCTCTCATCACCACCATCTTCCACGAATTCCATCCCAATATTCTTCATCTAAAAATCCAGCTACAAAGACAATCCGAAAAAAAAATTGATATTTCGAGAAACGTCGAGGAAATAACTGATCCTAACCTAACCTAAAGAAGCCCTCACTGTGTAAAATCATTCCTCTAAACTGATTTAATGAAACCTTTGTCAAGAATGAACCTGTCGAATAAAAGGTTTTCATAACAATAGACGCACTGATAACAAAAGGCTAGGGGTTTGCTTCAGGTAATGTGAGCGACTATACTCCTAATGAGTGAGAAATTAATTTAAAAATTGCAAATTTCTCAAGAACTACTCGTCCGATTCTCAAAAAAATTGCGGGTGCACATCTTCAGATATACTACTACAATATGGCCAAGTTTCAAGAAAATCCGTCGGGTAGTTTCGGAGGAGTTCGACGGAAATGAAAATCTTATAATAAATAATAATAAATAATAAATAATAATAAATAATAAATAATAAATAAATATATAAGGAAACCTGAACGGGCGGGTGTAATACCTCACTTTTCCACTAGGAAAAGTCGGTAAAATGGAGGCAAATTTGAACGCAGACTGCATTTAGATTCAATCATTAGAGATTAGACTCAAATTGCACACATTACCGAGGCAATTCAAGACTTACCTAGGACATTTGTAACTAGTCTAGGCTTTTTATAAAACAAAACGAACCTTTAATAAAATGCCTGTTGATTATATACTACGTAGGATTATTTATAAATTGCCTTAATTTACAAAGTGCCGCTAACATATTATATATATTTTGTATCTTTCGCCAAATAGCGGTACATAGTATTTTAGATGATAAAATACCATACAAAAATCTTTAAACACATTCATTTTGACAAATATTTCGTTTGTCTTCACGGAAGAAATCATAATTATAATATTATGTATCAAGTAAGTCTAGTTATCGAGGTACTTTCAATAGTTTTTTATGAATATTGAGAGCGTGACTTTTTAAATGGTGTTTCATACTGAAAAATTTTCCGCACTCATCGCATTTAAATTGAGGATAGACTCCGCATTCGTATTTCAGATGATTGTGTAATCCGGTTTTGCTCTGATATTTCCGACCACATTTTTTTGGGCAAATAAATATTGTTTGAGACCAATCGTCCATTTCTTTGAATCGCTGATCTGTAAAGTAACAGAATGTACATGTACATGCGTGACTCGTTGTACAGAAAACACAATGTTTTTTTTTTTTTTTTTTTTTTTTCTTCTTGAAAAATGCAAAAAAGTTGAATCAAAGAATAAACATAGTTAGCTCATCAAGAACTTACAAATATCTAAGCATAATTCTAATACCCACTTTATATCATTATTAATATTATTATTATTGGCTGCTTCAACAAGTGCCTTTGCGAGAAGTTCAGGAAAGTTGAGCAGGTAACGTCTTTGCGCTGCGACTAAGGGCGGAATGATGGACCGGAGCACACCTTATTCAAATGCGAGGCGTGGAGACGTGAGCGGGACAAGCTTAGTCGGTCTCTTCAAGAGATCGGGGTAGATGAAGCGCTTGACCCGAGTAGCCTGGAATCCACCATGCTAGGATCCGAAGAAGCATGGAACCAGGTGTCTGCATTCACGGCCACCGTCATGAAGAGGAAAATGGATCAGGAATGGAATAGGCAAATGCAGAACAACGCTATGGCCTACTCGACACCTGTGTACCATCAACACCCAGCTTTGCTGGAAGGAGAGGACGACGATCTTCCCTGAAGATAGAAGAAGATGAAGAAACCCCAACAGCAATCTACTATGTATATCTTAAGACGATGTTGTTGTTGTGTGTTCTTGTGTTTTCTGCGTGCCAGGAGGGCACTGCAGCTTGGCGGTTGCCAAGCAGAAGAGGGGGTTCGGTAAGGAGATTCTTCCAACACTGAAGTTATATCCGAAAGGGTCGATTCCGGTACTGGAAGAAACAAAATCAAATGCATAAGCAACCCGCACCCACTCCACCATAGAGGACGGGGTGGCGCTGCACATGCGACATAAGCGAATGGTTATTTATTGTACTGTACAAGGTCGTGACTAAAACGTACCTAACGAGGTTTTAGACCGCGTATTATACAATATTTTTTTTCATACTGAAAAGCTCGTGTAAGACGGAAATGGATTAGCTAGAAGGTGTAACGGCATCGCTGTTTTACCTACTCCTGCGACTAAAACGATGAGTTAAGACCCGCGACCACCCCGCGACTAAAATAGATTGTTTATCTACTAAAAACGATCGATTAATCGCCTAATTTACCACTGAGTATGGTAAAAAACACTATAATCACTTTTGAACAGGTTTATAAGATCGAAAGATTAGCGCGGCCGGTTTCGAGCACGCAAGGTGATCATCGACGGGCAACTGAAATACATGACAAAGAAAAGAAAAAAAAAAAAGAAAAAAATAATGGAAAATTTTAGTATGTTACACGACAAGCGGTGAAACGCGAGTTCTCATCGCTTGTCGAGTATTAAACTTTTTACAACACTGACGGTGAAACCGCAACTTTTTGTCACAAAAACGATGGCAAACATAATAGGAACCTGGCTGCACTGAAGAATAAATGGAAGTTCACTGTGTTTTTTTGGAAGTTCTTGCAACACTGTTCATCGCACCATCGTACCTACCTCAGACAGGATGGAGTTCGCTGACCTCGGTTTTCACTACAGTTTTATCTCTACGTTATCGCCAGTCTTCTCTTACTTTTCACTACAGTTTAACGTTTTCGTCATGGGTTCACGTACTTTTCACTACAGTTCTTCGTTTTTCACTACAGTTTTCACTTTTCACCACAGTTTTACGGACTACTTGTGATAAAACCCAGTTTCGCCATCGTTTTAAGTGACGAAAAGTTGCGGTTTCACCGGCAGTGTTGTGAAATAGTACATTTTGTATCGAGTGGCGAAAACAAGCAATATTGGAACGAGCAAAGTGTAGCCGCACGAGCAAAGCGAGTGCGGATAGTGAGCGAGTTACAATATTGTTTTTCGACACAAATTACAAACAGTACTTTTTATAATACATGAAGCAAAATTAGACTCTCGAAAGTAGAATTTGTTATAGTTTTGAGGTTCAATTATTGTTTAAATGGCACCACTGACGCGATTTTCGCTACGGGTAAAACACTTTCGCCACGGTTCTGATAACGGCGAGTTTCGCTTCAAAAAACGAACACAATACGCGGCACTTTCGCTGCATGTATTATAAAAATAGAATTAAAAGTAAAAAGTAATAAAATATCATGCATTTTACAAATTTTGATCATTAACAACCATTATCATAAAAATTTGTCTTGCACTAAGACGAGTATTTTTCATTTTTAAGCAAAATTTCCACTTACGTTATGCTTTCTATCAGATTGTAAAACTGTTTTTTGACCAATCATGGTTTAAATTCTTTTCTACACAGTGGTCTCCAACGCGTGACCCGGCTTAAGGAAAATTTGATAATTTGTACTACACTATTCCATGGTCATCATGCCAAAAATTAATACCACTCCAAATCCGTCAATGTGTCAATGGATAGAACATTAGAACCATACAATGAGAATGCGGAGAGGTTCTGTTTTCTGATGGCAAAATTATCTCTTGCTTAGTGTGCGGTAAAGAAATTGGTTATGAGAAGAGAAACCTTGTTAACTCACACTGTCAATCCGGTATGTAAACTTCAGTTATTCATCGCCCAAGTATTTTTCCCATGAATTCGACAGTAGCTCCTCTTTCTCTTAACATCGCATCAAGCAGTCTTACATCGCATGATTCGAAAAAATTCGAAACAATCTTCCTTGCCTGTTGTAGCTAAGACGTATACCGCATCCCAGCATTTCGGTAGAGATTTTAGTGAAGCAGTGGCGTATCCAGGATTTCCTTGAGGAGGGGGGGGGGGGGAATTTCCAAAAAAGGAGGTCCAAAGAAAAAGAGTGAAATAAGAGAGAAAAAAAAAATCTCTCATTTTCTCTTGGCACGTACGTTACTTGTACGCAAGGCAAGAAACATAGAATACCAAGGGGGGAGGATTCATCCCCCAAATACCCCCCCCCCTGGATACGCCACTGATGTAATGAAGCTTTCCAAAGTGCTAACTAGTTGAGACGTAGGAGCAACCGGAGGAGCAACCAAATAAGTTGAGACTCTGTGCTTGGATGTGAAGTATACTACACTACGCGTGTAGTATCTAAAAGTACGCTACTGATGACTCAACATTCCCTTGATTTTTGATGAAATGATTAGTAAGTTACAAAACAAAATATGTTCATGTAACAGTGGATAAAACTACAAATGCACGAGGCGAATACGTCGCTCGTCTTCTCATTGGATCATTGCTTCCGCATGAGCCTGAAGATTCATAACACTTATAGCCTCAAGACAATTGACGAAAATAAATGCTGACACAGTAACCTCATTTGTCAATAATTCGTTGATTCAATTCTACAATGCGCAAGTGTCTGTTGATCGTATACTCCTTCTTGTTACCGACGCTGCTCCACATTTTATGGTCCAAGTATAGGAAAGAACCTGAAGATGATCTACTCTAACCTAATTTCTGGTGACGTGTATATTGTTCATGCTATCCACGGCCTCTGCAAAAAAGTAAGAGACCTTTTTCCAGATATATCAATAGCCTTGCGAGCACGGCTAAATAAATTTTATTGAAATGTCCCTCTCGCATCGAGATTTACAAGGAGTATACATGCATCGTGAGCTGACTCCGAATGTCGTCATTACGCGCTGAGGTACTTAGATCGAAGCAGCAGTCTTTTCTTGCAATTCATTTCAACGATTTCTCAAAAGTCGTAGATAAATTAGGCTCCGATGATCTAAAGTTTATCGACCCACTGAAAACTTTGACGCAAAAAAGTTGACTTCGTGGAGAGTTAGTATTTATACACACGTACCACAAGCACTAAAAAAATTACAAACCAAAAGACTTTCTCCGAGTGATCAGTTGGCTGTGGTGGAAGACGTTACATCAAAAGTTCATATAACGTCTGACCCACGAGGTTGACTGCGTCTTTCAGAAAAAATGAGGAACTTTGTGAACTATATACGAAAATACAAAAATGATGATTTGATTCATGGTAGGAGTACCAGCAGTAAAATGAGTCCAGCAAGCGCGAGTGTAGGTACATATGCTCCAATTATTTGCGTAGTTGTAAAGAGGTCCTTCGCGTGCTACAAATTAATATTAACTGATAGAAGGCGAGGTTTCACCGAAGATAATAGAGGAAACATTACTAAGTTGGTGCTTGCACATCTGTACACTAAATCAATATTATGAAGGTACTTGCCTAACTGTTTCTGCCCTCATCAATCAAACAATTATGGCGCAAACATATACAGTAGAAGAACGAAGAAAAAGAAAAGAAAAAAAAAACAAAGGCATCGCGATTGTCCAAAGAGAAAAGTTGGGAAAATTAATGAAATGATTTTAATTATGATAACGGGAATCACTTTTTTGAGTAGAACAATACAAAACGCGAGGACTTGATCAAATTTGACCTCTCCATATTGTTTTTTTATGGATATTGAGAATATGATTTTTCATATTTTGTTTCTGGGTAAATCGTCTTCCGCATTCTTGACACTTAAATTGAGGGAGGACCCCACACTCGTATTTTAGGTGCCTCCTCAACGTTTTCGTACTTTTATAGCTGCGACCACAATGTTTTGGACAAATAATGGCGACAGGATTCCAATGTTCTTCATAGTCTGCAAATGATAAGCGGCTGTTAGAATGAGTGAGACAGGGGAAAACTAATCGACGGAATCTATTCATTTGAAAACTCTTCAGAGGAAAACATACACAGCATTACGAAGATAAAACGTGACTATTGAAGCACAAATCAACACAACTAATTACGAGTACTATCTGCCGACACAATTATATCACCACTACTCGTACAGCAGTACTGTATTCTACAAAAACGTGAGCTTTTTTCGTTTACGTTGAATTACTCAATCGTTGCGTTAAAATTAGCAGATACTCAAGATTACGCTATCTACATGATGAAAGTTCAGCACAGCAAAGCACGCTGCTCTTTGAGAGTATTCACATTTGTTTTAATAAGGCTTGAACATATCGTATCAATCTGCATTGCTGATCATATTAAGAATAACGGCTACAATCCGATCTCACATTATACATACACAAATAAAGTTACACTCTTTTTCCAAATAATGAAATTACACAATGATGACGGGTACCTAGAAAAATACAAATATAATTCAACGCTCTTAATAAAAAAATTGAAGAGAATGAAATTATTTTGTTTGTGTTGGTATTTCCTATCAGATTCAGATTTCTATTTTCAAAAAATGAAAAAATTGTACTTTCAGATTTCAATTTTTTGATTAAAAGCGTCGTTTGTGAGATATTTTGAAATAAAATACACCGCGTTCCATATGACGCAAGTATTACGAGGCCCCCAAGTGAGATTTTGAACCACGCTCGAACACACCTAACGACATTGCCCTTTTTATCAATTTCTTAGGTTTGTATATTTTAGGCCCGTTTCTGTTATTATTGTCTGCGTACTTCTTCTTTTTCTCTGCTTAATATTTTATCTATTTTATAATTCCCGGTATACTTTAACAACGGCGAATGACATCGTTTTCGGATGCAATTTCATTTTCGCAAATTGCCAAGCATTATTATATTTTATTCACTCATGCGCCGCCCCCCCCCCAATCTAGGATAGAAACATATTGTAAGACACACTATGAAGATTCGATAGCAAACCTTACGGGCAAGTTGACCAACTAGTATTCAACTCACCACGCAAAACTATAGTCTGTTCCAAATAAGACCGGGATAATCAAAATGACGTCACTGGACAATTTAACGGCACAGGGGAGGTGAAACGTAATTTCGATTATCCCGGTCTTATTTGGAACAGACTATACTATCATTCCGATTTTTAAACAAAATAGCCGACAAACAAATTTACGTTCACCACTTCAATAACTCTCAATTTCATGAAAGTCGACCCAATAGCTACAGAGAAAATTCGTGCACAAAAACAGAGTACACACGTACGTACATACATGCATACATACATATGAATTCGAACGAATGTTAGAATTGTAATCTAGACCCTCAGAAACGCCATACCTCACACCAAAAATGCCACCGCGCGCAAGAATACAATACCTTCCAAAGTTGGTCAAAAACTACAGTAAATTTGACTGAGGAGTAGAGTACTCATGATTCCGGTCCAGTCGCGGTCTTTTGGTTAAAATAACCAGTCACGCTGAAGAACCTAGATCCTCATAAGTAGAAATATAGTGCAAGTTAGAAGATTTTCTAATTTTCACGCAACTTTCAACTGACCGTAGATTGACCGACAATCACAGTACCGCGCGTATACTGTATAATATTTGATATGATCGAAATTCGAAAAGCGAAATGAATACGAGAAACACGAGAAGACAATAGGGACGGAATAGTGACGAAAATATGACGCAAGAAGGTACAGCGGCTATCCCGCGTAGAAGAGAAAGATATCTTAGGTAAGAGTAGCCCAGATTCATCGATTTCCAAAAATAAAAATAATTAGGTGAAGAAAGGCAAAATCTAAGCTCTTCAAAAAACCAGACATTTCAGATGAGCAGCTTTCAAATATGGCGGCCCGTTTAAAAATGGCGGATTTGTATTACTGTACATAAAAACTCTCATATCTCCGGACTAGATGGTTCAATTTCATTCTTGTTTTTTGCAACTGAAGAGTGAGACAATGGGCTGCAATTTTATTTTTTGCATGTTTTTGCCTACCTACAGATCTGTTCTGAAATAATTTTGTAAAAATAAACTCCAAATTTAAACGCATTTTTACTTTAACCGTTGATTATTGAACTCCGTAGAAAACAAAATTTAATATAGAAATACATCACTTCGAATCAGTTGAGAACTTTCAGCCAGCAGTGACCATCATCGATAATATTGAAAGAGAAGTGATGAAACGATATGAAAATGAAAAAAAGATTACATGAAATACAATAGCCTCGTATTATCTCTCTTAAACATTTCTATTTCCATATTTCCGATAATTCACACACAAACAGCTTTCATCAATGAACATGAACGCAAGCAAAAGAATTTTTAGAAATGCTTCTCGCGCTGAACACGATTCCGTTGGCCATTTTTCGTTAAACTTATTATGTTTAGCCTCTTAGGTTTTCTCAAAGTTTGAAAAATGTTAAAAATTGACTACTAAGAAGGGAGTAATAATGCGCTTCGACGATGAAATTAATTATTTTCTCGATGTGAACATTATTATTATTATTACGAGTACCTATATTTAGGTCTTGAAATTCTCAAAAAAATTGAATGAAAATATTGAAGGTTTATTAATTCGTATCAACTTCATCACATCAATGTTTGATCAACACGCTAAAACACTCTATACTCACTTAGGTAATGAAAACCAAACATGTCTCTGATAACGTCGTATTCAAAATGAGAATTGAAACTGCTTCATCTTACTTCTCTGGGGCGATCGAAAAAATGGGGGAAAAAATCATCTTACAAAATTCGGAGACTTAAAGAAGGATAACGTTCTGAAACGTCAACAACATGTTTTCTTCGTGCAGCCTCTTTCTGCGCGAAAGAAAAACGAAAAATAAGACAAAACGAAGATCCATCAGAAATTTCAACGCAATTATCTTCGTCAAAAAACACACCTACATCTCAAACTTTCATGCAGGTGAAATAAGCGGGGAAAGGGTTTTTTAATTAGGAACTTCTTGTTAGGGAGATGAATTTTACATTTTCGACTGGAATAACTTTCTTAGAATGGAGAGTAATAAAACCTAGATATAATTTGAAATGACAAGTTCAATATGGCCACTTATGGCCACTCGTGCGCATACTCGAGAAGGTTGGGAATATGTTTACTTTAACCTCGATGATTATTGTTGATTCGATACAGTAATGATAGAGACCACTGATATGAATTATAAGAAGATTTATTGATCGTAATTTCTCAGTCTTCTGATTCTTAATCTTTTATCATTTCTTCTTTCTATGATAAATGCTCATGAATAGAATGAGTCAAATAAATAGGAATGTGAAATTTCATTTTTCGGTCAGAAACATTGACATTTTCAAACAGTAGTGTATATTATAATTCTAAAACTAGGTAACAAGTTTCTTATGCACCAAGAGAAGGTGAGTTTTTAAGTGATGTTTCAAGGAAAAACGTCTTCCGCAATCTCCGCATTTGAATTGAGGATCCACACCGCATTCGAACTTTAAATGTTTATTTAAAGCGTATTTATTTTGGTACTTGCGGTCGCACTTGTGGCAAAAATGTAACGAATTCGGTTTGTTCGCCGGGGCGTAAACTTGCATAGCGCTTCGCCATCCTGGAAATGAGGAAAAGTGTTTTCGATTTTATCGATAACGAAAATTACGGAGGCTATACGTAAAATATAATTTTCCCCATCACATCTTCACCGACACTGCTTTTTCTCTCTCTCTCTCTCTCTCTCTCTCTCTACAAATAAACTTGGGAGAAAATTCAAATCACACTAAACGAAACAATCATTCAAGTATAAGTACAAAAACTAATTTCGTATAATTACAATTCTGTATCAACAAAAAATCGAACAGGATTGAGTGACTCATTATTCTTTCATGCTTTCATTTTTTTTTCTTTCACGTTGATCGTATGGGTAAAAATGAAACTATGACAGCTTCTGTACAGATGCAGACAAAATGTCGCTTCGACATCGCAGGTAATCGTGAAGTATAGAACCTTCCTACACAAAAACGTAAAGTGAGCGTTTGAATTTCAAAAACGAACCAAAAACGAATGGAGCAATTGTAGAAAACACGCTATACCGTTCAAATAACGATATGCGCGTGAAATCCGGCAGTTTCACCGTGACATATATATAAAATAAACGTAGTTAGAACGCAACTTTACTCACACTTTTGCGTGGGTAAAGTAGTACTTTGACATCATAATTTCAAATCCATTCACCAGCCAACAAGAAAAGGACAAACACCGAAAGAGGAGGAGAACAGAACTGAAAAAAACAAAAATTTCTAACGCACAACTATCGAGCGGTAATGCATTTTCAAATAAAATCAAAGAAGGCGCTCTCTACGTTATTGAGCTGTTCTTTGAAATTACGGTACATAAGTAATTAAATCGTAAGATCGACAAAAAATGCGGAAATTTTCGTAATAATATTCATACGGTAATTGCAATTTTTTGTTGATGCTACAATTAGACGCGCTCTCTATGTACTCTGTAACGCTCATTTGCAGAAGTTCGTCGAAAAGGTGATAATCTTAGAAAATTCACTCGAGACAATCATTAATTTTGAAATTATTTGCACTCGATAGGATATTAAGGGGATACAGTTTTAAAAATTGAAACATTTCAACGCCGAACGTGTTCCAACTATCGTCATAGCATTCGAGTATCCACTTAAAATTTAAAAGTCTTTGTAAAAATAAAGAAAGTAAAATACATCCAAGCCTTAGAGGACGAGTTCGAAGATTGAGCTGCAATTTTTATGGTAAAAACGAAAAAGGTTTGAATGAAAAAAGTATAGGGGAACGGACTACACCGCCATAGTTTTTTGTGACTGAACAGTTTCTCAGTTGATCTTTTTTGTTTTTCATTTTAATTTTCCGCGCCTGTAGGTAGACACGGAAAATGATCATGAAAAACAAAAATTTCCACATTTATATTTTCTCTCCTTTTCCATTTCTTCCCGGCACTCTCCTCTCCTCAACTTCTCCTTTTTTTTGGCTCTCCGATCACCGCATTCATCCGCATTGTGGAATCGCCAGATACGAACACACGTCAATTGATTTGGGAGCAGTTGTACACTAACCACGAGTACTACACCGCCGCAGACTCGAGACAAAAGTAACATCATTTCATTATTGATGAGATAAAAATTCCCCAAACCCACCATTTGAATTCTATTGTTCATCAAAGACAGATTTTTTCAACTTTTTGGTCAATAAGAACACATGCTATCACAATTTAACGAGTACAGAACTGCATTACACGCTGTTTTCAGTCATTTATTATGGCCCTTATTGGTTGCAAATCGAGGTGAGTCGAACGACGGAATCATGCAAAATGGTGAACGTAGTTTATTTTTTAACGGTTTTTTTATTGATTTGAAATAGTACAACACACAATCGAATAGAAAGGGAAAAAGATTTTGCGCTCCTGTCGTGTAATTAACTACATAATATGATGAAATTGCTGTCTTTGAATACAAAGTTGGATAACTTCCGTTGGATCGGCGCGGCAATTGAAAGCTAAATTTTATATAGACTCAAGTTTACAAAAGTATACACATATTCATCATCGATAGTGGGGTCCGACTTCGAGATACGAGTAGAATATGACAGTAGAATCAAGTTAGAAATATTATAGAATTACGAGTGCAAAATTTTGGATATTAAAAAGCTGAAACCGATAATACACAGCGAATAACCGACTTTTTTACTGGATACAACCATGCAATTCCGGGAACAAATTTTATTGATAAGACAAATAGGTAAATGAATATTCATAATCGTATACAAACAAGTTACAAAATATTATGTTGCAAACTGCCTTTCTCTACTACTCAGTCTACAACCAGTCTTTATAATTTCTCGCATACGGGTAATAATGTTGTATCCTAGACAAGGTATAACGTCAATTCCTTCGCAGCTACAAAATATTAAAAAATCAGTTCATCCTTTCAACAATTATTTTTATTAACGCGCCTTTCTGAAACGATCGATCTGCTCGCTGTTGATGCGTATATTATAGCGAAATTGAACAGACGGGACGCGAAATTTGACAGGCAATGCTCACCAAAGAACTCTCTTACAATAATTTAAAATTCGATCATAAAAATAAACACCGACCGTACACTAGAAGATTGAAGGATGCTGAGAGAAAAAAAAATGGTACATAATACAAATGCCAGTAACACGCTTTATAATAGTACTCGTTTCAGACTGAGCATTTGACAACAACGGCGTGACGATTCAGGTATAAAAAGCCGATCCTGGGACGCGTTTCGAAAACATCAACCGTCAGCGGTGGATGATGAAAATCTGCGGAAAGAAGTTCTCGTCATCCGATCGTCAGTCGACGTCGCCGTCCGTACTTAGGAGCACGGGAACATTTTCGTCACTCGGTGGTGTTTCGTGTGGTAACCCAAACGTTTCGGAATCGCAACGCGAAATCGTTTTAGGATGACGAGAAGTCCACCAAGTCCACCGTACAAAGTTAGATTGACGTACAATGCAAAAACAACGATCATAGCGAAACGAGTCGAACAAAGCGTTTGGGATAAAATCAGATCTCTATAGTTGTTCTCAAATATCAAATTTTAATTTAGAATCCAATAATAGTAATCATTTCCTTCAACAAGTTCTCAAATACGGCACATCACATTGCATATTATCATTATACTTACGTGAAAAAAAATTGACGTATACGCATTCGATTGTGATAGTAGTGGTGTGTGATTACGGAGCTTCATTATTAACACACTTACAACGAATTGCGCGAAAAACTTTGTCTCAGTGACCTTTGTTTTGCAAATACAAACGTTAATTTAACTTTGTACGGCAAAAGTGTGGGCGTGACTACCTAGGTGAGTTTGGGAATGTATCGCCAAACGTCGCGTCGTCCGTTCACGTTGGGTGATGCGGTTTCAGAGCGCGCCCCTAGCGAACAATCCTCTTATGAACGAGTAGAACATGGCTCTTCATGTGTTGCTTCTGAGTAAATAGTTTTCCACAATGGTCGCATCTAAATTGAGGATCGACTCCGCATTCGTACCTCAAATGATTGGATAAAGAAGACTTTCTTTGATAATTACGTCCACATTGATTAGGGCAACGAAGTATCGTACTTGACTGATGAGTTCTCTCATAACTCCGATCTAAGCATATGAAGTAGAGAAACAATTCATTAGACAGAGCGCATATTGAGTTCAAATCCCTTTTACACACAAAAAGAGAAAAATAAAGGCGACTTGCAGACTAGGCGTATTCGGACCCTGATGGAACGATCTCATGGAGGCGTTTCACATCAAAGATAAATTACACATGAGTACTTACTTGTGAGTACGTAAACTCTTACTGAGTGGACGTTCATTTTGACTGTTTATAGATATTCAGTTAGAACTGAGAGAGAACAGAATTTTACGCCAGCACACTGACAGGTTTTGTCAGCTTAAACTGGTATAGTTCAAAGAAATAAATAAATAAAAATGCCAACAACAACACAATTTCCCTTTGTGGACTGCAACAATTCGTTGATTTTACTAGCTCATCTCTGTAAGCTGGATTCATTTGTACAATCAGTTGGAAAGGAAATCAAACAAAGAAAGAAGAAGAATAATATGAGAGAGAGAGAAAAAAAAAGGGGGGGGTAAATAAAATAAAAATATAAAAAACTCTGCCGCAGTTTTCCTGCGTTTTCATATTCTTCTTCTTTCATTTCTTGATTTCCTTTCCAACTGATTGTACAAATGAATCAAGCTTATAGAGATGAGCTAGTAAAATCAATGAAAAATGATGCCGGTATACCGATGTACACGTACCTAATTGCGACTATACGACAAACCTTTTCACACTCCGGCTCGACCCGATAAAAGATAACATACGTAAGATATACACATGGGTAACAAGTCTAGTAAACAAGAAGTCGAAACGGATGAATTAGTGGTGGAAAATTTCTTTAACCAAAACCGTCAATCTCACTGAAATGGCGACGACAACGATTTTCAAGAGGGAACATTATGCATTGCAAGCGGTAATCATTACCTACTACAATCCAAGTAATTATTCCAATTCTTTCAACTCCGATCACGAATCATGATTTCTCCATTAGACGTCACTCAGATATTCAGATGGGGTGCTAATAACGGTTACTGAAAATTTGAGCTCGCACGTCATTAAAGAGTAGTACTCTTTACGAACATAGAACTCTTCATTGATGTTTTCAGAAGTATTTTTTCAAACACATATGCTGAAAGTGCCTCTAATTCGGACAAGGAAATAGTATATTAAATCCATAAGGAGCGAAAGTGAGTTTTTTTATGATAAGTAAATGTACGTTTGCGATTCGAGCGAAGCGAGTGGAGCAAGTTTTTACAAATCATGTTAAACTCACTCTCGCTACATATTATTTTGCGAAAATACCTTACAGTACGAGCAGCGAAATGCTCGTACAGTGATACAGTATACTGTTTTTCTACCAGTGCTGCGCTGTACGGTATACATACATATTATAGATTGTTATACAAGTAAATGAAAAAAAGTTCTCCAAAATAAAAGTTTACTTTAATGATGAATCGTAGAAAAATTCACGTAACAATTCGTGACTTTATTTTAATGTTCACGATACAGACGAGCTGACTCGACCACACGCGGGCACGAGAGTGAACAGCCGGCGCGGCGCGTTCACAGAAAATTATATCAAACATGATCTGAGAAAATAAACACAAAAAGGTGAAGAAAATGAGACAATGACGAAAACGACGCGACGCGACGATCGAAATACGAGTTTTCAAGTCTCGTCAATTCGGGACTATAATTTTGTGAATCATTCCCATGTGCGATTTATAGCTGCCTTTTTGCGCAAAACCTTTATCGCACAAATGACAACGATATTGTTTAGGAACACCGCATTCGTGTTTCAGATGCGAATAAAGACTTTGTTTGAGAGTGTAAACGCGACCGCAATTATTTGGGCATCTGTAAATATTCTCGGGCATATCTTGCGACTGGATTCTTCTTCGCCTAATAAGCTTCACATCATCCTCGGTACCATCATTTGTACCTGAAATATACAGTAATTGCCAATGTTCTGCCTTGCAACGATCGATATGGTGTACTTACAATACGTTTATAGTCCTCATCTCAGTGGTTACACACATTATTATGAGTGAACTGATTACCGAATCGAAAAAGTTAATCTCTACGACCACACGCAATACGCTTCTCTGCACTAGTACTTCAACCACACGCAAATATACACAAGTCAACATAGAACACGTTCTAGACGGTCAATATAACTGATATCATCGGTATACTTTTCTTGAAATTAAATGAGTTGATTTCAAATTAGTTAGATATTTTTGAAGCCTCATCAATATTCGCATCTCCATGTGTATCTCAATGCTTAATGACTGTCAAGTTTTCTCTACACGATCAATAAAATCAACAATATCAAGCGCAGAATTAGCCTCTTTTTTCTTTTTTTTTTTTTTTGGGGGGGGGGGATATTTTATTGTCCAAAAATTTTTTCCTCGCGCTGTTTACGTTATTTCAACCTGTATTTGGAGCTTTGGGAAGGGGTATATCCCCCCTTACCCCCCTGTAAATCCGCGCCCGCATAATGTAGTCAGGAAACAGAATTTGTAGAAACCGTAATATTGACCAGTGACCATCTAGAACCTGGGATGCGTTCAGGAATTGTTATCGCGTAAATGTCTGTAGCTGCTAGGTGGCAATAGTAGGGAGTCTCTCAAAATAATGGGTATCTAAAAATAATATAATATGAGCGATTGATGAACTTTGAAATTACAGAAATTTGTTCAGAAGCGGCATTGAGGCACTATAGTACGATAGGTACGCTGGACTGATAACAGAGAAACGACTTTTTGGCTGTAAGGTTGGGTGGAGAACGTTCCACGCAGCGTCGCGGGAACGGCGAGTCATGTCGGTATCCATCGGTTACACTGCACTCCTTCTCTCGTGATGTTACGCTACGGGGAACAGCTTCAATGGCATTCTTATGGGTGCGCATTACAGGTGCGCGTAGATATTTTGGTGAAAAAATAATCGGCTTCAAACTACAAAATACATAATCATTCTAATCAAGATTTTCAAAATATCGATAAAAAATTCCATTCAAAACGTATATTTAGAGACAAACTGAATTTTCTGTGGTCGTAAGAATTAATAATACTGCACGTCATTTTTAGAGCGGTGTCAGTATAGACGGAAGTATATTTTGATCTTTTGGCTATTCAGTTTTGTAGCTGACTCCTTGACCATTTTCGTGTAGATGTGACTTTGCTTACCTCCTGATTTTGAATTCAATAACAACATAATGAATTAGGCAGAAATAGTTCATGTAATTTGTTACGTCCTCTTCCGATTCGAAACCATCGACAAACGACAGAATGAAAACGGGAGGGGGGTGGTGGTGGTAGGGAAGTCAATCAGATGACAAACAAACAATGATCGCAGAGTTAAAAAAAATAAAAACAATTTGAATCAATAGATAACTCATAGCATTTTTTTCAATTTTTCTTTCTGAATAGCTTAATATTATAAATACGAAAAAAACTTGAAAATAAACATAGAACAGAGTAGCGCGAGAATAAAGTTTACAAATCAGGTACATTTTGGTAATCTTACTAAATGGCGTTAACTTCTAGTAGTGACGATAACGCGAGTTTATTCAATCATCAGCATAGCATGAACCATACCTAAATGCGTTTTCAACGTACTTTTGCGAGAAAAACTTTTTGCGCAGATGACGCAATGAAATTGACGACCAACGCCACATTCAAATTTTAAATGTCTTTTCAAATGACATTTCCGCTTATACTTACGACCACAATTATTCGGGCAAAAATGAAAATTCGTCAACACGTACAGGCTTTCTTTGACGGTAAAGTCGATCCAAGGTGAAGTTTCTAAAATCATATAGAACGAAGTTATTAAAGAGGACTCTCTCGTGTTCTCAATCGATGATAGTGGTGAATAGACATTATTAATGGTATCAATAGTTGTTACAATAAATTATAACTTTTGAGCTTGAGATTTTAAACTCTTTTGCAACTCTCGCTCCAATTAATTCCAACTGATTAACGAGTTGATTTATATTTTGGCAGACGTGGTTATACAGGTAAGTAAATAATAATATGATCAGCGTCAAAAATAGGCTATTATTTTCTCACCGACTAAGTGAGAAAACGATACATTTCAATGGTGGTGAACTTGGAAGAAATTTTCCGTACCTCGAAAATTGTTTTCTCATAAATTTTTCATCAAAATGTATATTTGTTGAGAAAATAACTCGTAAAGGGTATTTCTCCATAAGAGCCCATGTACAGTACTGTATTAAAATCGTACGAAATTCAAATGTTACCATCGCTTGCGAGTAGCGTAAAAACAAACTTTTCGTTTTGCGCTCCGTGTTACATGAGTGAGCGTACGATACCTCTTCTAGTGCACTACAGTGCAGTGCGTAGTGCAGTGTTGTGTTTCGGAGAGAATCAATCATATTTTGTATTATCTTCATTATGATTACATAAGGTTGAAGTGTATTCAAAATTATTGCGGTGTAGTTTTCACATCGATTAGACAAGTGGTTCTTGTTGAGTGATTCCCAAAATAAACGTTAGAAGCCGTGAAAGCTGTTTTTCCATGTTCAATTCAATTTTTTCGTCCGAAGATAGATGCATCATAATATTGGCTGTAAAAACTTTTCATTACCAACCTTATACCTGAAAAATATGCGTACATTGAATACGTACACGTCAATGCGAGCGATGGTTTGAATAATATTTTATGCGTGATTGATATTCCCGAATTCATTGGAGTTAATTGACCGGGACGTACCCATAATTTGACTCGAAAAATATTATAAAAAATCAATAGTACGTTCACACGCTTAGTTTTTTTTTTTTTTTTTTTTTTTCAAATAGTTTTTGTTTTCTAATAATACGACATTGAAGAGTTGAATGTAAGAAAAAGTTTTCTACAAATTCATTATTTATTTATAATTCCTTAGCCTTTCTTGCAGGTATGTATTGCTAAATTTCCTTACAAAAACTCTTCAACTTTCTTTCTAAATTCTTGACTTTTTCTCGACTTTCTCCAAAATATTCTGAAACACGAAAATATCTTGCGACGAGAGAATCATGGATATACTGACGCTTTACAGATACAGCCAATCCCCGTTTCAAGGTCGCACTTTTGATTACTCTTTGTTCGGTCTGGTATTGTCGCTATAACACCGACTGACGAAAATTACGCTTAAAAATTGGACCTTATACTCATATGTATCATATAAGTTAACAGAGATAAATAGCTGTTAATCCACTGAGGAAGACTGAGTCAAATGACCGGAAACGGAGGCTACGGAACTGAACAGTGAACATTTTTCCTCTCTTCAAATAGGTAGGTACGATTTTGTGACATTCACTGCTCTGATAACCAATCGAGGCACTTTGCATTTCGATGACATAATGCATAGATAGCATCCTCGTGAATTCTGAAAAAGACGTCTATCAATTTGGAACAATCAAGTTGAAAAAAATTGATCAAATCAAAAATGAGACAACGTATCTCTAATGAACGTTTTGGTCATCACTCTACTGGCAGCATCCGCAATAAGCCTTTCACAATATTGCGAATAGCATAGATAGTGTTTGCTTGAATCCTTATCTCGCTGAATGTAAGAAATGAAATTTTAACTTTCTGAATGTTGGTATTTTCATATTCAATTCACTGAAATTTAAATTATTTCAACTTGAAGACAACGTAAATTTTGGATTATTCTTCAAAACTATTTTTTGAAGACTTGCATATCGATATGAATTTTTTACGTTCAGCCAGATAAGGAGTCAGACAAACGCTATACTATTCGCAATAGTGTGAAAGGCTTATACAGTCGATTGTTGGTATATGTATACGAGTAAACAAGATTGTGAGAAATGTGCTCGTAAGATAGCACGAGGTCATCAACGAAGACATTATTGTTGTGATGCTTCTTTTCAAACTCTATATCTCGTAGTTCGCTCTGTTGATTGTCTATAAAATATCCAATGAAGAGCGGAAATTTGTGTATTTTTTTTTGTCACGTGATCTCCTCCCCTCCTCATCAATCAAAGCTCATTCAGACGTCCACACTCCTAATTCAATTCATTTGACCAATTTACTATAGACCGATACGACGCACAGCATCAACTTTTAAGGCGTTAACCTTGACGTCCGTGAAATGACTTTGAGGCTGCTGCTGGAAAGTTTTATTCAAAACTTACAGAGCGCAATGCAGCAACAATGGTAGCAGCTGACTAAAATAATATAGACGGGAACGCGCGTATACTGTATTAAATTTAAATACTTATAATTGAAGATTATGTCAAAACAGATTCAGTACTCACTTCTTGTGGGTACTTGCATCGTAATTATAATACTGGTAACTTTTTATGAACAATAACTGAATGACTTTTCAAGTTAAACTTATGAGTAAAACTTTTGCCGCATTCCGGACAAACGAAATGTTTATCTACTCCGCATTCGTAACGCAAGTGCCTATTCAGAAGATACTTATTTGTATATTTACGGCCGCAACCATTTGTACAAAGAAGCAAAGCTAATTCTGATTTTGATCGTCGTCTGCTCGTTGCTGAACACGATTCGTACTCGGGAAAATACTCTGAAATAGAATTTTCAGATTTGTAGCATTAATTCAACACCCGCAATCATTTTTAACACATTCGATATCCATTTACTCCTATATTTCTCAAAATCAAAACATTTTAACGTTACTTCCAACTTTCTTATGATGCTGATGATGGTGGGTTTCGACATCCCTCCCCCCACTGATTTCCCAATAACGGAAGATAGAAAAGAAAGAAGAAATTATTAACGAACTGTACATGTCAAATATTTACTTTGATCGAAAACAAAGAGTATGTACAAATTTAGTCCAACAAAAATTATTCAATACGTTTGTGTCTAACTATCATGTGGGATTTATAGGAATTTTTACGTTTAAATTTTCGTCCGCAAAGTGAACAGATGAATTGCCCTTCCAAAATTCCGCATTCGTATCTCATGTGATTATATAAACTGGCGGAATGTTTATATTTACGACCGCAACCACTTCGGGAACACTCGAATGACTGTCTGTCTTCGGTACTGCACAACGATGTGAGTTTGTTTTTCCAAAATAAATCGTCTGCACGTATAAAATAATGAAAACGATTACATTCACGAATTATGGCGTCCATATTTAGTGCAAAATATAATAACTTTCAGAAATTCGTAATCAACGATGTGTAATAAGATCATTGCGCCGTTGCCAATGCCAAAAATACAAAAAAATATTGTGACCGAAGCGATATCATATCAGAATGATATCCCGCTCGAAAGAAGAAAAATTATTATGTAGGTATGTTCCGCTTGATGTACATGTAAAAATGTAGCATGCGCAGCGCTCGTAGGTACCAAAATTGAGAGAATGGTCGACTTTTCTGTTCATCTTGCCGATTTTTGTATCGTATTGAACGGAGTTTCAAGTACATTTTCACATTCAGAAAGGTATACTCAATTTACTCCTCCACCACTCACTTCATATGAATATAACCGTAATTCATAAAATTGGATCAACTCGATTCATTTTCAAATTTCACTAATGCGCCCATTCTTTCCAATAATTTATTATTCAAAAACACTATTTTTACACAATCACACTTGCACTGAGTAGAGTAGAAGGCACAAGATTATACAGTATATGCAGCATAGGTCAGTATTTTTGTAATACGTCCTCCCAAACTGCATAGGCATCGATTTCTAGACTTACTTTCTACCTCAAACGATTTTTCAGACTACATAATAGCTAGAACAGATCATAACTGAAAACCCAAACAAGTATGACGACTCCTGATGTTTGGTCAATGGTTCGTTCAAATAAAAATGGACAGATAGCGTCAGTCGGTGATCCTTCATGCAAGGTGATCAAACTCGCTGTCTAACATTTCCACCAGTTACAATCCCCAAACATAAATTATATAATAATATGATCATTTTTCCGACAATTAGTCACGTACCATTCAATAATTCTTTAATCGGATTTAAATTCTCCAAGGTCACGTTAGCTCATGGAATGGTGGCCAGTTTTCTGAAACGCTGTCAAAGAATTTCGGAGGAAATGGCGAGTATACGGACTTTCAATGAGGGTTTTACTCCAGTCATGGTATAGTCAAGGGCGATAACGAGTTAGAAAATAAGGGTAGATAGAAAACCACCAACGATTCTCAAAATTGTTTAAAGATTTTGCGTTTTATTTTTATATACAATGAATTTTTTTCATAAATGATTGTCATCCTACAAAAAATGTCAATTTTGCTGCTCGTTGAAGGCGATAAAATGCCACTGATCGGCACCTAAAATTCAAATGTTGCCCCAGTATTGATTTCCTAATCATGAGCGAGATTTTAGAAAGTATAATTGTTAACGAAACGACGTTTTAGAGAACAGTCGAGCAATTGAAAAGACCAAAATATTTTACAAAAATATTTATACAATTTGGTACTTCAAGAAGAAGATTTTTCGGGCCGTTGAAAATGGTTTCATTTTAAAAAATATCTATAGCCGACGTTTTGGAAAGAACATCTTCCTTTATCAAGAGTAAAACAGAACTACAACACAACCTAATTAATTACCCTCAAGAACATTTTCGGACAATTAGAAAATTCCAATTGTCTACAAAGTTTTCACCATTTGATTTGGATCGCATCTGTAAATTTACAGTTTTTCCATTTTCTAAATTTACAATCCATACGGCTGCTCAAAATAAGTCATCAGCTCCCGTTTATTTGGTGGTGAAATATAATACTTAATTATTATTACATGTATAACTTATAGTTGGAGCAATCGGTACAGACAGGCAGAACATACAGGGAGACAGAGACAGAGACGGTTTTGGTTTCAGAGTTATTGCATGAAGAAATGCTGCACCCTAAAAATAAGCGTACTCTGTAAGCACTCCACAATCAAAGTAGATTGCTCTCCCTGATTCAATCGAACAATCGACCAGTCAGACTTTATAATAACACATAAACCACAAAAGAAACACTTGTACTTAAGAATGCGCTTTGCCCGTTAACCAACCCCAAAACAATGTACAATAAGTTGTATAGTATACATTTCCAAATACGCTGCGGGGTTCGGCCTACCAACGGTCACTACGCGACGCTTGTCGGGCGTGCGTGGGACGGTGGGTAGTCCTTTCGAGGAATAATTTTACAAGATTTCGTAAAAAATTTTAAAAAACTTGATTTTCCAAGAAATTCTTTTGATCTTCAGAAATCTTACACAGAAACAAATTTTTGATGAATTTGAAGTGAAATAAAACGCGTACAGAAGAAAATTTTAAAATTGAAGCAATGGATGGAAGAAGGGCCTTAGAAAAAAAACTGTAGTTTTCGATTAAAGAATTCAAAGTGGAATATTTTTGTTTGTACGACCTAACTTTTCTTCAAATTTGGATATATTGTTTGTATGAGACTAAAAAATAATTTCACATCAATTGCAATTCAAAAATCTTCTCCTGAAAGTTTATATAACACTTGAAGTGATGAAACTCTAAGGCCCTTATTCCGTGAAACGATGAAAATGTACGTTGACATCAGATTTTCTGTTTTTTTTTTTGTTCTTTTTTCTCTTCTATTCTCTTCTATCATGGTCGTGAATCATTTTTGAGAATTGTCACTTTGTAGACATGTTGTTTATAGACAGAAGATGTTGTTCATAGACAGTAGAATCAATTCATTTCGATTTAATAATTTCCTTCTAAAAGGGCCTTAAGTCCTTAAGGCCCTTATTCCATCCATTGCTTCAATTCTGCTTCTACAAAAGCATCAATGATTGGAGGTCAAGTGCTCATGTACTACAAAATGTCAGACAAATCGGTGCCTTTGCCGAAAAAAAGGCATCCTATGTAATTCTCACTGCTAAAATTTTCTTCCTTGTGCTAATAAGAAGAGCCAATTCACATAGCTTGATAATTATGACGTACGTACTATAACCTTTGTGAATAATTTTCAATATTTTCTCACTATTTGTGAATAGTTTTGAAAATTCTGAAATCTAAGGAGCAGTAGATATATCAGAAAGTTAGATTTTCAGTGTTTTTTGTACAACGTACCTGTACAAAGTTGTTTCAATGCTTATACTTTATACAGAAGTGCTGTACACATCACGAAAAGTCTGTACACTTTGCAAATGGTACAAATTGGCCTGTTCATTTCGCGATTTGTACAAAAATACCTGTACAATTTTCAATTTCGGGCTTTGTACGTAGCATACCAATAAGATTATACAAATCATGGTTCCATTGTCCGTCCCTCGCAGTGAAGGAATACAAACAACACTTTTTCATTGCATACATATAATAAAATGAAAAACAAAACAAGGATGTATCGGTTCCACAATTAAAAAATTTCACTGGGAAAATACAACCGAGTGTTATTCTTGAATGAGCTTTTGTACGCGCAAAAAAAATGATGAACAGAATAATATGAAGTAACTTATAACAAAAGAAGATTTATATAGGATCGAAAAAGGAAAATTGAGAAAGGAAAATTGAAAGAATCAAGTTACAAAAGTAAAAGGAACAAAACAACTAATTTATTTTCACATAAATTAAAAACATCCTATCAAACTTTTTGAAAAACAAAAAAAAAACAAAAAAAAAAAAAAAACTATACAAATGTATTAGAATTACCCGGAAAAATCAGCACCTAGCTTTTCTCCATTTTTCAAAATCAAACAATTTCAAGTATACCTACTTGTATTTTTACCAAGTAAATAAAACTGTAGATAATAATTGCAATAGATATAAAAATTTTGGAAGCCAGGCGCATGAAATACAATAGGATGCGATGAAAAATTGGTTACTATAATGCTGCTGTACAAAGTTAAATTGACGCATGACGTATAGGCGAAAACAACGATCACGGAAAAGTAATCAAAACGAGTTGAAAAATGTGTTTGAAAGAAGATCAGTTTGTCTTGGTGATCGTTGTATTGCATACACTTCGATTTAACTTTGTACGGCAGTATGGTGGTCAGGAAAGCGTGCCTGTTAATTGTTGTGGCTATACTGTACACCTAGAAACAATAATACCACTGGAAAAATTGAAATCAATCAAAGGCAATGCCAAAATCATCGATACGTACATTTCAGATCAACTTTTTATGTACTATAATGGCGTGATTTTTCAGATTATATTTATGAGAAAATTTTTTGTCGCACTCATCACATTCGAACTGTTTGGAAACGCCGCATTCGTACTTGAGATGACGATTCAAATGTCGTTTGTGTTTGTATTTACGACCACAGTTATTTGGACAGTAGAGCGGAGTATCCATATCATAGAATGTAGATCCATTGTCCATAAAACGAGGACTGGCAAGTTCGTCAAAGTAGATGAAGTGCGCGCCAAAACGGGCTGTAACATACATAAAAGTTAAAATAGCGTTCAACTCGAAACATACCTATGCAATAACTTTATTAAATATACACGTGTAGTTCTCACACGTTTATTGTATACGTTGAAAATAATAATACTTACATAATACGTATAATATGTAAATAAGAAATACAACTGATAAGCTTTTCTAACGTTGGCAATTTTGATCAATCAAAAAATAAAAACGTAGACGGATTGTATTCTACAAGAAATGAAGACGTAATTTTAAAAAGAAATGAAATATCGAATAAAATAAAACCACGAGTAAAATACAAAAACCTATAGGAGAACACTAATCTACAAAACTAATTAACAACGGCGAGTTCTTCTTGACTACTAAAAGTACTGGTAAACTATACCTACTATAAGTAAGGTTTAGTTTGCTTACACAAAGAATGAAAACAAAGGTAGACGTTTGGCTAAACAAAGAGTAAGAGAAATGGCACAACAATGGTTACAACGCATTAACACAATAGGAACACTATTAACTTTGTGACGTAAGTATGGGTATAGTGAAAATTTTTTCATTTCCAATTTGTCTTTTTCACACTAGAATGCGCCATAATAATTTGGAACAGATTCATACTGATACTTAGTTTTCATCAAAAGAAGAAATGAATTACTCAGGAAGAATGATCGCCAGATGCAAAAGACAGCAGAATTTGTTTTGCATTTTCTGTTAGTTGACCATCCAAAATCATCAGCCAAACATCAACAGCTACTTGAAAATTTTTGAAGCCTTAAATGAATGGGCGAGCTATGCGAGAAAAACTTGTAAAAAATAAATGAAAACTGCACTTAAATTAGAGCTTATTATCCGTCTTCTGAACAGAAAAGTATTTTTTGCAAGCAGTTTAGTACAGGCAAATAAGCATATTAAAAAAGAAAAAAAGATGCCAAGCTGGTTTTTGCCGGAGATGTTTATTTTGGTGTACTGATGAATATACCAAGAGTCCCCACCCCTCCGATTGCCGCGTCGAGATCCAGAGGGGGCTGAACGTCATTATTTTTGATTTTCTGCCAATAACTCGTTTTCTATGCGTTATTTCGAAAAATGTTATAGAATAAAAAATGCTCCCCGTCAAATTTTCCATACGAAAGGTCTCTTGGGAAATTTTCATTTGAAGCGCTGTAGAGTCGCCACAGATCAATGAAGTGAAGTAGTGAATTCTCCATTCAGCTCTACGCGGTATACTAACGCGTATTAACCCGAATGAACGGAGAATTCACTACTTTACTTCATTGATCTGTGGCGACTCTACAGCGCTTCAAATGAAAATTTCCCAAGAGACCTTTCTTATGGAAAATTTGACGGGGAGCATTTTTTATACTATAACATTTTTCGAAATAACGCATAGAAAACGAGTTATTAGCAGAAAATCAAAACTAATGACGTTTAGCCCCCTCTGGATCTCGACGCGGCAATCGGAGGGGTGGGGACTTTTGGTATATTCATCAGTACACCAAAATAAACATCTCCAGCAAAAACCAGCTTGGCATATTTTTTTTTCTCTTACTTTTTTCGTATCTTATTTGCCTGTACTAGTTTCTCTCCTTATTTCAACAAAAGTTCAAAACTATTTATTTCCAAACACGCTTGCAAACAACTTTGGGTATGCCTTTACAATAATTTGTAACCAATTTTCACAATGCTTGAAATATTCTATTCCAGAATATATAATATGTTACCGGCAAATTATGAAATTCCGTCATTTCATGAAATGCTAACCATTTTCAGGCAAATTTTGAAAACGCAATATAAAGTATATAATTTGCCTAGGCATTTTATTAAAACAGAGGAACGCAGTTAGTTGCCCAACTCGCCTAGTTCGGCCAATGCCTGCGCTGTTTTTCTTGGAAACCTCTCCCTACTGTCGAAAAACAATCAATGATTTCATCCATTTCAGCTATCCTATTGTACAATTTCATAGCCTGGTTTAAGGGTGCTTTTTCAAACTGGGACGTAGGGCATTTTGGTATTTTGAAAAGATCTCAAGCTCTGCTCCAGCTCCGCCCTCGCTGTATGCGTCACTGTGACGTGATCGGATTGGATTTATCAAAAAAGAGTACCAGCACGCAACCGTCTACCGCATTTCAAATCTTGTATTCATGAAAACCGGATATTGAAATTGAAACACGTTAAAGGAGTCCGTTCTATTTTCTTGACGTTGTCGGAATTACAACAATATACTGTAGTATATTATGTAGGTACTCGACAGTAGAGGAAAGTGTGATTACCGAGTGCGAAGTTTACGGAACGGGGCGGATTTTGTCGTGTACTGCGTATTTTTATGAAAGATAAGCGGAAAACGTTGTGTTTTATACACTGCACTGCTTCATGCGCGCCGGTACGTAATTTTTACAGCGGTAGGATTTTCTTACCGACCGCTTCCAAGTTATAACATTTACGCGTCAAATTAGTGGTATTCAATGCAAATTTGTTTTTACTCAATTTGGTTGTTTATACTGCGTGTCACCACACTCTCTTTTGTCTTCGATCTACACAGTGAATGTTATTGGTAAAAATAAACTATAGTCAATAGTACTGTATTGAATTTTTGAAAAATGTAGAAAGTTTGCAGCAAAGCGACCCCTTAAGACGCAAGATACTTTTAAAATTCAAAAATCTGCAAAACACCTACTTATGTACGTACTAAACTGACGGCTAGCGGTAGTCGTGCCGCCAACCGCTAGTACAATATAAAGTAGAAGGCTTCCGTTTAATTTGAATTTAGTCAAAGGCTCTCACATAAATGTAATAAAAACGTCAAATGACATGAATAATTGCGCATCAAAAAATGGGGGAAAAATTCTGAAAAACTGATCATGGATCGCGAATGTAAAATCTGTACTCGGTCCTGGCTGAAACGAGAACGTGTATGATAGAAAAAGCTTTGTGAAAAATCAACACGAGTGAGTAGGAACCACAAAAAAAAGATCCAAATGTGATCGAGAATTTTGAATAATCAATTTTGCGTTTTGTGTTGTTATAATCCTTATTGTGACGAAAATTGAAAATGAAGAATGCTGGAAGGATGAAGTATCAGCGTTGATCGCGTTCAAGAAAACAATACCATGTGCATACATAGTTTATATCGATGTCTATCAACGTTTCTTAAATCGTGATACATTTTTCCAAACGACGATATTCCTGCGGTAGAGCATTATCCAAAACTCTAAATTGTATCCAAAATTTTTCTGCGTTTTTGTCGTTTTCATGTTTCTACTGATTTCCTTCTCCTAATTTCAGGGTTTGTGGCTGTAATAGATAGCCATGTACGACCTCAGACCTCTTTTCCTATTCAGCATACATTGAGAGAAAATTTGAGGAAAAATTACTCCCAACTTAGTAAACATGTGATGAGTGACACTTTTTAGTAATTTTCACTATGCAGTCAAAACAAAAGAATGGAGCAAAAATCATGCTGAAACCGTTCATTCGTCAACTTTCAAGTACAGCTAAAAGTAATTTTTCCTGTAGTTTTTTCTCAATGTAGTTCAGGGAAATGGAAGCTTCGACCTTCCGCCAGGACTCGAGAAAATTTGGAATTTTGTCATTGATAAACGCGAAAGGGTGTGAATGTTTCTTAAATTTACTGGTAACCCGCTCTCCCTCCCTCTCCAGCTCTTTTAATAGCGAAGTTAGAGGGAAAACATGAAATGAGATCTGTATTTTTTGCCGCGTCGCAGAAAGTTCTTGATTTTCCATGGAATCTTATGGAATTTAGTGCAGGTTCAGACTCAAGGTTAAGAAATAATAAAAAGGAATGACATCATTCAAAAGCTGGAACACACTGGTCCAATAGTGCTCATGATTACTTTCTCGAGTGAATTGAAAAAATTAGCATAATTCTGTTTTTAGTTCTTGTTAATTTATGTTTTTGATCAAAATCTCGCGACACACCGGTTGAGAAACACTGAGATAGTAATCTGACGTTAAAACATTGAATTCATCAGCACGTTTTTTGCATTTGAAACAAGAAGACAATAATGAATGTCTCATGCCATTAATGATTATGAACATAAAAAATAATCACTTTGATTACCTTGCGTCTGGAACAATGATTTTGATGATTGCGGATCAAAAAGTAAGGAAATCAATGATCCTAATAATATGGATCACGGATTGCCAATTTACAATTCGGGATCTGCAATCCGAAATCCAGATGATTTGCTATTCAATCTGTATTTGATTCTTGTTTAGATTTGGACTTTACTAAAACTTGTATCAGAAGAGAAAGCTGTCAAACTAATGGTTGGATGCTTGTATAAACGTGATTACCAAGTTGGCCAGATGACTTGATGAAATGGGTTGAAGCAAAACAAATATGTATTAGTAGTGTATCGAGCGAAATAAACGAATGCAGAATTTTCAAATTTTAATGTTTAACTCTTCAATCCTCATTATCTCAATTATAAATATCACCCCTGTGTACCAATTACTAAGACTGTGTAGGATAAAAATTGAAAATTTTGTGTGGTCACAGCTATCCCCTTCGCATTGCGGTTAGCGAGGTGGTTGGTTGTCATGTACTGGCAAGTATTGAAAAAAATACAACAGTGTAGAAGTGTCATCACGAATTACACATAAATGCTGGAAAATATACCGCGTATTAGTCATCTGAAGACAAGGATTTAAAAAAAATAAAATTCTCGATACATCGATCACGGAAAAAAAGAAACTAAGAAAACGCGAATTTTGTACTTATAGTCTATCTTTGATACCATGTAACGTACGTACATCGAACATAATAATTATTCTCATAGTACAGTAAATGGACCGTATTAAGCGTGCCGGCGTGGCGTCGACACGTTTTGAAAACATGAACGACCCCACCTGTATTTGTGAAGCACCACTCACCCCAGTTTACCGTATTTGTTCAAAACAAACTATCGATTCCCATAAGAAATGCATGGGAATGTTTCGATCATACACTCTTATTTAAACGCAAGAAAAAAATAAGAAAAGAAGAGTTCTTATTCAGAATCTGGAAGTTCTGAAGTATACAAAAATGTATCTGTAATTCTTTATTCATCGTTTGTTTTCAAATATCAACAAAATGATCGAAACGCCCTGTGTATTTCTTATGGAGTTATTTTTTGTTTTGAACACAAACGGTAAACTGGGATAAGACTGTGTTAAGGTGGGGCTTCGAAAAAATACGGTCCTTACCGGTACGTGCAATAATTTTGCTAGGTGGCAGGTGCATCCGTCATCTGCTCGCGCACCATCAAATGATGATTCTTTTATGAACAATAATAGAATGATTCTTCAAATTGCTCTTGTGCGCGAATGATCGTCCGCATTCTTGACATTGAAATTGTTTATGGACGCCGCATTCGTACTTCAAGTGTCGATTTAAATGGTGCTTATGCTTGTATTTACGGCCACAATTATTCGGACAGTATTGAGCCCCAACGAAGAAATCTCGACGATACGCGCGGTCCATTTCCGAGGATAATAATTCTTCCCAATATTGCAGATCTTTCGGTATTAGTACTATTCGAAGAAAAAAAAATTTGAATTAAATCAATTCCGTACACGTATATCGTATCCGTACCGTATATTATACATATAATTTATGTTTATCGAATACTTCGTCTGACAAGAAATAACACGTGACCAATAACCAGGAAAAATATTCATGGGTTACCGTACCATCTCAAGACACATCACTGCGTAACAATTTAGAACTTTTTGAAAATTACTTGAATAAGAATAGATGATTCTTGAAGTATTTTTCATGCCTAATTCAATGCCGTTTGCCGTTTTTCAATCGTACGTCTAGATTTCTTGTTATCTTCATCTTTACTTGCAATATAAATCGCCATGCGTCGTCGCGAAGCGTAACACAGGTTCTCGCGCTTCGATCAACAATAGCAGTAGGTATCACGGCACGAGAACCAGCGTTACGTTTCGCGACGACGCATGGCGATTTATATTGCAAGTAAAGATGAAGATTACAAGAAATCTAGACGTGCGATTGAAAAACGGCAAACGGCATTGAATTAGGTATGAAAAATACTTCAAGAGTCATCTATTCGTATTGAAGTCATTTTTATGTGTTAGGCAGTGCAGTGTAATCTTTCTTTACGCGTCATTATAAATATACCGTCGAAAAACTATAAATGATGGGTATATTATCTCAAAAAATATAGATTCTCATCTGAAAGGAGAAACATCTAAATTTTGATGACAGAATCCAATTTGAATTTAATCAGAAGATTTCAAACTTTTAGGATGTGTCGTCGTTAATTTCATCAACTTCTATAATCTCCGAGAAAATTCTACTATAAATCGATTTTCCAAGACGTCACAGCACCGGTACCTGTAGGCAAAAGTACCCAAAAAGAAGTCTATCAACGTCCAATTGCTTCACGATTATAGGATAGAAAATAGTACATTTTGTATCGAGTGGCGAAAACAAGCAATATTGGAACGAGCAAAGTGTAGCCGCACGAGCAAAGCGAGTGCGGATAGTGAGCGAGTTACAATATTGTTTTTCGACACAAATTACAAACAGTACTTTTTATAATACATGAAGCAAAATTAGACTCTCGAAAGTAGAATTTGTTATAGTTTAAATGTTCAATTATTGTTTAAATGGCACCACTGGCGCGATTTTCGCTACGGGTAAAACACTTTCGCCACGGGAAAAACATTTTCGCCACGGTTCTGATAATGACGAGTTTCGCTTCAAAAAACGAACACAATACGCAGCACTTTCGCTGCATGTATTATAAAAATTAGATGCCATTGCAGAAGTGCAAATTAATTGGCTGCTTGGTAACGTCATCGAGTTCGATTGCGAAAATTTTAATCCTTCGACATTCCTTCGAAAATGATGACTTCACAGACATTGACGTTTCCTGAGAGTGATCTCTAAGAAATATAAAAAGAGGTCCCACTGCTTTATCTAGCCAAGACAAATTTTTCCACGCAAGGTAACACAACAATCAAAGCTGAACGCAGATCAAGAAAATTTTAGGCCCTGGACAATTCCCCGAAAATAGGAAAATAGGACGTTACAATTGAACAGACGTGGACGTTTTCAAAAAATAAACCCTCCCCCCCATCCCTCACCCCATATAAGGTAAGTTCCAATAACCAGACATAGATTTATTGGTACCCTATGAAGTATAACCGAAGATGACAACTGATGACGTCATCCAATTCGGGCCGTACAAAATTTATAACGGGTTCCATTGGTTCATCTAGCGTAGATAAAGTTTTCTATGCAAGGTAAAATAACCATCAAGGTGGAACGCAACTCAAGAAAATCCTAGGCCCTAGACAATTCCCCGAAAATGATGACGTCACAAATGAGTGGCTGCGGACTTTCTCTAAAAATGACCGCCCAATAAATGGATTAGCGGGTTCCCCACTAATAACAAAGAAACATTTCGAGCATACATTCATACTTGAAAAAAAAAAAAAAAAAATTGAACTTGAAAGTATAAAATAAATTTTTAGAGACAGAAAAGCTTAAAGATTTTAAATATCAACTTCTCATTCTTCTTTTCAAAGTACTGATGAACGATCGGAACGTTTCTGTAGGGGTCATATGAAAGTCGATATACCGTTCGCTGAAATTTGGATGTTATCGATGGATATCAGGTCACAGGAAAATCGGTCTGTACCCACAACCGAAAAAATTGATAAAAAGCAACGGCAAGTCGGCGACGCGACGCAACGGGTATAATTATATTTCTCGGTGTACAGCGTATTTTATATTATAAGATCAACGTCGCCATTTTGCTGATCTTATATGATACACGCTATAAGGAATTGTGCAAACAAAGGCTGACCAGACAGGGGACTAACGAACATGTGTTCAGCAGCGGCTCAAAATAGTGTCGTGCACTAAATCATATTTTCATCAACTACAAATACGAACCCCATATTATACCGTACAGGTAGGTATACTATAAATAGATATACTTTTATAATATTTTATAGCAGAAACTACACTCAGAATAGTACATAATACCTCCTAAAGTCGATAAAAAGCTAAGCGACGAATGGACTTTCATTTAGAGCAGTTAACTAACGTAAAGTTTCAACGTTTACAGATGATCATACGCGGAGGTGAAATTTCGCGTGTAACAAGTGAGAGTAAAAGTGCGAAGAAGATCGATGAATTTTCAACCACAGTTAGGTAAAACAAATTAATAATTGGTCGGTTATAATTGTCTATAATTAACAGGTAATTCAATGGATTCTCGTCGCGTGCGTACGACGACGGAGAAGGAGTTGCAGTCACAATAGCTTCAATTTTATTTATTTTTCCTGCCATTACTTTCGCAAATATTATAATGTCAAGCACAACAGATAGCGCGTATCGTACAAGAAAATATGGGTGAATGAATTAATAAAAAAAATAAATACAGACGACAGAAATACGCGTTCAGATTATTATGCAGACATTCCGGACTTGACAAACGCTACATCACAACAACAAAAATGTATAATGATTTTCAATTCTTGATCGGGAATCGATATCATCAATACCAACTCAATTAAAAATAGATTAGATAGCTTGGTGGCATCGTACTAACATTCAAGAAGAGTCTCAAAAAAAAATTATCAGAATTTGTTTACCGTTGATCAAGAAATATACTGTATACCTACCGTTCTTACATGCCTTAATAATATAATTTTAATTATACGTGCGACGGTTTCCTCCGCAATTTTGATGGATAGGTGTCACACACCCATTTCGCTGTCAAGTCCGGATAGTCTCGTATTAATTCACAAATCAAAATGACTAACAAAAATACCAAATTTCAAAAGTGTGCAAAACAGCCAGTCTTTCATCCAACGATGTTCAAAAAAGCCGCCGTTTTGTGGTGATATTTTTGGCAAAGATGAAATACTTGTATGTAAATCATAAACATAGCCATTATAACGATAGTTTATATAAAGAAGAGAAGAAAATATTGAAAGATGACGGCTACAAGGTACCTAAGTATTCAAAAATTAATAAATTAGTCGTTTATGAATTTTCAATGCGTGACTCTGTAAATGATGTTTATGCGCAAAAGATCGTCCACAATCGTAGCATTTGAATGTTTTAATTACTCCACACTCATAATCCAGATGACGTTTCAAATTATGGCGATGCTTGTAACGTCTGCCACAGTTATTTGGACAGAATTCAAAATTTGTTGTATCCAAAGATGGTGAAAATGACGTTGACCCATTTAAACGACGTATAGATGCAGCCAGCTCTGAGAAAGAGTAATTTTCGCGTTAATCGAATATCTGAATTATCACATTATGTAAAAGGCAGCATTCGATTTAAAGTTTCAACAATCATTCTTGAAGGAAGACACTAAACGCTACAGCCAAAAGAAGGACGATTCTACATATTTTTATGGACGCAAAAATAAATATGTACCAGTCAAGTCACCATTCAAAATAGTCCAAGATCATAAATATTATGTTACGATAGCTGATTTTTCTTTTCATCCTAACACTAAGAAGAGGACCAACAAAAATTTCAAACACCGCGTGTGAGAAGTGACACATAAGTTTACCAGAAAGGAATTGAAGTGGCTGGTAAATCAATCTCGCATACTCTAATTTGTATGAATTTGTAGACTGCTACGCTTTTCGGCGTTACTGGCGCTATGCGTAAATGAGGTCAAAGAGGAGGGAGGAAACTTTCCGCTGGTCAATACATCAAAGACAAAGAGAAAGATTCGAAGAAACTTTGCGATCAACCTAAAGAGTAAAATTTTTGCAATCAACTTTTATTCCCTATATAAGTTATACGGTGAACAACCGCACTCCAGGGAGCGCCGGAATCGTTGGGCAGCGGGGGTATTTGCCCCCACTCATTTGTAGGTGCAGGGGTAAAATTATCGTTTTGCCCCCCCACCCCCTCCCTTATTTGATAATTTGATGTATTATTTGAACGTTTGGTAGGTGAAAATTTTTTTAGTCACCCCCTCATAGAAAATTATATTCCGGCGCCAATGCCGCATTCTGATTATGTTCAAACAGGTATTGTAATCGTCATCCGTCACCTAATTTTTAAAAATAGGAGA
This sequence comes from Aspidiotus destructor, assembly GCA_035079395.1. Lineage (NCBI taxonomy): Eukaryota > Metazoa > Arthropoda > Insecta > Hemiptera > Diaspididae > Aspidiotus > Aspidiotus destructor. The sequence goes on along the minus strand of JAVHKZ010000002.1, from coordinate 58,527,125 downwards.
CCATCAAATATTGACTGCGATTGATTTCTCCTGAATTGGCAAAGAGGTAGACTTGATCGCCGAGTGATTGGAAAGGATAAATTTTATACTGGAATACCCGAAGAAATTGTGGCAATTGTTTCTAAAATGACAGATCGCGATCGATACACTGGTATGATAAATCATTGACTTACGGTATGCTTGTATAGGAAAAATCAATTCCGTATTCTTTGAGCACTTATAAAATGAATTAATATTTCGTTAATTTTCCATCAGGACATAGTTTTCGTCGTATACAGCCGCCTGTCTCATAGCCGATAGAGGTGCAGATATAAACGCAATAAAACGTTTTGGTTGATGGGTGATTTGATCAAACTGCGGAGGGCTATATTGAAAATTCAATGACATACAAACGTAAAACTGGAAACATGGTTGGCTCGGCGTTTATAACATCAACACCTCTTAATAACGCAGAAGCGATCGTTCAAATATTGCGCGCAAAAATCGTCATTCTTCCTATTCTGAATAAAATGATGGCGCTCGAGAAACCGTTGGTAATTCTACAGACATTAAAAATGTAAATATGTATAGAAAATGGATTTCCAGTCCAAAATATTGACCGTGTCCGCCCAAATAATTCATCAATGATAATCTCGGGCATTTCTTTCAACTTCTATCAAATGATACAAACAATTTGCAGGAACGACATCCCGTTTTTCTAAAAACTCAAAATACTCTATTTGTAGTTGACGTCATAGAAAGGCAGAAGAAGAAGAAGCCGTAGAAGAATTGGTCGAATCGGACATAGGAACACTGGTAACAACGGATCTTCCATCGTGATTTCTCAATCTAAAATTTAAAAAATGAATTCAGGAAAACTAATTGACGCTGAAGTTTCTTGAGTTAGAGGGAAAACATTTCATCTCACCAAATGTAATAATTTCACTTCGCACAGTACCTAATTAACTCGAATAATTTTCAATCTTCATATTTCAACATTGATCTTTAGAAATATGTATTGATGTTTGTTTTACGAGTGAGAGGAGTCGCATACCGATATATTTAATTATTATTTATTTGTAAAAGAAAATAGCGCTCGTTTTTTTGCAGATAAAATTTTTTTAAAGTTAAGCATTGTACCTACTACAGGACATCTTTAGCGTTCAAATATTGTACATTAATAATTCAATAATACACATGATTGCGGCAGGCAACAACTAACTTTATAATCATGTTTAGAGTGAATTCAATGCGTAAGTCACCTCATCGTGAACCTATTCATCATTGATAATCCTACTTTATTATATTCATTTCGAAAAATTAGACCAATGATAAGACATTCTTGTGTTGTAACTGAACAATTTTAATACAACTTGATTGGTACCGGTTAGGTTTAAATTCTACGCAATGAAAATTGTACTCAGAGAAAATTACTTATATGTACAGAAAATTATACGCACTGAAAATTATACGTAGTGAGGTGAAATTGTACGCAAAATGAAAATTAAATGTCGAAAAATTGAAATTAAAAAAGAGGTACGAAAAATTCATTTGTGGCACTGAAGTATAATAAAAGAAAATTCAAGCGATAACGCTTCACTAATCGAGCAAAATTTATTAGGACGTTTGGATACGACCAGCGTATATCATCTTCAGCCAATACTCGAAATTCGGCTGAAGATGATACGCTGGTCGTATCCAAACGTCCTAATAAATTTTGCTCGATTAGTGAAGCGTTATCGCTTGAATTTTCTTTTATTAAAAAAAAAAGGTACCTAGAAATTGAAATAAAGAATTTTGGAAAGTCAAAACAAAAAAATTTAGAAAAAGAGGTTCAAAACAATTCATACAAACGATAATAGTCACGGCAAACAATAAAAATCAGATCAGAAATTCAAATACTATAAAAATTGGTCAAATTAATAGGATATGTTATGCGCGATGCCGCGCATGTATTCGAGGAGAACGACATTCCTATCTTCCTCATCAACGTTTTCATCCTCCTCCTCGTCATTAATGTTAGTCCTGTACCGGGTGACGTGGCTACATAACTGGTATTGAAATTTTTCGCTTCATTGTTTCATTTATTTATTTATTTATTTTTTATTTTTTTGGTTTGTTGTGCGTGTTATCATTATTATTAATTTTGTAAAGTGGTGTCGCCTTTAATTGGTCTACTGACTGTCGGCGGCACCACTATAATATAAAAAACGGGGATCCTTGAAACGGATCCCCCCTCGAAAATAAATAAATGAATTGAGGAGCGTTTTTCCAAAACTCGTTAAATCCATTTCGCGAATTTTTCAGGAAAAATAAAAAACCACCTCTATTTGTCACAGTGAGAGATAATGGCAATGTGTGAATGGTTATAGTAGGAGTAGATGGTCATACATGAGTACAAAAATTGGCATCCACGTGCATTTGTTCATTAGGTTGTGAGGATGCGCCAAAGAGGTACAAATTTTGGACTTAACAAGTTTTGGAAAACTAATTTATCTTATTTACATGTATTGATGTCCAAAGAATATTGAAACAGGGTGCTGAAATAACACGGCTCGTATATCTTCGACGCATAGATAATGGTGCCAAAAATTATTTGACATTTTCATATGATGTATTACTTGTATAAAACGCTAAAAACGCTAATATCTCAATTTTGAATAAAATGGATTTAACGAGTTTTGAAAAAACGCTCCTCAAATAAACAAATTAAAACTTTTTGAAAAATGCTGAGTTGAAACTATCAAATTTTAATAGTTATTTGTGCAACAAGGGAGAAAAATGAGCGATTTCTCAACAAGTGTGAAGTTAGCAACACGAGCTAGAAGCGAGGGTCAATATTTGCACTGAGTTGAGAAATCACTTTTTTGACCGTGTTGCACATAACGTTTTTCTTTACACATAAAAAAGCGAAAAGCGTAGTAGTTTTGTTGCGCGCATATATTCGTATCTCACCTAGGGTAGATATAAAAATTCATATCTACCCGTTCGCGCATGCGCAGTACAGATATTGACACTACCGCAACGCATATTCACGCAGCGTTCTTTCGCACAAAACAAAGTGCTTTGTTCTCGTAAATCGAGTAGGATAAATCGCGTTATGGTATGAGTGTAAAGAAAATGAATTTTTAACGCTGAATTCAATGCCGTTCTCCGTTTTTTGATAGGAGGTCTCAGTTTTTTGTAATCGTGTAAAATATTCTTGTTTATTGGAAGCGCGTTGTCGCGGAACGTAACGTTGCTTCGCGATCGCCGATACTTCAGCTATCGAGAAGGTGTGTTACGTTTCGCGACAACGCGCTGCGAATAAACGAGAATATTTTACACGATTACGAAAAACTGAGACCTCCTATCAAAAAACGGAGAACGGCATTGAATTCAGCGTTAAAAATTCATTTAAAATTTGATAGTTTCAACTTAGCATTTTTTAGGCTGTTGTGTAGGGTGATTGAAAAGTAATGCGTCACACGGTCATGCGTCGTCACTTTTTGCGTTCGTGTGACAACTTCACATTGAAAGCGCTTCTTTTGCAAGGCAGCGCTACTGGTAGAAAATGCTCTTCTCGTTTTTGTAAAAAATTTTGCTATATTTTCCTCTCACGCGTTTAATAAATAGTACATTGTATAATATAGGGACGTTCAGAGAACGATTATTTATACCTACGCGTGCACTGAAGGACGGGGGAGGGGGATATCTCTTGAAATTTTTCTTCATTTAGGCAAAAAGTAGACGAAATTACTGCAGTAAACGGAAAAAAGACAGTAAAAAAATTGCGATGGGGTTATATCCCTCGAATCCCCCTTCTCATCTACGCCACTGAGTCCGAATTCATGAAAGAAAAAGAATAGTTTCATACGGTCTTCCGTTGACTACGCTGATATGCGAGTAGAGGTCGGGAAAATTGAATGCCCGAGTTGGTAAACGAGCATGCGGTTCTCACGTGTAGAAACAATTTTGCATGAAGATAGAATTTTTCCTCAAGTACAAAGTACACGCGCGCCGTGACTCGAGTGAAATTACATAAATACTGATTTTAAGAATAAAGAAAGATGAAATGAAGATATTTTTTCTGGCCCGAGCAGGAATCGGAACCGCGACTTCTCATTTTCATGATGTCTGCAATAATCACCACGCTACAAGGCCCCAAGATTAGATCGTCACATTTCGGCTTTAGGTATGGACGTTCCACCTTGAGAATGAGAGGGTCCTTAATCTTGGGGCCTGCTAGCGTAGTGGTTAATCGCACTCGTCATAAAAAAGAGAAGTCGCGGGTTCGATAACTCCTCTTATCGTCTTCCTTCAATTACACCCCCCCCCCTCCATGGCCCCACGGATCTTTCTTATGGGCTTTAGTGTGTACACTTTGCAACAACCTAATGTATTGTGGTCTCCGGACCCGCTCATTCACAAGGTGGAAGGTACATCTAAAGGTAAAGGCGAAATATGACGATCTAATCTTGGGGCCTGGTAGTAGCATAGCGGTTATTGCTCTCGTCTTGAAAAAGAGACGTCGCGGGTTCGATTCCCATTGTATGATTCCCGCATTAACCATCCTCCTTCGATGAAGATACTTTGTTATCGTCATGTACTAACAAAATTGAAACAAAATAAACCGACGACTGTAAAAAAAGACATGAGGGTATAATTTCAAGGGAGTTTGCATTTAAAAATAATCAACTTTCATTATAGTACCTCGGCATAAAGGAATACAAATCGAGTGCCGATAATAACGAAAGCTATGAGAAATTAAATATTCTTTCAATACTACGAATATTCGGAGAGGACTGAATAAACAACTCGCTTCACAATAGAATTTATTAGACAATTTTTTTGTGAATCGTAACAACGTGCGTTTTCAAGTTTCCTTTTTGCGTAAACATTTTGCCGCAGTCTTCACACTTAAACTTCTTTTCTACACCACACTCGTAAGTGAGATGATTCTTGAGACTGGATTTACTCTGGTAACGTCTACCACAATAATTTGGGCAAACAATATATTCAACTTGAGAAACGAAGTCATTGCTATTTCGGTAGGCTCGGGATCTCGTCCGATACATCGTGCTGCTGACACCTAAAAATATGTACAAGGACAAACAATGACGCATTATAAGAGGTACAATACGTAAAAGGCTGCATACGCCGCTACGCAACTTGATGATAATTATGGGGGTATTCCTGGGTATTCGAACCGAGTATCCACCAGGATCGCTAACAACGTGCGAGTATTTCGTTCATCAGTACTGTTATTTTTTTGTCGAATACGTAAGAGGTATCCAAAGTACAGCAGAGGGCGGTATACATGGAAAAAAAAAAAAAAAAAAAAAAAAATTGGAATAACTTGAGTGAAACGGAATGCATCTACGAGTAATTTGTAGAATGTGTGTTCGTGGACATCTTCTATACAGGACATCGAGAGGCCGAAGTTTTATTCAAGTGTTATTCCAATTTTTCCATTTTTCTCACGCATACCGCCATACTTCACGTATAGGTACGTATATAAATATACCTATGTCAATCTTTCTTCGCTGCAGCGCAACGCCAGCGCTGCCCGGTTCGAATATACTGTATACAACGATTGACCACGATGATGAACAAGGGAAATGATTCAAGCCTCAATATTCGAAGGTCGTTGTCGTCGTGCAATTGGCTACGAGGCGAGAATATGTAATCCCGTTGAACATTTCTTGGCAAAAATTTTCCCAAAATGCTTCCAAAATTTCTCTATGGAGACATTTTGGGGCCATTTTGGAGATATTTCACATACATAATGGGGACATAAATCATAATACGAGTGTTTTTGCCACGGAGATATCAAATGTTCAACGGGATGTAGACAAATTAATAATTGAGCCGTACATAATTATTTTCAAAGTTTGCCCCGGACGTGATCTGAAGACCGGTATGTTATCCAATAAACACAGAATAAATAAATACGATATTATTTTTCGAGTATACCACATTATGATTTACAAAACGCCAGGATACATACATGTCTCATTGATTAATCGCGCATACGATGAAATAAAAGTACGTAAAAGAGAGAGAAGAAAACATCGATCAGGTTTAAGCTTGATTTGATACTAATTATGAGTTCGATGAATGTACTCTGTTGCTCATATTCGTACGCGCGCGCGCGGGCCGGTGTTCATACAGAAAGCTGATTTAGCGATTAAAATATCGTCTCAATCGGATGATATAGTTATGTACACCCATCGCAGTACAACACATCAGCAGTGAAGGTCACGAGGGCCGCGACTGTTTTGTCTGTAAGCGAACGTATCGGAAATCTCATGAAAAATTTATAGAAACGAAGGTATAGACGGAAAGAGAAACAGACAATAGTAAGAAGGATTCTTCCGGGTGAAGTTTTCGCACGTTCAAATCTTTCCTCTTCTCAGATTTTATTATCTATAATATTAAAATGAAAAAATTGTAATAGAATACATTTATTTGTGAGTAAGAGGTTTGAAAAATAAATTTCCAACAAGAACGCTACACAAACGCAAAGTTTGGAAAACATGCTCTCTTCTTTCTTCAAGAAAATTACTTCGCGGCCAGATTGTACTTAGAGCAGAAAAACTCCAAAACGACAACAGGAATTTCTCCAGCTTCCAAAGACATTACTGCATGATGGTTTGATGAACTATTCCTAAATGCGACTTCAGATAATTCCTTCTAGAAAATTGTTTGTGACAAATAAAACATTGAAACTGTTTTTCGATACCGCATTCGTACTTGATGTGCGAATAAACCGATTCTTTATGTTTGTACAGCCGACCGCATTTCGAGCATACGTAACGCCCTTTAACGACCATAACTTTTTTACTGTTCTGTAGCGGATCGCCCGGAAGGAGTGGGTCGCACGGAAGTAAGGGATCGTTCGTGAAATTACCGACGACATTTCTGATCATGATCGACGCGATCGCTGAATCTGAAAATAAAATGTTATTGGAATATATTAGTGAAAACGAAGACGCGTAGTTGAAAGAATGCAGCTTTAATTCACCGCATCGAATACAAAGTGTATTTTCAGGTTAGGATGAATGAAAGTGAAAGAAATTTACATCCCGCCATACCGTATCATTAACAAGACGTTGATATAATTTTAATTTTCAAGATTAGTGACCGGTAATCGTTACAAGCATTGGACAACAACAATAGAGAAGGTAATAAAAATACAGAGCAGTGCTTTCCCGAATTAGGTAGTATAGCGGACGGTGACGCACAAAATCCCTTCGAAGGCGAATTGAAGGAGCTAGGAAAATAGAGAAGTGGAAACGGGAAGGATATCAAATACGTAATTCACGTTAATTTACTATCTAAGTAGGTAAGTATAGTCTCGAGTATTCATTATTTTTTCGACATATACTTAATAATGGAAAAGTAACTTGATCAAAGACTTGCGATCACCACTATCATCATTTTCCTGGAATAAACTTTCCGATACAAGGGATTACAACGAAAATTTGCCTTCTGCTGTTTACTCAGCTAATTATCTTTGCGACTCAGTTTGCAAAATTTCACACACTTTCGACGAATTTGCACAAAAAGTATACCGTCTTTTTTGGAATCGACATTAGAATGAATTTCCATTCAGACTTACACCAAAGGTATACAAATAAGTTTTTCAAGTTTTCAACCCTCAGTTCTTTAGCCTAAGAAGTTTTTATGAATAAATTTTCCAATTTTTCAACGATATAGCGCTAAAACAAACAGAATTCTTATTAAATATCAAAAAGGATGACGGAACCCGGCCATGGTTTTTCTGACTGAAAGTCAATTTAAACCTTCGTTGGTACCTACATTAATTTTTGCGTTCGTGATAACAGAATTGCGTGAGACAGCCTTCTCATTTTCTACAATGAATAAATTATCCATCCACGAAAGCGTGGAAGTGCATCGTGGTACATTTTAAAAACATAATTTTCCCTTGTAACACACACATGACGACGCCATCCACGGAAATGAAATAACTGAATCACTGCGGTGGAACCGCGAGCTCTGTAACCTGATTAGATGACGATCAAGGGATTCCATCTTGTGAATAATTCACGAATCAACAGCGGAGTTGAAGCGAAACGAAGTGACGTGTACATAAATTTTCATCAATATTGTCATACTCCCAAAACATTGAGGTCCTGTGCCTGCTTCTGCATAACAACGCGGAACAAAAATTTCAAGGTTCGAACATACTTTAGGACGCGTGAAAATTTTTATTTCTAATTTGCAAGAATTAATTTACACAGTAATTAATATAAAAAAATTTCAGATTTGCTTTATTAGGTTACATAAATCTCTTTTGTTGTTGGAACTCCACCGTTAGATTTTCTTTTTATACTCTACTAATTTTACACACAAATTTAGGAATCGCAATCTTCCAGCAGCACCGTAGTATCTACTCATAGGATACTAGAGGCTGCGTTTATTCAAATAATAGTGGATAATTGAATAACTAAATGGCTATTCAGTATTCACGTCGCTGTAAGATTTTACATACGAATGTTTGAACGAAAACGTTTTCAATACTGTAATATAATAGATTTTTCAACATTTTGTAGTAAACTGCACCCATGAACAAAAATTTAACAACAGATACCCAATTTTATGAGAAAATTCACTGCACTACCTACAGCCTGTAAATTGTTGTATTTCATCTCAAAAATGCCTTGTTTTCCACTATTTTTGGTGCAAAAAATCATTGTAACGTATTCTAGGGCATTTTGTACGAATTTTCACTGCAAATGTGCATTTACGACCCTTCGTTACCGAGTTAACGCAAAACGAAAAATGTTGGAAAAATCAAGAAATTCAACATAACGCATCTTAACGAAGGCCTCAACAACACGTCCAAGGGTGTCTTTAAGCCATCGTTAACAATCGTTACCTTGGTAAAGTAAAGTGCGTTACAATCGATTTTTACGATATTTTTCGTTTTGCGTTAAAGAACGTTTGTAAACACACTGCACCAGGTACCATTACGATAAGAATCAGGCGAACTAGTATGCAATATGATACGGGGGATAAAGCCTACCATTACAGCCATATCTTACCACTTTCTTAGTTAATGAAATTTTCTTTATCGTCATTCTATCGGTATCGGATGATTTTATTGATGAATAAATTAGAGCAGATATCATTTCATGCAACCTAAACGTTTTGTATTCATAAATTGAAGCGCGATTCTCCGATCAATTTTGTTTCGCGATTTGTGAAATAAATATTATTTTTTTTTTTTGCTCTCTTGATTTAGAGCATTCGAGATCCTGAGAATCAAAACATAATAAATCTCATAGTTTTTCTTACGATTTTGAACATTGGAGTCAAAACATAAGGACCTACAAAATAGTTTGATGATAATCAAAATTTTTCTAAGGGTACCGGAAGAAATACAAGCTGGTATCACTTCATGCAATTGAAAATAATTTGAATCACATGCATGCACTCGAGAACACGTTAGTCTTTCTATTGCTCGACTCACAAAAAAAAACAAAAAAAAAACAAAACAAAAAACAAAAAAAAAAAACAGAAAACGAGAGCGATTATTTCGTACGTGTATTCTCGCGAAATCTCAAGTTTTCTTGATTCACGAAAAGCTGAAGCAAGAAGCAATCGGGAATCAATAGGAATCGGCTAAAATATCCACGTCTTCCAATATTATCGGACATCTTTTATTTTGTTTCGTTATTTTACGTGAAGTAATAAATCTCATCGTTCCTCGGTTCAGCAGTTCTTTTTCTATTAATTAAAACAGCGGTGAGCGGTTTTGTATTAAAACAGGGTTTTTTGTTGTTATTATTGAATTTTGTTTTCACTGTTTGTATATGAGCCGTTCTAATTTGCAATAATCTTTACGGAAAATGCGCTTTCTCGCACTCATCAGAAAAAAAAGTAGCGTTCTACACACATTGGAAAAGTAAGCGTTTGCGACTCGTTGCGATTGCAGCACGAGCCTTCAACTAATCGGCAATCGCTTACTTTTCCAACTTGCATAGAAATCTACTATTTTTTTTCACCACATAGGTTTTTAAGGCGCTTCTCATGACAAAGTTTTCACCATGCAACTCAAAAGAGTGGTAAAAACCAACACAGTTGTTTGTTTTCATTTTGGCATCTGCAACGAGACGTATGTCCATCACAGTTTTCAGCGGCGTCAGTGTTATGAAAAGACTGGTATGCAATTGTACTGTTTTGGTGCGGGCACTGCCAACAATGAAAATCTAGAAGTATGGTTTCTAAGAAAAAGATGAACAATAAAAATCAACTCTGATACTATTATAGTCACCAACAGTCATTAATAATTTATTTGATACGAAATAAAAAACTTCATCAGAACATACAACATTATTATCATTCGAAGAGCAAAAAAAATTTACGTGAGTAAAAAAAAAACCAATAACTAATCAAAAATACTATGGAATTCTTATCGATAGAATACAATGTATAAATAAAAGACAAATACAAATGACTCGAAATAGCAATACGACAAATTGCAATACTGTATACCAGGTAACATGTATACGAAAGGCAAGAAAATAGTTAGTCGAACAGAGCGCAAAACTTGCTTGACAAAGATAGCTCAATTTCATAATCGACGAACGAGCAAAGAAAAAACATTGAGAAATGACAGATCTACGTCGACGTAAAGATTCTCGGTTATACACACCTATATTCATGCATCGATTCGAGTTTCCACTCCACGCGGAGTAAAGCAGAAAAAACAATCAACTAATGAAGTAGGCAGAAGAGAGAGACGCAGAGACAGAGAAAGAGGGAATACTAATTTAAAAAAAAAAAAAAAAACGACAAAAAAAAGGAGATATTCATCAGGATCATTCTTCGAGCATCTTCACGCAGTTATCTGCTTATGCACAAGGAACACGTGATTGCGCATACTCGTTTTACGTGAAAATGCTTTATGACATACATGGCATTCGAATTGTTTTTCAACGCCGCAATCGAATTTCAAATGTTTGTACAGAGAATTTTTAAGATGATATACCCGACCGCATCTGTTGGGACACGGAAATGACGTGCCACTCGTTAAGCTGTTCGCATAGCTGGTCAACTTCTGCATTCTCAAGCGATTATCGTCAAGTTGGTAGCCGTTGTTTCTATCTGCGTCCGCATCTGTATTTACATCCACGAACACCGATTCCAAGAAGTCAAAATGATCTTGTAAAGCGTGAAAAGAAAAAAAGAACAAGAAATAAGGTCTTCAGGCCCATAGCTTCTAAAATCTTGACACAAAGTTTTTACACTATAGGTATGCATTCAACGGTCGCATAGTTTTTAAAAGCAACTTAATTTGCGAGATATTCGAAAGCAAAATTTTTAGCGAAAATACCAATGAATGATTCCTAAGTATGAATTCTTCATACGATGTAACATAATTACACAGGCCTGAAACTTTCAGTAGAAAGTGTCACCGACGCGACGTGGCCTCTATAATTTCGACAACTGAAAAATAGAACATTAAGTGTAACTTTAATGAAAAAAATTGGGGTTGGTAAACGAGTGTATACCACAGACACTGATATCAATTATTGTTCAAGAATTAACGAATCTTCATTTTCATTATTTATGTCGGGCTAGGGGCTAGATTCACGTTTCACCCCACAGAGCAGTGTACCATACACTATATCAGGTCATGTTTAGGTCGATTTTTCACCGAGAGAAGCCTCAGATGGTCAGAATATCGAACAAGGTTCAGGCTAAAGTACGTATCAATCGACACTCTTAATTCACATTCACTCCCATTGACTCCTCATACAAATCACTATAATATTCTGTTAAGGAAAATAATTATGGGTGCGTACAGGGCCCCGAAAAAGAATGATGCGAGGTCGAGTATAGAGAGAGAAAGTCCTAGCGCGAGTTATAAGGTTTTTCTAGTAGGCCTATTTCAAACTGATTGATTATTTTTTTTATAGGTGCGTCATCAAGTTGGTAGTGTCTCCGACATTACTCTTATGGCAAACAGCCCCAGAATACCAACTTGAATAAGTATGCAAATTGCAATTTAAAAACCTGGAAACGTGTTATTACGTATTTTGTGGTGGTTGTTGTTGTTAAATATTATAACGATGGCGTTGATAGTGGTGCAGCAATACACGCCGATAAAGAAGGCGTAAGAAATGATGGATATAAATTTTGAGAGCAACTAAGCAACTAGCTGCAATGAGAAAAAAACTTGAGATCAAATTACTCCGAGTTGTAGTAAAAAAGTGACGATTTAACGTTTTTAACGTTATTTTTGTTGTATAGTACAACAGTAGGGTTTTTGCTAAATTCTTTTGTTTCAACTATAGTAAAAATTACTGAAAAGGGTCATTCGTCACATATTTACTACAGTCAGGAGTAATTTTTCCTAAAGTTTTTCCTAACTAAATGTGACCGATACATTTTTATGGGACTAGTATCGATTCAGTGTTTTTAATGAAATCGAGAAGATTCGTGTGCTCTTGTACCTATACGGAGTCGTCAATTCTTCCACAGATCTTGAAATGAACACAACAATCAGCGTGAAGAAACGTAAATAAAAGATAAACGTGTTGATGTATTTCTTTTTAATTTATAAGGAAACACAGTTGATTCTCCAAACCAACAAAATGTCTAATACAGTAATACGCGTGGTTAAAAAAAAAACTATCCGTATTTTACCACGCAATTTCACACGCTGGCTTTTATGAACAATTTTTTCGCTCTGACTGTTCTCTTCAAAAGTATGAAGTTTAGTCGTATTTGTATTCATTTGCTTTGAAGAGAGAATTTAGGATTCTCAAAGTACACACAAATACTTTAAGCCACTTGTCTTGAAAAATTTAGTAGTTCTTGAAAAACAAACCAAGAAAAGGAAATCTTTAAAGAGCCTGTACAAAAACAGATTTTATTTCTTTCTAAAAATCGTGAAAAGCTTTTCTTCTTACAAAGGGTCAACTGCAAGGCTACGAGTAAGTCGGCACGGCGGGCGCCCGGCGCGGCGCTTAATCAATCGCGGCTACTAGCAAACAAAACCGAAGTTCTGAACCTCTTGCGCAGACGAAGAGGTCGCCAGCAAAAACAATTCGCAAATTTCGTCGGTCGAAGAGTCAACTTTTATACAGAAGTGACGACATGTACATTGTTGGGAAAACTTTCAAAATACGCACAATACCGTATAATTTTAGCCGCATAACTCGCACACATACAATATTTGTACAACAAGGCGAATTTCGGAAAACCGAACAGGCGAAAATGTGAACTGATGACAAACAGATCGTTTCTAAAAAATATTATCACTTTTATTCACGAGTAAAGATGTCAAAGAAATTTTATATTTTGTTTTAAATATCCACGTAGGCAATGAAATACCAATTTTTTTGTCGTGTTGAATTAATATTAATTGAATCAAATTATTCGAGGGCGAATGTCTGAAGTACGTATACAAAAACAGGTTTACTTCATTTTTTTCAAGAGGTGGGAAAAACTTTTTTTGCAATTATTCTCGATGTAGTACTGAAATAGAAATACTCGTACACAAAAATCATTTTCACAACGAATTTTGTAAATATTTTTTATATCGAGGGTGTGTACGGCCGCAAATCATCACTCGTACGATATGATAATTATTTCACGAACTCTTCTCTTCAACGGAAGAAAAATACTCCAACGGATTTAATTCACCAACCAAGTCGAAACCATTGAATTGAGGAATAGTTGGCTCGATGACTTCGACTGCTAATCTACTCGGATTCATATCGTGTACATATTTACAATGAGACTGCAAATGACCTTTTCGAGCAAATCTTTTCTTACAAAACCAACATTCGAACTGTTTTTCTTTTTGACATTCGTACTTGAGATGTTTATATAAGCTGGTCTTGTGTTTGTAAATGTTGCCACATTGGGGGCATCCGTAACCGGAATCGGTGATGATGAATGTGGATTGTTTTGAACGTAATTCCGGCGATACGTACATCAAGCCATTCGAGAAGTACTCCAACGCTGAAAATGAAAAGTGTTTAAATATTATTTTTTTATGATCATTTTTTTTTTTTTTTTTTTTTTTTTCTATTCTTTCATGAATCGAATTAACGCTGCCCGCAGTCGCACTTAGCCCAAATTAATTTTTTGTAGAGGATATTGAACGAAAAAAACTGTGTACATTTAAACAATAACTCTTTACGTTTTTATAATTAAAACTGTAGGATTTTTAAAATATTATTATTTATCATTATCATCGTTCGATATTAAAAGGTAGGTATTAATGACAGTATAGAATTATAGAATAACGAGAGAGTACTTTCTGCTCCATCAGTTTTGACCGAATTTTCAACCAATCCCGAAAGTGATTCGAAAATTTTATAGGGTGTTTCTGGATCTATCGTCAGGATGCGTAATGAAAGGGGCAGAAGATGACAATCTTTGGTTCTCCCATATACGTCGTCTATTTTTCATGAATCTAAACAAACCCTACAGAAAAAATTTTACGAACATTTCTGTAATATAAAAGGCGGTATTGTACACGAAATTTGTATCCGCCTTTCTGTAAACCATCAAAAAAAAATATTACACTTCGTTGAAATATAATTCGCGAAGTTAGGTATAATATTGTTATGTATCACTGGTGAGTGGTGACGAGGTGAAGAACTAATTATTTTGTACACTGTTTCGCAGCACCACCAGTATTTTCCCTTTTTTGAATATTAAAATGTATACAAAGAGAAAAACTTTCCTATACACTGAAAATGAACTTCAGGAAAAATTACTCACGAGTATGTGACGAATGACTCTTTTCAGTAATTTTTACTACAGTCGAAACAGAAGAATTCAGTAAAAACTACTGTTGTACTGAATGAAAAATAACGCTGAAAACGCTAATTTCTCACCTTTTTACTAGCCTACAGTTAGGAGTGATTTTTTCCAAAGTTTTTTCTCAGTGAACCTATACAGTATAGGTAGAAAAACAAATAAGAAGCGTAAATCCCCTATTCCTCGCGGTATTATAGGGTATCTGGCAAAACGTAAATTTGAAATTATAGTTTACTTCACTAGACCGGTGCGTGTAAATAGTTCTTCATGAATGCATGACAGCGCGTTCACGCCTAATACAAAGTAGATCAAATATATCCAACATTATTTTTGTTGACCAAAATGAAAAGATGACTACCTATGCAACTTGTTGAAAATACGACAGAAAAGATTTTCAAAATTGATATCCAATAATTCAACCGACTTTTTCTTTTCCTTTGAGCTATCATTCATATCGATATAGATTTTCAATTTCATTTTTTTTTCTCTTTTTTTTTTTCAAATCAGAGATTGATTTACTAGCATCTTCAACGGCGCGTGAAATCAGAAAGCTGTAATGGCATACCCAACATCACACGCACGCACAATACAGGCAGGGACCCCCCCGAATAGACTTTTCATATTTTCGCGATTTCAAATAGTCATGCACACATTTCAAGAATGGATAAAATATGATCTGAAAGTATAATAATATGTAGTATACCTAATATAGTATTATGAACCTTACACCGCATCACCTGCGAGTATACAGGGTGAGGCAAAATGAGGAGTTCGCGCTGAATCTGTCACAGCGTAAAATTACATGAACGATAAATGTAGTATACTTCAAATCTAAGAAACTTACATCTCGATTTCACCTCAAATTTGCTCCCCTACTTACCCGACTTTCTACGATTTTTCTACGCCGAGTTATGGACCAGAATGTGTCAAAAACTAACTAGTAATCTGCAAAGATTTTCAAAAAAACAAATTGAAAAATTTCCCATTTGCAAGCTTCATAGAGTTGATTAAGTACATACTTTTCTTTTTGGCATCATCAGCGTTACATTTTACTTTCGAACCAGATAAAATACGGAAGTCTCAACAATTCTTAATTTTGAGAATTCTAGAAAATTGATAAATTTTTGGCACATTTTGTTCCATAATTCGGCTGAAAAAAATAGTTCAAGGTTGGCCAGGGGCGCAAATTGCAGATTGAAGAAGTATACACGTAACGTTTTTTGTTTTCGCGCTACAATAGATTTAGCTCAAACCGCCATTTAACTGGTAACATCATTTTGCCTCACTCTGTATACTCAAAGTTGTAAGGGTAAGTAATTTTTTCGTGAGAATTGAGCAGATTCTCAAGAAATCTGTTCTACAAAATGACGGTAAAACAGCGGCAAGGTTCGATAGTATACTTAAAAATATTACGACGAACTGAATATTTGAACGTCTCGTAGTTTTTTTCCCCGGAGTCTTTTTGTGAATGAAATAGCTGGAACGGAGCCTTTCCTCTCCAGCCTCTTCAAGTCGTCGCGTACGACGTATCGTATGATGCACTCTTCTCCGTGATTTGCTTCGCGCTCACACGTCACGTACGCTTCCGAGTGAGTGTTGAAGGCGTTCATACTTTCAAGTATCAGTAGTCTCCTTCGTTACCTCGAGGAGACAACCTCAATATTACAACGAAAAATCGATATAAAAATTCAACGAAAAAATCAATGGACAGGCAGGCAGTGTGACACGACGAGAAGTGCGATAAATCGAAAATTGGATGGGAAAAAAGAACAAAAATATCGCTTATATGGATGAAAAAAAGTTGGTTCAAAATGAGATGAAACTTTTTCCACAATTTCTAACGCGGTTGTACACAAAACCGAAACGCGTGGTATAACTTTTGTAAATTACTCATTTCCGATCTCCTCCATCTGTTTCTGTCGTCATTACTGTGATTTAGTTTTTCGATAGTTCGGAAGAAATTTTGAAGAATCGTCTCTCAATAGGCGACTACAAACATTGTTGTACAATGGACTTTCCTTGAGCGACTGGCAAGGAATTAGGCCACCAATCGAGGCCACTACTTTTTTGGGAAAAGAAAATTTTGAACATGAAAGTTTTCGCACATTTTTTTTTCATATAAAAAGGAAAAAATTAATGTTGTAAAGACTTTTTTCTCGAATATTATTGCATAAATAATTCTACAAATTTGATTGATTCGAGCCACGGAGTGAAAAATCCGAGAATCATTCGCACCATACAGAAAGTATAATATTGGGCATTTATTGGAAGTCGGACACATATTTCTATAATAAGATATTATGGATGATGGCAACGTGATTTTTCAATTGAAATTTCAAGTTGAAGGTTTTCGAGCAAAACTGACACTGAAATTGTCTTTTATTGCCGCACTGAAATTTTTCATGTTGCTTAAGACCGGATCTGTATTTGTATGCTCGACCGCAGATTAAGCACACGTGTCTTTCCCCGCTTTCAAATTCGAATCCGTTGAGGAATCCTGAAAAATGTATTCTCGTAAATACACTCGGCGGCTAAATTACTCGTTAAATGTTACATACATGTATACATAGGTCCAGAAGAAGGTGAATTTCAATTAGATGTAATCACTGGCGTCGCGCGTCGGGGATGACGAGGAAACTAAACTCTGGACGCGAGTTTCAGAATTCTGGAGATATTTACGTAATTCGTCGAATAAAATTAGGTAGAACAACGTCTAGATTCTTTTTTTTTTTTTTCTTCATACATTAAAGATTCTGAAGGTTTAGAGGAGGGTGGTTGAGCTACACTACTGCGAGTGGAAAAAAGTCCATACATACGATAGAATATCGAAGAAGCACTACATTACGAAACGAATGAAAAATCAGAACCTACAATCGAGAACGATAATTTCATTTCATAAAACGTTGCCTTCCTTTGCCTTCCACGTTTTTCTCCCTCCAATTACACTATTTACGCATCACAATTCTCGACACTTTCATTCGCATCGCTCCACACTTCATTTTGTACCCTGCCAAACCAAATTTTCTTTTGAGAGCGTTGCAGCTGTATGAACCGGTTCGTCAACCTCCATGAAATCTGTTGCCGAAACAGAGTTTGAAGCAACAACAGAAAGAAGAGAGTCCGTCTAATTCATTCAATCCCTCGTTTATCGCGTACTCGAACATACATATACGACACATTCAAACTGAATGAAAGATTAATGTGTTCTCAAAGGTCAGTGAAAGAATATATGATGTAAAAGAATCGACCGAGCATATAAAACAAATCTTGGGAAAGTTCCGACAAAAAAGAAGGTGTAAAATTTTTTCCACAATATACTGCCCAATCAATAAGCAAACTCAATAAAACCGGCGCGCGGATTCTCGAGGTGCAAAAGACCAAGGATTTCATTTAATTTACAAACTCGCGTTTCTACTCGGCAGTCGGCATTGACTGTATCATTCTTTAAGTTTTTGGCACCCAAGTTGATTGTTGATTTTGACATTTCTACCGAGTAGGATGGAAAAAAAAAATTGAGGGGCGATAATTCTTCCCTTCCTACTTTTTCTGTAATTCAGAGCCCGCTACCAATGTTTTCCACAAAGAATTCGATAAAATAAAATTGTACGGAAAAGCCAAACAAGTAAATCGAAACGTTAGTTAGACTGCGTAGGGTGCAGAAATTCCAATTGATTTTGAAGCGCTGCAAATAATCTAAAAATATTTCAAGACAACCCGAATTCTGTTTTTTTTTTTTTTTTTTTTTTTAACAGAAAATTCAAAATGACTTCTTTAGAAATTCCGGAGTAGATTATTATGTTCTGCTTTACGGAGACATTTCTTTTTGGGCAAAATTAGAAGGAGCGTAAAAAGCATTCCTATTTGAAACACGAAAATTATTGTTGTCAGAGCTGAAATAACATAGTAACTGATGTGATGGACCATCTATCGTAAATACAGTATATGGACAAAAAAGGTTTAACAAAGGCGAGCGATGAAAAGGTGTATGTAATCATTTGATGTACAAAGATAAATTTTTAATTATGAATTAACAAACAAAATACGCGCGGAAACAAGAGTATCACGAGAATATCAAAGAAAATACATGAAAAACTCTAGAAATAAATTTGTTTACCGGTTGAAAATACTAGGAACAAAAAGTCTTTCAAAACAGTCTCATCTCGTGAACAAAAATCATGTGATTTTTCAAAGACGTTCTGTACCGCATTTTTTTAAAACAAACATTACACTGAAATTGCGGTTCTTTTCCACATTCGAATCGCAGATGTCGAATGAGATGATGCTTGTTTTTATAAGTTCGTTTACAGTTTTCTTTCGGACAATAAAATTTCATCGAACCCGTTTCGTCTGTAAACGTGAATTCGCCGATGTCCATAAAATTCAATGTAGGATTCATAGATCTTCCTAAAAAACAAAGCAGGAATGCGCGTTAACGATGAGAAGTAAATCTCTCTTCTTGGAAAGAATTTATCGGCGTTCATTTCTGGCTATTCCTACTCCTTTGAATCACAGACACACACTATAAACACTCAGAATCACCACAGATATTGGAAAGAGGACGTCAATACTCAATATGCATAATACAATATGTACTTATCATAAAACGATTACCAACTCGAATGAAATGGTCTAAACCCAAAAGAGTTAGAATGAATATATATAAGCATCCGTATGAACTCGAAAGAACGTACAGGACACGCAGTTATCGTAATAAAGATGTTACGCCGAATTTACGCCATTGCCGAATCTGCGGACTCGGCAGCAAAATTACCGACTACGTGATCTCAGCAACCCCTTTGCCGAATACGTGTATTCCACGGAGGGTTCGGCAACAGCATGGTTCAGTCAATCAGAACGAATGTAATCAATTGAACATGAAAATATTACAAAATGAGAGCATGAAGAGGAAGAAACCAGACATTAATTACTAATAATTTCATGAAATGCAGTCCGCAATACAGATGCAGCCGCGAATCAAACGCTCTGTCCATTATTACACTACAAAAAACGAACAAAAAGGAATTCAAGTAGATTGATTTTCCGTGACGTCACATCACTGATATCTGTAGACAAAAGTACCCAATAAGAAGAACATCAGCCTCCAGCAGCTTTATTATGCCCATAAGAATAACATAGGAACATTTCGATCATTCATCAGTACTTCAGAATGAAAGAAAAGTTAAGAATAAAAAGTGAATTTTCACACACAGGAAAGCTTCAAGATCGTGAATATCAACTTTTTATCCTTAACTTCTCTTTTATTTCAAAGTACTGATGAATGATCGAAACGTTCCTGTAGTAATCTTATGGGAATCGATATGCTGTTTGCGGAAATATCGCTGTTATCGATAGATGTAACTAGATGTAACGTCACAGGAAAATCGGTCTATTGGTTGTGATACAAAATTCGTCTGCCCGGTACGAGAACCTGGAGTCAGTACAAGAAACGTCTTACCCTCAAAGTATTGATAGGTGTAACGCCTTGCGGTATGATTGTTTACAGCGGACTATGCTATGAGCATGATGGTAAAGTTTCGCATAACTTTCTTTTCTCAAAAAGTCTGATGATATCATCGAAGTGTATGAAGGATTTTGTATTGAGGAAGAATGTGAGTTGAAAGGGGTGAATTTGATTGGACCAGCTTTCAAAAAAGATGATGAACAAATGTGCTACGAAGATTGCGAGTATCTAAAAGAGGAGTGGCTTTAGCCCGTGTCCACGTGCAACACGTTCAACGGGTGATGAAACGTCTTTAGACTTATTTCCAAACACTGAAGGATGAAGTTCAGTGGAATTATCTTTAGTTAATGGGTGATATTGCAGTTGCGGTGAATCTATTGAGAATAATTTAATTCTCAAATGTACGAACTATATTGATTCGAGGGAAGAGAAGGCACCAGGTACGTAACTAGTGAAGAATTGACACGCAAAATCTATTGTCAAAAGTATAACACACGATAATTTTGATCAAACTAATCATATGGTAGGAGATTAATAAAACAAAAATAATAATACTGAAAAAAAAAAAAAAAACTGAAATAATGGTCAAGACGAGGTCAAAAAGGGACGAAATGATAATGAAGTTTTAGATTACATAAATGATGAATTAAAACCAGAAGAGACACTATTACTAATTTATGAACGATGAATAGTTAATACAACAAGTTTATGAGAAATTCTTGTTAATCTGTGATGAGCAAGAAAATAGTTTTTCAATATTCTCATTCCCCTTGTTATTCATTAAATTGTAAAAAGGGTATTTGAAAAAGAAAGGAGAAAGAAAAGAACATTCAGACTTCAACGATGTAAGATTTTTATTGATAGAGAGAGGGTAAACTACATATTCTCAGATTGTTGTTCAGTATGTTTTATCTTTTGATTCCGCGCGTGAATTTTCGACAATAATTCTGAAATTATTCCATTGTAAAAGTAATCAAGGCTGAATACAATAACAAAGGTTACTGGTCCCAGTTTTACTTCATACGACTTTTACTCCAACACAGAGCATTAGCGTTTGAATTTGAATTTGTATCGCCTTCAACAGCAGCCAATCCAAATTACACAGCGTCAGATTCTTTACAGAATCAGGACTGAAATCATACAAACACTCGATTTCAACAACTTGCTTCCCGAAATAGTTACATTCAACGATAGGATAGCATCAGGTGAAGCAGCGATCCACATCAGGCACTGATTCTGGATGAATAATCCATTTGATTGAATCTAATATGACACGAATGAAAAAAACATCAAAAATTTGAGAAGAGACTGACACAAAAAACTATGTGATTTGTGAACATTTTTTTACCTTGAAGTTTCTATCATAGTTCTCAAAAATTTGAGGCTATAACTTATTCAGTAAAAAGGTACATCTTTATACTTCAACTCACGCCACTAAAAACCATTATCACTAATATATCCATCCCATGAGACCCCTCTCGGAAAGACTCGTCTTTTCTTGAAAAACCTGTTCCAGGAACCACTAATATACATCCTTAGAACTTGCCCTTGTTGAAATTCCACTGATTTCACACTATACTCACTATATTAATGTCAAATTGATACGTCATGAGAGGAATAGAAGAAAGGTCGAGGAATCCGATTCTGGATTCTTGTCAAAAAGGACGAAGGGCCAGTTTCGCCCTGAAAAATAGGGTTCAGCTTGAATTTGTTGACGAATATGTAAGAGTTGGGTGATTGTTCACTTCTTAGCGCATTCCGTTTTGCCGTTCTTGACTCAAAATAGAGAAATTATATGATACTCGACTATCTTATTATCTTCCTTATAAGAATTTGAACTATCTCCTTTATCTGCAATGGGGCAGCGTGCACAAATACAATTTAATGTTATATTTTATTAGGACGCAAAATTAATTATGAAAAATCGAAAGAACTAACTTGCAGCAAACATTCCTATATCACCCTTTGCTCATCAATAAGCTTATTTACGCTAATCACCTGATATTGAGTTTCGTTATTGTTGTTTGCACAGTTCTCCTTTGTAAGCAGAAACGCCACTACAGCAGCAAGGGGAAGCGGCATCTCGCCCTACCAACACAAATTCAAAGGAGAATTCCCCTTCTCCTCTCAACGAAGTGTAAAAATACAGCTGGCTCTAGGGGTGTGAGAGTATATCTTTCAATTTTCATTAGATCTTCTTTCAAGTTTTCTGAAAAAAAAAAAAAAAAAATATTCCGATACCGTTGCTTTTCGATTACAGTACTCCGATAGCGCTGGTGTTTCTTTGTGCTCCAGTGGCGTTTACCTAGTTGATAGATGAGAAGCAAGCGAAAATGTTGGTTCTTTTTCTACGAGTAGCTCGATTGGTAGAGTAGTAGTCGGTTAACAAACCAGGTCCGTGCGGCACCTGAGTAAGGTAAGCTTTTTTTTTTTTTTCTTGCTCATTTCATGAAGTGAAAAAATCCGGTTTTGAGCCGATAATAGAGAGTAGATTACAAAAATTACTCGCACAACGATGTTTGAAACACAATATGGTAACCTCGGACGGGAATTGGCGAATTAAAATGCTTCCTGATGCTTAAGGGTGTGCTTTACACGTGAAAACGTGTGCGTGTGCGTAAAACATGGTCCCAAAAATTAATTCTCACAACTTCAATTTTGAATTAATTTTTCTGATTTTTTGAAATGTTCTTCAGAAATGTTTAATTAAAAGCGCTATAGTAACTGAATTAAGATTTCTTGCTCCAATTTTTTTTTTTTTTTTTTTTAATAAGCTGTTGAAGTTGGCAAAATTTGGCTTTTTTTCCAATGCCATAAAATCTTTTTAGAGCCAAATTTCCAAATTCTGCTTCTATAGCGCTCCTAATTAAGCCTTCATGAAAAACATTCTACAAAATGATGAATGTTAATCGGAAATTCGAGTTTTGAGAATTAATTTTTGAAAGTCATTCCTGACATCAGAGACTACGCACCTATACCAACACAAACCCGACAAGCGTCGCGTAGTGACCGGTGGTAGATTGAAACGTTGTAGGGTATTAGGCAATTGATAGGCAACCTATTCAACACGAATTCGGAGTCCTTAATCGCTCATGAAATTGAGTATCAAAAACATGGTACGGGAAAATATTTCTCACTACTCAAGTTTTCGATGAATCTCTCTAATTTTTTGATATGTTCTTCAGAAAGGTTCAACTTGTGGCGGTATAGAAGCAGAATTTTAAAATTTTATTCCACACGTTTTTTGTTTCACTTCAAAATCCTCCAAAATTCGACCATTTTCAAACGTTGTGAAATTTTTTTGGAGCAACAATTTGGATTTTTGCTTCTATACTGCCTCGAGTTGAACCTTTCTGTACGACATTTCTGATGATCGAAAACATTCATCGAAAAATGGAGCTTTGAGACATTTTTTTCAAGGTCTTTTAAAATCATTCCTCAAGAGGACTACCCCCGCACGCACGTCCGACTAGCGTCGCGTAGTGACTACTAGTATGCCGAACCTTGCAGGGTATTTGGGGCTGTATAAAGCAACTTATCGTACACCGTTTTGGAGTTCGTCAAGGGGCAAAGCACACCCTTAACTAAACGCAGTGTACAGACCAGTGGTTCTCGACCTTTTTGCAGTGACGGACCACTACGACGGACCGCGGACCACGTGATTTCGAAAAACTTTAGCGACATGTATTAGTGTTCCATTATCGATGAAAAATCTTTAAAAGATTTTATTCTTCGATTTTTTGAAGAGTCTCGCGGACCACAGGTTAAGAACCACCGGTATGGACACAGTGCTAGTACAACGTTTATTTTGGATTTACGAGACCTACGAAAGGTTTTTTTCAGCATTGCAAAAAAAAGGTTACTTTTCTGAACTTGGTGACTAATGGAAAAAAAAGGAAGAAAATTGAAATTAAAACAATAAGAAATGAATCACAAAATTTTAAAAATATTTATTCCGACGAAGTAAAATAACAAACTGACTGAAATTTGAACAAATTTTAACAAAAGGACTAAAATTCGAACAAAGTCCAACTAAATCACCGACATCAAACAGAAAATTATTCGTTCTATTCAAATTTCTAAAATGATAACGAAACGCCAAATCTGTGCTTTCAATGCGCAGTCCTTTCGAGAATACCGTGCATGGAATTTTCAAATATGGCACCAAGAGTCCAGAGCGTTCAGAGAAGAGAGGTACTCGTACACGATTGACAATCGGTAGGTAAACGAAAACAAAGGTAAGGAAATTTCAAATTGTCTGTCTTCCTTTACAGAGATTTACATCACTTTACCATGAACGATACCCAAATGCGTTTTAAGCGTACTCTTATGGGTAAAGGATCTTAGGCATATAACGCACTCGAACTGAGGAGCAACTCCACATTCGAATCGCTGATGCTGCCTCAAATTGCCTTTATATTTGTAGCCACGTCCGCAAGTTCCGCACACAAATTCTTTCTGATCGTTCAAATTTTTGCACCGGCTACGAACAATATCCTTATTATTATATATAATTATCGGCGTTCTAGCACCGCTATTGAACTTGAGCAAATTTCTTGGACCTAGAATAGAACGAAAAAATAGAATAAAAAATATTCATCAATACTGGAAAACTTTGTACTTATCAGGGAAGAAGAAAGTTGAATAAGACGAATAATATACAAAAGGGTACAGGGAATTTAAAATGACAAAAATAGTATACGACTATAAACGTGGGTAAAGCGAGTGGCTCCCTAATAAGAAAAAATTGCGATCAGAGCCAAGGACGAGTAGGGCGATTTGCCAAGTTGGTGAACGTTCGTACAATAATCGCATTTATTTTAAGATATATATTATTTTTTTTCTATACACGATGTAAAACGACGTTTTGACTGCACCTAAAATTGAATTTTATCCACACCTAAATTAGCGCCGAAAAAAACTTATCAGCCAACCACGTTTAAGTAAATTCGTTGATTGGATTGTAATTGAACGAAATCCATTTCGTTCAACGTGAGTTGAAGTTCCTTTTAGAAGAACATTATATTATAAATGAGGACAGTTTTTCCAAAACTCGTTAAGTCCATTTTATTCAAAATTGAGATATTAGCGTTTTTAGCGTTTTATACAAGTAATACATCATAATTATAAGAATGTCAAATAATTTTTTGGCACCACTATCCATCCGTCTAAGATATATATGAGCCGTGTTATTTTAGCACCTTTCTTCAATATTTTTAAGACATCAATAAGGTAAAGAAGGGTAAATTGGTTTTTCAAAACTCATTAAGTCCAAAATTTGTAGCTCTTCGGCGCAGCCTCACAAGCTAATGAACCAATGCACGTGGATGTCAATTTTTGTACTCATGTACGACCGACCATCTACTCCCACCATAACTATTCACACATTGCCATTATCTCTCACTGTAACGAATAGAGGTAGTTTTTTATTCCTCCAGAAAAATTTGCTAAATAAAACTTGACGAATTTTGGAAAAACGGTCCTCAAATAAATAATAATAGTGCGGTTTTTCCCAAAAATTTTCATTACGGCGTATCGTAAGATCAGGCCAAATTGTAAAATTTTGTAAATAATTTTTGCTCAATTTCACGAATAATTGATACTTAAAAATTAACCCGTTAGATTAATTTTCTACAAACATGAATGATAAATTTTAGAAGATTTGCAAACGGATTGCTTTATTTTCCAAATTGCTCTGACGTTACCATTCACACGTATTCGTTGATCGACCCTTCGAACATAGAAATACATGGAATGCGTGTAACCATTTTTCAATTGACGCCCACATGTACCTTGGCTCGTTATTCTGAACGGTACTCGCATTTCCTTGGAATGACTCCGTCCACCCTGTTGGTCACGACTTCAATATTTCACTGACAACAAGCGTTACACCACGGCCGGTTCACACGCATTCCATGTATTTTCACGTTCGAAGAATCGACCGGACGCAAAAATAGGAGCAGATCTGCAAACACCCAGTCACCGTTTTACGAGGCGAGAAGTAGCAACGTAAGCGCGTCCACATAGTTGGCAACTTCTTTTCAGAATTTCTCAACGAAACAATTATGGAAAATTCAATTAGTCAAATTTACGCAAAGTCGGGGATTGTTCATAATTATTACCAGTTTAAATGAGGTAGGTAGAGAGAATAAAATTTATCACTTTCACCATAAGAGTAGGTAAATATTCGAGATTATCAGTAAATTCAACTAATTATAACGCGAATAAGAGAAATTAGGTAATTCACCAAATGGTATCAAAACTACTATAGTAAATTCAACAAAAGTCAAAAAATGTCATAATTTGTATCAAATATTCTGTGCTTTATACATTATCAACAGGAAACATGCATAATTACCGTTTTTATCACATATCCTGTAACATGTAATAATAATTTTAAAAAATCAAAGACCCTTCTTTACAAAAAAAAAAAAAAAAAAAGATAAAATCAATACCTAATGTTGCGAAAGTTTGAAAAATAAAATTGTGCGGGTAAAGCCATTTATAGTTTCTATTCTGAAAAGATCTTTGCACGAATAAAAATTTGCTTTCATTGAAAAAAAATAAAAAAATAAAGAAATAAAAAAATAAAGAAACATCCCGCAAAATGAATTCTTCCTTGTGCGCACATAGGTTAATAATAATATGCATATACAAAGTATCAAAGGGTAACGTCAGCAAAGCGTATTAATTTTAAAAACAAAAGAAAAGAGGAAGAAAGGATATCGATTGTAATATGGTAGGCTGCAAACAGCCCCGATCCTAAAAATTGTTTTATAAATATTGTCGACATACAAGGTCAAACCAAACAGCAGAATTTATATTCTCCTGATTAGATGGTAACAGGCACGTCGAATCAAAATTCGCCTTACAACGTGCTTTGAAGTCATAATTATTCTTGCATTTATAATGAATAACACTCGAGAGAAAATATGTGAAAGAGATGTTGGAAATAGAAAGTTGCTTCGCCAATGGTTCCTTAGCGATTAGTTATTATTTACAATTATTCAATTTAGATTTTCAGTAACTAAAAAGTCATGGAATTTTTCGCATCAAGCTAATTCTCTTCTCCCAAAAGTTCAGCGTTAGTTACCGAACATTTTTCTAAGTGAGCGACTAAATCGTTCCAACTTGAAGAATTTTACCCTCGTTATCGTTCCGGTCGCAGAAAACTTGGTTCCAGTGAGAATAAGTTTCGAGCCTTCCCCTTTGTCGTAGTCCTCTTGTAAACCAGGTTGTACGTGGATATCTCTTGACCTTGACGTCATGAGACTGATGGTATTACAAATAATATGTTTATTAGTATCCGGTAGATGAGTCCAAGGACGCGAAGTAACTTGCCGTAAAAATACAAAGAAAATAAGAATTTGGAATTTAGGTTACACAATGATATTGTGTCACGGATAGAAGATTATAAATTTATTTGTTCGCCTCTATAATCTCTCATTAACCTATTTCCTTAAGCTGGAACCAATGTTGTGCGTATTTAATCCCTTTGACTGCACTCGCAACTAAGAAAGTCCCACCTTAGGCACGAGTAGAATCTTTTACTTATAATTAGAGCCCCGAGCCCGGATTTTTCTGTGTAATAAAGGAACGACAATTGTCTATCAGACATCATAATTAGCTGAAATAAGGAAAAAGACAACTGCGACTTTTTGTGAAAGATGTTATCTCAGCGCAGGATGGATCATGAAAAGATGACAAGCACGATGGAGGATGACAAAAGTGTATTACTTAGTCCATCATCAGCCGTGCACTATAAATTACAATAGTATATTACTCGACAGTAGAGGAAAGTATGTGATTCCCGAGTGACGTAATTGAACGCAAGAATCATGTTACTTTCCGAATATTATGACCCGATAATTTCGTCAGTATAATTTTGTTCGTACGTAAGACGTTCGAATGCGAGTAATACAATCGAACGATAACCGACGCGGTACAATACCTTTCTAAACTGCTGATCATAGCAGAATATTTTTTTATATGAAAAGACTCGTAATTAGAAGACCAATAATAAGACTGAGTTAGACAAACGAATCTGATTCGCCAATATTAGAAGAAATCCAGTTTTACATATACATCGCTATGAGATTTAGATCGAAATGTAATTTCGAGACGTTTCTAGCCAATTAGAACTGCGAATTATTTTAATTCATCGCAATAGCTATTCGAATATGCTCCGAGTATTTACGATACGGTACAACTCGATAACATAAAAGGAGAATGGATTGTACGTGCAGTCACTGTTTGGTTGCCAGCAGTTTTTCCTAGTTCGGATGCCGACTAGAGCTATCAAAGATTTATCATTATCAGAATTTGCGTTGTTGGAAGAACGTTGTTATAATTGTCATTCACGTACCGGCAAATTCCGGTCCTTGTCAAAGCATCGAAGGCCAGTGTGTTTGGTTGCCATCACACTGTACCTTATTTATATCAGGATAGCCGAGCGTATACCGGCTTTCCTTCACGCTCGTCATTGCGTATTACGTTATTTGGAGGAGAAAGGTGGTGGTTGGTGGGACTTTTTGGGGTTTGCTAAACCCCCTCCTGCGGCGCTGCTGAACGTACCGCGTGATTCGAAAAATAAGGATCGTAACACGATATTGTTGTGTACTATATTTTACTGAAAGAAGCGGAAAAAGTTGAGCGGTAGGTTATTTATTTATTTATTTTTTTTTGTCCAAAACGCGTTTTCGCGACTCGCGTAACAGTTTTCTGTAGCGAAACGGGCATTTATCGCGATTGTACTGATCAACACTGATATCAAATTTTTTTCTGTACTAGGACGGCGTACAGTTGGGAGTCCGAATGCTTCTGTGGCAGCAAAAACGCATTTTTCGATGCATTTGTACACTGGCGGAAATAGGGGGGGGAGCCCCCCCAAAACTAAAATTAGCCCCCCTAAAATCGACAAAATATGCGGAAGCAGTGAGGGGTGGGGAAGGTCTCCTGAGGGGAGCGAGCAATATAGCTCTCCCAAAATCCCGGGTCTGTTTCCGCCAATGATTTGTAGGAAAAAATATCTCCCAAGGCAAGAAGCGAATGAGAGGTTTTCGCTCCTTGTCTCGAAATATACCATTTTCTAGGTTTCTTAAGCTATTGATCGAACTTCTATCTGGTTTTCAGACATTTCTCGTCACACAAAAAAAGAATGCAAAGACTGGCAAATCCGGTAATATGTTCAAGGAATTTGATGGTAATAGGATTCTTTACCGCGTAATGCTAAAATTAATTTCAAAGCAATTCAAGCCGAGAGCTCAAATCTTCAGTTCAAATATGATGGTATATATCTTAGAAAGTTTAATTAATGCGCGAATCATAACTCGTCACAACTCTATTGACATTTCCTTAAAAATAATAGGTTTGGGTACAGAAGACGCGCGCCTCGGCAAATCATTTTAAAAGTTTGAAACTCCAGATCGTTATTAAGAAGCAGGTATACTAATATATAATAACGGCTTCGCGATCATAGCTATAGAGGCGCTAGAGGTATTCTCGCTCGACGTAAACAAACATCGCGGAATGTCCCCCCCCCCTCCACCCCCGGAAAATGAAATCCAACTTACACTTAAAGTCCACTTCATTTTCCGAAAGGGAACATCCCGCGATGTTTGTTTACATCGAGCAAGAATACCTCTAGCGCTTCACTATAAACGCGACAAAAAGCGAGAAGTAAACTGTACAATTGAAATCATTGTTATCTACATCCAAAATGTTTTTACTTTCGAAAAAGGAAATCGTTTGTTCTTCAAATAACATTATATTCGAGTGAATGGGCATCAGAAACGAGATAGGTTAGGAGGCTAAAACAAGAAATCGATAGCCGGTGTGATATTCTGAAGAAATTACGTAGGTATCTT
Organism: Aspidiotus destructor; assembly: GCA_035079395.1. Classification (NCBI taxonomy): domain Eukaryota; kingdom Metazoa; phylum Arthropoda; class Insecta; order Hemiptera; family Diaspididae; genus Aspidiotus; species Aspidiotus destructor. The sequence goes on along the minus strand of JAVHKZ010000002.1, from coordinate 58,497,029 downwards.
AAGAATATTTAAAAAGTTTTTTAGAAAAGAAGAAGAAAAAAAAAAAAGACTAGATTACAAAGACAACACTCGCGCTCGTAGGTCTCACAAACCAGTAACGTCTTAAGAATAGAATAAAATTCAAATAATTCTATGTTTAAAATACAAATGCGATTTAAGACTATCGGATCGTTTGAATTTCATGAAACATATTTCGCACTGGAATTGAGGAGCTGATCCGCATTCGAATTTCACATGTCGTATTGCTGTATACTTTCGTTGATAGACCTTACCGCAGGTAATGCATACAAAAACACCATTTCTTTCAATTATTACCATCGACGACGAACTTTCGTTAACATGATACTCTGAAACTGGACGAAGGTATACCCATTGTAATAATCGAGTGAATGCGCAAGATATATTTGTACGTATACACGGATAGTGACGGAATTATATAGGATAAATATGAATGCAAAATAAGGATCATTCCGAGAGCAAGGAACAAGATAATAATATGAGATGCATACACATTCGAAAAAAAAAATTTGTTAGGTAAAACAAAAGAAAAAAATGAGAAATTATTGTGTATCACTTGACATTTTCTCATCAGAAAATTAAGATACTCATACTGAGAAACAAAGAAAATGTATTCATCAACTCCATTTCTTTCTTTTCTTCGCATCATTAAAAAAAGTTTTCGGATTTTAAAACACGATGAAATGGAATATCGTCTAATTCACACGATAAAATATAACGAAAACAAGTACTAGAACTCACAAACAAACATTCCGAGAACAAATTAGCGAAAAAGAGAAGAAAGGAAGAAGAAGAAAAAAAAAACAATACATACAAATGAAATTACGGAGATAGGCCAATCACATGTATTGAGTTTTCAAACATAACAAGACAGGAGCAAGATATTATAAATTATCTGTAGGTACTTGTACTTACGGGCAAGAGGTATTTGGTGTTTCTATCAATAAAAAATCATGGCTACGAAAATACATGACGATGGGTACACACGGAGAAGCATTTACATAGTTCTGGAGTTCATCGAATCAGTGTCTCGCAATTTTTAAAACATTACTTACGTGCGCTGACGTATATTTTTTGCAATAATCGTGATCAATTGGAGAACAGGTTTACATTTGAATGACTGGTCATTGCATCGAGATCTAAAGCTACACACTTATGCATATTAATAATATGATTACGTAAGTGTGTTTTGCGTTTACATTTTTTCGGACATAAAGGACAACAGAATTGAGGTTCTATGTCACACTCCAAATTCATGTGCCGTTTTAGATCTTGCTTGTACTTATAACTACGAGGACATTTGTTACAAAAATATCGCCGCATTTTATTGTGAAGTATCCAGGGTTGCTTTTTCTGATGGAAATCTTCGCCCGGATCATCGTAAACGCGAGTACTATGTCTCCACAACTGGTCTGAAACAAGAAGACATTACTTGAAATATTCGAACTTATGGGCAAAATATCGACTTATAAGGAAATGTGATACGTACTAAGAATATAAAGGAAACAGTTATTTGTGGAACAAGGGAGAAAAATGAGCGATTTCTCAACGAGGGTGAAGTTAAGGGTCGATCTTCGAACTGAGTTAAGAAATCGCTTTTTTAACCGTGTTGCACATAGGACGAGTTTCTTCACACGATGAAAAAGCGTAGTAGTTTTTGTTGCTCGCGTTCGCGTATATTCATAACTCACTTAAGATAGACACGCAAATTCATACATATTCTATCCAACCGTTCGCGCATACGCAGCATTGATTTTGACGCTACAGCAACGCACACTCACAGAGCGGGAGTGTCTTTTGCGTACGAGAAGAAAGGGCTTTGTTTCAGGGTGTCTACCAGATTGGAAAATAAAAAATATTGGACTTTCATTGGGCATTCAATGACTTTTTTTTCCTTTTGCTTCTTTCATCAGCGCGTAACAGTTATAAGAAATATCCATAAAATGAACTGGGATCTCTCATTTCAAGGACCAATCAAATAAATTCATCAGCCTGTTAATTTGAACATCCAAAAAAAATTCAACTTGGGTACCTACACAGAGTTATTGAGAAAAGAGCAGTTGAAAAAAAAAGAAAGCGAAGTACAACAAATAATGCAAACGTAGAATTTTCAAATATTATACCCGGGCATTTTTTTTCGTGATTCTTATTGGACTTGCATCAAAATTAATGGACTTTAATTGACTTACTAGAAGACCAGGGCTGCTCCGCAGCAATAATAAAATGTCGGCAGTGTTTGATCATATTAGAGGATATTGGGTTTTGTTTTTCACAAAGACTAATATTCAAATATAGGATTAGTTATTTTTAGTAAAATTTATGAGAAATAATCAAAAACCTCACCTAACCTAACCAAACCTGTCTGGCCTTGGTACTAATTGATGGTTTATGATCGTTTGATGAAGTTGCAACCTATTTTTTGAAGGGGGTACGGCTCCCAACCCCAGACGACCTTTTGCATTGAGCTACATCGAAAACATTTCATCACTTTTTTAAAGATGGATAGTGATAGGTTTATTATTCTAACATGCTGTTCTCTGTTTATACTAAAATTTATATGTTTGTTTGTGATTGGTTGAAAGGGTAAGAACCAATAGGAATTGCAGGGAGTGATAATTGTAATGAAAACTGAAGTTGAATGTCCGCGCCTAGCTCCACTCTAGTGTATCCAATTTAAAAGTGTAATAGCTCAATTGAAAGGTCCTTGATCCCCTGAGTGTTTTTAGACCGACACCAATTCTCTGACTCAATTAGAACTGGAGTTATGAGGAGAAGAATGTAAGAAGACGCTTACTGAAAGACACTTGAAACAGCAACTGAAGTTGAATGTCCGCACGTAGCTCCACTCTAGTGCATCCAATTTGAAAGTGTAATAGCTCAATTAAAAGGTCTTGATCCCCTGAGTGTTCTTAGACCGACACCAATTCTCTGACTCAATTAGAACCGGACTTATGAGAAAAAGAATGTATGAAGATATCATTAATTCGATCTTTGATAAAATTACGGTTCATGGTAATTAATATTTATTCAAATTTCAAAAATAAATTTACTATCACCGTAAATACACAGTTATTTGCGAGCGCGCTTTCGGGTTTAACCATTATCAAGCGAAGGAAAGAACTAATGTATGAAGACTCTCACCAAAAGACACTTGAAACAGCAACTGAAGTTGAATGTCCGCGCCTAGCTCCACTCTAGTGTATCCAATTTAAAAGTGTAACAGCTCAATTGAAAGGTCTTTGATCCCCTGAGTGTTCTTAGACCGACACCAATTCTCTGACTCAATTAGAACTGGAGTTATGAGGAGAAGAATGTAAGAAGACGCTTACTGAAAGACACTTGAAACAGCAACTGAAGTTGAATGTCCGCGCCTAACTCCACTTTAGTGCATCCAATTTAAAAGTGTAATAGCTCAATGAAAAGGTCTTGATCCACTGAGTGTTCGTAGACCAAAACCAATTCTTTAACTCAATTAGAACTGGAGTTATGAGGAAAAGTGTGTATGCAGACACTTACAAAAGACACGCAAAACAGCATTTTTGAATATGATTTGAGAAATACAAAAAATTGATGAAATTGAATGGTCCTTGCGTCATCTAGGCATCAAAACCTTTCATTTAAAAAAAAAAAGAAGCGAATCGGTTGAGTAGAACGCCCAAACGAACTCGGAAACGATTTTACAATATTTTTTAATATATAGATTGGGTAATTTTTGAAATAGTAACTTTTTATTGGACTTATTTGACCCATTGACCTGGTAGACGCCTTGTGTTTCCGAAAATTGCGTTGAATACGCCGCGTTATGTGAGTGAACGCAACATTTGCACAATTAAAACTGTACATCATTTGTACGTACGTACCCTAAAGAGAATACTGAGGTTACCTTTTGTTGTGATATGAATAATTTCAAGTAACGTTTGGTAACACTGAGAAAAAAAAGTAGTTTTAATGACTAATGATTGTTATAGTTCTGGCGCTCAGCTCTGCAAAAAATGGTCAAATTTACTATAAAAAGTAGTAGAGATGACTAAATTTTAGTCATGTTCACAACTTTTTATTGTGAATTCAACTACTTTTTTTAGTCAATTATATACCATTTCTTGCAGAGCGAAGCGCCGGAACTACATATAATCAATAGTCATTTAAACTACTTTTTTCTTCTCAGTGAAATGAAACTCTGCTCGTTGATTGTTTAGTTTTCTTAGCTTCGAGGTCGTAAGGTTTCATACCAATAAAAAACTGACCATAGAACCAGTTTCAAAATTCTTACTGAGTTACTGAGGACATTTTGAAGCCTTCCGAGATAATTCACAGCAACATGTAATACATACTTCAAAAAGGAAGATTACGCGATAGATCAATGAAATTTTTTGCAAAAGGGAGTGAATGAACTGAGCACTGTACAGGTTCACTTTGAAATGATTGTGGTGTATAATATAAGAGATATCGTCTATTATATTACTATTTGATGAATTATAGCTTGCTAGTTAATGATTCAAATAGGTCGGAAGCGCGCTGGTGAGTGAATGTCATTATTTCAATAATGCAGTTTGATTAATACAAATGAATAAAATACATATAATGATAAACGTTTCATTAAGGTGTTCCTGGACCTTGATATAAAGTCGGCGGGTGGCTTGTCTCCTCTATGGAGACAGCCAAGCAACCAGGATATTGAAGCTAATACCCACTACCTCTTTCAAATATAGGAACAGAATCCTTAGTTTTATGGAAAAAATGCTTTGTGGTCTTTCTCCACTTTTGATAGCTCCATCCACACCGTCTCCTTTTCATCTCCAGGTCTCTTTTGGCGTCTTTTGAGGAGGTGTCCGTCATCAAGCATCTCGCTCTTTCTAAGGGGTTTGAGCTCAACATTGATAGAATGATTTAGAAGAAACTCATTTCTAAAAGTCTGGATTTACCACTTTTCTCTCGCAGGGTGCGTTTGGCTTGAGGAGAATTTCAGTTTTGCCCCGTTTGAGAACATATCAAACAATGGACGATCCTGATGACCGCTGGTAAAGACATCTTCATGCCGCATAGAACACAATTATAGCACATGACTGATAACAGATTTTTGCACGCAACGTATATTATGTGGCAACGGCAATGACAATATTCTATAAAAGAATAATTTTAACCGAGCAAATGGCCAATTTCAAAATAATATCATGTATTTTTTTTTTTTTCATTTTAATTCTTCTTTTAAGAATAACAAACTCTGTACACCACAATCCGAGCAGTTATCAAGGATGATTTTTTATTAAGTCGAATTACAGTACAAAATATTACGTTGAAATAAAAATATACATGTCTACAAAATACTGGATATTTGATAAAAATTCTACAATTTGAATTTCAACAAGAAATGGTTACAAAAGTGTTATCTGCGATTGTTGACGCCGAACCCTTCACTTCATTTGATCCTGATAATATCCAGATCGGTAATGTGCATATAATGCACCATTTTTAAATGAGATTTACAATGATCGCTACGTTTGAAATTTTTGTTACAAATGGTACATCTGAATTTTGGTTCCATATTTCCGCATTCGTAATTCTTATGTCTTATCATAGAATCACGTCGGTTATATGCCTTGTTACATTTTGGACAATGATAAAGTATACCATCTCCGGAAACGGAACTGATCTTGATTATTTTCCGGAAGACCCAATCTAAAAGGAAAAAAGAAACAAAATTAAAAAGAAACATTGGCGCAAAAATTGAATTTTAGAGAGAAAAAATAAAAAAAATACAAACACTAGGATCGGAAAAAGATTATTTTTACACAAAGTTGAGAAAAAATAATTGGGAGGCAAGGCGATAAAAGCGAGAAAAATTGGTTCTGTACAATAGTGCTGATGGAGATGTAAATGAAACGTTGAGTTGGCAAGATGAAATACCCATACTACAAATGGGATAGAATTCAGTTGTACTTGTAGTTCCATAAGTGAGAATGAGGAAGAAATGGTACTCTCGATAATTCAAACACACATCATTATGCGCAGAAAATGTACTCATATCACGAGACTTCGGTGCAAAGAATAAAATATCAATACCTAATAATGATAACAGACTAGGCAATTTTTTGATGTACTCGTACAGAGAGGTAAATCATAACAATATACTTACATACAGAAAGTTTTGTTGCGAAACAATATAAGTGTAATTTGTGTAATTAATACTAACGGTTAGCCATGGGTTGAGTAGATTTCTTTGTTTTGTAGCTATTTGGATGTTAAAAGCATTTTGGGTCTCAAAGAGTCGCTTTGCTATCTCTCTATACATGTTTAAAAAATTTAGTGCTGTCAACAATTCTTTAGTTTTACCAATAACATTTAATGTGTGGTTTGAAGACAAAAGAGAGTGAGGATGCATATAATAATATAAAGTTCAAAGATATATGCAAAGAATAAAAACCAATAATTTTAAAACCAATTACACGAGTAAAAACAAATTTGCGCTGAATGCCAATTCACACAAGAGCAAAGTTGAATTGCAGCTAAAAATGAAGTAATTCATCGATATTTTGCAAGTCGCAATGATTAAATAGATGGAAAGTACAGGTAAAATAAAACTTGCAGCTTATTTTCTTAGCTGCGCGGAATTGCCTGCATTAACTGTGCTAATCGAGGCAAATAAGGAACCGGTCTCATGGTAGTTTCTTTATTTATGCTTTTTCTGAAAACAGATTTCCTCACCACTTTGGGAGTTTAAGCTCAAAACTGTTCATATTTTGCCAAGTTCTCCTCTACCAGATATGGTTCAATATTCGATTTTTCTTCAAGTCCCTCCGTCATCATAATAAAGCTCGACGCGACAGTTGCAATTTTTCCTAAAACATCTCTCTTTAAAATCTAATTCTTGACCAAATAAATTTTTTATAAAGATACGTGAAATAATCTTTTCAGATTCATCAAAAAGCAACTGTTTCAATTATTCTTTCTCTGTAAAAAAAATTTTTCAGTAGTTATGACTATATTCTTCGCTGGACCGGCTTTACTATATTTCTAGTTGAAAGTACCACCAAAATTTTTCTCAGTGTAATATTAGTAATATAATATAATATAATATACTTAATATAATGAATACCAGAAAACTACATCATAAGAAAGAAAAGTAAGGAAAAGTGTACAAGCAGGGAGAAAAAGAAGAAAAACTTGAAAGAGTGCAGGCCGTACTGTTCTTCAACTCAATTTTCATCATTAATGAGAACTACAATAACTGAAAACATCAGGTACACGATATTTCGTTCATAAATATCATTTCAAATGAAAATACAATGGAGCTAAAATTCTCATTTATGGCTCGAGTTTTATTCCTGAATGACTTGTATATGTGGCGAAAATAAGTCGATAGGTAGAGTGGTTCTCGAGTTATACAAGGACAGACAGACAGACCGACAAAATGAGTCAATCGTTGGAAAACGTTGCGGGACATAATGAATGTAGAACTCAATATTACCAATTGCACAGTAAAATTTTTTATTAAACCAAAAATGATGACAGAAAAACAAATAAAAAATAAAAAATAAAAGAATAAAAATAAACGTAAAAGTACAGAGCCAAATCAAATAGAGAACGTTTTCGGCTGAAAAGCCTACATTTAAGACAGACAAACTATCTGCTCTACATATTTAGATTTAGAAGAAGATTGGATCTTTAGAAATACTAATTGCTTAGCTCTTACAATCTTACCAATGGCTCGCACAAAGAAGCTTGACAGAAACAAAAGTACAATTATACAACAGCACTATCAGATAAAAGCTATATAGGTATGAGAGATATACTTCTAGAGGTTCATTGAGTTTGTTACAAGGCGCTTACGCATACACTTACATCCATGAACGTTTATGCTCTTTGCGGAGCCGCTTTCCACAGTACCTGTAGTGAACAATAGCTAAAAAATTAAATTGCAACCATCAGCGACATTGTTATTCAATGCAAGTTTTAAGCTCTTTCCCTCCTCCCACCCCAAAAGAAAAAAGAAATTCTCATCGGAGAGAGTTTCCACAGCGCCGCACATTGCATGAGGTTTCTTCATAGCTTTATGAATTTCAACTTGAATGGCGAATTGGTCGTATTATACGGTAGCATGACTATGTAGCATTCATAGAATGTATCATGTAAGTAGCGTTACAACAATAGTAAAACTAAATTTGTTATTGTAATGTGCAGAATTGCGTACATTTTTTTAATAATATGGTGAAGTAATAGCCGCCCTATTAATCTATTATTGTAACGCTAGGGTTATTATTATTTTTTTCTTCTTCTTTTTTCTTTTTGTATTCACGTGAAAGTAGAAACATGAACAACTGTATACTGTATAGGAGTTTCATTTCATGTACCACATTGATAATACAAAACACAACATCAACCAGGCTGTAGCAGGCACACAAGTTGGCTGGGCGGGCGGCGCCTGTTATAAACAAACTGGCGGCTTGTTCAAATGGATTTGTGATGATCACGTTTTTTCCAAGTTGTTAGTTGGATATCATGGTTCAACCAAGTTTCTTTTTTCTTTGCATTCAGTACATCTTTATCACGTGCCATTATAGGTCGCATGGCTGATGAAGTAAAAATTTGTGTGAGAAACCTACATTTAGGCAAAAAAACGATCATTAAATTTTCAACATAATATTTTGAATTCCATTCATTATTATTCATCCGTGTACGAGTACAAGCAAGGAGGGTACGCAGAAGAAATTGGTCTCTTCTATTAGTTTTTTTCAATCACACAATGCTGACGTTCAGCATTTTTTGAAATTCAACACAAATTATACTATTTTCCATTCGGCGAATATCCATTTAAATAAGATGAGCCTTGTTTCAATCTATTATACTTTATTATTATAAGCCAGCCACTCCGGCTGCGCGAGTCAAATTACGGTTGTCAGCAGATAATGCCAAATGGGCGAGTCTGTACAATGCAACGTATACTTTTACGGCGAATACACTGCGACGGGGGCGTTGGAATCAAGACTGCAGCGAATTGTTATTTTCGTTTAACTTTTTACCTTAGACCATATTATAGTAACATTGACTGCCGGTAGTGATAAAAAGTACGTCGGAACACTGAAGACTGAATGAGACGGGTGGGTCCCACGATTTTTATTTGACTATACCTCTTATGGGCTGAGCTAAGACAAGGTTCACCTGTGGAAAGATATGATGAGAAAATAAACTGCGCGGACTCAAGATAGGCGACGCGGTTGATAGCGGAGGAAGGAGAAGCCGTTACTCCTCCGCGCACTCACACGCACTGCCTACGTTGGAGTCCTCGGCACGCTATAGTAGTGTACAATAGCTCTGTTCGTTTATCCACAAAGTGTTAACACTTTTTGACACCGAGTACACTTTTCGTCAGGTTGGCCGTTCGATTTGTTCTCGAGGCTACTCCAGAGTTTAGTGTTGAATGTTTGATTTGCCAGTAGGGTTACACTCGGGTTAACGCCGGCGTTAAAAATTTCAACCTTCCTCCAGAGTAGGGTTGACACCGGAGTTTGCTTGTTTACCACGTTGTTTTTCTCGGAAGGTTGAGAAAACGTTCGATTTGTTCATTGAAAACCCAACACTCTTGTTTATACTCGGTGTGATAATGACGTAATTATCGTGTTACACTAATATTACACCGAGTAAACCTCGACCCAACGAGTTGTGGATAATCGAACAGAGCTAATATGTTTCCATTTCGACCATACATGTAAAATGGACTGGTAATAGTAGGGGAAAGTTAAATGAAAACAAAGGCAACGTTGATTGGTAGCAAAACGACACTTTGTCTGTCGCACATTTGAACAAACGACAACGCACACGTCGACTAAGTGTCGATGCACGTGTCGATGTCGTTTTTCAACAATGTACATATTGCCTCTGTTTACATTGAAGGATCTTTCATCTAACAACCCTATGTGTAATTTTCATCACTATTATTAAAGGTCCCACGGCCTTAAATGTATCAATGTGCGTGGCTTGTAATCATCCTCATCTCATCCGTAACCAGAACGTCTACGCTGGACCCAGCGGTCTTGTGTCTTGCCACTGGTCTTTCGACAACTGATGACAACGTTATTAAACTTTTCTTCGAGGTTACGGTACAACATGATTAAACTAGTTATACGGAAATTGTAATTTTTTCTAGTGTTTTCTAGTTTAACTGATGACAACGTCGTTTATGTACTGATTCGGCGGTTCATGTTACTACATGATCTAAGCTCTTTACTCAGTGTATGAACCTGCGCTGTTCGTGCAGCTTTTGTTTATGCGTACACCGTTCGCAAATAACAGCCGACTAATTGCTTATGGGCAATGCCTTGATGACCATCAAAATATGATAGGATGTGTCTATTTAGAAGGTACTAATTATTTTATTTTATAAAATTGTATAATATAAAATTTTTGAAAGAGTGAGAACAAAATAGACTACATTGAAAAGAAAAATCCGAAATTAAACATTCGATATCACAAAATTAATTTTTCTTTTTGCGGCTTCGCCAAAGAAGCATTGAAGGGGAAGCGCTAACTACATATTCTTTGGGGCAAAGTTTACGTATTTTTGGTGGAAACGTTGTACACTCATGGATGGTTTTGCATTTTTCTATTTGTCGGTCGCTCTGGGATTTATTAAGAATGCATAATTGGCTCGCCGCACGCTCTGGCCTCCCCCTAGCTTCAACTTTCTTCCTGAACTTAAAGACGCCTACACTCAATTGCGGTTGTTCTTCAGGCATCGCAACGTCTCCTGACGACCCACTTGATGACTCCTTCGGAGAAGTTGCCAGAGGAGATTTTGCTTTGATTTCCACGATGGACTGTGAAAGAAAACTATCAATGCTCGTACCGGACCTAATAACACCTTCAATATCTTTTAATGCCTGAAGGTAGGTCAGATGCCATACTAGCAATGGTCAAAACAGTAGGCAAAATCATATTATATTTGCCTGTTTTACTGAGAATTCGAACGTCTGAGGGGTCTTCATCCATGAAATCATCCACAACGTCATCGACACAATCGTCTTCCTTGTCACAGGGGATAATGGTTTATGGAGAAATGTGCATAATTATCCAACACTTCACCTACTTTCAATTCCTTATTTTCCATCTTAAAGCTGTCGTTAGTCAGTCAATATGCCAGATTAGAGTCCACGCAATAAGCACCAATAACATATTTCAAGGTACTAATAACAGTAACAACAAGTGAAATACTAACAGTAATACATTGTGGGCATCTCTTATGTACCAGTCAGCTGATAAATCAACAAAGAAGCTATTTTGTAACTAATTCAGACATGAATTCTTTCGCGAAGCTGGAGAACTGCTCAAGCTCAAATGTGCACAGAGAAACAGATAAATTGAAATACCTTACAAAAAGTAGTTTCATCTTGTTTGTACATAAATATAAGTTCATAATTTGCCAAATACATTAGTACCTGCAAATAGACACATCCAATATAATATTATAGTAATACAGACTTTGCATTACTAACAAAGTAGCTTTCACAAAAAAATTATAATGATCGTACGAATTTGGCACAAATAAATAATAATAAAACATTCAGCGCGATCTTAATCGAATGATGATACCTATAGCTTAGCGTATCTGATCGAATACTTATAACTCGGATATCAAAACTTGTATCGCACTCGATAAAAAAGTTGGCAAGCATTCAAGCGCGGATTTACGGGAGGGATATGGGAAATATATTCCCCCCAAGAAAAAAAAATCCCAAAACAGGCTGAAATAACGTAGATAGAGCAAAAAAAAATTTTAGACAATGGAATATGCCCCACCCCACCCCAAAAAAATGCGGCTAAATTCGCGGCCGGCATCACTAATTTGTCATGACAAGACGATGGATCGGCGATGATTCTGCGGTTCAGTGATTTTTCTTGATCATTACACAATTCTGATTACCTATTTCTCTCTTTCCAAAATTTAGTAGGTATCAACGTCGTCTAGGTAACATACTTATATCAAACTTTTCAATTGTCTCTTGAAGTATTATCCATTGATCCTAATGATGAGGATTGATGACGATGATCAGATATCTCTGGGGTCAACGGAGAATTTTCAATAATATCGCCTCCCACATGACAGCTTGCAAAATTTGACTACAGAAAGCATAATAATTATTTTTTGAGATAGAAGATTTACCCACGAGGAAGAAATTTTAGCGTTCAATCATAAATATAAATTTAAATCTAGAAGACGATTACATCAACCTAAAAAACGGTTAGAATTTCAGATTCGTGTATCATTTGTAATTTTATCGGTCTGCTAGGCGCGAGGTGTGTTTCAAAAGATCGAACGTGAAGACCATTGCATTTCCGTAATCTAATTTTGCACAGTAATAAAGAAACCAAGTCTGATAGCAACAAACCGTACAACAAATAAATGAGACGAATATTCAATACCGTAACAAAAATGTATTTTTACAATAAACGCCCAGTAAATTTTAAAAACAATGCATTTTCTGCATACTTATCATAATTTAGAAACGATATGACGCTTACTTTTATACACAACAGTCAAATAGTTCATTTTAATGAATATTGCAGGCACTGGACACTATGAATACAATTCGTCTCCAGTCAACTCGTCAAGAAAAAAAAAAGTAAGAGAGAGAGAGAGAGAGAGAGAGAGAGAGAGAGAGAGAGAGAGAGAGAGAGAGAGAGGGTGGGAGAGAGAGAGAGGGGGGGCAAAAAAAAATCATAACAGAAATGAAGAGAGATGAAAACAAGAAATATAAAAAAAATATACAGGAAACGGAAAAGAAAATAAATAAAGATAAAATATAAATTAAATTCGAGTCATTGAAAAAGAAAGTGTTATCCGTACGTACAGTGTTATATTTGTATATAATACAATTTTATTTGCATGGTAGTAATGATGTAACAAATATTGTAAAACGGCTTAAACTATCTTTCACCTGGATTTACAAGTGTAGGACGAGAATAATGAAACAGTAATACAATCTTTACCCAATAAAAAGTTTTTAAAAATAATATTGGAAAAAAAAAAAGAAGAAAACATAAAATCAATAAATAAATTAAAATAAAATAAAGTAAAGGAGAATAAAATAGGATGCAGTAACATAGAATAGAATAAAATAAAATATATAAAATAGAGTAAAATAGAATGAAGACGAGTGAACAAACACCGATGCAGAATCAAGACGAGTTACTCGGTACTTTCGTGAGTACCGGTGTACTTTTTACAAGACATACTCAGCTGTTTTCGTCTCCTGGGGCGGATACAATCTGATTTCATCGTCAAAGGCCGATTAATCTGTAAATTTTTAATTCAACATTGATAACGATTGTAGGATCTCAACGACCACATATGTTCATTTGTTATGGCAAATATGAATACGTAACACATTCAACTTTTGATAAAACTCAAGATTTGCTTATAATAGAGTAAGTATATTATACATGGCTTTACCCCTTTGAGTTTGAAATAAAGGCCGCACGGATTGCACACGGGATCGCCATTCATATTACGTCTCCAAAGAGTTGTTTCTGTTGCACCACAATTTGCACAAGCTGTCGAACCCAATTTCCTGGACTCCTAGAAAACACACGAACCCATCACACCAATTATCTTCACAGCACAACGTTTATACAGTGTAGCGCAGCGCAGCGCGTACGCATACATAGGCGAAAATCATAGTCAACTTTATGCAAAATAGAAATGAAGAGTGATAAACTGACGAACAAGAAATGAATGGCATTTGACGAAATGCCGAGCAGTGTATTTTTTCTAATATTACTGCCGTCAAAAAAGGATTTGACGAACGGGCAGAGATGAGATTCTGCAAAACGTCTTTAGTCAAAACCACCAGGCCGTATAACCTAACTTGACAACGCCGCGCGCTCGAGATTAGAAGGCCGGCCGTTTCTACGCACGCTTATGGAAAAAACAGTCGAAACTCTCGTTAATCATTAATTACTGAATTATATTCGACTGTATGAAAAAAATGATTAAGAACATATTGAAAGAGCAAACAATTCTCAATTTTTTGAGCTCAGTCTTGTTCAGATCGATTAAATAGTGAGCGAGTTATTATTGTTTGAAAATAAAAAGTCAGACAGGGAGAGAAGCGCGGTACGTTACCACTCTTTGTCCCCTATCTGACTTTTTATTTTCAAATGACAATAACTCGCTCACTATTTAATCAATCTGAACGAGACTGAGCTCAAAAAATCTAAAATCGTTTGCTCTTTCGATATGTTCTTAATCATTTTTTTTTGTACAGTCGAATATAATTCAGTAATTAATGATTAACGAGAGTTTCGACTGTTTTTTCCGTAAGCGTGCGTAGAAACGGCCGGCCGTCACGAGGCGTTGTCGAATATCTAGTTATACGGCCTTCTCTAGAGTCGGCCGTGTCAAAACACACATGGTGAAAGACCATCTTCCCTAATAATGATACTGCTCGTTTGTCATCCTAACATTGATTGCGCGGCACAACGCTCTTCACTCCATAAATTACACATTAGAATTAGAAAATTTAGGTATGCGACAGAGAGACATTCCTTCGAGATTTGAAGGTAAGATACTACAGTAAAAAAGAGAGAAAAAAATCGGAAGTCGTGAGATTAATAGCCCTACGTACGTATTCATGATACGACTAGCCATCGTTACATGTACCAGTATGCGAACAGCTTTTTGAATTGATTTAATCATTCTGTGCCACCTATGATCCCACTGCTGTTTAGACGGAGAAAGTTCTGTCCTTTCTTCAAGTGCGTCTTTTAAAAACGAAAATCAGTACTCACTCGACGCAAACCGTAAGAGTCGAATATCGAAACAGTGCCGTCGCTGTTTTGGATAACTTTTGTTGTCGGATCATTGCAGCTAACAAAGGTGGTACTCAGTATTTTATTCTGCTTGAAAAATATTCTACCTAGAAAATACAAAATGTTGGCATTTAGATGAAAGCCAGTGCAACGTTCTAAATAATACAGTGGGGCACCACGAATGCATGCCTCTACACCGAATAGTACTCAAGAATATCAAGAATTTTATTTAAGAAGGAAACGACGGTTGGTTAAATAGAAATTGGGACAAGGCGAGTCTACGGTACGATACAATAACCTCATACACATATTTCAAGCGGAAGACGAAATGGAGTAGCGGCAGCGGCTATTGTTGTAACAAATTTATCCGTATATAATCGTTATTTGCCGAATTAATTCAACTCACATGCATCATCATGAGAGAACGCTTGCTAACGGTTCGAATAAGTTTTCAAAGTTTGGCGACAGATTGGACTGAGGAAAGAAGGAGGGGAAAAGGAAAAGTGGACAAATGACCAAATCTTCTCGTGCATCAGTAGAGATTGAATGTAAAAATTCATCTTTAAACATCACTCTACCATATTACGTCACACACAAATCATTTTTACGAATTTCAAAACAATAAATAAGTGTACGTAATTATTTGCGGTCAATATGAACGCCAAGATATGATTTTGTCGTGTTCTCCTCCACCACATGCAACTATTGCCCAAAAGATACGAAGAAACTCCAAGAGGATAACGGTGAATTTGAAGCGACAGTATTTTTCAGCACCACACCCTTTGCGCACCGAAGATATTTACGAGTTCTAATTTAGTATTCGCCAGATGATATTTGTATAGTCGAAAAAATATGTACGTATAATGTTCGAGGATTTTCTCGCTTTTCGACGTTTTACGACCACGTCGCGTCGTTTATTCAGACTTTGAAGACTTTCCGAAATTTTTTTGAAGTATACCTATCTATTTTCGAAATTTTATAGATTTTGTACGAAGTAATATCTTTGGTGCGGTTAGAGATTATTTTAAATTTTAGTGACTTCGTTCATTCAACCTTAAATTCATCATTACATTGGAATCAAAAATTAAGCGCATGATTAAAAAGAAGAGTGGATTGCATCTTTGCATCTGGATTCATTAATAAACTTAATACAGCCCGCGGGAAAATGTTGATTCTTTTCATTCAATCATATATGGTTGGGAATAATAAGTTTTTACAGGCAATATACATGATACATTACCTTCTAGACGAAAGAACTAAATTTGTACAAGCCCCGCAGGAACACCAGTTCTTCATGATCGGAGACCGTATCCAATCAGAGAGAGAGAGAAACAGTGTTCCTGCCAGCGAGAAAGGGGCATCCTTTTCTAATCGCAGCTCATATTTGTCATTTATTGGTCCTTTACCACCACCCTACAAAAATCTACCATGAAAATACATCAACTCAATGTGATGATATTGAAATAATACAATAATTGTTGCTTTCTAATACAATTAGTTCATCCATATTGGATTGATCTATGCATTATACCAATAAATCAATGGATCAACACAACTGACGAATTGATTAAATGACATGCAGTACAAAAATTGAAAATCTGCACAAAAAGCTCCTAAAATTGTTTTAATACGCAATTCAACGTTGCGGCACATGACTGGATAAAGAATTTAAATAAATTACATTTAACCGCACAAATTTCATTCCAATCCCAACGTTTTGGGTTGAACAACCATCGACGGGGAAACTTTAGCTACAACTGACGGATATTAATGAAACTTGCGTATTAAAACAATTAATGAGGCCAGTATTGCCTACTTGCAAATTTCTTTTTCTCAAGTTTCATCTCACGTTTCATTAGTATCAGCCAGTTATAACTAAAGTTTCCCCGTCGATGGTTATTCAACCGAAAACGTTGGAATTGGAATAAAATTTATGCGGTTAAATGTAATTTAGGTAAATTCTTTTCCTAATACGTGCTGCGAAAGCGCACTGTTTCTCAAGTGAAGAGCGTTGGCAAAACTGGTGATTGCCCTAGCGTGCGTTACGCTGTAGCGCGCTTCGGAACAGTGGGGAAAATCGCTCATTTCTTCACTGTTTCATCTCATTTCTTCACTACCTCTAAATTCATTTCTTCACTGTTTGTATATTAGTCGTTTTAATTCGCAATAATCTTTTCGGAAAATGCACTTTCTCGCACTTATTAGAAAAAATAGTGTTCTATACACATTGGAAAAGTAAGCGCTTGCGACTCGTTGCAATTACAGCACTCGCCAAGGCTCGTGTTGCAACAGTCGCAACTCATCGACAATCGCTTACTTTTCCAACTTGTATAGAAATCTACTATTTCTCAAGCGATGTAGGAGAGGAGGGATGGGGAGGGTAGAAAGATATCCAGGAAGTTTGTTGACTGATTTTCCATAAATTGTTAGTTAATTAGGTTTTTTTGATATTTTTCCACATGGCCTTATTTTTTCATCATGAAGCTTCATACAGATAGTAGTAGATAGCTTTGCAAAAAAAAAACAAAACAGTTCATTGTAATCTCACTAAGGAAAGAAATATAAAGAAGGAATGTTATCATCACTCATTTTTTTTCCCCCTCGGCTCTGTTATTTATATTAGAAAAATTGCTTCGCCATAAATGCGCATTCACTCATTTCTAGCAACAAACGTTCATTTCTCACAAGAAATATTGATAAATGAAAAACTCAAGCGACAAGTTTACGTTATCTCGTTGATATCCAAACCAGAGACTTTTCGCTCGCCAGGCGACCGCTCTAACCGCTGAAATACAAGGGCTCCTTGTAGCTTGGTGGTTAGAGCTGTTACTCAGAGAGCAGAAGATCTTGGATTCGGATCCCGACAAGATGATTAAAATTTTTTGCTCGAGTTTTTCATCTATCAACAACCCTCCTCTTCTAGTATTACCCCCTCACGTAAAATATACGTCTTTCGTTCAAATGAATCAATACTCTCCGTGTTGTATGTATACTATTTTTCAAATACAAATGCATAGATTTTGTAAAAATGAAACATTATCAATTGATTTGAAGTATAAGATGTACTTTTCCGCAGCATCAAACTCCCGCTGTTCACCATTCTGAGCTTCTTCACGCGTTACTTTCCTGTAATGAGGTAAATTGGAATACCTATTGTTAGATGCTCATCAAAACACCACATGTCTGAAAACAAACATCGCATTAGCGACAGCAATAATAGTAACACATTTAGTCAGTTCTTACACTAATTAGGCTGAACCACTTGAATGATTTGCATTGGACTTCCTAATTTTGGTAAACAGAAAAGAAAGATAACTTCTTATGAGCTGGTAGAATCTGACAAAATTATGGATTCAAGCATTACTCGCTTAGGCAAAAAGGAATTCATAAGGCAAATCTTTCTAATAAAAGTTCTAATATTTGTCACCAACGAGAAATCAATATTAATTCAAGTGAGCAACCAACCACAAGGGCAAATAAATGTAGCTGCACCCAACAATAAGCCCACCTACTTGACTGGTATAAAATTTTCAAAAAAATATTATAGCAATGAAATATTGTACATAGGTTAATATTTGAAAGAATGGCGAAACCAAAATAATCTGAAAAAATGTAGAAGATGTTTTTCTTTCTTTGTAACCAAGATGAATTTTAGAAGAGCCCATAAAGAATTCCTCAAGAATTCTGATTTTAACAAGGTTGAAAGAAAAAAAGAAATATCTATGTATATTTAACAGTTCCGTCAGCACACGCCAACAAAGAAAGATATTAATAATGGATGAACAAAAACAAGAAAATAAAGAAAACAATGAAATAACAATAATGAAAAAAACAATAAAGATCAAGGCGGGGAATAGTAATAATAAAAAAAAAAAAAACAAAACAAAACAAAAAACAAAATCTAAAATACAAATAAAAACTTCCGTCTTGCAACCCGGCAAAATTGTGTTAAAAGAATAATTACAAAGCATAAGAAGTAATGCATTATGGTGTCCCTAATACAGTATGAAAAGGTATGTAGTATGTACGCATGTACGACAAATCATTGTTTCAAATTGAACAATAGAAAGAGTAAGAGCTTTAAATTAAAAGAGAAATGTACATAATGATGATAATGGTAAACATATGACAATAGCTGGCAGAAATATTGCTTGTCTGTGTGTATATTGAGTCATAGATTGAAGTATAATACGTACATAATATTGAAAATAAATTATTTAAATAAATTTATATTTTTCTTGTCATTGGTTATGGATAGTCTGAATCTTCTGGAGTGAAAGATACAAATTTCTATTTGGAAGTCATTTTCTTAGAATAGCAGCAACGCTACGACAGCGGATAAATCAAAATCTCGACACGTAATTAAGGGTACATACACAATAGTATAGGCAAATGTAGGTCGGCTACAAATTCAAAAGTCTTGATTTTAGGTTATCAACATTCTCGTCTTTCAAGTTTCTAATAATTTCTTGACTCCATCCTGCACAGCTGTAAACAGAATATACATAAAAAATGTAATTGTGACGCAATCTGCGAAACTACAATACAGCATAAGTCGGTATGGTAAAAGCTCCTTGTATACAAGAACGCGTTTTCGAATAATGTCTACATCCTACAAAGATTATTTCATTTCTACATTTTAAACGAGAGCCATCATGAAAGGGTCGACGCGCGAATAGTAGTTAATCATAAATAAATTAGGTATTATTCAGAGGCGCGTTTTATACAAAGGGCTTTTACCACACCGAATTATCCTGTGGATTCGAAAATCGCATCACAATTAAAATGTATGCATGATACCACGCAGAATATCGGATAGATGCAAGCAAAAGGCAAAAAAAAAGGATTAAAGAAAAAGTGAGCTGTACATGAGTAGTGCGCTGCTAACGCGCACAAGGTAGATACAGAAACGACACCGCGAGTTTTCGCATCGTTACATGCGCTTTTCTAGATATCTTCGTCAACATTATACTACCGCACCAAGTTAAATTGACGTAAGCAAGGACAACGATTACGGAAAAGTATGAAAACGAGTGAGAAAATGATGTGTTTGGAAGAAAATTGGGTTTTTATAGTTGTTTTCTAATTATCAGTTTCCAATTTAGAATCCAATAATAGTGATAATCGCCTTCAACAAGTTCTCGATTCTCACATACCGCAACATCGCAATGCATATACGTCAGAATAATTGACGTAAATGCAATCAATTATGATGGTAGAGGTGCGTGATTACAGAGCTTCGTCACTAACACACTCACAATAAATTGCCCGAAAGACTTCGACTAGGTGATCGTTGTTTTGCATATTATACGTCAATTTAATTTCATACAGCAGATTATTGGAAATCATTCCCAGCGTATTTCCGTTGCCAAAATAGTTTCCTACAATGAGCAGAGTAGGCAACAACAAACAACAAGCAACGGGTAATTTAGTAATCAGATCGCCATATTTTATTAGTCTTATTTGAAAGTATCTTGATAATGATTGTTAAATTTTGAGTACCTATGGTTGAAT
This sequence comes from Aspidiotus destructor, assembly GCA_035079395.1. NCBI lineage: Eukaryota > Metazoa > Arthropoda > Insecta > Hemiptera > Diaspididae > Aspidiotus > Aspidiotus destructor. The sequence goes on along the minus strand of JAVHKZ010000002.1, from coordinate 58,476,695 downwards.
AGTGTTTGATTTGGGCGACGGAAGCAAAATTTTTTCTTCAGGTTGCTCAAATATCGGATCACCTGTTGCGCAACGCTCGTTGCCTATTTGTGAAGACCCGTAAAGAAAATGGAGTAAGAACTTAGTACCATATAGGATATAGACCAACCATCGGCCATAAGAACAATGTTGTCGATTTGACGCAGAGATGTGATAAGAAAATTGGGATATGGGATAAAAAATACACACATACACACACCAGTGCTATGAAACAACTATGGAGATTGGGATATTGGGATAAGAATATAATATTAAACGTTATCACGTTTAGGCGTCATGAATTTTGTATACTTAGTATGGTTGGTCTATATATCCTATATAGTACTAAGGGTAAGAATTTCGTTTTCATCGTACCTTCGACTCGCATACCAACTTCCAAGCACTTCATCATTCGGCAATATCGACACTGACTTCTCGTAGTTGTGGTTATAAGGCAATTACCTCCTGATCTGCTAACACGCGCAATCGTATTACAACATGATACAACACAAGAATGAAGAAATTGTTAACGCTAATGAAATGACTATTTACAGTACATGTTTTGTAGGTGAGTCTTTACACAACAAATACATGTAAGAACGTGAACGTTCATTTACGTCGCTCGCGTTACTCTTCCACTTGCACCTAAAGTCTCGAGCTCCGGCTATATAATATCTTTCCTCTTTCTTCCTTATCATCTTCCGAGTGCAGTCAGCTGACCTGCTTTTCCTTTGGGAACTCGACTTTTGTTTCGATTCTGTGGAAACACAGCATCGCGAGATTTGTTAAGATTTTACAATCTTACATACATACGTTTGCGAAACGAGCGCAGCGAGTGAAGTAATGTATGTACGAGTTGTGTAAAGACACCTACAAAACCAGTACTGTACAATGCTTTTCAACACAAATGAAAAAAAGAACAAAAAAAAACCAAAGTATAAGTTCTTGGGCATGCGTGAGTTCAAACTGTGTTGTAAAGACCAAAATCCGTGTTGTAAAGACCAAAAACCGTTGTGTAAAGACCCTCGCTTTGCTTTTTCGCAACGGTTTGTATGTCGCTGAAAAGCGCCTCCTACGCCACAGAAATTTGTTTTGTAAAGACCCACTCACGACGCATGCGTGTTGAAAACAATTTTTATCTTTCATTTATTTCATTTACTTTTTTTTTCTCTTTTTTTGTAATACATATAATTAAAGCGTACGTAAAGGAAGATTTTTTACCTGCAACTGTAGACGCTGCGACTACGCACTGATCTTCGGAAGAAGCATTTGCATCCGTCGCATGTGTACGCGCCATACTGTTTTCCAATTGACTTATCACCACAAATATCACATCGTGGCAATTCTGGTACGTAAACAAGTCGACTATCTGTAACATTTTCACACGCTCATAAGTTTCTTGCGCGTTATTCCCAGTGGCATGGTCACTTGGTTTAATTTTCAGTGCTGTAAAACCATGCATTATTTCATTTGTAATAAACTAACATTTGGCTCCAACTTGCATACTCTTCCCCTTTCTTTTTTTTGAATGCAACAATAATAAAGAAATAATTCTTAATGTAAATTTCATGCAAGAGGAAGAACGTTGAATTCTCAACCTCTCATGACTACGCCACTAAATAGTACACAGTTTTGGTTTCCGCACGACATTTCCTGATTAAGAATATTACTTACTCTCAAATTTATTCTCGTTTTGTACAACAAGCAATAAATAGATATTATCTTTGTTGTCTGTTTTCCTTCCAACATCAATAAATCTTGAGCATTATCCTCCAATTTCTTATAACATAGCCCAACAATGAAAATAGTTCTCTTCTTCAAGGTATTACGCATTTTATATTGTTGACTCACTTTTACAAGTACACCTATCTTGACAGTTTTCTTTTACAGTAACAACAAGCGGCCCGCGACAGGCCGGAATAGATTCGTGCTATCTGTTAATTGAATCAATTTTCGGTGTGATAATAACCGGGAGCGGAGTTGATGGGCCGTGAAATAGGAATTGCGCGAGTTGGAGAATCAAACATGAAGAAAAGCCTCAAGCGTGTAAGGAGCTATATCAAATTTTCGATTGATAATTTGATACGTGTTCGCGAAGATCTATGTATCTATGAATAAATTTGATTGAATGTTCATAATTGTAAATTAATTTCATTTTACAAAATACGAATGAAATGGAATATTGTACAATGAGTATTGTTGGTTACTATAGACTGGAGTTAATCATCGATTTTGCGACTCGTCAAACGTTGGAATGAAGGAATACACTAATGGGATACTTACTGATATTATATTACAGCGAATTCGAGGGTATTAATTTACAGGTTTTGTGATACAGAGATTAATTAGGTTCACATTGTAATGTATGGAGTCGGTATTTCCTATACTTCATTTGTTGTTGAGTCATGGATGTTCGTTTTTATCAAAAAATAGAATGAAAATAAACGGTGATGATTTCGTAAAATTTGTCCGATCAATATTGATACAGAGTATTGAGACGGCAGCGAGCAGTGAAGATGAACGATCGTTCATTATCCATTCTGGTAACCATCCTTATTATCATCATAAAATTGATATCGAGCTACGATGATTGTATTCAGCCAAATGTAGGCTACTACAGTATTTTGCTTCTTCGTGAAAAAACTGTTAATCTAGATGTCGATGGAAAAATAATTCAGTTTGTTGAAAGAATCAAATCCTTGACAATGTCAGATCTCAGTATCTCACACCTCAAAATTGAACATAAGTGCCAGTACATAAACCATCTGATGAACAGTGATCGCGTACACATGAACGTTTAACAACCGTGAGCGTCTTAAAACTGTGAGATTGATTGAACATAAACAATCTGATAGACAGTGATTGCGTACACGTGAACGTTTAACAATATTCTAATAAAGAGTGACCGCGTACACGTGAGCGTATGAACAAAACCGTGAGCGTGAGCGTCTTAAAACTGTGAGCACTGAACAAAAAAAAAAAAGCGATTGCAACTGGTTCGTGGCTTGGTCCCGAGCACGAACCTAACAAAACTAAATTGATTTCTCAAACATTCTTTCCTTTCAACTCCCTGAATAAAAGTAATTGTTTCAATCAAATTAAACAATATTATAGTAATTAAATAACCATTACCTAAATTGCTGAACCCATTTGAAAACTATTTATAATTATTGTCTCACTTTGGTAATAATTACCAAACTCTATTTCCTCAGTGCAGTGTAGAATAATACATAATAGATACATATAATACAACTTTTCAAAAGCGGTTTCTGACGTTAGTTTTTGCCGTTTGAGTTGAATTTTTATAACTCACCAGAAGATTGTGGTAAGAATTTGAAAGAAATATTCTCACTACGATGCGTTTCATCTGTAGAAAAATTACGTAAAATGTCAAATAGGAGGTGTTCAAGATAATGTTGGGTAACAGAATTTTAAGACTGGAGAGTAAAACTAACACTGTTCCAATTCGTCTTTCATCAGATATAATACTTGAAGATGACTATTTGATTGCATCTGATCTGTAAAATAATAATTCAAACAAGCTGATATTAATGAAACAATTGAGCCTGCAGTATTGGTAATTTCCAAACATTACACAAATCAACAATATTTGATATTCATAAAAGAAGTAGCATAAAACAAAAATTGATAATAATGCTTTACATACACAGGGTTTTGTATGCCTTCGATATTCCACACTGTCATGTTCGAAGGTTTTTATAATTATTGTACACAAAACCGCTAGGACTTCTGTACAGCAATTAAAAATTTTACTGTACCAAAGTTGTTATTTGCGGCAGTACTGAAATGGGAAGGGGAAAATACTTAATTCCTTGGATATGGTGCTTTCAGAAAACCCTGGTACACAAAACTTTTACAAATAAACTATTTTTATGAAATATCACAACTGTCCAAGCAAATATCAGTCCAAAAACTGCATTCAAGACCTCATTGCATCATTTTTGATCAATGAAATGTGACTTGTCCCGAGAAAAAACCCTTAGTCGTCAACGAACGGATTAGCAGGAACGGTTTAACGTAGTTGCAAGTTTGCACGTATACAAACGCTAAACTGCTGATCCGTTCTTTGACGACTAAGGGTTTTTCCTCAAAACTACCACAATTCATATTGAAAAACCAAACAACAGCTAGCGCAACACCAGTTCTTGCGCTAGAGTGGACCAGAAAAATGTTATCAGTCAAATGAGAGTTAGCTCTAAATCTGTTGTAGCGCGCAAACGCGAAACGTAAGCCCCACCGAAGTTTCTACAATGGACCATAATGTACCAAAAATTGGCCAATTTGCCAAGATTTTCGAAATAAGAAATTAAAAATTCTCACCGTTTCCAAGATTCATAGGGTTATTTAGGCTTTTTTTTATTTTTTATCATTATTTTTTTTTTATTTCGGAATTGGCGTTAAATTTTACTTTCAAATCAAGTAAAATTTAGAAGTTCGAAACAATTTTTAATTTTCGAAAATTCTGGCAAATCTGCCATTTTTTGGCTCGTTTAGGTTCATGACTCGGATTAAAACAGTCGTGGAAAGTTGAGTAGGGGTGCATATTGAAGATAAAATTGAAATACAAATTTTGTAGACTCGACTTCAAGTACACGTCAAAGGTTTTGCATTTTTGCGCTAGAGTGGATTTAGCGAAAACTCACATTCAACTGGTAACATCTATATAAGTATCGTGGTGTTTACATTTACATGTAACCGGTGATGTCTCCAATTACGCGTGAGAATATCTGATTGTGTGTTAGTTATAGGGGCCAAAATACCTGTATTACACTAGAAGAGAACAAAGTACGCAACAATTAACAGAGCGCTTTGGCGACCAAAGTCAATAGCAAAGGCTGCCATCGTGCCCGTCCGATCCGCCGCAAGTTTGGAGCCTGATATTCGCCGCAGGTACTCGTAGAAGAAAATGAAAGTTGCCGCGAGTAAAAAATTTTCATTGACTGGAAATGAAATCTGAGTACCTTATTTAAATTTGTCAACAATAGAAATGAGAATTACATATTCCGTCAGCTCCGGAGTCGAACAGGAGAAATTTCTCGGTTATTTCAGATGAGAGGAGGTATTAGGACACGGTGGCGCTTATTCAACTCCCTCCGAACTCTTTGTACTCTTTGCTTCATCTTCATCGCCCGTATTGTGGGCAATGCTCCTTGGAAGGCTTCATCGAGGTCTTTCACTTCTTGTGAAATTACCGCAGAAGTTTTTCTGTTGGTATCACTCGATCGACGCTCAATCGCAAAGACAAATTTCACAGCCTCAATACGACTACGCTGAGGACGATGGGCACGAAGATTGATTCCCTTCGTCACTCCTCCCTTTTCTTCGTGAATTCTCGCCTTACACTCTTCTCGTTGTTCACATCGCCAATAATTAATTTTCTGAGGAATAAAATTTTCAATGCATGTAGATTTCTCTGTAATATGGACTGTTTGGCTCGTACAATTATATGAGCCTGTCGAAAACAAAGAAAACCTTTCCACGCAAATTTTTCACGTCCTCTTTCACTGAGCACACTTTCATCCATTGTATTCATATTCTTCCCTGGAATGAATTTAGGTTATACTGCGATGATAAAGCTCTCTTTTCAATCACACAGATTGAAAATTACAAACTCGAACAAGTTTTACAGAATATTACTCATTAGAATGAACTGAAATCTTGGCGTCGAAAGTTTTGCATGCCAGAGAGAATGTAGGAGCTTCCAATGAACAAAAAAAGTTGAGTTCGCGGCGAATATAAGAGCAGTTAGTAGTGGAGAGTCGTTCGCGGCGAATGGTACTAGCACCGGCTGCCATGCAGCGTGACTTAGACAAAGAAGAGAAATGTGATTGTAATACGCAAAGTCATACATACTGCAAATTGAGCGATTCGGTGTAAATGGTTGGGGACGAAAAAAACGCACGATCAATGAGGCGGGGATGTGTTTCATTGTGATAGAATTCTACCTACATTTTTATGTACAAAGCTGCCTCGGTGCTTGAGACAAGACGATGATCGAATGACAAATGAAGATTGCTGATCTACGAGTATGTTTGTTAACAGAGGCGATCTCGTCTGTAAGGTACAAGTTGCTCAGCTCGCAGCTATAGTAGGTAACTAAAAATTGGTAAAATTGTTAATACAATCATCATGTGAACGTGATAGAAAATTGTGACAAAATACTTCAGGACTATATTTCTTGACAGCTTCAAAGAATTCAATTTTAGATATTCCCGATCTTATTGTATATAACATGGTTCATACAAATGTAACTCCCTTCCAGATATCTCCTCGCAATTCACAATGAAATAATCACGTTCAGATTTTTCAATGGATTCTTTACCTTGCCTATTATGATCTCACAATAAATATTTGCCTGTATCAACAACGTTCATTGTATTAAATGGATATGCGGTCGAAAGAGCATTTTTTTATTTAAAAAACAAAAGAAAAAGAAGGGTGGTGTATTTTTCTACCGAAAAAAATGTATTTATAAATGTTACACCGAATTCACGCAATCGAGGAATGCGCGCATTAAGCAGGAATTTTGATGAAAGCGCGCACTCAGCGCAGTCTGCACGAATTCGGCACATGAACAGTTTTGGTGATAGGTGCACTGGTTTTGTGCAGTCGTCGAATGCGTGCACTACTAAGAATTCATGTTGCCAAATTCTAGCACCAGGTACTAATACAAAGTTGTGAGGTAGAAATATTCTGTTCGTTTATTTCAGCATAAAAATAACAGCCTTTGTAATACAGCAAAGTGGTTGTATTTTTCGCAGTTTGTAACGATTTAAGAAATATAGAACTTGAAAAAGAAAACAAAATGCAAGAAATCTTAGTCGAACAGGATTAAAATAATAAATAGATGAATCATGATGAGTGAACATCTGATTTGTGATTCAAAGTGTAAGAAAAAAGAAACAGAAATTTAAAATTCCAATTTTTATATTATTGTTTTTAATTTTATTTCTATTCCATTTATATTAATACTTTATTTTAAATGATTAATAATTAAATTATGATTAATGAATTTTATTTTAGTAATTTTTTCATTATTTAATTTAATTAATCAACTTTTTTATTTCTGCTTACAAAATGTATGGGCCTACTTTTCATTATTCTCATACGTTCGCCCACCGTGACAAGCTGAATTACATCCCAACCCGACCTTCACGCACGCGCACCTTCTTGTCGCGCATTGCTGGCGACAATTGCAGCGGCGGTATCCCTGTCCGCCCCCCATGGAATCCAGCCGCACTAACTCACGCACTGAGTGTACGCTATCAGGCACGTCAGTGAGTGACAATTCTGTATAATTATTCTGTCGCATCCAAGGCGTTTCTTTCGAGGCGGTGATCAAGTCGACCATATTTAATGACATGTAACGACATTCTAAGCCTATTACCCCGTCGCTGAAGGCGCGCACTCAGCAAAAAAAGTGTGCCGAATACGTGTCAAAAATGATTTACTTCCTTCCGATTGCGCGCATTCAGTAACCTTGTCTCTGATTGCGCGCACTCAGCAAAGAGGTTGCTGAGTGCGCGCTTTCATCAAAATTCCTGCTTAATGCGCGCATTCCTCGATTGCGTGAATTCGGTGTAACATAAATTTTTAACGCTCAGACACAACATTTCATCGTTTTGTTCTCACTGTTTATTCACTAACTTTATTTCAACGTGCAATTAGAGTTTTCCCGCAAAATTTTACCATAAGAATCGTACAGGACCAAATTTTGTCTTGTTTTTATATCATATTTCTCAAAACTATAGATACCTAGAAGAGACACATAGCCGCATATAGGATTGGCGCTGCGTTAAATCTACGACTCTGTTTACCATTGTACGTGTTTTTTGCAAATATTTCAAAAAATAAGGTTCAAATATAAAAAACGATAAGAACCGAATTTATTTGTATTTTAATTTTCTTGTTAGCGAATTAATCAATAAGCTACAAAAAAACTGCAGAAATCAACCTTTCTGAACTGACGATATTATAAATATATTCTTTGTGGATTGATAACATAACTTGAATTATTGATATACATACTGCACGAATCAGTCGAGCAATAATTTTCGTTTCTTTTATTCAAAAATATTATACTTAGGTACACATACTAGCAGGGTTTATGAATACAGACAGAAAAAAGAATTTTAAAACGAACGATCGAAAACAAACTGGAAATTTCCAAATTGAAAAGAAATAAAGTTGCACTGACATATTCAACCAACTTCAGACAAACTCTCACTGATGACTTAAAATTAAGAATTAAACTTATCGAAACACGTACAATCAAAATCAATGATGATGAAGGCAAACCGCAATATTAAAATATCAAATGAATGAATGTGTGTGTTGTGTGTGTGTGTGAGAGAGAGATAGAGAGAGGGTGAGGGGAGAACAATTTATTTCATGGCTGTCGGATAATTAACTCTTGTAGATTATCTGTCGGCTTGAGAATTACATTATGAATGAATATCATATGACGTTTGAGATGCTCTTTCCGCTTGGCCTTGTAGGGACATCCAGGGCACGAAAAGTTGCGATCCACTTCGCACTCGTACTTCTTATGACGATCTAAATTCGCCTTTTTCGAATAGGAGCGGCCGCACTTGTCGCAGTATTCCCGCCGCTGTGGAGTGAAAGAAGGATCTAAGGCTAAATATAACGCCTCAACTGCAAAACAGAAACAACCGCCGAACATTAAAATTCATACAATCGTATTTAAGATTGACACGATCGTCTAGATACGAAACAAAGAAAAGATAATAATAATAATAAAAATGAATAAAAATAAAATGTAAAATACAAAATTAATCTTCCACTACGTACAAACTAATTCAGTAGTCGTGTTGGAATAGACAAGGATTTTTGACGTATGAAGACCAGCATTTGAAGCATGGCATTTTACTCAGAATTGGATCAGGATCACCCACTTGTATATTAGGTCTGTGCTTTGTAATGTCTTACAGGTTTTTGATAATGATACAGCATAGGCCAAAATTCGACCAAAATTTCTTCGCAGAACTAATTTTATTCGCTTATAAAAAAATAAACATACTCGTAATACACGACTCGATCGTAAGCGGGTTTATACACGAGTATGATGAATATAAATTTCATTCTTTTTTTTTTTTTTTTTTTTTTTTTTTTTTTTTTTTTTTTTTTTTTTTTTTTTTCTTTTGTAATACAAAAAATTCACGTGTTGGGTAAAAATCTTGATAAATACCGCTTGTAATTGTAGGTACAAAAAGTACAGGCTTTTTTACCAATTTATCCGAGGAGAATAATTAGGTTATTGAATTTGCATCGCAACATAAGGCTAGTAAATATTTTTCGTATACTTCAGAGAATAACAACGATGCGATGGTAAGTAATATAAAGGAAGAGATTTAATTTTTTTCAAAAAAATATTGGATGTTCTTGATCTGCAAAATTATTGAACTCATAGATTCAAAACGATCTCACTCAAGTGTATCATTCTACAATACTTCATTACCTACAGTTGGTTAACAAAAGTACACTTTCTAGTGAATTACAACACCATCAATGTTGTATCGCGACAAAAAGGACAATGCACTTGAAATATTTTTTTCAATCTCGCTCTCTTTACACCTCATCATACTCAATCTGAGTTCCGATGAGATTTAAAATTTAAATATTATTGAGATAGTTGAAAAATATAAGGTATTTTAATAATACATACTGTATTATGCAAAATATGCGAGAAAAAAGGTACGAGTGAGTAAATTGCGTGTTTACTTAATAGGAATAAATTTTTTTCTTTTGGTGTTTGTGCGCGCGTTTGGTGAGGGGAGCGAAAGGAGGTGCGCACAGTTTTTTCTGTCCTAGGATTTAAAATAATTATTTACGTAATGGGGACTGAAAGCGAGCAATTTCAGCATGAATCTCAGTGCAGTCAAGGGCTGCGCACAAGCTTGCGAGTGCGCTTGCACTGACATGAGTGCTAGATTGCTCGCTTGTAAGTTTCTCGTACATAATTTTTCGTACAACATGCTTCAGAAGAGAAAATAACAAGGATTTCAACTTGCTTATCAACACTTATCAATTTTGAACTTACTTTCTGCACGCCTTTTCCCTCATTTCAGCACGCAATTTTACTTTCTGCGCGCTACGTCATCACTTCCTGAACGGTAGATAACGTTGTGGAATCGGCTGGCCTCAGTCACCGTTTACAAGACTGAAATGACCAATGTTCAGTGCATGAGTACGAAAAAATGACTTTTCTGTTCTTTCGTCGAAAGAACGCGTGTGACGCGCTGAAGCCGTTGTTTCCGATAAACCGTTCTTTTGTGGCAGTATTCGAGAAATATTTTCCAAGACAAGGAGCACGCGGCTCCAGTGACTCGTTCGGCTTGCTTTACTCGGTTCCGCCTCGCCCGCGCGTCGCAACTACGCCGCACTCGTTACTCAAAACGTCGCGTCGCTTTATTTCTCCGTATTATTTTTACTATACATATTATCAGTGAGGGGAAATGCTTTATAGATCATGATATTGGATAAAGTTACATTCGTTATTTATGGGTGAATAAGGCTAACGTTGGCGTCGCTCCCTTCAGCCACTTAAAAACGATAATAAAATGTTCTTCAACAAGTTCAACTAGTAGGTACATACCGAGATTATTGCATTTACGCAATCATAGTGCCGAATACTTTTATTGGCAGTTTCTGATAGGGTTTCAGTTAATTACACAGCAGAAAAGAAGGTCGACACAGCAAATTGAGTATAATCACAGCAAGTAATTCACAGCAAAATAATTTGATGAACAGCTAAAAATAAAATGCGCAGCTAATCAAGAATACTACACGGTACCGTTACTGATACTATTTAGTTCGTTAATAGTTCTGTTACTGATACGATGAGTAGTATAATACTGACATAAGGGTGATCGTAACTGTAATAGTTTGGTGGCTATTGATTATTCTTCAAGTTCGGAAACTAGTAACGTAACGACCAGTGTTCTTGTCCTTGGAGTTAGCTGATGGTCTGTTTGCCTCATAGACTAATCCCATTGTGAAGTCAGTGAATCAAATATACGAGAATGAGTCGTAAATAAATGAGATTGTATGCCGCAGCTGTCTCTCTTTGAAATGTAAATAAACTTTTTGCATGTCAATTCCTATAAGGATAACGTAGCGTTCACAAAATCGCGGATATTTCAAAAATTAATAATAATTATAATATTAATGATGGGTATTCTTGATACATATACGAAGTAAAGTGTTTGCATGTTATGAAAAAAAGCCATTCATCATTAACATATCGTTCATTTTAGAAATGTTGGCGTTTTTTCAAACCCTACGTGATCCTTATGAGAATTGACATGAGAAAAGTTCGATCACATTTCAAAGGGAGACAGCTGTAGTAGGCGGGTCTGATTTTCTTCTCAATTGAACAATATCGGCCGTGTCTTGCCTTTGCGTTCGTTCACAATTATTTCGTCACGGGAAATCAGTTTATTCGCCAACTTTTTCTCCGTGAGAAGTTCGTCTGTAGAAAACGTTTCATACTCATATATTTCACATTTGCGGCTCTTGGAATTCATATTTTCTCCTTTTTTTTTTATTCAACTGAAATGCGCCGCAGCACAATGGAACAAATTATTTGAAAACAAAATATGTTAATATTCCCGTGAATTCGTCACTTGTGGCGTGTCGTGATTATAGTACAAATTACCTAATAACAGAGATTGCTTTTACAAAAAATAAACAAAATGCAAAGAATTTTTAGTTATTTATCATACAAGGTCCTAAAGCGAGTGACTTACCACGAGCTGGTGGACCGTGTATAATACAAATTTTTTTTTCATACGCACAAATTACGTACAATTTATGTGCAAATCATGTACGCAGGATATAACCAGTAACTTCAACCTGTGGCTAAAATAGCTAGTTTATCTACCGGTCCGACCCGTTACTAAAATACAGTAGCTAGTTTGCCTATCGAGAACAGCTGAATAATGGCCAGTTTCACCAGCACGTATAAAAAAAAAATATATATCATGATACTTCACTGCCCACAATATGGGGCGCAATCATCTTTTCGTAATATTGATAACATTCATTCAGCTATGTATAGGGATCGATCTGCGTTCATAATGATAACAGAAATATTGAAATAATAATGATAACAATAATAATAATAATAAATGTCTGATAAAGAAGCTATGCACAATGGGCTCTACATTACAATATTCAACAAAATTCGAAATAGAGCACAGCTAATCGACGTCACCATACCAAGCCCTCACAATTATATACAGAATGCATATGCTGAGAAGTTAGAAAATACATAATATAGGGAACTTGGACAATAACTGAAGCGACTATGGCAAGTGAAAGAAGTCGACATCATACCGCAATTGTCATAATGAGTAACGGATTGATCCACTGAGAAGTGGACCAATAATTTGAAGAAGTTAGAATTACCGTAAGATACACTTTTCGAAATGCAGACGGCTATGGTTGTATAATCGTGTAGTCTCGTTAGACAGTTCCTAAACAGCGAGTAATGATGTACATCATAAGTAGATACCTGTACCAATGTTTTACGCCGGCAATACGTAGGGGATCACGTACAATCGAGAAAACAGAAAATAATAATAATACTAATAATACCGGTAATAAGAAGAAGACGTACGCATGGCTCAAGAATAGTATATTATTGAACAGGAGCGGAAAGTAAGCGATTAACGAGTACGTGTTTGCGTCGCGAGGCGAAGCCGAGTGACGTAATTCGTACGAGTTGATCGCTTACTTTCCAATCCTGTTCAATATACTATTTTAATGTAAGATGAGAGGAAAATCCTTGCTTTTCGTGTGTCTTTAAAGGTGACAATTACTGTTTAGCACAAATACTTCCATCATTTTACTCTCTTTTGTTCTTCAATAATTATAATGTTCACGACATTTGATTTCTGCATTGTTGCATCATGTGATTCGTTCGCGAACGTCATTTGCCTCGTGTCTTATCTTCTACACCGGTGTCTCGGAGAGCGAGGGAATAATATTTGGAGAGCGAGAGAATAATATTTGTGCACTATTTCGTATGTACAAACGCGGTGCATACGCACTCGTAGACAAAATGAGCAGGCCATTCTTTATAAGATCTCGGAGCTGGACTTCATAACGCGAGGAGTGCCTACCGGAGAATTGCGGACGAGCGTGATACGCTACTGTTTGCTCTTCACCCTCACTCTCTCCCATACACCGGTTGTAGCAGGTGTGGAAAGTACTTTCCGGCCATGTAAGCTACTTTCCTACAACCTACTGGATTCTCACCCGGGAATGACGCGCTTTCCAACACACGAAGTCACACGGAAAGCGGGGGTTTTCCTCTCATCTTACATTAAACGTTCATTATTCTTTCATTAATGCTGAACCAAGAGATACATTAGAATACAGATACATTATTATGACGTAAATTTTTGGCGTAAAAAAGTAACAATAGCCACGACGAATTGATATCCGAACTAGTCCACTGAAAAAACGATCACACACAGCCTACAGGAAAAGCATCCGAATTTAAGAACGTAAAGATCGTACTTGGATACATACTGGCGCATTCGAGCCGCTAATTGCGCGCGAAATGAAGTTGGATGAAAATTGATCGCAACTGAAAATTCTATTAGTAAAATTTCAATAAATACTTATTTATTACTTTCTTTTCTCGTGTCATCTTTCAGACAAAATATGACGGAGGCAAAATTAGGAATTTATTCGAAAATTTCATCTGCATGGCAAAGTGAAAATACGTTTTTCATCAATCATTTCAGGTGAAGTTGCCACAGCCCAAATAATACGATTAGAATTGGTTAAATTATTTTAAGGATGGAAATATCGCTTAAATGACGACCCTCAAAATTAATAAGAAAATTCAATGAAAGGAGAGAGAAACGCAGAATATAGGTAGGAAAGAGAACATTTACCCAATAAGAAAGAGTGTAAATTCTTTTAGTTTTAATTTATTTATGTTTACCTCAGAGAGAAAGCAAGATTTACACACAAAAAGATATGTATATATTATAAACGGAATAATGTCATTAATAAAAAATAGAAAGTATAATCAAAAGGGCTTCTCAAGTCCTCTTAAAAGTTCGATTCATTCATATACGTATATGAATGGCGACTATGGTGTAAAGGGGATTATGTGATGCGACAGGCATTCGGTCACGACGAAAAGACGCCAGTTTCAAAAGAAATATACGAAAATTGAAACTCGTTAATCAGCTGAATAAGCATGAGGTGTACATCGTACGAGCTACCAAAGAATATATTCACGCGCTGTTTTTGAAAGTGCAACAAGGCGGTGGCCAAGGCCTATATTCGCTCTCGTATACTTATAAGGGAGCTCTACAATCGTATAATTATTATTATAGACGTACAGCGAAACGCTGGAGGTATCGTTCGTTTATATCATATTTGTTTGTAATTACGCAAGTACACGTCCTTGTTCGAATGTACTTAGCAATAAATTACCAAATGAATACATCTCGCCTCGGATTTGTAATTTTGGAGCTATATCCGGTCATCTCGAGAGAGTGGACTCGTGTCCATTTTCTCTAACCATAACGACCAAGTTTGACCACTTATGGAATAGAAAATGCACATTTCGGACTAAAAACATGATAGACTCCAAATTCATCGACGTCAGAATTCAAATTGCAATCCCATAGAATTTTGTCCACATTATAGTACTGTAATCGTATTAAGAAGTTACAGAGCATACATTCAACCCGTTAAAGGATATTATATTACGCACATTTTCTAGCACGAGTACATACGAATATCAGATGAAGGCGAGCGCGAGGGAATCATCAAGATTATCGGAGACTCACATGGAGTATAGACACGTGTCGCAATATTGATTGAAACAACATTCGGTTAACTTTGTTAGAACAGGCATTAGGAGGAGCAAATTTTATAAAAGAGGAGAATATACAAAGGAACTTCTAAAAGATTGTTCAGGAGCAATTTTGAATCTTATCAATTTGAGATTTACGAAATACGAAGGAGTAAAACGATGATAAAACGATCATTGAAAACAGAGCGACGAAGGGGCAAACTTGAGAAGAGCGGCTAGCGATTTCAAGAAAATATTTCTGGTCGACAGACTGAGAAATGGGTTTGATATGTGGGGGTGCTTCGGTGGAAAAATCGTTTTGTACAGCCATTGCGCGTTCATCCTACGCACCGAAACAGGGCAATACAGGGACTTACACGAGACTCAACACTCTTTTCTCAACTTATTTTCACGCCACAAATTAAACAAAGCTCAAAGAAAGAACGAAAAATGATGTTGAACAGATGTGCGTCCTTCTGTGAAGAGAGAGTGTCAAATTATACACCTCTGGTACACATCGTGTTCTATATACATATTTTATTTGATAAACGCGATTACGATATCTACTTATAATAATTTTATGTAATATACATTGTGTATCATGTACTGTACTTGAAAAATCAAATAAAAAATGTCAAAATTAAAATAATAACTATAAAATTTAGAATACTGATTGCCCATACAGTTCAACTTACAGGCTTACAAAATTGCACACTGAATGTATTTCAACATCCGCATCATTATTGCACAAAATTCAACTTGTAAACAAAATAAGGTAACCGATATACAAAGTAGGTATATAATAAAACATGCTATAATAGAAAAGTATAACTTCTTTTGGAATGCTTTAAAGATTTAGTTAACTAAACCAATGAAAAAGGGAATGAAAAAATATAGCTAATAGTTTCATTTTGACCTTCGCACGAAACTTGGTACATTTCAATTCTAACTTGTTATCGACGTTTGTTCTGGATTTGACAGTCCTGACAAGAAAACAAAAATCTCAACAAAAAGAAATTTGTTTTCACAATGACAATACGAAAAAGTGAGATAAAATCTACGCGCTAAATTACTCTTCATTATCACCCATAAAATAATATAAAAAAAGATTTTCGTGTGAAGTTGCATCCATGACGATACTTTTTGGGTTATAGCATAATGAAATTCATGGTAGAAAATAGGACGTCTCAACCCTGATTACAGTGATCGCCATTAAGCAAAAATATCCGCATATTATGTTTTTGATTGGTTCAATTGTCTTGTCAATGCCCATAAGAATACACAGGAATCGTTTTGATCATAAATATATTGATATACTCGTACTCTATAAAATAAGAAATAAATTCGGAACCTTGAATGTAGAAGTTCTCGAGTATTCGACAAATGTATCCTCGTTTCCTTTTTAATTTGGGTACATCAATAAAAATGGATCAAAACGTTCCCCCATCATGTATTCTTATGGGACCTTGAATGAGGGCTGGTCCAAGCAGTCTGTTTAATACGTCACACGGGGAATCGGTCTATTATTATAAAATAAAAATTTCAGATGACGGCAGTACAACGTGCTGTGCAGCATGTACAATATAATTATTATAAAAACGGCGCATCACGCGCAGAAGTTGAAAATCTCTCTGCCAATATATTTTAGAGGTAATAGATTTTTTATAAAAAATTAAAGAAAAATGAAAAATTACGAACAAAAGAAAAAAAAAACAATACACGTATTGTATTAAGCCTTGGTCGCTCGTCCCGTTTGATACTGGATCAGAATGTAGAGAGGATAATGAAGTACTAACTGTATAATAAGTATTATTATGTAATAAAATTACAATTAGTATCGGTTCGTACTAATGATAATGCTACTTCTAAAAACCATTAGAAAAGAAGAAAAAAATCCTAAGTATTTTCATTAGGATAAGAATGGCGAGTTTTCAGCCAGCACATCAGAAACTTGCTGTGAACTTGAGAATGTACATCAGGAAATTATGTTCAGAGAAACTACACATATACATAAATTAAGTATGTATATATTATCCAGATATCTCAAACCTTAGGTTCCGCTTTTAGGCTGCGCAAAAAAGCGGCGTGCTTGTAATTGATGTGCGTTTTCAAATTGTCCCTGCGATAGAAATCCTTCAAGCAAATACCGCAACGGTATTGCTTCTTACGGTCGCACTCGTAACGAATATGGCGGTACAGATGATTCTTGTTACGATAGCTGCGCGGACATTTTGGACAGAAGAAACGACCATCAGTGGTCGGAGTAGGAGGAGTCGACGTTACGTTCGGGAATGAAAACGGATCGAATCGAGTCCAATATTGTAAACGTTCTTTTGTGAGCGAATCAGCAGCGGCGGCGGCTGCTCGAACTACAGAATATAAAGGCGCCACTCCGGAAGCTGCTTCCGCCATTAAACCAGTCGCTGCGAAAGAAGACCGTATATACCAGTTAGATTTGTACGAGTACAATATCGTCAATCATCATCATCATCATCTGTCACCACCATCATCATCACCACCAACATATATTGCGCCGCGTGTTAACAACGAATCTGACGAGCCGAAACACCAATAGTAGCGAATTAATTACCCGAAACCGTTATATTAGATAGCCTATATTATTAGCCTATTATAAATCGTACCGTACCGTGCCCCTTGCGATGCGATGCAATGCGAGTAGTATAGTAGTGAACTTAAACGAATACTGGGGTTAGGACCGTGTAGAGCGAAGTATGCTACATTAGTCACTGTGTATCGAGTATACATATACATGCTTATGTTTAATAAGATATAGAATTCACGCGAATAAGATGAACGCGATACCTAATACACGTACAATATACATATAATTATGTATAAGTTAGATAATGATTAGGTGTAATTGTCGCGAAGAAAACCCAATTTCCGCAGCACTTGAACGAGAAAAAAATTTGGATAGGTAGTGGTTTGATGAACAGAAATTATAAACAAGTACATACAAGTGTGTGTGAGATTATTCGCGTGGATAGTTGAAATAATCAACGAAGTAGGAGGCTACCTTTGTGAATTCATGCAAAAAGCCGACATGTTAATGATAGCGGGTACAATAATAAGCATATAATTTACTCATCTCGCCGAAGGAATTAGCTTCGGTTAGTTCTTGAATAAAAAATTTCATCGACTGATTAGATACGTAAATGGAAAATATAACATGTACATAATAATAAGTAATAAATACGTGCTGGTGCTGTTATCAATATTAGAGGTATCATGTATTTTGTACAGCTGATAAGGGTACTGAATAAGTACATTACTATTATCGAGAGCGAGAGAGTCGATGTTACGGCTTACGCGATATTAGAATACGACAAAAGGTGTAGCGTGTCAACTTTATTAGAAAAAAAAATTTTTAATTAACCTATTTGCGAACGCTTTGAGACTCCACGCCACGGTGCCATCATCATCAGCCCGGAAATAAAATTTGAAACCTTATTACGAAGTAAAGGCAAAATTTTTAGACATAATATTCGTTTCCACGATTACACATACACATCTATTTTAATATTATATTGTTTGTAAGGGATTTAGCTAGGGAATGAAGAGCAGAAAGGTCCAGATTTGATCAGCGTCCGTTACTCGGACCGTTAATACGTAAGAAAATTTCGACGGAACGATTATCTGCCTTAGTGTTCAAAGAAGATTGCATATTGACATCGTGTTAAGATGGTCACATATTCGTATTTCCGACTTCCCGACTTTTGAAGAAAATTTTTTAGTTCTACATCAATACCGGCTCGTACTGAACCTTTCTGAACAACAAGTCGAAAAATTTAAACGATTCATTGATGACTCGAGCAGTGAAAAACTCTCTTCGGTACCACGTTTTCAAACAAAGCTCACTTTCACGAGCGAAGCCCACCCTTCAAAAGATTCACGTTTTCAAGAAATAGCAAATTTTTTCCTACAATGGGGAAAAAAAAACAAAAACAAAAACACGGTCTTAAATTCGTGGGTCAAGGATTACACTCGTATGTATATGTATTCGTCGGCAACAATTCGCCGCACATACAATGCACCGTGAATTCAATTCGCATTACGTCTGTCATATTCGCTGTATGCAACATTTTTGCTGCTGTTTAGTCCCCTTGAAAAGAAGAGCAGACAACACTTTTTGTTCGGCGATAAAATAAGAACATGTGTATGCAGTACAATTTGATGATTTATAATAATTTATGACTGGCATAATTCCGTTAACATTACTCATGGGAAGCAGCTTCATTCTTCACTTGGAACAACGTCTTATACTACGCACACGGAAGCGATGATGAATATGGATACCGAACACAAAGAGAAAGTAAAACGTCAAACTAGGACAAAAAGACGATTCATATCGCTATCAACTAGAAAACTGACGTCACGAAATGAAGGAATGATTGAACTGATTTTTATTACTGTATAACTTTGATGAAATATCCTGGACGAAAACTCGTTTTTTTAAAAATACAATTCCTAAATAAAATTATAATAAAGTGCTCCTAAATCCATACTTGACTACCATTACACTACTGAACAATTAAAAATTTTTTCTGTGTATCAAAGATGAGAATAGATGATTCTTGAAGTTCTTTTCGCGCTGAATTCAACGCCGTTTTCCGTTTTTCGAACCGAGCTCAAGTTTTCTCGTAATCTTCTTCTTTAATCGTGAGAAATTGGCTGCATATCGTCGCGGAACGAGACGCGCCTTAACGCGCGTCTACGTGTTCGAATACTGCTACCGTTGATGCGCTCCGCGATGATCCGCGGCAATCAAAGAGGAAGATTACAAGAAAACTTGAGCTCGGTTCAAAAAACGAAAAACGGCGTTGAATTCAGCGCGAAAAGAACTTCAAGAATCATCTATTCTCATTTTTGATACAGAGAAAAAAATTTTTATTGTTCAGTAGTGTTAAGTTTGAAACCACAAAATGGTTCGAGAGAATTGCTCTTTATTTGTGTAACAATGATTATTGCTCCCACGTATTATTGAGCCCGAGCAAGCTTCAAAACGACTTGAAAAAATGACACCAGATTCTCAAGATTTGTCTTTTCTTTTTCGATACTTGGGTCTTAATTTGACTTCATTACGCACTCTGTAAAAATGCACTTACCTAGCATTGCATACGCAGACGAAGACTCTCTCACATGAATCTTTCAATACAGGTAGACCTACATCTACAAAAAAATTTTCAAATGGATCCTGTTATACTAGTTCAAGATACAACAAATAAAAAACACTTGAATATCCAACCGATGAAACAAATTTTTATTTCAAAAAATAAGTTACGCGCTAGTCAAATTATAAAAATAACAAGTACAAACAATATTGATTATACCTAAAAAAGAAATTAGTAAAGACATGTAAAATCTGTACCTTTTCAAATGATATTATTTATCCTTTATTTGGAGCGCGAAGTTATACATTTCTCAAAATTATGATTAGATCTTCAATAAAACAAAATCGTCAGATTCCAACATCTACACGGGTACGTTCTTTTTTGTCAACTTTACAAAACATTTTACGGGTTGTTATTATTTTTTTTCCAATTTTTACAGTTTTTACCATTTCCCAACTCTACACCCGAATCGAGCTCATAAAATCTACAGAAAATAAGTTTTTTGTACGCGTCGACTATGTGGTACATTATACTATCACTATGTACGAGTACTTCATAGTTAAAAACTGTAATGCGGCGACGCGTTTTGTATTACTTGTTCTTAGTAATACCAGCACATTCTGCGATGGAGGCCGCATTAAAAAAAAAAAAAAACAAAAAACAAAAACAAAGAATTGATCAAAAATTACTTTTCATCAGTATACTGATGGACGACAGTAACAAGTTTTCTGAACCATTCAAAGTGTACGAAGAATCGTTACAATTATTGTTACAAAAAAGATTAATCAGGCAGTCATCAACAAGTCCATAGGGGCGCTCAGTATGCACGAATAAAAACAAATCACTCCACGCATCATTGTAAAGTTCAGATATAAAAAACTGGTATGAGTCTTGAGCAAAGTATGGCAAACTAGATGTAAAACCGTATCGTAACGTTGTGTGAAATAACGGAGACAAAAAAACATGCCCTCTAGAATAAGTACAAACAATTCATCCGCTAAGAGCACTCAAATTGCTAAAATTGATAATCGTACCGGGACAATTAGTCTTCTAGTCTTATATTGAAAACCAAGGCATGTGACCAACAGAAGAATAAATGAAAAAAAAATAAATAAAAAAAAAGATTTGTAAAGCGAGAAATTCTCTTTCGGAAAGACTACTTTTATCTCAATCGGAGCTACAGATTTCGAGTGGTTGGTCACCTGACAACACCGAGACAGACATTAGCTAATAACAGCTAGGCTATAGGAAAGCAAAATCAAACACGTCGCCGCGCCGTCACACTGAGTAAGCCATGCGCTCTCATCAGAATTGTTATTTTTGCTACGCTTCACATTAGTTAGGTCTGCCAAGTGCCAACCTATTTGCATCACTTCTAGCGGAGGACCCCTCCGGTAGTTCTACCGGTAGTGTGCCGGTTGTTTTGTTTTTTTTTTGAAAAACTACTAGAACTACCTATGGAATACTATAAATTGATATTTTTGATAAAAATGAAAAACCTCTGGAAGGTTTTTAGTAGTTTTTCTAATAACTATACTGTAATATGTTCTGTAGAAAAGGAAATGTGACTTGTCACGAGAAAAAACCCTTAGTCGTCAAAGAACGGATCAGCAGTTTAGCGTTTGTATACGTGCAAGCCTGCAACTACGTTAAACTGTTCCTGCTGATCCGTTCCTTGACGACTAAGGGTTTTTTCTCGCGACAAGTCACAAATGTTGAATTCGTTCATGAACTGATTTTATTCTGCGATTTTTATTTTTATTTCAGTTTGTACAAAAATATTGTACAGAACGAAGCAACGGGCTCTGAGCTTCGATATTGAATTTTCAGGAAAAAACACTACCAGTAATCTAGTTTTTCTTTCAAACAAATACAACCGATATTCTGTGGTAGTATCGGTAGTATTTTTTGTACCTCCAAAGACCTCTGGGTTATTGAGAAATTGGATTGACGCACTGCTGGTTGTTTGTAACCACCGACAATCGCCCGCCCATCACAAATCACTTTGCGATTCTCTTGGAAAGACTTACCACACAATCATACAGGCAGCGTGCACTGAATACATCACTAGACATTAAGGATAGCAGCAGCAGCAGCAGCAGCAGGCTTTGCCCGTTGGGAAACGTCGAAACGATGTACGATAGATTGCATATACACTCCCCGAATACCAGGCAAGGTTTGGTATGTACCAATAAGGTCACTACGCAAGGCGACCGACACTGGTCGGGAGCGCATGGGTAATTCTTGTATGGACTGACTCAACAAAACTTCACAAAAAAGTTGCCTAAAGCCTTCTTTTCCGAAGAATTTTTTCGATCTCCCAAAATGTTGAAAAAAAAAAAATCCAACGGCAGTCGGTATCGTAGCAAAGTTGATGAAGAAAATTTTTCCAATTTTGCTACGATACTGCTTCTAATTAAACTTTTCCGAAGAACAAATTAGGAAGATCGACTGGAAACTCGAGCAGTGAGAAACTCTTTTCGGTACCGTGTTTTCAAGACCCGTTTTCACAAGAGAGCGACGCACTCTCTCGAACGAATGCGTTAGATGGGCAGTCGAGGAAGAGTATAAACGTCGAATCACATTTACCGGCACCGCACGCTATAGGCGCAAGAAAACATGAAGTGACGCGCATTCCAGAAAAAATTAGAATAATTTGCCTTTTATAAGACTACAATTCAGGAGTGACAAGAAGACCCAGGACGTTTTTCTCATTAGCAAGCAAATCCCATCTTTCCGGGGAAAAAATATAGGATTCTGGATAACCATCAATCATTTGAAAATATGATTTTAAAACTTAGTTTTTGAGGTGGCGTACAGTTCTTCGGGCTGGAACCGGAGATGTCAGACACCTACGACTGCGAGTGGAAAACTCGTAATTCTGATGTGTTCTAGAAATGAACAACAAAGGTTTGTCCGGTGGACTTGTGCGCGTTTTCTTGTTCTGCGTATTTCTTATTTTAGTTGTACCGCGCACTGGCGAAGTTCTGGAATCGGATGAGGTTTCTGACGATGTTTCTCGTTGATTCAATTTAAAGTAATACAACAATTTCAACTTTTCTTTTTTACGAATGAATTCGTTACATGTTTCTCTGGACAAATTGATGGAAAATTTTTTTAGATTGTATTTTCCAATAATATCATCTTCCTTTTCATTCTTTTTGTCAACACGTTTGATAGCGTTCTTTCTAACGTCCGATTGTATTTGGAGGACGCGAACATGATGTTCAGTTGATAGTTGATTACTCCGTTCCATTCGTGCGACACCTTTTGTTTTATTCTTGCAAATGCAAGTCTGAGATTGAGATGCGTTGCTGTTCGCTAAAAGAGACACATTTTTCGGATTGACGGGGTCGCTCCGAATAAAATCGAAACGATTAGAAAAAGTTTGACGTCGCCACATCGAATCGTCGGGTAATTCGTTTCCAGCAGCGTTTGATACAGCGACTCGGTAAACGGTCGACTCTGAAAGGCTTGCTCTTTCTGTCGGGTCTCCGTTGTCCATAACTAGAACGGAATCATTCGACACAAGCATATCTGAAAGAAAGTAACTTGTTACAGATTTCAGCTCATACAATACAAGCGAGTAGAACCGGTCATATCGTACGCAGTTAATGTTGCATAAAGTCAAAAGTGAGTTATACAGGATTTTATACGCAGCACGATACGTGCATTATGAATATTTACATTCGACAAGCAAATTGGATTTACAAAATTTTCAACAAGCAGGGATGGAATACTGTTCAGAAAAACTAGACCACAATGATGCACAAAAATAAACGGTTGTACGCATTATACACAAATAAGTTGTAGTTTCTCATTTTCTGTACACATCCATATCGTCAGGGGCTGATTACAAAACTGATCTTCATCAAGTAACTAATTCTTCACTCTTGATTATAAACTGTTAGTTTCACTTGCATTAGTGTCACACTACACCTGAATAAATTATAATGTATCCACACCATAAGAGATGTACCAATGCTGACGACTTGCGCTGTAGTTCACTACAACCTTGCTTTCATCTTCTACCGTGCGTGGGTTGGGTTATCAAACTGTAAGCGCGATGCAATGTGTTTCCTGTAGAAGAATTCCATTTTTTTTTTTTTTTTTTTTTTTTCACACGAGAAATTAGTGTTTGCCAACCTAACTTGTTTCAATTTACCTATAATACGTCGTGCACTTGTACACGGTGGCTTGCAAAAGTAGGTATATTCAGTACACGGGAAGAAGTAAGACGAGTAAAAACAATAATTGAGTCGTAATGGGCGAGAGAACCATAAATTCACAAGAGAAACGATGAGCCCAGGAAGAAAAATTGTCTATAACACCCCAAACGAATAGAATCAATTCGGTATTAGAATACTTGTATGTAGTTCTGATATAGAGTTTAACTCCACATCCGTTTTTTTTTAAAGAAAGTATATTGTACACACAACTAGATAATATTTTTCAAGTGCGCTGTACGTCAATAGCTCATATTAGGGTTGCTTCGCTCCGTTTGCAAACCTTGGCACTAGTTGATGATCGTGCATTTTATGTATCTAGTTGTATAATATGTTCGGTATTTATATTGCATCAAAAGAATACAAAATAAATTATAGGAAATTTGGTCGAGCGAAAATTGACCGACAAAAAGAAAATATATAGGTAGTCGACCGAGATAGGAAACTCATTTGAGAAATGGAGCAATGACGGAAGTTGTCAATATGAAAATTGTCTGCGCAAAGAAAAACTCGGATACAAAATCGGATAATGACGAAATTTTACAGTATATATATATATGTATATATATAAAAAAAAAAAAAAAAATTCTGGCATAACCAAAGGAATAAAGATCATGTTTTATGTCTTTCTCAGTATACAAGAATTTTGTTGTTGAATGTCAGTACATGACCGTGTAAATGGAATAATATACTTATGGAATGAATACTGATACGCTTGGCAATCTGTATCAACAGTAGGTACTATACAGAGTATACTGGGGTGATTGCACTCTTCTTTTGAGCACCAGTATAAGTTTAATTTACAATCTTTCAAGCTAATAGCTACAAGCTACTGGGGCTTTCTGAATCACCTGAAGGGTTTATTGCGTCCAGTAAATTCAAGGAGGTTTGTTTCGTAATTTTCAGGAAATCTTGTACAAATTCTAAGAAGTTCG
The DNA here is from genome assembly GCA_035079395.1 of Aspidiotus destructor. Taxonomy (NCBI): domain Eukaryota; kingdom Metazoa; phylum Arthropoda; class Insecta; order Hemiptera; family Diaspididae; genus Aspidiotus; species Aspidiotus destructor. The sequence continues at coordinate 58,451,521 of JAVHKZ010000002.1, read as the reverse complement.
TCCGGTAATTTCTAGGAAATAAAATGGGTAGTTTTTTAAGAGTCATCCACAGCGTATGAGGAAAAATTTTTTTTTCTCGAAAATTTCGAATCAGGCTGGTACCCGTGACCTGATTCGAAATTCTTGAAATCGTGTTGTATATAATAGGCTTGTCGATGAAGTGAAAGTATTTATTATAAAGCTAATATGAAGGGGTTTGGACCTCATAAGACTAACCTTAGCATAAAGTTCGGGTAGAAGGAGGCGTAGAGACCCATTTCAATTGGGAAGTTCGTTATTCAGAAAGAGTACAGGATTTCAAGACCTAGAGTATAAAGACTAATAAGTAGGCCTAGCTTACAGTATACTAATAGTAGCTAGTTTGGCTAAACGTTCGCTCGGTCACAAAATCTAGCATAAAAGTTACCAGCTTTCGGGACTCTCTTTCTACGCTCGTACGTACTCCCCATCTCACGGTTCTCTTTGAAGCCTTCATTTTATTAGACTCAATATACCGTATACTAGGTTTATACTAGTTAGCTAATCTGTAGAATGGTATGAAGGAGGCTTAGGAGGGGTATAGTATAAAGGATTCCTAGACCTAGTAAGAGTCGGCCGTGATAGATCACAGATATCCAGAACGGACACACGCACATTTTCAAACTCAGGGTAGAGCTCTGAGAAAAAATCATAAGTTCCAAAATCAACTGCACATTTTGAAATAAGGGGATTAGGTTCAGAGCACAGACATGAAACATGTCAGAAATAAAACTCATTATTTCTCGACAATCACCTTTGGAAGAGAAACGATCTTTCATAGACACAAGGAAAAGATGTGAGAATCTAGCCAAGTTAATAATTTTTTGACCAGTACATTCCTGCTGACGATATGATACATAGATCATTCATCATGTCAGGCCTTCTTAGGTTTTCCGTTCGTCTTCCTCTCGTCCTTGACTCTCTTATCTTTTGTTTGCATGCGCAGTGCGTAAACGATTTCTTCACATAGCAATGATACACACCCACAGGTAAGTCATTCATTCGCCTAATTTTGTTTGGCATATATTCTATTTTCTATACATTTACTGTTTGGTATATTGCTTTGAAGACAATTCTATACGGCGACACTGTATTCGTAAGTCGAAAATCGATAACACGCGTGCTTTAATATTTACTTCCAATATACATCGAGAAAAAATAGTGACCGATGAACACACGTACAAAAATAATACGAAAACACCGGGTCAGATGAGAACATTTTCTCCACAAATGTTTTATTTTTATCGTATACCTACGTACGGAAGAAGGAAAAAAGAATTAAATTCAAGTCACGAATAATTTCAATAGAATAATGGTACAATATGTAAATACGGGCAGTATAGTACTCAACGTACGATCTAATAACATAAAATCACAGTCAAAGATTTCTACTAGATAATATTAACACGGTAACAGCCTTGATTTGATTTAGCACAATTAAGTTTGTTGAACAAATCTAAATTAATGAAACGAAAGCAAAAAGTTGAGCGTAAAATTTAACAAAATATTCTCGAACAGCCATCATGTGAACTATCTTCAAAATTAAAAGGCTCTTGAAACACTTATTGTACGCGCGTAGTATAGATCAAAATATTATTATGCGTTTTGTATGAGCCAAAATTCAACCTCATTCTAATTCATCTAATGAACTGGTAGGCCTCTTTCACTATTTCGTCCTTACTCGTTTGCCTGATTTTTATCGTAATGAACTGGTAGTTGTTATACATATAGCGTTCTTTTGGAAGGGGAATAGACACGTTAATATTGCAGAAGAGCCCTATAGTCATTTCATAATGTCGTGAGTTTCGATATTACGAACTGTTCGACAGTTTTTCCTAGGTTTATTGTAAAATTGTTTCCATCAACTTTCATTCTCTTATTATTATTATTAATATTCTTTTTTTTTTCTTCCTTCTTTTCTTGTGCTTTTTGTCCATGACTTTTGATGGTCTGCTAAACCTCGAGAGAAGTATAAGAGTAATCTCGTTCGTCGTCACATTGACCTCCATATATTTCTTTTCATTCTTTTTTTTCATCTCTTCGAATCACTTCGTCATACAATTATTACAATCATGTAACAATGAAGTACGGTAGTATACAAAATTAATCACTAGAGGGACGAAGTCACGTTCGATTTGCGTTGGAAAGAAAGAAAACGTTTTAATTGTATTTTGACACCTCAAAAAATTGGCTTTCGTCGTCAATAACCATCAGTTTACGTTTTTACAATATGACTAAAAAGTCGCTAAAATCTTTTTGGAAACAGGAAATGTCACCACTGCTATAATTTGATCATCTATCGTTGTTTATACAACTGGCGTAAGGCGCATTTGAGTATCCCAACGAATGATAGGTAGAATATAAAATTTTCCGAGATGAAAAATTTAAACAAGCGAGGACCATTCGAATAATTATCGCTAAACTTTCCATCATACAGAGAAATTTTCGAATCAACTGTACAATGATTGTTCTACCGCTCTTCAATTGAGGATAAATCACGTTAAAAATATCTACGAAGGGGACACTGAAGTTAAAACTCAAAAACGATAAAGTAAGTTTTGCGACATTACAAAAAGGATTTTCTTTAAATTCTGAGCACTTTTAGCGCAATACGGAGTACAGAATCAATTTCAAACGAATGTACAATAACCTAACGAAAAATACAACTCAACTCACGACGAATAAAATGGGACGGGTAAAGAGAAAAAAAAAAGAAGAAAGAGAGAAAAAAAAAAGAAGAAGGTGGGCGAGGAGGGAGGGGCGGCGACGCTTTTTTTTTTTTTTTTTTTTTTTTTTTTTATCAAACTTGCGGCGTATTTTCGGATGGTTCTATCGTTTACCCGCAATCGTTCGCGGGCTCGTTAATTTACTCAATAATTTTGTTCGCGTCGGATATACGGCTTCGTTGTGCAAAGTAATTGCGTGACGAACCAACGAGCTTTTACGTTTGAAACATTTCTCGCAACGCGGACATGCAAAAGCCGGATCTTTGCAGCATTCGTAGCGTTTATGCTGATTCAAGCCGGTTTTCGTATGGTAAGTTCGTTGACAGACGTCACACCAAAATATTGTAGGGTCGTGACCGCTACTAACAGCCTGACGGACGTCATCTTTACCCTCATTGTACGGGTACGCTCCTTTCGTCATGAACGTTGACCCGCGTTTCGAATTCTTATGGAAATCACTCGTCGTTTCGTTCGTATCCACGTTAAATGAATCATTTTCTGCAACAAGATGGAAACAAAAGGCAAACCACAGTTAGGATAGCATGAGGAGTAGAATATAAATTGGAGGAAGGTCGAGGTACAAACAAAGAGAAGAATACGGATTGCCGGAATGTGGTTCATAATTTATTGGAACCTGTGTCACTTACACTTTCTCACAAACACAAACACACACACACACACACACACAATAATGAAGTTATATCAACAACCCTGGTATAGGTATGAACGATACGGAACAAAAACGGATACATGTTGATTTTTTCTTCATCACACCCGTTCCTACCACCTTCTTTCCAACCTTTACTTTTCTCTATTTCTGTGGTCTGAGATAGGTCGAGTTATGATTTTATAATATAGGGTAGATATGGAAAACAATGTTCAACATATATTCATTTTGCGAACCGTAATGCGAATTCTACCCTCGACGCCAAACATTATACCTTTGTAAAGCGATAAATAACGCGTTTTTAACAGACCCGCGCTCGTGTTTTAAATACGTACGTATGCACACGCAAATCTACTCGTATAAAAAAAAAGAATGACGTAAGTTTGCAATTTTTCGGGCAATTTGTCCTCAGTTATGAACACACTCGTTTACAAACCTTGATGAGTATACTAATATACTGGTACATACATTGAAGGAGGAAAACCGAGGATCGTACGAATTTTCAAATCCATCACATTCATAACAACCGAGTAATTTCATACAAAAATCAAGAGTTCTGGGGGGAATCTTGGAATCACTACTACAAATAAACTCGATACAATGACATCATGAAATTGACAACATAAAATTGTCTCTTATAGAACGAGTGATGAATGCACAATGTCACGAAATGTTGCATACCTTTAAGCGCGACAAGATGATTTTGTGCATTACAAAATCTTCGTGACCAAAATGCAAAAGTATCACAGTAAAACTGCAATTTAAAACGTATACGCATCTTTAAAACATAATTATTCTGTCGTTTAATCATGCGAGAGAAGAATAAAATTATCTATCTGAATTAAATTATTTTCGCGCAATACATAAATAGTAGGAAACTTCAAAGACATCAACTCGTGCGTTCTTCTATACCATCGTAGTCTGTTCGATTTATCCATACATTGCCCTCCGTCGACGACAAGATTTTGTTGCGCACCAATCGTTTCCAAAATCTGTAAAAAATAGTAAAACATGATAATATTCAAGTATTATTTTAACTACGGCGAAAGAGGAAAAAAAAAAAAAAAATCATATACTTAAGGTTCTCGAGAGAACCCCAAGTTCCCACCGCCACCCAGTCTTGAAATCTTACTAGAATTTTGTAGTTCATGAATCAAAGATGATTAAAAATAATTTTGACAGTAAGATTTCAAGCCTGCTTACTAACTCTAATTCTCATTTTATGAACTAAAGTACGTAAATTAATATTAAGAAAAAATAAATAATAAAAAAAAAGGAGAAGAAAAGGATAAACGCGGAACAAATTGAAAAAAGAAAGAATTGAGCCTTGTATACAGGAAAAAAAAAGTAAGAAGTATTTGAATTCAAGTACAGTACGATTCTAGTTTGAGAGGGAACTACAAATATTTTATACCTATAATATACTTATAATTATTGTTTTCAAATAAATTACTCACCAAGAAAATTTCTTAAAAATTTAGATGATTTTCGCGAACAAGTAATTATTGTTTGAACATGATTGAAAACATTTAAATTATAACGAACGATGAACTGTCGCGAAGATGTTAAAGAGATTGCGGAAAAAAACAATAAAAATCATAAACGATAACAAACGAACACTTTAGAAATGACACTCGACTATCATTAATACGAAATAAAATTGTCTTTACGTTTCGTTTCACGTAAATTTCTAATCACGGCGGTCAGAAGTTTCTGATTCATCGATATGGTGATTCAAAATTTGTTTGTCGCAAGCGCGTGTATCTTCTCTCACAAATTAATCGTGGTTACAAGAACAACTTCTCGACACATTCCGGTCAATCTGCGTATACAAATATCCATATAGAATACTGAACGTCATGGTCTACATTTCTTATGCTTAGATTGTTAGAAGATCGACGAACCGTTGAGCCCCGTCCCGTATACTGAACGTATACGAAATCAAAAAATTTTCAAGAATAGAATAATACAAAATTCTGGAACTCTTTTTCCTTTTTTTTTTTTTTTCTACTTTTTATCACTACAAATTCGACGGCGTACTTTTCATTTTCCGAAATTGAATAGCAGATTACGAAAGAGTTTTGCGACTCACAAATCATCATTCAGTTTATACTATTATATAAGAACGTCATGACAAAAAAAACTAAGTATACTTCGGAAGCAATGCAATGTTTGAAGAAGAGAAAAAAGGAAACGGGTCATATACGGTGCGCGCTTAATTCAACTCCTTTTCCTTGTTACCTGTAAACGTGACACTTTTAGATCCGATCCTTGAATCAACCTGTAACAGAAGACAATTGTTTCCTACGAATGCGCACAGAGAGCAGTACAGTGCATACGAAACGTCGGAGAAAAGTTACCAGCAGTTTTGAAAACAAATTTTCAAATTAAGTCGCCTCGACGAAAAAATCAACTTTAGGCTCTTCCATGATTGAGTAATGATCGCTTTTATAGTCATGTATCCTGAAAATAAATCATTAATCATTCTCATAGGCCGGTATCTACAATCTGTGCGCATTTAAAAGAAAATATTCTTATACAAATGAAATACCAACACAATTAAACAGGACATAACATGACAACCCGGAATTTCCAAACACGCAGTTTCGAAAAGCGGCAATTTTTTGAGGCGACAAAAAAAAGTATGAATTGCTTTTCAAGGCAAAATTTTATAAATGGAACGCAAGCAAAGCGAGCGGTTTTGAGAGCGGCAAATTTTGATAATGCGTAAGACGGCAAAATTTTAAATCCGGGGTTGTAATGTAAGCTACTACATATTATTTGTAGGTCAGATGACAAAACTAAATTAAATTTCTGGCATCTTAAACTAGTCGACCTACGAGTATTTCAAATTTTCAGTCATTCTAAAAGAAATTTCTCTTTCACAGAAGCCAAAACGAAGAGAGCTCACGCAGTAGCGTATGCTTCACCGACTTTTTAATACGTCTACCAAATATTTAAAACGCTTCAATCTCATTTTATCCATAATCTTAAAGAATTAAGCTAGGTTTTTTGTTTACCAAAAGAATATGAAAAAATTGCTTAAAAAAATGTTCCCGCGGAGTCAAATAAATAAAGATCGTGTTTCATAATTATCTTTTTTAAAAGTCTAGTACGAGTCTATTTCAGGATATTTCAAGCTAATAGCTTTCGAGTAGCTCACTCGCTTCGCTAAGTCTGGTTTGAGAGGGGTAAAATCCTAGTATAAAGCCATCAAAACCGAGAATATAAACTGGAAAAGGTGAACTCGCAAATTTTTCAATCACACACACGGAGTAACGAGGGCGAAGGGGGGCGGGCGTGCGCGAAATAGAGTGGATGGGGGCACTCGGAAAATTTCAAATCGGGGGTCGGGGCAGAGTAACGATATGGAATATGTCAAAAGAAAACATGATGTATTATTATCTTTGAGCCGAAGAACTAAAATTAAATAAACCAGATTCAGTCCTTACAGCTCCAATCTGAGACAAACCTATAGATATAGAAAAGCAGAGGCGTACATACGGGGAGGGGACAACCCCTCCAAAACCTTAATGAATAAATAATAGTTGTTCCGGAAATTTTCATCGGGTTTTTCGAATGTACATGAGAATAACCCCCCCCCAAAAAAAAAAAAAAGTTTCAAGTACGCCACTGCAGAAAAAAATAGTATATTGTAGGTATTTCTAAATAAGCGGCAAAAATGGACGTTATTAACGATGAGCTAGATAATTATGTTGCGACACGAGGGCAGCGAGGGTAGCAAATTGAACGAGTCCTGGAGAACGTTACGCTTACTGCTTTTTATGAAGAGAAAAAGTAAAGTGAAAAGAAGCTACGTCGTGAAAAGTAAAAGTAACAAACAGTCGAAAGAAAAGAAAGACAGCATCGGGAAAATAGACACTTTCTACACTGAAAACGATCGACAAAAGCACACTTTTCAGGCATACGTATTAGGAGTAATAGAAATAGCATATTACTAGCCAAGGAGCAAAAGCGACGTTTTGAATGGCAAGTTCGGCACGTCGCAAAACGAGCCGAACAAGCCATTTGAAACGTCGCTCGTTTCTCATCTGGTAAAATATTTTTAAATTCACATGCATGCACGGAAAACGCGTTTTTTTTTTTGTTTTTTCTTACAGCCGTGATAAAAAAGCGGACCGGAAAAAACTTTCTTTAAACTGACATTGCGAAAGTGCGCGTTTCACGTGCTAAAGCGAAGCGTTCATTTGCAGGCGCGTACGCTGCAAGCTAAGAAAAACAAGTTTCACGCAACCGTTTCTGTACTGTGACGTCACAATTTACTTTTCTGTCCTGTAGAAACACTTTTCCAGCCGCTCATGAATTATCGATAATAGGGCTTTTCCAGTATTTCAAATTGCATACTTATTCACCTACGTGTTATCAAGTTGGTAGTGTTTTTAACATTGCTCTTACGGCAAACCGCTCCGGAATGAAAATGAGTATGCAATCCAGCAACACCCATAAGACCAATGTTAAAAACACTACCAACTTGATGACACGCAGGAGAATAAAGAATGCAATTTGAAATATGTACTGGAAAAGCCCTATTCGCTCACGGTGTCCGTTGGTGTTCGTGCAATCTGCGAAATGAGTACTTTCGCTCCTAGAAAACATCACGCAAACGCGCTTTCGCGATGTTCGTTTGAAAAAATATCTTCCATGACGATGATTCGCTCCTTGGCTAGTAATATATATACTACTTATTATTTATGACGAACACTGCAAAGCGCATTTGTGCTCTTTCTACGGAAGGGATGCGTTCGTTTCGCAGCTACAAGACAGAAAAGTACGAGTAATTCTAGAGGGGAGAAAAGTAAATCTAGAGGAAGGAAAATGATGGGCAGATAGTAAGTACATCTTATATTTATAACTTTAATTTTTAGTAGAAACATATTTCTTAATCCAAGGCTATTTGCCCGATAAGATATGGTTCTTTTCAACGAATTGTTGAAGAAAATTTGCTAAAAAAACCCGACAAAATGGGGAGGCGTCTTCTAATTAAACACCTACACATACAGTTGTTTACTTAATAAACGGCTCAAAATATAATTTTTCGAACACTGAGTCTGAAAAACCGAAATTAATTGAAGGGAAAAGAAACGCATGCTAAAACACTTAGTTTCATTATGACAAAATGATAGAATCCACGGGAGGACCGATTGCCCATTCAAAAACTCTTTCGTTAATCTAAAATTTTTCGACCCTGCGACGCATAACTCGAAAGTTACATTATAAGAACTCGTGAAATTTTAATACAAAAATTTAAAACCAGAAAGGTAATCATGTGAAAATAGTTGTCACAATTTCAAAGATTTATTGGTCATTGGATAATATAATTTAAAATTAAGAGCGCCTGTTCGAGAATTTCTAGTAATATCCCATGCGTTCAACTTCTTTAACTCCCAATATCCAATATCCAAAGAACGAAATTGTAAGAAAAAAGAGACTTCCGATTGACTGAATAGCGATTGAAGAAAGAAAAGATTGAAAAAAAAAGACTCCATTTCTATTATAAAGATTTCAAATTAGTACTCATATACGTTTTTGCTACATGTACCTAAAATACAATACAAGTTGTACGTACTGAAATGATTGTATACGTTTTGATCGCAATTAAAATGGATAAATAACAGCTCAAAATTGTACAAAACGACAGCAACATGGCATGGCAGGGAGAAGCTATCAACTGGTACAAAGGAAAGGTACTAAACAAGCAGACCCTAGTAATCGATTGGGTCCGAATATACTGTATTTCAACACAATAATGTTTGGTACAACTTTTACTAAAAGAAGCAGAAATTCGTGCGTTTTTTCTCAAGTTTTCATAAATAAGTTACTTTCCTGCAATTGAAATCCTGAAACCTAGTTCAACCACGACTTTTTGTTGGTATTTGGAAGGAAAGGGGGAATAAATCACAATTTTAATATTGTTCATTAAAAATTCCTGAAAGAATTTCTTTCGCCCAGAAACCCACAATTTTCCGCATACCTTTAAAACTTTCCTAAAAAGAAAATGCAGGTGACTATAAAACGGAAGATTTTGCTCTTTCGACAAATTCCGTACCTGTTGACAATATCTTCATTCCAATCCACGGGTAAACTAATATGTACCATTTTTTTCTTCATATTCCGGGCCCGGGCGTATAAGATTATGCACTGAATCATTATGCTCATGATCTTCGACTGGACCAGCTCTACTGCGTATTTTTTTGTTTGAAGTACAACCAAAATTTCCCTCAGTGCACTGAATGATTATTCATTTTAAGAAGTAGATATTTAGCCACGTTAAAAAAATTAGACTAGTTTTTCGCGTTAATAAGTTCTACAACGGACGTATGTGTATTGTGTAAAATGAAAAACAATGAATAGAATGGCTGTTCAGTATAGTGCAGCGTAATGAAAATTCGAAAATATTACAATACATACCATTGGACTCAATTGTTGAATTCGGTCAGCATTTCATGGTAGCACAGTAATCCGATATACCGCCATTATCATGAAGGAAAAGGAGTTGAAAAGTCTTCTAACAATGTTGGGTGAAGTTGCAACATTACGAGAGAAAAATCCACACACAAATTATACGAAGTAATTTACATCGTTGAAAACGGCATTCATATTTTCAATTTACCAGCAAAATTCACATTTGATTAGTATCAACATTTCGAGGCAAAAAAAAAAACTCAATCGATAGGATCTTTAATTTTTGGCAAGCTGTAAGAAAGTATTGAGAAAATACGTAAAAAGACAATACCTATCGATATGGTACTGTCTCAAAAGATGAGAACACCTCAATGAAACGAAATTTTTACTCATACTATTGCAACATCACGCGACCAAGAATATAATGTAAAACCCAGTGTGGGCTTACCTGCATCGGTCATAACTTGAGCATTTAAGTTACCTGCAAAGAAAAAAAAAAAAAAGAAATAATTTATTTTAATGAATAATAATAATAATCGAATAATGAACATGAGGAAATATTCCTGGAGAAAGGCCGAAAAGAATAAGTAAGTATCTAGGGAATCAACAAGACGGACTTGAAGAAAAGCTCCAGCAAAGAAAAGAGGAACGGATGTGCCAGTGGAAGAGCAAAGCTATACACGGTAAGGACAGAAATTACTCGAATAGATAGTTGAGCACAGCAAATATATTCCCTGAAACTGAAGGGTTCATGATGCGGCGATACAAGATAGAGGGATCGCGACACAAAACTACAGAAAAGTGGTGCTAAAAGAGCAGGAGGTTGTAGACAGATGCAGACATCTGGAGTCGCTGGTGAGACAATCCAACTGCGCCAAATTAGCACAACGGGAGTATGAGAAAAGACATGACGATGTTCCGAAGATACTGCAATGATGCTGGAGGAGCGGCTGTTAAACCTTACTATGACTACTCCCCAGATTCAGAAATTGAATATATAACGCATAAACTGTACCTACTGATGGGATAGAACAATTCGAACCGATAAAGAAGAAAAGAATAACCGCGACCACACGTAACATTGTTCGACAAAAGAAAAAAGAAAATCCAACTGATAGATATAGCAGTCCCAGGAATCAACAACATCCATGGCACGTACACTGAGAAAATCCGAAATTACCAGGAAAATAGGAGTACAGATGAAGAATATGTGGAAGGCAACAACAGTGGAAATCATCCCAATAGTGTTTGCAAGAAATGGATTGATACACAGAGATGTACGGCGAGGATTGAGACAATTGGAACACTTGGAGAATATTTAACCACTTGGATGCAGAAAGCAGTTGTAATACTTAAATAATATTAATAATTTTTCAATAATTTTAAAAATACAAGAAAGAAACTGAAATTGAAAAGCAAGTTTATCATCGTACAGCGGTGGAATGTGAAACAACTTCATTATTTATTTACCACATGGTCTACTAGTTCAACATGCCGACGGTTGAATTTCATCGACAAAATAATTCGTATAAAAATAATAAAACTCGAAGTGCTGTAATTAGAAGGCCGATTCAGAACTCGGTGAATCTTGGATCAGAAAATTCTCTAGAGAAAAGACGGGGCAAGCCTCGTTATCTGCATTTTTCCGTACAACAGAAGCCAAGCATTACAATAACTATGTATGCCAACAAACGAAAATGAAAAATAATGACCACATAAGTGGAAAAATATGAGCAACCGCGCGCTTCTCGAGGTACAAAATTAGTCGACTTTGCCACAGTTTATCGAAGATTCATTAATCTATGCAATCTTTTCGTGATACAACGAAACCCTTCTATATAATTTCGGACTCGAAGACGGCGACAGTTTTTGTCAGCGACTAATTTCCACCCGAAGAAAATTAGGTTGCTTAGAGAAAGTTGATGGTCGAAATATTTTAGATTTAGCAAATCTCAGCAGTTAGTTTCACCGACTAAAAAACATTGATTTATATCAACGAATTTAAGATGAAAAATACAACGCACATCACCAAACGATACATGTTTACGATTCAAGAGGATTTCTGCTCTGCTCGCCCAACAATAAAACAAAAATACACTTTAATAAGAAACATTCTTTTTCTCTAAATTCAAAGATCCATCCACACTCTTCTACCCATCTTGAATTTATGTAAGGAATGATTATGATAGCATATAGTTACGATCAATAAAAAAAAAAATCTTCTGGCGGAACCAAATAGAAAAAGATCATGTTTCATGTCTTCTATGAGGTAGCATTCTCTGATCGTTCGCCCCCATCTTGGTCAAGTACAAGTCTACCGAAGTATATTCCAGGCTGATGAGATTAGAGGGGCGAACGAGCGGCCGCTCTTGGTCTAGTATAAGTCTACTTCAGTATTTCAAGCTGATAAGATTAGGGGGCCTCACTCGCTCCGCTCGTTCGTCCCGCTTCTTGGTTTAGTACATATAAGTCTACTTAGTATAAATCTAGTATAAAGCCACCATAAAGCTAGTGCACTAGAACCTCGAACTTTGCTTCTTCTCCTATGAACCGGGCTATGAGGTTGTACAACGACATCTCGAACATAGATGCAACGCTGAATATTTTCTTCGATACCCGAAAAAAATTCACTCAAAAAACGATAGACGCATTGCAGGAGCTGAGGGAGGGACGGGGTACCGAAACGTCGTGATGTTGGCTACATAGCTGGTATTGAAATTTTCGCTTTATTGTTTCATTTATTCATTTTATTTTTTTTCTCATCATTTATTTATACATTTATATATATATATATTTTTTTCTTGTTTTCTTTTTTTTTTTTTTTGGTTTGTTGTGCATGTTATCATTATTATTAATTTTGTAAAGTGGTGTCGCCTTTAATTGGTCTACTGACTGTTGGCGGCACCACTATAATATAAAAAAAGGGGATCTTTTGAAACGGATCCCCCCTCGAAAATAAATAAAGGCACCATAAAGCTAGTATAATGAGGCGAACTATGAAATTTCTCTAGGAGTCAGAAGACTTAAGCCTTCATAAAGTGTATATTAGGTTTAGTATAATGAGGATTTCGCTAAAAGTCAAACGACTTGAGAAATCTTAGTATAAAGCTAGTATAAAGCCACCATAAACCTAGTATAATGATCAAATATAAACTAAGCAAGGTGAACTCGCGGGGTGAACTCGCGTTAAAAAACTCGCAAATTTTTGAATCACCCACGGGGTAAGGGGGGGGGGACAACTCGCGTTAAAAAAACTCGCAAAATTTCAATAGTGGTCAAGGGGATCAGGTCAGCGTAAAGACATGAAACATGTCAAAAAAATTTCAAAACTATACTGAGCCACGTTGATACAGCGAAAAGCCAAAAATTGATAAGCCATTTTTTTTTTAGTAATATAGATGGTGGAATGTTTCCACGTATAGAAGAACCCTTGACTGACACGCGCGAACCAATAACTATTCAGAAGCCGATAATCGAAAGTTATTACAATAATTAGAATTCGGGTATACCGTATAGTCATCCTACAATGTGGCGATTCATCGAGAGAAACTGCAACGCTGCCAAAGAATTCCGAGATCTGAAATACACGCAAGCTGAAATAGCTCACGCTTCAAGACTAAAGAGACCTAATGATATGTTGCCATAGATAATCGCCTCTACAACATACATACAGTCACAAGTTACGCGGCACAGAAAATACTTCCGTAGAATATTAATTTACGAGCCATCGCTCTTAATTTACCCTAATTTTAAATTTACGACATGTTTCTTGTCTTTTGTCTCACCGCTTTCCGATTCGAGAATCCGCGAAAACCCATCCCCCTCCCCTCCCCAAATAATGGAGGTTGAAACTTTTTCGAGAAAAATTTTTATACCTGGGAGGTGATTGAGGTGATTGAGAAAGGAGAGTATGTGGTCTACATCACACGCCATAGTATGAAGAAGACGACACTTACAGATACATATGCACAATATTCATTGGGGAATATAATTATAAGGGCACATTAAATGACGGAATTTCCACTCTAAATTTAGGTAAGATGAAAAATGAAATATGAACAACAAAAAATTAAGTAATGCTGGTGCATATTTTTGAAAGTAAATTTGAGCATGAAAATATGACTCGAGTAACTCTATCTAAAATCATTGCACTCTGAAATAAAATATCCACTCTTCCGCTTTGTTTCGCATGTCTACATAGAAATGTACCGAATCGGGCGTTGGTGAAAAGCACACACTTTATTTTTCAGGAGGGGTGGAGGATACGTAAACTGCACTTCCTGTAAGTAGCACACACCCACAATTGTGTATGAGTGAGTAGGTTGCACACAATGTAATTAGCACACATGAATTACAGTTGAGTACATTTGCACACTGTGTGAGCTTGAGGGAAATCTTGAATCTTCCTTGATGTAATTTGTGAGCACATGAATTACAGTTGAGTACATTTGCACACTGTGTGAGCTTGAGGGAAATCTTGAATCTTCCTTGATGTAATTTGTGAGCACATATTCGGTAAACTTTGGCAACTTTGGGTCTGCGGGTCGAATGAGAATCAGGTCAAAAACTCAAGTGTCTTCATCTTCGCTTGGAGCCAGAAACGTTAGGCCAAACACATACCGCAGCCAGCGTCCCACTTCGGAAATAACCGTCTGCCCGCTGGTAGACTGTGACTTCTGAGAAACAGTTTGCAAACCAAGTAGTTAGATTTGGCGGAACCAGGCTTGACGTAGGTGAAATCGACACCCAACTATCACTACATCAGGCCATTTGTAACCTAACCTGTGAATAGCTGTCTCAAAAACGACTACACGGTTGTAGGAGCTAAATTTGGCCGAATTTGAAGGTTCCATAGGTCCCATCCATGTAAATAACATCAACAGTATGTAACAGTCTTAGACCATCCACAGTATAGACTGAGCATCTGCCATATAACCCTGTACAAACGGTTGACGCGAAGACATGATAAGATTATGCTTATATATAGGCTCTGCGGGTGAACGCGCGGTGCAGTGAGGTCCATTATGCCTATTTTCCTACGTGTATTCTTATGTAAGTTTCTTATCATGTCTTCGCGTCAACATTCTAGCGCAATGCTCAGTCTATACTGTGGATGGTCTAAGGTAACAGTAGAGAACTGGTTGGGTTGTGATTGTTGAATGAAACTGTAGGAGTGTCATTGTAGGAAATGAAGATAAATATTGTGTGTGCAAAATGTAGTGTGTACAGTTTAGGCATCAAGTGTGGGCACTTTACAAACTCCCACCTAATTAAGTAGGCCTACTCATGTTTGCTCCTTTCACAATCCACCCAATGGATACAACACGCGTGTCACAACCTGTTTGAAAATTACAATTATTTTGGTAACAGAAACCTTCTGTATAAATGTTCGCTTCAGCTTCAGTATACCTTTTTCTTCACTACTGATACTATAAAACGCGGAAGGTCCGCAAAAGCAAAAAAAAGCGTTGCTCGTTATCTACTAATTTTGTTTGTTTTTTCAATTGTTACTTATTTTTCAATTTTCAACTTTTTTGAGCTCAACATTTTATCTTTTGAATGCTATTATTATAGAGTTCACATTGTTTATTTAGTGTTCCTCCTGTTTTCTTAATGTGCTATGCTTTTTCTATTGTGTTTTTCATTTTTAAACGTGCATTGCAATATTTTCTCATTCAATAACTTCTTTAAAGAGCGCTTGCTATTTTTTTAAGGTTTACTGGTGTAAATAAAGTTGTATCTCTGTTTTAAACGTGGAAAGTCCGTATTTTTAGTGTGCACTTAAATCACACCCTAGTAGTTCATAGCTTGTAAAATCACCCCTTTCAATTACTATGTACATTTCATTCATTTGTTCAATTGATCCTGCTTGTGTTTGGATTTAATAAATGGCCGTGATTAAAACATTCTTTTCATTTTATTTTAGATTCCTGATGAAAAATTTGATAGGAATCAGTGTCTGTTATCAGAGAAATCTGACTGATAAAATTTAGTTTCTACGATATGAGTTCCATTGCAGCAGAATATCACACATACAAAGCAAGTACTTGTATGCTGGAACAAATATGTAGTGCAAAATGCAAGGGGTTCCAGTGCAGCCGTGTAATCACACCGACATGGCAAGTGTGATTGGCGCACTGAAACTCTTTGTCTTCATCGCTTGTCATCTATCATACTTTTTGTAACACCAACGGTGAAAATGCAATTCACCACTGAAAACTTTGCTGAGTGTGTGAGTGTGTGCAGGTCGAGACTCGAGACGCATGCAAATTGAATAGATTTTAATCACACGCAAGATACATTTTTTCTTGAGGGATACCGCAAAAACACCTCTCTGCATTTCAATGAAAATTGTGTTTATCACAACTGTTGCAACAGTGCAGATAAACTACTTACTTGCGCCACGCAGTGCGCGAAAGTATTTTGATTTTAAAAAAATCTTACATCACAGCACGAGCAGCGAGCCGTGAGTATTGCGACTCGTTCAACTTGCCGCCACTTGCTTTGCTTGTGGCGCGCAACGCGTTGAAGTTGTTGCGATATTTCTCGCTTTTGCTGCTTGTACAGATGTAGAAAATGACAACAGCGGGCACTGGATTTTTATACTCTCATCAGTTACGTTTTATGGCGGTTCACGTTCATTGGTGCATAGTAACAACAGAGAAACTGTACCGCACTTTGTCCCCTATCCAATTTTCAATTTTAAAATGTTGATAACTTCTCTTGTACTGCACCAATTTTACTAGAGTGGGGCTTAAAAATAGAAAATCGTTTGCTATTGAAGTTATATTCTCTTAATTTTTTCCAAAAACACTGTTTTATTTGCAAACAAATCAAAATTTTTGTTTTCTTCCATCAGCGTACGTGTAAATCTGCATCCACTGATTTTGGAGTGCAACGTTGTGACTTCTCTATATGATACAGCCTTGTATAAAGTAGGCCGTGGTACAGTGATTATACATACTATATACCATTCTACATGGTTGCACTGAAGTAGAGTTCACGCGAGTTCATAAGACACAACGTATCCTTGTTCATTGTACCTTTGTTTTCACTACGTTGGTTTTCACCACTAGTGGTAACCGTTAGTGTTATAAAAATGTACATTACACCACAGCACAGTTCAAGTGAAAGTTACACAGTGGCAAAAACAATAGTGACAAACATTCTTTCGCTATTATTTCAATATACAATACTGCAAAAAAAAGGGAAAAAAAAAAGTTTCACCGATATTTTTGGCAGTGAAACATTGTTCTTTCACTGTCAGTGTTGAGAACAAAAAGTGTATAATTATTATCTACTGAAAATTATGTTGTTTATGTATTTCTAGTATGATTAAGAGAGTAGACTGAAGAATGGTGATATGGTCCTTAGCAAGAGCAAATTTCTTTCTTCGGTTAATTTTATCAATATCAATGTGAACATTATTAATAGCAACGTAGCCTCCTTTCAAAAATTTTTCTCATCTAGAGGGATGGAAAGGGCGCGACAAATCATACTTAAGTAGGCCAAATTTTTGTGAAACTATGATGAAAAGAATCACCCTTGATGGTAGAGGGAGTAGAGGAGACCTTCCTAAAGATATTATAAGTGAAATTTTTATTAGGAATACCTCTGTGATTGAGAGCATAGTAAAGTTGAGGAAATTTGTAGTTTGGTCCCTCATTTCCAGAGTCAACTCTGTAATCAGGTGGAACGTATCAAGAGTGCCAAAGATTGATTCTCAAAAGGTATAAGAACAAATATAAACATAGAGAATTGAAAAAGTCTTTTCAAATGTACAATTCTACTTTAATAGTTGCTTTTACAAAAGTACTTTCGGGTGTTATCCCATCATCAGTTGTGTCGCAACTGAAGAAAAGGCCTTAAACAAGAGTTTTTATAGTATAACACTGTGATCTTATTGGCTGTAACAATGCTGTGCTGTGATTGGTTCACTCAGAGACTTGTTCTTACACTATTTAGACAATATCACCACTTTGAATGGTTTATCGTATGATCAACATTTCCATTTGGTCAATTCACTCCACCCTCTGGAATTTGAAGAACTTGTTGCTAGAAGAGGAGATGACAAAAAAGGAGAAGGCTACGTGGATAAACGAATGGATGCCCAAACAAAACAGATTAAGAAGAAGCTTGCTGAATTGACCCGGAAGAAAGAAGGAAAAGAAAAAGAGACCGAAACAGCTACGCACAAATTTGCTCCCAGAACCAAGAACCTTTCAAGCGTTACTTTCACGGTGGAAGAAAAAAGACTGCTGGACAAAGGCATTAAATACGTGAAACCAGAAAGGCTGGACCAGCGCCAGCTTGAAAGTATGGCCATTAGCTGCAAACAAGTAATCCAAACCATGAAATACAATGTGAGGCAAGAAGCTCGAACCAGAATTGGAAAAGTACTGTTGGACATTAAAGAGAATCTGTGCCGAACCAATGTCAGAACGCAAGTAATACAGAGGAAGGTCACAGATCTCCAAAAGAAGATCCGACAGAACAACCTGATTTTGACGAAGGCGGACAAAGGCAGCACGGTAGTGTTGATGGATAAGGATGACTACACCCAAAAAGTGGAGTCGTACATTGCAGCCAATGGATACAAAGAGCTGACAAAGGACCCAACACAGAAATACCAAGAGGACCTGAAAGCTGTGTTGAAACGGAACAATGTATCTGATAATGGCAGGACGCTTGAAATGAACCCGGTAGCACCAAGACTCAAGGGGCTTGTAAAACTCCACAAAGCAAACCATCCAATGAGACCCCTGGTCAACAGCATCCAATCACCCTGCTACAAGATAGCAAAGATTGTAGCCACATTCTTGAAAGAAAACTACCAGTTTGCTAAGAGAAAGAGCATCCGAAACAACGGAGAACTGATGGAGCAACTGGACAAGTTGGAAATCAAGAGTAACGACAAGCTAATATCCTTTGATGTGACTAAGATGTTTGGAACCATACCGAAGGAGGAACTTCTCACTTTGCTCAAAAAGAATAAATATCATGGGAATCCTGATGGACTAAAGTACGCCAATATAGTGGAAGAGATCTGGAGCCAGAACTACTGCCGCTTCAATAACAAATTCTACAACCAGGAGAGGGGACTTGCGATGAGATCACCGTTGTCACCAATCCTGGCAGAGATATTCATGAACGACATGGAAAACAAGATATTGAAGGGCAGTAAGTTCAGAAACTCAATCAAGCACTGGGCCAGATATGTAGATGATATCCTGATTGTGTGGACAGGCACTAACAGACAGGTGGACTTGTTGCTTTTGGAAATGAATGCGATGAATGACAGCATCAAATTCACAGTGGAAAAAGGCAATGAGACCATCAACTATTTGGACCTTACACTCACACTGGATAGTAATAGGATAGAGTACAAAATCTACAGGAAGCCAACGCACACGGACACCATCATCCCAAATGACTCCTACCACCACCCTAAGCACAAGCTAGCGGCAATTCAGAACTACTGCCATCGAGCTATTTCTGTACTAAAGAACAATGAAGAGAAGAAGAAAGAAATAGAGGTAGTAAAGCAGATCGCAAAAACCAATGGCTACCGTAGTGGTGTGGTGGAGGCAATCTTTAGGAAAATGGAAAATAAAAAGGGAACCCGTGAGAGCACGGTGAGAAAGTACTCCGGATCAATACCATACATAGGAAAGTATACAAAATAAAGTGATAGAGGCGTTCAATGGCTATGAAGTAAATGTGGGTATCCAGAATAACTTACCCATGGTGAAAAGAATTAGCAACGACCAGACGGAAGCCAAGGACGAGGGGAGCTTGAGTGGAGTTTACAAGCTCAGTTGTGACCAGTGCGAGGGCATATACATTGGTGAGACTGGGAGAAAGTTTGAGATCAGGAAGAAGGAGCACGAAAAGTCAAAGGAGAAAGAAGATGGCAAATCACTATTTGGCAAACACTGTAATGAGGAACACCACAATGGAGATGGGATATTTGAAATCATACGTGTAGAGAATCGCTTGAAAAGAAGAAAACTCTGGGAGCAAATGGAGATTGCAAAAGCCAAGAGGAAGAAAGCCTTCCTCTTGAACAATGTAGTCACATTCGACAGCGAAAAATTATTCGGCCTAGTGATTGGACGAGAGAAGAAGAACAGAGTTGACCAATAAGATGGCAGGAAACCAGTTAGCCATTAGGAACACCGTATTTAGCTTTAGAATGAGAACCAATCACTAAGCACTAAGCAGTATGTTTTAGCCAATAAGAACGCATTGTCTAAATAGTGTAAGAACAAGTCTCTGAGTGAACCAATCACAGCACAGCATTGTTACAGCCAATAAGATCACAGTGTTATACTATAAAAACTCTTGTTTAAGGCCTTTTCTTCAGTTGCGACACAACTGATGATGGGATAACACCCAAAAGTACTTTTGTAAAAGCAACTATTAAAGTAGAATTGTACATTTGAAAAGACTTTTTCAATTTTAAACGCTCTACTTACACCTTTTTCCACTCAATATGAGTTTCAATAACATAGAGAATGTTGTCGAAAAATCTACCACCAAAAACGACATCGAACATACAAGGAGAATCATTGAGCAAATACGTGACGAGGGTTTTTAGATAAATGACAACAATGAGGAAGTTTGATGAAACCTACAGGTCTGACCATTGAAGGGGCAGACGTCATCTTCAAGACAGACTGAAAATTCGGTAAATGAAAGAGCTTAATAATTACTTTCATTTTTCTACACATTATTCTTGACCTAGTATTTTGGTCTAGTAAACTGTACTGTATACTGAGCTGAGTAGTTTGACAAAACATAATAACACTCTCTGCACCAGTATTGAGAAGTGTGATTGGATTTCTTGGCGCAGCCAAAAAGATGAAGATCATATTTCATGTCTTTGTCTACTTTAGAATATTCTAGGCTAAGGCTTTAGAGCGGCACATTCGCTTGGTCTAGTATAAGTCTACTTTGGAATATTTCAGGCTAATGAGCCTTCTTGGTCTGGTGTAAGTCTACTTTATAGTATATTTCAGGCTGATGAGATTAAGGGGCCTGACTGGCTCCGCTCGTTCGCCCCGCTTCTTGGCCTAGTGTAAGTCTACTTCAGTATATTTCAGATGTTGTAAGTGGACCAGGATTGACGACTTATGACGTCACAAGCTAATAGCTTCATGATGACGCTCGGAGTTTTCTTAGCCTAGTATAAATCTAGTACACGCCTTTTCATTATATTAGGATAAGCTAGAAACTACAAACTACAGAGGGGGGGGGGAATCGGACTCGTAGATTTGAGAATCACTGCCACAGTGAAAAGTTCCCATGAGGATGAATCCAGATCAAAGACATGAAATATGTCAAAAGAGCTCGAAATTTTCCAAGTCTCTATACTAGCTAGTAGAGGGGTATAGAAGAACCCGAAATGGTTTCAAGTCTCATACCCTAGTATAAATCTAGCATACGCCTTGTATATTATTTTATTATTATATTAGGATGACGTTATTCGAAGGTACGTACCGGCAGATAAAACGTTATTCGAAGGTACTGGACAAAACACGTAATTTAATAGAAAAGTTATTTTACTATGGGAAAAATATAAGTATGCTGGCGTTGATTGTTTGTGGTGATAGTCAGCGGTTCATAATTAGTTACAAAAAACATGAAATTCTTCCAGGAATTGTTCGTAAGAGTCAAATTCTTTTCCTACTTCGACAAACGTATTTTTCTTCTCCATGATGACTTCACAAACAATACAATTCAACTGCTCAAACAGAAAAGGAAAACTTTTTCGATCTTGTAAATGATAAGATATTGCACACAGTGAATCAGCGATGACTTGACGAGAAATGAAGCTTTCTTTTCCCGTTCATACCCTTCTCATGTGCAGATCTTAGAAGAAAGTTTAACCAGTCAGTACATACACTATTGTATACAGTGAATCAGCGAGGGTAAGAGCGCGATGACTTATCAAGAAATTGAGCACATTTTTCCCCTCACACCCTACTATTCTGCATACCTCAGAAGGAAGTTCAACCAGTTAGTACACACACAATCTTTGTCCTATCTGCCGCGACTGTATACCAGCATCGACGCGACACGGACAACATTAGCTAGGTACTATATTGCCTTTCTGTACGTTTTATTCGTCGGTACTGTACCTTCGAATAATCAATTCGATTATATTATTATATATCGGGATTAGCTAAACTACCGAAGGGGGCCCCCTCGGACTCGGACTCGCAGATTCGAGAATCACGGCCACAGTGAAAATCCGCACAAGGATGAGCCCAGAGCAAAGGCATGAAACATGTCAAAAACGTAAGGCTTAAAAAAGAGTTTATTTTTTGAAAAAGAACGATGCTGTAAGGCCGGGAGATTTTAGCCATGTGAGAGTGTATATTGATATGCCTAGCGATCTGTATTCGGATCGCTGTAGGTAAAGATTACTGTAGGGGTAATGTACAGAAGCTTGACCTAAGAAGGTGATAGTGGTATTGAATCACGATACTTTTCTTACGGCAAAAACGAAATTTTGAAACTCTTGAGGAATTCAAGATCGCGATACTATCGAACCGAAAATTATTAGGATGTCTTCTGGTAACCTTCAACTACAAGAAATCCTCAAGCTTTTCCAGACCTTAAATTCATCATATTGCGCGATACGGATTAGTAAATATCCCCTAAAACCTCTCTCAGAATGTTCTGGCCTAATAAAAATTCAATAATTCAGCCTAGACAAATTTTTCCAATTCAAGTTGATGACGTCATCTCCAAATCCTGTTCTCGAGTTCCTCCTCGCATACGTCCAAGTCCCTGTGCATTTTCCCGAAAATGATGAAGGCATAAATGTGGGACGCGGATGCGCTCGCGGACGTTTCCTTTGAATACTCCACCAATAAATCGGATAGCGGGTTCCTCGTTGAAAGAAAAAAGACTGATAGATACCACTCACTCCTCGTAAAATGTTTTCGTCTACAAAGTCTACACTCCTCATAGTTTTAGTTACAAAGGTAGAACCTGCCTCATTTTTATTATTTTTTGAAATTCTGCCATATAGGTAATTCAAACGCAAAATAATTTCTTTTAAAAGTCCATTGAAAATAAAATAGAAAATTCACGAAAATAAATTACACGCGCATTCTTAGTAGCGTGAGGAAATTAAACGTTTTGTTAAACACGACCATTATTTGTAAGCGTAACTATCAATGCTCTCCTGCACATAATATTAAGTCAAATATTTTCGGAACCAAGTTTGAAAGTTTGCTTCACGAAATCAAAACAAGGGATCTATTCGATAGAGACAGGAAGAAACCAGCTAGTACTGAATGTTACGATTAGCACAAAACGGACCTTCAAAAATTCTATGAGTTTCACCTAGCTTCAATCATCAATGTACATACAACAGACAAATCTTTTAATGACAAAACAAGCCCTCGGACTTCTCACGAATAACGAATTGAAAATAGTTCAAATTGAATTCCCAATATCATTCGTATTATACAAAGACACGAACGCTCAAGAATTTAGAAACTGGTACCCACCTCACTTCACTCAATGAAACTCTAAACTAAACCTGCACTTCTTTCGACGTCTCCGCTTAGTTGGAAGCAATGATACTCGAACTAGTGTTAAGAAAATATCAGATACAAAGTTGATTGCACGTTGATCTTCGCCAACTGGGGGTACTAATACATTATATTATCAAGCCCGATTTTCAAAGTTTTAATATATGAATAATTAAACGGAAAATTTACCTTCGTCAAACTGCAAGATATTGCCAGCGGTGATATGGTCTCCCTTTTTACACATCAATTCGTGGGGAGTGACATTCAGCACATCACACTCGATTTCGATGTTGTTCTCTCGAATGTACAATTCATTGGCGTCGATATTAAGGAAAGACAAATTCTTTGCTTCTATAAACACAGGACGAGTTTCGCACGGTAAATTCGCGGATTCGGGCACATTTGCGTTCTCTAGAAACTTTAATTTCACATCGGTATCGATTTTAGAACGCGGCGGTATAATTTTACGCGACGAATTCGACATATTGCACTTTATAAAATCACGAGCTTCATTTTTTTTTAGGCCCAAAGTAATACAAAATGTATTTTCATCCATTTTTGCCAGATCAGTTTCGGGATTATTCTTCAACGGCGTCGATTGGTGGTACCGAGCTCTAATATCCTTACTCATCTCTACGATTCGCATCTTCTTGAAACTCTCTTTATTTCTCTCGTGTTTTTTTCGTTTACGTATTTTTCCAGTCAATGTATTTGTGACATTTTTAAAAGGCGCAGATGATTTGGAGGGTAGAATGGATAACGGTAGCTTCGAGGCTTTAGCTTTGGATGGAAAACTCGGAATCTCTTGGTGAGATAAACTGACATCATCTATCCATTTCATACCAAGTAAATCGGCGACAACAAGAAACGAGCCGACTTGATCACAACTAACGGCTACATCACCTTTGTAGAGAAACTGAATAACGAGATATAGATCGTCGAAACAAATGCCATCGATAACGAGGGTTAATTCCGAGTCATTGTGATCGGATATAATTTTCTGAAAAATCAATGCGAAGCAATTCAATATCAGCAACGAATGATCTAGTCGCTATTAATCAAAACTCGATGAAATGTTCAATCATTTACCTGGAGAAAAGAACTATTAGAGCATAGGATAGCTTTATGTACTTTGACGCTCTTTCCTTCGGCAACGAGAGAACAATCGGCGAATTCTTCTTCTTCGAACTGAACTTGAAAACTATCAGATAATAACTGGTAGTGTCGCCGATTATCAATGTTCATAATTATCAGTCGCCGAATAGAACTGCTTAAAATATCTTCGTACTGTAGATTTTGTTCCTATTGAGCGTAATCAAAATCATAGGAATCAAACGCACGATAGCGTTAACACTAGACTCGAAGTCGAACGAGGAAAATTCGTACAAGAAAATGATTTTATCTCATTCTGCAACGAAAGATATCACAGCAATTCTGCAGAAAGAGAATCAACGGCGAACCGAAAGGAGAAAAAAAAATGTAAAACAGTATAATGAAAAACCGAGACGAGGTTGCTATGTTCAATACAGCTGATACACAGCGTCAATACAATAGACTCTCATAAATAGGCTCAAATCTTTTTTTTTTTTTCTTCATTCTACACTTGAATGGCCAGAAATAATTCAACAGTTACAAAAACATAAATTTAGGATCACAATTGCCCTATCAACTCAAACTTTCAGTTGCAAGTTCACTGTTTGTGTGTTTGTTGAAGCCACCGCAGTGTACACTATTGAACAATGCCCTTTAGAATCATAAAAAAATTTATTCTCATTATAGTGCCATGCCTATCCAATCATGCCATTCGTGCATTCGATTTCGATCATGGCCATGAATCGTGAATCGTGATTCGAATTTCGAATTCGGGGATTCGACGTGCACAAATTATAGACAGCGCTAGTGTGGAAGTAGCTGTACTTCTTGTTGCCTAATATCTTGCCGCCATTATGCGTCAAGATTTTTACATTGAGTTTATGAACGAAGATCAGATCAGTCCATATATAGTACAGGTATACTGTATAGTCAAAGCTCAGTCACGGCCACCTCTACTAAAGGCCAAACAACTGAGCCTGGCAACGTTGCTGCCGTCCAATGTCTTCTACATAGAAAAACATCTTTCATGAAAAAATCAAGTTGACCCTTTTAATGAGAAAATTTAATGGCCGACAATTTTTGTTCTGAGCAATTTTTCTTCAAAAGTCCTATTTTCTGAGTTACAACTCATTATAGTGGTTCACTCCATAAGCACCTGTGTTAATTTAGGACAGCGTGTCACTGTTGCCGCATATACAGTTGTTTGGCCTGTAGAGTAGAGGTGGCCGTGGCTCAGTCCATGAAATATGTATGGTCATCAAAGGCACGGCCTACTTTATACAAGGCCGCAATGTAGAAACCAGCGCGGCAATGGATTGTTATCAGATATGTTTTGGGGCGGTTCACGTTCATTGGTGCGGTGTAACAATGATGAAACTGTACCGCACTTTGTCCCCTATCCGATTTTTAATTTTAAAACGATGATAACTTCTCTTGTACTGCACCAATTTTACTGAAATAGGGCTTTAAAAATAGAGAATTGTTTGCTCTTCAAGTTATATCCTCTCCATTTTTTTCAAAAACAGCGTTTTAATTGCGTACAAATCAAAACTTTGGTTTTTCTCACTTTTCCCTTAAGCGTATGGGTAAATCTGTATCCACTTCTTTTTGAGTGCAACGTTGTGACATCGCTGCATTACGGCCTTGTATAAAGTAGGCCGTGTCATAGGGTGTTGGTGACTGGTGAGATTGGTTTATGCGTTGTTGCCGGTCATCTTTGTCATTCATTCATTCTATATTGGCATTGATATTGGCATCACAAAGCTATTGCTGCTTCTGTTCAAATACGCTCCCCTCACATTATGTGATGTAGAGTGTTCTCTTAGTAATATGTTCAAGTTAATTTGAAAACGGTTGACATTTAACAATTACACTACTCAACACGTTGAAATTATCAAGAACGAGATAATACAATTCTAGAAGTATTTTCGACGGTGATCACAATGCCGTTGTCCGTTTCTCAAAATTGACTCCGGTTTCCGAGAAATGATCAAATCAAATAGATTGATTTTCCGTGACGTCACATCACTGATATCTGTAGACAAAAGTACCCAATAAGAAGAACATCAGCCTCCAGCAGCTTTATTATGCCCATAAGAATAACATAGGAACATTTTGATCATTCATCAGTACTTCAGAATGAAAGAAAAGTTAAGAATAAAAAGTGAATTTTCACACACAGGAAAGCTTCAAGATTGTGAATATCAACTTTTTATCCTTAACTTCTCTTTTATTTCAAAGTACTGATGAATGATCGAAACGTTCCTGTAGTAATCTTATGGGAATCGATATGCCGTTTGCCTAAATATCGCTGTTATCGATAGATGTAACTAGATGTAACGTCACAGGAAAATCGGTCTATTCCCGCGATTTGTTGCGACGCGCAGTGTATGTTACCCAGCTATCAAATTTCGTAACACGGGAACATACACTGCGCGTCGCAACGAATCGCGGGAATTTGATTTGATCATTTCTCGGAAATCTTCGATCATTTCTCGGAAACCGGAGTCAATTTTGAGAAACGGACAACGGCATCGTGATCACCGTCAAAAATACTTCTAGAATTGTATTATCTCGTTCTCGATAATTTCAATTTTTTTTTTCTTGTTGAGTTGTGTTATTGTTGAATAGACTGATTTGGGCTGACGTCACAGTGCAGTAGTCACACTCACAGCTTGCAGCACTCATAATATCGGGTGAAAGTACCCATTCTACTCAATCGGATCCATGATTAACATGGGAATATTCCAATCATTTGTTCACACTCGAAAATACAAATGAATTTATGAATGCCAAATGCATTTTTATGTACAGGAAACTTCCAAGATTGTGAATTTAAAGTTCATATCCTTAACTTTTGGTTCATTTTGAAGTACTGATGAATGATTGAAACGTTCCTGTAGAATTCTTATGGGAGTCGATATGCCAATGGCAACAATATTCATGTGATTGATTGTTTTTCACAGATTTGACATCACGCCTGAATCAGTCTATTACAGAAGCAAGACAGTTTGTGAAACATTGTAATACATGAGAAAACGCTGTGAGAAATATGAATCCTGGTGAATTGTCTGACAACGATGCAAACTGTATTTTTTGGTTCATTGATGCAAGTGTGTGATAACTCATTGATGGAATAACAGGGAGAAACTCAAATCTAGGAAATTGTAGCTTTGTTCCATGTATGATGAACACTTCCCTGAATTGTATTGAAATGAACATTGGATATCAATACTGTACGTAGAACAAGAACCTTGTAAGCCACAAAAAATTGATATTTTTCTTCTGTGATTTTTGGTTTGCAGAGTATGAGAAACATGTAAAATAGCAGTTATCTCGATTTTTTTTTTTATTGTGGCTTGCAAGATTTTGTTCTGCAGTATCAATATGCATCAAAATTTTGACGTATACATGTCACGCCAAATCTGTCAAATTGCCTATTTGATAAAATTAGCAAAAAATGCTGCTGAATTTATCAAGTTGGTAGAATTTTTTAAAAATTGATCTGAATTACATGGAAAGTAAACATTATGAATATTCTTTTTGACGCACAACTTGTGCGACATGAGCACTTATGGTGCATCCACCCTGTGCCGCTGTGCCCACCGAGTCAAGATGTTCAAGCTCATGCAATGAGTGGGTCTGTGTCAGCCTTGACGTCGTTGACTCTTAACATTGACTATACACGTACCAGACAAATACTCGCATTGTTAGAAAAGTTGTCACTTTGAAGGATACTGCAGCACACTCTGGTGTCAGTATCCTTCAAAGTGACAACTTTTCTAACAATGGGAGTATTTGTCTGGTACGTGTATAGTCAATGCCAGTGATGAACTTTATTGGCAGTCATGTACTATTATGGTCTAAGGTACAAGTATTTGTCCGGTACATGTATTTCATACCTAGGGGCGTTTGTGGAAATTTTGTTCACATTTGTTCCCATTCACTTCTGAAAAAAAAAAAAACTGTTAGCGTTTGTTTGCTTCCTTCCTGATATTGCCTCTGTTTGCAAACAACAAAAAACCTTCATTTGTGTTTGTTTGTTGCAATTTAAGCAAACCTATTAATATTGTAACTGCGTAGCAACAGAGATTGGATCCAGAGCGCGATGAGCCGGCTCCAGAGCGCAATGATTCAGCATTCAGCTACAGAATAATACCAATCAGGAGAAAGGAAGTTTTCCTTTACCTCAGTGGCGTCATCTATGGTTGACCCCTGGTTGACCACAAAAAGCAACAAACAAGTTGTTCTTCTTGGTTGCAAATTATAAATTTTAGTCGTTTGTTCAGTTTGCATTTATTTGTTCCATAAAAATTTTTGTTTGTCGTTCGCTTGTTCATTGCGCACGTTTGCAAAAAAACTTTCCCCTATGGCTGGTGTATTTGGATCCTATGCAAGCAAACTGTGAAATACGCGTTACACACAACGACAAACACACACATGTACATTGTTTGTATCAGAGTTGGGATGAATAGACAATACTACATAAGGACGTATGTAAAACTGAATATCTTTTATTCAACTCCAAGAAATTTTTTAGCAAAAATGTGTCCTAACTATTATTGTTACTGTACCAGGTTATCTACTCTCCCTCTGGTTGAATTTTCAAATAAATTTCGGACAAAGTTAGGACTAACTGGAAATTGCATTTTTTCCCCAATCTAAATGCATGGTGATGTTTCAATTATTCTAACTCTAATAGGCTTAGTGCGGCAAGGAAGGAAATTTTGCCGCTAAGGCGACACTGATGCTGATGTGTAGAGTCCAAATAGTCAATGGCTGTAGTAATCTTATTTTGACGGCCGATGTACACTACAGCATCTAGAACTATTTTGATGTTCCTGAATTATCTGTTTGACATTTCAATTGAATTTCCAAAGTAATAAGGGCTAATTGAAGGCTGGTGTACACAAGCAAGTAAAATCCTGCAAGTTGCACGCTGACTGCTGAGCGAGTAGCAAGTGGATTTGAACATGTTCAAACCTATTCGCGCGTGTACATCATTTGCTAGCAAATAAAGTCCCAATTGTCCCTATTTGCAGCGTTTTATTTGCTTGTGTACACCAGGCTTAAAAATTACAATTTTCTCATTGAAAAACATGGCAAAGTTTGCGTTTGATTTATCCTTACTGTAACAGTGCGGCAAGGGAGGAAGGCTTGGTGCTAGCGCGGCACTGCACAACTCTGACGAGTTTAAACAATAAACTAGGATATTATTTGTGATAACAGAACATTCATACCACGGTATAATAAAGAGGTATTGACACTTGCGGATGCTCACCATTCAATTTGTTCACGTGACGTCATTCACTAATAACAGTGGCAATATATCGCAAAAATTTTGCGATAGTTTCATGCGATGGTGCTTAGTTCACTATCAACTCCCATAAGAATACACAGGGAACAATTTGATCATTTGTTAAAATGCGGAAATAAGAAATAAATAAGGAATCAAACGTTAATAATGAGATTGTAGAAGTCTTCCACATCCTCATTATCAACGTTTGATTTCTTATTGATTTCTTATTTCCGTATTTTAACAAATGATCAAATTGTTCCCTGTGTATTCTTATGGGAGTCAATAGTGAGCTAAGCACCATCGCATGAAATTTTTGCGATATATTGCTACTGTTATCAGTTGATGACGTAGCCGTGAACAAACAGAATTACAAAGGTTGTCACAAGAAAAGATACAGTATAATTCAGTATATTGCCGTTATGTTGCGCCAGCCATCAGTTCCCCAGGTTAACACAGTGCTATACAGCAACTCACTGCTTTTCAAAACATCATTAAAAATTTTAGAAATCAATGTCGAGACCTGAAACTTGGCTTGAATAAACAATTTATTGTAAGTTATACATTTGAAAAAAAAACAAAAAACATCCTTTTAAGTGAATTTCTTGATTTTCTATAATCCTTGGGAAATCATCATTACTAAGGTACCTACAGTAACGCAACAGCACCGGTGGGGTGTGGTGATATACACAAAACATTGTACCGAACATAGCGGAATTGAATATTAACTACCTATATCAAATCTTGGGACAGGTCTTCTACCTTGGTGTCAATACCTCTTTATTATACTGTGCTCATACTAATATTGGTGACATAAGTGTGCACATTGACTATACATACATTTTTGTTAATCAGCGAGCATGGCTAACAATAGACTAAGTTATTGTGACGTCAAAATGCAATATTAAAATCAATTTTGAATATCTAACTATTCCGACCGGGCATATTGTAGATTTGCTAGCGTCGCCTGTGTAAAATACATAGAAAATACTCATAAGTGAACGGTGGTTGAATGGTGATTGTGACTTGAAACTAAAGGTGATTTTTTGGTCTTCTTTAAATTTCTCCGAAAATAATGAATTTAGGCGCGTACTTGTAAGGAACAAAATTGAAGAGGGGAAAATTTTCTTTCAGATGGCAATAATTTTGAAAGATTTTAAAAATTTTAAAAATTTTGCGCGACGCTTGCGCTGCTAGGTCCAAATAGCAAACACCCAAAATACTGAAAATAAGATCGATACTTTTCCATTGGTATAGAGTTATAACATTAAAGAATTCAATCATTCATCAATTTAAGAAAAATGAAAAGAATAAGCGGCTAGATTTTTATTTGCAAATAATGTTCAGCCCCTATTCTCATATATTCAAGTCCTAATTTTCATGAAATCTCTTCTTCTTCCAAGAATCAACAAATGATCAAAACCATTTTTTCTTCTTATGGGATATTACATGCAAAAAAAAAACAATCAATATTTCAATTGGGAACATATTGGAAATTATCAATCACATCCAATTTATAGCGATAATAGTATTATCAGTAGGGCTGTGCAAAAAATGCAAATGCATGTTGGTTGTACTATGTCTGTTTGTAAAACTGACTAAAGAATCATCCGAATCAGAAAATTTCCTTTCAAATGAGCCCTACTTGAATTTGCATTTTTTGCATATTTCGGCCTAAAATGCATATTTTGTACATATTTTGCCGTTCTTAAGTACATATTGTGCATATTTCCACTTTTTCCGGATTTTAATCGAATTTTGAGTGAAAAAAATCAAAAATTTGATAGGATATTTTTCGTTTTGTCAGGTGGCAACAATTTAATTGATCCCTGAATCGGCGAAGGATGATTTTCCAAGCGAACAAGTCGTTCTTCAGTTCGCTCGGTCGCCGTTTCATGTTGGATCAAGAAAAGAGTTCCTCGCCCTGCCGACATACCTACCGAACGTATTGTGTATGGGAAGAGCAATGGCTGCGACTCGTGTTTAATCGGTTTCTGCTGTTTCATCTTTAAAAATCCGTATTGACATAAAAAAATCCGTATTTTGACGGAAATCTGTACAAAAATCCATTTTTTTTTTCTAGACTTCAAAAATCCGTACTTGTAGGGATATATCCGTACGTCTGGCATCAAAATTACATCATACGTTTGAAAGTGCGTTAAATTTCCTGCAAAATGATACCCATATTGAATTTGCATATTTCGTACATATTTTTGATGAAAATGCATTTTTTAGTGCATTTTTTGCCGATTAAATGTGCATACTGGAATACATATTTTGGCACTTAATTCAACATATTTTGCACAGCCCTAATTATCAGTAATAAAAACTTGGTTTGTGTTATTTCATTCTACAGGTACAGTTTGATCACACAAATTCATGCAGCACCGCAGCGCCTGCTGTGAAGCTGCGGGCTGCAGTAATGCCAGAAAGTAGAACTACCTAGGGATTGCGGAATAACTGTTATTATAACACTTATGACCGTTAACCGAAACAAAATGAGAATGTCTGACTGATTGACCAAAAAGCATTACTTTCAAATATGAGACTGATCCTTTCTCGAGTAGTCCAAAGGAGCAGTAGTTGATAAATTAAATCCAAAAACGGCGGAATATAGTACACAATCTTTGAACGGCTCCCCTGAAAAAGTTTGCCTGGGACTAGAAGAAAGCTTTCTTCAGCGCAAGTCACATAAAGACGAATCTAGGTAAAACAAACTGCATTTATCGCGGCCTGCAAAATTTCAATAAACTAGACACAGAGTCCAAACAAAAAATCATTGACGCAAAACTACTGCAATACAAAAAAACGATACGAACTTTAGTCGAAGAAAAACGAAAAACAGAGCGCACAGGTTAAGAACGAATAATTGTATATAGCCAATTAAGTAAAATTTTGTAAATAATCTACCTATACAAAATAAGAAGCTGTATTTATGATTTTCACGGCCTATCAACATAAGTGTCTTGCTTAGTGATGGGTAATAATAAACTTCATTTCATTTCATTTTTCATTTCATTTTATCAAACGGTTTACCAACCAGCCTGGTCACGGAAATCATATTGCAGAGTACAGCACAACGCGTGACAAAAATTTGTTTTACAGAGTTGACTTTATTGTCGAACGGTTTACCCATTAACTATACTTACTTCATGGTTTATAGCTGTCGAAGTTTTCCAGTCAAACAGTTACCCAGCGCCTAACTGCACTTGCCACATTATAGAGCCAGTGCCACAGCCCAAACTCTGAAGGACTTTGGTTGGTGATTCTGGGTAGCAATGACGGAAGTGTGAGATACAAAACTAGTCCGTTTGTTTTCTTCAAGCCAAAAACTAGAATTTTCAAGTTTCTTAATAATAAAAATTAAAAAAAATTGGAACACTATTTTCTACAGAAAGTATTTTATAATTAAATACCCTATTTATATATATTCAAGTACTTTTTCACTATTTGAATAGGATTTCTAAGAATTTATTTGTACTTACTATTCAAATAGATTTTGAGACCTATTTTCCACAACTACTGCGTACTTCCATCTTACGCGTATGTCATCTCATCTCACATTTTCCTAGCGTTATCAAGTAGCTGTCTTTGAACATAAAATGTTTGAAGGTAGATGCTGTCCGCTGACATCGCCTTAATTCCGCTTGCAACAAACCAACAACTGCGCAAGTTGAATTGATCCTGTAGCTGTGTTGGCTTATTGGCTAATTGATTGACGTTCAGACCTCTTAGCTGATTTTGCATGCGCAATATCATCAGTTTGGGCAAGCCGTCCCTCCAACCCATTTGAACAAGTAAAACTGATCGAGTAAACAGACCTTTATGGGAATAACATCCTTAATGCTTATCATCCTGTTTTTGGGGACGACACTGGCGCCACTACAGGCCGGTCCGTACGCGATTATCGATTGCAACTATTTTCGTACCTGAATTCCAAAATTTTGCTCCGTGTGTCAAAATGCTCACCTTTTGGTCGCTGATATATTCGACGCTAGAGGTGCACGGCTCGAATAGGTTCAAATACGGCCGACGTCAGAGGGCATCAGACTAATACAGGCCGCCCTACTATAACTAAAGTAAATCACTAGTGCAGCCGGCCCTGGTTCAAAGCTAGACATAAACCTAAAAAAAATACACGATATCTCAATCAAGAACGGTGCAGTCAATGTTTTGAACAGGGCAAATTTGTCCAAAGGAGGTACATATGAGAAGATGTCATCGCAGCTGTTTCCTCTGCATGCCTTTCTTTGTGCGCATTTGTACGAGCATACAGATTTCTTCTCTGTTTTGTTTCGGCAATGTATATTTTAGCGACAAAATAATTATTATTTTCCAGTAAGTTACATAGAAGAGCGAATTATTGGAAAATTTTCGTGCGTTTTGTATTGAACAAAATTTACAAAAGATAATTTTCATTTTCTGTACAAATGAGAGAAAAAAAAATCAACAACAAAGAAAATACTGTCAAGTCGGTAAAATCTTATTCTACGAGTAAAACACGTTGAACGAGAAATATATTCGATGTCAAAACATCAGATTATTGTTGTTTTTCGCATCACGGGAATTTGGAGATCTTTAAAGAGATTCACAAATAAATATTCAAGAATTGAAAAGGGGAAAAATAGTGATTGAACATCATAAATAATAAGTATGCCTACATCGAGGGAAAAAAACAATGAACAAAAATGATAATACAAATGATAATGATAATAAATTACTTCTAAGTAGTAGTAATGATAAAAATACAAGAATTATAAATAACTACGTAATAAAAGGCGCAAATTGAAAATGGAAAGAAAAATAATTGGAAACAAATAAATCACTCCAGTTTCAGAATTGTATAAAGAATTCAGGATGAATGATGGGTGATACATATATATATATATAAATATATACGACAGGAAAAAAATATTACACCGCCTTAATTTTGATAAAAAAGAAAATATACGTTAAATATACAAACAGATCGTTTACAATAAGTAATACACAGACGAAAAAATATTCTGGTCTGATTTGTACATTAATTTACAAGGTAAAAAGGTCTTGTAATGCGAAGTAGTATTTCTACAAATGCAGGTTTCTTTCCAAAAAAGTCGTTCGCTATACGATCACAGAGAACTGCCCTTCAATACGTTTACGTTTATAATTTACCAAGGTACTTCAAATTTGTTCTTCTTTTCTTTCATTCCATCTTGCTTCATTTTCTCTTTGATATCTTTGAAGCCATTCAACCACACTTACCATGTCATGAATAGGATACAGAAAATTAAAACTACTTTGACTAAAAGGTGTTGTTATTCTCCTGGTCGAGAATAATTTACAAAAGAATTATATATTAAGTACAAAAGATGAAAGTAAATAATTATTCAAGACAAGAAAGAAACGTAAAGAGGAGGGGGTAGAAGAATTATGAAAATGATTGAATAATGCTGGCAGTGACGAATTTTATATGGTGGTAATTTACCGACCGTTAAACGTATTATTTACTGAGAAAAGATAATATTATTCTCAAATATGTATCACTACAAGTAAAAATAATTCTAGGAAAAAAGTGAATAAAAAAAGGAATTCGAGTTTTACAATTAAGAAATAATGGGTTTCTACATTTAAATACACAAGATGTACCTATATAGGGAAAAATGTAATTCTAAATTAAAGCGTATTTACCGAGGTAGACGAAGTGAAAGTTGGGAGTTTTAACATGGATAACGTTCTAGAGGCTTGTAAATGAGAAAAAGTTGGTATGAAGGTCAGAGAAAACGAAGTGATAAGGACCAAATATTGGAAACTGTTTCTACTTCCAAAAACTCTAGTCGATGCAGCGCAAACTGATAAACAAGTTATTTCTACTACAAAAAAATATTTGGAAGAGTGGAGATAAAGCAAGGAACTTGTAAACTGAATTCGACGAAACGCGACAAAAGAAATTCAAAAACCAATTCAAGGTTTTTGAAAATTAGTATTTTGTCAAATAACATTTTTAAAATATCAAAAATCAATATTTCTATTGATAAAATGCAAGGAAGTTTTCAAGCACTGGAAAATTGAGTAATTATCTCTAGCTTTAGAAGTATTGTTCCTGAATGAAATTACTTAAAATTACTTACATGTACCATTGCCATCCAATCATTTCCTCATGAAGAAGAAATGAAATACGAGCAAATGAATCATATTTCAACAGAAGTGCGCAGAGATGAGAGAAAAAAAAATGGGTAATTCGAGAATTTGAGGCAGCGTTCGATAGTTTTGGCGAGGCGAATCAACAAATTCTTAGCAATCTTAGGTAGGTGCAATAAAAATGAATGAAGAAAATTATTTCCATCTAGGAGACAGTAAAATGAATTAACTGATAATGCGTACACTACCTAAGAAATAGAGAGATACGACTGGATTTTTTTATAATAGCGAAGATGAACACTTCAATAGAAAAAACACGAGCCTCTGACATTGCTTCCGAAACTCCGGAAAAGCAGATGAATAGTGAAGGTATAGGAAATTTTCATACCAGCACTATTATAATTATACTGACAGAAAGAATGGAGAACAATAGACAAAAATGCTCCAAAAAAATATTTTTTTCTTTTTCCTTTCCAATAAAAAAATGAGGATAATAAGAACCAAGCAATCGCGAAAGAACAGACTATCTAGGGAAGCGAAAAGGAAAAGAATGATAAATGAAAAAAAATAATAATACCTAATACTGAGTATTGAACACAATAAAAATTATAATGAATACGAGTAAAGAAACAAGGTAGGAAAAAATGATAGGATAAGAGGATAATATACTGAATACGTAGACGTATATTATGTACTTTGAGAAAAGGAGACAGGATACACCAAAAAGTAGAAATTTTGCGCTTAAGTCACTGAATAGTCATCGATTAACATACAGGATCAGATGAGTAAATCATGGATACCGTTCGTTAAGCCTAAAACGCATCTCTTTATAATTATCTAATACTAATGTGGAAGACGATAGACAATGAGATAGACAGGTTGGTTAGGCAGCTCGTCCAAGAGTTTTGACATCGCTTCGCCATCCCAATGCATCAAATTTTCGATTTTCATCAGCCGACGGACGCGCGTTCACTTCACGCTCATTCGTAAACCACCACCATTTCGTCATTTTAATTAACAGTTCATACTTTTTCAGTCACTTCTACATCATTGATTCCCTAACTTCAAATAGAAGCAACAAAAATACGTGAGATCGAACGAGCAGTATCCCCAGCTCAAAAAGTTTGAATTGAGATAAAAGAAAAGAGAGAGAGAAAAAAAAAGGAACAATTCTCAAAGAGAGAAAAAAAAACATGCACTTTTGGTTAAGACTTCGAGGCACTACAAGGCCAAACAAAACGACAGTCCAGAAAAGAGAAGAAATAAGCGAACACGCGTCTGATCAGTTCTGCGCGATATTTTCGAAGAAACACGGAAAAGTTTAAAATAGTACGGGACATTCAAATGGATCAAGGAACTAGGAAAAAAGAATTTGGCGTTACCTAAATACAGATACCTACTGATAAAAGTGAAAGAGATACACCAATCTGTTAAAATAGTGCCAAATAACATAATATCCGTGATTAGGTACTATAAAGTAAGTTAAATAAATTATACGACAAAAATAATAATAATAATAATTACTTAAAACTGGAAGAGATGGCAGAATATAAGCAGTCTTGTACGTGTACAGTATAAAAAAAAATGAAACACGAACTCGGCAGAGAGGATTTTTAAAAGATAAAATTACGTATATCCGAAAGATTTTTTCTTCGACTGTAAGGTTTACTTTTGCAAGGTATCTCTTTTTAATGCCACCGTTACGCTATCATTGATAATACAAGAAATATTAATAGTAATTAGAATAATCCTTTCACAAAAATTCCTGAGAAAAACGCAATCAATTAATAAAATAGAGGGAAGAAAAATTAAAAAAAAAAAAAAAAAAAAAAAATTAAAAAAAAAAAAAAGAAACACGATTAAATGAATAAACGATGATCACACGAGAATAATCTTTTCCATTCAAGTTCTTCTTTTATCATCATTGAGAAATTCAATCCTAAAAATATCTAAAATATTATTCGAACAGTAATTACGCGATTAGCTTACGCAAGAATATTCTAAACCATGAAATTTTGAGATGCAAATACCGATAACAGGTCGGAAACTTTCCAGTCTTCAACATTACAGAGGAAACCGATGTACAAATTTTAGACATAATATACGAATAAATATTAAATATACGCACAATATAAAAAATTTTCACGAAAAAAGAGGGCTCTCATTAGTTTTTCAAATGAACACAAACGTTATAATATTCACTGGATAGTCTTATGGGGATAAAATACAGTAACTTATATCAAAATTACAGTGTAAGCATAAATTATAGTAAGAAAAAACTCGTAGGAACAAATACTCACATTCTGTCGTGAATAATTACAAGCTTACAATAATATAAATTATTAAGGACACTTCAATGCACTTTTCAAATTTCCATCGTGTACAGGATGCACAGCGAGCGCAAAAAGAAAGAAAAAAAAGGTAGGTACGGTACACAAGGAAAACTAACGACCTCGTTAATCTTGTGATTCTTACAATGAATGGTATCATCGACTATTTGACGACAACAATAAGTTTCACAATTTTGGTTGTCAAACGTATTTTGAAGGTGCACACAAAAAATAAATTTCAAAAAGCAAACTCTTTTAATTCCACTTTCCAAGAAAACGAGAAAAAAAAATATAAAAAGGAACAGATACCAGACAAACAAAAAGGGGCAAAATGAGACTTATAAAAATAAGAAAGTCAATAATCTCCGACAGTATCAATTTTTAAATAATGAGAATTTGGTTGGTAGGGAGGCACTTAATGATAACCTACCAGAATTAACTTCATATCACCCTTGATTTTTTCTTCTTTTTCTCTTTCTGGTCGTCGACTTCGGCAGGACAATGAATAATATTATCATTAACAAATGACTGAAAAGAAAGCAATTCAAACTTTTCTACGAAATTTTTCATCAAGAAAAAAAAAAAAACAATATGAATACTTTCAAAATTTGGAATGACACCACCTCGAACAGCAGTAAAAAGAAAAAAAGATCAATTTCATTCAATTTTTCGTAGTTCTAGCAGAAATGGGTAGGTACCTGCGTAAGGAAATTTCTAAAACAAACCATGTGGTTGCATTTTTAATAGCGCGTCGGAACGATTCAGGAGGTAGAGGCTTCATATGTATTCATTTCTAAAAAAAATTGTTACACAGCGGAACAACAAGAACAGTAACGAGGTCGTTATAGTTTGCATAAATTTGGATAAAAGGCTCAAGACATCTGGTGTCCGATGAAATGACGCGGATCGCTATGTTTCTTTTTTATATGTACTTGTAAATTACCTTTCTGATGAGTTTTCAAAGGACAAAAAGGACATTGAAACGCAGGCTCTTTTCCACATTCCAAACGCTTATGTAAACTTAAACTGGTTTTTGAACGATAACGTTTGCCACAATCGAGACATGCAAAAATTGGTTCCTTTTCGCGGTTATGTTTACGTGGACCAGAGTGTAAATTATTGTTCTGCATTGATAAATCATTCTGCTGGTTACCGTTACCATTATCATTACCGTTATTTGCCGTTGTTGCGTTCAAGTGATGATCCCCGCTCACAATGGACGTATCCGAGCTTGAATCGTACATGTCACAAGAGGAGGAAACCCAGTTTTGTGATGGCGACATTCGCAGACAATTTAGTTTGTTTAGATAGTGCTGCGATATTGCCATTACATTGGAGGTGGCTGACGATGAATTTTGCATATTGAAATTATTTGTTGTGCTCAACAGGGTGAAAGAGCTCGAGTTTTGAAAGTTGAGCGGCTTTAAATTTGGTATATCCGACCGCACTCGAATTACTGGCCCTGCTCCTTGGGCTAGAATGAACACACAGTAATCACATCCAATAATTAGACAAGTGGTTTACAAAATAACTGCTAAGAAAGTTGCAACTACATCACGCAAAAATTAAAGATGAAATAAAGCACAGCTAGATGAAGGATAATTATTGAAGAAGAAAAAAATTATTATTATGAGGAGTGCGTTAGAAACGCTTGTAAAAAAAATAAACACTCGGAGAAACATATCTGAGTAGGATGTTTGGTTTTTTTCAAAACATAATTCCCTCATTCTCAATTAACTTCATTCTTGTGACATGTGTCACTTTCTTGTGACACGTTTCACTGCACATAGAGAATCACCCTCATTGAAGAAAATCTTTCAGTAAATCAAAAATTTATTTTTATAATTCATGATAAATGTTGCATTGTAAGAATTTTTTGTTCACTCTCCTAAAAGAAAAAAGAAGACGTTTTCATAGAGCAAGGTGTATTATTCTTCAAACTTGGTTCATCATTTTCATAATGAATATTCCTTCAATTCTTGATGCGTCTCAATATTCTCCAGAAAAATTCATTTTTCAAATCTGAAACAAAAGAAGTTTAGTCATTAATAACATAATTGCAACTCATAACACTAACGCCCCCCCCCCTCCCCGAAATGATGATGAATCATGAAGAACAATGATGAGACAATTAGAAAATTGTTCCGCAATCTAATAAAATTGAAGTTCTTAAGAGATAAATAATTATCATCTACAAGCATGCGCATCAAAACCAGAGTAGGTAATTAGTCCTGAAGAAATATCACTTTTATTACCAGGTGAGTAACAGAAAAATACTTTAATAAATCTAGGTATATGTAAATTACTTTTATAAGAAAATATGTTCATTAATACTACAAATTGCACGTAATACTACAGTATTATTTGAATAAACTATATTCGCTGTTTCTTAATAAGTGTCCAGAAGCAGAAATCCACAAAATGATTGTCTAAATTGTGAATAAATATAAGAGTAGACAAGGGTATTTTTGAATAGAATTGAAACAGTAAGTTATATATCAGGTACAGATATCTTTTCTTTTTTTTTCCTTTTTTTTTTTTTTTGATGTAATATATTATAAAATATTGTACCACAAAACGACATAAACAACAATGGTAAACAATAGTGATAATAAAAGAATACAAAACAAAGTAATAATTTACAGGAGCTGAAAACTGTTTTTTTTTTTTTTTTCAATTATTGTCTTCAACCTCACTAGTTTCAAGTTCAAATTCACACAATGAATTTTGAATCCCTACAAAACTCTTATTGATTCTTTAAAAAACACAAAACTTCAATTACTAATAAAAAAAGAAAAAAAATTCAAATACAGGAAAAAATTTCCCATTTCAATAGAATTATCTCAAACAACGGTAACTGTTGACACAGAAATAAACTCTTCAAGGATAATAATAATAAGATAACATTATTAATAATAAAAGAATGAATATCAACTCAAGTATAATTGTTAATCAAATATTACTTACTAGATTGGTTTCTAATATTATTGTATAATTTTGAAATAACAAAATTCTATTGTCTTCTTTTGAATCTCAACCTTCAGCACAAGTAAAATAGAGAAAAGTAGATCAGCCTTTAATCTACCTATGGTGAATAATGAACATGAAATGGATGTACTATTGGTCAAACTTGAGTGAAGTAAATAAGTGATGGAAATTAAGAACCTGAGATATATGCATATATTGTCATTACCTTATTTATCTGGGATCTAATTGAAACTAAAAGAAGCAACCAACATCCTATACAACTCTAATAGATATCAGTTGTTAACAACTTCTGTACTGATCTTCAATGTACAATTAGAAAATAATTATGAAAAAAAAAAAAAAACTTCCTATCTAATAATTCTATTAGATTTTTACAAACGACTAATGAACTTCAACTTCCACTGGGAAGATCATACACAGCACATATTACAAATTATGAATATAAAAATTTGCATAATATTGATATAATATAAGTTGGTGGGTATAATTAAAAAAAAAAATCAAATATGAACAAAAGAAAAACAACTAACTAGAAGGGAAGAAAAAAAAATGAATAAAAGAAAAGAAAAACAAACTCAAATAACATCATACAAAAATAAACTTGTAAAGAAAAAACATTGTATTGTCATACATTGAAAAAAAATGTTTTCAATTTTCTTTGTAAACATGTTTTCTTCATAATCAACAGGCTACATCTTTGGTAAATATCAGTGCATATACATATATAGAATGTATGAACTATGTTACTTACTAACTATAAATGTCAACAATGAACCCTCAATACTGGCATTTCAAACAAGGGAAGATTCAAGAACAAGAAAATAAGAAGTAAAATAAAACAAAAGATACAAAGTAATTGATATCAGAATAATACAGTGTAAATTTTTCACAAAATACATCCAAATGCGCAACAATTGAATTTAGTAGAATATACAAAGGCATGCTACAAAGAAAGCAATGCAGCTACAAATTTCTTCTAACCTATTCCAAGATCGAAATTTCTGTTGTATATTTTGTACAAAATGTTGATTGCGCATTTAGATGGTAACAGAGCCTGAGACTGACTTATTTCTGGTATACATTTACATGTGTAACAACAGTAAATAACCTATGTGCAAATCATCCAAATAGACTAGTCCTCAACATTATTATCAAAATTTGTCAGTAGAATGAGGTAAAATATAATAAAATATTGATAAAATGGACGGAATTTAAATAAGAATGCAAAATTTGATGAAACACGTCGGCTAAAAAGTGTTAGTAAATAAGAAATGATAAACAACCAAGTGTATGTACTTATTTGATTTACAGGTGTACTTTAAATTTTTTAATGTTGTTATTGCTTGTAAATTGAGTTAATTTCAATTTACAAAAGCAGTATGATTATTGTTTCAGTGTTTGAAAATTATTTGGTTTGCATCATTCATTGCATTTTTTAGAACTTGACAGATTCTACAGACATTCAAAATTGGATTTTGTCAACATAATTATCACATAAACCTTCTTCCTTAAGAATAATACACACATAAATATATTATTTGTTAATATAAAAAAATATATACTGCAATTTAATTTACTATAATAAAAAAAAGAAGAAAAAAAAAATAAATAATAATAATAATAATAATAATAATAATAATAATAATAATAATAATAATAATAATATACATATCTTATTAAATTACACAATACATAAAAGTACAATCCCTACACACAGCACTTGGTGCTGTTCATCAAACCTACTCTAAAATAATTTATAAATTTAATTTGTACACAGAAAAGGAAGAGGAAAAGAAAAAGGGAGAGAAAAGAGTAAACTCAGAAGATACATTGTCTGAATATTGCGCTACAAAAGTAGTTTTCTAATTCAGTTAAATATTCTTCATTTGTAAGGTCCGGCAGTAGGCAAATATTGTATTTATGAATGGGGTTTTATTGATATTTTTTCTACACGTGCAGGGGGAGGGAAGGTGCGCTATAATAAACACCATTTCTTTTATTCCCTTAAGAGCAGACAAAAACTTCCTGGAATGAGTATTTTTTAATCGAGTACCAACAACTTAGGGATTTGTCCAATAATATAGTATTTAATGAAGTTTACACATTGTTGTAAATGCATATCACAGTTAGTTTGGAAGACAGGTTCTATTCTCAACTTGTAGTGTGATTTTGGAGAGGAAGACGTATGAGACTGGGACCCTTTTGAACAATGAAAACTAACTAAAAACCATGCAGGGGGAGGTGGAGAGAAAAATGACCAATAACAACAAATTAAGACAGTGCAAGAAGATGAACATTTTGATGAATACGTCAACAAGCCAAAGTCAACACTTTTAGTATGTGCAAACTTGATACTCGATAAATGGACAAAGAACGAATTAAGATTCAATAATGGTGCCTGATCAAACATTAGAAAATGTATACTATAGGTGAAACAAGCAAATTAAAAAAGAAGGAAAATGAAACCTAGAGGACAATTTGAAAAGTGACCAAAATGAAGTGAATTGAAAATGCGTATTCGTTCTTAGTGCATCATCCAAGTATACATCTTTCAACATCAGTTACAGTGAACAAAAATAATAATAAGCTGATGAAGGCATTCCAAACAGCGGGTGGTGATAATAATGATAATATCTAATAATCATAAATAAGGAAAATTGTGGTTATGTGAATAGTAGTAAGAAAGATATCTCTAATAATAAAACCAATAATAATCATAGTTCATGAAAATAATTGCTATATTATTGCAATAACAGATATTATATAAACTAACATATGATTAATTATTATAATGCACAAATAAAGAGTACAAAGTGGTCATAGCGCACAAAAATTTCACCCTTTTCAAATTTGCACTATAGAAGAAAATAATAAAGTTAAAAAAAAAATTGGATCACTTAGCATTCCAATAATGGTAAAGTTTGTTGGTTTTAAATCATATATATTTTGGTTTTAAAGAATGCCTAGAAGACTGCAACACAAACAAGTAACTCTGAAATCAATTGCACAATGATATTTTCTTTTTGTAAAAAAAATTGTCACCTCATTATTCTAGGCAATTTTTCATTATTGCACACAATTTTGGAACCTATTTGTCTTTGAGGTCCATATTCTCCTTAGCAAGTAAATGAACGGAAGGAAAGTCAATGAAAATTAATTTGTCACACATTGAAACTGCACCTTAAAATAATATAGTCAATATTTGGCCAACAGGGTGAAATCTTGGTAATATGATTCAAATCTTTGGAACTACAATTTTGAAAATGGCATGATGAATAAATAAGAATAAAAGAAGAGAGAACAAATTTGGTTTTATATTTTTTGGAATTTCTATCTTCATTCTCCATGTACCAATAAGTGAATTTTCATAAATTGGAATAAAACTAGGGGATATTTTATGATCACAATTTGTTGCTCACCTTCATGAATAAATCAGAGGGAAATTGGTTGAAGTATTACAATTAA
The DNA here is from genome assembly GCA_035079395.1 of Aspidiotus destructor. Lineage (NCBI taxonomy): Eukaryota > Metazoa > Arthropoda > Insecta > Hemiptera > Diaspididae > Aspidiotus > Aspidiotus destructor. The sequence continues at coordinate 58,406,846 of JAVHKZ010000002.1, read as the reverse complement.
ATATCAAAGCCAAGTACATAACTGACCTCTAAATTGGCCATGGTAGGAAAGAGGGATGAGGGAATCAAATTAAATAATGAGATACCTAGAGAAATTATACATAGATCATCTTGGTCCAATGATCTAATATGCGCTGAAATTGGAATTATTTAAATAAATTGACTGTGAGAAAAGAAATAACAATAAAGATGACAAACAGTGGGCTATTAATAAAATGGAGCAGGAAACAAACAGATTAACAAAGAATTTGTACGTCAACAAAACTTGGTGAATTTGGTTCACTGGTGTACATGAAGTCGGAGATTGATTGATCAATCAGGTAGAAGAAAAATTGTTACTTCTATCCCAAATATAGTTGACATTGTAGTGACAAACAAGAAAACTTCGAGAAAGATCCTGCGTATGAGATATTGTAAATAAATTGAAAGGATTATTATTATTATGAGTATTGGGTTTTGAGAGCAAAGAAGGAGAACAATACTGACAAAGGTAATGAAAAAATTCCAAAAATTATTGAATCCTATTAAAATTTTTTGGTAATTGCAAAACCTCATACACCTGTCACATTGGGTTGAAAATTTGAAATTTCAACACCACAAAGTTAGTTAAACAATACCTAACCTAATCTTTTGTAGGGAAAAACTAGATCATCTCTGACCTCATCAAAACACCTTTTCCAGAATTCAAAATGGGCATAAGATAAAAGATGAAAAAGACTTCATTCAGGAACCATATCAAAATGAAACATACTGCCAAAGTGAGAAACATTTTACTTCCGAATCATAAAAAATAGTTTTTGCGTCAATCCTACATCGGGAGTTTTACTTTGAAATAATGCGTTGAATGCTCAAAGGTGATGATTTTGCTGCATGGAAACGTCTATAAATTAGGTGAAGTAACAGGGGACGAGGAAGGGGTGCAGCCGAATCTTATAACATTTCACGTGGGGAAAAACTCGGGGAATATGACTTGCCTCCTCCCCCACAAGAATATAATATCAAATACAAATTGTAAAACAGGATTCAATTTCAAGTGAAAAGACGACGAACTTTTTTTCTTGGGAGGGGTGGGGAAAGGAAGAAGTGAATTGGCCGTTCTGATTGCGTACGTTCTCTTTAGTCTTAATTCAATACAAGTTGTCATTAGTTCTGATTGAAAATGATCAAGCAAATTAAGTATATTTTATTCAAACTCAAAAAACCAAATTTGTTCCCGGTGAAATTCATTTTCTTTCTCCAAAATCTTTGAAAAAGTTTACAGGGCGAAGTTTTTCATTTTATGTGAAATTTACTCTTGAGTGAATTCAAAATTCAATATGCAAAAATGCCAGTAAGACATTGACTGTATGCCAGGAATACTACGCTAATATCTCAGCATAATATAACAAGTTTTACATGCTCATCAAATAAATAAAAGGTACCTATGCTCAATTTCTGAAAAATAGAAAAGGAAAAAAAGGAGACAGAGAAAGAAAAGGTACAGATTTTTGAGCACGAAAGTGCACTACAGAAAGCGTGAAGTTTTTTGAATCTTGATCTTGTAAAAGAACAAAGATACTGTACGTGCAAGAGGTTTCAGGATGCACGCTATCATTTTTGATTCTATCAATAACAATATTGTCATGAAATGTAAACGATGGGAGTCGCGTGGTCAATAAGGAATTTATAAAAAGTTTTCCTGATCAAGAGGAAAGAACAGCACGATTGTACTGAAATGTATCTATCATTGAGAGGCGGGAGAGAAAAAGAAAAGAATGAAGAACGCAAACAGAAAATTAAATTAGAGCGAATACCTAGGCCTGCCAAAGATGATAGTGATACATTTTTGTACTAAAATTATCATTATTACTAACATAAATAATAATGATAATAATAATGATGAATAATATCATTACCTACCTATTGTTGTCATTATTATCATTATTATTTTATTACTTATACGGTAGCAAAAATAATGGATAATTAAAAAGAAAATTGGTAAAAATCAAGTGGGCGGTTGATTATTATTATTGGGATGTTTTTTCTTTATGTGTATCACCATATTACCCTTTTGATGACATTTTTGGGGACAGTACGGACAATGAAACATGGGTTCTTTTCCACACTCTAATCTTCTGTGCATTGCAAGTCCACGGCTGTATTTGTAACGTTTGCCACAACGGTCACATTCCCACCGAGATTCTTGCTTCGAGCGATCTCGATGTTTACGAACGGAAGTCGGATCCAGAGGATGCGGGTAAAGTCCAGGTATGTGCTCGAATCTACGATCCTCCTCGTTCCAATTCATCGCCGCCTGCCGGTATAGGATATATTCGGCTAGTAACGTCCGACGTTGATAATCCGCCCATGACGCGTCCGATACTACAACAGGAGGTTGAATTAATTCTACAAAGAACAAAGAACAAGAAAACGCCGGCTTTTCAGTCACTAGCTACAGCTTAATAGTCGCTCGCGAGAAGAGATTTTACATACGAGTGCCTTGACATCGAAAATAAATGCGTGTACAAATATTTACAGCCATTGCAGCAGCAGACCTATCGCGTCTACATGGCCGATAATGAAAGGCGAAAAAGAAAGAAAACACCAACAACATAAACAAGGCGTTATTTACACCAGTCACCGTGTTACTTTTCACCATGTTCGATTTTCTTAAAAAATATTGCCAGAAAAAAAAAAGAAAAAAAAGAGAAAAAAAAGAGTTACGTGTTGTAATTCATATCGCATTGAGTGTGCAGATTTAAAAAAAAAAGAGAGAAAAAAAAAGCGTAATAAAACCATATTTACATGAACATACGATAGCGAAAGCTAGCAGAGTAAAGTAAACGTGATGTAGCGGCACAGAATGGCAGGTATTTTTTGAAATGCCTGTAAAAAAAGGCCTGCATCGCGAACACATCTAGGAAGAGCGCCCGCCAATGCAAAATTTGCAGTACTTTTCGGCAGCGAGGACATGCATTCACTTTTGGATGACGGCTAGAAGGCTAGGATGAGGAGAGGAGGAGCCCCAGCCGGGCTTTGAAGACGTTCAAAGGAGAGGATATGCTACATGATGGAGAGATAAAGCAGGACAGGATATCTTCCATAAATAATAAGCGTGGAACGTAATTAATGATAGTCAAAAATATATACTTTGCAAGTCGAACGCATCATTCCAATCTCATAAACTACATCGAAAATAAAGAAAGAAATACTAATTTTCAAGCCAATGTATTTATTCATTTATTTTTAAATAATAAGCATCGACAACGAAAAATAAAAATCAGTACGATAAATATTGGCAAAAAGTAACGTGGTCGGATTCTATGTACGATGTCGCAACGAAAGATGATGATGATGATGATGATGGTGAAAATGACGATAAAATTGATGATAAGTTCAAACAAAAAACGAAATGATTGTACAAAATTGATCCGACAGTTCTTCTTCGTACTAAATATTCTAATGAGCAAAATTACGGCATTACGGCAACTAAAAAAAAAAAAAAGACAAAAAAATTAAAAAAAGAAAGAAAGAAAAAAAAAAATCAGTGCTTGTACTCTACTAGAACTCATCCATCGAAGTTGAGAGAATTTATAATAATACTGTAGGCTGTACTTATTTCTATCATCGTACGGAGCATAATTATTCAAATGATTTACGTATCTGAAAAAAGTAAAACGCACATCATAATTATCATACAAGAACATACAATACAATAATACAATATCGATATGACAGAATAAAATATGCCGAATTTCACTTCAAGGGGGGCTGACTTTAATGGAAAGGGGGACAAGGATGCTCACCAATACAGCGTAATTGTATGGAGTTTTTAAAAAATAAGGAAACATTAGACTGCACGCAAAAAAAGCCTTCGAACGAAAAATAGCGCCACAGAAAAATTATTTGATACAACGAAATGATGAAGAATGGTGAAGAAAAGTATAATACAGAAAATTTTTGAGCGTTCCATCCGAAAAAAATATACAAGAAATTTTCAGTGTGTTCCGACGAGGAAAAAAAAAAAAAGGAATTTGTTCGATGCAGTCTTGCCAGGAAAAATACGCTGGATGGGAATGGAAAGATGCTTCATTTAGTACGTGATCTAGACCAGTCTAATGCAATCTCGAGGCATACACAATAAATAAGCTCTTCAAGAGGATGAAAGATAGGTATTGTGTTACTATATGACGGTTGTAGGACATTTCGTCCAACGAAACTTTGTCCAGACTTCTTGGTCCATTACATTATTGTCCACGTAAATTTTCGTCCAAGAGACGTTTTCTCTGGACTCAGAATTATAACAACTCCTTTTATTGAACTGTTATATAAGTTTATCGTGGGTAACTTGAAATGGATCGGACTAATTTGTATCAAGGTAGATTTACCACTAAAACAGATACTGACGTAAATGGCATATCAAAGTAAAATCTGGTGGGATACTAAATTACAGAAGATTATTTCTAACGTAGGCAAGCAAGTTAGCTTTCTTGAATCAATTGTGTACAACATAAAAAATGGCTCTCAACAATAACAATGTGGATTCATTCAAAATTTTGTTTGACGTACATCACATAATGTATTTTTGTCCAAGCACAAGAGCGAACCTATGAAAAATACATTTTTGAGGATCGAGTAATAAGTAGAAGTGTATTAAAGATTATCATCACAAAAATAGGTGGAAGAGTACAAAAAAAAAAAAAACACAAAAACATGGATACAGGAGAGGGAGACATAAATAGACAGAAAGAGAGACATTCAAACGTCCACAGAGAAACCATTTGAAAACTTTGGTAAATTAAGTATTTTACACAAGTACAGTTGGAAAAGAAGGATGTTACCAGTGGCGTAGCCAGGAATTTGTTCTAGAGGGAGTTTCCAGTATAAAAAAAACCTTTTAACCTAGTTCAACATTTTCATGCAGCACTGCCGATAGTCCCGGCGTTCATACGTTGACCGACAAAGGAATTAAGGAGCTGCATCTGTCTCTTGTACTTCTTTACTAGCATCGATGCACCGAAGATTGCTCCGATTGCATACCAGCGGGAATAAGTCTCAGTAGAATTAGATATTAGCATGTACATTTCATACGTCCTTCTTAGTATTCTTAAACTATGCATTGTGACTAAATCAATATACTTGGATTCGTTATTTTATACTTCTTTAGTTACATTTCTGATATGATACAGAGAAATTGCGAGAAAGGAATGCGTATTTTTTTTTTCCTTTTCCCCAACACTTCCCCCCCCCCCTAGCCACGCCACCAATTGCAATTTTCGCGATACCAAGCAATTGAGATTCGAAGAGAAATGCTGTTAGTTTAGAGGGTAGAATTGCACTGACTGGCAAAATGATGATTTTCTTCGATAACACGAGCATTTTAGTATGATTCTGGTTGTATTTTTAATGCTACAAACACTGCTATCGACTGTTTCCAGTTACCACGCCCATGATTTTTGTACAATGTAGGTACAAGAAAAATTTAAAAAATTCAATGAATTAGTCATAATGTCTAAGAAGAGGTGACTGTGTAATTTTAATTATTGTTTCTTGTAGTCAACGAGACTTTTAATTTTCTTTTCGCGTACGCGTTTTGATACTCAGTTGGCTCCGCTAATGTGCCCGTTATGTGAGCAAATAATTAGGATAAATCCTCTCACAAAAATGTTTACAACTTTAAGAAAGGTTATCGTCGAATTGACTCGAGATACATTTAGGATACATCGGATAAGAGTTCGAACTACTTCTACCGACATTTATTGGTATGTTTCCAATTATTGTTTATTTGTATGAATTTCAATGATCTCATGAAAATTTGACGTGCTAGCAAAAAATGACCAGCAGAATTTTTGTTTCAATCACCCCAAACCATTCATATTTCTTGAAAGGTTTTGGGTAATCTCATCGAAACTTATAATCGAACACATCTCTACGTTTTCCATTATAGTTTCTAAAACGAAATTTATAAACGTTAAAACCGAGAAATTTCAAATTTTATTCTCAAATCAAAGCCACCAAAATAGACGAAATTCTTAGAATTTGTAGATTTTTTTGCGTGAGAAATACAAAAAAGGTTGGCCCTGTTTTTTCAGTCCTTCATCAACACAATGGAAAAGTCTTCCAACATCATCATTAATTCATCATCATCGGTAGCGATCTTTTGGCTTGACGCCGCATCACCGCCAATTTTTTCAATTATTCCGAATGTATGATACTGTATACGTAATTAATTATGTTGGTATAATTTTGAAATTTTCTGTAACAACACCCGATTCCGATAGATTTAAAACGAACAATTGTTATTAAGATCAAGGAAAATTCAATATTTAGGCAATTTGCTACAGATTACTTGTACCAGAAAACGTGATCGACTTGAATTGAATTTATTATAATATGTGCGCAAATACGGCATAAATGCGGTGGTGGTACGAGAATGTTCGTACTAGCGTGCGTCGCGTCGCGTCGTCGTTTATCATTCTTGCTTTGCACTGGCACTGGCACTGGCACTGGCACTGGCACTGGCACTGGCACTGCACTGCACGGTTTGTCAGTCCCGCCGTGGCCCGTGAGCTCGTACGAGATTACAACGTACGAGTGCCTACGTAAAATCGTAATAAAAGGACTTTATCAATACGCTGTGGGAAGAATTCGGCTGAAACTAGAGTAAGGGGCTCATCTTATCAACAGCGTGGGCGTACGCGGCGATTTTAGTATGTACGTACTGTATGAATATTGTACGTAACAATATAAATTTTAATCGTAGTATATCTAATCATATACGTCTCGCTATGATCACATCAATCGATCCGTTCGTAATTTCCGTTCGTCGTTGTCGAGCAGATCAACAAGTGCGACTCGACGCGACGCGACGCTTGCACAGTTGGATAATAATGTACTCTCGTATGTATGTATGTATGTATGTATTATCTCCGGAAGTAAAGAACCAACACAACGCAACGTATTCGAGTAAAACGGACGAATACGACATGAAGTAGAGACGACCGACCACAGACGAGACGCCTTTTAACGAATTGAATAGTCCACGAAAACGGAAAATTTGGCGGATCCCTCCGGCCTGGCCTCCCTTCATGTCGCAGGCTAATTTCTCGAGAAAATAAAAAGCGACGTCGAGTGATGGAAAATCTTTTGCGAATAGAACAGTAAGTCGACTTGGTAGTAGTCTTACTTGTTCCTTTTTTATCGGGTGGCCAAAGAAGACATAAATCACGGATATCGTTAAAATACGATAAATTTGTTCGAAGAAGAGAAAAAATTTGCTAAAAAAATGAAAATCTTTTCGAGGCTGTTGCCTCAGCAAGACAACAGCCCCGACACTTTTCCACGAAAGAAAAAGTTGTTTCCTACCGAAAAGTAGTTTGTGGCTTCACGCTATACGCATGCTGTGCCATTATTTTTAAATAATATTCTTCGAATTGCTTCTAAAATTTTTTGTTCAGTCTCAGGCGAAGGTGATCGAAACGGTCTTTGAAAAAAAATGTTCCTTTCCTCGGTACTTCAATTTTTTATCCGTTAAGATTGTCATTTGTTTCGATCATAATTTGATAATAATATGTTTAAATGAAATTTCTTCCGTGACAAACGAAATTAATAAGCAACCATGTAAGTATAGGATGGCTTTTATCGTAACAATTACACAATATTATACATTCGACGTATCGAAGCAACCCAGCGTCATCATCAGGAGGAAAAGGAAGGAGAAGTGACCAGATGGATACATACTCAAACTTGTAACACAAAGGAGTACCTTGAAAGGTAGCCACAGAAACGAAAAATTTTGCCGGAGCGCTTTCGATTAAAAAACCATTGTCAACGACGACATGAAAGCAACTAAACAATCTAACGGCTAGAAACTATGAACCACCGAGGAAATCATGATTGAACTAGCGAGTCATCACGATGTGAATCACTCTCATAAACTAGCTCAATCAAACCCTCATCAGGTATGTACCTGTTGAGCACGTTAAGGTTATCGTTATTCAAATGACGAATAATTTCAATATGTTCGAGAGCTTTTCGTTTGAATTCTGAGGACTCTCTATGGAGGAGGGTTTCAGATCCCGCTTTATAACCGTGGCCACTAGCATATTAATTGGAAGGAGAAGTGAATTTTGCGAGAGGAGATAAGGCGATATAGAAATGCAAAACGAAACAGAACATGAAATTGGTGCTTTCCCTTCGCTGACGAGTGAGGTGTCAGTATTTGTGAGATTACAAACGTCAGATTCGAAATTTACGTTGTTACATCTCAGTTTAATGAACCACCTTTCAATATAAATCGTTTATTAGAGTTATGTACATTCCCGAACTACAACCGTTGTCTGATCAAGATTAAATTATAATGGCGTAGAAACTTTTTAGGCTCACAAAAGTTAAAATCAACTTTCATCGTAATTTTGTAGGGGTACTTTTGAATTTCGGATCTCAAAGGCAAAAAATAACAAATCTCTCAGGTCCTATATCTGAGTAGAACGAGAAACTAAGGATCATTTGCTTTTCAGATATTGATTAGAAAATTGGAAATCTGTACCTCTCAAACTCGAGACCTCGGTTGAAAAGGAAGGTCCACATTTTTTGGGTTTGGTTATCAGAAAAATAGGAGAGAATTTTCTTCAGCTCACAAACAAAGACAGAAAAAACTCAGACAGTTGTGTAAGCAGTACCGACCATGTAATTTTCCCATACAGAAGTTGCTTCATTTTTCCATAAGTAATGCTTAAATCATCTACTATCTTATTATAAATTGTATCTTTTTGCTAGTACAACAGCGTTTGTAATCCTCTCTCAAATCTCCTTTTTTGTTTTCAATTTGTGAGCTAGTATTTTTCCGCTGTACAGTTTTCAATCCGTTACGTTGTTTGTTTTTTCTGAATCTTCCTCTGTTGGCAAATTCAAATGTAGTATACCTCTCCATTCCTCTTCTTAGAGCCTTCAACTTCATTTTTATTCATCCCACACTTCAACAACTATAGTAAATTTGGTTATTCGGGTTTTGTTCCGGGAAAGAATTCATTATCGGAGTGATCAATTTTAAGCAATATATCTTCCTGATATCATTCATAGGCTAAAAGAAGCAGATTTTTAAAATCTTCTAACCAAAGTCATATGTACGTCAAGTTGAGCGACTCCTGTGTAAAAGAGGTGCAAAAAAAAAAAGAATGGCTTCATAGAAACTAGTACCACTAGGTTCGCTAGCGTTCCGTTGTGATTTTTCCCATACGATCCAATGTAGTTTTCCATCACAATGGAACAATGCGCTATCTGGCGACAAAATGGTTTGTGTTCGCACTTCACATGACAAAGTTGTTCAACTTGACGTACCACACTCGTATATGACTTTGCTTCCAACACTGACCAAAATAAGTGTTTAAAACGCATAGCGGTAGACACGGACAATTTTTTTTTGCTCAATGTCATGACCGAAACAAAATGCACAGAATTCGTAGTGGAAAATTAAGCTTTGTAGGGAGTAAAATTGCTCAGAATGCACCTCACCGACCAAGTTTTTTTTTTTTACAATGAAGTAAAGTATCGACAATATTATTGAAAATGTTGATAGTTTCGTTGAAAAAAAAAAAATTATAAAAATAATAATGAAGTAAGTGCCTTACTCGATGAAGAGTCATGGCACATTGAATTGCATAGGATATTATTTTTGACGCAAGCATAATATTATTTAGTGGTAAAACTTTTTAGGTCGGTACACCTGACAAAACTCTGCTTGCAACCTCGCAAACTCCCAAGTACCTATTCCATTTTCGCATCGTTTGCAACCGTAAATTTCTCACAGAGAAGTCTAATTGGTTCACAACTAAATTACGGTGCGGTGCGGTGCGGTGTTCCGCTAAACATAAAATCAGTCAATACTAAATTACTCTTAGAATTATTAGACGAAATTCGATTGTCAGCACTAAGAATTCCCCCTTTGTGGCTTCACAACCTGTTTTCTAAAAATCCCAAGTCAAGTTTGAGAAACGATCGTTGAAGATTTCGTCCTAGGCTATAAAAATGAGCATACAAGTTGGGTTCTGACTTGTGAAGGGCCGGACGAAGCTTGTGCTACGCCTAGAATCGATAAGTATGGGATCACCGCCGTTGTAGCCGAGAGGTGTAACACAGTTACTCTGTAATACCCTCAACTTTTTTCATACTTTACTTTATTATCATCATCTTTTCTTCCTACATACCGGCCATCCATCTTCTGTCGTCAATCAACTTGTGAACTTAAAATTTAGAATTTTGTGTTACATGCATACATTCGTACATTTAATATACAAAGTTGTCGAAAATAATCCTTCCCCCTCTTAATATGATACGTATCATACAAAGTAACGCAATATTTTTCTCGTGTGATATCTGCTTTGGAAGGGTAGATTGCATTTGTATTTTGAAAATATTATCATGAAAACGTTTTTAGGTTGTGTAGGTATACTGTCTATGAAAAAAAAAAAAAGAAGAAAAAAAAAACACGGCCTAAGAACGGTTTTATTTTGTCCCGATACTTAATTTTAAAGTATAGTGTGAATAATTGTTGAGGTAGTATGCTAATCCAGCTAGGGTCCAGCAGTCGAGTTCTCAACGCTAATCTTCATGTACTCAATTTCGAATTAATACTTATTAAAATTGATGCTTTTGCATTACGCGAGCTTTCACAAAAACTGACCGCTCCCTCTCATTGAACTTTTACGTGTTTCAAACAGATAAATATGTCAAAGGATCGTTGTCGTCATTGTTGTATCGTCAACGTTTTTTTCTCGATATTCTCTCCAGTATATTTCTGACTGAGAACGATATTATCAGCATAATTCATGATGGACGCACCAACTTCTGCTCCTTTTTTTTTGCAAAGTTTGAATCCGAGACATTTCGTCTGCAAAGCGGTCGCAAAAATTATTACTTGAATCATTGTTTCACCGTTTTGTTTGTCATAGTACCAAAAAGTTACGGTCTCAATGTTTCTGAATTCATAAGAGACGATCATTTGAAAGATGGGCGTATCGGTGCATGTTCACCATTTTTTACTGCCCTTAAGAGGCATGTCGTGTACCCGGACTGATGGAAAGGAAAGTGTACAAGTAACAACTTCTTCTTCCCGTTTTGAAGTATTCAGGGTTCACCAGCGGGACTAATTTAGTTTCAGTTTTCTTTATTATGCACAGTGCAGAGGCGTATTCAAGCTCGCGATAACAATCGAACAGTAAAAAGCTTGAATGATGAAAAATCGTTAGAGTACGGGAGAAGTTGCCTAGCTTGATCGTCTTTCATAAATTCAACGAAGATAATATCTGGAATAAACCCGGGAGAGGGCCGGATCAACGATAAATATAGTATTAGCAATTGCCGTGAATCGTACTTTTGCATTCATTGTGATTGCACCGTATTTGAAGTGAAAGGTACAGAAGTTAAGTGTATTTACAGTTCAAACATTAAAGTTCGGTTATTCTTAACCCGCTCTTCATCATTGGGAGGCGGAACGTCAAAATTATACGTATACATGTATGCGCATATATGTAAATAGGTGTATATGTACAAATTTTGTCCGGAATTTTTTTCCAAAAAAGAAAGTTTTGATTAATGTGGAAATTTTGATTCTGAGTATTTTCTGAGAAACCTCCAGATTAAGAAATATTCTTCTAGTAGGCATAACTTGTAAAGTACGGCACTAAATAAATTTATTTGGAAAAAGAGACTATAAGAATGCATTCAAACTTCCATAGTGTACCATTTTTGGTGCCGATAGCGTACGCGCTCTACCAAAATTGTGCGCTCTACGCCTGACAAAGTGTTTGCTCTATTAGTCTGATTGAACGACTGAGCAAACCTACTCTATCTCCTCTCTCTGATTAAAAGGGGTGTTCCAACGAGTGGCCTACGTATAGAAGCTTGACTTCTGCAGAGTACCAACACAAGACGGCTGTGAACCATCAGCAGAACTACATACATTTAGTATTTACCCATTCACTAGCGCTCCTACCCAAGCAATCGACTGTCTTGATTAGATACTGAAGTTCCCATTTTGAAGAGGAAGAGAGGAATTTCACTGTACACCCTCGAAAGTCATTTGGATCTTTCTTGTTGGTAAATGAAAAGGAAGACGAATAATTGGCAGAGCCACACTTCATTTTGTGGTAGAGCACGAAACCATGGTAGAGCGCGAACCTTATTGGTGTCGGTAAGGCGCGAGTAGCTAATGGCGTGTACGCTACTAAAAATTAGACGGGTGCACTCAATGTTCCTTAGAAATCGAATGAGTCGTTCTTCAATAATCCTCAAATTGAAAGTCAAATACACATCGGTAAAATAAGATCGAAAACATATTCAGAAGAGGTAACGACACGAACAAGAATGGTTTTGCTATGCAACGAAGCAATGATCTTCAACCTGCGAGTTATAAGGCACTAGGCATACGATCACCCTTGATGGTGGAAAATCTACAAATATCGCACGTCAAAAAATAAAAAATGATATCTTCATTAGATAAAAGTAACGAATAAAATTTTTGTTTCTTCAATTTAATACAGTAAATTGGAAAGAAAGATAAAGAATGCAGATCGGTAATGCTTACGCTTTTGATGCATAAGTTTTTCTTTCGTTATTCTCACAAATTAAGAAGGCTGTAGTGCAAGAGAGGTGAACAAATATGAATGTTATTGATACCGTAGTTTTGAAGAATTGAAACGTGCAGGAATCTTCGAAGAATGAGGTAGTTGGTAATCATGATGTAGAGACTGCGGACGGAAAGACGCGAATCTGATATAAAAGGAAAAGTAAAAAATTATATTGTTACAAAAGAAGAGAAGATATAGTTCGACGGTGAAACTTTCAGAAAACAAAATATGTACAGTTGTAGCTAATACATACAAATTCCTCCGGAATATATCAAGTCGTTGCGTTTGGGCGATTAGGTTTTGGTTTACAAACTTTTCACAACCTTACGGAGTTTAGCTCGTTCTCAAACTGGATGATCGAAAATCAGGACCAAGTCACCAAGTCTACTCAATAATATGGTCTTCCTTTTTCTTTATCTTTCACCTCGCCGTATTAACTTGCTAAAATTTGACCAAAAATCGACTGGGAATACATGCCACAGAATTTGTAAAATATCATTAATTATTCGGAAGAGGTCGACACACCTTTGAAATATTGGGTGTCCACAATAATTGATTCAAAGTGGACACGACGAATCATAAAATTTGTGATTTCAAGAAATACCTTTTTTCAGGCGTTATTTTGTATTTATTTATTATTATTGTTCATTCATTTTTTTTTTTTTTTTTCAGTAGAGAGGAATGTGTACGTGATCAAATTTTACTGGGGCACGTCTTTTCTCTCGACGGCCCTAAACAACGAGGAGGGTGCTAGATAAAAACGGCCAAGCATAAGTTTGATTCTACCAGTTTTTTATTGACACATTTTTTTTTTCACTTTCTTGTTTCCTGGGTCACCTCTAGACCAATAAGTTACTCAGACCCTCTTGATACCATCCTCTTTCAATGAGAAATATAATCGAGTTAGCATTCACTTCATTTTACTGAAAGATTATCATACTTATAGCTTTCCAAATACCACCACTTTGCCTATGGCTCGTTTGTCATTTTACAAAATTTGTAGTCCAATTGCACATGATTTGTTGCATATTTCTAAAAAATGAAATTATGATTTACAAGACACTTCCTGGAGCATCTATTTAGGGAAAAAATATTATCTGCACCTCCGCGGTACGAACTTGAATTGACATAATATATCAAAATTGACGATCATCTTTTCAACAATTAATTGTGATATCACATTACAACTACTTTCTTGATATAGTTACAGGAAAAATTTACGATCTGAGAAATAGAAACTTCGTTTCACCTATGATCAATACTCTTCTCTATACTCTTCTCTGAATATTGTGTTAAACTTGAATATTAGACATATGTCAGTATATTATTGTAAACACAATTCAAACAGATGGATATTGGAATATGGAATGGGTGAATTGGGATACTAGAACAATGATAATTAATTGAATTGCTCATTGAAAAATCTTTTTAGATACATTTATTCACATCTTAAACAGCCGTATGAACCTCATTTTAGAAAAAAATAAAACTTCTTCCTGATCGTTGATTCGGATGGTAGATCAACTCAACTTTGTACAGTGGAGCTCCCTCTTAGAAGAATTCGGTAACTGATTGAGTACGGTCATCTCCTGATCAATTTTCGGCAAGGAATTCAATGGTGACGGCAGTTCTCAAATCTTTTTGGTTTTCGAGATAATTGAGTTACATCAAAATTGATAGTCTATCAAATTGATGTATCGCCATTATCTCAAAAACCAAAAAGATTTGAGAAGATTAGTGATTATCATTGAATTCCTGGTTGAAAATTACTCCAGACACCTACCAAGACGAAAAAAAGTAGTCTTATCTATTAGAAAGATCACAAATTTCAAACAACATTCCCTGTCTCTTATTGCTCTTTTGCACATTCAACTTCGTAGGGCAGACCATAGGTCTGACGGAAACGTAAATTGTCTTGAACGTTTGCGTCACTTGCCATGTCTCATCCCGCAAATCCACGATCTCATCAAAAACATTCAATTTTAAACCTCGGCGTTCGGCGCATAATACATTATTTCTTTCGAAAATGTTACAAAAAATTTTCGGATGCGTACAAATCTTTCATTCTGAGCTTCTAATCAGGCAACATTGAATGGATGAAGAGGGAAAATAGAAATAGAAACTCGAAGAGAAAACAATTTATAATGAAAGATTGTGTAGCACCATTTCCTACAACAATAAAAATTACATAGTACATCATTTTCTATAAACGTACAGCCTTAGATCTTAGTGAGATATTCAAGTATGTTGAAGTTCTGGGGTTTAAACCTTCACTAGAGAGCACTACTGAAAGAGTGCTTAAGAGAATTTATGTATGTCCATGCCTTGATTTTCAATCAACTATTATTTATTCGAAGTATCATTTATTGATATAATTTATTCTTGTATTTGAATGTTGATGATACAGACTACAAAATTTATGCTTGTATTTGCTTTAAAAAATGATATCCTTTTAATTATGATGCGTGAAGTTTCTCCAATAAAAACGGGAACAAAAGGGTGAATTTCGTCAGAGCTCCTAACTACCCAACACCACGTTTAAACCCCAAGTCAGCAGATAGGCCTACACACTTAGTACCCTCAAAATATCCGGAGATCAAATTATCGTCGACCAAACAATCGCACAAAATGTCGCAGGTGTAGAAATTTATTTCTTGTAGTAATTTTCAAATTCTTCCGGTATAGAATGAGTACGACCACGTATGACTACGAGACGCATTTCTTGCTCTTATATCCGATGTAATTTCCAAAATTCTGGCTCTAATTATATTTGAGTTAATTCTCGGCCACTTCGCCCTTTTCTGTACAGAAATTGGGGTATAAATAATATGATGAAGTAATTTTTACATCAATTTTAGATAAAGATGACGAAGATAGCTTCAAGATCAATGTTTGATCAAGTGTCTCCCAGAATAAACAATTCCATGTGAAGCCACCATTGAATTTGACAGATCACGCCAAGAAGATTAAGAACACAGGAAACGTACTAGGTATCGAATAGAGGTGAATTTTGAGTAACTCATCGCGGAAGACACTTACGACTTATAAAAAAAAAAACGAAAGAGAAAAATGAAGGATTTGGTTAGGCAAAAAACTCGTAAATTGATCAATGAGATACATACATCATATTCGCACAAGGATCTAAGATGTACAAACTGCATGGTAACGAATTCAATCAAGATAGATGTTCAAACTAAGTACTCAAAGATTCATCCAACAATAGAATATTCACCATCAAAATAGAAATACCGTTTCTTACTTTCATTTCTCCTCGTCCTTTCGTCAACAGTTTTTCATAATACGGGAAACGTAATTGCGAAGCCTAAAAAGGAATGCAATACACATCAATAACAAGTTGTTAATTTTCTGACTCAGAATTGATTCTACGACACCATGTCATCCATTCGCAATTTAAGCTCGATTGATATATCCCGCCCACGGTAGATAAATATTCAGATAATAGAACATTTTAATATGTGTACAGATATAGAATGAATGAATACCTACTATGACAATGCCACAGTGACGGCATTTGAATCACACTTATTCATAGAGTTTCTGCTCACTAGGTCCTTAGAAACCATCGTTCCCATAAAATTCACACCCCTTTTCTCGGAAATCTTGTACGATCAACCTAGATAGATACTACAGAAAGTAAATCTGTAAGTCGGGTTCACCTGTTGGTCAGAATTCGATGATTTCGTGGCATACAGAAATACATTATTTTTAACTCTAGTCTTCGGTTTGCAAGGTTCGTCGGTCACTTGTTCATTTCGTTCACAAATTTAAGTTTAGGCGGACGAAATGCGGTTCTTGGATCATCGTTATGATCGCACGTTCGAGAAATTTTGGCTCAACATTATCCATTATGGCGACGCTACCAGTATCAGTGGACGAGTTAATGATCTATAATAATATAGGAAGTCGGCACCAATGAAAGTAGATGAATCGCAGTTTGACGAGAATATACGCTGCCCTACGAGAGATATTCGACTACAACTAACTCTTTTCGATTTGATTCAGCTTTTTCATGCTACCAGGTAGGTTTCCATGGTTAAAACAAAACTACCGTCAACATACTTGTTCGTAGCTTGAAGCTATAGACCACAAATCACCGAGAGGTTGATTCTTCTTACGATATCGTATCTGCACAGGTTTCTTCGCTATCGTGCATCAGCAACTTTGACAACGTCTGCGTCGAAACCAAACAAACCAATAGCCGCGAGATAAGAGAATAACGAACATATGGTCATTTTGATATTCTCTTTAAACAAATTGGAAAACATCCCGAATAAGAGAACGAGAACGGAACAGAAAACATGATGAACTACAACAACTTGTATGGTATGATAACACAACAAAATTAGGTAGGCGAAAAAAACAACGCTGCCCCGAGTACGTACCAACGCCAGAGTTATTGTATACTGATTACAGAATAAACGGTCGAATAATAGACATATTATCGAAAAAGAAGCGAGCGAGGAATCATTTGATACACGGAATATAAATATTGTATCCCGTGCATAATATAAATACGAAGATACGCGTGCACACAGAAACAAACAGATAACAATCGAAAAAAATTGTAGTCGCAGTTTACATCAGTGGTCAGTGAAAACACTCCGATATGAGGATTGGAAAATTCACACCTACATATACGATTCCAAGAAACGCTGACGACGAACGAAGAAACAACACATAAAATAAACACTGCACTACTCACATCGAACACAATCCGTAATTCCGAACAAACTTTAACGCAGTTTTCCTCCCGAGAAATTGAATCATAATTTTTCTTTCGATTGAACTTACGATACGACAGAAAATGATACCGAAGAAAAATTGCTTTCTACCCGACTTTGCATCATTGACTTCTGGATAAGCCAACCATAGTCGAAATTTTTAAAATGGTAAACAAATTCCATCCGAAAAAGAAATTGCATCACGAAGAATAAAACATAAACACTGATTAGTAAAACACTCCGCAAAAACTTGTCGTCTGATTCAGAATTTCAGATAAAAGCGAACCCAACTTAATTCACATTTTGATCGCGACATTTTTACAACAAAATTCTCATTCTCAATCACAGCTATTTTCAACAACACGAAACGTTTCTATATCACTTCACCCATTACGTTTATAAAGATGAAAAGACTAAAAGGAGTAGGAGAAAAAGCAAACAAAAGTCTGAATCACAAAAATTTCCAGACCAATCGAAAATGATCTTAAAATTTCGACAAAAATTATGTGACAAGGTTACCACCAATTTACAGAGGAAAAAAAAAAAAAAAAAAAAAAAAAAATGGAACCTCGCGCAAATAGGTAAGGAGGATGAGATTCAAATCAACGATGAAAGAATTTTTCGGACATAATCTTAAAATGCATGCAAATTTAACTCGTTTGTATTTTTTTTTTTTTCTTATAAATTAGATCACAATATTATTTGTTTGTTTTTTCTCTAATCAAATAGGACAGAACAAACCTGAAACATGGATTCAAAACTTAATCACAATTCGAACGGGACATATTGTAGATTCGCTAGCGTCGCCTGTGTAACCGATGTAGAAAAAAGCAAAGAAAAATATACTGATACGTGAAAGGTGATTGGGACTCAAAAGTCAAAACCAGTGTACCAACAGGCCTGAGTATGTTTAAATTTAATGACAACGTCACGCTTCGGGCCGATGATCCGCTTTTATGAAAAAAACGCGAAAAAAAATACGTTATTATTGGTAATTTGTGAATATACTGCCCTCGATCTTGTAGGAAAAAGGAATCGTGTATATCGAAAGATTGAAAAATTCTCGATTTTTTGAACCAAGTTTCGTTTTTTTGTTAATGATATAGTACTTTGTCTGGACTGATTCAACAAACACATTCTGCAAAGCCGACATTGTGCGGCAAGTGGGGAAAGTTGTGGCTAAAAGTGTTACAGCGTGCATAATCCAGTTCCTCGGTCCGTACATTTGTTCCCGAAGACGCCTGAACGACGCAACCCGCAACACTTTTAGCTATGGATTCCCTTTACTTCTCCATTGCACATGTCATCTTCATTTTACCCACCCGCAGACGCCGCGTTATATCAGTCCATACAAAGTACTATGTAGTCAAAGACCAACCTGTGCACTCTGGAGGCAATGTTTGTTTACATTGAGCAAGAATACCTCTAGCGCCTTACTTACAGTGCAGAACTGACAAGTTTTATATTCCGGCCTGTAACATGGCCAACTTTATACAAGGCTGCAATGAAGAAAATGACAACAGCAAGCAGTAGATCCTTACCACTCAAATTCTGGGGCAGTTCATGGTTATTGGTGCGGTGTAACCACAGTGAAACTGTACCGCACTTTGACCCCTACCAAATTTTTAATTTTCAACTGACAATAACTGTTGATGAAGCTTCACTTCTTCTCATGCGCTAGCATGCATCTTGTCCGTTGCGTTACAGAACTGTGGACTAAGTATTGTTGGATGTTGTTTGCATTGGCTGATTACTATCATGTCTTTGTTGTTTGCATCACTGATTTGACTGAATCAACGGTTAAAGTCTTAGACCATATAGTAACATAGACTGCCAAAAGTGATAAGAAGTACATTGGAACACTGGAGACAAATTAAGACTTTTGGGTCCTACAACGTTAAACGCACAATGGGCGTGGTCTGTAATTTTCCTCAACCCAGCGGTAACCAAAATGTCTACACTGGACCCAAAACCCTTATTTCTTGCCTCCAGTCTTCCAACGACTGATTTTATTGTTTACATAGGTACTGTTTTGGCAGTCTATGTTACTATAATGGTCTAAGGTTGAAGTTTTACCTACTATAACTGGGTGTTGATGAAGCTTCACTTCTTTTCATGCTAGCACGCATCTTGTCCATTGCGTTACAGAACTGTGGACTAATAACCCCATTTGTAACGCCGCACCAATTTCACTAAAATAGGTAGGTTTTAAAAATTGAAAATTGTTCGCTCATCAAATTATATTTTCTTCATTTTTTTTCCCAAAGTGTACAAATCAAAAGTTTTGTTTTTCCCCATAAGCATTCATGTACATCTAAATCTGTATCCACTGATGTTTGAGTGCAACGTTGTGACTTCTCTACATTACCATCTTGTATAAAGTAGGCT
The DNA here is from genome assembly GCA_035079395.1 of Aspidiotus destructor. NCBI lineage: Eukaryota > Metazoa > Arthropoda > Insecta > Hemiptera > Diaspididae > Aspidiotus > Aspidiotus destructor. The sequence goes on along the minus strand of JAVHKZ010000002.1, from coordinate 58,387,112 downwards.
GTACCTATACAATGAAGACAGCTTGTCAACCGTTCTCAAAACCAACAATCATTTTCTAGTTTTTCTACAATTTCATTATAAATTTAGGCATGTACTTGTAAGAAACAAAATTGAAGAGCGGAATATTAATTTTCTTTAATAATCTGTCCACTTTAAGAAAGGGCTTGTGATAGTAAAAAAGTGGTACCTTGAGAAAGGATAAAAGCGAAGGTGAATATTTTTTCACCATGTTTTAAACATGGAAAAAACGCTACAATAACGAAAAAAGCCAACAGGAACAGAGTACCTTATTGAAATCTAGAAATTAAAGTAACTTTATTCTGTTCCAAACATGGTGATTGGAAATTTACCTTCTTTTATCCCTTCTTGTCCCAACTAAGGCACTATAGTCTGACCAGCATAAGAACGTGCCAGTAATTTGTAAACAAGCTTCAAATTAGTGATTGTCGTTCACTTGCAGTCAGATTCATTGTTATCAATGTTCACGTGAGAGTGATAAGTGTTACAAGCAAATTGTTTGACAAGTGAATCGCAATGCGCGTGCTCAACGTTTGTACAAAGGATAGCGTGGCACGTTCTTATGCTGGACAGACTATAAAACATTTAGTGTCTTAGTTTGACTACTTTGAGCGCTTTCTTAACGTGAACAGAGTATGGATGGAAATATTTTTGAGAGATTTACCAACACATAGACACTCACAAAATGGTGTATTGCGAGTTTTAAATTTTACCCACAGATAATTAACTCAATAGACCGTTTTTTTGTGACGTCACTCATTGCCAACTCCCTACCAACAATGCGCAAACACTTGCAAACACACTTCAAAAACCCTTGAGTGTGATCGCTTGTATCGTTCTTGGTTCTATCACAATATCGATTCTCATAAGAAACACACTGGAACGTTTTGATTATAAGTTCAAATTGAAAAATTAGGAATAAATAAGCAATTACGTGTTTATATTCAGAAGTAGGAAGTTCTCAAGTATTTAAAAATATACCTGCGGTCCTTTATTTATTTCTGCTTTTCAAATCTGAACGTAAGATTGAAACGCTCCTGTGTATTTCTTATGGAGTTTTTTTTTGTTTAGGAATCAAGTTGGTAATTTAGGGTAAGATTGACAATTTTGACGGGCTGTAGGGTACGTTGGAGTAAACAGATGTGGAGTTTGTGACGTCACAAAAAAACGGTCTATAGTCCGCAGATTTTTGTACTTAGCTGAAGCTCAGAAATATGCGGATTTTCTTCTTTTTTTTCTTCAAGGTATAAAACAATTGAGAAGACAATAGACAGAACATTCTGTTTGAAGAAGATCAAGTTAGAAAGATCAAAGACGTAACTATTATTGTAAACATGTGACTGGTACAGCAAAAAACCAAGCTTAAAGGATGAAAAATTGAAATCAAATTTTTTCACTGATTCTAGTGTAAAGTTTACTACAGAATCCAAAAAAAACATCCATTTTGCCCTGCGTTACCTCAATCAGGTGCTATTCTCCATTTAGTTGTGCAACATTTGCAATTTCTGAAATCATCGACTATATAGGGTATGTAATAAACAAATACTTGCATGGTTATGAAAGTTGTCACTTTGTTGGATACTGACTCTAGAGTGTGCTGCAAGTTAACCAGCGCAGTGAAAGAGACAAAATATCTTTCCCTCTCTCTTACACCAATGTCTTAACACGCAGCACACCATGTTGTCAGTATCCAACGAGGTGAGAACTTTTTCAACAATGCGTGTATTTTTCTGGTACACAAAGTAAACAGAGGTTGTCCAAGAGAGCTTGAGGTACTGGCATCATCCAAATTTGTAAATCATGGTCACCTAACGCAGTCAACCAAGCGGTGAATCTGCAACACTCAACAATTCAGGTGGTGTACAGCTATTTGCAGAGCTTGAAGCGCACTGAACGCGGTAGGCGCACCCTTAGACCATATAGTAACATAGACCACGGCCGACTTTTGAAGGCCAAATAACCTAACTTGACAACGCCGCGCGCTCCAGATTTGTAGGCCGGCGGTTTCTACGCATGCTTATGGAAAAAACAGTTGAAACCACGGTATAAGAAAAGAGGTATTGACACAAAATGAAAAACCTGTCGCCGGTTTTGTGATAGTTCATATTTTGAACGCAAGGCAGCGCTAAAAGACAGCGCCTGGCGTTATCATGCTATAGTAATGGAAGAGGATCAATTATTTTCTCGGTTTCTCATTTCTTTAGGTTTTCTAAACTTTTCTGTCAGTTTTTTGTTACATGTTATATTTGAGAAGAATGATGTCTCTTATTTGTTGTTGAAATTGGAAACTGAATGATGTAGTTTGATCACTAGATAATAGCCTATTTCATTCCCCAATCGTTTATCAAAATGTGACATCTGTCGTGCTGCATTATTCAGAAAATTAGATACCTCAGAAGTAGATGTTGCTGTGTTGGTGAATTGCAAAACAAAAGGATTTGTGTTGTATTGCAATCTACATTTGTATCATCTACAGTCAAATCTGTACAAGTTGAAACCACATACAGTACATAACTCAAAAGAAAATGCGTTTCCCTTGAAATATTCATAACACTCAATACAAATTAGTCTGTATACCTCTCAAATCACGTCAGAAATGATGTTCCAACAACTCGAAGCAATTTTTTGTATTTTTTTGTCATGGCTCTCAGAAAATGCGTAAAGAAAAAGGCAAGTTCTTCTCTTTGCAGATAACGCTACACCTCATCTTAATGTTCCTCCATTACAAGCAGTTACGGTCAAATTTTTCCCTCCAAACGTGGCGTCAGTTCTCCAACCATTAGATTTAGGACTCATTCAAAATTTCAAAACAATGAACCGTACTGAAGCGGTGAAAATCATTCTTGATGATAGACGCTGGTAAGGAAAATCTAATCTGTCGACGTTCTTCAAGCCATTTGCAAACGGTACAGCGTTTTTTTGAAAGCTGTGAAGAAGCAGGAGAAACTGTATTCAATGCTACTGTGAATGTAGAGAATAATTTGGACAAGCACATCCGCGCCAACTTAAAACAATTACCAATTACTGTTTTTTTTTTGTAAGCGATGACATTTGACATACATAATTTTGTACAATCAACAAGTCATCAAAAAACAGACTATGTAAGTCGACATTTTTTTGAATAAATCTTGCTATCAGCTCAAAATCATCTTACTCGAAAATCTCTATACCTAACTCAAATTGAAGAGGAAAAGTGTTTCCCTTGATTTTCAACTTAGACAGATTTGACTGTGCTTTGAAGAACTGAGGATTTTTTTGTAAAAAACTCCAAATTTAGTGACTGTTATGATTGAATACTTGTAATTAGATAAAAGAACGGCTTTGCCTGCACAAAATTGCAATAGAGCATATTTATACGTAGGTATAACGTTTTGACTGGACCAGCAGTCTTCATCGGAATAAACTAACTAATACTTGATGATATTTTTGAAAATCTTTTTCTTTTGTTTCTGTGTCAAACTCATAAGAGTGACATTATTACTGCAGCTATTCATTATTACATCCTCCTGCATATGAGGCAATACAAAGGCACCCAAAATTGATCAACTAAGAAACTATCCCAGATAAGAGGAAGAAAGAAGCAAAAGTATAAATGGAATAAATTTTTACTCAAATTTTGAAATAAGTTTTTCACTTCAACTTTCTACAAAAATTTACTGTTTGATTTGCTTGATTTTATTTTTTCTTTCTTTTCAATATTAGAATGACCTTGCTTGAAAGTATTTCAATTATTGTGGATATTTGTTGAATTGACTGGGAAGCTTCCCATAATACCGCCACCAGTAAAGATCTGCACAAATTGTAATTAAACATTGCCTTCCTTCCAAATAAGGAATTCTTTGTAGGTACAGTTTGGGGGTGCCTTATTTACATCGCAGATAATTTGATGCGGCTACAGCACTTTGTAAAATGACTAAATGAGGAATTTTGAGAATTTTTTGTGAAAACTGTTTCTGATGATGAGTACCATTAACAGGAAATTCTGGAGCAAAATTAATCAATTTTTCATCTTACAATCTAAAATAATATTCAAGGATGAATTATAATGCGCTGCCGCTATGATGGGCAAAATACCTGATGTTCCTAAATTTTGTCCAACTCAAATGAAAAAATGAAATTACGTAATTATTTATAATTATGTTCTCAAAAGATTTGTCTGAGAGAATACTCTATAACATTTGATAATCAAATTATTCTAAACGCTTTAAATGTTCCTGAATTTTTTATTACATTCATTTTTGCCATAAGACTCCATGCATTCCTGAATAGAAGCGGGCGCTGATTGTCAACGCCCTCTATCAACGCGTAACGGAACTGGCACAACATTGGCGACAACACTTTGTACAGTGGTAATAGGCGCGTGTCAATACCTCTTTTCTTATACCGTGGCCTTCATTAAAGATGGCCGTGCATAGACCGCTGAAACAGTAGGTAAACAATGTAATCAGTTGTTGGAAGACTGGAGGCAAGAAATAAGGTTTTTGGGTCTAGTGTAGACGTTTTGGTTAACAACAGGGTGAGGACAATTACAGACCACGCCCATTGATAGGTTTAAAGCTTTAGGACCCAAAAATCTTATTTTGTCTCCAGTGTTCTAACGTACTACTTATCACTTTTGGCAGTCTATGTTATTATTATGGTCTAAGGGCGCACCATAATTTACAAATTTGGATGAGGCGTAAAACACAGTGAGTATCATTTAAATCATCCACATTTGGTTCTGGTTTCCACAACTTGCACTCACTGTGTTTTGGGCGTGATGCCCGTGTTTGTTAAAGTTATAAGTATAGCAGAGACAACCTCCGTTCACTCTGTGGTCTGGTATGTTGTATAGTCAATGGTAAAATCAACTTTTTGAGGAAAATGTGATCAAGAAGGATTCAACTAGCTCAACTTGAACCACAAAATTTGTCCACTTCCTCAGTTCCTCGGCAGGGATCAAATTATCTTTTTCCTGAAAGAGTGTCGAAAACATTTTCAGCCGTTTCAAAACTGCCAAAAAAAAAAAAAAAAAAAAAAAAGTTGAAAATTGAAATATTTTTATCAAATTATTCTATCAGCCCAGCTGAAATCACTGATCTCTGCGGTCTGCATTTCATACCGTGTTAAGTGTCTGCAATTTCCTTCCATAAATGATGTTAACTGATTATCATCTCATATAAAAATAAGTTCCAATCATCAAATTGATAACTCATGAAATGAGATTTGGCAAGTAAAAATGGAGAGGACATGATCTATTCTACTTAAAATTTCCTAAAAAAATTTATCGAGCCGTTTTCAAGTAATCCTTGTTTGAAAATCACCAATTTAACATAATAAACTCTAACGGGAGTATGTTCTTTCTAGTAGTCAAAATGGTTTGTGTCAATACTTGGGTGTTCCAGCTGCTTTTTGGAGTCTGTGCTGCCATCGTTGACTATACAAGTACTTCAAAACTTCAATAATTATTGTTATAGGCCTAGTCAAGGTGAGGCCACAGCCTGGTGAGGCGCTTGATTGTGACTTGGGCTTATCAATTATCACCAGAAAAGAGATATATTTTATACTGCCCTCCTTAGCCAAAAAGACGTATCTCAAGTTGGAAAAATTTTTCAGGAGAGCAATTTTTTGTAAATTGCATCGCGCACTGGTGATGCTAAGCAAAAGGACGTATCTCATTTTACATTATGATTAAATGGAAAATATGTGTTTCTCATTTGGAACACTGACATACGTCTAATTTGCTTAGTTTTTCATGATAATTAATGAGATACATTTTTTTTGTTTTCTACTTTTCCATCACAATTTCATCGAGTTACATTCTTTTTGCTTGGCAACATCATGCAAACAACAATGAACATGCACATAGACCTAATAACTTATTTTCACAAAAATCTTGAGATACGTCTTTTTGGCTTAGGAGGGCAGTATAGTCTGTCTGCAAATAGAATGGTACAATGTAAACAACCCCCAAACCGCTTTCATCTGTGAAAATTGATTAGAATATGAGGAAGCGGTTTGGGGAATGGACCGTTTTTTTGTGACGTCACAAACTCCACATCTGTTTACTCCAACGTACCCTACAGCCCGTCAAAATTGTCAATCTTACCCTAAATTACCAACTTGGTTTGTAAACAAAAAAAAACTCCATAAGAAATACACAGGAGCGTTTTGATCTTACATTCAGATATGAGAACCAGAAATGAATGAAGAACGGCAGGTATATTTTCAAATACTTCAGAACTTCCTACTTATTTATTCCTAATTTTTCAATTTGAACTTATGATTGAAACGTTCCAGTGTATTTCTTATGAGTAGAGAAAGGATTTTTCGGCATTTATTTTTGGCACTAAAAATTCAGTCTTTGGCTTTATTCGGCATTAATGAAAAAAGTACCATTTTTTTGTTTATTTGAGTACATTTAACGCTGAAAATTAGGCATTTCTTTGCTGAAATTCGGCAAAAACAGTAGTTTTGGCATTTATATTTTCAATTTTCGGCATTGTGCCGAAAAATTCTTTCTCTACTTATGAGAATCAATATTGTGATAGAACCAAGAACAATACAATCAATCACACTCAAGGGTTTTTGAAGTGTATTTGCAAGTGTTTGCGCATTGTTGGTAGGGAGTTGGCAATGAGTGACGTCACAAAAAAACGGTCTATTGTTTACATCGAACCATTCTACTTGCGGACAGACTATAGGGCTCTTCCACCAATGCATGCTGCATAACAATTCCCCTAATTCTTATCGTAATGGCAGTGAAAATAACATTGCTCTTATGTAACGTAACACCTCTATGGTTTTGATGTATGCAATCAACTCTACACATAAGAGCAATGTTATTTTCACTGCTATTAGGATAAGAATCAGGGGAATTGTTATGCAGCATGCATTGGTGGAAGAGCCTCATAACTCTTCGTTAATAAACACAAAAAACGCATATATTTCCCACATTAGCGCTGTAATCGCCGTTGTATACCACCACCACTACTACACACCCACTCGTGTTTTCTACTACCACTCTCCAGAATATTTGAAATGCAGCCTCCATTGCTGCTGCAGCCTGCAGCGTGCGTAACAAAACGATCGTCACGCTAATGTGTCAAATATATGCGTTTATTGGCACTAATTTTCGCATTGAAGTTAGCCATCTCTTTTCTGGTTATCACCAAAATGGAACACCAATATTTTTTTACCGGCAGTGACGCGAAGTATTAATGTCGTTGTGATGACAGATGATTGCTGGATCATGAAGGATGATCAGCATTAGTTGTTCTCTATTTTCGCCCTGATTTCAAAATTTTATCATCAGTAGCGTAAGCATTCGATTCGAAATTTCGTCGTTGGAGTGTATGCGGGCTTTCACATTACCTAATCCAATAAATAATGAACTGTTTCAAATTCGTCGCTGTCCTTTCTTCGCGCATGATCGCAAGAAAATATGTAGCTCCTAATGAGTTTTCCGAGCATGTAAGTTATTTCTTCATTCTGAAGAGCAGTGTCCATTTTCGCACGTGGGCCTCCATTTTGTGTGTTTGTAAAGGGGATGTGGATGGCAAAATTCACTTCAGCCCGAGTACGTCGCATGACGTCTCGTCGGATGCGGAAATTTTTGAAAATACTGAAAGTATCCTCCGTAGTATGGAGAACGCATCTGTAACGAAATCGGTTGAGGCGATGCAGTCAAACTGCGTTCTTATTGGAACAAAACTGAGCGAAGATCAAATTTTAAGATTATTTGCTCGCTTAAATCGAGCGCCTGATAGTGTTTCATTAGATTCGTTCAAATCCTATTTGGAGGATGAATGCATCCGTCGAGCTGGAAAATGGGATGTTGAAACATTTCTGAATTTCTTCAAACAGTATCGAGAAGTCGGCTTCATTCGGAATTCAAAGTTTCCAGCGTACGCCTTCCGTAGCCGCTCGAAATTCATCTTCAATCGTTGTTCGTTGCCAACAGTCGTCAATTTTCTTTCTCAGTTTCTTGGTACAAATGTTGGTCGTCAGGTTAGATTCAACAGATATGATTTAGAGTATGTCCTGAACGAGAATTTCAATAATCTTCGATCGGACGAGGTCGTATTATTCGTCGAGCTTCTATCGTCTTGCGGTAGAAACTTGCGCCACGATCGTCTGAAGAAAGCTCTGTGCATGTGGTTTGAAAAAGAAGCGGATACGTTGACGAACGAAGTCGTGTGCAAATTTCTGACATTATTTTGCAGTCACGATTCAAATAATCCACTCTTTCTTACACCCTGGATGATACGCGTGTTGAAAATATTAGAAAATCGCCTTGAAGGATTCGATTTGAAATGCCTTGCTGTGGTCGCGTCTATTTGCTTGAAAAAAATGATATTTGATGAAGGTATTCTAGATAAAATTTTATATAAATTTCTGACGGATTCATGGGAAACAGCGGAGCTATGCGATATCGAAACGATAGTGAAAGCTTTCGCGTCGTGCGATTATCAAAACCAAATCAAGGTCCCGGGTGAATCAGATATGCGCCTGAACCTGTACAAAGAATTAGTGCTTCGAATGAACCGGGAGCCGCTGTACTCTCAATTGCGTAAAGAACCTAGATTACTATGTCGAATACTGGCGCATTTGTCCCTCGTCAACGTTTACCCTTACAAACTGTTGAGCTTGAATTTCTCAAAAAAAACATTGTCAAGCGGATACAAGAGCCTGAGTAAGTACAACATACCTTCCGAAATACGTTTGTTAATCGGAGGAATGAGACTAGAATGCCCAAATTACAAAGGTTGTAAAATTGGTTTCAATCTCATCAGGTTTGATACCAGAAAACATCGGTTAACTTTTCCAAAAGTCCTGAACTCTATAAGTGATCGGATGGCGGAAGAAAGAGCTCCGAGAGAGCTGTCGCCTTACAATCGGGTTCTGTATTCGGCGAGATTGCTACTCAATCATCTTCTCGGCGGCTCCAACGATTATACGCGCGTTTGCTTTGTGTTTCCTCATTCGAGCAGGGCCAATATTCTATTCTGTACTAGTAAGGCGAAAAAACCACGTCCGTTGCCATTGGAAGCGGTTTCAAAATTGTCCTTAAATTATCAAAACACACTCTCCGATTCGGACTTGGACTATTACGTCGTACTCCTCTTATCAAGAAATATATACGCAGATTACAAACCGGTTTTAATGGGTGAAGAAATAGCAAAAGCGAGACAACTATTAAATTTAGGTTTTAAGACTGTTTTTGTGGTTCAGCATGGCTGGTTCAAAATCCATCTGGAAGACAGACTTGATAAACTGAAGAGTTCTCTACTCGATGAAGGAATCATCTTGCCTACATAATTTTTGCTGTCGTCGAACGTTTGAGTGGCTCATTTGCTCGGTTCAAACCCCATTTTGACTTCAAGGAATGTTTCAGCGGTTTTTGTGATTCAAGTTCCCTACCTTTTGCCATATCTTTAACTGTAACGAGAATCGCATTTGCATCAACTCAACCCATTTAGATTTCTTGGCGGCGGTGTTGTTTTTCTTGCTTTTATACAGATACTTCTGTGGAAACCCAGTCAAATTGTCGGTGAAAACATGAAAATTCTATAAACCAAACTAATCAAACGAAGTAATGTCTTATTGAATCAGTGAACAGCAAAGCGTGAAACAGCATTTCTTCAAGTGTCAATCGCGTTTGCACCGCAGGGTCGCATTTCATCAATACTTTACCCCAGGTCCATATTTTTTCATCTTTTCAAATCTACTAAAAACTTTTCATTTTCATTACAAAAAAAATTCATCGAGCTGTTCTGGAGTAATCCTCTTTTGAAAATCACAAACTTAACATTGGTTCCTATGGGAGTACGTTCTTTCCAGGAGTCAAAATGGCGCGTGTCAATACTTGGATGTTCTAGATGCTCTACAGCGCTGCCGTACAAAGCGAAATTGACGTATCTACAACATAACGATCAGGAGAAATGGACTTCTCGTTGCATAACGCTTGAATGACGTAGTGTATTTTAGCCTGCAGGCGTGGATAATTATTTTCTCGGAAATCATTCTAGTCAATGCTAACTTCAAATTTTTGAAATTTTCTCATTTAAACTGAAGAGAAGATTTTTTCCATCTGTTGATTTACGCTATTATCGTTGATAACAAACGTGATAACGCTTCGATCAGTTGTAAACAAGGGAGATACGTCAAAAATTTTGACCTAAATGCAAGCCCACGGAAAACTGGAGAAGGAGTCGAAAATTGAAAAACTGACGTTAGTTAATGAACTTCTTATTGAAAAATAGTGCGATCACGAGAAAAGATATTCGAAGATATGGTCTTGTCAAAAAGTTAGAATTTTCTCCTGATTGTTATTTTGTAGATACGTCAATTTCGCTTTGTACGGCAGAGCGAGAAGTCTGTCTTTAATAATTGCCATAATTGAGGGGGTATCTGGAAAAAGGGCAATTCCCGGAGATCGCGTTTTTGGATTCTATGACTTCATAACTATCAATCCTGAAACTATTGTGGACAAATTCGCTCGGTAGAGTGAGCTAGAGACGCAAACAGGACGCTCGACCGTGCTTTTTCCTTCTATGTTCCAAGATAGCAGCTTAATATTCAAAGTATGTACAGTCAATGCAGAAACGCAGTAATGCGCAGATATTCCTGCTTGTACGCAAATCACAAATGTCACGTTTCTACACCGTTAAAAACCGTTTTCCGTTCCCAAAGATAGTTTTGGTGCTGTCATTATTTGTTCTATGGAAAAAGGGCATTTTCATGGTCTTTGAAATCGCGTAATATCTCTGGTTATATTGCACTGTTTTGCGAAGTGTTTTAGCAAAAATGTAGTTGAAGAACCACTCTAAAAATTCTATATCACTTCTGGCGTACACAAATCAATTTTCTATATTATTTGCTATCGTTTTCAAATTTCAAATTGCATTTTGGGAAAACGTGGTACATCAAAAATTGCCCTTTTTCCTGATACCCCCTCAAGTGGCATTACAAAATAGACTGGTTTCCTCTGACATCATACAGTTGATAACAATTGGCCAGAGTACCTGTTCATCTGATGTTTACAGGCCTCTTAAATCTGTTGACTTCCATATAAGAATAACAAAGGGAGCAAAGATCATCCGGTAAATAAAAGAGAACCCTGCGATGAATTTTGGTTATTATTAAAATAATCGTTTTTCCTAATACATGATGTTTAAACGCCATTTTGATCATCGAATACATGCAGGTAAATTGATTTTTACCATTGACTAGGAAAGTGTGAAGAAAAAATGAATTAGCCAACAGCGTTTGAGTATCAGCTGACAATGATTTGTTAAAGAACAATTGTTTGTTCAGCGGAGTTTTGTTCAATTGTTTTTGCGTTATTGCTCCTCCGTTTTAATTTTGTGTTTTGAAGATTTTAACATCATTTATTAGAAAAACCATCTTCCTAATACAAGGCGGTATTGAAAGGTTTAACGTTTCATGCAATTTACTCCACTCGCTACGCTTGTGAAGCAAACTTTTGCACTCAATGTCAAACCTTTCTTTTACCGCCTTGTATAGAAATACACTATTACAGGGTTCTAAGAACTTATTCATAAGGCTTTGGATGATGAGAAATTTTTTATAACACAGTGATCTTTGCTCCCTGTGCTTTTCTTAAGGAAGTGAAAAGGTCCGTTGGCCAAGTAGGTCACGTGATGTAAGATTTTGACGTCTCCAGGAAAACGGCCTATTACTGTAGTTTGTTTGCACTGAATTATGCGTATTTGACTCACCAACATCACCTTGGAATCAGTCTTTATTCAATTATGGTATTTCTGAATTTTTAGCCTGACCATTTAATCACTATAATTACCATTCTACCTATGCTATTGATACAGAAAATATGTATTGGTTATCCAATTATTCTAAGTAGGCACTCTAAATCCTCTGATGGTCTGTTTTCCTCTGACAGCATACAGAGATTTTACTAGTTTCTTGAATCTGTTGACTCCCAAAGAATAACAAAGTGGTAAATAAAATAGAATCTTTATATGAATTTTGATTACAATGGTAATTAATATTTTATAGGGTTGTTCCTAGCATTTGTTCATGAACTTTTGGATACTGAGGGCCGGTTGTACAATTCACGTTCAGCTTGTTGCATTTTTTCATTATACAACTGGTACTAAGAAATTGTTTGTTCACAATTACTAACCCAGTGATCTTTGCTCTCTGTGCTTTTCTTACAGGAGTCAGAAGGTCTGTTGGCCGAGTAGGATTACAATTTTGATGTCACCCGGTAAACAGTTGTTTAGAATCAATTTATTTCATTTGAACATCCTAGTATTGTTATATTTTAAACTAAAATCAACATATCACCTACATATACATCCTTTGTTAGGACAGGTTCAACTACTAGCCTAAATAGTAACTTTTTGTCTTTGCCCTTCTTTCTCAACATACTAAGAACGTCGTTCTTTGCTTATGTAGCTTAAATTAGTGATATTTGGATGCGCTGAGGTACTGGACTAGCGACTCAGCATTTTGGAATTTATCTTTGGCTTTCTTCTGATAATTGAAGCTACAATCTGAGCAGCCATTTCCAATAAAATTATATAGACTCCAATTGCAACACTCTCTTTGGAAAATACTTTCTCTCAGCTGTTTGGCAATTTAGAAAAATCCGCATAGCTAAATTATGAGAAGTGAACTTAAGTCTTGGACCATATAAGAGGAAGACCAAGCATCTGCCATATAAGAGTGTACAATGTGATGAATGGAAGACATGATTGGACAATAAAGGACATTGGACCTTGATGAAGGCGCCACCCATAGAACTTGTGAACAAGTTCCAGTACTTTTCATTCCTCTTGGGTACCTCATTTAAAGATTCATTCCTACACATAAGCTAGGTCTATCTCTATCAGGCGTCTGCTAGAATGAGATAAAGTTGGCAATGCGACACAAGCAATGTGCAATCTGTGATTCTAGTTGCCAATTTAATATCAGATATTTTGAAGAGTCCCTTCAATGAAACGCAAAAAGCTTGAGCAAGGCTGTGACATTAAACACTGACATAATGTTGCGCCAATATGGGATACCAAAACAAAATTTTTGTTTCTGTTGCTCATACGAGTATTTAACACATTGTACGTTCATGGTCAGAGTCAATGTTATATGTACGTCATGTTGAGCGACTCCTGAGTACAAGAGGTACAAAAAAATGTCTTCATAGGAACTAGTACCACTAGGTTTGCTAGCGTTCCGATGTGTTTTTTCTTGTAACAACCAATGTAGTTTTCCATCACAATGAAACAATGCGCTATCTAGGGACAAAATGATTGTCTTTGTTTGCACTCCACACAACAAAGTTGCTTAACTTGATGTATGTATGACTTTGCTCAAAGTTTTGGGTTAAATGGGCATTCCCTTTTATGCCTCTTTTGCCCCTGGAAGGACTGACAAAAGGATGTTGGGAAAAATGTGAAATTTTCTTGTTCACAAATGTTATCAATTTTTGTATTCTTTTTAATTTTTTTTTTATTATCATTTTTTGTAGTAGTATTGTTTTACTGTACCTGTAATTTAGTCTCTGCTATTGTTTTGTCATTTTGTACAGGATTTTATTCATTAGCTCTGTGCATCTATGAAATTGATACCATTGACTGCACACATACTGATAAAATACTTGTATTGTTAAACAAGCAGCCTGTACCAAGCTACTAGATGTTTGTGCTCTGTACAAATTAAGATGATCAGGCAAACTCCCTTGTATAAATTAATAATCTACCTAAAGATATGAAATAAATTTTGTACTACACAGGGATGTCCTTGTGATTTTTATTCACAGAACAACTGAACAGTCACTTACTTCTGTCTTTTTAGGGATAAAACAAATTTTAGCTCGTTTCCCAAATTTATCTGGCTTTGGCTTCAGACAGTAAGCTTTCAGCTAGCTTCTCATCTCTGCCAGATAATAATCTCCCTCCTCCTTTCAGAAGTTGGTTTTGGATTTTTTAGTATTCATCTTTCTCAGAAATTTTGATCTCATTCTCACTAGAGAGAAAGGAAAACAAAACTTTCAACAACTTTGTTAATTCTCATTCTTAATGGAAGTTCTAATCACTGCCTACTTCATCATGGCCTGATATTGACTTCATGATAACAAGGACCATCAACAATCATTCATTTTTACTATTCTACTGCTCACTCTGATTGTATTGATATTGATTGGATAAATTTTAGGAATTCATATTCTATTTTGTGAAGAAAAAACACCTACAATTTGAGCAACAGATGTGGAATGGAAATAGGTAATACACAGTATACTATAGACCGTTTTTTTGTGACGTCACAAACTACACATCTGTTTACTCCAACGTATCCTACAGCCCGTCAAAATCGTCAATCTTACCCTAAATTACCAACTTGGTTTGTAAACAAAAAAAAACTCCATAAGAAATACACAGGAGCGTTTCGATCTTACGTTCGGATTTGAAAAGCAGAAATAAATAAAGGACCGCAGGTATATTTTCAAATACTTGAGAACTTCCTACTTCTGAATATAAACACGTAATTGCTTATTTCTTCCTAATTTTTCAATTTGAACTTATGATCAAAACGTTCCAGTGTATTTCTTATGAGAATCGATATTGTGATAGAACCAAGAACAATACAATTGATCACACTCAAGGGTTTTTGAAGTGTGTTTGCAAGTGTTTGCGCATTGTTGGTAGGGAGTTGGCAATGAGTGACGTCACAAAAAAACGGTCTATAGAGGTATTGACACTATGCAAAAATTGTGTCTCACAAAATCTGGTAGTGAACAAGGCATTCCACTAGGTTTGCAACAATCTTGGTCTCTGGTGAGTTCATCCTTCCTCACCCCGCCAGTAGCATGGCATTACCGTAGGTACCCTAGTTTTGCTGAATTTTTCAAAGATTATAGAACATTGAGAAATGTATCTAGAAAAATGAATACAGTAAAATCCACTTAAAACGCTCCCGTTTAATACAATTTCCCGCTTGATACGCGTTTTTTGCTCGGTCCCATGATTTTCGAGTCATTTTACACGTAAAACATCACGTCTAATACGCTCTTGCATCTCCGGGTAAAACGCTCTTTTTTAAACAAGGTATTATTTCAGAACATGCCTTCAGAATAAAAATCTTCATTTTCTATCCACAATTTGAAGAAATTGCTATCTTCATTCAATGATTCTGAAGCCCTCCTTCAAAGCCTCAATAGGGTTGAAAAATTTTAGTCAAGAGAGGCTTCAAAAAAACATGTAACTCAAACTATTGATAAATTTATCGTCACCACAGTTGCTTAACTGCATATTAGGCTGTTTATATATGTAGAAATAAAAATTGCAGACTTTTTTTACATTTTTTGTTTCCCGGGTAAGACGCTTTCCCGCCTAAGACGCTTTTTTCTACTAGTCCCTTGAAAAACGTTTTAAGCGGATTCTACTGTATTTTTGAATATTATAGAGTTTAATAAAATTTAATTTTTCGGTCAAGTCCAAGCTCTCTACGTTAATTCCTGATTTTTTTACAATTTTTTGAAAAGCATTGAGTTATTTAAATAAATTTAATAAAAATTTTGATAAAAATAGTTATTTATTATACAAGGTCGTAAACCGAGTGTTTTAGTCACGAGTCCAAATTTTTACAAAACGAGCTGAAAGCGAGTGATGTAAAACGGACAAGTGACTAAAACATAACGAGGTTTCAGACCGCGTATAATACAATATTTTTTTTCATACTTAAAAGCTCGTGGAGAACGGAAGTGGATTAGCTAGAAGGTGTAACGGCATTTGATTGGAGTCAACTGGCAACCCTGGAGTAGGTAGAACTAATCACAATTGATTGATTGAATACTCCCGACCTATTATTCCAAGTTCCATTTCTCAAACAAAACTATCAATCAACTGATATTGCCATGAATAGGCCTAGGTACTGTATTTCTACGCTTGAATTACAATCAATTGGTAGAATACTGCTAACAAATATATATATAGTAAACTGCCACTTTATAACTTGAATAGTTTATTGAAAAAAAAATCCTTTGAAGATGACAATCCATACCATTTGCTCTTGTTTATTTATATCAATTACAATGAATATCGCTATAAATAGGCCTGGGTACTGTCTTTCTACACACAAATCACAATCAATTAGTTGAATACTGCCGACTTATGATTCAAAATTTCATGTCAAAAAAAAAATATATGTATCAATCAACACTATGAACAGACTTCATACAAATCCAGACACAATATTTACAAATTAACAGAAACAACTGAAACAACAATAGGCCCATCTTCACAAAGCTTCCTACAAAACTAGAGCATGTAGAACACCCAAGTATTGACACACGCCATTTTGACTCCTAGAAAGAACGTACTCCCATAAGAGCCCATGTTAAATTCGTGATTTTCAAGAGAGGATTGCTCGAGAACGGCTCGATGGATTTTTTCGAAGTTACCCTCTTTAAAAAGGAAATTTTATGTAGAATAAATCATGTCCTCTTTGTTTTTACTCGCCGAAGCTCATTTCCCGAGTTATCAATTGATGATTCAAACTCTGTTTTTTGTACCTTTCACTTTTGTTTTGCTTCACGCCCTGTTTTACTACGCGCGGTCGCGTGCGCTTGTACAAAAATAAGAGTTCGAATCATCAATCAATAACTCGGGAAATGAGCTTTGGCGAGTAAAAACGAAGAGGACATGATTTATTCTACATAAAATTTCCTTTATGAAGAGGGTAATTGTAATTTCAAAAAAATCCATCGAACCGTTCTCGAGCAATCCTCTCTTGAAAATCACAAATTTAACATGGGCTCACTTATGGGAGTACGTTCTTTCTAGGAGTCAAAATGGCGCGTGTCAATACTCGGGTGTTCTAGATGCTTTAACAAAACTAGAAACGGCTTTCTTAGAAGTTGCATCTAAAGAAGTGCTGTGTAACCAGAAGCAGTAGAGAAGCAGGAAGTGGCCCAGGTTTCTGTGACGTCAAAAAGCAAACAACTACAAGCAGAACTACCCATCTTCTTGATCCAACAGGTAACTGCTAGCTTGACTCCTGTAAGAATAACATGGAGAGCAAAGATTAACATTCATAATAATGAGGAATGAGATTTAAATAAAAAATCAGACATACAAATTTAGAATCTCATAGCAAATCTCCGTTTGTTTATCAACCTCTAATTATTAAGAACTTCTTGATTCTCAATTTGGAACACAATGATCTTAGCTCCCTGTGTTATTCTTAAGGGAGTCAACATGTCAGTTGGATCAACGTTGGGTAGTTTTGCCAGTGGTTATTTGCTGTTTGATATCACAGAAAGCTGGGCTGTTGCGTCTATAGAGAAGCCAATGTGAATGCCAAGAAGTTGAAAATTATCAACTTCTTACATCTAAACAGAGCAGCTTCTTGCTTTGTAGAAAGCCTTGATAGAACTGGGTTATTGAAATAAAAATGAACTAGTAAACGTACTAATATGCAGTCTAGCGCTTTTCTACCAAATCACACAATTTTCTCAGTCACTATCCATAGACTTAGACAACGTCCTAATAATAACTTCAAGGTACTGGGAGAAGAATAAGAAACAAGCTATGTTGCAGGCGACATAGTAGCAAGGTTGGCTTGAATCTATTCCACTTTATTCACTGATGTAAGAGTAGAGCCCTATAATAACGAGTGAGGACATGGGCCGCCATATTTAGTTGTTATAGCATGAACTTCCCTATTCCTGCTTTACTGATAAATTTTTATCAGTAACAGGAATAGGGAAGTTCATGCTGTAACGACTAAATATGGCGGCCCATGTCCTCACTTGTTATTACAGGGCTCTAGTAAGAGTACTGATATCATACCTTAATATTTTCTACTTATTCACTTTCCATTGAATATGAGAAAGCTCAGTATCAACTTCAAGTTTGAACAATCATTGATTCATTATGCTTTCCCATGCATCTCTGGAAGAGCCTTATATCATTATTGCTTGTGACACGCCTGAGCTCTGCTGTACAAATTTGAATTGATGTACTGTGTATCCAAATCAACAATTGGGAAGAAGTTTAATTTTTTTGGAATAAGCTTAATACGCCTAATTGAGATGTGAATATGCATTACTAAGAAGATTTTTTGATGAGAAATCCAATTATCACTCTAGTTTTTTGATACAAGCATCCCTTCTTCCAATATTGGCATTTTTGGGTTGTGGTTTGGATTTACATCAAAATTTTGACATATATCCAAGGTTCATTTCAACACAATTCAGAGAAGTGTGTTTATCATACCTGGAACAAGGCTCTAATTTCTTAGATCTGAATTTTTCCTAGTTAATTCACTAATGAAATAGTCGTAGTGTGTTATCACAATTCACAAACTTGCACCAATTGTCCAACAGATACAGTTTGCCTGATTGTCAATTCGGATGTACCTACGTCAATTTAACTTTGTACAGCAGAGCTACGCTTTGCAAACTATGTAGTTATACTCTACCGCACAAATGGAGCATTTCACACCTTGACTACAGCTACAGCATAGTTGGGCTAATGTAGCCAAGCTATTTATCAAGAAGGAGAGTTGTTGATAAATGAATTAGATGCACCTTGTCCTGTGAGAATTGTACCCTTAACATTGATAACAAGGTGCGGAAAGAGAGGGAGCCGCAAATCCGCAATGTTGGTGTGCGACAATGTTTTGAACAAAATGTTTTAAATGTGTGTTTCAAACATGTTTAAAACAGCCAAAACTGGAAAATTTACATTGCTTCTTACAGGAATGTTTCAAACGTTTTAATTTTAAACATGTTTTTTTTTTGCAACCCTGCCGGATGGCCCAGTTTTCTTTTCTGTGACGTCAATCAGCAAATAAACGCTAGCAGGCTTCGAGCGTGCTTTGAGCTGTGATCCAACTGACATGTTGACTCTCATGAGAATAACATAGGGAGCTAAGATCAACGTGTTCCTAATGAAAAATAAGAAATTTCTCAAAAACTACAAATTGATGAACAGACGCTGAGAACATTATAGATTCTAAATATATATCTCTGATTTCTTATTTATTTCTAATTGAAGAGATGGATGGAAGAAGGGCCTTAGGGCACCTAAGGCCCTTCTCATAGAAAATGATTAAATAAAAAAAATTGATTCTACTGTCTATAAACAACATCTACTGTCTATAAACAACATGTCTACAAAGTAAAAATTCTCAAAAATGATTCACAACCATGATAGAAGAGAATGAAAGAGAAAAAAGTACAAAAAAAGAACAAAAAAAAAAACCAGAAAATCAGATGTCAACGTACATTTTCATTGTTTCACGGAATAAGGGCACCAGAGTTTCATCACTTCAAGCGTTATATAAACTTTCAGGAAAAGATTTTTGAATTGCAATTGGTGTGAAATTATTCTTTAGTCTCATACAAACAATATATTCAAATTTGAAGAAAAGTTATAATGTGCAAACAAAAATATTCCACTTTGAATTCTTTAATCAAAAAATACAGTTTTTTCTAAGGCCCTTTTTCCATCCATCTCCTCAATTTTGAATTATTTATATAATGATCTTTGCTCCCATAAGGGAGTCAACAAGTCAGTAGGAACATGGCCGTCTCTAGTTACAGGCCGGTAAACTAAACTAGTCAACGTCGCAATTTGCCTCCTTCAATAGACGTTTTGGATGGCGTGCGGTGAAGTGTTACAGTACTGCACTTTGTCCTCTATCACGACTTTTCATGTTCAAATGATCATATCTCGTTTTCTAATGAACCAATTTCTGCGATCTAGGGCTTAAAAAAAAGGAAAAGTTTCATTCTTTAAATTACATTCTCTTCATTTTCTCTCTAAAAGGCACCATATTTGAGAACAAATCAAATGTTTGCTTATTTCCCATAAGAGCGTATGTAAACACAGCCTACTTTATATAAGGCCGTAATGTAGAAAATGACAACAGCGCGGCAGTGGATTGTTATCAGTTACGTTTTGGGGCGGTTCACGTTCATTGGTGCGGTGTAACGATGATGAAACTGTACCGCACTTTGTCCCCTATCCGTTTTTTAATCTTAAAACGATGATAACTTCTCCTGTACTGCACCAATTTTACTGAAATAGGGCTTCAAAAATAGAGAATTGTTTGCTCTTCAAGTTATATTCTCTTCATTTTTTTCAAAAACAGCGTTTTAATTGCGTAGGAATTAAAACTTTGGTTTTTTCTCACTTTTTCCCATAAGCGTACGTGTAAATCCGTATCCACTACTTTTCAAGTGCGACGTTGTGACATCGCTGCATTACGGCCTTATATAAAGTAGGCCGTGATGTAAACGTCAGCTTCTTCGCGCTGTTGTCATTTTTCAGCCTACCGGCCTGTAACCAGAGACGGCCATGGTAGGAGCAAGGTTGGGTAAGACACTAGAGACGGGAGATATGCTGGGACTCCATATTGTATAGAATTATTACAATACACTACCACATAGGCTGCACACACTCACACCAACACAAGACATGAAAGACGCAGAAATCAAATGGAATGCAGCCATCAGCTACAGACTTAATTCTATACAATATGGAGTCCCAGCATATCTCCTGTCTCTAGTGTCTTAGGTTGGGTAGTTTTGCTACAGTTACTTGCTGTTTGACGTCACAGAAACCTAATCGTTTGCAATATTTTGCAATACTATCAATATTTATCAATATGTGATGTCATAGGAAAGACAGTTTTCAGATGACGTGGGACGTGACAGCCTCCGGAGTTCCCTATTCAGCTTACCAAGCCTTACGACTTCACGCTGCATGCTGTGGCGTTGGAAAAGTCAACACTTTTTTTTTCGTATGGTATTTTCCATAAGAGATCATGAAGACCTTCAAAACAAACAAATAGGTAATTCGAAGAGGAGGAATAAGTTAAGATGCTGGGGTATCTAATTGAAAACTCAAAACTTTTACCTAAATTTTGAGCCCCTGTATGAGGTAAAACACGTAACTGTTAACAAATAATGTTCCTTCAAAGTTACAAGACATTATCCTGTTGTTGTTATCACTGTTTCAAATTTGCAAATAAAACGTTGATGTGTGGTTCTTACAAGAAACTAGCACCCATTTATTCGATTATTTCAAAAATCTCACCTTTTTTACATCCTTTAAGGATTGTACAACTTCACAAAAGTAAACATTCATACAATCTTATAATGTGGTGATGCAAAAGAGCGAACTTCAGAACTTCATTATTTGTGACTGATACCATAATTTCTGGCGTATGCGAGCTTAAATGAAAGCTGAATGTTCACAGTTTACTGTTAGGTACCTCTGTATCTTGACTTTTCCCATAATTTTGAAATATTTGACAATTCCCCAGGTAGTGACACTCCCTTATGGGAATTCCCACACAGAAAAAGTTAGTTTATTTTTCGACAGCCACAGCATGCAGTGCGAAGTCACGAGGCCGGACGAGCTGACTGGGGGCTTTCAAGACTGTCGCGTCATACTGAAAACCATGTGCCGTGCTGAAAACTGTCCATTGAACAAAGAATAAAACGATAAGAATCAGGCAAACAAATATTATGCAATAATATAATGGCCTCCCCAGTATGATATTATAGGGCAGTATAACACGGGTAAACCGGACCGCCATTTTGGACCTTAGAATGACTAGCGGTAGCGGAAGGTTTGAACGACGCCACAACATTGCGCGGAACGACGTGTACGAGGGGAGATGCTCGTTGCGACTTTAGTTGCAAGAATCAAAACTGTAAGAGAAGCGCGGCGACCAACTTCTTACCAAGTCGTTTAGAACAAGCGAATTCACAAACATGCAACGATCACACACATAAACACGTTGCAACACTTGAACGCACTCACACATACGCAAAGAAGTTGGTCGCCGCTGAAGAAGTTGAATATTTTCAACTTCTTCTGGACGCCTTGTTACTCGTTAGTCGCTCGACTTCTTCTAGTCGCTCACTTCTTCGTGTTTACATACGGCTTCTACAGACGCAGCTTCCAAAATCGCCTCTTCTTGCGACTAAAGCTTTGACTATAGATTTTTTATAGTCAAAGGACTAAAGTCGCCCAGCAATATTCACTATTATCGCACGGAGGACCGAGTGAACGCACCCCGCCAACGACCGACCGACACCACGACGTTTTACGAAGTTGCGCTTTATTATATAGGATTTTAGCGGAGGAATCCTATAGTAGCATACCATCGTCCATGTAATGTGTATGGTCGTAGGTGACTAAGTGAGGTTACATTATTTTTTGGCAATGATAACATACGGCGCCAGAGTTAACACCACGGTAGTTAATTTTATTCTGACTGTTAACAGCAATATTGCTCATTAGTAGAAATCGAATGATTCCGGTTCCGCCAATTAAATTTTAGTAATGTTAGGAAAAAATTTGAGTCACGACTTCACGAGCCCTTAATTTCTCATAATTCCCGCGAGGGACATCGATTTGACAGCATGGGATATGCTTGCATACGTTGTTCGAAGTTATTGATACAGCTTTGTCGCGTTGTTTCCTATTCGGAATGTCGTTATCTGCCGGTAAGCCAGCGCTTAGTTCGTCAGTCGATGTTGAAGAAGCTGACTTCGTGTTTGAAATTTTACAGTCATGATATGGCGGTAATATCTGCGGCGATTACGCAAACAGGGAACTCTCGGGTACTAAATAAAGCATCTCAAGATATTGTAGGGATATTAGACAAATTAGAGGACATCGTAAAATGCGACGATTTTACCACGATTACTTTCCATCCAGTGTTCGACGAATGTATAAGAAAACTGCCGCACATGAAAGAAGAAGAATACTCAAAATTTATAGGTGTTCTCTTGGAGATAAAAGGTAAATTCAACGACCTATATGTTTGCGATGATAAAATGATTCACATAAGCAAGCATCTTGATCCTGTACTCCAAAATTGGCTACACTCTTATCCGCGAGAGGAAATCCCAAAACTGTTGAAGTACTCGGAGGTGCTTATAGGCCGTCCGAGTTTCACTTTTAATGTAATAAGAGAACTGAAAAAGGCGCTCAGGTGGCCAACTTCTCTGATGCTACGTTTCATCGAGCACATGAATAATAATAATTTATGGCGTGTGTATTACGTCGATAAGTACAGCGTAGAATACGCATTTTTAAAACATTTTCCACATTTACACATGAATGACGTAGCAGTAATGTTGCAAGCTTTGGATAAACTGAATATGACTTTGACTTCTCCGGAATTGCCCAGGAAATTGATTGCGCTCTTCCTTGATCAATATCGTTCGGTCGAGTCGTCGACGATCACAGTATTCCTCAAGTTTTTCTCTCGACTCGATCATTGCTTTCGTGATGACCGGTACGACGTTAATTCTCTGCTACCTTGTATTGTACAAGTTGTTAACGAACACATTGATTCGTGGTCGTTTAGTGCTATCATTCACGCAGCTTCATTTTTCAAGAAAACCGTTTGCTACGATCCTATATTTTTTGAAAAACTAGCTCATAAAATGACGTCAGACGATTTACTGCTCTTGAAAATCTGCGAAATTGACGAACTTATCGCGACAGTTGTATTCTTTGACGCAAAAGGCAACTATGGGAAAAAATTGCGACAACTGATCGAAAAACTGAAAACTGACTCTCTGCACTCTATCCTCAAAAGTCACCCTAAGAGGCTAGTCAGTATAATGTACAGCTTGAGCAGAATTGGTATTTACGATGAGTACTTTCTTCACATCATCATGTCAACAGGGTTTCTCCTCGATACTTACAAAAAATTGGACCCACACTACGTTTCAATCAAGGTGTACTTGTTGGATAGGAATGCGGAAAGCGAGTATCCAGATTACGTTGCGAGAAGATTAAACAAAACTCTGAAAAAAAATTTCGAAAGAATATGGTACTCGAAAATCCCGAAATTACTCTCAGTACAACAATCCAGTAAGGACGATAATCATTACAAGTATTGGAAGAAGATGACTGACCATCAGCGCTTAATTCATGAAATGAGGCCTCTATTGGAGGAATTACTTGGTGATGAATGCTTGCTTGTATGTGCGACGGATCCTCACAAATCTAGTGTCAATTTTGTATTTGCGCTCAAAAATGGTGTACCTCAGAAATTGGACCCAGCCATCAGGCGAAATTATTGCCTGCATCCTCAAATACTAGATGAAGCTTTTTCTTGGTATGCGTTCATGTTCTTAGCATCAAACGCTCTTCCACCACACAAACCTCTCCTTCTTCATAATTATATTACTCATAGTAGATTACTAACTAAGATGAGAATTCACCTTATTCCCTTTATCACAGATAAGTGGAAGGAAATGGATAATTGTCGAAAATTCGAATATTTGAAAGATTTGATATTTTATCCCGCTTCTTATCAACTCTGAACTACAATAAAATTTTATTATTCTTTGTTTGCTCGCTGTTTCTCAATCACAACGCGGAAAGGGAAACCGAGTGCGAAAGTTGGCTTGATGATACCGAAAAGGAATGTCTAGCACGATCGTATGTCTAGCCTTCTTGAAGTGTGAGAGGCCGCCTGTTGATTCATGAGTATGAAAGCACATTAGGGCCAGTTTTACCAAATCCGGTAATCGTAGTTTTAACCAAGATCTAGGTTTAAACTAAGATTAACGTAAGGGGCCAAAATTGGGCGCTTAAGTTAATCTCCGATTATCATGAAAATCGCATCTTCAACTAAGTTTAAGTGAGGTTGGTAAAACAAAGTCGAGTTAATCCCAGTTTATATAAACTCCGATTATTTCAAGTCGAGTTGGTAAAACTGGCCTGTTTTAATATATTTAATCAACTCTTTGGCCTCCTACAATGACGCGTACTTGCAAGCTTGCAACTTGCAAGGATTCAATAGCCCAGGTTTCTGTGACGTCAGACAGCAAACAACTACAAGCAGAACTACCCATTTTCTTGATCCAACCGGCAACTGCTAACTTGACTCCTATAGTTAGAGCATGTAGAACACCCAAGTATTGACACGCGCCATTTTGACTCCTAGAAAGAACGTACTCCCATAAGAGCCCATGTTAAATTCGTGATTTTCAAGAGAGGATTGCTCGAGAACGGCTCGATGGATTTTTTCGAAGTTACCCTCTTTAAAAAGGAAATTTTATGTAGAATAAATCATGTCCTCTACGTTTTTACTCGCCGAGCTCATTTCCCGAGTTATCGATTGATGATTCGAACTCTGTTTTTTGTACCTTTCACTTTTGTTTCGCTTCACGCCCTGTTTTACTACGCGCGGTCGCGTGCGCTTGTACAAAAATAAGAGTTCGAATCATCAATCGATAACTCGGGAAATGAGCTTCGGCGAGTAAAAACAAAGAGGACATGATTTATTCTACATAAAATTTCCTTTATGAAGAGGGTAATTTCGAAAAAATCCATCGAGCCGTTCTCGAGCAATCCTCTCTTGAAAATCACAAATTTAACATGGGCTCTTATGGGAGTACGTTCTTTCTAGGAGTCAAAATGGCGCGTGTCAATAGTCAAAGCTTGACTCCCGTAAGAATCTGAATAGACCAATTTCCCACTACGTCACATGTGATCAAAATCGCAAAATAATTGGAAAGCTTGTTAGCTGCGGGTCCTTCATTCTGTATTTACATTTTTTTTACATGTAATAGACCGTTTTTTTTGTGACGTCACAAGCTCCACATCTGTTTACTCCAATGTACCCTATAGCCCGTCAAAATTGTCAATCTTACCCTAAATTACCAACTTGGTTCTTAAACAAACAAATGCTCCATAAGAAATACATAATTAGGAACGTTTTGATTTTACGTTCAAATATGAAAACCAGAAATAAATAAAGAACCGCAGATATATTTTCAAATACTTGAGAACTTCCTGCATCTGAATATAAACACTTAATTGCTAATTTATTCCTAATTTTTCAATTTGAACGTATGATTGAAACGTTCCAGTGTATTTCTTATGAGAATCACAGCCGTATTCCCAAACAAACGGAAAAATTTCAAGTTTGCTTAACAAACCAGAAAACACACTTAAGTAACCTCGCGAGGTTACTTAAGGGTTTTTTTGGGACTTCTGGGACTCTTAAGTGCACTTAAAATTATGTTGTTTGTTTGGGAATACGGCTGTTAATATCGTGATAGAACCAAGAACAATACAATTGATCTTATTCAAGGGTTTTTGAAGTGTGTTTGCAAGTGTTTGCGCATTGTTGGTAGGGAGTTGGCAATGAGTGACGTCACAAAAAAACGGTCTATGTAATTTCCCATAAGCAAAAATAACATTTCAGAGACTGATCGATTTTTCAGAACTAAAGCATAAATTAGGAATTGTGGCTTATAAAATCAAAAGTGCTAACCCTCTAGATCATCAAACAAGAACTCTCATACCTCATTTGTGCTCTAGTTCTGAATAATTCATCAGTCTCTGAAACGTTATTTTTGCTTATGGAAAATTAGTATTACATATAAAATAAATGTAAACACGGAATGAAGGGCCCGCAGCTAACAAGCTTTCCGACTATTTTGCGATTATCAATGGCTATCAATAGTTGGTGACGTAGGTGGGAAATCAGCCTATACAGGGATGGTAAGTTTAAGTCAATATGAGCTGAAGCAGCAGCAGAAGCTGCTCTTTATTGAGCTTTTAAGTCAGCTCATAAATCAGTCAATGGGTGGCTGCTAAGCTCAAAGCCAGCTCAAAGCCATTGCTGATAAGCTGTTTTTGATTTACCAAAATTTTCAATTTTGATTGAATTGATCAGATGTGAGGTTTGACAAGCTTTGCTTTTTTTTTTTCCTTGTCAATTTTCAATTTTGATTTTGGGTCAAATAGATACACTTCCATTTTATAAAAATCCTGATACATTTTGAGCCACAAACGAAGCTTGAAGCTAATCGCTTTGCAGCCTATAGCTGATTGCTTCCACCTTGAAACAGCTCAAGCTAAGCTCATCAAAAATTTTGAAAAACCTGTCAGCCCAAAGCTAAGTTTAAGCCAATGACAATTTGCTTTCCATCCCTGGAATAACATGGAGCGCAAAGATCAACATTCGTATAATGAGGAATGAGATTTAAAAATCAGACGTATAAATTTAGAATCTTATAGCAAATCTCTGTTTGTTCATCAACCTCTGATTATTAAGAAATTCTTTATCCTCAATCAGGAACACAATGATCTATTCTTAGCTTGGCTCCTTGTGTTATTCTTAAACATGTCAGTTGGATCAGCGTTGGGTAGTTTTGCTAGCCAAAATTTTGTGAATACCTGTCCAAAAACTATCAAAGACGGCATTCAAGGTTTCTTCTGATCATCCCAATTTCTGTTTGCTTGTATTTGCAATTTATAGCAAAGAGTACACTCTTCAGCGGCAAAACAAACATTCTTTGCTGATTGCTGCAATTTTGACAAGAAGGTGGAAGTTCTCCAAAAATTCTGAAGTTGAACATATCTAAAAGATGATTGAATAGCAACATTCCATTTTACAGGTATATGACCTGAGAACGCTGTCTGGAGAAGAATGATGGTCCAGATACAATGCACTGAGTGCGAATGCTCAATCATTGACTATACAGTGTATTACTTTGTAACCCAGAGGTATAGTCCCATTGTTATAAATGGCGTTGTTTTGCTGGATACAACTACGTGAAAGCGCTGAGTGTTGAATGCGCTGAGAGTTAACTGGTAGAGTAAGGAAGAGAAAGAGCATTGCTGAACATTGTCTCCTCTCTGTTACACCCATGTTGTAACATCTGGCGCAATCTGTTATTTGATCCAACATAATCCAACAAATTGACACACTTTATAGCAATAGGACTGATTCTCTGGGTAATGTATAGTCAATGGCTCAATCTATCACGGTTTTTTAATTTTCAGTTCCATCAAAAATTGATTCCCAAAAAGTCCTAAGTAGGGCTCAAAACAGTAACTTTTATAACTGTAACCAATAACATTGACTATACATGTGTAAGATTGTAGAATCTTAACAAATCTGGCAATGGTGTGTTTTCACAGAATCAAAACAAAAGTCAAGTTCCCAAAGGAAAGGCAGGTCAGCTGACTGCATTTGGAAGATGATAAGGAAGGAAGAGGAAAGATATTATACAGCCGGAGCTTGAGGCATTAGGTGCAAGTGGGAGAGTAACGCAAGCAACGTAGTAAAAGAACGTTCATGTTCTTACATCTCCACTGCTGAGAGGTAAATGATAGGAGTAGACTTTTTTGATACAGCTTACTGCATAATGTAGACTTACAGCGTGTCATCTACAGAAGAGGAGAGGAGCGGGAAACTCATGTATTTTGTTTTGATTTGTAAGATTGTAGAATCTTAACAAATCTGACAATGCTGTGTTTTCACAGAATTGAAACAGAAGTCAAGTTCCCAAAGGAAAGGCAGGTCAGCTGACTGCACTTGGAAGATGATAATGAAGAAAGAGGAAAGATATTATATAGCTGGAGCTCGAGACAGTAGGTGGGAGTGGAAGAGTAACGCAAGCGACGTAAAAGAACGTTCACGTTCTTACACATGTACCAGACAAATACTTGCATTGTTAAAAAAAATGTCACTTTGCTGGGTACTGACACCAGTGTGTGCTGCAGGTTAACCAGCAGAGTGAAGAGACAAAACATCTTTCCCTTTCTCTCACCAGCATAAAGTTCATCACCAGTGACGTTGCAATGCAATATTTTTAATCAATTCCCATAAGAATAGCATGGGTATCATTTGAGCATGCATCAGTATTTCAAAATAAAGAATATAATAAGGAATGAAAAATCAATGTCTGCTAAAAGCTGCTGTACTGCATTTTCACTCTATTAAGTATCAGTAGGCACTATAGACCTATTCACAGTTGACGTCAGATGGTATCAATAGGGCTCTATCCAGTGGAAAAAATCAACAAAATACATCTGAGAATAAGATTGATATTTCCAACAAAAATGTAAACAACTTTTTTTTACATGTGTTTCCTTATGGGCAAAAGTCAAGTTCTAGAAATTGTTGAATGTTACAAGAACACACAATTTCTTAAGGACAGGCTTGAAATATTATGAATTATGATCTAGGAACGTTGTAATAATTGAAAATTTAATTTTGGTTCCTTACAAACAATCTTTGCCGGAAATATTGAACAATTTCCAAAACTGCATTTCTTCTTTTGAGAAAATACGTGCAAAAAAAAATTGTTTACATTCTTGATGGAAATATCGAGCACTAAAAGATCGATAGTTTACTTTTCTATTGGTACTGTGACATCAGCGTGAATTGTCCTATACCATTGACTATACTTGTACCAGACAAATACTCGCATTGTTGAAAAAGTTGTTACTTTGAAGGATACTGATACCAGAGTGTGTTGCGTGTTAACCAGCACAGTGAAAGAGACAGAACATCATTCCCTCTCTCTTACACCAACGTATTAACACGCAGCACACTCTGGTGTCAGTATCGTTCAAAGTGACAACTTTTTCAACAATGGGAGTATTTGTCTGGTACGTATATAGTCCATGCCTATACACAATAGGTATGTCCAACAAACATTTTGGTTTCAGAACCTTGATTTGATTTGTCCATAAGAGCGTATGTTAAATTTGGGCATTTTGACAACAGATAACTTGAGACTGACGGCATTATTTTTCTTGGGATTGTATTTGTTCAAAAGAAAATTTGATGGACAACAAATTAAGTTCTCGTTGATTTTATGCTGGAAGCATTATTTTCAAAGGAATTGATGAATGGTTGAGACACGTTTTTTTGACCAAACACCTACAACCACCGCTTGTTACGCAGTATGAATGCTTTTGGTAAAAAAAAAACGCGTCTCAATCATTAATCCATTATTCCAAAAATAATGTTTCCAACATAAAATCAAAGAGAACTTGATTTATTGTCCATAAACTTTCCTTCCTAACAAATATTATATTGAGAAAAATAATTCAGTCAGTCGTCAGTCTCGAGTTATCTGTTGTGAAAATATACAAATTGAACATGGGTTCTTATGGATAAATTAGGCATTCTGGAACCAAAATGCACAGTCGGACGTACCTGTTGGGCTGTTGTAATATAGCGCCCTATTATCAGTTGATGTGACATCAGGGTAATGAACTTTATACTCTGGTATCAGTATCCAGCAAAGTGACAACTTTCTAAACAATGCGAGTATTTGTCTGGTACCTATGTGTATAGTCAATGATTATAATGGAAATAATTATTAATTATTTTATAGGGTAACTAGAACTTATTCATGGGGCTCTGGATACTAAGAAATAGCCCAGTATTCTGTGACGTCAATCAGCAAATAAACGTTAGAAGGCTTTGAGGTGTGATCCAGTTGACTTGTTGACTCTCATAAGAATAACACAGGGAGCTAAGATCAACAAGTTCTTAATTAAAAATAAGGAATTTCTTAAAAACTGCAAGTTGATGAACAGACACTGAGAACATTATAGATTCTAAATCTCTGATTTCTTATTTATATCTAATTTTGAATTATTTATGTAATGATCTTTGCTCCCAATGTTATTCATAAGAGAGTCAACAAATCAGTAGGAGCGAGGTCTAGAAACTTGGAGGGTGCCCATATATCAATATTCAAGACCCAATGCGACATATTTATCAAAGAACTCAATTTGTATGACTTTATGAGACTAGTTAAAACGTCTGCTGGAGGGTAATTTTAATACAGGGAAATCTTCTTCATCTCTCGTTCTCACGTGTTCAGTGTCACACGTGCGAGAAAGTTCAGATTTGTAGGCACCTATATGTAAAAATGCAAACACAGGAAAGAGAGAGAGGGAAGATACTCCGTGCAACTTGGCTCTGTCGCTCAGAGAGACAGTCGGATATATTGATCCGCGTCAGTTTAGCGTGTTCCAGCTGATCTTGTTCTCACGCACCACTACTACACAGTTAAATACCTACACGTTACAGAAAGTTGATAGCTGCTATTATAGAATAATACAGTCTGCTAGAAGGTGTGTAGAAAAGAAGGTGCGCTC
Organism: Aspidiotus destructor; assembly: GCA_035079395.1. NCBI lineage: Eukaryota > Metazoa > Arthropoda > Insecta > Hemiptera > Diaspididae > Aspidiotus > Aspidiotus destructor. The sequence goes on along the minus strand of JAVHKZ010000002.1, from coordinate 58,356,174 downwards.
ATTTAGTGTAAATGTTAGCAGCACTTTGTCAATTAAGGTAATTTATAAATATCCTAAGTAGTATATAATCGATAGACATTTTATTGAAGGTTTGCTTTGTTTTATAAAAAAGCTAGACAAGTTACAAATGTCCTAGGTGAATCTTGAATTGCCTCGGTAATGTGTAAGTAGCGATTCTTCACAACTCTCTTGTTGATTGTCTACGTTGGATGTGGCCTGACCTACACATTGTGCTGACAAGAAATGGAACAAAGGACTACTAATGATTCAATTTATGAAAATAGGGCGTATCACAGTGGAATCAAGCGATCACCCTACGTCAACTTGGGAAAATTTTGCGTCAAAATCTCTCTTCATAAGTTTTGCTTGCTGCACTAATGCTTTGTAGGGTGGTCTGCGTTCTGTTACTCAACAAGTCATCACTGTCATTAACAGTGCAGGTGGAGTTGTCTTCCATTGGAGTACGTATGATGTACCTAGCATTTCTCCAAGGGCCTCAGAAACTTCATCTTCTTGCGTCTTCTGGGGTAGAAGTTCTGGTGCTAGATCTGTGTTATCTGAGCCAAGTTTTGCAGGAAACCAAACGTGGCCTTGCAAGGTGATGGCTTGTTTCCACTGTGATACGCCCTATTTTCATAAATTGAATCATTGGTAGTCCTTTGTTCCATTTCTTGCCATGCACAATTCGTAGGTCAGGCCACATCCAACGTAGATAATTAGTGATGGGCGGTTGTCGGTTGTTTGAAGAAACCGGTAGTTTGGTAGTCAAAATTTTTAACAACCGATACTACCAGTAGTGAAAAAAAAAAAACTATCATTACTACTGGAGACAGAAACATTGAAAAAAAAAACTACCCATACTACCACCGGTTGTTTTCCAAAAAATAGAGGCAAATTTGAACGCAGACAACATTTAGATTAGATCATTAGAGATTAGACTCAACTTTCACACATTACCAAGGTTATTCAGACATTACCCCTCGCAATTTACACATTACCGAGGCAATTCAAGACTTACCTAGGTCATTTGTAACTTGTCTAGGCTTTTTATAAAACAAAGCGAACCTTTAACAAAATGCCTATTAATTATATGTATACTACCTAGGATATTTATAAATTGCCCTAATTTACAAAGTGCCGCTAACATATACAATAAGGGAAATCAATGGCGCATTTCATTTTTTTCTAATATCTTGAAAAAACGCTTCAAAATGAGAAAATGAAGAGAATGACATTTATTTGTCTTACAATTTTCAGATCTTTAGACAATTTTAGAATTTTTCAAAACACAAAAGAAAACAAAAAAAAATTAAACGGTACTATTGGATTCAGGATTAAAAGACAGGTAAATTCCATTCAATCAATTTTTTCATTTTGATTAATTTTTTTTTTGAGAAAATGAAGAAAAACTGGAAACGCTTCATACAAGCAACCCCCCAGAGGCTAGTGCAGTGACGTGATACTTTCAGCTTGTTTCCCAATGGCTTCAGACGTTCAGCTTTTTGATAATTCAATACTCACTTCCGTTGAGAAGTTTGTTCTTGATTTTTGTATTGGCGCATTTACTTTCAATACTGCTTGCCTGTTGATAATCAGTGATTTCTGGCTTCTTGAAAATCAAAAAGCGGAGCGGAGCCAGAAGAAAAAAAAGAGCTGGCTCGGAGCCAGCTCCGGCTCCAGTTTCTCAAAGAGCAGAGTGGAGCCAAAGAGCTGGATTTTAGCAGCCAAGCCGGAGCTAGCTGAACCTCTTCATCTTCTGAGCCACGGCCTTCTACAATTACAGGCCAGTAGCATTGGAAGTGCGACAACGTTGGTCGGCCCTTTGGTGATAGTGATAGACGTTTTGGTAGCAAGCATCAAGGAGCTATTGTACCGCACTTTGTCCCCTATCTGAATTATTATTTTCAAATGACTATTGCTCGTTTCACACTGACCAGATTCTATTGATGTAGGGCTCAAAAAATAGGAAATTGTTCACTCTTTAAATGACTCCATTGATTCATGTTTGTACACTATGGCATGGTTGCCAAAATCGCGTACACCGGCGGACCGGCCTGTTAATTGTAGAAAGCCGTGTCTGAGCAGAGCCAAGTAGAAATAAAAAAGTAGCAGAGCCAATATTATTATGAAAGAAAAAAAAAAAAAATTAATATTCTTTTTCTTACTTTTGTCATTTTGACTGAAGAGCAGCTCCTCAGCTCCTTAAAAAGGAAAGAGCGGAACAGCTCCCAAAGAGCTGACCAAAAAGCGGGGTTTTTGGCTCTTTTCAAGATGAAATTATGGCTCCAGCCACGGCCGCCTCTACTAGAAGGCCAAATAACCTAACTTGACAACGCCGCGCGCTCGAGATTAGAAGGCCGGCCGTTTCTACGCACGCTTATAGAAAAAACAGTCGAAACTCTCGTTAATCATTGATTACTGAATTATATTCGACTGTATGAAAAAAATGATTAAGAACATATTGAAAGAGCAAACGATTCTCAATTTTTTGAGCTCAGTCTTGTTCAGATCGATTAAATAGTGAGCGAGTTATTATTGTTTGAAAATAAAAAGTCAGACAGGGAGAGAAGCGCGGTACGTTACCACTCTTTGTCCCCTATCTGACTTTTTATTTTCAAATGACAATAACTCGCTCACTATTTAATCAATCTGAACAAGACTGAGCTCAAAAAATTGAGAATCGTTTGCTCTTTCGATATGTTCTTAATCATTTTTTTTGTACAGTCGAATATAATTCAGTAATATAGATTAACGAGAGTTTTGACTGTTTTTTCCATAAGCTTGTGTAGAAACGGCCGGCCATCACGCGGCGTTGTCGAATATAATATAGTTATACAGCCTTCTAGTAGAGGCGGCCGTGCTCCAGCCCTTAGCTCCAGGTCCTCAAAATTTAGGGAGCAAGCCGGAGTTTGAGCTGGCTGCGGCTTGTAACTATAACTGTAACTGATAACCATGACAGCCATGACCAAATCAAAAAAGTTCATCTTAACCGTGACTGTGAGGACCACATTGTACTTCACAAATCAGTTATTGTAACTGCAATGACCGTATTGAGAAATATCTTGAAGTAACCATAACAGCCCAGTTTTCTGTGACGTCAATCAGCGGATAAACGCTAGCAGGCTTTGAGTTGCTTAAGAGCTTTGCTCCAGCTGGCATGTTGACTCTCATAAGAATAACACAGTGAGCTAAGATCAACGTGTTCCTAATTAAAAATAAGGAATTTCTTAGATACTACAAGTTGATGAACAGACGCTGAGAACATAATAGATTTTAAATATATATCTCTGATTTCTTATTTATTTCTAATTTTGAATTATTTATAAAATGATCTTTGCTCCCAATGTTATTCATATGGGAGTCAACAAGTCAGTTGGAGCAACGTTGGGTAGTTCTGCTACAGTTATTTGATAGAAACCTAATCTGTTTGCGATATTTCGCAATACTATCAAATGAGTATCGATATGTGATGTCATAGGAAAACAGTCCTACTGCAAGAACCATTGCCATACAGTTATCACAGTTATGACTGTTCTAACCGGTTACACTGTTTTAACTGGTTATCACCATATCATTTTCCATTTGGTTAATGGTTACTCTTCAGAATTAAATTCACTTCTCTGGAGTAATGTCAGTAATTAGTTAATCAAATGACCTATCTCTCATCTCATCTCATTGATTTTCAAGAAAATTCTAGTTGTTGTGTAGCTGTATAACCATGTCCGCTATGACCAAAAGAAATGATTGAATTCTGACTGCAACCACTATAACCGTATCGGCGGACCCATTATTCTTGACCATAACCGTCATAACCAAATAGGCAAAAGTTGGTTCATTATAACCCTACCCCCAGGCTTGTTGATACACCATCAACATCTTTTCCACAAACTAGTTTTTGTTGCTTCTTGTAGCTATTGCTTTCATATTCACATTCCGTCGAGTAAGAGATCTCAAATAGGCTTAGACCATACAAGAGGTAGACCGAGCATAATATTGAATTCTTGAAATATAAACGAGGTCCATGATCCTGATTTTCTAGGCGCTGCGGTTCACTGCGGGGAAAGGAAACGCTGTAGGGTGTGTTTCACTCCTCCGCGCCTCCACCCGCATAGCCTATACAAGGTCCATTATCCTTATTTTTCTTATCATGTTCTCGTTTCAACGCGTTGTACACGGTTAAATGGTCGATGATTGGTCTACCTCTTGTATGGTCTAAGCAAATAGGGAACCAAAGAGAAACATGAAGTAAGCCACACACGGAGCTGATTTAAATCATCATAGCCTAATCGATGGCCTAATGCAATAAGGTACTATCTACGTTTTGACGTCAGACCCTGAGCGTAGATGAATTCATACAGAACTAGGGCGCTATAGGGAGCCCCCTATAGCGCCTTAACAGAACAAGTAACTTTGATCCACGGTATATTCGTATCAGGCCACTACTGTAGACGCGCTAGTGTCGTGGACAGAAAGGTGATCACATGAAAATTTACATAAGAGCGTATGTTATTTCAACTCGCTGTATCTCTGTTGATACTGAAAAAAAAGTATTGCTTGTAATGACCTTTCTTGACTCTTTTGACTCGTAGAATGATATGAAACTCATAAAAATAAAAATTTCCTAAATTATTTGAAACATCACCTTTTTGTCCAGCTTCCACAAATGGCCGCTATAGTAAATGTAGAGGGCGACTCTTTTGGGGCCAAACGCGAATTATAGAGGTGACTATGTGACACTATACAAAAATTGTCTCACAAAATCTGGTAGTGAACAAGGAATTCCACTAGGGAGCTCGAGAGCAGGTAAAATGGGCATCCATTTTGTTTGTAACTTACTTGCGGCTGACGGCTTCTCTACTGACTGCGAGCTCGTCGGGTGTTTGTGTGGGTGTTTGTTTACTCACAACTACTCACAATAAAATCAGTAGAGAAGCCGTCAGCCGCTAGTAAGTTACAAACAAAATGGATGCCCATTTTACCCGCTCTCGAGCTCCTTAATTCCACTAGGTTTGCAACAATCTTGGTCTCCGGTTAATGCATCCTTCCTCACCCCGCCAGTAGCAGTATTGCTGAATTATTCAAAGATTATAGAACATTATTGACTATACACGTACCAGACAAATACTCGCATTGTTGAAAAAGAAGTCACTTTGAAGGATACTGACACCAGAGTGTGCTGCGTGTTAATACGTTGGTGTAAGAGAGAGGGAAATATGTTCTGTCTCTTTCACTCTGCCGGTTAACACGCAGCACACTCTGGTGTCAGTATCCTTCAAAGTGACTTCTTTTTCAACAATGCGAGTATTTGTCTGGTACGTGTATAGTCAATGAGAACATTGAGAAATGTACCTAGAAAAATGAATATTTTTGAATTTTATAGAGTTTAATAAAATTCATTTTTTGGTCAAGTCCGAGCTCTCTACATTAACTCCTGTTTTTTTTACAATTTTTTGAAAAGCAGTGAGTTGCCTTAAGACTCTGTATACCTACTATTGAAACCAGACTGACAACGCGCTCTACAAATACGTTGCGGGACAACTAGAGAACAACGGACAACTGTTTTTATGGTGAAGATATGCGAGTGTCAATACCTCTCTAAAGTACCGTGCTTCGATCATTGCAAAATATTGAATATTTTCATTCTGCATCATACATCAAGATGATGACGTCATTGCAAAATAATTTTAAAGTTTACTCATAGCCGCCTCGAAGGAAGGCCGGAACATGCACATAACGGCAACGCTGTAGAGAGTAGGCCGACTTTTACATGTGCTCTTATGGGGAGAAAGTGGTTTTTTGAGAATCAGTAAGTACCCGTTGAATTAGGTGAAAAATTGAAGAGAACAAAAATTGTAGGCCATTAAATCATCTATCAGAAAATGTATTAAACTCAATTTGCAAAATTTTGCATTAATTTACATGTAAACAGCCTACTTAGCTGTGGCCAGATCTATATGTTCCGGCCTTCAAGGCGGCCATGAGTTAGTCGTTCTGTATGAATTCATCTACAGATCTACACACACTGTCTCGAGTCAAAACGTACATAGTACCTTATTGCACTAGGCCACCGTAATATCGACTCGACTGCACGATGATAAGGATTAAGGATAATTAACGATCATTCATTCTCTCAGCTCTATAGGGCCTATTGTTTTAATACTCTAAGTCACAATTCCCTGTTGTACAACGTTCCATTTCATTTGTATTTATTATAATGCTAGCTAGGTCTACGTTTAAAAGCTTCTACTCTGGCAAACCCTTCACTATAATAATTTTCAACACGAGAAATCTAGTAGCGACGTCAGCAAGCTGCAGCAACTCGACAATGTAAGAACAATGTGAGAAGAGATGACAAACACGCAAAGACACCCGAGACAGAAATAATACCTTCTTCACAAGAATAACAATTGTAAAACACAAAGGAGAATGTAAGCAACCACCAAGTCGTTCACATTTAAAAAAACATAAGTTTTCGGCTTCAATTACAAATTAAAGCCGAAAATTTGTGTTTTCATGTTTTTGTTATTTCACGAAAAAGCTCCTCAAGAGTCGTTCACATTCGAATGCAAAAACTTTTTTTCTCATTTTCATCATTGCGGTAAAACTATCATTAGTACATCAAAACTCAAAATCAAAAGGTCGGAGAACAAGATTGTGACTCAGAAGCTTTGACTATTCAAACTGTAAAATCACATTTTGAAGGTCAAAATACACAATTACTCCTCTGTGTTTATCACTCAGACTATACATTCAGAATTTGAAGGTCATTTTGATAAGGAAACTAGGGAATTGTGTAAGTGTGGTACCTATGCACGTACCACAAGCGTACTTAATCTCTATTTTGGAAAATTAATTTGGTCAGGGGTGGCAAAAGCACAATGCTGGAGGGGGGGGGGCGGCCCTGAGCATGAACCTAATAACTACATTGTATCCTAGCAGCCAGCGACGTCACATGTTGCTGGTTGCATCGTGTTGACAATGTGAATGACAATGAACCTCCCTTTTGAATTCTCTCTACTGAAAAACAAGGCAATCTTCTGAAGCTGGCTATACCTGGTGAGGCAAAAAGATGTTACCAGTTAAATGGGAGATGAATCCGCTGTGGCGCAAAAAGTTCGATGTATACTTTGAATGTACGAAATTTGTATTCCAATTTTCTCTAATTTGAGCCACATCCGAAGTTTCTACAATTTTCTGAGCCGAATTATATAGACCAAAATGTGCCGAAAATTGACTAATTTGCAAAGATTTTTGATACAGAACATCGAAAAATCCAAGCTTTATGGGGTTATTTGGGTATTTTTTTTTTTTTTTCGGAATCGGCGTTAAATTTCACTCGAAACCAGATGAAATATGGAAGTTGCAACAATTTTTAATTTCGGCAAGTTGATGGATTTTTGGCACGTTTTGGCCCATAACTCGGCTCAGGATAGTTGTAGAAACTTCGGATGCGGCTCACTCGGTAAACATTCTGAAGCACTTGGGAATTACTACCCCTGTTTTTCCCTTTTGAAGCCCGCTTGAAGCACTGAGAAGGCTTCAAAAGGGGTTCAATCGGGCCTCTCAGTGCTTCAAGCGAACTTCAACTGGGCTTCTCAATGCTTCAAGCAGGCTTCAACAGGGAAAAACAGGGGTAGTAATTTCTAAGTGCTTCAGAATGTTTACCGGGTGCAAATTGAAGATGAGATTATTGAGATACAAATTTCGTACTTACATTCAAACTTTATGTCTAACGTTTCGCGTTTTCGCGCAAACTTCCTTTACAATGTTTACATTTTACGTCCTGCAAACTGATAGCACTATGAGAGCAAGAGAGATAGATTGAGAATAATTACTCTATCGTTCCATCTTTCTTGCTCTCATGGTATCCGTCCTGCAAACTGATGAAAAATGTCAACATTGTAAAGACCCTGTAGCCACCTTGATAGTTCGAAACAGTCACAGTCCACCAAGCGCTTTTCTGTGTTAGAACGGTGTTCAACCTGAAGAAAATTTGGCGTAGGTACCTGATTTCCCCTGAAATACGAAAACGCCTATCACCAAACTTCTGCGTTCGAGACAATGGAGAAGAAGTACAACTAATTTGTTATTATCGCGTCCTATCAAGGAAATGAGAAGAGAGATATTCGCCAACCGATAACGCAAGCGGATGCCGTTAACGAAAACGGTGCACTTCACGAGTATAACTTTAACCAAAATCGTGTGCACGAGCAATATTTTGTTTCATTTATTTCTCATTTCGAAGGACATACCGTCTTTTAATAAATAAAGCTCGAATTGATTTCAGATAAGTTGAAAATCTATTCGATGAGTGAGTAAAATAGGGGCGGCATCTGCATGCGTTATCAGTCTGTTGGTGACGAGAAATTAACTCGTGAGCGTGTGAATTGCATTTTCGTGTTCCACTTTGAGAATGATCCGACTCTAGTAGATGCAGCGTTGAGATCACGATACGTCAATTGAACTTCGGACAACGGAACTGTACTGCCGTACAAGTTGAACTAAATTTTCTAAAGAGATAGTTGCTTCGACCATTAAAAGAGAAATGGTCTACGGATAGTTGGACGTCAATTCATCAATACGGCAGGGTAGCGATCTGATTTTCCATCAACTTTATCAATATAAAGATTATTTCTTCGTGCAAGGATAATGCTTTATATACTTTCAAAACGGCACCACGATGTGGTTGAAACGTCCGACAATAGTGTTTTGTATTGTATGTATGTGCGGGAAAAGCTGTTTTCAGAATAAATTTATCTACCACTTTCCCATGATTTCTTACAACAGAAATGGGCGAATACAGGGTGACCAGATTGTTGCAAGAACAGAAGAGTATTTGATCAAAAGCGTATTTGATGAGCAAATCAACAAAAAAAAAAAAACAAGTCATGAGATTACAAATTATTAAAAGAGTATAAAGAGTATGGATATTCTCGGAAAAGAGTATTTTTGGCTTCAAAAGAGTATACTATATCTGGCCACCCTGCGAATAAGTTTCTTGGGGCTACCTAGGCGGCACATGCCGCTCGGATCTTTCCCGAAAGGAGTAGCCATCAAAGAGGAAAACTGAAATGATGGAACGCAAGTGGAACTCGATGATTCATGTGAGTTGAATACTACGGGCAGAAGTACTGCTTCATAAAAGCACTCTGTCTTCATAGAGTGAACTGTGATCGAGAAAATTTTTGATGCAGCTGCTGTACAAAAAAGTATTGAAATAAATCTGCCGCGCGAAGTTGAATTGACGTACATTCAATCAAACGATCACGCAACTGTATCTGTTCGACAAATGGTGACAGTGTTTGAATCGTGACAACACACTACCTCTACTTCATTCATAAAAGAACAGGAAAAAATTTAGATCCGAGAAACTAGGGCTTTGTTTCACATCATGATGAGCACTCTGCTCTGAATCGGTTTGAAATGAACGTTATCCAAATTACGACCCAAAATAGCCAATATCGGAAGAAGGGATGGTAGTATCGGAAAACTAAGAGATAACGATAATAGAATCTCATTGAAAAATTGTCTTAGTAACGAGAATGTTTACAAATTGTACGATCTCATCGTTGATATGGATATACGTCAATTCAACTCCTGCACACGACAGCAATGACGGGTACTACTGAGGTCTTACTTCACTGGGCGCCTCTCATCAATATTACCCAACGATTGAATTCGAAGTCTCATTTTCCCAATATTACATCGAATAAAAATTGCTTTGAAAGTAAAAAGTAACAAGAGATTGACATTATCGGTACTTTGACTTGACTTCCGAACGTCTTCGTGATTTCTCCCAAAGAATGTTCCCGACACTCACATGCACAAGGACTAACCGTCGGAGAATAAAGACCACAATATTCGATGAATTTAGAATGAGGGCGACTCGAACGACGCCTCGTATTGTGCGAGAGACCTACATACGTTACAACCTAACTGCATCATTGTATTAATCGTCAACAGTAATTTCTCAGTTTCGCCCATATTTTATTTCTTCGTTGACAGGAATAGGTTCTTCTATCGGGTCGAAAAAGTGGTAATAAGTCTAATCCTTTTGGGTACAGCAGCAACAGCAGCTAATCAATTCGAGGACCAAGATAATTCTGTTCAATAGGGAACAGAAAAGAAAAGCTCATGGAACTGAAGATTCTATACAGCAAAAGCGAACAGCTGGAATAAGAAAATTGTTCAATACTCTACCTGGTGGTGTACTCTCATTTCTTTTCATATTTTAACTGAACGTTATGGAAAATGTAGTGGCGTATTCACCAGAATAAGAGGAAATATAAAAGACTCATTTTCATCTTTCCGTCAACCCGGGCTCGTATTTAAAATATCCATTTTCCATCTCTTTTCCATTAAACAATATTTTAACCGAGTACAAAATTTCCCACAATAGGTGATGAATGTCAATAACCGTTTTCTTAGATGACTGGTAATGCCCTGTTAGCTCACCCAAATAATTCCTGATTGATAAGTAACGTAGATTTCGATAATTCGATCATGAATTCACCCCGGTTTCCTAAATAAAATATTTTTTGAATTCAGTTCTCTCAAGAATTGGTCTAGTAATCTTTCAAGTACGAGTACCCACATTGTACGATAATTAGTGACGCAACTTCATCAATGATGAGATTTCTTCGGTGGAACCAACATCTCGGCGGAGTACCAAGCGAACAATCCAGGTAACGCATGGCTGAAAAAAAGCAAAAGCTTCCCCCGAATACTACTAACAATTTCGATGAACAGATCTCACTTCTCAGGTCTTCCCAATTTCATATATACGAGTTGAAAAACAACAAATAGCAGAACTCATGAATTTCTCACGCGAATTGAGAAGGTATCCATCATAATTATGCTTAGAGAGGCCACGGTAAGTAGCCTTACTCGGTGTAATAAAATATTCTCAACAAATAAGTATCAATACGTTATAATAACCGTGCGCAAGCGCAGCGTATCTATCAATGAAATACCGGTAATGTAATCAAATATTATGTTATATACTTACATTGATAGAAATGCCAAAAACGCTCATCACTGCCATTGAACACGAATAAAAACGAAAATTCACATAAACACGATCAAATCGATGACGTTTGCGAACATGGGGAAAATGGAAAATTTCAGTAAGAAAAGGATGAACAAAAGGAAGAAACAAATATGTGAGAACTGAAAAATGAAATTCGGGAATGTCCGTAATTTGTACAAGTTTCGAATGGAAGGAAAACAGAAACGTACAGAAACGTCAAAACAAAATAATTAACACGATCGTCATGATTGACAAATCTGGATAGGGATTCTCATTCTGTCAATATCCAGATAGTTCGACTACAGACAACAAATCAGATTTCACTCGCTGACATATCGCATACAAATTTGACGAGAATAATGTTAGAACATGTAAAAAATATGAATCGAAAAGGAAGGAAGAAAACTGAGTAGGGTTCTTCTAGGAAAAAGAACAATCAGGAAGAATTTGCTTATCGAAGTTGAATTTAAAAGCAAAACCTTATGAGGAATCCCAACCGTCAAAAACGAAATTTTTACCGTCATGTGCAAATTTGAATGAACAGAAAAAAATCCAGAACTGATTTCCGGTAAAAAATACGTTAATGGTTTTAGTAAGAATGATCGAGACCGTTAACACCAATATGAAGTAGCAAAAGGTGAGCAGATCAGTACCATAATTGTTCAACAAGCGCGTTCTTCTTTTCGCATTCGTATAAAAGAAAAAGAACGCGCTCATTCCATTGATAGTCCTAAGATCTTCACACCCTCATTTCTACCTAATGAATCGAAAACATAAAAATGATACAGAAGATGGTAAAAATACAGTAACAGAAGACATAGCACAAAAAAATGTCAACCCTTGCACCAGAGTATGGAAACAACCAAACCCCCAGAAGAGGGGGAAAAAAGAAGAAAGAGAGCGCTTAAAACTAAGTACCAAGGCTGGGAACAAACAGAATTCGCTCGAGAATATCGAATAAAATAGTTTCAAATTTCTACAATTCTGTGTGGTCCTTACCTATGGGTACACAAGTCAAAATACATTCAAGGTTCAAAGAGGAGTAATACACGATCGAACGACTCAATATCAAGAACATGAGGTCACTAGTTTTTACAGTAGTAAAAATTACGAGTACTTGTTCAATTCAAGGTATGTTAAGGAAATTTCAAATTGAATATTCGAAAGAAAAAAATTTCACAATTTCATTATTGATTCGTTGTACGATCGTGTAGTACCGATGATACTTGATAAGAACATCGACGAGTGCAATCAGTGTTCTTATTTACGATCGGCATTGCAGCCTTACCTTGCGAGTCTCGGTGTCCGCCATCAGCTGGATTTAAGTAAGCGTCATCTTGTCGATCACTAGCCATCTGTTGCCACGCTGCATAATCTAAAAGAAACAGAATAAAAAATTAGGCGCGGCATAAATATTACGCGCCAACATCGAAAACGTGAAAATGAAGTTCCCGATGGCTGAGAAAGCGACCGTATTCCTCAAAAATAAAATTTAGAATGTCAAATTCATTTCAATGATTAAAAGGAAATCGGTATCTCAATGTTTGATGCAATAAATTCACGTTCGATACCAATGGACGAAAGAAACGCGCGAGAATTCTGATGTTATGAGGAATCGTTATGGTCACATTAATTAAGCCGCACATCATTTTATGACTCCAAGAATAAGAAAAACATTTGACCAGCGATACAATACCAACATAACACAGTCGAGATTCAAATAGTCAAATGGGAAACATTATTCACAGTATGTAAATATATCTATTGAGAAACACAGACGGAAAAATCCTGAAGAAACGATTTAAAAAGAAGGAAAAAAAAAGGGGGGAAGGGATTGTACTAATCAAGAAAAAGTTCCATGAAATAATGCAAGGACAACGGTAATTTCTAGATAGATAGTTTGAAAATTACACTTACTCTCATTTGGATTATTCGAACCATGAGAGGGTCCGGCTCCACTTTCAATCATGCCATCGTAATCATCATCGTCGTCCAGGGTTAAATCCTCGACGCTATCATCGTTATTCGTTTCATCCATATACTCAGTCTTAGGTTCAAGAAGCATCTCGGATTGAGGTTCGATTTTCTCTTTCAGAAGGCCTTCAGGTAAACCACTTAATCTATCGGATTCTGGGTTTTCGGAATCTTCATCCGGTGGTGGAGCTTTCGTTATGGTACTTGAGGAACCTGAAGATAGAGCTGGAATGCTACTAGGAACGGACGTAATCGACATTGATTGCGACTGCATCGGAAGATCACAGGAATTATCGGCATGGCCGTCTTCTTCGCCTTGCGACAACCTCCTTTGTCGTCTTCGTTTTCGTGGCGTCGGAGACGTACTGCCCTCTCTTGATCTGATAGGACTATCAGGTTGCGACTCTGACAAATGTGTAGGTAATGTTCTTTTACTAGGTTCGATCGTTAAGCCTAGAATCAAAAAGAAAAGCATTGCCTCGTAAATGATGATAACAAAGAAAAACGATACTAATATACGAAAATATCTTATCAAGGTATCTCTACCAGATCGAAAATCTGAAAACATTTGTTCGAATCTCTTAACCAAGGTACGTGATTCTATCAGTCCGAAGAAAACTTTTTCAAATCTTTCGCCTTTTACTCAACGGTAACTGAAAATACTCGACTCTTCATGATTTATTCGACTCATTTGACTGATAGACACCCTGTATTATCAAACCTCACGAAGTCGTATGAAGAAAAACGCACGCACATTCCGAACGGCGATCTTATCAAGGTGAATTTGAATCAAAATAATATATATATCTTAGAACTAGAAACAGGTGCTTATTCGAAACAGAAAATAGAATTGGGATGAGGGTTCCAAAGATTTCAAACGAGGTGAATCATTTGGCGGTAGAAAAGTTTTATACGAAGACAGGCAGCGAGCAGTTCTCCAAGAAAACGAGAGACAGCGATATACTATACGTGCACAGAAATAAAATCAAACTTACCAGAAGTGTGAGGTGGTAAAACGACTGGTGATCGTGACTGGTTATGTGGTATAGATTTTCTAACAGGAGTGGGCTCATGCCTTTTCTGAGATGTAGAACCTACGTCTCTAGTATCACCTTCACCGCCTCCTCCATCCGTCAGGCCTTTGATTTGTAACGACTCGGCAGCTTTTAAAAACTGTCCCAATTGGTCCTGAGATATATTGACTTCACCCTTATACATGTAATCCATCATCGATTTGAGCTCTTGGAACTTGACATCCTTTAATATGACTATTGGATGCTTCTCGTAATGCTGACTTAATAACGTCTGAAATGAGTTAAAATATATTGAATTTACAAACCGAAGAGTTGAATATGAAATTAGGATAGGGCAAATAATAAAATAGATCATTAGGTGAGATCGATATTGACACCATTCGAACGAGCTCAAAGTGAAACGAGTCGTATCAGACACTTCGCGAAGGTGGTTGCAAAATACTAACAACGTTCTCGTACGGTTCTCCAAGCGATTTTAAAAAATTGGATTTCAGAAAATGGACTTTAGGTGTGAGATGACAAAGACGTCGAAACAATGAATTAAAAAATACTTACTTCTAAATACGGACTGCACGCGCAGAGGACTACTTTGTGGGCGTGTAAATATTGTCCTTCGGCTGCCAAAGTGCAATCGACAAGTACCCCGCTAGATAACAAGTTGTCGATTACTTGCACAAGGGTACTTTGGTGATTATTCCACCGAAGACAGAATTGTTGGTTATCCGACATTATCACAGACCTGAAAATAGAGACCTCGTTTAATTGATAAATTGAATCATACCGAAGAAAACCATCACTCGTTTGTAAAGGAAAAAATAGTTTTCACATTAATTTCAATCTTATGTCAATGACCGACCATCAACAGCAATAAACGACTTCAATTACGATACGAAACGAGCTGCGGACGCTGGCAGCTATGAAAGAACTTTCCTCAACATACGAAATAGAAACGAACTCATGACTGAAAAGCGAAGATCGACTCTCAACCCTCTCAATGCGAATACGAAGGTGAGTGGCAGTGTCTGTCTTGTATTGGAAGTAACAAAATTCATGGTTTTAGCTCGCCGTTCGAGGTATATGCCGCTCATGTATTTCAGCCACAAGAAGCAACACTCAGAAGAGGCGAGTAAAAATTCATTGCACACAGCACACTATCTCGTTCACTGATCTATCTAATCGTTATTTTCATGTATTTATGATGACTTTTCCGAAAAGCGCGATGAGCAAACGTTCCACTCGATTCGAGGAATTTTTCATTCTTTGAAGCGGCGAATAACATCAACGTGCACGCAAAACGAAGCGGTATGAGCACGTAAGTCAAGTTTCGAGAACAATTACAATTACTAGTGATTGAGCTGATCAAGAATCGAGGCACAACAAAGAATACTTTCGTCATTCATCGAATCTTTGTAGCTTCAGTTTCACACACAGTAATATATGGGGTAAAACGCGATAGGAAGAGAAGAAGGCCTTACTGAGATAGATAAAATGTGATGAACAGATTGAGAGAAAATACTCAGAAATTCAATTTCAGCCTCCAAACTACTTCTCTGTTCAATCGAACGATTTTAGTGTAATTACAATGACGAACGTCGGAACACGAAAATCACGCGAGAGGAATCGATAAGTACGTACCTTGGGAATTTCAACTCGATGAAACGAATTCAAAATTGACAGCGAAACTCATCACAAAAACAAGAATAATTTTCCTTTACGCACATTTCATAACATTTTCGAAGCACTAATCAGAAAAATTAAAATATCTACCAAATTTACGACTTATTAACTATGATCAACGAACAAACAAAAACGATTATTAGGTTATGGCCTTGTACATAAAATATAGAAGTGGAAACCTTCGTCAGCAACGAACGCGTTCTTGGGAGTTATGAAAATATTACGCTGCCGTTGTGTGTCAAGCTTCCCTTCAGCAGGGCGTCGTTCATACAAAACAGATTTGGTGGAGAATGATAAACGGAACGTTCTGCGCGCGTACTAATATCGACTCTGTACTACAACGCGCACCACGATTCCTTGGTTCTCTCACAGTTATCACATTTTGTGTCGGCGTGATTCCTCGCTAGTCGGTTAGCCGTTATTTTTTTCCTCTGTGAAGGAGAATGACGACGTGCTACACCACGGCTACACTCGCGCCTCTATATTTTCTTCTCCACCTCCTCTCTCTCACTTCTCTATCATCATGCATCACACCATAAACCCAACTGTACGCAGTCTTGTGCTCATTTTATCTCTCCGCCTCTTTGTCACAGACTCTCTTATTCTTCCCTGTGACGTGCTGGCTTGGGAGACAGAATTGAATCTGTTTTTAACTCTTATCGTGTATTGTTCGAGCCTACCTGCAGTTAGTATATTACTGAGTAATTCCATCTACATCTACATCTTTTGTATTTGCAATAAACATTGAAACTTTCATTTAATTCTCCATTTTCAATTACCATTTCAACTCTTTCATCGATGCTGTCGTTGACAATTTACCCGCTCTTTCTATGAAATTACGTTAGCAAGGTCAAGGCCAGACTGAATTTGGATGCGCACTACTTGCACTATGCCTTCTCTCTTCTTTGGTTACATACATTCTGAGTCTAGATTTTATATCATAACGTTAGAGTGACCATGTATTCTCTTTTCAAACTCTTAGCACTGGTAAAGTATCTAGAACACCCGAGTATCGACACAAGCAATTTTTACTCCTAGAAAGAACGTATTCCCATAAGAGCCCATGTTAAATTTGTGATTTTTGAAAGAGGATTACTCGAGAAGGCCTCCGTGAATTTTCTTATTACCTTCCTCAAAAAAAAATTTTATGTAGCATGACGTATCATGTTCTCTTCATTTTTACCCACCAAAGCTTGTTTCATGAGTTATCAATTGATGAAATGAGCTTTGGCGAGTGAAAATGAGATCATGATCTATTCAACACAAATTTTTTTTTTAACGAAGGTAATTTGAAAAAAATGTATCGAGCTGTTCTTGAGTAATTCTCTTTTGAAAATCACAAATTTAATGTGTGCTCTTATGAGAGAACATGAGTTGAAATGGCGCTTGTCAATACTTGGGTGTTCTAGATGCTCTAGCACTGGGATATAAGAACAGGAGTTTTTTGTTCCTTCACTCCCGTACAGTAAGGAACTATAAAGATAGGTATGCGCAAGTGATAAGACAAGGACCATCGCCATGTTGATAAAGTTGAAGGAGGAGCCGTTTCAAGAGGATTAAGCAATGCTGTGTGAAAAATTTAAATCACAAAATTGAATTCTGGTTGTTTCAGATAGATTTTATATTATATGATTAGAAACAAAAGAATAAGTGAGTTTCACTTTATTTTGGAGTTATAATTCTTGTATTTTGAGGTTTGATGATTTAAATTCTCTTAGAATGTAACTGAAATTGCTCCTCCTGCGACTTTATCAGCATGGTGACGGACGCATTCTTATCACTATAGTTCCTTACATACAGTACAGGCCGGGAGTTGAACCTCAGAATAAGCCTTCAGCCGCACGGCCTACTTCAAACAATTAAGGCTGTAATATAGAAAATGACAACAACGCTTTGTGGATTCCCATCATTTAAGTTCCAGGGCGGATCACATTCATTGGTGCGAATGGTGCGGTGTAACCAGAGCCCTAGTGTAACCACTAACCACAGTTTGACTATATAAACTACCACCCTATCAAAAAAATTGACCAAATCAGCTACTGAAAAGTATGTAGTACCGAATTTGGCACAGTTTTTCAGCAGCTGATATGATGCTGATACAACTACTGACAATACGTCATACCAGTACTTTGTGCGTTTCAGTAGTTGTTTCAACACCAAATCAGCTGCTGAAGGTACCAAAAAGTGTGCCAAATTCGGTACTACTTTTCAGCTGCTGATATTTACGTAAATTTTTTGATAGGGCAGTGAATGGGAGTATGGACTGATATTACAAGGCCTCTGCGGAGCGGTTGTTTGAAGCGGAAAAGGGGAAGGTTACACCAAAATAGATTTGTATTGTTAGTTGCACAATCCATGCTACATCTAACTACGTGAGGCGCAATTTTTACAACATAGATTTGTGCATCTGGTTGCAGACCCCAACTACATGCTACGCGTTAGGCGCTATATTCCCTCCTTCCGCACCATGTTGGCATCAACGCGTGGAATACTAATATCAGTCCATACTCCCATTCACTGGTAGTTTATATAGTCAAAGAGTTTGTCCCCTTCCTGATTTTTAATTTTCAAACAAAGAGCAAAGACTCCTCTTCTACTGCACCAATTTTACTGAAACAGGTCTTTAAAATTAGAAAATTGTATTTTCTCTTCATTTTTTTCAAAAGCACTGTTTTATTTGCGTACAAATTGAAAGTTTTGTTTTTTCCCATAAGCGTGCATGTAAATCTGTATCCACTGATTTTTGAACAAATACTTGTAGAAGACAAATACTCGCATTGGTGAAAAAGTAGATGGTTCTTTGGATACTATTGTTCCCTCTCTGTTACACCCATGTCTTAACACGCAGCGTGACCTGGTGGTAGAATTCAACAAACTGTCTACTTTTTCAACAATGCAAGTATTTATACCTGCAGTAGGTTTACAAACTCCGAGTGAACGATCGTTAGCCTTTGTTACTTAACAACACCTCGAGAGATGCTGTTAGCCAGCGCCATGTGTTAGCTAACAATCGCTAACAATTGTTATCTTGTTAACGCAAAGTTTGTAAACCTGCTGCAGGTATTGTCTGTTCACGTTAAGAAAAGGTAAAAAAAAAAGTAGAAAGTTATGTTACTTGAAAAATTTGTACCCTAGTTTGTACCATGTTATTCAAATGGTACAGTGGTATAAACTTATAAGGCTTTTCTAGCAATCCATATTGCATACTTATTTGCCTAATTCTTATCAATATTGTGGGCTTCCTAACATTGATCTTAAGGCATATTAACAAGATTGCGTTCTACTATTATATATGTGAGTTATCAAGTTATTTTCATGTGTGGTTTACCTTGTGTCAATGCAAAGTATGATGTTCATTCTTGAGCTTTAGTCAAGGTGATGGAGCGTCTTGCAACAATGCGGGGCAACTGACTAAGACCAGATTTCCTGACAAGAAAAACACTCTTGTCTTGAAAATTGGTACTAAATTCAGAACAAAAAATTCTCTTCAAAACAACCTGTTGCATTCTATTGACTCTTGAAAAATGTCAAATTTAGCCAAAAAATGGCTCTAGTAAGGTTTGAAGGAAGAGGGAAAAAAGCTATGTAACAAAAAATTTGCAAAAAAATCATTTTGAATAAAATTTGATATTGATTCATGTGACCAGGGGAGGACGGGTTGAACATTCAATCCCCCATCACTTAGCCACTGGCACTAATCCACCCAATTAAATCAATCAAACTTGTACCCGCATCATTACAGTGCAAAGGTTTTTTCTGTAGTGAGATTTCATTGTTTTTTTTCTATGTTCATTCATTTCATCTCAACAAGCAAGGAAAGACGCCTTCATATATATGTACTAGTATACTCTATACTATGTTTTACTGCTATGGTCTCCATTATTTACTAGTGTCATGTCAGCTAGCTATTTCATTTGCACCAGTGAATAAAATTTTGATATCATTCAAATATTGATGGACTTGAGATTGATATATCGACCTAATTAAGGGCTAGAAAGAAAAAGGGAATTCCATATAGCCCTTCATTTTGTACTTCTTTGCAAATGGCCAAAGATGTTTCCAATACTTGACTTCATGTTCTACTCTGAAATACAAGAAGTAATTTAGTCTTTGCCTCTTCTACTTTGGTCTTCTCAAAACTACTAAGAGCCATAATTTCAAAAATTTCTCAATTTGTACAAAATATGACTTTTCCATTGTTCCTTGGAGTGACTATATTAAGATTAATAACTGAAGAGGTAACCCAAGCGTTCTCAACACAGACAAAACTAGCAGCCTGTATAAGGCTGGAAGAAGTTTGTTCTCAGAGTACTGCAGTTTGAATGTACAACGTTTGGCTTCAACTTATATGTGACCCCGCGTACAGAAACCCGGTTAAGCATGCACAAAAATCCCGTAAGGCTTAACCAAGTTTCTGTTTGCGGGGTCACTTATGATGTAGAGAATAACACCTAGCTTATGACTTTGCCTGTGGGGTCGGCCTTTGAAAAATATAAGAAATACAACTTACTGTAAATATGAGAAGAATTTCTGGGATATGTTTGTGATATTGAAAATTCTTTCAAATGAGTTCTATTTCATGAGAATCAAAAGAATTTGAATGAAGTTATGAAGTAATTATTCAGAATCCTTATGCAAAATTGGGAATTTTATCCTAACCTTGATAACAGCATCGGGGTGTACATATGTGTGTTGAAACACGGCGGTATGTGTGCTGAAACACGGCTGTGGTTGAAACCTAAGTTGTAAGAACTGCCGCCAGGTGTCAGCCACTCTGTTGCTAGGTCCAAATATAGCCATGACTTAGGCTATAAAACAGTTCATTTGAGTCTACTGTTGTACAATTGTATTCAACACCAATAGTTCTCTTCACTTTTGTGAAAAATGGTCAACAAAAATTTCATCGATGACAATTGTACAGCAATGTACCAAACTGTGAATAACAAATTGACGCAAGAGAAATGACTACTTATAAATTAATACATTGTAGCTTTAGAACAATTTCTAGGGCTTTCAAAATAACGGGAAGCATTTTGGGCAGTGCCCCTGCCCGCTTGCCTTTAACCCGTTATTTTGAAATGACGCGCTGCCCGCTGTCTGTTATACCCATTATAAATGCAGACTAGCTTAACTGGCCGCTCGCCCGTTCATCAAAACGGGCAATGCGGATAAAAACACAACAGAAAGAACTAAAAGTTCATGAGATGAAGATGAACTTTTTCAAGTTTTTGTTTTCACCAAGTTAGTTATAATTGCAGTGTGGTGTTAGTGAAAAGAAGAGGAAAAACAGAAAGAAAATAAGAAGAAATATGAAAAATAAAAATGTAACTACATACCGTAATCGTTCGAATTTAAGACGCGCTCGAATATAAGACGCACCCCAAATTTGAGCTCAACTTTGGAGGATTTTTATTTTGACCCAATTATAAGACGCAAGTTTAAAAAGTACAAATTAACCGTAATAGGTCTCGGTTACCACATTTTTCGGCCTCTAAAATAACTTTTCTTTTAAATTTCGCGTCATATTGCACTCTTTGACTAGTCGACCATAACATTTTACAGAATATTTCACGTTGGTACGCACAGTAATCACAGTTATCAGCATGTAGCTCACCTATGACTAATATTCCTACCATTGTCTCACCCAAAGAACATCTGACTTTCCTATTTTTTATTTCTCCGCCTTATGACCCGATTATAAGACGCGCTCAATTATAAGACGCACCCCTGATTTTGCATTCAAAAACCTGGAAAAAAAGTGCGTCTTATATTCGAACGATTACGGTATATCATAAGAAGAGAAAAAAAAAGTGAAAACTACCTAATAGTTTTTCTTAGGGCTTTTGACTGAAATAATTTTATAATTTTTAATAGGCAGCAGGCATTTCTGGCAATGCTCAGTCTTGTTATAACTGGCAGTGAGCATTTCTGGCAACCGTATAATACTCAAAGGGGGCCAGTTATTTTCAAATAAAAAGCTGGTATAACGGGCCACAAGCCTGTAACAACGCGTATTAGTTTTCACCTTGTTTTCTCTTCTTATGATACTTATAGTTACATTTATATTTTTCATATTTCTTCTTCCTTTCTTTCTCTGTTTGTCCTCTTTTTTTCACTAAACACCACACACTGCAATTATAACCAACTTGGTGAAAACAACAACTTGAAAAAAGTTCATCTTCATCTCATGAACTTTTAGCTCTTTCTGTTGTGTTTTTGCCCGCATTTCCCATTTTGATGAACGGGTGGGCTGCCACTGCCAGTTATGCCAGTCTACCCAAAATTTATAACGGGCATAACGGGCAGTGGGTAGCGCGTCATTTCAAAATAATGGATTACTGGCAAGCGGGCAGGGGTGACAACAAAACGGGCACGGGCACTGCTCAAAATGCTGCCTGTGATTTTAAAAGCCCTAGACTTGGTAGGGAGTTGGCGATGAAAGACATCAAAAAACTCAGTCCATTCAACTTGAGAGCTGCCCGCAACCTGTGACGCTACAAATTACTAGGAAGAAGGGAATGCGCAGGAAGAATTGAATCACAAACGTCAAAAATTCAAAATACAAATGTAGTTTGCTCTTGCTTAAAGGACTTTTGAAGAGCACTGAATGTCAAAAACTCAAAGTGTGATCTAATTTAATAGAAATAGTTTAGTTCTTCCTTCAAGTGCGTTGAATCTCCTTCTCGACATATAGCAATACAAATCAGGGCTTACAAGTATTCAGGTATCCATATTACATTAATAATTTATTTAATTGAAATAATGCTCATTTGAAAATCAAGAAAACTAGCGTAATCCAAACACTTGAGAGTTGGAAAAAGAAGTCAAGTTGAAAAATCAAAATTACCTACCACCAAAATACAAAATGTTGATATCAATTTGTGGGCCAAGTTATTCATTCTTTCATCCTCCCTAGAGACAAATTGGTGCTTCATTATTCATGGGTACTTCTCAGAAACTGAAAAAAAAAAAAAAAAAAATGAAAAATGAAGCAGTAAGTTTTTCCTAGGTAGTATGAAGGAATGAATAACTTGGCCAACAAAATTGATACCAACAAGTTTGATAGTAATATTTTCCTTTTTAACTTGGCTTCTTTTTTTTACACGTAATTGTTTTTGGTTGGATTACTCTACTACTGTATAACAAGAAGCAGTTGGTGGCACTTATCAACGTCGCTGTACGACGAGACTACGACGAGACACAGCCGGACGTAGTCTTGTATAGGAGGTAAGACACAGACACACACAGTCGTCACTCGTCAGTTGAGTCGTCATTGTCGCTGTCGCCGCTTGTAATCTCTAAGCTTGTAATGAACGCAACGCGCGTGGAGCCGCGCTTCGCGTGTTTGTTGAGCAAATAGCAGAGCAGCCGAACACGGGCGTTTTGTGACCAACAGAAATAGTTGCGTGCGCAAGATGAACGCCGACGTCGATGAAGCGTAATTTTTTACGCTATGTTTGGAACGCCGATATACTATACACGCAAGCACTGCAGTCTGTGATGAAAGAATAGTTTAGTCGACAGTGTTCGGCGTGGAAGCGCGATTTTGGTTCACGCCCGTTGTGTGTATCCCATTGCATCGTTACTGTAAGCGATAGAGTTCGTTGTTTCGTGGTAATCGTCACCGAAAGCAAATCATAATTAGATACCTGTGCTTTCGAAGATCAAGCTGTGCAAGTTACTTCGAACAGCATTCACTAACTACCTACGTTCGTAATGACGTCTTACGACGACAATTTATTGGCAGCTGTATCTCGTCATCCAATACTGTACAACCACATGCGACGCGACTACAAAAATTCTGAAGCGAAAATCAGATCGTGGGAGGAAATCCAGAAGGAGTTGGACGTCGACGAACGTGAGTGTTGCAAAGAGAAGCAAAATTTTTTAACTTTTTTTTTTCAGCCTTGTTGCTTCTTCAATTCGGTGCAATTTCGTCAATTTTCCACAATCTATCGAATACATTTTATAGAAATAGTACGGGAAGGCATGTTGGTACCAGAGCCTCGTGTTTCTTGCTACACTCTTCAGTAGACGCAACGCGACGACGCTACGCGTTTGTGGAGTTCTACCCAGTGCCTTATATACCGCACCACACCTCTTAACAACTGCCATCACCTTGAAATTTTCGCCGCGTTATTCTCTCTTTCGCTTCTTCACCTTTTCTAGGGTCGACTGCTTAGCCTAGCCGACCATAATATTACAATCACTTTTTGACGGTTCACTGTCATCGTTTTGTAATTGGCAGCAAGGGTCATTTTGGAATATATCATGTACTATCTCTTGGAAAATTTATATGGGTGTTTATGACTGATTTCCCCATGCTTGTCAGTGCGTTTCCAATGTTTGTATTGACTGTACGGAGTCGTCAGGCGTATGTTTTGGAAGTTTACCAGCTTATATAATTTTTTCATTAGGTACTTAAGGATTGTATTGCTATTTCAATACCGTACTGCACAATAAACTCCTGAATTTCACAGTACACTCTACAAACACTACTATTCACTCGTAGTGTTATTCTATAGCCCCGGGTTATTCCCTCGAATCTTGAGGGACTATTGGTTAACCCGAGAGTTTATTCCGTATTGTAAAACTGGCCCTAAGTATATGACTGAGAGCCGGTTGTACTAAATTTGGGTTCAAAATTAACTTTCGGTTAATTTGCAGGACCGTCGTACCAAACAAAAAACTTGACGCATACGAGCGTAGACATTGAAAGTGGGTTTAATTTAACTGGCTGATTATGGGCCAGTTTTATCAATCGGAAAATCGATCATTGGGCGCTAAAATAGTCAGTTTCTACTTTCTAGTCTCTACTATGCAAAGAATTAATTGAAAAATCAGTTCTACCAACCATTAAAATCTCGGATTAATCAATTTAGGTCTACTGGCCAATATTGGCCAGTAAAAGAAATCGGGGATAATCAATTATCCCAGTTTTAGACCTATTAATCTGAGTTTAATCGTTAAATTTGGTAAAACCAAAAGTCTGACTGATCGTAGATTTTTATTCTTTGTCGTTTTTCAATCGTCGTTTTTACCGAATTTTACTTGCGTTGGTCAAACTGATCCACTGAGCCAGTTAAACTTCAGTTAACTTTGAACTTGGTTGGCAAAACAGACCTACAGAGTTAAACAGAGTTCAAAATTTTTATCTCAGGATAAATAGTTGGTACAACTAGCCCTGAGGAATTGAATTAGAAATGGTTGCAGCATATCTACGTACATCCTCCCGTCAGAGGTCCAATGCAAAGCAGAAATCATTGCAATAAGAAAAAAGTACCACCAGAAAAAAAACGTCATGATTTCATCATAGTTATGATGTAGGACTAAGGCTTTATGGAACTCTTTAAGCTGTTGTAAATCTATGTCACAAAGGTGAGTCAGCACATTGGAAATTGGAATTATTGGACTGAATGGTTTTGAAGCCCCTCCTTAAGCAGTTTTATCACAGTTTATTGTTTATATTTAAAAAAAAAAAAAAAAAAAAAAAAAAAAAAAAAAAAAAACTCACAAGAAGCACATGTAGCTGTGTCAATTGTTCGTTATTATTTGAAAATCAGAAATAAATAAGAAGATCCACTTATATTAGTTTTTCTACAATTTCTCCAAAAATAATGACTTTAGGCGTGTATTTGTAAGGAATAAAATTGAAGAGCGGGAAATTCTCTTTCAGATGAAAATATTCTTGAGAGAGTTTAGAAAACTGAAAATTTTGCACTACGCTAGCGCTATGTGGTCCGAACAGGCGACGGGAAAATAATTCAGCGGACTGTTGAGATTAGCGTGTAGCCGTGGTGTAGCGGTTTCATCCTCATATTCATTTGAAAGTCAAGAAAAACTAGTGATATTAAACCGAAAACACTTACATGTAAAAAAAAGTAGCCAGGTTTCAAAAAAAAAAAAAAATCACTAATAGAATTTCTGAATCAATTGAGCGGTCCCAGTTGTTCATTCCTTCATCTGACTTGCAACAAACTTGGTCTTTCATTATTCAATACCTAAATAATTAGTAAACATTGTGGTATACATCAGAAACATTGAAAAATAATGTTTCTGCTGCCATCATTTATTCAAAATTATACAAAAATTTCAAAAATGAAAAAGCACATTTTTTGTGAGTAAGATGACGAAATGAAAACGTGGCCCGTTCAATTGATATCAGGAATTTTGTGAGTGATTTTTTGTGGTTTGATGCGATTTTAAACAATTACAATGCAATGCCTCCTGTTGTTGCACTTCAAGTTGTATTACCCGTGACAACAAGTGCCGGGGGGCCAAATGTTTGCGGGAGCCACAATTTCTGTTTTTTTTTTTTAGGGTGAAAAATTTTTTCGCTCGTTCCGTTTGCAATCAGCTTTAGGCCTACAGTTTGAATTTTAATTTGCGGGGGCCCCGAAATTGCAAGAGCCCGGGACCAACGGCTCCCTTAGCCCCGTCATAAATCCGCTACTGGTCACAACCTCTGCAAAATTAAAATCTGTGTGTGCGTTTAGTTCATAGACTTTTATTTTGTTTGTTTTTTGTTTCATTTCTTTGTTTAATTTTCTTTTCTTTTCTTGTAGCCGTAGAGAAAATTCGTCAAAGATGGAAATCAGTTAGAGATTCATACGTCAAATACATAAATAAAACAAGAGATAGAACTATTTCAAAAGTTCGACCTTACAAATTTGAAAAACAGTTGAAATTCTTGAAGCCATTTCTTGCCGGGCAGAAAGATGGGATTGAATCGTTTGAGGATGATTCCCATTTGGAAAACGCGGATCAAATTCTGCTAACCGTGAATCCTTGTCATGAAGACTCGTCTGAAAGTAAGTGTACTCAATTTGAGTAGAAGCGTCGAGTTGACTTTGTTTTTAACACAATTTAAAGAACTTCTCACAGCTGCGGATACCGAAATTCCGACATTATGGGCTCCATAACGTTCTTGCAACCTTAATCAATTACGTACCTACCATTGTGTATTTACAGACACAAAACCTTATATCGAAAATTTAACATTGTACAACAATTATTCTTCGCATGGCCTCTTTCTTGTCCATAAATTTTCCGCAAAGCTCTCGCCGGTTTGTGACATGTTGTGATAATTACAATGAACCGTATTATTTTCTAGCCCCATCATTGATTGAACGAACCCCAGTTTCTAAAAAAATTTCAACTGCATAAGAAATACACATGATGCGTACGTTTCAATCACTCCTTAATACTTGAAAACAGAAGATGAATAAGGAACCACAGATACATTTTCTAAGGCTTTAGAACTTCCAGATTCTGAATATGAAATTCTCATTTCTTATTTCATCTTTACATTTTGATAATAATGCGTTATCAAAACGCTTCCCTGCAATTCTTATAAGAGAATCGGTAGTCCGTTTCGAACAAATACGGTAAATTGGGGTGAGTGATGCTTCACAAAATAATACGGATGGGGTCAACTTATGTTATCAAAACATGCCGGCACGATAACACGGTCCATTAGTTCTTTACCACTCTCTTCGCGCATCGCTTTCATCTTTTTTTTTTTTTTTTTTTTTGTTTTAAATTCTTCATCTGACTCAAGTTCAGCGTTAGTTCCAGTGGCGCATCTACCTACAAAATTCGTCTGGGGAGATCAGAAAGGAAAGCGATGATATAGGTGAACAATTTGAGATTTGAGGACTCGAACAAAGAAAGGAAACATGCTAGACGTATGATTGTACTTATAATGTACTTATGATTCGTTACAACATTAAATCTAATTTTGTAGGTTTTTCGTCATTTTTACGTAACTGAAATCGTGTATCCACAGTCGTATCACCTGGAAATGCCCTTTTTGACGGAGTGAGCTCGGGTAGAGTTAAGTCCCCCCCTCTCCCTCATAGGTGCACCACTGGTGAATTCCATTTGAAGCCTAATTTGGATATTTATCTTCGAGTCGAATGAATCCGATGATTTTCTTTCAAAATTCCGCGTTGATCCATACAAGACGTAGAATGACGATTTACCTACTCTGTTTTTGACTCCATTGGAAAAGAAAAAAAAAAAACATTTCTCTTTGTACAAAACTAATTTTAGATGACCTTATATTTTTTTTATCAAGATGCGTTATGAACTGCCATTATTGATTTTCAGCTAATGCAACCACTGGCGAACGCAAACGACCAGCCATTACAGAGCATTATGTCTACGAGAACCACGAAGCTTCGGCCATGGCTTCTGAATATCGAATGTTTTCACAAATGGACGATATTGACGTATTTTTTTACGGGTTGGCTCAAACTATGAAAAAACTGCGACCACTCACTGTTGCAAAACTCAAAAAAGAAATGTGTAATTTAGTTACCGACGCTGAAATTCGCGAGCTTGAGGAAGTTGAATGTAAGGCGGAATGTAACCAAATAGATGTTTACAAGAAAAGTTGATTCTGGAGACTTCATAACCTAGATTTATTTTTGTATTACCTTCTATGTTATTTTCAGTTTAAGTTGTGTTTTTTTGTTTTTGAAAAATTGTGCCTTTTCATTATTTTCTTATGTTCAACTGAATTATGATCTCTTTAAACTTTTGAATTTTGTATTAGATGAACGTAAGTAATTATCGTTCTGCATAAAATATATAGGTATGAAAATCTGAGTTTTTCCAAGATGAATTCATTCCTTCAACAAAAGGAAAAAGTTCTAGAATCATCAGGTCTAGGCTCGAAATTTTGTTGCTTTGGAAATGAGAGCGACATTTTTCTTTCCTGATAGAGAGAAACAAAGGACCTTGATACTTTAATTTTGTGAAAATTTTAATCTCTAAATGTTAGTAGAGTTTGTATGAACCCCTGTCTGCCAGGAGAATAAGGAAAAAATAATTACAGCAATCACAGCAGGGAGCCAGGCCTCGAACCAGTGTCTATTTGTTGGAAGGGCTTCCATAAAAACCAAGGGGGCCAAGTGGAGTAATGATTCTCTGCTTTATTAGGATTGTAATTTTGGCTAAGGAGAGCTAGCGACACGTTTAGGGGGCTCAGCTTCCTGCCCTCTCAAGGTTACAGGGCAGAAAAAAAAACACAATGTGTGGTTTTTTTAGATACAGTACAACGGCTCAGCAAACTTACCTTTCCGTTCTTGAATCTAGATTTCTTGTGAGTTCTTTCTTGTAACTTAAGTACATGTTGCGCGTGAACAATGGATTGAATAACTAGAGGAGTATTTTTAAAGCTCTTGCCTCTCGTATGCGTGAAAAAAAATCCTATCAAAAGGTATATTGGAGGCCTCCAAGAGCTGGTTGAAACACGTATCCTTTGGCTTCATTATACTCGGCTCAACAAGCAGTATACTATAGGCTGTACTCGATTTGACATAACATATTATACTAGAGGCTTCACATATACCCCTGTCAAAAAATTTTCATAAATGTCAGCAGCTGAAAAGCTACTGATTTTGGCACACTTTTCAGTATCTCAAGCAGCTGAGTTTTGATGCCGTAGTTCTCGCTACCTATACGTTGTACATTAGAGCTGGATTAAAATTTTCAATTTGAGAAACACTTCTTTGAACGTGATAATTTGTGGATCGTCCTTTTTCTCAATTGAATCTGCCTGCAGACACTAAGTCTCTTTGTAATTAGCCGGACTAAAGTTAGGCTAATTGAACTGCGTAAGATATATTTCACAAACTGCCTAAGAGAGCTTGGGCGGATTACAATCTGCCTAGAAAAAATCAGGCAGATTGGAAAATTTTCTATCATTTTCCCATACTGTCGGCAGTTTACAATCCGCCTTAGGCAGATTGTAAACGGCGAAATTTTTCAAATCGCCTACGACATATACACCATGATACAACGGACTCAGGAAAACTTGAGACTTTTCAAGATTTCAATTTGAATTCTCAATACCAAAACCAATTCGACCCATAGAATACCAGAACAGGTTCCCTGCGTTCCTCGTTCAACTTTCTTAGGAAAGCTGTCGGTTTTGTTACGGTCGATGACGTAATCAGTGACTGAAAGACATACAAAAATCTAGGCTAAGAATGAGTCCGTGAGCCATTTAGCCTAACATGCTTGCACCATATACTTTGCTTGTACAAGGCCAAGAATGAGATTGTAAACCAGTTGGTGTAACATATGAATCAGTCATTTTGAAATCTACCTAAGTCACAATTTTATTGAAATAAGAAATCACTACTTTCTTCCATGAAGAAGGGGAACAGTGGAAGACTTTCTGCGCTTCAATATTGGCACGGTTCAATTCAACAGCATTTCTTCTGTTCATGTTTAATATTATATAATTCAATCACACTGTTTTGAGTCGCCGTGGAATACGTCTTTTCCATTTGTAAAATTTACTCCCATGGACTTGCTATGGGTAGTTTTCCAAATGACCGATTCATTTGGAGTAGAGGGGAAAATTTATTAAAGTGACCAGCGGAAACTGTCTTCTTAACACGTTTATTCCCTTGATTTGCGCTTGATCAGCCATGGCCGTGGATCAGCACTCTATAACAATTTACTCAAGGCTGATCATCATTTTGCAACATAAATATGGGGTCATTTCGAAAACCACTCAAGTTCAATCTTTTTCTTTGTAGGAGAGGAATGGTGATGAACACTTTGCGTATCAATATTGACACAATTTGATTCAGCCTCTGTTAAGAACTTGCAAATTTTGTTTACTCTGCTCATCTGCATTTATTATAAGCAGGATTTGGATTTTATGCTTTATATTCTTCTGTGGCGTCTTAAATGACATCATTTTGAAAGATCTTCACGATCGCTAAAATTTTCTGTGAAATGAGCCCCATAGGAAAAAGCATATTTGGCATATTTTGGGCCAACATCTCTAAGAACCACAGAAGAAACGCACAATTTTAATTTTTTTTTGCAGAAATCAGCAAGCCAGCGTTCCATTGAATGCGCGCCGACGCCAAATGATTCGATTGCCGATGAACAAAATGTAATACTTCCAAAACCACAGAAATCATCATTTTTCTCTTGATGATTTTATGTGAATTTCAAAAAACAATGTACACCATTCTATGTATAGAGTTTTATTTCTTCTGTAGAATGATACCCATGTTGAAGGAGCATATTTTAGCACATTTCAGCAAAAACGAGAATTTTTCAGCATAAATTTTAGGTGTTGCAGGGGCATATGATAATTATGGTCATAATCAGCTATTTTTGGAGCACAAAATCCGAGGCCTTGATTATATAAGGCGTTAACACAATGGCTTTGTTTACCTAAATATGTAGGTAGAGCGGGATGCGGAGAATACCAACTTGGGGGCAGATCACTAGTATCAGAAGAGAGTGCCTCCTCTTTTAGGTAAATTCCATTGAAAGAGACCTCTTTTTTTTTTTTTTTTGTTATAGTCTCATTAGATGCAAAATGACAAGAAGAACAAATTTAGGTCTCTTCAATTCCTCGCGAAAATCAACCGTTTTTGAGATGAATTGATTATTCCTTCAAAACGCTCTTAAGAGCCCGCGTTATTTTTCCCCCAAATTAATGAGAACGCGTTTCACAACGTCACGTGTTAATTGCTTTTAGCCGATTTGCAAGAAATAGGTAAGCCTACTATTTTTCTCAAAAAGATGTCTCGTCGTGATTTCATCTGAATAGACTGAAAGGTTGCAACCCGTTGAACATTTGACGTACCTATGGCAGAAATATCCGTTTTATGCCCCCATTACGAACGTAAAATATCCCCAAAATCCTTAAAATGTCTCAAAGGGAAAATATTGGGGATATTTTGGGGGAGTTTTTGCCATGAAATGTTCAAGCAAGAAGTCTCACAAAATTAATGAAGTACGTGTGTATATTATAGTTTCTACTTCATACATTGTGAAGTGAAAGTCTTTTCCAATTGTGTTTAACCTGATACAGCTAGCTGCTTATCGGTCGGCGGCAAAATCATTCGACATCTGAACTTAAATGGTCTCAGGAAGGTTTGAATCATAGGGCAGACTAACAATTGTGATTTATTTATAGACAAATTTTTTTCGAATAGTGAAATTCATTAAAATGTACATGATGTGTATATCTCTAATAATTAATGGCCAGCGCACTAGTGAGTCTTCGCTCATGCGCACCTCCACGCGGCACCTGTCATTCTCATTATAGTGCGCTTCAAACATAGGAGTGCACAAAATTATTCACAGTGCTGTTGGAAGAGACGTGAAAAAATAGCCTTTAGAGACCATGTATTAGATCCATCTCGACCCCTGCTTGTATCAATTATGAGCATTACTACTTAGAATGTACTTTAATTATCATTAAGTATTATTATTATTATTATTATTATTATTATTATTATTATTATTATGAATTTATTGAAGTCATTCTGCCCCTCATTTTTTTTTATCACATCCAATTTCATTTGCGCGCGGCAAGGAATCACACGTTAGAGTATTGATAGTTCAGTACACAATAGACGGCTCTCATCTGTCAGTACAGTGATCAGTGCAGCAGTTCATCGTCTGTCCGATCAACTCAACGTTATTTATACTCAGTCAGAATGCACAAGATGCGTGGAATCACGCCGAACCGAAGCATTTATTTTTGGGTGGAGCGTACATTACGTGCAAACGCGCGCGCACATGTGTGCATGTAACAGTCAGCACCACAGCAGCACTATTCATTTGCGCTGCCGTAGCAGAAATAAGGCGAGTTTTACGAGTAGCAAGTAAGACCGAGTTAAAAACTGTAACAGAAGAACGATTCACGAATTTTAAGTTAGCAACAAATTCATTAGCCGTACTTTATTCGGATTGCGTTAATTCATGACTGTCGAATTCAATCAACAGTTGTTAGTGTTATAAAAAATAATGATTATAAAAACGATCGGCTCGATTTGAGATCGGCAATTGCCACGACGTCTTGTAGCTTGTGAATGGAGCTTAAAGTTGTGTTGACAGGGCAAAAGATGCTGATGGATGGGTCTGTCGCAGATATTATAAGAGGGACTTTGCAAGTGTGATAGGTAATCAAAATTATTCTGTAAGAAAAAAGTGAAGAAAACACAAGGCGGCTTAATAATAATTCTACAGCGTCCAGCAAAGCTGGGTCGCCGGTTGCCGTGCTTTGTTGCGGCTGCGTTGCTCATTTCTGTCCTGTGTAGCGACCTTAGCGACAGGTGGCGACGAGCGACGATAGCGATCTGTGAGTTGAAATTGTAATAATAGTAATGGGTCTGAGAAGATATGTTACCTACTCGATTCTGTTACGTCCGTGTAGAAGGGACCGAAGGTGCCAATGCGCCGTCGAAAGAGGCGTATAACCGAAATAAGGAAAAAAAAGAACAACGAAAAGTCCAAAAAGACGTGCAAGATGATGAAGAAGTGAATAACGTGATATTACTTATCTTCCTCCGTTTCGGTGTTTTCTGCGAGTGCCGATAAATATTGTTGTTTTCTGGTTTCTCTTTCATTTCTTAACTACTACACGCTGTTCAAACAAATGTAAGTACTGCTACGAGGTCCTTTTCTTCTTCTTCTTTCTCTCCTTCTTCTTTTTTCATTTTATTAGGAATTCTTTTTTTACCCATCTTTGCTCTATTGAATACTGCAGTTCTTTGAATCCTGATTGGGCAGACTTAGATAGTGAGTAAACTAACTATCAAATACGCCTTTGACCTTATTTTCTTTCTTTTTCTCTTCTGTCTGGAAAGACGTATTTTTTTTGCTTATGCTTACTATCCTGCAGATATATATGTGGCTGAACGCTTTTCTTTTTCCGTCTGTGTTCCTCTTTCTTTCTTTTTTCCATGTTCTCTTTGGGTTTTTTCCCCTTTTTTTTTTTTTTTTTTTTTTTTTTTGATTTTCATCATTTTTTGAATCCTCATGCTGGGGGAAGAAGGAAGAAAGGCTGTGATGAAGTGAATTTAAATTGTGTTGAGCGAGTGGTTACGGCAGCAATCGCAGAAGTTGATTTCCTTTCTTCTTATTACATGGTAATTTTTACTTACTACCAAAGAAGGAAAAATTAATGTACCTGATTTTTCTTCTCATAAAGCCATACCAATATTCCAATATTCATATTACCTATTGATAATACCCGTGCATTTTTACTCTAAATTCATGAAAAAAAAGTCCCACAAAAGAAAATTAATAGCCTATCCCTTGAATTTTTCTCAAACACAATCACAATTTATACATCGCATTACAAACGCGTGGACATATGGAGGGGTTGACACTTTTACTGCCGTTCAAACTTCAAAGTTGAATTGACCGGACGTATCTGCATTAGTCCAATCTGTTGAACGGTACCTTTTGCACAAAGAATGGTTAGTGTGTGTAGTCGGCTAGTTATGTGTGTGTGTGTGCGTGTCAATCCCTTTGTCGGTATGGAGATACAGCAAAATCCAAATTGACCTACCTCCATTATAACAAAATCCAAACCAAATTTGAAAAATCCGATGAGCGATGACATTTTTGAATTCTTTGTTGAAAATATGAATGGATTCTCTTGGTAATAACTCAACTACAGTGGAAATCGCGAATAACGATATCGCTTTTAACGATTTATCGTTTACTACAATCAAATTACCCAGCCAATATGAAAAAAATTGAATTCCCATCGCCTTTAACGGTAGATTTGATTTAATGATTGAAATTTTGATCCCCTTAATTGGACATCGCTACATCCAATTTCTACTGTACATCGCATTTTACCAGTGTGCTGCAGCTGAAAGATTCAGCTTTAGCTTTTGGCTTAAACTTTTGACCTTGAAAAATATAGCTCCGGCTTTGGCTTATGCTTGTTCAAAACAAATTTGGCTGGCTTTTGGCTTTTTTTCAGCTGGCTTTCGGCTTTTCAATTGAGGGAAAATCTGACACGATCAGGAGAAAAGGTTCTCTGTTAGAGATACAACAAGAACTTAAGAAGTCAAGAAGAAATTGAAGTTGAAAATTGATGTTTGAAATTGATAAAATAATGTTGAAAGGCAAAAATAATGAATTTAGGTGTGTACTTGTTGTAAGGAACGATATTGAAGTGCAGAAAATTTCCTTCCAGATGACTATGACTGAGGGTATTCTTGACTTCTTGAGAGATTTTATTATTTATTTTTTAAAAATCCGAAAATTTCGCGCGACGGTAGCGCTACCTGAAAGTGGAAATGTAAAGTTGTAAACTGTAAAAGTGTTTTTGTGAATTGTGAATTTGTGATTCTGAAAAAGGGGTGAAAGTAAAGTAAAGACATTTTTAAAATATTTTCTTAGTAAAAAAACATGATTTTGAACAAACTTCTCAGAACTCAGAAGAGCCAAAAGCTAGCCAAAAAAATTTGGCTGAATTTGGTGTTTGGTTTCCAAAGGTGCGCTTAAAGCTCTGTCTTATCAGTAAAAATTTGACTGAATTCGGCTTTCAGCTTTCAGCTTTTGGCTGGCCGCAGCACACGGCATTTTACCACCTAGAAAACTATTATTCAGTATTATTCAGTTTCCAACACCGTCGTTTTGGATATACATCAATTTATTCAACTTTGAATGGCAGTTTAGTGTTGTTTACATAAATGTGCGGGTGGAGCGTGATGCGCAGAATATACTAGCTTGGGGGCGGATCATCCAGATCAAGAGAATAATGCCTTCTTTTTCAGATAAATTTCATTTTCTCTTGTTATACTTTCTTCAATTCTTCTTATAAATCAATTGTTCTTGAGATAAATTGATTATTCCAAAAAACGTCCATAAGAGCCTGTGTTATTTTGCCCCAAGGTTGATAAGAAAGCGTTCTGCACCGTCACGTGTTATTTGCTTATTTGAATACTTCAACTTTTTGATAAGAATCCTCATCCTAACAAAAATATGGTTTGATTGGTAGAGGCTACCGTAATTGTTTTCTTTGCACGGATAAATTAATATCTTAATTCTAACAAAAATAGCTTGAAGATTCTCATCAGTTTGAACCGTTTAGTTATTGCCAGTAGACCATGATGATATAATTCTGAAGTTATTCTGACAGCAGTAAATCTTGGTTGTCAAAATCTCTGTAAACCATTAAAGTAGGCCTATAGCGTACAAAACGCCAATAATTTGAGATCCGTGCTGCCATCCAAATAAATGAAGACGCGTATACAAGCTGGTAAAGAAGGTTATCAATACAAGAAATGTTTCAGTTCTTGCAAATGAGAATCAGGAAAACAAACATTGTTAATCTGAAACTAACTTCATGATCAAATTCTCCGTCGGAAATAGTTTTGGAAATCCCTTTATATTCCTTTCATCTGCATCCCAGGGATGTTAAGTTTAAGCCGTGAATGGCTCAAGTTGAGCCTTAAACCAATGCTTTCATGGTTTTTAAGCCAGCCTTTAAGCGAGTCAATCACCCACCACCTTTTTAAGTGAATAGAATAGCCAATCAGTGATTGGCTGGCTAAAAATTTGTTTTTTGAAGAAAAAAACATGTTTTTCAAAGAGAAAAACATTTTTTAAGCCAATCACTAAGCCAACCATATTATTTCATTCAGCCAATGATCAAGCTAATCAAAAAAACAGAAAAACTTTCAAGTTTTAAGCCAGCTTTAGGCTAATAGCAATTGGCTGTGCATCCCTGCAGTTCATCCCACAATCATTTTCAGGCAAACTACGTAGTAAGCCCAGGGTAGCCAGATTTCAAAATCAAAATTCCGGGACAAAATTATTTCTGGTAGATTGCTTTGCCTCTTGTCTTGAAATATTCAAAATGAACGTAATATTTTCAGCGCATTATTAGCGTTTTCTCCAATCTTTTTGAAGTAATTTGTTAAAATTATTAACATTATATCCCTATTGAAAAATTTACATAAATATCAGCAGTTGAAACGTAGTACCAAATTTGGCACACTTTTTGGTACCTTCAGCAGCTGATTTGGTGCTGAAACAAATACTGAAACGCACAAAGTACCGGTATGACGTATTGTCAGTAGTTGTATCAGCATCATATCAGCTGCTGAGAAATTGTGCCAAATTCTGTATTGCTTTTCAGTAGCTGATTTGGTCAATTTTTTTGATAGGGATGTCATGGTTTGATTTTGGGACGCAAAAATTGATTTTAGGTTTAGAGACAATTTGGGAATTTTGGGATGTCTGGCCATATTGGTAACAACTACTTATTTGGAAGGCAGCATGGTTTGTGATTTGCAATTCAATCTATATAAGCCTTTCACACTATTGCCGATGGTATAGCGTTTACCTGATTCCTTATCTCGCTAAACATAACAAACAAAAATTTCAACTTTCTGAATTTTGGTATTTTCACATTCAGTTCACTGAAATAGAAATTATTTCAACTTGAAAGACAAAGTTAATAACGAATTATTTTTCAAAACTACAGTATTTTTTGAAAACTTGTTATGTACTGTATATGTAGGGATTGCGGAATAGAATAACTTATTGTAACAGTCATGACCCTTAACCAAAACAAAATGAGAATGTCTGACCAATTGACCAATAACCATTTCAAGTAAAATGAGGGACTGACTGTAACCGTTTGACCGTTTAAACATTTTGGTCAATAGACCTTTTCCCATGTGACGTCTCAGCATTGATAACGTGAGCAAAAGAGCAAAGATACACACAAATATGATCGATAGTATGCGATTATTGTCAAGTTTGGTCCTATTGTTTTATCAATTGCCATTAGAATAACACGGGAACGATT
Organism: Aspidiotus destructor; assembly: GCA_035079395.1. Classification (NCBI taxonomy): domain Eukaryota; kingdom Metazoa; phylum Arthropoda; class Insecta; order Hemiptera; family Diaspididae; genus Aspidiotus; species Aspidiotus destructor. The sequence goes on along the minus strand of JAVHKZ010000002.1, from coordinate 58,318,853 downwards.
CGATCATTTGCTAATATTCAAAAATGAGAAATAAATAAGAAATCAAAGTTCCATGCTCAGAAACTAAATGTTCTCAACTATTTCAAAATGTACTTCTGGTTCATAATTTATTCTTTAATTATAAATACAAGTAAGTGATTGAAACGGTCCTATGTTATTCTTATGGAGCAAAAAGGTGGCTGGCCCACAGCTGCAGTTAGCAGCCTGTTTACACGTCACAGGGAAAAGGTCTATCGGTCATAACAGTTATGGTGACAGTTATCTTTTAAATGTTTTCATGTTCAAAAACGAAACATGTTTTCCTGACTAAAAAAACACGTTCTTTCTCCCAAAAAATGTTTTTTCCCCATTTTAACTGTTATGACCGATTCATTTTTCAATAATGGTCATGACCGTTTGACCGTTTTAAATTTTGAAGCTGACCAGACAGATAACCCTTAACCATTTCAAATTATTTCAGTGGCAATCCCTATGTATATGGATATAAACTTTTGTTTATCACGTTCATCAAGGTAAGAAAACAGGCAAATGCTATACTACCCGCAATATTGTGAAAGGGCTCTACTTATAATGCTTACCACTTCTGCAGCTTGATTGAAATGTCAGTGTGTGCGTGATACGTTGGAATTTAATTGAAAGTCCTTTCTCCTGTGATGTCACAAGTCATGCCTTACAGCTAAATCTGCGGTCTGAGTGAAAGACTAGAATGTAAACAACTTTTTCTCCTTTTATCCTTTTAATTAACACAGTGATGACTTTTAGTGGTTTTTCTAGTATTGTTACTTCTAAGAGGCAAGGAATGTACAAGTAAATAAACAATAACATTATTGAAACATTATCAAAACGTTTTTGAAGAAATTAATATAAGGATTGGAAAAACGTAACAGAACCAGGAATAAAAACAAAATGTACAACGTTATAAGAATGAATGAAAAAACAAGTAGGTAACAAAAAATGGAAAGAATAAGGTTACGTCATTACGTTTTTTTTTCTTGTTCTCTTCCACAATACCTATTTTCTTGATTATTTTCTTGATTTTTTCATGAGTGACGCACATGATAATTATATTGAAATTAAAAAGTAAAAACACGTTCTTTTCCCAATAAAAACGTTGTGCCAAAATATAGAAATGCCGGACCCGATTCATTTTGCTTCGGAGCCGGCTTCAGAGCCGTTTCATTCCGCTCCATCCATATGAAGTTTTATAATGTTTCAATAAACCAAACGGAAGCAAAAAAACAATATTAAAAAAATGTAACAAAGTGTTTCTGAAAAAAACCTAACAAAACAAATTAACAAAATACAAGATTAGAAACGTAAAAAATAAAAATATAACGCTACAAAAAATTTATTTCCTTTACATTCCCTGCTAAGAGGTTGGAGAATTACAAATCTAATTATTGAAATCTGTGAAAACCAACAATTTCATAACTATTGACCGCTTAAATAACTCATATTTTTTCTTATGGAAATTCAATTTTGTTTACAATTTGCTTGTTCTCTTGACTTAGCGCCAGGGAGAAAGGAGAACTGAAGGAACAGCAAGCCAGCAGAAATTTAAATTTACTTGCTGTTATCCTTTCTTCTTGTACTACTTTCAGCCCCTTCCTAACACAGGCTATAGTCAATGCCCATTACTCAAACGCTCTGACAGGTGACCGGTCATGAGATGTAAAATCTAAAATGGTGTATGTCTCTCTACTCCCTCTGCACATTGTAATGGTATTTGGTTCACAAATACATTCCTCTTATAGCAGGGGAATTGAATATACTCATAGTTCAGCATAACTATTTCTCTTTCATAAGACTAATGTAAACCAATTACTATTACAACAAGAATCAGGCAAACAAGTCTGCAATATTATGTAGAGGAAGAGCCCTTTAGTTCTTCAGTTAGAGGTATTAATCTCGAGAATGATATAAACAACAATGGAAGTGGTTTCAAGTTTTAGAAAATTGGTGCTGCTAGAATAATTATGAGGTTGCACTATGAGTAGCACCACTTCCGTTAAACTCGAAATAAAATTCCGCGTTTGTTTAGAATGGACAAGAATCTTTGTAACAAAGTAATTCATAGTCAATGGGGCATGTTCTTTTTTGACATCATATTCTTGAAATTTTGTCATACCCCACGTGGACACAATCTGTAGATAGATACCTTTCATACCAGACTCAGAGATTCTAGTCATTATTTACTCAATTGTTCAACAATTTTCAATAGTAAATAATGATTAAAAGAAAGGGAAAAGCTTCTTCTAGTTAATGAATATAAACATACAAGTCCTTATTTTTTTTTTGTTTTTGAAAAAGATCTTTCTTTTCTTATGGGAAATAACACGTAAAATATAATAGTCTATAAAATGAAATACTTTGCGGTAGAATAAATTTGTTTGAGAAACAATAGAAAAATAGGTACTCTAGTTTACGGATATCAATATTTCACATTTCTATTATAAAACGTGATGATGGACTTATTTTCAAACATTATTTTGAGCAAATTTATTTTTGACATATTATCAATTTCAACTCCAATCATCCCTTCCAAGTGAAGTTTAACACTGCCAGGCCACTTTCGACTTATTACTTTCATTTTTCTGTCTGTTTTTCAAAAAATTATCCTTCTGACTTAATAAATATGTAGGTACTTTTTATTTCTAATAGTAGTAAGCATGACCTTTCAAACTCTCCTCAAACTCAAAATAATAATAAGAAGAAGAAACAGAAATTTTTCCCATACTCTCAATTGGTACAGCCACCAGGCAGTTTGATGTTTAAAAAGTATCTCTCAAAGGCTGATCCACTCATTTGCATCTCTTTCAGTTTCAGTAGTTCTAATCTTTATAATAAATTTTTTCCCAAAGTCCTGCAACTGTCTCCCTTCAAAAACGTAAACAAAATTTTACCCTGTTAATTCCCACAATGATAACACAGCGTTTGTAAAAATGCAATTATTTCAAAAATAAATAATGTGTCAATAATGGGTGTTCTTGGTATACAGAGAAGAGTGCTTGTATTTTATGAGATAAGAGGATAAGACCCCTCATCATCAACATATTCTTTTTTATTTTTGAAATATTTGTGTTTTGCAAACAATGCATGATCTTTATGCGGGAATTAGCACAATAAAAGTTTGTTTACATTTTGCAGGGAGATAGCTGCAGCAGGAAGGTCTGTTTTTAGCAGGGCTGGCTGAACGGGAACGGAAACGGAAACGGAACATAACCAGTATTTTTCAGACTCCGGAACCGTTACGGGAACGAAACTTAATTATTTTTCTGATTGATTGAGAACCGTTCCCAGGAATGGAACGTGAAAACTCAGAGAATGGATAATTGGCGGGAACCGCTCTCTTGTTCAAAAGTGAGAACGAGAACGGGACGGGAACGATAAATTTTTTACTGTTCTTTGTTCTTGACCATAATTTTTGATTTTTGCAATTTTTTTTTTTTATTTTGGGGTTTTGGCCAAATCCGGCCGGTATGTAAGATCGTAATTGACAATTGTAAAGCCAAATGACTGTCGAATTTGCAAATCACGATAACAATATTTTGTAAGTCAAAGCCTTCCTGTGGTCTGGACAGGGTTGAAATGGAAAAAAATCGGAATTCTGAATATTAGCGCTTCTGGCGGCTTGGGAACGGAAGCGGAACAGGAACAGAACGAGAACATTATTTTTAACCTGAGAATGGGAACGTATCGGAACAGTACTCACAATTATCAGAAAGTGAGAACGGAACAAAAACGGGGAACAGTTCTCTATTGCAAATTTGAGAACGGTTTGAAACGGGAACGGTATAGATTGCTGGGAACGGGAACATGTTTGGAACACTTGTCAAAAAGTACCGTTCTGCCAGCCTCTTAATTGAACAGAATTATTCTTGGTTTTTATTTGCAATCATGTCTTCACAGGGAATGGGTCTATTCAGACTGAATCAGAATCTGCAACATTGTTCTGACATTTTGTAATGCAAAGATGCTGACCTTTTGACAGATTTTGTATGAATATTTCACCTTGCATAACTTGCATTCTGAAATTTCTTTGCATTCATTTTCCTTGTCTGATTGCGTTGTAGGTATGTAGGGGTTTACAATGATGTATGTTATGTTTGTGAACAGTAAACCCAAAATAATACAAACCGGAAGTGTTGCATCAGAATGGTGACAATTGGACAACATTATTGTCTTCGTTGGAATAATTACCAATCAAATATGACTTCGGTCTTCTATAATTTACTGCGGACTGAGGCATTTGTGGACGTCACATTGAATTGCAATGAGAACTCGTTAAAAGCTCATAAAGTAAGTTCATTTATGCATGTTTGTGAATTTGATTACCGTAGAAAACAATTGCGTTGTATTCTCATTGGAAAAGTTGAGCAATTCAGAATCCAACTGAGCTCTGTATAGGTACTTACTGCACTGTGAGATGAATGAACAAACAGGTATTTAGCTGGACAAAAACATTTTCAACCTTCTGTTTATCAATTAGGCCAATTCTTATGTGAACATGTCCGTTGAGTGCATGACAATCAAAAAGTTTTCTAGTTGCTGGAACAGTCTGGAAATTGAAGCGCTGCTTGGAAAAGGGGCCTCTGATGAAAATGTTAGTTTTGAGAAAAATGCATGTGAAGTTTCATGATGTAACATCTCGGCAAATACGTAACAAAATGACTTCTATAATTAGAGTGTGTTTTTGTAGATGTGAGGCTACCAGCTGATGGTTATCGCACAATGGAAAAATGTTTTCTGAAGCTGTTAATAGAGGAAGGAAGTAAAAGGTTTGGAGGCCCCTCTTCCATAGAACAACTAAATAGGTACAATTTTGGTCATCCATTGCGATTTTGGGATTGATATGAGTTCATCTTACAATGGTTATCTTACTTAGTCACTCATCCTCCCTAAAACGACCTTTGACTTCGAAAATATCGGGAAACAACATACAACATGATATTGTATAGTGAACTGGCCATCATGACTTGAGAATCATAGTACTAAACTAAGTAGATTCTTCCTAATTTTGCTGTAACGCGCTCTAATGTCATTTTTGAGCAGTAAAACTCGATATATAAATATACTGTATACTTAGTAATGATTGTAGAACAAAACAAACGCTTTTACGGAAAAAGGGCCAAAGCCTAAGGAGGCCCCTTTTCCACACAGCGCTTCAATTGTGAAAAATCAAAAAAATCCACTTTTTTAACGTAGAGAACCATGATTGCTGGTATTTCTCTTATCAATAAGGTCGATTCTTATGAGAACTTTTATGCAGAGTTGAAAAAAAATGGTGGAACAGTCTGGGAATAGTAGAAAATTGAGAAAATTGTTTTTTCAACCTATAGATCCGTGATTTTTGGTATTCTGTTAATCAGGTCAATTTTCATGCAAACCTTCCGCCAAATTGAAAAAAAAAAATGATAGTAAGAAAATCTTCCAGTTGCCAGAAAGATTGGGAAATACAGTAGTATGAAACTTCCATATCTCTTAAAAGCCGCGTTAGAGTTTTGGACTGACTATGTACTTTCTCAAAAAATTAAGCGGTGGTTGAACACAGATGCGGATCCAGACCGTTATTTTAGAGGGGAAATGTTAGTTGCACTATACAGGGTGGGGCAGAAAGATCTTACCAGTTAACCAGGGAACTCCACAAAATTCTCGCGGAATCCTCGCGGAGTTTTTCGTTCAAGTGGTAACATCTTTCTGCCCCACCCTGTATGTGCTAGGTATCTAAGACTGGAAAATTTCCATAAATCATTCATTTTTTTAATTTTTAGGGGGAGGGGGAATTCCTCTCATTCCCCTCCCCCCCACTCCTGTAGATCCACGCCTGTGAACATCACTTGAATCAAAACTATCAAATTTTTAATGAATTTTCTAGGACCTACGTTGAGTAACATCACCGTTACCCCATGACGTTATCCTGTGACGTAACTTACATCAGCAGAAGCCTTCCTGGTGAATCACTTGGCAATAGCCAGGGTTGCGATGTTTCAAACATGTTCAAAACAGCCAAAATTGGAAAATTTACATTGCCTCTCATGGGAATGTTTTAAACGTTTTAAACATGTTTTTTTTTTTAAACTGTTTTTTTTTTGCAACCCTGGTCATTTTGGTGTGCGTGGCTCAAGGTGTTGAAGTACCGCACTACCTCCCCTATCCTACTTTTAATTTTAAAATCATTATATAACTCCTTCAATAGTGAACCGGTCAATTTCATCGAGGAGGCTTTAAAAATTAAAAATTATTTGATCTTGGAAAGAGTTCCTCTTCACTTTTCTAGAAAATGGCAAAATAAATGATTTTTCAATATTTTTATTGTTTTCTGTAGTTTTTCCATTTGAGTATGTAGCAATGTTTCACCTACTAACAACAGCTGATGCGCAGGTGTCATTGTCAAGTTTACAATTGAGGCTAGTTAGTTGGAAGTCAGCCGTGGCCATGGCCTACTCTATACAAGGCTGTAATGTAGAAAATGACAGCAGCGCGCAGTGCTGCCCTACAAAGTGAGATGGACGTATATCCAAAACAACAATTTGGAGACTGGTATATTCTTTTCAAAAAGTTGAATTAAAACGAAACAATTATTGTACAATTCGGCATTTTTTATCTAAGAATCCGATGGTCGTTTCAAATTATTGTTAACAGCATTAGTTTTGGAGATATTTACTAATATTCACGTAAGTGGATATACGTCCCACTTGCCAACAAAGGAATAGGGCAGGTAAACCAAACATATGTTTCTCTAGATTTGTATTTTGGATATACGTCCATTTCACTTTGTAGGGCAGAGTGGATTGTTATCAGTTACGTTTTGTGGCGGTTCACATTCATCCGTGCGGTGTAACCACAATGAAACTGTACCGCACTTTGCCCCTATCTGATTTTCAATTTTAAAATGACAATAACTTCTCTTGTACTGGACCAATTTTACTCAAATGGGGCTTAAAAAATAAAGAATCGTTTGCTCTTCAAGTTCTATTCTTTTCATTTTTTCCAAAAACACCGTTGTATTTGCATACAAATCAAAATTTTCCTAAATTTTTGTTTTTTCCCATAAGGGTGTGTGTAAATCTACATCTACTTCTTTTTGAGTGCGACGTTGTGACTTCTCTATATTACAACCTTGAATAAAGTAGGCCGTACTGTGGCTAACGTGGCCAAGCTATTTGTCCTCGATATAACCCTGGCCACAGAGCCGGCGTTGTCTGTCTCGCATTGGTTCTTTGAAATAGGTGATAACAGCGTTTTTCCTTGGTAGGAGAACAGCTGATGTAGTCGACTGCGGGAAGTTCAGGTGGGTGATTGTTGAAGTGGTAGCGGTAGCATTTGCTATGTAGTTTGTGTGGTGTAGCTCAGCTGAGGTTTGTGATGGGCCTGAAGTACGGGTTGGGAACGGGAACAAAAATGGGAACAAATCCAGTATATTTTTGAGTTCTGAGGACGGAATGAGAACAAAAAAGTTGTTTTTGAAATCATAATTTCCTCCTTCCCCCCCCCCCCTCCCTGTACATAATAGCGTCACAGTTGAGAACAGAGGAGAATTGTGACGCTTGTGACGGTAGTTTGTGACGGCAATCACCCATCTAAAAAGCACAGTGATCCCTCTTTGTGATTGTGACCCAAGTGTGACGCGCAAATGTGCGCCGTCACAATCCTGTGAAGCAAGGGTATTTTGCACAACAGGCTTATAATTAATTCAATTGCCTTTGTAGTTTGTACAATCAAGGACCAATGGACCAAGCTTATCTTGAGTGTTATTGTTTTTCAAATGAAAATCAATTAAAATTAATAATCATAAATCTAAAATCCAAATTGAAAAATCTAATATTGAAAATGAAAATTCAAAAGTCAAACTTTCAAACACTACACCAGATGTAGGTATTGACTTTCAACTGGTTTTGCTTAATCTAAGGAAAAAGTAAGTTTGACCAAGTATACATTAGCGCTCCTAGCAACTCCTCCTATTTTTTGTGAGAAGGAAACAAGAACGGAAAAAAATCAAAAAATGAACGGAAAAAATGTTCCCAACTTTTTTTCTCTCAGCTATGTCATCAACTGATAACGGTTGCAATAGTTTCATGCTATGGTTTTTAGCACATTATTGACTTGCAAATGTGGAAGACTCCTACATCCGCGTCCTTATTATCAACGTTTGATTTCTTATTCATTTCTTACTTCCGTATTTTGCCAAATGATCAAGTTGTTCCCTATGTCATACCTACGTATTCTTATGGGAGTTGATAATACGGTAAGCACCATCGCATGAAACTATGTATTGCTACTGTTATCAGTGAATGACGTTACAAGAACAAAGAGAACTGGGAACGGCCGAACGGAACAAGAACAAGAGAACAGAACCTTGAGCAAAAGAGAATTGGGACCAGGCAGCGCTAGCGTCGCGCAAAAATTTTTAAATTCTTAAAATCTTTTGAAGATATTACCATCTGAAAGGAAATTTTCCGCTCTTCAATTTTGTTCCTTACAAGTACACGTCTAAATTCATTATTTGCGGGGGTATTTAGGGAAAACTAAAAAATCACCTTTTGTTTCAATCTATGACATGGCCGCTTTGAAGAAAGGCTGGAACATGCAGATTTGGCAACAGCCAAGTAAGCCAACCGTTTACATGTAAATTAATGCAAAATTTTTGCAAATTGAGTTTAATACATTTTCTGATAGAGAATTTGATGGCCTACAATTTTTGTTCTTTTCAATTTTTCACCAAATTCAACAGGTACTTACTGATTCTCAAAAAACCACTTTCTCCCCATAAGAGCACATGTAAAAGTTGGCCTACTCTCACAGCGTTGCCGTTATGTGCATGTTCCGGCCTCCCTTGGAGGCGGCCATGTCTATCTATGATCACCGTTCAATCACCTTTCGCTTATCAGTATTTTCTATATGTATTTTACACAGGCGACGCTAGCAAATCTACAATGTGCCCGGTCCAAATAGATGATAATAAGCTGACGTCATTCATTGAAGGAAATGGTAATCGCCCTATGAAATGCAGACCGCAGAGATCAGTGATTTCAGCTGGGTTGATTTTTACACGCGATTTCCCATAAGAGAATTCTGGTTGACTTTCATTGACAAATAAGGATTATGGCTGTAAAAAAGGTTGAAATCTCTATTTTATCATTAATAATGTTTCATTTCTAAAGGCTGGTACACACAATGCTAGTCACGCAAGCGAGGTACAAAGCGTTGACCAATCAGAGACTACTAGCATGGAAATTTCAACTTTTTGCTTGCGTTAACCATGCTTGTATCTTCTGATTGGTCAACGCAAGGCCAACGCTTCGCATACTAGCATCGGGTGTACCAGCCTTAAGATATTCATGATTTTTGATATATTCCTCAACAAAAGTCTAGTAGAATTCTCTTATGGGGAATAGACTGTTTCAGGCGTGATGTCAAATCTGTGAAAAACAATCAATCACATGAATATTGTTGCCATTGGCATATTGATTCCCATAAGAATTCTACAGGAACGTTCTGATCATTCATCAGTACTTTGAAATGAACCAAAAGTTAAGGATATGAACTTTAAATTCACAATCTTGGAAGTTTCCTGTACATAAAAATGCATTTGGCATTCATAAATTGATTTGTATTTTCGAGTGTGAACAAATGATTGGAATGTTCCCATGTTAATCATGGATCCGATCAAGTAGAATACTAGAATGGGTACTTTCACCTGATATTATGAGTGCTGCAAGCTGTGACTACTGCACTGTGACGTCAGCCTGAATCAGTCTCTATTGCATGTAAAAATCAGCCTGGCTGAAATCACTGATTTCTGTGGTCTGCATTTCATAGGGCAATTGCAATTTTCTTAAATCAATGACGTCACGCTGATTACACTACTGGGTAGCAGTATCCAAACACGCAGACGCGCGTTAACAAAACGCGCGTCTCGTTCCGCGACGATATGCAGCCAATTTCTCACGATTAGAGAAGAAGATTACAAGAAAACTTGAGCTTGGTTCAAAAAACGGAAAACGGCGTTGAATAGATCGTTTTTTTGTGACGTCACTCATTGCCAACTCCCTACCAACAATGCGCAAACACTTGCAAACACACTTCAAAAACCCTTGAGTGTGATCGATTGTATTGTATCACAATATCGATTCTCATAAGAAATACACTGGAACGTTTTGATCATAAGTTCAAATTGAAAAATTAGGAATAAATAAGCAATTACGTGTTTATATTCAGAAGTAGGAAGTTCTCAAGTATTTGAAAATATACCTGCGGTCCTTTATTTATTTCTGCTTTTCAAATCCGAACGTAAGATTGAAACGCTCCTGTGTATTTCTTATGGAGTTTTTTTTTGTTTACAAACCAAGTTGGTAATTTAGGGTAAGATTGACGATTTTGACGGGCTGTAGGGTACGTTGGAGTAAACAGATGTGGAGTTTGTGACGTCATAAAAAACCGGTCTATTTAGCGTGAAAAGAACTTCAAGAATCATCTATTCTCATTTTTGATACATAGAAAAAATTTTTAATTGTTCAGTAGTGTTATCATCTATTGTCATATGACTTGATCCAGCGCTCTACAGGCTGTTGTAATAGTGACCCCTCAAATTGCATTGTCGTTTGGCTGGTCTCTTACCACCAGAGGTTATCATGACAAGATTTCAAAAATGGCAATTTAAATTGGGTTTGATTTTCAAATTTACTGAGACATCCTTCTTTTTCCCCCTCGCGTCAATTTAAATTAGAAAATGATCAAATGTCTAACAATTTGTTAGTTTATTTACTGTATTCATCTAATTTAACCTTTCTGTCAAAAGGACATCCATTAGGTAGGTATGCCTTTTTTTGTGAATTTAATTTCTGAATTTCTCTCAATTTCAAAAATTGAAGGGCTAGACAGAAAAATGGCTATGCTCCCATATAAAATGTACACAGAAAATTCCCATATCCCAGATAGCCCTTCAATTGAAAGAAAGCTCCAACAAATCAAAATCATCTTATTTTTCCTATACCTTGACGCACAAAACATAAGATCAATAAAATTGACAACTTGAACATATGTACATCAATTTTGACTTCGAGTGCTGATGCGCCGCCACAAAAATTTGCAAGACCACCAAAACATTCTTATTACTTATGTATCTCCTCCCGTTTGCATGTGTTGAGAGATGAGCTATGTATTTTCAGGTAACTGAATATTCTTTTCTTCTAAATTTTCTTTCATTTATTTTGATAGGTGGTGTTGTCTGCGTGCTCTTCTTATTTTCAAAAACTATTGATGGATAATCCGTGTAAGCACCCTACCATAATACTACCACAAGAAATCAATTTTAACGATTTGAAATTTATAATTGAATTTGTTTACCGTGGAGAAATTGATGTTTCACAGTCTGAACTGCAAGTAAGTTTCAACCTCTCAAAGAAAAAAACAAAAAAAAAACTATTTGTCTTTTTTTAGGAAATAAGTTTATTTCAAAATGTTAAACGCTCAATACATTGATTGATTCCCTGATGACGTCAATAAATCAAATATGTGTAGAGGCGATGTAAACAAATAAGTTTATTTGCTGCAGCTGTCTCAAGACCCCAGTCAGTGGGACTACACATTCTGTCTCTTAATTCAATTCCCATAAAGATCAGAGATAACCTGCGAATATTTCAAAAATAAACAATAAATATTATCCTGCAAAGTCAAGTTGTTGTATCTTATGAAACAAGACCCCTCGTCAGTAAAATATCGTTTATTTCTGAAATACTCGCGTTTTCGCAAAGGCTACCTCATCTTTATGAGAATAGACATAGGGAAAGTTTGTTCACATTTTGAAGCGAGCCATCTGCAGCAAGCAGGTCTGCTTTTATCCCAAATTAAACAAAATCGTTGCCGTTCATTTGCAACTCGTCACTGGATATTATTCTCTGCTCACCTTAATCTTATTACGATTATACTACTCAAGTTTTAGTACACAAGAAAAATACCTGAAGAAGATTCAAGAGTATTTTCTTTGCATTTCTTTTGTAGGTATCAATAAAAATGAATTGTGAAAATTTTTGCTATGGATTTAGATTTTGAGCTCAACAATAATGTTAAGCCCCTCCAAAATTTTTTCTAGTTCAGGTGTCAGATGTGAGTGTCAGCTATTTGCTTACATATTTGTAGGTATAGGTGCAGTCTCGAAACGCCGAATTTTGATAGCAGGGTGACCAGATTCACTTTTTTTGAGCTTTTAAACGAAGTATTTCTTCTGCGTTTTGTCCTCTCTCATATTCTTTCTTCTAAAGCAACAAATTTCTTAATAATATGACCTTTTTCTTTCTTCTCATGAGATACGTTTTGGATCGACTATTCTTCTGTCGTTAAAAATATCTGGTCACTACAGGAATACAGGATAGATACGACGCAATTATATGAAATACTGTACTGTTAATATATGATTTGTATCGCAGCATTACTTCTCCCTACATTCTTGTTCAATTAATTGATCGATCGATCGATCTAGATAACAAGGTTATGAAATAATTCGGTGAATTTTCAATAGTGTGATGGATTTCGTATTTTTCTAGTCGCTATTGAAAACGGCGGATCAACTGAAGATCAAAGGTTTATGCGAGGTATCCGAAAAAGATGAAAACGACGTAGAAAATAGTGGCGAAAAGTCAATCATGGACGCAACTATTATTGGCTCCCAAATTCTCCACCAGGGCAGTGAATCGTGTAAACAACCAAAATTAGTGTCTCGTTTCCGATGTGGTAAACACATTGCGAGTACTGACCAAACCCAGTCCCAGAGTCAGACCCAAACAAATATGAAACGTAAACTACCGGCAAACACGGTCGTACCAGGACAGGAGATGAATGGTGCACGTAAATACAGCAAACCTGTCGACCATAGTACAACAGGGATAACGGGGGCGGCGGTGACGACGACGACGACTACAACAACGACCGCAGCGGCGGCGGCGGCAGCGGCAGCAGCCGCCGTGCAGTTGATTCAGACGAGTACCAGTACCATCAACGCGAACGATATACTGGGCACGACGACGACGACGGCGACGACGAGTAGTCATCAACAGGTGAGTTGGAGAGTCGTTCGCTGTTCGGTTGCAGTCGCTGACTGTGGCTAGGTTTTTTTTTTTTTTTTTTTTTTTCCTTCATTATAATATTGGTGAAGTATTTGATATTGTGTTGTTAGTATGGATTGCCTGTGTTGTGTACAGCAGTACAGCGAACATTTGTAGAGCAGTCTCTTTGTAAAATCGTATTATGTAGAGACAAAATATTGAAGATCGAGTGTAGGAGAATTAGCGATCTACAAAATCAAGTAGATGTCATAGTATTAGTCGACTATTAGAGTGCTATAGTCGCAATTATGTACATGCCGGTAGTGAGTATGACAAATTTTACATCTTTCTTTCTTTCATCGATATGCTCAAAATTTCTCTCTCTCTCCTCTTCAGTTTGAGCGTGATCATTTTGTTTTTTTGAAACGAATTGACGTTCGTTCGCTCGCCTCGTTATGAACTCGTAACTAGAAACATTGGAATATTCATCATGAAGAACTCATAATGAACGCATGTTATTTTGGCGGCGCGCACTGAAGTTAGTCATTCGTGTTATTGTGACGTGAGTAAGAGATTGTGTGACGTGTTGTAGTCGTTCGACAGGGTTGATGATCTTGGTGTATGGAAGAGTAAACCGAAGGAGTAAACCCGATCTCAGTATTTCGAATTGCGACAGACTATTATTGTTGTATACATTTTCTGGTGTCGCGTGCGTGTATGTATGAATGTGTGTGAGTGTGCTCGCGTGTATGCTCACAATCTGGGCATAACAAAGGAATAGTCGGAAAAACTGCCGGGTTCTTGAGCCAGAATAATGTGAAGATGAATTGTCAAATATTGGGAAGAAATTGATAAGATAAATTCAGTAAAAGAGATGAATTCTTGTGCGAGTTTTCGCTTTTCAGCCGCGGCGTTATAACCAGAAAATTCTATCTGTCTGGAACTAGGGCGCTAGAGGGAACGATTGATTGCGACGAACGAGAGAACGTTATTGTTTGAAGAAAGCGACTTAGTTTAAGAAGCCTGTCAGTAAGAGAATGAGGTACATGGAGACTCGTAAGCCGGTGCCATTTACGACGGACTATCACGCGGATATTTCGTTCACTTGTATGAAGATTTCTTCTTTATGATTAGAAGAGTAATGATTTCATTTATTCTTGTTGTGGCAGTATCATAATTTACAACCGGCTAATTCTGTAACTGTCGCCACCTGTACGGATGATGATGACAAAGATCTGAAACCTCCTGCGAACTTATCGGCCGTTGTCCTATTGGATAGTCGACATTCGCAACAAATGGCTGTTTCTTCCTCGATGCACTACTTGAACCATGAAAGTAATTCGTCTGGACATTGTCAACAGTCTGAGAAACTCATCATGACTGGCTGTCCTCCTATCGTAAATTCATCCTGTACTACTTTGACAACTTTACAACCTCAACCGGTAAGTGTAAATGAGTGAAAGGTTTGATGTAAGCAGTTCGTGTACAATTGAAGAATGAATACGTTCGTTGTATTTTTTCAAAGGAAGGCCTTCCGCCCTTACCTGAATGCACCTGTCTTTGAAGTAATTTGTAGATCGATTTGCATTTTCGATCTTCAGTATTTCGAAGCCAGAATTATCTTACCAATCTCATGCAAAGACTCTGCGTATCTGTGGGAGAATTTGATAGAAAATGAAAAAAAAAAAAAAAATATGCCCTCCTTTTGAATATTTTGGTAACGTTTGTCGTAAACCTTACTAACTTCTTTCTACTGTATTTGATCGAAGCCTTTTGTCTACCATCTTTTTCAATAGTTACTTAGAATTGTTCTCTAGTCCCTCCTTGGAAGGCTCCCCAAAGCGTTAAAACCATTCCTCGAGTTCTAAATCTGAGATATTTATTTGTGAGATTAGTATTCTCGAATGTGTTTTTTGAAATAATAATACTTTTGAATCGAATTTCCTCCTGATTTGTTAAAAAATTGATTATTCTGAAAGATTATTCGCGAGGAAAGAGACAGAGAGGTATTGAGCAATTATGGCTTGCATTAAGGACTGCACATATGCGCATCTTAGATGTGAACAATGAAAAGTTTGAGGTTGCATACTTTACGTAGAACTTACGGCTGTCAGTTTTCGTTTTTTCTAAACAAGTTTCTCATTTATTATCGGATAGGTTATTCAGGAAATGTAAAAATGAATATATTTACCGAAAAAATGAGTGATTCATAAGTATGACTAGTAAGCAACCTCCAACTTTTGGTCGATTTTTATTGTTCACATCAAAGATGCGCATACCTGCAGTCCTTAGCTTGCGTACTTCTGCTCTACTTGTTGCGATAACAAATTTATGAGTTAAGGTTGATTATTTATTCGTCATCTTGACATAGATTTTCAATTCATTCCTATTTATTCTTGCAGCCTCTTTTATTGGATCAGAATAGTCATTCACATTTAAGTCAACACAGTACAGCTAGCGAAGACGATAAGAGAGACGTCGAAATGATGTCCGAAACACAACCACTAGGTCCCACCGCAACTCCTGTTCATTGCCACACGATGGAGATACAACAACACAGTCCTACTCATCGGGATATCGCGGGTAAGCACATGTGATTCGTGCGAAGATTCGAATATGATAATGTGAATGAGTAATTTTTTTGCTAGAGTTTTGTGAAAGAAAAGTAGGCTATTTGGGATTTTCTGCTTCGGAAGCTTCGGTTAGAGCATTTTCACGATTTCCATTCAATATTCGGCCCAGAATTTAAAGCTTCTGGTGCGAAAATTTTTGGGTGCGGGTGCTATTCTCGGTCGTAGCTGATTGAAAATCTCAATAGACTTTCAATTTCTTGCTTGTTTTCTGTAAGGTCTGCAACAGCGCAGCCGTTCTTGCAACGTTCCTTCTTTGTGATTATACTGATATCATTTCTTATCTTTATAGTAGATACGTCGAGTATGCCACCAGAAGATATAAAAGTGAAATTTGAAACATTACGAACCATGGATCAAGCATCAGATAGTATGGATACCATGGAAAATCACATGTCCGAACATGTAAGTTGAGACTGATCGTATAACGTATATGAAATAATGGACCATTATTTTGGTTGCAAGAAACGTAAACTTGAGAAATGTTGAATTCAAATAAATTCGTGATGAAGATAACTCGAGTTTGGATTAGGAAATTCTGTGGTCAACTAATGTTCTCGATTTTCTGATAGAAGCATCATTTTTGGAGTTGTCGATTTGATTAATAATTGAAACGCGCTTTTCGAATACCAAAAAAATCTATCAATCCGACTGATCTCGAGTTATACGTACTTCATTTGAAAATCACAAATTTATCTAAATTAAAAATTGGCTTTTATGGACGTTTTACTTGTGCTTACGTTTCTTGCAATCAAAATGAAGGTCCATTGGTTTGTACCTTCATCATATTATAGCGATTTAGTACTGTACCCAAATCGTCACAAATTTACTGTAGGGCGATTCTTTTCAAAACACATGGTGCGAATTTGTCATCGCTTAAGTGAATCGCTTACTGGTTCTTTTGGCGTCCTGTCCAAGCGAATTCGCGTACAGTACTTCCATTATTTTCAACACAATCATTACCGATGAAATAACTAGCATTTCAGATTGTGCAATACCTGAATAAAGCCATTGAAGATTCTTCTATAAAACCCTTGAAAGCGTTTATTTTTGGGCGTTCTCAGTCTATATTAGAGTGCATAAAAAGTTCGACTTTTTCATCTGTTCTGCTCATAACACGCAATCACGGATTACCAAGAAAAAAATCTTTCAATTCGTAGTAAATAGCATGAAGAGTACATGCCTCATTCTCTCAAACTCCTCTCAACGGGTTGCTCTTGAATCATAGTTCCCTCAATTGTTTCTGCTGATCGGGTAACTCCGCGGGTTGTTATCGCGTTTTTTTTGGAAAAAGAATAAGCTAGTTGAAAATTCGTGAATGAGTAGTATTTCCCGACTTTCACGATCTTTTTTTTTTTTTTTTCATTTCATTATAAATTTACATGAGCACCGACGTGTGATAAGTCATTATCAGGGACGTGAACGAAATCGTTTGAGCAAAATAAACGTAATTTATGCTGCGTCTACGAAATTATATCACTTGAATCGATGATCTCTGTGAAGAAAGTTTTACAATTTTATATCTTTATGCCGAAAATACTATTTTTTAGGTTATCAATTTTTTCTTTTAAAAATTTCGAATGAAAAATTCAACAGTGTACTTGATTTTTTCATACAAGCATTGATATTATTTCACGTTTTTGATTTAATTACAATATCTGTCGTTCGTTTCGACACTCTTCAAAATGGAACTTGAATTCTCTTTATCGAGAACAAATCCTTAAATTCTAAGATTTTTATTTTTCTGATTACATGACTGAAGTCGATTTTCAAGAACGTAACTGTACGCATGAGGAATTTGTTCTGGGGGAAATTTCGATTCTGTCATCCTCAAGGGGAAGAAAAACTTCGTTTCTGCTAATAAATCCCCGAAAGCTATGCTCGCCACTTCGTACTAGAAAGAGCTATTTTGTGACACTGTGTAGCCAGCGTGAAAATTGCTCTCTTCATTTTCACGTAGTGTCGCAGAATTAGTTACTTCCTTATACGTATAGTTGGTGCAAGTTATTTGCATGATTCTATCTTCGTTCGATATAGCTCCTTGGAAAATAAATGCGAAAATGAGTTAATGGAAATGACCATGTAATGGAACATGATGAATCTGAGCACTGATGAGATAAAATAATTGCATTTGTGTAGGTACTTGCAAAATTATAGTAATGAGAAGACGAAAACTGATAGCGTTTTTCAACAAATAGATGATATCAATAATAGTACTTGATGTTGGATTTTTAGACCTAAATTTCGATCGAAAAAGCCAAATACAGTAATTCGAAAAGGAAAACACGAAGTTACCTCATCGACAAAAATGGTCATCGAGTAAATTTACCATTACAGCTGTTAGCTGTGACGCTTACAACAATTTTTAACAGAGGGTTCAATACTTGTATTTATATATTGCACTTTGCGGAATTCTGATTATTAGATGTTTAGTGCTCGGCTATGCTAGGAGCTTTGACTATCTATAGTCGAAGCAAAGGGGGAAAGTAAGCCGCAGCAACTATGCAACAAAGCTAAACAAAGCTTACATAACTCGCACTCATTGCCCGCTGCCGAGTTGCTTCTCATGTGGGCGAGTACTTACGGCCAGGAAGGTACGGTACGGATTTGTGAAATCGATTCAGTTGTATCTATCTAGATTTGGTTATCATTCGAGGACGAGATTAGAGAATCAGTTTTTTGGATTGATAACTAGTAATCAATTTTTTTTTTTTTTTTTTTTTTTTTTTCTACTATCATTTCATGTTAGAATTTTTCGTATGATGTAAAGTTTAGCATTGTAGATTTGAAGACGACTTATTGTATGGTTATTCTATCAATCATTTTCAGAGTATGAATGATGACGAACATACGATGCAAACGATGATGATTACGCCGGAATTATTTACTTTGATACCCTCAACTTCATCAGCGCCGCCGTCTGGTAATAATGCGTTTCGTAATTGAATATTTTAGTGATTATTTCTGCCTCGAATTATGTTTATGAACGCTTGACGGAAACTTGACGGTTTTTTTTTTTTTTTTTTTTTCTTCTTTTTTTTTCTTATAAGCGATATTTTGAAAATTCAGAAACCGTAGAGTGCTTCTGTGATGGTCCAGGTACAAAAATTTCTCAGTTGTCATTTGAAAGAAAAAAAAATTTAGCTGTTCGATTTTGATTTGATTTCTAGCGTATGGTATGACGTGTTTGGAGCCTCGTATGTGAGTTCTCTATGAATTATTCTTCATCGTAATAACCGTTTTTGCTTCAGTGTTTGGGGGTGTGCTTGTTATCATACAACATGAGCTCTTCGTACCCATTGTACGTTCTATTCCCTGTTGTCTCTCGTGAATATCCTCAACTGTCCAACATGAATGACTCATCTTCTTGATTTGATGTCGAGTTTGTAGCCTGTTCTTAGCTTCTTGGTTTTATCGAATTTATAGACTTGAACGTCGCGTTATGAAAAGTGAGTAATGTTGTTCGCAGAAAGTTATAGCCTAATGAATAATGACTTATCTTGGCTTGAAAGGCTCTGATATCTTATCCTCATTCCGGAGTGACGTTGATCTATTTGAAGACTTGAAGGAGTTTGATCTATGGTATGAGATGAGAGGAGTGGAAGTGCCTGATCTTTTAATTTGGGCGTAGAACTTGGTAGATACATATTCGATGAAGAAGACGGGGCTCTACGAGGGAGAAATGAAACTAGGTCTTCATTTTTACTTGACACGAAATTTTTCTTTTTCATCTTCTTGTATATGCAATCCGATGCGGGTAAAATTTTCACTTTCTTTGATAGGAGTTCTAGCGCTATTTTACTTCTCTTCGCTTGGATAAATGAGGACCTATCTGTAGAAAGAGCGTTCGTGAAAAAAAAATTGATCACAGAGAAATCAGTTTGAAGTTACAGCTCGAAATATTTCTGCAACAACGAGTTCAATCAAAAACAATTATAGCAATCAAAATTAAAGAGCGACTGTTCTCCTCTAAGATGCAACGATCACATTTTGAATACATTCAGTGAGGAACAAAGTAGAGATCCTTGAAAATATGACAGCGGACGCTCTTCTTGTTGAGTTGAATAAAATCATGGATTAGAAAATAAGAATAAGAAAATCCATAGAAGATAGTTCATGATCTGAAACGCCTAGAAATCGAGATCTCTGCGAAAAAGAGCGTCCTCCTGACTGACACTCGCCCTTCTTACAGACAAATCCTCAAATATGGACGGAACAATGGTTGTTCTGTGCTGAATTCGATCTTCATTATCTTCCTAGATTAGACGTAATACCTAAATCGGTGATCTCTTTTTCCAACAATAGATGGGTGATTAGAAAAAAGAAGAGAAAGGACACGACTTCGTACATAGCCCTCATATTTTTTCGTGTAGGTCCAATCTCCGATCAAGTTCAAAAATTACGTCATCCAGCTACTCTGACGTGTTGGGAATTTCGCTGCGCGATGTATTCTTCATTAATCATCGATTAATGAAGAAGATTGTTATCGTTTTTGTCCCTTTTAATTGATTTCCATGTCTTTCTCTCGAGCATACACCTTGTATTTTTTCTGAGAAAAGAGATTCGTTGTTTCTCAGTTTCTTGTTTCATTATTTATTATTTCTATTCGTTAGGTCCGTCTGGAAGCTGCTGTTCCATTTAATTATAATTCATGACGGCGATGAATCGCGTTTATCTCTTTACTATTCTTCTTATTTTGATCTCTTAACTATTCTTGTTTTTTTTGTTTTTTTTTGTTTAATACAGTCAATTTATTGTATTTTATATATTTTTTCGTTCATGAAATGTAAACGACTGATACGTGCAATTTTATCTACTCGATAGATTTGAACGTAAAGTAAATAGTGTTAGGAAATGAGAAAGTTTTTTGCTAAACGCAATAAGCGCTATAATACGAACAATTCAATTTGAATTTGAAGGAGTATAGTAAGAAAGTTGAATAGAATTTAGTTTACAGCTATTGTAATATTTTACTTTTTTCTCAGAAGTAAACGGACATCTGGTACAATTTTTCTAGTTCAAGAATTATGTGTTACAGAGGTTGGCAGTGATAATGGTAAAGGGATGGGAATGTCCAAGAAAGAATGGACTCAAGAAGATATGGAAGCGGCCTTAGATGCTCTACGTAATCATCATATGAGTTTGACCAAAGCATCGGTTACCTACGGTATACCTTCGACGACACTTTGGCAACGAGCTCATAGATTGGGAATAGATACGCCGAAAAAAGATCCAGCGACCAAAGCATGGAATGAAGACATTTTAAATATTGCCCTGGAAGCTCTTCGTAACGGAACATTATCTGCCAATAAAGCTAGCAAGACTTTTGGTGAGTATTTTTTGTGGAATGACAGTATACTCATTATCATAGATCGAGGTACTTATGGTATGAGGATAGATAGATATTTGTTACGCGGGATTCGTGTAATTGTCTAATTTGTGAAATCGGCAACTTTGTCTTTAACTCGTTTTCTTGTCTCTCCAGAAGAAGAAACCGCTTTAAAGGGACGCGACGTTTTTTAATCAATTTAAAATATTTAAGTCTCGTTTTGCTGATGTATTTCATAAGTAGAATCGTTTTAGGAGTTCTGAATTCGTACAAAGCGTAGGAGGGGAACACTTGAAACTATTTATTAAAATTGAATCAGATATTCTTGAAAAAACTTTATTATGAGCATTGAAATTCTCCCTAAAATACTTGAGAAAGGTGAAATTTTGCTTACGAAAGCTTGGAGTTGACGAATTCGGCATAAATAGTGTATTACTGTACGAGCAGCGTAAGTGAATTATCGCAACAAGTTTTGATCATTCATAGCACCACGAGCGAAGCGATTGGAGCTAATCAAACGAGTTGCAATATTTCTCACGTCGCCGCTGCTTGTACTAAAGATATTTTTTCAAACTACATAATGCTGGAAGTGGAATAATTTGGATGATCTTTCTAATTAAATGAAGAATAATCACAGAATCAAACCGAGAATGCAGTTCAAATTCAAACCCACAATACATAATACTATGGTAGTGCGAAACGCTGAAGTGATAAATTGACCAATAGAAATCGTAGTCAGTCTCTCTAATTATCACAGTGGCGAAAATATCCTTTCGCACCTTGTTTTAAATTTTTTCGCATCTAATTTTAATTATTTATCAGTGGATATAAATGAGGAGTAGGCAGGCAAGTAATACTAGTATCATAACCTATGATCGTAGCATATAAATACAAGTTTTAGACCTACGAGAACAGAAAAATTAATATTTTCTACTTTCTGTTTCCCTGCGTTCATGAGCCTACCCGTAAACTGGTACCTCTGATTTGAAAACTCGTGTAAAAACTACTTATGTCTTTTCCAGGTATACTAAAAAAGAAGAAAAATCGTTTTCTGCATACATGATCATCAATGTTCATTTTGATTAGCTGAAAACAGTTGGTAAAGTAAAATCCCACTGATTTCAGTTGGTAAAGTTGATTCAGTATTGCCGAACAAAATAATTGAACGCTGTTAATCAATATCAGAAGAAAAAAAAATTAACTTATTTTCAATAAATTATCCCGAAACTCGGTAAAATTATACCTGAGAAAGAATAATACATAAGTATGTTGTGTCTTGAACATCCTTTTTGACGATCATTTATACAGAGAAGTCAACTCATCATCTTGTATAGTAATACTTATTATACTATTTCTCTAATTAAGTGAGATTTTATTTACTTACTTAATCTCTTTCCACACGTCCAAAATTTTACTTTTCATTTTTTCATCCATATCACAGTTATAAATGCTATAGGCTGATTCGCGTTTGGTTCTTTAATTCCTACCCGAATTTTTTTATGAGTATTAAAATTAAATGGATTGTCCTTCGTCTGTCGTCTTCGTCGCTACTCGGATGAATTCGTCATTGGTTTTAGCGAGAAAGACGTACGTATTATGATGATGTATTCTTCGTCAAGTTTATTTTTATATGTACCGTATGATTGTAGTATTCACGATCAGAAACTTTGAAGCCTCCTTGCGTTTGATTTTGGATAACCGTCGTCTGTAATAATTAATACCTAAATTGAATGAAATTCGTGACTTTTTTTTTCCACGGATTATTGTTAGAAAGCTACTTGCACGTTTTAATCGTACAGTCACCGATCGTTTCTGTGGATCGTCCTACCAATTTCACTTCGCCGGTCAACGACGATTCTGATTACGCGAACGATTGTCGTTGTGATTTCAAATTTGCGATATCCGATGTAGATTTCTCCTTCAGATTTTTGTTGATGTACTGATTTTTTATTTTCATACATCGTCATTGAAATCTCTAATCAAACTTTTCATTTAGAATATCTTTTTTGAAATGATATTCTTGTGTTTGTGATTGTTCGATTGTCCATGATTTTGACATTATTTTTGTTTTGAAAATTTCCGTGAATTCAACACTCTTCAAGTGGCTGTTGCCACGATGATTCAAGAATGTTTTCGATACTCAGATGGCGAATTCTTACCTTCTTCTTCTTCTTCTTCGAGAAAGAAAATTATTCTGAGAAAAATTCATAAGCGTAACTTACATTGTACAAACCTTCGTATAAACGATTTTTCTTATGACGAAAACATCGATTTTTTCCCAATTTCTGTACGTTTCAGTTTTTGAAAGAATTAGCTACGTTTTGTATCAAAAGTATGAAAGCAGGCTGTAAAATCTTCGTATTCTCGGTATTTTATTCTCCTAAAAAACGTACGATAACCATTGAATACGCTATTAAGAGAGAAATAAAGACTCGATACCGCGAATTTGAATTTAAAACGACAATCGTCCGTGTATTCAGAATTATTATCGAATAGACCGACAAAGTGAAACCGGTAGAACGATGTAGAATGACGACGCACAAGGAGCTCTATTACGAGAAATTTTTGAAAAAGGAAGTTACAAATTTTATTTTATTTATTACAGACAAAGATCATTTCTGATGAAACGCTTTTCAAATCTTATTTCAGAAGGCTCAAAGTTTCTGTTCATGTATCTTATGTTACGGGATTAGAAATATTTTGTAGAAAACGAATACTTTGAATTTGACAAAAAATGTAATACATTATTTCGTAAGGTACGTCTTTCTCCCTGTACTAGAACCAATGACGAGTTCATCCAAGTAGCGAGGTAGACGCGTTGCGTATGTGTGTGAGTGTCTGAAAGGGTGTTGAAAAAAATCGCCGTATGTCCAATTTTTTCACCCTTTTTTTTTTTTTTTTTCGCAGTTCCATCAATCTCTGTAAAGTATCCGTACGAATAAAAATTTTTTTGAACCTGATTTAGACGTGTATCTCGTCTATTTGAGTTGTCCAGAAATTGTTCTAATTTTTGAATCGCAGTCATCTCTGTCGTAAAGACGATATAATTATGGTACTGTATTGGGTTTGTTGATTAACGTCGATCTTTTTTTTTTTTTGTTCGTAGGTATTCCAAGTAGTACACTTTATAAAATTGCTCGACGAGAAGGCATCAGACTGGCAGCTCCTTTTAATGCTGCGCCAACTAATTGGTCTCAAGATGATTTGGAAAGAGCGCTTGAAGCTATTCGCACCGGACAGACTACTGTCCAGAAAGCGGCTACAGAGTATGGCATTCCTACGGGAACATTATACGGACGTTGTAAGCGCGAAAAAATCGAATTATCTCGAAGCAACCCAACACCTTGGTCGCAAGATGCGATGAGCGAAGCTTTGGAAGCTATAAGGTATTCTGCTCGAAATGATTGCAAGAATTTTCTAATTCTATTCCTCATCCCACATAGGCTAAGATACCCGACCTTGTAAACCACTCTTCAATTCATAACTTAATCAACTATTTACAGCTCGAAGTTCTGCTCTTGGTTCCTGGTTTCAAGAGCAGGATAGAAAAATTGAAAACTCGAAAAGTTTAATTCTAAGAGAAGAAGAAAAATAAGTCATTTTTGATAATACAGTAATGAGAAATTTATTCATGGATGGAACGATATCATTAGAAAATATCGAACAAATTGCCAATAACATCCACTTTATTTTATATTATGTATTTCATGATGCACGACTTTTCGACGTCTTAGTCGTCATCTTCAGGTGGTGAAACAATATGAACAGCGACAACGTGTAAAACTAGACAATTCAAATAAAAATAAAGAATGGATAATATTGTTGGAGAGAGAGGGAGGTGGCAACTAGATGAGTAACGCTGGACTATTTTAATTGCATACGTGTCGTCGGAAAGTCAATTTATACGTTGTTCATTCTTGATAATATCAACAACTTCTAAAATTTTCCTCTTTCTCATCTTATACTCTCTTCCTGCAATTTTAGTTTCATCGAAATGAATTTTATGGCCCAGCCGAAGTAATGTGAATACCGTACTGTAGTTCGGTCTTCAACATCCTTCTTATGCTGTTAGTGACGTGCTTTTAACTTCTGGGATGTTTCCTGTCCTCACATAAAAAACGGTACAGTCCAAACGGGGGGAATAGAATGAAAAACATTTGATTCTTCTTTTTTAAGAATCCTATTTTTCGTATCCGTAAAAAATTTGTCTGGGTAGGTATTATAGCTGCCAAGGTAATATTAAAATTTTGGTTGAGAGATCGAAGATGTTTCTTGATAATCAGATTACCTACTGCTGTGACCAACAAATGAAATCGAAAAGAAGTCAGAATTATCGCATTCAATATTGCGAGGGGGAGGGTTGATTACATTATAATCTAGAACTTTTTCAATGAAAAAATTTGAATAACCGTTCATCCGAGGAGGATGTATTAATTTTTCAACCATCAATACTGATACCCTTCGGATGAACGGGCATGTTATGCGTAACTAGCTGTAATGGTAGACGGACGGCCGAAAAAACGCGAATTTAATTACATACATGAACAAATTTCAAACTTTTGGTATAAACCAGCAGAAGTGTTTCTGAGAGTATTTTTAACGTTGAACACGATGCCGTTCGCCGTCCTCCGCTATCTCTTCTAGGTTTCTTACAAATTGCGTTTCAATGCTTGAAAATTGCTTGAAAATTGACACTTTTGGAATACTGTATTATATCATTGAAAACGCCAAGATATAGAAACAAGTATACAGAAATGTTGCTCAAACGTTCCTTCAAAACATATCACATTTCCTTTTAATTAGCTCTCACGTAATCAGTAATCCGTGTTTTCACTATAGGTTGAATTTTGAAGTGAAAAAAGTTGACACAATAAGAAGAGAGTGAAAATGAACCAATTATGTGGCTGGCATACTGAGGAAGACTCAAATAAAATGTCAATATGGAACGAGGAACTAATTTCATCACCTAAGTGCTTGCCTTCATTACTCGCCTCTATGCAGTCAATTTTCTAGCCTTTTTCGAGCTTTGGAACAAGATTTCAAGAAGCAAACTTCTGTAATCAAAGTACACGTCGGACGTACCTATCGTAAATAGTGCCTTAACATAACGACGGCTTGCCTTTTTCTTATACGTCACTATACTTCGTTTTTTCTGCTCTAATGAATCATTCTCTGATTGATACCCGACGAATATTGAACATTTTCAAAGATGACCATTCATCGAGAAATTTGCAAAGGTAGCTAACGATTCATTACCTTGACGGGAGAATTTTTTCCTTTCCCTTCTTCTTGTGTAATTTTTATTTATGATTGTACCCCTGCTTGTTCTTACGTATTCTTACCTACTAACGTGGTCGTCGATGTGTTACAGACTTGGCCATATGAGCATCAACCAAGCCTCAATCCACTACAACCTTCCGTATTCATCGTTGTACGGACGTTTCAGGCGAGGTAAATACGAAGTCGACCATCCAGACACCGATGATGACTCCGTTGGTATTGATGTTCAAACTTCAGGGCATCACTCCCTGATGCCGCATACTGCAGAAATACATCAAACAGAACAGCTGCAGCATCATCAACAACCTGGTCCTCCGCTGTCGCATCAATCGCAACAGCATTCGACGGTACCACCTCAAATTATGTTACTTCAGTACCAGCACACTCCAGCCACACATATTCAAATGTATCAACCAGCTGCGCCTAGTTGAGAAGAATTCAAATACTTGCATTCTTTATAAGAACGTGCAAGTATGCAATTACTTTCGAACGTGGTTTTGCTGAATTCAATTGCGATCCTGCGCTAATTTGAGTTGAGAATCCACCACAAAGCTCACAAAAATTTCGTAATTTTTCCTCGTTGTGTTATATGTTTTTATTCACGTGTTTTGTATATCGTCCTCTTTTTTTTTTTTTTTTTTTGTTTCTCAAAGCTTTTCCTACTATTTGTTAACGTAAGACTCTTCCTCGAAAATAATTTTTAGTTTTTTAATTTCTACATCATTCAACATGAATTGTAGTACTGTGTAATATATATCTATTTCATTCTCCCCCCCCCCCCCTCCTCCTCCTCTTATATCTATGATACGCGAATCCTCGTTTTCGATTCGTAAAATCGCTTTGGCTGTGTTAAATATAATGTTGAAATATTCGATTTCTGCATTCAATTTGTTCATGTACTTCTCTTTTTTAAAGGATTAATGTGATTGTGGTGGGCTACCGTCAACCGGAGAAAATGATATGAAAAAAACTTTGTTGCCCATTGAAATGAACAAATCAACGACAGGAAGCGGAGTGAGATAATATGAACTTGACCTTAGTTAAACGATTGAAAAACGGATTACGTTTCTTCATTCTTACATAACGTTTATTATTGTGGAAATAGGTTCGATGTTTACTGAGTGTTCCACGACGTTTCGAAGAAAAAACTTTCGTTGACATTATGTCTCAATTCTCGTTCAATCGTATTTTATTCATGAGGCATTTTTCAGAGGATTTACCAGGCTAAGGGACTGATTTTACAAGACTTGCCTAAAAGTTTCTCGAAGCTCCATTTTTCGACGCGCTTTTTCGACTTCGGGAAATCTTGTAGAGAAAGGTTCAGCTTGATGCGGTATAGAAGCGGAATTCCAAATTTTTACTTCAAAAAATTTTACTTCAGAAAATGAGACGAATTTGCGATGATTTTGGAGTCGAATAAAAAGCGTATAGAAGAAAGTTTTTAAATTTTGCTTCGATACCGCCTCAAGTTGAACCTCTCTCTGAAAAACATCCATAAATCAGAAAGATCCATTGAAAACTCGAGCAGCGAGAGACTCTTTCTGGCACCATGTTTTTAATGCTTCTTTTCACGAGTGGAGCACATTTAGTTCAGAATCTACGCCATTTAATCGGCTTTTAGAGCAGTGGTTCACAACCTGAGGTCCGCAGAAGGTCTGAAAATGAATTTTGTAATTCATGTTCGAGAACAAAATGGTTCTAAAAGGCGTTTTGAACAAGATTTTATGATATTTTAGAGTAAATTTCTTCAGTTTTTTTTTTTTTTTTTTTTTGGGGGGGGGGGAATTTCCCTTCCCTCCCCTCCGTAAACACGCTACATATGAGTGCTACTTTATTCCTATAATATTTTTTGTAGGGGGTTCGCAAAAAAAAAAAAACAAGAGTTTTGGAGGGGTCCGACATCTCCAAAAGGTTGGGAACCACTGTTTTAGAGAGTAGACTGTGTACCGATAAAGAAATTTTTAGAAAGAACTCATTTACAACAAATACCTAGAACAAGAAGTCGAATTTATTTGCCTCGAAAGGCGGTTGCTTATCGTTTGACGTCATTTTTCAACTACATACATTGATATGGTATTGGCATCAAACGTTAAGGAAGAAAATGAATGAAAAGAACTCATCGTTCTTAAAATAGGTGTAATCTAAAAGTAAATTATTAGAACTTCAATTTTATTTTCTTTCGAAACTCGATATGCCATATGAAAGAAAAAAAGCTTGTTCTATGTTTTATCCATAAAAGCCAATGTTGAACTGTCAACCAAATTGAAAAGAACTCAATCGGGTGCGCGGGCAACCGCTTTTTAAGGAACAGCCTAAAGAGCCTAATTAAGGCACTATAGTACGATAGGTACGCTGGACTGATAACAGGGAGACGACTTTTAGGCTATGAGGTACGAACACGTTTCACGTAGCGTCGCGTAACTGACGAGTGCTGTCGGTACCCATCGACTACATTCGCTTTCGCGTGACGTTACACGAGCCGCGTTCGTACCTTATAGCCTCAAAGTCGTCTCCCTGTTATCAGTCCAGCATACCTATCGTACTATAGTGCCTTAGCCTAATAGTGTTAGTGCTGGTGACCGAGCGGTTATCTCGTTAAGGACGGTGTAGGAAAATATCCGTACGTTACAATTTTTCTACTTCAACAGTAGGTAGATACCAAATCTGTGTGTTATTTACAGATTAGATGCGCATCATTAGCTTCAAATAATTATTCAACTTTTTACTGAAAATTTGAAATTTTATATTCGTAGAAGTACAAATGGTAATACAAATATTGGCATTGAAAATTAGGTACAAAAGAAAAACACGTATACAAAAGTACATCATAATTATAGGTATTAGAAACTTTTTTTATAATAAATATTACCTATTTACAATCAGTACGTTAAATACCAATAAGTTCAATTTCAACTTCTTACACGCACTCAATTCATAATTCATGCACAAAAATCTGAGTCAAGTTTTGTACAAAGAGAAAGATGTATGAGAGATGGTGAAAATAAAGGAAAAAAATGGCATTTCAACTGTACCTACAGTACGTACACATACGTTTGATAATTCAAACCGGATTAAAACAATTGGGAATAATACGATATATAACTGCTGAAATTTCTTATTAGGTACACACCGATAGAATTTTGAACAAGAAATGATCCGCAGAAAAAAAAAAATACGATTCAAAATTCAAACGAAAATTAAAATCTTTTCAACGCAGAAGACGAACAAGTAGATCAATTAAAAGAGAAAATAATATAGAATAAAAATCACTATATCACTAACAATTACGTATACGAGGATAAATTCAGATTATAAAAACATGAAAAATTTATAGTCAAACTAAAAACGAAATGTGGAAAGAGATGGTGACAATTTTCCGATAGAAATTTTTTGAGACGATAGGTACTCGTAATAGAAACAATGCAGTTACCTTACCTAGGTACCTATTTATTGAGAATACACTCGTCCGATATCAATTTCACAGTGGGAACATACGGTATATTAAAAAATTAGCGCTACGAATATTTAACGTAGGTAGATAAATGCCGATAAACTGAAATAGGTAATGTTTATAAGAGCATTGGTAACTGACAATAAAATTGGGGGAAAAAGGTGATACATCTTTTACGAATACATTGTGCAAAAAATGAGGATCTCAAAGGGTTAAAAGGAAATTAGAAAAATATGTGATATCAACAGTCGCGTCTGCATTATTGAATAGAAAAAAAAAAAAAAAAAAAAAAAAAAAAAAAAAAAGAGTTCGACTGATTTCTGTTGCACGTCTCAAGAAAGGAAGGAAGTTGATATTTTCCAACAGAATACAAGGAAGAAAAGTTTTCATCGAGTTGATTCGAATTTAGAGCAACGAGGTAATATTAGATTCACCATACTAAGGTTCACAATTATTTTCTAAAAATTAAGCTTCTCTCCGTTGATTGTATACCAAGTTACCGGACCTTCTTCACGTAGGTAATTAATAACTTAGGTACCTAGTACAAAAACACGATCTCATATTCCATTGCATAAAGCTTAACTCGATGAAGTAGTCTGAATGGTTGAACTTGCAGACAACTTCTGAAATATTACTTCTAGGTACTTAATAATATTATTGATTGATCCTCTTATTTTTATCGATGCTAACAATTACCAAATACTTATACTGTTACCGAGTATTTATATTCGTCATTCGTAGTCTATCGGCTGATTCAGTCCGAAAATTCGAGATTAAAAAAAAAAGTCTAAAACATTGTTTTTGCACTCATTAATTCCCCCACTTAAATACGTTCACCACTAATCATTTCCTCGATTTTTTTTTTTTTTTTTTTTTTTTCGCGATTTGGTAGGCCTGCTTAAAGATTGTTAAAAATAATTTAGGATTTGGCGTATTGATGAAGAAGAAATTGATTTAACAGCAAGTGCGTCAAATTAAAAGACTTTTCCTTTAGGTACTTTTAAGAGTAAAAATTTAGCGCCACATTTAATACGAAATGTAACGTAAGAAGCTAAAATTTTGGTAACTAGTAAATATAACCTAGGTTTACGCTTAGAAACAAAATTCTATACACGATTCATAGATCACATTAAATTAATGAAAATACTCGATGATCATCATTTTTATCCAATTCCAAAACAAATTACTCGTCTAGGTAATTCAAACGATATACAGTACCTACATAATATTTGTCTAGTACGCATGGTAAATAAGAAATTTAAATTGAAAAATTTATACATTTAGGTAGGGGGCACTCTTGCCGTACGGAGTGAAACTGAATTTTTAGAAGTGAGTAGAACGAATTACCGAACAAGATACATGACTAATACAAGAGTCAATATAAGTTGACAAAAAACTGAAAAATTACATTCAAAATATTATAGTAAGGCTATGTGAGTAGCTTATTAATGTACTTATACAGTGTACGTATACCTATACTTCCTCGATCATGAATAAATTTCTCGCTGAAAATCAAGGGTGCGGAGTCGGAATTGAAAGAGCTAGAAGAGCGCACCAAGGCCGTAATTTTTCCGGCTTTTTTCAAGCCAAAGGCTTACTCCGCTTCGCAGTGGTGTAAAGCTAAAAGCGAAAAGCGAAACTTGTCCGAAAATTTAGCCGGCTCCGCATTCTCTCTAAAAATCGATTCTAAGTCGACTGTTTCCAAACGTACCGGTATGCTCAGTACATGAATAGAATTTTAGGATGTATATCATTTACTTTTCCCTGTAAGACGAAACCTATTGTTGTTAGTAAAGCTATCATTTCAAACGCGTTTGTCTCATTTTACATAATATTTCTTACAAGAAATCCATCAAGTATGTACCGGTACCTATATTGAGGTGATTTGAAGACACTTGAAAACAAGGAAATGGAAACTACATATTATACACAATTATATGCGTTAGAATTGAGTAACTATCTAAATATTGTACAAAACTTTATGAATGTCTTGAAAGTAACAAAAACACTGCACAAACAGAAAACGGTAGTATAGAACTGAGCAATATTCATACTTACACATACGGTAGGCCCATAACGGGAGAGGAAAGAGATCAGAGATCTGATATTAGGTATGATTTGCTGTCATTTGCTTTTTTTTTTTTTTTTTTTTTTCAATTTTTAATCCTATTCTTTTCGTCTTCCCTCATTCAAAGGGTTGGATCGTTTTACTCATGAATACGGGCATTAAAAATAAGGTAGCCGAAAAACAAATTTTCACAGCTCGAGTTTTCAATGGATCATTTTAATTTTTGGATATTACAGTATTATGTTCTTGAAGAAAGTTCAACTAAAACCGGTATAGAAGCAGAATTGAAAAATTTTCTTCCATGAGCTCTTCATTTCACTTCGAAATCATCAAAAATTCGTCTATTTTTTCTACGGATTTCTATTTCTACAGCCTACCGCCTTCCAAAACATTTCCGAAAATGAAAAATTCGTCAGAGAATCGAGCTTGAAAATTTCTTTTGCGAAAACTTTCTTTTTTATGCGTTACAATGGATATGCGTTGGCATACTAAACCTTGCAAGGTACATATTGGGGGATGCATATTATTATTATATGCAACTTATCGTACACGGTTTCGCAGTTTCTGAACGGGTAAAACACGCCCACGCCCGTATGAAGTTATTTCAAATTGGAAAAAAACAAAAAAAAATAATAAAAAATAAATAAATAATACATAAAATAAAATACAGGGAACAAGATATGCATTCAATTCGTGCGGCTCATCGCACGAAAAAGAAGAGATACTCGCTCGCGAGAATATTTCGCACTTGCACCTGATGTGTGCGATGGTACAAGAGTGTACGTACGTACACGTGTGATCGGGACGGGCTCAAGGAGGGCCCAGTACACACGCGCATAAACTCAAGTTAATTTATGTACAAGGTAACAACGCAAGATTGTAACAGGACGAAAAATTTCAAGGAAAAAAAGTCACTCTTTTTCCATCAGACTTATAGCTATGACTAGATGGTCACCCTATCGCTCCGCGCACCTCCCCCACCCACTATATTTCTTTTTCATTTTTTTAGGCGTTCGTTTTTTCAAAGTACATATTTAGATAAATTTTCTCATTTCTCTCCTATTCGGAGATTCAGGACGATGATTTTTGTTTGAAAGGTATGCGCGCAAATACTTTACTCGTTCCCTACTCTTCCTTTCTACCCATTTACTTCTATTTTCCTGACAGGAAATATACTATAGGTACCTACCTAGAAAAAGATTCGAATTTACATAAATTTTACATACAGTAATAATAATAATAATAATAACATAAGTATTACAACGCTCATATTATACGCTGACCGGAATACTTGAGATCTTTTTTTTTTGTTTTTTTTTTTTTTTTTACAAAGAGTATACGACACTTACTGATAAAGAAATTAAGCTAATACAAATATGCGCAATGTACATACATAATATACAGTACACACACACACACACACACACACACACACAACTCACAACGCGGTGTTAACAAGTAAATACAATCAAAAAATAAAAATATAGAGGTTAACTAGAGACGTTTGTATTGAAAATATATTACGGTATATGGTACCTACGTACGTAAAGATTTGTGACGGAATATAAACATGTGGCGAGAGAAAGAGTTTGAAAGATAATAATAATTAGGTATACACATATAGGAAGAGAAGTGCGTCTAACGATGAGTTAGATACCTGCCCGAGCTTCGTCGAGTTAAACTGGTCCGTAGTTATTGAATGCGGTGTGCATCATGTCCTCTTCAAGCACGTACTCTACGGAATTCTCGGACAGATGTTTCTGATCACTCGCCAAGCTCGAAGCAGGATACTGTTGTCATACGTGACTTAATGGCGCTTGCTGCGATTGCTTAATCATGTGGTGGTGTAAATTGGCCGTACCCATCAGATGATGGCCACCGAGCAAATTTCCAGTGGGCGTTATGTGCGGACCCGAAAGCAAACTACTACTCGGCGCTGCCGGTACAGGAGGAATCGGAATGGACGGCGGTAGTAAATACTGCTGCTTCACTAGTCGCGGTTTGTTCGCATTGTTGAGCAACGAGGAAGGCTTATGGCTATGACCTGCGCCGAACAGTCGCCTCCATAGTTTTTTCCACGAGCCTAACGTCTTGCCGGACCAAATCCAGACGCCGGAAGTAATGCCCACAGCTAAGGCCATGAAATATTTCAACATGAGTACCGGATATATAGGTTTTAGTCTGGCCCGGTACTGTTGAAAACTGTCTCCTGCTCCTGCTCCTCCTCCTGCAGTAGCAGCAGCAGCAGTAGTCGTCGCCAGACATGGGCAGGTTAACGACGACATCCATTCGTCGTACGAATTGTACTCGTATACGTAACAGGCGATCAAAACACTGGCGGGTAGGGTATACAGTACGCTGAATATGCCTATTCGTATCATCAACTTCTCGAGTTTGTCGGCTTTGTTGCGTCCGATACCGCCTTGATTTTTGAACATGCTTCGAATACGAAACAGCGATACGAAGCCGCTAATCAAGAATGTTACCCCGATAAACACGTACACGATCAACGGTATGAGTACGAATTTCAGCAGGTTATCCGGATTCTGATTGCCGACGCCGCATATTCCGGCTACCGGATCACCGTCCACCCCCGACATAACCAATACCAATACAGATTTGATCGTCGGCACCAGCCACGCTGTCAAATGGAAGTACTGCGAATAACTGGCGATCGCTTCGTTGCTCCATTTGAAGCCAGCGGCCAAAAACCAAGTGAAAGTTAAAATTACCCACCAGATGGACGAGGCCATACCGAAAAAGTACACCAACAAAAAGACCAGGGTGCACGGTTTCGGCCCGCTCGCGCTATACACAATCATGCGATCTTCGCACGCGACTTGATCGTGGCCGAGGAACACTCGCACCAAATAACCGACGCTGACTAGAAAGTAGCACGCGGAAAGGAAGACGATCGGCCTTTCCGGGTACTTGAACCTTTCCGTATCGATTAGAAAGGTGGTCAAAGTCATTACGGTGGCTACGCAACATAATCCCGACCAGACGGCTATCCATGTGGACGCGAACTCTTTTTCCTCTTTTGTAAAGAACGCGCCTTTACAAGGAAATGCGCAGTTTTCTACGTGGCCGACTTTCACACTGCGATTGAACCACGGCGAATCGCGATCTATCGATATCAGCGGTAATTTACACCGACAAGCGCATTCACGCCCAACAGCGCCAGCGCCAGCGCCACTGCCGCCGCCACCACCACCACCGTTCGACGTCGACGACGAATCCGAATTGTCGCGACAATTCTTACCTCTCTGGTCGGGTTTACATTTGGGCGAAGGTGTGATACCGCTGTTGGGCCGTTTCGCGCCGCCTCGTATACCAGATCCGGGCACTGAGTCTTGAAATTCCCTCGGCGGCTCCATGCACATGGAACTCTCATTTTTCCACGGCAGTTTACTGCAATTCATTCGTTCCGGCCATTCAAACTTGTAATCCTGCATGATCGGCTCGCAACCGGCGCGAGCTCTCTCGCAAACGCTTCGACACACCTTCAAAGGATCGTGATAGTGATTCAGACAGATGGGCGTGTACATAGAACACAAAAAGAATTTCAGCTCGATAGAACAATTAATCTCAACCAGCGGCCAAAATTGATGCACCTCGAAACCAGCTTCCTCTTGCGTTTCATGGTTCATGTCGTTCGGCATCCTCGTCATGTTGTATCCGATATTACGACACATCGGCACCGTGATCTCTTCGCATCGTCCTAACGCTCCGTCGTTCGAAGAAGACGAGCCACCGACGTCGGAACTCAATACCATCGGCTCCATCAGAGTACCGGATACCCATTTCCAACAGAGCGTCAGCACGACTAATCCTAGTCGAATATCAACTTTATCGACGCATACTCGCTCAACCATTTTTGGTATTTTTTGTCCGACTCACGACACGTTTTGTGGCATTTCTGCGTCAATATAAATTACGCTCGAGAATCTAAGGAGAAAATAAAAATAAAAAGAATATTATTAATTTTTTAGAATGTAAGTAAATTGTACTTCAGAGATCTCGGTACGGAGTCATCAATAAAAGAAAAAAAAAAAAAAAAAAAAAAAAAAAACAATACATAATGCTCTACCAACACTAGCCAGTCCAATTATTTCAAATAGCCTAATTTTCATCTATTCAGAAAGAAAAATATGTTTCTACAAGGTATTCTCATATTGAACAAGAAATTCTCGAGTTGCTCGAGTTTCTCGTTATTTTAGTCGAACAAATTAATACACGTACCGGACCGGTATGTATTATCATCATTATTATTGATAAGTTTTCGGTACGATATAGTGTAGGTACCGATGTAAACTGCCAACATTCCCCACATTATCACTGATGCGCATGTTAACAATAATAATAATAATAATATAATAATTTTAATTTCAAAGAAGTTTTATTTGGGCAGACACAGATTTGCAGAAAGTTGATGGAAAACTTATTAAATTCCTGATGGCAAACACGATGAACAGATGAAAGACTACACTCGTTCTCAGCAACAAGATATATCAAAAATTACAATCCCAGGTATATCCGTAAAAGAATACTGTATACCATTAAGTGCATTATGGTTTTGCTTAGCCCTTAATCCATTATTATCAAATATTTTAAACAAAGTAGGCGCTGGATCAGAAATAAGAAAGAGGAAAGGAAGAGGTCATCTTCTCGCACATCCATTTTACACGGACGACTTTCAAGATAATATATTATGCTAAAAACCAGGAAGAAATGATAAGGTTATTAAATTAGGTGGCAACCTTCTCCAGTGATATAAAAATGGAATTCGGCATCGAAAAAGTAAGCCAGTCACCATGAGGAATACAAAAGTACTCAGCAGCGGCGTATTTAGAAATTCTCTCTGGAAGAGCTTCTATTGTGCAAAAGAGAAAAAAAAAAAAAAAAAAAAAAAAAAGCTTATCGGTTGGGACTGAAAATTAATGATTCTTTAGAGTTTTGGTGGTCCTAGGGGAGGGGTGTGTGTGTGTGTGTGTGTGTGTGTGTGTGTTGTTCTTCCCCCCCTCCCCTCCCGTAAATACGCCACTGGTACCCAGAATGAAACAGTCGCAGTAAATAACGAAAAGGTAACCATGAAGGCATTGAAAGGAGGAGAAACATATATAAATATTTGGGATTAGAGCTGGAGGAAGATGACGGAGGACAAGACTGCCGCCGAAGAAAGATTGCAGAAAGACTTCCACACGAGAATACAACTAGTGTGCAAAACAGGGTTAAATGCAGCGCCGGAAACATCGTCAAGGCAATAGACGCACGTACGCGATATCTGTACTTACATAATATTCTTTCGGCATCATTTGATGGAGCAAGATAACCATATAAAAAGCCTAACAAAGAACAGACAACATCACCCAAGAACCGCACTGGAAAGAACAGTCATCCAGGGAAGCGACACGACGCGACGGAGAAAGAGGTACTCGTATACTGGATGTCGCAACCATGCAGGACTGAAAAATGGCATAAATACATGCAGAAAAGGAAAGATGAAACCCATTTGAGTCGGATGAAAACTTGACATCTGTAAACCTAAGCGCAAATATTGGAGCTGAGATCGAGGAAAAGTCGCGAAAAGATGAAGATTAAAAATGAGGAAAGGATAAGTGCACGCGAAAGACCAAAGTTCTGTAGTACGGAAGATTTTATAAGGAAATGCATTTAGACGAGGTAGAAGAAAAAGAACTTCCCATTCATCGTGCGGATTGATTAGAGTAAAAGACATTTTTTTGTCACAAAAATTGAATTTAAAGAAAACAGTACATTACTGTGGGACGGAACGCAAATTTAGCAAGATAGAATTCCAAACTAGAATAATTCTTAGGTAAAATTACCCGCAGAAACCAAAAAAACAGAAAAGCAAAAAATCTAAAAAATTCTCCGACTACTGGAAATTGCTGGAAAAGCCAAAATTCGAAAAA
Organism: Aspidiotus destructor; assembly: GCA_035079395.1. Classification (NCBI taxonomy): domain Eukaryota; kingdom Metazoa; phylum Arthropoda; class Insecta; order Hemiptera; family Diaspididae; genus Aspidiotus; species Aspidiotus destructor. Next base: position 58,281,122 of record JAVHKZ010000002.1, on the reverse strand, counting down.
TATATACTTTTCCACGCTAAAAAAATATGAGAGGTTCTGATTTTTATTAATCTTTAATCATGCAAAGTACGAGTAAATGTGTATTACAATATTCTGGAACTTCTAATAATTCGGGACTTCGAGGTTTCGGCATTTTCAACTTTGGAACTTCATTTCGGCCATTTCGGTTTTGGAATTTTTAGATTGAAACTCAGTGAGTACGTGTACAATCAGGGCAAACAGTTGTGACGAGAATTTGGCATATCTCGTCACGAGCCTACAAGTAGAGTATACACAAAACGTGACCAGAGGCGAGCGTAAAGTAAACGAAAAAAGACAAGCGACGATTCGATATTTTGAAGAAAGACGCGTACGAATTCCTTCACGATTGGTATACAGTATAAGAACTTAGTCTTAAGGTATAATTTGTCTAGTCTTAGCCAGAGTATATGAGATGAGTATTATGCGCGCCTCTGAGCGAGAACGCAAAGTTGTCTTTATGCGTGAGTGTCGTAGCTGCGTTCTGTCTCTGCCGCGCCGTAAGCATCGAGTCTCCGTTATAACAGCTGTTATGGACGACTTTCACAAGTATTGGTCATCAATAATACATGCATGACGTCTGAAATTGGCGAAGCGCAGTAAGTAAGGAATATGATTGGCATGCCAACGAAAAATTGAATAATCGACGTAATAAAGGGAGCATCGTGAGAATTGCAATTCGTCAGATTTTCACAAATAAGATTTCAATAAGAAAGGCTGGTGGTCCTATTCTTCAATAATTAATACTGAAACGATAGTACCTATGTACGGTACGTGAAAAAATCTTATTACTACGTCTACATTTATATCATAAAATCAACTTCTCCGTTTTTGTATTACATCCTCATACTCGTACACATATACCTTCGTATCCGGCGACAAAATACTGTATAGAAGTAAGTACCTACACATACAACGAAAAGTAACGTATATGCGTTGAAGAGAAATTCCTCATCTCAATGGGAAGACAATGGCCAGGCGGCATAGGCAATGTGATGTGAAGTTTTAGCATCGAGAACGATTCGTCACACAACAGAGACGTTGTACTCGTCGTGCAGACCCTTTTGATGAAAATTTTTTTAAATACCTACATAAGAAAACGTATCGACGATGTACATACCCGCGTACTCATGTCCTAAAACACATTGAACATGTGTGTGATTGGTCCTCGCTTTGAAAAATTGACGATAATCACAATTCGCATCAAAAAAAGGTTACTAACCGAGTCAAATCGCTGTCTCTCTCGCATTCCTGAACAGTACGTGCATTATTCTCACTGACTTTTGAAAAAATTACACGCAAATCGGGAAATAAAGTAAGTATTATGTAGCGAGCCGTATACTTTATACATACAGTGCAGTATATCATTACTAATTTGATATCATCACCATCAACATACTTAATATACTCATAATAATAAATGATAAGTATACCTATATTGTAACTAGAGGTACTCTTCAGAAAGGGCGCGCGCATGTCATCGCGTCATCGTTACTATAACTATTTAGGCGAACAGGTATACACATTAAGAAAAGTATACTCATTACTCATTCATTATTTCCTTGAACAAAATTCTGAAAATCTTGAAGCGATAATATTGTTGGTCAATTAGACGAGAAGGAATAGGAGGTAAGATACAGTACCTACGTAACGTGAAGCCAAAGTTTATGAATTTTCGGTTCTACTCAAATAGTAGGCGTACGACCCACAAGCTAACAGCAGTCAATCGTTGCAAAATGGATAAAACTAGAACTCAGAAAATGGCAAAACAAATTCATAATCACTACTCGATTGAATTTGTAATCTTTTCGGGGCTTTTGACCAATTTTCAAGGAAACCCAACCTCGTAGAACGCAAATCCTTCGCTTTCGTTTTCACGAATAACAAAAAGGAAGGATTCCTTTGCGTTGCCAAAAATATAAAGATCATGTTTCATGTCTTTTCGCCAGTCGTTTTAAGCTTTTCATAGTTCAAAAATTTCAGAAATTTCCAGCTTCTTGTTCTAGTATAAGTCTACTTTAGAGTATTTTAGGCTGGCTGCTTTCTAAGACTCACTCGCAGCACTCGCTTGATGTAGTATAAGTCTACTTTGGAATATTTCCGGCTAAAAAACACTCGCTTGATAAAGTATAAGTCTACTTCAGTATATTTCAGGCTGATGAGTTTTTCAGAATTATTGCTTTTATTTATATTTTATTTTTTTATTTTTCTTCTTTTTGAGAGAGGATGGTACTCGCAAATTTCTCAATGACCTCTCGGACATTCATTTTTATTTTCAATTCAATATTTAATTTAATTTAATTTTTCATTTTATTTATTTATTTATTTTATTTTCAATTTATTTTGAATTTAATTCTTTGTTCATTTTTTTAAAAATTTTATTTCATCTTTTTTTTATTTTTGTTTTACTTTTAATTTTATTTTTTTAGATCTTTTCTTATTTCATCTATTTATTTTTATTTCATTTTTCTTTTATTATTTTTCTTCTTTTTGACCAAAATTCTTCCAAATCTCAAGCCCGGACAATTTTCAAGAATTAGGGGGTAGAGAAAAAGACATGAAACATGTCAAAATGAAATTTCTGGCGGAACCAAATGAATAAAGATCATGTTTCACGTCTTTCCTTTCTCAGTATATTTTTGTTAAGTGTTAGTGCGACTGTGTAAATGGGAATATTTCAAGCTAATAGCTTTTGGGAAGCTTTCTTGCTCCGTACGTCTCCCCCCCCCCTCCCCTCCTCCTCAATCGAGTATGAGTCCACTTCAAACTATTTCAAGTTAATAGCTTCTAGAGAGTCCAGTTAGGGTATTTCCACGGCCATGGTATTTCGAGTTGATAGCTCTTGGGTATAGAGCACTTGCTCCGCTCGTTCGCCTCCTTCGTGAATTAGTATGAACCTACTTTAGAATATTTCAAGCTCATAGTTCTTGTGTAGTGCACTCGCTCTGCTTGTTTGCCCCCTCCTCGGGTTGGTAGATGTGTATACTAAATAACAGATTCCATAGCAAAGTACTTTGGGCTCGTTCACCCGCCTCATTGATCTAGTATCGGGCTGTCTCAGAATTCAAGCCAATACCTTTTAGGGGTTCATTCACGGCGTTCATGATCTAGTATGAGTCTAGTTCACAATATTTTTAGGCTACTAGCTTCCAGGAGCTCACTCGCTCCGCTCGTTCTCCCCTTCCTTGGTTTAGTACGATACACTGCGTATATCAAATCTATACGATGAAAGCTGAACCCACTGTGGCAGCCTGGGGTGAGCCCAATTCTTGGTCTGCTTTTAAGCTCTCATTTCACTTGACCTGATATATGTACAGTATACTAGGTTTATAGTATTTATAGTATAGCTAAGCTGTAGCCCAGAATAAAGGAGGCTTAACAAAGAATACAGTAGTATACAGCATTCCTAGACCAAGTACGAAGCTAGCGTGTTAGTTTACTGCATGCATAGATTGAACAGAGACCTAAATAGATTGTCCCACTTCTGGGTCTATAGTATGAGTCTAACTACAACGAAATAATCTCAGTATAAAGCTAAAATAAAAGTAGTACAACACGAGGGAAGGTCCTAGCCTAGTTCATCGCCAGTATATTGTATACGTCTTCATAATAGTAAACCATTTCCTATATTAAAGGACTGTAGTGTACAGACGCCTGGACGCAAATTCCGGATTTATTAGGGGTAGAGCTGAGGTTCGACGTTAAAAATTTTACAAGTCCTAAGGTCATCCGTGCGGATATTTTCGAGATTTAGAAGGTAGAGAAAAGACATGAAACACGTCAAAAATGTGAGCTGCAGTCGTTAATAGGTAGATGAGAAAGAAAAAATGAATAATCACCGAGAAGGTTCATCATTCGAGATTCAAATTCGCATGAAGAAAATTCTATGTGTACGTTCTCGTGCTTTCCCTATTTCTAATCATTTCCAACTCAACTATACATTTGATGAACAGAGCGGGCTGCTCACTTGCGAAACGAAGTAACTTACATACTTCACTTTTTTTTCTTTTTCTTTCTTTCATGTGCAACACCGCTGCGCTATATATTTGGTGCCTCGAGTACGTTGAAAAATTACGGTAATGAGACCGCGAGATTGCTCGACTCGGTTGACTTCCTGGATCCAGTAGATACATACCTCGATTCAAGACTTTTGAGGGTTGCAATCTTCTCTCTAAGCGATACTGCGTAAGGCACTGAAGCGACGACGCGACGTATCGTTTAATTTCATGAAATATGAGCTTTTTGTAAGAAAAGATAAGGTTTTAGAAGAATATCTTATTGATAAGCTTTCAAACAATGATTATCATACGCGTTTCAAGCGCACAATACCTTGAAAAAATTGTGTGTAGGTACTTTTTGGCCGGCGTCCTCGTGTACTCTTGTTTACTCATTGAAAACGACGCGACGCACTATTACCGTAGCTTCCGGACGGACTGTGTGTGTGTGTGTGTGTGTGTGTGTGTGTATATGTATGAAATGAAAGAAAAAATTCCTGAAGTAAATTAGAGGGCCTAGAAGAATAAAATATAATAAGAAAGAGAACATCCGTTGAGGGAAGGAGAAGAAGAAGAAGAAGAAGAATCGTTTTCTTTGATCCTCTTTGCTCTGAGAGGAGACTCCAAGAACAACTATTACGTGCACAATTGGCGTAGGCGGCTTTATCGTATTATACAGACAACGAATCACGACAAAAAAAAATACTCTTGACTGATGCCGGTTGAACGTACATATCATCATCTCCTGCTTTAAACGGAGAATAAAAAAAAAAGAAAAAAAAAAAAAAAAAAAGAAAAAAAAGGGAGGAACTAGAAGAAAATGGTAGAAAAGCGCGCCTTACTCTTCTTCAGTAGGTAGGTATCAATGTCGGTACACCTTCTTCACAGACTGTAAAGCTACTTACTTACAAAGAACTTACGCGTTAGTATTTTTTCCCCGTCTGCCGTAATTACTCGTGTATCGTTTTTTCTTTTTGAAAATAGGCTACATTGTATACATGATGCATTATACACATAGGTACATACGTGAATATTGCGAAGTAAACTTTCATTCGCCGCATAAACGCGGCGACAATCGACAAAGACTAGGTAGTACGCCTTTTCGCCGCTGATGACTATGACGGATAATTGCCCGCGCTTTCTATGTAATTCTTTTTCATCTTCTGATGAAAGCTCATAATAAGAATAGAAACGAGTGCATAAAGATGAAAGGGCTATTTTGAAGCATAAAGTCGGTTTAGGTGGGGTCCTTCGTAAGTAGGTATACTATTTGAAAATACATCCCCAAGTATTGCCCCTCACCTTACGTTACGTGCTTCACCTCTTTGTTTCCATTATTCTTATGGTTTTTTTCCCTTCGTCCTCTCTAAAAGTGAGAGGAAGGCGTAAAATAAAGTACACGGGAGAAGGATATCGCGGAAGAGAAACGAGCACTTTTCTTCTTCGAGAATATCAATTTTTCGAAAAATTTATAGCAGCTGATTTTAAATAAACTATCACTAGAAGAGACTGGCTGCATAGAAATAAGTCTGATGTATGTAAGATCAAATCACCCGTATAAAAATAAGCAAACCAGAAAGGTTGTCCCATCTTGATTTATGACCTTCTTCTAGGTACATTACTTGCGCTCTGTCATTGGTTCGGCACACATTTACCTTCACACGTCGTCAGACAGTAGACTACTTTTCCAATTCTGATTCGGGTTTCTGGTCTCACCTCATATTCCATGGTTTAGATCACTGATTCGCAGCTAATGGTTGGTCATGTTCTCGCAAAATTGATCGAGGAATGACTGCACATATAATTTCTCACATTCGCAATCTGAATCTCCCTAGATATATTTTAGGTATTCTCATGAGATTTCGAATCCAGTTTTACGTATAATAATTGCACTCCATTTCAAATTTCGCAAGATTTACAAAAAGCAGAGGCGAGTTGAGATCAAGAATTGATTCTACCTCGCATTTCCTACTCATGAAGACATTAGACAGTATAGTTGATTCAAGAATTCAATTTTCTGTACAAAGAACTGCGAGCAATAATTCATTCAACGTAGGTACTTCAATCATAAAATTCGAAAAACCAGCGCGTTTATTTCGTGTCAAGTATTCTTATGAAATCTTCAGTCCAACTTTTCGCTAATTCTACTTCCATAATTCACAAAAAGCTGAAACTAGATACGTTCAAGAATCAATACCGCATCCATAGAATTATGATTTCAGATCAAGGTATCTCCGTTTATACTGTACGTGGCTATTTCGGAAGAGCAATTAACACCATTCATTGCGCGAAAAAGTATATTCTTTTTCGTAGCTTTGTTTTAGTAAGCATTGCTTCGTGTTCAAGAGTTCTACAGTATAGGGTGCGCCAAAAAGATGTTAACACTTAACCGGGGAACTCCACGAAATTGTCGCGGAGTCCTCCCGGAGTTTTTCGTTCAACTGTCAACATCTTTTTGGCGCACCCTGTATACTTTTATACTTTGCTAACTTCAATCGGTACTCTAGTCAAAATGTACTGACGTTCTACCGGTCATCAAGTTTCCGTTGATGCTAATAACAAAGGACAATTATAAGAACCAACTGGTACCGATCTAAACACTGTAAATGCATCACCGTTATTAATCACAATACACACACGTTCAAGAACACCAGAGCACGTTAACTTTATCGCTTCAACATTCCAACTAGACCGTCCTTTCAGGTTGCTGCGCCGGCTATCTTCCTCCTAATTCCCGATCCCTCGAGATTTCTTCTAGAACGGCCAATCGGTTATGCACAAAACTTCTTGCGAATCAATTGCTTGTGCTCTGCGGATTTCTCAGGAATGTTCGGCAAGTTAGGTAGTTATCGGTGCGCATCCTAGTAGCGTCCGTTGTTACTAGAAGTTTTGTTGGCGCGTGCAAGCTTGCTGCTTGCGGTAGAACGCTACAGTATCATAGAAACGATGTAATTTCAATAAATCAATCGTACAATAGAAGTTTATTTCTTCGATCATCGCGTTTCCAAATTTGGAGCGAGGGCGATTGTAATTCTACTCATAAAATAATATTATACTGGGAGATGAATTAATTTTATTTATAGAGAGCGGGCAGCTCTCGCGAGATAGGAACAGCAATTTTCGTATTCGATCGGATTGCAACAACCCAGAGCACATTCGATATGCGGAGTAATGAAGACGACGACGACGACGACGACGACGAGGAGGAGTTAATATTACCATCACGGTATTACCAACACATACGTTCAATACTGCTCCAACTACTGTGCACCGTATTTAAAATTAGAAAAACGTGAACAAGAATCAGTTTATAGTTTCTGGACTCGACTGGGTAATTTGTGTGAAGACTATTCGCGTAAGTACACACACATACATACAATAGCATTCGCGCAGGCTTGTAGTGTATGTATTATAGCAGAATCGAAGACATAACATTATTTCAGCACGATGCGGATAAAGGAATAATGGCCATCTCACGGCACTGCAGGTATAGACCTTGTAAATACAATATGAAACTACATACAACAGACCTATAAGAAAAAAAAAAGTACACCACTCTGGAAGGTATACAGTAGTGCAGTGCAGTGCAGTGCAGTACCGTAAAGAGTGGTGACACGGCTTCAAGGTACGGTGCGGCAACGTGCTTTCTTATTTATATGTACACGCATACTTCTTCTCATATGTACTTGGTACATATTATACTAGGTACGTATATATGTGCTGTAATATAAATACAGCGTGTATATGATACATTACGAGTATGTACGAACGTATGTATCATAATATGCGTCTGTATTCCAATGCTCGCCTCCTACTAACAGTGGTACATTAAAAATAGTACGGACCAGGACAAACGAGAAGCATTGGAGTAAACGCGCAGCGCAGCGCAGTTGCGTTTATACAGGTGTTCTCCAGAACATACCATACCATATCATACCATACCATACCATCAGCATCTACACGACGCGACGGCGAGCGACGCTTCGATCGTACACGTAGAATTTCCAGCAGTACCGACTTTTTTTCATCTACGATATTTCAATATTACGGCGCACCGCCGCCGCCGCTCGTACTCGTACAATAACATTCGATACAAAGCCAAAAAACAATGCCATGATAATAAAATACAATAATTATAGAAAATTATCCGAGTAAATATAGCGTGAAAATAATAATGCTGTAGCAGCACCAATCTCTTAGGCCAGCAATAAAATTGAAATAATATGGGAAAAGAAATTTGGGTGCCGCGCCGGCCGCGGCCTAATATGCGCTCTACCTGTGTTTTGCGATCCACGCACGCATTCATGTATGCTCTTTTGACCAATATCTTAGATTACTTTCTAACAAGCGCTCTTCAACTGTAAGCCTCTTGACGATACCCAGAAGAGACCACGAAGGGGTGGTCGGCTCACATGTCTCCCAAAAATCCACCCTGAGTAAGGTTTCGTCAAGATTAATGCCCATTATTTAGGAATACGTTGTCTGGAAATTTTCAAGGAACGCAAGAGAGAGGTTTTCCAGAGTTTTTTTTGCCACATCGGCCAACAAAAGCGTTCTCATGCTGAGACTGCATGAACAAGCAAAGTCGCATTCAACTACGACCTTTCAACGGTATGTGCGTATTTGTACCTGGGTCGACATCGAATAGTGGAACTTCTTAGCTGTCAAGCAAACATGGGAGAGGTTCGTTCGCGAACGCGAGCGCAAGGAACAAACGAACGACCCTGAACAACGAACAAAAATTTTCATGAAATGAACGCGAACTAAACGAACGACTGAAATTCGCAATATTGCTAAAATCGCAACGAACAGAACGAACGAACCCCAACGAAGGTGTTTCGTTCGTTCGCAAACGTGAATGAAAGCAATCCCAATTCCCAGGAATGAACGCGAACGGAATTTTTGCGAACGCTCCCATGTATATGCTGTCAAGCAACGCTATAGGCAGGATCTGAATGAATGACAGATTCAGCCGCATCGAGAGGGCCAGGAGCCGTTCATAGAAGACGGAAGTGAGTCTACTACGGAATTAGAGCTGCTGTGTACAAAATATACCTATTACAGGGATTTTGAAGCAATGCTTTAAGTGGTGGAATATAATCGAAACGATAGGATGCGTCCTTGGTTTCTTGACTATAGAAGCGCTTCAAGTCGTTTTACATTTTGCGGTATTTTGTATTTTGTATATTTTTTAATGTTACTCGTTAGAGTATTTCCCTCCCCCCCTTCCCCACCATTCGGAGGAGGAATATAGTAGAATGATTGGAGAGGGCGGGGTAGGCTACACGCGGAAATACGACGAGTCGAAGAGATCGGAGTAGAGAAAGAGGGTCGAGTAGATTTGAGGAAGAAGAAGGATTTCAAATGAAATCGGTCCAGTCTCGGAAGTCAGGAAAAAGATATTTATAACTGTGGAAAAATAAATTTTGTGCTTAATTTTAATGATTAGATATGTTTCTTTAATATAAAATTTGTCACGCTATCATCACATTCTGTACATTTATTCTACCTTTTACAAGGCGTGGTCTTCCCCTACTGACCCTTACTTGGAGTCACGTTTGCAAACACTCTACGTTCAACCATATAGTTCGTATAAAATACACTCAACGTATTTCCTCTCTCTCTAAAATAATAAAAGACGACGAAAAACTACCCTACCTGTTTCTTGCACTACACACGAGCCCTGTCGTCCTAGAACACTCCGTATTACTGAGTGTCGTAGTTAAGACGAGTGTTTGCCGTACCTACACGCGGTTCCGTGATCATTTTATCTTAAGAGTTTTGAGTGTTGGTGATTTATTCCTCATCTAAGGTGAGTAATTGGATGCTGGTCATCGAATGCCCACTGAGCATAACCTCTTAAGTTTAGATTACGTATTATAATTTAATTGCGTGAAAACTCTATGAGAGATGATCAATCTAATCCTAATTCGAATCCTGTATACTCTACGAAGAACATGTCAATTGTGAAGCCGTAATTGCCTCTGAGCTTCGTGGTATCTCATGACCACGAAGACATGCCTTAACCGTCGATGAGTACTCACCCCGACCTCTGAGTCTTTGATCTTTATCGAAGGACACGTTAATAGTGGGTTGACCCAGCCTCTGAGCTTCGAGGTGGCTTATTGCCTCGGAGACATGCCTTATTCATCAGTGGATACTCGCTTCGACCTCTGAGCCTTCGGTCTTTATCGGAGGACACGTCACTTGTGGGTTGATACGGCCTCTGAGCTTCGGGGTATCTCATGGCTTCGGAGACACGCCTTATTCATCGGCATTCACACTTTTGACCTCTTGAGTTTTCATTCTTTTGGAAGGCCTCTGAGCTTTGGGGCTCAACATAGCCTCGGAGACACGCCTTGTCTATAACTTCTTGCTGTGAACTTTGAGTCTTCCGGCCTCTGAGCTTTGAGGTCCATAATGGCCTCGAGGACACGCCTTGTCTGTTGATATTTGATGTGACCGTTGAGTCTCGTAAATCTCTTTCCTCTATTACAAATCTACTATGATATTCTTGAAAATAATGTCGATCTGACTAGGTTAATTAAGGAAGAAATGCTCACACGTGCTTTTTATTACTTCACAGGTCGTTCGAGAATATTCACAGCTGAAGAGATGACGCTCGTTACCTTCACCCATCGTGCTCATAAGATTATTCGTGATACTCTGACCTACGTTCATTTGAACTAATTAATTATCTATTACAATAAAACATCTTTTGAAGCCTTTGAATCTCTTATACTCGTAAAGTCTTCCCTTACATTCGTACGTTCTTCAAACAGAGAAAAATACCTCGTGCACATTGTGCTACATAACTAGGTAGGAGAGGAAAGCAGACGAATAGTCATGTACGAAAGTGGAACAGTAACAACACGTAGGTTCACATCATTTTAAAATACTTATATGAAAAATAGTTGATAATGACGGATACTGTACAGGCACACTAATGCGCAAAGGAGTAGTTGATGAAGTCGTTTTTAGTTTAGCGTGTTATTATTACTCGTACAAGGTTTATTAAGGTTTATGAAGGGCAGGATAGATGTACCTCCGAGAATAAGTGCTATCAATAACTAGTATAACAAAGATTTAAAATAAAAGGGAAACGATGCGAAGTAAAAGAGAGAAAACAAGACTCACTATCCGGGTTTGTAGTACGTATTTTTTCTCATTGCGTCGATTTTTGAATGACGAAAATTCATTTTTTAATCTTTTTCAAAAGATCTGGAGCGTTTTTCCTGTCAAGATGTTTTGTATAGAGCTCAAGCGATCTAGATTTTTTTCTACGTCAAGATTTGGAGAGCAAAAGATCCGTATCTTCACGTCCCTTAAACGTGGAACCTGAGAGATTTGGTTTCACTTTTCTTGCCAAGATTTAAAAAATGCAAAAATATCCCCGCAAATAATCCAGCCAAATTAAGGATAGACAACTAAAGAAATTGAGATATTTGATGCAAAAGTATAATACCTAATGTAGTTTTCACGGCGTAACATAGATGCGGTAGGTATATTACCATTGAATTTTTTCGAATACTACACGAAAATTTTAAAAATGGGACGCAAAAAAAAAAAAAAAAAAACTCTCCAGGACTTGACAGAAATTCGAAAAATTTAATTTTGAACAAAAATAAATCTAAGGTGATACAGAACATGACTGTATTTCTAGACAGGAATAATTATTATGAAAATTGGACGTAAATTCAAGGAAGCATTGTGAGTAAATACGTAAATCAGTATCGTACACGCGGAGGTAACCATCAGTGCAGTGCAGTGTTCGTGTTATGTTATGTTATCTTGTGACAAGCGAACACAGCGTAGTGCGGGTATGCTCGTCGAGGTACTCCTTATTCAAGATTTATTGTCGCTTCGACCCCGGTCCACAACATATGCTGTATTCCCAAGTCGTGGTCCTCCTGCCGCGTCGTCGTCGTCGTCGTCGTCGTCAAGCCCTCCTTTTCCTTAACATTCGAGACTCTTTCGAATATCTACGTATGAACACACACACACACACACACACACGCGCGCGATAAACATGCAAACGCAAACGCGCTCCTACACACACGATGAATAAAATTAATAATATTATGTATTTGTATACGTAGAGTGATAGAAAGACGATAGGAAAAATAATAGTAGGTAGCAGTCGAAAACGAGTTTGTGCGTTGAGGAAATTACTAAGAAGAATATTTCAGATGGATGAAAAGCGAAGCTAGATGATTTCGGTTGAAGAATGAGAGAACATATTGGAAACCCCGCAGATACATGCACAGCTACGTATTATAGGTATACTACGAACAACGAGCAAACTCGAGCTGAAATGTTAACTCGCAACGATCCAGTCGTAAATTTCCAGCTGAGATGAGATGGTGTAGCAGTGAGAGATGCGTTTGATAAACGGAAAAGTGTAGCCTACGTAACTCTTATGTCAATTTTCAACAAAAATACATAAAAAATAAAGAGAGAGGAAAAAAGATGAAGATGAAGAACAAGAAGAAAAAGAAGAAGAAAGAGAGAAAAAAAAAATACAACAACACACAACCCTGTTCGTTCGTTTTTTCATTTTTATAATGATTGTTTTGAATAGATAGGTAGACACACGTTTATCTAGTGGATAATAGTTGCGCGATGGTAGTATATTTATATGTACGATTTAATATTACATACTGTATAATATACATACGTGTATACTATGAACGGGGTATTACGACATTTTTAATTGGGGAGCCTTGTTAGACGAATTTTTATTGCCTCTCAAGATTATTTAGTATTAGTATAATATAAACGGGAACGGGACGCGCGTTAATGAAGTACAGCGTAGGTTTTGTTTGGTTAAGGTTTGGAACCGGTTGATAAGAGGAGGTGATTACTTCGTTCTTCGAACCTAGGCTTCGCGTTGTTCGCTACTCCTATCTAAGGTATAAGATATGCGTTGGTACACCTATACCTGCAGTATACGGTCCTTGTTTGTACTCCCGTACTTTCCTCCTTTCTATCATGATTGTCTATGTTTCTCCCTTTAATTTTTATTAGTGCACACCAGTGGACGACGATATACGATACCTACATAATCGCAATTATTTTTCGTCTTGCCGGAACAAAAGCGTTGGCGTATATTAAAATTACTGTCACGATAATTATCATTATATTTTAGACGCACCAATTAAGAGTAGCGATTGAATTCTATTTCGTTATATGTACTTCCGTAGACGCATTTGACCAAGAAAAACAAATTCACGTTATTTTGGCCCTTCTAATAAACAAGCCTCGCTCTTATGTTTTTGTAAGAATAGTCTTTCATAATTTCCTATTCAACGTATTGATAAAACAAAATACTTAGCATTATTTTTATGGATAAGTATCACTTGGAAATATGCTGCTTGCGATCAATATATCCACATGTGTATAAATTTTCTTTCAATTTCTACGGGGCATCGCAGAACTGTGTTTATTATCACGCCGCGTTAATTTAAATCGTGATTATTTTGAAACTTTCAACGTCATATCCATCGATAATAAATAAATTTTAGAATAAACGAATGCATATTCAATTCTTCAAATTGAAACATTAATGAATGATCCCAATGTTCCCATCCAAATACAACTCTGTCGAAAGCTGATGTAGTACTCATACTGTACTTGGGTACTTTAGTTCACTGCAGTTGTCACTATCGTGATGTAATGGAAAGTTGTTTATTACGCCGCGCCGTCCCATTTTAAAATACAGTAATATTACAACCTTAATAGGCTGGAAATTGCTGCATATAACGCAAGAAAATTCATTTTTTCAATTGATTGTCAATTTATTGTAATTACACTCGGTAATATGGAAACAATCCGGCCGGACGAAAAAAAGCATTCTGGGTCAAAGAAAAACGTCAATGAAATCTGCAGATACCTGGCACTTTTCGACGGAAAATATCATCATATCCAGTACCATTCTGTGCAGACGATGTACTCTTTTTTTGTTTTTTTAAATGAATCGTTTCCTTTGATTAATAGGTAGCTCCGTTCCATGAAGAACTCCTTCTCCTATCTGTATCTTGTACCGTTTCATACACGTTGTTCTAGGCAGTAGGCACACGGGTATTCATGATCCACCATCTTTCTGGCCTATTCATGGATGATGAATAGCGATGCTACGACCTAAGAAACTACATCGTTCACATAGAATGTACTCGATGAGATCGAATTTAAGTAGATTTCATTGACGTCAATGCTTTACTTCATTTTGTAAAATTCCCTAATTATTTGAGTAGATTTGTTGGAAGCCACAGAGTTACTGCCTAGTTGAATGGATGAGAGGGATAAAGTCGATGGCGATAAAAGAGAATGAGCAGAAAGATCAGTAACCGTACTAATGTAAAATGTTCACTTAATTCATGTATAGATGTACGTACTATCAAGCCTTTCTTTTGGCACCTCAATAAAACAGTATAACTTTGTATAACGAAAAAAAATAACTCTCCGAACGAGTTCTGTCTTGGTCTCGTAACCAAAAAATCACACAAGTTTCGTTATTCAATAGTAAACCTAAAATTTACTTCGGTCGCGCGCTTCTTGTAATGAATTTTTTGCCGTCAAAATTTTCACATTCTTATACAGTACTATATTGTGTGTCTTTAACCTGCAATATTTCACGAATCTGTCTGAATTTGTACACTCAAGTGGCACATACCAGTCAAAAATATCTTCAAATTCCATTCTTTATGTAAAAAATCTTGCGACTACATTTTCAAAAACATACAGCGACAGTTTACCTATACGTGATACGGATACGCGATCCTCTCGAGTCTCGAATTTGCCTTTCGTCAATTGGCTAAATAGAATTAAATGGACGTATATTATTTATTCATAATTTGCATGTTTTTAAAATTGATGTGCGTAACTCCGATTGGATGCGTGTGTGCTCGACTATTGGGTGTGATTTAATTGAACACCGGAGCAAGTGGCATTCACAGTCGAATAAATGCTGAAGTATCTGGAAACGTAATCTTTTCCGACGGAAATCAATTTACGTCAGAATGAGCAGCTAAAAATACGTATAATCAGCAAAATCAGCAGTTAGAAACACGTTACACGCCGAGGAAAGTAAACGACTAAACGTCCTTTTATTAACGCGTACATTGGGTTTCCAAGTAATATCATACACACGGTATAGGAAAATAATAGTAAATACACTTATTGGCACATTCAATGAACGAATTTCTACACCGATCATTCAGAAAGCAAAAAATTCAATTTGATTAAAGAAGATAATAATTACAACGCGCATTGATTTCTTCAAGTTCTTCTTTATAAATTTAAACATTGAAGTACAATTTATTCAACATTAATTAAAATGATTACACTCCCTGAAAAATACATACTATGCATTTACATATTTTTAATATTGCGAGCATCAAAAATGCGTATTTTTGTTCAATTCATCAGCTTGTTAACGTCAAGTTACGTTCTATAGAAAAGTTACTATAATATGTGACATGTGTACATCCACACTATACTACATCGTCTGCCTACGGTAACAAAAGATAATGGTCGAATTTTAAGTACTTCCGCCCGCAAGATTCATTTTAACCCCTTCCCTCCCCCCCCCCCCCCCCGCACACAGGCACCCATACACATTGAAGAACAGTATAACAGGAGCCCTTTGTAACTTACAAAAAACAAAAACGTCTTTTATTTTGTATCCGTCTTCCCAAATACGAGTAATGATATTGCTGGCATACACATCAGATCTCCTTTCAATTGGTAACTGTAGGTACCGTTCAAAGCCAAAAAGATGAGGAAAATAAAAACTGATAGAAAGAAGAAAAGATAAACGCGAAAAAATTTTCAGAAACTCATAAGATGAGGTAAAAATGATTAATCAGAAACTAAAATCATCTGTGACGGCAAATTCTGACCAGACTCTCTCAAAAACAATTTAAAAAAAAAAAAGAAACAAAAAATTGCGTGATCTTTCGTTGGCGAATTCACGCTTTCACTCACATAAACTCTTCTTTCTCCGCGGGCGGGGTACCAAATCATGCGTAGACTATATCGAAGTCATCTAATTTTGCACACACGCGGGCATAGATAGAAAATGCAATAAAATGATTAGGTACAATACAACCCGAGGAACAAATCGTAGAATGAGAGATGGCTCGAGATGATATAAATAAGGTGTCACAATGTTGAAGAAGAGAAGAGAGGAGAAAAGAATACTGTAAGCTACCGACAAAATATGAATTCGCCGTGCGTTGAAATGGCGCTCTTCATATACGTCCGCGTCGCGTCGGCGTCAACTGACGAGACTTCGACCTGCTCGGAGGAATAGTTTGAAATCATACGTGTATATTTTGCACCTCAATTATAGTATACGTACTAATAAGTAAACACGGTAAAGCAGAATGACTATAGCAGTATCATTTCTAGCGTTAAAAATACTTGTCAAATCACCAACAAACGTTCCTGCGAACGAAAAGTTGTCGAACAGCGTCCAAGTAGTAACAGCTTATAGGCAAATTAGACATGAAATTTAGCTTAAGAAGACAAATTTGGTAGAAAGCAGGAGTTTATTGGAGTGTATCGACTTGTAGAAAAAAATAAGAAGTTATAAAAAAGTTCTGTCGTAAAATCTTACATGTTATTAACCATATGTAGGCTAAAAATATAGCCTACATGTGTGCCTAAACTGAAAACAGGTTTACATATAAAATAAATATTATGATACATTCTATGACTAGAGATAATGAAACTTTTTCTGCTTTGATGCTACAAGTCGGGGACCCCCCCCCTCCCCTCCCCCCTTAGGGATATAAAATTCTGTGGTAGATTTCAGTTCCCCACGCGGGCCGAACGTAGCGGAGATTGGAAGCTACACATAGATTGCGTAAGAAATATGCTTCCATACTTCCATCCCACTGGTCATCGATTGTACGCAAACTGCGCTCATTTGTACGTCCAGGACATGATTCGTTTGGACTAAAGTAATCAAGATCTAATAGCAAAAAATTTTGCTATACGACATCGACAAGTTTTGGAGTGGAATTTGGTCGGATTCTCCAGTTTGAGTTGGCGCCATATCCGCTAGCCTTATTTGACGAACACACGGTATGCGTAAAACCACTAAGTCATTGTTATACTCCATTTTTCCTGAGTGTTCCAGCAGCTCTGAATATTGTAAGTAGTGATTTCAAATTCGAGGTTGATGGCGGTTTTTTACTACAAAAAGTACCGTGAGAACAGCGTCGAAGTTATGCCAGGGTATGCGATAAATACGTCGCTTATGTAGAGCGCAATTTCGGACAAAATTGTACCGCATTGTATTTGGTGGGTACGGAGAAAATATAAGGAAAAGCACAAAAGTTGCGGAACAAGAGCGCCGATACAAACCGAACCGAGTTTGTTGTGGACTCAAAGACTCTCGTCACCATCAAACAAGACCAGACCAGTTCTTGGCCAGCAACCGAAATAAGGAGCAACTCATCGGAAGAAATTTGAGGAAATACAGCACGTTGTTAAACAATCTGAAGATGACGCGGATCTTCTCATAGCACAGAGCGCCATCGATATTGCGTCTGCGGGGAGTAAAGTCGTGCTTGTGGGGGAGGATGTGGATTTGTTGGTGCTATCAATTGCAAACACGCCTTTTTTGTGCAACAACAAAGTGATTTTTATGAAGCCATCGAGAGGAAACACTCCACCAAAGTTGTTCTCCGTTAAGGAAATCCGCGAGGAAAAACGTTACCTTCAGAAGAATATATTACGTATTCGCGCATACAGCTAATGGATGTGATACTACTACATGTGGAATATATATAATATAAAAAAGATAAAATATCTTGTATTAACGTTCTACAGAAGAAGGAGCTGTCCGGTGTTGTTGACACATTTAACAACATAAAAAGCTCAAAAATACAGATTTTTGAGGCTGGCTGCCGATATACAATACATAATATACTTGCTCTATGTAGGCTAAATTTCTAGCCTAGGTTAATGTTCATATGATTTCATATCCTGTAAAATTTTGCGACAGAACTTTTTTATGCCTTCACATTTTTTCATACAAGTCGATAATTTCTAGTTAGGTACCAACAAAAATTTTATGTTTTTCAAGGAATTTTCAAAAATGGCGTTCAATCGACAAAGTTTTTAGGCCAAGTTTTAGCCTAATGTTGATTTGGGAATACTTGATCTGGAGTAAAATTTAACGAGGAATAATTTTTGTAACTTTGCATTTTTCTGTAGGATGCGTATTTTCCGAGATATTGACGAAAAACAAAATTTGGGGGGCTAAAACGTGTCACAGAAAATTTTCCCATCCACTTAGGGGGTGGGATTTTGTTTTGGTTGTTTCTGACACCAATTTTGACACATTCCAATAAACTCCTGCTTTCTACCAAATTTGTCTTTTTTGAGTGTCTAGTTTGCCTATACAACTAAAGTTTAAATCGTAAACCTAGCCTAGGCCAACAGCCAGCAATTATAAGATGTAGAAAAAGGTTAAGGTATACATTTTTTACGTACTCGTATTCACTTTAAAGAGCATCCATATTTCTGACTCTTCAACAAAAGCTATGCGGATCTTGCATGACTGTTGAAGTGGATTTTTAGAGGGCGATAAATAAATCACGATTAATTAAACACGGGCGAACGTGTCTAGGCTACATTCATTTATACGTGTCGCGTTCGAGTAACACGATCTCGTTATACGTACATACATTACACATTCATGACCAATGAGCCGCCGCGCCGGTGTAAGATTTTCCATTCGAACGAGAAATTTAATCGAAAAATTCACGTTAACTCGAACTTTGATCGAGAAAAACATACGAGTATTACCAATAGAGATTGGAGTGAAAAACAAAAAAAAAATGAGACGCGTGAACGCGAATATAAGTTTCTATACTTCTTGCCATTTATACGATACATGCATGTATTATTATCATTGTTATAGGTGGGTATACTCATGTTGTACGAGTGTGTGTCCGTCTACCTATACCAATATATCATGGAATCAACACGAACGTACGTACGTACGTATAATATTATAAATACACATACATACCGTACACTATAAATGTAATCTATAATATAGATTACAATCCAGTGCGGTTAGTGCCGTATGAAAAACGACGACAGAGCAGCAGGCGAGCTGTGGCTGATGAGAATTATGCTCGAGTCGAGTCGAGTCGAGTCGTATCGAATAAAAGTTTGCGCGAATGGAAATTAAGCGTGCAACGAATAGGCTACATATATGTATATGTATATATACGTATGTACTGTACAGTATACGTTTATTCAACTTGTTAAACGTGTAACACGCATTCTCATCGGCAATAGACACGAAATGCACCGTAAATATTGTTGTATTGTACGGACTATGGACGGACGAAGCTTGGTAGGTTTATACATGAAAAATAAAAGAACTCGTTCCTGAAGCTGAGAACAGCATCTCCTCCACGACCAGGCAAATCACTATAATATAGTGCGAAGGTCTGGCTCGTTAACAACACGACCAAGTTTCCCTTTTTTTTTTTTTTTTTTTTTTTTTCTTTTTTTTTTCAATACGTCTTGTATAAAATGCTCAACAGAATACTATACTGTGTGTGTAGACATACCACCACACTCATTCAGCATCCTCTAAATACTTCGTCATCTCTTCCCGTGCAGCACACGTCGTCAACGAATTTCTGTGCGCGATACTCCTCTAACTAATACACATGCACCACTACGTGGTTGATAACTTTCTCGTCGGACACATTTTTCTTATTAATTTTTTACAAAATAATTTGTATTCGCACGCCACGCCACGCCGCTCGTGAATAGTCGCAGCTGGTGGAAATAGAAACAATGATTGAAAGAAGACGGCTCCCAACTCAATTCGCATTAACTCTCGCCTCCAGGTCTCTTTAACAACATTCACTTTCAAAAAACTACATAGGTACCGTATAGATACGTAATGACCAACTTACTATCTAGACTAGTTTTCGGAACAACACTGCGTTCAAGGGTTTTGGTCCACACATCGGTGCACCTGTCCAGTCATCAAACTGAAGAAAAACAATCAAGTGCATAATAAATCATTTTAACGCCGACGACGACGACAGAAATTTGATAACGAAGAAGATACTACAAATTTTGAGATCGATTCGAAATTTCAAGAGAATTCTTCGACGAAATTCGATATTGTTTGGTTTCGGTTTGATACGAAGATCAGATCAGAACAGTTTATTACAGTTGCTCGCTATATAATATAGTCCAGGATCTTGTTGCAAAATTGTGCACTTTTGAGTTAAAAGCATGAAACTCGGTTCACATGTTGTTGGTACCCAACAACTTAATTTTAAGATTAGAGCCCATGGAAAAATTCAATATGGCGGCCAGAAGGGGGTATATACGGTAGCCATCTTAAATTTTGGTCATTATCAAAGAAATTTGAATTTATAGGCTGAATACGTTGGTTAAAAACCTGTGTGGGGTTTAAAATGGTAGTAAACTTATTTTCCAAGTTCATTTTCAACTTTGCCCCCATTCAAGATACTCCACAAGGGAGTAGGACCTCAAAAATACCTTTAAATATACGTATAGTTTGTTGTATATCAAAATAGTGGTTTTATGACATGCTAAACCCATTTTTCATGGGGTTTTTTTGTCTCTCCCCATCCAAAGTACTCCACAGGGAATCCAATGTCTTATAAAATTGGCTGACAGCCAACACGACCACATCTAAATCTACTGTTTGGATAAAGATTTGTCTGTGTCCTTCTCAACACCCAACGACAAGTAAGAAAAGCCGTGAGTTGGCTTCTAAATGTTCCCTAGTCCTGACCTTTCTAGGTCTGAACTGCTTCAAACATTTGCCAATTTCAAAATTTTCATTCTTCCAACCTATTAAATATTATTGGGCAAAACACGTTACATTTTTTCCTCTAACGTTTGCATGTTCCTTCAATAACCATACCGGGTGGATTAGAAAGATGTTACCAGTTAAATGGGAGGTTGCGCTAAATCCACTCAAGCGCAAAAGCGCGAAACAATAGACGTGTACTCTAAATATACAAAATTTGTACTTCAATTTCATTCTCAATTTGCGCTCCTACTCAACTTTCTACGACTTTCTTGAGCCGAATTATGGACCAAAATGAATTGAAAAATGAAAAATTAGCCAGAATTCTCGAAACTTACAAATTTTACTCGATAATCCAACGCTGATTCCGAAAAAAAAATGCCTACGTAACTCTAGGAAGTTTGAAAGGGTGAGAAAATTTCTCATTTCGGGAATCTAGGCCAAGTGATCAATTTTTGGCATACTTTGTCGTGGAAACTACAAATATGGTTTAAATTTAAAATAAAATTGAGAAACAAATTTCGTACATTGAACTATACGTCAAACGTTTTGCGTTTTGCGCTACAACAGCTTCAGTGCAAACTTCCGCATTTAACTCGTAACATCTCTCTGGTCCATCCGGTATACTGACCTGAATTGAGTATACATCTTTAGTTTACTTATCAGTAAAATTCTCCTTACCAATACTAAACATTTGAACTTTCAAAAACCATAATATGTGTATTCTGTAAATGAAACCGAACACATCCTTTCACAAATGATAAGGAATAATTTCCTCAAAATTTCAATCTCTTGCCAGATTGGTGGCCAGAAATTTGTCACACACGTACCACCTTTGTTGGCTAGCAATACAACGCACCATTTTTGGTGGCAGGTAGCCTACAACTAGCCGAACGGATACTCCTGCTGGGGAGACCTGAACTTGAGCGTTCACATCTCGATGAGAATTTCTTAGTAAAATTTTGATTCTATTGTTCTAAATGTGAGCTGCAACTTGAAAAGAGTTTTCAATTTGATTAGAAAATACAGTCGAGTAAGACGAAGACGTGTAAGTGAAGATTACCTAAATAACTTGGGCATTGCGCTGGCATATTTATACGGTTAAAAGTGAGAACTAAATAATTATCTCGCTATAAATGATTTCTTGGAGAATCGACCCCTGTCATTTGGGCGACTCGCGTCAACCGTAATCGCGATGGGATGCGCTGCTGAGTTATATTTTCTCTCGTGATCTTTTGATATATACGTACTATGTGTTTTCTTTGTATCTACTTCACCTGACTTGACCACGCCACGTCTTCGTTTCCTTCTTCTATCGTGTACACATCAGCGTAAAGAAAGATAAATAACGCAGAAATTCTTCTTTTATATTTCAAAAACCTTCCTTATTCGGAGAAGGATATTCGTCTAAATATTTCCTTTGAAAAATCCTGTCTGATGTCCCATGGGTGGTTTATTTACGTCCGTTCGGATTCGAGCTGATCTTTTGTCCGAAAAACCAACAAAAACTAATTCAATCATTCTGCTGGTCTGGATAAATTCTTTTCGATCTCACAATTATAGGACTCGTCGATCATCTCGCTGACATGCGTACTACTGTACGTATGAAACATTTTATTTTTCCAAAAATACCTATAATATAAAAATAACTCGAGAGGCCGGTCATTCTGAAGGATCACCTCAGTCTTCTATAGTCGATATCAGGGATGCTTCATTTTTATTTGGACTATGTTATGCGTGCGCCATTTGTTCATTATAATTATATAAATACATAATTATAGTCAAAGAATTTACTCTAATCTTCATTTTCTCGTATTGAGAAAGAACTGAAGGATTTTTGAAGGTTTCTGTGATCTACGTATTATTTATAATGAGTGCTCGCGTCCGAAGCTGTTCTGTACCAATTGAATTGTAAAATGTAGCCTAACAGCTTTCTATTTTGACTATATTATGGGGAAAGAACGTGTAAAAGAATATTATGTAGCTATTAACGTGAAAACCATGAGACATCATGCGTAGAAATAAGCTTTACGACCTCCCTTAAAAATATTTTGTCACAAATAGAATGAGAAATCGGCTGGAATTAAGACCGATTAATTTTATAATTAAATTAAATATGTAGTAACATTTCGGTACCTCTTACACCTATACCACCGTATACACATGTGAGTTCCGCATGAAATCACTGCGGATTGAATTTTACCCTTTACTTGGAAAAGAAATTAAGTATTTTTCAATCGTGTCGTAAATCGCGCGTAGATTGGTATGACCGAAGTGTAAGTGTCGGAAAAGTTGTACAGTATGTCGGAAAAAATAATGTCGGTTAGATGTCTTGTTGTTCGCGCGGGGTGGTTCGGAAAGTGAATATCGAAGAAATAGCACGGTTTTGGGCGTCGACACTCGACAGTTTGTCATGTAATCCAATTTCAAGTAACCCACTTGATTCATTTTCCATAATTATTAATCAAGAGATTTTTCCCATAAAAATTACCTACCTACCTCCGGACAAAATTCGAGCATACATAGTATATTCATAGACATAAATAAAGAAAGCTAAAATTTGCAAAATCGTTCGGGTGTATTTTAAATATGTACTCTAAAATGCGAAGAAAATATTTTCGCGCCAATTTTCTTGCAATTCCGTTCTTTTTAAATATGTACCATGTACTCGTATGGTATACGCTTACATAAATCTTTTTTCCGTCTCATTTCTCCTCGGACAAAAAGGAATTTTTCGTCGTTGGTCGCACAGTCATAAAGAAATTAATCACATTACACGACCGAACGTAATAAAGAAGAAGAAAAATTAAATGGAATGTCATCGAAAATTATGTTGACCAACTTCAAATTTTCCAATGTTTTAAAAATGATAAAAAAAAAAAAAAAAAAAAAAAAAAAAAAAAAAATAGAAAAATTGACGGGTGGTCCCCGTTCAAGTATTAAATATGTACTATTAATCATTGAGATTGATTAAGTATACATAATATTATAAATGAATCTCAAACAGGTAACTACGGTACCAGTATACAATATACGTGTTCCATTTTTGCTGCGTACACATTTATTATTAAAGATGGAAAAGTCGACCGACACTGGACTCATACAGAGTGAATTATAAGTATCTTTTCGTTATATACGAGTCGTAGATAATATTTAACATACTGTAAATATGCGCCACATGCGTCGGTATTCCGATGATTAGAAAATTCAAGAATTTTTGTCCTGATGTACAACTCGAGAATTCCCCTCATTCGCAATGGTAGGTATCTCATTGCCATCGCCATTATTTTCGTTTCGAGTTTCGTTTTATTCATACACTTTTCCTACACGTATTTTTTTTCTTTTTTATTATCATCATTATTTTCCTTTTCACTCTCATTTCCCAGGGAGAATTTAAACATCTAGTAATAATAATTATTGTATGTGTACTGTAGATCGAGGCTTCTCTATCTGTAACATCATGTTGGGGAAAAACTAATCCACGCGCATTTAATAACTAGGCAATAATATTCTATAGCACGAAGTGAAATCTTTCTAATATAGTCCTTTATGCTCCTTGAAGCGATATTTGCTCCAAGACTGAAGGACAATGCTGCAGTGTTTAATCGTCGTAAGACGTATCTTTTCATCATATCACCACTCGAGAGAGTCCCATCTTGCGGTATCGTCTCGACAGGCAATCAACTTCGCGGAAAGGTGGACATTTGATATCCGCTTATATCTTCATTTTTATCTTTTCTCTCTTTCTCTCTTACACACACACACACACACACACACACACACACACACACACACACACACACACACATATACAAATCTATATATAAGTACACACATACACACGAAGAATTTGAACTTACCGAAATTGGAGATCAATGTAGACGAGAGTGGAGAAAGAGTATAGGCTCCGACTGATCCTGTAAAAAAATACACCAAGTACATCATTAAAAAGGAGAACGATATTATGACAGAGCGATAATGAAGATTATTCTATGATCCACGTTCATTTATAATCAACGATTCGAAACAAATATCATTTCGGAACATTACATCAGTTTCAATTGTGAAGAGGTCAATTTTTAAAAATGAGTTTTCGCGCAATCAAGACCAAGTTCTGTTGATATCTACAATCGTAATCACTGCACTGTCTTGGGGTAAAATAATTATGTTATCTTATCAGTTTAATTCGCAAAGGAGGGCTATTTGCTGAGGACTGAATCTACAGGTGGGTAATGAGTAAGGATCTATTCCTTAAACCATAGCCTAATATAAATCTAGGATAAAATTGAAGAAAAAGTTGTTTCAAAACCAAAGGAATATTGTTTTTTTTTTTTCTCATTGAAAATAATCTCAATATCCCTTCGAAAATTTTCTCCTGAATTCACCTCGACCTTGTTTGCTTGATTCGATTCATTGATACCAATATTTACTACAAGCATCAACAAACGAAAAAATTTCATCGCGTAAAAAAGACGTCGCTTCGCCTGTTCACGGGGACACAGGGGAAAAGTAGTTTTCTCAATAATCTACGATAAGAAAAAAAAAAAAAAAAAAAAAAAAGCAGGACAAAAATTCGCGTGCAAGGTTCTTTCTATTATTCGGCTACAGAATAATTTCAGAGTATATCTCAAGTAGGAAGTTTCCTTTGGTTTAGCCACAATGCAACGCCTGATATGACGAATTCTATTACTGTACACGTATTTCCGTTAAAATTGAAATCCGCGCATTATTTGGGAGAACGTTCACTGCTCGAGTTTTCAATGGATCTCTTCAATTTTTGGAAAATGTTCTTCAAGAAAGTTCAACAACAGCCGGTATAAAAGTACGATTGAATGATTTTCTTCTACAGGCTTTTTATTTCACTTTGAAATCATGGAAAATTCGTCTATTTTCTGACGTAAAAATTTTTGGGAACAAAAATTCCGGTTTCTGTTTTGATATCGCCCTTCATCGAGGTTTTTCGAAGATGGAAAATATTTGTCAGAGAATCGAACCTGAGAATCTTTTTTTGCGAAATCATTTTTTTTCATGCGTTACAAGGACTGCCTGCGGACGCCCGACCTACGTCGCGTAGTGACCGCTGGTTTACCGGACCTTGCAGGGTATTTGAGGATGCATTATGTATTATTATACGCAAATTATCGTACACCGTTTCGCAGTTTCCAAACGGGTTAAAGCACAACCTCAAGGCAATTTCGGTGAAAAACCAACTTCCCTTTCAAACATCTCTCTCAACTAAAGACGTGTACACTCGATCGAGATGAGAAAATGACAAAACAAGTCAAACTCAAAAACCAGACGACTCACCAAAATGTTAACAAATTCTGCAGATATTTCAGATACAGTCAAAACGAAACTGTGGCGAAAATATTTTGGACACGGGAAGATTGCTTCTAAACTTATGGCAATTTTAAACGATAATCAAGGCGGATTCTCGTTACAATCAGATATTTAGCCTACTTTAAATATGGGGTCGTCTACAACGTTAATGGCTGAAGCAGGCGCGGATTCTGAAGTACTTTTCTGTTTTTTTTTTTCTTCTGCGTTGGGAAAACTATTAAAAATTTCCCTGCCGATCAAAATTGTAAATGTAATTTGAACTTTTTTCGTAGGTTTTTTTCTTTCTTCGTTGGTAGGATTCGGCAAAATCTGCACCCACTGAAACAAAATCGAGAAGGCAGTTTGAAAAGCCTAACCGCTAAAATCCTTACACACCCATGTCTTTTAATATTACAAGCGGAGGAATAGTGAAAGGAGAGGAGATAAATACGAGCTGCAAAAGAGTTCTTCGGTGAATGCAATCGAGGCACCTCCAGGGACGCGAAGCAGATGTTTCAGGAACACAACAATCGACGCGACGTTTCGGCCAAAACAGAACGCGCAATCTGATTCTCATTCAACAATAGATAGAGAAGGAAAGATTGTGAGTAAAACACACGTAACGAGTACCAGCAGTCTACAGTAAATTCAGATTGCCATTTTTCAGCGAGCCTAGTGTGCAAGCACCTCGTTTCATCTCAGTTCAGTTCACTTCGCATCGCGTGCGTCTATACGACGCGACGCGACGCGACGACACGCTGACGTCGCGTCGCCTCGTACCTTCACCCACACCGTACAGTAATTTTATGGGTACACGACATTTCTTACGTTTACATTATATGTAAATAGCGTATTGTCCTAGCTATCATCATTCTAAATAAGGACAACTCACTTCACTTTCCTCACTTTTCATCATAACGTTTATTTTTCGCTCATCGTACAGATTCGAGTAATAATTTGAGAGCAACTTATCTACTGACTGAGGGAGGCTTCCTTTAACCAAAATTCATATTTAACGAAAATATTGAAAAATACGATTATCGCGCAAGAAAAAGAAGAAGCGAATTATACGTAAATGCATACCTACATAATAATTAATGAAGAAATCCCATTTTCATCATAATTTTTCAAGTTTTTTCTCGCTATCATTCTCACATACAGACAGCTATGGATGACTGGTGGGAGGTTTCCTCTCGTACTATGAATAATTGCCGAATGTCAATATACTCGTGATAAATTTCTCCGGTTGTTCAATATTACGTACTGCTGCTGTTCGTATATTGTTCTCGAATGCGTGACCAGAATTATTTTGCACAACATCAATAATAAGAACGAGTAGGTAAATCAACATACAGAAACGAAATAATCGAGTGAAACGGACGGTCACAGCACCCCAATACGCGTGTGTTTATTACGCGAATCCGTCAAGTTCAACTACGTAATGGTACCGGTATAAATGAAGAACTACAGATACTGTGGAACCTCAATTAAAATAAGTATGATACCTGGATATGCTCGCGCATTTGCGTCAATTGATAGAACTTCGAATTAGAAATATTATTCATTTTATTTTCTATTTCAAACACTTGTATGCGCCCGCATATAGCCTGTTCTTTTTCCTCATCTCCCACAACCGCGCGGAGAGTGAGTGCGTACTGATTTCGGAGCAGACGCAGGGTTAAAGCATCTAGAACAACCGAGTATTGCGACACGCGTCTTTTTGACTCCTAGAAAGAATGTACACAGTACTCCCATAAGAGCTCAAGTTAAATTTGTGATTTTCCAAAGAGGATTACTCGAAAACGGCTCGATGAAGTTTTTCTTAAATTACCCTCGTTAAAATGGAAATTTTATGTAGAACAGATCACGTCGTCCTCTTCATTTTTATTTGCCGAAGCTCAATTCGTAAGTTAAAAATGAAGAGGACATGATCTGTTCTGCATAAAATTTCCATTTTAACGAGGGTAATTTAAGAAAAAGAACTTCATCCGATTGAGAATTACAAATTTGAAATGGGCTCTTATGGGAGTACTGTACATTCTTTCTAGGAGTCAAAATGGCGCGTGTCGATACTTGGGTGTTCTAGAATCTAGATGCTCCGCAACAGGGTCACCAATAGACTGCAGCGTGTCTAATTTTCTGTGATTTCTTCGATAGAAATCACAGAAAATGTACGAGCGGAATGTAGATCCGTGCAGCAATAATAAAATGTGAGCGGTGTTCAATCATATTAGAGAGAATTGGCTTTTGTTTTTCACGGAGACTAATATTCAAGTACAGAAGTAGCAATTTTAGTGAAAATTATGGTAATTAATCAAAAACCTCACCTCACCTCACCTAACCTAACCAAACCTGTCTGGCCTTGGTACTAATTGATGATTGGTTGATGAATTTGTAACATATTTTTTGAAACGGGCACAGCCTCCCAACCTCCAACGATCTTCCGCGCATTGGGCTATATTTTTTCTAGCTGAAAGAGTAAGTTTGCTAGCGTAGCCCAGAACACACCGTGTGGAGGGAGGTCCGCTTACTACATCAACTTTTGTCACATACGCCCACCATCATTTCATGTACACAAAGAATTCAAGAATTTCATTTACCTAATATAAATTATTTTAAAAATTTCCATCACTGTTTTTGAAAATTATATGATTTCAATGTTAATAATTTATGAAATCATGTGAAGCAGTTATACTGCCTCGTCAACGAATCAGCAGTTATACTACTACATATCATTATTCGCGAATAAAATAGATGAAGGCGCTCCCTATGTTTTCTGTGACGGTTATTCACAGAAGCTTATCGAAAAGGTGATGATCTTGGAAAATTTATTCGAGACATTTGAAATACAATATTCACTCGACAGGAAATGAAGAGGACCTTACCGACAACAGCGCCCCTACAGATCGCTTTAAATACAAATAGAACTTCCTTCCAAACAATGTTGACTGTGATGCGACAACTATATGGTTTTAACTGCACCTTCACACTTTCAAAAGACCTTGATCTAGATCAGGGAACGGCAACCTTTTTGGCGCCGCGAGCTACTCCCTGTTTTTTGTGAAGAAAGTACTGTGAGCTACTCAGAAAAAGTGCACAGGATCTTTCATATTTACTGTACCAGCATTACAATGCACCCAATTTCTAGATACAGCTTATGCGGTGGCAATTCACTAACCTTTCGGGGACTGAAGTAGTTGCCTTTGCTCATCAGTTACACTTGTACAGACCCTATCCTCTGTTGGAATTCTAGCCACGACTTTCAAATTCACCTCTTTGCAGCAGTGATCATTTTTGGAGCAAGAATAGCCATGTTCGCAATATCAGAAATTTGGAGTGCTGGTCTTTGGTGTTGATATATCAGTTCCATAAATTCCATCTACTATACCACTTTTATCTTTCTTTGTAAGCAGAGAAGTCGGCAAATCAATTAGATTTAAATTGTCTTCATCTTCAGAATCAACATACTGGCCATCATCAATTTGTAATAAAAATTCTACAAATTCACACTCCTCAGGTTCAGCTAGCATATTTCTTTGTAGAGTGAATATTTCAAAAATTGGCCATAGAGAGGAGAATTTAATTGAATTCTGAATAGTTGTAGCTCGTGAAACATGAGGCACAACTGGCGAATTATGTTCGACTTCAAGACCCGAAACTAAATATTCATGTAAATTATCGATTTGCTTAATTAATTATTGGTCAATTAAAACGGCTCGACGTAGTGTCATTGGGTCTGTGAAAAATTCTGGGAAGAAAACGCAAATGCGGATGATTAGGGAACACCTGGTCATTTTAAAGACAATAAAAAAAATTAAGCAAATCGGCCCAGTAGAACAGCCTGACGGACTGTCATTGCGTTTTTTGAAAAGTTTTTCTTACATTCTGTATGAGAGTAAGATGATGCGAATAAAGAATGAAGGAAAAAGTCATTTTTACTCGACAATAGAGAAGGAAAGATTTGTGAGTAAAACACACGTAACGAGTATCAGCAGATTACAGCAAATTCAAATTACCATTTTTCAACGAGCGTAGTGTGCCAGCTCATTAGATCACCAAAAAGTGGAACATTCAAATTCACTCACTCTACAGTCAGTGCATAACGTCGTTCTTATTGCCCCCATTCATTTTTTCATTTCCATCTTCTTAGAACCCAATATCATGGAACCCGCGATCAAGAAGATCAAGTAATAAGAACACCAAGTTAGGATAAACAATTTTCATGCATGTTGTATTTTCACGTATCATTAAGCATTAGTTCGTGGACACGGAGAGTTGAAAACGTATTCTAGGAGTGCACTAGACGATACAAAAAAAAAAAAAAAACGAACAAAAAAACGAACAAAAAAATTTTAAATAAAACAAATTAACGTAAAGAATAAGGAGACGTCATTGATTTTGAGCCGAAATATCCTGTTTTGCTCTCTCTTTCGCTATTAATAGCTGCTCAATAATTCTTATCCTGAATGACAATATTGATACGCACTAATATTCTATGGTACAGCTGATGTAAAATTCTAACGAAAATTCCTGTACGAATAATAAGACGACAATAATATACTTCTCAGATACACTCGACACGGGATTAACAGAAAGGCTTCATTAAAGAATCCATTAGGAACGAAACATCGGAGAACTCGGCGTAGTAGCGATAGCGCATGATCGACTCACAATTGTCATAAATGATATCACGTATACAGTACAGTATATCAAGGGAGGGAGAAGAGGGAAGAAAGAAAGAGGAAAAATATGACAATATTATGAAGAAACGTTCAATCTTTTACCAATAGAGAGATTGGAAAAGACGAACGGATTAAAAGAACAGAACGACTACCATTTTCTCAACACATGATGGTGAAATGCGGTTATACCCATGGTAAACGATCTTGCCCCTTTTCTGAAGAAAACCGTCTTGAGATAAGTACATAGTATACAAGCGCGGTTGAAATGAGAATCAACTTTCGGCAAATTCTTACTTCGATTCACTAGCGTAAAATTCTTTGATACACGTTCAGTTTTCTTCACTGATAGAATGAAGGCAAGTTCTCAATAAATGCCTACAAATAATTCGATAATTTTTGACACAACTCATAAGATTATTATTGATTGATACGTTGTTATACCGCGAGATACGAAAGGAGAGAGAGAGAGAGAGAGAGAGAGAGAGAGAGAGAGAGAGAGAGAGGGGCGGAGTTCAAGAGCTTCTGTCTATGAAGTTCGAGTCAAAGTCAAGAAAATTAATCGGTGACCAAACACAGAAAAGAAAATCATCATGATGAAATTAAAATCATAATATTATACTGAAACATCCATTTTACACGCGAGATTCTTTCTCCCGAGTTCTTTTGAGATCGATATCAAGCACAGAAAAACGATTGATGCGGACCAACAGGTTAGTGGATGAATGAGCTTATTACCAATAGTGCATCACGTTTTTAAGGGCCATGATGACAGAGAATGATATAGAATACATATTCCATACCATCACGCGTACCCATCCATACTCTTTAATAATACTCTGATAAAGAATACTGCAGTATATGAAATCGAATCTCACCATGCTAGAGGAAACATGCAGTCCATATGATACAGTACGTGTACCAACAGCGTAGGACAGTTTAAGTGGCGTGCAGTGCTGTATGCAGTGCACTGCAAGTTCCACATTCGTTGAGCATAAACTTATTTGCATTATTATTATTATTATTATTATTATTATTATTATTATTATTATTATTAGGACAATGTCGCTCTGTGCATGAATACAGTGCAGTGCATATGCCGCGTCCAGATATATATAATCATGGTGTTTTGTCGTCTACGTAAGTGCCAAGAACAAACTCGCGCACATTTCTAGAACTTTACAATAATTCAATCTCATCGGATCCCATGGCCCGTTATATGAGCACGTGAAGCCTTAATTTTCTTTCCTCCAGCAGGTTTCGAACAACTTCTTACTGGGTAGAAATTCGATCTTGCTATTCGCGTTTCAATGAAAAGATAATTTATTACGAAAATAATTAACGACGTAAAGAATACCGTCAGTTTTATCTTTACAAAAAATTCTGGGCGTTTGTTCCGCGGAAAGATTTGAATGGAATGGAACCGAAATATTGATTCGGTATACTTAATAGAATATTTGAGTGCTGAAAAGTTGATGTAAACCAGCAGAAAAACACGATTCGGAATATTTAAAAAAGTAACAAGAACGACAAATAAATCGATTGATCAGTATTAAAATCGTACGAACATCGGATTATTCTCACGTGTGATTATTGTAAGCGTTGTCCATTGTCACATTCAAATTAAAAAACTTCATGATTCGTGGCGTGATGCAAGAAATGCAGGCCCGACGAAGTATTCTTTCAGTCTACATTTTTCCCGGTGGAGCTACAATATTCGACTGAGATACCTGCTAGCGTACTAGGATTAGTTGACGATATTTTCCATATCTTCCTAGACTCCAGGTACCTTTCCTTCCGCTGCTTTTGGCTATGCAACTTTAAGAGAAGCAAGTCGTCGAGAGCAACGTATTTAAAGGCACAAGATAATCACATAAAATTGTATACAAAAATATTAAGTATGATACGAACTTGGCATACGATTATTATACACGCTGAACGAACTTGCACAGGTACCAACGAGAACGGTTCACTGTAAATGAATTATCACCAGTGAACAAGTGGTCTGAGAACGAGGAAGGATGAACCGCGTTTCTAAAAAGTCATCAAAGATTTTTTTTCATGTACGGTCGGGACGGTCAATTGAGGGCCAATTTTATCAAACACGAGTTCGTTGCTAACCTCGGCTCAATGTAGCTCTAACAACCCAAAATCGGGCGATCAGAATTAGGAGAATTACAGTTAACACGAGATTAGCAGTGAACCTATAGTTGGTAGATTTTATGACTCGCGTAATTTACAGTTCGTTGATCGTTCTAACAGTATCAGTACTGTTCAGGGTCACTTTTTGATGTCATTTTGCAACCGTTCAGATATTCTGCATTATCGAGCAATTAAACCGAATGCGTTGATCAGAGAGAATAATTAATTTGTAACCAAGTCCATTCAAATCATACAGAAGAAAACAAATTTGCCAAGGTGAACACTCACTTCGATTAAGAAAATATATAATTGAACGCAGACTAAGAATAAAAAAAACGAAATAGACCTACGAAGCTTCGGAATGAGGAGTCAAATTCCGAGTTCTATAATTCGAAAATCTTGGCGAATTCAATGATTTTCGACTCAATTTGGAAACAGTTAACTTTAGGTCAGATAATCTAAACGGATACGACGGTACGTTCAGTAAGCTTTGGTCGTCGAGCGCGGCGTCGAAAGGGTCAAACCACGAAGTCAGCTGATACCGATACCTAACGCGGCAGCACCGAGAAACCTCGCCTCACAAATCACAGAACTTGAGCACGCGTCCTCCAGATATACTATGATATTAGTTACCTACGTATGAATTCATCGAATGGTAAGCACGCATACAGCAACTGGCGCCAATATTATCATCAAGTAGGTAGGTTAAGCTGGCTTCTCCTACACTGATAACGATTCGAATAATTTGGGCACATTCGTACACTTTCTTCTACCGGTGCATCTGCTGCTACTGATTCAACCTCTTATTCATCACAATAACGACACATGATAACAATTAATACGATCATTCGTACATTTTTTTTTTTCACGAACGAATCGATGACTGTTCTTGTGTGATCAAGAACACATAATAGCGCACACAACACCGATTACACGAACGCACTCCATCGAACTAACAATTAATGAACGAAACTATGAAAAGCGACGATAGCCGGAGTGAATGGAAGGTATAATTATCGATGAATAATACAATGAAATAATATCGATGATCAATATTATTTTAAATATGGAAGCAAAATAGTGAACAAAATACGCCGTACAATGTGCGAAACGCGCGCACACACACCATTCGTCGCACACGGCTCGATCGGTACACACTGACTACACTGTCACACACTGTCACTCCTCACTATACACTGAACTAGGAACTAGAACTAGGCCTACCTACAGTACTGTACTAACTTGAACGACTCAACTGATGATACTGATGACGAGCTGGAAACTGCTGAACAGCGAACTCACTGTCTTCATCATTCTCATTTCGTATAGGTATACAAAACTCCACTCTCCGTACAGTGTGGTGTTCTAGTAGTTTACCTTAACACTGAACTAAACTTTTAAATCTGTTTGATTGGGTGGTGCGGTACATTGCGTCGTTGCACTGCACTGGACTGGAGTGTTGCTGTTCTTAAATTACTAATACTACAGAGTACAGACACAGTGTTGTCGAGTGTTGCCACGGTGGTGAGGTTGCGTATAGCTCCGTTTCGACTTTCGTTTTGTATTTTGCGTATATGGACCGCAAAAGAGTCGCTCTCTATCATTCTTTAATCTTTACTGTGGCGGCTGTTTTTATACATAATAATAACTATTATAATTATGGAATCGACCAAAACTGGACGATATCTCAATCTGTTTTTATGTAATTTTAAATCATTGAATGAAAGCTATTACAACCAATACTCTCAAATTAATTCCAGGGATTAGTACTTAACCAAGATACAGCTTGATGAAATAACATAACATATATGAAGATCGAATCCTTATAATATAGAAATATTGATCTAATCTTTATTTTGGGAACAACACTCGTGCGCCACGACAAGCCGGTCCATATGCAATGAGGTACTACATATACCAGGGATGGAAAGCTCAAGTTTCAAGTCAATGTTTTGCCGTTTTTTGCTAACCCAAAAGTCAGTCAGTTGTTTTTTTTTGTCATTAGCTTAAATGCCAAGTATCAGCCAAAAAATAAAAGCGCTGAAGCCTGCGTAAGGCGGCACAACAAGAGAAAAATCTGAAAGTGGGAAGCCGTGATACAGCTGGTAACCGGTAGCTGGCCATCTCATCTTAATACTCCTAAAGCATTAAGCTGGAACCCACATCAAATTTTGAAATGATAAGAAAAGGTGGCAAAGTTTTTCATTGGCTTAACTGCTGCCAAAAGCCAAACGTCAGAAGCTCATCCGTGGCGCAAAATGATCGCTTTTATTTCAAGTCATTATTTGCAATCAGCTTAAAGCTAAAAGCCAGTTTCATTCCATTCTTGCATAGTACCATCAATACCATACTACCAACCGCGCTACTATAAGATCAGATATTTGTGTGCTTGCAAATAAAATCAAAGAAGGCGCTCTCCTATATTTATATGACAGTTATTTGCAAAAACTTGTCAAAAAAGACAATGATCTCAAAATATTCACTCAGGACATTTGAAATTACATTCCTTAAAAGGATATTAAGAGGACTAGAATTTTTGTTCTATGCTTTTTTCACAAAAATAATATATAAGAAGCCAAGAAGATACAGTCAATTTTCTTAATTTGCTGTATTGTAATAGAAAATGATATCAACAGCGCGCAGCACTCTATAACAGATTAATTTGTATGCAAACAGTGATCCAATTTCCTTCTAGACGCATTTTTCCATCTGTCTGAATACTTTTCTGTACTGAGAAGTGAGAACTAAAAATCTAACTGAAATCTTTTTACCATTTTGCTCCTTTTTTGAACAGTAATATCTCTTATTTCCATCAGTCAAAGACAGAAATCAACAATTTTGCATTGAAGTTTGCAAAATTATTCAGTATGATCCAATCAATATGAACAAAAGCTAGAGAATAGGTATCTTTCAAAAGTGTAACAGAGCCTCAACTCTCTCAATTGTTTCTTCTGTACACAGTCATAATCCTGCATGACATTGGTCAGCAAAAAGTCTACTAAACTGAGCCAAAAATCAGCCACATCAATCCAGCCTTATAAGGCTAGAAGTTGGCTAAATTTTTCAGAGGACCAAAAGCAAAAATCCATATTCTTTGAGGTTGTAAATTGAGCCAAAACTGAAATTTTTGGCTGCAATACTCTGCAAAAGTTATATATATATCCCCAAATACCCTGCAGGGTTTGGTTTACTATAGCGGTTACTACGCAGTACGCAATGCTTGTTAGGCATGCATGGGTAGTCCTGGTAATAAAAGAAAAAGAATGACTTCGCAAAAAAATTGTACAGCACCTTGGAAATGTTGAACAAAAAGATTCGTTATGGATGAGAATTTTGAAATTTGGTGTCCATCTGCCACTAGTTAATCCGTTCTGAAAAATATAATGTCCAGAAATTAGAAAAATCCATTGTATACTTGAGCAGCGACAATTTTTTCCCGCCAACATATTTTTAATGCTTGTTTTTGCAAATAAAGCATACCCTTACGAGAGAAAATAAAAAAGGCCCACAAAAAAATCTGTGTCATTTGACACGTTATTCAACATTACTCAAATTTGACCACTGATTGGATTGTTTCCTCTTACCCGATCTGCAAACTTGAGACGCAGCATAAAAACGACGCACTTTTGACGCAATTGTGACTAAAAATTCAACCAATCAGAAACAAGAATTAATGGAAAGCGCAGTTGTGACGCAATGGTGACTGTGCTTCAAAAGCAGTCTTTGCAGATCGGGTAAACGATTCCTAGGATTTGCTGCAAGCATGTCTTATCTGAAGTGCCTCACCATTGAGTGATTCCATCAGACAATTTCATTGACGGTAAGGGACTGTTCAATGACAATATCTGATCCCATGATTTAGTCATGTAACACTGAATGGCTGTGTGTGCTGTTAGACAAACAGTGTACTACAGCTTGTACTGTATATCTGCATCTTATATACAATTGTTGCCTACATTAGGTACATTTGATAGAAATAAACGACCAATTTTGCAAATTTTAGAAAAATCATCTTTACTGAGATGATTTACCGATAAAATTATTTTTTTGAAAGATGTTGAAGACAGCCAAAAAAAAAAAAAAAAAAAAATCGTCGCCCATGAGTTGCGTCTCTACCAAATGAAAAATGTGTCATTATCCACCAAAAATATCTTCTTTATAGAAAAAATACCATATTACAACTTCGTAATGATTCATTTTATAAGAAAGTTCAAGTCGACTCAAAGATAAACCGCCCTCGCATATAAACCGCACCCTGATTTTAAAGCTTGAAAAATGAAAAAAAGGTGCGGCTTACATTCAATGAAATACGGTACCTATAAACTTTTAAAAAAAAAAACTAGAAGCTCCTAAGTCTTAATGAAACCTCTAAAGGGTAGGAGAGGTTCCACAAAATAAGCTGAAGAATAACTAACTTTTCCAAAATTTAAGCAGACTAATTCAGCTTATTGTATGAAATGAATATTAGTTTATGATAAAAGAGAGAAATTCAATTCGCTTTAAAAATGTAAATTAGGAAAAAAAATTCACAAATTCTTTAACGGAGTTAAACAAGAGGAGGCAGGGAACCTGTTTTATGGGGTACCTTAGGAGAGCGTTCCGAGTCTTATGGTGTTTAAAGTGTTGCATAACTGGAGGAGCTACACCGACCTCCAAGCTATATACTACAGGAGGTGGACTTGGAAAATTTTCGACTCCCAAGCTTTGCCGGCCAGGTGGCGGATGTTTTTTCCAAAAAACCTCCCGATAAAACAGGTTCCTTTTATGACGGTGAGATAAATTCTTATTTTTTTAACCTCTGTGGGTTTTGAAACGAGCTTACTCGCATCTTCAACTGTCAGATTAACCGCTCTCCCAGAGGTAACCTGACGAAAGCCATATCCGCAAATTCGAGCTCTATTTATAACATATAAGATATGGGCGGTGTTTGCGAAACAACTTAGCACGTGATCGCTGATCGAAATTGCGAGGTAAATTAGTTTACACAAACCGCAAAAAATAACGATGCTGTCTACACCTTAAGACTCGCTATAAACAGATCCTCGGTGAAGATTATTGTATGAGTAGCTAAACGTATAGTACCTAGTTGTAAAGTCTTTAGTGCCATTATATAAGAAAGAACCGCAGATGGACTGAAAGGCAAGATAACCTGTAATTACCACTGATTTTCTTCAACGCTTGCGTTCATTGTTGTTTTATAAATTACCAAGTATAATGAAAACGTGGGTTTGTATATAGCTAAATATACCTAAGTAATGTGGCTGTATAGTGGTGTTTGTATAAATGTTGAAGCAAATAAATACGGCTTATTAGCTATTTGACAAATAGTGTACAAAACAGGCGTTCGTTTCTGTTGAAATACCCCTAAATAACCTTCAATACAGATATCCGAACTTTATGCCCCCACCTCCTCTCTCTCTCTCTCTCTCTCTCTCTGTGTTTCTTTCCCCTAGCAAGCGATCATAAAAAATCGTAAATAAAATTACCTATGCATTACCTGAAACCGAAATCTCTATGATTATGCCTACAGTTCAAATGCGTGCAATCTGTAATATAGGGAGACCATCAATTCATGCCAATTTTCTTGGTTACAGGCAACAGTAGAGCAACAGGCCTGTGGTCATCTTTGACATGTTTCATGTCTTTTCTCTACCCCAACCCTAATCTCAAAATAAGCGTCCGGGTGTCCGTACGACCATGACCTTGGGACTGAACAATTTTTAACGTCGAACCTCAGCTCCACCCTCGATTCCGGTATTTGCGTCCGGGCGTCTGGGTGTCCGAGCGTCTGTATTATTCTCTAGTGTAGCTGTGTAGGAAAGAGTATTATACTATCATAAACTACAGTATTATAATAGGCTGATCACCTAACGTACAGTACAATAGACTTGAGGTAGGCTAGAAACTCCCCTTCTTGGTCTGTGGTTATTCCTTGATTGTACAGCATAGCTTTCATGAAACTAGGCCCGAACTAGACGACTATAGTAGGTTTAGTTTTCATAGTATGTATAGGCCTTTGATTCCAATTTTGTTTGTTTTGAAACCGTAATTCGTATACAGTAATGTCTTTCTGAGTGAAACTCACTACCTGTCAGTGGCGGATGTACGACGTGGGAGTAGGGATGTACATTGGAAAGAAATTTATTTTTTTTCCAATTAGATTTCTTTCCGGAAAGAAATAATGGAAATTTATGGAAACTTTGGAAATTAAAATTGTTTTTTGCTGAAAACAGATTTCTCTCGTCATATACTATCAGTTCCATCAATACCGACATCACCAGCCCTTTTTTAGCGACGTAAAACATGATTTTCTTCCTACACTGAACTTAGCTCTTATCTCAACCAATAGGAATGTGTTTTGCTGAAAAACAAGCGCACTGATTGGCTGAGAGCCGAGACTCGAGAGGTAAAATTGTAAATAGTAATAATAATTTCTTCATAATCTTTAAATACTTCTGAAATCTAAAAATATCTAAATGAAAAATTAATCATGTTGAGCGTTAAAACAGATATTTTAGCTGAGAATTGCGATTCCGACTGAGAGAACACTGAGTATTGAAAAAAATGGAAATCTTGGAAAGAAATAAAAAAATAAATTTCCTTCTTTTATTTCTTTCCTTTCCAAGTAACTTTACGGGAAATTTGTCCAATGTACATCCCTACGTGGGAGGAGGGGTTGGGTGTTCAACCCTTCCCTCCTTCTTGACCATGAAAAAAGGAGAAGACAAGTGAAATAAAAAAATAGAAAAATCGTCGATCTTTTAGAATAAATTTTCCAAAATTTGAATTTTTTCTGTTCTATAAAATCGCAAACCAACAATGTAGGTAATGTAGGTACACATATTCTAGGTAAGTATAACTACAGCACTAGATCATGTAATATTAATGTAATTACTATATATTGAATTGAATTGAATTGTTTATTTTTCCCTAACCACTGAGCTTTTGCTCGTGTCGGTTGGGCTTGAATAATTACAACTTAAAGCTATTTTAATATAATACATTTTTTTTTTTTTTGCTTTCGATATCGAGTTGGTTGTTTTTGTTTTTTTTTGTTTCTGTGTGCGTTGTTAAGTTCTGTTTTTTTGTACTATTTGTCGTATCTTTTTCTTGTAATTCGTTGATTTGGCGTTCAGTATTTCTTCTTTGTCATCTGTCTTTAGTTTGTTGAAGTTTTGTATTCCTTTGTAAATACTTGTTCTTTTTCCTGAGTTAGTTTTTACTTTTGGTAAGGTAATGGTTGACTCATTGTTCCTTGTTTTTCTACTTCTGTCTTGTGTGATTTTAAGGTGACCATATTTTTTCACATATTTTATAGTACTGATTTTGTGTAACTCTTCTATGGTAGGCACCCCTGTTACTTTGAATAGTTCTTTTGTAGGATAAATTTTTGGTTTGTTGTACAGGATTTTTAAGAATTTTTTTTGACTTCGGATAATTGGTTTCAGATTTGTTTTGAATGTTGCCCCCCATGCTGAAATTCCGTATTGGATCGTAGATTGTATCATTGCCATGTATATTAATCGTTTTGTTCTCTTTGGTATCAAGTTTCTTAATTGCAATGCTAGGTAAATTTTTTTCAGTAATTTTGCTGCTATACACGACAATAAGCGGAGGAGGGGGAATTTTTTGGTATTTTTTTATTGAGCGAAATACCGAGCAACCTCCCCCTCCCCTTAATGAGATTTTAGATCTGCCACTGTCACCAGTACTGCGTTTTCAAGCGTTCAAGGTACTTATCATGCAGTCTTCATACTCACTATACTCGTTGAGAGAAAAATTCATGTTCAATGTCGTATCGAACGCCTCTTTTTTTTGTTTAAATCTTCGGAAAATGTTCTTTGTTATTCTGTTCTGGGCGCACTTTTGCCTTTCTGGTGCTTTATTGATTAGCAAAAGTGCTGACACTAAAAACTGGCTTCAAAACATACTCACAGTTATTTTTGTACAATCTTAAAATAAAAGTTCTTTAAAAAGATTCTTATATTGTTTTAGTCTAATTTCTTTTGCTTCCTCTTCTCTTTTCTTCGTTTAGGGTCGGTGCGCGTTGCAAAGATCGACGCTATTGAAATTATTGTTTTTGTTTTTTCTTCACCTCAGTTAAGACGCTGACGTTATGGTTCAGCTGTAAGCTGCGTAGTCTTATGTCTTTGCGTTTTATTGTCTGATTCCTTGAATAATGAACATGAGATGTGTGATAGCTTTTTGTGGTACCTATAAGTAATTTGTTTATGTACGGGAAAGAGAAAATGAATAATGCAGATGAAAAAGGGACGAAATAAATTACGGTATTTGAAAAATGAGCGTGGATCGCAAATGTCATATCCCTGCTTTGTGATCCGCAATTCAATTTCAATCTGTACTTTGTCCTAATTTTTGCAGAAACGTTTCGATCTTAGAACTAACTTTGATAACCAGAAGAGAATAAAGAACTACAGATACATTTTCAAATAGGTATACTTGAGACCCTCTTACTTCTCAATACTATAAGCACGTAATTGCTTATTTATTTCTGATTTTTCAATTTGAACGTAAAATTGAAATGTTTCAGTGTAGAGTGATGTCACGGTAACTCAATCTAGGCCTACTACTTCTTGAGCCTTCAGGTATAGCTCCTGTGAAAGAACTAAATTTCTAATAGCAATGTGGTAGAGATGAGAAGGTATACAATAAAAGAGAAGCTTTGGGAATAATTAACAGAAGTGAGCGCAAATCACAAAAAACTGGTCCAAAGGTAATTTATTGATTTTGCAGCTTGTGTTATTTGGTATCCTTATCTCATGACGAAATTGAAAGTTAATGTTGGGTGTAATATTAGCGCATCGTTTGTGCACGAATCAAACAATCAAGACGTGCTTATGATTTATAAATAGAACCACTATTTTATACTCAAACTTTAAATTTGGTTGTCGAGACTTTTTTCGTCAATATACATATGTACCTACTTATAAAACGAGAAGACAGTTAAAAGTCTTCTGTCACTCATTACCGGTACCTGTTTTAAGCGCCATGTTTTCGTATGTACCAGGAAGGAGAGAGAATAAAAGTAATAGGTACATAGCCGACCCTCTTCCTACCTCGGATACCAATGTAGCTTGTTTTGCCGTAATTTTCATTATAAATTCAATTCCATACTCGGATTTTGATTGAAAGAAAGTAGGCTTACTTTTGCACCAAACACTCACTTTCAGTCTTTGAATATGCGCAGAGAGCTGGCGGGGAGTGAGCTATGTGGACTACCTATACAGTATTAGCCGCGGAAAAGCCAGAATTATAAATCCTTCTTAAGCACTAGATAAATAAAAGGATGTGTCTATTTGCAGGTACTGTACCTACGCGTAAGAAGCTATTTGCAGGTACTGTTATAAAACTACGTTATATTGAGAAAAACCGAAATAAAAATTAGGTATCACGAAATTTATATCTTCCTGCTGCGGCTTTGTCGAGTGATCAAGGGGGGACCGGGGCACTAACTACATCTTCTTTGCGGCAAACTTCACGTTTTCTTGGTGGCTGTATTGCAGGCTGATGAAGACAAAACTATTTTTTCTCAACACATGATGGTTGAGTGCCTTTTACCCATGTTTGGTGACCTTTACTATCATTTTTTTTTAGAAAAATA
This sequence comes from Aspidiotus destructor, assembly GCA_035079395.1. Lineage (NCBI taxonomy): Eukaryota > Metazoa > Arthropoda > Insecta > Hemiptera > Diaspididae > Aspidiotus > Aspidiotus destructor. Next base: position 58,238,519 of record JAVHKZ010000002.1, on the reverse strand, counting down.
TGAAATTCTCAGTAAAAGAGGCAAATACAATATGGTCTTGCCTACTGCCTTGAACATCGCAAACCTTGTCTCAGACCACGGAACTAAGCAATTCAAGACTTATCCTAATGCACTGGTAAGCATTGAAAGCGTTATTAGGTCGAATTTGTGTATAGATAGTCTTCTTTCACTCCCCAAATTAGAAGTTGAGGCCAAATCTCCTCCAAGAACATTATTGAAAGATTCATCAAGTCGGTCGACAGAAGACGTTGTTACAAAGCCTTAAAAGCAACGCAAATGAAACTCCTTCCACTTGGAATTCCAAAAAAAAGTCAAAGCTCATGGTGGGGCAAAGTGTGCAGCGACTCAGATATGCTCTTTCAATAAGTCACACCAACCAAAGAGCAGAAATACGCAAGAGCACGCATCAGCCTACAATACAGCCACCAAAGAAACGTTAGCCGAAAAGAAGATGAAGTCACCCCCCCCCCTCCTTACCCACTCGACGGAGTAGGAGGAAGATATAAATTCTGTGTAAGTGATGTTTCATTCTAGAATTTTGCCAATGTAAACTAATTTTATCAATTATTTTATATTTTCATATTCACCATTTTAATATAAATTATATTATGTAAGCTCGTTATTCGTCAAAATGAACCAGTACCTGCAAATAGCTTCTTACGCGTAGGTACAGTACCTGCAGATAGACACAACCTAAATAAAAATGCGCATTCTCTTCGATTTCTTTCTAGTCACTCGAGTTAGAGCACTGCTCTACATAATATAGGTACTTACGAGTACATTTGAGTTTATGGAATCTACATCAATAATCTGAAGTTCAATTAATCTGGAGTCCAATACGATGCTTCTTAAATCGAGACAAAGTAGAACGAATGATATTTCTCACTAATAATTTATTCTCACCTCATCATTTTGGAGCAGCAGAGTGTGCGTTTATAAATTCTTTTCAAACATTATTATTCATCTCAAAATTCAGAAAGAAACCCGATTCACTCGTCGGACTGTCGATGAATAATAAAATACAAATCGATCGGTCAACTTGAAAGTTCTATTCAATTTATTTTGAACAAACTTGTTTTCGGGAAATTTTTGTGTTTTTTTTCCCTTCCTTTTTTCATCATTTAATTGCTAGCTATGCGAAGGTATAACTTGAGGAATATGCTCGAATTGTGAACTGAATAAAATTAATGCTTAGGTACCTACCTACGTATATAGTTTTATTAAATTGTTTTTATATCTATTCGTTCTTCGACGATCGTATTAATTTATATCACGATTCTCGTCTATACGAGTATATCTGTTCGAAGTTCGGTACCTACGTTGTTTTCCTGCAATTTGATGGCCGTAATATGTCCAAGTCTACTCTTTGATCGTAAAAAGACGAGCCCAAATTAAAAATATACACGTAGGTCCGCTTCATAAACCTGCCTATTTGGTTTACCTATGGTCAGCTATAGTGCCTGGACTCATTCAATTATTATAGAACGTACTTATTCGAATCCTGTAGGCTAATTTATTCATCAATGCATGTATTACCTTATCGCGAAGCATTTGTTTTATTGAGAATCATTTTTGATATTCATTATTTACATCCCGCATATATGCATAGCCTACCATTGTTTCCTTCATTCACAGCCACACGCGTTTTTTCGATCAGTCGGCTCCTATTCATCAGGTGAAATGTGTACGCCGTATTTTGATTTGTACCTATATCAGTATAGGCGACGGGAATTTGGTTTACCGAAAGTGAATAGATTTTCTAGAGTGTTGCCTATTGACTTCGGATTTAGTTTTTATCGGTCATTCGCCAACTAAGTGCAGAAATTCCACCTACAAATATCCGCTCGTAAGTTATGAAGATACTCACAAAAGAGAGATGAGTAGACCCTATTGTACATGACGTTGAAGTAAATGTAGCATAACGCTCAATGAATAAGTAGGCTAGTCGTCACATTTAAGAATCCTGTAATACGAACTATACCTAGATGAGCAACAAGTAGCTCAAAACCTCGGTTTTCCAGTAAAGCGTTAATTCAGACGGCGACTTAAACGTTGATTTTCATTATACGTTGAGCATCGCGTGTGCCTTTTTCACTTCCTTCAGTCAGGCTACATAGGCTAGCCTTTCTCCACGTCCACGTCCCCGTCCATTCTTTCCGAACTAGATACCCTACATATAAAATAAGCGATTAAAAAGTTTTTCTCACATGTACAAAATACTGTACTCTGATTGTAACGCTCGACACAAAGCGTTTTATTTCCTGTACCTACTAAGTTTATAATCTTTATATTGAATGATAGGCTATACAGTATATGCAATTTCTTATCGAGATAAGGAAACGGCATATCGGTGGTCGGGCTCTCCCGTAAAATTTATGTGTGTATGTTACGCTTAATTCACGGAATTGCCCATTTCACGGAATGAGCAGCTAAATTGCTCAATTCGTAATTGTAATTTCTTACTGTGTGTGATTGTGATTCCTTTGTTAGTGTAATCGTATAAAAATGAGTAAAGACGCTACCTGGACTGAAGAAAGAGACCGCGAGGCGGTAAAGATGTTAGTTGGCGAGTGGACGGAACCTAAAAATAGGAGGTTTTATCACATTCAAGAAACTTTTGAAGTGGTGGAGATTGCCGGTGTTTGTCGAGTGCAGAGGAAAAAGGACAAAAAATTGATGGCAACGGTCGAAACTGTACCAAACATTATTCGTGATATCCCCGTCGCCATAGGCCACAAAGGAGAAACGAAGACTTTCAAAAAAGTACAGCAGACGTACACGATCATTCCAAAAAGTGTGGTGTCACAGGTAATTAGTCAATGTGACCGCTGTATGGAGAAATCCAAGAAGAAGTCTTCACGTGGTGTGGTTGTTCGACCTCTACTGTCGTCTTGTTTCAATGATAGGGGACAAGTCGATCTCATTGACTATCAGAGTTTGTTTGCCTGACGAAAATTATGAATGGATTTTGCATTATTAGAACCACTTAACTAAAGTCTCCTTTTGTCGTCCCCTGAAGCGTAAGTTGGCAGTTGAGGTGGCTAAGGAATTACTTCAAATTTTTTTGACATGCGCCTCGTTATAATTTTACTTTTTTCTTCCCAATTTTTTTTTCTTTATTTTTACAAAGTAAAAAAATTAATACTGGATTTCACTCAGTATCGTAAATTTTGGTTTCTTATTTATTTTTCTAAAATATTTCATCGTTTGTTCAATTATTGTGGATGACAGTTGAGTCACAATCAAAATATTCGCAATATTTTTTATTGTTAGTACATTTGGCATCTAATACTTACTCCTTTCATTCGGATTGGTTGAAATCGGTTGCCCAATTCATGAAATAGGCAAATTTTAAGGTATTTTTTGCTTAATTCATGAATTGGGCAATTCGGCTGCCTATTCCGTGAATTGAGCAATTTAGCTGCTCATTCCGTGAAATGGGCAATTCCGTGAATTAAGCGTAACATGTATTTTACATACATGTAGCATAAATTTGAAGTTATTTCCACACCGCATATTGAGCAAATTGTAACTTCTACTACGCGTTGTGAGCACTTTTACCGGCTTTCAGGAGGTATTGCAATCTTGCGCGCGGTAGAATTTTTGGTGGGGGGCATGTTTTCTTGACGTTTCAGAGGGTCTAGATTACGATTCTAACATTCGTTCAAATTCATATGTACGTGCGACTGTACTTTTATTTTGTTCCCGAATGTTCTCTGTATCTATTGGGTCGATTTCCATAAAATTGAGCGTTAATTTGTTGGCCTTTTACCGACTTTTCGTAAGAAAAGCGAGTATTACACCCGTCACAACTATGGCAGAAAGAGGGGAAAATGAACTTTCTCGACGTTTCATAGGTTGTAGATCATCACTACTCCATTAAAAAAATTTCAGGTTTCCTTATATATATATATATATATATATATATATATATACATGCACGGCTATCGTTAAGTACACCGACGTTCGCACAGGCGTTAGGTGCACCGGCATAAGTAATGTGTATACAGGAGTATATTTATTAGATTTGAATTCTCCATATTTGACTTAGTGAAGGCACTGTGAGAGGGGTAAGGATTTCTTTTAAAAAAATTCAATATAAATACAGTAGGCGTTTAGTTCACTGTATAAGTTTGGGCGTCGTTGAGTGCACATGTATATATACAGTGAACGTTTGGTACACCAGCTGGGTTGCCAAATATGATCTCATTGCTGCGCAGTACATTGAGCCGAGTAATATGTACGCTGGTTATAATTCATGTGAAGGTAGTTCGTGTGCCTTAACTGCGAACTGTCAATTTACACGAGCGTCCAAGTCTCCGCCAGTTTACTTCACTGTTCCCTGGCGAGTAAGTCTCTTGTATGAGATTGCTTATGCAAGTTGTCATTCTTCTTTAAGCTTGAGCTTGGGTTTTTGATAAGGTGTATATTTTTCTACAAAGGTTCACGTTCACAAATGGTACATCAGTATTTTGAAATGTTGATTTAGTACAGGAATAGTATACATGAATATCGCATATAAAGCAAGGCTGTCACTTGCCCGCGGGCGCCCGGGCCCGCAATTTTTGGTGAAATTTTGCGGGCGCGGGCACGGGTGCCCGCAAAAATTAAAGGATGACGTTATTCGAAGGTACGTACCGTCAAATAAAACGTTATTCAAAGGTAATGGACAAAACACGTAATTTAATAGAAAAGATTTCGTTGAAGTCTTCATTAACAAATAAGACAGCTGTAGGTACAGAACAGATACTCTTGAAGAAGCGGAAAGCTACCTCAGAAGTCTTTGCCGTCTTGTCTGATAGGAAAGCAAGAGCACAGAATTCGCTTTGGTTTGAAGTTGGGTTCAAGTAGCAAAAGCCACAAAGCTTGTATTCCGAGGAATCAACATTGAAAGTAGTGTCTACTTGAATGGTTCGACAAGCCGGCCTCGTACAAATCCGATACAACTTCTTTCTCCTTATCGTTCAGCTCCACACTGCGAAAAGTTGCTTCGCTCACCTCATGGTTGGGCAGCATATTTACGGATGTCACTCGCACCACACTTGACTTGGGTCCCACTATTCTGCATACCTCAGAAGACAGTTCAACCAGTTAGTACAATACACAATCTTTGTCTTATCTGCCGCGACTGCATACCAGCATTGACACGGACAACATTAGCTACTATATTGCCTTACTGTATACCTCCGAATAACGTACGTTTTATTCCTCAGTACTGTACCTTCAAATAACGTTTTATCCGTCGCGTCGGTACGTACCTTCGAATAATCACTTCGAAAATGAAAACTTTCTCGCGGGCGCGGGGCACAGCTACAGCCTTGATATAAAGGGAATAATAGGTGTAGAGATGAAAATCTGTATCTATCTCTTAAGAAACTGTGGAGAATTTTGGGAAGATTACCTTGTAGACCAAAATGTAATTTTTTGCAAATGAAATGTCTCCAAACACGAGGATAAGCCTCTTGGAGGTCGAAAAATATAGAATAAAGGGAGGATTTAGAGAGGAAAGGTGATTCTATTTCATTTTGGAGGTCATCCAGAGCTTGAGTTGAGTTTCGTCCTTTTCTAAATTCGTTTTGCCCTGGTGACAGTAAATTTTTTTGTTCTAGGAACCACCGTAATCTTTTGTTGATTATCATTTTTTTGGAATAATGTGCTAGTGAGAGCAATTGGTCGATATGATGATGGAAACGAAGGGCCTGAATTAGGTTTCAAAATAGGAAGAATGTATGATAATTTCCAGTTTGAAGGGTGATACCTTGCGAGAGAATCGAATTAAAGAGTGGAAGAAGATATTCGAGAGAGTTTGGGTGTAAGTTTTTGAGCATACTTGCATGGATGTTATCTGGACCTGGGGATGCGTTCTTAAGATTTTTTCGAAGAGTTGAGGTAAGTTTGATCAGAGATATCGGATGGTTATGCGTGGGAGTTGTCAGAAGGTCAAAGTTTATTTCAAAAGATTCTTCTTGGAGTTTTCAATGAAGGAATGATGTAGAGTAATTGGCGTTTGACGAGACAGAGGAAAAGTGAGTGGTAAGCACTTCTGATACATCGTGAGGATCTGTGAAGACGGAGTCATTTATTCCGATAAGGTTGACTTGATGGAAGGTGTTTTCCCCCAATAATCTCTTAATTTCTCTTTACATAGAAGCATTAGAGACAGGTTCGTTGATGTTCATGACGAATTGTCTCCAAGATTCCTTCTTTGCCGAACAAATCAGGAGTCTTGCATTAGCTTTCATTTTTTTTTTTTTGGAAGTGATAGGGTCGTGTTGTATTGTAGATTCTGTAAGCCTTACGTCTGTTCTTGATTGCGATATTAATTTCGTTAGACCACCATGGGACTTGGCCTGGTTTGTGTGTTCCAGAAGTGAGGGGGATAGAAGCTTCTGCTGCTTGAATTGTAAACTTTGTAAATTCGGAGATTGCTGTTAGATTATTCAATGGATCAGGTAGGGAGAGAGAATCACCGGTAAGTTTATGGAACATGGACCACTTAGCTTCTTGGATTTTCCAATAGGGATTGGATTTGTAAGTGATGTGACGGGTGTTTATACTCAAAAGAATGGGAAAATGGTCGCTATCGCGTAAATCAGGATGGGTGGATCAATTTATTTTCTGTAGAGCAAAGAGTCGAGTCAATTACCGAGAGAGTACCAGAGGTAGAATTTAGATGGGTTGGAGTTTGCCAGGTATTTAAGACGTTAATATCGAGCGAGGTTGAAAGAATTTGATCAATGATATTTTCCTTGATTTTGATTTGAATTTAGAATCTGTTTTCATGCCCCATGTGAGGCTGTGAGCATTAAAATCTCCACAGATTATAAAGGGAGAGGGAAGGGATGAAATTGGAGACGAGACTTCTTGCATGTTAGTGTTGTGTGAGGGATGGATGTAAAGAGAACAAAAAGTGGTAGGTTTGCTATTGAGGTGAGGAATTTGGTCTGATATTGACATAAACTCATAATAGCAGAGTGAACCGAGCAATCTCTTCAAAGAGGCTCGTCAGAGTTCAATGCCAAATTCTATGGTAGTTTACAAAAGAAATACAAAAAGTTGCAGTGGAAGCTAAGAATTGGAATTGGAATACAATAACTCAAATTGCTTTTATTGGAAACACAAAATACAGTAGCTATTTCTACAGAAAATATTATAATCTCTAAAAAGAAAACAAGCGGACTTCTTATTGTTCGTGATGTTTTTCAGTTCTTCTTCTTCTTCTTATCTACGGCAAGAAAACATAATTCCTCACCGTTAGTCACAGGGAGTTAGTGAATAAAAAAAGGAACGAGGTTGTTATCGGCAAGAATGTTCGATAAAGGAAGGCAGAAGAATGATGCCCTCGCGAGATTCTCCATATGTTAAGTAGGACGAATATCTCGAGAAGCTAAAATTTGATATGATGAGGAAAATGAAACCTCACAACTGAAAGAAGAAGATTCAGTTCAACCAGCGAGAGAGAGAGAGAGGAAATCAAAATAGCAAGAAAGAGTTCAAAAACTAACTCTTTTCGTAAGATCGTAAAAATCCTATTCAGTAAATTATTAACAAACATTCAGATACAATATTCACTAACGTCTTCGGCTAATAGCCTCTCTTCTTCATCATCTGCCATATCGCGAGAATTATAACAATCAAAAAAAACAATCAAACCTTTAAACTATACGAGTAGGTGAAATTACGAAACCACGAAGTACGGAGAACACAAAATTGCGTCTTGCGAACACGAATGTTTTTGACGTAGTGCCTTTTCGAGGGAGTGCGAATAAAGTGGCGATGAAAGAATCATGAAAGATCCTGCACGTTGAATGATGCATTGGTCAGTCCAGACGTCAGTACCAAGCCCAATATTTCAACTCGATAAGAGATTGAAATCATCGGAAATACATGAATCATGTTCTTACATGAACGCATGATTTTCGACAGATATTGCTACATTTTGTAAGGTTTTGGGGGTATTGATGATTTGGCTTTGTATGGATTTTGAAATCAATATTGCTGTACCACCGCAGGATGGTTTTATTGTTAGGTTTCAGAGGGGTTTCCTGCAATGCAATTATCAATGGTTGGTACTTAGAAATCAGTTGTTGTGGTTCTGCTAAGCGTTTAAAATAACCGTCAAGGTTCTACTGCAGTAATGTCATGTCAGCATTAGAGCAATTGAGGTATTTAGTGTAAATGATTGTCGTCTTTTATAAAGAAAAGGAGAGAAAAAGGGGGTAAGTGTACATAATGACAAAAATATTATTAGAGTACTTCTAAGATACTTAAGGACCATTCAATCCTGTTGTAGGCTGGGCCATTTTTTTGATTAGTCGTGTAAGACAATTTTTAACACATTTGTTAGGAATGTCCAGTTCGATGTTTTTCAGGACTTGAATGAATTCTTCAGGTTGAGTGGTGTATTCATTGATTTTAGTTTTGGCTATTACGTTGCTTATCGAGTTTAGAAGTTCTTGAAGGAATTTGGTTACATCTTTTTTGGTTGGTCCAGTGACGATGTTGTTTTCAAAATAGTGCGAAATTGCGTTCAGGTCTTCATTAGTCAAGTCATTCTTTATCGAGGGTGATGGAGGTTTGTCATCGTCTTCTTCAGATGATTGTAGGATTGGAAAGTAGAGCGGTATCTTCTTTTTTGTGAAGTTTAGGCGGAGCTTTTTCCGATAATGATGAACTCGCGTTTGATCCTTTACGATTTCTCTTGATATTGGGATTTGGTTGATTCAGAGTTTGGGTTTCATTTGGGTTTTGTATATCACGTTGTAGACGAGGGCACTGAGCAGAAATATTGTGGGTGCCAAAAGCCGATTATCATGAAAAATGTCAGGCTAGGTGTCCTAAACAACATATTAAGAATTACCGCCCCTAGAAGCTGCACCAAACTTTCTGCGCCACGTTCTAGCTTCCCCAAAATTAATTTTTTGAGAATAACTCTAAAAGTTGGAGGTCGAGAAGAAATTTTTTCAAACAAAAAATGATTTCTCGTGAAATTTCATTTCAAATGGTGTACTTGAAGTTGGGTACAAGCCTAATAATTGACCGACAATCGCCCTTGAAAGTGACCCAATAACAAAATCTAATAAATTACAAACAGAATTTTGCAACTACATATCATGAAAATTTGAAGTAGATTTCTTATGCAATTTTCCACTTTGACCCACAACGAGTGTGTCCCCTCCCCCAAAAATTACAATTGAGGAGAGAAAAATTAGTGAATAGTTTGAAGCTGAGCTGCATAGAAAAAAAGTTTGTTCCTTTCGGAAAATTCTTCAAATTCCTACTCTCAAAAAAGTAACAGGCGTTTCGACTACGCCCTGTATTTTGTGGGTTCTGTCGTGTGTACTGCTTGCAGTATAACACAACTACATTATAATCTATGCTTTTTCTGTCTAACAAATTTTTGGGGAATTATAATTTTGGTAACTTACTATTTTTAAAATTAAGGTATTTAGTTGTAGAATTGGTTCACAACTTCCATTTTCTTTGCCTTGCCCCAACTATCAGTTCTTTGCGTTGGTAAAAGCGACTGCCCGAGTGCTGACTCATTAAGGTTTTACACTCAGGTAGAAATTGTTAGAAATTGTTGAAAGATTCATCCTCGTTTGTATCAAAATCATCGGTAAGCACCATGAAGAAGTCAGCGCAAGCTGTTGGGTGGCAAAGCAAGAGATATTGCTCTCCTGGACTCAACTATATCTTTACAAGATCCTCATTTGAATAACCCCATCGCTCAACGCATTTACGTCAACCTCTACTTTATCAAATCATCAGTCACCTCCATTTGAATTTTAGATCACGACGATCACCCTCAACATAAAAAAGTTGATCCTATGACAAAAAAGTAGTCACTCATTTCGTTCACCAGTACACAGTCTTCAAAAACACAACAATTCCAAAGTCCTAACTTCTTGGAATAACCTTTGGAAAAATCAGCACCAGTACAAACTGAGATCAATCGAAAAAACCCCTATTTCTTGTTTCTCTGCAGATAAAATCTCTTTTCTCAAAGAAGTCATCCTCTCCCGTCTCAGGATTGACCATACCCGACGCAACCACTCTATCTCTCCTAGGTCGTCACGCGCCTTTGTCATATAACTACTGCCATTCAGATAATCTCCCAGTTCAACATCTCTTTTCATACTCTGTGCTCAAAAATCAACGTTCCGCCTGCAACAATTTTTCATCCATAATTTCTGCTTCATGCATCAACCCCAAACCCTCTCTAATTCCCCCAATTTACCTTTATTTTGTGGGTTCTGTCATGTGTACTGCTTGCAGTATAATATACTTTTCCAAAAGAACTCAAGTCCAGTATTACCTAATGCTCTCTTATAGGGTTTTGGCAAATCTGCTCCAATTGCAATGAATTTTTCTCCAGATACTCTAACTACTTTACAGAATTATCAAAAGAGGGTTGAAAAAAAATTATTGGAAGAAGGCGTTTACTCTACAGCAAAACGGGTTTTACCATTCCAAAAAGACTTGAGTCCCATTTTCGGCGCTCCTTTTCCCTTGCCAGCGTGAGCATGACAGGTTTTGGTGGGAGACCCGTCATCGGTTTAGTTACTAAGGACCTGCAGAGGAATGCTGTCCGCACGCTAACGCGAGGGAATAACGCTGGGACTTGGAAAAATTTTGAGCCCTTCTACACCCCTCTATTAGCTAGTATAGGGACTCGGAAAAATTTCAAGCAGTATAGCAACTTGGAAAAATTTGTGACCTTCTTGACTCTTAACGCTGGGACTTGAAAAAATTCTGGGCTCTTCTATACCCCTCTATTAGCTAGTATAGGGACTTGGAAAAATTCGTCCGTCAGAGGAAATTCAAAGATTTCCTTTACATTTTGAAATAGTTTGTACAATCTAGTAAATTATATTATAATAAAATTTAAAACTTGTTCTTAACTTTTTCGCATCAAGATACTTACAATTTAAAAAAAATAACCCTTTACAGAATTAGAAAAAATTTGTGATCTCTTCAATTTACCTCTTTTAAAATATTCAATCACTCCAGGCATCAAAAATTATACCCTATAATCTCAAAAACTTAGAATCTTCAACCTTAAACCATGAGTCGCGGGTCTCCTTCAACTCTTGCTCCCTGAACAAGTGAGCCTGTAAATTTTTCCATTCACGTATCATGGTATTATTTTTCTTTCATCTCGAGAATACTATTTAAAAATATCTAATAGACTACATATATGCATATTACCTAACTCAAAAGAAATGAAATAAAACTATTTTTCTTCAATTACTCAAAACGTTCAAAATGAACTTAGGTCTTCATGGAAAGTGGGTACTCAATTTTCTTGTATCCATTCACATCTCAATTCACGACTGTTTATGACCTTGGAAACTGCATCTTTGTACCTTTTGAGATATTTCTTGTAATATGTCCCAGACATCTTACATCAAATATTTTTCAGAGTGCCTTGTCATTTTCATGAAGAAATTCAATGAAGCAAGACACAAAACCTTCATCTAACAAAATCTCAAATTGTTGAATTATTTCGAAAACTCAAGGAAAGACCCCTAGCGCGGTCACCATCCATGATGACCTATATTAATTTCTTTAATGAACACTAAGATAATAACATACCATTCACTTCATAACGACACAGTACTTCAAAAATGTACCTCGAACTTCTCATGCACTTACAACACATTTTGTATACCTTGCGCTATTGGGAATTGCGCTGGGTTCAATTTTCAGAGAAAAAAGAATGATTGTAGTACCTCTTTAGACCTATTTCACATTTTCACCGGCTACCCATCTACATGCAATGATGCCATACTTCGGTGTGCTAAGCGCACGTCTCATATAGCGCAGGAATTGAGATATACAAACTTCACCTATGATATATACACATTGACTACAGCGCTGCGAGTGTAAATACAAGAGCACTTACACGTCACTCTGGGGATATGAAACTATCGTTAGGTGCACCGAAAATTTCTGTTTTAAATCCTCAACCTGGCACCACTGAATGGGAAAATAGAAAAAACCGTGGTAGGCCAACAGCTGGAAGTCTGACGAACACACTCATACTAATAAAAATCATATATGACTACATATACTCCAAATAACATGGGAAAACGTTTGGTGCACCGCTTTGACGTCTAGTGCACCGATTTTGGTGCACCAAACGTGTATTTCACATATAATTGGTGCACCTAAAGCATGGTTCGTCTGTCTATATATATATATATATATATATATATATAATATATATGGATCAAAATTTGTCCAGGCTTCTCCTCCGAGACTACTCGGTGGATTTTTTTGAAACTCGGCCAAGTTATAGGGTTATATCTGAAGTTGTGCACCTGCATTTTTTTTGAGGATCGGATGAGTAGTTCTTGAGATATACTCAATTTTCGAAAAAAATTCCTACCCCCATAACTCTGATATGGCTGGATAGTTTTTTTTTTTTTTTCAAATATTGATAAATTGTAATTTACTTCTTTAAAAATGTAAATGTGAAAACTTGGTGTTAATACAATGCCTGGTTCTTGAGATATCTCAAATTGAAGCGTAAACTGATTTGAGAAAATTTGCAAATACTCGAGCTACCAATATTTTGTAGTATAACGGGTAGTCACTTTTGTCATGAAGAGCCAAGGGTAACCTTTGATATTACGTAGGTTGTCAGTGTAGTTGTAGTTTCATTCATTTTTGAGTTACCTGTTGACACACATAAGGATATGCTCTTTCTTGTTGAGTTTGTTATGAATAAATCTTGTGTGTAAGTGTAGTATTTGTGTGGCAATCCTGTGTTTGTAATCTTTCGTTTTATTATTTATTTTCCATTGTTATCAATTTTATTATTTTATTTAAATAACTACTACGGGCCTGTCTCATGATTGTTTATCAATGCTGTCTCCCTGGATATGATGTGCCGAACTTTAGGCTATTATTATCGAGTACAGGAAAAATTGCAACATTTATAGAAGCGACTGCCCTCCTCGATGAGGTTATACACAGCCTGATATATATTTATTGTGTAGCTCATTGTCAGAATTCGAAATTTTTTCAAGGTTTCAAGAAAACGTTTACTCTACGATCATTCAAAAGTCTCTTTGATGACGTTAGAACTGCTCACCAAACGACGTCATCAGATGGAATTTCTATTCTTCCTATCATAATTTCCCTCATCATATGAAATTTGCTGGAGGAAAGGCAGGGTCGAAGTAGCGCCCCACTTACTGGTCTATACTTGAAAAACTCACAGTTTCTTAAACGAAGTCCGATGAGGGTTGCAGGAAAGGATACGTGATGAGAGGGGTGAGTGTGAGTCTAGAATGACTGAATCTGAGTCAATTGCTGGAATACGTTGCGGGACATATTGATTGTAAAACACAATATCTAGAATGGCTGATTCTGAGGCTAGTGATGATTATTTCTCCTCTGCGAGTGAGTTGATTCAAGGAGTCTCAAGGGATTGGAATATTGTGGTATGGGTTCGTGTTGGTCAGTTAATTAGCGGCAAAGATGAAAAGTCGTGTGTTGCTTACGCGGCTGCGTAAGCTTTTTTTTTTTTTTTTTTTCTTTTTTGAATCTGATTAATAGTTTTTGTGCGGTGAGTTGAATACGAGTTGGTTAACTAGCGCTTAAGGATTGCTATGGAATCTTCACAGTGTGTTTTTCATTACAAAGTGTGTCTTTCTTAGATGAGGGGGGGGGCGTGAGTGAATAAAATATAATAATGCTTGGCAAGTAGCGAAAATGAAATTGTATCGGAAAAGGAAGTTATTTGCCCATTGTTGACGAGTGATCGTAAAATACCGAAAAATATAAAATTAACTAAGCAAAGAAAAAGTATACCTACTGTATAGCCTATAATAACAGAAACGGGCCTAAAATATACAAACATAAGAAAAATAGTAAAAAAAAAAGTCGGCATTGATTTCGCGCTGCAAAAGTTTCTTTATTTCAGTCAGCGGCCGCAAATTCGATTATTGAGCGTGACATAATACTTACTTGACGTTGACGTTTAACGAATCATATTTTTTTGTCTAATTATTAAAAATGAATTAGGTACGTAATACCTACCGAAGTAAATGAAATGCCTATAAAAGGCGTGAATTTTGAACAGTTACGATGTGTTTTGCAGAATTTGCTTTATTATTGATGCTACCACTAACAAAACAAATCTTCTTTTTGTTAACCTCTTTCTTTAATTTGACAGGTAATATACGATCGTGCGATCCTATCGAATATGTTATCCTGTAACGACCTCCTAAGAAGAGGAGGACTAATGTAGGTATATAGGTCTGTCGTTTATATAGGGTGAGGCAAAATGATGTAACCACCTCTCCATAAGAGCTAGCGAGAAAGTTGCCTCACCCTATATACTTAGTAGTATTCATCGTATTGATCATGTTCAGATTATATTCTCGCTCGTTGAACAAAAATTTTCGACAGTGGGTATAATTGTGAACGATGAAATTTTTTGATGTCTTCGCATTTATAAAATGAAAACTCGAAGATCAGACATTTCTCATCGCTCTTCGTTATCCTCTCTAGTCGTATGTCGTAGGTCTGTTCTTGTCGAAATCAATATGGACCATAGATTTAGTGACGCAGGTGTCGGCCTATATCTACCCGGAAGTTTCTTCGAGTTATTTTCAAGAAAAATAATGAATCTTTCGGCGTTGGTAAAACGGTCGTTTGTCTTTCATTTTTGACAGATTATTTACAGCGAAACTGCCAAGCAACAAAATGGGGTGCTCACGGTATAACAGAATCATATGGGAGGAATAAAGAAGTTAAAATCTTACAATCACAAACATTCTCGACAGGTTTTAAACCTGTTAAAATTTACATTCGGTTTTGAAATTCTGAAAATGTACGGTACGGTACATATACCGGTAGTATGTACTTAGAGGTACAGCTCGCATCCTCAAATGATTAAAATACGAAATGTCGCATCTATATAGAACTCGTGTTTTTTGTACCTATACATACTCGTACTACTAGGCTATTCCACACTGTTTTTCTACTCAATTAATTATCTAAGCAACTCGACGGCTTGTTCGTTCTTTATAGTTCGTTTTGTCTTCGTTCTCAAGGTTTTTCATTCTTTTTCTAAAAAAAAAATCCCTTAACACACAGACAGAAATAACAACGGAGAATTCTGAGAAGAATCAATAGACTATATGCTTTTCTACGTATTACAAGTACCTATGTGTAAAGAAATATCAACCGTCTCTCTTAGTCATCTTTCAACGCACGTAATTCATTTGTCTCTCGTGTTCCATGAGATGTCTTTTCACATTGAATCACTGTCAGGTTGTACGAGGTTCGTTGCTGTCGTACCACGTACCGGTATTTATAGTAAGTACCTATACATTATGCTGTTCTGCACTAATCATCAATCAACTTGATTGGATGTACATTTTGGTGTCTTTACTCGTATAGGCTTAGTTTATTGGAAATTATAGTCCGAAGAAACGACCCATCTGAGGTCTTTGGAATTGAAGTCGGAGAATACAGAAATGGAGAATCAAATGTATCAATGTAAAATTATGTATTTATCAAACAATATATTTGGACAAATACATAATTATTGTAGGTGCGGTGCTAAGCTTCTATTTCGTTTAGCAAATTTCATTTCATAGGAGTCAGTCCTTGATGTGTTAGGCACTCTTACCGAACGCAGAAGTATCACAAGTCGGAAGTAAGGGACAATGAGTTGAGAAATTGCTTTTTCGACCCCGTGACGTATTAGTTTTAAGCAATGAACTTAATGGCAGTCCAGAAAGATCGCATGGTTTCGAGCTTAGTTATGCCACCGTTTCATGAACAGAGCGTTCCCGCTGATTAACTACTTTTTGTTCCTCTATGATAGAATAGTAGCTTATATTTCATGCTAAGGCGTAAAAGACGAGATCAGCGTAGTTGGGAAGCAAGCCAAACAAGTTACTGAAATCGTTGGCTCTATGTATTGGATAAATATTTCTTATATAGCTTCCAGCAGTGTACGTTTTCTTTGCATTTAATATTATAAGAAATCGAAAAATAAAGATTCGTTACCTGAATTTCTAGATCTCTAGGACCTCCAAAACTTCAAAAAAGTTCATTCCCCTCTCCCCATGTTTACCTCACGTCGGGTGTAATACCCCTTTTTTTTTACCAGAAAAGAGTCGGTAAAATCATAAGTACTTAAAACTCGAGAACCGGCGAATTCAGGCGATTGATTTCTGATATGAAGCAGAACACCATTTGTTCGACGACTCTCTATTATTTTTTCAATTAGCCGGTGTTACCTGTATAGCACAGGGCTTTTCAACCGGAGATCCGCGAGACCGTTGTGGAGAGTCTGCGAGAGGTAAAAATTTTTAAATTTTTTTTTCAAATATGAATTTATATTGTATTTCAAATTTTTATCACCGGTAATTTTACCTTCATATTGAAGTAATCAGATTTTCTTCAAGCATCGTGCGATTAAAAATTTTTCAAAAAAATTAGGGGTTCGCAAAACTTTGGAATTATTTCTCTGAAAGGTTGAAAAACACTGCTGTAGCAAATATTGAAAAGTTTCACCAGTGTCGTCTAAAGATTCGCTGCAAAAGGCTAGACGAATAATAATACTGTAGAAACTAAGGAAATGAAAGGAAGAAGTAGCAAGAGTTGCCTAAATTTACTCCTAGAAAAATGTACTGATGTTGAAATTCATGTTCGTTCTGTAGAATTCGATTTTCTCCAAACATCTTTCGTAAGACAATTTTTTTCGCCATTTCCACAAATTTTCAAAGATCATAAAATCGATATTTTATTTTAATGATTTTCATCCACAGACCCATACAACTCAAGACAACCGTATTTTTTTCTGGTTGTAGCGAAGATTTCCAAGTCTATCTATCTTATTCGTTCGCTGTCTGGAAAAAATTCAACTAGAAGATTAAAACGTTTCTTGGAATTTGGACGTTCCGAAAAATACTCAAAAATCTTCATCTTTTAAGTTTTAAGTTTCGAATTATATCACAATTCATCACTGATAGTGTTTCCAGCTTATACGAGCTGGAGAGTTTTGAAATCTTTCAAACTCCTGTAAATAATACACTTATAATGCGTGCAAAATCTTGAGTCAAGAGTTTTGAAAGGCTTGTTTCTAATTTCTACCGAACTCTTCTGAGCACCGAAAAAATATAAAAGATTTGTAGTATTGAAAACCGGTAGGTTCCTAATGAAGCAGTAAAGTTATTGCATTCCTTTCCATTTCTTTCTGAAGTGTTTAAATTCTAGTAAATAATACACTAGAACAAAATTAGTACCAGAATAATGGGGAATATTAAAATGCACAGGAAAAAAAGAAAGGTTGCACGAGAAATGAAGAAAAGGAAAACAAAATAAATGACCAACTTTTAAAAGTGATTGACAAGGATCGCTCATACGCAGGACATCAACAGATTTCCCCGGGAAAAGTATAACGCAGAACTACTTTGTAACTGTAACGGGGAAACTAAGTGAGTAGGTAGGTGATGTGTGATCAGTGGAGTCCGGAAGTGCGTGCAGCCTAAAAAGTAGTCAGCCTAAAACAATGCGGCTTCTATAGAGCCACCGCACCGAGTTTTCTCACGATTATTCCTTATCGACCTTGTAAGAAGAAATTAAACAGTGACTAATACGGACGCATCGAATGAAGCAGCTGTGCTAGAAATGAGTTTTGACTTAACAAAGGTATTTGCAGACGGACAAAGTTTCACACAGTTTTCATTGCGTCGTCTACGATAAATGGTGAAATTACACCGCGAATACTGAAGAAGCACCAAATAGAGTTGAATGCTCACGTCCTACATTTCTGAAGAGGCGCCAATGCAAACATTCGCTCGGTGTTAGAATCCGCCGCAAAGAGGTGACTGTTCCAGCGGAGGCGAAAAACATCCCTCTGGAACAAAAAAGGAAGAGAGGGCGTCCTGCGAGGGCTAAAAAGGCATTGATTTGCAGTAGGCACTTAGTTCCTGCATTTTAATTCTAATTTATATTCTCTCTTTTTCTTGTGCATTTTGGGAAATATAAAATATTCCTATTTTTCATTCGTACATTTTTACAATTTCATGTATACCTAATTTCATTTTTTTTTCCTGTGCACGCTCATCTTGTGAGGAATGATATTGTTTCATGGAAATACTTACGTATTATAATGGAATTTCTCGTGAATTAAAATAATAATGTTGTCAAATATTTTTTAATCTGGTCTTCCATATTTTTTTCCTGTGGAAAATTTATTTTTATGATCATCATTTTGACCGTTTTTGAGATCCTGATTTGTCACTTTCATTATCGGTTCCCAGAATAATTAGAAGTAATTCAATTGATTTCTACTCAGCCGTGTTCAAGAAGATATTGGCCATCGAGAAGGAGAGCTACCGGAGATAAGTTATACGGTATACCATAAGAATCTGATTGGCCGAGGCTTGAGATAATTTCTCGTATTATACTCGTATCTACAATAATATTGATCGTTGTATTAGATAATGTCTTGTAAATGAGCAAGGCAAACAAGCATTCTGTGGTACGTAAAATCACTTTCTGAGCGTGTACTTTATAGAGTCATATGCAAGATAACTATGTTGAAATTTTTTGTTGCAATCAAATGCGACCAAATAATTCTCGGACAATTTTTACTAACTCTGTTGTGTACGGTCAATACCTTTACCTTCGTCTGCTACGTTCCAACATCAGCTTCGAAAGTATATTACATTCTGTACGAGTATATTACAGTATATTTTCAATTTTTGTAGGTCTCACGAAATCATGTTTCAACGTTGGTCAGAATTTGGCAAAGAATCACAATGCTGAAACGAATAATTCGTACGAAAATGCTACTTCGATTGGATTGTTAGAGGTCGGAGTGAATGGAAGCTCATCAAACACGTCTCCCTTACCAATAGACAGGATGAATATACAGTTCACGTGTACTGTTTGCGAAACAAAGAATAACAAGTATTTTTCAAAAATCGCCTACCAATTTGGAACAGTCATTATTCAATGCGACGGTTGTCAAAGTTATCACGTAATTGCTGATAATCTAGGATGGATAAAAAAAATGGAAGGTAAAAAGAATATCGAAGAAATTCTCGCCGAAAAAGGTATCGAAATTAGAAGAGGCACGACTGGTGACGTAAGATTCCTAAATAATCAAGAATAGGTTAAGAGTGAAATTTATGATTAGGACAGGTCGCGATATGTACCTATATAAATGTTGATGCGGATATCACAGTTTAGTCAAATAATTTGGTGAGTAGGTCTCTCGAAACTACACCTCAAGACGACAAATTTTGAGAAGTAGACTACAACTGTCATCGATTCCATTTTGACTCACGAACGATAGGTACCTCTAGACGGTGAACTGTGTTCACGCGTCGCGTAGGTTCATGACACAATAATAGGTACAACTCGCTGTCTCACAGAGAGGTTCCAGACGAAGAAAACATAATTTTAGATCTCGATAATTACGAATTTTGGTATACCAACAGAGAATCGTTCTGATTACATAGCCTAGTTTGAAAATGACAATTACTCGTACAGATATAAAGTTTGTTTGTAATTGTAATAAATCTCAAAATGCGAAAAGGGTGTATTCAATGAATTTGTTATGATACTTACTCGTAGGTTACCTAGATATTGGTGCGAGCATGATCATAGCGCTTTAATTCTGCAGTTGCTCTCAACTATCATCTTTCTTGCGTTTAGAGATGACTTATGAGCTGAACGTCTCATTCTATACCATATACGTACTCAGGAATTCCATTCGAAAAATTTTTGAATAGAGTGTAGGGTACGGGTATAGGTAAATAGAAAAATTTTCCGGCTCTTCCCGCACATTTGCCTCATAAAAATAAATTATGGACGAGAGTTTATATTTATTTCACGACGTTTCGATGTACTAGACATCTTCATCAGGTGACTGTGGTCGGAAAATTTTTCTATTGATCTTTGCAATCCTTGCACGTATAAATTTTTTTCTTTAGGGTATAGGTACTTATTTTTACTCAATGCACGGAGTTTTGACGTGAATCGTTTTATTCCTTTATTATTTGGAGATTTTAATCCGGATAAAATTTATTTTCTTTAAGTTGGTACCTTTACGATGTAACTTCAAAGGTGGTAACACGTTTTCTGTTTACGATTACGTTAGATATAGCCTAATATGAAACGTAAGTCATGTGTCAACGAAAAAGATTTATAATTTTGATTATTTTTGCACGCCATTAAAACGATACCTACATCATTCTGAGAAATATATTTCGGGAATTTTGTTCATTACACAAAAAAAATTATCTCTTTCCCGGAAATTACGCTGTTCAACTTTTCTTACCAGTAAACGAAACCTAAGTCATTTTTTAGCAGCGTAGAAAATGGTTAAAAGCTTTTAACCAGTCATTTATACGCACATTTATCTTTAACAAGTCACTCGGTGGAAGAGGACCTCATTCCAGATGAATTGACCAAAATATACAATACTTTCTGTAGAATTCACTCGTACGGAGCCAGAACAAACAGAAAAGTCTTGAAAACGTCTAAATTTGCGCGTACCTAAGAAACTATTATTTTGAACGAGTTTTTGGTTTTTCTTCAGAATAAGGGTTCGCGCGATGATGCTGATGTGCTCCTTTCTGTGTGGTATAATTCGTGTGTACTATAGGTAGCTACATCCATTTATATTGCACGCCAGTTTATTACACACTTACAAAGGTAGGCATATTTTTCCCTACGAGTTAGGCTTTTTATAGCATACTCACGAGTTAGGTACTTAAAGTGCTTCCCAAGAGGTGCAATTGGTAAGGGGCTTGGCGCGTTTTCACTTTTCGCACGCACAATAAAACAATGTAGGCCTGTCCAATATAACTTATACATTTATATACTGATGCTCTGCAATGCTGCACTAGAAAATCTATCAAAATTGTATTGTGCGCATCATTCATTATAGTATGTATTAAACAAGCTCGCACTGCTAACGTTTACCCCTTTTCTATTTTAGAAAAATATAGTACATAATTATGTCATGTACAGTATCGAAAGTCGTACAGTATTGATACAACTTTTTGTGAAGGTGGGGAAGAAGATTCTCATTTTGCTCCTCGAGAGGATGTTCAGACAATTTAGGCAGGTACTGAAAGAAAATTGTACGAAAAATTCCCATAAAATACAAATCGCAGTCTGATAAGAGAGTGTCATTAGGCTACTTCTGTTTCGTTTCTTATTTTCTAGTAAAGTAGGTAGTAAAGAAGAAAATCTTTACTTCACAGTAGGCTTATAATGAATATATTATAGAATGCGTTCACGGCATACGGTCATCTTGAGAGGAGTATGAAATAATCGAGGGGCTATCCGGAAAAAACACTCACGCAGTCGCGTGAGTAATACACGACTTTTCCTTTGACCAATCAAATTTCATTAAGAGAATCACTCCTCCTAATAACTTATAAATTTTATTTATTCTCTCGTCATCATCTGTATCTAAAGAAAAAAAGTCGGCAAATGTTTCAAACCTAACCTAACCTAACCTAAAGAAGCCCTCACTGTGTAAATAATTCTTGTAAACTAATTTAATGAACCCTTTGTCAAGAATGAACCTGTCGAATAAAAGGTTCTTCATCACAATAGACGTTCTGATAACAAAAGAATAGAATTTCCTTCTCGTAATGTGAGCAACTACTTGTGATAGTGAGAAATTTCTCAAAAAAAATTTCAAATTTCTCAAGAACTACTCATCCTATTCTTAAAAGAAATTGCAGGTGCACATTTCTAACCTAACCTAACCTAAAGAAGCCCTCACTGCACTGTGTAAATTAATTCAATGAACCCTTTATCAAGTGAACCTGTCAAATAAAAGGTTCTTCATCACAACACAATAGACGCACTGATAACAAAAGGATAGGAATTCACACTTCAGGTAATGTGAGCGACTACTTGTAATAGTGAGAAAAATGCAAATTTCTCAAGAAATACTCATCGGATTTTCTGAAAAAATTGAAAGCTTCTCGAGAACTACTCGTCCGATTCTCGAAAAAATTGCGGGTGCACATCTTCAAATATATTACTACAATATGGCCAAGTTACCGGAAAATCCCCCGGATAGTTTCGGAGGAGTTCCACGGACAAACACATACTTAAAATACTGAAAAATTTCTCAAAAAATTGCGAATTTCTCGAGAACTACTCATCCGATTCTCACAAAAATTGCGGGTGCACATATTCAGATATAATACTACAATATGGCCAAGTTACAAAAAAATCCACCGGATAGTTTCGGAGGAGTTCCACGGACAAAAAAATCTTATACATATGACTATATATATATATATATATATATATATATATATATATATATATGGCTATATATATATATGGCTATATATATATATGGCTATATATATATATGGCTATATATATATATATGGCTATATATATATATATATAAGAAAACCTGAATTTTTTTTTTTTGCTAGTTGTGATCTATGACCTCTAAAACGTCGAGAAAATTCATTGCCCCCTCCCCCCATTCACCTTGCTACGGGTGTATTACCTCACTTTTCCAAGTGGAAAAGTCGGTAAAAGGGCAATTTCGAGATTGTGTTTTTGGATTCTACGAATTCGATACTATCAGTCCTGAAACTTGTGAAGACAAAACCGGTCGGTAGAGTAAGCCAGAGACGCAAATAGGACGTTCGACCGTGTGGTTTTCCCTTCCGTGTTCTAAATTACCGTATCAGCTCAAATATCCAAAGTATATGTATTGTATATAGTCGATGCAGATACGTGGTAATGCGCAGACTCTCTCCTGCGTGTACGCACAGCACAAATTTGTCATGTTTCTACACCGTTTGAAGGTGTTTCCCGTTCTCCAAGATACTTTTTGTGCCGTCAGTAGTCGTTCTATGGAAAAAAGGTATTTTGGTGGTCTTTTAAATCGCGTAGGTAGGTACCTACTATTTCTGGTTACATTGCATTTTTTTGCAAAGTTTTTTCCAGTTGAAGAAGTTCTACCTATTCTACAAATTATATATATTTTTTGGTATACAGAATATCATTTTCTATATCTTTTATGGTTGTTCGTTAGCAAACTTCAAATCGCATTTTGGGAAACGTTGATATACCTACGTTGAAAATTGCCCTTATTCGAACTTCGAAGTTATTCCGGATCGCCCCTCGATTATTCTCAATATTGTATAGGTACCAACCTACATATACTTTTTTTCCTATTCGTGTTATCAAATTGATAGTTTTTTTTAACACTGTCTGATCTCGTGGACGTCACTGACCTCTCCAAACTCATCATCATTTCCTGTCAATTCGATCCGACGCTGGATTTGACTTCGTTGGCAGCTTTACTTCGACAATTTTCAAGGATCATGATTGCTAATAATTGTTTCGCGCATTGTGCAGCGAGTAATTGAGATGTATGTGCAGTTTGCGATGATCACAGTTACTTAGGTACGCATCTTATTTCCACCACCTACGCACGCTCAAGTATTTAGATCAGTATAGTTGGACATGAACTTATAACATAACAAGATGATTTTCATAATTTTATAGAGTTGACAGATGACGTTCTATAATTTCCAGCTTTTTGAGAGAAAAGAGAGAAAAAGAAGAAAAAGGAAAAGGGAAAGGGAAAGAAGAGAAAAATGTGCATAGGTATACCGTATTGTATTTGTATCTAATAAAAACTCGAAGATGAGAAAGTTTCTCGGAAAAAAGTAGCAATTAAGTAACTCGCTACAATGTTGTTTTTATTGTACTCGCGTCCTCTAATACATTTTCGAATTGTGCTGCACGTTTGCTTTTGGAATCAGAAAGTTTTAACAAAAAAAAAAATAATAATAAGTACGCGATTACGCGTCGAACACACTCATAAAAACTATCTTACCTCGGATCCAAATTATAGGTACGTCTACGATTCAGCAGTACGGCTAAGAAGGTGCAGTGAGTGAGTGAGTGATGTGAGTACGATAGTACTGTGATAATATAAATGTGACGTACCGCACGTAACTATTCAAAAACGTTCGCCCGTACAGTCGACCGGAGCGGTGGCGGCGACGGCGGTGGTGGCGGCGGTGGCGTTAGTGCAGACGTGACGCGTTGTAGCGTTTGATCGCACAGGTGTAATAAGCACGGTTTATGCTGCTGCATTACTACGTCCATTTTCCGGCGGCGGCGGTGGCGACAAACAACACGATATGTGCGGCGATTGAAATATTATTAAATAATTATGTATTTAATTACTTCACCTACATCTCCGCAAAAATGGTTCCAACACTTTTGATCATCGACTGTCGTTCGCGCACGTAGGTGAGCGCGATGCGCTGTATCTTACACACTCGTTTGAAGAAAACTTGATAAATACCGCGCAAGAATAACTACTTATTTTACGTACAGTAACACTTTTCAGCTCCTCTATTTGCACCAGCAAATTATAAATACATTCACTTTGGGTTAAAAGCGATAAAACGATTTACGAACGCGTCTCTTTGATCGTCATCGTACTGTTTCTAGCGAGTATCAGCGTATATGTACATATACCAAGGAGCACAATCATACCTACTCTTATACTTAGGTATTATCTTATTTAGTCTTTTTCTTTTTGCCTGAGATACGAAACCGATGCTCAAATAGAAAACGTCACGTCCCGTCTTGCTAGCAATCGACTAATAAAGCTATAGATAATGCAAAAATCGTCGTACGCACGTAAGTCACGAGTTCGAGTTGCACATTTCTACGTAGATAATATTGACAAGTATCCAAGTAAATCAAAAACCAAGGAGCTTTTGTTTTTTTTATTATGATTTTTCACATTAGAACTCACCAAGGAACTAACTCATCGAATAGTAACGAAACAATAACAATTATTACCAACAAGATCGTTCATTCGAACACCTGAGAAATAAAAAAAACCAAGAGAAAAAATGTTTTAAAAAAAATCAACTTGAAGAAATTGAACGTGCGGTACGGATACGGACCGTGTAGGTCGTAGAAAGCGAATAAGAATGCAGAAACGAAGTACCCACGCGAAATCACGTACGAATGGCACAAGGACTGGAGCAGAACTTGAGGGTTGTCGCCGGCGATTTTTACACCCCTATGGAAAACGAAAGAAAGTCGTACCGCCGGCGAACTTCCCTATTTAATAAATAGGGGTTATTCCCCCATCGCCGTGTACGGATCGATAACGGACCGACTCAGAAGCTGTCGTTGTCGCCGAATACTTTCATTATTACGAATACATACAATGATGCGAATATAAGAAAGCGTTTGATACAAATGGTTTTATTATACATCTTTATTAATTTGACGCCTCTTTTATCAGAGTCCCGTTTAAAATTTACCCGCGCGCTCATCTCAAACCACAAAAATTGGCGTATCCATATCCTCCTTTACAATTCAAAAGTCGCCTGCGTTGTTCTTTTTGCTTCTCACTCAATATAGGTTCAATAATTTTATTTTTATTATTTTTTTTATTGTTATTATTATTATTAGTCATACGTAAGCTATGTCCTACATCGTATTTGTATTACAACTGATGTCGATTTACGAGCAGACCTTTGACTGCTATAACAGCTAGCCATACACGAGCGAATTTTCGCGGATCAGATTTCAGACCGGACTAAAGATCTCGGGTATCCGACTAGTGCACCTTAACGTATTTCTGAGATTCACTCTAGATCCGACGGAAAATCCGTCAGAAAATCCGCTCGTGTATCGCTAGCTATTGCAAACTTACGCACGCTACTTTTTTTCGATAAAAATAAAATTAAATTGAAAGGAACGAGAGTTACTTCTTGGTGAAAGTTTCCGTGTGTGTATTTTAGCAATTTTTGTACTCGTGAATTCGATTTTTTGTCGTATAATAAGTACCTAATAGGAGTATATCTATTAATTTCGTTTTCTGTTAAGCGCAATCCTGTAGCATAATTAAAATTTAGTATTTTCAGGTTCGTTTTTTAAATTTTTTTTCTCTTATTTTCCATTACCAGACAGTTATTAATTAGAATTCATTTCAAGTCACTAGTAACTTACAGCACAGACAAAAAAAAGTCCTCATAATGATTGTGTCGAGTAACAATAAGATTTATAATTACTTTACAGTCCGCAATTGAAGAGTTAATTTCCAAAAGATCGCCGGACAAGATCACCGGTATTCCAGAAACTTTTCAAAGAAGTGTATATAAATTGCGACAAAAAATTTCCTGGGGTGTGAATTCAGAACAGAGCTTGGAGAGGGAAATGAGAATTTTTGTATAATATAAAAAAATCTATCTTAAACTTAAATTTTTCCTTTCTTCTCTCAATAAAGAGGAAATTTCTCACTCAAAAAATCACTATCAATAATATAAATAAGAAACTATCTGTATCATATCCGCGTGGGACACGGTCCACCCGTTTATTTGCGCAAAAAAGAAGATAATGTAGTGGAATTACTCTAGTGATCGGTGTCATATTCGCTGTTCCACCTTTCCGCGCCTTCTCATTGACGTGAATATCGAGGAATCACATTTCGCTGCTATATTCAGGTACCGTACGCGAGGACAAATAAATTGAGAGAAAAATGTGGAGAGTTACGTGCGTACATGGTCTGCACCGAGAACATAGTTATTCGAAACGAATTTCACCATCAGTTGTATACAATCATGTATACTCTATAGGTAGCTTAGCGTTACCTTTGATACAGAATAGGGGCGGGTAAATGCATGTACACCGAGTAATATAATTGAAGGTGGAGTACAAATCGTTTGTCGGTAAATTTATTTTTATTTAGCAGGTGCCCGTGAGTGGGTTTTCGTATTGCGAGTAATTTGTCGGACAGATAAATACCGGTGTACGAATAATTTTACGTTGATAACAATTAATGCAACGTAATACTGTACTATAACCTTTAGATACCTATAGTACCTACATTTTATGTATGCGTGCTACATAGCATACACAGGTTGGTGATGATCATTGTCGGTGCTTATATCTATCGCTTCGAAAACAGGTGTTGTGTTGAGGTGAAACTTTATTTTCAAAATTGACGACCCTATTGCACAAATTGTACCGCCAAACGAGTACAGAGTACCCGATAATTCGTGACGACGATGTTTTCCCATTTTCTACGCGTCGTACTCATTTCGCTCAACTCGCTATGCAAGTTCGTACGCCAGAGTACCCCTGGTTTTTACATTCAACCACAATACTTCAGTGGCCGATTTTATAAAATCATTCTGCAGAATTAGCGTTTACACTGCCGATTTGACGGATTCGGCGTAACATACATACCGATGATGTTCTTGAGGAGGAGGATACACTCTTAGCAACTTTCGCTGATGACACTGGGGTCATCTCGTTACATGAAAACTACATTATTCAAAAATGATTTCATATCTTTCTCGACCTTTTTTTTTCTGTAATGTAGTAAATAAAAAGATTCACTCCAAAATGATTACTATAAGCACTATAGTAGGCCACTTGATTCTTACTGAAGTGTTCAAAACTAACGCTGAAAACGTGCAGTGCCACCTCAGCGGTGGTCATTTTTCACGCGCGTAGATAAATAAATTATCTTCTCCGGGAGAACACGTTCGTTCCGAATTTTGCAGCACCACCCTAGCTCGACGCTACTCTTGACCACAAAAAGAGCACCCTTTTAGCCTATAGTGTACAAAATGAGCTCGCTTATTTCGTCTTTCACTACAGCGCGGCGCGTTTTCTTACACCACACAAGTAAACGCACATACACGAGTATATAGTTATAGATATATAAGTATATATATTTTTTTTATAAGTGCTAATTGTTCATTGCACGTGGATATAACGAGAAAAATTACTCCTTGTATTATACTGTCCTCGCTAAATACGCTGCTCTCGGCCAATCGACTCACTCAAAACTTTATTTTTGTGTTCCACGGCGTAAAGTAAACCTAGTACCGGTAACTATCAATTTTTTTTTTTTTTTTTTTTTTTCAACAACAAAAGTTGCGAAAGTTGGAATGTCCAGCTTGCATACAGTGAATACAAAAAGAAAGAAAATTGTAACAGCGCGTAGCTGTAATTCCGCACCTATACTGAAACATTTGCTCGATATTCTCGTTGGAAGTAGTTTCAGTTGAACGTAATTTTATTGGTTACTGTTCTTTCTCGTTCTCAATTTGATTGCAAAGATAATCCCCGAGAGATAATGGAAATGGTGAAAATCTGTAAATGATATTTTTGAAATAGGTAGGCCCTACTTGATTTTTGCGGAGCTGACTCCATCGAGCTTGAAAGATGAATCACAATGAATGGACACGTATTTATGAATTAAAACTTTTTCAGTGCGTCTACACCGCTGGAACTTCTGAATTTACAGCCTTCAGTGAATAGTCATTTTGTTATCAAGTCCTCCGCAATGAACAAACAATCCCCAAATCTTTGCTATTGCCTTTCTATGGATGAATAACACGGTGTTTCTGTCAAATTTCACAAATGATGGATTTTTTTCTCCAAAGTCATTCATTCTTAACCCTGAAGTTGGTTACAAATTTTTGAAATTCTTGTTCAGTAACTTGGAGCTAAACCTGCAATATGGACCACAAAGCGATCCTCCTTGTACAGGAAGCATTGCTATGATCAGGTTACCTTTCCGACAATCTTGGGGGAAATAAAATAGGAACTGCTTTTAGCCTACTTCTTACAAGAATGGAGCAAGAAAAAAAATCAACCAATAAGCTGCCCTGTTATTCTCTTTGGTTATTCAAGTTCTGAATATTAGAAATTTGTTAAAATCAGCTTTTGCTGACCACTCAATCACCGTTTCAGAGAGGGGTCTGAAACACACCTCCAAAGAGAGAAGTCAAACTTGATACCAACCGCGCTCAAAAATAGTATATTACACAACAGTAGTGGTACCTAAGCGAGCTGTTACCAATTACCAAATCAAGAACGACATGTTGGCCGGTGAGCAAGCGCAGCGAGCGGAGTAAGTTGCACAAGATTTGGTGACACCAAGCGCAAACTGCTACTTACATTACACGATTACACGTAAAAGGCTTTAGTGTACGGTAACGATCCATTACTGCACACTATACGGTCGAGGATCATGACGGTACACTTTCTCCTTTCTACTCCATAAACATACTGTGCTGTAAAATACTGTTTTCCACATGCAAAAAGATTTGGTAAACACTATCTTTCCTTCTACCTATAATGTAAATTGTAAAATCAAAATAATTTGCCACCTTGGTTGAAGACTGAGAGGACAATTCTTGATTCTAATTGCAGATAACACTGATGAAATTTTCCAATCTGTTTTAGATGTAGATACTTACATAGTCCAAAGTTGGAGGTATCTACCTTTTGCTTAATTTCTTTATGAAAATGTACGTGTCTGTATTGAGAAACTGTCATTACCATCGTTTTTCTTGTTGAAAATTGATCAAGAAGGTGTACTTTCAATGTTGTTACTTATGTCTTATAGAGAAAACAATATTTTTTCTTGTGTGTTGTACAGTCAATTTGAAAGAAGTTTGTCGTCAAGTCAAAAGGCGGCCACCCCACAACAAGTGAGTTTTGGTGCGTCCATGTCACAATCAATGAGAGAAAAGAAGCGTTGTACTGCAGCGTTATGCTACTTGACATTTGCAGTGTGACTTTCACGCTTCCCTTCATGCCTTCAACTTAAAAACAAGTTCACTTGGAACGGACTATACTTAGATCAAAGAAATAGACAAGTTAAGTATGACGTCATAATTTCAACCTTGTTTAACAAAAAGGTATCTATATCAGATATAACTGTAGATACCATTTGAGTAAATCTGAGTTTAAATGCACTGTTGTTCATCCAACCTAGATGTATCACCATAAAAATATACATTGTTACCGGTAGTTCTACTTTTGTTGAATAACGTATTGCAAAAGGTTAACATTTGAAAGGTTCTTTTCATACTTATCTAAGTCTGCAAAATCCCAAATACCAATGAGCACACTGGGAATAAAATTCAAATTTCCGGGAATTTTTTTCTGGGAATCGAGAATTCCCAATGCCGACACGGCCTAATAAAACAACGCTTATTACCTACTTCTGCCGTCAAAAGTTAAATTGTTGTATATGCCAGAACAACAATCATGGAAAAGTATCAAAATACTAAATTGAAAAATATGTTCAGAAGAAAATCAGATCACTTTATGTAACTCTTTAATATTAGTTTTTAAGGTAGAATATAATTATAAGTTATTAATATTTCCTTCAACAAGCTCTCAATTTTCAGATAAGTTACAGCACATCACATTGAATGTACAACCAAAAAATTGTTTTATATGCATTTGATCATCTTAGTAGTAGCGTGTGAATACAAATCTTCGTCACTAACACACACGCAACAAATGCTCAAAATACCCAGTTCTGAGGATCGTCGGTATTGCGTAGGTATACAACAATTTAAATTTGGATGGCAAAGTTGGTAAGATTGCGTTTGGACAGTCCACCATGCGCGCTAGCGTCATGGACAAAACCAGGATGAGGGGAAAAATTAAAAATACCATAAACAAGTATGAAACTAAACTAGAAGGGGCTGTATCTCTGTCAATATTGAAAAATGAAAAAAATTGGTTGAAGCATTTCCCTGCTGTACCAAGTTGAATTGACATACACATCTAAATCAAAAATCAGGCAAACTGTATCTGTCAGATGATTGGTGCGAGTGTGTGAATTGTGATAAGCGAATCGCCATTGGCTTAAACTTAGCTTTGGGCTGACATGTTTTTCAACATTTTTGATTAGCTTAGCTTGAGCTTTTTCAAGGTGGAAGCAATCAGCTATAAGCTGCGAAGCAATTAGCTTTGAGCTTCTTCTGTGGCCCAAAAAGTGTCAGAATTTTTTGAGAACAAAAGAGTATTTGACCCAAAATCAAAAAAAAAAAAAAAAAAAAAAAACAAAGCTTGTCAAACCTCATATCTAAACAATTCAATATAAATTTTGGAATATCAAAAAGAGCTTATCAGTAATGGCTTTCAGCTGGCTTTTAGCTCATAGAAACCCATTGACTGGCTGATGAATGAACTGGCTTAACAGCCAAGTAAAATGCCGCTTCTGCAACTACTTCAGCTCATATTGACTTAAAACCCCGGTATATTATAGAGGTATTGACACTGTGCAAAAATTGTGTCTCACAAAATCTGGTAGTGAACAAGGAATTCCGCAAGGTTTGCAACAATCTTGGTCTCCAGTTAGCTCATATTTCCTCACCCTGCCAGTTGCACGGCTTTACCGTAGGTTCCCTAGTATTGCTGAATTTTTCAAAGATTATAGAACATTGAGAAATGTACCTAGAAAAATTAATATTTTTGAATACTGTATTATATAGTTTAATAAAATTTAATTTTTTGGCCAAGTCCAAGTTCTCTACGTTAATACCTGATTTTTTTACAATTTTTTGAAAAGCAGTGAGTTGCCATAAGACTCTGTATACTATTGAAACCAGACTGACAACGCGCTCTACAAATACGTTGCGGAACTACCAGAGAACGACGGACAGTTGTTTTTATGGTGAAGATATCAAATAATATGCGAGTGTCAATACCACAGATGTATATACGCTAATGAACCAGTCAATACCTCTATACTGCCGAACAAAAAATAAATGACATAATATATCACAAAAATTCCCAGAATTTTGGATCACGATAAAGATATGTACTATTATCTTCTTTCAGTGAAAATGTATAGCATGGGGATCTATGGATGAATTTCAGGAGCTATTTTTGATGAAGAATTTGATATTGAAGTCAGTTTGGAGATACCGATACCTATTTGTTCTCCAAAAAACTTGATGAATAACGTACGTCCATGATAAAACCTTGACGTATGTCGCGGAATTACACGCAAATTGATCTGATGCACACATGCACACACGGACACATTCACAAGTCTAAGATCTCATTTTCCAGATTGTTACAAAGCAAAAAACGGTCAACATACGTCAATTGTCAATTATTTTTTGTACGGCAGTATAATGTACCGTGCTTAAAACTTACCATCCCCTGGCTATAACTCACTACAACTATTTCATTGATGGAATAACAGCTAAGGAAAAATTCAGATTTAAGCCAAAAATTTCACTATTGAAAAAAGGGATGCTTGTATTGAAAAATTAGTGTGATAATTGGATTTCTCAACAAAAAATTGTCTTAGTATCGCATACTTATTTACATCTCAATTAGCCATATTAAGCTCATTTCAGGAAGATGAAACTTCTTCCTGATTGTTGATTTGGATATATACAATATTCAACTTTGTACAGCACTCCTTTATTATTTTCAGGCATAGAATCAGTGTTTGGACGTTTCCGGGAATTCAATTTTGGACTGGGAATTCCCGGTCATTTTGCGGGAATGGGAATCCCGTCGGGAGTTCCCAAAACGCCTCTGAGGTAGATTGAAACAGCTCCAAAACAACTCCGGGAATATGGGAATACTTTAGAGCCGGGAAGGAGAATGCCAATTCCTGCAGGAATTTGTTCCCAGGAATCGGTAACGGGAATTCTCTATCCAAACACTGCATAACCAGAAAGAAGAATAAATGGAGACTTCAACAATTTCCTGAAACACTGAAACATTCTGTTTAATTCAGGCAGCTTCCAAAAATGGCCACCACAGTTTCTATAGCGAGCGCGCCTACTTTGTGAAGGATTGAATAATTAGAAATTGCAAAGCACGTATAAGATTTTTCTTTTAATATATTAAGACGTCTTTCGACTAGCACAGTCATCATCAGAATGAATGAAAAACTAACGAACTAAATACAAATCGTCCTTATCAATTAAGACAAAACATGAATGATTAAAGCCGCCTCACACGTCAGTGCATTCGTAATGCGGCGAAGAGGAGTAGACTTTTCGAATGAGGTCATCCTCATGTAGAACGCGGTTGACCAGTTCGTAAGCGTGGTGGTTATTCAACTTTTCGATTTCGACGATTTCAAGGGCTTTCCGCCGACGGACGTTGTCTTCGAAGTGTAGAAGTACCTCATCTCCTCCGAGGTGTCCATTTTCGAGGAGGTGTTTCGAGAAAGCCGACTTGGTAAAATTGCTATTAATATAGGCGGAGACGTGTTCGTTGATTCTCGTACGGAAGGCCCGGCCGGTTTCTCCTACGTAGCACGCCGGACAGTCACGACAACAGAGTAAGTATATGCCGCTCCTCGATAAGGAGGGGGTCGAATCTTTCCCTTTGGGGAAAAGCCTCCCTAATCTTAGATAAGGGTAAAAGACGGGGGTTCTATTAACGGATTTAATCACATTAGCAATGAGGGAGGTAAATTTGGGGAGGTAAGGAATAGTGACAGCTAACTTCCTCTTAGCTGGCGTAGGGGACCTATTGAAAGTGGTAGTCTGATGTAGAGCTACTTTAACAACTTTCCTCCGGATGAGACCGTTAATATCGATATTAATGGAATTAGTGGTGGCCAATTGCTGGAGGATAGAAACTTCCTTAGCAAAGGCCGTAGAAGAAAGAGGGAGAGAGACAAGACGATGAATAAACGAATTGAAAGCGGCAATCTTATGGGAGAAAGGACAGAAAGAAGAACCATGGATAAGAATATCAGTGGTAGTAGGCTTCCTGTAAATTTGGATGTCATAGCTATTCAGGAGGTGGGAGATCGTGAGATCAAGAAAATTGATCTTAGGTCCTCCGATCTCAACAGTAAAATTGATAGAAGGATAGAAGCTATTCATGAGATCCACAAACTCATGGAGGGAGTCAATAGAACCAGTCCAAAATCTTATACGTGCTTTGCAATTTCTAATTATTCAATCCTTGAACATGTCACGTAAAATCGAAGAAATAATTTCTCGCCTACTTTGTGTCCAAATGCAATGGACTGATTTCCTGTGATGTATTCATTTATATCTTGTTTGGCAAAAAGGTATCTGTATTAGATATATCTGTAGGTACATACAATTTGAGAGTACATGCCCTGCTGTTCATTTTACCCAGATGTTTTGCCGCGCAAATGTTTATTGTTCATTCTAGTTCGTTTGAAAATATTGCAAATAGCTCAACATTTAAAGGGTTTGTTCAACATTTATCTAAGTCTGCAAAATCTCATACAAACAAGCACTATGAAGAAACTGCAGAGTAGCAGCTTGCAAATGTAAATTTTCTCCATCACTGGGAAATCAATCCATTTCTAGAGCCATCTCTGCGGTACAGAGTGAAAATTGAATTTCAATATCACAAGGGTTAAGTATAGCAAACAGTGGTATGTCCTCTTGAAAAATAAGCCAAACCACTGTGGAATCTTTGACTATAATGGACCGTTTTTTTGTGACGTCACAAACTCCACATCTGTTTACTCCAACGTACCCTACAGCCCGTCAAAATTGTCAATCTTACCCTAAATTACCAACTTGGTTTGTAAACAAAAAAAAACTCCATAAGAAATACACAGGAGCGTTTCGATCTTATGTTCAGATTTGAAAAGCAGAAATAAATAAAGGACCGCAGGTACATTTTCAAATACTTGAGAACTTCCTACTTCTGAATATAAACACGTAATTGCTTATTTATTCCTAATTTTTCAATTTGAACTTATGATCAAAACGTTCCAGTGTATTTCTTATGAGAATCAATATTGTGATAGAACCAAGAACGATACAATCAATCACACTCAAGGGTTTTTGAAGTGTGTTTGCAAGTGTTCGCGCATTGTTGGTAAAGATTTGGCAATGAGTGACGTCACAAAAAAACGGTCTATATTATAATATGGACTGCGCTAAGCATTAAAAACTAGGGTTCAATATCTACAGTGAGGGGAGTGGTGCGACTGTGTTAAGCTTAAGGCGTACTTATATGAGGCGCAAACGATACACACCACAAATGCGATGAGGAGGAAAGGTGCGACGTGCGTATTTTAAATGGTTGTGGTTTGCGGGTCCCCTCTGGCTTATCAGTTCTGTGGACGCGCTTTTCGCTCATTTTATACACACGTTAGCGCAGTCCACATAATATATAGTCAAAGTCTGGAACCTGTGGTGCCTTAGACCATATAGTAACATAGACCGCCGATACAATGTGTAAACAACGTTATCAGTTGTCAGAAGACTGGAGACTAGAAATAAGCCGGTGGGTTTTTAAGTAGACATTTTGGTAACCCGCGGGGTTAAGAGGATGACATATCCACGCCCATCGCTACATTTAACGCCGTTAAACCCACTGTCCTATTTCTGCCTCCATCAGTGTTCCAACGTACTTCTTATCGCAATTGGCGGTCTATGTTACTATAATTATGGTCTAAGTGTGGTGCATACAAATTTCTACAGTGCAGGAGAAAGAACCATAGAACCAATCAAAATGATGGATTCTTGCATGCACCATCCTTCATATTAATATCTAAGAACACAATCCGGAGTTGTGTTGGAACTTCATCAGAATGTTGCAAAATACAGAGCGGTGGCGCTGCAGGTGACGATTTACAGAAACTGGACAAGAAGGTGATCATGTATTTTTTGCCATAAGAAGATACTCTCATAAAATCAGCTCTAACTTGTTTAATATGAATTTCTATCAAAAAGTACAGATAGCAAAAATTATAGCTGTCAAAATCTTCTCTCTGAATAACCCCATTTGGAATTTTTTTCAGAACTTTTTTCATCACCATCACCTTCTTGTCTCAATTCACCAATCAGAGAGCCCGCCAATAGATAGCGCATCACTCGATGTATTTTGCGATCCTCGAATTTAGATCATTCTGATAACGGTAATGATTTTTTTTCTCTGGATTTTTTTCCCTTGTTGTTAATCTAATCCAAGTGTCCTCTTCAATTGTTGAGTCTCAACTTATACCTAAATTTCAACTCAGGGATACTGTATTTTGCAAAATTTCTGTGTAATAATGCTGGAACAAACGTCTAGCTCCTGTCTCAATAGTTCTGTCTCAGAAGATATTCCTCGTTTACTGGTGTAGTATTTTTATTTTGCAAATGTAATGTTGAAATATTGTATTGTTATTCTTAAGTGTCATACGCTGTTTATCAATCATCTAGATGCATAAGTTGGTACTTACACATAACAAGAAAACAATGCGTTCTATAGAATTCTCATCAATCATTCATCGTTTTGTTGCCTGCGTCTCCTCATTTCTTAGAAAAACTATAATTTATTTCACTATATCTTCTTTCCCCTTTTCAGCACACTCTGATCGCTGAGCTTGCAAAACTTGAACATGAAACAAAAACTTGTTTGATAGATATTAGAAATGGGCCGCAACAACGGGTAGATTCATTTCAGTATGCTTCTTTGAAAAAGAGTATTAATGAATTGAAATCAGAACTTGACATTATTGAGAGAAATATTGTTTTCAAATTTGGTGTTCATTGGCAAAATATAAAAGATCGTGAGTACCTACCTATAGTTTATTTCTCTAGCTGCAAAACGTGGAAGTTTATGATGAGAAATTGTTGTATGAATACCTTTATTTAACTAAATAGTTTCATTTTGTAGAGATGATCGATCTTAAATCAGCAGCCATTAATTATCAAGGTGAAGGAAATAGATTGAAAGTGCTTTGCCAAAATAAAGAAGAAATAATTCAAAATCTGGAGGAAAAAATCGGAAAATTTAATCGAGCGTCGAGCGATCAGAATTCATTCCTCGCAACAAAATTAGGCTCAGTATTGAGTAATTATCTCTGGAAATTATCTCAAAATGGTCAAATTGTGAAAATCCTTGTAAACAGTGTGAGTACCTATAATGTAATGCAAAAGTGTCCAATATAAGTACAATTTATCGATACCCATAGCGTAATTTTTTCATTTTGCTTTTGTTTGATACAGGGTACATTGACTACGTTGTTTGAAATTATTGATGATTCTTTAAAATTATTTTTTCATACTCATGGAAATGAAGAACTTCCTGCAAAAAATCCAGAAATGCGTTGCCTGACGTCGTTAATTGGTATAGTTTTAAATGTAGCTGCAACATATGAGGGTCGCAAATACATTATAGTTGCATCCCAAGGACAAGAGATGATTCGTTCCATTGTACAGTACGTGAGGAAGTTTCCCAACAGTTGGGCACAAAGGTTCGATGAACTAGATCTTTCTGCGATTTTTCGTACGTCTTAGACTTGGCGATATCCAACATTGTACATAATTATAATAAGATGTTGACATTTGTAGGTGTACTGTATTCAACTTGTTTGGTCCTCTTCCAGATTGATGCTGATGGTAATATTTAACGTTAGCATTAACGACAACGGAACTAAAATTGTTGTGGAAGAACCTTGCCTGTTCGATGCGATTAAGAGAAACTTGGTGGAAGCTCCTGAATCCATAAAATACGTCTCTTTAAAACTGCTGTACGTTATCGTATGTAACACCAAAAACTGGAAACATATGACCGGCCTGAAAGATCAGGTAAGAATTAGTTTCATGTTTTTTTTTTGTAAAATTGCTTCTTGGCACTGTAGAATCAGTTCCTAAATTCTGCGCCCCTACTATTAATTCCAACTTGCTTTAAACATCGAATGATTTTGGCGATAGGTAAAGAATAAGTACGTAGGTACTACCTAAGTACCTATACTTTCTTTGTGGTGGGATGATCAGTTGCGCGGTCTATAAAAACGATAATTCTGTAGGTGAAAGATGGTGGTAGAAGATTTACTTGAGAATTTGGCGATTTCATTTTTTATTTTCGCGACTCTTCACTCCTGATGCATAGTCGGATACTGGCAAGCATGTTAGTATTTTGTTCGAAAAATGAATAATTTTCTGAACAGAATACAGCTACTTGGTACTTTCGACTTCAAATTTTTTCTATCCCTTTTATTCATTTTTGGTGGAGATAAGTACAACATTTAGGTATTTCAATAATTTTCTTAGGTACGTTTCCGCGATCTGATCTTTCGAAATATTTCACCAAGACCCAACGCGGTCGTCGATAATTTTACAATACTTGCTATTCTTCAAGTCTATATCCTTATCGTAGGTTTCCGTATCATTTTTCTGTTCCTTTATCATATATCTCTTTCAACGTAGTCACAATGTTTTCTCTGGTTTTCTGTGATTGGAACTGTTTTCAAATTTATGTGATTTTTTTTTTCTTCTCCATCTTTTTTTTGGTGCTTGTATCTTATAGTAGGTAGGAGAGTAAGCCGTGATATGGTTTTCATTACTATTTCAAATCATCTATCGCTCTTATTTTTCATTACGCTTCATTAATTACATTGATGTGTTCGTTGCGGGTTTATTTGTGTTGGAGACAGACGTTTTAGAAAGTATGAAAAAGGGACTATTCGAATTGTTCTGATTTAAAAAGAAGTTATGTCTTTTGAGTTTCTGTTCTCGCATATCCAAAGGTCTGTCCACGTCTTTTGTTCAAGTTCTCTAATTTTGTTTTCCCCATTTTAGAGGTGTTTTTTTTTCTTTCAAAATGGAAAAGTTTTCTAGATGAATTGTACCGTGTCATTGTATTCCTAAATTTTTCATACCGTAGTTTAATAAATTTTACAACTTTGATAATGAAAAGAGATTTGAATTGAGTGATACGGTGCAATCATCTGTCTGTAACCTGGAGCGAAGAAAAGTGGTGAAAACATTTTTATTGATGGAGAAATTTTGGAAAATTCTTTCTGGTAGCGCTATCGTATACTTGATATCAAATAAGTTAGAAGCGCTATGTGTATGGTTGACGTCTTTAAATGTAAATTCATTTTCTAGCAAGACATTTCCCGACGGATATCTCCGTCGGTGGCCGTCAAAGGCTTGAGAGAGCTCGATCATTACTCTCAGATGAGTCATTACCCATTGGTTAATCCATCTGGGACATCACTGTCGAGAAACGTCAAAACGTGGTTGTGTTCTGCACATTTTTTAAAGGGGATATTTTTAAAATGAAATTGATAATATCTTATCCAAGTTTGTTAGCGACTTCTACTGAATTGATTGGGCTGATTCTTATTCCAAGTGA
The DNA here is from genome assembly GCA_035079395.1 of Aspidiotus destructor. NCBI lineage: Eukaryota > Metazoa > Arthropoda > Insecta > Hemiptera > Diaspididae > Aspidiotus > Aspidiotus destructor. The sequence continues at coordinate 58,199,591 of JAVHKZ010000002.1, read as the reverse complement.
AAGCCTATTATCTACAAATTAGCCATCGATCATTGACCTATTACCTCCTCCCTCCATTTTCAATTTATAATATATTGAAACGCGATCTGCTCATGTAACACCAAATGACGAGTGACTTTTTATTTATTGTGTGGAACCAAGTTGTATAAGTATAAATATGTGTGTACGAGGGAGATTCTCTTTCTCTCGTGTTATTCATCAGTGTAGTAGTACCGGTAGGTCCCATACTGTTTTGAATTGAATAGGGCAATTGTCATTATAACAACCTGTAGCAATGATTTTTACTCCTAATAGATCTGTTACATCTAATTCGTGTAATTGCAGAATCCGTAAAATTGTTATCTTTTTTTATCAAATTTAAGAACTTGCCAACGGCTTTGCCGAATTTGTGACCTCGAAAATTTCCTAATCGAATTTTGACCCCAGTCGTGGTCTATCAGAAGAATTTCAAAGGTCATAAAGTTTTTCCAAATATATCCCATCACATCATTCAATCGAAGTAGTTTTTAGTGCGTGTTTTTATTTCTACTCGATTCCTTTAATTCTAAAGTTGTCTTACAACAGGACGCTATATGAACGGATTCAGAATCTCCTAAAACGATTTTAATGATCGTGTACATCAGTAAAACAGTTCTCGAATGCGTTGACTTGATTTTTAATGCCCTACTGGATCTTTCTCTACTTCAGAAGACATGAAAACAGTTTGAGTACACAAATTCGGCGAAGGCTAATTTCGCGAATTCAACGAAAAAAGTGCCGATTGTACGGATTCGGCAATTAGGTAGGTACACGAATCACACATTATGAAAGTGAACTCATCAGACGCATTAATTATTACATATATCTATTGTAATTCTAAGCCTTTGTAGGGCTTGTATTGCCGCGCTCATTATCATACGGTAATAAATAGAGTCGTACGAAATGTGTTATTCATTCTTTTCTCGGGTATTTTATCTTTTCAATTAAATGAGTAAGAAAATATGAACTTATCCAATCCACAGACAATGCATCTTCTTGGATAATATAAAAAATCTACTCATCAGAAGCTGACATCTTTGGACATAGAATGTTCTTTTTCTGCTCGTAAAGATTTTTATTTTCAAGAAATTTTGCCTCGCAAATTCGTAAGGTAAAGGTATACCTTCAAATATGAAAAGATCTCAATATTTTTCTAGATACCTTTATCGTTATTGAATGAAATTGAAAAGAAGAGTTGTTCGGATGAGGAAAGAAAATTAATTTGCGATATTCGTCGGAGATATGTAGAAATAACGCCCAAAAACTGAAAAATTTCGCTTTATCGTGTTGTATTTTCTATAGTTCCGTAGCTGTATAACTGACTAAATGATATACTTATTTATTGTATTTGTAATTTTTTGTATTCACATCGGCGCATAAATTCTATAATGTTGAAATTCGTCATAAATGTTGATGTGTTCTCCCTTCTCTTTCATTTATCCTTTATCTTGCTGAGTCGTAATTTTTCTGTAGTATTATGTCCGTATCTTATAGCTTATTCCTTTGCGTGTGGTGTTGGAAAATTCGAAAATATAATAAATTTTTTTGCTCGATCTGTTCGTTGCACGGTGCGAATAAAATTTAGCGAGATTCGCACTTATTGGAATTCAAATTCGAGTCAGAAAATGAATATTAATATTTCAATCAGTTTTTCTTACCTTCTTGTTTCACATAAAAAGCTTGAGTTTTGCGGAGTAGGTACGATATTTAAGATTTTCCTGAGGAGACGGTAAAATTGATAATTTGTGATTTAGCTGAGTCAAAATCCATTCTTAAAAAAATATTTAATTGCGAGACATATAAAACCGTCAGGTTTTCGAAAGCGAGGCTCGTTGAAAATACAGTTATTTGTTGTAGTTTTTGACGGAGCGGACCCAGCTGTGTATGCAATGAACCGCAAATTTTCATTTGGACGTTTTGAGAACAATTGTAATGTTCTGCGATATTATCTGAGATTACGAAAAATTTTTAAGGAGTGTCTCGAAAATTTTTGTGATCATAATAATGGAAAACCTCTTCAACTTCGGAAATTAAATGATGACGAGTACGGTCAAAATCTGGTCGAAATTCTCGAAAATTTAGAATCGACGTCGAAAATGGGTCAAATGTTGGTAAATTTTTTGATCGACCTAGTTTCGACGTTATTGCGACGGTCGATCTGGTTTGCTGGGAAGTACGAATTCTCCTCATGGAGAAGAGTAGTTGACTCTACCCTGAAGCCATGACCACTAGATATAAGGTGGTCCGCGGAGGCCGATTCACCCAATTTTCTTTTGCTTCAGGCTTTAAGAAGTTTATCCACTCGAATTCCAAGCTGGTGACCCGTCTCGCCAGTACATATAATATACGCCGTTACAATCCCTACTCTCCAATCTGTACAGTGTACATCCCACTCCTCAGGGTCCTTTATAGCCTGACGAATAAACCTTTCGCATATGTATTTATTATACTATAGGGAAAGAAGCATCCTTCGCGATTAGCTTATACCTATTAGTAAACTAATTATTTATTTTTTTTAAAGAAATTAACATTTACTGAACAAATACATGCCCAAAATATGGACGGGAGAAAAAGAAATGGAATTTAAGTATCGATTCCTTTCGAAGTAACGCGTCAAATATCTTTGCGAGTAAATCTCATTCTGGAGGAATACATTTGTGTTTAGCGCATTCTAATTTCCAACTGTTTATCAATTCTTCCGTGCTTACTGGTGGGACGATCATCGATATCAAATTTTCGCATCTACATTTATTAAAGGAAGAAAAAAAAAAAAAAACAAAAATATGGATGTGTATTGGAAGTGATCTAATATATTTTATAAAAATTACGTCGTTTATTTTCTCTTACGTGAAAGTTTCTATTTTCAAACTCGGAGTGCAGTATTGCAACTCGCACTTTTTAGCATTGAAACGGGCCTGCTCCGCCGGAATTTTTATTTTCCTCCAAAACAACCAACCATTTCTGATAGTACATTCTTTCGTAATATTTACGGCGCTGGCCGTCCAATTTCTAGAATCGATAGATTCAACATTTTTCGTCACCCTCATGGATATTTCTGCGGTTGGTGTAGTTGTCGCCTCAGTCACATTTGCTTGTAAAGCTGTAAATTAACAACGAGCGTGAGATGAAAAATAAAACACGGGAATTCGGTTTTATGTACAGTATAATTATAGATTCTATAATCATTGCCGCGTCTCGTTAATTTTCTTTCAAATATTTCGCGATTTAGTCTTCTGTTCGTGAATTTATTGCACTCGTCGATTGTTAGGAATAATACCTACGCTACGCGGCCTTATAAATACTGTCGAATTCGCGTGGATTTGCGTATTTGGAGGTACCTACGTAGCTTACATGCGTACTGTACGTGTATGTTGAGGATTCTCTAACACCGAAATCTTCATTCAAGTCTTATAAAATAAGAGATGATTGTGGGCTGTTTCATATCGTGCACAGTTTGTATAATGTATAGAGGATGCTCCCGCTCGAATTTTGCGACGTAGTGTGCCTAATATCAACCTAGAAATATACTTTACCTTGCAGTGCAGTCTACCTTCAATGATTGTCGGCTTAATTTGTTATTTACTTTGCATCGATCAGTTTTATCCCATTCGAAGATTCTAACTTTCGGTATGCGGAATATATTCCGTTTTTGAAAATTTAGACTTAGGTACTTCAGTTGAGCTATACGAGCTCTGCTACGTACGATCGTTGTGCAACTTATATTTCTCGAAAAAGTTATGTTGAAAGTATCAGAGCAACATTAATTTATTGAATTTAGTGTGTATCAAAATACCACTCTCCATTAAGGGTATGGTTTAAAACTCGTGAAAACGAGCATTCAGCATTAGGAATAGGATAGCGTAAAAAAATTCTCACTGCTCGTGTTTCGAATGAATCTTTTTAATTTTTGGATAAAAGGTTCAACTAGAGTCGGTGTAGAAGCAGAATTTTGAAGTTTTCTTCTATACGCTTTTTATTTTGTTTTGAAATCACCGAAAATTCGTTTGGGAAGAAAAATTTGAATTTCTTTTTCTCCTATGGCCTTCTATTGAACCTTTCTGTATAAAATTTCCGAAGATGGAAAAAATTCGTTAGAGTAAGAAGCTTTGAGAATTTTTTTCTTTGCGAAGTCGTTTGTTTTCATTCGTTACAAGGACTCATATTGGCGCACGCCCGACAAATATCGCGTAGTGGCCGCTGGTATACCAAACCTTGCAGGGTATTCGGGGATGTATATACAGTATGCAACTTATCGCACACCGTTTTACAGTTTCCGGACGGGTGAAACACACCCTCAATAATACACATCTATCTTATTTTGCAATAGGTTACTTTAGAAATGTCTCTATTGTAAGTCTGTGTTAAAAATTAAATTTCCTCTAGCTAAGTACCTTACGTAAAAGTTTTAAGTTGCTCTCATTTTATTTTATAAATGATTGTGGACGAAACGAATGAGTAGAAGAGTTTGTTTGAAAGAATTTTACTTCACTACCGTGTAGAAATGATTCCCTAATGGTACTTGGTTCACATTGATCTTATAGCAAGGGAATGAATAAGATACCCATTTTCCTGCCTTTAGACCAAATGTAAACCAAGTACCATTACGACAAGCGAATCAGGCAAACAAGTATGCAATACGGTGTAGGGGAAGAGCCCCATACATTCGACGTAGGTATAGAAAAAAAAAATAGTCATCTAGCGAAGATCTCACTTTTTACAGAATTTAAGGCATCAGCAATGGTCGAGATAAACAATGTGTCCGTCACCGAAGATGACGAAGAGGCCATGTTTTCAGTTTGGCCGTCACTTTGAGTCGAATTCGCTTTCGATGATATCGTCTCTGTTCGAGTAATATCGTGAGCAGTCGAGCGTGTGACATTTGAAACATTTTGCGTTGCCTCCGATGTATCACCAGCGACCGAACGAAACACTTTCTGAAGCAAAAAATAGCATATAAAAATTATGAAAAATTTAAAACATCGAAACATTTTGTAGGTATAACGACTGCTCTTCGAGTTCACTTTTATTCGTATTGTATTTGTGCTCGCGCAAAATGAAGGAATTATCCAATAAAAGTGAGACCCGTTTTCAATTGTTAAGTGTACATCTATCAACAGTTTTCATCAATATTGAGATGAGATAGCGCGCTATCATTAAGCTTCTTCAATTGCGAGAGGTCGACCATCTCATATGATACCGAGATACTCAATTTGAAATAAAATTTAATCAAAATTTTAGTTCGAAAGAAAGCTGTTTTCTTTGTAAGTAGTTCTCGTTGAAGATAAGAAGATGATACTTAGGTATACAGAAAATACACAGCTTAGAACTTAACTTGATCATGTAGCGTCAGATTGTTTTTCTTGATGCGTATAGTCTTCTAATATTCCAATGTTTGGGTGACGATCAAATCATCGTTCACGCGTGATAACATGCAGTTATTTTGCTGTAAATTTTATGCGTGTCAAAATTTCATCGCAGGTATTATACGAGTACTGCGCTGATTGTCGTCAGTCAGTGCCGAATCACTGCTATTAACTACGTGATAGAGGATGACTAGTGATCATGTTGGGACACAAATCAACATACATTGCCATCGCACCGAAATCCATTGTGTTTTGACAAGCCCGTGCGTCTCTCACTTGCCTGGCTATAATTATAACGTGTGATTTTGAGATTTGTATCAAAATAAATCATCATTTGAACAAGTTTCTTTTAAAAAAATTCATTCTTTGTAGGTACATACCTACTACCTAGATACGTAACAAAATGTTTACATACGTGTTTGAGTTTGCAGCTACAAATATTTACGCTTTTCCTATAGGGCTCTCTATAGTTTTACTGCAGGCAAAATTCTTGTTTAGATACAGCTCAGGCCTAGTAGGCTGAGTGTTCCTGTAATATACATATTTTTTTGCAGTAACTACAAATAAGCCAATCAAGAAAGAATGCTTTCCTAAATTTTTGTCTCATACATGTATAAGTTTTTTGTTTTTTGTTTTTCACATCGTCAATTTTTCTTACTCGGCTTAGTAAAATTAAGTGTACCGGTAGACCTAACGATATTGCGAAATGGTATTCGTCTTTTATAATATCAATGTTTGTTTTTCGCCGTTGTGGTAGACACGGAAAAATATGAACCGCATTTTCTTCAGTATTTTAAAGTAAAAAAGTATCATTTGCGCATTTTTGCGAAGAAAAAATGAGGAGAGTCGTTAATGCGGCGGCATTCAATAATGCTAATATAATTCGTCTTCTTCCGCAGAGTAGGACTCGTAAATGAATTCGTTTACGTCAACTATTTCTGCGAGCCGCGTATGTTCGTATATTATGTGGAAAGTGGAGGTTTAGGAGAGGAAAAGTGGCAATATCGTCTTTTGTAGTATCAAATACAGTTCCTAATGAAGATGAATGAGTTTGGTGGGAAAGCTTAAAACGGCGATTGTTACTTCTTCGCCAATTTTTATGCTACATAGGCAAAAATAATATTAAACGAGCCAGAGACTCAAGATGAACTATAATATGAATTAAGACAATAACATTCACAACGCTTATCCAATCTTAACTTTAGACACAAATTTTTGCGCGCATTGAATATCGTTGTCTTTGTCATTATTTTGCCCTCATCTCGTCAAGTTTACGTATATTTACATAAATAACACGTAAAATTTATTTTAAAAATGTAAATAGTCGATCATGGTTTAATTTGTTGTCGGGAGCGATACTACCGCTCCCTACCTACTTCTCACTCGCTCAAACAAACTATCGAGACTAACCCAACACGTCTCAGTTCGAAAGCCTAACGACCGAGGTGGGAGAACCGAAGTCAGTGCTTTGAGATACGCCAACAACGTACGAACTGATTCGAACCGGTTAGACTGTTGTAGGGTATTCGTATTTGTATGCGACGACATAATTGAGAGTACAGTACATGTCCTAGACTTTTCTTCTTTTTCCGCACCTCCCCTCCTCTCCCCTTTCCGTCTCGACTATGTTATGTAAACATACTTGGTGTCATGTCCTATGAATTTTGCGGGCGGTGTACATCGAATTCGTACGTACGTTGCATATATCTTGCAGGTGTAATTATACGCGATGGGCATACGTGCAACTGATGAACACAGAATCGTCAACTTATTAATTATTATGTATGTTGAAGGAGGGACAATTTGGGCAATGGTTTTTGAAATCCTTAAAATATCAAACATTGATTTCGAAAATTGTATCAACGAAACAAAAACTTATTCTTTTGTGTTCGTTGTGTAATTTTCCAAACCAAGCAAAATTAATCTACAAATAAAATTTTTTCACGGCACGGCACTAGGCCTACTTAAAATTGCTTCTTCAACATTGTTGTGCTTAAATAATTGGTGGCATTGGCTGTTCTAGCCTTATCACAAATTGTGCATAGTTCTTTTTAATGACGAGTAAAATGTTTCTGGTGATACATGCGACTATGCACGATAACGATAACGTGGAACTGATTTGTTTGTATTCTCCTGGCTGGTAAAAGCTCTTATCTTCGGTCGTACATTTATTGTATAATTTGACATTTGTCTTTTTAAAAAAAAGTGCAACTGCACAAAACATTTAGTAACATTATATTATGCAAACTGGATTAAAGAGGCTTACCAAAGTTTTTTTTTACGTTGAAATGACTCCACAAAAGAGGATCAGCGTCACCCAATTCTTTCGATTATCGCGCAAAAAGTTTGATTCTTCAATTAACGGGGCGGCGCGGCGCGGTGCGACGCGACGTACTGTTGGTAAGCCAGCCTCCTAATATTTTTATGGGACATAGTTGTTGTTGAAGTAATAGTATAAGCAATTTGCCGTATTCTGATGATCGTGGACGCGCGCGAGGAACAAATGGAAATTAGCGTTATTTATTCCGTTCTGCTTTATTGAACGAAGGGATTTAATAATTATACTTTTCTTGCAGTTTCTTCTAGATTCCATTTTTAAAAATAAAATGAATATTATTGACGAAGAAAATCCAATCGGTTATACCGATCCAGATTGCGGTACTTGTATTAGACCAGAACAAAACCAATGAAAGTTCCTGATTTGTTATTATTAATAAACAACGCTAGTTAACCATAATACTACGGCCGAACAGAAACGATTGTCAATTTACTTTGATTGCAATAGCTATCTATACTCGATATGCTCGATACGGTTATACTTTGTACAAATTGTGAAGACTGGTACAGTTCGTGTCGGATATTCTTGCTTGGAATAATCAGACTAATATCGAGAAAAGAGAAGATAGAAACCTAATTTTGATGACGTCACGCCGCGTTGGGTTCGTGACCTCTATACCGCACACATTTCCCAGAGAGAAGGGTGAAAATAAAAAAAAAACAAAAAAAAAAACGATTCCACCAAACAAAATATTTTATAAATTTTTCGATCCGTTTCGTTCAAACATCGATTACGCGATATGATTAACATAAACTAAGTATAATAGCCTACATCATTTAATTACGGTAGAGCTTCAACAGAAAATACGAAGAAAAGAATATTATACTCTTTGTGCGGAAAAACCCGACTTTTTGCGCATGAGTACTCCCAGCCATGAGTTGTTCTTGTTGTAGACTTTCATAGAAATATGTAGGTACCTCTTAAGAAATCGATCAAAATAAAATAGCAAAATCTTTTTGACCCTTGAAAACTGAAAAATTCAGAAATACAAAAATCAACTTGAAATGTCGTATCCGTTTGAAAGAAGAAAAGTATAAAGAAAATTTAATGCATATACAGTAGTACTGTATGCGAACTGTGCGCTTTTTCTCATTATTTTGTGTTCTTTTTGTTTCATTTCTTCGATCACCAGGTCTGTAATTCTTTAGAGCATTGTGAGAAGTGTTTCACATTTTTTACTTTGTGTAGAATTTAACGTCACTCGAGAGAAGAAAATATTTTTCCAGTAAGAAGTTGAACGTAATTATTGCGATACCCGGTACATGCCTACGATCCGCGTACGGATTTTATTTATAATAGATTATTTAAAACATAATATTTCAAAAGAGGTTGTATGGTATGGTATACCAAGGTGTGGTGTGTTTAGCAGTTTACTGATACATACATAATTATATCTCTTTAGCTTTTCATACCAAAGCGTGCATAGGTGGCGGATTATATTTTTCTCTGGGGGGGGGGGGGCAAAAATTTTTTAACAAAAATTCAGAAGAACTTTTTGCAATAGTATTTATAAATCAACTACTTTTTAATTTTTTCGGTCGTTCTTGAGGGGGGTATTTCCCCCCTCCCCCCTCCCCCCTGCCCCCTCGGTTCCGCCACCCATGGAAGCGTGTTTCTAATTTGTACGAGTACTTCCTTCGAGCGGTTGTTTCCTGGAAAAATAAAATTTTGTAACATATCTTTCGTAAATATTTTCTCACAAAAATAATTTGCTTCACGTTGACGTAGTATTTGATTCTTATCAGATAGATTTTCATTATACTGTATTACCTATAATAGGCACTGTAAACGCATCGGTATCCACAGACAGTTTTAATAGGGAATGTCAATTTATCGTTTCAAGTGATAGGCATGTATGAGTATGTTAGGAAGATTTCCAAGAAATCTTCCTAACCGGATTATATCACTCAGCTGTACGGCATGCAAAGATTTTCTTCGGCAAAAATGTTGACACGGAGCCCTATTGCGGGTTTTCACAAAATGTCACTATTAAAAAAATCTTTGCATACTGGGTAGTGTAAAAAAAAAAAAAATGAAGATCTTTTTTCGCATGCAATTTGTTTTTTTAGATTCCGCCTCATTTCGCGATCATTGCACTCGACAGTCACTTTTTACTCCAAGTTGAACCGATGCTTCGTTGCTCCACAATTTTATTTTATAGATTAAAAGGTGATGGTGAGTCACTCGGTGATTTTAAAAATTTTACTCTTTTCTTTTTTTCTCACGCGCACCTTTCCACTTTCTATCTTTTCGTTGTTTTCTCTCGTTTTGTTTTGTTCTGTTATTTTTTTTTTTTTTTATCTCACCTCTTCCCATAGAGCGACGCACTTCGTTCTCGGATTATTGATGCGAGTTCCAACGCTGCGCTGTACTACGTACAAATTTTCTTATCATCTCTAGGAGCGGCATCGTTTTGCGGCATGAGGTGAAAGAGATAAATGAACTCCACATTGCTGCTTATAATGATAATGTGTAAATACGGAAACGGAGAATTTCTCCTACGTTCAATTCGTCTTCGTCGTAATTTTCGAGACAATTTCTAGATTTGTAGGTACGATTTCTTCTGCGTCACTTCTCTATTTTTATTTTTATTTGTTTTTGTTCTCTTTTCATTCTTCTCTCCTGAGAATGCGCGCTTTTTACCAGAAATATTGCCGACTTCAAAAGGTACTGTACTCGTATCCTTTAGAGTGGTTGAATTTTTGATAAGGGTTATGTTTTCTTTTTTCTGTTCTAGAAGGTACGGATTACGATTTTAATATTAACCCAAATTCATGAGTGTGTGTGAGACTGTGTGTGTGTTAGTCGAACATCAGTTCATTAACCATTTCGCGACAAAAAGAATAAATTCTGCTGTGGAAATTGAAGAGTGTTTCTTTTAATTGAGTGTAAGATAATAACAGCAGTTCTTTCATGTTCAATAATTGGCTGAGCTCCAGATTGGTTACTTTCGAATTATCTATTATAATGAAAGTTGCAAAATTGCAAATTCTTTCAATTTTGGGTCATAGCACCTGTACAGAGCTGAAATTCTTTTTCTATCCCTCTTTTTCGCCTATGAGTTATTTTTTACGTAGTAAATTCAGATTTAGAAATTTAGAGGATGGAGAGTGGTACGTATATGATTTGGCAGAAAGTCATGTCATAATTAATGATTTGTGGGATGAACAGTCTGAATTGCGAGGGGCTATCCGGAATGAGGGCAATTCTCCCATTGGAAATTTACACAGAAATTGCCCTTATTCCAGATAGCCCTCCAATTATATTATGATGTCTATCAGCTGACGGAAGTATTCAATGTTGGACAATTATTCCTTGCAGTTTGTTCTTATCGGTCTAAATGGCAATCTACAAAAACACGAAAAGATCAATCTGAATGAGATTTATCAGAAAGAAAACGCGTCAAAATCAAATTGAAAATTCGAATCGTGAGATCCGAAGGCAGGTAAGGGGTCTCATATGCTTCGAAGACTCTGAAAACTTGCGACCTCCGAGCAATATATGTATCCAATTTCGATTCGAAAGTTATCCTCCTCCTTCTCCTGTTTGAGTTGTACGCTAGAGAGATTGATAAAACGAAAGTGGAAATGATGACGAGAGCTTTTGCTGGAGACAGTGGAACTAGCTCCATAATGATTATAGGCTACCATGGAGGAGTGAATTTTGACATGTTTCATATCTTTTCTGAAACCTTATACACTATTGAAAATTCGCAAATACCACAACCCCCCCCCCCTCCCCCTAATAATGGACTTGGAAAATTTTTGAGAAATACCTGGGAAGTGATTGAGAAATCTGCGAGTACCGACTTCCCTCTTTTTTTGAAAATAGAAATATGTAATAAAAAAAAAATACCTGTGAGGTGATTGAGAAATTTGCGAGTACGATCCTTCTTATCTGTAGTATATTTATAATGTACTTAGAAAAATTTTGGGTAAGGTTCAAGGACTTGTAAATAATTTTTATACCTGGTGGGTGATTGAAAAATCTGAGTACTACTCCTTTACTCTTTCTCTTTATACTAGGTGTCTATATAATATAGTATGTACAGTATACAACTATAAAGTAGTCCTTCAAATAATTATTTTCATGGCTTATCCTAATATCATGAAAAGGCGTATGCTAGATTTATACTAGGCTAAGAAAACGCTGCGAGCTATTATGAAGCTATTAGCTTGTGACGTCATAGGTTCGGTGACGTTCTAAGTCGTTAATCCTAGTCCGCTTACAACATCTGAAACATACTGAAGCGGGACGAACGAGCGGAGCGAGTGAGGCCCCCTAATCTCGTCAGCCTGAAATATACTGAAGTAGACTTTTATACTAGATCAAGCGAGTGTGCCGCTCTAAAGCCATAGTCTAGAACTCTAAAATATTCTAGTCTTGCATTATCCACAACATATCTGATTGGGCAAAATTTTGAAGGTTTTTTTTTCCCTGTTTATATACTAGGTTTATACTGGCTTCATGATAGCTATACAGTATACTATCTTTTCGACACCCTAGGTAGACTTATACTAGACGAAGAAGCGGTCCCAGAAAGCAGTCAGCCTAAAATACTCTAAAGTAGACTTATACTAGAACAAGAAGCTGGAAATTTTGGAAATTTATGAACGATGAAGAGCTTAAGACGACTGGCGAAAAGACATGAAACATGATCTTTATAATATTTTTGGCGACGCCAAGAAATCCTCCCTTTCTTGTTTTTGACCTTTCTTTCTTCCAAAGAATTGCTAACCCTGTGGCTGTCTTCATTTATGACTCGGAGAAACTCATCTAAGTCAGGATTGTTACATTCAATGGTATTCAGATAGAATAATGAGTCGGCAGCGGTGTAGAATATGAAAACATCTACGCACCTGACTCGTTTCTGCCGGTGCAAGAAAGTTCATCTTTTTAGTAGAGTGGTTGAGTTTAATCGATCGGAGATGAAATCTCGTAGTATTAGTGCCATCTACGTGTCTCTTCTTACCCCTAATATCGTTATCTATTTTGAGTCTCTTCCGCGAACTTATATTAAAATACTGTACATGCCTACATAAACTACTCGAAGGAGTCTAGAAAATAGGAGTTTTAAGTTACCTTTAAATTCTCTACATATTTTGGAGAACGACTTGATCGACTAGCTTTCCTTACCAGCTGAGATCGTCGCGTAAAAGTAAAGTCCCCTTTTATTTTTAAACGGATTTTTCCGTTGTAGAAGTTCGCAATAAAACTTTATAAACGTCTCACCTTTTATGGTGTACGAGATTTCGTAAAGGTATAGATGACTGGCCGCGCAAAACAGACGCCGAAAAATGAAGAACATACGTACCGAAATATAAACATCAAGATAGTCGTCGAAGTAGTGTAAATACGCAGAATTAGCAAAAAAGTAGGAATCGACGGCGATCGGAATAATGAGATCATAGTGCAACGAGGCGTTGGCCAGAGCCTACTTCGACGGCGATGTTGATGTTTATATTTCGGTACGTATGTTCTTCATTTTTCGGCGTCTATTTTGCGCGACCAGTCACCTATACTTCTACGAAATCTCGTACACCATACCTTTTGAGTGGGGAGAATTTCTCAAATTATTGCTACCAAATAAAAGTTATAATTTTTTCCAGGCAAAGTTGCGCATGCCTCGTAAATCTCAATCGCGCACTTTGCGCGATTCAACTAAGATTTTGTGGGCCATGTACTCAATGCTTTTATTTCTTCTCTATAGTTGCTCTTAAAAACGGAAATGATTAGAAAATAGGGGAGAGAAGCGAAGAGAGTAAGAGAGGAAAAAAAAAAATATTGGATTGAACAGCTGTTCGAGGAAAAATAAATCATTCGTTTTATAATTTGATACTTTTAAAAGTTGATCAATATTTTCTAAAAAACCGTTTGACAAAGTAATTCAAGCCCACCTCTTTACTACTCAAGAAACTAGGGGTGAATGAAAATTTGGAAACTTGAAAGTATACGAGGTAGGTACGAGTACAGTACGTGTATTGATAGTACCACGGTAATAGTACGCACCCTGTACTGTTAAGTGAGATGACGTGTGATTGGTAATCGAAGAAAATAAGAGTGGCGCGGCGCGGTGGTATTATTGTACAGTCAGTGTACGAAGGACCGCGTTTTAGTGTTGGATATAAAGAATGTGTACTTCTGTCTGTTTGGCACCCGGTACAAATTTTACCACCTCCTGGATTCAATTGGGAACCACGACTATACAAAAATCACTAACCGGTTTGCTCGTACGAACACGAGCTCGTTCAGCCCTATTCATACCTACGCTGTTGTATCAACCAGAGCATACACGTGACATGATAGTTTCCAGCCAAGTTTTATTATTATTATTACATTATCATTCAAAAACTCGCTGTTCTGATATAAATATTTGCTTGAAACTCGTGATCGTATGATTGTGTTTTTTTTCCGTATTACCTGGTATGTAAAATTTCCATCACTTAGCGTATTTATTGAAATGTGTTCGAAAGAAGTGTATAATTACAACGATTTTCAGCGTCACATATAACGACTGGACCGCATTACAACAGAATCCTCGTCCAACCGATCAACTCATTCGATGCTCAAGTTCGTTCGAGATTGATAGTCGGTGAGTCTATTATAATGATTGTGTGAAAAGTACTCACTTAATTTAATATTATAGTTGTTGTATTTAATCGGTAGCCAATACTCAAGAAACGAAATAAATTTTCAATTGAGTGAGACATGATGTAGGAATCCTATCAGTTGTAAAATGCCGAAAAAAAAAAACGTATATCATCAGCCCGCATTGGTTTGTTTCTCGTACCTTGCCAAAGGGAACATTCGAAAATTGAAATACCCTTCGTTCACTCTTCTCTAAAGTTATCATTTTTATCTTGAAAGACTTACAAGGCTCCTTCATGATACCCTAAATGTAAGCCTGAACATCATACGAGGTATGAGAAAAATAGAAGAAGACACCCTACGCATTTATCCTTCTCTACCACGAACCGCCTAAATCTCTCTCTCTCTCTATCTCTCTCTTTTTTTCTTTTTTTTTCAAAATTGTAAGAGCTTTACATATGTATATAGGTTTTGTGTCTGATGTCCTTGATTTGACAATTTTAGTACGCAAGTGTGTAAATTGCCGGACGGCTTCATTTTCATTCGCCGGCTGGCCGAATTTGTCAGGTCACCGTTAAAGTATATTCTTCCTATTATTATCAATACTAAAATTTTTTTCAATTTCAATATTTCTTTTCTTTCTTACAAGTCGTTATAAAACGCTGTCTTTTCAATCTGGATAAAATGAGTACCCAAATTTAGAAAACACTGAATTTTTATCTTTTGAAGAATTTTTGTGAGAAAAACTTTGAGAAAATGAGACGCTTTGATGAATGAGTTGATATAGAAATTCGGAATTATCAAAGAGTAGTTTTTATTGGTCATAAGATTCCAAAAATAATCAAGTATGCACTGAAATTAAAATCGACTGAGATACATTGTGCCTACCTCTTAATTTTTATTGTACATTGTCGATGCTTCTACGTTAAGAAAAATTTTGCCCTTTCTGTTATGGTAAAGCTTAGGGATTCAGTCAAAAAATGTGAACATACCTTGTATGTAATTGAAAAATATAGTTGCAGGCACGATAAAAAGTGATGGTAAAACCAAATTATTAACGTTCATTTTGACGAAAAAGTTTGACCATAGTCAAATTTACAATAGAATTACTGTATCTATTTACTTAAAACGAAGATAAACGGAACGAGAAGCATTTTTGTACAAATTTTATCGAGTTTGTTATGACTATTAAATAAATATTCACGTGAAAAGAATTGAAAATAATTGAGGAAAAAGCTATGTGATTGCTCAGTGAGCGAGGAATGGATGGGAAAAATGAAATGAAAGAATAGGTACCTATCCATCAAAGATGGATATTTTGGATTTGGAAAAAGATAGGTGAGTGATAGGCTATCATTTGCGCAGCAGTGCGAGAGCTTTTCTGAATACGTATTAAACACCGCTAAAAAGCAAAAGAGACTAGGGAATGGTATATTTCTCAACAAGGACGCAATAATGAAAAATTGTTATTGATGCAACCTTTGGCCCTCGAGCCCCAAAACTTTGCCTTCGTTAGCCCTTTTTTTACTCTTTCGCCCAAGTTACAAACGATATTTCTTTCAAGAATTTATTTTTGCACTAGTAGGATAAATGAAATTTTTAAGACTGCAAATTATCTGTTACATGCGCACGATGGGTTGCAATGCGTGTTTTGAATAGTGTTTGAGTAATAATATTAAACGTATTTACGTACGTATACCATAACATGTTCTTCCGGCATCGCTACGTATTAGCAGTAAATCCAGTTTTATGATACAATTTTCCCATGTACCTATGTATCAGTTTATCAATTATTTAAAATACATTTGAAATAATTACGATTTTTATTTCAGAGAATGGGAACTCGTGTAGCGTCTGTACATTTTCCTGATAAGAATTTTGCTGGCGTGCCTCAGTTATTAGAAGATCTTCGATTACTGACTGAAGATACGGAATCAGCGGATATTCTTTTTATCGTCGGTAAAGATGAGATTCCCGTTTACGCCCATCGAGTCATCATGAAAGCAAGGTATAGTAATGAAAAAGAAAGAGAAAAAAGAGAACAAAAAATGATCGGAAGTAGTACCTACGCGTAATTGCTTAAAACGGTGCAACTCTTATCATTCTTATTTGACACGCGCATCTTCTAACTAGGTATCAATTCTCATGCGTTCAGCTACCCTATTGTGGCTAAATTATAGTTTTGTTAAATTATCATTTTCTTGTACATCGCTGATTACCCTGACAATAATGCGGAATTGCTCAAATTGACAATTTTTTCCCTCGAAATTCTGCCCCCTTAACTGCATATTTGTTTCATACTGTTATTCTAAATTATACTGAATACGCTCTTCGTGTTACTCGTTGATGCTAATAGAAAGTAATGAAGAATGATTAATTGCGAGGCCAAGGCCCATGAAGACAAAGAACGAATCAATCATTAATATCTATGTTACCCATAAAATGTGCAAAGTAATGTGAAGGTACAACAGAAAATGGTATGACGGACTTTCGGCTTGTTATACATGAGAAGAAGCACTTATTTTCATTTTTTTTTTTTTTTTTCGTCATTAGAAGAACAAACGATGTTGACTAATCTAATTGGATCTTTTATCAAATATTACTTCTCTCTGGGTTCTGAAAACCAGCACGTCTATTCGCGCATCCTTGTGTAAGCCTTATAGGTAGTACCATTGCACAACCTACATGCGTACGTCTACGCAATTTTTATTTACAAATGCGCATGCTTGCGCAATTGCATTTGCTTCATTATGTAAATATGCATTCAGTGCAAATTGGTTTTTACCGCAGTCTAAACATTGTAGGCTAAGCGAGGTTAGCAAATAAGTTGAATTGGTGTATTGAAACAATTTTGGAATGGAGATTGAACTTTTCCTTTTTTTTCCTCTCTCTCTCTCTCTCTCTCTCTCTCTCTCTCTCTCTCTCTTCCTTTCATTTTTTCCTTTCCTCACTACGACGCGATGTCGCGTGTTATAAAACGAGATAACTCGATTTGAACAACACTCGATTGACGGCTTACGTCGATGATTCACGTCTTTCAATGTTAAAAAGGGTGTCTGTTCAAAGTGCAATCATTTCACGCTTTTAATGTTTTCTCAGGCGCGTCAAATCTCACGCTTCCTGTAAACACGATAAGGAATATGTACTGTACACGATTACTTTTACACAGTGTGGACTACCGATAGCTGGAAGCTGAATTGCATTTAATAACGTCGTGTCGTGTCGCGTCGCGTCGCCTCGTTTTTGTAGGTTTCGCGCCTATAATACAGTATACTCGTAGGTAAACTGCTGCCGATGACGGACTAACGGAAGGATGGAGGCAAAATACTGTACTCGTACGATGCGATGTGTCGTTGCGATAGATTAGATTTTAAAATTCGATTACGTACCAATAGTGAGCTATCGTAGGTACCTAAACATGTTGTAT
The DNA here is from genome assembly GCA_035079395.1 of Aspidiotus destructor. Classification (NCBI taxonomy): domain Eukaryota; kingdom Metazoa; phylum Arthropoda; class Insecta; order Hemiptera; family Diaspididae; genus Aspidiotus; species Aspidiotus destructor. Next base: position 58,181,857 of record JAVHKZ010000002.1, on the reverse strand, counting down.
ACACTACATATTACAGTAGAAACATTTTATCCGGCAATACTCTACTTTGTGGTAGAAATTCACTTCGGAAAACACATTTGCTTTCCAAATTCCTGATTTTCGCTTTAGCAGAAAACCTCCTTCTCTTTTTATCGGTTCTTTTTTTGTTTCGTTTTCTTTATCTTCGTTTTCTCGAGATATTAACGAGAAGAAAAGTGAAAGAACATTATTCTAGTCATCCTCAATGTTTTGCGAAAAATTTATAGGCAGTGGCGTATTTACCCTTTGTAGAGTAGTAGGCAAAATTGTTTTTACTGCCTATTAAAAAAAAATTTCTCTCACTTTGCTCGCGATTAGAGTTATGGGTAAAATTGCCCGAAAAAAAGTGACGGCACTGGCGCCTGTTTTGCTTTTACGTCGTAGGCACGTGCCTATTGGGAAACACGCCACTGCACTGTTTACAGGCATAATATCCTTGTAAGCAATGATTAGTGAAGAATAAACGGATGGGTAGGCCTACATGTGACACAAGTCCAACCTTCTACTACATTTCTTGTTAGGAAGTACTCTATGCACTTATTCGATTTATTGTCGAATCGATCGATTGACAATACGAGTACATTTTTCAGAAAGGTTGAATGAGAGGCGGTTTATCGAAAAAGAATTGAAAAATTCTTCTCCATTCGTTTTTATTTTTATTTCGCTCCAAAATCATCCAAAATTCCTCCATTTTTCAATGTAAATATATTTGAAGCAAAAATTCGCTTTTCTGTTTTTATATCGCCTTCCGTTGGACTTTATGTGAAGTTTTGTAAAGTTATTCCGTACAACGACTACCCACGCACGCACGACGAACGTCGCGTCGCGTAGTGACCGCTGGTACATACCAAACCTTGCTGGGTATCTAGGGAGTGTATATGCAACTTATCGTGCGCATTGTTCCCACCATTTCCAATGGGCGAAGCACACCCTTAATGTTTGTCGGGCTTGCTTGGGTAGTCTTCCTGAGAAATGGTTTTACAAGACTTTATCAAGAAGTTTCTCAAAGCTCCATTTTCCCAAAAAATTTTTCGATTTCTGGAAATATTGAATAGAAAAGTCCAACGGAAGGCGGTAATAGAACAGAAATGCCAATTTTTGCTCCAAAAAAATTTTACAACGTCAAGCAATAGACGAATTTTTAATGATTTCGAAATGAAATAGAAACAAAAGCATAATGGAAGATAATTTATTAATTTTTTTTTCTTTTTTTTTTTTTTTCGATACCGCCTGTAATTGAACCTTTGTGAAGGATTATGTAAAAAAAAAAACTAGAAAGATCTAAAGGAAACTTGACTATGTTTTTAATGCTTGTTTTCACGAGTGAAGCAGACCCTTAATAGGCTACTCATACATTTTTAGCGTGCCCTCTGCTTACTTTGTCAACTTGTCCAATTTTACACCAAGTATTTCTGTGTGCATGAATGTGAACTCATGTTGTAGAGTAATATTGTTACAGAGTAGGTGCTCCAGTATATTGAACTTATTCAGCTGTAGCGGAAAAGTTTTGTCATAATGAGCGATAGTGTATTGCGGAACATCTCTCGGTAGTAAAAGTAACCGATCCAGCGCGGCGCGGCGTGACGATGTCGCGAGGTCATCATAAGATGACAGATTTATGGACAAATCTTTATGATGCTCGTAGTCGTAGCATAAAATAATGATATTAAAATAAAAAATAATAAAAAAAAAAAAAAAAAAAAAAAAACAGCTCGTATAGTTGAAGTAACTATCGTTTCAAGTGCGCAGAACTAGATAGGGAGTAGAAAAAAGGGAAAGGAGGGAATATTGGAAAAGAAATTTACAAAGCGAGCAGAAACAATGGGGTCGACAATGACTGTAATCAACGAACATCAGCTTATCGTTTCCATATACAATATGCCTACTTATACTATGTAGACACTCTTTTAACCTTTGTACTAAAGAAAAAACCAGCCTTTGAAGTTTTCTAATGGATCCATTTCTTAATTAGCAATACCACGCTTATGAAACGTTTTCCTTGTTTTTTTATAATATTCTCTCTTCTGTTTGTTTCTTTTTTTCATCCTTTTTTCTTTCACTTCGAGCACCGACGAGCGTATGACGAAGGAAAACTTTCGAAATGCTGTAAGTATAAGTGGCGACTTTTTTTTTCTTTTTCATCTTTTTCTCTCGTCTCGTCTGTAGTTTTTGGTCGCTAAATCATTCGATGAGATAGCGAGTAATATTCGCGGTCCTGATAATATCATCTTTGGAAACTATACTTCCGAGCAATTTGAAAACTTTTTCTTCATACCGAAGTCTCTCAAACTGGGGGCCGCGAAGGGTGACAAAAAGTAAACTTATGTGTTCCATATTCAATAATTTCTTGTGTTTTGTGAGGCGTCCGCTGCCTCCGAAACTTTGAAAACCGCTGCCTTACACACAAAGTCGTTCGAGGAAGACAATTGTCGCCTCAGCAAGTGAGTGTGTATTTTTGGCGTTACGATCAAGGAGGATTGATAATCTATTTAGCGAACGAGAAACGCGTACGGTTTCGATTTAGGAGCGTGCTACAAGGCATCAGTGAAGTAAATGATAGTGTATAATGACGTGTTTAATGAGTCTGCATTTTTAAATAGCTCTAAAAAATACGTATTTCTATATCACTTAGGTCGGTTGAATTTGTAAGGCGATTTCTTGATGTCAAAGTTGTATCGCGATAAAAAATTATTCGCTCCACCCGCCCAGTCATTGCGAGAATTTTTTTTCTGGTGTTTGCGAAATAGGGGTGTGGTCGGAAACGGGTTAAAATTCGGGGAATCTGCCGAGGCTACGCGTCCGATGAAGAGAGCAAATCGACAGTGCGCGGACTGCGAACATACTCGTATTGAAGGTGGGTCATACGAGTAACAAGTACGATACAGCGATACAGCCAATGAATTAGGACAACTGAGCGAGCCGAGTTGGCGGCCGCAAATCAGTTTTATTTTGTATCTTTTTTGTAAATCACACATTTGTTGACACCACAAGGAGGACGGCTCACTGCATCCATCCACCAACAGAAGGGTTTCGCGCGTATGCTAACTATTCGCCGGAATGAATAAAAGATCGCTTTGGCTTCGCACTTGACAAAATGACGGCAATCTATACTCCAGGAAGAGATCGAAGACCCAGGGTGTAGTTTCGCGCCATGTTTCCGGTTGCTGCAGTTCATTTAGTATTACGCTGAATACATCCTGTGGAGGCGGACTGCTCGGTATCTCAAAAATAATGTTGGGTATACTGTATAGCGCATTGTCTCAAGTATTAACTGTGGAAAGAGCGCATCGTCACAATGTTTTGTATGAGACCAAAAACGCGATAGGCACGTCGACTTGAGCACCATGATTGCGGTGCTGGTTGTTTACATTTGCGTCGTCGTCTTCTTTGGTGGCTGGCTCATCTGCAGCCAACATGCGACCTCTGTTATATTTACGTCGGCCGGCAAATCTGGCTTCATCGATCTATATGTATAGGCTTGTAGAATGTTGCAATCATTCTCTGCCGCTTGGCTATGCCGGATGAACAAACATCCCTGCACATGCTGTGCCAGTCTGCGCTACTTTATTTGACGTTCGACCAGTGAGTTCAACAGCAGTCGTCAGGTGCACTTTGTGTACAAAAAGGAAAACGCGTTCCATTATTTCATATAATGCCAGATTACGATTCATCGCACTTGTTGCACTGATCATTTCAGGAGATGTTTTTGTAAAAAGTTGACGCGCGCGGTTAATTTGGAATTGACAACGTTGAGGCAAAAATCTTTCTGCAGAATTTTCGAACAACGATTAGATTTAAACAACAATATTGACGTTTACTAAGTTTCATGCGCAACTTGTATGCTTTTCTTTAGCACAAATCATGTGCGAGTAGTAAGTCTGTAAGTACATGGCGCGAAGAACGAGTTTACAAGTATTGTATTTGCGGCGTTCCCTAGGCAACTTATTCGCCCTTCTACACATTCGGGCAGTAGATCACGACATAACGGTAGATCATACATACGAATAGCACCAATTAATATCAGTAGGTAATAAAGACAACAATGAAAGAGTCCGTCAAACCCTTCAATTCGATGATATGTCATGAGTCGTGAAATAATGTTCCTCCGTACGAGGTATTACGAAACATGATGAAGGTAAACGCGAAAGAACGCTTTAAGACGTAAATTAAAAAAATATACAGTTTTTGGATTGCGAAATCTGAAAATTATGAGAGGTGTATCTGTAACTTGATCGTTAATGAAGACGATGGAATTGAAAATCTACAAATAAACTTGAAATACGTAGTTGTGATCTGTCTGGAGAAAACCCTCTAAAAGCAAGTGCCCAAAAACCGATCGTGAAGAAAAATATGATTATTTCAATTCATTAAAACTGCTAGGATTACCTTTCTTGGATTTAAATGGAGGTTTTGCGCGATCGATCGTTGTGAGTGATGACTGATCAGTTTACTCGTGTCACAAAAAAATCTCTTTAAAAGTCTTCAAAATATATATTTGAAGATATTTTTTATGTTTTGAGGCGATATCGATGAATTGAAAATTAACCTCTCTTCTGATTAATTTTTCGGCCACTCAGGTTTTTCCGTTTTTGTAATAGGTCATATTGAAGTGAAAGATGCAAAGCTGTCCGTGCATACGGTAGATTATGGTCGGTCTCTAAACCCACGACTATCGATACACATTTTTGTCCTTTGCGTCTGATGTACGTAGCTATCGGACCGAGACTGACGAGATTGGACAACTGACCAGAGAGAAATAATGGAGAGGAGAAAGATGTATATTATTTTATGCATGTTTACACACCTGAGCCAACGCTCCAACTGACTAACGCGGAAGGGTGAATACTGAGCTCGTTTTTCAATTTTTATTCTCCTGTTCTTGCTTACAGATGTCAGAGTTTCAAAGTAAAACGAGGAGAGATTTGTAAAATACCGGGCTGTTCTGTCTCGCCGTCCGTGCCTGGAGCTCCAGTTTCCGTCCGTTTACCCCACTACCAGGGAGAAACTTTCAAACAATTCATCACCTATGTTTACACAGGAAAAGTAAGATTGACGAATCATGAGTGTTTTCTTTTCTCTTTTGATAGGTAGTAAAAAACTTCTGGAATTATGGGACAACACGTTGCAAATTTAATTTGTTCTTTTCAAAATAATACAATGAAGTACCTACTTTACTCGTATAGTACTTACTTAAGAAATTCGCTCTCCCGAAAATGGTTACCTATTTATTATACAAGGTCATGAACTGATAGATAGTGTCATATAGCCAAATACAACAAGGCTACGACATCGACATAAAAGCACGTGGCCCACTTTTCCTACGCCTTTTTTTCTTTTTTTTCTTACGTTCACACGATTCACGCGCTTCAACATTTTTACACCCTCCAACCACATACAATTCAAAATGACAATTTTGAGCGTGAATAATACGAAACTTTTTTTTTTTTTTTTTTTTATACCTTCAAGTTATGAGCAAATTTCGCGCGTACGCAGGTTTATAACTCGTGACTCGAACCTGTGACTAAAAGTCGAGTTTATTCATCCTGACAGTTCCCTATTCGTATAAGGAAATTGTACAATCTTAATAGCGCTGAGTTTTGTACTCGTATTTTGTTTCGGTACTTTCGTCACTTATACCTGCTCTACAATAGCTCTGATAAACTGTTAGCAGTCAGTCATCGGAATAGCCAAAAAGGTTGATTGATATAGACGGTAACGATTAAATATCGCGGCCCATATTCTCACTCGTGTATTCGTACGTAGAACTCCACTAAAACCGTTATCAGTTTACCTACTGAAAATAGCTCGAAGAAACAATAATTCTAATCCGTGATTCTTAATGTGTTTTTCTTTCTCTCTCGCCATTTTCTTGTTGAACGATCGCTTAGTTTACCTGTGTATTGTGTAGATATTGCTTCAAGATAGTAGCGTTTTTGAAATGTTGACTATCGCTCAAGATGTAGAAGTTGCGGAATTAAGAAAAACTTGCGAAGAACACGTTACCTCCACTTTATCGATATTGAACGCGTGTACCTTTTTAGCAGCTGGTATGGAAATTCAAGGACGTTCTTCGGGTAAGCTCACATTCATGTTTCGAACTCGAATTGTCGCGATTCTGTAACGAATCACCGTTCTCGAACTTAGGTATTCTTAAATTCGATTCGACTAGCCTTTACCCGTTGTGCAAAAAGACGGCGCGGTGCACGTTTGCTGATTGCCATTGCATTGCCAATTGCCGTCACAGGCGTCACAAGTCTCTTCTGTTGACAACTGTGACGACATTTTGCATAACGGGTATTTTCGTTATCGTTTATGATTACTAATGTTATCCTCATCAAGTACTGCAGTATATTGAAATTATGGAAGTATAGGTGCGTACTTACCGAAAAGACTTTATGAAATTTAAAGAGGGCAACAGACTTTTACGTTAGAGTTTGAAAGATAATAATATTATGATCGATCTGCTCATTGAGTACTTACTTACCAGTACGCATTGGGTGTATCGTATCTAGTCTGTTGTTGACATGTGCTTTTTCACTGCATGCAAAATTGGTGAATTCTAAGAAAATTTCATTAAAGTTTGATAAAATATCTATCGTACGTCGGTTATGACGATGATGATTATAATAAAATTTCAAAAATATTATTGGAAATATCTACCTAAAATGCGGTGAATGCGTCGTACGTTTGTTTATCGCTTATTACAATTTACTGTTCTTCTATATTCTAAATTACTTGGCGGTTGCCAAAATCGGACCGGTAGCTTGGCAGTTGCCGAGTAGAAGAGTAGAAGAGTGGATTCGCCGAGGAGATTCTTCCAACTCTGAAGTTAGGCCTATACCCGAAAGGGTCGATTTCGGTACTGGAAGAAACAAAATCAAATGTATAAACAACCCGCACCCACTCCACCATGGAGGACGGGGTGGCGCTGCACATGCGACATAAACGAATCTTCTATCTAAATTGATTGCTAATTAGAAGTATATAGGTGTACGACAATATTTTTTTGTTTTGTTTTATCTATTTCATTTTTTTTTTTTTTTTTTTTTTTTTCGTCTCATACAGGAGGGAAAGGAACCAAACAATTAGTTGATCGTTGTATAACGTATATTGGCGAGAACGCTATCGAGTGTTTCAAAACTAATTCCTTCATGAATCTAAACAAAGAAGCCGTGATCAAAGTGTTGTCTTCAGACTGCGTAAGTGAAGAAAAACACCAAAGTATCTGAAGTACATAAAACAAGTGCATAATAGATCAAAAGTCAAGAAAGTTGGCTATAATAACGAGCTCTTATAATTTTGTTTGTTTTTTTTTTTTTAAATTATTTACTCACAAGAATTATTATTTTGATTTTTACATGTTCTCTCGACATCTCATTACCGCGTATTTTTAACATGCCGAGCCATATCACGCAGTCGAGGTGATGACGTACCTTAATAAACGAGCTCTTATAATGGGGTGGGGACTTGCGTTTTTGACTCAGTAAATAACTGAAAGGCTTTATTCTCGGTCAATTCACTCGTTTTTACGATAGGTATTTGAATAGTATTATCCGTCGGTATCCTATAAGAAAGAGGAAAGCTAGTGACAAAATGGGGAAATGAGTAGTGGGTCATGCTTCTATTAATTTATGTTTTCATATAAATTGTGAGGTAATATATGTGGGTTTATAATTTCTGATTCATTTGCAGATAGCGTTAGAAGAGGAAGACGTTTGGCGCGCGATACTGAATTGGGCTAAATATCAAGCAGGAGTCACTCAGCCAACAGCGCATTGGACTGAGGAAGAACGTATTCGAGTGTGCCAGCATTTGTCCGATCCTATCAAGCACGTCAGATTACTTCTCATCGGTAAATTAAAAGGATTTTTTCTTTTCTTTTCTTTTTTTTTTTCTTATCTTGCGGCGCAGCTGTTAGTATTATTGCAACATCCTTTTAAACGCATATTTTTTCTCAGATTCGCAAGTATTTGCCGAAGAGGTAGAGCCAACTGGCGCTGTTCCTATGGAGCTTTCATTAGAACGTTATCGTTTCGCCGCCTTACCCGATAAATTCAAAGAACGTTCCGAGGATAAAAAACTTCAGCCGAGGGTATCGTCGAAATTTTTTTCCGGCTCTCAAATTCTCGTAAACGTAAGTCATATTAATCAAAATTTGCTCTTGTCGGTAGGGAAAGTTGGGGGTATCTACGTAGGTACCAGTATAAAGTGGCGATTAATACAGTAAGTTAGGTATATTACGGAACAGAAAAAATAAGTAAGTAAGCGATAATCGAATGTGTAATTTGAAGAAGATGGGTTTTCAAATGAGCGGTAATATCCAGCTCATGAGCAGAGGTCGAAAGAAAATGGTGTAGATTACTCATACTTTTCCATCCTGTCACGTTGAGAGTATTTTCATAAGAACCACTCAGCTATAATTTCCTATCAAAATACTTAAATTCGAGAATCGCGATAAGTCACAAGAAATGATAGAAATTGCAGTAAAAAGAAAGAAAAAAAAGGAGAAAAAAAAGAGCTCTTGAAGTAGCGTTAGCACCCCCAACTTTTCAATAGGTATGATTGATACACGATCAAACATTTGAAACTTTTCAACTCATCCATAATCTTGAATATTTAGGCATTTTGTCGCGCAAATGAATACAGAAAAATAGCCGCCGTCACCCACCCCCTTCCTCCCGAGAAAAATTTCTGTAAAAATGAACGCAAGAATCATAAAAGACTAGCAAGACGGAGGGGCGCTCTTTTCTCTAAAATCCTGTTGGTTGATTATTTTTCATTTTTCGAGAACACAGAATATGTTTTCAAACCATGTCTTTGAAAAAAACAAATCAAATTTACAAAAATGTCGTACTCGAAAAATATTTTAAAGTCAAATGATATTTTTTTACTCATCTGGTAACTTTTCCGAGCAAAATCTCAAAAATATTCCAATATACCCATTGTCTTTTCTCTCCGCCCGCTCCACGAGAACGCCACTCGACGGATTTAAAATTCAGTAATATTTTTATAAGATATTGTAATTATTATTTTATTCGTTATTTTTTCGAGCAACAATTCAAAAAGTATTTCAACTATACATAATTATGTACATACAAAATCGAACGAAATTTTGAAGTTGGATTCTCTTACAATATTGCGCCCGATAGATGTACTAGATTCTAGGATCTGTCAAAATAAAACTCGTATTTCGATATAAAATTCAATCGCAGATCTTGATCGGAATATGAATTTTTTTCCACCTCGTATTTTCTTCCCTTATTCTTTTTCACATTTCATTTCATTTTCTTTTTTTTTTTCATATTGATAATTATAATTCTAAGTCGATTTCAATTTTACTACCGCGTAAGATGAATGATTCCCGAGTTTTCGGGAAGGGATACATTACCAAAGAATTGATACTCTCTGTCTCGCTCACTGAATTACCGGTACGCGTTCTTCACATGCTCGGAAATGAGTTGCGAACATTTCGATAAAGTCTACTTTGTATAGCGTTAACGAATCTTTTTTCGTGCACTAATGCTTCTTGTAGTTTTCTCCTGTAACGAAACGACTGCGTTGTTCGGGACTCTCTCCGGGAATTTTCTCTCGTTGTAGTACATGGAATTTTATTTTGTAATTCTATTACCTCTGCACCCAACTCTCGTAGAAAAAGATGTGCCGGCTTTTACTTCTCCAGTACTTGCCATAATTTTGCGGTTTTTTTTTTTTTTTTCCATCTTTGAATCTAATATAAAGATAACGATGATAATATTCACAGAGCAAAGTTCCATATCAAAGTTTACTGAATCAGTGGTACGGAAATACGAGGCAATCCTGGCGTCTAATTTACCGAGCATCAACTCATGGTTTTTCCGCCGAAATGTTTCATCGACATTGCGACGTAGCTGTCCCATCTTACGTCATTGTTTTGGTAAGTAGTAAGAAGTACAAATTATATTCGTGGGTCAGTCAACTTTTGAATCACCACACTCATAATCCTCATGCATAAGTGTACGGTTTCAATCTGTCGGTCATCGCAACAATTAAAAATTTGTCATATTACAGGGCCCGCGAGGACATATTTGCGGCGGCTTCAGCGATGTACCGTGGAGTAAACCGAGTTCTAAAGGTCAGCATTACATTCAGTCGGATCGAGCTTTCCTGTTCACACTGAGCAACAATCAAGGAGTACCTCCAACGCAATTCGAAATTCTGAAAAAACCTTTTGCTCTCAGTTATCATCCGCAGTAAGTACTGTACATATTACGTATAATAAGGAGGGAGAGGAGGGGGGGGGGGAGATGAAACGGTGACGAGGTGATCATTTGACAAATTGTGAATTCACATTTGGTTTAGTTGTATGAACTTAATGAAGGAGTTCGACCATTCTTCGAGAATAGATAGAACTAATAGAAACAATTTTTTCTAAAAAGCGTAGGGACCATGCTGAAATTTCATTTGAAGAACATTCAGTTTTGCAAGTATACATATTATGATTATAATATGCGAGCCGAGTTTTTTTTTTTTGAAAAATTCAACCTCTTGAGTATTCCTGAAAATCGAAGAATGGTTCTAGGTATTTGTGATGAGCGAAGAATCTATTTCTAAGTGTCAATAAACTTTTTAAGTAAAGTGTGAGCCCGTACTTGTAGTTAAACCTAAAGTGAAAATACTGTAAAAAAAGATTTCATCGATTACTGTAGGTACCTAAGTTGATGGATTCATCTCCTCGCGTTTCGGTTTCTTTCTTTTGGTCTCTCATTAAGCAATACTTATTCAGCCATTCATTTGACTGGAGTAAGTACGTGTGATGATGAAGTTACCTACTACATAGATATGTTACGAAAATTTTTGTTCGAAAGGTTGTGGAAAAATAAATTCTGGAATGATGAATATCTTTATTGAATTGAGATTAAAATAGTAACACTTTAATCCCACTTTCATATTTTGTAAACTTGGTATAGAAAAAAGAATCTTTCGTCGATTTCGTATCAATTTCTGATGAATTCATTTCCGAACAAACAAATAATCGTAATGATAATAATAAAAGACAGGGTAAATCGATGATTTGAATGTACCCAAATTATAATTATACGAATTAACTCTAAAGATGGCGCCTGAAAAGATGAATTAAATCATAGAATGACGGCCTGAGAGGGGAATATATCTTGTAGGATTCGAGTAAATTGGTCATGATGCGTTCTCTAAGGTAGAAAATAGGTACTACGATTCGTGATAGCGCAGAGAAGGAGCATTGTCGCGAGGTCGTCTTAAGGCTTCATCATACAGTATTATGATTTGTACTCCTAAATTCGACGGTAAGTCACGTGTATAAAATTTTATTAATAACGAGCCGATTGTATTTTTCTGTAGATGCGGACCGATTTTTGGAGGAGGAGCTGATCTGTTTATTTCCAACGATTGCAACACAAACACAGAAAGTTATAGCAACTTACCTCATTCGTACGATGGGGAAAGTGCGTCAAATACTATTTTGATGGGTGATTACAATTTTCAAGTATTCGACTACGAAGTTTTTACTCCTATCGCCAAATAATTACCGTTTCTTCTTGGAAGCTTATTTTGGAAAACAGTCATCTTATGAGTGTATTTTCACGTTCCTAATTTTTAAACAACTTTCCCTATTTAAGTCGCTGTGAATGAGATTTTATTATTAAAAATATTAGTATAAGATTATCTGCTATTGCAAAATTATCTATCTCACTTCGTTATTTTTTTGAAGATTTTTGTATCGATGCTGCCTGGTTGCGATACGAAATAGGTTTTCCTTATCTGAATGACTCTACCTATCTATAATCCTATTCACATACCTAAATTATGGTTTAGGTATCTCGCGTCCATTTCTACAAACCTTTGTTTCAAAGAAAATATAGAGTAATTCATTGGAACTTTTCTCTTTTTCTTTTTAGTTCCGTAGACCTTATTCGTTGAAACGGTGTCTACGTACGTGTGTAAAACGTTATTTTCAGGTACACAACGCACAAAATGGCAAAGCAATAATAATGAATGATAGGTATCTGTTCATGATATGCCGGTAATCGGTATATAATTTTCTCGTAATTACAAAAAAATAGGGATTACATGTAATAGGTGCTGCGTGATTACATTCGCGAATGGTACCTACCTAACAAGTTAAGTTATTTATTACTCTTACGTCTTTACTTTATTCGTACATCGAAATCGTCGCATTTAGAACAGCCACTATCCTTCCAACTTTTCTTGTAGTCTTTCTGCGCATACAATAAGGGGTAAGGAGTAAAAGTCGCAGTTTCCTTGATGACATTAGTAATGCGAGGAGTTACAGAAGAGGTAGCTGGGTCTATCATCACCTACATTTTTTTTTGTCACTTCCTCAGTTTGCGTGAAATTTCCTGATTTTCTTTATAGGTGGTTATTTTCTATGATCAGTATTGATGTTACTACATCTTCGAGCGCTGGGTTTTCTATCGGCCGAACTTTTATTGAACGAGCACACCCTACTTCGCTCGACGCTCGGGCCTACCTCCAACTTTCACTATTTCGCGGTACCTACGTGAATTGGAAACCGCTCTCCAGAAGTTGCCGGCAATTCTTCCTCAATGTGTTCTTCTTCTACTGAAGAATGACTTATTAATGGTTTTCATCGTCACCCAAAGGAAGAATTTTGCATTAACGCTTATTCTTTTCCAATTATTCCTTCTAACTCTTAGATACATACGCAAAGAATGCGAAAAGACGATCAACTTACGTCAAAGGTTACAAACTTAGTAGGTACTCTCTTGACTAATCCTGAAAATATTGTTTAGTTCTGCGACCACAGAAAACTATCTCATTTATCATTATTGTCAATACTTGCATTTGATAATATCTTTCCGCACAGATTAGTAATTAAGTCTACAGTCTTTACAAATAACGTTCCATAAGTAGATAGGCTACCACTCCTACACCCTTTTCGCACGTAGATATTTTCTCTACAGGTACAAATAATCATTCAGTTTTAACTTATTTGTTTTTTTCTTTTTCTTTGCCGAACTTAGAACTTTGTAGTACTTATTTGGAATGAGAGATAGCGAAATATTTAAGGTACCTATTTACTTTTTTTTCGCTGATGATGAGTGTATCGCTGTATTAAAACTTGTTCTCATAGTGATTTTTGAAAATGGAACAATTCAACCATTTGATGAGTTCGTATTTTTTTTTTTATCTGGTTGAAACTGTATTATTTTGCTAATGGTCAAGGCAAAGTGTGCACTACTGTGCGGAATTTCTCCAAAGCTTGCACTCTAAGGTGATGTAGAGTGATAATGACTAAATGTTTCTTCTTGTTTGTTTCTTTTTTATCTTGTAAAATTTGGATGAAAAGCCATGACATACTGTACCATGAAAAAGAATTTTGAAATTGTTAGAGTACTTTCATACAGCTCACTTTTAAGAATTGAATTACAATAAAGTGAGGAATTTACAAGAATCACTCCTGTGTTATTTATATGGAGCTATTATACAGCGTTAGGTACCTTCGAGTGTAGTGTAAGAAGTGGCGTTCCTAGCTAGCAGAGCTTGTACGCAGGCAAATCGTTTTTGCTATATTCTTTTCACCTGATAACTCGACTAATTTGTGAAAACTCTTAGCAGTATAACTACGGATACGATACTATGATGGATAGAAAATATTTATAGTGTCCTTACACGTACTGCCTTATAGAAATCCGTATTGGTGTTTTATCAACCATATTTTGGTAGCTAATAAATAAGTTATTTTTGTGAAATCGGTTATCAAGTTACTGAATAACCTGTACTATATACTTCTCAATACCTATCTACAGGTACCGACTTTTCGATTTCGTATCGTATGGATAATTTCAGAATAATAATCGACGGTTAATAATCAGAGGAAACCTGGTTTGTATTTTGGGGTTTTTGACTTACATAGAATAAAATAATAAAACAAAGTTCTTGTTATCTACCTACTTACAATCTTATTGCCTGGTATTTTTCAAATTTTTGTGCAGTACCAATTGTATTACTGTTTGATCGTTGGTACTATGGTATTATTTCTTTATGTCTCATTGATGCAGTGCAGGAATCGGAACTTTTTTTAATACATATTTTGATCATTTATGAGGAGGACACTTTTGAATTTAGGATTTTGACCGGGAAAAAGAGGCTTCAAATCTAAGTGGAAAAAGAAAATGCGGATTTTTTGGTCTCCAGATTTCGACATGAAAAAAAGTTGTATCCGCTTTAGTTCTAGATCTCAGTATAAAAAAAAAATTCGCAGTTTTTGGGTTTTGGTTAAAAAAAAAAAAAAAAAAATCAGATAAATTTTCGTTATCTTTTAGTTGAGTTTGAAAAAAAAAAAAAAAAAACCACGAGACCTACAGATACTACAAATAAGATGCACATAAGGCGCACGCGCGGACTAAGTGTTGTGTTTCTTTTTTTACTTTTCTTTAGAAATCTACTACTGAATGATAATTTTGCGTAGATTAACCAGAAATCATTTCTAACTTGAGAGAGCGTTTCAAGTTTTCTGCAAATTGCACAGGGAGGCTGAATTTTTATTTTGTACGACTTCACGATATATTCGTTGTAGGTAACGATATCTGTGGGGCACGGACTGAGTTAGCGACGTAAACAGTTTGTGCAATCCCTTTGTAGATCTCGTTACGAGTACGTATCTACCCTCTGTTAACAGCGAATGATAATCTAGTTTGTACAATGTAGACGTAGATTTGAGAATTTTTTCTGTCAAATATTTCGACAAATTTTTCCGAAGTTAGTTGTTGATAGCAACTAAGATTCTATTTTTGAAACAAATATCGAAGAAGATTTCTATTTCTTTCCTTCTTTACCCTTCAGTTTTAATGATTAATTTTTGCAATCCTTGTTTACTCGTTTTTTCTTTCCAACTTCCCGCTTTTGTACAGGTTTCAGCTCCGGACGAATAATACAATATGATAGACTTCTTTTTCTCTGAGTCTGGTAAGATTGTATAGGGCTTACATCTAACGACGATGCTAGCCTCCTCTCGTTTCAACATAGCCTATGGCCTGGATGATCTCTAAGAGTAAATCTTAGTGAGATGAACTAGTACCATATCCCCGGATTATCCTTTCGACCCTGACGGAAAGTATCCATGTTCTACTGACTGAGCTAGTCTAGTTCTATTGCTGCGGGTTGGATCGAGATCAGAGTCGTGTGTACTTTCTGAAGTGTCTCTATCTAGTCTTTGTTTATGGCTATGTGAGAGCTTTTCTGACGTAAACTCGATCATTAATTTGATTCGGTTACTGTCTGTCTCGATAGGCTTTTACCCTAAATTTATAAGAGGAAAATTACAATCACGTAACAAAGTTTTATTATTTACACACACGATCAGGTTTTGCGTCGGCTAAGCGATGCATTATCAGCTGTGTACTGAAATAATTACATACGACGATTCAAAAATTCATGCGACGAAGGAAGAAAGAGAAAGAGAAAGATCAAGTAGAAGTGAAGTCATCGTCATTGGACGGAGCAAGATTATGCATGAGAGAGGTGAATGGATTGATGAGAATGAAGCGTGCATCATTAAGAAGAAAGTCGCCTGAACGTGAAAGCTCGGCAATTATTTCAACCTCTTCTAACTTATTAGGGAGCCGCCGCGCCCGGTCTTCAGTCACTTTATAGAGGTAAAGCGTGAAGGTGAAATGATCGAAACTGTGATTTCGCTCAATGCAGTGCCTCGCTATGGCAGATTTTTCCGGATGATGGTTACGAGAAGCGGAGCGGTGTTCATCAGAGCGATCCTTAAGGGAATGGCCCGTCTGGCCAATGTAAACGGCAGAACAGTTAGGGATTGTGCAAGAGGCACGATCAACACCGCAGCACTGTGCACTGTTCAGGGAAGAGCTTATCTTTCAGAGAAGACAATCAGAGAAGACAAGTGGCCTAAGGTTAAAAGAGAATAGAATGCCCACCGATAACCGTAGGGTTCAAGAATGCGAGCTATTTTATAGGAATGGTGGCCGTTGGACCGCATGGCGCGTTGGAGAGATTTCCTCGAGATAACCTTATCAACATCAAAAGGGATATTCTTTCGGCGCATGAAATTTTGAATCATCGCGTATGTAATTATTTCAGTACATCTGATGGTGCGTCGCTCAGCCGACGCGAAACCTGATCGTGTGTGTAAATAATAAAACTTTGTTACGTGATTGTAATTTTCCTCTTATACTCCGTAGGTAATATCTCGTAATTATGAGGAGACCCTTTTACTTTTTACTTTTTGTACCCTAAAGTTAATTCTGCATGCGTTGTGTGGTGTCGAGGACTCTCCACTTTCTCTACTCCAGTTCTTTTTACATCATACCACTTTTGTAAGCTTTTTCATTTAAATACAATTTAATTTTTGTTTTCTGGTACCCTTATCTATGATAAGAACGAATAAAATGAACGTATCTTACATACAAGTACTCAGGAAATTTTCGATGTATTTTTCCACAATTAATTAGAAAAATTTATTTATAGTAAGTGTACTTGAAAGAAAATATGACTTTTGAAAAGAATTGAAGAAAAAGGAATTACAAAAACAAAATGTAAAATACGCGAGCTACAGCTGAAAAAATTTTTATTAGCTTTTTACGTAATATAATAATAAGTATACGATATAGGATAGGGTATCGCGTTTCGTATCTAATTTGAATGATACACCAAACCAATTTTTACCCAAAAACAAAGGCTTACCTGCATTTGACATATAAAATTTTAGGTAGCCTGTAGTCATAAACTTCAAATTTATTTCTCATTTTCGCTTACGGATACCTGTAGAGGTATAAGAGGCAGAAAGATAACAAAACTCGCTTTGATATTTGCGTCGAGTCGCACCGTACGTACCGTATGTACATACAGTATACGTATTTAGGTATACCAAATCATACGTAGATAGGTCTACCTACAGTCGAATCTACGTAGTGCAGTTCAATTTCTTTCAAACCCGCCGCGACGTCGATTCATTTCCTGATAAATGAAGAAGTGCGGTGCTCTTTTTAAATTCACTCTGTCTATCCGGCGCTTCATACGATTTATTTTGTTTTTGAGATAAATCCAACGGATCGTCGCAGTCTTCTCTTGTATTTTCTTCTTCAATATCGTGGCCGGGAGAAACGCATTCTTTGCTCTTTGATCGTTTCTCCAATAATTTTTCAACGTACTCGTCTATTTTGACGTCGCTGTGAAGAAACGTCGTCAGAGGGACGGAAGTGGGCAAAAAAACTTGCGTTTCGCGAGTGCCGTAAGAAATGAACCGATTCGAATTATTATGATGTTGAAAATAGTTGAAATATAAGTGACTAGGGATCGAAGTTGAACTGTAGAGATCAGTGGACATAACTTTTCGTTCATGTAGACGTGCAAAATATGTGGGCGAGGAGAATATAGCGTTAGCTACTCGTCTTTCTCGGAGCAATGGTTTTTCTGAAACTACTGAGTTTACGCTGCCGATGCGACTGGTGTGATTCTCTGTCTCTTGAAAAAACTGTTTGAACCAGTTCGAACGTCTTCCGTAACGGGATCCATTCTTCGACATGCCGACTATCAAACATTTGCGCAATCTGCAAGCCTTGCAGGCGGTTCGATTTTTCTTGTCGATGACGCACTCTTTATTATTTCGACATTCGCCGATTAGACTCATATTGTTGCAACACCTTCCAAAAAATGACTAAATAGGGAAGAAAAAAAGAAAGATAAATCCGAATTAAAAACAAAATAATGAGTAAAATAAAAGGTCGTTATACCTAATAAAGTTTACTGCATACAATAGGTAAAATGTTTGATTTTAACTGCAGTCTTAAATGTCATGATGGCCGAGTATAGCTACGAGTATGTGTTAGTAAGTTGGTTCAAAGTTGTTGGACTTGGTATACACATAGGTAGCCCACGAAGGTACCTCAAATAAATTTTTAATAACTGTATAATAATTATGTAGTGTTATCCCTTTCTCACAATCGCTCCTTTTCTCCTAATCGTAGCCCAAACACCTCCTTTCTCTAATTACCAGCTGATCGTACCGCCGCGACGCAGCGCTGCCGTACAAAGTTGAATCGACGTACCTGCATTACGCCAATCTGTTAAACGGTGTCTTTTGCACAAAAAAAAATGGTTAGTGGTGTATAGTCGACTAGTTATGTGTCTGCCTATCGATCCCTCTGCGTCGGCACGGAGGTTCATCAAAATCCAAATTGACCTATCTCCATTAACTCAAAAACTAGGCCGCATTTAAAAAATTCGATGACATTTGAACTGCGTTATACAAAAGCCGTCCAAGCGATATTCTGTCATTCTGCGTAAGGGTTCTCTAGATGCGTCAAGTGAAAGCCGTCCAAGCGTGCCCGTTCCCCTGATTAAAAAATTGTCGCTTGGACGGTCTTTGCATAACGCAGTTCATTTTCGAATTCCTTGTTAAACATTAAGAAGGAATCTTTAGGGAATAACTCAATTATATCCCTTTTTACCATCTAGAAAACTATTATTCGGTATTGTTCGCAGTTTCCCAGACCGTTATTTTGGATATCCGTCAATTTAACTCGGTACGGCAAGGCGGTGGATCGTTTTGTGCGCGCCGTCGTTACGGCTCGCGGCACCCTGTAAAACCCGTCAGACTAGCGTAGTTTAGTTAGTTCAAGTATCGTAGGATTACGACCGACATGCGACAACCAGACTAGTCAAAAGACCTAGCATTCTATTTCCAATTCATTACGATGGTCGAAAGCTGACTCGACTCCAATAGTCGAAATCGCAAGTAGACAACGCAACACCGCAACATCAAAGGTATTCGCTGAATGTACAATACTATTCACGGGCCGTGGATCGCTTCGGGAAATCGGCATTTCGCTTCGAAAGAAAAAAAGAGAGGAAAAAAAGCTACCTACCTAACCGCCTTCCCACTGATTTCTGATTAAAGAATTTGTTCAATATTTTGCAGTTTCGTGTAATGCTTAAAGCGAGTAGGTTTCTAAATACATCAGATGTTATTAGTAAAGATTCTAATGATTTCTGGCCAATACTGCATAGTACGAACGTGCAGTTTCCTCCCATCAATCAATTAGTTTAAAGTTTTATGTAACCAAGCTCGGCCTTCCGAAGCGCCTAGAGTACTTCATTTTCGTCCATACAGTGCGCGTTTTGCGATAAACGTAAAATTTTAAAAAATTAATTTATTTTCATTTTTCGAATTAGTATTTCATTATTATAATTCACACTTGAAGGTACAGTAGAATATGGGCATTCACCCTACGAAGAAAAAAATTGCGGTCTGAGCAAGAGGCGAGTATAATACCTCTAATGTATAGCAAATTACCGAGTTAGCCGCATCTATCGGGCGACGATGAGGATCGCATCAATTTCTTATTTTTGTATAAGATGTACCATACGTGACGTATAGGAGTATACCGGGTGAGGCAAAAAACTCGGCGCTTCGCGCCTCGCCAAGGGGGGCTGCGCCCCCCTGGACCCCCCCCCAATTATCTTACTTTCAGTGAAACTGAATAGGATAGAGCGTGGAACACTTCCTTCTTAAGCTGTTTTTTTTAGTTTTTTCTAGTAAAGGATGTATAATATTATAGGAGGGAATTATTAATAATAATTGAAAATTTTCTTCAATATGATATTTTTTGGCCATCCTTGCCCTCCAATAAACTTTGGTTGATTTGACCAACAACTGTGATGAGTTGACCAATGTTTACTAACTACCAAAATTATAACAAGAGAAGTTGAAGTAAATTTTTCAACTTCATAAAAAAAATATATTGAATCATGAATGTGTTCTTGAATATTTGAACAACAAATATTCTGACTAGCTAAATAAATGAAAGTCGTTTGTGACATAATTGTTCCTTGTAAGAAAACATGTTCATAATAGTTTTTTCTAGTAAAGGATGTATAATATTATAGGAGGGACATATTAATAATAATTGAAAATTTTCTTCAATATAATATTTTTTTTTCGCCATCCTTGCCCTCCAATAAACTTTGGTTGATTCAACTAACAACTTTATCGTCTCTATAACAAAAAAAGTTGAGTTGACCACTGTCTACTGACTACCAAAATTATAAGAAGAAAAGTTGAAGTAAATTTTTCAACTTAATAAAAAAAATATTGAATCATGAATGTGTTCTTGAACATTTAAACAACAAATAATCTGACTAGCTCATCAAAAAATTATTATCAAATTTAATCTTCAAATTAATATAATACATATTGTACAAACAAATAGTATAATTAAATAAGAATAATCAATATTATTTAAATAAATATAATTATAATAAATAATTATGAATGATAAATTAAATTTTATAAAAATCGATTTAATAATTCCATTTTTGATATTTTTTTTAATTATTAAAAATTTAATACTATTACTTGAATTTTTTAGAATTATTTATTTTTATATTTTATTTAGATGAAGATTATTTACATTTTATTAATTTTTATTTATTAATTTTGTTAATTATCATTTTTTGAAAATAAATTTAAAAGAATATTAAAAAATGATAAAAAATCTTGAAATTTCTTATAATTTATTTAATATATTTGATCCATTAAACAAAAATATCAGAATTAATTATTTAATGGTATTAATAATTATTACTCTAAATTATAATTATTGATCAATAAAAAATTTTTTCAAGGGTATCTAATCCTTTATTTTTACATGAATTTATCTTCTCTTATTCAATTTTTTTTAATGATTTCATTAAAAAATTTCATCCAAAATAATGATAATAATTATTATTAATACTATTGGATAATTAATTCTGATATTTGTGTTTAATGGATCAAATCAATTGAATAAATTATAGGAAATTTCAAAATTTTTATATTGAATTTTATTAATCAAATATTAGAAATTATTTGACCTATTATCCCTATTTTAGTTGTTGTTCTTATTAGAATAATTTCTATAAATTTATTATTCTCTAATAATGAAATAAAAAATAATATTTTGAATATTAAAACTTGGTTAAGTTTATATTTATTTTAAATTATTTTTTTATCAATTGATTTTCATAAGTTTTTAAAATTGAAGTTGATTATTTTATTAATAATAAATTTTCATTCATTATTATTAAATTTAATCCATAATTAATACTTTATTTCAAGTTACTTAAAAAAAAATATATATATTTTAATTAATAATAAAATATAAATAGTAATAATAAAATATATTTAAAATGAATTTTTGATCAGTTTGATTGAAAATAAAATCAATTTTAATGAATATTTAGAATTAATAAAATTAAAGAAAATTAATATTCATATTTAAATTTAATTATTAAATTTTTTTATTATCATTAATTATTTTAATTATTTCAAGTATCTTTTTAATAATTTTTATTACAATAAATAAAAATAATTTATTTAATAATAAAATATATATTTTTTTAACCATCATTTTAAGAATTTGGAATTTCATAATAAATAAACAAATTAAATAAATTATTACAAAATAATATAAACAAATATATTAATATTAAATAAATCATTAATTATTAAAATAAAATGACAAAACCACAAAACCACAACATGACAAATTTGAAATCACCTTTGATAAACAGTTGAGAGCACCAAATACATTAAGCCCCCAACACCAAATACAAACTGAAGTAAGCTTGGAGGAATAGATCTCAATCTTGGTTTCGCTGGTAGGAGGAACTGAAAAGGTTTCTCATAAAAACAGGGGGGGGGGATAAAGGTATTTTCCGCTCTATGCACAATTGAATTTGCGGCCTATTTCAGGCTTACCAAATAGAAAAACAAGCAAAAGAAAAAAAAAAAACACTCACGCAGTCGCGTGAGTAATACACGACTTTTCCTTTGACCAATCAAATTTCATTAAGAGAATCACTCCTCCTAATAACTTATAAATTTTATTTATTCTCTCGTCATCATCTGTATCTAAAGAAAAAAAGTCGGCAAATGTTTCAAACCTAACCTAACCTAACCTAAAGAAGCCCTTACTGTGTAAATAATTCTCGTAAACTAATTTAATGAACCCTTTGTCAAGAATGAACCTGTCAAATAAAAGGTTCTTCATCACAATAGACGTTCTGATAACAAAAGAATAGAATTTCCTTCTCGTAATGTGAGCAACTACTTGTGATAGTGAGAAATTCCTCAAAAAAAATTTCAAATTTCTCAAGAACTACTCATCCTATTCTCAAAAGAAATTGCAGGTGCACATTTCTAACCTAACCTAACCTAACCTAAAGAAGCCCTCACTGCACTGTGTAAATTAATTCAATGAACCCTTTATCAAGTGAACCTGTCAAATAAAAGGTTCTTCATCACAACACAATAGACGCACTGATAACAAAAGGATAGGAATTCACTTCAGGTAATGTGAGCGACTACTTGTAATAGTGAGAAAAATGCAAATTTCTCAAGAAATACTCATCGGATTTTCTGAAAAAATTGAAAGCTTCTCGAGAACTACTCGTCCGATTCTCGAAAAAATTGCGGGTGCACATCTTCAAATATATTACTACAATATGGCCAAGTTACCGGAAAATCCCCCGGATAGTTTCGGAGGAGTTCCACGGACAAACACATACTCAAAATACTGAAAAATTTCTCAAAAAATTGCGAATTTCTCGAGAACTACTCATCCGATTCTCACAAAAATTGCGGGTGCACATATTCAGATATAATACTACAATATGGCCAAGTTACAAAAAAATCCACCGGATAGTTTTGGAGGAGTTCCACGGACAAAAAAATCTTATACATATGACTATATATATGGCTATATATATATATAAGGAAACCTGATTTTTTTTTTTTGCTAGTTGTGATCTATGACCTCTAAAACGTCGAGAAAATTCATTGCCCCCTCCCCCCATTCACCTTGCTACGGGTGTAATACCTCACTTTTCCGATTGGAAAAGTCGGTAAAAAAAAAAGGAAATTTTGATAATTGGGGGTGCTGTATAAAAAGCATTATAGAAAGGAAGGGTCATACAAAGATGTATGGCTTCTATAGAAATTTATTTCATTCAATAGGGATACCTATACCCTTTTTTACATTATAATAGAAAGGAAGGGTCATGCAAAGATGTATGGCTTCTATAGAAATTTACTTGATTCAATAGGAATGTACCCTTTTTCACCTTTCTCAGGTAGAGAATCAAATTAAATACAATCTATATAGGATGTCCAACAGAGGTGTACCCTTTATCAACTATTCAGACAGTAAAATATATCTCAGGTACAGCATTACATTTAGAGCACCCTGTACTGGTGTCGATGTCGTTTTTTGAGATGTCGTTTTTCGAGATGTGAATTTTTCAAAAGTAGCACCTAATATATAATATAGACGTGTTCCACGTCAAAAGATGTTACCAGTTAAATGGGATTTTGCGCTAAATCTAACGTAGCGCGAAAACGCGAAAAGTTGGACGTGTACATCAAATACAGAAGTTCTAACTCGAGAAATAGAGAAAAACTCTCTCACTTTTTGATTTCCATTGATACAATTTATATCTACACAACAGAAATTCTATGTTTGAGATTCCAATCTTTCTCTCTGCTCTCCTGTAACTTCCTGAAACTGCTTCTCCTTCGACGTTATCACACATGGTTACGGTCCTCTTCTCATCACTTGCGCATACCTATCTTATAATAGTTCCTTACCGTAAGAAAGTGGTGACATCATTTTTTGCCTCAGCACTCTATACATATTACATACTGTAGGTAGGTACCTACGGTATACTCGTAAGTTACACCTATACTAATACTGTACAGCAGTGCAGTGTAGAGTGTATCTACCCCACAGTGACGGATGCTGCGGTGTTCATTCGGATTCACGATTTTCGCGATTTTAAGCGTCACTACTTTCCTTTTCGTGCAATCACGTGTAAACAGTAGGTTAAGCTACACATGTTTGTATTATTTATCGCGAATCGTTGGACCATCGTAACGGTGCGGTGCGGCGCGACGAAGACTCGAATCAATGCTTTTTTCACCGTTATTATGGGATATTTTTTTCCTTTATTTAGGTACCGGTATAATGCGATGCTAAATACAAGACCTTCAAATTTGAGTACGTACAAACGGATCTTGTTCAATTACGATTTCGAGCAACGTGATTCGCTGTTACTCATCTTTCTTCCACGCTTTCATTATAATTTTTTTCTTTCGTTCTAATGTAGGTGTGGGTAAAATTCAAGTTGGACGGCACTTATAGATGCAGTCAAAACGCTTCCGTGATATCATACAACTAAAAGAATAATATAGATCATTTTTTTAAAATAGCTTTTTATATTTGCTCGATCCAGCTACCAAATGAATCAACCACTCCAGTTCATAAACATTCGTGACGTTATCAGCAGCTTGAATCAACCTGTGACGCAATCAAATAAGAAACTTATTACGATTTCTTATCTCTTTTTCTGATTCACAGATTTCTGGATTAGGTCGAGAATTCCAAGTCCGCCATCAACTGGAAAGAGGCAGAAGCCTAATATAATCTGATACATTGTATGTTAAGCCTAGTGTAAGCCGAGTATAGCCCATAGTATAGCATAGTATTAGTATAGCGTATACCATAGGCATATACTAGGCCTAGTTTAAAGCTGGTATAATTTGGTTGAGCCTAGTTCAAAGCTGAAAAAAGTAAAACTCTCCGCTCCATGAATATGTCTCTAAAGCGTTTCGATCATGATTGTGCGAGTATCGATATATCGATCGTACACTAGGCTGCAGCTTCCGCTCGTTCGTCCCCCTTCTCAATCTAAGTCTAGTACACTGTATGTATGTTAAGCTAATAAGCTTTCGGGAACTTACTCACTCTACTAGTTTGCCCAAGCTAACTATTCTCAACGATTCCTCGCAAATTATCGCCGAGTGGGGGGGGGGGGAGGGGAGGATAAAATCGGAATTGGACTTGCAGATTTTCAATGAGATGCGGGTAAAAACATTAAAAATAGGTATAACTCAGTTCCAATCTTGCGAATTTTCCATAGCCGATGAAGGCACAATAAAACCATCAATCAGTTGAGGCCTCCTTGAGACTTCATCAACATTCTTCTCTCTTGACAGAGATTGTGCACTATACCTAATTGAAACCCAGTATAGTCTAGAATCATACGCCTATGCTAGGCCCAGTTTAAAGCTAGTATAGCCTGATACATACTGTATGCCAGGACTGAGTAACTCGAACTCGGCCTCGCGGATTTTCAATAAGTAGTGGGGGGGGGGGGGTTCCGTGTCTTCTGCCAAGATCCTGAACGTACAAGAAGACAAGAGCGGCTAAAAATATGTTCTTCAACATAAAATTTTAACAGCAAACCTGTTCTATGGGGGGCTTTTTTGAAAAATTTGCCGTGTGCCGTGTGATGTCCGGCGAACTTGGGACTTAGCAGAGGGCACCGGACTTACAAAAAACGACGTCTTCTTTAATGAAGTTTTAAACGAGAAACGCAGGAAACATATTCTATGAAAAAGTTTTCCGAAGGTTCAATTCTACTTTATTAGTTACTTTTACAAGAGTACTTTCGGGTGTTATCCCATCATCAGTTGTATCGCAACTGGAGTGCCGAATTGGCGCCATTTCCCATAACTATGAACGGATATGATAATTAGGTTAACATACAATTATTTTTACGCGTCCGCGGTCAATAAATTTGTGCCTATCTGATCGTGGTAGGTGGTCATGATCTATCGGAATATTCGTGAAATTGATTAAGGAACTGAGCGAATAGTAATACAAAGAAGTATTATGTCATGTACGACATCTTATTGGTCATTACAGGCAAACTGATAAATCTTACCAATGGCTCGCAACATGCGGAGCAAACTCACAATCTTAGAAATGAATGTATCCATAGTGTATACTCGAATGTATCTATACACGTATACGCTCACCTCAATGACAGAAAGGCTTCCTTAATCGTTTCGTAAGCCAAAAATTCGGTTTGTATAGATAGGTACACCGCCTATACTTTCACTGGAAAGGTGCTGACCATGATTTGCGCGTCAGTGCTCATAAAAATTTTATTTATTCACCGTCAGAAATAAAAATTTTAAGAGAATAATCATTTTCGAGGGGTGGGGTCGAAAAAACTACTGAAGAGTAGTAAATACCATATAAAATTCTTTTCTTATACAACATGACGGTGCGTCCAAATCTGAACAAGTAAAAGATTAGTAGCATTGATTATGATATTTTGCCGAAAATATGTAGTGTACGTCTACCAGTAGGTAGTAGAGACAGCTATTTGTAAATTACGTTTTTGCAGTTTTGGATAGGTGCGCAAAGATGCTATACTACCTAGGTGTACTGTATAGATATATGAATGATTTTAAGGTACGTACTTTATAATACACTCTCTCGCAGTCAACGTCAGTCACCTTTACCATCGGTGGAATACCTAACCTAATTTATAGGTAGCGTTCGAATTATTTCGCAATAATTATTTTTACCGCCGCCGTCGTCGCCGTTACTCGCACGTCTAATTTGAGTATAATCGCGCGCGGAGAGTTTATGTCGTGAAGTCAAGCTGTAAGTAACCTTCAAGCTAAACTGAGCATTCAGATCAGACGGAAATACAAAAGCAACAACAACAACCTGTTGTAGCCAAGTTCATTTTCTTTCTTCTTTTCTTTCTTTCGTTTCGCTCCTTATCAGAGCTACCTATGTCACATTGCTCCTCATCCGGTTAATACTCTGTAGGTATATGTATGTACTCGTACTGTGTAGCAATACGTTTTGGAGTACCGATACGTAGTACGTATACTCGCGTAGAAGCATACCTTTCCTCCTTTAAAATTGGGTTGTATGGGTACGTTGAAAAGATCCGAGTAATGAACAATAAACGACGTACAGTAATAAATAAGGAGTAATAAAAATTTTACTTAAGGTTTGGTGCAATACTCGATATTGAAGAAAAGGAGAATACTTTTGAGAATCTAATTTTTAAAATACTCAAAAACACCGAGACTGTTTTATGGATTTTTATTTCACTTGCAAATCTTTCCCGGTGAGTTTATGGGAAATTCCGTGAACGAAAAATATTTAGAAAATATGAAAAAAGCTAAACGAAAAATTTTAGCGAGCCATCTCGAAAGAGCTGGACATGCAATGATTTTGCTGTAGATTCGAAAGAGAGTTGAAGTCGAGAATCAGGCTGACTTTGTCGTGTCATGTCAGGTTACATGAAATACAAAATACTAAAAATTAGCTCTGTACGGAGTATAATACGATATTACGAGTAACTCAAACCTTGCATCCTTCGCACGTGAAAGCTCCAAAGTGAAATCCAGCCGCTTTTTCACCGCATACCTTGCAACGTATGTTCATCTGAAACGAAAAGGAAAGACGAACATTTAGGAGTTACAGGTGTTCTGCGGAAAAATTATTACAGTATTGCGTTCAACATGAGCTATAGTATTTTTTTTATTGATATCATTTATTAATCCTCTAATGTCCTTTCTGATTCAAGCGACGTCATCAAGTGTCAAGTAAACATCAGAAGTTGCATGTCAAAAGGGCATCCGTTCCATAAGAATTATATTGATCAAACACGCCCTTTCAGCCGATAACTCCTCACATACGCAAAGGATAAAAAATAGTATCTTGGTCAATAGCAGCGATCGTTATACCGCGTGCATTTCCCGTCCCCACTATGCACACGTGCATACCCTATATTGATTCATGTAAGTACACATTTGTTATTATTATTCAATCCTGACCAGTTCAATGAGTAGGCCTACCTAAGAGGACCGATTTTTTACTTTATTTTATTAAATTTTTGTTTTTATTTCAAATGCAGCTGAGAACAAATTTATTCGAGTTACGACGATCGGCTTCGAAAGTTCGGTACTGATTACCGAACATTTCCCTCAGTGATGACTACAATATTAGTACATTTTGCTGTAGTCTTAAAATTATGTATTTTTTTGAAAAATTGGCGTCTTAATGTCCGGCAAAAATTAACCTACCTAGTTTAATGGTGTCTCGGGGAAAACAGCTGTTGCCCCTTTTTTCCTTTTTCCGCTTTTTTGGTACCAGCCGGAAAAACGTTCTCCATCAAGCTACACATAGAAATGAGGATTCGGATGAAGATTATGACTGTGATAAAAGATGAAAGGGAGACTTCGAAAAGAGACGACTTTCGAGTTATTATGATGACAGGAGAATTTGAAAAAAAAAAAAAAAAAAAAAACGATGGCTGCGTAAAGATTTAGGAAACCTGTTCTATAAGACAAAATTAATCTCAATTTTGAGAATTGAAAATTGGAGTACCTAAAAGTTGAAATTTCTTCAAGTCTTACTCCGTCAATGATGGTTGGAATGGTTTACATCCTTCGTTTATCATATGTACGCAACGGTTTTCAACTGACCTGTTTAGTACCGCAAAAGGTACCTACGTGGACAAAAAATTGATGCACGTTAAAAGTCAACAAGATATAACGACTAGCAGATTCCCGTCTGTTTAGCCGAATTCGTTTTCCCGAAATATATTTACCAGAATGGTTTTTTCTCCGAATAACATTTTTTGGAATAGTCCTTTTTTTTTCTGAAAATTTGTTTTCCCGAATAAATTTTTCCCAATGTTTTTGTCCCAGAATATTTTTTATTTTTTTTATTTTATCGAAATGTATATTCTACCAAATTGTTTTTTGCACAAAAAATTTTCACTCGTATTACGTGTTGCCGAATAACCTTTTTAATAATCTCTACCTAGCAATGCCTCACGTCGGCTACTTGTACGGCATGACTTCGTCTTCAGTTAGCATGCGTTTTGATGAAAACATGGCTTCATTTTCTGCAATTGCGTCAACAACGAAAGTCACCCTCGCCGATAGAGAAGTATACCTCGACGGATTTGTGCATCTGGTCCTCCGAGGAAGTCGCGAGTATATATTCGCAGCGAACGTCAGTTCCTTTTCGATACGCGCCTGGAGTATTCTCACCGTTCGATATTCCAAATTTCTCGAGAAAAAATGAGAAATTGATTCCAATACCTGATTGAATTAGGGTAGATTAATTTTTTCCGGACGGCTAAAGCCAAATTTTTCAGAATAATATGTAATAAAAAAAAACAAAACACAAAATAGGTTTCCCCTTAAAATTTCATCTATCAAAAGAGTTGGACTAGGAAAAATTCCAAAAATTGAGTTTTACATGACAGAAGGAACAATATTGAGACCAAATTTGCTTCATGAATTTCTTGTCTTGACTTCGTTATAGAAGCCGTCGATTTTTCTTCAAGAATTTCAGGATGGTTGTGAGACAATACTCGTAGACGATATCTGCACCGCTGTCGTACGTTTGATTATTATGAAAATGTTATACTAGAATAAAATTTCATTCAAATTCTCCTATTTATTTCTTCATCATCCCAGTAAACACTTCACAATTAGGTACTTGTCATCAGAATAAGAAAATCGTTTGTACGGTATAACGATCTTCTTTCGCGTTTCTTCAAACCCATAAAGTCGGGCCCATTTCGCTTGCGATTTTTCGCGGAAGATGCGAGTCTAGCTTTTCACGTGTAGTAGGAGTGCATCGTGTGTACTAGAGCCTCGTACCTACGTCAAATGTGCAGCAGAGCGCACGCACACTGCGCTGTATTTTGACTAAATTGTAAAGGATTTCTGTTTTGACAAAAGTTAGCTAGGTCTAGACACAGAACCTATAGTCTATATTCGCGCGCAGTGCCGACGAGGCGACGCGACGCTGTGGATATCAGCTTTTTATTGCGCTGCGTTGATGTGAGAGACGAAACAGATGGACAAACGAAATATTATTTGCGGCACTGTGTGTGTAATAAGGGTGCACGATGTGGTGCACGCGTATTTTCCGCGGTAATCCTAAATTCGATTTCGAAAAGATTAGAACGCCGGCTAAAGAGGTTAATTTGCGATAGTAATTAAAAAGAGAATTTAAACGCAAAATTAAAATGATACCTATTGCGATAGCGTTCAATACGGTTCACTGAGTCACACCCGTAGTCTTATACTTAATAGGCTCGAGAAACGCGACGAGTATTTCGATCTCGCTACCTATTTGTACGTACCGACCGAGACCACCGTAGCTATAGTGCGGCAATATTATAATACTCGCACGCGTTCCGATGCGGCTAATCGCGAAGTACGACAACCGAGGCGAGAAGGCTATAGTAATGACATTGTACACGATTAAGGGGCCGATAACCCCCCAATCGAGAAATTTTTTGTCAACCAAAGTGTGTACTACAGTACTACACTAAAGGTAGATTCAGTTAGCTCTTATTTTTTATTTAGCATACAAACCGACGCGACGCGACGCGCGACGTAACATCACTAATTTGTTACACTTCACTGGATCGCGTCACTCGCGCACGGTGCTGAACACATTTCGTCGCGCGTACACTCGCCTATGACCATTGCATTCTACGAGTATTCTCTACACTACGACTATACTGGATGGCCAATTCGACGAAAACATCATAATAATATAACTGTCACAGTTTCTCTTTCTCGTCGCTCCCGCTGCGCTGTTCCTTGATCCCAATCTCGAATGAATTATGTATCAAAACCAAATTATGACGTAGGTAGGTACTAGGTACTGATAATAGTGGATTGCAAAATTTTCAAATCAATTTTCAATGAATAATCAACGACTGAGAGTCTATTATTATGTAGGGAAGAAGAAGTCGACTGCTTGGTAATGGTAAATGAATGAATCAAAGACAGAATTGTGAAATATGTGTGGATCGCGCACGATTCGGAAGAGATCTTGGTGTGCTACTGTACATATAATATTATTTTTGACGCGAACATTGAGCGGCGAATCTCTTTTACAAAATCTTGTATTACATTGAAAATTCAAACATCACTCTCTTTCTCTCTTTCATAATCAATAGAGTCTGCGCCTCTGCGCCAAATGCTCGATGGAAATTCATATCAAGATCAGAAAGAATAAAAAAAAAGCGCCTCTCTGTAAAGCATAAAAAATGAATAAATAAACAAATATACGAGATTGTGCATGTGCGGTGTACCTAAGCCAAAGACGGGCATAATTGCCGTAAAAAATTATATTGACGTAAATACATTTCATGGATCTGCTGAATAATACCTTTCGCGTGATAATTGTTTATGAGTGCGTAGGCGGCTAGTGTTCAGTGTGCGTGTGTGCGTGTCGATCCCTTTGTCAGCGGATATTCAAAAGTGCATGAACTTGATGAAATTTTGGTGTTTTCCGGCTTAATTCTCAACGAGGAGGCCCGAAAATCGAAACAGATTTTCCCAACTTGGCTTAGTTTTCGAGATAATGGAGTTACGTCAAAATTGTAATCTATCGAATTAACATGACCCCATTATCACGAAAACCAGCCCCAGGTTGGGAAAATCTGAATCTATTTTCGGGCTTCCTCGTTGACAATTAATATTTCTATTCTTCAAAAACAATTGCGATTCATGTCCATTCTATTATTGAGAAAAGATTACTTATTCAATTTCCCCGATTTTTGTTCCGGATTACGTTAAGTTTGTACGGCAGATGAGAGTGTGGTAATATTTAGGTACTTATGGCGATTATTTTGTACGCGAGAGGTCCTTGGTTCAAATCACATACTGTATAGGAAAGCAGGTGCGTTTTTCGTTGATTCATAATCGTCAGCAACCGATTCTTTTTATTTACGAATAGCTACTGTATTGGAAAAAAACTTTTGTTTCAAGTATATTTTTATGCGTATTTTTGGCTAATTTTCGGCTTGTTTTAATCTGATTATCAACTCCCATTGGTGTATGTATTAAATGTACGAAACAAGGGAAAATGAAAGAGAAAGAAAATGATACGGAAACACAAATTGTAAAAAGTATCATCGCGTATACCTATACATAATATATACAACTGAGCAGAGGAAATATGTACTTAGTAGTTCTGTATCACATTTTTTGAGAAGAATGAATGAGTCGAAAAAATCAAAAATATTTGAATATGGTACAAATAAATGAATAAATAAACAAATATGTAAGGAATTATTATGTATTTCACAGGTTGTATATTCGTTCCGATGTAGTGCGTATAACTTACGTACGGTAAAAGAAATCGCGCGACGACCTTAACCGAAAAATTAATTGCAACGCGACGGCCGGCAAAATAATCCAATTTTGCAAGCATATCGTCGTTACCATTGAGAAGCTACGATAATTAAATAGCGCGAGTTTAAGGCACAAAAAATAATCATTATCACAGTCATCGTACGTAGCGAATGTACATTATTCAGCACGAGCGATGATCAAAAGTATGTGCGTAAAACGGAGGAGTTATACTCGGCGCGGCGCGGCACGGCACGGCACGGCACGCCGCGATAACGCGCGTCCTTCGACGCATACTTACACCTCGTGTATGAGGCCGCCGCGCCGCGCCGGTGTGTAATATTATACAGACTACTAGGCGTACGTACGTAGGTAATTCCTACGTATGTAATCTACGTGAATAAATGTGCGCCTGTATTTTTACTGCACGCACAATTGAAAAATAATAAGAATAATTTTCTCACAAATTCGGTCATTATAATCGCGTAAACTTACGAAATAATCTACGAGTCGTCGTACACAAATACGAAAACCTGCGTTACGTACACAAACGTACTCGTATTGTTACGGTTTTACAGAGAATAAAAAACAATAAAGAAAGAAAGATAGATAGACAGAAAAATAAAGATGAAGAAGCTACAATTTCTTGCGCGTTTCGTCGTTTCGTGTGTCACTGAGATGAAAAAAAAAAAAACAAAAAAAACATATACTTTCTTCCTTTTTGCTCCCTGTCTCTCTGTCTCTGTCTCTCTCTTTCTTGGGTATTGCTTTCCCTAATTTTAAAACAAAGGTACCCGTGGGAACGTTACGAAGCGAACCGACGAAGCAAAGAAAGATGAAAAATGTATTAGACGACCACGGTCGGTCGTCTTTAACCTTGTTCATAATAATATTAAAGGTGACACTGATTATGGAACAATGAGTCAGTTTTTCTTGTTGCGAAAAGCTCGCTTGTTCATCACGCGACAAATCCACTCAAGTCCGAGAAAACTCATCATATTTTGGAAGATTATTCAATCTTGACATTCACCTATAGCAACAATCGTCATTGATATACCAACTGATATTAATTTCAACAGGTAGCAGATTCTCGCGTATACAACAACTACCACCGACTTCCCTCGTGATTTCACGACATGGACCTATGTTATCGACTAAAATTCAAACCTGAACGAATGAAGAAAAAATCGAATCGAAAGAGAGTTGGCCTTCATCGATTTCTTGTGTAGGACCCAAAAGGGATATTTATAAACATTTTCTACGCTTAATAGGATCAACGTTCAGATTTGAATGCCACATTCGATGCCGAGCGTAATGTCAAAAAAAATAAGGTGCTGAAAACGTATCAGTGTTGAAAAGTAACCGATCTCCGCGAACTGATCCTCTTGTCCAAGAGGTGCGGTGCTGGTTACCGAGTATTCCTCTTTCTGCGGTGACCGGACTCTCTATCCAATTTTTGATCGTCGTAGGTTCTCCGTCACGCTAATACGCTAGGCAACCGATCTTCTCCTCCTTCCTTTCACTGCTTTTACTGCACTGTATATTTTCGTTCTCTTTTCTCGTGCGACGGTCGAGGGTAGTTTTATACGTACAATAATACGACCTCATTCGAAATACACGCTTCTTCGTTTGAACCACTCATCTTTCTTTTCGAAGCGCATTCGTGTGGAAGCTTAGATTCCAAAGTAAAAAACCTAAAACATACAGGTAGTATTGTACATCTGCAAAAAATCAGTCTTCGGAATGTTACAGATCAATAACCCACATACGTACCTACGTACAATGTACGTATAAACTAAATTTTTGTGACGTCATTCGTTTGGCAAATATACTCAATCTGCAGGAAATCTGCCCAACGAGCAGTTTGGCTCCCATAAGAAATACATACGGAACAAAAATCATTAGGTTATCAATTTATAATAAGAAGTGATACAGAGAATATTATTTTATATTTAGGTACTATTATCAGGTTTTCATTATCAATCTGAAAAAAAAAAAAGGATTTTTACCGTATTATTTTTCATAATTATTATTTTGGTTGTTCAGTGATCTTTGCTCCGCGTGTATTTTTCATGGAAGCCAAATTGCTCGTTGAGCAGATTTCCTGCAGAATGAGTACTTTCGCCGAAAATTTAGCCTCGTATCGATCTCCATCGATACATAATATTATTTTTGTTGTCCCAACTAACTCAGTCTGTTACGTCTATTTGTTTTTGCCAGATTTTTATCGCTCCTGCCACGCCCGTGATGAGAACGGAACTAATCTCAAAAGATACCATTATGACTTTTCGATTCACAATATTTTTGAAACCTCGGGAAATTCTAATCATATCATATAGTACTCGTATCTGAAAATTCGTACTTATGCGTGCATTGTTTCTGAGCATCGAATGATAAGTTCTCGAGTCAATTTCATTGGTTTTTCTTCTTATTCAACAGGAAACCTGTTCTACGAGGGAGTTATTTCAAAAAATTTGCCGCGCGCCAGACGCCGGGAAAATCTTAACTTGAAAACCGACGGCTTGAAAGAAAATTTCGACCCCTGAGTCCAAATGTGTAATAGAAGAGAAACTTGGACTTGGGAAAATTTCTACTCTCGAATCAGAATAATACAGTATAATGATTAAAAGGAAAGAGACGGAGAAAATTTTTTACTTTAAAGCTTCAATATCAGTCGACTCTCGATTTAACGAACGTCGATTTAACGAAAAACGCGATGTAACGAAATTACACGCTGTTCCCTAGCGAAAAACTCATGATAACGAAGTACAATGTATGCGATTTAACGAAATGAATATTTTACTACTAAAATCAACTTTTCACAAATTTTCTGTCCATACACCCTCAAAAATTGGAAGAAAGCAACGTCAATTTCGATGAATTTGTAAATTTTGATGACGATTTACCAGTGCCGGGTGTAATGACAGATGAAGACATTTTAGAGCCAGTGCCAGCGTGAGTACCGAAAATGAAAGTGAAGAAGTAGACGAGAGTGAGGACGTTCCAATTGTTAGTACTGAAGATGCTCGAGCTGCATTAGAAAAAGTGCGCATATTTTTACAACATTGTGATTTGAAGGACGACGGTGATGCAGTGTTCGCTGCTGTAGCTAAAGTAGATAATGTGATGGATAGTTGATGTACCAAACGAAACTCAATGTAACGAATTTTTTTTTCTCTTTTCGCTTTAGCGAATTTTGATGTAACGAAAACTCGATATAAAGAATTTTTCCCTTGCTCCCTTGGCCTTCGTTAAATCGAGAGTCGACTGTACTATGATACAAGGGATTCGGAAAAATTTATGACTCTTGATTTAAATTTCAATTTCCAATATCAAAACTAAATCGAACCATGGAACAGGTTCGATCAACGTGATTGGCTGATTCATTTTTCATTCACGCTAATCCAGGTATGGGTAATGTTAAACTTCAACAGTGCCTTTAGCTGCAATAAAAACGCCGTTTCAACACCATGCATACTTATATGTAATTGTATAGGAAATAGTTATTCGTGCAACAAGGAAGAAAAATGAGCGATTTCTCAACGAGTGTGAAGTTAGCGATACAAGCCGGAGGTAGGCTATAGGTTGATATTCGCAATGAGTTGAGAAATTGTTTTCTCGTTACGTGGGAATAAAGAGAGCGATTTCCCTGCAAGGTAGTTTGCAACTCGATAAGTACACGCCAGGCTTGCACAGCACTAGAGGAAATCCCTCCTCCGTTCACTACAAAATTTAACGTGTCGAAATGTCGGTCTTGTATGAATTTTAAAATGTGACAATAAAAGCCTTATATTAGTATATCACAAAATTTGAATATTCGCTATTGCGGAGCAGAAAATTATAGCTTTTCAGGTTAGTTGAACCAGGAAATTTTCGTTTTTTTCAGCTCGATGGGAGTGAAAAGTTTGAAATTTTTATGAAACAGCAAAAAACCAATCAAATTTTTCCTTGTTTCTTGCGTTAGGGATGCACTAGCGATCTCTGGTGCATCGTGCAGTTCCCAATCATTTTGTCACTCGGATTCATCCATAAGAAGTTGAAAGTTTAGGCGCATAACGAGAAAATAAGCAAAAATTTCAGCGTTTTTTTTTCTTTTTTTCTTTTTGTTTCTTCCATTGTTGATTCTTTTTCTAATTTAAGTATAAGTACAAGATGCCCTACTTGATGAAATAAATCCTCATAAATATCCGTGTTTCCATTTCAATATACGTTTCAACGGCTATAATTTTTGGAAGAGTTTGAATGTGAACCGCTATAGGTAAAACACCCACACTCCACAGAACCATTAATTCCACTCAGTCAAATGAATCTTTATTTTTTTGGAGGCAATATACCTATGAACATATTTTAGCCGCTATAATTTTCATTGAGACTACAACCTAAAATAGAAAAAAAAAAAAAAAAAAAAAAAAAAAGAAGTCGACTGCGTTGTCTACATCCTCTTTAGATCTTGAATAAATTTAGGAACTTGGAAAAATTTTTGGTTAAAATTCTGAGAGAAACTTTAGAAATTTTCAAACTGAAGAAGAAGAAGCCGATGTCATCGTGGTGATAGAGGAAGTTTTGAATGAAAAGCGAATTGAAGGATTTGAAGGAATTTTTATGCTGCAAGCTATATAAAAGCGAGAAACTTGAAAAAATTTCGACCCTGAAACAGATATTGAGTGTGACGTTAGTTGATTCATTGAACCGGATGGAACTCATACCTATTTACAATGCGTAATTGAGAAAAAAATAAGTGTTTTATTGGAACAAAAGTCTTGTAGACCGTCGTTTGCATTTTCCTATTGGACTTACTAGAAGCGCTTTAAAGCAATTTATTTTGTTTCATCCGTTTCTTGAAAACGTTGTCATCTCAAAATACAGTGGGTTTCTAATGCACTATTGTAAAAATATTTCTGATGATAAGTACATTTTCATTGAATATTAGGTAGTTTTCAACGTCAAGTCTCGATCTTCAAGTGACTTGTACAAGATGATGATTTGCGCAGAGAGATAATGTCCTTCCACTGAAATAGCGTATGTTACAAATA
Organism: Aspidiotus destructor; assembly: GCA_035079395.1. Classification (NCBI taxonomy): domain Eukaryota; kingdom Metazoa; phylum Arthropoda; class Insecta; order Hemiptera; family Diaspididae; genus Aspidiotus; species Aspidiotus destructor. The sequence goes on along the minus strand of JAVHKZ010000002.1, from coordinate 58,144,762 downwards.
CGTAGGTATGTTAGTATATTTTGTACACATCTTATTGGTAGGTTCGACAATATGAAATTTGAACGGCAGGCTAAGTCAATTGATGGGGATAAGAAGAATAATAGGTAGGTACTTACGTTCGTATAGTATATTTGTCGGCGTACATAGAATCAACCAGTTCAGATATTCGCAAGTAATAACGACAACATACCTTAGATGTGTGTCGTCAAAATGATATACCTGGGTAGCTATTTAATATTATGTAGTGAATTCATCACTTAAAATTGGTACATGCACTGTTGTAAGTATCTACATATGACGAGTTGTTGTGAACATACTTAATCCGCGAGCAATGGCCGTCAGGCAAGTCTAAGAATATTCAACTTTGAGTTTTTAATTGTTGATAACCAACAAATGAGACTTGCTGGATGCAACTTTGCGATTCGATGATGAATTACCTAGTTGGAAATTTCAGTTTTGAAGAAAAGTGTTATTGCACTGCACAAAGGTATTGCGTCTGTACACATTTTTTGTGAATAAAATGCAGAAGAGGTTCAGAGCACTCGATTCACTTTTTTATGACCGACGACGTTAGGGTGAGGACGCTCAATACTCTCATTGTAGATATATCTACTCGCGTTTCAATGCAATACGCGAATACGATGAATTCGTTCCGTTCACAATAGGAATGAGATAAGGAAAAGCAACAACAAATAAGATAAGGAAACGAGTTGCGGTAACCCTGTGAGAGGGGATGTGCTACGATGATGATGTGTAAAAATATAATTTAATGTAAGAACATCTAAGGACTACGAAGGTGAAACGTGTAATATTTATTGCGACTTTAACATGTACCGATACCATTCGAAACGTAGACTGAAAATAAGTTTTTCTTTTGCGTGTGAAAACCAGAGATCCGAATACCAAAATTCCAAACACCAACAACAATAAATCGTAGTTTATATACGAACCTTAGAGAATAGGCTACTTCATACGATCACTTGAACGACTTGAGTGCATAGTATAGGTGGGTAGGTACACATAGACGTACTATATAATTGGAAAATTCGAGGGTAGCGGCTCGGATGGCAAATGAGACGAGTCGGACATCGACAATTAGGAGCATGTGCTAGCTTAGAAGTCAGAAAATAATTAAGCGAACAGCTAGCATTTATTAGATGTTTACTGATCACTCAATACTAAACGAATGTACTTATATCGTGAACGTTACGTTACCAACGTGGGTAGGTACGTAAAATGCGGTTAATTTCTACCCGTGACGAGTTTTACTTCTTACCACTTCTAAAACCGTAACGTCGCGTCGCGTCGCGTCGCAGCCATCGTACCGGTAAGACCACTCGAACTTGTATGTACATAAACCTCATGCTTGCCAACTGCATACGTCTACTTACTGTTCGTTACGGAGGCTACCTACCTTCTCCAAGAATGGTGCGGCGATTTCGTCAATTCTTCGATAGAAGGGCTCGATCGCGGGTTTCCTCTTTGCAGCTCTTCTTGAAATCGCCGCGCCGCCGCGCCGGTCCTTTTTTTCAAAATCGTCCTCTCTTCAAACATTACAGATTACAATAATATGTTATATTACGAGCATGATGTATTTGTGAGAGTATTTTTTCAGGAGTCTTTACCGCTGAACTTGAAAATTCATTATAATTACCTATCGTAGATATACGTAGGTATGGGTTTCCTTCTCTTCTTTTCCATTACCGTATCACACATCTCATTCGTGCTTACCAATTTTTAAAGTTTCGATGCGAAATTAGCCGTTACATTCATCATAATTTCAGTACCTACATCGATTTGGGAAACCATCGGCTCGTAGAAAAGGGAGGCATCTGTACGTAGGTACTCTTTTTAGCGTATCTGTTGCAAAATCCGTCTTGACGTAGGTATAAGTACAAAATGTGAGCACTCTCTATGATAGGCAGGTGGAGCTCAACTGATGATGATCTATTACTCGCTAGCTGAAAGAAAGTGGGTTATTTTCCTTATTTCAGCTCGCATGCTGCAATAAATGGAAGAAGTACTAAATGTAGTTGGCTAGCGCAACCTAAATATTTATGTTTCTGTTTGTCGATGCTATAATGTAGGTACCTATACTAATACGAGTAGATGATAAATTGTCAATACATTTTTTGTGAGCGGGAAAAGTACGATTGGATATAAATGAATGGTGAGCGCGCTGTATAAATTGAACGCCGACAGGTATTTCTGTTTCTGGTTTTCCAGAAAGAGTAAAAAAAAAAAAATAAGAAGAGAAAAAAATAGCTTTCGATTAATCGAAACGCGTATCAAAGGTGACGAAGGTTATGTACGTTTGATTTACAATGGGTCATTACAGGTTGCGGCCCACCCACGAGGAAGACATCCGATCACGTGTGCAGTACTTTTCTTCTTTGCGCGTTATCATACGGATACCTACAATGATATTCCCGTTAGTGTGAATATTTTAACTACATCGTACCGTACCTAGTTTTCATCATCGTACCTACTCGTCGAATAATACTTTTATCTTTTAATGAAAAGGAAATCATTACGATTGAAATGCTCAGAAAATGATGATTTCTGTTTAATAACCAAAGTTTCTTCAATACGACGGAACCCTTGTTCTTATTTTCTTTTCAGTTCAGTTCAGATAACGTCGATATTTCATTCTCACTTTAATCAACTTCCAAGCAATTATACCAAACCTTTTCTTCATTTTTTGCGAACAATATTTCTATTGATATTTTGTGTTAATACTAAGTAGGTACCTATAGGCTAATTTTTATCCGAATAAAATTTTACAAAAAATTATAATGGCAACGGGGATTTTGCAAAAAGGATAAATTAATCGTGCGGTTATGAACTATGCGATCGTAACTCAGGGAATTCACGGCGGCACGAAATTTTCTTTGGGTCTTTCCGCCTAACTTTTCCTCGCAGTAGGTCGTTTCCAGACAAAGGACTCAACTCTAAGAGAAAGTTTCCTATGTCTGGACAACCCTCCAATCAGATATCTCTCGACTCTTAAAGCCGATTGCCCTCTAACCAGATGTCTCTGGTAGAGTGTCTCCGAGTCGAAAGATGTGTAGATCATTCCAGTTCTTTTAGCGCTAGTGATCGCACCGTTCGTGCTCGCATCAAATCGAAATCGTATTTCTCGCCTTCGAGGCCTTTCCTCCTGTATAATTTGAATCACGATGTCGTTTGCTTTATATTATATTGATTTCTGTATCCGTTTTGACCACGTCATTACGCTTAACGTAATTTGTATATTTCGCGTCATTTGGTGAAGTGTGCCTTTGTACATTGTATTTCTGCTTCAAAACCTTTTTAGTCACCTAAGGGAGTGCTTTACTTGTCGGCGAACTCCGAGTTCGTGTAGAATAGGTTGCCTATCAATTCTCTGATACCCTACAACGTTCAATCTACCACCGGTCGACACTACGCGACGCTTATCGGGTTTGTGTTGGTATGCGTGCGTAGTCCCTGATGTCAGGAATGACATTCAAAAATTAATTTTCAGAGTTCGAATTTCCGATTAACATTCATCATTTTGTAGAATATTGTTCATGAAGGCTTAATTAGAAGCGCTATACGTAGAAGCAGAATTTGAAAATTTGGCTCTGAAAAGATTTTATGGTATTGGAAAAAAAACCAAATTTCGCAAACTTCAACAGCTTATTAAAAAAAAAAATGCAAAAGAAAAAATCCAAATTCTGTTTCTATAGCGCTTTTAATCAAACCTTTCTGAAGAACATTTCAAATAATCAGAAAAATTAGTTTAAAATTGAAGTTGTGAAAATTAATTTTTGGGACCATGTTTTACGCACACGCACACGTTTTCACGTGTAAAGCACACCCTTGATATTGTTTAAGAATAAACTATCACAATTGAATCTGATTTGGATATAGCAGCGATGTCCTTTCACCAATTCAACAAGAATCTTCTCATTGAATTTGAGAGAGAACGTGTACGTACTACGGTACTCGTACATCATACGACCGTTTGTCTCCTATGAAATTAGTGAGATAAAACGTAGGTAGGCCTACCGTACGTGAGAGTGGTTTTCTGCAATTTTAAGTGGTGGAATTATACCTGTACATATTGCGCAATTAGCCATCTACAACAGTTGATACCACATACTTCATAAAGTCAGTAATAAAAATTTCCAATTCCTTAACTCACTTCCCTTGCGCCAGTCTACTGGCAAAGAGAGGCGGGGGAGGAGGACATTCATTTGTACTCGGAAATCATTTTTCTCTCGTCTTCCGCTAATGGAGGATCAGAGTAAGCGTTCTTCAATTTCTTTCCGTCAAATTTTCACCGGCAGTTTTAGCGATTGTTTGGCTCATTAACTAAGTAGTGATTCAATTTTGGTTTACTTTTTACAAGAGAAGAGCTTATCCGATTTGACTATTTGAGGCTACCGAGATGAAATTTTTCTAGACGAGATTTTTCTCCTACGGTCCACCAGAAAGGTGTTAACAGCTCAATTGTGATTTGAACTTGAATTTGTTGTGGCTAAAAAGACGCGAAATACAATACAATAAGTTATACCCTAGTTTAAACGTACATACGTTATTTTTAATTCAATTTGTGACCTCCCAACAGAATAGAGGAACCTTATAGGGTGAACGGAAAAAACCATGTTTTTTTGCATTGAATTAACAAACAAGGAATATTGATAATATAAATGCGGTAGGAAAGTATAATGTTGAGCAGACGCAGTCATATACCGCAGATAAAGAGATCAAAATTAAGGAGTAAACTGTTCATCATGTATGGACAGATATTTCTAAATTAGCTTTAGTGTTTTTCACCCGAAGGCCCCTATCCTGTTGGGAGGTCACATTTCAACTTTTTAATTTGTCGTACGTATTTGTATTTTTTGCGTATTTATATTTTTTGAACCACGTTACGGATCGAAGTATGCCAAAAATTGACCATTGGCTAAAAAATACGCGAATAATCCTTTGAGACTTGAAAGTGGGAGAATTTTCTATTTTTTATTTTGGCAAATAGGCTAGGTCAATTATTGGCGTAGAAACTTGATAATATTTGGCGCAAATAAAAGAGAAAAATTGAGATGCAAATTTTGTACGTTCAAACTATACATCAAATGTTTCGTGTTTTTCAGCCACAATAAATTTAGTCGTTCAAATCTCCATTTAACTGTTACGGCATAACATCTTTTTGGCGGACCTTGTATACTGTATAGCTTGATAACGACGCGACCCCTTTCTTTGCGAGAAATAATTATATTGTAATAATAAGCGATCAAATACGATGTTATAAATGATAATAAAAAATGGTTTAAGACTAATTGCCGCGCTATAGTTTGTTGCGTAGTACAAGTAGGTACCTAGGTACTTAGGTATATTAATCTTTAGACATGTCTCGTTGTGGTTGTTATTAATGATGATAGAAAAATTAATCGCGCGTCCATCAGTACGGTACACTCGACTCGTGGGTTGGGGCTACGGCTACCTGTATTCATTCGAGAAGGCACATTAGTAATGTGACAAAATGTGGTGTGATAAAGTACGAGTACCTATGATGGTTGTCGGATACAATCCAATTGTATATTCTACGAAGCAACGATCAGCTCTACCTATGTGTGTAGAGCTTCATATAGAATACTCGTAATGCGAGGACCTTGAAACAAAGATTTCCGGTGCTATTGTTTAGGAGTACAGTAAATAAATACGAATAAATAAATTACGCTTATGAACCAATAACGAAGTCCGTCGAGAATATCAAATTAAAGAGGGTTTCGTAATGTTAGCGACACGTTCGATTATCCGGTAGAGAACGCGACTCACATGCCGAATAAGAGGATGATTCGATTTGAAGTAAACAAGAACGAGGACTTTTCAGAAGGCGTTAATGCAACAAACTGTACGACTTCTGATTTCTGACGCGGTGAAACGTGATTTCAATTTTACCGGTAGCCACGTCGTTCTTTCTATTGAATTCTACTCGAGACCGACTCGACACTGGCTGTAAGTACTGATCGTATCGAGTAGGTATAAGCTATCTATACATACCTGATATATAAGTAGTTGACGAGACGTGCAATAATTGTCAAATCGACGCTATGCTTTATTTTTTGTGGGCCCCTTCTTCAACTCGATCCAGCATCCTTCTTTCCCGACGACGTGGTCGCTCAAATACGAGTAATTTTTTGCGAAACCGTCGAAATTTTAAACGTGTGGACGGCTTTCTTCTCTCTATAATTAGTGCACGCTACGTTCAACTTTTACGACAAACATTTACAAAGATAAAATGCAATAATTTATTATACTTGTAAGTCGATTTTAGCAAAATTTTTATGTACTTACATAAATTCTTAATAACCCAATGTTGAAGCACAATGAATAATTGATAGAATTTGCTTATATTTAAAAATCAATAGACCTATCAATCCAACAGTTCAATTCTAATTAAATAAATTTGTTTCGGTCATTTACGGCTATCCATAATTATAATGAATACTCAAAGAAGTAGAAAACAAATTGCAAAAAATCGCAGAAAATAAGAAAAAAAACCAAGCGCCTTTGGTCTTACAGAAACGTTTGGTTTTATCGTATTTCTTGCGGTTTTTTGCAATTAGCTTTCATTCTAATTCAGAAATTCTCCCCAAAGGATTATGTCGACGAAAAATACTTAATTCTGTTTGGACAAACAGAAATCGATCGTAATTTTTAGTCGAATCACATTCATCCTTTTTTTTTTTTTTTTTTTTCTAAATCAATTCTCAAGTTATAGAAGTGAATCATTCGGGTTTCTTTTGAATAAAATTCAACAATTTTTGCCAATTCAGAATAATAATTCACATAAAATTTTATGAAGGAAGAAGAAAGTGCGGTTCCAATTTGCAAATAAAAGCGAAGAAGGTGCAATCTATAATCAGGGCTCTTTTGTTTTTCATAGGTAAATGTTTCGCTCTCTTTTACAAATTTAAACAACTGTACTACGTTTGTGGAAAAAACATTCTCGGCACTCACACGTCTATAGACATCTGTGTCATTCCAAATTATATTCCTGATAGAAACAAAATTTCCTAGTTTATTGAGACTAATTTGCACACTTTCATTCACTTTATACCAAATTTTATTCCTTTTAATAGGAAGATTTGAGAAATTTTTAAATGATAATCATTCAATGGAAGCTTCATATTTTATAATATATTTTTGCTGATTTTTAAGTCCTATAAGAAAGCTTGATAAAGCAAGCCGAGAATTGAATGAAAAGATGGAAAAATTTGGAAAATGGAAAAAAGTATTTATTGAAATTACATACTGTACTATATTATAGAAAAAAAAAATAGCTTATTCATGTGACTACATGAGCTTATAGGAGTTATAGGTATTGAAATAGGTAAGTAATATAATAAAGAACAGCTATTTTTGAAGGATAAAAATATGAAGGAATTTACAATAATATTACCTATTTGTATATTATACCTAATAGGTGTAATCTTATTGACTGATATGAGAAAATTTTAAAAAAAGATCTCTTAGAATATACCTATAAATTAGATCCAGTTTGGTATTATCCTTTTCCGAGTTTTACTTGGGATTGTACGCTTAGAACAGATACCTTAACAATTACATATGAGTTTTATTTCAATTTGACGCAGAAGATTCAGCGCCCCCATCTCGGCGCGGCCGCAGAAGTCGGCACTGGAGAATTCAACGCAGGGTTCATCTTGGTGCGATAATAATTGAGTATTTTGGAACTTCCAGCGTTATTTCTCTCTATAGTTTTTGCATTATTTGCTCGTCGTTTCGACGTGCTCCATCCTGCCTCATTTGCATTGCTGCTTAACAAGACTGTCAAGATTTATGGAGAGGATTTTGCTTTCGAAGGTACTCGTCATTGTAATCATAAGGAAAAAAAAAAAAAAAAAAAAAAAAAAAAAAAAAAAAAAAACACATGGATGTGTAACTAAGTACATACCTATATTATTGAAACTTTCGTGATAAGAACAGCCGAAAGACATAGAATTTAGACAATAAAGAAAGAAAAAAGAGCTATGATCAAGGCCATGCAGGATAAATGACTAATGTTCCCTTCACATCCCACTTATTTTCTTGTGATTTTGAGCGAACAATTTTTGTCTGTGTTTCCTATGGCTGAGATTGTATACGCCTAATATAATACCTACGAGGAAGGAAGGAAGTGTACTCGCAGCTTTTTCAATCACCTGCCAGGTGTATACCTACGTCTAGTATAAACCTGGTGCACGTAATAGTATATATCCTAGTATACGCCATCACCTTCCGGGTATAAGAATTTTTCTCGAAAAATTTTCCAAGTCTATTATCTTGTTTAGGTTAGGTTAGTCCTGGAGAAAACTTTGGACGCGTTCCCGATAGGACTAATTTGTCATGAGAACAAGAGCATTTCCTGTGTCAGTTTTTACCGCAGATGGTATGTTCTCAACTTTCAGTATTTTGCGGAGTTTATAAAGAACGCAATGACGTCAGGATTTTTCTCCTCTGGTAGGGTTTTAACCAGATCGTTTATGAGGTTCTTGAATTTTCCCGAGTTGAGGCGAGTATCGGTCTTTAAGCCAACAGCGAGATCAGTGATGACAGTAGCTTTGAGAAAATCTATCTTCTCCATCGGTGGAATAGCAAATTGTTTCCCGTGAGAGAGTAGACGAATTTCATTTTGGGTAAGCTGTGAAATGAGATTTAAGACCGGATGAGCAAAAGGAACGACGAGTGGACGAGAGTGTCCTTTATTTGGAGGATGTCTTTTTTCACATTTACGTTGTTGTAGTTTCATCAATTTCTTAAAACGAAGTTTCTCAAAAAGCACATTTTGGCGGTTTTCAGTGCGATTTTTGAGGTGTTGTAGATCGGTGGGTTCTAACAATTTCAATAAACGTTGGTGAGCTCTAAAAAGAAAATCAATAATCATAGCTTTCTTGATATAATGCAGACGACGTTCCATGGTCTACCCATTTCTTAGTTAGCCAGTTTTCTAATCGGTGATACGAGGAAGCGGAGGAAGTATGAAGTTTAAACGATGCGAACGAAGGGCAAAAATCAAACTTTTGGCACGATCGAATAAATGTTTTTTTTTTTCTTTTTTTCAATAGGTAGTTTAGTGTATTATCATGGAAACCCGTACTCACGAGGAAAGCGTCTCTTTCATTCTCCATTTATTTTCGAATGAAGTGTACTCGCATTTTTGGTGAGTAATTAATTTAGTTATGGGATGCAATATTAGAGAATGCCTCACTCTCCTTTTCTTCCTTTGAAGTCGTTCGGATAATTCACCGTGTAAGAGGAATATTTCTTCGCAATCAGTTATAGTTGTCTGAAAATATTTTTTCTATAATCATTTTATCGACTCGCACTGGAGTAGTTTCTAATATAACAAGTGTCTAGAATGCTTAAATGATTTTCTGTATACATTGAGTGTTTTTTCTTATCTGATTCTCTGAAATAGTAAACGTATTTGTCATCTTGAAAGTGAATTGGAACCGCCAGGTGAAAGAAGTGTACAAAAAGAAATCTTCTTTGGTACGTATTGTCAGCAATCCCTTCATTCGTGTGGTATTCAGCGAGTATTTTACACACCCGAATATATGGGCCCGTTATACTTCAGAATGCGTGTGTCGGTAATCCACGTTTGATGTAGAACTTACACGGAAGTTATGCTGTAAGTAACGTGTTTCAAACAATTCTCTAGGGTTGACGAGGAGACTAAATATCCACCCATGGTACAGATAAATTCGATGAGACGAATTCACACCCATCAATCGTTTTCTATTGTGGAGAAATACTTTGAAAGAGAGATAAGGGTATGTTTGAGATATCGCAGGAATGCTGCAATGTCTCAATTTATATATTTGCTGTCAGATGTCGGAGGAGCCAAGACGATGTGCGAAATTTCGGCGCCATACTTATCGCATTTAAATATCATTCACGATAGGCACTCATCTTCCTGCGTATTAACGATAGGTTCATATCTGCAGTTATAATCGCTATTTGTGTAGGCACTACCACTACATACAAGTGTTTCCCCTTCATTACTATATTTCTAGAGCGAATCCGCTTACTAGGTGGTTGACGACTTCATTCATTATGTGGGCAATGAAATACTTATTTTTGATATTCCGAAAATTTTTTGTACAAGTCATTATGCATTTTGTTTCTAGTATTTGAAATTTTTCTACCATTCACTCGAATAGGGCCTTCGCCCATCAACTGAATTTTCTACAATTAAAGAGTACTTATCTATACTCTAAATAGTTTAGAGTCGCTAAAATGAACATTTAACAAAAACGATAGCCTGTCAACTCGTATTGCAGAGAAAGTTTCTTCCAAGTTTTGTAGTCAGTTTTTCACTTACAGAACATGTTGAGTAAGAAAATGAATATATTTTAATCACAAGTATCCGTGAATTTAAGAAATCTATTTGTTTTTTCTCCGAGTTTCGTTGACAATTGAACTAAGAATTCATTATAGAAGTATAGAAAATTGACTGAAAATTTGTGGACACATATAATTAAAATGTCCACTTACAGTCTATACTTCTCATTCAATTATTTTTCTCAGCATCGTTCATCAAGGTTTCAAAACTGATTTCGTTCTTCAATTTCGTTTTCAAAAGCAGTTGTGATCGGGTAACGGTGACACATCCTAGTACCTACCCTCAAATTCCTTATATTTATTATATGTGACGATTTCTTAGCGAAAAAATCGTCGACTCACGTAAAAGTATATATTTTTAAAATTGTCTCGACGAGTAGAATCGTTTACATCTAATACTCGTACACAAGGGAGGTAGCTGGATAAGTTAGGCCTACCGTAACTGATTGAAAATTGTGGCAGTTAAAATTTTGTATAAGAAAATCGCTGCAATTTTTTGGTCATCTAGTGGAGTGAAATTCTTATTCTTAAAGCTGTAAATGTATTGTTGAACGGAAAGTATGGTGCAGGAGTTTCAAAACGTAAAACAAAGAGAGCATATATCTTCAAACATTCTCAGATCACTATACCCAATCACTCATTCCATAATTTTTGTTCATCAGGGGTGCAACGAATATCCGTAGTGTGTACATAATACGTATCTCCTTCAGGAATTTCCTAATTATTTATGTATTTATGCTATACTTAATATAAATAATGTGAGTACCTATCTTCCATAAACTTGCGCCGGCTGGCAGATAAAAATATTGGTAGCAGAAAGTAGTATTAGTCGTTGGCAGTGAACGCGTAAAAATTATAATATCTCTTTCATGCGACGATCACTTTATTTTACGATTCAGCCGTCGGATCGACTCTTTCTTGTCCTTCGTATACTGCACTGCACTGTATAGTAACTTCATATACTATCAAAGGAAACCTCACTTACTAATGTAGCCACCACAATACTGTTTATCAGCTATATAAAACACCTGTACGTACATACAGTATGAGTTTATTTGTATATAAATATACCTACGTGTATTTTAGTAAACAAATCTCTACCGCTTCAGTTGTCTAAAAATACCAGTTTTCATCTCATCCTTTTACTGCAATATTTGTGTGTATAACTAATAGGTATTTACATATACCTACATATATACGTATACAAACATACAATAAAGGTATGTAGGTACCTTTAGATCGCGAGATCGAGTAATCTCGACTTATTATTCCCGTCATTATTTCTGTACATGTCACCCATCTCCGTCTTTCCCTTCCTGTTTTGTGATATACTCGTTTCTTCTTTAAAACGATTTTTATATGTATACATATACTGTATACGAGCCAGAAAGCTACTGCTCAGATGAGTCGCGGTATTTTGTGTCGCGCTGAACCAGTTATAAATGAATGAACAACAATATTTAGAGTGCGCGAAGCGAAGGTCTCTCAAGTCGAACGAGTATCGGAATTAAGTTATAATAACGTACTTAGCTATAAAATGCCACCAACTAATAATAAATACTCGTATCTCGTCTGTATCACGCAAGAGAAGCCGTCGTAGTTTCCACGTGTGTGACCACAAACAAACATTCTGGCACTTCTTTTACATCGAGCTACATTTTCAACCGTGATATAAAACATACACGCATTTGCGTATTTGCATACGACCGTAAAGAACACTCCTTCTTTCGCGTAGAAGGGCAAGAATTCGGAGTAATTTGCGCTGCCACCGTCGCCGACGCAGGAGACGGTGCGAATGGCTCAAAAATTATTACCTAGTTTCCATTCGATAATTCAGCTGCACGTAGGTATCGTCATAGGTACTTTACATCGACCATGAAGATTTTCGCTCACTTACAGTATTGTATGCAGTACCATTTTCACAGCTTTCATCTGTAGTTAGAATTTTTACTATACCTACATAATACTTATTCACGAACATGCCACCGAACCGTGCCGCGTCATGTCGCGCGAGCTGCTGCGGGCATACTCCGGTCCCAAGCGTCGTCGCCGTGTCGCGTCAATCTCGTCTATTACACTAGATCAGATTTCAAAACGATATGTACACAATACTTGGCCAGCAAAAAAAAATATGTTCACGCGGTATCGCTTTTCTATCGCACTACCTCATCTACGATCGAAAAATATTGCTTATGCTCACGCGGATGGACGAGAACCAAAGTCCGAAGAAGAGATAAATTGTAAAATAATACACGTCGACAGAACTAACGATTATGTTTTACAGCGTTTCTGTTCATTTCATGTCCTTCATGTACGTGTGTACATGCGGTTGGTGCCATAGAAAATTTTCGGAAGAAAATTCATGTTACGCATCTTCATTAACCAGGTATTTTCCTTTTGAAAAGCACTTTCAAAGAGGAAAGAAAAAAAAAACTTTTTATAAACAAAAAAAAAAAAACGACCGTGGCTTCCTTAAAAAAACTAAACGAGAAACGTAGAGGACCTGTTATATGAATAAATGAGGAACGAAAGGAAGTTCTTCTATGGATCGAATTGGCCACGAGGTCCAAATTTCTCGAAGTCCCTTTCCCATTATAATAGCTTGAAAGTCGGAATTTGTGCGCACACGGCGCATGGCAAATTTTTCAAAAAAGCCCCCTCCCCCTTCCGTAGAACAGGTTTCCTGTTAAAATAAAGATACTAGTATAAAGCTAGTATAAAATGCATAGGCCTAGAATAGTATTCTGCATGCTAGTAGAGGAAAGGAGGGAGTGAACTCGAGGAGAGAAGAAGAACTTGCGGAGAGAATCTTGTCTAGGGTTACTCTGCACGGGGGAGGGGGGGATTATTTCAAGCCTTTTAGTATAAAGCCAGTATAAAATGCTGCTAGTAGACAAGTAGTAAACTGCATGGACGTTGGGTAGTATGTACTTATATCGGATGGAACCAGAGAGGGAAAACTTGGGGAGAGGGAGCAAACCAGCAAGGTAACGAGAATTCGCGATTTTGGAATTAGTGAATGTTGTATTCTCTCTCCCGAGCGCTACCTTTTCCGCAAACGTGGAGCAGCTGATCGCGCTTGAGCGGCGTACGCGACGCGATTCACGTTCGTGACAGCGCGCGTCATTCGTCATGATCGCGAACCGCACGACGCGCCTATAAAAACCGCAGACTAGCGTAGCTTTAGTGTAATTTCACTCTCGTAGAATTACGACAACCAACTGGTCACGCGACCAGCATTTTTATTTCCACTACGGGTACGATTGTCGAAAGCCGACTCAGTTCTTCTACAGTTGAACTCGCGAGTTGTCATAATCGACATTAACAAGCATTCGCTGAGCTTACACTACTCCTCGAGTCTTCCTAGCGTACCGACTACCAAGTAGACATGACAATGGCTAAGATTTTAAAAACTTGAGGAAAGACATGGAACATGTAAAAAAAGAAAGAAATCTTCTGGCGTAGCGAATGGAATAAAAATTATGTCCCGCGTCTTTCTCTTTATGGCAAGTTACTAACTTTCACAAGGGCTCACTCGCTCCGTTCATTTGCCCATAAGTTTTCTTAGTATCAAGAAGAATTAGTCCTAGTGTAAGCCTAGGATGGGGAGGTGGATTGAACAAGCATTCGGGGTTGGTAGTCACGACTGATGAATTCACCAGCTGATGAGGTCATATAATCAAGAGTAGAGGCTGCAACAAATGTCGCCTATTTTTTTTCATACAATTTTGTGCGTGTTGTTCCCGGAATGTGGCCGGAATCCACAGGAAGGGAATAGACGTAGAAGTGGATGATATTGATTGCAGGAGTAAATAGATGCGCTAATTTGAGGTTAAAGAAATAAGAGTCGTGTATAGCCAGGAGGGATAAAAATGAGTAATTTGAGCTAGGAGTGAGGAGTTGGAGATAAGAAAGACAAGCGTGTGTGACGTTTTGTTTGGTAAAGAAAAGGGAGGCAGAATTTCTCGACCAACGGCTGATGACGACTCCTTGGATAAAGTACGCGTATCCTGTTTTGGGTTCAGATTTAGATCCGTCGGTAACGTAAAGACGGTTGGTCGGAAAATATTGGTATAAAGATAATGGTTTCTAGTAAAATGTCGGTGTACAGTGTTGTGAGTTTGGAGATCATCAGCTATATGGAGTCGGATATCTGGGAGAGAGATTAGCTGGGGAGAAGTGAATATTTGTACAATAGGAAGTAGATCGTTCAATTTGAGGTGAGAAATCCACCACCGCCACATGTATTCGGAGGGTCCAAAGTTGTATTGAGGGATCCAAATTTCAATTTTGGGTATTAACACTCAAAACGACCCACTGTTGCAGGAGCAAGAAGTTGCACAACGGACGAACCCTCCGTAAAAATTACTACAATCATCGTTCTCACCTGCCCCGCTGACATGGAGTATGACATCGGTCCCGCAAATGGCGAGCAGTGAATCAGAAAAACAGCGCCCACAGTTAGCATACTCAAAATCGATGCATGAGTTTGAGTATCATCCTCGCCCGAGCCTACAGCTTTGAAGAATGCAATCAGTGGAACCACCCCTGAAGACACACACACTCTGTTACAAAAACAAACGGGCACAACACCCCACTGTCGCACTGTCGGCACTCGTGATCAGGGCAGCCAAACTACAGCTGAAACGAATAAGAGCTTGATCTTTGAAAAATATAATTTTTATGCTTTCATACTTTTGCGAATCAATCAGAGTCAATTTGTAGAATATCTAGCAATTTTATATAATAACTAGACATCGTGTGTCATAAAAATGGAATAATTATATTATACATTCTCTAGGTGAGGTGATTTTTCTCAACATCGTCTAGTCGTTTTGTATGATGACTGCATTTCATACTTTGACGCTAACATCTATATGAACCCTTGTGAACATCAGCACTTATCAACATCCCTTAATCCGTCCGAAACGATCAAAAACGCACTGATGAACTACTATCGACTGTCCACATAGAATTGATAATAATTACGTATTATGTATTACAAATCAATTGAGGATAAAGTCACGAAACTAGTGTCGCTGCACACTCGACAAAGACTAAAATAAGAAATCGCTCACTTTTCCCAATACGTTATTCTTAGTCTAGTATTGGTCGATAGTATATACTTGTACTGTGTACTAGGCCAAAAGGGTTAATTCTTGATCATCTCCGATTCTTAGCATCACCTAATGCTGTCTCCAGCCATCCTTTTTTTCATCCACTCAAAAGCTGCATTAACGCTCTCATCATCACTCTCTATGTCAACTTAATCCTATTAATTATTCTTCATCTGGAAATCTAGCTACCCCGGAAAATGGAAAAAATCGACCATGAAGTCAAACAGGCAACCAATTATCCCCAGTTATTTCCTCACGCTCCTATTTTTCTAAATAGATAAACAAACAATTATACATCATCCTAGTACGGTTCACTCATAGGTGTGACCTCAAATCTCACAATCTCACTCAAAGAAGCTGGGTAGTTTAAATTAAAAATAATATCTCCATCTTCCGAACCACCTCAAATCAACTATGAGTTACTATCAATTACGTACAAAAGAAAAACTGATGTATAATTATGTCAATAGTAAATGGAAAATAAAGTCACCAAAGTAGTCTCACAGCACACTTGATGGAGACTAAAAAATTTTACTTAATCGTAAATTATTAGTTTTTCAAACTAGATATTTTGACTATTGAGAATACCAAATTAATTATAAAAGAAAGAGCTCAGAAAAAAAAGGAGACATTGTACAGCGTCTTTTCTCAAATCTGAAAGTTCTAATGCTCTCATCACTCATCAGGCATTGGAGTAATGTTTCTTGACAGCGGTTTAGCATTAGGTTCATGTTTCGGATTTTCATAGTCGTATTCTTTTTCCGAACAATTCATATCCCATTATCATTATTATTATTATCAAATTGTATATTTATATAGAGCTGGTGCACCAAGAAGATGTTAACAGTAAACCGGGGAACTCCATGAAATTGTCGCGGAGTTCTCCCGGAGTTTTCCGTTCAACTACCTATTAACATCTTTTTTGGCGCACTCTGGCCCTGTATACTATTTTCAGCTCGTTCATCTTTCTCTTCCGCGTTTTCTCACGAAAACATAGGGCACGCGAAGCTCGTGGAAGTGCGCTGAAAGTTTGCCGTGACGCGAATTTGAAGGGTCAGTTGACAATAATTTTCTTGTCTTATTTCAATCAGTTAGGCCTCGTTGAATTCGAATGCGTAAAATGTACGCCGGGATGAATATTTTGTGTACGTAATAAAAAGGACGCAATGCATGACTGCTAACTTGCGCAGCTCTGATACGTAGTGTCGGTAAATACTTGTACCTGAACTTCAAATCTACTCGTTATCTTTCAAAATGAAGTAACTTGACATAACAAAAAATCACGTACCGTGATACTGCGGCCTCTCTTCAAGCGCCCAAGTCTACGTAGCGTGATACTGCATTTCCACCATAGTCATCAGGCAAATGTGTGCGCATTTGTTCGTTCGAGAGGTTCTACTTGTAGCGGCTACGTAGAATTGAAGGAAAAACTAGAATCCGTTTAATGAATGACTGACGCAAGTGGTGTGCCACGCGTGGATTACGAATGCATAAAGGGTGCATTAATTTACGTATAATACTGTAATTTGGATGATTGAGTGATCGGCGATGGTATCATGCACTATCATGCTATTCAGACAACTGAATAATGAATTATTGTCTTGCCCCACCATGTCATGATGTGGGCATTTTTGAGAAATGGCGATATTCTACATACGTATATTTGGTGAACCTACTTTTGGATCAGGGATGTTTTGTCCAAGAAATTACGTCTATTCCATTTTCATCCAAATCACAAAAAATGGGGAAAAAAGGATTTCTTTTTATGGTAAAACAAGGTTGGATATAACAGCTATTAAATTCTGAAATCTCATAACGTTTAAAAGAGTTCGTCTCGGTTTTTCGTCGGGAGAATTTTGGGAGGTGGTTTCAACTTTACAAAAAATTTTACTACCTGTACTTCTGCAGCGTCACAGGCTTCATGCGTATTCGGACCGGGCGTATTCCAGATTCACTAACGTCGCCTGTGTAAATTACCTACGTAGAATGTACTGATAAGCGAACGGTGATCGTCACTCAAAACTAAGGGCGATTTTTTGGTTATTCTACAATTTCTCCAAAATTATTGAATTTGAGCGTGTATTTGTAAGGAACAAAATCAAAGAGCAGGAAATTCTCTTTCAGATGAAATAATTTTGAGAGATTTTTAAAAATTTGAAAATTTTGCGCGATGCTAGCGCTGCCCGTTCCGATTCTTTTAATACTTAAATGTGGCCATTCAACAGATAGTTCTTCACCCATCGCCTTCTGCAATAGGCTACTTTCATCGTTCATAACGTGAGTATCTCGGAGTAGCTCTATTATTACTTGAATGCAAATGATAAAAATGCCCTTTCAATTCTGGTCGATTTTAACACGGACAGACATTCTTTCTTTTGATTTATGAAAGTAGATGTATGTCCTAGCTGTGCGGTAAATGCACAATCAATTGTACAGCGTAATATACTATATCTCAGTTTTAACTGCATCTATACCAAATGTTTTCCCAAATTAATTTGAAATCCGTGAGGAAAACATACATTTGCATTCATCTACCTCATCTATCGTATTAAAAGTGCGTCATCAATTAGTTTTCTTTCAAAAAATATTCAGATGTAAAAAGTTATTGCTGAACCACAAAATCAGCAATTTCAAATCTTGCTTAAATTGAGTCTTCCGCAGTTGCCGCTCTATAGAGGAACGAGGTAATAACAGAAAAGCACAATAGTTCTGTCTGTGGGGGCAGGGAATACATTTTATTCATGTAGATGACGGCAAATTATGGTTTTGAATCAATACACCTTCCATCTATTATCTAGATGTTGTGTTTTCCATTTGCCAACTGTTGAGAGTTGAACCAGGTATGCGCAAACTACTTCAGATGGCGGGCCACTTTAACTTTTGTAAGAAGTGAGGCCGGCCAGTTTTTTCAGTATCAAATCAAATACTCTAAACGATAATACTGGAAACTTTCCTCAATTTTGTGGTCGCAAGCAACTAGCGGTAAAGGATGGGACTAACATCAGTTGTGAGAGTTGTGACTATGAATTTGTGTATGTTTTTCGCGTGTAGTAGTGACGTTCATTGTTTGACAGCCCGAACAGTCCGAGATTTGCACGACCCACGCAAACATACTACTACTGATGACTTCATTAAACGTCCTGCACCAATTTGGTGGGACCGCCAATTCTAATCTGATGTTCAAGATCGCCACACGGCTCTCAAAATCCAAGCAAGACTACCTACGCAAAATGAACGCTGTAACAAAAAGAACTTCCATAAAAGCACAAAAAGGTTTTTGGCATTCATTTACGCAGTCTTACGCAATAGATTAACCTTTCCAATCTCGTCAAAGCTTTTTTCTAAGTTATAATTATTTTCTCTCATTCAACGCTTTCCTTTATAATAATCATAACTCTCACTAATTACTCGACCAACCGCTCATGTCTTTTGCTCCCTCATATTCAAAATTATTAGCTGTCTTCGTTTTGGACATAATCGTCTCCCTGTTCACCTCAAAAGTATAAATTTCTCAGAATTCGGCAATCGGCGACAACAATCATTACTTTTTCGAGTGTACGTATACAGAAATAGCAAACATCAGACTGAACATACGGAAGCTTTCAATCGACGATTTCCTACACTCTTATCAAACGGGAACTTGTCAATTTTTCATAATAATATTAAATTCTTTTCAAATCTGTCTTCATCCACTTCTATCTAAATTACAATATCTTAGTATGAGGTAAGGCTTTAAATATATCCTCTGCTGCAACCTTTTTTTTACTTGTCCATTTCGTGTGCAGTAGCCCATCATTTATTTTGTGTATGTTTTTTTTATGTACATATACATAATTAATTTTAAAAAAATTGAACAATTGGAAAGTTGAGTAAAGGCCGACCGCGTTGAAATTCAAACGCAAGACGGACAGAATAATTAAGTTCATTCTTGTCTTGTACAGCATCATTCTGTTTTACTAATCAACGCAGTAGCGATCACTTCACCTCTTTAGGAGGAATGTAGGAGTGCGAATGCAAGCTCTCCGGCCGGCCGGCTGACCGTGCCAATAGTCAACACTGCGGCACTGAACTGCTGGAATCTTGTCGAATTTTTTTTTGTACTAGATAGGTATAGGTTACCTACCCGTGCGAATGGATATGAATTTCTGCAATTAAGTAGATATAGCGTTTCTAATGGAACAACACAAACGTGCCACGAATGAAAAGAGCTTCAAAATCTCTCGGTCGAGTAAAATAAATAACGAGAGAAGCCGATAAATTTAGAATTGATACGTTCGTTTCTCGGTGAAAATTAATTGTGATCGAGAATCCGCGCAGCGTAGCCTATATGAAAGACGAGTTACTCGAAGATCTACAGGACACGATCTTATTGTTTTTCGCGATAGAAAGATTCTTCGAGTTCCATAGGTACTAGTCGAGTACGTAGTTGGACATTACTACAGGTTATTATTTCATTCCTTGTTAGTCGTGTCCGGCCTTACACCGGCACAATCCCAGAGGCAACAGAAGCGGGTACAAAGAACTACTCCGCGCGTAACGCAATTGCATATCTGCGATTGTAGACCTACATTAAAGGTGACAAATTGTTATTTCTGTTCTAGTCTACTGTTCCTATTGTATGCATATGCGTGCGCGTACGTTAATACTGTATCTACCAGTGCAGTGCAGTGTATGTATAGATAGGTACTTACTCTCGTACGACAGTGGATGCAGTTTGCTATTTGGAAAAAAAAAAAAAAAACAGACATTCATCGTTAGGCTATAGTCGCGACGCGCGAATTGCAGATGGTGTTGAACTGATATCGAATCGAGTATCCATCGCCAACACTTATTCGTTCATTGTACTAGCGATATCAGCCATCAACTTTGTTTCTTTTTCTCTTTTCTCTTCTTTCCATCTCCTCTGTTTCCATAGTCCACATTTTACCTTCCTTACTAAAAACAGTAGATTAAATACTATGCCGTATACCCTAGAAGACTCAGGCACATACATATGTGCGTAAAAAAAATTGGTAAAAAAATGTATTTCACATTTACTTCTCCCTCGGCCTGTCGCACAAATCAGGTATCTAAAATAAATGCTTACCTATACCTATATTCACGTTCGATGTGCATAGCATGCATATACTGTATACATACCTATACGTGTATATAAGCGAATTCACGCGCTCGATACTGAGATTACGCGCGTGAAATATCTGTGATCGATATGCGAGCATACCTGGAATACTATGAACGAGTAAGTAGGTATAGGTATAAGATACAGTTTTCTGAGTACCAATTTTATTTCAACAACATCTTAAAATAGTGAGGCTAGTTACCTAAGTGAATGTTAGCCACCTTTCCTCTATTAGCAACAAGAGCAGTGAGCAATGACTGATGATAATAATATGGACCTGTATTAATTGTCGATTTTTAAAATTCACGTGAAATTGTTGTAAATGAATTAGCAGTACAGACGGATTGCCGGAATATGGCGCAGCGTCGGTTAGGCTCCCTGTGAATCAATCTAACGTGCAAGCTGGTAGTATAAATGAGGCACAATAAAGCGATACTCCCGACACGTATACGTAATCTATTTTAAAATTTTCACTAAGGCGACTCATAGATGGAACCTAAACTACGCTGCGCTGGGTTGTCATTCCGATAATATGAGTTATCACAATCATCCTAATTTATCAATAATAATCAATACCTTGCGCTTGTCTGGATGCGGCCGAATATCACTTTCTGTTGATTGACCAGCTAGACAACGTTCTGAACTACCCGTATGAACTGTTTTTAAAATCTCGTTTGAGTGAACTCGAAACCTACGCCTGCCATAACTTACTCTACTACTGAGCACCGATACCTCAAGAGCATTAATTTTCATTGTGAACACCAAATGTCAGATTCCAACTCCAAAGTCAGTTCAATCGACCTATAATTGTCTGACCTTTGATACTTTTTACGGAACTTCTGTAATAACGGATCCTCTCAGCATTGCTGACTACCTACAATGCCGCGGCTACAAGTTTATAGTCTTGTCCCGCGATGCTCATTTCCGTTGCAGCGTCCCTCGAACAGAGCAGTCTCTCTACCACCGCCACTGAAAAGCTGCGCGTTCTCCTGTTTTGGATTTGTGAGATAAACTGCAGGTCTCCTCAAACGGGTATCGCCGTACCTGAATGTGCCCGACAACCGGCTGGATACCATAGCTAAACCCAAGTCCGATGATGCCCTATCTACCTTACTGAATTGTAGCCCAAGGACTCGCAATTCTGTCCTGGCCCACAGACCACCACAATGGCCCGCGGCCACGCAGAATCGTGTAAATTACAGACATATCCGCTTCAAATCTTCGAAGATGGGATTCAGTGCGTACCTAACGTGCAGAAAAGCTGCCACCATTGAGTCTAAGTAGTGCGTATTTGTCGAAGGAACGGAAGGAATCTCGTCGGACGTCTGTACAAAGTTGTACACAGTCATCTTCAGTTATAGGTACACTACCTGTACTCGTAATTAAACAGGCTTGCGTTAAGTCAAGGCGTTAAGTGAATTTAATATGATTTCCACGACAGTTCAATGATCTTTGTCCTTGACATTCGATCACGAGTCGAAATCGATAAATTGTACGTAAGTTTGCGAAAATGCAAGATTTTCGACAGTACCTACTTCTATTATCGTTTCTCACATATCCTTTGTAGGTAGATATAAATATTACTTGTAAAATATCATCGTGGATTTATGTCTGATTGAAGATGTAATTATTACGTCGACGTGAAGCGCGACACCGCAGGAAGTTTAAATCCACGTCAAGTTCTTATTTTACGCGGGCGCGCGTGCGAGAGAGACAGAGAGATAAAGAGAAAGAAACCTACCTACCGCGAAAAGGAAAAGTGTTCGACAATGTAAATATCCATTGTTGAAAACAAAGTTGATAATGGTATGCGAACCGGAACGAGTTCGCACGCCACGCACTCCGTTTTTGTTGGTTTTAGTCACGCCGCCAGCCGGGCCGAGTCGCACAGATACACTGGGCTGCGTCGACATACTGACACTCACGACGCGACGCCACGCCACGAAACGCAACGCAACGCCGCACTTATTAGAGACCGAGCTGCTGCTTGCAGAGCTGCATTCTGAATCACTCGCCATAATCACGCGGCTAAAGTCAACCAACCAAACGATCGACCGACGAAATGATAGCGTAACTAAGTCAAGGACGTGAGCATCGAAGCCTTCAGTTGCTATTAAAATGAAAACAAAAAAAAAAAAAAAAAAAGATTTAAGTAGATATTTTCAGACCGTAACTCGACCGGTAATTACATTCGCAACAAATTATTACTCAATTCGAGGTGACGTACGGTACTAACGTTATTATCAATTATTCAGGAACCGTGCCACCGGCGAACAATTCCGTCACCCTGGTCACATTCAATTTTACTGTGGTCTATGGTGCAATAGGCTCTGCGGATGGAGTATCCATACTTACCTATATTATTTATACTGCTGAAGGATGAAATCATACCAATTGCGATAGTATCCTGCTTCCGTACTTTTCAAATCATAACATCAGCTCAAGTTCATCGACCTGAGGAAAGCTGCGAGCATGCGTAGACTGATCAAATTGAATGGTGAAGTATTTTTCAAAACGTGTGCCGCAGACTTTCTGTAGACAAAATCAAACTAGCCTAGATACAAAACATACAGCTACACGTAATGGACCGAGTCTTGACCTCAGACTATACTGAACTGTGTTCGCGAGAACTAATATATAAGTCGCTTTACGACGAACGTGCTGAAATACCCACTATGTCTCCTGCTCGCCAGCTATCTCTCTCTTGTAGGCGTATAGCCTTTCCTTTGAGGAACGAGTTAAAATGATTTGGTTGCATCAGCGAGGGTGTTGAACAATACGCGTAAGCAGGTGCAGCAAAAAAAAAATGTAATAACCCTATTAAAAAAAAATGACCAAATCAGCTGCTGAAAAGTAGTACCGAATTTGGCACAGTTTTTCAGCAGCTGATATGGTGTTGATTCAACTACTGACAAAACGTCATACCGGTACTTTGTGCGTTTTAGTGGTTGTTTCAGCACCAAATCAGCTGCTGAAGGTACCGAAAAGTATGCGAAATTCAGTAACTTTTCAGCTGCTGATATTTACGTAAACGAGGTATTTATCTGAACCTGACTCGTCGTCCATCTCTCAAATGGTACCTAACGTCCGTTCCGAATATCGGACGGTCGTTAACTACGGTCGAAAATACAGTATATTGTACCTGTTGTATACGTTGTTGCATTTTTTTTCTCTCTTATAAATAAGGAGAACTAAGATGTATCCAAGTATCAATGTTGTGGAAATCAGTTGAAAATAAAGCGGCGTCCTTGCCCATCGTGCGTTGCTATTTCATACGAGTAAAATTGACCCTCACAATTATTGGTCCTCCGACAAACTGCAGCTCAGACAAAAACACACGAAACCAAAAGTTCTACATCATCAGCACTGGTAGAGGTATAATAAATAGACTTTTTCGATTCAACAGTTTTTTCGACGATATAATATTCTCGCGAGGCGGAAGTTCTATACAGTATTCTTTCCGGCCACCATACTATAATGATGACCGTATGCACGTGGTTCAGCAAAGCTCCTTTTCAAATGGACGCGATTTGATCTCTTGAATTATTTTTTCTAAATCACAACTCATTCTTATTTATCGCGTACTGGTGGGACTAGGTACACATTTCGTTTAAAAATTTGACTCTGTAATATTTCTGATGAATATTGTGACTTACTATTCAACTGTTGCTTGTTACGTCTGCATTTATTTCTTCTCTGTTAGGTAGTTAGTATATTTATCTACCTATTTCTACTCTTCGATTAGGGAGATAGGTATACAGTTACGTGTCCACCAAAAAAAAAATTTACCCTTAAATGGAAATTTTGACTAAATTTGTTGTAGCTTAAAAACGCCAAATTTCAGATGTACAGTTCATGTACAAAATTCGTATCACAATTATCTCTTGAATTTGTGCCAAATACGAAGTTTCTACGTCTTTTCTGAGCAGAGTTGTGGATCAGAAGACTGCCAAGAATTGACCAATATGGCAGAATTTTCAAATTAAATTAAAAATCGTGCAAATTTTCACATTTTATTTGATTTAAAAGTGAAATTTGATGCTGATTTCAAAGAAAAAACTCAAAGGGAAGCATGAAGGTGGGTGAATTTTCAATTCGTATTTCGGCAAATTCTGTCAAGTTTTTTTTGCGCAAATTATAATTATAAAGATAAAAATAATTGTGATACGAATTTTATTTCGCACACTCACTTACTTGTATTGTGTTTGAAGATGACTATTATTTCACTCAAAGAGCTTGCTTACGTCATATCATTTTCATTCAATGACATGATAAACCTTCGATGTCGGATATTGTCTGATAGAAGTGAGGCTTGACTGATGATTGGGAAATTATTAATATTGAGCTTTGAGCAATTTTGATGTTGGTCAAGTGTCAAACTATCGTGATAGAATACTGATCGTCTTGAATACCCTTTGCAGAATAGATAATGGTCACCATTTTCAAATTGTTTCAATTGAACGAGGACCAAAATTCTATCATTCGACGTTTCATTCCACCTGGACGACGATGCGATGTCATCGTTCCGAACATAATTATAAATACTGTATACGCAGGAGGTCGAGACGCAAATACTATCACACTTTTACTTCATTCGTAAATTGTCCGACCGCGTGCGAAGCTTTGTAGCGTGAATGTACTGCTTAATTTTCATTTCAAATAAGTGCGTACAGATTAACTAAATCGAATCTTCGCGATCACTACTCCGAAAATAAACCGATGTTTTTATACAGTACATACCTATATACGAGTAGGTGTCGTATAGAAGGAAGTATAATATGCAAAAAGTGTTATTGAAATTTATTCACATGTTTCATGTCTTTTCTTTACTCTCTAAATCTCGAAAATGCGTCCGGCCATGACCTTGGGACTTGGAAAATTTTTAACTTCGAATCTCAGCCCTACCCCTGATTCCGGAATTTGCGTCCGGGCGTCCGGGCGTCTACCTTCCTAATCTGAACTATGCGAGTAAAAAAGGCGAAGAAATTTTGAATGCATTATAGGTGATTATATCTAACAGGCTAAAAAAAGTCGTCAAAAAAGAATACGAAGAAAGGGAGAAGTTTTCACCTGGCAGATAATAATGAATTTCGTGTAAGTACTACGAGTAAACGAGTTTTTTTTTTTCGAAAATCAAAAATCAAAAACGCATAATTGATAATCACTTTGAAAAAATTTTGTAGATTTTGAGTGTCCTTTTCAATACTCGAATACCGTTTTTTTTTTTTTTTTTTTTTTTTGAAATAAGCACTACCTATATATTGATTTAAATTAGGTAGGCCCATATATAGGGTGGGGCAGAAAGATGTTACCACTTGAACGAAAAACTCCGCGAGGATTCCGCGAGAATTTCGTGGAGTTCCCCTGTTGACTGGTAACATCTTTCTGCCCCACCCTGTATACATATTTTTATTATTTTTCGTTGAGTTTAGCGCTCTGACATTAATAAAATTTAAAAAAGAAAAAGAAAAACGAGAAGTTTATTTCAATTTTTATGAATATGTCAACGTGATTCCTCTCCCCTATACTTTTTCTTTTTTTTTTTTTACTACCCTCTCCCTCTTCCTGTTCCAATTCATCTCTAAAGAATAGTTTTTAAAAAAGTAATCTCTTCGCTAGTCTGGTTTAATTTTTAATGGATGTTGTGGAAAAAATTATCGGAGATTTACAGTTTCGTTTTCTTGAATATCTTCATAAAATTGTAAGGTAGGACGGAATAGGATGTTTGGTAATGATTGATAGCATTTATTCTCTATACCTAATTTTATTTAAGAAAATATACAAATTAAGCCTGACCCATGTACTAGAAATCACGGTAAACTTAGAGAACGTGTGGTAATTTTTCTTTCTTTCTGATATATCGTTCTGATTACGAACTCGTCGACTATTAGTCTATTGTACTTACTCGCTTATGTTGCATGTGCAGCGCCCCCCCCCGTCCTCCATGGTGGAGTAAGTGCGGGTTGCTTATGCATTTGATTTTGTTTCTTCCAGTACCGGAATCGAGCGAACCCCTTCTTCTACTCGGCAACCGCCAAGCTGCAGTGCCTCCCTGGCGCGCTGCACTATTGTACTTACTACTTACTTTATTCACATTCGTGTACGAATGTTTTGGCCAACTATAAAAACTGATGACGTCATGAGTACAATTGTGACGTCCGAATATAACACACATTCTGTTTTCTTCACCTTTTTGACGTTGGTCATGTTCTGTACGTAGGTAGGCCTACCTACGGTATACGAATTTCCAAAGATTAGTCTAATTTTAATTGATTAATTAGAAATTTTTTTATTTTACGGCACCACCGTCAGAGTTACATTTAAAAACACAAAAGTAGTATCTATGCCCTCGAAGAAGAAGTGCGTATACTTCGAAACGTGGGCTCTTTTGTGTTTTTAAATGTAACTCTGACAGTAGTGCCGTAAAATAAAAATTTCTAACTATTGATTTCCGTCCAGTAAAAATTACTTTATATTTCGTAATATTTTAATTGATTTCAATGAATTTATTAAATACTATCTGTCGGTTGAAAATGAATACCTAAAAGTAAGTCTTTGTCACATAGGTATCGATATAAATGATACCTTTCTTACTAAAATCGAAACTTATATTAAAATTTTTTCGTCAATAATTAAATACATTAGCACCAGTCTCGTTAATTCCGGGATAGATCGGATGAGCGTTTTGCTGCCATAATGACAATAGTTGTCGTCTTTTAAGATCTCATTAAATAAGAACAAGTAGCCTAATGGTGAAGTACGAGTATAATAGTATGTACATATATTCTCGTAGGTAAGTACATCGAACGTAAAATGAAAAAAAAATAATAATAATAAATAAATAAAATAAAAGAAAGACACCTTCATAATAATCGCAGATAGTCAACACTCGTATATATAGCCAACTACAAATGATAGGTAGGTACTCGTATATTGCTACTATTGAAAACTTCTTGTTTCTCGTAGAGAGAAAAAAAAAAAAAAAAGAGCGAGAGAGAAATAAACGAGGAAAATACTTAAATCGATTTTAATTGATATGTACACTAAATCACATATAAAGAGAGTTCATGCCGATTTAAGAGTGTATGTTGCGGTAAATTTGTTCGTACATAAATAATAGAGGCGCTAATGAGTTACACGAGGCTGGCGTGGCACTCCTGATTGCAGGTCCATGTACGAACGCAAGTAACTGTAGACGCGCGATCGGTCGCGGTACCGATCCGATCGTATAAGTATTTTTATACGCTTATGCTCACGGTTGCATTGTGGCTATGGCTGAGCAGAACACGATAAGCTTCGTGAGAACTGAGAGCAGTAACAACTTGTAAATATTGATTGTCCATTTCATTCAAGTCGTGGCGATTGATCTTCACCGAGGTCAGTAATTCTAACGGAGGCACATCGAATGCGACATTTCTCAAACAGGGTCTATTAATCACATGATAAACGTTACAAATCAAGCGTGTAAATCGCACATGTTAGGTATTAGTCATATCAGCCAGGACAATAATACGAATATATAACGAACGTGGAATCCTTGAACATTATTAGGTAGTGTAGAAATGATTTAGTTTTTTTAATAATGATTTCTGTATTCCTTTTTGTTTTTTTCCATCTATTTTTTTTTTTTTCTTCCTTCTCATTTTGTTATTTCTATTTCCATTTCATTTTTCTATTCCGGTCACAATAGTGGGCTTTGGTGGACTGGATCTGCAGTGCGAAACTCCGGAAAGTACGCCGCAACTCCGTCGCAACTCCTCACTGCGCGCTGTGAGATTGGGTGGCTAAAGAAAACTTATTGTTTGTTTGTATTTTTTTCTTCTTTGTTTTGTTACGTTCTCAAAAGTTTCATTTTAGGCTATTTATAATATAGGGTAGGTAAACTTAGCTTGATTTACTTTTGTGGTTGTTGTGGTAGAATGAATCTGTAATATTTGTTGTTTGCATCCTTGGGGTTATGGTCACTGGTGTGTCGTTGTCTTTGTCTTTATCTGTATCATTAATTTTGTGATAGATTTTTAGGCTCTCGACCGTTTTTTCGGATACTATCCCGGTGGCTGTAATAACAATTGGCAGAATCTTTGTTTTTGTCTTCCAGATCTGCTGTATTTCTTCAGCTAATTGTTTGTCTTTGTTACTCTCTTCTGCTGACGATTTTCAGTCACTCCATTGTAGTTTTGAAGCATCAATAAGTAATGTAAGGGTGGCAAAATGACATGACTTAAAAAAGACGAGGACAACAATAATACTTATAGTAGATTATATCACTAGACTTGGGATGTTTCAATATTGTGTGTGTATGCTTATATGCGTAAGTAATTACAGCTACGTATGTAAATGTATAGATCTATAATAATATGTGCACTTATATATATATATATATATATATATATATATATATATATATATATATATATATATAATTTAAATATTGTTATGTTTTCTAGAACATTTTTTGAAATAAAATTTCCAGTCAGCATTCGCCCGCTAGTCAATTTCCTATTTTGTTGGGTGTAGGTATATAGTTAGTTATATAGGTACGTATCAGATCTCTCAGAGAAACAGGATGATGAAACCGAATTTAAATTACCTCGATAACTAGTCTACGATTTGAAAATAAATCTCTTCTAAGAAATACCGTTGATACGGTGCATTTGAAGCGCGATTACGCCGCGATAAATGATATTATATTATACTGAAAACTTTCAGAAATGTGTGGCACAAAGAATAAAGAGACGAATAATATTTATTCGCTGTGTGGTCCAGCGTGCACACGCACGCACACACACACATACGTACGATGACGGTGGCGGCGGCGGCGGCGGCAGCAATATATACCGCTTACGCGGGTTAATATTTACTCTCACGTCGAACACCTTCGGCTAAACATTCGAAATATTACTTGCTGTAAGTTTGATCTTCGATATTTTTTATGGTCGTTTTTATGGGGTATTAAATCTGGGTCGGTGGTTCATCCAAATTTTCAGATCGAATCGAACGACACGATAAGAATTTGACGTGAACGAGTTTGGAAGCGCACTAGACCCTCATCTTTCAAACGTTTCACTTTTTTCTCTTTAGCCCCGATTTTTTCTCGCGCGCGTATAATTTATTTATTTATTTATTTATTATTTTATTTAAATTATCGTTGCGAGAAAATCACGGAAGAAATGTACGAATAGAGAACGAAGCAAAGAAGAGAGAAAAATCCATTTCTTTATTCGCCGTTTTAGAAAAGAAAGAAGATATTATTCGATTACGACCGAGTGAGATGATACCTATACATATACAAATAGACTGCAGCGCGCTTCTTGTTGGTATTATACTGTCGAGAAAATATAAGCATTATGTACAGTCCATCCTCTATACGTATACATAGCCTATACGTACATACCTGGTAACCGAGTGCGGAAGATCGTCATCGCGCGGCATTATTCACTGTGGCCCGATTCTCCCGACCGAAAGGTCGCAACCACTCTTGAAACGGATCTCTGACCGCTTTGTTTGAAAAATCGTAAAAGTAAATTGCTCGATTAGGCACTCGCTTCGCGAAATATGTTTCCGTGCAGAGAAACTCGCAAGAGTATTTTCGTTCCTGAACTGCGAATCCTTTTTTAAATCGTTTCATTACTTTTCGACAAGAGCTTCTTATTTTCGACTTCGCAAGCTTCGTGCCTGATAAGGTCGTGCAGAGCCTCTGAAGTGTAACGTTTTTTCAGTCCATATATTTTGAAAAAAGTGACATCGATTCCTATGTACGGTATAAAGAAATTTTGCCCGCGAAAAAAACCAAAGAAAAAAAGAAAATAATAATAATAATAATAAAGTGATCATTCGAAGGTATAGTACCGCCGACGGCTAAAACGTTATTCGAAGGTATACGGCAAAATAATATAGAACGCCAAGTTTGTCGTACCTACGTATCAATGTTGGTATACAATAGCGGCAGATAAGACGAAGATTTTGTATGTACTCACTGTGGTTGAACTTTCCTCTGAGGTATGCACAGGAGATGGGTATGAACGGACTGTTTAGCAACGGCGTGAATCATGAGTAATGAGGAGGGGTGCGTGCGGGAACTCGTTGACGATGGAGAAAGTACATGCAAATACACAGTTCTCACCTGCACTTGCACTTTTTATTGCCAGAAACAATGCCCCTGCCGACACATTCTCCGAAAAAGAGAGAAGGTAAACGGCTCTCTCTTCAGCTTGTCCTTGATCCATGTGCGATACCATCAAAGTAGCTCAATCGCTAGTTCCTCAATCATGTTTGATCCAACTACAAATGGCAAATCTGGAGGTCACCATTTTGTATACAAAGACTACCTTGAAGGGCAGTTCAATGCAGAAAAGGAAATGGAGTCATTAAGTACCCGCGACAAATATAACAAAATTCTGTCTGTAATGCTCAATGTAGCCACCCTAGCCGCCAGTCACGGCACTTCTCAATTTTAGGAACTCTTAGAAGCCATGTGCCAGATCGAGAAGGTCATCAGGGTTGTTTGTGACCTGAACGTCAGAGCACCAGGAAGCCAGGAGAAGAAGCAAGAAACAAGTATATAGCGAATGAAGAGCCAACTGCGGAGTCGTATGCAGTTGCTCTAGTTCCCTCTGCTTGCAGAGGGAACCCAGTACCTTTGAAAAACGTTCTATCCGTCGGTACTGTACCTTCGAATAACGTCATCCTTTTTTATATGGGAGCTAAAATTTTTATTTATGGTTATTCTCGAATAACGCGAAAATTTCAAGTGAACAGGTAAAGTGGTTCTTGAGTCATAGGAGGACAGACGGACTGGACAGGCAGACAGATAAACTTTCTGCTTTATGTATTTAGATTACTTGTAAAGCTTATTCTCTCCCTTTTTCCCTTTTCTTTTAGCATTTTATGTCTTCTGTAATTGTCATCACGCTCCCATCCCATCACAATTCTGTCTCTGTGACGCTATGCTCCGTTGTAATATGTTACATTCTCTAGGGATTTAGGGAAAGAGAAAGCGCATGCGCACTGGGTATACATATAAAATATATGGTTGTACGCGCTTCACTGTTATCCTCAATGACACTTGCCGGTTTGTATGTATTACCTGTAGGGTTTCTCCTTTATTTTCAGGTTTCATTTCTTGGCTATTGCTGCATGGTGGACTTTTGCGACGTTATTGTGTCTCTCTTTGTAGTCTGTAGAGACCTATATGTTATGTGATTATGTTGTGTTGGATGGTTTTGCCTGGTTTCCCGCGCAATCAGCATCTATCGTCTATGAGCAATCTATTTTTGATGATGTATTCGTAATACGGCTTTGATCACCACTCATTGAAACTTTAGCAACGTTTCGATACCAACGGGTATCTTCTACCGGGTATCTTCTACCGGCACATACTCCCCGCCACTATTGAAGTTTCAATTAGTGGTGATCAAAGCCTTATTAATTTTTTCTGTATTATTGTTCGTCACCACGAAGAAAAATCTTTTTATATAATTTTTTTTTCTTCTAATGGCAGAATCTCGGAAGAATAGGAAAGAAAAAAGAAAGAGAAATGGTGCAAAAGTATTTAAAAGATTTTCAACTTTCAAGCAGTGAGCAGTGGAGAGGAAGAGATGTAAAACAATATTCTCAAGATGGTGTTGAGTTCATGTTCTTCACAATACAGGTTACATGTTCGTTTTGATCAGGCGCGCACCGAAGGGGGGGGGGGGGCTAGGGGGCTAAAGCCTCCCCCTTAAGCTCGAAAAATAAATATATTTTTACAGCACTAGAACGTAAGTAGAAGATATCTTTTTAGAACTGTCTGATTACTAAGCTCAAAGTGTCTCTTTTATTAAAAAAAAGTTAAAAATGGATATTTGAAATTTTTTTCCGGCCATGAGAAGGAATCTGAAACTAATGAGGAAGACGGTTTTTCCACTTCGAATACAAATACATCAGGTAGGCTGAAATTTTATCATCTCAACACGGAAGTTGAAGCTATTGAAGGGGGAGCACCATCTACTTCAATTTTTTTGGACGTCGCATTGTTCAAAAAGTTGGTGAAGAATACCGGAGAAAAATTGATTGCTCTGAAAAATGTAACCTAACCTAACCTAAGAATAGCTCCCCCCTAAAGAAATTTCTGTGTGCGCACCTGGTTTTGATTGACATATTAAATACTTAAAATTGAGCGTCAAGCAGTACCTAGAAGAAGTGAGCTGAGGAAAATTCTGGACGACCGAGAAAAATTCGAACAGTGACGAACAAATACAAGCGAAAGAAAGGCGGTAAGAAATAAAAACAAGACTGTATATTTTGTTTCTTTTTTTCCTTGACTGTAGATAACGAAAGTTCAATTTTTCGTTCTTAGGCTTTTCTTCTATCGAGATCTATAGCGCAAGAGATCTAGATTTATTCTGCGTTTAGAAAAACTAAGAGATCCACATCTTGTTCCACTCAGATCTCTAACCAGGGAAATTCAAATTTGGTTCTGTTTTGCAAGCCAAGACCCAAAATGTAAAAGTATTTCTGCAAAGGCTCATAATAATATATACTTAGACTGTGTTCATAGCCAAAATAATGATCGACAACTGAGGAAAATTGAGATAAATCTAATCAAAGAGTGCGGTCTTCACGGTCATAGAATACATGCGGTAGGTATACCATCATTATTCTTCATCGAGAGAGGAAAATTCTTTTTTCTTTACACTCATACGATAACGCGGTTTATCCTACTTGATTTACAAGAACAAAGCGCTTTGTTTCGTACGCGAAACAACGCTGCGTGAATATGCGTTGCGTTAGTGTCAATATCAGTACTGCGCATGCGCAAACCCTAGGTGAGATATGAATATACGCGGGCAACAAAACTACTACAATTTTCGCTACTTTTCGCTGTTTCATTGTGTAAAGAAAAACGTTATGTGCAACACGGTCAAAAAAGCGATTTCTCAACTCAGTGCGAATATCGACCCTCGCTTCTGGCTTGTGTCGCTAACTTCACACTCGTTGAGAAATCGCTCATTTTTCTCCTTTGTTGCACAAATAACTATTTCTGACTGTACAAGAAATTGAACAATGACAATCATGCAAAAATAAGACTCGCCAGGACTGCACAACAATTCGAAACATGCTATACAAAAATAAAACCTCAAATTACGCAGTTAAATAGAATATGTACCTAAAGTTATGACTTCACAACGTACAGGCTACCTTGGTAGAAAACTTCCGTTTTTTCGCAAATGCGTATGGGCTTTCGGCTTGCCGCGGCAAGACACCAAAAGAGAGAGGGAAGGAGAGAAATAGAGAGGAACAATGAATTAATTTTGCGCGAGTAAAACGCTAAAATCATAAGGAGAAAAAATATTGACACTCGAAGTTGACCACTATGGCGGTGTGCGAAAAAGGTGTGAGAAACATGGTGAAGAAACGCATTTCAAAAGAAAATAAGGCAACTCGGTATATGTATAAGCACTAAACGCACCCATATACAGTATACGTGTACATTCTGTTAAGTGCATAATGACTGCTCTTTATATTCTGTTGCACGCAATCGCTACCTTCTTCCCAATCATATTGTTCTATAGCATCGCTGATAAACGAAACCGGCTTCTATTCAGTGCGACTTGTGTGTATAACTAGCGTATAATCTCTCTTTAGCTAGCTTATTTTATAACTGTACGCGTAATGAAAACCACCTTGGAAGTGTGAAAATGTAGTTCTTATCAAATTCTATGCATTACTCAATCTGTATTCAGTATCGTTTTCGTCTTAGTTTTTAAATTGTTTCGCAGTATCTATAGCGCGTACACAATCATTATTATCGCGTATAGTGCTGATGCCGTACCGCATCATTTTGTCGTATGGTATGCGTTTGTACAAGTAGGTACCTACGTTGCAAGCATAGTGTATTAAGTACCTATACTACAGACTATACTGCACTTCTATTGGCGACCACTTTTATTTACAACAGAACCATTAGGTATCATGCAACAACACCACCGGCATGCTACCGCATCTTATCTTCTAGAGTATACGAGTACGTCGTACAAAAATGCGAAACGAGTACGAGATAGCTTTCGACAACTTGAACTCGCCATAAATACTCCTCCCTACCAATGCAGCGCTCAATTGTATCGTATCGTGCCGTATCGTATCGTATCGTATCGTATCGTATCGTATCGTATCGTAATCGTATCCTACCGAGTCTTAGTTTTTGTCGTCGACTACAGAGCTTTTACGAATTATCAGTTTGCAGGACGAAGATAGCGCTGTTTTACTTGCTCTCATGGTACTATTAGTTTGTAGGACATAAAATATAAAAACATTGTAAAAGCCTCATTCTAAATCGTCGACACTCCATTTTCAGCTATTAAGAGGAGGATTAGGTGCTCGAGAGCAGTAGAAACCTTGAAACTGAGTTTAATTCAATTTCGTGTCGAAGCTCATAATTTACTAAAATTTTTTCGTGAGCAATATTACGCTTATTAAAATAAAACACTACACTGCCATTTGTGCCTGAAGAAGGACAGTGTGTTGTCCGAAAAGCGTAGCGTACGTTAATAAGAATTTATAAAAAATTGTGAGTAAAAACTGAAAAATGCCAGTGTAGTGTTTTATTTTAAGAGAAGCTCATAATGTCCACCTGTGTATCCTTTACCGACTTTTTTTGTTGAAAAAGCAAGGTGGGTATTACACTTGTAGCAAGGTAGAAAGAAGTAGGGGATAGGGAATTTCCTCGAAAATTTTACGATCCTAGGTTACAATTAGCGTAGAAAAAATTACAGATTTTATTTCTTTATAATTAGGTATTATCCAAAACTTCTTGATGAAATTTTTAGAGACTCAAATAAGTTATAAGTCTTATATGCCTAAAGATGTGCACCTGCATTATGTTTGAGGATCGGATGAGTAAATCTTGAAATATACTCAATTTTAGGATTTGAGCAGATTGACTGACACTCAAACATCACGGAATTCCTCCCTCGTTTTTGAACCATTAAGGAGCTGCTCATACGTTATGAGAAGCGTATTTTCCTCATCATTTTCGTGATCTGTACTTATTGTACGGCGCTAGAGGTATTCTCGCTCAATGTACAAAACCAGAAAACATCGCGGGATATAGCCATCCGCAAAATGTGGTGAAGTTTATACACGAAAACTCTACTTTATTCTTTGGATGGCTATATCCCGCGATGTTTTCTGGTTTTATACATTGAGCGAGAATACTTCTAGCGCCTTACTTATTGTGATGTTATAGTATACCGGTATAATGCATCAAGGGAGTAAAACGAGCGTTTTCACAAGCGTGACAGTTGCGGCACGAGCCGTAGGTGAGAACAGCTATTACGCGAGTGAAACGCGAGTTGTGCTTCTTTGATGCGTTAGATATTTTTTGCAACGAATATAACTGGAAAGACCATATTATTTTCATTAGTAAATTTGCATTTGTCGTTTCAGTTAGAGCAGCCAACGATTTTTTCAACATTGAGAAACGCGACCGCAAACGATGCTGGGCTTAGAGTTTTCTTCAACTCTTGGAGATACGCAATAGTTATTTGTGCAACAAGGGAGAAAAATGAGAGATTTCTCAACGAGTGTGAAGTTAGCGACACGAGGCAGGGCGGCGATTTCTATTAACGGACTACGACAGAGTTCGCGCGTTGCGTGAGTTTTAGGCAACCAGTGGAAAACACGCCAAGTACGATAGCACTTGGTGTATTTTGCACTTTCATTAGTGTAATCGCCGCCCGGGCTCTGAGGCGAGGGTCAATATTCGCACTGAGTTGAGAAATCGCTTTTTCTATTTTTATTTTTTAAAATTTCAATTGATCAGTTACTAACAGCCTCTCAGCAGAGCTATGCTTGGTGGTGTTATTGATGAGTTTAGATGCGGGAGATGAAATTTGATTGTTGGAGGAAATGAAAAATACTGAGGATGGATAGAGAATCACCTAGTTCTGCTTCTGTGTGATCGTGAAAGATAGTCATAGAGTTACGGAGTGAGGCTAAATTGGTGAGCTGAAAGATAGGTTGAATGGATGGCAGGGGCGAGAGGGGGGTAGTTCCACGATGAGGACTTTTGTAAGTCTACTTTGACCGATACTCAGTCAACTTATGTTTTGATCGTGTCAGACTGAAAGTAGTGTCCTACTCACGCTTTAATTCATTTTACTTTTTTAGATTCGTAAAGACATTTTGTTTATTTTTATAAAAAAAAATATCCCACAAGAAAAATATCAACACTATTCGTAAAGCATAAATTAGAGAGTTTTTCCAATATAAATTCGAAGTCTCATTAAAAATGAATTTATCTTCTTCATGATCTCGCGATGATTTTATTTTTGTAATCATTTTTGAAAAGAACTTACAATTCAAAAATAAATACAATATAAAATACTTACAACTGTCATTAGTTTTGTGTGTAAGACCGCGTACCCCCTTTTGCACGATTTGAAATGAATAGGTAATCGAAGAATAAATGGTAAGTAGTGTTGGAGAAAGTAGATGTAATGGCGCCTAACTTGAGGGAGTTGTTCGACCCACTGAAACTTGTATAAATGGTGGTGAAAAGAACGCATTTAAAATTTTCATAGGCGATTCTTAATTCACAAAAATAATTGCAACAAGTACAAATAAACGGAACAAAAGTACGAAAGTATAATAATAAGGTAGGTAATGTTTGAGATTGAATGACCTCGCGCATTGCAAAAAGATCATGAACAAAAAACGCTGAGTGTTTTAAAAGTGCTTAGGTACATTTAAATACACTTGTTTAGTACAAATTTTCGGTGCCCTATTGTTGCTGTTCTCTGGAGAAATTAGAAAAAGATAGGTACGTTCGGTAGGTACCTAGATGATGTCTGGGAAGTGTGTTCAATAGACCAACCCCGGATTTTCCATTACGCAGTTTACGAAGTTGCGTACAGCGGCATTTTCTCTGACAAAATAGTAAACAAACAGACCTAGTTAAATAATAATAGAGGCGAGAATAGAAAAAATTGTGACAGATCCAAACCGAGTGGTATCTCTGATTTGTGTCCTCCTTTATACAATGTAGTAGTAGGAGAAATGGAACGCGAACGAATTAAGAGACGGAAAATTTCAGAAATGCGTATAGGCAGCAAAGTTCTAAATCTGGGCTTGTAAATAGAGATTCAATGTTACTTAGTATTTCTTTATTGATCGGCGAGTAGGCCTGGCCTATTACCTGTAATTTAATACGACGTCACGTCTTGTGATTCGGTTAGGTATCATAAAAAGAGATGATGGTCTCGTTTGCGTTACGTTTACCTTTGTGACAATTACACTTTATGAAAACATTCTTTTTTCCAGCTCTAAACGCATGCAATGAACCAAATACACCTAAGTACCCTAGGTAGGTACATGTATAGGTACGCGTACCTATATCATAACATGTAAACCAATTGAAGGAAATTGATTGAATTTCTATAATTGAGAACAAAAATGATTAACTTCTATACGCGTAAACCATAGTACCTAAGTAATCATTTTCTATAGTTCAGTCGTTTGGTTCTAGTAATTATGCTGACGATAACATTCCGGTACTAAAGATACTCGTAGATTTCGTAAAATATTATTTATAATTCTCAAAACATACAGAAGGCGGTGCAAATGTCAGCACCGATGACTGATCGAACGACCTGTTAAAATGTTTCGTTTTCATGCTTAGCATTAGTAACTCTATTACGGTAGTTTGATAGTGCACGCAGGCTGTGAATATGCTACGTACTCGTAATATGGCTATTTCGTACCGGTACTGGCGCTCAAGAAATGGGCAACCATCTTATGTAGATACTCGTAGATACCTCGACTTACTCTCCGACGTATATGCTGGTTGCGAGAATTTGAAAGAAACATGAAGAATAATTGAATCTTCACCTATCTAGGCCTATTATTAGAGTCACATTGAACAGAAGGATATAACTTCAAAGTCGTTCATGCATAAGGCACGTATACCGTATATCTTCCAGTGGCTAAAGATTTTAAATTTATCGCAATTATTTTTGTCGAAAGGACGGCGCGGCCTATCATCGATGTACGGATATTTTAGGCCACCGATTGAGAGACAAACGTGATGTGCATCGTAAACGGCGTTTTTTCCACTTTCCGCGTGTGGTAAAAAGCCCGAAGCTTCGATACGTTCACCTCGTTGATTAGAAATCTAGCGTGGATAGATATAGATACACCATGTGTACGTACTCGTATAGGCTGTATCAAGTTTTAAGGTGAATAGAATATATGCGCGGAATACTATCGCATGAATTATGTTTCAATATTTGTAAATAATTGTTTAAGATGAAGAAAAGTTATTTGTTACGGTGCAGAAGATATAATTAACGTATGTAGTAGGTACAATTTCATTTTAGACCTTTCAAAAGAAATTTTTGCAGTCGAAAATTGATTTTTCCATATCACTACGAAACCTATAGGCATCAAATATCTACCTTCGTTACGTATACACATTGGTGTTGGTTCAATTGATGAGATGTGGTTGCAAACAGAACTTCTCTCTTTTATTTGACAAGTGGTGTATGTGTTACAGTAGGTACCTATATGATTAGGTTCGGAGCTTAAGCATCGATTCCCGGAAAATAACGCGTTCTATCCCGCGGTGTCTCCCTCCGGTCCTTGATGTTGATGAGCGGAATATAACGTAATTATCATTGGCGGTTGAGACGTATTGTAATATATCGCACAAAATGATCAATGCCCGAACTTATTAACGTTGCCCAGTGCAGTTTGGGAAATAAAGTACCGGTACTCAGTCGTCTTCAGATGTTGTGATCTCACGGCAACAAAGAATTCAGTCACTGTCCCGGTACTGATCAAAGAAAGAGTAGGCTACTCAACAAAAATCTTGTTGGGCTGAGTGAGAGAATGTGAACATGCCAGTATACGGTATATATGTAAGCTCGCGGCAAGAAGTTAGTTATGGCCAAAGGGAAAAATTTCGCAACATATCGTGCCAAGCGCGGCGAGAAGTAATGTAGGAATACCTCTACCCAGCCTCTACCTACCAAGATTGTCTTCTGTCGTGAGCACACAGAAAGGATTCGGTTAAAGCCTCACCACTGATTGAAGGGAGGAAATGTCACAAAAATACGTATCATTGTACTGAAGGCAGGAGAATGTGAATACAACTATGTACAAACGTAGGCCAAAAGCTTCTATCGGATATAAATTACGCAAATTTTTCTAGTTGATCATAATATGATTTTAGATATTTTAAATTCTATCCTGCTGAAGGGTATAGTTTTTTTTTTTTTTTTTTTTTTTTTTTTCATCAAAATTGCCCGAATCATCAATCTTCTTAAGAAAGTATTGGGAAATATAGAATGGATATTTACGGTATTTCTCAACCTTTCACGTGTATATCCGATGATTTTCGCGCCTAACGTAATTTTCCGGCCATCAGCGTTATTTTTAAATTTATATCATGTACCGCACCTCAACCCTTGACATAATATGTATATTATCTATGTAAAATGGTAGGGTGAACTAAGTACGCATTTCTAGAAATGTTCAGTCTTGATGCTGTTCGGCCTTCCCGATAAATCGGTGACGTGATATTATGATATCATCGATGTTTATACGGGGTCGTTAACTCAATCTATAGGTACACTTTGAAACTACGAGGTAACTGTATCATGAAGCTGTCACGATTAATCATGCGCATCGTCAGTAATATACTGACATCTCTCAAGAGTATCTCAGTTTAGTACATACCGTATTACGTGAACCCGGAAGAACCTAGGTACTTGTTCGCTCGCGTACAATAATTTATTTAGATATTTTTGTACATATTGAATTTTATTGTTTGCCATTTATGTTACATACCTTTGGTACGAACCAATGTTTTCGATTTTATTAGAGTACCTACCGGTTTTCATTAAATCGTCAACTTACTTATTCCGAGACCATTGACGGATCGCCACTTAGGTACCTAAAGATCCGACTTATATATGTATACCTACGTGTACTTAATTGTGGAAAAGAATGACACGATTGTTTAAATTTTTTGCTCGATGTGATGGCACAAATTGATTTAATGGTAGGAAATACTTAATGCTGAAAACTCATCCTAGGTTTGCTTATTGTACCGTACTTCAATTCGGAGGAAAAAATAACATCAATAACAAACAAACAATATCGAGATGCAAATGCAGTGCAATGGCAGGGGCGTTTCAGAAAGCTCGGTTGTTACCTATTTTATCAAATTCTCCAAAATACACAATTATTTCAAAAAGTTCCCTTCGGGAAAACGATATACCTAGCGCTGAAATGACTTG
Source organism: Aspidiotus destructor (assembly GCA_035079395.1). NCBI lineage: Eukaryota > Metazoa > Arthropoda > Insecta > Hemiptera > Diaspididae > Aspidiotus > Aspidiotus destructor. Next base: position 58,103,873 of record JAVHKZ010000002.1, on the reverse strand, counting down.
AAATGAAATTATTCTGTTTTTAGTTACGGGATAAATTAGCTATTTTAGGTGTACATACACCGACTCGGTTTTTCGTCAAATTCGAATACTCAACAATATGGTATCTGGATAATTTCAAGGAAATCTGGATATTTCAGTATCAATCATATATTTTTGAAAATCTAGAAAATAATACTGTATTTTCAAGATCTTTTTTTTTTTTTTTTTTTTTTTCTTTCTTTCTTGCAGTATCATGAAATATGATCGCCTCAAAACTGGCAACTAATTATGACAAAACTCCTTACCATGAATTACGTTCCATAAAATATGCCTGAAGTTTCCTTGTCATGGTCTGTGACCCTCATGTTTTATGGATCAATAATTCATTATTAAACAGAAATTGAAATTTTTTTTTTGAAAAAAGGCACAAATTTCAGGACATAAGATACTGACTAGTCATAGCGACTGAAGACACAATGAAGCCTATCCGAAGGACAGTTTAACCCCGTTTAACCGGTTTTTGGTTCTTCGATGGGTTCACTTTCTGTATCTCATTTCCAATCCACCATGAATTAATTTTCCATGTCGCCAAGTTGCAGCGCTACTGTCTCTGCATAATGGGAAATCTGAAATTTCGGATCTTATCAATGTTGAAGGAACTGTTACCGCTTGAATTTGAATTATTTTCAGTCAGAGAGAGTACGCATTCACGTGAGTAAATATTGAAAAAAACGACTCTAAACATCAATTCGGCGGCTCACAAATAATTCGATATATAAGTTATACCTAGTCGTAGCTTGCTTTTCTGCTATACTCGTCGTAAATTTTGCAATTTGGTCAAGGTAAGGATCATAACCTCGTCGTAGAATCAATATGGATTTTGAAAGGTATATTTATTCTTATGGACCCTTGATACTGCTGCGTGATCGAAACTCGAGAATGAAAGTTGAGTCACACGACAAGACGTGGCAACAAAACAAGATCATGAGAAGAAAACGCAGCCTCCTATCGATAAACGGAAAACGGCTCTGAATTTAGCACGAAAACCTCTCACCTCAGCCATCAAAAAATTTCTAATTGTTGTGTAGGGTAATTTTATGATCATTTGCGGGAATATTTTTAGGGATAAAAAGAAGATTTAGAAAAACAATTTATATATAACTTTACTGATCCCCCGACCCATTTTCTTGCAAAACCAATTACCAGGCTCGGCGCGGAACTCGTATGAGAGGAAGAAAGTGTCTTTGTACATTGTTGCACTCTTTTCTCTATCTCTACTTATTTACAATAGATAGCAATGATGAGAACAATAGCGTAGCTTCTTACCAACGTCGTGATCTAAAATCCGCAAATTACAAGGGGATTACCTAATAAAATGCACGCCATCGAAATGGTTTTTGAACGGAAAACTTCGGTACGGGAAAAAATTTTGAAATCACGACTTCTGAAGTATAAATCATGGGATGACGCATACACATCATTTTTAGGCTACTGAACGTGAATTTTTTTTTTTACCACAGGAAATTATAAGCGCATAATTACACCCATATATCTGAGTATTTGTATCATTCTTGAAAAACAATTTTTTGCTCGGTGTTTCATAGAGGTTGCGACTTTGTAATTTCTTTCAATAATATTATGTAATAAATAAGATACCCCACAAGGATAATGCCGAGGATTGGTGGCTTAAAGTACAGAGAGCGAGTTATTTTGTATAAAGGAATTGTGCAATCTATTTATAATTATCGTGCTAGTGTATATATACCTAAAATTACTGAAACACTACTTAATAAAATATTAGCTGGGCAGAGAAAATTTCTGCTTAATGTGGGATCTATGTACAGAACTGTCTCATATGCAGCAGCTCCTGTCATTACTGGGATTATCCCAGCTGACCTAAGCCTCTTCAAGGCAGCATTGATCTCGGAATTTAATTTAGTAAAAAAGGATCTAGTAGGCACCCCCAGTGCACTTGAAGCTTTTAATAAGAGATATAATGTTAACGTAAACTACCTAGACTATCCAAATAAAATAGATTTCAAAAGATTTATTAACGTAACAATAATTGAAGTATGGCAGACAAGATGGGAGCAACAGACCACGAGTCGATTAACATTTTACTTTTTTCCTCGTATGACCGAAAGATTATCTCTCGGTATGAAGTTAAAAGTTAACTATCATATTAGCCAGGTTCTTACTGGACATGGTGGTTTTAATAGCTACCTGAAAAGATTCACCATAAGTAATTCAGATATTTGTCGTCAATGTCACCTAGGTAAAATCGATACGGTGTTTCATTATCTTTTTGATTGTCCCACATTTTTGAAGGAACGCGTTAACTGCGGCGTGGACGAGCAATTAATGCAAAATGGCATAGCGGATAACGGTATATTATTATCACTTTGTAACTTTGTAAATTCTACGATGAAAAACCGCGCTGTAACGTAATGTCTTTCCTACCTATGAAATTCTTCCAATGATACTGTGCCACAACTAAGCTACCAGCATTGTGGCGTATCTTAAAATAAATTTAAAAAAAAAAAAAAAATACAAGGGTGAGACGATGTTTGTTCGCAGTACTTCACGGTATCATCAAGCTTAAAGAAAGAAATGTCAGCTAAATATCTCGCTTCCATTGACCGCAAACAGGGTAAAGTAAATGGAAGAGCTTTGACAAATACAAATTACGAAATGAGGTCTGACGGCGCAATATCTTGTACTTGTCCGTTTTTCTCAAAGAACAATCTGTGCAAGCACTCAGTCGGGACGCAGATTAAATTGAAATCGGTGCAGAGACCTTAAGAAGCAAAGTGCATCCGACTGGGGCAAAAATTGAAACGGGAACGTCCAGTTAAACCTAAGAAAGCCTTGATGATGCGATGATAATTTATTATTTTTTTTTCATACCGTTTTTTGTTTTTATTTATACCGCTCCCCCAATTCCTGTGTGATTTTTTTTTCATATTACTCAAATACGATTAAAATGTCGTTGGAGATTCATTGTTTTACGCATTAAATAACTTCTTGGAACGTTTCTTCAAGTTGTGTTCTTTTTTTTTTCATGTTTGATTTTTCGTGGGCTGATCAATCACACCCAAATTACAAATGTTCTCTGAATCGCCAATTTCAATAACCCCGATTTGAACAACTGCGTATGCGCATCAACAAACTTTACAGCACTAGAACAACCTCTCAATGTTCCCGCCTGCAATATCTTCTTCCTTCCTTCTTCAGAATTCAAGAACGCTTCGCATCAAATTTTTGATTGAACAACAAACAAGGGAAAAATGATGAAGGAATTTCGATCGCTTCAAAGAAGATCGATGCGCTATATAGGCTGCAATATTGTGAATCTGGAAAATATTCTATTTATCTAAAAAATTCTGTATGCAAGCATAACCTTGGGATGCTCATATACGGCTAAAGCATTTAGTTGTGCCTTTTGCAGCTAAAACTGTGCCCCTTTTGGTTAGTTAAGGTTAAGGAAGAGAGGAAGGCCTCGGAAGGCAAAAAACTGTCTCCCGACACAATAGTCACTTTTACTTTGTATTGTGTCTTACTCGCGCATAGCGTAGGTACTGCTTTTTGTTAAAAATTATACGTCATTAATTTTTCTGTGCGAACTTCACCTTCATTGCGCTCAACTTCCTTTTCTTTAGCTTCCATCATTTTTGCGTCCAAACCTCATTTGACTGCGAATAAAATTATTTCTTATTTTGATAGTTTCCAAACTTGCGTCAAAAACGAGCGAGGGCATTTACTTTTGTCTTTTCCTTCCTGCCGTACTATGAGCGGAACGAAGCTGTTGAGTATTAAAGAAGTAAAAAATAAAAAAACATGGTAGGTAATAGGGCTCTAGTAATAGTCTTACTAAAAGTAAATATTTTGTTCTCATGTGTTCATCACACTACCCTGTGTGTTCTAACGAGTCACTGTACGTGGTTCGTTTGACTAAATCGACGAATAACGTACGTTCCGTGAGCGTTATTTCTTAAAAATACGGCAAACCGCTTAGGCTACCTGCAAAAAAGGCACTTATTTGCCGCAATAATTATTATAGCGTGATTACATGGAACGCACGCGAAAAGAATTTCAGAATGAAAAATTAATTAGACCTACTCATAGAAAAAAATTCATTTGGATGGAAACAAAATGCGACCTCCTTATCATTTTAACATGTTTTTCTCTATGTAATTCGTGACGGGCAAAAATGTAAAGATGTTGAAAGATCTTTAGCCTTTTAAACGTGAATATACTCGTAGTACGTTTTAACCATGTTTTAACCGTTTACGTGGTGATCCCATTCTATTGATCTAGGGTAATTTCGTCCAAGAAACTTTGTTCACATCTATTTTTGGTCCAGACCAATTTTATCCCCTCAATTTTCGTTCAAATTACACGCAAAACATGATAAAATAACAGTTATTTTATCTTGTTTTGCAATGAAAAATCTTTTCCTTTTTCTATTTGTAAATATCACAATTCTTCAATTAATAAATATACTCAAAAAGTAAAGAAAAATGAATATTATTGATGACCGTAAATTACAGAAACAGATTGCTTCTACAACACTTATTTAATTCTAAAATCTGGTAACGTTCAACAGAATTCGTGTTGGTTTCTCATTTGGAAAATTTTGGGAAGTACTTAGTTTCAACTTTACGAAAAATTTTACGTACCTGTACTACTGCGGACTTCATGCGTACGGATACCTTTTTTTAATACTTGAATGTAGCCATTCATTGGATAGGTCTTCACACGTCGCCTTCTGCAATGCCCTCGTCGTTCACAACGTTAGCATTTCCTAGTAGCTTTACTATTATTCGAATGAAAATGATGAATAAAATACCCACCCAAATGTAACACATCTTCATACATTTTCTTGTCAATTTTCACACGGACAAATATTTTTTTTTTTTTTTTCTGATTTGAGAGTAAAGACGAATGTCTTAGCTGTACCGTCAACGCACAATCAATGTTCACACAGTCCCCTTGGCCATCAGCTTATCTCTCACCAGAAGCATACGACTAGCATTACATAAAGGGTGGTGTACGTGCCTATCAAGTTGTAGCATATTCGTATGCACTTTGTATGTACATATATGTACTTACTTCATTGTATATCATCGAATATGCACGATATAAATGATTGGAAATATCATCTACGATATTTCAGTGCCATCAACATTTACAGAATAGTTGTGGATAAAAAGTGTTTTGCCTGAATGAGACGTCTGTGGACGGAATTTCTTGGTCGAAATGAGACAAATCGTAGATTCAATTCTTATGATAAAACCATTGAAAAAAGATTTTCAAGTCCTTCTTCATTTTTCTTCTTTTAAACTCCTCTTTCTGTTTGTTCACCAACGATAAGCGAGCTACATTTAGTCTGATTATGAAAAAAAAAGCGAGAGAGAACTTCATCACAACTATTCCTGCACGACTCGCTTCTCTAATGCCTGTACGTACAATATGTGTGCACAAACCTCGGCTAGTTTTATTTTATTTTTTCTTTCTTTTTTCGGAAAAAAAGATTCAATCAACGTACGAAGAAGATATGTAGTAGTGGCATTATATGAAGAAGTTATAATCGTACAGTTTGTAGAGAAACGCAGTTGATTACTGAGTATTTCTTTCCTGAAAACTACCGGTACATAAATTTATCTGAAATTTTAAAAGTAGAGGGATCAATACATCTGAATTTTCACGAGGTAAAATTTTATTGGAAATTGTGCGGTATGTTGTTTCCGACTGTAATCTTCAAGAGAACAGTTGAATGGGAATCTAGAAAATAAAATCCGATAATAATTGATTATTTCTGAAAATTACTCGTACTTATTTGTCCTTTCTTCGATATGGGCGTTTCTCCTTTTCATCACGTAGGTAAATTTTTAAAAATAGACGTAATCGAGAAAAAAATTGAACGAAGAAAGAAAAAAAAAAGCTGACCGTGACTTACACAAAATTGATTAATTAACTGTCTAATATCTCTGCAAACAATGTAAAGCAAAATGTTGATAAATAATAGATTAATCAATCAAAATCGATGAAAACGCTGAGAAAGACATTTTGTCGATTGTATTCGAGTGTACAAATAAATAAATACATTACGAATAAATTGAACTGAAAGAGATGGTGTGGCGTGGCCGCGGTGAAGAATTCGGCTGCTTTATATGTATACCCTTTACAAGACAGTTGGAATCCATATTCCATGTTATTGGATTATTCTCTACGGGGTATCTTTGATGCCTCTTGGAATGAACGATGCACATTGGCATCTTCCCTCAAAGAGTTTAGGAACAAGTAGATCCTAATTGATGTGTTTCTTCAACACCTATAATAATAATGATAATAAAAATAATAAAAATGAAAGCAACAAAAACAAAACTAAATAGAGCAGGAAAACATTTGGCTGCACTGAATGAAAAACCAATCTTCCGAGATGATTATCTTTGGGTGAGCAAACTGCTGATTTCTAATCGTTAGTCGTGGATTTTTTCATCGATTATAGGTAAATTATACAAGTTGCGCTTTATTATAAAGGATAGGTACCTAGATTATGAATTTTCTCAAAATTCAAGAAATTTCATTAGATAACAATGAAATTACTTTCACTTGGAAAATTTGCGCTTCAAAATTGGTAAGACTAACTCGCTCTCAATCATTGCTCACCTTCTTTGTGAAATGCTGTAAGAACTGAATTGCGCCTAGAATTGGAAACGTTGCCAAACTAAATTCAAGTGCGTGAACATCACACTATACTATAGGATGCTTTCAATCAAAATCGATTTCGCTTCACTCACTCCCATTGTCTTATTGGCTCTCTCTCGCTTTCGTTGTAAACACAGTAATGCATTTCAAATTTTATCGACAAATGAATCTGGGAAAATGCCATAAAGATGTGTACCTCAGATGCCCTTTTTATGGAGATGGTGTAGAGTGACCGTATTTAAGCGTGAGTGTAATTATTCATTTTTTCAAAATTTTGTATGCCGATAGGAAATGGCTCAGAGAATTTGAAAATGTGGATATCCGCAAAAAGGGCATCCCTTCGACGGGTGCCCTTCTGACAGATAACTCCTCATATTTGTATGTGACCTGTCCCAAAGAAATCGATTTTATGAGATTCATACCGTAGCTATACTCTTCTGTAATATGAATGATTCAGCTCTGCAAAAAATGCAGCTCTACTGCGTAAATCTTGTAAGGTCGAACCGCAAGCCGGTTGATTTCTTTGTGACAGGTCATATTATTGTCGTTTAGATCAGAATCATTGAATGAATCATTATTTTGAAGGAAAGAACTCGTTCGTTCAGTTCCTACATTAACTCACAGGCGCACTAGGAAACTTCAACTAGTCTTGCGAGTTGCGATACAAATACAAATTTTTGGCGAAGAAAAAAAAATAAAAAGAAAAATAAAAGAAAAAAGAAAAATTGGGAAAATTGGCGTATTTGAAATTAATTTTGTCCATTTTGAAACTATCCGGTCAAAAATGAATTTTTATTTTTAAAAAAAATGATTTCTATAAAATTGTAATAGGTACACCATTATACATAGATGTTTTTCTTTATTTTTTTTCAAATAATGTAGTAAAAAAATGAATGTTCTGCTTCAGTAAACACGATTTGAAGGTTCATAAAAGTGTGAAATGTGTTCAATTTTCAGTTGTGTTTAGTTGAGCTAATTTTTTTTCGTGGAAAAAGGAGACGCAGAACTTGGGGCAATTTTTTTGCTATACCTATTCAATTTATTTTATAATCACGAAGGACGTGTTTTGGAGTGCGTCTGTAGGGCTGATCAATCGAGAATATGGTTTATCATGACTTATCTCATGACCGTGTGGTGGTACGTACGTAGACGTGATAGCTTCGTACGGAGTACGTATTTCTCTTTTAGCACGCTTTAATTCTGACAGGTTACGAGTACCGACCTAGGTACATAAGTACTTTTCTCAGGATTTACGTAGCCGCATATGCACTCAACAAAGACAATATTAGGATTTTACATATCTTTATTTTTTTCTATTTTTTGGATAAGAATCATACTTAAATTTTTGTGTACGAACGCATCCGAATAAACATCAATTTATTTGCAACGCCTTACGGTACCTCGAAAAATAGTGAGAACACACGTTACTCTATGTCTCTACAAGAAATTCGAGATGACTTTTATTGCGCGCCGCGCCGGGCTGTCTTCTTCATACAGCGATGATGGCGTCCACTGGTGCTTTCCAGTTCGTCGAGCTGAAAATACGTATCTACTTATTTATTTATAATATTACCTATTCTACAATTTACAAATGCGTTAATCGAGCTCGTCGTAAATGTCGAAGTAGATATCGGAGCTGTAGAATCTCAGGTAAAATCAATATCTCATATAGCGTCGCGAAGTACGTAGGTATTACGTAGCACAGTATAAATATTGGTATTATCGATATCGATGTACGTTCGTATAAAGGGACAGTATTGGTATGTGCGCATGCATTTCATGTTATACTGCAAGTATAGGTATATTATACATATTATTCTCGATACAGTTCAGCAGTGTAATCTCCATAAAACGATTAGGTATCGTACCTACGACGACAACGCGAAAGCACATCATCGGACGGAACGCGATATAGCCTAGGTTCTCATTTCATCTTTTTCTATTTCATTGAGGATGTGCGCGTGTAAAAATATAGTCAATTTAGCGAACAAAACCAGTTTATGTCATTTATTATGACGACGAAAGTATCTGACGCGCACTGTTAGTTACAGTATGAGACATTTGAATTCAATTATCATGCGACGAACCCGAACTGTTGTATAACCGAATTTCACCATTAATGATTCGATGAGGATGGTACAGTATGGTATAGATTGGTACATATATTATTTCCATTTCAAACGATCGTTATTCAAAGAACTGCCACTGAGTACGTTATGATTTTAGCGAAACGTATCAAATTGAAGCTGCGACGACAGATAATAACGTGTACCGTTACATAAAGTGACACCCCATGACTCTGGGTACAGGTTACACATATTTGTACGTGTTTATCTCGAGAGTGCCGTGCCGGTGTCGTGCCAACTGGTCTCAGAATGAATTACCGACAATCTGCGCACTATGGTGCGCTCGTATTAAACTAATTAATTCGACACAATCGAAGTTCGTTGATAGCAATATAGCGAAAGATAGCTAGGTGAATTGCTAAGGTGTGAATATTATGCGACAAACAAGCACAATACTGTTATTGAAAGTTTTTCAAATGATCTTCCGTGCAGCCCGTCGTCTCCCTTTTTCTTTCTCTTTCTCTTTCTCTCTCTCTCTCTCTCTCTCTCTCTCTCTCTCTCTCTCTCTCTCTCTCTTTCTTTTTTTCTTTCTTTCTTTCTCCTTCTGTGTCGGTTTAAGCTTTCTTCTATTGATACACCATTATCTAGTCGTAGGTATCTCTCCCATCATGCGTACCAACATTTTGCATTATTATACGACGTACAATAAAAGTATTGTAAGTATCTCGTCATGTATATACTCGTACGTATACAGTATTTTGGATCTTCTGAAAGTCAATAACCTCGCTAAGATATCGATTTATTTCATTCTCTATTCTTTTACACGGATAACAACGCGCCATTATCCCGTGTAGATTCTTCTCTGCGACATAGACAAGAGTAACTGCGGTTCTACATGCACACATAATATACTCTTAGCCACGTGCGAAACGATAAGCTCGTATAGAATACCTACTTATGGACGCATACAGGGTCCGGCAAAATGATGTGAACAGTTGAACGAAAAACTCCAGAAGGACTCCGCGACAATTTCGTAGAGTTCTCCGGTTGACGGTTCACATCGTTTTGCCAGACCCTGTATACCTCCCTCATCTATGGCTGTAAATTCTGAGCTTATACCTCACATTATCGATCAGAGTGATCATAATCATATACAGAATTGAACGAAAATATCAAGTGAGAGATGGAGAAAACCAAAGATTAACAAAAGTTAAAAAGTCATTTGATGAAATCTTCGTTCAAGTTTTCTAAACGAAGTGAAGAGCGGGTATTGAATTGAAGTAATAGGAAAACAAGACAAAACAGTAAGAGGTAAGGAACAAAACACGAGGAAATTTAGGTTAAACCGAAAAACAACGAAAGCAGGAATTCGCAAAAACCAAAAATTAGAAATTAAAATTGGGAGGAAATTTTGGAGGGAGAGAATATAGAAGACTAGCGATGACGGAAGGACTAATAAATCGGTACCTATTGGAAGGATGCACTGGCTGGATTAACTCGCGCTCAGAGGCGTAATAATTCAGCACCACAGATCTGTTGTATGCGGGTTTCATATGGTACTTCCCAGCATACCAGCCGCTGAGAGAGCTTTCCACTTAAATAAGTTTTGGTTCACTTATCACTTTTCTCAAAGATATGTTTGTATAAAGCTGAGGCTGTTGTTTTGGGTATTTCAGTGTTGAGGTAGTATCGCAGGTGTTAATGGGCACCCGTTTCCTTCTATATGTAAACTACTCGGCATTCACGGCGCGGCGTACCAAGCAGTAAACCCGGCCCCTCTTTTCTCGGGGCAAAAAATGCGATCCTCTTGTCTGTACAGCAGAGATCTTAATGTATTAAACGCTCAATTTCATTAAAATTAACTTGAATCATTTCATCTTCGAGCTATTTTCAGATACCTAATTAAAGTTTCTTATTTCAAACTTTTGACTACCTAGGTACTTAATTAATTTACTTTTATTTCTGGCTCATTCTTCGTAGTATTTTGTTCGGTTTACTCTTTGTTTAATGGTACCTAGTAGCTCTCATTATTCTCCTTTTGTATTCTCCTGCTTTCATCTCGACAGCTTTCGAGTTTATTATTGCACAATTTTTCGCGGTGGTCAGTTCTTGTTCATCATCGTTTGGAAATGGAGTAATCCGAAAAGCTCTCACACGTTTATATAGTGAGATGTATTAGTAAAACTTGAATTAACCTTAATAGTAATAATAACAGGTACCTGCGTATGGCCGTAAAATGCTTCACCAATGAATTTATGGAACAAATGATGACAAAAATAGAAACCATATAGTAGGTAAGTATACTGGTTCTCAGAAAATTAAGAACAAAACGTTTGCGCATTGGTCTATTCCATACAAGCTCACCAAACTGGACTCAACGGGCAACGCAAGTGATTATATCTGACTATTCTCGATCTTAAACTCTTGGCCAGGTCCATCGTTGACAAACGTGGTGAAATCCGTAAATCCGTACGTATCTATTGTGTTACAGTACAAGTAGGATTGATACCTGACACTTGAGTGTATTAGGTCAGTTCAGATAGTAATTTTGCCGGCGGCGTGTGTTGGACGTCATCAATGAACACCTACATACAGTCGTGCTTAAAACGAAAATAAATCTTTGAAGATCAGTCTTTTATAGGTTATCGCCTCTACCTTCTCAGCGGATTGTGACATCGAATTTTATGACTGCAGCTTTCATCTACTATTTCTTCCACATATTTTATTAGTAAATTATTATGAACTGGATGTGAATGTGAATGTGAATGCCAATGCGACAACGACAACATCAGCGACTGCGGCTGTGCAGATAGATGGAAATGAAGAAGACGCCGTGCGTGTACGTATTCACATCAGAATACGTATGAATCATGTAACCATAAAGCGAAACGACTTTTGATTTTTACCCGCCGTGCGTACCGATATAGGATCAGATAACGAAACACTCGTATAAATGTACATTAACCCGTCTCCATTTAATTAACATATTTAAATTATTTACCGGTTCTTAAATATTCAGCGAATGAATTATTATATATTTGCCAGTGACGACGTCGACGTGCGTCGTCATTGCGCGGTCTCGTGGATAAGTCGAGGCTTATAGCTGTACACTAACTTTTGCTTCATCAGTACTTACCTCCTGCATCAATACAGCAGCACAGAGTTCCAGATTTAACTAAAAGGTGTCCGACGCGGAAGTCTGCGACGCGATGACGACGCATCGATATCGACGATACGACATTTAATAAGAACGCCCTTGTTCGAAGTTATTTTAGTAGTAAAAAATTCAGCCATTCTTTGTTGCAGGTTTGCTTTTCGTATATTGCTGCATTTGAAATATAAAGCTACATATATCAGTTAAATAGGAGGTGTGCCTTTGCGGCTAGGCCTGTGGTGCCCACACGGGTAGAGACACGGGCTCGCTCTTTCGACTTGCTGTGAGATGGAACGCCGACAGATTCGCGCTTTGCGCTTGCATATTATATATATGCGTCTTGGCAGCTGAGTCTGCGGTATTCACACGGGCTCGGGGCTCGCGCTGCACACTTGCTGTGGGACACAATGCCGGTGGACTCGCTTTTTGCGCTTGCTGGGAAGTATTTTTCGGCAATAAAATGTGTGGTTGTCGGCCCTAAAATCCAAAACTTTGGCAATATTCCTTTTTTTTTTTCCTTCATGAAGGAGGAAATACTCGTTATTTAATACATTCACTGACTCTCGATGAAAATTATTCAATTTTCAACAAAAATTAGTTTATTTTCCACCAGAAATAATCAACTTTGGAAGTCAAAATTTATCAATAATCAATCAAAATAGCCTCACTTGAGAGCAAAGTTCGTTAGTTTTTTCCAACCAAAATCACTGAGCTTTGGACCCGAATTTATGAATTCTTTGACAAGAATGGGCCTAATTTTCATCCAAAATTCAATAATTTTCAAATAAAATCGACCCGATTCGAGCAGAATTTGGTAATTCTCATAAAATAATTTCGACAATTTATAATGCAATTTTTCAGTTCTATTGGCACACTAAGATTTGTGGTAATTTCGGAATTTTCATCAATTTTGGCATTAATTTCAGCTTCGGCATTTTTCCGCAAAATAATATTCATCATCCGGGTTCCCTTCATCTTCATTCGCGTTTCAATGTTCGTATTTCAAAATCTACCTCCCGCCCTCTATGGAAAGGATGCGCTAAATGCCACGAACTCCGGTCTCGTATGATGGTCGTCGGTCGAAAACGTTTCTATAAATATTTCTGTGACTGAAAAATTTGCGACCTCTTTTTGTTTGTTTTACTTTCAATTAAAATGGGTCCTCATGTTTTGAAATAAATCAAAATTCACAAAGTAGCTTCCTTTTTTGTATCATGTATTTAATACATATGTAATATAAATCCTCGAAGTATGTTATAATTGTTCGAAATGTGGATCATTCTTGTTTTATAACAATTGCTTAACTGTAATGTATCCCCTAAAATTATTGTTACGATCGCTGCTAGCACACGTCACTATCACAAACGCGTGTGTGCTGCGGCGCTACGAATGTCTAACAAGGAGCATAATGCTGACGTTCGACAACTATGAAAACCAGCCCGCGAGGCGAGAAAAACCATTCAATTTGAACCATTCTAATAGAGAGAAACCAGTGGAAGATGGATGCCGCTTTCGATTTAAGGAGATATATCGATACCATCAACACCATAAAAGAGTAAAGACCAATAGATAACCGCTGATTATGTAGACTCACGGTGGTCGAAAGACGATTCAATTCCAAGACGCATGTGAACAAATTTCAAGCTTTTGGAATGAACGTGAACTAGAAAAAGTGTTCCTAAAAGAACACTACATATTAGCTTTCACGTAATCAGTGTTCCCACTTCAAAAGACGCGTGAAGGTTATAGATTAAATTTTGAAGTAATTAGAAAAAGTTGATTCATAAAAAGCAAAAATAAACTTTCAATTCTCATACAATTTGTTTGATTATTATGTGGCATGCTGAGGAAGACCTAAATTAAAAGTCGACATCGAGCAAAGAACTTATAATGTCATTACCAAAGTGCTTTACTACTCGCCTCTATGTAGACAATTTTCAGCGTTTTTCGAACTTTGAAACGGAGTTCCGAAAAACTGAGAGGAAATTTCCAAAAAACGACCGACGGCATTGTGTTCAGCGCAAGAAGTACTTCTAGAAACACTTTTACCTGTTCATGTTCATTAAAGACTGTTCATGTGTGTTATGGATGGGTACCTAATCGGAATCGCGAGTAGACATCATATATAAACATTGAACGCGCATTAGTTAAAATATCAATAGAATTATTTCGTTTCACCTACGTAAGTATTTTCATTTCAATTATCCGTTGTAACATTATTTTTCTCGAAAATGAACAAAAATGAGACTTTTCTTTTTATTTTTCAAGAGAAAAACTTTGAAATAAGGAAAGAAAGAATTTAAAAAATAATAATAATAATTCCTAATAAAATTATACCTAATTTAGTTTCATCTTTTGTGTAGCATTGATAAACTATTTGTAGGCAGTAACGGAGGAATAGATTTTATTAATAGTATACATCTTTATTAATGCGGTAAAATATCTATGAAACACTTTTTCTTTTTTTTATAACCGCTACACGAAAAACAAATAAATCACTAATAAAATTACTTGAAAATACGCGCCACCATTAATGTGTAAAACAATAATGCAGCTATATAATATTATCGTGAATGTCTTTACCTTGAACGTGTTTTCTCTTCTTCTTCTTCTTCTCCTTTCTGTCTCTCTGCTTCTTCCTTGGAAACAGAGATATAAATAGTATAAAATAGAAGTAGAAAGAAAATGAAAAATTCATCATTTAGAGTGAAGTTGAAACATAGGCAGGAACAATTATACAACCGTCTAAAACGCGCGGGAGATCTGAAAAATATGCGTTTATAGATTATTGTAGAATTGGGAAGTAAAAGAACTTCACTCGTAACGTTTCTAATTTGTAAAATATATACCTACTCTACTTGGGGGGGGGGAGAGAGGTGATCTCCAATTATTTGGCACCACCAGAACATTTCAATTCTTCATTGTACTTGGTGTTTGCGATGGAGTTAGAAAGGATTTGTTCGAATAAAGAAAAGAAAAGAAGCCGGGTCACCAAGTTTTCGCAATTGTTATAAAGTAACGAGCCGGTATCTCGCACCTTTTTCCCTACTTAAATACTAATTCTGAAAACTTCTTACCTACCCCATCTTGCTGTCACGTTGCCCCCAATAGAGTTTTGGCAAAACTATTTGAAAATTAGTCTCGAATAAAAGACTACATAATGAAAGAATGAGCTAGACGAAAGCTGCAGAGGTGTACAAGTGTGCATCAGTATTACCGTAACTAGTACAGGAGGTGGATAGCTGTTGCGGTCGTGTATGTAGATTAATTAAAGGTAAATGCAAAATACACAACTCAATTATCAGCGCATGTACCGCGTATTAGCAAAGCCAAATGCGATACTTTCTTGAATGCGTCTCGCATCTATACAGTTACACGATGGTATAGTACGCTGGTAAGTATGTAACTTTATAGAGTCATTAGAGTTCGACTTAGGTACTCTTACACACTAGAACAGGTTGCTTCTCTGACACTTGTACACACGAAATTAAAATACGTGCTTGTAATTAATTCTTCGATTAAGTGCCAGGAATGTGCCATCATGGACTTAGATTTCTTACGTGCCATTTATTCCGCGTTTACTCTGGTACGTATGCATATATAGGTATACCTATAGGAGTGGCGAGTACCTCGTGTTCAACTTGACATCACCGTACCATTGTAATTATGAATACAAAATATTTTTTACATCCCGTTGCAGGTGAACACACATACGTACGATTACTGCGGATGAAGAATATAACGATGACAAATAAGGACAAGTTTGGGCATCATTACTGAAATCGTTAGCGCGCATTTGTCTTTCTAATTTTCAGACCAAAAATTTGCAAAATCAAATGAGCTGGATACTTTTTAGTCAACCATGAAAAATATTAGGTACGCGGCCCGTTTCGATTATGAGCGAAATGCTCCGGAGAACTTTCAACTTTTTCGGCACATTTCAAAGTACGTAAGTACAGTGTGTACTTTTTACAACTCACTTAAATACAAGTTTTCTTACAAAAATTTTGTTTAGAACTAAGTTGTTGTACCTAGATAGTGTTTTTTATTGAGGAATATTTTCTAGTATGATTAAATCGTGCGTTGGAAGGAGTAGACTAGACTTGTCAGCCTCACACACCGACCCCAAGTGTGTCACCGTGAGTCACCCTGAGTAATACTAGCTAGCGTGAGATATACTCGACTACCACCGGCTATCGTCAGTCTTTCGATACATCTCGCAGGGTAACCACGAGTGTTAGAGTCTCACTACCGATTATAACGGTGTGACGAGTTAATCAGACGATACCGTAAACCCAAATATAATTTCTGGTTTACTACGTCCAACACCGTGAATCATACGATAAATTTAGGTATCTGTATAGCATGGAAGACGTACACCTAAATACATCTAAGCTATGATATCTAGTATACAACTTTATTAAATTGATTTTTTTCTTCCCACGGAAACCAGAACTACCGGTAATTCATTTCTTACCCCAGAGTTTCAACCACTCTGGCTCAGTTTTCCTTTATTTTTGAAGGAATTTGACGTTCAGTCAGGATTTCAAATACTTATGGTGCTGGCCTGAAATCCGTTCAGTCTGGTCACCGAACCCAAAAAATTGCCTGAACCATGCATTCTTTGTAGAAAATTTGAGATTCGGTACGAATGTTCAGAATAGTTGAGTCCCCTGGGTCTCTTAGGTGGGCCTTAAGAATAAGAACAGGAACCTGTTTTATGAGGAGAAAAATGACGGACACTGGGTGACATCCTGCAGACTCAAGACTTGGAAGAGAGGGTCGTCCTAGGTCATAAGATGAAGACTCGAACAAATTTAGACCTACGAGCTATAGGTGATAGGAGGTGGACTTGGAAAAATGTTGACTTTCAAGCTATACATATAATTATGATGGGAAAGGAACCTAAAAAAATTTTGACGTCCGAGCTAAAAGTGATATTTTTCTGTAAATTTTTGCAAAAAGTGAGCGTTTTGCGCTGTTGATGCATTGAAATGACGAGCTACAGACAAAAAGAAGTCAACAAATTCGGTTATTTCTAGCAAACTCGGGAGGAGGATCACGAGAAGTATTACCAATTGTTTCTGCTCTAAATGAAGTCTACACGTTGCGTAAGAAAACGATTATGTAAAGCTCCAAGCTCCTGTAAATCCGACAGAACTTTCAGAGCTTATTGTTCCTGGCAAAGGTTAAAGGTACTTTAAAGGTACTGCCCATAAATAAAGAGATGAAGTTCTTTTTTTTTTTTTTTTTTTTTTTTTGGTAGACCGCGAGCAAATGAACCGTTTTCTATTCAATTTTGAATGGACTAAAATGTCTCAAAAATTGACTAATTGGCTAAGATTTCCAATATAAGAAATTGAAAATTCCCCCACTTTCGAGCTTCATAGGGTTATTAAGATATTTTCCTTCGAAGTTTCACTTTCCAATTAAGTAAAATTTGGAAGTTTGAACAATTTTCAATTTTGAAGACTTTGGTCATTTTTTGGCACATTTTGGTTCACAACTCGGCTCAAAAAAAGTCGCAGAAAGTTGAGTGGAAGCATAAATTGAAGATGAAATTGAGATACAAATTTCGTCGATTTGAAGTATACATCTAACGTTTTGCTTTTCACGCTATAACAAACAGATTTAGTGCAAACTCCCTTTCAACTGGTAACATTTTTCTGGTTTACCCGGTATACTGTATATTTATGAATGGCGACATAATTATGAATTTGAGCAAATATTAACATCGTGTTCTAGACCCTTCGAAACGCAAAAAGAAACAAACCCCACGCCAAAAATTCAATCAATCTAAAGCATACAATACATCCTAAAGTCGATGAAGAAACTTTTTTCAAGCAAAATATTGCGGAGAAAAATCGAGTGAGTGATGAACTTTTTGAAGTACATACATATTACAGTAAAATCGAAAATTTTATCTTTTAACTCGAAGAAATGTAAGAGAAACAAACAATAAAGAGACAACCTGTACGCAATTCAGAGAAGAAAAGAGGAAAAGTTTACGTTGTAAAATAATATATATTCTAGATGATGACGTAGGTACAATTGAATAATTTTGAAGGAAAAACATCATGCTGCAGCCAGCAACAGAATAGCTTAATTCTTGATTAAATATGGGTCAATCTATCGGTACATAAATCTTCTTACAAATTAGAGGATCAGTTGTACAATTTAAACGAGGCGAATTAATCACAATACTCGACAATTCGATAAATTATTATAGACACGCAACTTTTTCATCACCCAGGCCACATCCAGCCGATGAATGATGGATAGCTCGCGCGAAAAAGTCAGTAGCAAAGAGAGAAGAACAGAAAGCGAACTCAATTATGGTCGTTAATTGACGCACTAGAGTGCGTGAGTATCAATACCAATACCAATACGAATACCAATGGTTACGATTATGATAAAATCCGCTATCATACACAATTGTAAATAGTTTCTTTTACAAGTATTGATGAATGCGCGAGGTCTATACAACACTAAATTCATAACACAATATTATACGTACAGTATTATGTATTGTGCGAAGTGGTATTGTTGAATGACGCGCGAACGCCTGTAGTGAAGTGAATCGAGTTCGAGCGAACATGGATGGGATCTGCAACTGAGCATTTTGCTGTTTATGGTGATGTCTGACGATCAATGGAGAATAGAGTCGTGCCAAGAGGTATGCGCGTCCGCACGCATCAAATATACTTGATACTTACTGTAGCCCGCAAACTTACCTTCAGAGGCCCATCGCATCGCGGCGGTGACACGACCACTGAATTCCCTTCTTCTCACATCAATTGTTGATTTCCATAGAATTGAACTCGCTGTACTACTGTGCGCGGTTTGTTTGGAAACCTTTCAGAGAATGCGTGTACAAGAGCACAAATATACGCCGAGTACCATCGCACCGCACCGCGCCGATATATTGATATAAATATTATTCAACTGCCTACTATATACACGTATATTATTACGTGAGTACAGCCGAGCCGAGCTCGACTATTCTTTCCACTTGATTCTTCCTCGTAGGCTATCGTTATTTCCGCGACGATGTTCGATGAATGATGGGCAAACAATTTCGTTCGATACCACCTCTTTTGTATAACAAAGATTCCAAACTGACCCGCTTCGTGCAGACTGTCTGAATTGATTTTTCTCAATACCTTAAGCACCGCATAGGTACTTACTTACATGAACGTGTCTCTATATAGTAACTATCTACGATAAATATACGAGTGGGACTTCATAGGTAACTAACTTAGATCTTCAAATTAATATATTCTTCATTCACTGACGGTTCCGGCTCCAGTCGACGAATGATTGACGCTAAAATACTCCGGCGGAGTAACTTTCATCGCCGCCGCGAGACCACCATAAATCGTCCGCAAATAGCCACGAAATTCAATGTATCGAACATTGTACGTAAAGAAAGATTACTGTGTCACTGGCCTATTCAGTTATAGTCGAGCTGTATTAGTACTTAGATACACAGCAAAACCAAGGTATAAAAAATGGCAAATTTTATTCCTACATGACGGATCAATTGCCCAGAAATGAGCGCAAATGTCGACTATCGACGTTCCTCGCATTGCATTGTACGAGTATAATTCATAAGTCACTTCAAGATTAACCTTACATTTTTCTTTCTCTTCTTATTGCCACAAATAGGTTCATTTTCTTTTTTCATTTCATCTTTCTCTCTCTCTCTCTCTTTCTTTTTTTTTTTTTTTTTTTTTATATAATTGTTTCGAGTCTCATTTCTATTTAGAATCTTCCGTCACAGAGGAAAGTCGAGCCCATTAACTGTATAATATGATATTTGTAAAACTTGAATACTCGTACACGAGGTACGATACGATTTTTGTCTAAATAAATATCATTTCATTGATATGCGGCAAAAAACATCAACCCATTTTCGAGCGCGCGAAACGAAAGCGATCAGTGAAATAAAAAAAGCGAACGAAGTGATAGTCGAACATCCGAACATATTTGTATATGACGTGTATAGGTAATTACGGTAATTCGCGTGTTGTAATTGATTCTCCGCTGATGACCGAAAACAGTGAAAAAATGATCGTGCTCTGCTCGTGTTCGTCTGGCCGAAAATCCGAATAATTAAAGTGATCGTGACGATTCGAGAGCAAGGTTACACGCTTTAACATGGCTCGTTTAGTTTGAAACCGCGCACAAGACTCCGTCATTGAACAGCAAAGTGGATTATTTTACGTACGCTTACCTAGCTCAAGTTGTACACTATAGCTAAGCGCGATTCCACAACCATCCAATAGCCACTATCATGAGGTACAATAATTTACTCCTTTCTGTTTTTACTATACTTCTCCCGCACATTTTTCAACCTCTGTTTTCCTCCATTTTTCTTCGAAAAATATTTTTACCTCCTAAATGCGAAGATTGAATATTTGACCTTCAATGGAGAGGAAGTATCTCTTAAGTACAACTGCGTATCGTGGGGTCGACCTTGAATCTGAGTGACAGGCAGGGTGAACCTGGCGAACGCCTGTAACTACAATCATAGGGTAAAAAAATTGTGAAAGAAATCTATGAGTACTTTCTGATGAGTAACTATGTATGGGAAGAAAGAATTGTTATGATTATGAAATAACTGAAAACGTGGAAATAATGGCTCATTTCTTGACTAGTCTTGAAACTTGCATTGTTTATAAAAAGTATGAAATTTGGTAATTTAAGTCATGGCGCCACGTTCTAAACTCTATAGGAGCCTGGAAATCGTCGGTTGCGTTTGAAATTTTGTTTGGGTCCGCAAAGTGGGTAGTTTTCCATGTAGTTGTAACCGTCGAGTTCTAACGAAAAATGCTGAAAAACTTCTCCGTACATTTGAAGGCACAAAAAAGTTAAAAACCCCGAAAATAAGGTTAACATCGACGTAAAAGTTTTTCACTATTTTTACTCGGCTCAAAGGAATACTTTGTTACGAATGTGTGCTGCAAAAAGAGTTGAACAACTCCATTGAGCACTGAGCACGGGTGCGCTAAAAAGATGTTAACAGCCAACCGGGGAACTCCACGAAATTGTCGCGGAGTCCTCCCGGAGTTTTTCGTTCAACTGTTAACATCTTTTTGGCGCACCCTGTAGACTTAATTCATAGTTTGTCCTAATTTTATGAATAATTCAGAAATAAAGTTAATTTATGAATAACAGCAATCGTTCTTTTGAAAAAGAATGCACGGCTGTTAAAATAGTTCCGAGAATTGAAGTAACGCAAATACCAAAAGCAATATATTTACGTTAAACCGAAAATGTTGTTGCTGTAATTTTTGAGGCTCTCACCTCGATAAACCAAGAATCCCTATTAATTCGCGAAAAAAAAAAAAAATAATAATAATAATAAAATTCCTTCCGAGATACGTTGCATCGTTACAACTCGAGGTACATACGTACGATATTTTGCGCTTATGATTTTATTTTTGTGTAGAATTTTTGAATTTTTATGCGGTCTTCGAAAAATTTCTTCTTTTCTTCTTCTCAATATCTCAATAATAGTAATATACCTACTATATTACATGGTTGTATGGTACAACCCTTGAAAACTGTCATTATATTTGTACTAATAGCGGTTGGCAGCGCGCCTCCGGCGCACCTGATCGCCAGCCGTGTGTTGAATAGATATCTGTGTTTTGTAGCTATTTGGATTTTAAAGGTATTTTGCGGCTCAAGGAGCCGCTTTGCTAGCTCTCTACATCTTTCAAAAATTCAGCACTTTTGACAATACTTTATTTTTATCAATAATATTCAATGTGTAAGTTGAGAACAAAAGAGACTGTGGATTCACTTGAATTTTTCCTTCTCCCCCCCCCCCTCCACCTCTCACTCTCTCTTTCTCACGCGTTTGAACGTTCAGAACACCGCGTGCAGTAAGTAGCAGTTTTACTACGTTGATAATCCTCGTTTTTTCCCAATTTTTTCACCCATTTCTCCATCCTGAGGGAGCCGAACTGTCGAAATTCATTTAAATGCTTTACTCAAATAGTGGAAAATTTTTCAAAACCAATTCCACCTTGGTAGGTGAATGCGTTCAAAAGTTATGGAGTATTATACTGATGTACAAACATATTTACACATCACAGTATAGGTATAGAGATCCATATAATGAACAAAGACAGAAAAATATTTCACTTATATTATTCAAGATTTCCGTACTTCCGTTATAACGTTAAGAAAATAGAAAGGATCATCTCTAACGTGTTACAATTGAACAGGCTGCGTCCCAGTCCAGTTCTTGTGAACACAGGGTGTCAGCGTAAGAGAGAAATACAGTCGACAGTTGCGTGCAGGTACCTTTTTTTGATGAATTGAATGGCATCGCGTCAAGTGACGCGTACAGCGAGGACACAATTTTTAATAAGAACTTTTTTTCTATGGGAGCTAAAATTTTCATTTATGGTTTAAATTTTATTCCTGAGTGACTTGAATATGTGGCGAAAATTTCAAGTCGATAGGTAAAGCGGTTCTCGAGTTATAAAAGGACAGACAGACAGACAGACAGACAAACTTTCCACTTTATATATTTAGATTATACATCGAATCTCAATTTCTTCCGTTATTCATCATTATTTTTGGGCTGGAAACACTCATGATTATTTGTGGAAATACTTTGAAACGTTTGATTTTGACATGCAAAAAGTAACCATATCTCTCTGGTTCCAGATCCGAGTGGGACAAGAAAATGCGGATCTTCTGGTTTGCAGATCTCAACTTGAAAAATCTACATCTCTTAAACTCTAGATATTGATGGAAAAAAAGGTCCAGATTTCTCAAAAAATAAAAAGATGAATTTCTATTATCTTATAGTCAGGGAGGAAAATAACCAAGAAATCCGGATACTGAGGTGCAAGGTGACTCAATCTTGTTTTTTTCATAATATGAATTCTAAAAAAGTATATTATAATTCAAATAAAGCGTCACGACGCCATTGTTAGTAATATACGACAGTAACCTTCAATTCCGTGGGAATAGAAAGTTTTTCTTGTTTTGCTGTGTTTTTATTGATGTAAACCAATAAAAATTTCAAGTCGATCGGTCAAAAGGTTTAAAAGTTACTGATATTTATACATACTTATTATGTACACCCATACTTACAAACATCCTATACTTCATCAATTATTGAATTAAGACAATATGGGACGAAATTTCAAATAATGGTTTTAAGATAGATGCATCCCTGTTTTCATAATGTTACAGTATACTTACATTACAAATAAATAGGTAACTGAGAGAAGAGGAGTGTCTCGTTTCTATTTATTGATTAGACTTGTAGGTAGCAGAATAATTAGACAGCTAAATTGTTTTTTATAACATATTTGCAAAATTATAACAGAAAAATACATCACTAGTTTATGACAGACAAGAGAAGTGCGAATGTTGGCCCCATGCCAGATACCGAAGTGAAACTGAAAAGAAAAATCTTGCTCCCTCTTCTCTCGTCCTGTTTACAATTACGTACATTATACACTGATTCGCAAATTACATCGGTCCTTATCCATAATTTTAAATTCAAATGCCACAACCTCTATTCGATATTTTTAATAAACTGTTTCCATCAAGAAAAAAAAAAATATATGTGTCGAAACTACGATAACGTTCTGACACAATTTTCAATAGTCTAGTGACAAATGATAAAAAATTCCGAAAAACAAGTATTTCATAAACTATGACTTGAAACGACGATGCGACGATGCACTCAACTGAAGGAAATTTTTTTACTCGCTCTTGCATGTAACACGATCAACCTCGAAGTACACACGTCGGAAAAAATATAATATCCAGAGTAATGACACGCCGAGCGATCGAACTGTAGTACAAGATACGAAAGTGCTTCCTTCAATTAGGGATGACTGGTTAGGAAGCGTCTAAAATACACGGCGATCAGATTATGCAACTTCTTTAACAATTTTTATACTAACGACTAGACTTGCGGTAGCGGTAAGTACCACAGAGCTTAACTAACAAGGTGGTAAGATGACAGTTTACACGGATATTACCTTTTAATGAAATAAAATAAAAAGAGACTGTATTGAAAAACAGATTTCCTCATTATGGTCTGAGAAAGTTTTTTCGTTCACAGAGACAGAGGGATTCGTTAGACCAGGATCAAGCGGAAAAAATTAATGGGAAATTATATTAAAAAAAAAAAAAAAAATGTTTGTGAATCTCAAGCAGAGGGCGATTGGTGCCAAATGGGCGGAAAGAAGCTCGGGACAATATTGCATTTTACGGTCGCTTGCGATCTAATGGTATCGACCCAGTATAAGGAAACGCATGATAATATTGTGGAGGTATCTCACAAAAATTCTAACCCATTAAATACGGATTAGTCCTGGAAAATGGAGAATACGCTATGTATTGGAACAAAACGTTGTTTACGCACAGAATTATGATTCACAATCTCTCAAATATCACGATAATAGAGAATTGGCCGTGATAGCGGTAGTCAATGCGAGTAATATGAAGAAGGAACGAAGAAAATATGGGGAACTAGGACACCATCCAAACGCAATGGATAGCAGGGATGATTCCAAATATCTCGTAATAGAACGATATTGGCAGCAAAGGAGCTTGAAAGAAGCGCAGAAACCTTTAAAATTAGGTGAGAACTAAAACGATGTTGAATAAGAATACTGGGAAACAGCCCTAGGAGAAGGGTTGAAATAGTTCACCGGCAGCTTCGAGAAATCGCGAAAAAACTTGATACAAATGATAAGGATTAACTTCGCAGATGTAAAAATCGGTAGAAATAAGAACTGACGGCATGGTTAGGATGTCTTTAAACAATATGTGAACTGTTTATTGCTTAGAGTAAGTGATGAATACCCGCAATAAAGGTGTACACATAAACCAACCACAGAAGGGCTGGTTGTGAATGTGTAGAAATAATAACAATGGTGATAATTATTAAAAATGGAATCACAAATTTTTGAATAATTCTTACAGATTAATAAACGAGAATTCGAGTGGAAAAAATATTCATGGGCCGATATTGATTGAATGCTGGGCATGTGATAATTTGTTGAGCGCGTGTCGATTTACTCACAGTGACTAAAATTGTAGGTATATAAAACGCTTCTTCTCTTACTTGTAGCCTCTATGTAGCCATATCTACAGCACGGTTTAGTGTAGAAAGGGATCGTTAGAAGGCGTCTTTGAAATAGCTAGGTATATAATATTATAATCATAGAGGACGTAGTCGAAGAATTGATGAAATAAGCTATGTCGTATGACGTTTTCAACGAAATACGCTATGTTGAGTGGAGTAGATGTAAGCACTGCACTGTGTATAACACGCACATCAATTTTGTACGGTTGATGTATGCATCAGTACTTACACGTACAGTATAATGAGTATAAATGAATGCGTTCATCGGGTTCATTAACAACGTGAAATGACGAGTAGCACCGCGCTCTGAGACTTGGAAAATTGTCTAGAACAAATAGAGAAACATGCACTTTTAATATATACTGTAGACTAACCTATCTAGTCGACAGAATATTTGTTACAAGAATGACACTGTTAAATTGATCAACATTTAGGTATTGATAATAAAATATGAGAAATTTCGCTGTACGAAGGGTAACTTATATTACCGATACTGTTCTTATTCCCTTCTCGTCATATTGCGGAGTGGCGATGGCCTATCGGATATTCGTGGATGGGGGCTGCGATAGATTCGGTTGAAACTTGGATCATTTGCGAATCGAAACAATTATGTTTTCCTTCTTCATTGTCACCTGACGATCTAATCAGTAGGAGCAGTGCGACTTTTTGTTAGACACACAGCACCCGCGGAGACGAGGTTGTTTCACTCATGTTACGTATGCATCAAACTCGTCGAATCTGCTGAACATCAGATGACTCTGGATCTTCTAAAAGGAGTAGTCCTAAGACAATAAATCATAAGTCGGTAATAATAGTTAGAAGCTTTTCGCGTTGCCTCCGTTTATGGTCTTTATTAGTCTACTGCACCTCGTATAATATCGCAACAATAACAGGTTTCATCGTTGGAGTCGCGGCGTGACGACAATTATGGTTAGGTGACGAGAAATTGCGCGTCGTCGTCGTTTTCATACAGAATCGTATGCAAATCGATGTACTCGCAAAACGCAATTTCAAAAAAAAAAAAGCGATGACGACGGACTAAATACATGAACGTGACGTCATCAAGGCTGCTTCTTACGCGGCATCGCAAGCAGTAACAAGGTGACTGCATAGATATATGTATTTATATATATATTTTTTTTTTCTTTCTTTCTTTTTTACACGTTTCTGTAATACATAATGGACATAGGTATGTACTATACATATCCAGTAAGCAGTACATGTGGCATAAAGTACAGGTACTTTTCTTCTTCGTAATGACTACAATCATTTAAATAATAATTCTAAATGAGTACGATTGACCTAATAGCTTATAATGACTATTATGAATTAAAGTCCGTCTATATCCGCAGAAGCGATAAATGATGCGTCGCACTGTACCACCGCAATATATTGCACGATAAAGAATGTACCGCCGCGCCGTCTCGGTGCGCGCCTGCCGATCGCATGGACGAATGAATGCGGCGAAGATACGCGTTATCGTTTTTTAAATGGCTTTCCATTGTTACGCGTTCAAAGAAAATTTACTTGACAAAATAAAGTTGCAAAAGAAACATTATACCTTTGTATACGGACGCCGTGCCGTATCCGTCTGAAAACCACTTAATCTACTCGTTCGTTCATGTATAATACCCCCGATAGCTAAAAAATAATATTATCTCAACGTATTGTATAATAATGTACGCGCATACGTACGTATCATTAATGACGTCCACAAACACACGCAGGTAAACGATATACCTACAACAAGTGCACGCGACACTTTAGCGATAACTCGTGAAGACGGTGCTGATGATGATGATGATGATGATGATGATGATGATGATGATGATGATGGAAACGATGCAGAGGTGAGCGAGCGCGGCTAGTCCTCCTTTGCCTGGGTGCCTCATTCTCGCCATGTGTACACATCACAACTCTATTGTTTCTTACCTGTATCCCATTGAAATGCGATCAATGGAAAACATTTCAGTGCGTTCAATTCGAATTCCACACTCATTCATTAACAAAAATGGTGCGCTGTACGCGCGCCTCGACTCACTCATTTGTAATTTACAAAACACTTTTTCCGCGATGATTTCTTGAGGCGCGGTGGCTCAATAGGAGGCAAATTCGAACGTTATTCTTGCTAATAGCGATTTTACCGTTAACTTGTGCAGTTGGTATAGATGTATACGGTTCACTTTGCCGTTTCTAGCAGCGTTCGCGCAGTATGACACCTCAAGATGACTACAGGCTTCGGTATCTTCATTAGAATTGTGGCGTGCGCGCCCTCACGGGTAATGATCAGTTAGTCAGATCTTACAAATTCACGATTTTCATTCGATTTAAGCCCTCGACGCTCATGATACAATAATATGCCGACCATACAAACTTTCCGTATTAGACTCACCAAAAGTTCGTAAGGCTCTCTCTATATGTACATAATGATCAACTCTAGACTTCGAACTTAAAACTGACGTCGATTCGAGCACTTTTATTCTTCTTGGTCGAATGGTTGATGGGCTGTGGAAGGAGGAAATAGTATATTTGGTGGCGCCAAAACAAGTTTGTGAAAGTTGGACGTTTCGCTGCAGGCCATTCGCTGTCAACTGATGGTCGCAGGGATGATTTGACGTATGGCGTTAAGGCCGAGGAAGAATTTTTGCCACCAAAATTTGTTGAGGTAGACGCAAAGAGAAGAATAAAATATTATAATATTCAACAAATAATGCACGAAATGACGGCTTTCTGGCAAATGTGCGAAAGTGTGCAAAACGAAAGTTAGAGAGCTGATGAAGCACTAGTCAGAAAACTCACTTTATGAACTAGTTGGTCAATATTTCTTTTCCTTTGAAAGCATAGGGTATCGTGGTGTGAGAGTACGTGCAAACTGATGATATTCAACAAAATAAAGCTTTATTAAAATTACTATAAAAGTATTAGCCACTTCTACTTCGCACTCCCTGTACAGACATTCTTTTTTTTTCAGATGATACTCTATCCTGTTCTTTTTTGCTCTTCACTTTCCTTCGCGTCAAGTGATGTAAACAGCGAGGAAACAATTTTTAATGAGGAATTTTTCGTATAGGAGTTGAACTTTTTCATTTATGGTATTAAAAGTCATTCCTGAATGAAACAAATAATACGTCGATAGGTCAAGCAGTTCTTTAGGTATAAGAGAACAGACAGACGAACAAACTTTCTGTACCATAATATTTAGATCAATTAATAATAAGAAGTTCCAACCATTATGGTAAGTAAATGCAGCAGTGAAAGAAGACAGCATTATAGTATATGAATTAAGGTGTGGTCTACGGAGATCATTCGAAAGAACAAGAATTTTTTATACTCTAGAAGAAAATGAAACTTCCATACATCTGTTACTTTTTACACGTCGATTGCGTGTAAAATGGAATACACAGGTACTTGCAACGAAAGTTTAACATAGAAAAAAATGACTCAAGAAATAGTTATTTGGACAATGAGAGAGAAAAATGAGCGATTTCTCAGCGAGTACAAACTTGAAGACACAAGCCATTGGTAAGGGACGAGCGTTTTTTTTTTTTTTTTTGTCTTAATGTACGCGCGGTTTGGAGAGAAATGGGAGTGAAAAAACGAAAAACTCCTTGTTCGTGGTTTTGAACGTGAAACTTCTTACGATTTTAGAAATAGTTATTTTGATCACGTTGCACATAACGTTTTTCTTTACAAAATAGAAAAGCGTAGTAGTTTTGTTATCCGCGCATATTCATATCTCTCCTAAGGCAAATACCAAAATTCATATCTACTTAATAAGGCATACGCAATTCTGAGAGTTGGTGATCGACGTTTCCAAACGAGTTGCGTTGGTTATTTTTCTAAAAATTAGTGCTGCACAATTGTTACAAAAAAACTGATTTCTTAGCGCAATTGTGCGTATAGTTTATTTCTAAACGGAAGAAGCAATCTTTTTACAAGAGAGAAAAGTGGGGATAAACGGTCATTTTGGTCACATT
Organism: Aspidiotus destructor; assembly: GCA_035079395.1. Taxonomy (NCBI): domain Eukaryota; kingdom Metazoa; phylum Arthropoda; class Insecta; order Hemiptera; family Diaspididae; genus Aspidiotus; species Aspidiotus destructor. Next base: position 58,074,854 of record JAVHKZ010000002.1, on the reverse strand, counting down.
TCCAGAAAAAAATATCAAGTGATACAGAGGGCCTCTCAACAAGGGACAGAAATCAAAGAATAGATGGATGGACAGTTGAGAATAAACATGTAAAGGGGGATCGTCAAATTTTGAGAAATTACAGGCTAGGGTTAAGTACGTAAACTAGTGTCGACTACATTTACATAATTATTTCAGGGCCATCAATTAATGTTGCTGATACATCTTAAACTCAGCGCATTTCATATTTTGCTATTCCACATATTTTTTTTTTTTTTTAGTTGGCAGAGGAGATTTTTCTGCAGTCAAACGGCTTGCGTCGAATCATCCCCGTCGCCAATAGGTAGCTATCGGCGAAACTCCTCGACAAATGGCCTGTGGCCAAACGTGTGCGACCCCACGTGGAAATGATGTGACGCTGGCATGACCGCCATTATTGTCTCGTTTTGTGGTCTTGGTTTAAGATACTCTAACGTCGGAAACCCAGAAAGATAGATAATACCGAATTGTAATCTGGATGATACGAGGGTGAGAAGTACTACTTTTCAATAATCATGATGTTTTCGGAGTTGAAAAATGAAAAACGGATGAGAAAGTGAAACGGAGTTGAATACCGAGAAAAAATGTTTAATGTATGGGAGAGATTCGTTGCTAGATATTCATTAAACAATAAAATCTTGTACAAGTACATTTATTCATTTCTTGTTCAATGATGTCCGTATGGGAGTACGTAGTCCAACGTAATATACACCTATACGTGTATACATACACAGTAAGATGAATAGAGTTTCGAAGTACGCCCGACAAGAGTATATTTGGTACGATAATTATTAATTAACGCTAATAATTATTGGTTTACTTGCGTTTATGAAAGCGATTCGATTATGAACAACGTGCGTCATAAATTGGTACGCGAGAAGAGAATCCCTTCGCACATTTTCATTCATCTTTTCCTAAATATACTGTATACGTCTAATCGTGTAACCTGTAATCATACAGTCGATATTAATCAACAGTTTTGCGGCTTCTTTTGATACGAATACGTAGATATTCATCGAGTACGATATCAACACCCGCGTACGGACGTTGGTTGCGCACAGTTCGACAAATTTGATCCGTCCGACCTGTCAGAAAAATTAGGCCAACATCGTGTTTCCCAGCGCCAGGTCGTACCGTGCCGACAGTTGGTTTCAGTATAAACCCGTTTCTTAGTTCACAATAAATTCAATAGGTATACGTACCTATACGTTCATACACATGCTTATAATACACCACATATACAGATAACTAATAAATATCTATATATATATATAGAATATTATTGATCAATGAAACAATTTCTAATAGCAATCATTGAGCGTAAAATATAGTACAAAATTATTCAGCGCATTTAACGGGGCTCGTACTTTTTTTTCTCCCCATAAATGTGCCTACACAAGAGAGTACATAGTATCTACTAAACTTATATAAATTTCAAAGTGTAGATCCGAGAGAAAGAATGTCGCTAACGTTTCAGTAAAAAATACGCGGCTGTGATAATTCAAAAGCAATTAATCGATGTGCAAAGCATACTAATTCGATAACGGGTTTATTATATATAAAATAAAATAAAATAAAATGTATATAGGTAGTCTACATACGAATACAATTTTTTTTTTTTTTTTTTTTTCTTCTTTTTTACTTTGCCTTATCGAGATGTATTCGTACATATGGAGCAAATAATACGATACAAATAATGTAACTGTATCGATCGATCTATTACCTGTCAGTGTTGCTCATTTGTCGTTTCACCCAATAAATATATATATTTTTTTCTCTTCTTCTCTCTTTGTAATTGTTTCTCTTTTCTCTTGGAATTATTTGTTTTCGTTTCTCTTTCTTCTTCATCTACCGTGTCGGCTTTTTCCAAGCCAAGCATACACAAAATCAATCGAACTCGCCTCCATCTTACCGAGAATAACTTACGGCGCGGCGCGGCGTGCTCAATCTGCGAGCTGCACCCATCGAAGAAAGAAGAAACTTTCTTGTTCCTTCGCAGACTAGGTGCAATGCAAAGGCAGTGGTGCTTCGCAACTACGATGATATCGGACAGAACTTCAAGTATACAGCAATTACGTACCTAATCATCAGAAAGTTATCTTAGATAGGTACCACGTGCTTGGCTGGTCCTTGGGTCACGCTCTGCGAGCTCCTGGTGACAGCACCTGGCAGTACAAAACTAAGTATTTCTTGTTGGGTCAACAAACGTATTGAACCCCATAGTAATAACACAACAAGCAACAATCATGCGATATTTTTCATTGAAAATAAAGAACTTCTTATAAGAAATCGACAGTCTGTATGAAAAAACTTCTAGATTATAAATATGTGGGTTCATTTCCTGAAAATGATCTCTCATTATCAATTATTAATAGGCAATGTATAAGTTGGCCGAGTGCGAGTACTTTTACCCAAGAAGGAATGATACATATGTATTCCTTTCTATTGGTGATGTTGAGACGGCGTCGATAGTTTCGTTTAACATGGATTCAATTTCGTTTTAACATCTTTTATAGACAAAAAGTATCGTGAACGTTCGCCAACTCGGCAAAGGGCATATTGTACAGCTTACCAGTTTGGAAGGTGAACGTGTGTTTGGAAGGCCTCACATTCGCGCACTTCTTAATGTTAAGTTTTCTTTGAAAACTGTTTTTCTTAAAAAATACGCCGCATTCATTATTTCCTGATATTCTTTATTTTTCTTTTTATTCGAGCACAGCAAGTCAGCAAACTTGTTTCCAATCTTGGTTTAATGCATCTCGTAAAATATTTCAAACTCTGAGCAAGAATTATGAATAGGCCTACCAACTTTCTTGCTTTTTTTTTCTTTTTCACGTAAAAAAAAGTCGAGTCTTAATTTTAAGACCTGTTTGGTAGTAGTCAAATTGACAATATTCAATTATTCGGAAGAGCCGTGCGTATTCATTTCTTTTTTCTTGATTTTCATTAAATTTTCAAATTCATGGCGCAGATCTTCTTCTTCTTATTCTTCTTCTTCTTGATCATGAGAAAATTGTTCGATAGAAGCGATAAAATGACGATGTCCCCTCAAAACACCTCGTTTTTCATTTTTGTCGTCAAGTACGAGTGCTCGTCGAATCGTGAACATTTTTTGTAAATCATCATCGCAAAACTGAAGTAGGTACAGTAATATTTCGCAACAATTTTTTGACGGGAATTTCTATTTCTCTTCGCAGGCGGTTATCTATTCCCATTTCATAAATAATAAGGGATGCGTTATCATCAGACATAGATTGTTCGAGTACGACGAAAACCTTTTTGAGTGAACTTATTTTAGTAACAGATAATCAATTAATACGTATATCCGTTGAATTAATTTATGCGCGCGCGCGGGCGGGCAGTGAATCCAGCGAAAGTAAATACGATAGCCTACCTCGCAATATTTTTCATAACCGTGCATAAAACCAGAGGAGGAAGACTAAAATTTAATTCAATTTTCGACGAAGTAATGTGGGTAGGGGCCATCTTTAAATGATATTTCGACGGCTAACGACGATATGATAAGCAAGGAATTGGCATTGGCAAATTTGTCCTTCTGGAGGAAGGCGAAGCGTTGAAAAGTTCGAAGTGATCAACTCCACAACTCATCAATATTAGTTGGCCCCAGACAAAAAGACATACATTCGTCAACACTTGTCGAAAAAGAAGCAATTGAAGTCGGTGAGAAGGTCAAATTAGCAATGTAATAGCTGCTGCAAACAAATTGTTCAACTTGTAATGTTCCGTGGACAATTTCAGAAGCCGAATAGCCCCACATTTGACCTTCGTTCTACGTATGCGAAGATTGTTTGACTAAATTTAACGGATCTTCGTTTACCGTGCAACTTTTCTACCTCAAAATGAGTGTGTTCTTTTGGCACACTACTCAACAATTTCCTTTGATGTATGAGGTCGATTTATTGATAGGAAATTATATAATTTCACTGATGGAACAAAAGTTACTAGTTGAGGAAACAAACAAACGTAGGTACTACTGTAGTGATTTTTCTTTATTTTTTCCAAATGCTTCGAGGGTTTGGCTCTACCAAGAAGTGTACGCTTTCTTGCTGGTGTGTAACAGGATCAGTAATTCTAAAGAAAAAGAGATAGAATTTTCTAAAGATCGACCAATTGTGCCAAGTTTTAAAAGATCCGATACTGGCCTAGAATCTGATTGTGGTGGAGGAGAACGACGTAGATGCATTCCCAAATGGTATAAATACTTCAAGTGAGAGGATCAGGAGAAGAAGTTGGATTGAGGCGAGCATATCAATGAATAGATTGTAAGCGATAAGAATAAAATTAAGTTTAGTGCAACATTGAACATGGGGACAGAATTTCTCGGACACAAGAAGTGACGTAGTCTTGAATCCAATCAACGAAACGATTTTGATAAACCTAGATTTTGTTCATAGTTCAGGTGATTTTACAAGACATGTTAAACTAGAACCCTGGAAAGGATGTAAGATTTCACACAGGGAGGAAATGTGGAACAAATAGTCCAACAGCTAGCTGCAGAGGTGCACATTTGGCATACTTACGTCTGCGAATGGGATCGTTTAAAATGTTGTACGTCAGTTTGCGCTTTTGGATTATGATCGGTCCTGTTGAGCGATTGTAGCTTACTCGAGTGTTTTTTAAAGAACAGAGTGATCTAGTTTGCTGATGTAGATGGATGAGAAATATATAGTATATGTACCGGCCCATACATCAATGAGCGCCTGTCACATCGTTAATACACATTCGTAACAGTACCTAATTGTTCAAAGCTTGTAGACGACACGTATACATATTACAGTATTAGTGCGAGTCTTGTGTGTGTGTGTATATATATACGTATATGTACACGCAGTATGGGTTTACATTTACGAGGCGTACACCGCACCGTCGCACCGTACAGGTTGTGATTCGGAGTGAAGCAAAAAAGAGCGATGCAACGTTGCGTTGTTCGCGCACATGGTCGCATCGCAGTTAACAAAATAAACGTGTTGACAGGTCATCTATCACCGCGCACCTAATACAAACTTGGTTTTCTCTAAATAATAATTATAACAATAGAAAATAGGCCGAAAATCTTGAAGCATTTTTCGCGAGAATAATACCCGTATAATACACACGGCACCAGCAATGACGCGTAATTTGTTCGACTTATCGAAGGTTTACAAATCGAATTTGTTTAAAATGTTTTGATCGACGTTCGTTATCCAAGTCTTTTATCCTCCTCTTTTTACCTATCCTGCGTGTAATATTGTATTATAGTGAAAATAAGAATTACTCTGCGGAATTGACGAGCTATCGTGTGTGTGGAAAAATATCGAACATATGCCACCTTTGGATGATCACAAGCGTAAAAAGAAGGAGGCCGAAAATAGCTCAGCACAAAATTATGATTGCAATACAATCCGGGCACTGTACTGTGACGCTGATTTAAAATAAAATGTAAAAACATAGCCGATTACGAGAGAGAATAATACAGATGCAGGAAGGGAAGGTTTTCCCCTAGAAGCTCGATTTTTTGGTAAATTCAGCGCTAATCAGCAAATGGTTGAAAATTAGTCTATGATAATACTTGATGTCAAACATTCTTCTCCCAATAGTTGTCTTTTGTTTGATTGTTTGTTTGTTTCTTTTTTTTTTTTTTTTTTTTTTTTTTTTTTTTTTAGGCCTTATTTTTATACTTACAGTTTATAGCAGCTCAATCTCTGATTTATGAGCTCATCAAATTGACATCTGCGTACAAATTCGACCGTTCCTATCAATATTCTTAGTCCATACCACGTGTAATACCTCGAGATGCTTTGCAATCAACTTTCATCTGCTTAAGCTCTGAAATTTGAATATGTATTCTTGAAAATTTTTCTGACTGCGTCAGATAAGTCTTTACCCCAACCCTTCTGAATATCGTTCGATCATTGTACAAATTAAAATTACCTTTATTTAGATGATTTTATTACACGCTTCACCAAGTACCTATGAATCCTCGTTTTAATTTCTCCAATCCCAAAAAAACGTAAAAGAATATTGTTTTTGTCTGCTTTAAATTGTTTTGTACAAGTTATTTTACTTGTGTAAGTAGTTTATCAGTAACCAAGAATTCGTCGGTTGGCTGTGAAGAAACAGTGAAATCAGAGAGTGCAAGGCGGAGAGTGGTCCTGGAACATACATCCTTGTCACGCGAAATTTGACCGTCCCTTGAGAATGAAGAAGACCTCTGCACGAGGCAATGGCTGGAAATGAAAATAAGACTCGTCCTGATTTTTGAAGATTTGGATTTTGATAGACATGGAACCACAAATATTGAATTCGGATCAGAAAATATGGATGAAGGAGAACTGGGTTTGCGGAAAAGAAAATTGCCAGCGAACAAAAGAAGGCGCATCATGCGTCATTAAATCAAGACCTAAGAGGATGACAAAAACATCTGATTTTTGGTTCCCAGAGCTTGACATTGGTGTGATAACCTGGGTACCTCGAGAAAATCAACGCAAGGTAGTATCTTACAATACGTTTTGTACTCCATTTACTCATAATTTATACCAACTTAGATTTTCCTTTGCTCAATGAGGGTTCCTGCAAATTAAGGGTTGGAATGGACAACTACCACAGTAAGTTATAATATTATGCCCAATCAGTTTTCGTCTTTATTTGATGCAAAAAGATATTCTAGTTACAGCAACTGCCCTTTGCACAGCTGCAACAAACCAAGCAGAAGAACCGTGGAACTATACCCACAGGCGTTTTTCAGATATCACTAAACAGAACAATACGTGAGCAATTGGTGTCTTTGTTGGAAGAACAGACTGTTCTGCAATAGCAAAAAACGATGCGGATCTCTTAGTTTCCAAATCTTGACATAGAGAAAATAGAAAAAATCTATCGCTTGAGCTCTAAATCTTGATCGGCAAAACGCTCCAGATCGGTTGAAAAAGATTAAAAAATGAATTTCCGTTATGTAAGAATCAATGAGAGAGAGAGAGAGAGAGAGAAAAAAACAAGAGACCCGGATACTGAGGCGCATGGCAACCCAGTTTTGTTTTGTAATGATCTTAGTCATTTTCATGTTATGTTTTCACTGTAAATGATTTGCTGAGAAATCGGAACACATTTCATAAAATCTCAAGACATTCCACAAAATGCTCAGGCACTTTATCTAGTAAATTAAATTTTCTACAATTTGTCTATACTATACCGAACATATGCATTAAGAATGGAAGAAAAACAATGGGTACTGATTGTAAGTCAGGCCGCGTGTTTCGGATCTGGGGCTACTTAATTTCAGCAGAACCCGTAATAATATAAATCTCGCTCCAAATTAAGGAACCCTGCCAGAGTCCGAGCAAAGTCCAAACACTGTAACTGTTTTTGATAAGCGTAAGTTTGTGTTATAAAACTGACTAAGGCAGATCTTTAACGGCTCTTTGTAAATTAACCTATCGTATTAATTGGCATTATCATTACGGACAGAGGGTAAACATGAATGAGAATAAGACCCTTTCAAGTGATGATAAGTTTGCGCATATGATGAGGTATGCTATCCCGATTTAATTACTCGTCTGACGTCTAGTCTTGCATTGATATGCATTTGAATTGTTGATTTATTCCGAGAAATTTTTCAAATTCAATTTGTAAATTGTGATCATTATTAGAAACTCCAAGAGCACGAATGTACAGTATTCCAACTTGCCTGGTCTTGTACACAAATTGAAAGGAACTTTTTGCCACTGCATGGGAAAGAAGTCTTCCTTGAATCGACACTTGCTCTCTTTTTGTTGTAAGCGATTGATTTTTGAAAAATTCTTGTAATTGTCTAGTTCAGCTTCTGCTATCTCGTCTCGTCGCGTCGTACATAATAGTAAGACATTCACTATAGATATTCGCTCGATGAATAAGGCCAAATATTTTGTGGATAGGCTAAGTAGTTTTTGTCGCCACGCAGTCTTACTCGTACGCGCGGATATACGCAGAAAGTATAGGTATAATTATATACACACATACACGCACACACATCTGCAGAGTATAGTGCATTTATACGTGCTGAGAAGCAGAAAATTGAACGGAGAAGGAGAGGAAAGAGAGAGAAAAAAAACAATGATAATCCACACCTTGAACATTATAACGAAAAATATTAATTTACCAGTCGAAACACGCTGCGTTGTGTGGCAAATTGAACAGATACATAATTAATTACTTCGTAAGTTTTCAGAATACCGCTGCAGTTAGAACAAAATAATTCTCTTGAATGAAAAAACAGAAGACAGAAAGATGGGAAGAGAGAGGGAGAGAGAAAGAGAGGACGGATTTTGCGAAACTTCTTTTCCACTTTCGCTGTTCGCGGCTGGTATACTCGTACAATCTCATGGTCAAATTCTGATAAAGCAGGAAATTACAAATGAGCTTAGGCCTTATAATGTACGGTTCAGTGCGGATGACACAAGAATATTTAGCGTATCAACGCGCGTGCGAGCTCGAGTGCTGTACGTAACGCCGCGTATCGAATTACCACCAACACCGGCACCGCGCCGCTGCACTGCGTGCACTTTTCGCTCTCAGATTGACCAAGACGCGGCGCGGCGCAGTGCTGCAGCACTCTCGTACTTGTTACTACGATTAATAATGATTATGGTCCGAGTCTGTATGTGTAGTATGATATGACGCGTCGCGTCGTTATTTTTGCGTACCGCACCTTATAGGTGCTGAGGAATGTATATGGGTATACAGGGCGAAATAAAATTATAGCGACTTTCAAAAACAATCATTTTACACATCGCACGCACAGCCATTCGGAATATACTACGTACGTTGAAAAAGACCGCAAAAAAAGCTTCGATGGACGTAATACTTGTACGCGACGCAGTCTCTAATATTGTACGTACTCGTCGTACATCCTCTACGCACTCGTATACACATCATAAGTCGGAGCGAAAAGTGCAACGACCCGACTTATGCCTTCGAGGATATGGTCACATAGTTCGACATACCTGATATACTTCATTGATGAAAATATACCACTATCTTATTTTCAAACGTTTTTTATTCCACCGACAACCAACTGCAAAATTTCCTTAATGATTCCATATAGTAAACCAAAGGAAACGTTCGAGTTTTCAACTGTGAATGAAGATACAGTACCTACTTCATTTTAGAATTTTCTGTATTTCTTCATGAGCCGGTATCAAGAACAATTGAAGAATTAATGAAACGATCATTATTAAGAATTATGATTACTTATTCCTCTTTTGATGAACAGCTAAAAATTTCAGACATCACCATGAGACATTGAAACTTACGCGAAGAAAGAAGAAGAGAATAGAATTGATTGATATTGACTTAGGTAGGTTTTGAAATGGTAAAAATAAGCCAGAATTGTTTCTTTCTCTTAATTAAATCAACTCCTCATTACAAATGAATAATCAATCATTAATTAAACGTAGAAAATAGATAGGAAATGGGTGAGTGTGAGCCTAGAATAACTGATTCTAAGGCTATAGTGATGATCGTTTCTCCTCTGCGAGTGAGTCAATTTAAGGAGTCTTAGAAAATGGGAATATGTTTAATTTCTAATAGCCTATAGCTTGTTTGAAGGGGATTTGAGGGTAAACTAATGGTTGAACCAGGTATGGATCATGTATTTGTGAATGTGGTTTGAGAGCTGGCTGATGCACAGTGGTTGGCTGCCTGTTTAACTGTTTTTTCGATTCATTTATTTCTTCGGATACTCTTGTGGCCAGGTATGCAGATGAAGAATATCAAAGTGGAGTTGACACAGAAGAAAGCAATTAGAGCGTGAATTCAAGTTCAACTGCTTATGAGAGGATAAAGAGAGGAGTGGCTGAAGATAACACTACATGATGCTAGAGAATCGGTGATGATGGAAAATGAATCAGAGGGGCGGGGGCGAGAGATGGAGAAAATTTGCGAGTCTTATTTAGGGAACAATTTATAGAATGAGTTGGGAGTTCTCAAGATTGGATTTCAGCGCAATGCCTAATTGCAGGCAGAGGTGAAAAGACGTTTGTTGCTTACGCATCGCGGCTGCGTAAGTATTTTTTTACATCTTTTGTTTCGCTTTGACACCAGGCCGCGCCGCGTAATGAGAACCACTGATGCGCTGAATGATCTGCTCCGAACGGGGTCATTCGTAAGTCAAAAATAAAATATTGTACACCGGGATACGCCAAAAAGTATCAAACTGAATTAATTTTTTCCAATTCGCGAAAATAACATCAGAACATTTGAATAGTTGTGCTGGTCTATTATATGATTCGCTATAGAACGAATAGAATGGCAAATAAAAGTTCCTAACTAGTTCACCTATTCTCCTCTTCGAACATTACTGTTATAATGTTGTAAATTAGAATACTTGCCGATGTTCGCGCACCGGTATTCAAAAATAATTCAAGCTAATTTTTATTCAAATCGCGTGATTTTTTTTTTTTTTTTTTTTTTTCTAGCTCGATTTCGATACATCGCATCGCGTGAACTTTCTATCCATTTTCAAGATTGTCACCCAACTAGTTGTGAACAGAAAAAGAGAAAGAGTATAAGAAAATAAGTATGAATAAAAGAGAAAAGAAATGAAGAAGAAGAAGAAGAAGAAGAAGGTCGAGGAAAATAAAGAGCAAACGCGATGCCGTAGGTGCACTTGAACGCTAAAAGGTGGTCGAAAGATGTGACATCGTTCTACCGGTCACAAATCGCAGGTATTTCGAAGAAAAATGCAAATTTAATTGACCATGTACGTGTATATGGTATCGAACGAAGATATTACAATGTAAATTAGGCCTACTTGTGGTTATGCCACGCAGATTGAAAAGAAAACGTCTCGGAATTAAATATGTATTTCACTCATACTCTACCGCGTCGGGTGCACATTATTATTACAAACAAAAAATGAAATACCATCTATGTAATATGCCGCACACGCCAAGCCAGCACGCCACGCCGCGCCACAAGTCGTTTTCAACAGCTGCATTCTTACTCTAGTTTACACAATCATACAAATCAAACGCGTGATGTACGGTCAGCCTTTACTTTCCTATTTTGAAAATAATCTAATTCTACCTACTGCGGTAGCCGACACATTAGACCTACGAAATATTTTGTACGGTTAGGTTATCTGTCAGCCCCTGCCCGTTTAAATGTCATTGTATTTCAACGTGAGTACCTACTCCAATTATCCAAGTCTCTTGCAGCAAAATTCTTACTTGAATTCTCTGAGAGGGAAATTATAATTATCTAATCTGCATCTCTTTTCGCTTCCATAGTTTTGTAACCTTTACTTTTACCGATTTTCTAGAATGGAATAGTACGAGTACGAGTATATTACATTGTAAGGGAACGACGCATATGATTTCTGGACGGGTGCTTTGACACACGACCAGAGCCACGGCGAGGGCTGCCACACAATGCGAGCTCATCACTTACTTTGTTCTTGTGAGGCGTATGCTATTTTTCAGTTCTCACGAATTTGTAGCGCGCACAACGATAGTTTGGAAACAATAATCATGTTGTTTTTTCGTACATATACCTACGCTTTTTCTATACTTAAAGAATGAAACGCGACCTCTGTTCCAACAACGAAGTACGCAAGAACGCGCTCTTATTCTTGGTGATTAGAAAATTAAATTTTATGTTTTCTCGCATTAGATTTAGATATAAACGTTGAGCCTCCCATAGGCTGACAGAACGAGTCTAGAAAACGGGAGTTACGTTTGAAGATCTGCCCCACCTTGACAACTGCGGTCGCTGCGTATCAAATGAAGACGACAGCTCCAGATGAAGAGATCGCTTTTCACTGATTCATACCTTTATTATTTTGTCTCTTGTAGAAGTTCAATAAAACTTCATTGACGTCTCACCTCCCGAGTAGAGAGCCCTTCCTAGATTATTGCTCATGAATAAAAGTTCTAATTTCATCCTTTAATTGGCTCTGGGCAAAGTTGCGCATCCTTTGTACATTCACCTGCTTTCTCAGATCTAGAAAGTAGAAACCTATAAAATTTTCTATTCAATCTATACTAAATAAAGGTTTTATAGCTTCCTACAAACGCTGAATAAGTGAGAAATCGGTCTGCTATCGCACTGCCTAAGTGTTCTTTTCTTTTTGAGTTCACAAAAATTGTCATATATTTTCTTTCGGATCACCGCTGCACTGATTTGACCAAACATCCACTGAGAGGATCATTTTCTCTTCTATAGTCTAAAACCTATATCATGGGAAAATATTAATTGCAAGGCTGAAATGTGGAACCGCACGCCAAATAATTTTACTCAGGTAAAGTTGATTGCAAGTCTGAAATGTGGAATCGCACGCCAATTAATTTCAGCCAGATAATGTTGATTAATTGTTTTCGACATATCTATGCTCGTATTGGACTCCTTTCAAAGATCCGCCGGTAAGTGGACTACCTTCAGCAAATTTTAAGCGCACAACTACGGAATACGTATGGACTATCGTGGTGCCGGAGAATAATAAGAAGGGAACAACATGCGACGTACTGCCCATAATTCATGAAAAAGTACCTGTGCCACTCTGTAGGAGAAGCTCGCTGAAGCCCCTTCAGCAGCGCGAAGTATCCCCCTCAGGCAGAAGAGAAAATGGGGCCGCCCCGCATTTGCGAAGCCACGGCCGGCGGCGAAGCGCGCTCTCATAAAACAATAAATTTTCATTTTTTCCAATTGAAATTATTTTACTTAACGTCAAAATTAGTACTTCTTTTCGCAATGTGCTCACATTTTGAGCCGTGCATTTCATTTTTAATCGAAAAATTTTATTTTCGTGAAAATAATTTTACTATTGTTTAGATATTATTTTGTCGTTTTACTGAGAACGTTTTGAAGTGTAATTCTTTTTTTAGTGTTTCGACCTCTATTTGTCGTTATTCTGTTTATTTGAAGTTCAACGTTTTTTCTGGCCGTTATTTTGACACTTTTTGCTGCTGAAACCTCATTTTTTGACTTTGGTTTAAATGCATCCCATTTAATTTCTCGAATAAAGTATGCGGTTATATCTTTTAAATATTCATGCGCAGAATTGTAATTGAAAAAAATGAAGTAAAACTCATTTTTTAAAATGTAAAACTCATTTCGAGTGATTTTTATTTGTAAACATTTGCGAATGAGGAAGTTTTTTTTTTTTAGAAATTCTACCTTGCAATGCAATTGCATTGTACTCTCTACTTTTGTATCCGCAAATCACTAGTCCATGACCACGGTGGTGCGTGTCATCATGTGGGTAGTTGAAAGACCATCTTAATTGATAAGAGAAAAAGAGGAAGAAAAACGATCGCGTAAAACTGGTGCATTGTGTAAGTACCTATTTCTAAAAATAATTCCGAAAACCGCAAATGCCAGTAAACGATCGCACTACTCGCAATCTGGTCGTAAAAACCGATAATCAGCAAAATACCGATACACCGCTATAGAAAACGACCCATCGCAAGATGCGATTCAAAAGAAAGAAATAATCTGACATCCAAAATGGTTATTAAAAATACGACAGATTTGACTCTAAACCCGCAGTTCGAGAACAAATAAACAGGTTTGAAACTTATGAGATCGAATGCGGAAATTTTTCCGTGAGAATATTTAAATTAATTCGATTAACTGCCTGGTGCGTCTTTGTAGAGTAAATTCGTCGTATTAATTATCGAAAAACCTACGAGCGCGAGTAGATATAGAGGAATATACTTACTTTATGCGGGTAAACTATAGATAGGTACAAATACTACGTTTCGTTTCTGTGCGTACGTATCTATGTATAATATTATTACCCAGTCTATCAATATAATATATAGGTATGTATATATATATACATATATTTTTTTTTTATTCTTCGTTTCTCCAAAACGTTATCGCGTATCAAACAAAAATGTATCGATAAATAGATTACCTATATTATACTTTACAGAAGAAAATATAATTAAGTTCCAATTTTATCATCGTTTTAATATTCTTGGGTACCATCTTTCCCAATGAAGTTCACAAAGTCTCTAACATCAGAAAAATCAGGGCAACGACCCACTAGAAAATTATGTCAATGTACGAAATTTGGGTAGATTTATTGCGATTCGAAATCTTCCGAATTAAAAAATAATCTGATATAGAAATTGGAGCGTTTTTCGCAGTCTTGTATACTTACTTATAATGCGCGCACTACTACAGGTACAGGTACCTAGGTATTGCCTAAATTGCGATCGGAGGGATAAAGCAATAAATCCTTTTCTATGCCCATAGGACGTTAATTTGTATGCCTAAAATACAAATACTGCAACTGTGTACTTCATTTTGTCATTCATTAGCTCATAAATTGAGAACGATGACAATAAATTGGCAGAAAACTTTTGATAAATGATAACTGAGTAGCAGTAAAGGGGTACCTACCTAATAATTATATGACGAATTAGTAACAAGATATGAAAATACGAGTACATAGTATTATTGAAGAGAATGTAAGTATTTGTCGGCCTGAAAACAACGTTTTTCTATACCTACTTACTCTTTTAATTTTAGAAAAGTGTATCCAAATCTTTTCGGATCACTTCTTTCTCTTGTTTCTGTTTTTCATTATATTATTATATCATTGAGTACTTCTATTGAGCCGGGTTACAATAAATTGGTTCAATCGAATCAGTACCGAGATAATGTCATTCGCTGTACATGATCTGTAGATAGGAGTCTGAAAATTCTAGATTCTAGACCTCCAGAAAAAGACAAAATAATAGTCCATGTTTATAACTACCTATTATTAATGGCGAAAAAATTAAATTTTGAACACTGGCACCATTCAGCAAAGGACAGGTGCATTAAAACAACTGCTTACATAGATAAAGGTAAAAAGCATCAGTCAACATTTGTTGAAATCTATTCGATGACTTCTTCGAGCAAAGCAGAATGTGATAATATTTTTATCCTGAGTCTCGATTCACCAATTTTTCTATTTTCAGTTCCCCCTTCATCATTCACACTGTCAATATTTCAACTTCTTCATTTGACATTCTTAGAATCTCATGAGTCATGACACTTCCCTCGAGTATCATAACTACCATCTTTCATTCTTCATCCTTGTTGATTGTGTTATCTATAATCAACTTCGTAATTCGGCTTTCAAGAATTCAAGACCTCTTCTTTATTTTATTCTTCTCTCATTTTTCCTTACAATAACCGCATATAATTGTTCCCACAAATTTGCTCAATTTATCTGACCACCTCGCCTCTTTTCTTCATTCACTCTCTCGCTTTCTCTCCTTCAACGCATTTTTCGTCCTCTTCTCTTCACCCCTCCCCCCCCCCCCAGTGAGAATTTTTGAAATCTTCGTCAATCTTTTCATTCTCTTTAATGCCCCTTCGTCTCGTTTTGTCAGTAAGTTTTTCGAAGCCATTAGAAGTGGGCGTTATGCTACCTACCTATCAATATTACGCTCAATCTAAACATAAAATTTACATGATTCAACCCGTACTTCACTTTGCTTTCATTTTTCTAATGATAGTCAACTGCGTCGGGACTCGGGCTGAAACTGATTATGCGCATTAAAGCTCCACTTGTAAAAGTGACAATCGATTCGGCACTGGGAAAGGAGTGATTGATTTTGACCTCTCGGAAAAATTCTAATTAATATCAGCAAAATATTTTAAATTTATGTTTAATTAATGTTTGAAGCGAAAATCTGTGTACCCATTGTTTGGATAAATTTCCACTATTCCAGCTTCTTTCAAATCTATACATCCGCACCTCTGTGCGCATGATCTCTGGATTGCGATAAACCATGTTCTTTCTATATTGATTCGACTTATTATTTTCTTACCCTGTAGTGAGCCTGATAGTCTCGACCTATTATGTATACTGTACATACTACAAACTTGAAAAAACTGAGTTACCCTGAAGTTCCATTCAAATAGATCGGAATTATGTACCAATGATAAAAAGAAAAGGAGGGGCTGAGCTACTCCAGTGATTTGGTGCGCCACAGTTCCCCGACGAAAATCTCAAATTTCTTCTTCCCTTCTCATTCGGCGTTTCATTTGTTTTCATGAGTAAAATAATATTTGGTTCCGTCTACTTTTCCAACTTAGCGAGAGTGATTGAAAAAATAAATATGATTGATGATTCATCCAATCCTGATGTCTCTTTTAGAATCATTATTTTATCCATTATTGTGGACTTTTAGTTTGTTTTACGTCCATACCATGCAATGTACGTCAGAGGCGAAAGCTGAGAGGCATAAATTTATGATTCTGGTCAGTCAAGCGAACTTGGCCAAGATTTATATTATACATACATAAATTGAAGAGTAAGAATGAAGTACTTTTGCAGGGCTTTTTAGTTTATTTTCATTAATGTCAAAAATTTCAATTATATTTTTTATAGCATTGATTTCTTGTAGCACCGTTTTGTGACAATAATGAAGGAAATGGATGATTTTTTCCGGAAATTTCAGTATTTTCCAAGACTTCTTATACGTGACTGAAAGGACTTTGCACCTGCAGACACCTTGAATGTACCTATATGCCGTTGATAACAATGTAATTCAAAGGTGGCGTTATAATAAATATCCTCATACCACTCGAACATCCGGCTACCATACACTTAAATCGATGAACACCAGCATAATGGAGCTCGGTAGCTCATGTACTCGTACTTGCAAGAGCATGTCGATAAAAAGTTGAGTGGAAATTTTCTTGATCAAGAACATCATTTGTATAGGTACGTCATCTTCAACAATTCTCATCTAGATTTGCTTTGAATACGATGTAACAGACGGCGCTTCTCAAAAAATTTTGAACAAAGTTCGACCATTCCGTCAAGCTAAGGACTATGTATGTATTCATTGATACTAGAATCGAAGCAAACTTTCGTTGGCGCAATATCTTAAATTGTGAAGGAATTTCAATGACTCAACTTTTTTTCTCTATTGTGTCCATTTTTTTGAGTGTTCATGCTGGATTGAGTTTGATGCTTTCCTTCTTCTACATACCTAGTACATCAAAATTCTCAGCATTGAAACTATCAATGGCCAAGATGATTTGTTCACGATACGAAATCTTGTGTTTTAATACCAATTGCTATATCATCAGTATCAAAAAGAAAAGAAACAAACAATCGTTTTAATTGAAAAATCATTCTATTATGCAATAACTTATCTACAAAATTACTAATTTCAAAACAAAACGAGCGCATTTCTAATATGAAAACAAAATTTTTTACAAAAATAACAGAAATCGTGTGCAACACACGTTTATATGAAATAGAGAAGAAAGGTAGTAAAAATTTCTTAAAAAATAAACAACAATAATTAAATTAAAAACTGGCCGATATACTGACAGTTGGCGTTTAATCACTAGAATCTACTGCATTTGTGAAGGGGAAAAAAAAGACGAAAGAAATGAAAGAAAGAAAACGATAATTTCGGCGATGAGAAGCAGGAATGAAGATTTTGATTTTCAAAAAAATTCGCGTTTTTTTTTTCCGGTCGAGGGGGAAAAACCACAAGTGACTTTATATATTTTATATCTCTGTCTCACTCTTCAAATGATTCGGTAAAATGAGAACTATTTTTTCATGATGATATTGATAGGAAAACGACTTTTCTCGCGGGTAAACTTTGGTGGATAAAATGCGTACTGAGGCCCCGCCCGTGTACAATATACCGACGTCATGTACGCACTTCCAGATCACTTATCCGTTCACAGAAGACTTTTATTTATTTGATGCGGATGGATTTATATCCACATTTTTGTTTGTGATCTTCAACTCAATGAAGATTTCACAAATTCGTCTTCACGCGCGCACACAGTTCTGATGATTATTTTTTCAAAATTGAATGTAGATAAGAAAAAAAAAAAATACGAAGCGTGTTAGAGCAGTGTTTGGCAGACGAAGACCGTAGGCCGGAGACAAAAGCTTTGTATCTACTGAAATTTTGAAAAATTATCCCGGATTGTGCGCATAAGAAAATGTTTCCATTTTATCCAATTTTTTTTTTCTTTTTCTTTCTCTCTCTCTCTTTTTCTCTGTCACAGATATTCGTATTTCTTCACAGCGCGTTTGTACTCATGAGAGTGTTTTTCTTCAATCAAGCCGAACAATGGGGTATGAAATCATGCTTTGTATTTTGTTCGTGCGTCGTATGTGTATTGTACATACTCAACGATACATCGTTTTCACCATCAATAATAAGAGAAAATAACTTTATCACAATATGGTAACGCTAACGCTTTTCTTGTTGAGTTATGGAAAAATCCACGTTCACGTTCCTATACTATGATATCGTTCCACTATACAAAAAATGTCACAATAGGTATACAGGCTACATGTGACCAGTGAAGAAGCCGTAAAATTGTTTGTAGGATTTAGGAAAGACGGAAAGATGGGGAATGGGGTGAAACAACGAAATTGTAAATTCAACTAGATGAAAGAAAAAAATTAAAAACATGAAAGTTTTTCAACGTATTATTTTACACAGAATCTATTTTGTTCCAGTATTTTTACTTCTCAATACAATGACGAAAACTTGACATTTTAGAAATGAGGAAGAAAGTAGGACGCCTCAGATCCTTTCTTCCAGAGTGAGTCATTGGGCTCGACTGCTATCACTTATTAAAAATAATAACAAGAACAAAACGAAACAGAAACATTATGACAATTTTGATTTTTAAAATTCTTAAAAACTACGACTCTATGAATTATGACTGCGAAAAATCTTCTTAAACACGTAAGTAGATACGTGTACGGTACGCGTATACACATACAACATTTTCATTGGGCGAAGCAAAAGAAAAGTCTCACAATTGTTTTCTATCTTTGACGCGAATTAATTTGTTTTACCTACCTACTTATTTGATGTAGGTAGGCCTAATACGATTAACAAACAGTAAGTACGTCGATGCATACCAATACATAATATTATAAATTAGAACCTTAGAACGTAATATCACAATTATCATTTTCTCTTATATTATACTAAAACAGCGATGGATATTTCACTCGAATGACCGTGGTGGCGTCAGCTAGAATGCGTAACGGTCAACTCTTGGTGCCTTTTGCTGGTCAGATCTAAAGGTAGGTGTATAACGCCTTTAGCGTTTTTTTCTTCCTCATGGTCGTCGACTGTGAGTGGCCGAGGCGAGCTGGAGGACGACTCTCTAGAGTGAGTTTGACTATCGCTGACGCAAGATTTGACTGACAGATCAATCGGCTGATCTAGTTCGACGGCGACGCCGCCAGGAGCTGGACTACACAATAGCAGATCGCCTCCGCTCCTAACAGTCCAGGAAGGTGTTCCTAATGTATCGAGGAATATTAAACTATTGGAGGCGGGTGTAAGTCCTGGTCGAGTTACGGTGAATGGTATATGCTGAGGTAAAGGTCGCAACGTCGGCGAGACGTACGGCGACGTATAAACAGGTTGACTTTGAGCGGGCGTGAACGGCGAGGACCCGTTGATCGTTGTGATATTGCTGGGAGACGACGGTAAAGTGACGGAAAGTTTTTTTTGATTAAAGTCTTTCTCGCTAAACGGCGACGGAGTTTGGTGCGAATGCGTCGGACCGCGACTGGTAGCGCTCGTACTACGCGACTCGTCGTCCATGTCACCGGCGGACGATTCACCGCTATCCTCGGAGGAGGTTCTGTATTTTTCTAAATCGTTCAAAAAACATTTGCTTTCGGAAAATGGCGAAAACCCGTTCAATCTAGCTTCTAAGAATTTATCCGAATTCAACATGTGTCTGGTGTTGAAGAGGCCCGGATACAAGGCAGCGCCGTTCGGAGCTAACAAATTCGAGTTTAGACCATTTTGCGTATTTACCGATGAACCTTGCTCCTGCAGCAAACAATGAATTTTGAACCAGTTGGAGCGTCTTCCATAGCGAGAACCGCTTTTCGACATGCCTACCAATAGACACTTACGAAGTCGACACGACTTACACGAGGTTCGATTTTTCTTGTTTATAATACAATCGCCATTATTTTTGCATTCCGATATCGAACTCATATTGTTGTACGTACGTCCAAAAAACGACTGTAACAAAGAAACAAACGCGTATACGATATTAGGCCACGACTGACTACGTGTTAAAAAAATAAATTATAGATAAGCGCCCTCATTTTCGTGCGCGCACGGTTCTCCCTCTTCGCATGATCGCAAATATGTAAAAAATTTGTTGAATATTAAATAGCACAATGGAAAATAAGAGGAAAAAGCTCGCAATCTAGATTGCGGGGTATAAAAGAAGAAGTCTGCACGAGATAATGAGCGTAGGTCCCGAAAGATTTTAAACACATCCAGTATTATTTTTTACACTAGAAAAGTGCGCTTTCGTCAATCGTTTTTGGTAAAGGATGTGATCTTTATCCCGATAACACGTATTTGTTTTCTTTCCTCCAATGTTTTTACTTCTCTGTACAGTTTTTGTGTACTTTTCTCAAAAATATTCAACTAATGCAGTGTTGATTAAGTACTATCCTTTCTTCTAAAATATTACGTGTATGCTGTTGCAGACTACTTGAAGGGTAGCATACCTACTTCACTGATTACTCAATTTAATAAAGCACAAGATTGAAACGTATATTCTATGGGTCGACTTTTCAATTTCGACGGTGATAATTGCTTATCACTGTTCATAAGAACTCATTATTTTGGAAGACAACATTATTTGAAGTCTTCCCTCCTTGCAGCTTGCACGAGCTACAAGTGAGTCGCTGAAATGATATAGAAAATCTGATGACGTATAGTGAACAGGTTAAAGAGTGCTTGTTTGCTGGACCATCGCATGCATGTTTGTTTACACAACATTAATTATTGATTGGAAAGATTTAACGGAACATTTGTATATATTTTGAAAGTCATAAAGTTTTCAAGTTTAGAAACGCTGGAGAACAATAACGTAGTGACTCATCGATAGCTAAGATGCTAATGGGTTAGATTTGATGATTATTATGTTTGCTTGTATGGAATAGAAGACTGTTCAGTATAGCAGCAAATCAGGACTGGCCCGATAGCGCCGCCAACGAAAGCCGAAGCACAATTGAGATCCTATAGTCGAGATGGAATCCAACTGAGCCTTTGAACTGGATCAAGGGGTTTTAGTTGCTTCCACCATATCATATAGAATCGAGATCAATCATTTCAACATACCAGAGGAGCTTGTACTGAAATTCGTTCAAAATTTCCGTTTTAGGAGGAAAAAACCAACACTCGTAATCCCAGTCGAGGGAGCCTGATCAAATCAAAACAGTTTAATGGATATTTGGACACCCCTGCCAAGCAGCCTCGCGTCTGTTCAGATCGTCCTTTCCTGACTTCCGTAAGTACGATACGGATACACTGGACGTAAGGCTCACACGCATTGAGTAGTACGTTCGTCGGTAAAAATGATCATACACGTCTTTATTCACGCCAGGAAAGACGACTTACTGTTCGTAAGATTGATATTTTTGCACCCATATAGCCTAATGCAATCGAATTTTTTAAGATATCGTATCTCCTTTTGAAATATAGACTATAGATGTTATATTTAGGCTATATAGAATTGAATTTTCTTTTTGTAATAATTCGTTGTTTCATTGTGCATCAAAACTGATTTCATCAAGAACTATTGGAATAATTGCATGCGTACCTAAACTATTGAATATAGCTATGTACATTAATTAATTCTGCTTCTCTTCTATATAATACTCGTACTTATATGCCTGAATACGTTGCCTAACTCGTGATCTGGAAGGAAAAGACGGCACAGCGGCGCGGCGCGATGTACCATGGCGGTCTTCTTATATATGTTCGTCTTACAAGTTCTTCGAGACTTGACCGCATGTGTGATGGGTCTTTAGTGGTACTCGTATGTGTAATAAAGTAAACGCGCGATAAATCGGATCGTTGAGTGAAGTACGACATCGCAGATTTCGATCATCGGAAAGTGCAATTCAATCGTTGTTAGTTCGAATCGTGTAGCTATGCGCGGTCTCACGTCGGTATAGTTGCACATGCAAATGAAGGCATCATCGTTTAATATACATATATATATATATATATATATTTATAACGAAAGAGGATATGACGATGACGAAGGAGACGACGACGTTAAATTTTTCGCGCATATGCACATATTATTCAAACGAGTATTTTCTTAAAAACTAGATTACCCCGATTCACAATGCAGCGCGACTTCGTAGATGAGGGGCGCGATAACATTGAAAATTCACGAAGGCGGAACCCAAAGCCAGTACAGTACGATTTGCAAACATTATCAGTACATCAAATTTGAAGAACGTTTCGCACACAAGCATTATCATATTCTGTGCGCTGAACAATTGAATCTCGCATTTTTTGTTAACAGCATTAAATTTGGTAGGTATGAATGTTAATTATTTTTATGTAGTTGTAACCGCTGGATCCGGAAGAAAATGCTTAAAAAATACTGCGGACATTTGAGGGCGCGGAGTGGTCAGAACCCCCCAAAATAAGGGTAAAATTGACAATCGAATTTTTCATCATATTAACACAATTTTTTACATAAAATTTACCGAAGAATTAGAGAAAAAAACAAGAAAAATTCGTAGGGCTCTCTCGAGCGTCCTTGGGGACTCAATTATCCAGAATTAATAGATATTTGTTTTAATCCCACAATTGGGGGAGTTCCGACCATGTCGCCATGACTCAAATAGTTTGTTTGGGTGTCTTAAAAATTTGTACTAATTTTTATACTTCTTACACAAAATACAATGTTAGCTCCACCATTAATTGTACAAAATTGGTGTTTTTCTCAGTCCAACGGCTTAGTGTAAATACCTTGCATTTTCTATAAAAAGCATGAAAATTAATACGAATGTTCAGGACACTCAGACGGATAATTTGAGTGATAAACCCACGTCCTGAGTTCTATGACATCCCTAAAATTGCTTAACTATGAAACAACACTGATTATTCATCTTCAATTTTGGGTAATTGAGCCCCGGGGGCATCTTAGGAACGCCGTAAGAATTTTTTTTCCTCGTATTTCCCTCGAATTCTACATTGAATTTTACATCGGGATCCTCCAAAACTTTATTTTATGGGTATGACCCTGGACTTTGGAAGGGAGAATTTTTTCAAAGCATTTTTCTCATGGTCTACGGTAAATTTTCATGAAAAACAGTGTAAGTATAGCGAAAAATTCCATGTCAATTTTACCCTTATTTTGGGTATTTTGACCTTTCCGCGCCCTCAAATGTACGGAGATTTTTTTAGCGTTTTCTTGTGGATTCAGCGATGGAAGGTTACACACTTTGCGGACCAAAAAAAAAAAAAAAATGGCAGGCACCTATCGGCAATAACCCTCTTGATTTAGGCAACCCACAACTTAAATACTCCTATGGAGTTCAGAACGTGGCGAGGTACATTATTTCCAAGATATGACAGACAAATCGATATGCGACTGTTTTTTACTCGTCATGGTTGATATCATATCGTACACACACGCGTGTTACTTGGGCATCCGTCCGCCCTTGAAAGAGGTGCGAGCGTAAGTAATTTACTTAATTTACTATTACAACAGCTCGTATTTGTCACATTGAGCTCGAGTTCTGATTTCAGTCCACTAAATACCTATGAGAAATTTATATTCGCGTCGGAAAGAAAAAAGAGAGAGAGGGAAGTTTTAGTTTTTAGCTTCCATTAACACGCTAAGCTATACGTATTAGGTGAGTACATAATATCTTATGGACGGAAAATATGTATGTACTACATTTATAAACACACACACACACACACACACACACACACACACACCCAACTAGTGATCACGTATTCCTTTCTTCCTCTTCTCTTATTTCCTTTTTATTATTCATTAAATTTGTTGTTTTTATCATTATTATCATTTTTTTTAAATGAAATTACGTTACGCGACAAGATCTATTTTTACATATATGGGTACAGTATACCTGTGAATACGTTACGTGTACAGGCGTACAGCACTCAATTTCCATTAACTAAACGTTGATGTCACCTACAATCGCAACGGCTTTCAAAATTTATCACAATTTCAATACATATTTGAACGTAGTACATCTCGCTCGTCAATACTTTTGCAACAAAGTTTTTGTATTACGTACACGATTTACACATATTCGTCTTCCTTAATAAGAACTATCATTTTGTCAGGACATAACTTTTCCATGCAGTTTCATCGTTTTTATTACAATTCGATTCGAACCATATTACCTATATGGACCATACATAAAATTATTGAATTGAGAAGAGATTTTTTGCGCGTAAATCCAATAGGGTACAATTTGTAACACTTAGAGGTATTGATGTGAGTAATAAGCGATCGGAAAAGAAAACTTTTTTAAATTGGAGTATTTTCCGTAACCTAGCGCACTCCGGTGGTGGTAGAAGCTGAGATTTTTCTCTCAAATCCCATCTAAATATATAAAAGACTATTATAGAGGAATTTACTTAAGAAACTTTCGTCATAAATATTTTCGATCCATAAATGAGAATTTCAGCTCCGTTTGTGGCCTCGCTGATCGCGTCACTTGACGGGAACTTGATGGGAAAGAAGACAAGAAGCGAAGGAAAACAGGAATAGGACTTTTTCAGTATATTTCACTCTTTCTACTACCTATGTTATCAAGTTGGAAGTGTTTCTAACATTGCTTTTATGGCAAACTGCTTCAGAATGAAAATCTGGGTATGCAATTGGAAGTACTGGAAAAGCCCAGAACCGAATAGATCATCTGCTGCAGCAAACCTGATGTTATTCCCGTCTTTTTGTCCAGCGCATGCGCAGTGACGCAAGACGGTGTAAAGTCGACTGTCGGGTTTGCTTACTGATCAAAACCGGTTTTGAAAAATTATGTAACGGCGTAATCAGGATGAGATTCTTTCAACGTTGGAATGTTTGATAATATTAATAAAATTCCTAATCTGATCTAGAATGCCCTCTTTTGTGAATTGTGAAATTTGGCACGGAGGGAAACGATCGAAAAACTGAATTGAAAGATTTCATAAGAATGAGTGAATGAGTATACAAGATGAACACATTTGCGAACTTCTCACAGCGCTACAGGCGAGTGCAAAGTACAAGCACATCAGATTTTCTTGAGTAAGGGGTTCCAACACAGCCGTGGGTTCCAAGTAGGAGATCCATAGAAAGAGAGGAGGCCCCAAAAATTGTCTCTTGTTTTCCCTCGGAAATAGGAAGGCAAAAAACAAAAAAACCCCAAGAGTGGATTTGTCCCCCTTATTCCCTATGGGTGCGCCTCTGGTCTTAAGCTGTTGCATGGACTATGGATACATATAATTTGTGCGTAGTCCATGGCCGTCGTCCTTATTCAACCAACTACATTTTGCGAGTGCGAAACCCGAGCCTGTGTCAGCACTGCAGCTCCAACCACTGTAGCTAGTTAATAATACTCATGAGCTTGAAACTCTCGCACATCCACATTCTAAAGTTAAGGATGCAGGACGTAGTAATCTCTCAGAGAAAAGTCGACTGTAGTTGTAAATAGTGCAGTACCGGTATACAACAAGAGTAAGGTAGCAAGCACCAAGTTCGACATAGGAAAGAACCAATTTTGATACACAAGACTAAAACAGCCAATAGACTAATGACAGAAGAGCATTACAAAAAAAAAAAAAAAAAAACAGAAAACAAAGCAGTCATGTGGTAGGTACTCACACATCATTAGCCTTTTCGGTTCTTAAGGTGAGGAGGATAAAATCCAATTATTTTTTGAAATATTTCACAAAATTATTGACTACTGTACTTGTAAAAAATTCTTTCTTCTTTTTTTTTTGTTTTCAAAATTTAGTAAGAAGTAAGACCATAGAAGTAGGTAATATAGATAGCGATGCAAAAAAACGTAAAATGTGGTACGGTACTCACAATACAGAGAATTAGAGACGTATGCCTGCAACAGTGATAGGTACAATGGTAAAGCTATACAGACGCACCAGCGCGGCGGCGCAGCATCCGTGATGAATCACCTTGTTAGTTGCATGTGATTGTATGAACTCGCTTTTACCGCAAATGAGCCAGAGGAGCAAGCATAATAGCCTTACGACATGTTATAGTCAGTTGGAAATATTTTTCGTTAGTATCAAGTATATGATGAGTACCTACTTGATTCTTTACCGACAGTAAATACAAATGCTTCAACAGTAAAATAATTATGCCGTACACAATTCGTGCTTTTATGTTGCTATTGCGAAGATCACGTTAGGTTTGTAAAGATCGTTGACGCAATATTTTCGTGCTTAATAATTTTAGAATTATGAAAACAAAAGGATGAGTGATACAGAAACGATTTACAGTCGTAGGGGCCAATGTAGATAGTTTCCGCACATCGCGAGATAACAACCAGCAACTAACAACCTGGCACTCTGTGCGCACTGTGTACGAAAACGTTGTGCGTGTACGTAAATCATTTAATATGAGGACGACATCGCACATCGTGATCTATAGTACAAATCTGAGATAACTTTTCAAGTTGTTGGTGCCGAACATTGCATTGTGATGTCTGAGAGCCGGAGAAGAATTTTCCGCGAAATTCGACGCGTATGTAGGAGGTACACGTAGTAAAGTATTTCATCTTGTTAAAACGACTTCACGAAGAGCAACAGCTAGTCAGTCGTAACGTGCTTTTTATTCTAGAAAAAAAAAAACAAAAAAAAAACAGTAATTGGATACGGGACAGAAGCTCTGAACAGAATCCATTCGTAAATAGTAGATTACAACTTTCCGAGCACCGGGATACACAATTTACGTACTACTGTGTTACGTTTTTTCCGATTTCCTAGTACCGAGCATATTTCATTATCATTATTATTATTTTCTACAGCTCGCGTTTGCATCACGTCCTTCTCAGTTCAACCCTGACTTGAGTCGTGATGATCCTATTAAAAATGAGCGGTTCGAGCCGGGCCTGCATATTGTTCGTTTACGTCTATGTAGCGCGTTTTTTGTGTACGTCGCGACCACATAAACGCTCGCCCGCCGATGGCAGCTACGTTTACACGGCGCGGCATACGTAAATCGCACGCTAACCTAGGCTGCGTCGCTACCTCCGTCAGCATCGCGGTATTCATGCACGATCAAGGAGCCATAGTACTCGCCGCCAACATCAATCTTTGTTCGTAATATGAGGGAAAATCAAATACAAATGCGTAAGTTGCAGAATATTTTCAATGAACTTCATTTTTGTCTACGATTCTCAAGACAACGTACCTAGCCTATATCCAAATAATCCATACAGAGTAGTGCATGGGTGCCTTTATATCAGAGTTGGCTTATTTTTCTAAATGAACAATTCTCGACGTATATTTGCTACATTTTCGTCACTTCATCAAATTGAGAACAAAATATGAAAAAATTCAGAAAACGTCCGGAGAGGAAATAAAAAAAAGGTAGAAGATCGCTACCGAAGCACGTGTACAGGTTGTGTATAGACCATCAAGGCGTGAGATTATCTTAATGGCGCTTCATTGTGATGCAACGGCTGACAGTATTATTTACCGCATCAGTGAGTCTACTTCATTAAAATGATTAGTTACGTTCTACGCGAAGTAGACAGTTTGGCTAGCACGTTCATTAATTTGGCCAATATGAACACACTGATGATGTACTGTCTACATCGCATCACTATCGAGTCGAACGTACTTGTTTAAATTACAAAATCGCTTCTGTCGCTTGTGCAGCGTTGCCATTCCTCCATGGTGGAGTGGATGCGGGTTGCGTAAACATTTGATTTTGTTTCCGCCAACACCGCGGAATCGATCCTTTTGGGTGTAGCTTCAGTGTTGGAAGAATCTCCTCGGCAAACCCTCTCTTCTACTCGGTAACTGCCGAGCACAATCTTACAAGGCTTGCCAAATGGATCTTTTTCGGCCATCTTGCACAGCTCTTTCCAAGCAGCACTCTTTCTGGCTTCAATGGTTTTCTTCAGCCTCTTACAAGCTAGCTGGTATTTAAGTGCAACCACCCACGCCCTACACTCCAGTGAACGGCTCTCCTCTTCTTTGGTGGATTTTGCCTGGGCATGGTTGCATCGCATGCTCTATTAGTAAGGGTGAAAAAACCGCTGCAAACTTGTACAAGAGATAAAAAAAACTTGATTGATTCAGACCGCAGTCTTTATCATTCTCTCGGCTACCATCTCTGTGTTCTCTTCTTGCTCTTCTCTTTGGTCCCATGTGAGAGCAGGGTAGCTAGCCTTTAAACGGGCGCTATTCAGCTTCCTAACTGCCCATTTTCTTATCAGCTTTTGTGGAGCAGCGACCTCAACTTCTTGGTGGATGGGAAAGTCGTCTGACCAGGCGCTATAATCGCCACCCACAATGAATTTCTCACTTTGCCGTCTGGTTAGGCTTTCTTCCAACTTGCTTAGGAAGTCCTCGAATTCCAGAAAGGGGCGATTTGGCAAAAAGTAGCAACTGTAGACAATCATGTCGGCCAGCTTCACAGCAACATACCCCTCTCCGCTTTCAACTTCTCTCGGAGCAATTAGGTAGACTTTCTGAGCAAACACCAATGGCCACCAAGCCAGTACGGTCTGTGTATCATCCTGGTACTCCTGCAACGTTGTCATACTCGCTGACTTCTTGGCTACAAACTTCCAAAGAAGATTCTGCGCAAGTTTGCAGTGCTCGAGCTTGACCTACAGGAACTTGAGTGTCTCTGACATTAGGGTCCTTGCTGTCCTCTTCTCCCTGTAGGTCGAGTCCTCCGAGCAGGCTGTAGTGCAGTGCTAAGGCTCCTATACTACCTACTATGTGGCCAGTATCACCTCCATTGACCTGACTGCTCACAGGACACTTGGGCTGTAGGTGGCAGTTGCGACTTACATGCCCTTCTTGACCACGTGTATAACAGATGTTGCTCACAACGGCGTTCTTGCTGGCAGCTGCTATATGCCCCTCCTGGAGGCATCTGTAGAAGCGCTGAATGTTTTCTTTCTTCTCAAGGGTCGTATTCGGCATATGCTCCAGCCAATCTCTACGGTCTTTTCTTCAATAGCGCAAGAGCAGCTGGGATAGATAGCTGCAATTTGCCCATTTGTCCTTCGCGTCCCATTGGCTCAAGGATGACAACCCTGGAATTTGCGCTAGCTGTAACTACAACAAGTATTTTCTCTTCACTTGCTGACCTCTCAATTCCGAGGACAAGAATCCTTGTCCGCCGTCATTCATTTCTTTTTATTATTGTTCTCCTCTTATTCGGAATGTCGCCAGTTGCGATTTTATTTTCACTCCTCCCTCTATATTAACTTGTAAGTTTTATAAAGATTCTTTCAAGTTTTTATCCATTTTCTTTTTTTTCTTTTTCAATTTTTTTTCTCTCTAGATTAATTTTTCTTTGCCATCATTGTTTTAGTCACCATATTTATGCTAATTTGAGTTCTAATGTTGATTTCTCAATTTTTCTCTATTTCTCTTGATGAGAAACTTTGGTTACAATAAATACACATAATTATTCTCGTGTCGTAACAGGATATTTTCTTCTTTATGGTAGCCAAGATTGCCGTACCCAATACAAACAACATTCAGCGGACGGCACAAAATAAAATTAGCAAATATGTAGGTCTGGCGAGACAGATAGATCACAAATGGAGAATGAAAACGAAAACGCTTCCTACCGTCTCATCGACACCAGGCATTGTGCCTAGGACGACACTGAAAAGTATTGAGGCAATAAGAGAGGTTCTGGAAGGGAAGTTCGAGACATTCAAAAGGCAGTGATAATACACACAACTGGAATTGTGCGCCGTGTCATAGGCGGATGAGAGACACGTCCATAACAGACATGGATATGCACGTATCCCTCTGTTGTGGAGAAGCGGGACATAGTCCCTGATGAATGCGGAAATAATACGATAATAATAATGAAATAAGTATTACAAAATAAATCATACGGCCATTGCATAAAACAAAAATTAGGTCACAATGGTCTCTGTTTCGTGTATACATGTGTACACTATATAGTATTTTCTTCAAAGTTTTCACGAAAAACTTGTAGTAAAATGGATTTTCAATAATTCAGTCTAGACTTGTACCTAACACATTAAAATTTCTATCTAGTTCATTGTCGGTTTGTCGGAGAATTATACGTACTTTGGATAAAGCGGTTCGATTAGATATGTTCTCGCGCTCGAAAATTTACATCAATGCATTTTCCGTTGTCACTGCCTTCTTTTATGAATTTCACGAGAAAAAAATATCACGAAAACAAACTAATTTCATCGGTACATGTGAATCGAGTAAGTATAAAATTCGTGCATCCTTGATTTGGAACAACTTTCAACGAAACTATCTTCTTAAATCCATTTGTAAATTGAGTTTTCTTACGTAGAATTGAATACACATTTTCGGGTGATACTTGCGCATCGTGAGCGGATTACCATTTCATCACTTGATATGAAATACATTTGTGGTGAAGCTAATATTCGATTAATGCACTTACTTAATTCAAACTTCGAAATACCAATATCTACTTAATCTCTCTTGCAGGTATTTTGAAGTACCTAACTCACAAATGCTATATGTATAGGTATGTACTTGTATATACCTAAATCATTCTCGTTAATCAGCGTTTCATGGCCCAGCGTATTTCACCCGAGAGACTTGATAAGAATAACGCTCTATCAGGCTTTCATCAACCGTATCAAATTTCATATTGCACCTCCTTTGCTGGCCCGATAAACCGCATGTCGATTATCGATTTCACGTCGATTTCCAGTGTCGACCAAACCAAAATCGCGTCGATATGTTGTGAAATCGATCTTACGTCGACGTCTATATCCGGTCGATTGTCGACTCGTTTGCCACGTCAATTTCAAGTCGATATCGAGTCGACATTCCCAAATTATTGTCGGTCTAAAATCGACTGGTAATAGTGAAAAGAAGCGGTCGATTTTGAGTCAAAATAAGCGGAACTAAATCGACTCAAAATCAACGTCGATTTGGTCGACATAACGAGTCGATTTCGGGTCGATTTGAAGTCAACATGGTTCAACAGGAGACTTCATTCGATATCTTGCACAGTATAAATGAAAAAAAAATTTTATTCCAACTTACAATTGAATAATTTTCCTTTTCATCCTCTACCTACTTCGCAAAGAACCTCGTGTTTAAAAAAAAAAAAAAAAAATGAATAAATTTATTGAGGTAAAGGAATAACATAAGGAGAGATTTTTTTTCGCTAAAAGTAAATAAGTAAACGGAGAAACATAATAATAAATGAAAATAATACCTAATAATAATCGCTTGTTTTGCATGTGCAGCCACATATTCTCCACTGTGTAGTAAGTGCGAGTTGCGTATGTAACCCTAGCACCAATATCGACCTTTTTGGGTATAGCCTAACTTCAGTGATGGAAGAATTTCGTATCAAAGAGAACGAATGTATAAACGTATGGGAAAATTAATTTCAATTTACTGGTAGAGATCATTAAGTATTAAAGTGTACAATGATGATGTTAGGCGCAAAAAAAGTTGAACAAGTTACCATTTAAATGTAAAAAAACAGTTTTTTTTTGTTTTTTTCTTTTTAGATACTGCCTGCTGAATATTCTATACAATATAAAGAATAATTGTCTCTATAATATCTTATTCATTTTAAATACTGCTGATGTACAGTCATAAACATAGATTATGGATTGGGATGAATCAATCTACATAATAATTAATGACCATAACAGGAGACGCTTAAACAAAGAAAAATATCGTGATGGGCGCAATGGGAGGATTAACTTTGAGAGATACGTTTCAACATTATTGTAAACTGGACTGAACGAGTGAACCCCCAAAAGGGAAGTGCAATCATTCTGGTATGTACTAAGGTATAGTACAGATGATCCTTGCTAAGCAGATAATATCAATAGTCATTCTGTATAATATTCCATTTACACGACTGTACTGGCATTGAATAGCAAAATACTGTATACAGAGAAAGACGTGAAACATGATTTCTATTTATTTCGCTGAGCCAAAAAATCTTTCTTACGTAGATTTCATTTTCCAGGAAAGTAAGTCGAGAGTTTGTTTGGTGGGCTTAGTAAGATTTCACAAATAATAACATTTTGTCTTAACAAATGAAATGCTAAAATTAGACGAGAGTATATAACTAGGTTATTTCTTTTCCAATAGATCACAGTGCAGTGTATTTTGAGACGAGATATAAACTGGATTTCCAGAGGTACCCACCTCTTCGTTTTCCATACGCTACCTATTTTATGAAAAAACTCGACTCGAGATTGACATTTATGTTGTTGTCATTCTAGAATTTTTCATTCGCATCTTTAGCATCAATTCTACGTATTTTATGTATATGTATTTACTGATGGTATATCACGACGTATGGAAACAAACTTTCTTAGATTTGCGGTTTTAAACTTGTGACTAACGAGTACAGCACTGCGGGGTGATATACGAGTCAGTACTGTACGATGCTGACTGTTTCCGTCCAAAAAGTTTTTAAAGTGAATCAGGTGAAGAAAAATTAACGCGATGAGGCGTAAATTAACCGTTGCAATAGCGCTGATTGAATTAACCTTTACGCGAGTGGTTTTGACAGGTTGTCGCATTGCAAATGATAAACCTAGAATATACCGGTACA
This sequence comes from Aspidiotus destructor, assembly GCA_035079395.1. NCBI lineage: Eukaryota > Metazoa > Arthropoda > Insecta > Hemiptera > Diaspididae > Aspidiotus > Aspidiotus destructor. The sequence goes on along the minus strand of JAVHKZ010000002.1, from coordinate 58,042,247 downwards.
GCAGTGTACCTTCATAAGATGTTCGCGACACTGTAAGATACTTTGCCGAAGTTTCACACAGTCAGGGTCTACCCACTCCTTAACGCACGCGTTTGTCGCGTATTGTGTGCGTGTGTGCGTGTGTGTACGCGCGTGCGTGTGATAGAGACAGAGACAGAGAGTGATCAAGTGTAACGAAATGGTAAAGAATTTGAAACGTACGCGTAATTACGTGACCGACGAATTCTTTTGAAATAGGCTAAAACCCCATGACACCTGTGTGGTGAACGGAAGGACAGTATACATATATGTATACTCTCGTATATCTATAGGTATCTACGACAAAACGATATTAACTTACTAAGGTAATTAACGATCTGTTTATTATTCATGAGACCACTCTGTTGGTCGGCTCGAGCTAAAATTATCGACTTTCGACCATACGCATTCTAGATATTTTTTCATCTAACCGAGATTCAAACGATTCGCTTTAATGAAGTCAGAAGTCACCAAACTAAAATTAATACCACGTATCTATAATATAAAAACAGCGTAGACATCTTCGCAGATGAACCAGCCAGAGATATGCGCAGGACGGATCGTTTTTTAAGAAATTTTTCTGGTTTTTATTTATTTATTGAGAACGGTCTAAGAACAAAGTTCCTATCGCAAGTAAAAGACGATACACTTTAGATTCTTACCTATATAGTATACCATCCATGACGCGACGTTGTGATGTACAACTAAACCGGATTTTTGACAGCTATACCTACAAATTTAGAGTTTGTCGCAAATTCGATTATAAAAAGCTCCTTACAGCGGCAAAGAAAAAGATCGCAACTATCAATGGGTGAACTACAAGATTTCTAAAACAAGATTAAAATTTATCGCGCGTATTCACGGATCTCGTATTCTGCTAAGGATACGGTAGTTACCTACCGTACTACCTAATTTTATATTTTACATACATAAAAACGCAGACACCCACATGTCCAACCTGAGTCCAGTCTTTATCAATATAATCAACTCCGCAAATCAACGCTATTATTGAGTCAATATACCCGACTTGACTCGATTTGACTCGCTTCGTATACCAGGTACCATCTAAACACGTTTTGATGCATTGCAAAATATTAATCAGTATCTTCTTCATAATTATAAAGTTGTCAGTTTCTTCAAACTGTACTAATGCACAGTATCTGCAATAAATTCATGAAAGGACGTTCAGTATTGACCTACAATTCTCGGTTTTTGATGGTGAACGAGGAATAAAAATGAAAAGAATTGCCGATATGTAGTGCTTGAAACTCCTGAATATCTAACGTTTCTGTATATGATAAGTCAAACTCACCAGTTTGTTTATGGTCAACGGTAAACTTAGAACGTGAGCAGACGCTCTATATTGACAAAACATGAGTTGGAAAAAGCGAGGCGCACAACGCGTTTTATTTTTCCCCATCAAAATGACACATACATATTTATTCGCGACGCGACGGATAGTTCTGACGTTTGCGAGCATTTGCACTCAGTCACCGCGAAAAAATGAGAAGTGGCGCGGCGCGGCGCTCTGCGACGACTTATATTTCTACCTGTGAACGCCGCTGCCCAAAAAAATGAACTGCGTTCAGAGGCGATTTTTAAGGGGCAAATTTTCCCTTTTTATGTTAGATTTCGTATTTATTCTCCATTCTTTACTATTGGCACTGTCTTTGCAATTTATACGTTAATCAAATCAACGTTCGCATATCTCATACTCAATAGCACGATGTATAGTGAGTTATCTTTGCTGGTCTCCGAGAAATCCTCTAAAAAAATTAAAAATTAATTGTTTAAATTTTTTCAAAACATCAATGAAACTCTTCATTGAAAATGTGATACATTTTGCGAACGAGGGTCTATTGAGCTGTCTCTTTATCTTCCAATAAAAATTATTTACAAGATAAGCATATTTTTTGGTGCGTCGAGACTATGATTCAAGTATACGAAAACGTAAAACTTCCTGAAAAATATATCCAGGCAAAAAGATTTTTATCCCTGCCATTCCTTGAATCTTGCCTGCCTCACATCAAATTTTGAAGCAAAGGCTGCAACAATTCAAAGAAAGAAGTAATCATTTAAACTTTTAAGTTACTATTCGCCGTAGTAAGTCTAAGAAAAGTTACGAGCGTTGAACATATTCATCACGTTAAGATAATAAAAAATATCTTAGACTTTTGTAACTCTTCTCTCACTTATGTACTTATTAAAAAATAAAATACATATCTTTACGTTTTCGATTTTCTATCGATGTGTTTTCGAATGAACATTGAAGAATCCTTACGGACTTTTGCCTTTATATGATGAGAAAATTTGTTTCGAACCCCACTCTCTCTCTCAAAAATATTCTCGTTATGATTTCCGCGCGCTTCTCTCCTCCCCTTAGTTACGTACTCATATCGCTTCTCATACTCGTATTATATGTATTATCAACACGTTGACGCTCACACGCATACTTGGAAAAAAATAGAAAAATTTCAAATACATTCGAGCGGAGTTTTGTCCGTTGATAATGCCGATCGTATACCGTATAGGTACTCGTTTAGATCACAAGGCGATGAAGGGTTGATTTCGGCCATCCAAAGAATAGAATCCATCGCCAGCGTACATATATTGTGGAGCAAAAAGTAAATAAAGCGTCTACTTTCTAGCATAAGTACCTTCACGAAAGATCAATTATTAACGGCATCAATCTACGTACATACGAGTATACACACTCGCAAGATTCGAGTAAATATTTACACTCGCGACCGAAAACTTACGAGTATGTTATAACATTAGGTAAAATTCATCCCTGGAGGCTTTTAATCTAATATTATGCTAACGGGTTTGTTCGGGGAGATTCGAGTACCTACCATACTTATAGGTAGTTGACGACGTACGCGTTCGACGACAGTGAAAATATGGGTTCCGTGGAAAATTTACATACCTATTGCGATATAAGCCAGATTTGAGTGTCTAAATATTGAAATTTTTTACTGAGTATAAACAAGATGAAATGTACCGAGAAATAGACTACTTCGAACCGTCAGAATAATTCTTATTCTCGAAACATTATACTCCTGGCATTAACGATGGAACAACTAACGGAAATTAAACGAGTTTTCTTGGTCTTATTTACAAGTAAGCTACACGTAATATCATTACGTTTTATGTAATTGAAGACCGACGCGACAGTCAGTAAAGTAGCCAATCTGTCAAAATAATAGACTTTTAAGAGAAAGAAAGAAAGAAAGAAAAAAAAATATGTATACCTACATACACACATATAATATTATGAGAAGATATCGAATATAGTTCGAATAAGCATCATAATCTTTTCGCATATCCTCTTCAGACATCGGATTCCTTAACGCAACTTCATGAGACTAATATTTTCTACAATTGTAATGGGGAGGGGGTGGGTGGGTGAACAACTACGATTCAGACGCAGATACTAAAGCTTTTTGCAGGTACTAGAACTTTTTCGGCCGATCAACACCGGAAGAGGATCCTGATTTTCTAGGAGGGGAGATCGATCCTCTATGGCTACACCAATGGATAAATTATCAAAGTCATTTTACTTTTTTTTTCCCTCTTCTTCTATCTCCGACACATTACTCTAGTTAAATTGATGACCTGTTATAAACACTTTCAATTTCACTCCTCTTTCCTTCCACCAACTATGAAAAGAAAAGAGTTAGTTCAGTAGGTCCCAAAGTTTTCTTGCTCACCCCACTATATTTTCAAGTCAGGCATTCCGGTGTACAAAAAACGCGAAAGATTGTTGAAAGTTGATGGGAAAATGAGTAGAGTGTCTTTCTGTACCGAGGAATAGTTGGAAAAATGGACAGCCCGGTAGTTTGCCGACTAATTTTCTCAATCTCAAGTCGACATAGAGGCTGGGGACTCTATGATTGTATAGAATAATATTCAATAGTAGGTGCCCTTATATCGCATCGCGTTCAGACTAGATCAAGAACCGGTTCACATTCGTAGTAAATTATCAACAGTTAGGAAGTTGGCGTAAAGTTAGAAGGCGTGATATGAAATTTAAATGCAGATGCGCACTCGTATTGACCGAAAATAAGGTAACGAGAAATAAAACGAAATTGTTTAGAAGATGCTGGCGTGATATCTGTGTCTCGCAGACTAATATTGACAATCAGACTATTCGCACGTAGTAGCTATAATTCGCATGACACCTCTATACAATAAGAATTATAACTTTCTGTGTGTTGAGAAACAGAGAGAGAGAGAGAGAGAGAGAGAGAGAAAAAAAATGCACTTCACATAAACCGCGTTTTGTATCGTTTAAAGTGGGCGTAAAATATAAGATGATTTCTAAAAAATGGATATTACAGAAAATTTGAATAAAAAAAAATAGAAAGCCAATTTTTTAGTTCCAGAAGACAGTAAATGAAGTACATAATATAACTTGTAAACTCCTGTATAATATATATTTTTTCCCTAAGTACTCTTCCTGATATGTATTTATAAAAGAATGATAAATCGAAAATAATGCGGCTGAATTTTTTCTACATAATAATGAGTATAATTTTCTGATCAGGGCCAGTTTTACCAATCACAAGGGAATTGCCAACCTCGGGTTGACGTAACTCTATGACTACCGGAAATCGGACGAAAAATGACGAAGATAATCTTATGAGGAAGGTGAGCGTTGAACGGAAGAAAGTTTTTTCAACGGCAAAAATACATCCAGTTTTTCGATCCACGATTTTGTCTTTTGACTGAGTAAGCTATTCTCCCACTTAGATAACAAACAGCCCGCACCAGGCTACAAGAGGTTTGTGCCCTGTACAAAGTTGAACTATTGAGACAATCAGGCAAAACGTGTATCTTTTGAACGATTAAGAAAGACTATTCCTCTCAGATTGTGAATATTATATGAATTAATAATCTACCTCGGTATGTCAACAAAATTTTGTACGAAAGGGATGTCCTTATGATGTTTACTCACAGAACAACTGAACAGCCACTTGCGTGTGTATTTTTATGAATAAAAATTTTATAATGCTCGGTACAAGCTTCTAGTCTGCTAAATCCTCACTAAAAATTTCCAACACGAGAAATCCGGTGAGATGACGTGAGCAGACTGCGGCAACTCGAAAAGGCAAGAAAAATGTTAAATCGGATGACGAACATGCAAAAACACGTGAGACAAAAGTACGCAGTCCACGAGAATAACAATCGCAAAATTTGAAGGAGAAAAAAAAAGCGACCATCCCTTTACATTTGAACGCAAAAACTACATTTCTTAAAAATAATCGTGTCGATGTATTCTACCCGCAACACTTACTGCGCTGTGGACTATTATGCCAACTGCCTCAATATTTCTTTTTTTTTCGGCTAGACATTCTCTCGTTTTCTTTATATGCAATTGAAGCTCGATTTCCCTAACAAGCTACACCAACTGAAAATTGATTTCTCTTGAGTTTCTATCAAAATTCCGTCGACCTCACGTCGGTATGGTCAATACCTTTTCGACTCATTTGTCGCATCCAATTCAAATCGACTTCAAGTCAACTTCTCCAGATTTTTTGTCGAAATCAATCTACAACCCAGAAACGATGCAATTCTGACGTCGACAATGGCTGATGAGAAGAATGAACGGTGGAACATGAGTCGTTTACTCGTTTTCCTATCGCTTTAGGTGGATTTGCGGTCGACAATGGACAGTGTCACAAAACAATCACAATTATAGATTATTGAATGTGGATCAAATGTGTATATTAACTTGTTAACCTGCTAAGTACTCGCAGTTCAATTCGAAGGCCCAGGATTTATAGAAAAGAAATTAAGTGTTGTAGTAAGAAATTCAAATACGCAACAAAATACGAATTCGATTGATACATCATCGTCTAATTTCTATATCTCTCTGTCTTCATAACGTTTTCTGTTCATTTCTCCTTTAAACGGAATCGACCAGTGGCGTAACCAGGTATTTTTTCTAGAGGGGGCTTCCCGTAAAAAAAAAAAAACCTAACCTAGTTCAACATTTTCATGCAGCACTGCCGATAGTCCTGGCGTTCATACGTTGACCGACAAAGGAATGAAGGAGCTGCATCAGTCTCTTACACTTCTCTACTAGCATTGATGCACCGAAGATTGCTCCGATTGTATACCCGCGCTGGTGCGGCTGGCGGGAATAAATCTCAGTAGGATTAGATATTAATTATGTAGATGTACACTTCATATGTCCTGCTTAGTACTCCTGAACTATATGCATTGTGACTGAATCAATAGGCTACTTGGATTCGTTATTTTATACTTCTTTAGTTACATTTCTGATATGATATAAAGAAATTGCGAGAAAGGAATGCAACGCCACTCGAATCGGCTCAAACGAGTCGGTTTGAAATCATCATTCTTCAGAGGGATATATTCATCTTAATGAATGAGGAAAACGCGACCTCGCACTGCGTCTTTGTTCATGTGAACCGAAAAATCATCTCCTTAGAACAATCCACTTAAGAAAAAGAAAAAAAAAAAAAAATCAAAATCAAAAACAAATATATTACCTTGCACCCTTCGCACGTGAATGCTCCAAAATGAAAACCAGCAGCTGGTTCCCCGCATACTTTGCATTGTTGATTCATCTGTAATCAATAGCAATAGAAATGTCAAATGAAAAATTATAATCATTTAATTTTTGTACCACAAAACGAGTTACTTTTAAACGCAATAGTTCCTACGGAAAATATTACTTTATTCATAAAATAAATTTTCAATCTTGGAGTAAGAAAAATTCTCCATTGCAAATGAAGCAAAACAGTGTATTTTGCGTAATAATTTCTTCTTTAGTACTTTGGCTACACAAGTGCAGCGCATTTTATTGGTCGATTTTAGTAGCCAGAAGCGCCTCGTTGAAAGCTTCATTCCTTTTCCCCTCCATACTTTCTTTCCAGTCACTTCTTTCATTTTACCATCTACTTCTCACATTACCGCTCTCACGCTGCGCTTTTCAGTCTTCTTTGGATTGGATGGCCAATTTTTTCCCCCGGTCGCGGTCGGGATTCGAAGCTCGCACTCGACTCCTGACTTCTCAAGCAACTAGACTACCAAAGGTGCGGCACATATCTCCGTTCTCAATGCGAGTTCCAATCCATAGTAAGTACCAGTACCTCTAAATAATAAATAATGTAAAAGGAACACCCAATAACCATTAGTTTCTTAATTCTCTCTTCCAATAATAGGTTGCAGTAAACTCTAAATCGAATAAAGAAGGACGGATCGTAGATTGGCAATCTGTGATCTGTACTATTAGGATCATTTATTTCCTTATTTTTTTGATCCACAATCACCTAAGTACCGCGGTAACCGAAAATGTGTAAAATATTCAAGTAGAATACTTTGGTACGTCATAATGCACATCGGGTTGTTTCATTTACTGTGACAGTCACCGATGAAAATACAATTCGAGACTTATTTTTAAGTTTCTTTATAATATTGCTCGGAGCGCGAACCATTCTTGTCCCCATTCATCGCGTCAGCTTTCTTCGTTTCATTTGGTAGGCGCGGAATAATTTTAACCAAATAAATCAACTGGATTCGGCGTTTTTCGACTACAATGATTTATTTAATCGGGGATTGAGATGAGAGGGGTAAACTGGTTTATTAACCTGGCTGACCCAACTTTAACAAGTCAATGAACATTTTTGTGCAGATCTCTCGGCGGCGGTGGCCGCCAATTCGAAACGCATAAAAGACTGTTCTTCATAAGAATAAATGTTCGTGTAATGCGGTAAGAAAATAATGTTGGCTTTTTATAAAATTCGACGAAGCGTGTAACGCGTTCACAAATATAAATCTAGAAAATAATGAAAGTCAAAGAAGTACGGAGAATGAGAGCGAAAGAATGTGCGCAAAGGTTCATACAGTTTAACCTGCCCCATCTCGAGCGCTCCTAAATCATATCGAAAGTTCCGTGTATACACAAACCAAGTGTATACTCTTGTACGTATGGATGTTCAACAGCTTCCACCTTTTTAATAGAGAGAAAACACCGCGCCATGCCGCGGCCGCATACCATTTTTTGCACCCCGACACCGAAGTGGGTAAACATTTATCATTCGTGTTTCGCCCGTATTATTCAAAATAATGTGATTTATTGCCCATTTTCAACGTTTAAAAAACTATAGCCTTTGACCTGTTGTACACGTTCGTATTCTTCGCCTTATTACAAGTCGCGCATTTCCGTGTAGGTACGAGTACGAGTATGAAGAAGGGTTACTCGTACAACTCGCCGCGCCAGGCAGATGATCGATTCCGAATGGTAAAGCGCGAGAAAAGAAAGCGATTCAAATAATAAACGTTACTTTTCCAGTAATAATGGTTGGCTTCGTACTAATAATTACGGTAGATAATCATATTTTTAAAAAACCAGAGCGCAGTAAACGGTGGAGAAAATTAGAGAAAAATTGAAAGCGTTAGAAGTAAGTGAATTATGAAAAAGAAAATCTGAAGAAAAATACTCGGTTTAAAACACTAAATACACTTCAAGTTAAATACTAAAAGCGCATTAAAATTTTCCACGATTTTAATTATTTTATTCGTCCGTTTACTGTGTTTTCTTCGTACCATTTTTTGATCGATAACCATCAGTTGACTATGGACAGCTATTTCTAAGACGTCTTACAACAGTTAAGCGCATTTTCGTGTTATTATCATCATCAGACTTTCCTCATCAGTCATCAGTATTTCTTACATACCTATTATTTCACAAAACCAAACGTGAATCTAGAGAATCTAGATACAACTCCAGTGGATTTCTTTTTCTTTGAAAGCTAATCATAATTAATAATTCACGGCTATGATGATATTTCGTTTTTTCAAGAAGAAGAAATACGTACGCTTGAATTTATATTTGGATCCGAATTGTCGCTCTGCACTGAATGCGATAAATAAAAATGATTCTGTTTGCGCGGCTAAAATGGCCCGATGGAGGAATTATTGAAAAATGCATCTCAACAACAAAATCATCCTTGCCCTAGTATACTATATTCCTCGTATATTGTATGCGTCACACATACGACGTGAACTTGATTTTCATTGTATAGACGTCGTCTTTGGAAAGAGAGAAGCAATTTTAAAATATCACGTATCATGGAAACCAAAAATTAAAATTATGCCTCATGTTTCTTATTTGAACATCATGAAATTTTGTCTTCCATCGCATTTCTTCTTACTTCTAATTCCAGTATCACAGTCAAAAGGCGACTCGTGACTGATGGCTACCAAGAACGCATATTCTGTGTGTTCAAAATATTGCGAGGTTTTCATCGTCAAAATTTTATAGAGCGATAAGTTTGGACTTCAGGCTCGCGTCAAAAACTGCATTAATTTATTTAAACATGACGAACGAATAGTTTACGAGTACTCTCTCATGTACACGCTGTTATTGAGGCCAAACAAAATTGAAAATTCGATTAATTCCCCCCCCCCCCCTCAATTTATTTATAACATGTTCGTGTATATCAATGTACAATACAGTGCAAGAAATTGGTATTAATTTAACCGATGACTGCGACGTTTTTTTTAGAACAGAGCGTTTCCTAAAAGTTGTTTGCTATGGCTCGCGTCTGCGATTAACATCCAACACCCGCCTGAAAACTTTTAGCTAGTCGTCGTAAGAACTTCCTATGCGACGCGACGCGACGCAATCTTTGTGATGTTTACGATGACAGCAACGCGTGAAACTGGTTTCTATTCTCTTTGCACACCCAGTTCGAAACGCTCTCCATTATAGGAATTGTGTTTTCTTCTTCTTCTTCAGTCGGTCACTTCGCTCAATTTATTCACGCGCGTCTTATCAAAGTGCCTACCCATACTGTAGGTAATATATTATAATCTTTCTTTGCATTTATTTGGTAGGTTTCGCTAAATCATCATCGAATAATAAGTCAGATCTAGTTGCTGGCCGATTTTTCGAAAAATTTCGAACATTTCAAAAGATATTCGCTTATAGCTGTAGGATACGAACAAATTTATGACTGGCCTCAAGTACTGGACGTCGTTTAACCTGGTTTATTTCTCATTTGAAACGTAATCGTCGAGTACGCGCACGTATTACAAGGAGAACTTCCTCAGTGGTCATAGATTATTTCATTTCGTATGAAAGATTATTATTTTACAGCCGTCAACGCGTCACATCTGCCTTCAACACGGTATGACGTAAGAGAGACTGGGTCGACTTGGTCGTGGCACCACGCTGTCATCGTTCATATTCGTGATTCGTGGTACATATTATTGTCGACTCTTCTCCCTTAATTTTCTTCTTCAATTCCTCTTCTCCTCCTCATTTTCATCGTCTATACGTCTAGATGCGCATACATTACGTTCTTTTACGGCGTGGTATGGTGAGATGAGCGAGTGCGAGCGGTGCAGAGGCACAGGTTTGCGGATGTTTTTACTTTTTGTCGAGTAGTCGCGCGATGTTATTGCGCGCGCTGAAAAATAATTGTCTACAGACAGTTAGTGTTATTTAGTGTGATGAAATTGACTCATCCTTGATCCTGCATGTAGGTTAATTCGATTCCTCCGGGTATATCTGCTCCTAAATCATTTTTTACCTATTATAGCGCACAAGTAAGTACGACAGCGAGACGTACGCTGCGTGCAGAAAGGAGAGCTACACACAGCGACGAAATGACGCGATATAGGTGAGAGAATATATCAACCATTCCGACGACCGATGTGAGAAATGTCAGTTATATATTTTGAGCGATCATTAATCACGCACCGCGAACGTGCACACATCGATCATAATCGATTATCGTATTATGTTCTCTTCTGTTCGGTTATTCATTCTCCGGCGATAACAATTGGTAAACTGTACATAGATGGACGTGTGTCCGTATGTACTCGTATTATTATATTTTATGTACCTCTCAATACCTTTGCTTTATTACAGTACCTATATCTATAAATCCATTACGTATGTCCGCTACAAATGGTTCTTCTTATTATCAAGGTTAAAAAAAAAGAACTCGAACTCACCATAAAGGGCGACGTGCAATTAAAGTACTGAATCATCGGTACCTATGATTAAACAGTATCGATGTACAAAATCTGATTATAAGATCCAAAATATTTCCGTATTCTTCTCAACATCTTGCTGGTTGAATAAAATCTCAATTAAACGAATGAAAGCGGAAAGAGTCAATTTTCAATGGTCGGACATGTAAGTATTTCGATATTGTTCAGTCAAAAATTCCACAAAAATAAGTTTTTATTATCTTAAGACTAATAAGTTTAGGGAGGCAAACTAGCTCCGCGTGTTCGCCCCGCTTCTTGGTCTAGTACAAGTCTACTTTAGTATATTTCAGGCTGATGAGATTGGAGGTTCTCTTTCGCTCCGCTTGTTCGTCCGGCTTCTTGGCTAGTGTAAGTCTACTCTGGTATATTTCATGTGGTAAGCGGACCAGGTATTGACGACTTATCACGTCACAATCTAGTAGCTTCTTAATGGCTCTCCGAGTGTTCTAAATCTAGCCTACGCCTTTTCATTATTATTAAGATAAGCTAGAAAGTACAGAGCTTGAAATTTCCCAAGTCCCTATACTAGCTAATAGAGGGGTATTAGCTAATACAGAGGTATAGAAGAGCCCGGAATTTTTCCAAGTCTTATACCCTAGTATAAGTCTAGCATACGCCTTGTATATTATTTTATTATTATATTAGGTTAAGCTAAACTACCAAGCCTCGGACTCAGACTCGCAGATTTGAGAATCATTGCCACAGTGCAAATTCCCATAAGGATGAGACCAGAGCAAAGACATGAATCATGTCAAAATGTGCTCGCTCCTTTCCAGCAGGTTTTATTCGTTTATTGTTACCCCTTCTTCCTGTAGATTTTTCTCTCCCCCTTATCAACTGGCTATTATTGATCTCGGAAACGAAAAACAATGAAGGAAATACACAGTATATGATAGAAAGGAACGAATAGACAGACCAAATAAAAGAGTGAGCTGATACGATCATATCTTCAATCATAGGTATCTTCATAGCACCTATAATCATCAGTCCTCAATACGGCACTACCATCTGAACTAGTCTATTCTGAATTGAGAGTGAGAATTCCACGTCAACCACTTTTTGCGTTCATCGACCAATCAGAAGTGAGCTCGGTTACCTAATGCTTTTCGCAATGATCATTTGGCTAATGAGGCAAATCGCATTTTTCATCTATATCAGCCAATCAACAACAAGCTCTAAACACCGCCGTCCTCCGCGATAATGATTCATAGTTGAATACCAAGTCAATCTGTTTATAAGTAGGATGATTTCACCTAAGAAATCAGTTCCAGTACTGTCCGGGAGTGGTCCAAAGAAGATGTTCGATACTGATGAAGAACCTAGAAGAAGGTGTACTTAGCCTAGCAGATTCAGTTCAAGTAGAAGTTGATGAAGTTGGATTCACTATCTAAAAGTACCTAACGACAAAGAACGTGGAAGACGTTGGGAGAAGTTCATGAGATTCTACTTCAAGTTGTGGAAGCCGTTGATGCTGAGAAGATATTATTTGAGATTGTTCAGTTTCCAACTATTGTACATTGATATTTCTGAATAAATATTATTACTTACTTATAATAGAGCGAGAAAGAGAAATGTGATGAAGCAAACTCGCGATTCTAGATTTCCAACTCGTGAGAGCTGTCTTGTTGATAGCTTTATAATCGCATTGTCTTAGTCTAGTTCGATACGAATAAAACGATTTAGATTTGCGCGGTCAAGTAAAATAAATTATTTGATCGACCTGAAAATTATGTTTTGATTCTTTTTCCCTCATTCGTAGGACTATATATGTAAGAATAACTTTTAATATTATATCCTATAATGAGAGATTATAGTTTACATTTTTTAATAAGGTGTAAATATTTTTCTTAATGTTAGTTTCAATTTCCAAGATTTTACATATGAGTCTAATTTTATGAAATCCAACTCCCTTCAACGTCTGCTTCTGCTCTTGAATCTCATGATTGTATCGCAAAATGAAAGCTGAATTAGAAATTGCGCTTTTCCCAGTAAAAATGGACAAATATTGCATCTGATGAAAAAAACAATATCACCCACAAGAAATTTACAGGAAAGAATTACAAGTAAATTATTTAAGATAGGAATTTTCACTTTAAATTCCAGATGGACACACACACACATATCTATGTATTTTTAAAAAAAGTGTGCGAGCTAACCGGTTTCTTGGAAGCTGATAACTCCCTGTCCTATACGATTTTGAATTTTATGATATAAAAATTTCTCATAAGAATTGTACAGGGACTTGATTTCAAGAATTTCTAGAGTTGCAATGGATACCCCCGGTGGCGCTGGTGGTCAGCTATGTACAATATCTTCACGCTTGTATACAATATACTACTTGAGTACACGTGTTGTCAGAAAATACTGCATCATTGTAGCTAATGATGAACGTATGCGTTGCGTTCACAGACGCGAACTGCAGACACTAGGTACAGGTATGAAACGTTTTAATGGAACGACTGTTTTAACGGATTAACCGTGACCTAGGTTAAACTCGGTAACGAAGCGACGCGACGCGACGCGTCTTTCCAATGTTCAGCCTAAAATCGATTACTGAAAAATTTTATGTAGCCTATCTACGTACGAGTCTAATTTTCACGTAGATATACTCGCGCTTAAATTGTACCCATAGTCAACATCGCTCACCGAAATATCATTACATATTCATAATACCCTTAACCAACTTATAACACTGCACTCGCGAGTGCTTATTCAAATCAGTGGCTAATTTTTTAAATTAGCGTCGGCTTTGTTCGCTTGCTATTTATATAATATTGAACAGAAGAATGCGAACCGAATTGTCTGCCTGCATGCCTGCCTTCTATATCCCGCCGCTTTTAGGTGTAGATTCTATTTCTTCGACTCGAATCACATCAACCGCGCAAAATGCAAAAATAATTTTACCGAACTCGAGCACACTTTGAGCTGGTAACTGCGTAGCTATAAGTATGTACCTACTTTTCATTGTCGCGTCGTCTTTAAAGCAATAAATAGACGAACGTACAGAATTGAAGACAACGACGCGACGAGAAAGCGTGCGAGTGTCAGGACTGAAAACTAATCTGACTGAATAATATCTACCTGGGTACGTATAACGCCAGTACGAATAATGAATAGCTATACCTATCCACAGCCAATCAAAACAAAACCTGATGAATTTGGAAGCACTTTCTTACAATACACGCTATTATACCTTCTGACTCTTCTACGGTGGTCGATGAAATGTATCCATCAATTTAAATATTACGCACTAATTTTGCCCGCTATATAGGTGTACGAGTATAATTATGCTGTAGGCTCGGGCTGTCGTTTCCGTCAAAGATGACTAAACCGCGATTATCACACCAAAGGCGTAAACAGTATAGTCCCTTCAAAGCAAATCCCTAGCAACCCATCTTCATTACCTTCCCCCTTGAACGCTTCCTAAACAAAACATACGTCTCGACCTCACCCAACATCACTATATGTCAATTCTATTTCGTCCTCGAAAGTACGAACCATTGTTGCTGAGAATAACTATGTGTCACCCAAAATATCCAAAACTTGGTACAACAATATCCTGGTTATACAGTTTGCTTTTCAGACGGATCCAAAAAATCGAATAAAACTGCCTACTCATATCCCATACATGGATAACGTGACACTGTATCTGCGTATTCACAGCCAAATTAATGGCTATACATATAAGGCGCGCCAAAATGATGTGAACCGTCAACCGGGGAACTCTACGAAATTGTCGCGGAGTCCTCCCGGAGTTTTTCGTTCAACTGTTAACATCTTTTTGGCACACCCTGTATTCTTCGGCCTTTCTCATTTCTCCCAACTTTTTCCAAATGTAATGGCAGATTTCTTCTTCTCACTGACTCCCTTTCTCCGCTACACTTTATACTGAACTCGTTCAGCACTCACCCCCTCATTCGGTGCATTCACCCTACATTACTCATCCAAACTCCATCAACATTTATAAGAATCCCTAGACATACCGGTATCAATTTGACTGGAAATGATGCAGTTGACGGAGTCGTCAAAATCGCCACCTCTCATGATGAAATAACTGACTGCACCCGTTTACCGGTCTCTGATTACAAAAATCATTACCGTTCTCTCATTTTTCAAAAATGTAAATCATTCTGGAAAAATCAAATATCTACGACAAACTTCTCAGCATTAAACACCCCTGTATCCTGGTCCACCTCTCTTGAAAGTCCTAGACGAAAAGAAGTTGTTCTAACTCGCCTAAGAATTGATCATACTCAAATCATTCACTCCTACCTCATCAACCCTGATCTTCTAAATCCCCCTCCTGTCCTCACTACGAAAAAGAACATTTCTTTTCTTGTCCTCTACTCGCACCTCTCCCCTCTTCCCTAAATGTTGCTTCCTCCCTTTCTCAAACACTGATGAATAATTCTGATGTACGATAGGCCTTCTCCCTTTAAAACATACGTCTCACTCATGGTATAGACTATTCCTAAAATGGGTAACGTTTGCCCAATCTTTCTGTTTCTGTTTATATTATGTGTACGTGCAACTAAGTAGGTCCCACTTGTGAGGTATTGAGTTAAGCTCAGGTTGGAAAACTAGGTAAAATTTCTGATCCAACGCGCCAAAGAGCTAGTCTCCAAGTCAAAAATTCATCAAGATATGCGCTTTTGAAGTTGAAACTTGAAGAAACCTGTTTTTCAGAAAAACACATTTAAAGTTTTGCAATCCTGTGAATTTAGAGGGAAAAATACAATTCTCTCATGAATTAGTCTCTAGAACTACAATGAACGGTGAAAGGCATTTGAAAGAGCAGTGGTCCTTTTAAAACAAAAACTATGAAAATCTCAAAATTCGTAACTTCTGCCATTTTACGTATTTTTGCTGTAGCGCAAAAACTAATCCCTCACATGTGGGACTTTCTTAGTTGCACGTACACATATATTCTGCAACTTTTTGCGAAATCTTCGGGGTGAAAATGATGTTTGAAAACGAGAGCTACATATGTATACTCGTATTTTGGACGGTGAAGCGAAGGAAAACCTCTTATAGTGCCTCATGACGATGAAGTCATAAGAATAATTACGTGTAAGAGAAAAAAATTATGCCTAAAAGACCTGCGTCGCGTCGACGTCGCTGATGTCAAATTTTTCTTCTCTGCACATATAATCTGAAGCGATTGATGAAATTTGAATACAGCTAGGTCACGGTGAGACTTGTAAACCTTTGGTCAGAAAGGGCAGACTAAGAGAAGAAAGAAGGCGAGGTTAACAAAAATATTACGAGCACATAATATTAAAAAATATTATTATCGACCGTCGCTAGCTCGTACTGTAAGTCACATATTTTTTCTTTTTCGCGAGCCATCACCAACATAGGTATGCATGCGATTATGCAAGCGAATATACTCGTATTTTGTGATGCGTTAATGCGTTCGTAACTCACGTGAGAATGATTGCACAATAAAGAGGTGAGAAAGTATAATTAGTAGGTGAGCTCCCTCAAAATGAACGCATCCTCTTATTAGCTAGGTATACTGTATACCGTATAGGTACCAAATGGCAAATTATTTAAACTCTCTTTTATTAGTATGATTTTTAAAATTGTGCGACCGCACAAGTACGGGCAAGTATTATTCGTACGTACACGCAGATCTCCAATAAACGCTAAAGAAATGTACAAATAAGATAGGTAGGTAAGCGTGTACAGTATTTTGCATCAGTAACCAAACCAATTTTGAATTCGATCATTCATCGTATATAGGTAAGTAACGTATCCGCAGATACCACGCCGCGTCTAACTGTCCAACTTTTCTATCTCATATACAACTTAATAACCTCTATTTGATTTTCTGTGAAATGAACTTGCGCGCATTCTATGTACTTTGATGCGATAAATTAGTCAACAATACCTACTCGCTAGACTGACATACAAGCCTATGTACGTACAGTCTGCTGCGTTGCTTAATATACCCATAATCGCGTACGCGTTCGCGGCTCAGTGCTTTGTTCCTCGCGCAGAAATCACGCTACTCACAATCTCAACTACCTAAATAATATACATATACCTGTAACCATGTTATTCCTATCTAGATGTATAAGTTACCTACAAATTACACTATACAGTATACAGTATACATACGTATTACGCATGTCTTCGTTTCATTAGCGATGAGATGCAAATATTCCCTCGAAATTAGAGAATGTACTTAATTCGTGGCAATAGTCGCGCTTGGTACGGAACAACCGAATTTGACTATACAGTACCAGATAGTTATTATATTCCTCCCAACACTTCGCCAACCTTCCTCACTCTCCAATATACTCCAGATTTTCGTAATTTGCGCTCGTTCCGGAGAAAAATTTATGTAATCTGCAATCGATCTTGGCGACGAAAATTGAAAGTACCCTGCCGTATGGTGAATATACATATAGTAAGCGCTGCGATAAAAATTTATTTCTGTTCGTATAGGCCTACCTACGTGACACTATGTAGGATCGTACCTAAATCGCACAATCTGATGACGAGTGAAGAAAAATTTTTTGCCAATGTTTCAAACACGTAAGATGATGGAAATTAGGAAATTACTGATGATAATACGAAATTCGAAGAGCTTTCGACACATAAAATTCGAGAAGAACCAAAAAAGTGAACGATTCCTTTAGGATTAGGTACAGGCTAATAGATACCTAATTTACTGATTCTTGACGCAATTTTTTTTTTTTTCTTGCTTGAATAGGCACATACAACCTCTGTTTTGTTCTTTACGAGATTTGTTTCCTTCGCGATATCGTATGAAGTTATCGGGTATACTAATTGGTGCGATCAATTTCTGACGAGTAATATAATTATACCGACCTTTCATGAGGTCTTCGATACCTACATGATAGGCCTACTCCTACTATAGTTTTGAAAAAGGAGAGAACAGAAGAATTTTTTTTCATGTATCAACAACACCGAAAAAACAATCATCAACGATTGATTAATTTCCCACGATTAAAAGTGGTCCCTTTCTGGACCACGGCTTTGAGGCACAAATATTTTCCCATTCATATCGTTGAAGTATAGCTTTATGACACTAGTGCGGTTACAGCTTAAGAGAGAATCGGTGACTACAGGTAAGTTCCTCGAGAATCAATAGTTCGAACAAAAGTTAACAGATTTAAGCTACGACAGACTTTTATTTCGCATCATGAACGAATTTACGGTGGACTACCGAAGTTCAATGAAAATTAGTTCGCGATCGTATAGTAGTAATGCATTGATCTGCGCGCTCATCAAAAAGCGAAGATTAGGTACTCTGTCATAATATTAAATACAAATAATATACTCGCGTATGGCAATACTAAAACGCGTCATTAAATTGATAATATTTTTAATATATTATCTTGGTAATTTACTTCGAATAGATGTGTATATGACGCTTGCGATGGTTGCTCAGTACTACCTAATACTCGTGAACGAGAGAAAAAAAAAAAAAAAAAAAAAAGAACATTTTATTCCTCAATATTAATCCGCGAAGACCGCCTATCGAGATTATTAGGAAACTTAGCCACATTTTATTCATTTATTTATACGTCTACTTATTCTCTCTTGTACGTACGTATTTATTAGGTTATACCTGTATTATTTATCTTATTTCATACTGCGTTCACATGCGAACGGCTGAAGCAAATGAACGAAGATGAGAGGGGAAAAGTATACGACTCGTTTTGCTCTGACGGTTGTACATCGCTTAGTTTTGTAGATCTGATTATTCGTGGACGGCAGCATCGGGGCATTTTAAATCGGAGAGAGACTAAAACGATAATTCATTTTTATCCGCAACGACAGTAGTTAAGTGGTTTCGTGATATTTTTTGTATTACGTTTCGCGGCGGTAAACCACCGCCTAATTAGTCACTTTCAAAATAAAAAATGTTTCAAAATACGTTTTATTTCGTTGAGAGTGGACGTTGTTTTGATAGTAGCATTTCATTTTTCAAAATCGTCTTTTTAAAAATGCTCACACACACACACACACACACACACACACACATACAGAGACAAAAATAATATATTTCCGTTGCATCTCAACCTCGTCGCGTCAGAAATCTGCTTTCCCTTAGATTACAGTTTTGGCGACTCGGATCGCGCGCGCTTTTCATGTATACTATTGGATGCCTTGCTCGCCGCTTGTATCGATGAGTATTAGGAGCGAAATCGCCCACTGGTCTAGACAAAAGATGCTCATTTGGTTTTTTCTCGTTACATACACTGGTTACATATGAAGCGCGTGCAAGCAACTTGAAGAAAAAAATTGTTACAAAAAATAATGATGGGCGATATCTTACTGCACCTGATATACAAATCGGCGATGGATCATCGTCGCTGTCGACCAAGATTTCCATTAAACACGTAACCTGGTCAATCGAGATTCATCACATTTCGATGAGATACGCGATACCTACATTACCTCACCTACGCTTACGATATACGTACATATGAGGTACAACAAACCGTCGACGGATAAGAGGAGCCAACCTATTTTAGCACTTTTTTTTTTTTTTTTTCTCTTTTCTTTTCTTTTCTTTCTTGTCATCACCATCATCTTTTCTCTTCCATCTAGGCTAGGTACATTTTATATTTCTTCTGCAACTTTGCTTGATTAACCACAGCACTTGACGTGCAGGCGCACCCCTTCGAAAACGTCGCGACTACTATTAATTGAAAGCCGTCGCAACCTGATATCTTATATTACCTCCATTGGGATGGCTTATCCCAAAATCGCAAACATGAAAAAGGTTCTTGGTATTCTTTCTCTCAAAAATAATTACATCGAGCTAATTCTGCCGTCTGTAATTAATAATAATTCAAAATTCAATGTCTGACACGATCGTTTAGGAAATAAAATGAGAGAAAAAGAAAAACGGATACTCTTTAAACGTGGTATAATTAAACCGCGTTTTACGATCGGAACTTTCCTTGAGAAGTACGAAACTATAAGAAGGAGGAAGGAAGTTGCTCTCATTGACAGTGTATGCGCTATAATACGAGTACATTGCTGCATGAAATTGAAATGTATTTCCTATAAGTATAGAATTCATTTAAGTACTATATTATTTTACAAAATCAAAGATCACAATTTCGGAAGACCAATTTCATCGCAGAATAAGGGAAATGAAAAACAAAAAAAAATAAGTTCAAATCCATTTTGCCTACTTTTGACGACTTGAGCTAGGATTAGCACTATACATCGATGATTAGCACTTTGGTAAGACTGGCCATGAGAGTACAAATCTATTATTGTCGTTCATTTTGTCACCATTGAACGGATCACCTTAGAAGGAAGAATTCGTTCATTTAAGACCCATGTTGACATAATCATAGGTGCGCTACGAGATTTCTCAAACTAGGTTTGCGACATTCTGTATAGGTACTATTTTCAAATCGTGGAAATAGTTTTGTCAGAAAAAGGCTACGATGACAGCTTCGGAAAGATTAAAATCGGAACCGAAATGAATGAGTTTTAAGCCTAAGTGAATTGTCATCATCGATCAATTCGCGTCTGGAATAGACGGATGGAGTAGGTACGAGTAATGCTTTGGGAAATGAGAATGATTGCAGTTTCATCACACAAAGAATGTGTAAAATGAGCAAAATTAAGAAGTATCTGCGCGTCAAAAGGAATTCCTATAACGATTTTTAAAGCTCGAGTGAACCGCCGAAAAAATTGAAAAAGATTTATGGATGACCGATGACGAGGTAAATGATTTATTCTTTATATCCTCAAAAAGACGAGAGAAATTTTAAAAGGATTATCTTTCGTGCAACCTACCACTTGACGATCGAATTTCTCTATGTATGTTGGACACGTACGTACCATCATTAAGGTTGACCTAGGAGTCGATTGACTAACTGATGACGGAGAACATGCGAGCACCTACCTACAAATGATCAAGTTGTCTCTTAAAAAATCTACGAAACGATAACTACACGTGGAAGTAGAAATTACGAAGTAGGTATTACCGTATAAAAGCTGACCACATCGTTATTCAGATGCGCGTTCATAAAAATGAAAACGCTTGCATTCTCACATTCTCTTGGAAACAGGGGATATCATCGGCTGTGCGTTGTTACATGAAAAGGTCAGCGACTCTTTCTTCGGATTAGTTTCACATAAGTTACTTGTATACGTTGTGTACATAGGTAGACAGCTTGGTGGACTCCAAAGTGTTGTACACTTCTCGCTCGGTGCGGTGCGGTGCGATGGAACACATTAGCAAATCTATTTGTCGATCATAAGGAATCACACGTACAAGTATTCACGGAATATATCGTACATTCATGAGGACGTACTCTCAAAAGAGTTTTCAGTTCATTTTCGTCAGCATGTTCTGTCGAGAGTTTGTTTACATGCGTATATATATGTATAAGTAAGTGATAGGCTCAAACTCGCACATAACGTCAGATAGGTAGGTATTTGTGGTACGGGCGCTTTATTACTGAACTGATGGTAGGTAAGTACCGGTACCGCAAAACCAAACGAAAAGAGCTTTAACATCTTCTGAGTACAACTAACGGGTGTACCTTTAGAGCTGAGTGACTGTATTCTTTGGTAATGGTTAATAAGATACCTGCAGCTGCAGCGTATGTGTGAATTCGTGTGCGTATATTGATGATACGTGTATAGATCAACGCGTTATTCTCCTGGATATGAAATATGTAACGGTGAAGTTTTTATAGAGAATGTCAGAAAATGAAAAGGATCTTCTTGACCTAAACTAGCCAACATCCATTAACCACATCCCACACCTGTACACCTTTGACATGATGAGCAACACGTATAAAGTAATCGCGTATCGCAACGCGCATCAGGTAAAAAGCGGTTTTCACTATCGAGGCGTAAGATTTTTTTACAGATAGGTACCTACCGATAACTAGCCTACTACAATTTCTGTCCTGTAGTGTGTTTGTATTTATTCCTATGTACCAAGCAGAAGATATGATAGCCAGCGTGCGATAGTTGAACGCATCCGCATCCGTGTCAGTTGCGTCGTTCAAATATGTTCAAATCTTCTATTTTCCGCAAATTCCTTCCTCCGCTATTCGTTGCACTTTTGTATACCTGCATCAGTACCTACATAACTTTCAATATATGATAGCATCGGAATATATCATCATTTTTTTTTTCTTCTTTTTCTTTTTATAAGTTACTTATTTTATTAATTTCATCTTTGAACCTTTATACACCCAAGTACGGCGTATACACGATCTACGGATACGCGCATCAGATAGGTACTCGAGAGAGGAGAATCGACGCTGTCGATTTCTCGCGCAACTATCGATCATATCGTTTTGCAAACTAACTGCATGGCACTTTCTTTTAATAATTCTCACATACAATTTGTCGTAAAATTATTATACAGCTACGTACCGATGCTACGCTGCTGCTGCTGCTGCTTCATCTTGTTATTGACAATCAATCTAATACATTCATAATTACGTATGTATACATTTTTTTTTTTTTTTTTCTTCTTTTTATCGAATGCACAAATCGCACATTTTTTACGGAAAAATCTCAACGTAAAATCGTGGGACAATATTTATCATTGCCGGAGTACAGTATAATAAGAAAACAGAAAAAATTGAATAAAAAATAAGGAAGAGGTGAAAACAAGAAATCGCGCAGCGAAAATATCGCTTCATCGTTATTTTTGACCGCATAAAATGCGAAGGTGTTCCAAGATGGATGAACAGATTCCTACAATAGTATAACATCTATGATCAACTATACATGGTACAACAAGTATGTACCAGCTTCTCAATATCATAAGTAATAACGTATAGTATATTTTTCTCATATAGGTATGAACTTGAAGGTGCTGTAGATATATGTTTATAAGTACATTTGCCAATAACTTACAACTCGTGATTTTACGTATGCAAAATGAATAAGTACCTTTTCGTTTTAATTCGGTTGATTAAACAAGTATACATTATCTTCTGCTCCAATAAATCGAATATCAGATCAGCAAGATAAATATGAATTATAAAGTGTGATCGCGGTTTCGACATTAAAACGTCATCATTAGATGGGAAAGAATATTGTACCCACTGAAAATTGTACTGAAAATGAGACGAATGAGGAAGAGAAAAAAAGGGAGGAAGGTATCAAGGATGAATGAGAAAAATTGCCTTCATTGATTCATTCCACTCTTCAATTCATTTTACTCTTGAAATAGTTGGACAACAAATTAACTTCCCGATAGCTTTCATCTGGACCCCTGGCCACATCGGTCTCCCTGGACAAGACGAGGTTGACCGTGCAGCCAAGGAAGCCACCTGCCGACTTTCCCCTATCATACGACCTAAAAATTATTTCTCTTCCCTAATCTTGAATACCTGGCATCATCTTTGGACTCTCCTCCCGCACAACAAGCTCTTATCTATAAAAACTTCACCTACCTCTTGGTCCTCCTCGAACAGAAATTCCCGTCATGAAGAAATCATTCTCTCCTGCTTCAGAATTGGCCACACCCGACTAACAACAATTCAGAAACAGTTACCAACTCTTTCCAATACTTACGCTCTACCTACTACTTTTCACTCCTCTAACAATCTACGATATACTTCTTTGTGAGCTGATGACTTGAAGAGTAGTCAAATAGCTCGAAAATAGAAAAAAAAATCAACTTCCTTGACTTTACAATACTCTTCATAAAAGTCAACGTTACTTAGGCATCTTCCGTAAAGCTACCGGCCCCGACATCATCACCCATAACTCTTCATAATTATAACGATCCCTCACACAAACATACTACATTCTTGGCCATGGCCCACTGTCTTATCGATCTTCCTCTCATTTCTTTAGTCTCTCTTAAAATTAGGGACCCATCATCAACACCAATAACATTTCTGAGGCCAGTCAATCTTGATATTGACGAAATTATCAGCAAAAAAACCTCACATTAACGAAGTAAATTGTATCCGCTTCCTCTTCCTAGGTAACCTCTTTTTCATAATTTTTCTAGGCTAAAAGACATCACTTCCTCTACACAGAAAAGTGATGTCTGTCGCCTTCAATGCCAAAACTGCATCCACCGTCTACCTTGGGCAGACTGGTAGAAGCAGTTGCTGATCATGAAAAAGTTCCAGATAAACGAACGCCTGAAAAATTCTAATCTGGCGAAATATTTTCTTGACAATGGTTATACTTCGAGTGCAGCTAACGTTGTCCGCTTTATTTACCCCGCAGATAAGAGCTTGCGCAAGGCTGCCCGCGAAAACATCAAAATTATCAAAGCAATCACAATTCTCAGGTACAAGTGCTCAATGTAGTTATTTCTATTACTTCTACTTTCATCAACCTCATGTTCAATGAAAATACTTCTTAATCTTCTCCTCGTCATCATTTTTTTGTTTTTTTCCTCATTCATTCACGAAACCCCTCTTTTTTTTCTCTCTCCTCGTTCGTTCTATTTTCAATACAATACTTTTTAGTGTCTGAAGATTACGTTTCAGCGTCAAAACCGTTCAACGTCGAAACCGCGGTCATATGTATTGTTCACCTCGTACTTATTTACCATAAGATTCCTAGATAATGAAATAAATATTTTTATCAAAATACTGCTTTATATGTATACAGTATACTATTATGCAGAATCAAATTAATTTAACTGATGAATAATATTCGCTGAAAATAGGCTTGCAAAATTCATGCTATGATGATATTTTCATCATTTCATTTGTAGATAATTATACTCGAATGACATTCTCAGAAGTCCCGTCTACCAATCATATTTTTTGTAAAATTATGAAAGTTATAGGGACGAGTCAATTTTATGCATTCACAATTTCAATGTACAGATGTATTCCATGACCTTTGCTCCTGTTCTATTCTTCCTCTTTTGATTTACTCACGTTTACGTTCGCCATACAACAGAAGTGGTCGGTAAACCGACCATTCTAACATCAGGCCAAAATATTCCATCCGTCAAGGTTACAAAATTTAGAAACGGGAACCGACGCGACTTTCATACAATAAGCAATCGAAGAAAATGAACAGAAAAATTACCAAAAATATCGGCTTTTTCAGACTTACCGAACAACTTCTTTTTTTTTTTTTTTTTTTTTTTTTTTTTTCTTCAAGTTTTCACCCGAAGGAATTAGATTTAGAAAATAGGACGTTACAATTATTTGAAACCTAAGACATATGAAAGAAGAAGACTGCTGAATGTAGAAGTAATTTTAACAACCATCTACGCTCGTTCCATGGTGAATTGACTACATATTGAGAAAAAGTCCAAAAATTGAAAATCTTCTTCTCACCAATTCATTTCCTCTTCGTTTTTCTCAAAAATCGCACTGTTTTTGCATAAACTTGAATTATTCCAGTTTTCTTATAAGAGTACGCGCGGTATGTAAGCATTGAACTTAGTGTATAACGTTGCAAATTCTAAAGTACGACTATCTCTTTCAGCTTGTAACTTTGGACAGCCAAGTCCAAGAACCAATTAGCTTCGTCCGTTTGTTTACTAATTTACGAGTACAATTGCACCACAGTAGGATTTGCGGGGCCCTGTGTTCTCGCGATCGGTGTCTCCCCCTATATTGTAAACTAGTTTTAATTTCATTCAATACAACTTACCTATTGGATGTAGATCTAATTAACTAGCGTTGCTATCCAAAAAAATTCTCAAGATTGCGATTGGTTTGATATTTAGAGAAAGATGAAATCGGCTAAACGCCAAAATTCGGAGAAAACGTTCGCGTCTCGAAGTACAATATTCTTTTTCTTTTTCTTTTTCTTTTTTTTTGAAGAAACAAGTTTTTGTTTTTGTTTTCTTTTTCCTCACAAAAACACGTGTTTATTTCGAAAAACGTTCTTGTGAAAGAGAAGAAAAACGAGTCAAAAAGAGAAAACAATTGAGATTGGTTTGGAGTAAGAAAATCTGCCGAAAATTAGTTCAGTTGAAGTTGGCCAAAAAGTTTGTAATTCTTCTGAGACCTTTGAGTGAAACATTTCAAAATTGGCTAAAATGCAGCACTCTTGCTTGAGTGATTTTGAACAGGAATTACGAAGGTGACGATTCTAGAGTTGATGATGGTTATGCTTGTGTTATACGAGAAACTCGTTTTCCCGAAAATTTTCGAAATTTCTTCAATTGCTCTGACTAGGCTATTGCTGTTTTTTAGCTCAGCTTCTGAAAAAAACTTTCCTTGCTTACGATGTTTGAAAAATTATCTTTTTACCACAATTGAATGTTAGATGAGAGATGAAGTAGTTTCCTTCTTTTGTATGTATTGAAACACAAACGAATAAGTCATTGGATTTGGATAACTTTATCGATAAATTTTCCAAGAGTCATAAAAACAGAAAAATCATTTTGCATTGAAATTAAAGTAAATAGCTTGATACCTACTGACTAACTCATTAAAAGTTTATAAGAACTATTGGTCAAGGAAAATTTATTTTTGAAATGGATATATTATTATCCATGAATTTCTCTCACATTTTCACAAACATGCAGAAGAGAAGACTCTGAAATAACATTATGTATCGTGTACAGTATACACATTACACGAACATATCTTCATCACAAAACATCACTATGATGTGAACAGTTTCTAGACAAAAATTTTTACCTCAAAATTCTGAGTTATTTGGCCTTTGATTGGCTTACCCAACTCTGAGACTCCTAGCGCCGTCACTGTAAGGCCACAACGCAAAAAAACTGCCTCCACATTTTATTATAGTTGATGTTAAATTCCGTCATATTCTTCCCGATCTCATTCTGTGGTTTGAGTACACCACCACACTCCACCAATGCTGTTCCATGACCGCAGGTACCGTAGTATTGACGATTTTTTAAAAGGGAAATCAATTTGCGTATTTTGAAATGTTTAGCTCCTAATAAATCGTTTGTTCATGCCAAGCTTCTGGTCTTGATTATAATTTACAATTTTTCAATGATTTTTTTTTTTTGAAAAGTAGTGATGAGTTGTCAATGTACAGTGGATATACCCAGGAAACTAATGACTAGCGCAACATAGCGACTAAGTGCATTCAAACAACGTCTGTAATGATAAACATAGTTCGCGAGTGTCATTATTGTATTGTAATTGCAACTGTTCTTTCAATAGTAAAATTAGACAGAAAATTTAGAAGGGGTGTGTATAAGGGGCAGAAAGAAGGAAAGAAAGAGAGGGGAAGCAACAAGTTCCAAAATTTAGTGGCCTAAATTTTGTTAATAAGGTAAGGGGAATATCGAGGTAAGATGAGTAGCCTAGGACTGATCCCCAATAATCTGTTTGATTTGCCATTCAATTCAAATCCCATTCTGGCTGGGGACAAAATGGTCAAAAACACGGTTAAAAATTCTTATTTGGCTCGATAGAATTTGAATGTTATATAAGTAACCACACGCGTGTACTGATGAAACTTTTTTCGATTGTATTCAAAAATTAGGCACATCGTGTATAACTGCAGTCTCAGTCACATTTTGATGCTGTACAGTGGACTGAAGATTAATTAGTAAGTATGTATCGCGCAATATTGTATTATAATATAAACGTTTGAGGAAGAAAAAAATGGAAAAAAATAATAATGAATAGGTGGCAGTGTAAAGTTAATGTACGTGAAAAAGCGGGCAACGAATGATATTCCAGAATTATATTATTATACTCTTATAGAATTAATGAAATGGCTCGGAAGTGAGACTGGAAATAGCATCGCAATTCACAATAAGGTAGCTAACTCTCAGTTAGCAAATGATAGGAAAATCATCTCTGATTAATGATGTTCACGTTGCTGTTGGTTTGATGAAGGGATCTTATGTCTTGTCATTGTTCAGCCCAGGTGTCCTTAAAATCAATTTATCATTAGATAAGAGTCTTTGGCAATTCCCAGATACAGTGAGTTACCTATAGCTTGTCGTAACCATGTGAGTACCCTGTAGTAATTTTTCTTTCTTCTCTTCTTCTTCTACCGCGTTGTATAGGTATTATAGTACCTACATATTACATATCCTGGTAAAGGGATTACCCGTAGGTTCGCTGATGTTTGCCTGCACACATGTACACACAAGTTATTTTATAACGGAATAAATATGTGCATGCGACACCACGTTCTTCTCCGTCTTGCTTTAATTTTCCAAAAAATGTCATTCCTTCTTCCAAGTGTGCCCCAAGGTGGGTAAATAATGCGTCAATTTTTAATTCACTGGACGACATTAGATCTGCTCGACGAACATATACTGTATAGACTTCATTACTCATTCTGCACGTTTAGATAATTATATCTAATCGATCATTCCGCTTGAATAGTATTTGCAAAATACTGCCCATAACTACTTACATTCTTCATTCACACGGATGCATCGGCAAAAATTTTATCAGAGAATTTAACCTCTATCGAAATCTTAATATCATTTGTCCGATTGTTATTTATTTTTATTCATTCCTCGTTTCATGATTAATGGTGTCTTATTTTATTTACTCGTGGAAAGCCGAATAAATACAGGTACACACATACGTTAATAGAAATTTTCAAGTACCGTTGCTCTTTTAAAATAATGAAAAATATCGTCGAGAGAAAAAACGCCGGCGAACGAAGAAACAACAATGAGAACAGAAAGAAAGAATAGGATAATACGTGACAATAGCGAAATACGATGAACGAGGAAATAATAAACTTATCCTTTTAAACCTTGTGAACTAGGTGACAATGACATATATGCCAAATAACCCCTTGCTTCAGTAATGCACGCTTCATTACTATCAACGATGTATGCATGACTCGTTACCTTGACAAATGCCGATACTCTTCGCTGAAAAGTCTTCTACTGGTGCGGCGTTTGAAGAGTTAAAATGCACAATCTGTACTCATACACATAATAACAACTTCCTCGTAATTATTTTAACCGTTTGCGATATCGTTGTCAGTACCTACCGCATCAAAAGTTCATGCATTTAGTCCTACCATTTTACGTATACATATTATGGTTACCACACATCATCCTGTATCCGAAATTTGAGCTACCTACCTAAATTTTGTCAAGATATAGTACTTTAACGCGATGTGACCTAAGATCATGCAGATCGTTTTTAGAACTTTTCTAGCACTTCCTATTGATGGGTGCACCACTTGAAGAATTTTCCAAGAAAACGTCGGACAAATTTTTTTAGGGCCGTTACCACAAATTCAGAGAAACCAATCATTACGCTGAGACTACTGCCACTAGCCAACACGTCACCGTGGGATTCCTCTTTGCATAGGTAGTTTTTAGGCCGCGCCGCAGGGTCGTTGGCCAGTGATAGGTGACCGTCATTTATCCAAACCCTGAATGTAGAAATTATAAAATTAATGCGATACAAAGCTCCTGGTCCGGTTCTTGTTATCTGGTATGTATTCTCAGAGAGCGGCAATATTTAGATATAAGTGACTTTTCTTGACCAATTTTGACCCGGTCAACAACGAGCACAATAAATGGGCTAAAATGTCCATTTATGACTATAAGTTCTCAACGAAGGGGGATGAAATTACAGTGTTTACACTATCATGACTCTATAAGAATTTGGCTATGAGGAACATATTTTCTCAGTCAAAAGCGTGCGCGACCGTGACCTAGGTCACGATTAAATAAATGCCCGTCATTTATCCAACCCTTGCCGCGCAGCGTCGCGTTGGGCAGTAGCGGGGAGAAATTGTATGAAGTATCAAAACTATGGTTATACGGTGGGAAAGAATGAAAAAAAAGAAATAACACTTCAATAAAACAGACTCGTCCCTAACGGCACATTCAATAGCAAATTAAAGGGATAATCAAAACTTTAATTCCGTTTCATGCGAGAGTTATTTCAAATTTTTCATTTTTCTCCCGCATGTACGAAGTTGGATGTAGGTATACTCTTTTATACCTTGTAACGATTTCGGCAGAAGTATCATCATTGTTGAACGAATTATACGCGTGATGTTAGTGATCCTGGCGGATGTCCGACTTGAATTGTACAGCGTCATACGTCATTGTTTGCATATAGGCACGTATGGTCGAGGTATCGCGTACATTCAACATACTGTGTATTGTAAGCCGCGCATGAACGTAAATTTGTCGAGTTTGGACTTATCGTACATCGCAATGTCTGGTGCCGTCCAAGGTGCGAAGAACTAATCATGCATACAGGCATTGCACTGCACTCTAAGATCACGATTGCACAACGTTTTAATTATGCTACCCGCTTTATGTGGTGTCATGTATGTACGTACGTATTGTATTATCAACTTTTGACGATCATGAAGATTAGACCCCATACTGGGCCAATTGAAAAACGACTGCGCTTCGCGAGTAGGTACGATACGCGACGAGCGAGTAGCGCGGTGATCAGAACACGCGACTCCGTTAGTCTGGTTGTAAAGTTACGGTAATACAGGACGCGCGACAACGACTTCGCCCGGGGCATTTAGCAGTACAATTTGAAGAGATAGCATCGCAAATCGATAATTTCACGCGCGTGTTCCACTCAACAAGTTATACAATTACAACGCGACGCGACTCATCAAACTATTTTTCAGCCTAGTCTCAACTTTTATCGCTCGAGCATTCTATAGACGTAAGGGTAATACTGCACTGTACTCATGTACATAGAGTATGTACTTTCTGGGAAATACTGCAGGAAACTAGCATTGTGGACAGTAACAGAGAACGAACGAGAGACAAGAAAATAAAGGTCTTCTGGGTAGTGAATAGTCGAGACTTGCAAATTTTTAAAAGGACTGTTCGCAGTGTATCATGAATATTAAATATTTCGTAAACAGAGTATAGCGTGCAGTAAAGTTACAAATACCAGTACTATACCGTAATGTAATTTCAAATTGAATACCAGATTATCAACTGGTCATCTTTTGACGGATGTGGATCCGAATGCGATTGAGCTACGAATAGAATACAGAGTGACGAAACAACGCCACAGCGTAGGGATATACATGTAAAAATTTGGTTGGTAGGTACGGCACAATAGTCCTATACTACAATAATAAGATACAGTACAACCGACACACTGTATATTTATATCTTATACGTTTACGAAGATATACGAAATCTTCTAATGATACATATACGTACTGTAGTGCGATCTCAAAAGTTTGTAGACTTGTCCCTATGGATGCTTGCACCTCACCTCGTCATCAGACCGCCGAGCCGATACCTCCATTCCGCTCTTCATCCACGTCAGCATCGGCATCGTCTCTTTCAGTACGGTACCTTAGATAGGTACTGTTGTAACGAGTAAAAGTGTAACTGCGTGTATGACCAACACTGTGGTATACTCTACAGCTTCTTTCATTCGCCGACTATTTACGTTGAGATAACAATAATATAAACAAGTTGTTTTGTTGTCCGAACAAGTGCTTCTAACTCGACGAACAATAGCGTAAATAACAACGCCTCATCTCATGGTAAGCGGTACGATTCTTTTTGATTTTCCGCGCGCTGGCCGGCCACGGGAAGGTTAGAAATTTATGCGCCAACACTGCAAGAGTATCTGTCGAACTCGAAGCGAGAATAAATACGCCAGTTTACTAAGTTAGGAAGTGGATACAAAAAAAAAAAAAAAAAAAAAAAAAAAAAAATATAACAAAACAGAACGCAACAAAAAGTAAAGTAAAATAAAAGTGAAACAAGAAAAGATTATACGAGTGCTGTTTACGGCTGTATCTACTTCTCGCTACAATACTGTTGAGTATACTTTAGTTCCTGTTTTTCCATGTCAGGAAAAAAACGAAAAAAAGAAAAAAAAGAGAGAGAGAAAGAGAAACAACGGTTTTCTTAATGAAGTTTAATGAGGAACGCAAGGAGGGGATATTGATATTGAGAATTGAATTCAAAATTGTGAGTCCCAAAGGATCCAAATTTTTCCTAATTCCCTTCCGTCATATACACCTCGAGTCAAAAGTTTTCTGAGTTTTCCCGCTAACATAATTTTTCCAAGTCCAACACCTTCATTAGCGTGAGTCAGTTTTTCCCGGACGATACGCGATGGGACTTCGGAATTTGTAAAGATCCACCCCTTCTTCCGTAGAACAAACTCCCTTTTAAAAAAACGATATAAATACGAAAGAATTACGACAAAAACTTTTAAGTCAGTTTCTGTCCAAGTACTTATGATAGTAGAGTCGCGAATTATACGAAAACGAGTCGATGATTGATGGTTGTCACAGTGATCAATGATTTGATAATGAGTACAAAAACCAAATCTTTGTCTTACAAAACTAACAGAGTGATGAAGTTTTCCACATGTAAAATAGGAACAAGCAATTATAGTGATTTTCGTGTCATGTTTCCGATCCCTCGACGATAATTTTTTCTTGTAGACGACATTTGAACGTAAACGGAATATATTAACAAGACAGCAAAGTAGGTGTCCGGACAGCAACAAAATGACCCTCATCGTAAGCAAATTAAGCGGCAATTTTGTACACATTTGCAAGAACCACGAACACAATGAAAAAAAGAAACTGAGAAGCAAGAATAAAAATTAAATCATTTCTCTGCATAGATTCCGACTTTTTGGAATATTTCAAAAATAAACACCCTCATTAAGGAGCACCCCATTTTACCGGTGTAGGTCCGTTTTGTGTAAACAGTCGCTGATGATCTACGCCAATAGTCCGATAGTAGAAGCCTTGAATTATCAATTGTAAAAAATTCTACCGAGGTCTCAGTGGTTTCCTCATTAGAGTGGCAAATTTCAAAAAAAGCTGGGATGTGGAAGACATTATTTGATGATTTCAAAGAACATAGGTTGGGAATATGAATGTTCTCCGTGGATACAAATAATGTGTAGAAGTCCTACTTCTTATGCTCTTCCTTTTTAAAATTATATAATTGTGAACATCTTGTAAGATTGCTTATTCGTCTTCGTCTCACTAAAGTTTACCTGCAACAGCAAAACAAGTAGGAGAAGACAAATTTAGCTCTCATTATTCAAGGAAGATGATTTGCGAACGCGACCGAACGATACTAGTGACTTACAGATTTTATTTTTGCTGAGCATTTTTATAATTTCTGTGCATTCTTAGTGAGTTTTATTTTTGCGTGGCATTTTTCAAATTTTTGTCTAGTTTTATCTTTTCCATTATTTCAATAATGATCCGGTATTATATTTTTTGATCAAATGTGTATCTCTTTCTTTCAGTTGTCCATCATTATTTAGGCTGGCAACTCTTATACTACGATTATTTGTAAGATGTTCGTCATTTTTAAGCTTGACAAGAAAGAAGAAAGCAAATCTCTCAGGTCCCAGATCTGAATGCAACAAAGAGGCGGAATCTCGACGTAGAAAATATCTAGAAGACTGAAGCGCATGGTGACTTGGTCTCGTTTTTTACATGTTTGAGGTAAATTTACTGTGTAATGAATACCTATTTAACTGGGCCAAAAAATGCCACCTGAAAGTTTCGAAAGTGTGTACCCTATCACGGAAATGCTGATATTATTCGTTCCTATTCTTCGGTAAGAGTTAGTCACTCCGCTTCACCTACCTATATGACTAATTTTGAGAGGTTCTGCGTCAGTGGTTGAACGCTCAAGAACTTTCCTTCACATTATTGGCTGCTGTGGTTGTAATTATGAAAATTGAGATATGATTTTTGGTATGGCTGTTGTGGACCCTTTGAGAGAAATGTCACTAAAGTTTGAGCTCCGGCAGTCAAGTACAATAGCCCATAGGGGCATTTTTCCAGAGATAGGCAATTGCTCAGTGGTCCAAACACAAGATTTAGTGCATTCCCAGTAGTTGAACACTCAGTGGTTGAACCGTGGAAACGTATAGAAATGAAAGCAGTGATCAACCACTGACACCTCACATCGCATTTAGTCCAGTGGTTGAACTTACATAAAAATCAATGTGATTCAACCACTAGCAAACACTAATTTTCTCTTTCTAGTGGTTGAACAGCTTATCAACTTCCTAAGATGGTGTCCACACAGCAGTTGAACTAGGCAGATTATACTTCTCACATGTTATACGTGGTAGCCCCAACAAGAAACTAACTTCAGTTCAAATTCCCGAGTGAATCATGAACCAATTAGAAAACTACCATACTTAGGATACTTTGTACTTAGATTGAATCATGTTCAAGGATTTTGAACGCAAATACTTGAGCTAGAATAATAATCCGAGGTTGTCAACTTGTCATGAAAGGTTTGTTCCATCTAATGATGTATTGCAGTGTTACCAAATGTCATTAAAGAGCTAAATATTAGCATTTTTGAAATTAGAGTACCTATTCAACCACAGGGTAGGCTAATGTTCAACCACTGGCGCGTTGTCTTATAGCTCGAAAAATTTCAGGTCCTAAGGTTTTTGTGGAAGGCGTTTGACACGGTGCTCCGTTTTGCTTTTACTTCAAATGACCCATCATAAAACAGGTTCCCTGTTAAAATTGGAACAGATGCACGACGATTGTTCTTTCTCGCGAATCTGAACATTCACTTAGTCAATATACTTAGTGGCTGCGCTCATCGTGAATATAAGATTATAATTCGAATTGTATTATAATAATGGACACCTCTTTCACGAACCAAGAGGTCAAAAATTTCTCGATACGACGGCCATCAGGTGCGACTGCACGTCGTCGTTTTTTGTCATTTCCTCTTTCTTCTTCTCTTCAACATCGAGAAAAATAGATAGGGTCTGTATTTTATGCGCATTTCGTTCACAAAATACATTCAGAACTCTGCCGATATATGAATACGAATATACACACACAAAATATGATAATTATATGGAATAGGAAACTTTCTTGCAGTCATGAGAAGAAACACAACGCCACTGCTGATCGTGCAGCGTTTATCTTTACGAGTAGGTATCTCTATTTTATCCACGTAAAAATGCTGGATAGGTTACTAATAAAATGTAGGTAGGCGCTCTAAATTGGGTTGATTTGTGACTATACTGTTTATTTTCAGGATGGAGATGAAATAGCGTTTCCAAATTCACGAAAAAATGATATAATCTGTTGAAACAGAATATTGAAATTGATTGAATGATGCACTGCAAAACAGTCAAATACATAATAGATCTAAGTGCATCATGATTTTTTTTCAATAAACCAGAAATTGAAACTCCCATTCGAAAACCAGTACGACACACTGATCTTTGAACTTTTGAAATAGCCAGGTCTGATGAAAACGCTTTTTATCGCTAGAACCAGAATGACTGTGCTCTACAAACAATGTATAGGTTTACAGTATATCTATAAATATATATTTTTTAAAATCAAAATAGGTACTCAATTATTGTTCGGATTCAGTCGGCAGGTACATACGTTATCGAATAAGGTCGAATTCATGCAATGGGAAACGTATACACACGTCGATGAGAACGCGAAACTGATTTTATTAAGATGATGGTAATGATAAAAGTAATTGCTTTTCATTTGATAACGAGAAAGACTCGCGAGCTGAAGCTGATGCGTTCAGCACTCTCGAGATTTGTACAAAATGTTACGTTCGGAGAGTCATCAAACCTCAACCCTTCATCGTGCTGTTCGAGTAATTATTAAGAATTGAATGAATCAACATTGAATAGGAAAAATCTTTTGAACGATCTCAAACTTCGATTTTGTTTCTTCTATTATAATTCGTGCCATCTGACATCTCACTCACTATCGAATTCTCGTAGAAATTGAATCGTAGAGACTCACTTAGTGCTGATGCTTTTTTTACTCGTCTTTGAAGTTATTTCGCTTTCAATAGCAGGGCCGTGCTAAGACCTTTTGTCGCCCTGGGCAAAAAAAAAAAAGCTATTCTGCGCCTCCTGTTCCTTTATAAGTTCCTATTATATGAATATGATTTCCAAATTTGGAAAAAAATATTGAAAGTGGAACTTAAGTTGTACACTTTTCGTCTTTTCGTTTAGCGCCCCTTGTTCTTGGCACCCTGGGCAGTCGCCCAGTTTGCCCACGCTTCGGCACGGCTCTGTTCAATAGTACCTGCTCACTGTTTCGAAAAAAATTTGTAGTTCTCCTCCTTCCTCAGTAAGATTCCTCTCAAAAATACGAGTAAAATGAATGGTAAGAGTTGATACAATATCTGTACAATAAATAAATGCTCGGAAAAACTCGAGAGAAAACAAAATTTTTGCGTCTGTAAGACAAACACGCTATCGCTGACCGAAGTCGACCGGAGATTCTCGTACATACGTGCTCGACACAATAGATAACGATTCATTCTTCGAACACTATCCAAGACGACGGGCTCTTTTCGACGTGTATTCAATCTTGTATGATAATAATAATTATAATATTAATTTAGAATATTTATTTGTGACTTAAACGTAAGATACGAGCTGTGAAGCAACTTCACTGCAATTCGGGTTTGTCATCCTATTCATAATTGATGACGTGTACATGCACCATTAAGGGTCTAATCTGTCACATTACCTACTCAATAAATTACAATTTATACACTGCACTGCATCCTTCGCGTCGCGCTTTGAAAATATTTTTATCATTCATTTGACGAAGCAGTGGCTCAGAAAGGAGGAGCGATAATCAGCAATTACTTATTAAATTAAATAACAACTTTCGGGGAGGAAAATAAGATTTTTCATATTAGATAAATTATGTCGAGGAATACGTTCGAGTCTGATCCAATTAGTTGTCACAATGGTAAGGTGCCAAATGAATTTCCATACATTTCCCCTTTGAGAAATCCTTTCAGTCTGGTAGGTATATTACTAGGTATTATATTTTACGAGCAAATGATTTTTGACAATTTGTTTTTTCGAGAAAGATATCAACTCATTGTTTCTGAGTATATCTAGTTTTTTTGGAATTTATATGATAAGCGCAACAATACACGTGTATGAATGGAACAACTCAACCCTCAACCACTTACATTATCATTTTTTACGATGAACAAGGAATAAGAAAAGTGTTCATCTTTTAATTTCTTTCAGAATGAAGCACATTTACGATACATATTTAAATTGGGTATTTTTATCCATGATTGAACAAGTATACCAATTTGGCAAATAGCATTCCATGTCACAATCAGAGAGTGCACGTCGATATCATATGGGATTATGGGAATAACAAAGATATTGCTTGCGTTCAGAAAAGACAGGAGAAGGACTTTTTTCAAACGGAGATACGATAAAAATACGTATTAATTACTTGGCGATCAAGAACGTCTATAACCTTAGAATTTAGCTATTATAATATTCCTTCAACAAGACGACCGCTGATGTTTGAAACGCTGACCGGCGCACGGAGAAAAGGGTGGAGTAAAAATTACCCTAACTTTTGAGTAAACACCGGTTAAAAATTGACGCGAAGTAAATGTCGACACCGAGTATCATAAATCACCCTAACTTTCCGTTCAGAATCAAGTACTAGAAATTATTCTAAATAGTTAGGGTAATTTCTGGTACTCGGTTCAGACATTACTTCGCGTCAATTTCTGTCCGCTTTCTGTTCAATATTTAAGGTAATTTTTAATCCGCGCTTTTTTCCGTGCGAGGGTGGCTGCTGAGGAAGAAAGCCTTGAGCTAGCTCTTATATGGGAAATAGATCCTCTACTTGATCTATAGCAGCGGTCAACAACCTATGACCCGCGATTAGTAGCTTGAGAAACGATTTTGGTAGCTCGTCTTCCAATTGAAGAACACTAATAGGTAATTAAATTTTGGATGATTTTCTGCCCTATACTCCACAGACTTCACTATTTTTCCATATTAGCTGACGGCGCTTCACAAAAAAACGAGGAGTAGCTCAAGTCTAGAAAAGGTTGCCGACCTTTGATCTATCCTCCATCCACAATAAGCTGAGCAAGTAAACACGATGAAACCAGCCTGTCTTTTATTACCATATTAAAACTCTTCTATCCCCGAGACAAGGCAATTTTCGATAATGTCACATAAGAATTATATATAAATCGCGTGCTATGATAGGAATACATTAATTACCTAATCCCATTGCTTTCGTTACACAGATAAATGAAGAGAAGCATTGATAAATTCAAATTACGAGTATTATCGATAAGTCGCACAACGTGGTAAAAAATCTCACGCGTATTCTCGATTTGTTTTCGGGTCATCAAATGTTTCAACACGACTACAATTTCGTTTATGTCGAGTGCGTAAAGTATAAAATGCTATTGACTTCCTGTCCCCAGCCAGAATCACGATTCAAAGAAATAGAAAACTTATTTCAATTTCAGCTTACTTATACGTTGCTTAATCGGAAATAATACCTAATTTTCCCAACGTTCGCGACTGATTTTATTTAAATTCATTCTTACTGAGTACCCAAACGTCGCTCGTTTCCGCAAAATAATATTTTTTAGTTTGTGGATTAGACAAGAGATTGCTCGCAGCGATTCGATTGCAGACTGCGTTTTACAGATGGAGCAAGTTCTTATTACATGTTTCAAGGTGCCGTTACCCAAGCATTATCAATTGCCCGTACCATTAACGAATGTTATGCTCTGAAATTCTTGGTGACTATTCACGATATCTACTCTCAATTTTCGAGCTGAGCTGTAATCAATTTGTAAAAATATAAGTCATCGTCGCGAGTACGTATTCAAGTAATGGCGACACATCATAGAAATTTCAAGCGTATAAATTCCTAGATTTTTTTAGAGCAATAGGTAAACAAACAAAGTCTGGTCTGTAAATATATCGAGCATGCATGAGCAAGCTACATGCAACAACGATGGTTAATAACGGTAGGCACCAGTGATTTTTCCAAAAAAAATTAAAAATTAAAAACAGTACAATTTTATTGTTTAATAAGTCTGCTTTCCGAATGAACTTGTATGAATAAATAAATAGGCCTATAATTACAGATGTTGTGCAGTTCGGAAAAATAATTAGGCACCTATTTATTAATCATAATGTCCCGCAACGTCATTTATCTTGTTAATCAAACTTAAATAAGTTTCAAGCAAAAAAAAAAAAAAAAACCTTCAGTTGAAGATTTAGTTCTATCCTCACTTTGCTCATAACGGTGCATTATTGAA
Organism: Aspidiotus destructor; assembly: GCA_035079395.1. Taxonomy (NCBI): domain Eukaryota; kingdom Metazoa; phylum Arthropoda; class Insecta; order Hemiptera; family Diaspididae; genus Aspidiotus; species Aspidiotus destructor. The sequence goes on along the minus strand of JAVHKZ010000002.1, from coordinate 58,003,207 downwards.
ACAGTGGCTTAAAAATCGTATCAAGACAAAGTATTGTATAATTATATTATCCACGGCAGTTTTGACATGTTTCATGTCTTTTGCCCCACCACACCCCAATTTAAGAATCCACGAGTACACCCCCCCCTCCCCTTTCTCATTTTAAGATAATGGACTTGAGAAATTTTTCAAGAAGAATTTCTATACCTGATATAGGTCATTGAGAAATTTACGATTACACCCTCTTCTTCTCCCCCCCTAGGTATAGCGTATACTAGGAAATGTACTATTATTCTAGGCTTATATTAAGTTTAGGCACAAACTTACACTTGGCAAGTGATTAAGAAATTTGCGAGAACACCTTTTCAAAAAGTCGTGTACTAGGCCTACTTTAGGATATAGCTATTTCATTTTACTATTAGACTAGGCTTATACTAGGTGTAGGTATAAATCTGATAGGTGATTGAGAAAACATGTTTCATGTCTTTTCTCTCGCCGTACTCCAATTCGAAAATCCGCGAGTACACATTCCCTCCCCCCCTCTCCCAAGATAATGGAGTTGGAAAATTGTTTTAGAAAAATTTTTATGCCTGGTAGGTGATTTGAGAAATCTGCGAGTACACCCCTCCTTCCTTTTTGTATTTTATAGGTTTTATACTAGGAATTCTAGCTTTCCTCTTTGTAGGTCGTAGGTATTTTACTAAGCGTATACTAGGTAATCAGCTTTTTGTTTATAACTGTAGTTTCAGTATATTAGTATATGAAAAAATAGGTCTATAAAATCGAGGGGTAAATAATTTTACAGACACGTAGGTTTTTTAAAGTTTTTATGACTAGTTTCGCGAAACAACAAAAGACGTTCGCATCATCAGATGGTCTGACGTTCGCATCATCAGATGGTCTATAGACCATCTGATGATGCGAACGTCTTTTGTTGTTTCGCGAAACTAGTCATAAAAACTTTAAAAAACCTACGTGTCTGTAAAATTATTTACCCCTTGATATGATGACTCGTAAAGACATTTCTTCCCTCATTAGGTCTATAAAAGGCTAAGCGATTGTATGCGCCTTTGCAACAGAGCTCTACAAAGCAATTCGCTTAAAATTCTTTGACCAACCAAAGGAGGGGGTGAACGAGCGGAGCGAGTGAGCTACCTAAGAATTATCAGCTCAAAATACCCTAACTGAAACTGTACACCAAGGAGAGCTCTTTGAAAGCTATCAGCTTGAAATAATTCAAAGTGGACTCTCACTAGACTAAGGAGGGGGCGAACGTGCAGAGCGAATGGGCTCCCCAAAAATTATTAACTTGAAATATTCCTATTTCATAGTGACAATCAACAACAAAATACTAGCCCTATATTGAGAAAGAGGATTCTTACCTTTCCAAGACAAAAGACGCACGTCTCTTGTTGACGTGAATCTCCAATATACTAAGTTCATGTGTAGATATTTTTCACTACCACACACGCGGATACCTCCCAAAAATTTTACAGAAAAGGCAACGTACAAAGATATGAAACATGATCTTTATTTATTTGGCCCGGCCAAAAAATCAATCCAATGCAAACACTACTCTAGATGTTTCAGGCTACACCGCTTTTTCTTTTTTCTTCTTCAATCATCGCTATTTGGCCGATAAATATAAATAGTACATATCATTTTTGCTGTACAGGATCGGATGTTAAATTTAGCCAAACAAATTTATTTCACAGTATTACATCAATGTAGGTATGCAGGTCTAAATATCAGGTATACATAATATATACTCCAACAAACTGTACGCGGTAACTCACGATTTTGACACATTTTAGATACTTAGCTGGGTGTAGTGTTCGAATAATTGGGACGACGATGAATTTAAAATTGAAACAACTATAGAGATCCACTCATTGGAATTCTTCATTTTGCCGCAGTTTTCAGACGTACGTCTGTATTACGTGTATTTTCATAAAAGGTGGTGTTCCGCTATTAAAAGAAGAATCTTCGAAGTTTCTAACTTGAAACCGGTTTGAATTTTCGATCCACAGGTATCGGTAAGTCTATTCTCGTATTCATAGTCTAGATTATTTTCTTAGGCGAGCAAATTATAAACCGTACGGTTTATAGGAAGGCGAGGGCGTTGGTGATGACCATAATTCGAACGCTGCATACGTAAATATGAATTTATTAATTTTATAAAGGGTGAAAACTGGTTCGAGAGATATGACGCGACGCGAGAATTTTAGAATCTTCAGGTAATGATAAATAACCGCACGGGTACTCGATATGATAGTCCTGCGTTCATTTTTCGTTCTTGTTTGGTTCTCCGTGTGTTTTTTTTTTTTCTTTCTTTCTTTTTAATATATATTTAAGAATGTGCACGACTTCAAACTAGGCCAGTCGACGACTTGTAAAATATTCTTTTTAGATGAGCAGGAATAAAATTAAAATCGTGCGAAAAAGTTTGGACAAAAAAATGTTTAGTAAGCGTATTCGAGATTTGTGTATTTTTTTTTTTTCTCATAATCTGATTAAAAATTCAGAGATTACTCATTTCTGCTATTCCATATAATGAATTTTCTGCTTTAGGAATATCCCAGAAAAAATATTAAGCGCATTTAATCTCACGTGAATATTCGGATTTAATGATGAATCAGAATGGAGACTGACCGACGGTGAAAAAAGGTCTACCGGTTTTTTCAAATTTTCAAACGTTTCTCAAAATTCTTTGTATTTATTTTTAACCAAAAGATTCTTAGTACCTAAACTCACATTTCTTGAATTCATTTACGACCAACAAATCTTTTTTCCATCAATTTTTGGATCTGCATTTTATCTTACTTTCAGATTGAGGTTATGTATAATTATATTATAAAGCATAATTATACTTCGATTGAGGCAAGAGCAACAAAACAGAAAATATCGAGCAACTTGTAGCCGTATTGGTAGATATTCAAGTAGGTATCAAAAAATTGCGCCAGCAAAATCGCAAAAAAGAAAAGAATAGCTTTTTATTCTAAATTTCTTGGTATCTCGCTGTCATTTCGTCATTATTGTCTTAGGTACCTACGATGACTGTTTTTAAACATACTTCTGTGGAAGTAAGTATCCGATAAATTGGGAAGACCTACGTAGGTTATTTCATCGGAGAATCTAATCTGTTTCAGTATTCTTTTGCAAAAATTGTTGATCGCAACCTATTAAGAAGTTGATTTTCAATGGTTCTGAAGGCAGTATCAAAGAAAGAATAGGAAGTAAAGAAAATTTGTTAGGAAATTGGGAGTTTCGTGAGGTACCCTAGAAAGAAAATGTAAAATGAGCATTCACGCGAATGGAAAATTTACTGAAATGCGCCCTCCAGAATGATTATTTTCCCGATGAAAAATTAAAATGTGCTAATTTTTTACTGCAACCATTACGTAGTAGTACAGGAGCGTAAACAAAAGGATATTTCGGATGCTAAAAAAAAAACCTTCCTGTAAATCCGTCACGTGAAAAAACTTGGGGTGGGAAGAAAAGTACTATCTTTTACTGTATCTCGTTGAATTCGCTGAATATTAGAGTTCAAACTCACTCGATGTATTGAAAACTTCCACGATACGAGGACTTTTTTCTTCCCAAACAATCGGCAGATAAGCAGCTAATGTAAGCCACTCCGATTTGAGATTGAGGACGTAGCAAGCCGGAACGAATGAGAACTTGAACATAATAATGCAGTGACGGAAAGGGGAAATTATGAAACGAACGAAAAACGCGCGCAATTTGTGGAGTTCGAATCTCGCTAGAAATGAGCAAAAACTCGCGACTTTTTAACGTTCTTTCAAAATCTTCCTCTCGATTTGAACGATACCACTATGAATGTCCTTCTGCCTCACTTAATTAGACTCGTCGAGTAACCTATTACAAAAATCATCCACCCTCAAAGATTCTATAATATTGTATTCATTTTCGTTAAACCTTGACACTGTTTACCAAAAGCACAGAAAATAGATCGATAGCGTAAAATACCGGAAAAAGAGTCTACGAAGCCTTGAAGGGATAGTAAAAGAGCGATCAAGTCCTACTAGGTAACGAACCCAGTTTACGTATACACGCATATGGATGATACAGTTTCAAGTGTATTTCGAGTTCCTAGATGTGAATTTTAGAACACGACTTCACATACGGAGTCGCATAAAAGGGACTTCATCGACAAGAAGATTCGAACGTGTATACCTCTGTCGAATGACAAAGTTCGGATACACGGACTCCGCGTTTCTAATTTCAGCAGTGTCGCACCATCCATGATTTAGTGCACGCGAAAAATTAAAGGAAACAGTGTAGAATTTTTCTCAACACATACAACAAAAACACTCTTTCAGCAATAGTTTTTGGTAGCCTTTTCGCTGTATTCGTTGGAAAAAGTAATTTGCCTGACTACTTAGGAAAGCGAGCGTTCGTAACTAGTTGAGCAATCTACTATTGGCACATTGCACTGTTACTTTCGCACCCTGTATTGACGCTTCTTGTGATAAACGCGATTTTCGTTGCCTTCAGTTTGTTTACTTTCGTTACATAAGTTCAGAGAACACATTTTTCTAAATGGTTGCTACAAAATTAGAGCAACAAGTTGGCGTTCATCTACATCAGAGGTTCTAAACCTGGGGCCTGCTACGCACCCGAAAGTGGTCCGTAAGACTTTTTTAAAGAAGTCAGAATTTAATAAGGTGAAATAGAACAAAAATTTCAGAACTATTGAATTACAGCGAAATCGGAAATCTTTTGTGGTACACTTTATAAAACAGTCAACTTCTGAGTAGAAAAAATTTCAAGGGTCTGCAGAAACTTCTGTCCTTTCAGAGAGGTCCGCCAATTCAAAAAGGTTAAAAGTACCACTGATCTACATTAATATAACCTCTTCATTCTCATCTTCACCCTTTGCCCTTCAGATGAACATCACTCTCATGCGCCCTTGAAACATATACGAATCAAAATAGAAGAATAAGAAGAATTTTGGACATTTTTGAAAGATACTTAATATTTTCAATATACGAGTATTATCATTGAATATTTTAATTCCTCAAAATAAATTACTGCATAATGCAATAACTGTACCTAATTAATACTTGGCCTGAAAGTCACTTTTGTTTTGTCTTATTTATAATCTCGAATTTCAATATTTGGGAACGCATGCGTCAACGTGCGTGTGTATTGATGTAGGTATAAACGTCGATGTTTGTTATCGTAAAGTACATTGGCGAAAAAGTATTTTCGTCTGTACTCGCGAATGACACTCTGGTGTAGTTCCCAATATTTGCATTCACGTATAATGTAAACTTCTGGAAGTTTGTCGGCACACTCTATCATCGAGTACTTGAGAATGTCTTATATAATTAATTCTCATTTTATAAAAATGGTTCAACCTTTGATTCATATATACTGCGCATGATCGTAATTATCATTTGAAACGTTTCTATAAATATACTCTAGCATACCACAACACTACTCGCAAGTATAATTATTAGTAGTATCGCGCGAATAGAAATCAAATCTATGGCAGAAGGGGAAGAGAAAAATTTGAATCGCGATGAAAACTACTTTTAAGCATAAATTAGGTGTAGACGAGAATAATCGGAGTACACATAGGAAGTACACCGAGTACCTATAATACAGTATCATGTGTTTCAATTAACTTACCGTGCTGCAATCGATATCCTTTTTTCGTGCACGTTGTCGTCAATCAATTCTTTGAATCACTGTATTTTTTCATGCTTGTACATATGAAAACATTTTTTCAAAAACTCGCAACTCGATAGCTGCATTTATTACGATTCAACTATGAAACGAACAAATAATTCGCGAATTTCAATTTTGGAAATTATAAAAATGCAATCTAGATTTACACAAATTAGCACGGTTCAAACATCGAACACGCGCGGAACATCCAAATAAAAAATTTAGAAGTTGAAGTACGTAGGTAACGCGTGAGGTGGTCGCAATAATTACGCTTCTGTATTAAACCGATTCCGATTTTCTATACGATAAAATCTTCTCTTATTTTCGAGGGAGAAGATTGAATTCGAAAAATAACAATACTCGCGTGGTGTATGAAACGGAAAATTTTCGTCGTCGCGATGAAAATCGCGCGGCGAGGAAAAAAAAATAATAACCATCGATTGATCCGAGCGCAATTTCGCAAACGACCTCGATTCAACCTTTAAAAACAAAAGTGAAATGCGCGAAGAGTAAAAGAAGAAAATGAAAAATGAAACGAATAACAAACTGCGAAACCCCACCCGTATTTAAGATCGCGGTAGTTACGATAAATTTTCAAATTTGACGTGGAGAAATGATCGCACGTCGCAATTGATTCGAATGCCCGTTCGAAACCGACTACCCGTCCGCCAGTTCTTCTGAACCGGTGCGGTCGACGCGAAGATACAAAACGCCAAACGGTTCGTGTACTCTTCGTCTGGGAGTAATGGGAGTGGAAAACGTCGATAAGAGGTGGAATTTCTTTATCGAAATCGACATTTCCGACCAACCAGAAACGAAGCGCACCATAGTATATCATTTATCTTTCGTGTACTGCGTTCCCTCCCTGAAAAATAGGTCCCCCACCAATCGCCGTGTACCACACCTGTCGCCGGTGAATGAATTATTCTACCGTTAGCGTCATCGTCGGCGTCGGCCGCGTGCTTAATTATTCGCGCCGCGCCGCCGATCACGATGGGCGTTATTTTATCGCAACTAGACGCTGACATACTCGCGTACGTTCACAGCTTTCCAAGTTCGCTGATGATAATGATGCATATTCAAGGTTGCTTCGCGCGTATAATTTATCCATTTATTTGCCTAATAGCGTATGAGTTCTTTTCCGTCTTCGATCGACCAGCGCGACGTACTACAGCGAGAAAAACATCTTCCATCATCGAATATTTGCGCGTGCATTTCGGAGGACGATAATAAGTGAAACGTGTCGGCATTCGAGAATCTAGCACCGAATTCGGTAGCCGATTATCATGTCATATATACCGCTCGCGACGACAACGTCCGTCGAGGTGATGGATAAGGACAAAGTTGTCATATAATATGGAAATGATGAAGCGAGTCGGTCTTCCTATAGTCCGGCGAGTCATCGCATGTAAAGAGGCTCATTTCGTCTTTGAGCGAGCGATTAATACAAAATATTATAAAAAAAAAAAACATACGCGTGCGCCCAGTTCTTAAATAAAGTGCAAGAATATGAATCGCAGTAGGATATAAAACGTGAATAAAATTCTTATATTATTATTCGCATTCTTATACCGCAGGAGTAAATTTGATCATGATTCGACAGAGCCCAATCATCAATAAATAAAATACGCTCAAGTGCCTCGAAGCAAAGTCGTGTCAACAAAATCTCATTCAACTCGATTATAGTTTCTCTCTCTCTTTCTATGATGTGTAATTGTGAATAATGCCAGACTTGACGGGTGGTCAATTAAAAAAAATCATCGTACGGAAAATTGATTCTGAGACTGGGTTAATAAATACAAATAGAACTTTTTTCACTCTTACTTTTCTTCTTCCCCCCCCCCAACGGTTTACGTGCCCGAGTATATATTATTCCATTTTATTTAATGTATTGATCCACATCTCATCTTCAATATTCTGATGATGGATATAATGGAGCTTATTTACCTATAGTCCAACTTTTTCGTGCAAAAAAAATGAGCAATATTTACGTACGAATTTGTACATACAAGCTACATTTTAGTTTTTACGCCTACACCGCATTGCTTCGTGAAAACCGGTTTGTAGTCATAGCTTATAATTATACGTATATTTACCTATAAACTGCGACGTTTTAGTTAACGGTTCGTCCTCATTTTTCAATAATAGAAAATTGATACTACAAAGTGTAACTTATTCTTTCAGAACGCGGTTTGAAGATTCTATAGAAGAAATTTGTCACGTAAAAGTACAAAGCACTACTTTTAGGAAGTACTTCAGAGGATGATGAGAGTGATATTGAATGCACAAAGCATTGTTTTTCTCAGGTTCAAGAATCTTTGCAATCGAAATATCGATGTTCTTTGCGTCGTTTTTTCAGTTTAAAAGCATGGGCGTGAGACGACGCGACATGAAATTAAGTTCATGAGGCGGTGGTTCCAACATATAAGAAGTAAGATGGGCGCATACCAGCGTTCAAGTCTCCAAAATTTTTATCTCGCGCGTTGATAGTGAGTCATCATATTCCTATAAGAGAACCAGTTTTGTAAGTTTTATCATTGTGCCTATCGTTTTGTATAGAATTCAAGTTTAATCAGTGCTTATTTCGCACCCAAGTTAATTAAGAGTCTGAGTTATTTTTGGACTATCTACGTATATTTTTCTCAATTGTGTTGAACTTGACAAAATAGAACTTTATGGTCTTCATTACGTGAAAGTCCAGAGGGTCAATCCGCATTTCAATTTTGAAATTTCATCTTCATAATAATATAAAATTAAATTAATTTAAGGAAGTTTCAGGTATTCAAGTTACTATCACTAAAAAACGACCTATACATAATTAAGCGGGGATAACAAACGAAAACCAAACAACCAAACTACGCGGGAAATCTATTCAAAGAGTATCGATTCAATTGCTTGGCCAAGTTGATCAGTACTGAGTAGATGCGTTGTTGAATGCCAACCCAATCTTCTCTTCACCATCTCCAAGAAATTTCTGAATCCTCATCCATCTTCTTTCTATCTTACCCTCTCTCCACTTTGTCTATCAGATTATCCACTAATCTACCTCCAGCCTCCTACCCAACTTCTCTAGCCTTGTCTTCATCATTCCTTGACAATCATCATTCTGTCGTTCCGGTTAACCTCAGGTACAAAAATGAAACGCGAGTGTGGATAGTGAGCGAGTTACAATATTGTTTTTCGACACGAACAAACAGTACTTTTTACGAGTATAATACATGAAGCAAAATTAGACTCTCAAAAGTAGAATTTGTTATAGTTTTGATGTTCAATTATTGTTTAAATGGCACCACTGACGCGATTTTCGCCACGGTTCTGATAACGGCCGAGTTTCGCTTCAAAAAACGAACACAATACGAAGCACTTTCGCTGCATGTATTATAAAAAACAAATTGAGTTCTGTTGGTCCAAGTTCCATTATTAGTTGCAATGTTACTCAAAAGTCGACATTTTTTTGATTGGAATCTATTTGTTGCTATTTACGTTACAGTGCATAGTAGAAAGTGAAAATTGAAAAAATCATTAAGCAGTTCATTCTAGAATGCACTTTCATCGGAAACGTTTTGAACATTGTACTTCGCGCAAAATCGGCGTACCGAGAGACTAATGATATTATGAGTGAGCTAGCTCGACTGCCAGTGCCGAAAGCGCTCGCGTATTCTAGTAATTTTAATTTTGCTGCTTATTTTCTGAAACCTAGACATTCTTTTCCTAAACCTGACAGTAATCACCTCTCACTCGAGAAGAGTTCTAAAATCACATGTATCCCACTGCACTGAGAAAAAGGTCTAAGACGGGCCTAATTGGATGGTCAGTTTTACACAAGGAGGTTTCACCATATCGCCTTACGGTACCTTTTTGCAGAAAGCATCACATTTATCATTTTTTTTTATTGTAAAAAAAAAAAAAACGCAGAGAGCGGCAGCTTCGTTCTACAAAAAGTCTGTTAAAAATTTTCAGTGTTAATTATAAGATCGTAATATTTTTATCGAACAGAAATCAACTTGATTGTTTGCAAAGTAAAAGAATTCTGAAAAATACTACGACAGACTACTCACTAAGAGAACGGTTCGGTAGCCTATAGCGAACTTTTGGGACAGAGCATTCTATCAAAAATAGGTTTCCTAGTTTTATTAGTTGCAGGAGGAACCATTCGCGAACCGATTCTCTCGTATCAAAAGTTCGGTGAAGATTACCAAACATTTCTCTCAACATGCACGACTTGTTATCGTTGGTATAGTGAGAAATTACCATTTTCTAACGTGTGAATATTGTTTATTTAAGAGGACGGATATGCTCCGTTGTTTTCTGTATACTTTCACGCGCACATCATTCGAATTCTTTCCTCATCCCTCTCTCATCATATACCAGCTTGAAACTCGACAGTTTTCCATAGCTCGTCGGTATTCGTCATTCCTCTTCACTTCCCCATATAAAACGGCAGATTATTACAAAGTTCAAATGGTATAGAGCGAGAAAATTGTTACACATTTACAAAGAAAGAAAAATTAATTACCTAAACTATTTTTGTACAATGCCACTTATTGTGTACGGATTCTTACATCCACATAAACGTCCTATGTACTCATCAACGATAGGGTACCGACGATAATTTAATAGGCGGTCGCGCAATAGTTTTGTCGAATCGTAGGTCAGTGTCAGTGATATTTGATAATACCGATGCGAGTATACGTACCTATATCAACAGGTGATTCAAAGGTAAAACGGATTCGTGTAATACTCGTAAGTTGATGTAGAACATACTTATTACCATATTACTTGTATCATTTCACAGTCAGTTTATCGCCTCGACGCCCTCACCGCCGCCACAATTACATTTGCTGCTCAATCATCGTCGCACCCATTCCAGTCAGCCAGCCGCAGCCCTCTCGAAAAAGATGCCAAGGTATATGTATCTCTGTACTCGAATGTATTATCCGTAGTAAGTTGTACGTAGTTGTACATACTTGTACTGCAGTTTATTGAACAACCTCTTTAGAGTGGATGTGGTGCGATGTAAACGCGGCGAGTGACGATGCGCCGATGATGCCGACCGTTGATGAGTGCGCCAGTTTTTACACTTGAAAAGCACCGTCTTATCTGATATCCTTTTTGCATTTGCATCTACATCTGCATTTGCCGCGCTGAATCATTTGTGCGTAATTGCGTGTATAGTACACAAGCGAATGACTGATATACGCGCGTCCACGTGGAATTTTTTGTTATCCCGGGGTCGCGAACCTAATTACCGTACCTTCTCAGAAAAATCGTGTAACAGCGTCTTCTTCGTTTTTGATACCGCGTTTTCGTCTTGCTCACTATACTTATCGTGTGTATACGTAGGTACATTCACCATCACCTATTTACTAAGTGCAGCGGCTTTACGCAGCTATATAACAAGATATATAATATAAGTATACATGGAGTATAACGATTCATCTTCAATATTAATTTGCGTTAAAAACGTCTGTCTGACGATAACGCATAAATGCTACGTTGATATAGGACGGCATTTTGTGTGTAAACTTACTTATGTAGGTTTCTAGAGCTGCGCGTGTTTTTTGAATATTATTAAAACCCAACTTATTTTGCAGCGTAAGATTATTATAATTACTTTATTTTCGTCCAACGTTATCTGATATGCAAATGAAGCGTCATATTTGGTATAATGTACGTGTTCGCATTTGCTCGTGTTCCAAAGATTTAATATTCTGAAGGACCGCCATTACAGTATTAAACAAGTGAATAATGATGCGTGCGATTGCAGAATTTGTTGAGAGCGCAAGTTGTATAATTCAGCATATTCTCGCACGATTCGTTATCCCATCGTATCTCTCATTGCACTGATGCAGATTATAGTTCAATCGTTCCTATACTACGCAAGATCCCATATTCGAGGAAAGTTCTCATTGGTCTACTGCAAAGAACACCCTTACAATCTGCCAAATTGAAAACAAGAAAAGGACAATTTTTCTAATTCTAATGTTGATTGAGTTATCTGGAGAAAAGTTGAAATCCAAAGTCTTTGAAGAACGAATTTTGTAGAACGTTCTCGTAAGTTACCTCCTCTCACAAAAATTGATGTTGATCGATTAAAGACAAGCTTCCTTAAGTTATGAGATTTTCAAATATTTCCAGAAATCTCTCCAACCTTTTTGGTGCGCGCTGCTTTATCAACATCAGGGGGATAATTTCATCAGAATTTAGCTAGGTAAAGTAAGGTTCCCCAAGATAAAACTCTCTGGGCTCGGGTACAATGTTCCTCGCAATTATTGCAACCGCATCAGTTACGTGGGGGAGACAGTACAATGGCTCGAGAAGAGACTAAATCAACACAAAAGAGATGCAAAGAATCGAGGTAAAAATATCGCCCTGTGTCACCACACCTCTGAGACCGGACACCTATTTAATTTTGATAATACCTCTGTTTTAAGTTTCGAGCTTAATGAGAAGAAAAGAAAGATAAGAGCATGTACATAGAAATAGTTTCTTTTCCTCGTACTTTTCAGTACTCATGTTGACTCCGAAGAAGGTATATACGTTATACCGAAACGTCGGTCAATAAATTGTTTCTCTTCAATAAACAACGACAGAGCCGTAAAAGCTTGAAATTTTAATTTCTTCTCTTTAGAATTTAGCGATCATTGTCAAATAATTAATGAAAAAGCAGAAATTATTCTTTTGTCGTTCATGCTTCATGATCACTTTATTCAGAATTAGATACCTAGGTATGAGGCAAATTATAGTGGCGTCGTGAAAGCGCTGACCAATAAAATGAGAAAAGAGGCAGGAGAGGGGGCAAAGAGGAATTTTGTGGATGATGATTTCTTTTTTCGACGTTCCAATTAATGAGTTTTATTCCTATGGTATTTTGAGAAAAAATTTGGTTTTCACTCTTTAGAAGGCTGAACTTTCCGGAAATTTGTTTTTGCGAATTTCTCCCATGAATAACACAAATAAAAGTAAAAAATATGTTTCGAGCGAATTTCTTTACAGAAATGGTTTCTTATAAGTATAATATAATCTACTTCTCTGCCATACCATGGACGGCGAAGAGGCCGGCGACAACAATATTGTGTATTTGTTGTAAGAAGTACTTCTGACACTGCGGACGCATAATTATATCTGTTTTCAACCACATTACTTGAATCAGGGTAATAGTTGAACGTAGTAGACTTTCGTAAGTTACTGAAATAGGAGACGATGAGTATAATATTTGAACCTTCTTTAAGCAAAAACAGACCAACCGACAAACGTCATCCAAAGTTTAGCTAATACATACATCAAGATTTATCAGCCCGCACTCTTTGACCAATCGAGATGCCCGCCAACGATGAAGCGGAGGCACTCTTGTCATTACGTGTACAGCCGCCTCTTGATCGCTAAACTCGGATAGACAATCGCTTTCTGTTAGGAGGGTCTTTTTTCGCAGTTAGCCTGTGATGTCCAGAAAGTTGATACTGTTTTTAAGCGGAGGTGGTCTCGTGTGCCCCCATTGTGCTCAATGCTCTTTCACCGACTAGCTGTCCCATTTATTCAGGGTTGCTGTATTCCTGGCTTTTGCTGCCTTGGTAAAGCTTCTTCTTCTGTTGTTGAGCATCTCTTTCGATTGGTGGAAGATGACTCCAATGTTTTATTCCTATGTTTTTACTCAGCCGCCACTTCACCAATCGTTCAATGGTCTTCAAATGAAGTGATGGGCTGAAAGTGAGTAGTTGTGTAACCTCTTGGCTGATATTGTAGTAGCTTCTGCCACTGATAATATATTGCAGCGTCATTGAACTCTGAGGATGGCTTCTCGGTATGTTTTACGCATTAAAATTATAATTATATGAATCAGCAGTTGAGAATGCAATACTTATGAAACAAATCAGTCCCTCCGGAAAGTCGTACATTTGATGAATGCCTTTGACGTTGATGATGCCAACTCGCGAGTTCAACTATGAGAGTTGGGTTGGCTTTCGACCATCATACCGCAGTGGAAGTAAAGATGCTGGTCGCCTGACCAGTTAAGTGTCGTAATTCAACGAGAATCTAACTGGACTAAACTACCTTAATCTAACGGCTTATATAAACGCGTTGCATCGTACAAACATGACGAATGACACACGCTGTCATAATAATCATGGGTCGGGTCGCGTACGCCGCTCTAACGCGATCAGCTGCTCTATCGTTTAGGAGAAAGGAAGCACTCCAGAAAAAGATTGCGCTCGGGAGAAAAAGGATGTAGCACTAGGCCTCCCCCTCCCCACTATCAGTATATGTATATGCTATACCCAAAATTTCCAATCGATTTTTTATTCTGGCAAGTTCTTGCTGTCGGTCCCCTATTTGTTTCAATTGATCCGATATCCTTTTCAATCGAACACAGTGAAGTCACACCTTTTTAGGGTCGGCCCGTTCCTACGAGGCCGACCGTATTACAATCCTATTTTTCTTCTTCTTCGTCGTCTCAGTTCAGTCGCGCACGTCACATCACGGATGTCACCGTCGTCACGTACAGTAGGCCACAACGCAGTATAAGTTGCGGGTGGGGTAAAAATTGTTATCAATTATCATTATTGCGTTTTGCGTTCTTTTGAGTCAAAAATTACCTACCGTGTACGTGTTTAATTCGTCAATTTAGCCGTAATTATTCAGGACGTTACTGTTAAACGAGCCGTATGCTGTTTATCTGCTGGCTCTTTGCATGAAGTTATCAATATTTTTTATCAAGTTTCACGATTCTGTTTTGCGTTTCTGACTCCGTCTTTTTATGCGATAAACGCTATTTACGTAAATCGTGTTTGATTCATCATTATTTTGATGATTCGATCGCGGCTTTGAAAATGTGCGTTATCGTATTAATATTACGCGATAATTACGCGAATAAAATGTAACAATTATTTAGGAACGAGGTGGGAACGCGACAATGTAAAAAGTGTCTGTTATCATGAGTAACGTTTGCATAGTAATAAATTTGATTGAATGTTCCAATCGTAAATTTATTTTCTATCGATGAATAGGTAATTGCTCATAAAGTTTTGGTACCTAGGTTGTTCGCTTATTACAGAATAGAAGAAAAGTGATAAGAGATGAATTCTTGGAATCGGTCCGAACAATGTGAATGAAAGTAGAGTATTGATGCAGTATAGCAGAATAAATAAATGATCGTTGAGTACCGTGATCTAAACGTAATATAGTCGGTATCGAGCTACAATATTATTGTAGGTATTTAGTGTACATCGCAGTTGGTGTTTTCATTCTAGTTTCTATAATCTGAGTTCGCAATTCTCCTATTTTCTTCCTTCTTCAACGATAGGACACGTCATATTAACTGGAAGACAATTATCATGATATTGCGGCTCGTATTAGTAACTATCCTTATCTCATGACGAGAAAGACAAACGTGGGAAGTTAGTTACGTGTCTTGTGCTAAGAGTTTTCGTCTAAATAAGGCAATCATGGCTCGTTCCTTTGATGAAAATGTTGAAGTAGATGTTGGAAAAGAAGGAGGGTTGTTGATGAATGAAAAACTCAAGCGAAAAATTTAGATCACCTCGTCGAGATCCGAACGGGAATAATGTCAGCGTTGAGGAAACGTTATCACGTACGTCTAGTTGCTGTCGACTATCGACAGTCCTTACTTGAGGTTATTCCAAATCAACGAAATTAGTGATTGTTGGGTGTTTGTTTTCATCAAAAATAGAAGAAAAGTGATAGGAGGAATTCTTGATCGATTGGTGGGAGCTATGAATTAAATTATTGGAGTATCGAAGCGGTAAAGCATAATGAATGAATGAATTGTTATTATACATATTATTATTATTACGTACGTACTTTTTTGTACTTTTAGTTTGGGTACAAAAGTTCTCCTTCCTTAGGCTATAAAGTTGATTTTCATGAAATGTAAAGTTATTGAAGTCATGAATGTGACTTTGCTTGTAGGTGCTATTTCTTTTGGAAACGGGATTAATAGTTTTTGTGCGGTGAGTTGAATACTAATTGGTTGACTAGCTTGCAAGGAAAGGAATGTTTGCTATGAAATCTTTATGTGTTCCATGAAGTGTTTCTTTCTCAAAAAGAAGGGAGGGAAGCCACAGTGAATAAAAAATAATGCTTGGCAACTTTCAAAAATGACTTGTATCTAAGAACAAAGTCATTCAGCCGACCCTCATAACACCTCGCCCGAGGTGCTTGTTACTAACTCATGTCCTTGATGGAAATACTTACGGGGTTGATTTTCCATCGCCTCACGCACTCACGCACTCGCAGAAAGACGGGGAGCTGTGATAGTGAAGGCAGTTTAACTACCAGAAAGATTTTCTTTTTCATCTACAAATAATCTTGTTTTCCTATCAGAACACACAAACTTATAATTTTCGGCTTCACGTTAGTTATGAACCGCAACGCACGACCTTTTTGTTGCTGAGAATTTTTCTTCAAGGATCGCTTAATACCTAATGTCATACGCTTCTACATTGAAATACGAAACGAGATTTTCGAACAACGATGAACTCGAAGTAATTATGAGATAGGAGATAATACAACGTACATACAAAATTACAAAACGAACATGCGGCTGATTTTTCAAGGCAGCAAATTTTAGGCATTGTTTACGGCAAGTGAGGACAATTCTACTGATGGCCACTACGAAAAAATGAGGACTAAATTCATCCTACATTTAGTCTCCGGAGGGATGGAAGAACAAAATTATCAAAAACTTTGAGACCGCTTACACGAAGCTATAGTATTTCCATACTTTACTTCGAAATATTAATTGCTGAAAACACAAAAATGTATCGTGGATTTACTCGCGAGTAAAAAATCGTTGAGAGTTTTAGCTTTAGAACGTTATAGTGCGTCCAGCCAAAGAGAGTAGAATTTTTACCGTAGTATCGACGCAAGTTTAATTGTAGAGCAAAAAATACATCAAACGGGAGTCAGCGGCACATCATGAACGACGAAAAGGAAGGGTGATGTACCTGTTCACCATCATCTTCCAAAGTGAGAGCCCGAACAAAAGTAGGAGTTATCCGGAAGAATGCGCGGAGTATCTTGAGCGAGCCGTCAAAGCGAAATCTTTAAGTAAATTACATAGTGCAAAGAACATAGGAATCGTAAAATTTTATGAAACAATTATACGAAGCTATACAATTTTATATTTTTTCGGGATTTTACGAGTAAATATTGCATGTAGAGAGGTGTGTTGCGAGCTACCGCAGGTTTATACCGGACTTTCTATTTCTAGGTGTAGTCTACCAGCGTAACGAATTTTACGAGACGATTTTCCTGACGTTTTGAATAGTTCCGCAGATTCAAGCGCCGTCATCGGCGGACAAAAATCGAGTTGTCGAGAGAATGCAAAATTATATTTGTCGAGATAGAGTTTCGCTCAATAATAATTATTACACTATAGGTTGTAAATACGTAATTTTCAGCATATATGCGTTATTTTGCATGCCTTTTTCTGATATACGTTCGGTTCCTCGGTTCTCGCACTACTCATACGAGCGTCTATCTGTATTTGTTTTTCATTCGATTTCAGCACCACCTCATGCATCTTCGTAAATTTAGTGCTATACCTGTATAATTTACCCATTGGTAGTGGGCACTTTTCGCAAGTCACCATCATGCATCGTTTTGTGTTGTGCTGCGTTGTACTGAATAACAAAACACCCATACATGCACTTATACAGAGCTACAGCTATAATATACTCATGGTGGACCGAAAGTTGCTTTCAAAATTTCGCCTTTATAGCACTACGAGAGTACAGGTAAATAGCGTTTACAATTAGTCTAGAAATATTTGGTATAATGTTCGGCGTATAAAAGAGGAAAAATTTTCATTAAAAATTGTCGAAACATCCATTTTATCAATAAGAAGAAAGATGAAAGAAAAATTTACGGGAAATTTGTTTTTTTTTTTTTTTTTTTTTGGGGGGGGGAAGAGGGATTTTTAAAAATAAATTCTTCGAGAAGTTTTTGTTTCGTGGATTATACATTAAGGGTTGCTTGTTGACTCACTAACCGAAAGCCAGAGTAAGACTCGTCAAAAGAATTTCCTCAGAAAAGGACGATTGAAGCGCGTGCTAACAACTAAGTAGATGGTTAAATATGCTTCTTGTACTACTTTAGACGCTTGTTACGAGGAAGTAGTACAATGTTTGGACTTGGTTTCAAAAGACAAAAATGGAACCAAAGAAACTATGTCCTCCGCTCATGGCCTTAAGCTAAAACTTTCATCATTTGAATTTGTTGCGACTTTAAAAATTTGTATTTAAATCTTCAATATTCTGGCGCCTGCATCTGTAATACTTCAAAGCAAATCACTTGACTTTGGGTCTGTAGGTAGGGTGGTTGGGAACGTGGTCATAAAATTGAAGAACCTCAGAAATGAGGAATCATGGATGAAATTGAAAAATGATATCATCAAAACAACCTCTGCTTTAGGCATTCAGGTCAAAGTAAAGCGAGTACGTCTTCGAAAACGGTTTATGGATGAGAATAATTTGGATGAGCCTACTAGTTTAGATAATAACAACATCATTGATAAATTCGCGGGAGAATTAACTGTCTATAATCAACTTTTAAAGAAATAGAACACGAACTAAATAAGGGATTCATTTTCTTGTACGTAATATGTTAGAAATTTTTCCATTCTGTTCTGATATTATCTATTTTTGTACAATACTGAATACAGTACCTACAAATATCTGCAAAATTGTATGAATTTTTTTGGCCCCCCCAAAAACGCAACTGAGGATCGTTCCTCAAGAATGTTGCGTCGCGGCACCCGTGATTAATAAAGCAGCCAATGCAGCCAAACAGGGAACATCTTTTCTTTCTCTCCCCTCCAAACACTTCGAAAAATACATCAGCCAAGACTAGTTCGCTCATTGGTCTAACCTCAAATCTCATTCGAACAAGCTGGCCAAAATTAAATTATATTCCCATCCTCTGAGACTTTTTGAATCAACTTACTCGAAGATGAAAAGTAATCATTATTCGCCACACTCACCTTACGTATTTTTTCATACTCTGACTGCGAAACCCATACCCCGTTATCCATTCAATACCTCTATTCTTCACTCATCACTCACAACGACATTGAAACACTGTCAGATGACTCTCCAACTGTCCTCAACATCTTTCATTTCCTCTAATAATTAAATTTCTTCTCCTGCATCCGAACTCAATAACACCGTCGAGCTCATAGCCCCGATGACAAGCTGTAGGTAGCTCTGTAATCAAAATTTTGAAGGAAAAAAAAAATGGGACTCGCTCTCTATTTATTTCTATTTTCAAATGTATCAGATTGGATTACTTTATCTTTGATACGTATCTGCTCAAAGATTTTATTCTAAAATTCATCTAATTCAAACTCAGCCATCCAAGTCCGCTCGCTATAACAATTGGAAACGCACAGATGAGCTACTATCAATTTTACACTGCAAGAACTGACATATATATTACTAAAAAATTTAGAATAAAGTCATCAAGTTTTTCACACGCAAAAAAGAGGGAGGGGATGAAAAATGAAATATAACTTCGGTGTAAATAAATGAGAAACGAAGTCACAAAGATAATACGGCAGCACTCACAGAGTCATAGATACAGTCGTACATGGATTGTCAAACTCAAGGTTTTCACGCAAAACTAAATGCTAAAAAAAGAAGCTTGACAAAATAAAAGAAGGTTGTTCATCAATCAGAACAGTTTACAAAAAAATATTTAAAAAAATGCGTTTCTCAAGACGTAAGCACTTACTGCTAGTAGTGAAAAATTTTGAGAATCTTTTCCTAAATTGAGTATATTATTCGGGATGCATTTATCGGCACGCGAAGGAATAATGAATACACGAGAAAAAAGAGAGGAAATCACAAAATAAAATAGACCTTGTCTGGACGATTTTTCAGAAAAACACACACACACAGATTTACTTTCAATGCACTTTCGTCTTTATTTTGGAATAAGTACTCGTACGCATGAGATCGACGTTTCGAACGTACGATGTTCTTCATCAGGATCGAAATACTACTAAGAGTAAAGCTATTAAAGAGGAAATCACTAACATTTAATTGAAGTAAACACTAAAACAAAATGTACACGATAAAAGTGAAATTTTAGCGTAAATATAACGTCATTGAACGCGATTACAATTATTTAAAACGAGAAAAGAAAAAATTAACGCCATATTTTATAGCACGCGAAATAAAATAAAAACAAATAAAATTCAAAGTTTTGAAAAATGAAAATTACTTAAATTAGTAACGTTTTCTTTGCCAAGGCTGGTCTGCCTCGTTTCCATTTTTGTGTTTTCGCAGCCGCGGGCACCTACTCAGGGGAGGATTTAGCCACACATTTTTTGTGTAGGGGGGGAGGGGAGTACTCATATGCTTTAATTTTGGGTGACGTTTAGATCTATCACGCATCATCATCGAGGCATTTTGTTTAGTCAAAAATTATGTTCATTTAGTAGTAGTTTGTTATAATTATCACGATTCACCCACTCGCACTAGACGTGTTTGAAAGATACAATCTGCCTGATCGTCGATCCAGATGTACGTCAGTTAAAATTTGTATAGCATAGTATCAGAACGTTGAATTTAACGATGAACATTCTATTAAGAAATTATGTCGTCATCATCGATTACGCGTAATCGACGTTGCAAACCATGATTAGTAGAAAAATAATAAAAAAAATTATACGGATTCGCATCACAATTGCAATCGAACAATTTGAAGCAAAGATTGTTGCTCGGAACGGGTCAACAGTGTCGGCTGGCCCGGAGCAGTGGCGTATTTATGAGGGGAGGGAGGGAGGGGGGGGGCAAATTCCCTTCTACATAAAGAAAAATAAGAAAAAACGTATAATATATAAAACTATCAACCTTAAATCCCCTCCCCCCGGAATTTTGGTGTAAGTACGCCACTGCCTGCGAGGCTCGTGGCCCCGCGCAAAGGGCCCGGGTGCACGCCAAAACAAAAGAAGGGATGGGGCTGATGATGAAGATCTCGCGGGGCGGGGGATTGTGAACCTTGTTGAAACCTTGTAACATGCGAGCCAGCACGACACTGCGGGTCAGCACAAATGTAATTGGGCGAATCCGTTGGTAATTTTTAATTTCGATTCCAAAGAACGTTATGTCGTCATCACATTTAATTTCAGTTCGCGCGCTTAGAAACTACGAAATGCGGCGCGGCATTGATTTGGTGTCGCAATAGAGTATTTAAAATAAGTATTTATTCCTTAATTCCGTCTTGTATATTTTTAAAGCAGCTACAAAGTTTGATTCATCTGATATGCATAAGTTTTTTGCGCATCACAACCAGAGGCTTTTTAAAAGGGTGGAAGCGAATGTGACTTTTGTGAAATTTTGACTTACAAATATTTGGAATGAGATGAAATTTTCAGTTTGTAATACTGTATTATCGAAATGTAAATTTCTGCCGCATTTGCTATACGAATTTCCTGTTTTTCTTAGTCTTCCTTTCTTTTTCTCTCTTCTTTAGCGTTACTACTTTTCATTTTCTTTCCCTTTCTTCAACTATACGGTATAAGCGCATCACGCGGCGTAAATTAGAAAATTCGTGTTAACAACACACTATACTATAGCCTACATGAGATCGGTACGCATGAACGTACGCCGAGTTTAGAAAGATTTAAGAGAATTTTTTGATTTGAAATTACACGAACCGACACCCGTTGCGCGATCATCATTTATAATAAAATACCATTAGATGTAGAGAAAAATACCATCTTCTGAACCCGTGTCCATATTTATAGTGAATACGCAAAATTTAAATTTTATACAAGAATTTACGCTCGTTACGATTCATTTAGCATCTAGGTTGTCTGGGGCGTTATACTCTGCACCCGTCCTTCATAAATGTACTGCGTCTAGCTTTACGATATAACACGTTAATGCTCGCGTCCAATATTTTGATAATGCATGTGTATATGTGCATATACGCTTGTAACAAAGAATAATGAGACATCTTTCGCAATTTACCTGATGCGATGAACGAAATGTGTGCATAGGTCGTCGGACGTCTTGAGCGCACGTCTGACGCGTAACGTAAATTATTAGGAGAAAAGAAAAAGCTATGGTAATTGGCCTTTCCAAACCGAAAACTGGTCGTCAAACCCTATTATAAAACGTACATCGCCTATACTATACTATACTATACTGTATAGTCACAGTCATATAGAAGCCTGCAAAAAAAGGGAGGAGAAAATAATGGAAACGAAATACATAATATATTATACATTATATTACATTTTTATACGTAGGTATAGTATACGTACGTTCGTGTACTACGGTATGTATACGATTGCTAATATTTATCTACGAGTAACTCTACACATATACGGCGTATTATGGGATGGAATGATACGTTCGGTATCCGCCTTTCGTTTCTCAACTCTGGTCAAAATTATCGTTTCTTCGTCGTCGTCGTCGTCGTCGTCGTCGTCAGATCGTAATAATCGATTTTATATGTACTCACTACGCTTCAAATAATTTTTTCATAAATTTTTTGAAAAGAAGAGAGAGAAATAAAAGAGAGAGCGAATAGCAGGAGAAAGATATAGGTCTTGTTTATGATGAAACTGATAGCGTGAACATGATTTATTAAGTACGATACTGGTAAAAGTATATAAAACTGCGTGTGGTTCGTACCTACTATATTATGCGAGGCTAGTTCGTACGAATGTTCAAAATTGCCCAACAACTCTTCGTTTTGATGCGCGTATTCAGTTTCTTCTTCGTTGGTTTGTCGTTTTTCACGATCAAAAAATTATAAAAGCGAAAAAATCGAACAACGAAACGCGGTATTGTTTGCGCTAGGACGCGCAATAAAAGAGAAGGACTCGAGAATCACTTTTTGGGGTATGTTTTGACAATAAAGTTGAAAGGTACAAAACAAACTCGACAATATGTACTCGCGCAAATAACGCGCTATCGTCGTTGATAAACTACCCCGCGGCTATTCTTAAAAATCATTGGACCAAACTCTTCTTCTCGCGATACTGTATTCTGATATGGGAAAAAGGCCTTATCCTTGCTTCTGCATCGCTTTTTGTAAATTCTTATTTCATTCTATACGTCCGCCTATTACAAATAAACTTGACTCGGTATTGTAGATGCAATGCGGTAGTCGTAGTCGTCCTTAAAAAATATTACTTCTGCGGCTTGTCACCCAGCACTATACTGTACACAGAGATACCGATCAAACGTACTATATCTAAGAACATGAAAAGTAAGTCGCGCTGTATGTTACCACGCTGTAGGCGTCGCTGTTGATTAAATGGTTTGTTCTTGCGACGCGACGCGACGTGTTTTTCAATACTAAATCGATAACGATATAAATTCGCACGATTGAACGTATCCATCAAGAAAATTAACTTATAATAGAGCAAGTATAGGACGAAGCAATGCCTTGCTTTGCTAAATATTATGAATTTGGGCACGTAGTACGTACAGTCCCACTTACTCTTTCCCATAAGATAAGCTAGGCTATAGTACCTAAAATTTTTCATTATTAGAAAGAAATTTATAATGATGTAGTTTCTACTAAACATATGTTCGAGCTATTTCTAGACTTTTCTTCTCCTTTCTCCGCTCTAATTTCCTGTACTTATTATCCGCATCCAATTCTTAGTTGAGTTTCCTTTTCCTCGTCACCGTGTTAGCACAGTTCCATTAATCGTCTTAGGTACATTCTAAGTTTGAGTTATGACTTTGGATTCAAAATCCTTTTCTAATATTGTTTATTTTTATTCCCAAATAACTTCTCACAACGACGAAAAACAGTCGCGTAGCTGATGAATTTTTCTAATCGAAAATAATATTGAATATATTTTCCCGTAATTTCTTCCCGCATTGGTGCGGTGACCCCCTCCAAGAATGTGCCATACGAAGTAGAACTGACATGGCCTATAACGATCAGTGGAATAAGATTACTTTTCGCCTGCAGTAGTTCATGTCACGAGCCTCATTTTCCAGATCCTAGTTATACAGATAGGTCAATTTAACTACTTTGTACGGCAGAGGCGGTAAACAAATCACGTACCTTTCTTTCGATCCCCTTTCACTGAAAAAAGAATCGATTACGAAGAGTTGCTCTTCAAAAAATTAATATCACCACACCACCGGCTTTCGTTTCCTTCTCTACTATACGATCTCTCACAATTATTTCAACAATATTTTAATTCTCCACCTCTTCTACTACCTTCGAATTATTCACAATCTTCCAGTACTTTGATATAATCTGTCACAAGGAAACCCTCTTCAGCGTTCAAAAAATTGATCAGGAAACCGAATATTTTTCAATTCATCAAAATCACGTCAAAACATGAGAAATACTTAAAATTATGAGGATTTACTTTTGTGTTTTTGACGGAACACTGATCCTGATTTTCATTCGGCAGTTCGGTGAAGTAACTCATTTTAGCATTCCTAATTCTTGAATTTTTGTTTATATTATTATTCAGAGTTTATGTCATCGCAATGATAAGCACATTGACAAACAAAACTATTCAGTTGAGGAATTACAAAAAATTTCTAGCGAACGTTGTGACTAATGAACTTACAACTGTACCATGTTTCCATGGGAATAAGTATACGAGTATAATGATTAAAGTTTACCTTCAAGAAAAGACTCAGTGAAATATAATTTGACTATGACACGTGCAAAAAAATAACTTTCCTAGTAGCAAACTTTCATGTATTTATACGAGTAAAAAGACTTTTCCTAGTATATTTTCATTTTTCGCTCACGATCAATTTGAATGGATACATTGGTGATTCCAATTTCAATCTAATTGATATAGTCACTACTAGTGAGAGGAACTAGGAAAGAACGTTTATATACTACAGTTTCGAAAGAAAATGGTGACCAAGAATCGGCGCAGATATTTAGGCCGGAATCTTGCGAAAATCGACCAATAGCGAAAGAGGCAATCGAGGCGCAACCCCATTTCATCATTTCGAATAACTATTTCGTTAATCTCTACCCTAAAACGCAAATAATCGTGCTCATTCGCCAATATAACCTCCCCTTGCATCGCAAATGGTGTAAGGCTCATCGTTCATCACAGTGTGAGAATACTTCAACATTGAGCGCGTAGTTTTTTCATTCTACCCTCTCTCCTTTAATTTTTAAAACATTACAGTCATAATAAAAATAAAAAAAAAAAACCTCCCATATAACAACAAGTATACGTGTACTTTCTGCTACACGTATTATCAACGTTTTTTCGCGGTGTTTTTACCGCTTTGTCGTCATCGCAAATGATAACGAGCTAGAAACGGAGAAAAAAATAAATAAATAAAATTAGGAAAGAAAAAAATTTTTCACACACCATTAGGCAGGCCAGCGCATCAGAGGTTTCCATTTCTGGATGAGCGAAGCATATAGTCTAAAAACTAAATACAATGGACGAATAATAAACTGTCGTCCGAGCAGATAGGTCTGTAGAGCGATTATAGGCGATGCGTTTCGATCGTCGAATACATCGCAGTTGAGGGTATTCGCATTCGAATGCGTTTATTTACGACACGAAAAATAAAGACCGCGAAGTACGTATACGACTTGCATTGTTATTATCATAACCGCTCGTAGGGATTTTTGAATTTTTTTCTTCTCGCCAACACTAGCCTTTCTTGTTTCTTCTTCATCTTCTTCTTTCAAGTATCGTCGATTTTGATGCGGCAGTAAGAATACAAAAACAGGCAAAGGAGCTGTCAAATCGATTGGTTCTTACTTGTCATCTCAAATCAGTTTTATGTACCGTTCCATAATTTCTAAATTTTCACACGGCACATTTTAAAAGAATCTTCACAGCGCGTCACTTAGGCATATATCAGTGGTCTAAGCGGCTACGCACGCGCGAGCTGCCCACTGTTTCACGAAAGAATTTTACATGTACCCATGGGTACCGCATATACGAAACATTCGCAGATCAAAGCAAATGCAGTAAACAATCACAGCTCCTAGATTACACATGATAGGTACTATATATTTACACAAAAATGTTGTATTCATCTTGATGAAGGAGCATTGTACAAAAAGTCAACTTACTCGAGCGAATTCTGTACTTGCGAAAGATAACGCTTCAAAAATATTATATAGTTTTGAAGTACGTTCGACCCTTTACGAGTATTTCAGTCTTAGATAAAATTTAATCCATATTTTGACATATAAAGGTACGACTCGCAGTTTTATCTGCGAGCTTACGAGTTAAAATTTACAAAGCAACGGTGGTCGATGAATAAACACGAACAAATACAATTCTCACGTTTTGCGACATTTTTAACTCCGAAATGTACGTTTTTGTAAAAATTTCTCTGATGGTAGAGCCCATTAAATTGTAATCATAAGTAATTTCATCAATTTGATCCATCGGGACAAGTTCAATTCTTCTTTTTACAATCTTTTTAACGGGAAACCTGTTCTAAGGTGGGGTTTTCGAAAAATTTGCCGCGTACCATACGCCATACAATATTCGGCAAAAATTGATCAACTCTAATAAAAAATTTGGACCCTCGAGCCATAATGTGGGTATGGTAGGGAAAGGTAATAGAAGAATTTCGACTTCCGGGCCGTATCGTACGATAGGAAAGGGTCTTCAATAACGACTCTCGAGTCGTAATATACGTATAATAAAAGGTGGACTTGAAACAATTTCGACTTTTGAGTCGCATATTATACGTATGATACGAGGAAGACTAAATGATATAGAAAAGGGACTTGGAAAATTTTTATTTTTAGGTTATATACACCACGATACGAGGGACTCAGAATAACCTAGGACTCTTTAGTATTCAAAATAGATTTCTGAATACCAAAACCATTTCGACTCGTAGAGCTAATTCCCTGCGTTTCTCCTTCCACTTCGTTAAGGAAACCCGTCGTTTTTCTTCGGTGCATCCTTTTTCACATGTTTCATGTCTTTGCTCTGGTCTCATCCTTATGGGAATTTTCACTGTGGCAATCATTCTCAAATCTACGAGGAAAATTTCGAGACTTTCCCAGGAGTGATTCTGAATATCTGTGACACCGAGTTCACGAGTCCGAGCCCCCTTTCCCCCTCTGCATAATTTCTAACTTATCCTAATATAATGAAAAGGCGTAGGCTAGATTTATACTAGGCTAAGAAGACGCTGAGAGCCATTATGAAGCTATTAGCTTGTAACGTTATAAGTCGTTAATCCTGGTCCGCTTACAACATCTGAAACATACTAAAATAAACTTACACTGGGCCAAGGAGCGGGGCGAACGAGCGGAGCGAGTGAGGCCCCCTAATTTCATCAGCCTGAGATATACTAAAGTAGACTTACACTAGACCACGAAGGCTCATTAGCCTGAAATATTCCAAAGTAGACTTATACTAGATCAAGCGAGTGTGCCACTCTAACGCCTTAGCCTAGAACTCTCAAATATTTTTGTTTCGCATTATCCACAACATATCTGATTGGGCAACATTTTGAAAAGACATGAAACATGATCTTTATCTTTTTGGTTGCGCCAAGAAATCCAATACCCACGTGAACTTTGACTCTGATGTAAATTTCTTCTTTTTTCCGTACCTGAGAGAGAAAAATAGTCAAAATCGACCAGTTCGCTTTCTTCTAGTCGGTTTGACTCGCTTTTCCAAGTACTTTTCAGTTATCTTGAAATTTCATTCATACACGCGCTGATATTATTTCGACGACGAGAGTATAAAAGTCATCTCGCTATTATCATATCCTGTATCCAAGCGACAATGGTTGAGGCTGCATACCCGTATCTCAAAACTCTCCGGAACAAAATATTCGCGGAAAAATTTCCATTCTACCGCACCAAGGTTGAACGCATCTGGTTTGGTTTCAAACAAGACAAAAGTCAAATCGATTCATTGATAGAAAATTTAGTCTGTGTTCTTTTACCGACTTTTCCAATCGGAAAAGTGAGGTATTACACCCGTAGCAAGGTGAACAGGGAGAGGGGGCAATGAATTTTCTCGACGTTTTAGAGGTCTTAGATCATAAGTAGCCTAAAAAAAAATTTCAGGTTTCCTTATATATATATATAGCCATATATATATATATATATATAGCCATATATATATATATATATAGCCATATATATATATAGCCATATATATATATAGCCATATATATATATAGCCATATATATATATAGTCATATGTATAAGATTTTTTTGTCCGAGGAACTCCTCCGAAACTATCCGGTGGATTTTTTTGTAACTTGGCCATATTGTAGTATTATATCTGAATATGTGCACCCGCAATTTTTGTGAGAATCGGATGAGTAGTTCTCGAGAAATTCGCAATTTTTTGAGAAATTTTTCAGTATTTTAAGTATGTGTTTGTCCGTGGAACTCCTCCGAAACTATCCGGGGGATTTTCCGGTAACTTGGTCATATTGTAGTAATATATTTGAAGATGTGCACCCGCAATTTTTTCGAGAATCGGACGAGTAGTTCTCGAGAAGCTTTCAATTTTTTCAGAAAATCCGATGAGTATTTCTTGAGAAATTTGCATTTTTCTCACTATTACAAGTAGTCGCTCACATTACCTGAAGTGAATTCCTATCCTTTTGTTATCAGTGCGTCTATTGTGTTGTGATGAAGAACCTTTTATTTGACAGGTTCACTTGATAAAGGGTTCATTGAATTAATTTACACAGTGCAGTGAGGGCTTCTTTAGGTTAGGTTAGGTTAGAAATGTGCACCTGCAATTTCTTTTGAGAATAGGATGAGTAGTTCTTGAGAAATTTCTCACTATCACAAGTAGTTGCTCACATTACGAGAAGGAAATTCTATTCTTTTGTTATCAAAACGTCTATTGTGATGAAGAACCTTTTATTCGACAGGTTCATTCTTGACAAAGGGTTCATTAAATTAGTTGACAAGAATTATTTACACAGTAAGGGCTTCTTTAGGTTAGGTTAGGTTAGGTTTGAAACATTTGCCGACTTTTTTTCTTTAGATACAGATGATGACGAGAGAATAAATAAAATTTATAAGTTATTAGGAGGAGTGATTCTCTTAATGAAATTTGATTGGTCAAAGGAAAAGTCGTGTATTACTCACGCGACTGCGTGAGTGTTTTTTTTATATACTTCGACCCTCTGCGTTCTGGTTTCTGATTAATTTTTGCTATCTTCACTTCTGAGAACTTACTTCCGATTAAAATAATAAAAAATAAGTGACTGGACTTGATATACATCTATGTTAGGTCCAAAATTCCGGCAATCAATTGCGTTGAAATTTTTTTAAGGCGTGAGCGCCGAGTCGTGAATGTATTCAAATTTAAAATGATTACAAGTGTTTTAGGCCCAAACATTCGCAGTTGACACGTTTTTACAAATGCAAGAATCTATCTGCGTAAGTAAGAGAAGAAATAATTTCTTTATACTTGGAGAGGATTTTTACGATCTACCTACTTTACATTATAATTTTCGAAGCATATCGGAAGGCGGGGCGCGCTTCAAGAGACAGAGAGAGGGAGATGCAAACGATTAAAACTATTCGACTCCAAACTGGACTTTAAACCTTACTGGACTTTAAACCTTTGACGTTCAAATCTTTCGACAAAAAATGTGAAAGAAGGAAACATTTTATTCAATTATACCCACACGATGGATAACCCTACTTTATGGTCTTCACGCACAAGACTTGACGACACGTCGATGAAAGGAGAGAAGTGAATTTAGATAGAAAAATTTATAATTCACGATTCAGTGGAATAATGTATTCAGCACTATACAGTAGCTGAGTAGCAGCGCGGGCGAGAAAAGCGCGAACATACGAGTTATATTGTAGTACAGCACGTACCTATACTATATGTTCGTACACTGCATATTATAGTGTACATATATATATATACATATTTAGATAGGTCTTCGTCGCTATCGTCGAGTCGTGCTGGGTGCTTGAAAAGTGTGGAATACGAAAGCCAGCTAAGAACGTGTTATTACAGCGCACTTATAATGATATAGATCGAACGTAAAATAAATCGAAATTAAAGTACGGATACCGATATCTGGAAGCGTAATTCTGTGTTCCTTGGGTTTTTATCTAATTGATAAAATGTAAACATTTCTCTTCGAATGCACCTTACTCGTCGCGTCGTGATGTGAAGGCGAAGAGGAAAAAGAAGAACGAATCGTACTTTTAATACTCGAAGAAGAGAGAGAAGAAAAAGTTCGTCGACGCAGGTCGAAAGGTGGCTCAGGTTTGTCGCGAATCGCAGCACAACGCGACACGACTATCAGATTCTCGTGTAAATCGAATACGCGTTCGTTCGCGTTCCGCCATCGTCTTTTCGTCACCTCTTCGCCTTCGCCCTCGAAAATTCGCCTTCGATTATTTATTAAAAGCGATTGACATGATTTTGTGGATGCGTCGCGTCACGTGTAATTAGATCAAGACCGAAGTAGAGCTATCTCGTCACGAAGTTATATACAGCGAACATTAAAAGCACTTCCCTTTCATTCTCATGAATATTCTCCTACCTATAGGTATACGTATAGACGCGCATTACCATTACCCATCGCCGTATCATCACCAATTGCGACTGTGACATCGATATCGCTTCGCATCTTAAAATTTTTCCCTCTCGATTCACAAGTAGCGAAGGCGATAACTAGTGCTCGTATTAACCTCCGTCCCGTTTCCAAGAGTGATGATGTACTTTCGTATCTATACCTATGTATTTTATGCACGTCGTGTAAATCGCGCGTACAAATCATTCGTAGAGCGATATCTCTTTTCGAGGTGCGGCGACGCGATAAATGCACGCATCACATCTTCTGATGATATTTCCTCCTTTCACCATTTCTTTCCAAATGGATTTTGGACGAGCGATAAGCTCATTACTTACGATTTTCGTATAGATTGTCGGATAACTATGCTACGAGTTTATTTTTTTCCCCCCGATATTTCAATTATCCCCCAGAGGACGTTGATGAGCGGTACGTCTGCGTCGTTTTATGTCCGCACAATGAACCTCCACTTGGAAAACATCGGCCGATGAAGAAAATGTTGATGGTCAAGAGACTGTAGCTGGGGTACAGGTGAGTGTATCGCTGGCACGTTTGCCGCAAAATAATGATCGCCAAAAATTCGGACGCTAACGAATTGCTGCTTCCACTTTTTTGCCAACTGCCGCAATCTCATTACAGCTTTCGAGATGCTTTGTAAAGATGACGCATCATTAGAAAAGGTCGAGTCTATTATTCGATTTGTGGAGGACACGTTAGTTTACAAGCTGAATGTTTGACCTTTATATTAGCGACAACATTTCGCATTCAAATTGCAGAACTTGTCCTACAAACTATATTGTACACCAAAAGAGTTTTTTACTCGGCTGAAGATGGTCATGCACCCGAAACGTGTTACATTAAATTTTGAATACACGCGGTTAAGTAAATCTCATCTTCTTTATTGCAATGTCGATGTCGTGGCGAAATGTTGGAAAAGCATGAAATTTCGAATGCAAAAACCTATGAAATGCACTCTAGAAGACGAGTCATGGAGGTAAGTTCACTTCCAAGCGGAAGAAATGAACGTCATACAAAGCTCTCAAATTGCAATTAAATGCGAATAATGTTCGTCGTCAGACGCCAACGCATGGGTATGAAAAAAACTTCAAGCTACGAAATGATGACAATATTATCGTTCGGGCTCACGCTAATTTCAATTAACATGATACAGATTGATGCAAGTGAACCTGTCATTCAACTCCCCCCCGTCCCTCCTCTTTCCGACACGAAGTTAGGAATCTTAGGCCTCTTGGACTATAGGGTCTCCCAAAAATTCATCTCAATACTTGGTCCCAGAACATTGTATAGATTTTCAACCCACGTATCCGTCAAAAATGCTATTGAATTGGGAGGTGAAATTGAAGATCGTATGGTTTTTCAGGACTTTTATCATTGTGTCCTTTATTGCACCATCATGCGTACCAATTATTGAAAAACTTTAAAATGCTAAGACGTTCATAAATTTTGCTCTTTGCTTCCGAGAATTATAAAAATTTAAATTGAATACAATATTAGCAAATTAAAAAATAATATTTTTCGCTAGTCTTTCAATATAGCCTCTGTAATTGCAGAAATTTTTTTGAACAGCCTGAAAAAGGAAATTTTATTCTTCAACAACATGCTCGTGAACCTAGTGAAATATTGGTACAGATACGTAGACGACGTCTAATGTCCATCGATATCACGAAAAAACGATCAGACTACAGTACTTGATTATACATTACAACTAAATGTTTTTCAAGATTTTTCTTAGAGAAAACCAGTACGACGATCAGTGAGTGAGAGGGAGATTGTAATCGTTGGGTTGAGTTAGGTTAGGTTCGGTGACGCATAAGTTCCGAGCGGATTTATTTCATATTTTATGGTTCGTCAAAATATGCTGCTTCGGCAATAATTCGGCATTTTACCCATTTTTGACAAAAAAAAAAAAAAAACTCTTCCCATAGCCTCTACAACCTCCGAAACGTATTTCTATGTCATTTTTATGCTTCCCGGACGACTAAAATGATTCGGCAAACGCCGAGGAATTCGGGCTCTGGTTTTAACAGATTGCGGGCCTAACTTGAATTTGAAATTCTTTATAGGTATGTACAGTTCTGTATACTGGGGTGAGGCAAAATGATGTTACTAGTTGAATAAGAGTTTGCACTAAATCTATCGTAGTGCAAAAACGCGAAAGGATAGTCCATGCATACTTTAAAGCTACGGAATTTCACCTCGATTTTATCTTTACTTTCTACGACTTTTCTGAGCCAAAATATAGACCGAAATGTGCCAAAACTTGACTAATTTGCGAAGATTGTAGGTAAAAATGGTAGGTATACAAATTTCGTACATTTGAAATATACATCCAACGTTTTGCGTTTCTGCGCTATAGTACAGATTTGACGCAAACTCTCATTTAACTGGTAACATCATTTTGACACATCCTGTATAGGCTAAAATTTGAAATAATTTGTAACAAAAAATTATAGCATCGTACTCCTTTTATTGGCAATCAGATGCTTCTTTTCCTAGTCATTAGTCAATATAGATGAAGAAGGTTGGAAAATTAAAACTTTACGCGGCTTAAGAGTATTGATTTTCACCTTGATCATTACCGGTATTATTAAAATTCTGCGCATTTGAACTAAAAATGAAATTACGATATTCGCACATCCCATCTCTTATATATACAAATTATAAGCAGCTAGTCCACGTATAGAGGCAAAAAAAGACTTGTTTTTTTTTTTTTTCGAAATTTCTATCGACTATAGATGAACGGAGAATGTGGTCGGTTCAGTGACGCTCATCTTCATGGAAACAGGAAGAATCAAATATAAAAATGTGTAAAATATTCCCACGAAATACCGACGGTATGATTGTGCTCTTTCATTATATTTTCTGCTATATTCAGGCAGCGTATGAGTAGTTCACGTCGTGTATATAACGTTTTTAATATACGTGTTTTAGCCTGCACTATAGCATTTGTAGGATGAAGGCTCAACACTCTCGACTCATAATAATAGGTTGATCCACTTCTGCTTTAGATATAATTCATCGTGATTGTTCTGAGGCTTTCTTTGGATTCCAAAATGAATATCGTTAACGTATTGCTTTGTAGAGATAATTTAAATTTTAGTGGATAACACTTGAAAGTCGAACTCACGTACATGTACATGTAGCAACACTACACATTCCGACTATGTTGTTTTCCTTTACAGAAAAATCGCGTGACTTATCAATTTTCTCAGCATAAAATACGTAAGCGTGTAAGCATAAACATTCTCAGCGTAGATTTCGTTCACGGATACAGCGTTTTAAAAATGTGAGAAATAATTTATTTAGCAAATAACTGATCTAATAATCGAGGGACGATCGCTGATCGTCGGCTGGAAAAATTAATTAGGTATCTTGTCGAGCGACACCGGACCGAGTAGAATGGTTATCACGATATAAACTTGAGGTAATCTTCATGGAGAACGACGACGTCGCGTAAGTAATAATTTTGCGAGCACAACCGTTATTGTATTCATACCTACTATCGTGATTCGAACAGTAGCGACTCTTCGTGGGGTCAAAAGTTCGGCTCTATTAAGTAATCATTCGCCTCCTCCTCAATAAGAGCTCTATAACTGCAGTATGTTTTGCGGCTAGAATCTGTTATTTTCGCACAACTATAATTGGCGCATATTCCGTTCTCCTATTTTTCCCTGTCTGTAATTTTATTATACCTTCATTACACGGAATATGAATCGTTAAGGTTGAGGTCAAGTATTTATCTTGACCAATTTTTTCATAAAGTGAAAACAAATTGACTACTGTACTTTCGTGCTTTTTACCTAATACACGTAAAAAAGCAAGGGTTTCCAACTACAATTCATTGCGCTAGAAAATAGAAACGATTTTACATGATTTTTGGAACAACTTAGAGTAAGGAGGTTGATTTTTGAGGCGAAATTTAAATTGAAAAAAGGGAAAAGTGAATAGGAGAGGTTTCCTGATAACTTTGGAGGACAATAAATTTAGCATAAAATGGGAGACTGAGCGAAGCTTTTCCGTCTCCTTTTTTCATGAGCATTAGAAGGCGTTTGACACAACACTGAAAACCCACCAGAAAGTCTACGTTTGTAGAGTATCTAATTAAGGCTGGTCATCAATTTGACCTCAACAAATGCACCCCATTTGGTTTGAACCAAAGTTTTGTAGTCAAAAAGCAATTGAAAACTTTGAAATTTTCCACTATTTGAAGCACGGAGATTACGTCCTCAATCAAGTCCTCCCTGAGCATGGGCTCATCCCCTCTTACTTTGGGCTGCTTTCAACTCAGTTGTATAAGGCAAGGATTGAACTTCAAAGAAAGGTTATGGTACAGCAGACCATGCAAGGTTACCTCCTCCTTCCAAGTTCTGACAACGACTGCGAGGCTGACAAAGAAGAAGAAACCTTGGTTATGATCTGGCGGGGTTGGAAAGCATCGATTAATGTTTCATCAATGTCTCCTGTCTATCAGTGTTCCATTAGCGCCTCGTATTTTCCCTGTTCATCTGTATCAGTAGTCTTATTTATTTTTCATCAATTTGCTGTAAAAGGTGATTTTTCGTGTGTTAAGGTATTTGTAAGATTAAAAACTCAATTTCCCTACATTCTTCCTTTAGATGAGGTGATAATTCCTAAACGAACGTATATTGTTCATTGATCAAGCTATAAGGGTACTCATTTTTCATGAGAAACTTATCAGAAGAAGCTGCAGAAGCGAGCAACGAAGAATTCCTAAGATTGAGGAAAGGTCACACATGAAAAGTTGAAGAAGAGAGACCAATGGGGACGTGATTCATGTGTTGCTGGCTCTTTCAGACCCTCCAATTTCTTTCATAAGAAAGCCAAACGTCAAGAAGAATTCTTAGAAATTCATAGAAGATGTTCAATTTCTCCCGAGTGTGAAGGAAAATGAGTCATCAAAAGAAGATGAGTCTAATAGAAGGCCTCGACACTAGATTAATGACGCCACGCTCCTTAGTCAGTTCGTTTACATTACGTACACATATAGATACAACCCGTTTCATTCGATATAAATACTAATTCTAATGAAAATTTACAAGAGACAAAATTTGTTCCCCGTAAAATTTTCTTGCATTTTAATAATTTTAGCATTAACGTAGCCACTTTATTCTCTTTATTTACGAAAATGCGCCGAGAAACAAAACTCTGTACAATTCTCGTTTCTCGGCGCATTTTTTGAAATAAAGAAAATAAAACGGCTACGTTAATGCTAAAATTATTATAATACAACTATGAGAAAGACAATTTAATGGGGAACAAATTTTCTCTCTTGTAAATTTTCATTAAAATTCGTATTTATCGAGTTATCTTCAAATGAAGTGAACAAAACAGGTTTTTGCCATGTTAGTCCAGAAAACAGGTTTAATAAGTGGGTTGAAAATGAAATAAAAATTGCTACAAAAGATTTCATGACTGGGAATAGTCTCCTGAATATAGGAAAAAAACCCAAGTCCCTACAATCTTGTACGTCCCGAAATATTGAGGGGGAAGTGACCTCAATTTTAGTTTTTTCACTTTTTTGGGCGGAAATATGCATTTAATCGAGAAATGTTATCCAAGATAAAATGTTCCTCGTAAAATTCTCTACAAAAATGATCGTTACGTATTTTCTTGTAACTGTACTCATAGAAGAGTTACAGACCAGAATATCCGAATAGACGCATGCGGAAGAAGAGAAACACTGGACGTAGAGATACTGTACATTACAAGTATAAGTTTTTGACGCGCGTTTGTGCGCTGTATGATTTTGTCCGTTTTTTCACCTGGTATATTGCCACAACGCGTGATATATTTCAAGCAGGGTGTACTGCTTTTTTAATTCTTTGTGGAGGACAAGGAGGAAATACATCTTTAAATGACCACCGCTTCTATTCTTTTAAACATATGTAGCTTTAAAGTTGCAATCGTCAATTTTGAAGACTATATGCCCAACAGAAGGTGCAGCAAAGCAGCACGCATTCAGAGTCCACTCTCGAGTCTAGGCATGGCGCACCAATAATTTGGAAATGAGCGAATGAGGTTGGAAACGTGACCAAGATACGTTCATCCCAGTAACCACTACTGAACCACCAGTGCCCAAGACTGTTCTCAAAAAATTGTATTGCGTGTACGAGAAAGGTTGTGACAGTAATTGTGGATGTAGAAAACTTGATAACCCTTATAATGTACTCCTATGATTCCCAAATTATCAAGAACTTATTTGAATAACTCTGTATTATCTTCTTGACTCATCTAACGGCGATGATGATGATATTTAATGTGAAAATTTTTGTACAATATTGTATTGAAAAAAAAATGTGATATTATACTGTACATAACATTAATTTTCAATTCTTTTAATTTTTTAAATTTTCAACTTTTTTGTAATTCAATGTTGTTGTTTAGCATTATTCTTCAATTGTAGTGTTTATACTCGTAAAAAATGTACAAAATTAGAATTTCTTGTTTACCCTCCGCTGGATAACTCTACGTAGTAACTATCAATGGTCATAACTTCTCCATGAGTACAGTTACAAGAAAACCTGGACTATGTACGCAATGTACTGAGGGTGACGTCATTGTGATTTCCGTGCTCAGTTTCGAGACCTCGGTCTGATGATGAAAATGAATTTGATGAGGAAGAAGAGTTGTGAATGGTATGTGTGCGTACGTGTAACAAAAACTTTAATATTAACAAAAATCTGTATCAAAAACTTCGGTTAATTAGCTTTATTCACGCAACATCAGCGATCGCACTAAGGAAAAGGGGACCACATCGAGAATCCAACTGCAATTTCTATTATTGATCCGATAACCCTTTTTGAAGAAATTTCTCTTTACCCTTTCCTGCTTCTTGAAGCCTTTCGGCTACTGGCCTACATTCCATAAGTCTATACTATTAGGTACTATATGAAGCCCTTTCTGTAATGGGCGCTCATAAAGTCTAATGTTCGGACTATTCTGCGGTCTACGCGAGTAAAATGAGTCCATAGCTTTTTCTTCGGGTCTAAGAGCACCTTCATGAAGTCTCCTCACTCTCCCCCTTCAAAAAAGATCTTCTTTTGTGGCCCACCTCACTATTTCCGGTCATAATTTCGACTAGAATTGGACTGTTTTACTTCATTGTGAAACTTCTTACCGCTGGCGCGTTTCAGTCAAACACATTGAGATCGCCCGTCACCTCATTTATAACGTGGTGAATGTTTTAAATGTTTTCATAATCAAGAATAATATCACCGAAAAATTCTACAAGTGCTCCAATTCTCATTCTCCTTCCCTCGTGATTCAACCGCATCCCGCGGGCGCGGTTGATACCGCTTACTTCACTTATCAGTCTCTTTTTTCTCGTGTGTTCTCATTTAGATACGAGTGTGTTCATATTTCTGTTCGCTGATAATGGCAATTTGGGCAAAAACGTTCAACCTTAATGTAAATTAGTAGATACATGTGGCTTTAGTAAAATTCTCCTCTTATTTCATTAGGTTAATTTTAATTACGATGTTCCGCAAATTAGTGGACAAAATTTCCCAATTAAAATAAAAAAGAATAATGAAGGAATTATGGATTATACGTATGATAACAGAAATACAAGTATTGGATTTTAATTTAATTTTTGCAAAATTAATGTTACCTTCCTTGAGAGGCTTAATATCTAATTCTATTCTCACGTCTTTTAACGAATGATTTACGAGTATTTTGAATCACCCACCAAAGGACTTTGAAACTGTCTCCGATACAAAAATAATGAAAAATTATCATTCTGATTCTTTGAAAACCAAGATGACGAGCGCGATTGTTTTTCGTAATCTAAAAGCAGTGAATTTGACATATCTATTTTTCAATACTTTATGATTACAGTATACAGGCCGAGGAAAACAAGAATACTTATGTGTACTATATAAGAAGTAACGTGATACGGTTACGTTACATAGATAAGCTTTCAAGCTTCCTTAACCAACGAGAGGGGAAAGCATAGAAACTGAAGTTATTCTATAATGCACTTTTTCTATCTTTCGATTCCTGACGTTGTCGGCAGATAGTCATGATGAAGCTAAACGATTATGGACTGCGCCAACTGACACTTAAATGACAGGGCAAAAAAGATCTTTAAAAATAATCTTGACAAATGGACGAAACGATTACAGATATAAACTGCAGAGATAGTGAGGCTTCAAAAAAAAAGGAACAAGAGAAAAAATAAAATATTCGGAAAGTATATGAGAGAAAGAAATAGAGTGAGAGAGAAATACCAGGTGTTGCTACACTAGAACAGTGCCCGGAGCATAAACATGCGGTTTGTTAATTCTCTTTCGAGTAGCACGAAATTACAATAGAAATTGTCGAGAGGAAAGAAAAAACATTCTCCGTTTCGAGTAACAATAGCAGCACGAAATTCAGAAATGCAATCTCTTCGACGTTTACTACTATATATGCAATGTTGCTAATACTGCGTATCTTGGTTGTTCGACGTCAACTAAATCTCTAATGACGAGCTCTCGGATATTTTATATATATAGACAGCGTGCGATACCCGTAAAAATGTCGTAATTAATTCAGAGACATTTGAATTGCTCGCTTAACTCGTACCAAATTTGACTCGGCCTATAGTCGCACGAGTATCACGAAGATAGTCGAATATTGCAAAAAAGATGAGCGCTTTTGTATACGGGTGTGTCGTACCTTTAGAATTGCAAATAAGGAATATGATGTATGCTTCTCGAGGTATTTTCGAGTCTAACACGCGTCTGTATACCGTATAGCCCGTTACGCGTGCCCTCCGCTACGCATCACGGCCCCCACCGCCGCGCGAGTTATCGCACATAATAATATGTACATTATGCTAACTAACACGTTTCTCTCAAGCACAAAACGACGATTTAAAATATAACCGCAGGATGATTGTAAGCGATCTAATTGAAAGAACCATTCAGCGCAATATTGGGTATTCAAATGCAGTGCATTTGTGCAGTCAACACCTATTGATGAAGCGTCTACAGTTTCTTTCTATTATATTAAATACACAGGTCAAAACATGCCTAGTTTGTATTCATCAATAAAGATAATTCGTCCGTCGAAAACGCAAACAAATAAAAGCAAAATCGTACGTTGTATAGTGATTTATAAATTTTTGAAATTTTATCGTGTGCTTTAAACCCGACCACTGACCAGTGAGCAATTTACCAAAAACCGAATCCATCATCATTTTCTACGTCGCATTTTCTATAATAGTTTCGTATCACAAATCATGTAAATTTTCTATTAGAATATTTAACGAAGTCATTGAATCGGCAGCTAACGCTATACTACCTTTATCACAAAATTATTTGACCTCCCCTCTCACTTATCACTAACCTTGAAAAATTATTAGTATTGATTCCCCATATGATCGATAAACTTACATCATTCCTCCGAACTACTTTTTTTCTGAATTTCTCACCCACAGTTCTTAACGCCACAGCACCATCACTCTAATTTGTATACAGATCGGTTTTAACCGCCTCACTCACTCTTTTAGTTATTCTCTATGACCTTTGCGCCCTCACCACCGGCATTAAAACATCCGTCGACCCAATAAATAATAATGTTTAATCATATTTTCATACACAGAGTCAGTTTTATAATGCACAGTGTTATTACGTTATTGTCTGAAATTTTTCTTCTTCTGATGATACTTTGTACCACAAACGAACCGCTTCTCGATCTCAAAATTCTGGGTCAATTGACACGAATTCATGTCAGTATACTGTCAGCAACTATGATTGGTTGGAGTATTTGTCAAAATATGGTCAAAAATGTGTCAAAGGTTCTGATTAATCAAAATTTTTGTCAAAGTGTCAGAATAGGTGTCAAGATTCGCAAATTTGACATGCGTCAAAATTGTGTCGACTATTTGAGATTGGAATTCATTTGAGAGGTTCAACTTTTCAGCTATTTCGTTCCTTCATCATATACACATCTAAATTTGAAAAGAGTCTCGTCGAAACTACGTAATGAAATTTCATCAATCGGCCGTACAAGTTCCAAACTCAAAGAGAGATACACAGAAGGAATAGTATTTGACTTCATTCTGCTCTTACGTATCTAAGCTATTACGAGATGCAAAACTCGCCGTGAAACGTCGGGACAGATACGAGTAGTTTGTAATTTCGGTTATTGATTTCTTCTTTAAATCCTGACGCAAACAATTTGTGTCAGAAAAACATTTTCTGTAATTTGTTTCATAGATTACTTACCCGGTTTCAATTGCTTGTGCAGAAACATACACCTACTTTTAGTGGGCAGGATGAGTAACAATACCAAACGTTCGTATATTCCTACAAGTTCCGAATACAAAATTTCGAAATTATAATCAAGTATCCCAACAGAATATTGAGAGTTATTTTTCTCTTTTTCTGAAATAACGCGAGAATACTTTCATGCGTACCTATTTCAATAAGTTGATTACCTTCTTTGATTTTTTTTTTCTTTGAACGATTCATCTTACTGACGTTTAATTTAATATGCGAAGATTGCTAAATCGGCATTAATAAATGTCAACCTTTTTTTCTTCCTGAAAAAAAAAAGAAAAAATGGTAAGAAAAAAGGAGAGTACGTCGTCGCGCCCGCACACCTGACAAAAAAAAATGAGAGAAAACGTGCCGTTATAACACCAACACTACTTCTTTAAGTCTTCACACCCGTTTTCAGTTTCTATTAATTATGGAGTGTTAGATACAGCATTATTATTATCATTATTATTATGGACAGTACTACTCGCACATAAATTTAATTTCGTTCTCAATATAGGTAAGCGCGATCTAATTTGTTATAAAAAAAACTCGAGCGTAATTTTTCTTCCTTCAACGGTTTAACAAGTTTCGCACATAAACATTTATGTACATCTAATTTTTCTTCTTTCATGTTAGCGTGGTCATAACTTGGCTTTACTTATTTTTCTCACAAAACTTCAAATAAACGCGTATTTCATGAATCATTATTAACACCCAAAACGTTATAACATTACGTTTCCCCCTTCCCCTCTCCAGATTATGATTGGATTTCTTTGCCTCGTTACTAAAATAGTACAGTAATGCGAGAAAGAAAATACGAATCGTTCGAATGTGATCTATAGCTTTGAACTGTGACTTCAATGGACGAGTTTGAATATTTTAATCATAGTAACACGTTTTTACTTTATATTTGTTCATTTTCTTTTTTTATTTTTGAAACATTTGTTTTCAGTCATATGTATAG
Source organism: Aspidiotus destructor (assembly GCA_035079395.1). Taxonomy (NCBI): domain Eukaryota; kingdom Metazoa; phylum Arthropoda; class Insecta; order Hemiptera; family Diaspididae; genus Aspidiotus; species Aspidiotus destructor. The sequence continues at coordinate 57,961,741 of JAVHKZ010000002.1, read as the reverse complement.
ACTAGAACTCATTATTTCCGAAAAGCGCATTACTTACGTGGGAGGGGGGGGGGGGTAATATTAGAAGAGGAGGGTTGTTGGTAAATAGAAAACTCGAGTGAAAAATTTGATCACCTCGCCAAGATCGGAATCCAAGACTTTTTGCTTTCCGGGCGACTAGTTAAGTTTTTCATTTACCAACAATCCCCTCTTCACATCATTTACGGCTGGTAATGAATACGAGCTGAAGTGGAATACTATCACGGAGGGGGAATCGTCTTTTCCAGTTAACGCGTCGTAATACCACGCGAAGTCGCGTTTCGCTCTTCAGGATAAAACCGACTTTTTCTTTACTACTTTCTCAAATCGCTCGTTAACAACTCCAAATGACTTCATTCTCGGATACAATTTCATTTTTGCAGCTTGCCTAGCAATTTATATTTATACGAGCCAAGGCGGCCCTTGGCGGCTCGGCCAGCCGCGGCTCCTAACAGACGCAAGCAGCCATCAGGCTCCCTCGCTTCGCTCGCTCGTTATTGTTGCTGTTGTTACATTTTAGTGTAGTGGCTATTCTCCATAAGCAACCGCGCATATGATAGATAAATTACCAATTGGAGTAATAAAGAAATACAGATAGAACAACTGTTAGGTGTATGAGTCTAACGTAAAATGATGCACCGCCGCGTCACGCGCTTCTATTTACATCAATCTTTGCTACTGCTGGATCCTTTCAAGAGCATTTGAGAACTGTCAAAAATAAAAAACGGAAGGAAGAGAGATACTTTGAGAAACTACTCGAACGGTCAGCGAGAAACTACTTGAACGGTCAGGTTAACTCAGGTTAACCGGTCGCGTCGTAGTTTGTAACCTATAGGTTGACCCGCCCCCACCACGCCCTAACAATGCGTAGGTAGCGCTTCAGATTAACCTAGTTTCCAATAGATAGCGGCACTTGAATTTTTGGCCACGCGAATTTTTGGCACACGATTTTCTTGCGTCATTCAATTTTTTAGCGTCACGCGCGCGAGCTTACTTAACCCACCACACAAAAACTATTTGTCCAATTTAAAAAAAAATAGCCTATGAACAGATTCACGTTCACTACTTTATCAACCCTCAATTTCATGGAAATCGACCCAATAGATACAGAGAACATTCAAGAGACAAAAAAAAAGTACATATACATAAGTACATACATACATACATACATATGAATTTGAACGAATGTTAGAATCGTGATCTAGACCCTCTGAAACGCCGAGAAAACATCCCCCCACCAAAAATTCCACCTCGCGCCAGATTTTCTCAAGGAAATAAAACGCATCATTGCGAAATATTGTTTAAGTGAACCGAAAAATAGCGTACGCTATACAAGAAAAAAGTACGCGATGAATTTGCGCTGCAAGACGGCTTTCATTGTCCCTAGTAGCGTAATATACTAGCGCGCATTTCCGCCTCATCCCTCAACAGTGGACTCTATTTACCGATAAGTATAACGTAGGACAAAGATCACGCGCATGGCAAAGGAGTGAATCCTGGTGGGTCTGCGTCTGCAAAGAAGATGTAAAAGATAAGACATTCTTGAGCAACTTTTAATAACGTATCCCAATATTATAAGATAAGGCTGATTAGCGGTTCATGCCTCTTTTATGGCGTCATCAGACAGACTAAATTCCTCAGTCTTGTTTTGAATATAATTACTGCAAACGCAATCCGTTTTTGAAATGTACGATTATATACTCAAAGAGTGAGAAAAAACTCAAATACTAGTCTCGAGAATGACTGTTTAATTGGAAGCGCTCGGTCGGGTAAAATATCGCGGTTCTAGCATTTGAGTCCTTTCTTACTCTAAAATACTGCAAATTACCTGACGCGGGCTCACTCATTCCGTTCTTTCATCCCTGTGCGCTTTTGGCCCAATTTACACTAGTATTTTACCGGTCAACGTATAAGATAACGAAGGTCGACATTTTTTTGAGTCTTTAAAGTAGATAAGCGTGATGCCTCGCCTCGTAAGATAGCGTGACGCATTTTTCCAACTGAACCCCAGCGTAAAGAGACGTATACGTCATTTTTCGAGGTAGGTGAGTACATACCCCCAGAATTCAGATACAAGCTACGTTCATCCTATCGTGTGTGCAGTGTGTACCGGCAGGAACATATTACAGAGTGAAATTTAAAACGTCACTTCTTAAGGAGCCAAAAATCTAATCCAATCCATAGCTTTTAAAAACTATGCATCCGAGATGTCAATTAGCAGAGTCAGTTCTGCCGTTTTCGAGTTACCCAGAAAATTTCTCGGTCTTCAGGGAAGACGCTGGAGTTTTGCAAAGGCATTTCGCGCCTGAAAAACTGATGGAGACACGAGACACGTTCTTTGTTTGTTTTTTTTTTTTTTGAATCATTTGAGTCGTGTTTTTTGTTTGTCCGTCCAATTCTTTTCTTTTTTTAAATAAGGTGAAGCAAAATGATAATATCACTTTCCCGTAACAGCTCCTTTCCAGCGAACCATAATGTTTGTTGATCTTAAAATACTATGGCTACCAATACATGAAGTAGTCCCAAGTAAAATATGGAAAAATTTATTGAAATTATACTCGTTACCAATACCTGTATCTCGTTAAGATCAAATAAAAACCAATCATATTACTCGCGTTCTTTTGTCGTTATTCACCTTGTGGTATGAATCTGCATAAAATATTGTTATACTGTCTCCTTCCACGAATCAGATCAAATCCGTTAAACGAAAAAAAGTTATTTATACGTACGCCCATGTTCCCAAAAATGTGAGCAAGTCGCGTTGATAGACTGAAACATATTATATACGCAATACCTCCTACCTATGTGAGTAAGAAACAGGGGTGCATAGGAAATACCAAATTATTTCAGATTCTTCTGATGACTCGTACATCCCATTGTGTAGATAATGGTAGCATTTTAAAATATGAATCATTTCATGTCACTGAGAATTTTGTATTTAATACGAGAACGGACGGGATTTAATCTGATACACCTACTGCTTGATAATATAAGCGCGAAGATGGTGCATTATTACGGAGTTAGAAGTTCTCATCTCTCTGTTTCCCTATAGTACGCATCTATAAGGTCTGTCCGGGCAAACGTAAGTCTATCTCACACTATTCCTTTCTTGCTTGTAGTATTTTTTTTTTTTATATTACGTCTTGTGGATGTAGAGACCTTTTCAAAATAGTTGTAGAAAATATAGAACAGATTTTTGGAATACCTGCGATTTTGATGTCATATCAAAGAACGTTATTAATATTCTTATACTTATACGGAGGGTGTTGGAACATCCTACTTTTCTTTCTTTACCTCGTTAATTCGTATCGACGTGTAGTAACCGCTAGAAAAATGCGAAGGGTGGAAAAATATTATAGATAAAATCGATGAAAAGAACAAGAAGATGGAAAGTTATACTACGCGTTATCATAACGGTTTACCTAGGTAGTTGCCAGCTGTTTTGGAAATTGACACGCGAAATCAGCGATCAAAAATAATACATATCCGCGTACGTGTACGTGTACGCGCGTACACAACTACTATGAAGAAATTAAGTCTTCAACGTGTATTCAGTGTTCTGCTTTTTGACGCAAATCTTTTTACACCCGAACAAACGATGATTGGATTACAATTTAAAGAAGAGAGAGAAAAAAAGAAATAGAATGCGTAAAAAGAATTATAGTATTACGGCCATATCAGGAATTATATATTTAGTTTCGACACACGTTTCTTCCCCAATGATGTTTTCTTTTCTTTCTCGCTCATCCCGAATTTTCATATTATTTACTATAATTATTATGTATTTACGACGATGCGTATCTGGGTACCCCGTTTTATTTCCTTTCTTTTTCCAACTCAAGACACCCTTTATACTTCTGTTACTATGAAAGTCATCGATTACATGTATTTTAACCATTATGCGACCTTGCAAATCGTGTTAATTGCTCGATTTCGAGGTTTTCATCTAAACTGGCGTCGAAAGATTGAAATTTATCGTGTTCCTTCAAACCAAAGGTTCAAGTAACAAACGATGTTTTGTATGTAAATTTCTCACATCGATACTTAGGAGTTCGCGATTTGTACGCTTGCTGGATTGTCGCAACAAAAACGTTGAACATTAAACATAGCGTGACTATCTATTCACACTTTCAACACCACCTGACTGCCTGCGCAACGTTTAGCAGTTTCCAAACGTGAGAACATTACCGAAGTAACACTACTAATGTTATATGGTCACAAAGAAAAATAAAATGAAACCAAAAGGAGATAAATAAAAGTATAAACTCAAATATTAAGTTTCTCAGTGCCACGATTTCATCTTTGGAATGGTTCGTTCTGACTTTGAGGACGACGTTGAGTGACCAGAATAAATTTTGACCTCTCTGACCTACGTAGCCTGTGCTATTAATGGTCTGCAGGAAAATTTGTCCGTTTGTTCTTTTTTAATACAACTATGAATAGGTAATAATGTAGCTTATATAGATCAGAGGCCTTTAGCAGGAAGAGTTATGAAATTCCATTTTATATTTTGGAGCAGGGGTGTCGTGAGATCATTTTCATGAAGACGATTCTTCGTATTCGTTTTAGGGGGGGGGGGGCATACCAATTTTTCCCCTTATTTTTATTATGATTTTTTTTTTAGCTACGAGAAATTGAAGTTTGAGGGGAGGTTTCTTCTTTGAACCAAGGAGATCACGACACCCCTGGTAATAATGTGTATCTGATGGTTAGTTTTCAAAAACAAAATGGATCGATTAAATTCTTATAATCATTTTTTCTCTCTCCTTTTTTTAATGGGGAACCCGCTATCCGTTTTGATGGGAGGGTGTTTTCAGAAAACGAACACGAGTGCATGCGCGTCCGAATTTTGGAACGTCATCACTTTCGAAGAAATGTTCAGAAGCTCAGAATATTTTCGACAATCTATGGCTATACCTATGTACGGGAAGGAACTTGAGAGCAGGATTCAGGGATAACGTTATCAACTTGAAGTGTCATCAACCTAAGTTGAAAGAATTTGTCGAGGCTAGATATTATACAAGAATTTGTTCAGGTTTTAAATTATAGGAATTTTTCTAGGCTAGATCAAGTTCAGAGAGAGTCTTCAGGAGACATTCACTCTGTTGTGTAGGTATAATACAACATTGTAAATATTTCATCGTATGTACTGAGATATAGTACAGATATACAGATTGCTCTAAGCTGATCGATATTAACTCTGACGCGCAGCTAAAGCCTTCCTTACATCAACTTTCTTTTTTTCCTTCCATCAAAACTTTTCAAAACCATTCCAATCAGTTTTGGACATCTCAGAGAGCTAATACGTGCATCTACTCACGTGATCATAAATAAAACAAGCTATCATCTACGGAGCCACGAAGCTTGCGAATCTTCTGCTGCCATTGCAAAAATTATAATTGCCTCTAAATTGTTTTTATTTGTTCTCCTAATTTTACAAAAAGATGGAAGAAGTTTTCTCTCGCACTCCATGTACTTGTTAATGCTGCAAAAACTCACAATATATGTATTTCACCACTTATTCATGTTTTCAGGTACAACTTTCCTTGTAACGTTATAGAAAATGAAACTTTTACCAATTAGTTTTCTGACAATTGTCTTAGTTTCAAGGTAAGAATAGCACGGTTGATCGGGGTAAGCTGTTTTTGTTTTTGTTTTTGTTTTTTTTTTTTCATATTGAAAGTGCACTGAAAATCTTTCTCAATACCTACAAATATCTTTTGGTTATATGTAAAGAGAGAGTCAATGATTATTTTTCCATCAGTTAATTTATCCCTCATTTCTAAATTAATATTTCCGTGTATGTAGTTTGATTTTTCGACTCATTGATAATCACGTACAAAATCCATATCACCTATGCAATTATCGACGCATTAGTCCGCTTCATTTTGTCAATGAGTTTCAAATTCTGCGGAAAATCACGCGAACGTGCCTTCCGTTCGTGTTGTCAATCAAAAATGGCAATTAAAATTTGTACATGGGTATGAATTTGAACGATACAAGGTCTATTGTTCTAATAAGGGTATTAAGTTCATCACACGTAACGAGCTGCAGAACACTCGGAAGAAATTTGATGCGGAATAGCAGCAACGCTCATTGAGTTAAAGTTAGCCTAGATGTTGAGGCGTAGAACATCGACGTCGTACAGAATAGGACAGAGCAGCATCGCCGCGCCACTCCGGAGACAAGTAATGTACATCACAGCAGACGAGAAGAAATTGGTTCACACGGCTGTCAAAAATGAAGTCATTATTTTCACGTTCAACTCATTAGATGGGACCGCCTTCAATAATGATACATCATTAATCTCTTGCCGAGTCAGTTTTGGCTTTGTTTAAATAGCTGTCCAGAAGTCTCCGCGCGTTCTTCATTATAGGGTCGAGTGAGTTTTCACGTTTACGAATTTCGCGTTGACGTTCTACCTCCTCACCGATACCGCTGTACTTCCGCGCGATCTAATTACACTAATCGTTGAGCAAACTCCGTATGGGTGCCTACCTGACGTAACGTTGCGCATACTACTATACTTATGAGTCGCGGAAAAATTGACCAGAAAATTAAGGACGCGGACGATATCGCGCGTAATATTCATCCGCGTAATGAGAAAATAAAACCAGAGTTCTGATGAGATCGTACTCTGTGCTGTATGCTCTTCGAAGTCGAGTAAGTACTGGTATATCCGAGCTGCGAGAAGATTAGTGCACGGAGTGGCATGGCATTTCATCGCTTTCGACCAAGCTGTACGGCGAGTATTTGTAGGATTAAGTACGGTCCAATCGGTCCGATTTACGTAACAAAATGAGAAAGAGAATGAAGAACGTGGGAAGTGGACGACGAAGGTTTTCAAAACTACTTCAAATTTTCGTTTAATAACAGCGATAATATTCTCTCTTTCCTCGAACTAAATTATTTCACGTAAAATATGTACACGATACATCCGTGTATCTGTACTCAGCACGAATACGAGCACACCTCTCAACTCGACTTGACTCGACTCCTGCTCCACGATCTCATACATGAAAAATATGATATAGAAAAAGAAGTAGACTGCGAGCAACAACCATCCCAGCTCGTAGACTATATTAGGAAGATCTAGTTCGTTTCGTTTTCTCTCTCCCTCGCAAGCCTGCATTCGTTTCTCGTCATCTCATTTCTTCTTTCGGTTCTAATCTATTTCTCAGCGGGGTGTTGATATTTTTTTTTTCCTCCTAACCTTCGCGGTCGAAAATTTATTTTGATATTTATACGAACGTACACTTTGTAAGTCGTGTGTGTAGCGAGTGCGAGGAGCTGCGAGAGAAGAAGAATCCTTTCTCACGACACGTTCGTATATTTAATATTCGAATACATATATCGCCTTTTACGAGCCACTCATATTCGGCGCGCAATCGAGAAGTAATTTTTCATGAGCGAACGGATATCGATACCATAATACGCGCAGAATGGCGCGTCGCGTTACCAAATTCTATTTCAATACGACTACGTGGTTTCTCTTGTCAGCCATTATCAGTAATTACAGAGGATTTACGTATGTTGCATAATGATGAGTCTCTATCAATGGCATTACAGACGTGTAGTAGTAAGTTTTCAACTTACACTTATTCGTTCGATGATTTATATTCGCTTTACACGTATCAATCCGAGGGAATTCATTATAGAACGAAAAATATTCAAGTAAGTATACGGATGAAACAGTAGCTTGTTGCGGAGCTCGAATTCTGAAAATAGCGAAGCCTAAATGCTGTAGGTACCAAATTAGCGCGATGTAGCTTGAAATTCATCCTCTCAATTTCCTATATAAATTTCAATCATTTGCTATAGTTGAATGCGCAATCGTGATCCCCGTGACTTATTACGGAGTAGAAAGTCATCATCTTTGTTTACGGTTATTTTTTCAGTCTGTTATATTCTGTACGTATACAGTATAGGTACCCGTCTATGTAAATGGAATAGACAGCATCTTTGAGTGAATATTGATATAAATGCTTGGTAATCTGTACAATGATAACTAGAGCCCGGTAGTTCATGTTATTGCATCTGTTTTCTCTTGATCAGTGTTGATGTAAATCTGATCAGTAATGTGTATCGATCTCGCATGTAGGAGCCCCCCTCCCCCCCCCCTATTCGAATTTTATTTTGCACGTTTTTGAATTTTTCAACGTAGTTGCACGTTTTAGCGTATTTTTCAAAATGTAGAGGTTTTCATCCATTTTCAAAGAAAATAACCAAGCAAATTTGTATTGCAAAAATAAAAAATAAAAGGTACAACCGAAAGTCGGTAAAATGAAAGAGAAAAACTGCTCGAAGAGAAACTGAATTAAAAATGAATGAACGAAAGAGAAATGAGATCAGAATTCAGAAATGCTGTATAGTACCTTTATCGAGTTGTCTGAGCAAGATTCTGCACATTGCTACCGTCAGTCAACACCTGATTACTGAAGGCATAGTTGCACACGGAGCATTATCACTGCAGTTAGTACCTCGCTGCTACTTGAAACAATCGAACAATACCGGAAATGCGTAAATCTAAGTGGTCAGCTACATAAGCAGCAACGAGTGTTTTCCCGAGCAACTAAACCAAAATCTTTATGTTTGATTGCTCAGTTGCTGAAACCGTCACTATTTGATTGGAAGTTGCCGGTTGCTGTTTATGTAGCTGAGCTCTAAGGGTACGAAAATAAGATCTTGGATATAGCTTCTCATTACAGGCAGCATATGGAAGATTCTCTTAGATTACAATGTATCAATATTTGAAAAAATCTAACGAACTATATCACAGTTACAGAAGAAGGAAATATGTTTTAAAATTAGGTATATATCAAGAACTAGTCATCCGGTGGTCAAAGAAAATGTAGGTGCACAACTTCTGATATGATACCACGAACTTGAAACCTACCAAGTAGTCTCGGCGGAGGAGAAGCGCGAACAAATGTTGATCCGTATATACTTGTACCTTTGCCACAATTGTGACGGGTGTACTACTCGTTTTTCTACAAACTATTGGTAAAACTGACTAAAATTATTGCTAATCAGATGTTTGTATCATACAGTCTTTTCATCATCTGAGATATTTCTGCATCATGATTTGTCTTCATCACTTTCTAAAGTGGGTTTATCCTTGTCATTCCAAAGGCCAAAATCTTCAACACTATCTATGACATATTTTGGAGGGAAGTTCAACTCATATTTATATTTATTTATTCCGATGTTCCTAGGGCAGAGCACAGTCTATATACATATGAATTATGTGTAACGTTAGAAATGTGTTCATGAGTGCTTCTGAGCTACGCATAAGAAGGCACTATCAATGAGCCGCTTCTATAATTTGCTGTAGGAATTGTGTAACGAAAAATATTGGATTTTGTTTTTTTTTTTTTACCCGTAATTCCTCACTTTCAAAGGCAAAAAAGTCAAAATTTCGTCCGAAAGTAGAAATTTTGTCAAAAAAACGTCAAATTAATGTTGGTTAATGCTCTTAAAAAAACAAAATATCACCCTCGAAAGAAAACGAATTTTTCAAATTTGTCCAGAAGTCAAGATTTTTTGTAGAAAAGTCAGAAGTTGTAAATAATCTTCCAATTGACGACACATACTATGATCATCTCTGTGATATCTCGAACCTCAGTCTACGATCTGAAAAATTTCCGCTACAATCTTAGGCACTAGCACATTGCACTAGCATTCCTTGCATCGACGCTGCACATCCCCTCTCACCCGATTTTCTTTTTTCCAATGGCAATAGTGAACTATTGACGGTCAATCATATCAACCACAGAAAATGTACATACAACAAGCGACGCTCTTACCACCTAGCCTATACATTCATTGAAAGCTGGATGATGTTCAAAAAATCATTTCTTATTATATAAGAAATTGCTAGCATTGATGAATGGCCTCGAGTGCGCCTGTTTTTGATAGAAAATTGCACCATTAGACGAGGATCTTAATCAGTATTTTACGGCCAATTATATGTAAGTTATCCAGACGTAGGTACAACAGAAGGCATACGCAATGCGCATATATACCAAAAATGGCAATCAGATTACAAATATAGTTTGGCCTGTAATCTTTACAGATAACTCATTACGTCCGCTGAATTTAATACATTTAAAAAATTGTAGGAAAACAAAATAGAATCATAAGTTTATCCATCTATACGTTGTTATTTTACTGCGTAAGAGTCCAAGTTTTGAGGGACCTGCGTTATTCATCTGTGATTTACAGTGAAGATGAATTTTTTCACAAATTGAGTGTGAATAGTAGGGCAGCATTCTTTCTAGGCTGTGCTGAAAGTTTATCAATTCTCTTTGCATAATTCATAAGTAAGATACTGTGACAATCGGAACGATCGCCACATATTTGTATTCAATAAATTCTACCGCTAACGTAAACATTCATACATTTGACCTTCTCGGAAATCTATTCGAACGCAAAATTAAATAGTGCCGACTTATCATGAACCGTCGCGCACTTCACGATTGACACTTTTCCTAATTTGGTCATATTATTATTAAAATTAATCGCCAATCCTAATCCTCGATTATGACATAAGGCGAAGAAAGTAGGGACAATCGCATCGTAGAATCATTGTAATCGTTGTAAAATTTCCAATCAATTATTATCATCGATCTCGTACCTGTGAAGAACTCTCAAAAATAAAAGTTGTTCCTTTCTTTCAACTTCAATGTTTTTCTGTCGTCACAGATACAAAGACCGGGTATAATGAGTAGAAATAGAGACATCAACCACAGGTTTCCAGTATCAAGTTTTATTCAATGGCCTTCATTTGTTTGTTCAACAGGCGAATAGTTTTTGTTTTTTACTGTTTTTATTATGGTACTACATTCATTCCCTCAACTGCCCCAAGTACGCTCGGGGTCGGGCCGCGTAGCGAGCATGGGGCGTAGCCCCCTAGTAATAATATTATTTTTATTTATTATTATTATTACTTTCTAATTCTAATTTACGCTCGGAATATAAGAAATAATACTTAGTCCATTTTATTAAAAACTTCATTGCGTTTTGTTCCCAAGTTATTATGCTATCATTCGCTTCATAGTACATACGTATCGTTCATTGAAGATTGTATACCTTTTCTTTCTCGTCTGTTCGAATACCACGCGCGAGTGACGCATTACATTCAAATCTCGGCGGCCGCAACATTCGATTCATTCGATTAGTATTATTCACTAATCATTCTACCTCCTGGGAAAACGTCAAAGGTGTTATACCCCGTGTTGGAAGGCGGCAGTGGCGACGATGTTTTTGCCACCACAGACAACTAGCGGTACGGCAGCGGCCACCGCCACAACGCTACTCTTCTTATCGTGTAATCGAAATACGCAACAGGTGTTTGAGCAAACTATTATTCACAGTATCCGACGATTTATCGTTGTCGGTATTCGAACATTCGAAGCATTTCGACTGAAATGAATAAATAAATACAGAAGAGGATGAAAAAGAAGAAGAAGAAGAAGAAGAAAAAAAAAAATAGAAAACAGATAAATAAATGAATAATAAGAGCGAATCGTGTCGTGAGCGTTTATCATACGATTTCGTGTTTTCGTTCTAGATGACATGGCTTTATGCAAATGAACAACCATCGCAACCTATCACTCCATGGCGCAATAACGATGATTGATAAGTGCATGTTGAATCATTAGCGACATTTCAAGACTTTCTTCTGTTTAAAACTCGTCTAATTTCGTTGAATCGTGTCATGTATTGGCACTTCTATTCTTTTCTTCTTTCGATTTTTTATGCATATTTCTGTTCCGAGATAGAACTAAACTTTCACAAAAACAACTCAAAGTACAGGTAATTAATTCGCATTACTGAGCCCTACCTGCTCAACTACTTGTCTGTAATAATGGATAAAATACTCAAGAGTATGTAGGTAATAAGTTCATTTTTTTTACACATGTAGCACAATGTGCACGAGGTATATTTCTCTGTTTGAAGAACGTACGAATATAAGGGAAGACTTTACGAGTATAACAAGTTAAAAGGCTTCAAAAGATGTTTCATTGTAACAGATAATTAAATTGTTCAAATGAATGTAAGTCAGGCTAAAACGAGTGATCTTATGAGAACGATGGGTGAAGGTAACGAACGTCATCTCTTCAGCTGTGAATATTCTCGAACGACCTGTGAAGTAATAAAAAAAATCACGTGTGAGCATTTCCTCCTTAATTAATTTAGTCAGATCGACATTATCTTCAAGCATACTGCAATAGACGTGTGGAAGAGGAGGAGACTTACGAGACTCAACGGTCACGGCAAATATCAACAGATAAGGCGTGTTCCCGAGGCCATTAAGGACCCCAAAGCTCAGAGGCCAGAAGACTCCGAGGTCATAGCAAGAAGTCACAGACAAGGCGCGGCGTTGAGCCCCAAAGCTCAGAGGCCTTTCAAAAGAATGAAGACTCAGAGGTCAAAGGTGTATTTTCTGATGAATAAGGCGTGTCTCCAAGGCCGTGAGATACCCCAAAGCTCAGAGGCTGTATCAACCCACAAGTGACATGTCCTCCAATAAAGACCAAAGGCTCAGAGGTCGAAGCAGATATTCACTGATAAATGGGGCATGTCTCCGAGACCATGTGGGACCTCAAAGCTCAGAGGCCATTACAACTCATAATTGACGTGTTAACAGGGAACCTGTTTTATCAGGGGGTCTTTCAAGAAAAAGTATCTGGCGTCCGGCGTCTGGCGTCCGGGAGGCAACTTCCTTACCTAACTATGACCTTGAGAATGACCTTGGGACTTGAAAAATTTTTGACCTCCCCTCTTTCCAAGCTACTATACTACAAGGAGGGGTCCTAGCTTATACTAGAGATAATACAAATCGCTAGGCATATCAATATTCCAGTTATACAGCCATAATCACCTATGACCTTGGGACTTGGAAAATTTTTGAGCTCCCCCTCCTATCATCTATAGCTCAAAGATTCCAGTATACTAATATGAAGCTAGTATAATAAAGGAGGACTTCTAGCTTATATTGAAGATAATACAGACTGCTAGGCATATCCTATATTATAAAGCACATCTGCAAAATTTTCGTCCAAGTAACCTCCTTCCCTAATGTATCGATTTCGTTGAAATTTCGTATATAACATTGTATGACCCCCGAAATCAACCTTTTTGAAAAAAATTTAGAAAATCATTGTTGGGAAAGTTGTAATAAAGCTTTAAAGTTAAGCGTATATTGGCTGCTATCTCATCCCTATTCCTGTACATATGTTTATTGATGCGAACATAAAGTTTTATTTCAACGTTCACAATGCTAAGCAAGAGGAGAAATTTTAAAAACCGGCCGAGTAATTCTGACAGGGAACACGTTGCGTTGTGTTCACTAATTTCCGTGGAAAAATATCACGACTTTTGTACGGAGCTACTTTTATGATTTTTTGACCGAGCCAAAAATAAACTTATAGGTGAAGAGATGAGAAGGTCTACGGAGTAAATTTTCGTGTTGTAATCTGGGTAGAGTTACAGAGTGAGTTAGTTGGTTCCATTCACATTGAAGTCATGGTCGGTAAAGTTGAGAGTTAAGGGTGAGAGATATGGAAAAGATTGGGTTTGGCAAAAAACTTATAGGTGAAGAGATGAGAGGGTCTACGGAGTAAATTTTCGTGTTGTAATGTGGGTAGAGTTACAAAGTTGAGAGTTAAGGGTGAGAGATATGGAAAAGATTGGGTTTGGCAAAGTAGTTCAAGCTTACTGTGAGATATGTTATTTTATTTCTAGAGTATAGACTAGCTGGCGTTGAGTATTTCTACGAGTGCCGAGCGAGTTGCTGGATGAAATCGGTGTGCCTTAATGCCAAGAGTATGTACGAGTGAATTATTCGGTTAATATCAATATTCATTCAAATTGAAGTGATGGTTCGTGGAATTGTGGGTCAGAGATTCAGAAAAGTTTTGGTTTGGTGAAATAGTTCAGGCTTTTTGTGAGACGCGCTATTACAATTTCAGAGTACTTACGACTTAGCAGATGACGACTTGAGAAGTTTTTGTTATTTTATACTGCAAAGTGAAGGGAAGAGAGTCGTGTGTACAAAAAAAAGGTGAGTAAGTGCTGGAAGGATTATGAAGTTCCACGGATATGAATTATTCTTAAATATGAAGACAAGTCAATCGTTGTTGGTGGTTGATTGAGGGATGATCAAAGTGTATTTATAGCGGGGGTTGAGGATAATTAGTTGAGCAGGTGAAGAGATGGGCAATAGATAAAATTTTTGTAAAGGCTGGAATGGGTGGAACGCGTATGACCAGTTGTGTGGTGGGAGAGAATGATTTCCTTATGACACTTACACAAGTCGAAGGGACTGCTTCACTTACGATTCCTCTTAGTTTGTTTGAATGTTTATTTTTCCGGGCTCTATGTTCAGGGAATGATCCGGATCCACAGGACGTAGACAGATGTATAATTAACGGATGATAGAGATTGCACGAATAAATGAATGCGTTGATTTGGGAAATTAGTTGAATAAAAGTCGTGTCGAAATTTGAGCTAAAGGTAAAGAGATGGAGATAAGAAAGACAAGAGTGTAAGGCCTATCTTACAATTTTTTCAATCAATGACTGATTATCATTTCTTGAATCGAGTAAGCGTTGCCTGTTTCGAGTCCAGACTAGATCCCTCCGGTAAGGGCTGGTGGGTCATAAAATTGGCATAGAGACAATGTTTATAATGAGTTGTCGGTATACAGTGTTGTGACCTGGAGATTATTAGCTAGATCAAGTCGGACGGAGGCTATGGAGAAGTGGATGATAAGATAAGGGGTAGATGGTTCAATTCGAGGTGTTTAAATAGTTCAGATTCAATAGGGAGGAGGAGAGAATTGAGTCAGCAAATTGCGGGTGCGTAGATTGAAAGATGCGTGAATTGAGCTGCATGGATGCAAAAAAATCAATAGTAAGAGTTAGGAAGCGGCGTTTGAGGGAGGAAGGTTTCAATTCCAGCGCAGAGGCTGAGAGTGGGTCTAGATCGTTGCAGCCGAGGCATTGATTTATTGACCAGCAAAAACGAGTTGTCTGCTTTATTATTAAAGAAGAACAGATGATAAATTTGTTGAACTTTTGATTTGTATTATGAATAGTGAATGTGAGCGAGAAGAGTCGTATGGGTACAAGAGTATTGAGTGGGTCGTTAAGGCTTAATGTCGAGTAGGAATATGATCAATAACGGCATTGTAATCTTCTGCGGGTAGTTTCCTTCCTTGGTGAGTGAGGTGTTACAAGGGCAAGTCGGACGATGACGATTGTGAATAAGTTTACAGTGAACAATTCCTTTGCTCAATATTGTTCCGTGTTACAATACGGGCAGTAAGGTCACAAGTGAGCGACGGTATATGTGGGTGAGTGTGGAAGGGGCGTAACCGAATTGAGTCCCGGGAGCGGGGAGTACCTTTTTTCGATAGCCTAATTGAGTCCCAAAGTGTCGGGGTATATAACCGAATTGAGTCCCGAAGGGAGAGGGGAGGGTAAAATAATATTCGAATTGAGTCCCATAGTGTCGGGGGTAGAAAGAGGCAAAGTCCGGATTGAGTCCCGAAGTGTCGGCGGTACTAAGTCTGAGAAGATGGGTGAATTCGTTCATTTTCCTTCGTCCTCTTCTTGAAGTCCAAAACTCATGACGAGGCGTGATCTTGGCGAATCGTCGAGAATTGAATTCGTTGAGTGCGTATACTTCAAATTTCTGCCTCCGCCTAATAAAAAATGATTACACCCGATTACTTTCTACGCTCAGTACCTTCCATGGGTATTAATGTGCTCAAAACATAGCCACGCGCCAACTCATTTTTAATCCGCACCAATGCCATACATCGACAGTTCGAAGTCTGTTAAAACGAGAAGGAAAATGAGAATCATTCGTGAACTCGGGTCTCAATTCGGTTGTATACCCCCGCTACCTCGGGACTCAATTCGGTTGTGTACCGCCGATACTTGAAGACATTCCCTTCTTCTACCCCCGACAACTCGGGACTCAATTCGGATACTATTCTACCACCCCACCCGACAACTCGGGACTCAATTCGGCATCGCCTTGTGGAAGTGCTTGATTTTTGTAGATCCAGTGAGTGAGAAAGTTTTTCATGACGTGGTATCAATCAGAAAACATACAGACTAATCATTGAGGATGGAAGAAAGTTTTGACGTGCTGGAGAGGAAGGAGCCCAGAGATCAGAGAATAGATGGGATAATAATTGAGAAAGAGTAGTTGTAAAAGTAGAGGGGCATCGTGAAACTTTTGGAAATTACGGGCTCGGGCTAAGCACTATAAGGGTTAGATTTGTTCTTCACAGTGTCAATCGTGATTGGAAGATGACCACTCATGAAGAAATAAAACTAGGAAACAAAATTTCTTCTGAGTTGAGTATTACCATATCTGGCGTTTTTGGAGAAATTTGAAGTTTTCATAGATATGAATTTGGGTCGACGGATGTTTCGATGCGGGTAATGAGAGTACAAAGGTCATAGAGTACAATCAGGAGAGTGAGTTAGGCGGTTAAAACCGAGCTCTATACAAATTAGGGTGATGGTCTGTGGCGTTAAGAATTGCAGGTGACAAATTCAGAGAAGAAATAGTTACGAGGAGTGGTTCAAGTTTATCAATCATGGGGCGTATTATTTTACTTAGGGTATCATTCATATAAATATTAGAATTTTTCAAGGTCAGTGATGAGTGAGAAGGAAAATCAAATAATTTTGCAAGGACGTGGGAAGCTAGAATGACAGACTTCAAAGAAACGCTTGCCATATCTCCCCCTTTACATGAAAAGAAAATATCCGAACATTCACCAACACATCGAGAAAAAGTTGTTGGATATAGATGAGGAGATTGGGAAATTAGAAGAAAAGAAATACCGACTGATTCTCGAAATTCAAAGTTTAAAAAGTGGGTAGTTATAAGTATGTTCAATGTGTGATTATTGAAATAAAAATTGATTTTTTGTCCTCGATGTCATAGAATATTGAATGAGCGACGAAGTCGCGGGTTTTTCAGCTTGTACTTGTATAAAGCTACTATACTACAAGGAGGGGTCTCAGCTATACTGAAGATAATAGAAATTGCTTAGCATATTAATTTTCCAGTCATACAGTTATAATGACACTACACCATATTATGAACTCTGTTCCACACCACCAAGGAGGTCGAGTTCACAGTGCATTTTTTTGTAAAACTTGTAAAACAGGTTCCCTCCATCCCCTCATTTAACTTCGTTGAAGAACCCGTGAATTTTCTTCAGGGAAATATACAGAGTAGGATTGGATTGACCACCTTTCATAGGATATTGGTAATAATTAATCCAGAAGTAATTCATGCAATTAAGCTAATTAAAAATGTAATCTAGAAAC
This sequence comes from Aspidiotus destructor, assembly GCA_035079395.1. Classification (NCBI taxonomy): domain Eukaryota; kingdom Metazoa; phylum Arthropoda; class Insecta; order Hemiptera; family Diaspididae; genus Aspidiotus; species Aspidiotus destructor. Next base: position 57,944,360 of record JAVHKZ010000002.1, on the reverse strand, counting down.
TAGGAGGTTATACTCAGTGGGCATTCGATGACCAGCATCCAATTACTCACCTTAGATAAGGAACAAATCACAAGCACTCAAAATCCTACGATAAAAATGAGCACAGAAAATAACCAACGATAAAGGCGCGTGCCAGTACGGCAAACTCGACTAAATTGTGATCTAACGTCAACGCGAGTGATACGAGCAACGTATTTCAGGACAAAAGAGCCAGGGTAATTTAAAGGTAGGGTTGCTTTCGATGGCTATTGTCATCTTTCCAGTAGGTGTATTTTATACAAACTATGAGGTTGAATGCTCAGTGTTGACAAAATAATGTGACTTCGAGGATATCTTGAACGTAAACTCGGCAAAACGAAAGTAAATGCCACGTATCCTGAAAAGACTTAGACAGGATAGGTGATATACGCTAGGATACGAAAATATTGAGCTAGATATTATACTTTGATGAATTGAAGAGCAGACCTAAAGCGAATCTAGAGTAAATCGAAAATCGCTTATTCGCAAAAAATTTGTGACTTACACATGTTTAGAGTTTGTACGACTTCGAGCATGTAACGATAAAAAAAGTAAAATGTGTGTGGAAAATATTTTTTTATAATACATGCAGCGAAAGTGCCGCGTATTGTGTTCGCGAAACTCGCCGTTATCAGAACCGTGGCGAAAATGTTTTTCCCGTGGCGAAAGTGTTTTACCCGTGGCGAAAATCGCGTTACTGGTGCCATTTTTAAACAATAATTGAACATTAAAACTATAACAAGATCTACTTTTGAGAGTCTAATTTTGCTTTATGTACTATAAAAAGTACTGTTTGTAATTCGTGTCGAAAAACAATAAACATAATTTTCGATTTGTTCGTTTCAATCATAGAATACCGATATAGTTTAGGTACCTAGGTAGTATGCAGCAACCTATATAAAATGCCAATTTCTAGCCAAAATTGAGTCAACAAACGTTTTCTCAAAACAATTAGTTTTTTCTTACGCCCCCAAACTATCGAACGAGAGAGTAGAAAAAAAAAAAAAAGGCAGAAGAAAATGAAAAGAAAAAGAAAAAGATAGAAAGAAAAAAATGCTTCAACCCGTTTTTGCTGCACGGTATTTAGTACATTTATACGTGTAACAAATTACTCGTGAGATGAAGGTAAACGAGTACAATACGTACTGACTCTGACTCGCTGTTTACATTAGATTCAGAATAATTTACGCATCGCTTATGTATGAAAATGAACAAATTTATGAAAAGAGCCATTAATTTTAAAGAAAAAGAGTTGTATCTGACAAGCGTAACTAACTCCGTTTCTGTTTCCCATCCTTTCTACCGGAAGGAAGCTATAGCTATACCTGCTGTACATTTGTGTGTTCTTTTATTGCGATACTTGACTTGCGAGTAATCTATGCAAAAATTAAAATGTCCGATGATTTCAAGTATCATTTCCAGGTTAGAATGAATCATTACGCGACTGGCCCTACCTCTACCAATTTACCGGTTTTCATCAGTATGAAGAAGAACGTTTCTACCTGCGTTTGTATGACATTATTTGGCATTCGCGCGTGCTTATAATTGAATGGCAAACGATGATGAAGGTATAGGATTTGAAGAAGATAATATAGAGTACTGACATGATGCAAAACTAGACAAATTGAAAAACTTGACTCTTCTCTTCATCATACCCTGTCCTTCAAAACCAACACTCTGCCTACAACGTTTCCTCATCTACGATCTCCGCGCCATCCAACTACAGTACCCAGAAATCGTATCCAACTTTCTCAATTACCAACGTTCTATACTGTAGCCTACTTCTTCCAACTGTTGTGATTGAAAATTTTACATTGTATACCGGTGATACTTTATACTAACAAATTAAGGCGAGCTGATGACTCTTGAACAGTTGCATAGCTCGTGAATAAAGAAAGGAAGAAAAAAAAAGAAACATTTCCGCGACTCCCTTTACTGAATTTTTGCACTATACAAGCGCTCTCCGTCAATGTTCAAACTTACATACAGTAAAATAATTTGAAAAAAAAATTTGTTTTAACTCCTAATCAAATTTTATTGCATCAGGGTGCGGCATGACCTCTTTTTTGAAAACGAAGTTAGTGTTCTTACTAGTTCATTCTGTTCTTTATAAAAATAAATTTCACATTTACAGAAACGACTGCTTGTAGATATGTTTTTGTAAATAATATTCATTTTTACGGTAAAATCAAATCCCAACCTTGAACACTTTCTTGATTTTACCTATTCTGATGCTCGCGGTTGCCGAACGAAATACAATAGGTACTCAGTGAAAATTGGCACTTGGGGAGTTGAGCAGTTATATGGACAATCTTGTTCACCCGACGCTAAATTATTGCAAACTAGCGGGGACAGAGACGAATTGAAAAAGACAAGTGTTGATCTATGCATATAGGAAAAGATGACAAAAGACACAATCATAGAAAGTAGACGTTGAACTCTGATGCACCATCAGTGACATTTAGTATAAGTCCATCCGTATACCTACGCTTTCACGTTTTCTACGTGTTTTTTTTTTCTCTTCTACATCGTATTACTTCAATATGACGTAAGGCTTCGCCTACAACTAACTGAAAATTTTGAGAATTGTTTCTCTCTCTACCTATGTGAGTATCATTATCATGGCACATGAGTTTACGTCTGATTGATGATTGCTGCTTACTTGCTTAGGGAGAACTGCGTTAATTGAGGCAAACAGGAAACCTGTTCAAGGGAATCTCTTCATTGATACTTCTTAAGGTGAAATTCTCTCAAGTCGCTCTCCAATTACAATTTTTCCTGGAAACCTGTGGAAGTTCTCGGAGTGAGAAATGATGACCACCACCCTAAGAAGCTGTTCGATTGAGGCCGAAAAAACGAAAGAGAAAATTTTGATTCGTCAGAGTTGTGGAGAACCGTTCCCCGTTAACTTTTGCTCACTATCCGACCGAGTACCGGAAGAAAATGCCTAATATCAAGAATTCCGAAAGTTTTGTAATCACTAATCACCATACAATAATAATAATATCAAAAAATAGAAAATAGCATTGTATTCAGCGTCAAAAATATCGATAAATCCCACAGATAATGTATCGACGATGATTTGTTCCTAGCTAAGTGAATATTTTCTTTGAACATAATCTCGGAGTACGAATAATATGGCCTTTTAATCCCTCACTTCTACTCCGCATTTTGTAGGGACTCATCGAGATAAAATGACTGTTTCAAACAGCAGGAGAATTTTTTTTTAATCAGAATGATTGGATCATAGGCGACGAAAAAAGCTTGAAGATGTTGTTTGTGGATATCGTTTTAATATTGTGCGGAAATTTCGCAAATTAGAAAACCTACCTACCTTACACTCGTAGAGAGTTCACCGTCCGGGTTACCGCAGTACCTTATCGTATCATGTTGTGTCAACGGTTTAGGTTTAATAAACCATACCTTCAACCCAAATTCGTTCCGCACTCGAACTTCTCAATGTGGACAATGAAAACATAATGACAAGAGACGACGATGAACCATTTCGTGTCAACCGAGGGCAGAATTTATTGTGCGAAACGAAAGTATACGAAAATTCAAACAGTACCTTTTAACGGTACGCGATCCTCTACACGATTGTGACCTTTTCCTCAACTACGAGTACTCGCACCACATTATACAAAGTGCATCACGTAAAAAGGTGTTCGCGCGTGCTTACGATTTGTTTTTTCCTTCTCTCGTCTCTCATTCGCTTCAAAAAAAGAAAAAAAAAAGAAAAAAAAAAACAGAAAGGATATCACAGAAACGCGTAATTGAAGAATATATTAAAATAAATCTTTTTTTTTTTGAAATTTTAGCGCAGCGTGTACATTAAAGCCTACCATCATGTTGTGATCTACTCGTATTTATACAGTGTACCTACAAGTAACTGAATTTCTCAACTTACCTAAATAGATAACATTGGCGGATACGGAAGAAAGCGATGGGATGTGTCACTGTTCCTTTCTTACATATATCAGGAGTGCGGTCGTTTTCTAGATGTGTATAATTTAACCTATTTTTGCCACTGATCACCTTTTGTAACGAAAAATCAATGTGTGCGGGAAGTTAAAAAGCTTACCATCTATCGACTGGCGATGTCGCGTATCCCGAAAGCTAGTTCATTTATTTAGGATGGAATCAATTACTGTATTGCGTAAATAAGCAACACATGTGCTCGAGATTGCAGAGATACTCGCCCGTGGTTTTGAAGGAGCTTGTTAGGAAGTGGATATTCAAAATCAATGCAGACGCTCTTTTCTCTCTCTTTCTTTTCATAATTTCGTGTGTATTCTAATGTCGTCTCGACGGCACGAAAATTTACAGAGTAGGGCATCGGCACGCTACTTAGGTCCGACCATAGCTACACGATATATTATTCGCGTCATTACGCTCTGACGAGTGTTTCGTCGTTCCGATCAGCGCCCGTTAATCGTTAATGAGTGTCTTATTTGGTAAGCTAGAATAGCAATCCGCTGATGCGTTAGATTAGATGTACGATCTACTATTCAACTTTTGCTGCCGCTCCCGCGCTAATTCTTTTGACAACAGTTCTCGCGCACATTGATTGGAGCGCACATTTGTATAACACATTACGAACGCTCGCTCGTACATCAACAAGAGTGATGATAACATACGATACACAGTTTTCTAGGCACATACCGGGTACTGAAAGATAGAAATAGTCGGGCGAGTAATAATACCTGGCCGCGGTACGCTATACTCCTTCATCTTTCATTTGCTCGTTCATTTGTTTTCAATAGATCTGCGACTTTGTTGGCAGATCCATCATTTCAAATCCAGGTGTCTACTCTTACCGTCTTCGCACGGCCGACGCCAATGAAAACGTCATCTTTGATGCAACCTAAATCAGTGCATAAACTCGTGGGTATCTTGCATCTTTATGGATGGACCTGGACCCTAGTACAAACATTGTTCCCACTTGAAACCCAATTTGAAGCTCTGTTGATTCTCTCATAAACTTTGAAACCTATCGGCAGTAGGATTTCGAAAATGTAGAAAATTGTTTCCGCTTCCAACAATTTTCGATCGCACCGTTTAGTTCGACATAGGGACCTATTTAATTCAAGCGTCGCACCGTCGTCGTTCACCATGAACAAACCCAGCCATTAAAATTAAAGAAGATAAAAGACTGCCTTTCGTGTTGCGGTTTTCGACTCGTTCCTTCGTCTCACGATCATTATAATTAACTCTTCGCTGTTCGTTTTATAATAGATAATGTGTGATCAATCGAATGGTGAATCAGTTGGTTTGTGTGAGCACGCGTGCTCCAAGCTCGTTCGTGCATCGCGCGAATGAGAACCAGAAGTGTACTACTGCCGCAAAAGTGAATGGGTTTATTTATTGGTAATGTACGACCGAGGCAGTGTTCACGAATGTTTTTCTGTGAGCTGATCGAAAAATCGTACTTTTTAATTGTTTAGATTTCTATGAGATTCGTCCCGGTATACACGATTATAATTATTACACACATAAAACTTTTCACCTCCTCAAAAGCAACATCGTTAAAATTGCGCGCAATGGCAAGCATCGTTACGTATGTACTTACACGATACTTTCATACAAGTTTCAAAGCATTTCCAAGCAAAAATTCTATCCAAAAAACTCATCATGTTTGTGCCATATTTATGTGTAGGCCTACGCGTACATAAGACCCGAACTTATAATACTTGTGCCGCATTGACGATGCCGCGACGCGGACGCGACACGACGACGAACTTTCCGCAATACTTCGGGGTGCGTTTTCATTCGGATGCTTTCGTTACTCAACCCAGCGTTGCTGCAGCGAGCGATGCGGATTTTCCCGACCTGGCACGCAGATGGCAATCTGAAGGCGTGACAATGGTTGAAGCGTGTATATTAGATTTATTAATTTGTTTCGTATAATAACACGTTCGCGATACTGTGGGCAGATCCAATAATTAATTCGAAAGATATAAATCCTCTATTGTTTGTTTTAGAAATATAGTACCTTATTTCCCGTCTCGAGTGTAATCTTGATTCAACACTCATGACTCGTACTCGTCCACTCGCGCGCTTCTACTCTAATCTAGAACAGCGCCTGTACTCACGATTTTTCAAAAGCATTTCGATCACGCGGTATTCGGCTTTTTGATTTCTTCTTCTCGTTCTCTTTGCATCTCTTCACCCACCTTATCTATGGTTCGGTGCGGGAAAACGCAACAGAACATGGCGCGGCATCGCGATCTATCAGGAGTGTACGTTCTTACATCTTGGACTAGGTATACAAAGAAATGAAGTACGAAGCACGAAGGTACATATTGGCTTATTTACCAAGACAAAAACATTGTTTTGTAGCTTTATACAAGAAAATAATGCTAAAACAAACTCCTGTTATTCGAAGAGAATTGTTGTAATTTAAATACTGATGAAGTTGAATTTTTTCCCTCGCGAGCTTTTCTGATTAGAATTTTGCGAAAATCTTGATCGAATTCAACTTTACCGCATTAATATTGAATATACATACACATCCCCCCCACCCCGTAAAAAAAAACAGATAATTTAAAAGTGCTCGCGGTTCTAACGAAGGGAGTTTTGAAATATTTTTGACTTAGATTAAGATGTCACTCTCCGTCCTTGGCTGACACTTTTTTTTGACATTTTATGAGCTTTCAAGATCGCGAAAGATAAGAGATTATTGCCCTTGGAAAACTGTTAAGAACCCGTGACGAAAACACGGAATCTGGAAAATTTTTTTATCCTCAGTGATTGGGATTACAATTGGAAAATCGTGACGAAAATTGTACCGTAACAAAAACACAAAACCTCCTTAGCGGGTTAACTACACTTGCCCAATGCAACCGTCTTCTTCTTACAGTATGCTAGGCTTCACTCTCGGGATTTGGAAAATTTTCAACCTTTGTTGCTTCATGAATTAGCCTTTAATACACTGGACCCTGCTACTAAGCTCAATATTCTCCTAATATGAATGTACTAAGCTAGGGCCAAAGGAAATAGTTAACACAGAGGAAAGAATATAATTACAGCTAATTGAGTATCTACAGCAAAGAAAAGAATGCATGGCAAAAGATCACATTGAACAGCAAATTGAAGATTGCACAGGAATTGATAAATACAACATAAAAAAAATTAAGAAGCAAAATTCAGCAGTAGACTACTAAGTCAGTAAAATAATTCACAATTAAATGAAACAACGAGAAACACAAAGGGAAGGAACAAGGTAACAGGAAGTGTATAGTGATAAAAGGTATAAAGTAGAGGGAAACTAAAACCTTGACTAGAATGAGGAAACATCTTCTTTATCTATGATTCATTAATTTGTAATCTAACCAATGTCAACGCAAATGACTCTATTGTCGCGCGTCGTTAAATAAATTAATAAATAAACATAGAAAAGGTTGAACAAGGAACAGGAAGAGGAACTCACGATAAAAACGAAAGAAACTTGTAGTTACTGCGCCAACGGAGCTTTTTTTGCCTTTGCCGCGCGTCCTCGCTCATATTTCTGTACTAAAGACACTTTTTTGCCCGTGGAGGCACGTCACAAAGCTATGGTCGGATGAACATATCAAGAGAATGATGACATGTCGAATGTTTTAAGGAAAAAAGACGTGTCAGAAGTATTATGCATGCGGTTAACACGAATTTTTTAAAACCCATACTGATATTTCTATAACTCGTCAGAGGTTTTCCACGCTTGTTTGCAAAGCGAGGTTTGGACATATTTGGATCGAAAACTGAGTGATTGAACAGGTATGTTCGTTGTGAACCAGTATATTGATTAAACGGCTTGTAATAATAATCATATTTGAAGGCTGTTGTAGAGTTCATCTTCTTCTTTACATCTTCCTCTTTCGTCTCCTTCGAAAGTTTCGGCGAATCAATCAGGAAAAATTAATTATCTGGTACTTATAATTATAGAGATGAGTAACCAGTCGACTGACCTCAGCTTTCTGTTTCAGTGGAGGATTTTCTTTATGTACACCTAGGTACTTAACAGAAGAATATCGTTCCAAATTAAACATCTGAAGCGCGCGTTTTCTATTTGATGTTCATTACTAGCGGTTGTAGGTATGAAATTAATGTTACTCAGTACACTGAGCATACCTATAACTGCAATAGATACACGGTAAACATTTGCATAGAAACTCACACTTTGAAGGACACGGTCAAGAACGCAATGTTTGAAGAACGATGTTGACTCGATCTGCAGATAAGAATTTTCTATATAAACTAGAAAGATAGTGCGCTCCGTGTTCTCATTTCTCTGTAGAAATACACACTCCATTGGATTATACTGTAGGTGTGTATAGGTACTTGTATTTGTTCTATTGTGGCCATTTCTGTTAACCATGTTTGACCGTCTTCAAATATCGAGTATCATTAAGCACTGACATGTTGAAAAACTAGTGATACTCGCAAAAGTAATCTACTGCAATTTTATGATCAACTGAAATGGTGATCTGCATGTCAGAATGTGATATACCTACTGCGACTAGCAGCGTATGCAATCTACCACCAGAGATTCACCATGTCTTCCAGAATTCATTTGCGAGGAGTTTCTTTTCAATTCATACATATTTTTAGCCTATACAAAAAAGATTGGAATAATGGAAGCGAATCATATTGATTCTAAAGCACGATTTTCCGATAAAAATTTTTTAAATAACAGTAGAAGTCTCGAAATAAATTATGGTATCATTGAGAATCAATTAAAAAATCGTATACTTCCTCAACATGCGCGCCATTTATCTTGGAAAGAAATTGTTTCCGTTCTCACCGCTAGGAAACCTCTTTCATTATTTTTTTTTCATTTCATTTTTATTTTTCCTCCAATCGTGTGCTCGACAGTACCTCTTATGTAAAGGCAATACTGCGTTCACTTTAATTCAACTTTTGTCTTCAACTTGTCACTATTTTCCACCGCCAAAAAAAAAACTGATATGCTTTTTCAATTTGATATCATATAACAACCCACTTTAAGGCTCCACATCAACATTTTTGCCAAAAACAGACTTGTGGCAAAAATTTCGACACGGAGCCTTATGGCGGGTCATCACAAAGTGTCAAAATAGAAATAATCTTTGCATGCTGAAAAGTTCTCGTGGTACTACTATTAGAATGTAGGCACTGCAAATTAAGATATTTGCTATTGAATGTGAGATCATTTAAAAATGACCTCTCAAAATTGATGATTATAAGGCGGGTGTCACAATTTGATATCCTCTTTCCATTCGAAAATCAGGAGTCTAGAATATCAAAATCGGATGCTGAAGTATTTGTCTTTTCCTGCCGGAAAATCATCTCTAATAATTATTCGATCAAATATACTGATTCAATTTTGTGAAAGGATAGACGCCGTATAATGAAAATTTCAATAGGGATTCTCAGCAAGTGAACTATAGTTCTAAACCATTACTTATACTGCAATTTAATTACGGCATATTACCAGTATGTAGTACGTTTTCAAAATCATCGCGTAAGCTACTTGTCCACAGAGAATCATCGCTTCTGATAACAAGCCGAGATCGACGTTATAATTTCGACTTCGTGTGCGACACCAGAACGAGTGGTTCTCATAGCGAAGAAAAACAACGCGACGCGACGTCTAGCTCTATTCGTAATACGCTGCCGGATTAAAAGCTGAGACGAAAGATCACGCGATTACACTCGTAGTTTTTATGTTCGCCATCAACCGCATAAATTTTTCAATTTACGAAGTATTTGCTTTTAATGATGGCCGATAAATAGCCAATTTTTAAAAATATTTTGACACGTATTTAATAACCAGTCTAGTCGGCAGTAAATTATTGGATTAATAGGAGAAGCGCTGGAAAATACGTTCGACACAAAAATAAAAAGTAGATACACATTACAGTAATCTAATTACGATTCTATAATCGTAATTTATTAGGAGTTGTTCGAGAGAGTGCATGCGATAACGGAGGAGACTCGTTTATACGAGTATACTGCATACATATAGGCTACCACCTTGAGGTGCACGATACCTACGCCTTCTTTCGTGTCCTGCTCATAAAAGTTGATAGGATATAACAATAAGTGTAATAGTTTTTTTTCTTCTTTTCACATTCTAAGTGACAATATCTTCTCAGAAAGCTTACGGTACGAACTCGATATACGTTCTGTTGAAGGTTGTGGCTACAGTTTCTATAGATACTTGAGCCGAGAAGACGATGCGACGAGTATGTCACCTACCGGTTACGACACTTACCAATAAAAGAAATTTTCGCACTGTCTCTTCCCAGCTGACCATCAAATACCTTATGTCGATACAGATACTGTCTTGATTGCGTTTTAATTCAGACAATCTCAGTATTAGAGTAATCGTCAACTTTGTCATACGAGTAAACATGGCGCTTGTTCATTATTACACTCGAATAGTCCAGAAATTGCGCTGGAAAAAGATTTTCCTGTTTCATTTATATTATGCTAGCAGTTGGCGGCGCCTGACCGCCAGCCATGTGTTGAGTACATATCTGTGTTTTGTAGCAATTTGAATTTTGAAGGTATCTTGCGTCTCAAAGGGTCGCTTTGCTAGCTCTCAACATCTTTCAAAAATTGAGTACTATTGACAATACTTCATTTTTACCAATAACATTAAAAGAGAGGGTGGATGCATGCAATATAAATTTCAGGCTCATTTGAAAGGAAATTACGCAGGGACTACAATTTAAAAATGAATAAAATTCTAATTCTCATGATGATTAAATTTCTAGAATTGCAACTTTGAACGCGTTTGAATATTTAGAACACCGCGTACAATAGGTAGAATTTACACTACATTGATACTTCTCGTTTTTTCCTAATTTTTTCACCCATTACTCCATCCTGAGGGAGCCGGAGCGTTAAAATTCATTTAAAAGCTTTACTCGAATAGAGAGAAGCTTTTCAAAAACAATTCCATATTAGTACGTGAATGCGTTCGAAAGTTGAGTAATTTTATACAGATGTACAAACATATATCACAGTATAGGTATATGTATAGAGATCCCTGTACTGTGCAGTGCATACATACACAGACAGAAAAATATTCCACTTAGAAGTGTACAAGTATTCAAATACATATGTGACAGGGTTCATTAAGGACGGAATCAACAAAGAAACACCTCTTGTCTAGCAGAGAGAGAGATACAATTTTTCAATTTTCACAAAAATAGCCCATTTATTTAGGAGGGAAAGAAAAGATTTTTTCCGACTTTGGCAATCATGCTCGCTGTCCAGAATGCCACACGACCTTATTCTCGTACCTCTCGTTCTTTTTCTCCATATTTTTCTTAGTGCAAGCACGAGACAAGTTGAGTTCTTCTTTTCGTAGTACGTTCGTACGCACGTAGATAATAAAATATTTCAAACGTTAACGAACTCAGAGGAAAAAACTTTATTCTACCGCACATTTACGAATTTATGTACTACCATAAAATATACAAAACCCGGAAATTCTTCCTGTTAAGAAACCTTTGTCAACTAAAGCGATGAAAAAACTCAACTGACAAGAAGACGTAACATAAGCGACAGTCGGAAGGAATGAAAAGAATGAATATCGGGCAAGAAATAGCAAGCAATTATAACTCTTCAGTTGGTCAACGCTTCTCAACCAATCTGATTCCTCCTGTCAACTCTTGAATTGATTAAGGTCGACTCCCAAAGACAATTTCAATTTTGAAGGGATAGCAACATTCCGGAGGAGGGGTGCTGTAGTCCGACTATTGTTTTGTCATCAGAACTACCAAAATTGCAGAATTCGGTAGGCAGGAAGAAACGCTAAAAATGTTTTTGTCCATACCTTCACGAAATCGATTAATCTCCGAACGCAGAAAATGTATACATATACAAAGTGCGAGGCGCGTTTCGGTACATCGTACCATCATCAGTCTCGAAAACGTGACCCACAATTGGGATATTAACCTATGTTTGTCAGCGCTAGAATCGCCTTCCGCTCTCACCGCACTTGCTAGAATTTCTGGGTGACGATTTTACGTTCAATGTAATTGCCCATAAGAATCGAGATTTTGAATTAGTCGTAGATGACTCAATACTTTATTTTTAGTATTACTTCTTCCAGTTATCGATGCTCTTGAAGTGTTCCTACAATATTCATAGGATATAATTTTTCGATAGAACGAGTTATAATCGTTTAAATCATTTTCGAAAATTGCGACTTCGGCATCATGAAGCGTGGTACGTTAAAATTATCCTTCTCATGCTCGAACACGGCTACCAACTTACGCAACTTCGGTTAACATCCCAATGAAATACACTTTCTGCGTTCGAAGATTTTTGGTTTTTCAAGGAAGCGGTGGAACGTACGTCAGCTGAATCACCCCGTTTTTCGCCGATATAGTTGGGGAAGAAATGCTCTGTAGGCTTCTTCTATATCGCTTATGTCGCATGAGCAGCGCCGCCCCATTCTTCATGGTGAAGTGGGTGCGAGTTGCCTATGCATTTGATTTTGTTTCTTCCAAAACCGGAATCGACCTTTTCGGGTATAAATTCAGAGTTGGAAGAATCTCCTTGGCACCCCCCCCCCTTCTGCTTGGCAACCGCCAATCTGAGGCTTTTTCTATAAGTCTACGAAAAACCAACCGTAGATATTGACAAAATTGCGTTTGATAATTTCGATCGTGAAGTGCCATTACAATGGATAACGCCTTGCAACAACCTCGGGGAGAAGAAATTCAAAAAAAAAAAAAACTCGATGATTTATTGGTGCGAAGGTAGCAGGAGTAGGTACACGCACTCGGCGCCGAAGATTAACAATCAATTATTCCCACGACCATAACCACGAGGCAACTCCAATCTTGCAAACCTGAGAAGAAGACCTAGATGAACTTACAGCCGAAGACTCTGCCTTAGCCAAAGTTGTTCACAGACAGGCCCGAAAACGATGACAATGAAGTGCGATTTCACTCACACTTGGTAATCTTTACAGTCATTTTCTGAGCAAAATATCTTCTTGATACGAGAGATTTTGCATTTATTGAGCAAATTCTTACCTCAGTTCCTCTCTATCTTTGTATAGAAATTGATGCCGTGAAGTGCTGAAGAAGACATTATCAAAGCACTTTTTATGACGATTCATGTACACTGCCATTGTGCACTATGTCTCGTTATCATTTTCTCCCCGAATATATAAAAAAACAAAAACTCCCAGCTTCTTAAAGAAGTTAAACGAGAAGTGCAGCGAAGTTGTTTTATCGGAAACATTTTCAATTCAGTCGCAATAGTATAAAATTACGCATTTAAGAATGCGACCGAAGAATGGTGAATCGAAAAAACGATACTTCTTTCTCGAAAAGCTGTTTCATAATGAGCCATTTGTACAGAACGTGTATTTTTTACCAACTTTTAGGAGGTATTGCAATCTTGCGCGCGGTGGAATTTTTGGTGTGAGGCAAAATTTTTTGGCGTTTCAGAAGGTCTAGATTATGATTCTAACATTCGTTCAGATTCATATGTACGCACGTCTGTACTTTTTTTTTACCTTTATTTTGTGCACGAATGTTCTCTGTATCTATTGGGTCGATTTTAATAAAAGTTACAGCTATTGTATTGAAGTGCTGAGCGTGAATTTTTTGTAGATTATTTATTTTTCTTTTTAAATCGGATTAATAGTTTTTGTGTGGTGAGTTTAATAGTAGTTAGTTCAATAGCCCGTAAGGTTTGCTATGGAATCTTCATAGTGTATTCTCTTAAGTTGCTTCTGTCTTAGATGGGGGGAGGGCGGGGGATGCGAGAGTGAATAGAATATTATAATGCTTGGTAAGTTGCAAAAATGAAATTGTATCGGAAAACGAAGTAATATGCCATTGTTAACGAGTGATTTCATTTTTATTTTCGATTATCCTTGTTGCAATGCGGAAGAAGATTTTTAGTACGTTCTAGCATTTGCGAACTGAGAAAGAACGCATGCGTATATTTCGGCCGAAAAAGAAGAGGATGATAGCGAAGTATGAATCAGTACCGTTCCCTTGGTGCATTTTCGTACAATGCAAGGATGCATGAACTTATGTGAACTACGACCTATGTAAAATACGAAAGCGATTAACTCATTTAGATGGAGATAGGGGCGCATATAGAATATAAAATGCTTGGCCAGTTGCGAAAATGAAATTGTATCGGAGAACGAAGTCATTTGGAATTTATTTCTTCTTACATACTTACGATAAAAAGAGGGGGCACTGTCGGTCTCCAAACATTGTATGATAGAAAGAAGATTTGTAAAGAATTTTGATAATCGACCAGCTGGAGAGTCGGAATTTTTTCAAATTCTCCCAGTCTCTAGTTAGGTCAAGTTGCCGAGAGGTTGGCAGGGTCGACAAACGGTGGGCACCAGATATTCTTCTCGAAATAACTCCTCACAAAACAGTCACCTTGTTGAAAAAGAAAGAAAAAAACTTTTACTTGAAATTGTATTGTTTTTTTCGGACATTAAATCTCCGCTAAATGAGTTACTCGCAAAGAAAACGCGTAAGAAAGTAATTGTTAGAAGGTGTGGCTCTCAGAGAGTCAGTACTCTGATTAAAAAAGTTAATGACGATTTTTTCTCGGACATCAGTAAATAAATATAAGACGGGATTTTGTGTCATTTTGAAATCTTATCTATTCCTAGGCTGTTACAAATAAATCTACAAACACTTTTTCACATTTTTCGTGACAATTTTAAAATTTGAAATAATTATAAGATTTAGAGCTGAAAATAATCTCGATTGTAACTTAGGTTAAACATTGAGGACGCCGACCAAATCAGTTATTATCTTGGTACATGATGCCAACGAGTCGGATAAGTTGCATACACAATTCTGAAGTAGGAAACAGACGTACGCAAAGATTATCGTCGAAATAATGACCGTGGTTAAACCGGTTACTCGACGATATTCGATAGTTTTGTTTTCGTCTTTCTAATTACAAGTAATTACTGCAGAGTCGTAAAATGTAAATACAAACATACAGTAGCTTTCGATATTGTTTAACGCAGCACGATACAAATGCTATATTTTTAGGAATGAAAAATGTGAGTTAGGTAATGAGAAAGACTTTAAATATTTTTGTTTGAAACGCGGCTTAATTTTTTAATCGTGCAACGAAACTAAGAACTATCTCCTATAAATCAGAAAAAAAAAACAGGGAGAGAGATAATATTGAAAAAGAAAACCTTCATTAAATTGCAAATTAAACACGAATTAGTTTGCTTCTCAAACAACAGTACAAGAGTAGAAAATACAGGCAGCTACAAGTAATGAAATTTTTAAAAAAATGCAATACATATTTCCAATTTTGAGTGAGGCTACGATTATACAGCTTGGTCGACTACATACGATTTTCCTAATTCTACCTTGTTTCTTAGAGTCATTTGAAAACCTGAGATCGTCTTGCCCGCAAGATTTTCTCTATCAAAATATTCGGACAGTACACATTTGTACTAATTTTGATCGCAACCTACCAAATTTCTCTAAATCGCTGAAGATTTCAAAGTTTTCTATATATAGAGCCTTACCGCGGCGAAAACGCTTTTCTATAGGGAGAGGTTTGCATGAGTGGAGGTCAAACTTATGGCCACATAAATGGTTAAATGGGTAGTTGAGTAAAGTTTTTCCATCGGAGTGTGACAGAAAATTCAGATTATTTAACGGACACGTACATTGAAACGCATGCGCTTTCCACCTGATATATGCGCTAGTGAACGAAGTTATTCTCCTCAAACAAAAAACAGGCTCGAATCTTCTGATAACTCTTTCAACACATTTGCACTGCATCCATCAATTCACTCCGTCCCTCTCAGGTTTCAGAATATTCAGCAAGACTATACATCAGCGAGGCAACGTGAAGAAGTTGAAGCAATTAGAAATAGAAAGAAAAATAATTATAACACAACTAACTTGAAACCATCAAAGTCCTTGGTTATCGATACTCTAGACGGCAACTGTATAATTATTGTGTGCAAACACACACACACGCGGCATCATAACTAATAGGAAATATTTTTGTAGGACTCTCTACCATATAGTAGTGTCCTGGTTTATTCCAAAAGAAACGAGTTGCGAGTTTGACTCCACTTGCTATAAATATCAAAAATGGGAGATACCTGCTGTCCTTCTTGATCTATCGAGGCCTCTCTAAGCGGACTATGCGAAATTCCTTATTATTCCGACGAACACAGTCCGGACAGGGCAGGCTCCGCGCATGAGACTACCCCCTAGCTGTTGACACTTGAGCGACTAACTTAGACCAACTTATTTTATCGTGTCATTGAACTATCTCACCTTTACAATCAGCATAATTTATGATCTATTGTCCGCGGTCCATTATACGTGTCGGGTTGACCTTCCCTTATGCACAGGTTCAATATAGTTCAATTTATAATACGTACTTTTGTAGTGAAAGTACATTCAAACCCTTTTCTTTTCGACATTTTACAGCTATCTTGATATCTTTTTCACAACTGCACGAAAGAATTTGGCTGTAAGACTCAAGTACAGTACACCATGTACTTGTATTATGTTCAAATGCGTTTGACGCATTATTTTCGAGCGTACCAGTTTGCTCTCGAAGTACAATGACAGTCCTAGGTCGGTGAAGGCGCCCAACTTCAAACCCTCGGCCAAATGATTTTTAAGGTTGAAGTTTTTGCCCAAACAAGTTTCCCCGATTATTTCTGCCAACATTTTTTTCCCCTTTAGAAATTCGTTCCAGAAATAATAACGAGAATTTCTCAATTCTTGCAGGTATACCTTAAAATAGGTGATACGCAATATTAAAAATACTTTACAATTTAGATGATATGGATATAAAAAAATGCATAAAATTAGATGAAAATAAAGAATATTCAAATTATGAGAAAGGATGAAATATTATAAAAAATAAGTGATAACGGGACAGGCGAGGTACGCCGTGCTGTCAAAAGGTAAAATAGAAATTCATTAGTGGACATTAAAATACAATGACCTCTCATGAATGTCTACCAGCGAAAGGAAATTTTAGATTCATTACTCAATAATAAAGTAGAGAGAATAATGTAGTTGTTAGGTACCGGCAAATTATAAAATTCCGTCATTTCATAAAATGATAATTATTTTCAGGCAATTATTGTGAAAACGCAATATAAAGTATATAATTTGCCTGGGCATTTTATAAAATGCTGAATGACCAATAGGCACATTGTGAAATAAAGAAAGTTCATTTTTAATGGAACTAAAAATGCATGAAATTGCAGATAAATTATAACAGGGGAAGGAGGGCGGGGGGATAGTTACATCAAAATTGAATATTGTTAACATCAGATATTGAGTAAATAAAATTTTAAGGACCAACAGTGGAAATAGTATACAACAGGCTGTAGGGTGCGTTGGGGTAAACGGATGTGTAATATGTGACGCCACAATGACTCAGTCCATTTGAAAACTAGATCCAAACCCAAAATATATGCAATACACTAAATACAATCATTGTGTATCATACCAATTTCATGCATAAATCAGGATACCAGTACTCAACAATCACTCATTTTTTGTATTTAGTAATACTGCCTTGAGAACTACTTTCATTCCCATTGTTTATTCGACCAATTTCAAAAATTTATTCCTTATTATTCTATGTAGTTTGTTTGTTCTCTCATAAACCTGTGTTAAAATCTCTTCCTAATTTGTGAGGAGACACTATACACTATGGCTGCGTTTAGTAAGAAGTTAACAACCCATTAAAACAAACTTACATGGCAGTTGTTCGATGAATATTTTGAATTTGGTTTCAATAAAAATGATGCAACAAAGGAATACAAACGTATTACGGCAACAGAATCTTCTTTGCTTCAGAAGCAGCAAACGCCCAAAATCATCCAACAGAACAAACTGTAAAATATTGGAACAAAGAATGGCGACGTTAAAGTATGGTCCGATAAAACGAGCATGGATCTGAATTAATACAGATTACATTTGATTTTACTTCCAACATTAAATATTTCTATTTCACTGAAGGGTAAGAACAATATTTTTATTCACAGAAACTCAAAACTTTGTTCTTGAAATACAAGAGTAAAGGATATACTTTTGCAGAAAATGAAAATCCGTTATTGCCATTGTTATCATTACGCCAATAATGCGTCGAGCCCACAATTTACAGTCATCAGCTGATATTGTTTTCTCAGATAGTTTTGTAAGTACCTATCTTGCAATATAAAGAGTCATACAGTTACTCTTCTATTGACACCAAGTGCTGCAGGCGCAGTGCCTTGAGGTATGTATAATTATAACAAAAGGTCAAAGTGTAATAGATTATGAAAATGGCTTACAATTATTCAGGAGTTTGAAATTATTATTTTTTTTTTTTGGAAAGGGATATCCAGAAATAATGATGACAGATGAAAGTGCAGAAGGAATTGCTTTGAAATCAGTATGGAAGAATATAATAGGTATTACTGCTCTGTAAATTTCATGTACCTATGTATGTCAAACAGTTTAGCACTGGCTATCAAACCAATGATAATAGTGTTCCTGTGGCGCTCAGGGAGCCACCTTCTACAATGATTTTAACAATGTTTTAAGAGCCTCTACTATATATTTAAGAAGCATGTCTATTCTATTAGAAAGTTACTGAATCCAAACGTCATATAGGATGGATTCAGTACATAAAAACTTACTGAAAAAAAAAAAACAGAAGCATGGTTTTCAGCTTGGCGCGATGAGAGAGTACGAGGGTATCACACATATAATTACTCAGAGATTAGTTTCAGAATAATACTAAAGGATGAAGCACCAAACCGTTGCGAGGCCTATAATGTTGTATCCTTGGTTGAAAAATTATGCAAAACTGGAAAAGAATAGGTACTACAAATCATTTGAAGCAATTTGTCATTAGTACTAGTAGAGACGACCTAGGACGCAAGACGCAACTATATTTCAAGAAGGAAACCAAAAAAGCTGGTTACTTGAAAAAAGAAGACCTGTAATTACTTGAAGGTATTTTTGTAGTACCGAGTGAAAAATAAGCTTACTTGCAGTATACAGTAGATCCTCAAGCTGGCTTCTGTTTGTGTTCAATGCAGGCACACGGTTGTTTCTGTGAACTTATGTCAGCAGTCTTTCAACACTCTAACAGCGACGCATTATACCAGAAATTACCACCAACTACCTACGTCAAAAAATCGATACAAAATGGCTATTTTTGAATTTGGCGCAGAGCTGCTGGTAATATATTAATGTATCAACCGCTTCAATTACCAACAGCACTTGAAGAACACCAGATTTTGCTCCTGTAATTCCTGAATTGGCTCCAATTGAAACTGAGCTTACACCCGTTGGTCCATCTTTGGTGATGCAAAATTAGTTCCATCACTTGTCAAAGTATTGTCCTGGAAATATCATTGATAATTACTAATTAGAGTTCACCTTTGTGTTTCCATTAGGCAGAAAAGAGGTTCTTAGTCACCTGTCAAAGTGATGACATCAAATTAAAGTCCATCGCTTGCACAAAGCAAAACAATAATACCGGTAGTTTATCTATTGAAAAATACTATGATCAATTAATCGCCTGTTCCATCACTAAGCATAAAAAAAAAAACTTTTATAGATAAAATGTTTGGCAAGAAAGGGTTCCTTTTCCTAATCCCCCGCTTATCATAAAAGGACCAGCATAGGACTGTTTTCCTATGACATCACATATTGATACTCATTCGATAGTATCGCGAAATATCGCAAGCAGATTAGGTTTCTATCGAATAACTGTAGCAAAACTACCCAACGTTGCTCCAACTGACTTGTTGACTCCCATATGAATAACATTGGGAGCAAAGATCATTACATAAATAATTCAAAATTAGAAATAAATAAGAAATCAGAGATATATATTTAAAATCTATTATGTTCTCAGCATCTATTCATCAACATGTAGTATTAAAGAAATTCCTTATTTTTAATTAGGAACACGTTGATCTTAGCTCACTGTGTTATTCTTATGAGAGTCAACATGCCAGCTGGAGCAAAGCTCTTAAGCAACTCAAAGCCTGCTAGCGTTTATTTGCTGATTGACGTCACAGAAAACTGGGCTATTGTTTAGTTTCAAATCTGAACTATTTAAAATGCCAATTTTGTCACAGTCTTCGTCACGGCGCAACTCCAACTCTGATAAGAACACGGCCTTCATAACTGCATCAAACTCTTCCTTTCCCCTCCATGGAAAAACGCCATTGCCAATGATTTCAAATATGTGTTGCAGGTTGCAAATTGGCATTCTCAATTCTCAAATGGTTCAGATTTCACATTTCAGATGTAGAGTTGGACCGAGGCATGGCCGTCTCAAAGGAAGGCCGGAACATGCAGAACTGGCAACAGCTAAGTAGGCCGACCAGTTTACATGTAAATTAATGCAAAATTTTGAAAATTGAGTCTAATTAATTTTCTGATAGAGAATTCAATGGCCTACAATTTTAGTTCTCTTCAATTTTTCACCAAATTCAACAGGTACTCACTGATTCTCAAAAAACTACTTTTTCCCCATAAGAGCACATGTAAAAGTAGGCCTACTCTCACAGCGTTGCCGTTCTGTGCATGTTCCGGCCTTCCTTTGAGACGGCCATGACCAAGGCCCTAATGTAGAAAATGACAACAGCGCGCAGTGGATTGTTATCAGTTACGTTTTGCAGCGGTTCTCATTCATTGGTGCCGTGTACTGATGATGAAACTGTACCACACTGTGTCCCCTATCCAATTTTTAATTTTAAAACGATGATAACTTGTCTTGTATTGCACCAATTTTACTGAAATAGGGCTTCAAGAATAGAGAATTGTTTGCTCTTCAAGTTATATTCTCTTCATTTTTTTCAAAAACAGCGTTTTAATTGCGTACAAATCAAAACTTTGGGGTTTTCTCACTTTTTCCCATAAGCGTATGTGTAAATCTGTATCCACTTCTTTTCAAGTGTGACGTTGTGACATCGCTGCATTACGGCCTTGTGGTTGGACCGGTCATCCGCTAGGATCCCTAATTACGCGTGGTTCATTTACCAAAAATGGTATCTTTGCTGGAATTAAAAACATCAGGAGCTATGGCAGTATATGAGAGAAAAATGACCTGTAACAGGCTGGAAGAGGTTTGTGCCCTGCTGATTGTCTGTATAGCAGTGACTGGTCTGTAGTCAATACAAAATATATATCCAAATCAACAATCAGGCAAACGCAAACTTAGGGATTGTGGAATAACTGTTATTATAACAGTTATGACCTTTAACCAAAACAGAATGAGAATGTCTGACCAATTGACCAATAACTGTTTCAAGTAAATTGTGGGACTGACCATAACCATTTGACCATTTAAACGTTTTGGTCAATCATAACAGTTATGGTGACAGTCATCTTTTCAATGTTTTTATGTTCAAAAACTTGAAACAAAAAAAAACATGTTTTTCTAACTAAAAAAACACGTTTTTTCTCCCAAAAAATGTTTTTTCCCATATTATAACACTATGACCAATTCATTTTTCAATAATGGTCATGACCGTTTGACCGTTTTGAGAAATACTCAATGTGACCAATAACCTTTGACCCATAACCTTTGACCGTTTTAAATTTTGAAGCTGACCAGAACAATGACAGTTAACCCAAATACTCTAAACAATAATACTGGAAACTCCTATCTAATTACATTGAGCGCTTCTGGTCACGCAACGCAGCGCATCCAGCGGTGTGGGATGTGCAAATCTTGAACTGTTTGGGTTGTCAAACAATGAACAATCCCTAATACATATGCAAAAAACATACACAAATTTATTGTCACAACTCTCACAACTGAGTGACGTTAGTTCCATCCATGATGGCTAGTTGCTTGCAACCACAAAATTGAGGAGAGTTTCCGCAGTATTATTGTTTAGGGCGGGTTTATCAATCTGGAGTTTGTAACGTGCTGTTAGCTAATTGACTGTTAGCTTAACTTGCCCCTGTTATGAGTTTTTCAAGTTAAGATGTAACATAGATTTTAAGTGTAAAAACAACAAATTTGATTGGTTGATTGAACATATTAAGTTAAAATGCTAACATGCGCTTTATACCTCATGCTAATTTTTATCAGATATGTTATCAATAACACTGGCTTGAAAAACGATTTAACCACCAGATAGCGCTAACCATTGCGCTAACATACAATTGAGGAGTTATCGGTCAAACAGACGTCTGTTGGGCCAGGAGTGGGCGCGAATTGTCAGAAAATGAATTGAATCAGGAATCAGTTACTTTTTTAATGTATTTGAATCACGAATCACAAATCGTTTAGAACGAAATGATTCTAAATCAATCACCATGAAAATCCGTGATGAAAATGATTCAAATCAATTTCGAATCCAATCCGAATCACCTGGGAAAATGATTTGTGATTCGAAAAAGATTCGATTAAAATCCATGTCGAATCATTCCAAAAGATAATTAGTGATTCGAAAAGGATTTTAATTGAATCTTTTTCCAATCACATTGAATAATATTTTGTTTGCAATTTCAGAGTGCAATGAGGTCACACTTGGTGAAGTCAATGTGACGTCATGTATTCTTATCATTTTCTGTGTGATTCGCGAAAGATTTGAAAAGGATTTGAGAAGTATTCGACTGATCAGAAAATGATTTGAATCACAAATCACGAATCATTTTCCACTTTTGTAAATGATTCGAATACAAATCACGAATCATCAAAAAAGGATTTTAAATCATGATTCGATTCGATAATGAATGATTAGCGCCCACTCCTGGTTGGGCGGACGCCCTTTTTTGGAAATTTGTAATTTTTGAATTCCTTATGATTCAAACTCTTATATTCAAACTTCAAAACATCATATTTGAACCCCTATATCTGCTAAAATACAAAAATTTTAGGTGAACTTTGTACAGGTCATAAATCAGATCTTTGATGAAGTACGCACAAAGCCTGCAACCTTTGTTCAACTGTTGTTTGTAGGTACATATTCAATTATGGAAGTGCGTGCGTACTTTGTTGAAGTTTTGTTAGTCAAATTGTTGCCCAGGATTATGTATTTTTTAAAAATATTCTCAAAAAGAAGTAAACTAGACAATAATGAAAGAGCTGTTTGAACTTTGAAGAGCGTAATGCGTTTGAAGACTGATAAGAAAAACAAGATGGCCGCCCAAACCAAAAATTTCTAAATTTCCTCATTGTGATTAAAAGGGCGTCTGAGGTACTCTAGCTACTTTCTAACCTTTTAAAGTAAATATTACTCATTTAACAAAGAAGATGATTGAGCATTATATTCACCCAGAAAGACTGAACAAATTTCAAAGAATAAATTTTCTACAATAAATCACTCTATCAAAAGTTATTTCACATTGAAACTTTGAAACAATTTTTTCAATCAATGTTTTGACCAAAGGATTCCCTTTTGAGTTTTGACAGATAACTCCTCAATTGATAAACCCGCCCTAGAGTAAGTATTTGGTTAACCCTTTCAAATTATTTTGGCCGCAATCCCTAAATTTTTGCATTGAATCTGTTCACCCTGAGCTGATGATGGACCACGCACGGCCTACTTTATACAAAGGCTGTAATGCAGCAATGTCACAACGTCACACTTGAAAAGAAGTGGATACAGATTTACACATACGCTTATGGGAAAAAGTGAGGAAAAACCAAAGTTTTGATTTGTACGCAATTGAAACGCTGTTTTTGAAAAAAATGAAGAGAATATAACTTGAAGAGCAAACAATTCTCTATTTTTGAAGCCCTATTTCAGTAAAATTGGTGCAATACAAGACAAGTTATCATCGTTTTAAAATTAAAAATTGGATAGGGGACAAAATACGCAGGGTTGCAAAAAAAAAACAGTTTTTTTAAAAAGAAACAAAAAACACGTTTTTTTTGGTTTAAAACAGATTTTACGTTTAAAACATGTTTTGAAATATGGTTTTTATTCTCCAGTTTGAAACACATTTTAAACGTTTTCAACATCGTTTAAAACATGGTTTAAAACAGCCTTAAATTTTTTTTTTCCAATTTGATCAACCCTGGAAGAATTGTGAATGCATATTTACTATTGTTTAAAACAATATTTTGTTTTTTTCGTGTGTTTTAAACGTGTTTAAAACATGTTTCAAACACCGCCTGTTTAAAACATCGCAACCCTGAAAATTTAGTAACCATATTTTTAGAGATAGGGAAAAAAACAAAGTTTTTAATGTTTTAAATGGGATTGAAAAAAAAAACAGTTTTTAAACAAAAAAAACAGCGTTTTGAACATATTCCCGTTTAAAACAATGTTTTGTTTTTTTCGTGTGTTTTAAACGTGTTTAAAACATGTTTTAAACACCGCCTCTTTAAAACATTGCAACCCTGAAAATACGGTCAGGGTTGCGATGTTTCAAACAGGCGGTGTTTAAATCATGTTTCAATCATGTTTAAGACACACGAAAAAAAACAAAACATTGTTTTAAACAATAGTAAATATGCATTCACAATTCTTCCAGGGTTGATCAAGTTGGAAAAAAAAAACTTTAAGGTTGTTTTAAACCACGTTTTAAATGATGTTGAAAACGTTTAAAATGTGTTTTAAACTGGAGAATAAAAACCATATTTCAAAACATGTTTTAAACGTAAAATCTGTTTTAAACAAAAAAAAAAAAACGTGTTTTTTGTTTTTTTTATTTAAAAAAACGTTTTTTTCGCAACCCTGAGTGCGGTACAGTTTCATCATTGTTTGTTACATCGCACCAATGAACGTGAACTGCGCTGAACCGTAACTGATAACAATCCACTGCGGCACTGTTGTCATTTTCTACATTACGGCCTTGTACATATTTAGGCCAACGACCACGTCAAAATGACTAGGTGTTCCTCTCTTTCCAACTGTACACTTAGACAAAGTGGTTTAACATGGCTGACGGGAATAATTTAAAAAATTTTGTGCTGTATCAAGTGAATTAAATGCTTTGATAATTTTGATTTGGCAAAGTATAATATCATCGTTGTCACAAAAAACCTCCTATGTGTCATTTTTTTCAAAATCCACTTTTTTGCATTTTTGTGTTCACATTGGGCGTCCGCACAGTCGTGAAAAGTCTCCAGTGTGTTGGATTACTCCTACCACCTGTAGAGGCGTTAATATACATCTCCTATGTGTAACGGTTGTCACGGAAATCTCCTATGTGAATGATTATTACAAAAAATCTCCCATGTGTATTGACTGTCATGAAAAATCTCCCATGTGTTCAATATAATTTCTCCTATGTGCGCTGATAGAACATTAAAATCTCCTATGTGCTAATGAATTTCTCCCATGCTTATGGACAGCGGACTAAAAATCTCCTATGTGCGTATACATTACAAAAAGTCAAAAACACAACTTCCATATGGCAAATCTTCGTGTTTTTAAAAGTGTTACTGAATACATTTGCACCCTAGAAATAAGTAACAATTCCGGTCGCATTGATAATGCAGTCTAGGCACTGCAAAACGTCGGGTTCTTATTAAAATGTACTTAGTTTTTCAGTGTGGTAGCAATGCCAAATTTTATTTCAATTAGGAAATTATAGCTCGCAGAACAGTTTTTTTTGTTTCCTGAAATATTTACTTTCTTGCACATAGGAGATTTTTTTGTGACAACGACGATATTATATAGTTTCACCATTGACAATAGGCTGATATTGTAATTAGGTATAGAATATTCATTTACAACCTAAATTTAATCTTTGCTTCCAATGTTATTCTTACAAGAGTCAAATTTTACGCTGCCATGTACGTTGGGTAGTTTTGTCACCAAAATCAATCACATATATGCTCCGGAGATGGCGCGGATTTGGCGTAGTTTAACGTCATCAAAATTCTGTCCATTACTATCGCATTCTCTCGATTTCCGTTATCAGTAAATGTTCACAAATAATGACGCCACGGCGATTTTTAGTCTATTCTCGGTAGTTCTTTGTTCCCCTGTTTTGCATTGTTTTTCTTGTTATTAATTAATTTTTTTGTTCGTTTACCGATTTGTAATAATTTAATGCGTTCAGATCGTGAATTGTGAGACGATTATGAACTTTTATAAGATGTAATGGAACTTTCCTGTTCTACAGAACGTTTGCTGTTTCCAACTTGGGGTACTGTAATCATACTAAACTTGGTACTTGGGTCATCACTTGAAGAGAAGCTAGAACAATTTTCAACTAGAAGGTAGGTAGGTTTTTGGTTTTTTGATTTTATAAGTATCATACCTAGCTTATAAACAATATGAACCATCAAATCATCCGTCAATACAATCTTTCATCGTATTTCTTCCCCAATAATTATGTTTTACGAGCTATACTTTTTACAGTATTTGCACCGACCATGCTTTACAAATAGGCATAGCAATATCATCCACCGAGTGCCGCTTGTTCAACAACAAAGTACCTACCTTCATATAACTTAATGCATAGGTAATGATAATGGGTAAAGCGCGATTTTTGATTCGTGTTGGTTCTACCATCGCAATAGCTCCGTTCCATTTCGCGCTTGTTAGATGTAATTTTGTCAAGTATGCACTTATTCATTTGATACATAGTTCATACTTTACTCATCACTAGTGAACTGTGGTAATACCTGAACTGTTATTACTGTTCTATTCCGCGTTTCAATGAGATTTGTAGTAGCTACCTACCATAGAAGTTGAAGTACTCAGTATATTTGATATGGGCACGTATACCTTGCAATGATCACTGACTTATCAGAAATTAGAAATAACCTATGATTCGTTTGTTGTTCTCAGTGATGAAAAATTTGATTGGTAAAGAATCGCCTCTCGAATCAACTTGATTTAGATAAACGATGTTATGGCAATGTTCGCGAAAAATGTAGTTCTATAATATGAAGTATAATGATTGTACTCGACACTTGATGAGGACGCAGCGCGAAAAATTCCGGAGTTCTAAGGCCGTGGTTCGTTTTGGTCTAAGAATTATTAATGAATACAAGGCATGAAGTGTCGCATATTCCGTAGAAACTGCGATAGCAAATTAGGAATCGAATGAAATTGTTCTTCCTTTCCATCCTCGTGCGCTTTATGATTTCAACCGTCATCGCGATTATTACTCGGAAATTATTATCGTATCGTACAAGTATAATTGTCCTGGATTCGTTCGTTATTCATTAATTCTGTATCAGCCGAGTCGAATCGGACCGTCATAATGATATTGTATACCCTTGTACCTGCATCAGAGTCTCCTCATTTTCCCAAAAAGTGAATCACAAGGGAAAAAAGCGAAGCGACAAAAGCAGGGTGACCTAGAATACTATTTTGAGGTCCATGAGATAGCTATTATTGTTACGTGGGACTAAAGTGAGCAATATTGTCACGCAGTGTAGTGTGTAACGCTAACCACTAGTGTTGGTTGCAAAACTCTAGGGAAAATCGATCAGTTTACTCCAAAGTGACGGACATAGCTTTTTGGGATATATTATTATTGTAAAAGCTTGTAACAAAGTTATATCATCCGACCATGTTTGGAAATACAAACAGGGAGTTTTTTGATTCTTCACTCCCAAGGGAGAATAAAAATTGAAAATTTCTCTCTAAACAGTGCGTACATAAACAAAGACGATAAAATTAACTTTAGGCTCTTTGATAAAAGAGTAAAGATGGCTTGTCATGTATCTTGAGAAGAGTATTTTTTCTCTTATTTCAAATTGCTCAAGGAATACTCTTTTGGCATCTGCATCTTATACTGTCAACCGTCAAGCTTGGATCACTTTGTACTTTTTGGAGTCAAATCTTACTTATTCCGTTTTCACTCTTCTCCCGTTTCAGAAATTTTTTCAATTTTTTTCTATATATTGAAAATATCTGGTGTTTTTGCAAAGGAGAAGGAAAACAAGAAAAATTATCAATGAATTGCCAGCAATGGTTATGGCGTTCTCTAGGACCATTATTCACTAGGTACCTACTACAATTTATCTCGTCATTTACGCACACGCACACATACACCCACACAAACGTATGCATCGGTATACTACTCGATTGCGTGCACATACATGCGCCGATACACGTTTTCACCGACGGATGGTCCTGTATTTTATAAACATGTATATGTAGTAGACTAAATTCAACATTGAATAACGTCTATCGACGATTTATTTTACGACCAAATTGACCGGTTTACATTTCTTAATAGGTGTTATTCTCCGGTCATTAAAAATCTTTCCCATTTTTTCTGTGTACATATACATATTTCATACGTAATGGTTTTGTATTCATTTTGTTGGGTCAATTTCATTTGTCGAATGTTGTGAATGTTCAATACTGTGTATTTAGTCGAGCTTACAAAAAAATCTACGCGAGCTGCAGAAGTTAATACGGCATGCATTCATCGCGCGATCCGAAAATTCGTCCGCAACTTTTCCAATTTGATTACTTACTTGTCTTTTACTCATCTATTGATAAGATACATTGGGATTTTTTTAGAGGATAATGTATGTTAGGTACCATTATATTATACAATGTACAGTACCGATTTCCTCTCCTGTGACGTCATATCTATCGATAACATGGATATTTCAGCAACCGGCGTATCGACCTCATTAGGTTTACAACAAGAATATTAGGATCATTCATCAGTATCTTGAAAAGAAGAAGTTTGAGAATAAAAAGTTGATATTCACAATATTCTCAAGTTCATTCTTTTTTTTTGAGTACGAGTGAACGATGAGAGTGTTCGTAGGTTATTCCTATGTTAATCGTGAAGCTACTTTGAAGCTGATGGACCGCTTTTCGGGTACTTTTGTCAATGCGATGACGTCACAGAAAATCAATCTCTCGTATTGTACGTACCACTATGGACGGCACCACACCGCGTGAACGTTTTATCTAGCGCTTATAAATTATAGGTAGGTAGTCCAGTACTATATCGAAAGTATCCAATTTTCAGATTGATCCGTAATTAGAAGTCGTTGAGCCGCTCTTTCTAATTACGACGAGTAGTCGTTCTTATTCTAACACGATCGATATGTCTTTGACTTGACCTAACGAAATTGGCGCGTATGAAACCAATTGTGGTGCGCTCGCGCTGAAGTTCAATTCTGCGTTATTTTTCTTCTCTTCCAGGCAACCAAACTTCACCTTTTTAAAAGTCATCGCTTTCAATTAGACCGTCTCCAATTGCGCACGCGAACACTTTCTGTTAAGACCTTAGATTTGGCTGGCGGAGAACTCCATAGGATAGGTTCTAATCTGTGGCCTCAACATTTTATAGATTTTGAAAACAAAACAAAAAAAAAAAATATGACACCACCGCGCCGTACTTCCCAAGGATGCTAAGTTTCCTCTACAAGAAGAGATTTTTTCATTGAAACGCGCGTATTTCCCTTTTAAAATCCGAAACCGCGTGATTGTTCGTTGTCATTTAATTTAAGACTTGTTGCTCGAGGTTAATCAACAATTTTTTCTAAGAATAGATGATCGTCGTGATTGTTAGAACGCTAAATGTAATACATCTTCCATTTTTATGTTAGCGCATTGAAATTTTTAGCTATATTTTCTTGTTTCTTCGTTTTATCTAGCGAGTACCTAGGCCTATATGTTTTTCAAGATGATCTTAGTTTTGTGATCCAAAAACTTTTATCCAACTTATTTAGATCCTCTGAGGCTTCGGACACAATGTAAGCTTTGAGCGTAAATGTAAATGTTGAGCGTTATTACCAAAAGGTCGCTTCACGATGATGGGCCAAAGCAACGTGGTCGTTTTCTTCTTTTAAATGGTGTCCACGTTCAGGCAGTCGTTTCTCCCACAGTTGACAAGTCTCCATTGCATAGATACCAGGGGGTGATTCAAACAAGGTTACAACTTACATTATCGAGTTTTTTTTTTTATGAAGGGGGTCTTATCTTCAGTCCGGGAGAAAATATTTTCATAAAGGGTGTTGTAATTTTCAGTCGACAAGTTGTCATTATACAAGAAACCGACCCACACAGTCCGTGTATAATCAATTTCAAATCTCATCAACCTCCATCATTTTGAGCTCGCTAAAAATATTTTCAATCCCGTTTCCCACCCAGGATTAGACGACATTGAGAAGATCATTATGTCAATATCAATATATAAAATTAGTATTCGGATCGATGTTTGATGTCTATATTGTGGATCAAAATTCATCTGGGGTATGTGTTAAGAGGAGTTCCAATGTTTCGTGCATGTATAATATGTGTGTGTGTGTGTGTGTGTGTGTGTGTGTGTGTGTGTGTGTGTGTGTGTGTGTGTGTGTGTGAATGTGGCAAACCGAGAGGAGTGAACGTGAATGTCTGACATCTGCTGGATACTTGGTGAAGGAGTATATTGAATAAGAAAAAAGTGTTGAATTATGATGATAATGATCTGCTAAAAGTAAACAAATTAGCAATTTTTAGGATCATCATCTATAAAATTGTTGTCCTCATCAAGTACCATTCTTGAAAGAGTCTTCAGTTTCTCTTTCTCTATCGCGTGTTCCTATGTAATGAATTAACCCTGCTGATTTTGTCTTGGATATAGTGCGGAACAAAATATTACATTGCGGCACTCCCCGGAACTGACTTCAACAATGTCTCCATGTATTCCAACAAAAAAAGTTCTCTTACCTATAAAATATTTCTAGTTTGATCGTAAAATCTCAATCATTGCGTTATTCTTGGGGGGAATACAAGAAACTGATTCTTGGGAAGTTCAGTCTGCCGGAAAACCATCAATTTTCATGAAAGGAGAAATTTTGGTGAATTTGAGCGAGAGACTATTAACGACATCAGTCATAAAATATGAGTTACCCAATGAACTAAGCTAAGTACTCTTTTGTACTATACATGACTAGGACAAACGAAACCAATAATAATTGGATTTTCGGGCTTGTGAATGATTTTTATCCTATGTTCCATCAAGGGCTGTTCACAATCAACTTTATTCATTTTCAAGAATTACATAGAAGGGCAAACGCAGCGCATTGGATGACCTGCTCGTCTACTTACTTAATCAACAAAACATATTGTAAAATATACTATGATATGCATGTCTCATGCGTACAATTACCGTACTCGTGTATGCGTAAATTCAATAAGCCTTAGATATATCCGCTGGTATACGAATAAAAATACATAGATTGTACGAGCAAAATGGTGATGCACTCGCCATACCTATGTAATACGGATACTTTAATGTATGCATGGGCGAGTATGCATCAATGTCTGTAAAGAAGAGTAAGTGATAACTGCTATAGTTGGCAATCCTGCATGTATAGATATATATTTCTCTTGCCGTGTTCCGCAAATGACAATGATTTGCGCAATAAAAAAGGCAGAAAAAAGAAGATAATGTGGAATGCCGTGTACTTTATACAATAATCTTATCCAATATCGCGTTAAATGTGTGCAGAAATTACAAAATGTCAGTTACAAATCGCGATTCTAATGTGAAAAATCGACCATTTGACTTATGTACTCTTGCATCTCTCTTGCTCTCACTGACTTCGCATACTTCCTTTCTCAATTTGCAAACATTTTCAAATCTGTTTCTTACTTTTTACTTTCATCTCGCTCTTTCTTCTCTTCCGTTCCTTCAATGCTCAACTAAACGTTCGTTTACAATTCTAACCTTTATTGATTTAAATATAATGAACTAATAACTCAAACTTGGAAATCAATTTATTCGTCTTCTCCCATTCTTAACGGCATTAAATTAATATACAGTGTGTGTTGTACTATTGGATATCGACCTACCTTTACACAATCTGCAGCTGTACACGTATCGCTTCATTCAATTATCGTAAGTGCTGCGGTCTACATGTGCGTATACCTCATGTGCGCGTCTGGTACCGCTTTCCAGCGATGCAACGATGAATCGAAGAGGCTTCCTCTCATGTAATTCATCAATTCTCAAAATATAGATTTTCTTAGTTACAAATAACAGTATGTTATCAGAAACGTGTGATCCATGCAACTGTTTCAACTCCTGTTTGCGAAGCGAAAATTTTTAATGAAAATTATCGGCCTGAGAAAGTGCTACCTTTGGTAGAAGAACGTCACCCAAGTGTGCTCGAAGTGAAAAATAAACCAAATATTCGAAAACTGAAAAAGAAATGAGTAGAGAAAGGAGGAGAAGAAGAAGAAAACTTGAGTGGGAGAACGAACAAAAACACTTCAACTCACGCGATATACATGTTAAAAGCTCAATCACAGAAGTCGCTCTATGCGCGAAATATTGACCACCACTCGATGTAGAATATTTTTAAAACAATACGTAATTCCGAAAAACGTGCAAAAACTAAAAAGCGTTCTGCAAATTAAAATTGCCTTTTCGCGTTCTGGCTCTTGAAATAAATCAACCAGGATGCGTTCTGAAATTAGTAAATAAGCGATTCAACCTTTACTAGACAGCGCTACTGCTTGGATAATCAAGCAACCCACGCCATTACGCCAATTGAACTTTGATCAGTCGATGTTTGAAAATACAGTCATATAATTTTTTATTTTCTTGAATCAAATCTCAAATATACAGATTTTGAATTTTTTAATTGTATTCTCTCCCAAAAATCACTGTCAATCTGTTTTCCATTTTGAACCGTGCGGAACGTAAATGTGATCATCATCAGAGCTACCAACTACCCAACTCCAAGTTCAATCGCTCATTACCCGGACGCAACAAATGGTATTCTACGTGTGATCAGTCACAGCTCCCTTGACTTGCCAATGTATCAATTCCTCGTTTTGGTATTCGTTAAGCCTCACTTTGGATCTATTGATATTTGGATTGTTCATTTGTACTTCTTTATTGCTTTCTGTAATTCATTCCAAGTTTATCAAAATAACAGCATCTTTTCTTTCGAGGTCAAAACAATTCACAAGATGTTACAAGTATTGAATTCAAAGCAGCAGAGAACCCAAAAACCCAAGTATTTTTCAGGTATTTTATGAAATTAAAGGCACTGCCGTCTTTAAAATTTATATTTGAAACAAAGTGGCCCGACGTTTCGGAATACACATATTCCTTTGACGAGGGCGAAAATACTACTGAGAGTAATGTATTGGAAAAAAAAAAAGGTTACACTATCAATATAAACAAACTGTGACATGAAAATAATCAGCGATGACCTAATCTACTTATGATCGGCGAGTATGTGTCATTCAGTTTGTCTACGTCTGTTTTGAAATTGACACTACTTTTAGCTTTCTTAATCTCGATGGCCTCCTTAATCTTCCTCTTCACGGTGTTATTTTCGAAAGTGAGAATAGATACTTTAGTAGCTCTAATCTTAATAATAAGTTTTTTTCTAAAGTAAAGGATCCCGTCCCCTCTCTTCAATGTTCTGGCTTAATTTATAAAATTCCTTGTTCCAACTGTGATGGTCAGTACATAGGTGAATCTATGCAGTTACTCAAGAAGAGAATCGACCAACATGAGTCCGACGTAAAGAATAAAGTGAAAAAAACGGCGCTTTGCATCCATTCAGCCTCGGAGGGGCACTCCTTCGACTTCAAAAATGTATCTATTCTCACTTTCGAAAATAACACCGTGAAGAGGAAGATTAAGGAGGCCATCGAGATTAAGAAAGCTAAAAGTAGTGTCAATTTCAAAACCGACGTAGACAAACTGAATGACACATACTCGCCGATCATAAGTAGATTAGGTCATCGCTGATTATTTTCATGTCACTGTTTGTTTATATTGATAGTGTAACCTTTTTTTTTTTTTCCAATACATTACTCTCAGTAGTATTTTCGCCCTCGTCAGAGGAATATGTGTATTCCGAAACGTCGGGCCACTTTGTTTCAAATATAAATTTTAAAGACGGCAGTGCCTTTAATTTCATAAAATACCTGATAAATTCCGTCTAGTGAACCTTTTATTTCTTTCCCAAGTATTTTTGACAACCAAAATCTTGGCAATTTACTGGGTATATAATTGAGTGCACCACTCTCGAGGACTTTTTATGTACAAACAACATACAGACAGCGGAAGAAGTCTCCTGAACAAATCCTGATTGCTCTCTTTGTGAATACCATCGTGAGCAATTATATATTTTCCTCCCCCTCCCCCCTCTATTTCTCTCCTCTCAAAGGCTTCCTACTGCTGCGTCTCAGTAGAGTAACTGAGAAATTTTTTTTTTTTGTTTTTTCATTTTTTTGGGGGGTGGGTTAAAAAAAGCTACAAATACCAAAAATATACAATGAGTCTTGAAAATTACAAAACACTCATGAACTTTGGAAGCTCTAGATGGAGTTCACCCCCCCCCCCCCGTAGGTACACTACTGCTGCGCCTTGTGTCCTTTTGTACTGTAATACATACTTTTGTGTAGCAATTATAATTGATAGTGTTTCTTCTCCCTTTTTTGCTTCTTTTTTGTGTCGAAACAAATGGATGATAAAGTGAAAACTAGAAGAAAAAGAAAAATCATCTAAGCCAAGAATCTATATTATTCTCTATAATTCAAGTAGGTAACATCAGTGCATGTATACGGTATAGGTGTAGTTGGCTCGCATAACCATTTTTTTTTCCGACAGCTGGGCTTCTATTTATTCTACTCTCATAGTTTACATTATCGCCGCTGAAAAGCGATACTAGAAAATAAACATAAGTTGAAGGACGAGGGGAAAGGGGGGGGGGGAGTCATCAGTCGCCCAAATTATTTTATTAACGTATAAATTCAAATTTAAAAGTGATGTTGACCTGCTCGAAAACTCGTGATGACAATCCAGTCGTTATATTTAACATTCTGTGTATAATGTGGTTGACTTATATTTATGAAGAACACGTTATGGCTGCAGGATTGCAACAGCTTAGAATTCCACATACACGTTGGTGCACTAATTATTTATAATTTATGTAATTAAAATTCGCGACGAAGATCGCAAATTGCTTGAGACCGCGAGTCGCGCTCGTTAATGAGCGTTAAATATCGTGTGTGTCACTCGTACCAGTCTGTCATTGATAATAACAAGTTCGGAAAAAGCTTAACTCTGCTAAGACTAAATCGTAATTTAGTTCGAGTGCGGTCGATCGAAATATCCCCGCACAGCCTATGCGCGAATGTGTATGTATGTATAATACATTTGATCACAGGGTACAGTAACTGCGTGCTGATTTCTTGGTTGGTTTGTGAAAAATTGTCGAGGTTCTAAAAGAATTTGTGTATACAGGCATACTATTTTCGGATTTATTCGCCATTTGTCAAGTGTAACGCATTTTTATGGCTAAAATCCGCTCCTATTTCACGCTTATCGACGTGACGCGATCAGCGCGACGCAGTAGCCGCAGTAGTAGCAATATACGATGCGCGATATCCAATTTCGATACAATATTATAGGTACGGTATACGTTCACAGTATACCTTCGTCTTCCTTTCTCATTTTGCCGCCTTACGTATGAGTATAAATAACTTGACGATTGATGAAGCAAATAGCAGAAATTCTTAGTGCAAATACTTTTGTCGCGAGTAATTGCCAGTCGTGACTGCAGCACAACAATAACATGTACCTATTTACAATTATAACCATATATGTTCATACCTCGCGCCAGATATTCGTTATCGACTCAGTTTTACAATAATTGCTACCCTACATATAGTAGCCCCGTTTGTGTATGCTTCATATCTTGCCAAAATTATTGTTTCCCAATAAACGGTATTGGAAAATGAGCTCATCGGAATTTGCGTTTAGCGTATTTGTGTTTGATTATATCAACGTTTATGACAGCTGTACAGAAGTGATTCGAATAAGAAAGCTGCTTTGCAGTCATCTATGATTTTTTTCTGTCCATCTTCTCTTCTGAATTACTTTTTTCGTAGCTCTTCTTAATGCCTCTCTCTCTCTCTCACAAAATGAAAATTGAATAATTCATTGAAACTCATTAGAAGCAACTTTTTTTCAATGCCACCTCAAACAAAGCCGAGAAGCTTGTGTTTACTGGTGTCGCCTTTAATTGGTCTACTGACTGTTGGCGGCACCACTATAATATAAAAAAAGGGGATCCCTTGAAACGGATCCCCCCTCGAAAATAAATAAATAGATAAATAAATAAAATGTTGTTGATTGAATAAGAACAGCTGAAAGAACCAGTGCTCACGCTTTGCACTCGCAAATAAATTTTTATTCTTGTGAAATCCTTCAATTTGATTTTCGCCAACTCTACACCGTTCCGAAGTTTACATCAAGGATTCTCATGTCTCATTGCTGAGATGATTCATTCATTGCAATACAAATGCGCAAAAAGAGTGATTTTCGGTCGAGTAGGCATGAGACTGATCGCTCATTTGGAGAATGTGCATATGTGTCCCGCGCTATTTTCAATCATGACAGCAAAGGAAAGAGGACTTAAGGTGTAGAAAGAGCTGCACTCCAGTAGTATTTTTTGCCACTCTACTCTTTTCCACACTGTTTTAATTTACTTTGCTTCGTGCCAAAGAATTACGAGCTTTGCTACTCAAAAAGCGTACTTAAAGTAAATACTTCGCTATTATGAATAATAAATAACACTACACAACAAAAAAAAAAAATTGAAAACCACATGAACGAAATTATACAATTCTAAAAGTATTTTCGACGCTGATCACGATGCCGTTGTCCGTTTTTCAAGTTTTGGCCCGGTTTTCGAGAAATGATCAAATCAAATTCCCGCGCTTTGTTGCGACGCGCGGCGTATGTTACCCAGCTATCGAATTTCGCGAGAACGGGAACATACACTGCGCGTCGCAACAAAGCGCGGGAATTTGATTTGATCATTTCTCGAAAACCGGGCCAAAACTTGAAAAACGGACAACGGCATCGTGATCAGCGTCGAAAATACTTTTAGAATTGTATAATTTCGTTCATGTGGTTTTCAATTTTTTTTTTTTGTTGTGTAGTGTAATGATGAGAATGTTTAGCCAACTTTGTATAGACGTGGCAAAATCGCGAAAACTTTCAAAAATTTTGCGGGCCAATCACGTCTTATGTGACGGGCTTAGAATCATAAAAAGTCATATAGGAGGGAATAACGTGTGTGTTGATGTGTAAGGCAATGAGCGATCGCGATATAGTTTTAAGAGGTTCACATAATGTATCCTCATCAATTCGTATATACGTTGCGCATGCAGAAAATGAAGGATGTGAAAATTATTTGTATGTACTCGTGGTGGACGAAAAACTTGTAGCGCAAATCTGGGTTGTGTTTTTCAAGTCAAGTTTCATTCATCAACTCGATGAATGAAATAAATATCTGAATAATATTATAATAGGTATACGTCATCGAATAATGATAATAAAGACCAGAGGCGGTCACGGCGCGGCATCGGCACGGACGAAGAACATAAATATTATATTCGACGTGGTGTGAATTCCCTCTTCGTATAGGTATACCTACATGATGTTATAAATAGGTATGCACAGTACTGATCATATTCGTATATATCGTTCATGATATTGGAAAAAATACAAATTCTAATGAATTGGTTTATTGAGAGGATTACTTTTACATCGAAATTAGTATAAAGCTGATATTCAATCGTAAGCCGGTGTAATTGTTCCGCGCGGTACGGTACAATAATGTACAAATACGTAGACGTATAGACTATGTTTAGCAAGAGACGAGTTATCCTGCGTGCTTACCTGAAGAAGAGGCAAATATAGAAGACCTGAATGGTCGAAGCGAAATCATTCACTTTTTTCATCTCTCCTGAAAATGCGAATACAATCGTGTAACTAGCAATTATAAGGTTCATTTTAAACTTATCAACTCGTATAATTTTTTCTTCTTCTTTCTTTTTCTCCGTTTTTTTTTTTTTTTTTTTTTTTTACGTACCTGCTCGGACATCAGTCGACAAGTTATATCAAGTGCACAGTATCAAAATATCTAATTGCTAGATAGGACACGAATAGACTATTATTGGTGCGATTCAACCTTACCTTCCTGTTACACTTAACTCGTTCCTTTCGATAATAAATTGTCGGATTCATTCAATTTCTCGTGCTTTAGATTATTCTCGTACGATAGCGATAATATTGAATGGAGTATTTAATTCCGTTCATCGTCCACTTTTCTTTTTTTTTTTTTTTATTATTATTTTTTTTCTTCCCTCTCTTTCTTAGACTCTAGTATCTCGATTGTTTTCTATCTCTTTTTTTCTTACTTTTCTAACTCCTCCCATCATCTTCGAATATAATAAGAGATTAATATTATTTTTGATATGTGAAATACTCAAACAATAACTGTTCAGTCCTCCCTCGAAGCCGCCTACGCACCAACTTGGTCCAGTCTTTCCAGTTTAATTCCCACGGCTTCTCAAATAACCTCCGACCTCTGTAGCTAGTGCAT
Source organism: Aspidiotus destructor (assembly GCA_035079395.1). Lineage (NCBI taxonomy): Eukaryota > Metazoa > Arthropoda > Insecta > Hemiptera > Diaspididae > Aspidiotus > Aspidiotus destructor. Next base: position 57,906,065 of record JAVHKZ010000002.1, on the reverse strand, counting down.
GTCAGAATGGAAGTTCCGATTTCGAATGGCAAAGTTTTTTTCCTTATCTCTTTCTCTTTTTTTCTCTCTTTTTCTCCCATTTTACCAGTATTCATTAAAAACTACGTGCGAGAGAGCTAATTTTGTTACGCATATCATGAACACACACTGGACAAGCATTTGTTTTTTCCGCCGGTACGTGTGTATAGCTTATATGTGGGTACATGTTCTCGTCAACCTCTGCCAAGCATACACTTGGCAATGGGTCTAACCGAAAAAGCGCACTATTCCGGCGTCATCTAACGATTTCCTCTCTTCAGCCTAATCTAATTCAATTCCGCGATCGTACACAGAATATTCCAAGCACGTGTTTTCTGCCATCATCTGCTCCAACGCCAACCGGAAATTGGAAACTTCGATAATATTTAATTATTTTGGCTTCACCTCTCCCGCGAAGAAATCTCAATAATAAAAAAGAACGTTAATTATAAGTCTCGAAAATTATCGTCGCATCATCATCGTCGTGTTTTTTTAATAAATAAATTGCGGGCGGGAATAGACGTCTAGATCTAATAGAAAAAAAAAAAAAAAGGAAGAAAGGTATAGATAGAAATACGAGTATACATACGAACACGTAGCCAATAGATCACGTCAGCGTTTCGAAAACTTTGAAATACACGAAATTCGGATACCGTACCTCGTATCCGCCGTATTTTTCTCGTATAAAACTTGACGCGCGCTTCTTGAATGAAACGAGTAACGAGTAATTAAGCTCAATGCAAAGAGATAGGCCTATTTATATCTATCGTTTATCGATATCAAAAATCATTTTTCTCGCTTCGAAAGCAATAGCAGTAGGTGGATGTTCACTAGTACGTGCTCAGACTGTTTACATACGGCCTACATGTAAGTCAATTACAGGTATTAAATATTACTGAAAGAAAATGAGTACTGTAGTATTAAAAATGATTTTTTCTAATGCGAGGTTAGCTTCATCTCGCGCCGCGCTCCAACTTTTTGTGCTTTCAATCCTGGATCTCTATTCGATACTTAATTAAATTATAATATTATTGCACGCTGACCTTAGGCACCATAATGATCTCGATTGCAGAGTTTGTGTTAATCCCTTTCAATATCGACGAAAATTTGTAAAAAGTCGTATTCCACAGTCCCTCTTAAACATGAGAATCACTTGCCTTATTTGCCATATTGAGCGAGGAAAATATCTCGAGTAATGTGTCGGATAGTTGAATTTATGAACTATAGGTGGGAGTCTTGAATGGAAAAAAGGATCAGGAAACAGTCCATGTAAATGAGATGTTCATTTTCCACACGGGAAAAAGAGAGTTAGAAGATGTGAGCAAGGCAGGCGTGAATAGCAATTGGTTCTGCTTGAAAAATATTGCGGAACAGAATTTTTGATACTAGGTCTATAAGCTTGTATGTATTGACTTTTGTACATCAAAATTTTGACTTTACAAAATAAATTTCTTAAATTCAAGTTGTATACACGTAGTCTTGATAGCAATACCCAAATAAGTTTTCGAAAATATGACGAATTGAATAAAACTGCCGGGACCGGATTTAGGAGTTCAAATAAGGAGAATGGGGATTGTCTGTGCGCAGATTTACTGTTCCTAGCAAAAAGAAGAAAACAAAAGTGAAAAGAAATGTTTGTGTTTATTTCGAATTTTTTAAAGAAGGAGTAGGATTTCGAAAACTATATTCTCTGCCATGTTTGTATTTTGCACCACGTACAGCTGTACTAAAAATATTAACTGTGTTAATCGAGGCAAACAGGGAACTTGTTTTGTGGGGGTATCTTGTTTTATACTTTTTCTAAATAAGAATTCAACTTTTTTTAAACCACTTTGGGAGTTCAAGCTCCGAAGTCCAAATTTTTCCAAGTCCTTTTCTCATCATGTAGGTATCTCTTCAAAGTCGGAATTTTTGCAAGTCCACCTCCCATAGTATATTATATAGCTCAGAGGACAGAGTTTCTTCAAGTCCCACGTGTTTCCGGACGTCTTTTTTTCGAAATAATTCTGAATCTTTTGAAGACTTCTTTTTTTGTCCCTCTATTTCTAAATTGTTTTTGCGCCAACAGATCACTTTCCTAGCGATTCGCAAAATCAACCCATCGCACGAGTGTGTTAATGTTTTGGGTTGCTTATCGGTACACGAATCTGATTAGGACTTATAAATGGGTTCGATTTTTTCAAAATATGCCGCATTCTGCTATAAAAGGGGTCCAATCATACGGTATGTAATATTTTAAAACCTATGTACATCAGAGATGGGTGAAAATTACTTGGTCCTGACTTCAGTGAGGAGTAGGTGCTTCATCTAAAAGAGAGTTGAGAAACAAATCCGTGACAAAAACGTACACCATTCATTGAGTAGGCGTAAAGTATTTCGTAAAATAATGAGCGTGAATAAATCAACATCAAAATAATGTGAAAATAATTTATTGCGCGCACGAAAGTTGAAATAAGCCTACAGTAACCTGACTGAGGGCTGAAGAAAGAATGGAAGAGGACACTCCGCCATCGAACCGACAAGAAAATGAGAGGAATTTGATTTCAGGCTGCAGTATAACGTTGCATTGTGCATTATGAGATTATGTTGCGCTTAACAAATTCATTAAAATCTAGATAGGAAACTGATTTATCTGTGTTAATTGAATATAAAATTCCGTTGAAATCTGAGATGTTGGTATTAATAATGTTTTATATCAGATACAGAGGACGGATAAGCGACAGCTTGAGAACCAGTTTGTATGATCTGCATACAACATAGAAACAAAAGCCCGTTTAGAACAAAACTTTATGTAGGTACTTTTTAAAGTCATTTATTTTTCGTTTCGTATTTAGATTCAGTGAACGATAGCCAATAGTTAACAGCAGGAGAGCACAGAAAGGATGTGTCACAACCGCTGCAACTTAAAGCCCAATGGCGATGCTACAGTACCGGTAGGGAGAACATTTTTATCGATAATACGTTTAGCGAATACGTTCGATTATTCGATTTACGAGTACGGCAACGATTGTGGACAATTTATCGTGCGTATGTACGATTATTCTTTAAGAAAAGACTATCGTAAATTCAACTAAAGAACATGGTCATTCTCGTTCGGCCTCAATTTCTTTTGCCATAGTGACCAATTATTTTCAGTATATTTTTTACTATCATCATTACAATTCTATTTGCTATATTCTTTTTTTCCAAGTGCTACTATATTTTGTAGTTATTGTAGCTTTATTCTTTCGTTTTACCGGCCCTTATAGTTTGGAGTTCTATCTGAATATTTTTCAGTATTTCGATCGTAATTGTGCGGGACCAAATTCTGTAACCCTCTCCATCTACTCGCCATCCAAACTTAGTTCTAAGCAATAGTTTGTTAATCAAACTGAAAGCTCTGATCGTTTCGCTACCTCTCTACTCTAAAGCCGCGCTCAGGACTGGATTCGTTTTTTCGAATCTCGGGTTTAATGCTCGAGTCCTATTTTTCTTGTTTTCATGATTAGTGTGATGACCACTACGCTACCAGGCCCTAGAATTGGACCTCGAAGCTACAGGTGATAGGAGGGTGACTTGGTGAGAATTTTGAGTTTCAAACTACCCATGATGGGGAAGGAACTTGGAAAAATTTTGACTTTTTAATGAGCTGTATCTAATAGGGAGAACTTGAAAAATTATGAACTTTTGAGCTTATAAACTCCCACGGTGAAGAAAAATGTTTATCTGTATTTAGAATTAGTATAAACAAACAAACCCCCATTATCCGCCAGGTTCTCTGTTTGTCTTAATTTACACAATACCGAGCAGTTAACGATGTAGGCTGCGAGGTTTTTTTTTTTCGTCATCCTTCTTTTTTCTTCCTCTCCAGTATAATTTTTTGTAAATATCTACACCATTCACCATCCATTAATTCATCTCATAAGTTCAGCTTTTCTCCAGAAATTTGTTGAATCGATCCCTCCTTCTGAATTAAGGAATGTTTTGACATGTTTCATGTCTTTTCTCTACCCCCTAAATCTCGAAAATGCGTCCGGGCGTACGGGCGTCCGGCCATGACCTTGGGACTTGGAAAATTTTCAACGTCGAACCTCAGCCCTACCCCTGATTCCGGAATTTGCGTCCGGGCGTCCGGGCGTCTGTACAATTCTCTAGTATAATATAATAAATAGTATTATACAGTTCGTGAATGGTATTATACTATCATAAAGATACATACAGTATACTGGAGTATACTGGAGGTGAACTAGATGAGGACCCCTTGTATTGTACTAGTTTTATACTAGCTTTAAACTAGGATTATACTAGTTTCGAACTGGACATGCTTTATACTAGGTTTAGGAATCCTTTATACTGTATCAAAGCAATTAGGCCCTTTTCTTGGTCTAGTACAAGTCTAATTCAGAATAGAATCCTCAGAACTTGGTTGATAGTAGCTTTATACTAGCTTTAGACTAGCTTTATGATAATTACTCTGCCCTTGAACTAGACATAATAGACATAAAGGACCCCCCTCTCTTTCCCAGTTTATCTACTAGGTTTATACTAGCTCTATGTTGGCTCCGCCCTTCATCCGTTCGTTCGCCCCCCAAAAGCAATTAGCCTAAAATACTCTGAAGTAGAAATATACTAGACCAAGAAAGGAATTAACCAAGAGCTATCAGCCTAGAGCTCGAATAAATCAGGAACTTTTGGGTCAGACGACCATTGTCAAAGATATACAAGCAAAGTAAAGATGGGAAACGCCACAGACTTTGTTCTTGTATATGTTTTTGTCAAGGAGGGTGAAATCATCGATGCGGCCAAGACGTATAACTCCAGTTTTAAACGGCGGGGTAATCATTTTCAATGTGTAATAATTTTTCCAAACCTCTCCTATGACAGTGTCCCTCTTCGGTGCCTTAACGTCAATTCTAAGTTTACGTTGCCATTTTGCTGATCTTATACTAAATGTATACGTGTACTTCAGCGCCGTGCGAAAGTCGTGATATTTTTTCCGTGGAAATTAGTGAGTCATGAATCCCATTCTTGGAAAAGTATTCGCTCGTTTGTCAATAACACACATGGACAGTCTTCAATGAACATGAACAGGTAAAAGTGTTTCTGTAAGTACTTCTTGCGCTTGAACACGATGCCGTCGGTCGTTTTTTGGAAATCTCCTCTCAGTTTTTCGGAATTCCGTTTCAAAGTTTGAAAAAAGGTTGAAAGTTGTCTATACATAGGAGCGAGTAGTAAAGCACTTTGGTTATGAAATTATAAGTTCTTTGCTCGATGTCGACTTTTAATTTAGGTCTTCCTCAGCAGGCCACATAATTATCAAACAAATTGAATGAGAATTGAAAGTTCATTTTCGCTTTTTATGTACATCAATTTTTTCCACTTCAAAATGCAAACACGTTTTTTGAAGTGGGAACACTGATTACTGAATACGTGAGAGTTAATTAAGTGAAAATATTATACGTCTTGAAGGAACGTCCGAGCAACATTTCTGTATAGTTTTTTCTATATCTTGCGGGGTATGTAATGATGTGATACAGTATTCCAAAAGTGTCAGTCAGGAAGACCAAATATACTCTTTTTAGGAGTATTATACTCTATAAGAGCTTCTGAAAAGTGTATTTTCTCTCTTTGTTTTTAGACACCAGAAAATACTCTTTTTGAGAATGGTCATCCACTTTCCACTCTTTTTTAAGCGTTTCGTTCTGTTTAATACTTCTTTTCAAAGCTTCCTTTTTTTCTCAGATACGTTTTTGATTAAGTACTCTTCTGTTGTTGAAAAAATCAGGTCACTCTGGTCATTTTCAAGCAATTTTCAAGTATTGAAATGCAAATTGTGAAAAACGTATAGAGGAGATAACGAGAAACCGCCAACGGCATCGTGTTCAGCGTAAAAAATACTTCTAGAAATACTGAATTGTTAGCTCATGTTCATTCCAAAATGTTGAAATTTGTTCATGTGTGTAATCGATGTACTCAGTCTATGAACATGATGCAAGGGAAATAATATATTTTTGTTATCAAAAATATACGTAAAAATGCCACAGCCAATGTACGTTCAACTTTGAAGCTCTATTGGAACTTTCATACGAGAGATTTTTAGGGAGCATGTCTATTCGTAGATAGATACTGTTTTACACGGTTTGCATCTTTAATTATTTCGATTTAATTTACAAAGTTGGTTGGACGAGTGGATCGCGTGGAAAGTAACAAGCACAGATTTTTCTTACCTAATTCATATTTTAAACTGTAGCCAGCTTTCGAGATAGAAAAAAATTATATAGACTCGTACTTCTTCTGACTGAACTACTAAAATTCGTCGCGTTCTGTTTAAATATTTCTTTCAAGCTAATTTATTATGTTTGACAATATTTTCACGAACGAGCTACAATATTGTTACCAGCTGTATATAATATCAATTTATTTCTGTATGTCTTGTTTCTGATGAAAACACTCGCAATCTAGGAGCTCATCAAGATTAGTATCTCGCACTTACGATAATGAAAGTTGGCGTTTACGTTGCCGTACGTATAACTTTTCCCTTCTCGTAGTCGTAAATCACGAGCGCAATCGATAAATATTTACGAAAATTACGTTTCCAATTAAGCGCGCGGCAGAGCGAGTTCAGATAATTATTCTCTTTATTTGCGCTATTATACTTGTGTAGTGTGTGTAATATATGCGTGCACAAGTGATCGTACATATAATACGAGATATGGATAGTGAGTTACGTCGGTGTATGGGCGAGAAAAGGCCATTTAAGTTAACTTACTCGTGCGCGTTTAGCATTTGTCAGGCTGCGCGAAAGTCAATGTGCTCTCGGTTACAATGTAGGCAATAACGAGAATATTATTCGAGATGCGATCTTCTACTTTTAACCTGTTCTGTTTGTTGAGGAAGATGCGCCGCTCTGTGTTCGATAGAGACCATCGCTTCGCATCAATATTTTAGCGTTTTTACATACAGCGAGCGAGTGCTCGAGAAACCGAAATTTACGTTAAGACTACACGTCTTTTCTCTCTCCCTCCATCTCTTTTAGTCACGTAATGTTGAAATAATATTTTCAATCTGGTGGGACTGGTCCACGCTAATGAATGGAGCTGCGAACGAATAAATAAACGTAAGTATAAATAATCAGAAAAAGCTACGTTAATCCACCGACGACGACAAATGGTGGCCAGCGTCGTGTTGACTCTATTATAAACGCGGAAAATTTATTGCATTAAAATTTTCTTCTTAATGCCACGACTGGTCCCCGTTACCGCGATAACAATTGACCGAAATGACCAGATTCGCGGCAGGACGCTGCTCTTTTAAAATCAACAGTTATACATATATCACTCTACGCAGTATAATAGCCTATACAGCGGCTAAGGAGACTGTTTTGTAGGTATACATAACGAGTATCTGCGGATGAGAATCCTCAGTATAGCCTGACTGGACATCATCTGTGAGCAGCAATACCTATCGCCTGGACTATTCACTAATCGTTCTGTGGTGTGGCGTGGCGTGACGTTGTCGGTTCCGTGATCATAATTTCTAATTACCTTACGTTCATCTCTACGATGATTGAATTATTGTCTGGTCGTGACCTCTAACAGGTTCAATCTCGTATACCTACTACAAATAGCTCCCTCCTTCCATCGTATATACTTATTACAAGATTGAACGTATCTATGTGCAAATATTGTTTATAATGTACTGTACTTTATTAATATTGATATCAATAGTTTAGTGTGTGTATGTATACATGTATACGTTGTGAACGATTAGAACTCTGCTACCCATGAAGAAATCATATACCGCAATACATCATCCATGAATGAACTAATTAGAAATCGCCGAAATTTAGATTGAAAACTGTAGAGCGTAATATTGTTGTAAGTTTCTATCTTTCTGCGTGGCCCCTCAATTTTTTCTTTTCTTTTCCTGGATTACTCTTGCTCGTATATCCTTCGTATGTATACACCATACTTCCTTGTGTTTCTTTTCTCGTGATTTGGAAAAGACTCTATAAAAGCCGATGAATCGATAGTTTGAGATTCATAGCAAGTGTAAGCCTATGCAAGAAATAAATTTGATTGTTCGTATAGCTGGGCTTATAAACATACACTCCATCATCTTTAGGATGCATACGTTGGCATGAGAAATGTTTTGAAATGTTGGACTTCATCAGAGCTTTCGCATGCAGAATTGGAATGAAACATATGAGTTATAATGAAGAAAAAATAAGTAATATGAACGTTGACTCCGCGGAACCTAACAAGCAAATTCAAAAATTTACGTTCTCCCTCGTACTTGTCGGCTTTATCAGTTACGTACGTATTCGTTCCGTGCTCTACATTTATATGATTCATGATATTCGTCTGATTGCTGTTTGCATCAATTTTAAAAATTTACGTTGATGTAAGCGAGATGATTTTCTATCAAGTTGCTGGAAATTAGAAGAAAAGGACGACATTAAAATGTAGGAGATAAGTACGAGTATAATCGTAAAAGTACATAATGACGATTTACTTTTTTGGAGAACTGTTGTTTCATAAACTTTGAAGGTGTGCTTCGCCCGTTGAAAAACTCCGAAACGGTGTGCGATAGGTTGCATATACATCCCTAAATACCCTGCAAGGTTCGGTATATCACCGGTCACTACGCGACGTTTGTCGGGCGTCGCGTGTGTGAGTAGTCCTTATAACGAATGACGTGGAATAACTTCACAAAAAAGTTTCTCAAAGCTCCATTTCTCAACGAATTTTTTCAATTTCCGGAAATGTTGTACAAAAAGGTTTAATGGAAGGCAATATAGGAACAGAAATCCGAATTTTTGCTCCAAAAAACTTTTACAACGTCCGAAAATAAGCGAATTTTTGCTAATTTCAACATCTAATTAAAAAAATATTCAGAAAAATTCTAAAATTCTTTTTTTATAATACATGCAGCGAAAGTGCCGCGTATTGTGTTCGTTTTTTGAAGCGAAACTCGCCGTTATCAGAACCGTGGCGAAAATGTTTTTCCCGTGGCGAAAGTGTTTTACCCGTAGCGAAAATCGCGTCAGTGGTGCCATTTAAACAATAATCGAACATCAAAACTATAACAAATTCTACTTTTGAGAGTCTAATTTTGCTTCATGTATTATAAAAAGTACTGTTTGTAATTCGTGTCGAAAAACAATATTGTAACTCGCTCACTATCCGCACTCGCTTCGCTCGAGCGGCTACTCTTCGCTCGTTCCAATATTGCTTGTTTTCGCCACTCGATACAAAATGTACTATTTTATAATACATGCAGCGAAAGTGCAGCGTATTGTGTTTGTTTTTTGGAGCGAAACTCGCCGTTATCAGAACCGTGGCGAAAATGTTTTTCCCGTGGCGAAAGTGTTTTACCCGTAGCGAAAATCGCGTCAGTGGTGCCATTTAAACAATAATCGAACATCAAAACTATAACAAATTCTACTTTTGAGAGTCTAATTTTGCTTCATGTATTATAAAAAGTACTGTTTGTAATTCGTGTCGAAAAACAATATTGTAACTCGCTCACTATCCGCACTTGCTTCGCTCGTGCGGCTACACCTCGCTCGTTCCAATATTGCTTGTTTTCGCCACTCGATACAAAATGTACTATTCCATATCGCCTCTGTTTAAACTTTTCTGAAGAACATACCAAAAAATTGGAGAGATTCATTGAAAACTCGAGCTGTGAAAAACTTTTTCGAGTACCTACCATGTTTTTGATGTTGTAGATTCACAGTGACGAGCAATTTTTGTAAATGAAAAGTTGTGCCGCGAAGTCGGATCATTCGTCTCTTAGTATACAGAAATAATCCGATGGTGACGAGCACATTTCTGGAAGGTAGAAAGTATGTGTATTACCGTAAGGAAAATATCAGTATAAAAGTCAATTTCTCTGGGAAACTCCTATAAGTACCTCGCGAAAACTTGTTCTCATTTAGTTTTATAGAGACAAAGAATCAAAGTTCATCGTCCCACTAGCTGCATTCTCTTAGATTATTCGAATTGATAGATACGAGTTTTGACATGTTTCATATCTTTGCTCTGGTCTCATCCTTATGGGAATTTTTGACTGTGGCAATAATTCTCAAATCTGCGAGTTCGTGAGTCCGACCCCCCCCCCTCTGTAGTTTCCAGCTTATCCTAATATAATGAAAACTAGGCTTTCTCAAGAGTGATTCTGAAATCTGCGAGTCCGAGCCCCCCCCCCCCCTTCGTAGTTTCTAGCTTATCGGAAGAAAACGTTGAGAGTCATTATGAAGCTATTAGCTTGTGACGTCATAGGTTCGGTGACGGCATAAGTCGTTAATCCTGGTCCGCTTACAACATCTGAAACATACTAAAGCGGGACGAACGAGCGGAGCGAGTGAGGCCCAGTAATCTCATTAACCTGAAATATACTAAAGTAGACTTGTACTGGGCCAAGAAGCGAGACAGATCAAACGAGTGTGCCGCTCTAAAGCCTTAGCCTAGAATTCAAGAATATTTTTGCCTCGCATTATCCACAACATATCTGATTGGACAAAATTTTGAAAAGATATGAAACATGATCTTTATCTTCTTGTGTGGTGCCAAATTTGAGCCTTTTGAAAATTACTGTTGTAAAATCGTGAGGCCAGGGTGTACTAACTTTACCGTAGTATGAGAACACAAGATATCGTGTATTACGTGTGATCTGAGGGGGTAGGGCAGACTTTCTATGAAACTTTCAACCCTTTTTTTTTTGTGAAGGAAAAGTGGGAAATAACCTATCGATAAAATAAACCTTTGCGTCCTGGATCTGGGTGCTCTCTAAGATACTTTCAATAATAAATACACATTGTTAACGTGCCAGCGAAAAATAAATTTGTATTTCTTCTTCGATACAAAAGGACCTTGGTCACTTGAAACGAATGATGTACATTACCGCTATAGTTCCGTGACTAGTTGTCCGGGCATCCGACGACGTGCATATTATCTCCCGAAGATGCATCACTCCATTGCTTGATCGGCCACTGCCGGCATCGCCCTTGCAATTTTCACGAGCTCATAATTTTTCTCTTCACGGAAAACAAAACAAGTTTATCAATCTTGACGATATGAACGTAGTTCGCGAGCCATTTCTTTTCACGCGCGTTTCACTCTTGCATGCGTTGCTTCTCTAACTCGAACTAAACTCTTCATATTGATAAAGCTCCTTTTGTTTTCCTTCTTCTTTTTTTTTTTTCATGGTACTGTCGCCGATCCGACAAACACCGAATTTATTTTGTTATATTTAGGCATTCATTTATTATTATTTTATTTATTCATTATTTTTTTCTTTTTTTTTTTAAACATACGCCGGATACGCGGACAACCAGTCAACCAGTTGAATTTATCCACTACACTTGGCTGCGCCAAGAAGTTCAATACCCCTTAATCATTCTCTCCCCCGTTCTCTCTCTCGCGTCTTCGTACTTGGCTGATGAACGGATTCTTTCTCATTCCATCAGCTTTGGAAGTTTCCTATTTTTCTGTTCTCATCGCTTAATTTTGCCTTTCTTGCTTCTTTCAATTACGGGCTCCTCTTGGCCTATATCCCCACGTATTGAAATACTTTCTTCGTCGCGTTTTGCCTGCCCCTCTCCTGATCACCATTTGTTCCGAAGGGGAGTCGGACCCGCGATCTTTCGTTTTTTCTTTTCTTTACTTTCATCGAAACACAAATTGCTGATAATGCATTGCACTCGCTATCTCTCAATATTTCATTTACGAAGGCGAGAAACAAATAGAGGTAGTAGGCTGTTGGTTGCAGAAAATTGGTTTGAACCAAGATAAATTCAACATGAATTTTCAAGAGAAGAAATGAATGAAGAGAGAGATCTAAAGAGATTATCACGAATGAAGTATGTAATGTCTATCTTACGCATCAATTTTAAATATTTCAACGAGTACCAAGCTGCCTATGAAGCTCAATGACAGACGTTTGTTCGGTTAGATTAATCCATCGAAAATCAAACCGAAACGATTTAATCAAATTTGCAAAAATCGCTGAAAAATATGAAGTACGCCTTTGACTTGAAAGTCACCAGCCAAATAAATGCGAGCAATTCAATATTTTCGATTTGATTCTCGCTTGATGTCACTCGTATAACTGTTATATCCAAATCCATTCCATTATAAATTAATATTAGCAAAAATTTCGTCACCGAGTGCGAGCATTATGATTGATCTAGATCGAAGTTTTCCTTGGTTATAGCGCTTTACATATACTTGCAGTCGGTTTTCTTTCAAGTTATCCATCTATATTAAGTATGTCAAGGCTGTGCATTGCTGGTAAAAACGAACATCAAAAATATGGTACTGGAAAAAGTTTCTCGTTGCTCTAGTTTCCAATGAATCTTTACAATTTTTTGGTATGTTTTTGAGGAAGGCTCAACTAGAGGCGATATAGAAGCAGAGTCTTAAGAAACTTTATGACGTGTATGTATATTTTTCCAATTAGACTTTGAAATTGACACAGATTTGCCTAGTTTCAAACGTTGTAAAATTTGTTTGGAGCAGAAATTCAGATTTCTGTTCCGATACCACCTTCCCCTTATACCTTTCTGTACATTTCCAGAAATCGAAAAAATTCGTAGGAAAAAGGAGCATTGAGAAACTTTTTTGTTAAGTCATTCCATGTCATTTGTTATAACTAAGGATTACCCGCGCACGTCACTGCCGACAAACGTCGCCTAGTGACCGTTGGTATACTGAACCTTGCAAGGTATTTGGGGGTGTATATGCAACCTATCACGCACCGTTTCGGAATTTATCGCTCGCTATTTGCTGAATTATTGTCTCTTGAATTTCTCCTCGTACTCCCTTTGCAGAAGTGAGCATTTTTATGGAATACCGGTAATTTGTGGGTAGTTTTTTGGAAAAAGAAATTGAAAAAGTCTTTTCAAATGTACAATTCTACTTTAATAGTTGCTTTTACAAAAGTACTTTCGGGTGTTATCCCATCATCAGTTGTGTCGCAAACTTTTTAAACGCTCTACTTACACCTTTTTCACTCAATTAGAGTTTCAATAATGGGTAGTTTTTTGTTTGTAATTTATTACTATTTTATATTGATGCACGCGGTTTTGAGATCGAAACTAGCGAAGAGTAAATATCGTTACTAGTGTAACTCGTGCTGTTCAGGGCTTGAGAAAACTTACAAAAAGTTACGTTGTAAACCTACGAAGAAGAAGGGGGAAAAAAATAATGAATGAAAAAATACAATCTTATACTGAGCGTAAAGCTCGATGAATAATTGAAAAGCCATCGAGACGAACCAGAAGAAAGAAGGTTTACAAATGAAAGAAAAAAAATATACTTTACGACTTGCTTTAAGCTTATATATATGTACGTGTAATTATAATAAGCGGTAGTAGTAGTAGCAACCTCGCACTATAGGTACATACCATAGCGATACAATATGGTATTAGTCCGTGACGTGACGTGATAGAGGTGTATTTTTATAGGTTTCTCCCCCGCCCCTGCTCGCCTTCAATAAATTTATAAATTATATATCTTTCGCGGGAAAAGTATTCAAAGTAATTTTCGTTCATTGGAAAAGCCTGCCAATTGCATGTGTGTGGTACTCACACGTACGTACGAGTACGTTCATCGTCTCTGAATTATTGTGGTCACGTCACTCGATCGCTCGATGCTGCGATTATAGTAGTGCAGGTAGCGATAGTGTACTGTATACTGCCACCGCGACGTTTCGCACAAATGGTGACGGATGGCACGTGGAATTGCGAAGGTGAGGAATTGAAATTAACCGCATTCGGAATGATGTTCGCATAAATATGTACGAAAACACATTCTATAAAAGTAAGCGTTCGAAGAACCTCACCTCGTAAAGACGCGCTGCGTCGTTTCGTAAAATTAATAATGAAGTTTCTTGAAAGACTATACGGAGAAAATAGAGAGCGGAACGTGCGATAAAACCGTCGCGGTAACAAAGGAAGTGTATCGACTTTATTGCCAATAAATTTTGAACTATTGTTCGAGTTCTACGTCAGATTTTAAGAGCGTATGTCGCACGAATTAACATACCACGCCCGCGCTTCCATAAACGCTCATTCTTCTGATATTGCAGTATTACACTGGCCGGCGCGTCAGATGCGCCGATGCAGTATTTACCTGTACATCATTTTCTCGAGCGTCCACACAATTCAGTATTTTTACCGCGTATCTCTCTGCTTTTTATTGCAAAATTGCGTTTCTTACGACTATTCGTGTAGCCGTATATACATATAGTGCGTTCTCCGAACCTTACCCATAATCCATCCGTCTTCATCCGCAAATGTACTGTACTGTATACTGACTGTATATTGTGTATAGGGGCGCAACACCACCGCGCCACGCCGTTTTGAACGCGCGACCATCAATCGAATCGCGAGTCCTTTTTGTTCATTCTTATCGTAATCGCTAAATGAATTACAAGATAAAGACACAGAACTCGATTGAGGTAAGACAAATGACAAGCGATTTGTTCAATGGCCGCGCAGATCTTCGTCGTCGAAGAACTCATCGTCCATCTGAGATTGAAAATATTAGCGTTCGATCGTATCAATTTGCGACGAGTAAAAAACTATAAAATGCACATTCTAGATGCCGGGGGAACGCTTTCCATATTGTCGAAAATCATGCGTTCATGTAAGAACATGATTCATGTATTTCCGATGATTTCAATCTCTTATCGAGTTGAAATATTGGGCTTGGTACTGACGTCTGGACTGACCAATGCATCATTCAACGTGCAGGATCTTTCATGATTCTTTCATCGCCACTTTATTCGCACTCCCTCGAAAAGGCACTACGTCAAAAACATTCGTGTTCGCAAGACGCAATTTTGTGTTCTCCGTACTTCGTGGTTTCGTAATTTCACCTACTCGTATAGTTTAAAGGTTTGATTGTTTTTTTTTATTGTTATAATTCTCGCGATATGGCAGATGATGAAGAAGAGAGGCTATTAGCCGAAGACGTTAGTGAATATTGTATCTGAATGTTTGTTAATAATTTACTGAATAGGATTTTTACGATCTTACGAAAAGAGTTAGTTTTTGAACTCTTTCTTGCTATTTTGATTTCCTCTCTCTCTCTCTCGCTGGTTGAACTGAATCTTCTTCTTTCAGTTGTGAGGTTTCATTTTCCTCATCATATCAAATTTTAGCTTCTCGAGATATTCGTCCTACTTAACATATGGAGAATCTCGCGAGGGCATCATTCTTCTGCCTTCCTTTATCGAACATTCTTGCCGATAACAACCTCGTTCCTTTTTTTATTCACTAACTCCCTGTGACTAACGGTGAGGAATTATGTTTTCTTGCCGTAGATAAGAAGAAGAAGAAGAACTGAAAAACATCACGAACCATAAGAAGTCCGCTTGTTTTCTTTTTAGAGATTATAATATTTTCTGTAGAAATAGCTACTGTATTTTGTGTTTCCAATAAAAGCAATTTGAGTTATTGTATTCCAATTCCAATTCTTAGCTTCCACTGCAACTTTTTGTATTTCTTTTGTAAACTACCATAGAATTTGGCATTGAACTCTGACGAGCCTCTTTGAAGAGATTGCTCGGTTCACTCTGCTATTATGAGTTTATGTCACATATAATCAACATTTTGAATTTCGAGCGATGGATAAAAACGCATGGTAGATCCTATGACTTGAAAAAATTTCGTGCTTAGGGTAAATTTCCTATTTCGGTCTCTTATTATGCAAATTTGTTTTATTCTAAATAAGACTTTAGGTTGTGAAGCTCTAGATTTGACGTAGTCTCAAATAAATTCGAAAGAAAAACTGTAAAAAATTATTCCTCTCAACGCTCTACCTTTGAACCAGGTCCTTGCTCGTAAATTTACCTCCCTCCCAATCGAAGCTAGACATGTCTTATAACGTGATAACAGAAAAAAAAATATTTTTACTCGAATAATTCATCATAATGGGAAAGTACTGAGGATGAAGGATGAAGGGGATAGAGAACATTCTGGGTTTTTTGTCCTTTCATCATACTTTTCTTCCTTCAATGAGGAGATGCCGTGACCGTCCGCACTCGTGCACTTTTTAGTCATTCTATAGTATTTTCCGATGAACCGATTTTCCTGTGACGTCATATCTATCGATAACAAGCGTATTTCAACAGACGGTCGATCGACTTCCACAAGTTTACTACAGGAAGATTATACCTAAGTTGAAAATAAAAGTTGATGTTCACAATCTTTGAGCTTCCCCATGAATAGAAATGTATTTTTTATTCTCAAGTTCATTATTTTTTTCGAGTATGTATGAATGATCGCTAAATGTTCCTGTCTTATTCCTATATGCTAACCGTGAAGCTATACTTGAAGCTAATGGGCTGCTTTTCGAGTACTTTTCTGACGTACCAAGTTAAATTGCAGTCGGATAGCGTAGTTTGTCATTACGCGAAAAGACTAGGGATTACGTGAAACGGAGCTAGAAGATAGTGAAATAAAATATTTTCTACCGTACTGGCTCCGTTTCACGTAATGCGGGTCTTTTCGCGTAATGACAAACTACGCTATCTGACTGCGACATAGGCCTATCCAAATCAACGATCGGGAAGAAGTTTCATTTTCTTGAAATAATCTTAATACGGCTAATTGAGATGCAAATGTGCGTTTCAAAGACGATTTTTCGATGAGAAATCCAATCATCATAATAATTTTTTGATACAAGCCAGCCCTTCTTCCGATACTGGTATTTTTGGGTCGTGGTTTGGATATACGTTCATTTCAACACGACACGATTCAGAGAAGAGTGTGCTCCAATTTCTTAGATTTGAATTTTTCCCTGTTATTCCATCAACGAAATAGTCGTAGTGTGTTATCATGATTCACACACTCGTACCAATCGTCCGACAGATACAGTTTGCCTCATCGTCGATTACGTCAATTTAACTTTGTACGGCAGTTTGCCTGTAGTTTTCAGTGCGATGACGTCACAGAAAGTCAATACATAGAGAGGATTATATTCATTTTGAATCAAGAAATTCGCGATTCCTACTCGTTCAGAGTGGTCGCTACGATGAATTAAGTATATCATCGTGATCCCAAATGCGATGCAAAGTTTATTCACCTGGATGCTGATGCTGACTGCAGAAAAATTGCGCAAAGTACGGCGTGTACAATACACGAGATTGAAGTCTTGCTTGGTAGGTATAGAACAATTAAAACATTGAAAATGTAGACATCAGACAGTTTATTCGAAAGAAGAGCGTCTGGCGGACGGGGTAACGTATTTCTTATGACTGAATGGATAATGCTTGAATTTTAATATTATTCTATCGCAACAATGAATTAGAGTCTGATTAGAATGAGCGGGTTCAGAGGTCATTAGATACTATTTTACATCGCAATTCAATACACCGACATACCACCGCATCGAGTCGTATTGTTCGTCTTTTTCACGTACGCGTGTACTTCTGTTGACCATTTATTAAAGTAGGAAGAATTCCTTGAAAGAGATGTACTTCAAGGAATTTAAATTTGAAAAATTTTACGGTAATCAGCGACAAGTGAATAATCAGTTTTCAAAATTTGAACCCAGATATCTTGTAAAGTAAATGATACATACGTATGCGTATAATTAATCGTTCATCGAATTTCAAAGAGGCCTCTCATTCTTGAAATTAAAGTGGTAAAGAGCGCTTCAGTGGTCAAGATTCCACGTAAAGAATCGGGGAAAAAATGTTTGATCGAGTCTAAATTTCATAATTTCAAATGGAGTTTTATTTTTAATCAAATTTCTCTTTTTATATTCCTTTGACCACCGTCTTCATGTAATTTTAGTAATAAAAGTACACTTGTTTCCTACGAAATAATCTCGAACTCCCATTATGTTAATCAGATTAAGTAATGATTACAAACCAATCTCTATTAAAATGTTAAAACTGCACTGTATAATAATATACTTGCCAATAAAGCTATGCATTTCAGACTATGTACACATGCGAACGAATCTACTTTCATTAGTTCCGACTTCATACCGCAGAACCGACTCGAGATATACGTATGCGCGATTATAGTTTCCGATATGTTCTATTACCTGTATTATATTGTTTCGTCTGTTGCCGAACTTTCTACAAAGATTCGAACTTGGCCTCGATTGGTTACAATTTACAAATATTGCACATCGAAAGTTGAGGACATTTCCATGAATATGCTCGCGTATCCATAATCGCGTCGGAATTAAGTACTGATGTTGTGGAGGAAGCCATTTGATTTTCAAAAAGTCGTAGCTCTAAAAATAGTTTTTCTACCGCGTGTGATTAAATAATACTGATTCAGCGCGATATTATAGGATCATATTATCTGTTCTAAATTTTATGGAACTCGTCAAATATTTTTAGAATTCGAATTCGATCATGAGAAATCATGCAAGAGTAATGTATAGACTAATGATATAAGCTTTTGAAAAGATTGAATTAAATTCACGTACCTACACGATTTTCAATTGAAAATATTTTTCTCTCCAATTTTGAGAGAAGTTGGCTTTTTAATTTTATTGATTACAGGTAGCCTATCAAGTGGGAGTTTACTGAGATGAAATAAGAACAGCTGAAAGAGTACAGACACGTTTCGTAAGTGCGGGATTAAAATTGTGAATAATGTTTGGAGGAATTTCATAGGTTATGACCCCGTGTAATCTCCGAAGTTTTAAATTTACGATGAAATGCACTCTATCGTAGCTCGTTTTTTGCGGATAGAGAATCTTAAGTACAACTTTATTCTTCTTTTTTCTATCGTTACGTATAGTACATTTTATCGTCATCAAATAAATTTTAGGGCGCGCGTATCAATTTACCGTGATCGAACTACTCTAGTATCGCGTATTTGTAATATACCTACATAATATTTCCGTATTAAGTAGATTATATCAAACCGCTCCACATTGTTACAGGACGAAAGGGAAAACAGCGATTGCGATGAAATATTGAGCATAAACCGGTTCAAGAAATCGAAACTAATTAAGAACAGGGTCAAAGGGTAGAACATCTTTTCATAAAATATTCGGTATGTAACTCAAACGCGATGAAAAATACATTTACACTATGAAAATAGAGGGACAAGTACGTAAGGCAACATCAGCAGTGGTGATGACCTGGCGGTAAGAGAAAAAAAATAATAAAAGGGGGGGGGGGCAAAATAAATTACCAAATATGTAGGTACGAGTCCGCAAATAGGTTTTGATGAAGAAATGAGGGAAGTCGATTCACCGACGGACAAAGCTATATGAAAATGGAAGCTCTACTTCGATGTTGTCGTTAGAGTATTTAAAAATAATGATAATAATTAAGAAGAGACGTCTATACTCGACTCACTTTTAATGTTAATACGAGAATGCGCGGGGTAGCGTTTTTATCGTTAGATTCCAGTAGTCCTTTTAAAATTATGTTATCAAACTGGCTAATGGAAAATACATATGATACAAAGGTACCGTATACGCGCCAAGCTGTCACTTATAACGACCGTCCATAAAACCACAACTATACTTGAAGAAAGAATCACACTGAGTAGGGCTTGTTTGGGTTTCATTAGATCGGTATGAATGATCTTTCTGCCGCGTATAAATGGATGATGTCTTCGATCAAATGAATGAAAACGTCCGCGAAGATAAATACTTCAGAATTTCTTCTCATATGTATACGATGCACGGGTTAATTGCGTAGAATTCAAATATTTCTTCTTTCGGAAACTGCCGTAGTCATTTTCGAGAAATTGGCGATGCCGAGGAATAATATTGAGGTGATACAAATAATGTTGCCTATACGCTGTGCACGTAAGCGTGTTTTGCAAATTTTCTTGTATATCGTAATATAGTAAATTATTAATAATTTACTCGATCCGTAGTTCATATGTATTAATTTATAACTCAAGCATTCAATGTTTGGAGTAGAAAGTTGTCATTCTCAGAGTTTGAATTATTTACATCCATGTTTGTTCCGATAATTTTTTCCTATTATGAATCAACTAATTACTCTATTAGACCTTGTGTTTTCAATAAGTTGAACTGTTGGTATTCTTTTGTAACCAAATATGTCAAATTTCTTTAGCTATAGCTCTGACCATTGGCCACGAACTGAATCTCTAGGCATATTAATTCCTTATCTCTCTTTTAACGAACAGGCTTTTAACAGTGTTAAGGTTATAATACGCTGAGAGAAACCCAAAGGGGCGCAGGACATGACCCAACCAAGACGAAAATTTTCCCAAATACGGGAGCCTAATCCAACGTTTTCTACTGTTGGAGGTCGGATTGCGGGGAAGGGAAGTAGTAGAATCAATGATTTTCCGAGATAACTCCCTGTGAACCATATTAACTCTATGAAGGTTAGAGGTTGAGTTTTGAAAGGGGGAAAGTTGATACATAAAAAGCGAAAATCAACCTTCAAAACTTATTCAGTTTGTTTAATGATTAAGTGGCATGCTGAGGAAGACCTCAACAAAATGTCTACATGGAACAACGAACTAATTTTACCGCCAAAAAGCTTCATTACTCGCATCTATGTAGTCAATTTTTTCTATGTACGAGTATGACTAAAAATTGGTGATGTCACGTTTGTAGACTGAACTAAATTGATACACTTTTTGTCTTATTTCTTCTGCCGGGGAGTCGTTATGTGTTAGATACTAATGTTTGATTTAAATCTAGTACAGTACTCGGAATCACATCGTAAAATACCGGGAACTGTACAAGTCTAGATAACTCAGATCCATGAGTGAAATTAACTCGGATGATGTATTTTCCTTTTTTTGCTTGTTAAAGCGTTTTGAGAGGTCGGAGCTTGAGAAAAAGAATGGTCAGGGGTAGACTGATGGGTGATTCGATTCTTGTTTGGCTTTGATATTGATTTAAAGTGATGCCGATGATTGAAGGTGGCCATGAATCAAAGCACTTAGCTCAAAATACAGTAAGAGTGAACGTATCCACTTGTTCTTCGCCTGCTGTGGACGACCAGTACGAAATTGGGTTTCCCTTTGGAATCACCGACCAAAGAGGTCTAGACGTGGAATTGGAAGACTATAACGAAAAAAAATATTGCATAATCAGGGCCTTCCCCAATAAACATCCTGGACCAATACTAGGCTACGAAAAGTGTATAGGAAAGAGTAATTGTGAAGCTCTCACTCATTTCTATTGACTTTTTTTTTTGCTCGAAAGATGAGGTGTTATATCCATGGCAAGGTTGTCAAGGGGCGGGTGTAGTGAATTTTCTCGATATTTCGGGGATCCTAGGTCATTTTCAATTTTGCAATAATTTAAGATTTCCTTGTTTATAATATTATAGGCCTATATTTAGACTTATCAGGTGTTTTTTGTCTGCAAATCTCCCTAAAACTACTGGGATGTATTATTTCCAGATTCAAGCAAGTTATACTCTCATATTTGAAGTTGTGTGCCTACAATTTGTTCAAGGATCGGATGAGCTTAATTGATAGTAATTGATCTCTGTTTTACTGATCGACCTGGTGGATAATTTGTTTAGTGACTATCAGAATTTCCGAACATTTTCCGACTTTTTTTCTTTAAAAAAGGAAGGTGACGGGAGAATAAATGAAATTTATAAGTTGTTAGTGGCAGTGATTCCTTTAATAAGTATTGATTAGTCAAAGGAAAAGTCGTGTACTACTCACGCGACCGCTTGAGTTTTTTATGATCAGGTGACTTACGTGGTTTTCATTCTTCATCCGACTTACACAGCATTTCAAAATTAATTGTAAGATACGCGGTTTTTTAGTACATCTTTTGAAATGTTAATAGCAGCGGTACAGTGCATTTCCGACTTACGCGGTTTTCATATTCAGATTCCTTTTTTTTTTTTTCACATTAAAAAACCACTCAAACCCTATTTTTGAAAAATCTCGACTTTCATGGTTTCCATTTAACAGGATCGATATACAGTAATTGGATTCTTGGAACTGGTCGAAGGCGTCCCATCGTTCATTCTTTTTCTTGTTTCTCTTGTACTCTCGGAGTCATTTGGCCGTGATATTGCTGATATTCTCGGCGACAACGTAATACAGCTCCTCTCTTCGCAAACTAGACTCCTTGATTACTAATTTTCTGTTCAGTTTTGCCCACTGATAAGCGAGTGTCCATAACGGCAATATTATTAGCGGCGCGGCGTTGTACTGAAGAGAATATAATCTACCGAGTTCGGATTTCTGCCACGTGATGACCAACTCTCAACAATTTCAAAGAGACAGGAAAGAAATTGGCTAACTGACAGCCATCCCCGCCGTTTGTTCTCTTGTTTTATTACTCCTTTGGTACACTTAATGGCATTGTTTATGCCTGGAAAATCTGGTGCTGCACCTTCATACCACTCGTTATTCTGCTGGATCCACTGGCTCTCAAAGCAATTGATTCCTTTTCCTCTCCATCTATGCAAGTTTAAGTCAGCGGCTCTTTCGAACTTCGTTGTGCTGTCACATTTTTGCAGAGCAGAAATATCGTCGTCCATCTCACTTCGTACCAGGGCCGTATCTAGGGGGGAGCTAGGTCGGGCTTAGCCCGACCGCGCTGAGCCCTCAGCCCGACCTGAACCGCTCAGCCGCTCTCAATTTTAGGAAGAAGTAAGAAATGAAAGAGTGAACTTTTTACTTGGCATTATGTCATTTTTCTAGAATTTGAGCGAGCCCCCCGAAAATATTGCCAGCCCGACCCCATTCCGCGTTCTAGATACGGCCCTGCTTCGTACCGTTTTCGGTGGGGCCTTTGTATACATTTCTACGTTCTCAGTGTCTTGAAAAGAGCGCAATGATCCGTGTGTAGCAGGTTGGCCGAACACAGATGTAAAGCCTCTTGTAATCGTTTCGCTAGCATCCGCGAATAGTATTGACGCTTGTATAGGTGGAACGATTCCAAAAAAATGTTGCAGTCTTCAATTCGGAGACAACAATACCATAAGGTACGTCACCTCCTTTTTTCTCCTTGTTTCATTTACTCGTACTGCTCACATGAAATTAAATGTCTACTGTTCATCAATTTACTGCTATAAAATTTAATTTTTGTTGCTTTTTGATTTCCTGTTACCGTATCAATTTTACTGTTCAAATTATTTTTCTCCTTTAGTAGTCGTATAATTAACGACCTTTAAACTATTCCAAATGAAAATTTTGTTAATAAGTGCAAAATGTGTCGAAATATTTACAAGTAGCAAATTTCTCACTGTACGTTTTTAATTTGTCAGGTGCGAGCCCGCGCGCGGTATTATAAGTGACGTACAAAAAAGTATATTATCAACACGCGAGCGTTCCTCACATCCCCGTGTGCGATGAATATAAATATTGTATGGGTTAGCGTATATCGCAAGTTGTACTATCATTACGCATGAAAACGATTTCACAAAAAAAAAAAAGAAAAAAGAGGAAGATAACAATAAATAATAATGATAATTTATATTGCAGGAAGATGGATTGGCTTTACGGAGTACATCCAATCCACCTAATATTAATTAATTTATAATAGCGACCGCGCAATAAAATAAAGCCGATTTGTGTAAGCGATATAAGTGAAGACCTCCTGTGGCTTTTCGTACCAACAAAATGAAAACTAATTGCTCTCAGTGTAGCCATTTATCGGCGTTCAGAATTATAAATACGCGTACAAAACGCGCAAATGATAAACAAATGACAGAAAAACGACGCGACAAAAATGTTTTATTTATATGTTAAAAATGAGTATTAATGGTTCGGTTAAAAAAGTGTAATGTTATTTTGCCTAACGGAAACAAGAGTGTTAAATTTTATTTAATAAATCATGAACCTGAATTAGCGGTGAGCGGGAGAGACATGGAGAGTGAGGGGTGAAAGTAGGAAAGAAGAAAAAATCTTCCACCGCGTCGGGTTTACGTAGCTTTTTCCAAGTGTATATATTTTTTTGAAAATCGCTGCGTGAAGTAATCTCGTAACGAAGCTGTAACGTCTAAATTTTGTTTCGCCGTCATCATTACTTTCTTTCTCCCTTGGGATCGTTCCGTTTCAGCATTCCATACGTGCGTACCCGTTGGTCACCGTACAAATTTGCTGCGGTCGTCGCCCGACTCGACGTCGTACATCAGTACTTTATTTGCTCGAGAAAACGATATAACACGAAGTTCAGCATCATACAAATATGTTTCTCAAGGAACCTGTAGAGTTCAACAGCGCGGCGCCGATAAACGACCGCATGTTAAACAGGTGCAACTTGCGTATCACGAAGACTTTTAACAACTCCTGCGATCTACTTTCATTCGTATAACACGCGCTCGCCGCGCCGATCCGGAGAGTCCCGCCTGTAGATGCACTTACAAACCTCATTTCGTTAAAAAAGAATTTACCTTTTCTCTTCATTTTTTTTTTACTTCCCTTCTTGTCCTTTTTCTAATCTCGGCCTTGTTTTCATACTCAGAAGAAATTATCGTAGATTGGTTTATCAAGCAAGACGTATAGAGCTTTCTATTCAATAAGAACGTTCATAGGGTACAAAATGTGTGCATAATACGTACTATCCAGTCTTGTCGGCGTGGAGCAAGAAATTCGTCTTAAAAATTAAAATCTAAATTTTCGACTCTGATGTTTCCACATTCTGTTAGTTTGTCGAATAATTTTTGATACAAGGACGAAATTTGTGGTGCAGCAAGTCAGAATTGTGTTTGGAGAACGCTGTGAACATATTTGTAACGCAAAGCTCATGGTCAACCCTACATATTTTCTATATAAAAAGCATCAAATTTGGTACAAATATTTGAGACTTTTGAACCAATTGTTTGAGCCATGGTACCGCGGTCAGAACTTTATAGCAGCCCCAGAATTTCGGTTTGCCTAACTGGAAGGGGTTATCGCATATAACTCCGGAATAATCCTTTTGGTCCGCAATTTGTATGATTTCACTTCTACTTGTAACCTCTGAATCCTCCTCCACCAAAAAAATGAAAATGCTCAAAAAAACTTTTGGACATCTGGGAGCGTAGAGAAGTTAAAAAAAAAACTTCTGGCGGAGCCAAATAGAAAAAGATCATGTTTCATGTCTGCTGTCCTTTCATGAGGTTTTCACTCGTTCGTTTTCATTGTTAACTTGGTTTGCTTTATAGTTGGCGGAGCGGCTCACGTGTTAGGTCTGAGGATTAGTTTTACCAGCATTTGGTTTATTGTTCCAATTAGAGGGTTTCAAGCCAATAGTTTTTGGGTTGGTTACTCACTCGCTCCGCTCTTTCACCCCCTCCGTGGGTTGGCAGTAACCTACTTTCAAGAATTTCAAGCTAGTAGCTAATAACTTTTAGGGAGCAAACGAGCGGAAGCTAATAGCTTTTGAGCTCACTCACTTTACTCTTTCCCCCGCCCCCCCCCCCTACTTGCTCAAATCTGTTATCTAAGACTGATGAAATCCTAGGAGGGTCTTTTAGATCTATTATAATTCTAGTTTCAGAATGCTAAAATCGTAGTAAGCCTACATCTAGTTCAAAGCCAGGTCTAGGAAAAGCATATTGCTCGATCACCCACGAGATAACCAGGGTGAAGGGGGGGGGCACTCGCAATCTCGCAAAATTTCAAATTAGGGGTCAGGTAGGGTCAGTTCAGAGTAAAGTCATGAAACATGTCAAAAACCCTCGAAGTAGGTATAAAAAAGGAGGCCGAGCTATTGGAGAGGGATTTAGGAATCTAGATATTCTGGGTATTGGATTTCTTCGCGCCGCCAAAAAGATAAAGATCATGTTTCATGTCTTTTCACAATTTTGCCCAATCTGATATGTTGTGGATAATGCGAGACAAAAATATTTGAGAGTTCTAGACTAAGGCTTTAGAGCGGCACACTCGCTTGATCTAGTATAAGTCTACTTTGGAATATTTCAGGCTAATGAACCTTCTTGGTCTAGTGTAAGTCTACTTTAGTATATTTCAGGCTGATGAGATTACTGAGCCTCACTCGCTCCGCTCGTTCGTCCCGCTTCAGTGTGTTTCAGATGTTGTAAGGGGACCAGAATTTACAACTTATGACGTCACCGACTTATGACGTCACCGACCTATGACGTCACCGAACCCATGACGTCACAAGCTAATAGCTTCATAATGGCTCTCTCAGCGTCCTCTTAGCCTAGTATAAATCTATTCATTATATTAGGATAAACTACTACTTCGGACTCGCGAACTCTGACTCGCAGATTTCAGAATCACTCAAAACCTCGAAATTTTCCCAAGTGCCTTTCGAGAGGGGGGGTGGGGGCCCCCTCAGACTCCCGCTCGGGCTCGCGAACTCGGACTTGCAGATTTCAGAATCACTACCACAATGAGAATTTCCATAAGGATAAGACTAGAGCAAAGACATGTACATGTCAAAATCAAACAAAAATTTAACGTAGGATTCGGAAAAAATACTGAAAAAATAGAATTGTAGGCGGAAAACTAGTGTTTTCGTAGTAGAATTGTTGATGTATTTGTAGGTAAATTTAATTATATATATAGGTAACTTATCGAGAATCTTCCAAAATTCATAGGAAGCAAAACAGAACGAGATTTTCCAATATTTTCAATTAGTTATACAATTTAATTCACCTTCAATTACATCAACAATTGAATTTCATCACAAAAATACCGAGTTTTCATCTTTAGTTTTGGATATTTTGAGACCTTTTGGCCTTGCCTGAGACTTCAAGGAATTTTTTCTCCAATTTTTTTCAAATTTTAGGCCTAAATCTACTTCAGAATTCACTAAAACTTTGTTTAAAAATGCAATTTTTTTCTCCTCAATTTTACCAGAAGTTCGATGTCAATTCTACCCCTACTTCAGAGGTGGTTTGATCTCTCTACATCCCCAGACGTCCATAAACATGTTTGAGCCTTTTTTTTTATAGGATGAGTAGGTACAACTGGATGGGAAATCATACAAATGACGGAGCCAAAGAATTATTTCAGACTTACGTGTGACACCAGCTTCCATTCAGGCAACCCAAAATTCTAGGAGGCTAAGGGGGTTGTGACTATGGCGACATGGCTCAAATTGTTGTACAAAATCCTAAAGATTTGTATAAAACTTCATATTTTTTGCATAAAATACGAGGCTCAAGTTCCTAATGTTAAGACAACAAGGGTTCCACTTAACGACTAGTCTGTAGAAAAGAATATCTGAAAAATACCTCTCAATTTTGATTGATTTAATTTTTATACCAGTTGACATAAACTCAAGAAAGCAGAGTATGATGAGCAATTTCCTTGAAGAAGCCCATCAGAGTCTTATGTCAAAATTTATCGAAAAATCATTGCAGTGGAAGCTACACATAACGAAAAGTGGAATACAATGACCCAAAATAATACTTTAATTAGTAAAGAAAATCACATGAATAACGTCTTCCATAAAATAAAGAATTATAAATTCCAAACTGGGTGAGAGAGCGTTCTTGAAGGATCACAAATTATTTTCCTTTGTTGTTGTTCTTCTTCTTATTATCTAACGGAAAGAAAATGAAATCTCACCGTTAGTCACGTAGGCGTTAGCGAATCCATATTAGGTAAAATAAATATCGGCAAATGTGTAAATCGGGTTATCTCAGCTTCGAAAAGGAATAACTTCTCACTATTTCTCATCTAGATTCAATATCAGCTCAAGAAAGGTGATTATCTTATGAGCAGAGTAGTTTAGCACTGATGCTAGGTAAAGGAAGAAGATTCGGTTGCCAGCGAGAGAAGGAATATAACGGCCTAGTAAGAGTTCATAATAACTCGACTTGAAAAGAAACATGTATAATGTTCAAAAAATATTCACTAACTTCATCAGCTAGAAGCTGTTCCTCCTCTGCGTCAGAAGTCATCTATCGATACGAATTTTATACGAAATACACAATTCAGAGAATAAACGAACAAATACACAATTCAGAGGATTAACGAACGTACGAAATTTAATGAAACAACTACGCACGACAGCTACAATTCCTTGAATACCAGGTACCGGAAAGTGTGGAAGCATGAACAATCATATTAAGAAGGAGAAACGTTCGGCCAGGATAAAACCTGCACATTACTCACATTCTCCTATCTCGGGTATTTCAATCCATTGAAATTCGAAAATAGATTAGAGGCTCATTTTCGACACCAGTAAAGGTCATTTAACGGGCACAGTATCTCGCGTCAAATTTGGTTTTTCACGTGTAGCACCCCGCATCGGGTAGTGTTATACCCGCGAATCTTTCTTTCTTTCATTTTTAGAGTCTTCGTATTTTGCTTCTTTGAGTACCTGCAGCCTTTATTTTTTTTAAATTCGTTTCTCAACGACGAATGGTTGGTCACTAATAAAATTTGAAGCAAATTTAGTCGAGAAATTGGTAATTTGCTTAAGACGTGCGATAATAAGAAGTTTGAAGCTATGAGTTTTGACTTCAATAACACTACACAACAGCCTAAAAAATGCTGAGTTGAAACTATCAAATTTTAAATGAATTTTTAACGCTGAATTCAATGCCGTTCTCCGTTTTTTGATAGGAGGTCTCAGTTTTTCGTAATCGTGTAAAATATTCTCGTTTATTCGCCGTGCGTTGTCGCGGAACGTAACGTTGCTTCGCGATCGCCGATACTTCAGCTATCGAGAAGGTGTGTTACGTTCCGCGACAACGCACGGCGAATAAACGAGAATATTTTACACGATTACGAAAAACTGAGACCTCCTATCAAAAAACGGAGAACGGCATTGAATTCAGCGTTAAAAATTCATTTAAAATTTGATAGTTTCAACTCAGCATTTTTCAAAAAGTTTCAATTTGTTGCGTAGTGTAATGAGCATTTTCGTGTGCCCTCTTATTTTTTTCCCCCTGAAACTCGATTAGTTGAATTTTATCAATATGGAATCTGTATTTTGCAGAAGTGTTGAAAATGCTATCGGTGTCAGTCTAACAATTCGATCGTACTGAGTAAACTTCCGCTTCTGGTTTGTTCATTTCGAATTTATCGCGCGATATTGCTCCTTGTAAGAGTGTTATTTAAAAATGATTTAGGAAGATCTGTGCAATTAGGTAGGAAAACAAAATGTTATAAGCAAATTCTAATCTTGCTGACATTTTTGTTACGGCTGTAATACGAGTATCCTTTTGCGTTGTGAGGATAATTTCGTGAACTAAAATATAGGCATAGGTGCTCGTACCGCTTACAAATGAGGCGGTATTTCTTTTCGGCATCGTGGTACCACAAAAAAAAAGAAACAAACAAACCAACAAACAACGGGTGAGAGTTTGCGAAAGAACATCAGCTGAAAGCGTGTGCGATCGCGAATAAGTTGAGCGATGATGTCGAAGTGAGATCGTCGTGAACGTGAGTGTGAGTACATCGCATTGACGCATCATCTTTTGCTTTTCATGTAGTTACACTTATTTACTGCACCACTTTCTCAATAATTTGGTCCATAGATGGGGCGTGGAGTGCAGGGCGTTGAAAGTGACGCGCAACTCGTCAATGATTAATCTTCGTTTGTAATATTAAAATAACGTTTTCATACGGAATAAGTGACGTAAACAATATATTTGTATGATTGAGGCAGAAAGGATCAGTGCAGCCGCATGTTAGCCGTTATTGCTTTGTGTTAACTTAATTACATTGTTAGGACCTTCGGCCTCGGGTCATATATCACGTTTGGTGCAGCGAACGTGAACTATCGCGTCGTTGTCGACGTCGTCGTCGTTTGAACGTATTACACATAGGTACTCTGTCTCCGTCTTTATTTTCCTCCTTTTTTTCTCTCTTTCTCTCTCTCTCCATATATCTATCTTTACACGCTCTCAATAAATAGTGTGTTATTAATAGGAATGGCAGGCAAATAGTACTCATATATGTATGCGTAAGTATGTATGGTAATGACACGTGAAACCTGACCGTGGGAGAAAAAACATGTCTAGAAGAATCACGTTGACCTATAGGCTGTGTTGTTGGATTATTACCATTCTCGAAAGAGTCTAATTTTGTGTACGCGGACTTTTAATGAATGCAAACATAGATTTAATAAATTTGCGGGCATCATTTATGTACGCAATACGTATTTCCTTCGCAGTAAACGAAAATGCTTTGCGCGAAGCCGCTGCAATTTCATCCCGTCTGTTGTCGCGTTCTACCCATTGCATTGTAGAAGTATGAATTATATACCTAATACATTTTATTTGTAAGATATACACAAACCCTGTTCTCCTACCATGTTTTTATAATTATTTCAAAGTACGCTATTTCCAATAGACAGTAGATACCGTATTTACTTCTAATATTCAATGGAATGATTTCACGGGGTCTTAGATTTTTTTGTGCTTGAAAATTCAGCACTATCAAATCCAAATAAGATACTTCTCTCGTTACTGTAGAAATTGAGCGATACCTATGTGTATTCTTATTGAATACATTGCAAATTTTTTAAATACAGCGAGTATTTCACTGGTATTATATGTGTTACGCCGAATTCGTGCAATTGCACAATGCGCGCAGTCTGCAGCATTTTCACCTAATGCGCGCAGTTATCATCCACTTTGCTGACAGCACGCAGTCGGCATTGTGATTGCAAAATATGCGCAAAATACTGATGAGTGCGCGCACTCGGCGATACTTGAGTGCAGATTGCGCGTATTCAGCAAATCAGCATTTTGAGTAGTATCCTGAATTTGCGCAGCCGACAAGTGCGCGCAGTTGCTAAAAGAAATTCTTCCGAATTCATGCATACAATAATATATTGGGCATACGTAGGCTAAAAATTTGAAGATAAATTAATTTTGGAAAAAATATATCAAATTACGCTGAAAATATTCAGGTTTCATGTAGTTGACATGTTATTGTCGCTCGTGCGGCCGGCGTGGCAAGCAGAATTGCATTGGAGCCCTGACTTGACGCACGCACATCGCTTTGTGAGACACTTTTGCCGCCAGTTACAGCGACAATAACCCTATCCAGGGCCAACGGAATCGAGCTGGACTGACTCTCGAATCGTAAATTTGGCTTCAGGTACATCGCTCACTGCTACGGAAGTACACTTTGTCGCATCCTGGGCATTTCGTTCAAGGCGACGATCGACGCGTCCATGTTTTGTTCCTCCGATGAATTTACCATCTTCTTCCTTCAATATTACTGCTATCATATTTCGAGCGTCGTCACGACCCTGATCAAATTCAGGAATACGTAAGAGAGCATTGTCCTTATCTTCGCGTGACGTTTGAAACGATTGACAAAATCATAAGAGTTTCGAAATGCGCATATTTTGTGGTAAAATATTACCGAGTCAATGTCAAAAGAAGGTATACAAGAATGCGCGCATTCTGCAAAAAAATATTGCCGAATTAGAGTCAAAAAATACATTTTCATCATGTATTGCGCGCAGTCGACAAAAAATTTTTGGGATGCGTGCTGTCGGCGAAATGGTTGATGACTGCGCGCATTGTGCAATTGCTCGAATTCGGCGTAGCATGGTGACTCCAAGTCTGTATCTTGTGCAGACGCCTCATTGTGGAGGAATCAGGTGAATATCCAGTACCGTCAATGTCTGCTGCAACTCTGTGTACTTTGTGTGGTGTGTGGGCCAGATGTTGCTCCTCCAAAGACATGCATGTGTACCCTCTGTCTGAAAAAGAACATTGGCATCAAGAGGAAAGAGTTTGAACACAGGACAAGGCTCGAAGTGAGTTCGCAGGCCTTGCACGTTTGCGTCACTCGCTAGCGCTCGCTCCACAAACACTCACTTTCAAGCCTTGGCTGGCAATCTATTAACTAAAACTACCCTGGAAAACTACGAAGAGTGCGCACTGTTCGCACGCTATTTTTAGGAGACGAGTGCATCATGGCAACGTTGTTGTTGAATAGGTAGAAGTAGGAAGCGCGTGTCGTTTACTCGTGCAAACAATACGTTTATGCAATTACTTCTATCAACGTTTCCTTGTGCTATCATTGAGCTAACGAAAAAGAAATTACAGGACCGAAAAGCGCACTTTTTAACTCTAGAACCGAAAAGCAGTCGGAACCGAACTGAAAAAAATCACGCTTAACATTTTTCATTCCGCCGGGCAACAAACCTCACAAACACATTGTTTCGCCCCTGAAAACGGCGTACAAAAAGCGCGTTTTTGTATTGATTCATCTGAGTGAAATACAGTGCTCTTTAAACTCATTGGAATTCGTGAGAAAAAAGTAATGATAAATAAACGAAGAAGAAGGACTCTTTCACGAATCGTGAACGCGTCAAATACAAATATCTTTGCCTATTGTGCTCTTTTCCTCTACAACGCCAATGTTGATTGCGAATTTTACAAGAATTTTCTATCATTAAGTGTGTCATCATTTCTGGAGGCAACTTTGAACCGTTGACGCACATCTGTTAGCCAAATTCCTATTCTAAGACAATAATTTGAAGAGAATGTTGTCAAGTTTTATTTTCATGTTTCCATATTATTTTGACGATTCACCCCCGCCGCCGCCAATCAAACCTTAATTTTCCGTTCGATTATGTTAAAAATGTGTGACTGGAGGCGGATTCGCTTATTTACGGCGCAACGCCTCACATATTTGAAGAGACCGATGCGATGTGATGAGAGGCGTCGTTTTTTTCCGTAAATTCCTATCAAAGACTGTACGATAAACTAAAGTATGAAAGAAAAATATTGTTCACGCCTTGTATCACGGCCGGGCCGTGTTTGTATGAATTTTTTTGTTGAATTCAATTTTCAACGTTCGCTATCAGCCTATTCTTATTCACTTTTTTTTTTTTTTTTTTTTGTTTTTTTTTTTGTTTTTCATTTTGATTCTACCCATTTCTTGTGAAATCTTCCTGTAACTATCATTGAATATAAATTCTATAAATTGTTTTTCAGGCTCCATTGGATAAAAAATATACTTCTAGAGGACACCATACATTTCAGTCACATTGTTTTAAGTCGCTTTGAAAAAGGTTTTCCAAATGAAAAATTCGAATGTGACCAAGTTATGCGTGAAAAAATTTCAATTCAAATAGTGCGGCAATGAAAAAATAAACGAAACGGTGAAAATAAAATTTCTTGTATACAAAAAAATGGCTAACAATATAACGTGAGATCATCTTAGTAACCTAATGCAGCCTCGAGGAAATGAAGAATGATTGAAATTGGAGAATAATATTATATCTCCAGACGAAATGTGAAGTTTTGATGTATTGAATCTGCAGAATATTCTATACTCTTGTATCACTCGTAGGATCCTCGTTAATCAGCGATTCTACGTTATAATTCGAGTTCAATGCGAGCAATCCCAACGATGAATAACGTATCGAGTACTAGCCGCGTATGAAGTTGTGCTCGTTAAAGAGAAAAAAATAATGATAATGATGATGATGATAATAATAAAATATCCAAAACGCACCGAACGTTAGATTTCTGTATAATGTATAAATGCAGTTACGCGTCAGAAACCGGATTAGACGAGTGTCATCCAGGTGTGCGGGATCATCGCCAGTACACGCCTCTTTTTAATAATCGCAATCTGTCGCGTATAAACCTCTAATTACTCCTTTTAACACACGCCCCGCGTAAATGTTTTGAAGTTTGAGTTACTTGTTCAATTAATTATTTCATTACGCCGATTGTTTTCTTTCATTTGCTCACTCCTTTTTAAAATATAAATTATAGTTCTTTTTCTTTACCTCGCTCTTCATCGTTTCTCTAACTACCCGCTACAATAGGAGAAACGGCGTGGCGGCGCTGATATTTGTTTATAAAATTTTCTCGTAGTTTCACGAATATTATGCAACACCCATGGTGACGGGGCTCAAATGATTAGGCGATCTTAATGTTGTACACACACACACACACATTTCAAAATCAAGCTGCTTACTGTGGAGAACAACCACATATTATTATTGACGTAGAAAGTATGCTGCGAGCAAGGCCGTCAAAAGAAATAGCAACCGCAAACTATGCATTAAAGCTCTTCCATGCCTGTATTGTGAGTAACCAATATTATAATTTGTGACTTTTTTTTTTTTCAAATCAGTATTAAATTTTCAATTGATATTCTGTGTTGAAGTCGTTTCGAATGATTCAGTGATATGTAAGGACGCTGTTGGCCTACAATCAGAGTCCTTGAGCCTGCTCCTTTCAAGTCAGTGGCAAACTACATCAAAGAGGGAGCGCGAGTAAAGCAATTATCACCGCTTATCTTTGTCAACTTTAGAAGCTCGTATGTGTCGATAGACGAATTTACGAATAACAAGGTGTTCGTTGAAACGGTTGTCTGTGAGTGATTGCTCATAAAGAAGCTTATTCACCGGTTAGGGCAAACGTATTGGCTTCCAGACTCTCGTTCACTATAAGTTCGGTAGAGGTGAGTGTGGGTTAGGAAAACTCAGGGAGCGCTAGTGTAGCTCCTGTCGACAGTATGTCCGTCAAATTCTACAATAGAATCCAGATTATCAAAAGTAACCTACTTGCGAATATTATATCTTCTATCGTTTTCTCCTTACTTAACCTTCCATCTTGCTCATAATTTAAGCATTTTTCTGTTAACCGTCTTTTGATCACGTGCCAGTAACTCCTTGTACAGCACCAATGTATACATATTAATTAGTTGAAATTCATCTACTCAATATAATTAGATATTATTTCTTTAGCATACCCTCACGTTTTGCTGTCCAGAACGTTGAGTAGATACAAAAGCTCTCAGTAAAAGTACTTTCTTTGTAATCGCCCGAGTACAAATTACTTCATTTGCGTGGTACATTATTATATTTCATGTACAAAATAAAATCATTGTTTGTCAACTAATAAAGTTGTTTAGAATTCACTATCTCTAAGCTGTTGGTACCTACCTGTGTGCTCGTACTTACCTGCTTGCTATCTTGCTGTTTTTCTTCATATTGTTCGAGATCGACATTTTACTCTAAATTAGAGTAATAATTCCCTTAAATATGTGGTACATATTTATTTCTCTTGTAATCGCTGCTCACCTAAGGGCAACATGGAATATTAGCATTATCCCTGCGAAAGAGAAATTGACAGAAGAAGAACCCTTTGTACGCACTGCACACCTACGGGCAACATGGACCGCAAAGCAATCCTACGAGTACAAGTAATTTGCGGGTTATCTCTCTGACGACCTACAAGGGACTGACTCAAGATCTGTTTTCAGTTCTTACCTGAATGGAAAGAAGGTGATTCAGCCTACTGACTATCCTTCCATTCCCTTTGGTGTTCATACTCATAAACTTTCACTTTATTGTGAAGAGAGAGAGAGAGAGAGTGTTGGAAGATTTTCTTTTAAAAGTATTGTATCAAAAAGTGCTATTCCGCCCCCCCTCTCTCTCTCTCTCT
Organism: Aspidiotus destructor; assembly: GCA_035079395.1. NCBI lineage: Eukaryota > Metazoa > Arthropoda > Insecta > Hemiptera > Diaspididae > Aspidiotus > Aspidiotus destructor. Next base: position 57,870,782 of record JAVHKZ010000002.1, on the reverse strand, counting down.
CTCCCTGCTTTTGATAAACTTCGTGAAATTTGACCGAAAAACGACATTTTATTCTTTAAAAAATTGTCTCATAATAAACCTTTGAACAGTACGTGCGGTATGAAATTTGTTACAATCAAATTCCCATGTAACACCAACTATTGTAAGAATAATGAAGCAAACGTGTACGATACCAATCAAATTTAATTATCTTGACAGGATTTTCTTCAATATTGATGATTGTCGCGTACAACTATGGACCAACTGTATAACATACACATAATGCTGTCGAATTATTTAAAAACAGATTCTTGCTACACGTTCGAGATGTGTGGATGGGAACCCTATTTATATTCAAAAATTAACGCCGAAACAAGGCGAAAGAGGTAAATTAGATTAGTACCTTATAATAATATAATACGCTGTAGTAGTGCTATAGAAAATCGACTCAATCTGTATGAGGCGGGTAAGTCTCTTCGCAGAGAGAAATATTATACAAATACGCGTATTATCTGGATGGAATATTTATAAACATCGCATCGGAGAGCTATTCAAAAGGAAATTTACGACCGCTGGTCTATTTTATGTAGCATCAAAACTCGTTTAATTCTTCGACGTGCGACTCGAGGAACGCGCGGACTGTATTTCCTTTTTTTCACATTTTATTTTGATAGCGCCGTCTTTTTACATCGCGTCGCCCTGCTGTCCCATCCACTTCAATCTATTTACCCATGTATGTAATATATACACGAGGTATGTGTAATATGTATACGTAACATCATTCTTGGTATTCAGATTATTCAAAAAATATCGCGTCGCAGTGATTTACTGCCACTTTATCAATGTTGAAGACGTTGAACGCGCATCTTTTATTGTAAAATGTTCAATATAATCCGAAATATTCACCTAATTCTGATGCGCGCTCTCGTTATCTGTATTGTTTCTAATTCTATCTGATGCATACATTTTTTCGTATACTTAAACAAGCAATCTGCCTTACCTGCTCTCAAATGCATGTATTCTCAAGCACCTACGGTTTTACTGTAGGTCAGTTACCTTGTAGCCAAAACCTAAATCAATTCCATATCATCATGTGAAGGAGTATTTGATATAGTTCTGTAGGAGAAGGAGAGTGAATCCGGTAAAAAACATGCATCCGCGCAAACTGGTTTATCATCTCCATCTGTAGCCTACATCTAATTTTTTGTGTATTATACAGTCCGCATGTATTTACCGCACAAGTTCTCCCCACTCCCTATTTAAAAAGCGAAGTTTCGAATAAATATCACAAAATCTAAGTATTTATAAAGCACAAAATCAATCTGTGTTTTAGTTTGTCCTCTTATAACTCAAGGACCGCTTCATCTATCATCTTGAAATAGGTATTTAAGAATACCCTTCTAAAAGCCTCAATTAAGGAGATGAAAAGACAGGTATTCGCCAACTGATAACGCTGTGTTTATCAATGGGCGAAACCCTGTCTTCCTACCTCCTTAGCCTCAACTGAAAAATTTAGCTCCCATTAAATGAGAGTTCCTATCAAAAAGCTTCATTCTATCCAGCGCATGCGCAGTGAAGCGACGCAAGATCAAGAGTACAGCAATGTGAAGTTGACTGTTGTTCTTTCTTTGTTCTTGTCGTCGTATCGTCGATTATTGGGTGTTTTCAGCCAATTTAGCCCAGGATGCTACGTTTTGTCTTCCTTTCCTCTCTCAATATTGTATTTTGATTCGAACTGTGAAGTAAAATTGTGAAATAATGAGATCAGGATGGGATTTATTTTACTGAAGGAAGTTGGAATATTCGATATTATCGGTAGAATTTTTGATCTGATCCAGCTTCCCTTTTTTGTGAATTCGGATCGGCCACCCGCTGGTAGAGTTGCAATCCGCAAAATTGAAAACAGCAGGGTTCCCATTCAAAGGTACAGTGAGTAATCTCAAAATAATTTGAGAATTGAGAAATTTAGTAGCAAAATGAAAAACAAAAAATTTGTGCAGTCTAAAATTTCCTAAAAATCATATTTCATTGTAAAAATTGAATCAGATCAATAAGTCCCGCTCACGCCGTCTATCAATTTTGTCCGGTCCAAACAGTGAAATTTGGAATAAAAGGAAGTGTTAGCAAAAAACGGAACTGAAAGATCAAACGCATTTTGTGAACTCCCTACAGCGTTGCAGACGAGGAGTGTAAAGCGTGACAAGCACTGGTATCCTGAGCTGTCTTTCTTATCTAACCAACAACATTTACAAAAGATACAAAGTGGCTGTCATGGTTTGTAAAGGAAAGGCTTAGTTCTGTCCACCTTGTTGCTCGATCTATCGTGGTGAAAGGGTAATTTAGTCTGTCAGACTGCAGCAGAAATTCCTCCAACTCGGTGATGTATGTTCTGTTGCTTTGGTCTGCTGACAATTGAACAAGTTTTACACCATTTCCAATCATCACGCGTTGTATCAGATGAATGATTTTATTGATGATATTATAAATTTTATATGTATATTTTGTTTTAGAGTGAGCTAAATTCTGCTCTTGTTCGAAAGTCTAGGAAAACGAACATTCTTTGGTACTGCAGTTGGTCCGTTAATGCCTTGGAACACCCAGTGATAGAATTCTTTCTTCGCTCAGTTTACCGTGGAATGAGGTGATTGTCGGCATTTCTGATAGCACGGTGCTCCTGAAGTCATGGTGACGTGATTGAAATAATGCGTTCTTCGTTCTATTCTTTTTTGAGCATGCATCCATGCATCCCTTCGGTGGTGACGTCGTGATGTTGGAAGTCGCGTTGTGAGATGGTTTTTCATGGAACGTTTATTTGTAGTTTGGTGAGATTTGGAAAACGATTGTTCATGTTGGCGACTTTCTGTGAAAAAATGGCAGAAAGATAATGGACTAGGTGTAGGTACGCTTTAATAACGAATCTTTTGGAGTTGCACCCTCCAAACCAAGTAATGTTTTACGGTCAAAAAGTAACTTTTGTGAGTTCAAGCAAGCGGCAAGTGGAATTTTTTGAGAAGATTGACGCCAATTATTGAAATCCCGATATTGGTGATAATAAAACTCCGCGTGTACAGTTATTGTTGTACAATACGAAATCGCTTTTTGTCCATTGAAAAGCGAAGACGCGCACTGTCGCCAAAAGGTATTGTTCTAAACAGCAAGTGCCACGGGAGTAGAATATGCACAAAGCTTAAGCCAAAACACCTTGGATATTGTTATTATTATTATTATTTTTTTTTTGGTATTCTGAGAGACGAAAAAAGAAACGTACGAAAAGTTTTGTCGTTTGACCTTTATTGGCGACTGCGCTCAAGAATCGAGGTTAGGTTGACTTGGTGGAACACCAAAGTCTACTGACGAGCAATACCTCTTTTTCATCCATAATAAAGATCATCCTACAAAATTCCTGTTTCTCCAACACCTCACAGTCATGTAAGAAAGCGTATAGGAAGTGGCTATTTACCTGACTCACCTAACACAAATAGATACAAAGAAGATGCGTGACGTGAACTTGAACCAATTGTAGCCGCTGCAAAAATACCGGTAAAGCTTTAATTAGAAGACCTAAATGATAGTAGTAAGTTGGAATATTTTAGTCAACGGCGTTAATGGTGTGGCAGTTTGTCTAAGAAATCTAACATGCAGGAAAGAGTATGAGCAAGACCCACCTATCAATAACCCTACAACGAGAGGTCGCAAAAAATTTACGAATGCAAGCCTATCAAATGATCTTGCGCGGTCAAAGACTTCTTCTGCAAGTGAAGATAGACAACAATGTTTTGCTCAGCGTTCTCTCCTTTGATTGTGATCAAGGTGATCCAACCAACTTAGTCGCTCTTGCTGTACAGGAGAAGGATCAGCAATTCCAGGTCACGTTCAAGGGCGCTGTTTCGAACAAGTTTCTCAATTTTTCAAAACATAAAAAACAACTTCTTGACTATCACTCACGCTCATACACACCTTGATTCATCTTCAGCCGGATAGAACGGAACTGTTGAGCAAATACTAAACAAACCTTTATCCCGGGACGTCACTCAGCAAGTTACGTTAGCTTTTCCCAGTTGATTTTGCCGAACGGACTTTTTCATTGGCGTAAAGAAAAACACAGGGTGCTGAGATTATTGTGTTATAAATTGAAAACTAGAAATTTCTTTGTGATTGAAATTGTAGATTCTTACAGAAGATTCTTGGCGTTTGTAAATGAACTTTTGACTGCTAAGATATTTCTTATTATCAATCAGAAACCTGATGATCTTTGCTTGCTGTATCTTTCTTATGTAAATTGATACTACGTAGGGTTTCTTCTGCTAATTGTAACGCGATGTGACGTCACCAGGATAAAAATGCACATCAAACGCTGAAAATGGACGACATGAATACAATTTACAAGAATTGGTTCAACTTGGTTTTGTGGGGACTGGGCAGGCGTATCGTCCGTGCTCCTGCAGACAAAAGTGTCACAGCTACATAATTATGCATTCCCTAATATGCATAAAGAATGGGGTAGTATATGACTCCGCGTCTATGGACGCCAAAGTTGTGATAATCCGAACAAATAGAAATATAAGATTCGAAAATTCTAAAAATAATAACGATCTCTTTGAGTGATACAACACGAAGTGATTCACAATGATTTTATGAAGTAGGTATCCTAACTTGTAGAATCAAAATAAAATTAATATACGATAAAATCAGCTTTTCCTTAATTTATTTAACCTGCTCCACCAAGATCTCCCTAATAATTGTGATAGTCATCAGAATGGCTGCTTTCTGCTCTCCCGTGTAACAAACTGCCTCCAGAATTCTCCCTCATATAAGATTTTTGTCCCATCGACTACCCTGGATGGTGCGACTTCAGTGGTGAATATGATTGGTACAATTTAGTTGTCGGTGACATTCAATTGTGGTCGAATCTTCTGTGGAATTCTGCACATTTTTCACACGTTTTGGCTATATTGACAGATGCTGCTTTTTACCTTTGCTTGTTCACAACAGTTATGCCCGACCAATTATGATGCTTTCTCTCATGTATAAGAAGTATACGATCTAAGTACAATAAATAAATGATTATTATTATTATTTCCACAACGCTCCACTACTGTGGGTTTACACTACACTATACTACGGGTCGCAATGACCAAGTAAAATACAGTGGATGACGCGATTACATGTAGCAGCTAACACTAGGTAAACAGTCCTATTCGCTGAGGAACTCCCTGGTCAGGCTGCATGTGCTGATGATGACTGACTTCTGCATCTACACATAGCTTCCGATTGGTATCCCGATCCTATCCAGTCCCTCTCTCAGTTTTCTGTGTATGAGGCCCGTACTTGATATTATGATTGGGACCGTATCAGCTTCGGTGACTCCCCATATTCTTTTTATTTCCTGGCTCAGTTCTCGGTATTTCCTTATTTTTTCTTCGTAGGTTGACTGCATATTGCTGCTGTATGGTATAGCCACATCGATCATTTGGACTCGTCTGTTCACTTTGTCCCAAACTATTATGTCCGGCCTATTGCAGACGACTTCCTTGTCTGTTCTGACTGTTCGGTCCCATAGGATTTTACATCTTTGATTTTCTATAACGTTTTGAGGGGTATACTTGTAATAAGGTTGCATTGGTTCGTTGCCTATCCATTTCTTAATCAATTTTTGGTGGATTATCTTCGCTACGTTATCGTGTCTTATTTTGTATTTCTCGGCAGTCAGGCTGCTACAGCCATTCAGGATATGTGCTATCGTTTCGTTAGGTTTACCGCATTTCCTACATCTATCTTCTACTTCGGTTTCTTTTAATATGGCTTTTTTATAGTTGTTTGTTGCGATAACTTGGTCTTGGATTGCGAGAGCAAAACCTTCTGTTTCCGGGTATATTGTCCCTATCTTGAGCCAAGTACACGAGGCTTGTTTATCCACCACTGAGCTGTGTAGCTCATTGTAGTATCGTCCATGTAACGCCTTTATTATTATCTTCATTCAACAGGGGAACTTTAAGTATGCCCGTAATACAATAAAAAACGTGCTATAACATAACAAAGGTTTTTTAAGGTATGCAGTTTTATTTTATTCCGCTAGAATCCTCCTCACTATTGCTGCCGTCGCCAATAACGCCGCCTTCTGCCCTTCGCTGATAACGTGCCTCTGCCAATATTCATCTCGTATAATTCTCTGCACTTCTTTTACAGTTGAGTTTGGTATGACTCCTGTGGCGGAAATCACAATTGGAACAATTTTTAGTTTGTTCAACTTCCACTGCTTGCGGATTGCTTCTCTCAATTCTACGTATTTTTCGTATTTTTCTTTGGTTATGCTTGTTAGGTTATTTGTATTTACAACCGCAATATCGATTAAAGTTGCAGTTTTTTCTTTTTTGTTTATCAACGTTATGTCGGGCCTGTTATGTTTGACACTTCTATGTGTCAGAAGGGTCCTGTCCCAATATAGCACATAATTCTCACTTTCAAGCAGTTTCTGCGGCTCGTATTCGTAGAACTTCTCTACTTTGTCCATCAAATTACACTGCTTGGCGAGGATATTGTGGACGACCTTTGCAACTTTATCGTGACGATCTTTGTAATCCGTAGGTGCTATCTTTTCACACCCAGCTATCAGATGCTGAATTGTTTCAGGTTTCTGGCCACATATTCGGCAGTGATCATGTGTCATTTCAGGCTCTTTCAGGATATATTTTCTGTAATTTTTGGTCTTGATGACTTGGTCCTGAATCGCCATAATGAAGCCTTCAGTTTCCGGAAATAAGTAGCCCTTCTTTAGCCACATTACCGATTGTTCTTTGTCCACACCTTCCGCTTCGATTTCCGTAATATATCTTCCGTGAAGCGTTTTCTTTTTCCATCTTTCAATTTTGTCCTCATTTGTTCTGTCTTCGGCAATATGCTTATCCTCCGTTGCAAGTTTTACATGAGTATAATCTTTGTCAATTCGGCATATAATGTCGTGCAGTTTCGAGCTGCTTCGTTTTTTCATGAAGTATTCTTTTATCTTATTAATTTGTCGAGACTGCATCTCATGTAAGTTGATTATACCTCGTCCTCCACTTTGTCTCGGTATTGTCATTCTTTCTACGGCAGCATTTGGATGTAGCATCCTGTTCGCATTTAGCCTTGACCGTATCCCTCTTTCTAGGCCGTCTAAATCTGTCTGTGTCCACTTAATTATGCCAAATGTATAGGTTAATACAGGAACTGCGTATGTATTAATGGTCTTAGTTAGATTGCCACTGTTTAACCCGGTTTTGAGCAGGCTTCTAGGTCTACTATAAAATTTCTGACTGATATCTTTCTTGATTACTGCGTGGTCTATCTGCTTGGCTTGCTGTATACCCAAGTATTTATAGGTTTTTCCTTCTGAGAGAGCAGTTATTATTTCTTCTTCTTTTGCTGTTTTCATCTTATGTTCCTCGAGTCGACCCTTATATATTTGTAATGTCTTACATTTGTCTAGACCAAAAGTCATATGTACATCTATGGAGAAGCTACTAATAGTCTGTATCAGCTGTTCTAGGCCGTTCCTTGTCCCCGAGTACAGCTTTATATCATCTATATACATAAGGTGGCTTATGGCATTTATCTCTCTTCCATCCTTGATCTTATAACCGTATTTGCAATCATTTATTATCCTGGACATTGGATTTAGTGCAATACAAAACCATTATGCGCTGAGCGAATCTCCTTGGAATATTCCCCTCCGGATATCTATTTTTTCCGTTTGCAGTACTCCGTACTGAGTGTTGATATGCATCCTAGTTGCCCAATGTTTCATGACTGTGCTCAAAAACTGTCTTATATTCTCATGAATTCCATAGATTTCCAATACTTGGAGTAACCAGGAGTGGGGGACGGAATCGTAAGCTTTTTGGTAATCAATATAACATACATACAAGTTTCTATTATTCTTTTTCACTTGTTGGTGGATCGCTTGGTCTATTATCAACTGTTCTTTGCATCCATACGACTGCTTTTTGCATCCTTTTTGCTCTTCTGCCATGAACTTATCGCAGTGATTATAGATTTTTTCTGCTATGCATGCAGTCATTAGTTTGTACAGTGTAGGCAGGCATGCGATTGGCCGATATTTTGCCGGGTTTTTAGAGTCGTTGGGATCTTTAGGTATCATGTAGGTAATGCCTTCCATCAGAAATTTTGGGACCCGGTCAGGATTTTTCAGCAGTATGTTAAACTCTTCCACTAAACTTGTGTGCACTCCCGTAAACTGCTTGTACCAGAAATTGTGTATTCCATCAATTCCTGGGCCTTTCCAATTCTGTGTTTTACGTACGATTCTTTTGAGCTGCTCTAAAGTGATCTCGCAGTCTTCTCCTTGGTTATTCTTGTTGTTTTCTTCCTCGTCCCTTCTGTTCTTCATTACTGCTATTTCCTGTGTTATCCATTGAGCATCGGATCTATGGTTCTTCGCATTTGACCAAATATTTGACCAATAAGCTGTTATCTCTTCTTTTGTTGGTGCGGCTGCTATCGGACCTTCATCTCCATTCAGTTTCCTATAAAATAGTTTCTGATTACGCCAGAATGTGTTATTTTGTTTTTTTCGTTCATATGACTTGTTATACTTCTTGAGCTTTGCTGCAGTTGTTGCTAATTTTTGTTTTATTGTATTCTTTATTTCTATCATCGTTTTAGCTTCTTCTTCGTACTTGCTGTGTTTTGAGTATTTTTCTCTTAGCTTCTTAATTTGCGTTTTATTTCTCTGACTTTTGGTCATCATGCCATTAATGTATTGGGTTATTCTGTTCATGTCGGATCTGAGCTCTTGAACCTGCTTATTTATTCTCCTCTGCCACGCTGGGATTTCCTCCTTATGGTTTCTTCCTTGATTGTCCGGGTTTATTAGCTTTCTGCCCAATATTCTAACAACTGCCACTGCCGTGCAATATATTCTTGCATGAATTTGTATCAACCCTAGATTTATATTCTCTTGGTTTTTGAATATTTCTTCGTTTGCGAGCTTAGTAATATTCTTTACTTCTCTTGTCACTTGTAACCTTGGTATTTTAGGTCTCAGTCTGGGTTCTGTCTCTGCAAATTCGGCTGTAGCTTGGTCATATTCATTTCTTATTTGCTCTCTCAGTTTTTGGCTTTCTAAATCTGGATCTTCTGTTGGGGTTTCTATTTGTTGTTGTTGCTGCCGCTGTTGCCACCGCCTACGCCGCTGCTTCTGGCTTTGTCCTAGTTCCTCCATAGTTTCTACTGTTTCGGTTTGGCTATCATTTACATCAGATCCGTGAGTTTGATCCTTGTCAGTTTCAGCCTGTCCCTTAATTTCGTTTTCTACCTCTTTCCGTATTCGTTCAATCTTATTATTATTATTATTATTGTTATTATTGTTATTATTATCATTTTGCATAATGGTTTTCATTCGAATGAATGAGACATCGGGGGATCAATCTAAACAAGCGTACTCGTATAAATCGAGACGGAAAGAGAAGGAAAGAGATTTTTACAATCGTCCGTAACGAAGAAGACAAGACAGATTGGAAGCGATTGAAACTCAGTTACGCAGTAGCGCATCGTATGCGCGATCATACTCGCTATGTGACAACGATCCGCAGCAGGAAGACTGCCGTCGAGACGCGGTCAAGAACTGAAGGAAAAGCGGCGGTCTCTTCTGTAAAACATGCGTGAGAAACTAATTTATTGAATATCGTGTATGAAAGACACTTGGTGACAGACGTCAAATAATACTCGTTGCGTTGTATGTACGTTCATAGGTGAGGAGTGTAGCTTAAAGGCGAGACTATTCATTTGCGAATAACATATGTTAATGACACCAGATTTCCTACGTACAGACCTACTTTACTTAAATCCAGCCCGGCAATCTCCCTACAGACGAAAGATGTTCTCAAAGAGAAATATGCCAACCATTTGCATTCATTATCATTACGTCCAAGTACGACCGCGATACGTTTAATTCTGATATATTTTATGCGAATGGCCTTTTGTTTCCAGATCTATGATCTTGTTTCATTTAATTAGCGGTAATTCTGTTTGCCCTTTTCGTATTTAAAATCTTCCTACGATTCGATTTCAATTTCCTTTTTCTCTTCCCTCCTTTCCCCTCTTCTTCTTCCCGTTCATTTATTATACAAGCAACTTGTATACACATATACAAATACGTACGTATTGTGTCCGTATACATACGTGTACGTATTTAAGCGTACGATACAACCTACTTCGTGTAGTGTACCGTACTTCGCATTGAGTCGCTGCTAACAAGTCTTCTAATTCGCTTCTCTATTCATTATACGAGTAACGATCTTCGTTTGGCGTAATTTTATAGATTAAGAGCGAAAATTTATATCTGTAGCTGTAAGTTTATTTTGATGCACCGTACTCGCGAATACCTCTTCTGATGACACACCCTACGCAAGTCTCACCCAGTAACTTATTTTTCTTAGTCAATGCACGTTTTGAATCCTGTTCCACCTCAAAGCCGTTTGATAGAATGAAGGGCAAAAGAAAATAATATTGTTACTTTGTCTCAACTTTATTTCATTATATTTTTTTGAAATTTTTTCTCATTAAACCTTGCACTATCGCCGCACACAAGCAGGTTATTTCTCACCAAACTCACAGTGCTATGATGCGTGTCGACCCCATAACGAACATTTTCTTCTGTATTTATAGAGAACGTAAACAGTGATGGGTATGTTTGATTCGGTAAGCATGCAATGTATTGATCGCCTAAAACTTCTGAATTTCAATAAGAAAAAAATTTCCTCCTCCCTAAATGGTTTTTCGTTAAAATAAGCTGTCGTCTAGTTTCTCACGTAAGCTGTAATTATTTATATTTTGTGTGACCAATACCAATGCTTTGATGAAGAGTAAGTACAGTTTGGCCTTACTGATGGTCCGATCGTGTGCAATCACTATAGCTTGTACACCTATGAAGAGTAACTGCAAGAGTGCGCCGGGCCGCGCCTCGTCGTTCCCGTGATGTTGTTATCTTACGTAACTGTGCCGGTCTTCATTAGCGCGGTTGATCGTGGTCATGTTGTCAAAGAACTTTGAACCTGCCATCAGGAGGATAGATTCGATTTTTCATTGCAATTGTGAGAAGCAAACAATATTACTTCTATCCCTCTTGCGCTGTGTACATATACTCGAATATATAAATATCCACAAGTATACAATAATTTTTCCCCTGCAAAAGAGCGTTTAGTACTTTTCTTTTTTTCGATATCTTGCAATTGATTACGATTTTTTTTTCAACGTATTTCACCTCAACCCGAGCTGCGCAATTGAAACTGTTAGTGCGCGCTACCGATTGTTATCAATTTATTTGTGCGTCGGTAAATTATACGACAGTATAACGCGCGCTTGAGTGGATAATCATGCAGGGGCAGTTTGCAGCTTGAACTATATGTTGTGCGACAGCGAGAAATTGCGAAAAGTAAACGCGCGTGTGGTTGATACTCGTCTAGCAACAATCGATATTTACGCGCTGATAGAATCTGTATTCATTCATTTATTTGTTCATTCATAACTTCATTTAGATTCGCTTGTTATTGATATCAAGATCGGATCAATTTTCCCCTAAAGGTGTTTATCTGCTTCTAAAAAGTGCAGTTGTTCCACTCGTACGCAACGCATAAGCATTATCTGAGCCTTTCGATAGAGCTGTGGCGGAAAGTTCTAGATCACAATTGGGTGCCTATTTACGTGCCATCTTTATCGATATTATCACGCAATCTCTTACTGCGTTGTTTGTCCCCAAAAAGATCTCGTCTCATCTCTTGGAGATAAAATTAGCTAAAATCGACAAAAGCATTGTATTTCATACTGAAAGAAACGTGACCAATAAATTTAAATTATTACGCATGTCTGTGAAAAGAAAACCAGCTTGTAGTCTTCCGTTAAAGACTTCTTGTCCTGTACGAAAAAATAAAACTTATAGAAAATACTCGTACGAAATTCAATTTGTAGCTCAATGTATTGAAAACATGGTTGAAGGATGCAAAAAGAACTCATTTATTCATTACAAAAAATTTAAAAAAGAAAAATTTGCTTTTAGCGCTTACACATGTATTCGACAACGTGCCTACTCAAGAGGAAGTGAAAAAATCAATGTTATTGCGTCCATTTCCCACGTTGAAAGCAAGTATACGTATAAGTGTATTCCACAGACCACTCTTTCAACGTGGATAAATGCATCATCCGTTATTTTTTTGCATTAGCTGAAAAAATATCAGCGTTCGTTGATGAAGTTCTCTGAGTAAACATTAAACTGTGAGATTCAGCGACCACTCTTTGTGCCCAACTCATACAAGTCCCTGTCCGTCTTCCGTAACACCCGAGTGAAAATAAATCTGTCACATCTAGTTTCATCCCGTCAACGTCAGGTGCGCTTACGCGCACTGTCGCGCCAACCTCTGGAGATGAAAATTTCGCCTTTGAACCTTTTTTCATTCGCTCTGCTTGTTCGAAGACGTGCTTCTTTTTTTTCTTTAGTAATGGATCGTAAGAATTTCGCAAAAAGCAGGGCGAGGATCGTCGACTTATTTTCAAGTTTTGTCTTAACTACAATCGCTTGTTTTTTTACATATTTTGTCATAATTTGCAGAGCATCTCCGAGTTCGTCTTCGTCTACGAGTAAAAAAAGCAAGTCGTTAGATAACCCATTCGCGAGCTGGTCGTTTCATTCGAAGGCTTAAACCTATTTAGAAATGAAGTTTTCTTGCTAATTTTCATTCATAAATTTCTTATTCGAAAGTTATATAATTTGCCAGACCAAGTTTCTGCATTCTCTAAAATTTTGATGGTCTTTCTAAGAAAATAACTGACACGTGAACCGTATTTTTGTCGTTCTATATAATACATGAATTCGCGCAACTCAAAAATGCGAGTATAGTATAAGCAGGTAATTTGCCAAAAGCTCGTTTTCTGCAACCGTTTTGCAAATTGTGCGCCGTTTGAAAGAAAATTGCTGAATCCGTGCCAAAATTTGCCAAGTGCGCGCTTTTGGCAGAGGTTTTGAACTGATTGCGCGCTTTGAGCCAAAAAACATTTCCTTGCAACTTTTTCTTGCGCAATCGCCGAATAGAAGAAATTTTGTCGAGTCCCTGCACTTGTACTGATATTTAATGTACATTGATTTTGGAATGGGCATCTGCAGTAGAATTAGTCAAATTCGATTGAAAGAAAACGTAGATGAACCATGGGGTTATAGGGTTATATCATCTGAGCCAAAATGAAAAATAAAAAATTGTAATGTCAATATTTGTGATTCTCGCTGGTACGGCTTCTGTAACATACGGAATTACAGCCCAGACCGGCTTTCAGCCACGCGCACTTTCTTGTTAAACATTTTCTGTGGCGAATGCAGTGATGATATCCTTGATCGCTCCCCACAGAATCTAGCCGCTCTGAGCGACGATTTCCTGATAAAGTACGAAAGAGTTGGCGCGGGTTAGCCGCGTACCTCCGTCAACATTTTTTCGAAGAGCGAAGGTATACTTTGTTATAGTTTGTTAGTGGAATCGTCACCCTGACTCGCATCCCGAGTATTCTGTTTCAGGTCGATCAGTAACTGATATTGTTGTGCATTTTGTAATGTCTTGGGCTTTCCAGCCTATAGGCGATGATTCAGCCGACCATATTTGTTTCCCACAAGAAATTTTTCGTCGGCCATGTTCTGCACAAACTCAAATTCCACCATCGGCGCGACCCCTGGGAAATTCGGGAATTCTGACAAGAGCATTTTCGCTCATTTCCCAAGGCGAGAGTATCCCTTACTTATCCTCTGGTTATGAACCTATCGGCCTGCTTCCTGAAATTCAGCGCGTTTTCGACCGTCCTACTCAATTCCTCTTCAGAATTTTTCTCACGCGTTTTTTACAGTTGCTGCATGCGCGCATTAACCACTGAACATTTGCCCAATATGCGTTAAAAATTGATTTTCTTCTCACGATTGCGCGCATTTTGCAACCTTCTTCCAGATTGTTCGCAGTCAGCAAAGTGGTTGATGGGAGCGCGCTTTTGACAAAATTTTTGCTCATTGTGCGCATTTTTCAATGGCGCGCATTCAGCGTGATATGATCGTGCACATCACCCTTGATTTACATAATTTGTTCTTTTGTTTGTAAAAAATCTTTGTGTTGTATTTCTTATATATTCGCCTCATGAAAACCTCTCATTCTTCAGTGTATTATTGCTGCGTCTCATGGTCGGACTCAGGATTTCTTGTTTTATCCTTGAAGAATTAATTGAAATACTTAATGACATCACACACTCGTTCGATCTCGTACGTAAATACAAATAAGGGATTTCTACGAATGTTTTCATGATAAAGAAACAACTCGTCATTCTATTCGTTCCCGTAATTCTGTTCCTACGCGTGATTTGTTCTATCTCTCTTTCTTTCTCATTATGGAACAGAGGCCAGTGAACTTGAGAAAACTTCGCGGAAAAGCGATGACGGTTTGCAATTAATTGAGTATCAGATCCATGCGAAATTGTGCCTTCAATTTTTCATATCCAATAAAAATAATGACTACATTTTCAACACTCGCGTTATGGGTACTGTGTATCCTGACGAACTATCCAAGTACGTACACTTGACGATGAGATTTTTGAAAAATAAAAAGACATTAGAAGAAATAATCACGGCTGTAGTACATTTAATGCTGCACGTACGCATGTATGTATTTGTAGTAAAGGTATAATACAACTTCACGAAGTACCTACCTATCGACGTCAGTTCTATGCTCGTGTATAGTATCGGATGTTTGCCACCCACACCGATTCTACACAAGTACCTAATTCTATGTACATATTTGTCTTCCTCTTTCTACCTATGGTGACGAAAAAAGTAAGCTACGCGAAAAGGTAAAAGTGGAAATAATAGGATCAAATAAATAATATTGCGAGTTATTTAATGATCATAATATATACCGATACTTTGAAGGTGTGACAATAATGCTGGAGAAAAAGATGAAGCTGCTCGAGTGTATGAAGAAATGGCATGTGAGCGAGGCAGAATAAATACGAACAACGTACTTCTTATATGATATTGATATGTTTGTACGTACAAGGCACATATGTACAAGAGCAAGCAATATCTGAAACAATCGCCGTTGCACGGTGCGATAAGTTACAATATCATGTAGGTACACTTATTAAATTACGAGGGTATCTTTGTGCGGTACTCCGGCACACGTCGATATCATTTTTCAGCATGGACTCTTCCGCGCGCGACTCACCTAACCGCCAACGTGTGTGATGCCGCACCACATAAGCGCTCACCCTCTTTTTCAATAGAACTGTGTGAACCGTCTCCGACTAAAACTGGCTAAGCAAATTGCCTACCTTGTTAGTGCGACGCGACGCTGAGTTCTCTTCTATCATTTTTCGTACCCATAATTTTTTTTAAATACCATTTTTTACGTGGCGCATAATAAATGAAACGAAAAAAACGTTTCAATTTTCAGAATATTGCTCGACCATATGATTTATAAGAATAAATTACAAAATCAAAACTATTGTGAAGTGAAACCCAACAAGAAGCTGAGTAAAATGTAGCGAAAAGCTGTAAAGCGTGTAGAGATGGGAGAACAAATAATATGATTTTGCCGCGAACCAATCGTAATTCTTGAGCCACGCCAATTCTTCCACCGAATGTTCGAAGATGATGGTTTTATTGTTTTTCAGAGCCTTTGGGAGGGTGGAGAGGGAGGATTGTGGGTAAGGTACTTGATTGAAATACATTTCCGTGTTGCACAACACTTCCAAGTGTGGGTGAGGAAGGGTGAAAGCAAATAAACGGTTTGTTGTCTACCGCTTTCCTTTCCTGGCGCAGTCCAGAGTAGGTCGGATTGTTTGAGGATGTGGTCACCGTTGGTTTGTAGATGGCGAGAGATTTTAAAGCCTTTCTCTCACGGCCAAGCGTTTCTCGAACCTTAATGAACGCCGCATATTCATCAAGATTGAAAGGGTGATCCACTTTCAGAAACTGCCCCAAAAAAGTAGACTCTGAGGATCATGTTCTGTACCTATTCATAATTTGTCTCATGCTTCTTATTACATTTGTACTTTGTCCTCTGGTGGAACAGACCAAACATAGCCGAGCCCATTAATGCATCCATCCATATTATATCACCCGTAACACCACGTTTGTCGTGCGACGCTTCATTATGTTGATATAGATAATTATTATTCATCCTTGTAGATTATAATAGAAAAACACTTGAATCAAAACGCTCTCGCTCTACAATCAGTTTCCCTTTTATTCTACCGACTCTGGAAAAAAAAAAAAAAAAAAAAACTTATTTTATTCACAACGAAATTGTACAGTACGTCTAATGCGTTTATGGTCGTTAAATTTTAAAATCGATTACCTTACGTTAAAACATTCAAAAACTATTCTACTCGTATTTACTCGATAATCTAAGTTATTCTATAAAGTTCACCGGGCTATCAACTTCATGAAAGTGAATGAACTGTCGCTAGAAGTACTTCAAAATAATTTAGTAAAAATAATCTATGAAGAACTTCTCAACTATTGAGATATATTTTCAAACTACTGAACGAGGAAAAAATTTAATTACAGGAAAGCGTTTGAGTTCAAAAATTTGACAGTTCCATTGCTGCTTTCAAACATTCGGCAAATACACGATTCCTTTATCTCAGACTAGTTCATGATATCTGTCTAGGCGGAGGCATGAAAGTAGTGAAGAGAGATGATGTACCTAATACACATCTCAACACTTAAAATCAAACTAAATTATTATAATGTAGGTGTATTCTCGTTACAATGAAACATATATAGAAACCAAAAACTCGGATGGGAATCGAAGGCTAGAATATATTGTCTATGCATTCAATTTATATTCTATGCATATTTCTTACTTCCTTTTCTTTTATCCATTCAACTAATTGTCAGCAAAAATAAAATTTTTCCGCGGCCTAATAGCTCGTGTCGAACTGTCCTTGCGACTAATAACCGGCAGTGGAACGTCCTACACCTCTTCATCTGTACTTGCTCAATGAATGAAACTAGCGATTGGAAGGACGTTTGACACAAGTTATCGCGCATGTACAAGGCAATATAATATAGCAAAACCATTACGCTGCTCAAGCGCTTCCTTTATTGTTTTCTCCTTTCTTTTTAAACATTTATTTCAAGTGGTATCTGTGTTCTTCTTTTACTCGTATACTGTTTAACGTACAGCGGTCTAAAATGTGTACCTACTTTGACGGGTGACATTTTAAATCATGTGCGAGGTGGCGTTGAAACAATTCGATGAATTCGAATC
Organism: Aspidiotus destructor; assembly: GCA_035079395.1. Lineage (NCBI taxonomy): Eukaryota > Metazoa > Arthropoda > Insecta > Hemiptera > Diaspididae > Aspidiotus > Aspidiotus destructor. The sequence goes on along the minus strand of JAVHKZ010000002.1, from coordinate 57,853,512 downwards.
GTGAGGACGAGACTTTCGTGACCGTTCAAAATTATTATTTCCGAAAGGCTTTTCTAAATATCTCCGTCTTTAAAATCATTAATCACTGGTACGTATACATACTCGTAAAACACGTATCAATACATCTATTAAGACAAACACCGAAGAAGCTACTTATCATGGACGCGAAAATTAATTTGTAAAATTGAATTCTCAAAGATCTGTGTAGGTCATGTCTCGTCGTTAAAATAATTCCATCTATCCTAGGCTATTCTGTTCCATTTTTCATCTTTGCGCGATATGTGAAGTAAATATCGCATCTGCAATTTCTTTGAAAATGAAGCTGTTAAGAGAAAATCTTTACAATTCTTTTATCTTATGTTACTACAAAGTTTTTGTCTGTTGCAGGTTGGAAATAATGTAGCTTTTTGCCGTCTTTTTTTGCGATCGATTAATTAATAAATCACCAATCTTCTATTACTTTTTGGGGAGAAATGATTTTGCGCAGCAAAGATTGAAAAAAGTATGATCAGTAGACCAGTGGATATGTGAGTAATAAGATTCAAATAATAAGGCTGGATCCACCAAAGATGCAAAAGTTTATTTGACGTTAATTATTCAATTGTAGGTAATATAAATATTATTCTACCGCGATAAATTAATCTCAAATTATTTAATGTAAATAACTTCAATATGTAGGTAGTAGGTGTAAACGGTAAGTCATCTAAAAATCAAACTGTAATTTGATGACAGTAAATTTGAATTAGATAAATAGTAGATGATTTGTCATCCGACATTAATTAATTTATGATTTAACGATAATTTGTGCGATGGTTGCTTGAAATTAGAGAAGTACCTTTGGGATTTATAATAGCGCAGCAGACCGCTCGTCAAAAATATACCTATTTCAATCTTTTCTTTGAACATCTACACGTAATTTTTAATGATATTTCATGTTCAGTTCTTGTATGCAAATGTGCATCGATGATTTTTTTGGGGGGAATAATAAAGTGCACGTGATGAAAAATGTGAATGAGCGGGAAATCCTTAACCGGGTAAATTAAGCAAGACAACGTACTTTTTTTTTATGAAGAATGAACGAGAAATGATTTATACGTCACTTAAAAGCAAAAGACCGTCATGATTTAATATGCTTGAACAGGAATAAAAAAAAAATACTTTTAGTCGTTATCTTTCAGTCTACAAGTACAAAATTGTACATAAGGTGCAGCAAGATGCAGAGCCTTGTGACGTACTTTGAAAGTCAATGGGTTGAGAAACATTGGGTGCCCCCTGTATCTCTTACAAATAATAGTTTGAAAGCAACAAACGGAGTTGTCAAATCCCAGCATACTTTCAGGGAGCTTTTGCTGGTTGGGCAGTTTTCGAATCATTGTCTTGAGTGTTGAGAAAAGGGTCCACATCCAGAGATCCATCATTGATCAATTGTATCCAACTGTATGTTTGGCGACATGGACAGAAGCACATTAGTGGGCCTCAGAAAATAAAAAAGTACTTCAGAGACAATCTCCTGAAACGGTTGCATACAATGTTTTACAAGTGTTTCTACAATGAAGCCCATCACTGAGAAGATTCTCTCGACTTTTCTGAAGAAACGGGCCCGTTGAACTTCATTTGACGAATTCTTGAAGTACAGTAGTTGGATCTGGTTGATAACTAGTAATCAGAATGATCTTTATAGTCAACATGTACTTGATACATGCGCAAATATTGCACAGGTATGCAAATTTGTTTCAAGTTAGTTGATGTGCCGCAGGAGTCAAGGAATTTCCCTCCGGGTCAAAAGAAAAAACGCGGAAGACTAAAATAAAGTAAAACAAGCCCTCATTGTTTAATAGATTGTTTTCTCTTAATTTTACAACAATTTTTGATGTTCGCAACTTTTTCTTTTCCCGTGCATTACTTTAGTTTTACGTTCATTGTTTTCTTTCTTGGGCAATAAATATTACAGTTGGGTAGATTATTCAAAATGTCGGTCTTTGTTTTTTTGTGACGTTCAATGTTTGTATTCCCGTTAATGAGCAGATTTGTCCCGTGCATTCACGCTTTTTTCACGGGCCGATAAATGGTAGCCTTTTTTTTTTGTTTTGTTTTTTTTTCCCCATTATTTCTTCTCCTTCCAGTTTGTTTATCTCATTTCATTTCTTTGTTGCTCGTTCAATTTTTCGAAAACGAGGGAAGAAAATGCGTTCCTAATTTTTTGGTTTATTTTTCCTCCAGAAGAAACATTTACAGTTTAATTTTCATTTCTCTTTAATATTGTTCATTTTTATTTGCAACTGTTTTGAAAACAAGTAAATCACAATAAGATAAATTTTATTCGTGCAGAGATTATTTTATATTGAATGAAATTATAAAAATGCTTTACTCGATTGTGCGAGTAAAGCATTTTTATAATTTCATTCAATACAAGTAAATCACTGAGTCCGTGTTCATCTTATGTGGGATCGATATAAACTGTAGACTTCAAAAGATCATTAAGCTCCTTGAAAAGAATACTGATTACCAACACAAATACACTCATTCCAACTTAAACGTGATTTCAAAAAATTATGTAAGTTTTTTTTATTTAAGATTGAATTAGAGTTTTTCATTTTCGGTATGAGGATTTAGCCGAAAAATTCTTCTTACATGTTTTTTCATCCTGATTCTATATCAACTTTCTAACTGAAAATAAATCGTTTGAAATGTCAGAAATTCAAGTACTCTCCTCTATGAGGGTAAGGTGGAGAAGGAGAAGGTCTGTTATGGAGGCCCGTAGACATACGACTGGTTTGGTATGTACTCTTGTGTAAAGTACTCGTAGATCCGCAACAAAAAAAAAAAATAAATAATAATAATAATAATAATAATAATAATAATAATAAATAAACATAGTATGCGATGAGCGACCTCACGCTAACCTTAAAATTATGGCGTGAAATAGTCGAATGAGAAATAGAAGGATTCAATAGAATGAAAAAATAAAATATACGGAGAAAGAAAAGAGAGAAAGAACGCGAGTGAGATGAACACAAAGAAGAAGAAAACTAAAATCCTGTTGGTACTTACTGCTTTCGAAGATAGTAATCGTTATTTCTCGAGAGAGAAATCGTAATTTTACAATTGCAGAAAATTTGCAACCGGTTGTGAGGAAGTGCTAAAAGAATGCACCTGAGCTCGTATTTTTTATCTTGAGGGACAATAGAAACGTACGCCGTTGATAAACTAACCTTAACTGTATCAGTCGTTGTATTGCACACTTATGGCTCTAACGGAAAGTGTAGTGTTTGTAATGGTACCTGATGCCTCCTCATATTGTGCGTACATTTACATATTATACTTTACGTATACAGCACAATAATATAATGCTCGCGTATTGATAACTATAGAAAATTCCAGAGGCGGTTGAGATGGAAATACGTCTTGTCGAGGTCTTTCCCCTTGTCAGCAACTATTTATTTTCGACCAAATGATCGGATAATGCAACCGCCTGTAAGTTATTACTTTATAAATTGTAACAGAAAGTCTAGCTATACATACTTTAATCCTCGCACAATTTTCAAGATTATGATGGTGATGATAATATTAATGAATTTTGTAAAAGCGGCTTTTTCTAAGCTGAGTGTACACTGTGATATTGTGCACTATGTACGATAGCATTAGTTCATCTATCCTGGGAGCAGTCTTATGTTTTGTAGAACCCGAGCTTCAAATTTTCAACATTACTACCAGCAGAGACGTGGCCATAGATAGCAACTCTAAAACCGCAATAATCCTGACTGAAATTCACACTTGTCTATGACGACGAATACTATAGTTCTTGCGATCGGGTCACGGAAAATAGATGTATATTGCATGAGAAATGTTGTAAACTCACCGGTGTTCTTATTTACTCAGTTTATTTTCCTGCCATACTTTCTCCCGTTGATCATGCTTGTTGGATGTCCACAACCGCCGTACCTCTTTCCGGGTGATGGTTGTCCAGCCAGTATCAATATTTCGCCAGGATATCTCGTTTGTTGAAACTCGAGTAGAGTATATTCGCGTCCCTCCAGGAGCTAGATTCCCCACGTACGCTGAAACACTTCTGGCACATTATTAGAAGTATGGCGCCTACATTTGAACCTAATTATTGCTAAATAAAATTGGAATAAAATGGTCTGAAAAATCGCAATTATAAGGCACATATGACTTGCTTGACAGAACAAACATTAGAAACTTGGCAGTACACTGCATAAGCAATTCGTACATTATTTGTTTGAACGACCTAATTTTGGACGTGCACCAGATTTATACAAAAAAGTTCGGGTACAGCCATATAAATAAAGATCATCTTTTATGACTATCATGGTGTATGTTAGTCTCTGCTGATAGTTACTTTCATTATTATTCAAATCTAGTATGTATATTATGACAAATGCGCTTTATTATATAGGATTAACTAGCTTTTGAATCCTTAGTCTAGTATACAAGTGATTCCAATATAGGTACTGAATGCTGAGCTAAATAAGCTGTTTAGCTCTCAGGGGCTCCTTCGTAAGTTTAGTACCTACTGTATATTGAGCTAACTTGTTCACCCTCCTTGTTTCAGGCTTTCTAGCTGTCGGAGTTTGTTCCCTAATCTGACTAGCTCTCTCCCAATCTTATAGTCTAGTACAGTGGTCCGCAATCTTTTATAGCCCACGGCGCGGCGCCTTTTACAGTCGAAGAAATTTTCGCGGCGCACACATTTTTCCAAATTTTTTCATTGCCGCGACAAAATTAATCCGTGATACAATTCATTTTAAGTAATAATATAGATATAATTTGGATAGGATTGCGAAGTGGAAAGATGGAAATGAAATCAATAAGACGGCTTCACCAAGAAGAGTGTTAATTCTTTTTTGTAAATTAAAATTTATTTTCCTGAAAACAGTCGCGCACGAAATATTTTGTTCAATTAAATGACGGAAAATTGATTGGTTCATCTTTCTGAATGTTAGATGACATCAATTTTCTTAAGCTGAAGATAACGCGCGCTGTTTATTCGAGACACGTTGTATAAATTTTAAATTTGTTCGTAATTGTTCGCAGAAATACATTTGCACACTGAGATATTTCACGCGTTTAGCGACTTTCATTTCCGCTCCTTAGCAACGTTTTACGTTGGCGCGTATTTCTGCAAATAATTAAGCTAATTAAAACGTGTGTACGTAATTAATCACTATTATATTCCGTAGCTCATTATGTACATAGTGCAGAAGAGAAAACGTCGTCGCTGCGATTGTTGATCTTTGAATTTCATATATTACTTATATTAAATTCTCGCACATCTGTGGAACAATAGCAATCTAAACGGATATGAGATGATAATTTTGATGTATGTATAGTGATCGTAAAGTACCGTCGTCCATGTCCGCACGGTACAGTACGAGTATATTGTTTATAATGCTCCATCAAAGGCGACGCGACCCGGCGCGGCGTGGCGGTAACGGAGCATTCGTGAATACCGAACTTACGCGCCCATTTTTATACGGCATCGTGGTGGCGTAAATAAAGTCAAACAAGAAATAATAACTTCATCAACTCGATTACGTTGTAAGAACGACTAATTTTATGCTAATTATACCTAGCCCCGCCTCTTCGAATCCGCGTTCGGCGTTTGAATTTATCTGCAGTAGAGTGTACAGATGAATAACCAATGATGTCTGACAATTTCAATGTTTACCCTAGTCTACGCACGTTTCGTTCAAAAGCGCAACGCCTGCGTACACTAACGTAGCTGTCTGTGCTTTTTATGTGCTGTAATAACTCGGATACCTACCGTTCCAGGGATCTTGCACTTTCCATGCACCATTTTTTCAATGCCAGATTTGACTTCATTATACCTGCACCTTGAGAAGACAGCTGCTGTTCAAAATGAAGTGCACTTGATTTTCGCATGTATATAGGTAATACTGCAATGTTCATTGTCATACCGGTGTAATAATATCATAGAAAACGTTAAAATATGTTATTGAAAAATACGTAGTCCGCCTGTGAACTATAGCAAAATTTCCTTCTTCAATTTCGTCTATAAATCACGATACTTTATCGTTAAAATTATGTGGTCAAATGCATTTAAATCGTATAAATTCCAACGTGCGGCTCGTTTGAAAACGCCAAAAAATGTCTGAATATCAACAGCTCGTGAAAATAGCATGAAGATGTGTACCTATTTATGACTAAGATGGTCATTCGTTGTCACTACGTGCTCCTCCAGCTCTGAACGAAGTGTGCTTGATAGTAATATACAGACAAAAAGTGAAATAGCTGTATTCTTAATTCTAATGGAATGATCAAGTTTGTGCTCAAAAATACTCGTAGAAGAAATTGAAGATTCTTCGGTATAGTCAGAATACTTGTCCATCTGTACCCTTTTCTTTTCTTCCTTAACACGCCCTTCAATAATAACAGATGCGGGTTCATGGTTCTAAAAACTCAAATTTTCAATTACTTGAATGATGACGAATTTTCTTTGTTTATGAACTCATCACTCATCAGGACGCCGCGTAAATGTATTAAAACATGGACGCAAGGTACGTACTTTGAAATTATGAATTATACAATGAAATTGTAGGATACATGCGGTCTGATTGCGCCATAAATATGACAATACAAAATGTAGCAGTGTTGCCCAAATCATGCATGCATGTGTTACAATGTGCAGCTGCGATTTCCGAGAGCGTGTTTTAACAAACAGTCTGATCATTTTGATGAAACACTCGCCCGTGATACTGCAGCTTCTACTGTAAACAAATCTCTAATAACTGAAATAAAATAAAACAACCAGCAAAGACAGTTCTAAGCCTCCTTCCACCGACAACGATACACCCTATGAGAGGTTACAACAACACCGAACGTTGATGATGAGGAAGAGGAAAGCTGCGGAGGAGAACCTCAAAGTGCAGGCCAAGAAATGTTGAAAAATTTGAACGAAAAGATCCCCCCTCCCCCCGAAAATGTAGGTGACACCGTCCGTGTGAAGGTACCTGACGTTGACCGCGGTCGTACTGATGCACAGAACATCTTTGCCGTTGTAACGGAGGTTGTCGACTCGGACTTCTACTGACCTGGCAACAAGAACGGCACCATAAACCAACTTTTTACCCGAAACCAATATTACAGCATGCGCCCACTCCTTGCGGTCTCTTCAAGATGTTTCTTCAAAAGAGCTGTCTGTGCGCCAGGCAGCTACTGCCGATTCAAGTACTGGGGGTCAAGTATATCGCCGGTGCAACTGCACTACAAAGTACACCTCGGGAAGGAGCCTTTGTAAACGCACCGGTGTGTTATGCAATTTGAAGGGCCATAATAGCAGTTCTTACGCCAACAAATGATTTGTTTCAATTGTATTGATGTTTTTTTTTGGAAATGTATTGCTTTTCTATTTTTTTTTTTTTTTTTTTTTTTTTTTTTTTTTTTCAGATTTAGGTCTACTAATGAACTCAATTTCGACATTCACCACATCTCGCCTGAAATTGTTAACATTCACCGGTATATGTCAACCTTCCCCGTTTTTGGACTCTCGCTGTAACATATATACCTATCTTGAGTATTCCATGGTCAGTCCTCAGCCTGTTTGAAGACAAATAAAAAAAATTATCTTGTCCAAGTCAACGCATTCCTTTGCCTCATCCATCATGAGTTCATGTGGACAAAGTCGTTTTCTTTCCCCATTAACTGCATAGTCCCACAGAACACATTTGAACCCAGTTTTGCAATGTACAGATCCACTATGTGCGTCATGAGATCACCCTTACCTATAGAACTCTAAGGTGATAAATATGTACAAAGTGGAAACTGAATCATTGTTGTCAAACAAAGAGCTCGTTGTATGAATTTGGAAAAATTTGTGACAATGTACCAAATAACGAAGGGGCCGACTCACGTACAGACAAAGTGGCACAATATTTTCCGAGCACAAATAAAATATGTGGTAATTAGAGCACCATCACTATACATACCCACAAGTGCCGCTACTCACATTAGTGTCAAGTAGAGGAAAACAATGAAACAGCTATTTTCAATACATGGGAGTAAAGAAAACAATTTTCATATAGTGTAGTTTGTAGTCCTCTCTCCAAAAAGGGAAGCCTTGTTTTTTAGGTTAGTTGACTGTAAAAGCTCTTGAAAAGTTCTGAAAAATTCGCCAGATATAATGAGTTACGTTCAAACATACAAACTGGGAATTTTTTCTTGTTCAAGTTGTTGGAAGTGAGAAAACCTAATTTTTCTCTAAATAGAGTATACATAATGAACACACAAAGAAATCAACTTTGTGGTTTGGAGGAACAGAAGCGCGCACTTTACGTGCTTTGTTATACAGCACTTTGTTATACAGCGCGAGGTTGCGTTCTTTGTTGCAGGGAATAAAGACGCAGCAGGTGTTACTCTAGGGAATGGAGCATGTTGCGCATGCGCATTATTGCCTGTGTGACGAAACACTGTTTGAACCAAAAAATAGCATACGCCCCTTGAGAATGAAGTACGCGACAAGCTCGCGCTATGTATGGCGCCCCTCGTTATGGCTTGGGTCGCCTAAAACGCTTGTTTGGATATCGCTCATTTTGATCTCTTGAAGCGTAATCTACTACATATTTTGCACTATGATAGGAAAAAAAAAAGTGAAGATCTCTTTTACGGTCAACTAAACAGAACATTTCTCAACTTTGTAAACAATTAGGAAAAAAGGAAAATTTTCCAAATTGTGTAGAGTTCTATGCTTGACGGTAACTTACATTAAGAACAAAACAACTGTTAGATGAGAGATTAAAACAACGCAAGAACGATGTTACCGACAATCTTGAGAAGACTGCTCTTTGTCAACACACCGCAAATACAGGTCGTGTTTTCAATTTTGATAATACCACTATTTTAGGCTACGAAAAAAACGATAAAAAAAGAAGAATGTTGGAAGCGATCAAAATTAATTTTAAATTTGACTCCTATAATATAAACAGCAGCATGTTTCACCCTGTACTAACTTGGTCATAATTGTTTTGTTTTTCGTTCTTGACCTGCTCTTCATGTTTTGTCCTTAGTTCATAGTTTACCCCTGAAGAAGGTTCTTGTTAGTTCCAAAACGTCGGGTGTGTGTTTCTAAATAGAAAATTTTAATTGACGGCAGTGCCGAAAAGTTTTCTACTTGATAGAACATTTCTTGCTCTTATAAACTTTGCGTATAATTGCACGCAAGTACAATGCGTATTGATCATTCTTTCGAATTGGACGTGCAAAAATTTCGAGAATATGTCACGTTATGTCGAAAGGTCGATAACGTAAAACGTAACAATTTCAGTTCTGAACGACGGACAATTCTTGGACACGAATTGGCTCGTCACTCACGTCTTGTATTTGAATTCCATAGAAGCGTGTATGACAAAATGCCTTCGCTTAAATTATACAAACTATGTTGTAGATATCATCTGTCTTTTTCTTCTTTCAAGTTAAAATGCTTTAGCCACTGTTCACCAAGAATCTAGGTACTCTACACGTACAATATTACCCGTTAAAACAATGATAATAGTATAAAAATATAGTATAGGTAGAGAAAGAGAGGGAAGAAAAAAGAATACGGTATAAGAAAGCTGAGGTACAAATAGGAAGAAGTATCCGGATAGGATGCTATATACTATACGTCGTACATTGTATACTCGTACATTGATTTTCTGATCGCAGATCATCGAGTAATTTTAACCAGTTAGGTATACTATCCATGCGACAAACACTTGTTTTTTCTCGTCTGTGAAAAAGCGCTGTCTACCTTTTGTCATGAGCATTGTAATAGCGTGGTAAGCTGAATAATAAATGATTATCATGATAATAATGATGATAATATGTAATACGTATGTACATACATTGACTTTCTTCGTCGCGCTCTCTACAGTATCAAATATCCAAGAAAACTTATCTACGATTTTGTATATTCAATCGTAAATCCTATCCAACATCGTATACACAACCACAGCAGCTAGATGCTTTTACTCCAACACCTAAGCTTTAACGAGTTAATTGTATCAGTGTGTTGTTCCTTTCTGCTGTCGGTATACGCCGCCATGTACGAATTTGAATTCAGTCTGTGTGCGCGTTCGTCTCCGTAAATTCTTTCGAGGTACCGAATTTACGCCGGGGACGGTGCACATTAGCCATATTTATTGAGCTGCATGGTATCATTTTGTTTGTCGAGAAAGAGAGAGAGAGCGGGCGTTCAAGACGAATTGTGTACCTACCGCTTATAATTCGAGATTTTTTTATAATCCGAGCTCGATAAAAAATTACTGTTTCAAATTATCAAATTGGCGGGTGCGCGCCGCCTGTACCCGAGACACTCATTTTCTTAAAACTGGATCGATTTTTTAGCGGCTTAAGTATATGCCACAGTGTAACTTATTATCGCTGCTACACTTCGTCCGTACTCGTATATGGTCCCATAGTATACTGTATACTTTGATTTATAAGATCGCGACAAAACTAGTAGCGAAGGTCCAGCCGTTATGGGCGAAGGTCCATTTGTCACCCGTCGAATTAACTTACCGCGATTCACATAACAGAAAAAGAAACCGCATCCGAAAATTAATTTCTTACTGGATATAGCGATAGCGTACGCGTTGAAAAGCTCGCCCAAGTGAGAGCGAGGAAAGATCGAGATTTTTAGGTCATTGCTACGGTTTATTTTGGAAACACGATAACATCGGCGTGCTGAACGTGTATACTATACTGTATACTGTATACATGTGTATGATATGTATGTCTGAATCCTGGCCAAATGCGTTGAAAAGTGATATAATTTTTCAACATTGCAGAATGCTTGATTATTATATATTTATATCCGAATTAAAAAATTCTAAGACTACTTCAGTTTGTGTCATTCCTCGAGTAATTAAGTATCTATATTGTACGAAAGGAAATTTATTTCGTCGAATGTATTAATTGTAGCAATGTAAATAATGTACTTATTATTATTGAAACTGATAAGTCGTATTGATTCAATGTCATAACACTGCGATGATTGGAACTACTTCTTCTTAAAGAAGTCTCGAGTTCTGCAATTTTTTTTTTTTTTTTCGATATCTACTTTTGTATGATTGATTTTCTCACGTGTACCCTAACGGCACCTACAACGAAAATGTGCGTACTCTTGTCCGTAGGGTTATGTGAACGCGTAAATATTGAAATAGCTTTATACGATTGACGCTATACCGCTACCATTTTCCCCTCTGAGTCCTGATTACCAATTTTAAAATTACTATGTATACGGCTTTCTTCCGCTAAATGAATTTTTGCTGTCTCGTAAAGTGTGATACGTGTAAGAATAGATGGTCTTAGAACATTGCGCAGCTTTTACTTGACATTGAATTTCGAGTAAATATTGCCATGTCAATTCATACCAAGACAGTTTCACGAGTAAAACTACGTCCTCGAATTACCGCGATCAGTGTAAGAAAATTGAGTCGAAAAAGTACCTGATGTATGATGTACGAACTCGCGGAATTTGCGAGCAAAAAATCCCGTCGCGTCGCGTCGTACGATTTGTACGGGTACGCAAGCCGCACCTGCATCAGCACAATGTTGAAAAACTAATGACGAAAATTGAACGCAAAATCAGCCGAATCATTTACATATTATACAAATCGGGTGTAGACCGAGGTGTTACCTGGGCGTCGACGGTGCAACGAATAACATGAAATTGAAGTTTACGCTTTTAACTAAACGTAGACTATGTCATTTAAGTGTGGGTGAAGTTGTGATACTGGCGCGAATGTAACAAATTAAAGGAGCGAAATAACAATTTGTTGGCAAATAAGTGATAGCGCCGATGCAGCGTGTCACGAATCGAACGACGTCGCCTGATGGTCGCAATGGCCGCATCCAATAAACGAGTAGCGTCTAAGATAACGGCGCGCGTAAGTTGATACAGAAGAATTTAAAAAATAAAGTCAAACCTGCGGCGTAATCGTATCATTTTTTTTTTCTTATTTTTTCTCCAATAAATAAGAACGATAAAAAATATACGTGAAGGGTACACGGGAAGAAGGGGCTTTGTCCACTTTTTGAAAATTTTGAGTTAGATACAGCTTCCTGAAGAAAAAGACCTGCTCTTTCACATATAGCTATCAGAATTGCACAAAAGACTCGTTTTCATACCGATAAACACACTTCTTGAAATAGTGTACAATGGAAAAAGGGAGAATGTCCATGCGAAACAGCGAAAAAAATGGGAATTTCCATGTGGACAAAGCCCCTTCTTCCCGTGTACCCTTCAGGTATGACCAGCTTACTAGAAATGAAAGTTTGATGAACAAAACGGGTAATATACTATGTGCATATTTCGTGCTGTATATGAATGTAGCGTGAATATTGATCGGGGAAACATCAACTTTCCAATGAATCCATCGAAAATATGATTCTGCACATCAGAACCATCAAATAATTATTCTGAACAACAATACTGGAAACTCCTATCTAAATACATTGAGCGTCTGCGGTCACGCGACGCATCGCATCTAGCGGCGTGACATAGGCTACCTTAATTTCAGGCTATTTGGGGTGACAACAGTAAACGTCACCACTACACGTAAACAATGGACACAAATTCGTAGTCACAATTCCCACGACCGACGCAACGTTAGTTCCATTCCACGCCGCTTGTCGCTTGTTCCCAATACTCGTATTGTTTAGAGTCGAGCGGTGATAGTAATAACGAAAATAGAAATGGAATGTAAATTTTGACAATTCCAAGTCTGAAACTAAAATCTGTACTTCCGTAAGACTGCAAAAACGCTACCTCGTCGGCCACAATTATGCGCATTAAAAAACACTCGCCATATACAAGTGTCAAGGTGTCCTCGTATGTTTATGCGTGCTGCACTCGTCAATACGTATAAACTGATTAAACTAACTGTACGATTCGAGTAAAAAAACTACATTAATCGAAAAACTGAAAATTAAGAAAATTAAAGCAGGCTTCTTTTTACCCAAAAATTATAACGAAAAATGACTCTCGCAGTACGAATCGATCGAATAATTCGAATGGGTGACTCGCCTGAATTACAATGATTTAGCCGCACAGTAGGCGAGGCCAAAATATCCTTCAAACTTCACTGTTAATCAATCTTATTTGTATCCAGTTTTGTTAATTTTTCAACGAACTTCAAAATTACTGTGCGGTCCAAGTTTTATTGCCAAGTATTAATTTTCACTCGCATTGACCTGGTTTTACAACAGAAAACTTAATCGAGGGTAAGTTTTAGTTTTTGAAAAAATTTTCACCATTCGGTATTGTCTTTGAAACGACTTGGGAAAAACTTTATCGATTGGCTTGAAGTATAAGAAAAGAAATGACTCGGTAAAATTTCCAACTTCGGAGAACTTGGTAAAATTTTTGAATGGGTAGAAATTGAGGGAACAAAAAGAGCTTGAAACAATTTTGCTGATAGGCTAAATGGGTATTATGAAAGCACCTTGGGGGAGAGCGACTTGAAAAACGTCCATGATTTATAAGAATAGGTGCTAATATAAGTCGACTTCCGCAAATAAAATTGATTCCTATAAAAATCGATCGACCATTTTAAAGTATATTCTACTCTCTCTCTCTGAACTACAAATTTACTTTCCTTTTTGGAGCTCCTACCTGTGCAAGTTGAAAGCCCTTAGGCACCCGCGAAAAACAAAACAAAAGAAACTTCTCTGCTAAAGACACATTGTGACGTCACTCATGATTTGTTCGCTCTGTTACTCAAAATTTAATTTTTGCATATAGCATTTTCCAAAAATTGCGTCTTCTGTTCTTTTTAGTACCTCAATAAAAATATCAGATTATAATATTTTATAAGTACGCTTACTGTATGCGTATTCTTTCACCGTAAAAACTGATATTAATTACTTATTGATCATAGAGGTTGAATTTATTGTTGTTTGTCATTATTACGTATTAAAATCATTGCTACTGTGGTAATATTTTTGCTATGTTTCATTTATGCAGTGCAGGGCTGGGAACATTTATACCTGTGATTATTTTTGAGGACGCGTACTTCTGAATTTAAGATATTGATAGGAAAAAAGAAACCAAATCTTTCAGGTTTCAGATCTGATGAGTGTAAGAAGATGTGGATCTTTTTGATTCCATATCTTGACATCTGATTTTTTGAGCTCTGGATCACAGTGGGGAAAAAACCTTCGCATTGTTTGGGGTCCGGTTGACGGAAAAAAATGGAAAGAATTTCCATTATCTTGCAGTCGATGAAGAAGAATAAATAAGCGAGAGACCCGGGTACTCAGACGCATGGTGACTCAGTCTTATTTCATCGCAGTTCATGATCGCGATATTACCTATTTCCTTCAGAACAGGTCTATCCTACACACCTAATTTTCACCATTAAGGAACCTCTAAGTTCCTTGGAAATATTTCTTGTATACTAGAGCTTAGGATGGATACGAGCACCAACACTGATGCTCAAAATGCGTATCTTAGAGAAGGTGAGGACTATCTCGCGTGCTCAACATAATGTGCATGTATCAAGACTCGTTATTTCTTCATTGCTATACTGTAGTATTACGTTGCGTTGCGACAAACCGACGAATTAATCCGTTGAGTACATCTCAACTTTCAAAAGTCGATCTTCCGTTATTAGTCATGCAAAGTATTAGCACAATTCTGAAAATCATTTTAAATTCAAACACAAATATATGAAATGGCGCGCGAGCGTTTCGCTCGATCGTTGTTGTTTACACGCTCTAGTACGGCGACGAGGACGATTTCAGTCAGACCACACGTTTTTTTTTTTTTTTCTTTTTTTCTTTTCTATTACACAAATTTCATCTAATGGTCTTCGTCAACATAAGGTATTCTTACGAGCTTCGCGCTGAGCTTCTTTGTGAAATGGTTCGATAAATGCCAAATGCCAACATAGAGTATAAAGCGTCCACTGTACATTTCGGGCATTCGTCGTGTGCGATCCACTAAAACTGCTTTCACTATCTCTTAAGCAAACACAGTCCAGCATAATTGAATTGTTTGCTCGGCCATTATCGAATCAGTCGACTATGTTTGGCGACTCCGTGTTACGATTATTTGTCTAGCGCTTACGGTACGCATTCCACCTTATGTGCGTCGAGTGATACGTCTGCGAGCCATGTTATCATTTACGTGCGATACAAAATATTGTTTGAAATTAAGACAGAACATTTTGTTCCGAATGTTCTTTCTCCTCTCTTGAAGAAATAAAATGCGTGGGAGCTTTAGATTGTAACGAACTTCGATCATTGATTACGGAATTCTATTCTTCATTCTCTTTTGATCGTCAGTACACGTGTACGATTAGTTAGCTGACATCTTGATTCGTTTCATTATAATAAAATTGTCTCCCATCTTACACGAGGAAAAATTAGTCAGAAAAATTTCAAAGATTTTTTTCAAACGTTATAGGGTATTGTAATACGAGTATTTAGGAATGCCTTAACCGCAAAAAAAAACAAGATTGCAAAAATAGCAAATGTATCGAAATGAAAACAAAGATTGCGACACCTATACTTTTGAGGAATGGCTATACGGAGTTTTTCTTCATCTCGATGTACGCCGTCTCCTTCCATTTCATCCTTTCGATACGTATTCTTTGTCTCAGCCCCTCCTTCAAAGTTTATCTCTACATCATCGAATTTTTCTGTACAAACGCGAAGTGATACTATCTGATATCTCCACCCCCCCCCTCCGTTTACTTTCTTCACCGAAACTTATAGCCCTCTATTTCAGCTCTTTGTTACTTTTGAGCCATAATTGTAACTTCGCTTTGAAATTTCTTTCGTGAACGTGGGGTTTAAACCTGCACTAGATAGCGCTGCAAAATTACCTGCGCGGGTGAAACTGAGTGAGTGATCGTGGATAGTTTTAACGGGAATACTGTCAACTTCAGGAGGGTAAAAAATAATGGGAAATTGTTCTGCGTTGATTATAATTCAATATTTCTTAATGACAGTGCAATTAAATGTAGGGTAAGTTTTCTTTAAAAATTAAGTTCTAGTTCATTGAAAAATGTTTAAATTTTGCTGTAGTTCAACGGTGAAATCATCTCGATCACTCACTTAGTAATTGATAGCACGCAGGGTGCTAACCTTTGAAACTCTTGAGTTTAATTCCTAATACAGTATAATGATAACAGAATGAATACATGAATACGAAGTCGACACTCGCCGGAGCAGCTAGATAAGCATGTCGCGCCAAGACTCTCGAGCTGTACGCGTATTCAATCCCGCAACTCGGATGATTCTCATTTTTCTATACCTACATTCATATTGAAGAAAATGAAAGGAAAAAGTATTCATGATGTGAAATGCTAATAAGTAATAAATTAAAGAAAGAAAGGATGAAGTAGCTGTTGCAAAACGAAAAATTTTATAAAAGATAAACGAGTATAATTGTAATGGCGACAATCGTTTTAATATTTAAAAGGCCTTTAAATTGAGAAGTAGTTCGAACAAAACAATTATGATTTTTAATTAATTACTGGTATAAAATGGGATGTAAATCCGAGGAAAATGATAAAAATTTTCTGATACCGATTTCGCTTCCGATTTAAATATTATACTTACATTTTCTTGTATTTCTAAAATTGTGTGCGAACTTTGTTGTAGAAAAAGGCGGTGAATGCTCGAAAAATAATCAAAAGATTCGCAACGCTCTTTTCTGCCTCCGCAACAGGGGGGAAGAATCTCAAAATTGGGAATCAATTTGAAATACGATTCATGAATCATGAGACAAGATGTCAAATTGGTATAAAATAATGAAAAAATTCTCTATAATCAAATCCTCAAGCCATTGTTTCGAGATTTTAGCAGAGTAAAATTTTTTTAAATCTTGAGAGGGTGATGGTATCGGGTCTGTTATTTTGGAGAACGAAGTAGCCTCTTTAGCAGCTTCATCTACCGCATCGTGAGGCGAAAAATTAATGTGGCTTGGGATCCAGATGAAAGTGATATGAGACTTTATAGAATAGATAGTGAAAAGAGCTAAATGAATGCGTTGAATTATTGGATTAGAAGAGAACGGATCAGCGAGAGCTTGAAGGGATGAGAGAGAATCTGTGAGGAGAATGTAATTTGTTTGAGGTTGAAGTTGAGCTATGTCCGAGACACAAGCTAGTATGGCGTTCAGTTCAGCTGAGAACACTGAAGCTGAGTTTCGTAATCGGTGAGCTGTAATTTTTTCGTTGATGGAGTAGGCGTATGCTGTTCTTCGTCTGTATTTTGACCCATCTGTTAAACAAAGAGTGGAGTTTGGGAATTCGTCAAGTAATTGTCTAATATGAAGTCTAGCAACTTTGTTGTTTGTTTTGGGATTGTCAGTCAAGTCGAGGCGGATATCCGGTTTTGGGAAGGCCCAAGGTATAAAGAGTTTGAGTGTGTTCTAAATAACTTATAAAATTACCTATCTGGTGTCAAATAAATCTCTTTTTCAAATTTTCAACTGTATTCATCTAGAAGTTTCGTTACGATTAATATTAGAGGGATATTTGAATTTTACAAAAAGTTTCTTCAAATCCTTGATATATACGTAATGCCCAATGTAACTATATTGATATTCTTGCAGACTTTGGCAATTTTATAATAATTTCATGCATGTGCATAATATTGCTCTCAACTCTAGTTACATTTAAGTTTTTCATGATGTGAAAATGATTCCTGCATCATTCTCCATTGACTTTCTCAAACATTGTAGATATTTAGTTTTTTACTCGAGACTGCAGCTCTTTCCGGTTTAGTAAAAACAGAGAAATTGCAGGTTCAAACATTTGTCATTACAATTTTGCGATGTGTGATCGACTGCTGAAGATACAAGAGTAAAAATTATCGCGTCGTGGAATTGAATATGCGCGTAGTCCGAGAGGAAACATGATGATAGGGAGTCGCGACACGACGCGACGCGTAGGCCTAGCTGTTCCGGCGAGTGTCGACTCTTAGTAATCACGTTTTCGTTCGGTTACTCTTTCAATCCTCCTTTTTTCAGAATTCTAGTCATATATCTGGGAATGTGGAGAGCATATTTTCGCAGTACAATATTATCGAGTCGTCTCCAATATACCTTCATAATAAAACTGCTGTTTGAAATTATTATTACACCGGGAGTATTCTCGATATTTCACGTTCACGAAGAAAATTTCAAAGCAAAATCATAATTATGGTTTTGAAGTGACAAAGAGTTAGGATTGGTGGCCGAAAGTTCAGATAATGTAGGTTTCAGAACCTGCCACCTAAGGCAGATTATTTCCCTTAATCAACTTGATGGTACATATCCTTTCTTCAGGAAGAATGTGAGAAATTAGGAAAACCTTGGCGAATTTCTAATTTATTCTACACAGGTTTTTATAGTCTGCGCATCACAGATGGCAAAACAAGAAAAAATCGGAAAAAGAGAGAGAAAAAAGAAGACTCTCTTGGTATGGATGTTTAGTTTCCCATTTTTGTTTTTAAAGCTCGTTCTTCCAATTTCTCATTTTCAGTAAAGAAGTATAATGAGAGAGGAAGGCGATTCTAGCGCTGCTTAACATCCCGAGAGAAAGGATACCATATTATGTATTAATGTATATCTTAGATATCGGATGTGTCATTAGCGTACCTTTCGAGTTTCATCTAATGTACCTAACTTGCACCATTTTGATAAGATTGTGATTTTCTTAGCGTACAAATGACATCGCGTGTCCGAGTGCTGTGATTTTAGGTACCGAATAAATGATTATACGTATATGTATTAAGATAATCGGGAACGTTCTAAGGTCGACCGTTTCTAATGTTCGTAAGTGCAAGAGTACTACGCAAAGCCAAGTCGTTTTGTGCAGCACTGCGGTCGCTCCTTCATTTTTATAATATTATTCTTATACATGTAATATAATCCTATATCCGAATCGTCGTTTGCCGATAATTTATGAAAGGATTAACTTGCGAGGCATCGGCAGTACAAAGTCGACCTTAAGAAGATTAGAGTAATACGTCGATGTCGCGTTTTGCCCGCGATAAGTGGAGTGTTTGCTCCGAATCCTGCGCAGGACGACAAAAATACCGTTCATCTTCTGAAATTAAGTATTATACAGCGAGAGGAAATGATACGATGTAGAAACCGAAGAATGATATACGTAATATAGTCGTCGTGTATTATGGACGCGGCGGCCGGCGCACTTGCCGCTGATCGAGGTATAATTCTTGTTCATCATAGTGAGAAAAATAGTATGCTGTATATGTGTATAGAATCGTACGTATACAGGCGGCGTATGACCGAAAAATTTCTCATCGCTACGTTACCTAACTCATCGATATTACTTATAAACATAATATTCTTACTCCGAATTCATAATATGCCGGCAGATATATTAATTGTCAAGATAAATTTATTTCTCTAATAACTGGTGTAAGGAAACACGTACGCTGTAAATATTATTATATGGGTAATTTATTTCGAATGTACAGCTCTTGTACACTCTCGCCCGTGGTACATTTCATTACATATACCACACACAACGAGCATGACACATTGTGATATATTAGAACATTATCACTTCTTACTGAAAATGACACTGGCAATTCTGTTTCTACACCTTCGAGCGCGCACTTACAACACCTCTGTACCGCAGTATCTCGGTACAAACTCTATCACACGTTATAAACGCGTCGTAACTCATTTTTATTCGCTCGATATTTATTTCTTTCAAATGTAGAACTGATAAATTAATGAGTTTGCGCGCAGATTCGTGTTTATAAATATTATTATTACTTAGGTATCTAACACAAGTTAATACGAATCTTTGCTGATGCTGTACTCTCTAGTAGTACGTACTATAGGACACGACACGTATTTTATATGATACCCTGATGTATTATACCGACTCGTCGCGTCGCGTCGAGTCGTCGTACTATTATACTTACTGCACACCCGCGCCGCGCCGCGTAACGTAACGCAGCGTTGCGCAGTATACCCCGCGAGTTGGTATGTCGACAATATACGTACCGCATCTCACCCTGCGAGTACCCGTACAATTCACGCGACTATCGCGCCGATCAAACACAATATCAGTCTACCTATTTTCAACTTGAAACTCGCGAATATAGCACCACCTTTCAGCTCACTAGAACCAATCATCCTCGTCCCTTTTTTAAACTATGTTTGCATCACCCTTCCATACTGAGCTCCGAGACCTCGAAGTCGCGTGTACAACAGAGCTTTCCTCTTAGAGAGGCTGCGAATCATCTTATGCATCTTGAACTTCGAGAACAATTTATATCAACTACTTAGACCATGCACAAGTTATATAAGCTCAGCTTCGGTTCACTTATAAGTTTTCTCTAGAACATGTAGATAAGTACCCTCAGATCTTCACAAGGCAACGAAAAATGATTACCTCCCTGCATCAACCAGTGACCAACCGCAATTCGCGAAATACATCGAGTGATGCGCTATCTATCGGCGGGCTCTCTGATTGGTGAATTGAGACGAGAAGGTGATGGTGATGAAAAAAGTTCTGAAAAAAATTCCAAATGG
Organism: Aspidiotus destructor; assembly: GCA_035079395.1. NCBI lineage: Eukaryota > Metazoa > Arthropoda > Insecta > Hemiptera > Diaspididae > Aspidiotus > Aspidiotus destructor. The sequence goes on along the minus strand of JAVHKZ010000002.1, from coordinate 57,832,988 downwards.
GGTTATTCAGAAAGAAGATTTTGACGGCTATAATTTTTGCTCTCTGTACTTTTTGATAGAAATTCATATTAAACGAGTTAGAGCTGATTTTATGAGTGTATCTTCTTATGGCAAAAAATACACGATCACCTTCTCGTCCAGTTTCTGTAAATCGCCACCTGCAGCGCCACCGCTCTGTATTTCGCGAATATTCCTCATACTTTTTATCGCTTCTTACAACTTTTAGTTTATTTTTCATCACTGTACTCGGTTCATTTTTGGGGATGGTCTGAGAGGGCGATTCTACTTCCATCTCTATCGCGCGCGTATTTAGTTTATTTTTTTAAGATTGTCTTGGACGGATGACAACTGATATAATTTCGGATACGGAAAAATTTTGTCTTAAACTCCCGTTGAGCTATGAAATCATGATGGCCAATTTTTCTTCATATATCATGCTTCATTGAAGAATTAAACTATTCGAATATTTTTGCTCCCCGTCATACTGAATAAGATTGAAACTAGAACGTGAAACGTATAATATAAACGTTTTACTATGCCAGTATTCATACGTATGAACTGGACAGGAAACTGTCAAAAATTATTTTCGGTCATCAATATGTATTTGATTCGGGTAATGAGTATTGTACTGTATCTGGTCTCTCACATCCTAGCCAAAAAAATTTCACCTCTTAATGTATGAATATTAGTCGCACTCTTCTATTGACATAATATTGATGTATTGTCTGTTAATAATCACTATTAAACTTAAGAATTCTGTCGTGCAATATTTTACGTCGGCCCGAATCCATTAAATTTAAATGCAAACTATGCGTTCATATTGTTGTGAATCGAAGCGAATTTTGATTTGTAGTCGCGAGTACAGCAGAAGAAGTACCTGATCCGCATAATTCATTCTGCTTTGTGTCTAGGAGTAAGCACTCGAATGAAGTCGACTATTTGACCAGGACTCGTCGAATTTTTATCACTCAAATTACCCAACTTGAACATGCAATCTGGTGGGTGATCAACTTGGAGCTGATAAAGCAATGAGAGATATGGGCCTCGGTCTTTGGGCTCGTGTAGGCGGACCACTTTTTCGTCTCATCGCTATTAATTGTAATTACGAATTTCTTCATTTTGAGTGATGGCAATTTCGCGTTTTTCTTAACAAGCTGCAATTCTATCTTTCGAGTCCGACAGGTTGTGACGTGAGGCGAGACTCGGAGTGGCGAGACAACAAATATTATGAATAATGCTTTTTCCCGAATGACACTTCTTCGGTAAGCTCTTTCTCTGTCATCAGAATCACAATTCGCTGAAAAGACGGCTGACGCGGACCACCGCGATAGAAGAACATGTGGTACAACGTCAACAAATAGGCATAAAACCCAGCTTGGAGACATAAAACACGTAGAAAATACCTCAAGGGACCGGGAGATTCAATTTGGTGAGCAATCGTGTTCACATTGCGTCTACGTGCCAGAGCATTCTAAAAAGTAATTATAATTATTTAAATTCAAAGAATGAAAAAGGAAATGTAGGTCATAACCAACGGGCGAAGCACACCCTTTTGAAGAGTCATGACTTTTTAAATTGTATGAAACATTATTTTTGAACGACTTTTGGTGTAGTCGATCACGCATCTGACAAAACTCAGCTTGACTTCGGTTGCGCCTCCTAAGGACGTCTTTTTCTCCATACTACATATCTGCATCCTCCAGCAACTTCAAAAATTATATTACAGTCGTTTCTATTTTTGCACAATCATGCTTATCTGTAATATGGATGACACAATTTCATTTCCTACAACGCGTTGATGTGCGCAAATACAAACTTGAAACGCGTATTTCGTTCTACTTTTGACTCGCGATGTGAAATTTTCAAGTTCAATTATGTTGTGGAGAAGAGAATATTCTTTCACGCGTTCTGTGCATTTCATTTCGGCCATACTCGGCAAAAAATTGCCCATGACGCGTATTGAGTGAGTGAATTGTATCTTCCTTTACGCCTTGTGAGCACTTTTGTAGCATAATTTGTATATTATATTACTCAGTGCGGGGTTCACAAATCAAATTAACGTATTTATGTAATAAAAATTTTTTGCCGCTATAAAGTAATAGGAGTATCACCGCTTTCTTTTCTATTCTGCGGAGAGGGGGAGAAAGTGAAATATTTGGAAACTTATTTTTGTTGTGTCTTTCTATTATATTATTATGTTCATTCATTACTGATAGCAGGAAATATATATTGTCCCGCTCCCTGTAAAAACGTTTTATAAATGTATACGTTTCGATTACCTTGTATAAGATCATAACACGTTGAAAGCATAACATCGTCGCTTTTGGGCGCCAACGACGTCATTATATCGACACACTTGTTACCGATCGCTGCTCGCATCTTGTTGGCCATAATTTACCGCATTATTCCTAAATTTAATTCACAAATTTACTGAAATACCGCACTTAAATTACGATGTGGAATTGATTTTCGCGGATTAAGCCTACGCTACATCTCAATCAGATCTTCGCTGCATGCGTATTAAGGTACAAGATGTACATACGAAAAACGACAATTCTATAAAAGCTACCTCCCCTCCCACGTTAAACGTAATCGTCGTGTATATATAAAAAATTAGCCATTAAATTAAGAAACCCTTAATAAATTAACTCACAAATTGACCAACCGGCATGTTGAATTTAGAAACATCGACGTTTACAAAATATAAAACGCTCTCTCTGAGCGGAAAATATGTACGTGGCAGAAAAGTGTATAGAAAAATGCTTCTGGTTTTTGTTTGAGAACAACGTAATCGCCAGCTGAGGCCACTGCAGGGGCTCTCGGTGGCAAATTGCTCTTAAAATGCTGTTGTAAATCATTATTCTTTAAAATCCCTCTATCCGTCATCTTTTTCTCTCTTGATTTTATTTATTAATTATTTATCTTTTCTTTCTTTCTTCCTTTCTTTCTTTCTTTTTTGTTCTTAATTTTTCGAATGCTATTTCGATTCTTCATTCGAAACGAATCAGAACAAAAGAAAGAGAGGGCAAAACATTCCGCTTACTGTGTATAATTGTGTTCTCCGAGCAATTTTCTCTGCGTGAATACCTGGTTGAGAAAATAAATCTTATTTATGTATTACGAATGTTTAATGTTTATTATGAAATTAGCTTCATTTGACACAGTGATGGCTATAAAAGTAAAAAAAAAAAGAAGAAGAAGAAGAAGAAGAAGAAGAAGAAGAAGGATAAAAATTCACAAAGGTGTTATACGTACGTCACATTCCATCGTAAGAAAATGCATTAATGCGCGGTGTAGTGCACCTGCTGTACATTTAGCGCACACGTTTTTTTATTAATGCATGCGCATTGCCTGCGTAGATCAGTCGGAATTTCAAATATAGATTGATAATATTCTTGTATGTATTAAAATTTACGATGAAGAATGGAAATTTTGTCTCATCATTTTGCAGCCCTTTCTTCGGTGCGAAGCATATAAGCATTCAGCGAGAGAAACGCATTTTACGGATTCTAAATTCTTCAAAAAATGAAGGAAATATATTGTATTGGAATTCTTTTCAAAATTTTGCACGATCAGATATATTGTGGATAATGCGAGACAAAAATATTTCAGAGTTCTAGGCTAAGGCTTTAGAGCGGCACACTCGCTTGATCTAGTATAAGTCTACTTTGGAATATTTCAGGCTAATGAGCCTTCTTGGTCTAGTGTAAGTCTACTTAAGTATATTTCAGGCTGATGAGATTCGGGGGCCTCACTTTAGTACGTTTCAGATGTTGTAAGCGGATCAGGATTAACGAATTATGACGTCACAAGCTAATAGCTTCATAATGGCTCTCAGCGTTTTCTTAGCTTAGTATAAATCTAGCCTACGCCTTTTCATTATATTAGGATAAGCTAGAAACTACAGAGGGGGGGGGGAACTCGGACTCGCGAACTCGCAGATTTGAGAATCACTGCCATAGTGAAAATTCCCATAAGGATGAGACCAGGGCGAAGACATGAAACATGTCAAAAACTAGACTTTCTATTTTAAACCTAAAAATCTAGATTTTTTCCCCTACTGAGATCTGGAGCTCAAGAGATCCAGATTATGTCAAGATTTAGAAACCGAAATATTTACATCTTCTCGTTTCCCTTAGATCTGAAACCTGGAAAATTAAGAACCAAAATTTAAAAGTATCTCCACAAATAATCTCATTGTACTAAAGGGTTCTCAGCCCTGTACTGCATCAATGAGTGACAAAAGTAAAACCAGAATAATAACGATCATAAAATTGATAGGGCCATGTAGTCATCTGGTAAGTTGATGGTGCTGACGCCTATGTGCAAGCTTTTTTTTTCGCAAAATGAAAATCTGAAAAATATTAGACTTTAAAACAAGAGCAACACAGTGAAAAACGACTGTTTGTGCAAGCAATTATTAGCGAACCGTCGCGTCTTCAGCCCTCGAAGTTACAAACTAAATTGTTTTCAAAGGTGTAAAGAAAGTAATTTCAGGCTATTTTTTGCAATTGTTTGAAAAAATCATTAGGTAGGTATTTTATCGTTTATATTTTCAGCCTCTACATGGGGAAGAAAATTTTTCGTTACAAATTTGTTTTTCGCTAGAAATTTTGAAGGTTGAGTAAGAATATTGCGATGAAAAAACTCTTCTGTAGCTAATTTCTTCATATCATTGTTTCGGATTTAAATGAATATCCGAGTATCGTAACGTTTGTGCGCGTCATAAAAAATATTTCAATGAACCGTGATGGAATCACAAAATTTGGTATTGTTCATGTTGCGCGGAACTTGATCGAGTATGCGGTTTGATGTCCAAAGAACGTTGAACCATCTTGCATGCTTTTGTAATCGTAGAGGTATATCGGTGTTTTCTTGAAATAGGTAGGTACTGGAAATTAGTACATAATTTACTCGTAAGTCAATGAAACAAGTTAAAATCAATCTATAGGAAAGGCAAAAAAAGAGCGAGTGTAAACATATAGATTTTACGGCGGTATTTTTCTCACTTTATGGAGCGCATTCTGACGCCGCGTCACGCCTGCAGTCAAGCTGTCACTGAGTAAAGCATATCAACTCGGAAGTCGTGTGCCCTGCCACAATGTGACAGATAAGTTACTGCACTTTAGTTATCTTCCTGCCCACCTAATATGACTTCATCTATGAATATTGACGACGTTCAACTGAATTATTGACATTTTTGTTTTTTTTTCTTTATTGATTTTTAATCCCATCTCTCGTCATAAAGTATCACACACGTTGTACGTTGAAAGTGTTTCGTTCGAAAAAATGATATGTAGTAATATTATTATCATCATCGATGTATGCATCGGGACAGCCAAAGTGCGACAAGTATCTGGCGTTCTTCTGTGAGTCGTCTCCCATGATTAGAGAGTTACGGCCGCGCTTGAAGTATTTTAATCTACTGCGGCGAATGCAAAAATAATTATTCATGAATTCAATCGTTCGACCAAATTGACAATCAGTATCGAAGCCTAGAAGTATGAAAATTCCACATTACTGTATTACGATACAGATTTGAAAAAGAATGTTCTTTTGTTACATCGCGTACTCGTGTCGTGTAATAAAAAGAAAGTTGACTTGAGATAAGGTAGGTAGCGTTCTTGTATAAATTTGGAATGATAGTAAGTTGCATTCTTATCCGTCGTTCGTTTTTGTTTTCACTATTTGAGGGTGTGCCGGATCATAACTGAAAATCACGTGTTTTACGAACTGAAAAACGTACTAAGGTAAAGGTGAATACTATGTACATATATAATATTTGAAAACCAGTCCTCACAAACTTCATCTCATTTTTGTCACCGAGATTTTTCCTCCCTTCCGGGCTCCCAAAAAAATTGGTCAAGATAACAAAAATGGAAACGAAGGACGCTGATTTCTTCCACTAGTCGAAAATTGACTACCTATATCCAGAGCCCGGATTTTTCGGCATTTAAAAAGAAAAACTAGAAAAAACACGCGTTTTTAGTGCTTTTACAAATTACCGACCAGAATTATTCAATTTTCGACCATAATTACGTAATTTTCGATCAGAATAAACGAATTCTAGAGATAAAACTCAACAATACGAAAATTCTAACATATTTTAATCTTTTAATTTTGGACTAGATTATATTTCAGCATTTTTTCACCAAAATTACGCAATTTCAGGCGAAATTTAGGTACCAATTTTTCGTTCAAAATTCTGTCATTTTAGACAATTTTCTGCAAGTTGGTCATTTTCGGCCTTGTTAGGCTTTCAACCCTAAAATTTTCTTACAGTCCCCCTACCCCTAAAATAAACTTCTAATTTTTAAGCTTTCCGCCCGAGGAATCCGGGTTTTGACTATATCGATTACATCACTGCTTAATTGTTTATACATTTGCAGTTTTTTCTTTGATCGCAATTAATTATTTTAAAAACTCATCCTTTCTTCCTTGCCGGTCGGACGAGTGCGTCCTATCGTAGCCTCGTGACCTCGACATTTTGACTGAAGCGTACGGTAATCTAAAAGTTTCTAACAATCTCTCATCTTCATTGTCAGATATACTGAAATATTAGGTATTTTATTCCTTACGTTACGAGTATCGCGTAACGGTTCTGGCACGATATAGATGTGCGAGAACGTGTTGATAGAATTGGCGGAAGATATTTCGTTCAGTAAGATTGGCAAAAAATTATGAAAATTACCCACCGTCGCGTCGCGTTGCAATGTACAAAATTGGTTTAACGTTGTTGTGCAAAATGAATAATATGAGCATCAGGCAGGTAGCGCACGCGAAGTAACATTTAGAATGCAGTATATCACTATAGTTGTGACGTTCGCACACGAGGATCACAACACAATTCACTACGCTAATGTCCGGCCATGGAGCGATGTTTTCTAAGTGGTTTTGACCTGACGCGTATATCGCGCGTCCGGCAATAAATTTTTACGATCGCCTTTCTCAAAACGAATAGGTATACATCAGTATAGGTTGTTGTAAGTTACTGTATTCTGTTTATTATACATTTGTAATTTTTGTAAATAAATGCGCGTACCGTACCGCGTCTCTCTACCAATACTAAAAGTGTGTATATGCGCGTGTGTGATTTATTTTACGCGACGTTAAAAGTGCAAAATTACTGCGTTTGTTTGATACCTACGTACACTCTTTACACTCGAATTACTAGCCGTGTATACCTTCTGTTTCAAGAATAACCAACAGTGCGCTGCAAAAAAAAATTATCAGTCTAAACGAATCCTAGAAGGCTTCATGTGTGTATATATCGCAGGATTATCGTTCCTTCGTCTTATTCGCGCTTTATATTGCTGCTATCTACCCTCTATTATAAAATCGTTGGACGACAGAGCAAACTATTGAAAAATGAATTCATATTCAAATATCTTGAGCTGTAATTAAGGTGCAGTAATGATTAAACGCGCAGAACCCTCAGTAGAGAATTCCTTTTACGCGTACCTATATTTTGGCCTATTTAGGGAGGCGCTAGATGGCAACAACGCGGCAATTTTTTCAATTTCGATCGAAATTGTAAACACAATGGCTCGAAATAGGACGTGCAGACTGCAGCTACTATTATTGACTTCGTGTACGAGTAACATTCTCTTCAATCACGGCATTTTTGATCGAGAATGCGTACACAATAAGATATAGAACGTACAGGTGATATGTTGAAGTCTCGTATAGAACACGCTTCTCTGCTATGGTTTCTACTCGTATGCATTTTTTTCGATCTGTATGATATACGTAGCTCTCTAAAGGAGAAAAGAAGAAAAGAACAGTATTCAATAAGGGCAAGATCAGCAAAAAAATAGGTAAAAAGTAAGACAGAAGAGATTTATAAAGAACATTATAATACCTCGCGATGACGCCATGAGGACTGAGTCCTAATTTTGTCACATGCCGCAATGTGCGATTCACAACGGGTGACTTCGTTAGTCATACATAATAATTAATAATTCTATTTTATGTTCCTTAGTTTATTTTATGTGGATTTGATCTGTTTTTGGATATCGCTGATTTCCCGGTCAAGGAAAAAGCTTTTCACTAATATTTCTCTCCTTCCTTCCATGTGCCACAGGTGACGTAGACGGCTGGCGTAGCCGCTCGTAATTACTGACTTTCGTCTTGAAATACTTACGTAGATTTTCACTTTGTCGAACTTGAAAGGACACATTGAAATTTTGTCTTCGGTATTACGAAATAGTACAACGATACAATGAATGGTAGATTTTGTTGAGGGATCGACTCAAGCGTTCTGATACGATTACTGTAGCAATGAAGTACCCGTCGCGCCGCCGCTCAGCCGATGTGAGTTACGTATAAGTTTATATCGTAGGCTATAGGAAATTTGAAGTCACGACGAAAATACTGCACTGGTACTATTTGACTAATGCTGAACAGCAAAAACGATGAACGTGCAGGCAATCGTATCATTTATTCCGATGGGTATGATTTGACGTCTATAAGTGTAGGTTTCAGTCTCGTATTATTACGGTTAGGTGTCAGATTCCCACACCTTCTGATTAGTTAACTTGGTATTTTCTGTCCTGTACGTTCGCCCATGTTTCGATATATATGCCAGCTATCTTTTTAAAGAAAATGGGATCGTATACGATGTAGAGAATAGTTCGTATAATGAACTACTCGCAGCGTTTAATTGATTCCGTCTATTATAAGGTGCATGTATGGTCCAGTACGTCTGATCTCAGATTTCTCTCATATCTTTACCTCCCACGAAAATAGTTTTCTGCGTATCATTCAATTTTCGATTTTTCGAAGAAACGTGGATCGTATCAAGTTTACAAATGTGAGCGCATCGCGTCGAAAGGAACGCGCGGAATTCTGAAATTTACGACGTCCGTTTCTGTGTCCAAGTTTGAGGTCAAGCGTGCCAGTACTGACTGACAGAAAAATAAGCATTCGACGACATTTTTCAAAAGTAGGTAGGTACATCATCATACCGAGACGTTCTCTTTCACATCGCACGGAGGATAGAAAGAATAATTAAAAATAACGTGCATTTACGTCTGCTATTCCCATATCATTCGCGTATTATTTTCATTCTCTCATACGTCCTCCGCTTTTTTCGAAAGCCGATGGTTTTTCTTCTTACTTGAAAGGTCTACTCTCGATTCCGTCGCGGCGTCTCTTTACAGCATTCAATTCCTTTGACCGTCTATTTAGAATTAAATTTTTCAATTCTACATCCAATATACGTAAAATATAGAGAAAATGTGCCCTCGGAAGCACTTCGAGAATATTCTATACAATTAATACAACTTGAAAAACGTATTCAGCTTGTGTCGACGCCTTACATGGTCTGCTTGACGAAGCTTAAATGCTGTCTATAGTATCCAAAATTAAGAGTATACGTACAACATTGTAATGAAATTCCATCTATACCTACTCGTACATTCCCTCGTTATATTCTACCTCACTTCTCACCCCAATTGTCATTTTTGCACCGATTTTCGTGGGAAGTAAAGCCCATCGCCGTAGCGTCCTAAAGAAATAAATTTTCTACAAACGATATTGTACTTCGCGTTGTACAATACGCGAGTAGAATCCTCACTTGATATTACACTTTTATACAAAACTTTCGAGATGAATAATGGAGGATATTTTCTGTCCTGCCAGTAAGGAGGTTCCTCTGTTCACCGCTATAAACTTATCCATCCATCAAAACTCAAGTTAATTTGCCCTTCTTGGCTATTCTAGAGCCTTCTCTTTGGTATTAATGTGCGTCTGTGACAGCCTCTAATGATCATAATATCTTTTATCCCGAGTAAGAAACGTCCTATTGGAGTTGAAGTGCAGTGATTTTTTTGTTTGAGTCGCCGGTAATCAAGGAATGTATAGTTGCGAACTTCTAATTTAGAGGAATTTAATGGTAATTTGTGCGAGTACAGTCCTAGAAGGAGGGTTAAAAGGCAGTGTTATGGGTTATACTTCGCAAATATTCTACGCAGTTGAACTCAGTTTCGAACGTTTTATACCCAGCAACTTCACCCTTGCATTTATAAGTATGTGCCCTGTTGTATATTGAGTACACTATGCGAAGAAGACTTAATTAATAGTTGGTGTTGTAAAATAATCCAAATTATGAGAAAAATGTCCGTTATAACTGAATTTCATATTTAATGAGCTGTTCATGAAGTTTTGTCAAGTTATGATTCGCGGACTAATTTCACCTTCTTAGTTAACGTCATATCTAAGATATGAAAGTTACAAAAACCGAAGATTTGAAGCGGAAGTCTTTGTAGGGTACCTATACAGTAGAACTTTCTTGGCTAAAATTATTATCTCATCTGCTGGTGCAAACTAGAAGTTGGATATACGTATACCATTGATACAAGCTAAAGGAAACAAAGAGGCTACGCGATCAAACGAATAATTTTATAATCTTTTACGAAATATTTGTGCATACTGGTGGGTTATCCTATTTCGTTACATGTAAATAAACAAATTACCACTAGTTTCATCATGTCAAGAGATACTTACATACGACTTGGTTCGAGAGGGAGACGACTGGGGAAGGGATAGCTCGAAGCCTATTTTCCTTGATAACAAGTTGTCCGCAGCCGAAATAATAACGACGGTTAAATTTCTTCAGTAGGAAACTCACCCAGAAATTAGATGATAATCGTAATTACGAGAACGTAAGAGTCCAAAGGAGCTTTTGTGTCCGAATATTCATTGGTAGATATATTTGTATTCGACACGCCTGTTGCTATTATCGATGAGCAGAGAGGTGGGTAAAAATGACCGTACGAGCGAGCGATCGAGCGACCGCTGTGAATCATAATCAGTATTGATTGATTGAATTTAAGTATATAAATAAGTGTGACCTGGTTCTGGTTGGTATTCTTATCCATCTTGTCCGTAGTAATAAACGATGCACGAATAATAAACGCCGAGATGAATTTCTTTTACAGCGTGTCCAGAGGAGTACGAAGGATTGACGCCTAAATACGCTGAACTTCTTTAACTATACCGTATGCGTATCTGCGTACCGAGAGAGAGATTGATAAGGGTTGTCGAGGAAGTTGGCTCCAGTTGAAGTCGACTCATTAGATCGTCAGTATACGTACTCAGTCTGACGATGGGATTGGGAAGGAATCGAAATCGACGATTTCCTTAAGAAATTAAATACGAGGAACGCAAAGAACCTGTTTTATGGGTCGAATTGGTGTTAGTATTGAAAATTCAAATTAAAATCTTGAAGAGTGCTGGGTTTTTCTGATCATGGTGTGTGTAACCTGTAAATAAAAATTTTTCCAAGTCCCATCTCTATCATTTAGTCCTCGTTCTGTCATATCGTATAATGGCTTAAATGTCAACATTTTCTTTCAAGTTCCTCTCCTATCATATATTATGGCACAAGAGTTGAAATTTTTCATGACCATATACTATAGCTTAAAACTCGAAATTTTGCCAGGTCTTCCTCCTGTCAGACATTATGGCTCGAGAGTCAAAAATTTTCCAAGTCCCTTGAAAAGTCTAGATTTTTACAAATCCAAACCCTTCATTAGGTTAGGACAGTTTTCGCCGAACACCACACGGCGCGCTGCAAATCTCTCAATCCCCCGTAAAACAAGTTCCTTGTTGAAAAACTTCTACATTTTATCGATCATCGTTCGCTCTCTTCCTCCCGAGCGCTCCTTTTCTTCTAAACGATAGAGCGGCTGATCGTACTGAAGCTGCGTACGCGACACGACCCGTGATCATGGCAGCGCGCATCATTCTTCATCGCGTGTTTGCAGACCGTAAGACTTGCTTAGAAAAACCCTTGAGCTAGAGTAGTCTAGTAAGTTCTACTCTTGTAGAATTACGACAGCCAACTGGTCAGGCGATCAGCATCATCTTCACCTCCACTGCGGGCACGATTGTCAGAAGCTGACTCAGCTCCTATTATATTTAAACTCGCAAGTAGACATAATTGACATCAACGAGCATTCGCTGAATGTACACGACTCTCTTCGAGTCTCTCTAGCGTACCGACTACCAAGCAGGGCTGGACACGGATCGGGTCGCGAATCACGGCTCACGGCTCACGGATCAAAAATTTACGATCGTTTGCGGATCACTTTTTTCCCGCGCTTCATAATCCGCGATTAATCCGGATCATTTTTTCGTTCAAAGTTCATTTGATTTGAATCATTAGCATTGATCCGCACGGTTTACGGGTTTTTCTCGCTCGAGTGCAATCTGCCGGGCAGAAAATAATTGATGTACCTCACGAATCTCAATTTGCAGAAATGAGTCTTTTGTTCCAGAAAAAGAGATATTTTCATTCGAGTCGCAATTTTTAATTCACAGCACAGGGATTTAGAAATCGAAATTTAGAAATTTGAAGGCACAGATTTTCTGTGCTTGCGGATCGCGGATCACGAATTAATGATTCGCGGATTGCGGATCAATGATTCTCGGATCACGGATCAAATGTTCTGATCCGTAGTTAATTGAACCGCCTGATTGCAAAAAAATGTTACTGATCCGTGATCCGGATCGTTTCCAAGGTACAATGACTGATTCGCGATCCGTGCCCATCTCTGCTACTATGCGAGTTTTCTTCCAGTCGCCCACGATGTCATCAGCTTGTGACGTCACTTTTGTGACGCATTTCCCAAATAAACCTTGAACTTCAGACTATCCATGTCAATAGTTGAATTGATAATATAACGGCCATAAAGACACACTGATAGAAGAGCGTTTGTGAGAACAGTGACGATTAAAGGAATTTCATTAATGACTAATAATATTCTTTGTAGTTCAATGCCTAGTGAATTTGAAATGATAATTAAAATTGATACCTATCTATCATGACATTTATACGTAAGATTCAAAGTCGATTTAAAAAAAAGAAAATCAAACAAAAAACGCTTCTGTACAGTCATCTTCCAATCATAGCAAGGGTGTAAACTGCATGATCGCAATTACTCATGAATTCTCGGGGTTCCTCTTCATTCAGATGAAGTCCAAAAAATTTGAAGAATCCTCGTAATTAGTATTCTTCTTTCTTCTGTAATGTAATTTCGCGATCGATTGTTGTGCATTTTTGAACGTCTTTATTTATGATTGTCATAGAAAGCGTACCGTATCTATCTAAATATATAAAGCAGAAAGTTTGTCTGTCTGTCCTTTTATAACTCGAGAACCGCTTTACCTATCGACTTGAAATTTTCGCCACATATTCAAGTCACTCAGGAATAAAATTTAAGCCATAAATGAGAATTTTAGCTCCCATACAAAGAAAGTTCTTATTAAAAATTGTGTCCTCGCTGTACGCGTGACTTGACGCGATGCAAGTGACGCGATGCGATTCAATTCATTGAAAAGATACCTGTACGCAACTGTCGACTGCATCCCTCTCCTACACTGACATCCTGTGTTCACGAGAACCGGATTGGGACGCTACCTGTTCAACTGTTACACGTTAGAGGTGATCCTTTCTATTTTCTTAATGTTAACGGGAGTACGGAAGTAGAATATTTTCCTGTCTTTATTCATTATATGGATCTCTATACCTATACTGTGATGTGTATGTTTGTACATCAGTCCATAGCTATTGAACGCATTCGCCTACCAAGACAGAATTGGTTTTGAAAAACTTTTCACTATTCGAGTAAAGCATTTGAATGAATTTCGACAGTTCGGCTCCCTCAGGATGGAGAAATGGGCGAAAAAATTAAAAAAAAAAAAAACGAGGATTATCAACGTAGTAAACCTGCTACTTACTGTACGCGGTGTTCCAAATGGTCAAATGCGTGAGCGAGAGAGGGAGAGAGAGAGAGAGAAAGAAAGACCAAAAAAATCAAGTGAATCCACAGTCTCTTTAGTTCTCAACCTACACATTGAATGTTATTGGTAAAAATAAAGTATTGTCAAAAGAGCTGAATTTTTGAAAAATGTAGAGAACTAGCAAAGCGGCCCCTTGAGACGCAAGATACCTTTAAAATTCAAATAGCTACAAATGCAGATATCTACTCAACACAAGACTGACCGCCAACTGCTAGTACTGTAAATGTAGATGCTCATACGATCTATAGGGACGCTGTTGTTGATCTTAAGAAAGTGCGATCGGGGCGTTTTTTACCATGATGCGGTAAAATGCATGGAACAAAATTCGTAGTTCTCTTAATTTCCTGTCGAGTAAGAAGAATTTTAAATGTCTCGGATGAATTTTTCCAAGATTATGACCTTTTCGACAAGCTTCCACAAATGACCGTCGCAGAAAACATAAAGTGCGCTTACTATTTTATTCGCAAATCCTGTCGCTTATGAGCTGATGATTCACTGATTTTATGGTATTGCTCACGTCACTTCGAATTTAATCAGTATTTTTCCTTGTAGCACTGACGGATGGTTACTGCCGAATTTCAGGATTCTACCTATACACTGCGGGTAAACACTCGCGATATGAATTCCTATTGACTATATCATTTCATAGAAATAATGCCGAATCTAATACGTGGTGAGTGAAAACGGTCCCTACAGGAGATCGGGGAAGATGAAAAACTCACCCCTAGCAACTTGGTTCCATGCATGCTACGCTCAACGGAGGCATGGAACCACACATCTGCATTTGCCGCTAAGGTAATGAAGAAGAAAATGAACGCGGAATGGGAGCGGCAGATGTAGTCACGTTGTGGCCTCTCACATCTACGTGTACCACCTCCCATGCTGCTGCTGCTGCCTCAACATCAGCACCACCACCGAAAGATAGGGCGCTCAGGAAGGAGTGTCCGGGGTAAAAATAAGAAAAAGGTAAACAAAAATCAAACAAGAAGAAGCAGAGGAAGAGGAAGAAGAACCCCTCGCCTGAGAAGCCAGGGTCGCGATGCGGTGCTGGTGAGCCCCTAGTGTGCTCCCAGTGGCGGCCGAACACTCTGGTGGAGGAGCAGATACGCGTGTGTTCATGGTACAGGACTGCCTGAATTCCAGGTTGAGTGCCGAGCACTCCCTCGGTCAGTAGGGTAGAACCCTGTTATGGCCTCATTGACGGACATTGCACAGCGCGCGGAACCCATGGAGAAAATGGAGCCAGGCCACTCTCAATTCGACCCCTCTGGACTACCGACGCAATGCCCAAAAGGGTGGATACAGGTGCCGAAGGTGCGATTTTTCGAGGATCACTTTGGGCGTGCGTGCACGCGCTCATACGCCCCCGTTTAAAGAAAAATACTTCCTTGATATTATATTCAGTGCGGGATGTGTAAGGTATTGTACTTGTACTGCGCACATATAATATACCGGTATTCTGTTGAATCTAAACTATAATTTCGCGGCGAAGTTTGTACATATATTCTAATTATATAAATAGCGCGTAGACGTTTTCTGTTTCTTATAATTCTACTTCATTATTTTATTTTTTCCCGTAAGTACCTATAATGAACGATTTATTCGTATTCTTCTGTCCTGACCGAATGGCAGATTTAGTGACATTCAGCGTACCTATACACATATAAATTCAGATTCATGATTAGATCGACCAGGTCAGCAGAAGAATATTGATGCGGATTAGCGTAATGCACGAAATGTTGGACCGGCGCTCGACGCACGCTGGTATACGTACCTAATAGACCATCTTCGAGAATGCTTAGTAGGTAGGCTATAGTTGAGATCAACGTACAAATAGATACACTAGACACTCTGTGTTAGATATTTTATGAACTCGCTCCTTTAGTCAAATTCTCGTACGTTATTCTTTTTACTTTGCCAATTTCCTCTCTGTTGTTTTTCCAAACCTCATTTATAACTTAATGATGTCATGTACGTAAGTACATTCTTCAAGTTTCCGCATCTTTTCGTTCGCACAAAATAAGTTTAGAAAAATTTTACGGCACTGAAATACCATAATCGCTCCTATTCATTTCTACCGGGTACTTGAATGAAATTAATTGCTTCATTATCATAACTACGCTAAACGAAGCAATTACATAATGTTTGCCATTTTTGAATTCGAAAACCACACGAATGTTCTGAACGATCGTTAGCGCAGCGTGTTTGCAAAAATATATGGACCATCAAATCGTGATTTCAATGAATAATAATTTATTTAAATCAAATAAAGAAAAAACAGATTTCTACGAGGAAAAAAAAGTGCTGTACATGATAAATTTAAAAAAAAAAAAAAAAAAAAAACCAAGAAGAAAAGACAACAAAAAAAAAAAAATTAAAAAAAGAGAAAGGAGAAAAAATGAAAGCTGAAGAAAGAGCTTAAAAAAGCTCGAATGCAAAATCATATGACACTTCCAACAGAATGCGAAACCTATTATAGGTCGACTACCATAATCCAAGGCAACGAGTAAATTTAGTCTGTGAATGTATCCTTATGTACGTACTACTTATGTACAAAAGCAAATACGGCAATAAATACACATAAATGAAACAGGAAAACGTTTTACATTGATCCTTGGACTCTTAATAAATAAATATTGCACTGCAAGAAAATGGTATCGATGAATCAAAAACAGATACAGAAAAAATAGACGCAAGGAAAACCATCAATTAATCCTTATCAAATATAATGATTATATTTTTGAGCACCTCAAGTCCAGTGGAGTTGTAGCATTGGTGCGTTGCTCTTCTTCATCATTTTTCAATATACACTCGAGCGCCACTGACTTAGAGGTAAAATCATTATTTTTGCAATTTTTATCGATCGTTTCAATCGGTTGATCGTCTTCTGCACCTTTGACCGATGACAAGTCAATCGGTTGCTCTTGAACTGGGCCCAAAGAATGTAATTTTTTTAACGAATTGTCCGCATGCTCTGAGGTTACTTCTAACTTTGACGTCGTGCCCGTAGAAGTAGGCGATGATTGTAGGGATGACGGTGATGACGCGGATATGATCAACGGCTCTAAAGGTAAGGGTGGTCTTATAGGTAGAAAAGGTAGCAAATAATTGTGCGCGACCGGTTGCAACGAACTTTGCAGGAACGGCGATATGAAATAAGGTAATGTATTATGTTGATGAGGAACTGTCAACGGATTTGGTCGAGAAGACGTCCAGAAACCGGACGGACTGTCGGCAGTTTTGACTAGCCCGTGATGTGGTACGGAATAAGGAGGCGATGCGGATTTAGTACGTTCCACTCCTGGTGTATTATTATTATCTATATCGAGGAGAGCGGCCGCACTTTTCGCGTACTCCCATGGTTTTTTCGAAGGCAGAACTAAGGCAGAAACGCTGTGCTGATTGTGCTGGCCTTGCAGCTGTTGGTGTTGTTGTTGTTGTTGTAATTGTTGCTCCTGCAGCAGACAGTGTATTTTGAACCAGTTGGACCGACGGCCGTAGCGCGAACCACTCTTTGACATGCCGACTAGAAGACACTTGCGCAAACGACAAGCCTTGCACGAAGTACGATTCTTCTTGTTTATGACGCATTCGCCATTGTTTTTGCATTCGGAGACCGAATTTAGGTTGTTGTATGTGCGACCGAAGAATGACTGAAAAAGTAAATTTCAAGATCAACATTAGTGATACCACACAGACAGAAAATGCTCTTGTAATATTAACTATACTACCTATTTCTTTTCAAACTCGGAGAATTATATTTCAGGTCGCGAGAATGACATCGCAACCTAAATTTCTAACTGTATACACAAATTTAAACTTGACGGCCAGTCGACCTTTGCGCGGATCGTGTATCTATTGCGAACCGAGCTTTACACAAAAGCAAAAAGTGGATAAATTGGCGCAAAACCAGAAAACTTTGTACGTAGCACGAGTCGTGGACTGACAAAATTTCGAATAGAAAAATGAAACTGAACGATGGCGATAAAAAGGCGTGGTGAAACGTAGACGGTGTGCCTGATTTAGAAATAAGGCTAGACGAAGAATATGCGCCGACAGAAGGACGTTCCCTTACTTTGCTCGTGGAATGCGTGAAGAAAGGCGGAGAATGAGAAAAAGGGACAAGCTTCGAGATACAACGTGGGATTGTCGCTAAAATGATGTAAGTTACTAGTTTGCGAAGGTGATATGGTAGTAGTGAGTACACAGAATCGACGAAGGTCGAAAGAAAATGACCGACTAATGATAGGAAAACGGTACGGCGAAGGCAAAATCGTGGGGAGTCGAAAAATTTCGAAAACTCAAAAAGAGGAGAGAATAAAGACCATAATTTTGATTTATAAGTTATAACTAAGCGGAAGGCAATGCTCGTAAATATCGAAGATAGTCTGTCCTAACGTTCCTATACGAAACAAGAACGCGATGAAACCTTTTCACTTCTCTCTCGTGGCGAGCGAATAATCAAACCCTGTATTTTGAGCGTTCCTGTCGTCAAAAAAGAAAATTCATTGCTTATATAATGGCCGCGCGATACCAATCTACAGGAAAGTTCCTCATAATTTTCTTGGAAAGCTTGTACCTACGTTGGTACGTATAACCGAGTCTATACGTATTATCATGATCTAAAAAAATTTGCAAACTCGTATATCTGTGGGTGGTAATGTCACATAAAAATTCTCACTGCCGCAAATATCGCCCTAAAAATTGGATAGCGTGATCTAAATTATGAACTAGAGTGTTCAGTCGATTATATGGCATATAGCATACGAAGTACTTTATTTTGCTCTCATAAGTATTTATGAATACATATACATATATTCTATAAATATTATATGTATATGTTCGTATGTGTGCAGTAATATACTACATTATCTTTTCACAGCTACGTTATTTAACCTTATATCGGTATCGTTTTTATCCTACCGCGTGTATAAATATCATAGGTACCGAGCTGGACACTGTAAAAATTTTCGAGTCAATTCTGCTTGAAAAATATGTACTCGAGATGATGGTCAACGTGAGATAAGAAATGAGAAAAATGAGGAAAATGATTCGACTGACACGGTGGCAACGACGACGAGAAATTCGTGATTTGTGTCTAGGCTATTAACCGAAAAAAACGAAAAAGTCGTTCGTCGCTCTATTTGAATACGAGACGAAAAGCATAACCCCGCAAAGATGCTGATGCATCGTCGTAATAATATTGGTCAACTTATGTTCATAATATATTCGAATCTATTTCTCGTAAGTACCTGCGCATGAAAGAATTTTTTAAAATAAAAGAGAGAAAAAAAGAAGAAAAAATTAGTCAGATT
Source organism: Aspidiotus destructor (assembly GCA_035079395.1). NCBI lineage: Eukaryota > Metazoa > Arthropoda > Insecta > Hemiptera > Diaspididae > Aspidiotus > Aspidiotus destructor. The sequence goes on along the minus strand of JAVHKZ010000002.1, from coordinate 57,813,867 downwards.
CCCTTGTCATATTGTAAATGATGTACACCTTGTTAGATAGGGAACTAATTGGGTTCTCATTCTTTGCCAAAAAAATTCAGTTTTGGGGCTGAGCCCTGACCCCTATGCATCCACGAAAAAGAAAAGGAGATGAAAAAGTAAAATGAAGTTTCCTACCAAAAGGTATGAGATACATGTTTGTGTAACGTAAAATTTCTCGAATTTTTCGCAGTCCTGGTCAGTTTGGTTTGGGAACATATTCCCGAAGCCATAATCCCGGATGACGTTTTCTCGAATGGACTTTGAACGGAATACAAATTTCCCCGAAGCCGATTTCTCGAGGGCATTATTTCGCAAGACGTTTTTCCGAACGGATTACGTATTTCCGAACGCCATTAACTCGAGTGTCCGAAAGAAAGAATATAACAAGCCGCTATTCTTAGCGAAACACCTAAAGGAAGTATAACGTGTTATGATGATTTTGAATTACCATGACAATCAGGTCAAGTGGTGTACCTAAGTGCATAGGTACCGACAGAATTTCAGTCTTTTGTGGACAATCAGAGAAGGTTACGTTTCATTTTTACATGACATTTTGAAAATTTTCGGGCAGTCTTTGAAAAAAAAATTGTTTTCCTAATACGTGCTACAAAAGCGCGCTCTTTCTCAAGTGAAAAGCGTTGGGAAAACCGGTGATTGCCCTACCGTGCGTTACGCTATAAACGTGCTACGGAACAGTGGGGAAAATCGCTCATTTCTTCACTACTTCTAATTTCATTTCTTCACTGTTTGTATATTAACCGTTCTAATTCGCAATAATCTTTTCGGAAAATGCGCTTTCTCGCACTTATTAGAAAAAATAGCGTTCTATACACATTGGAAAAGTAAGCGATTGCCGACGAGTTGCGACTGTTGCAACACGAGCCTTGTATAGAAATCTACTATTCTTTTTTGATACTTCAATGCCTACCGCATGAATTTTATGACCGTGAAGACTGTTATTATACTTTTTGATCATGATATATAATTTCTTTAGTTGTCTACCATTATTTTGGCTGAGAACAATTTACTCAATGATTATTTGCGGGGATTCTTTCGCATTTTGGATCTTGACAAACAAAACGGAAACAAATCTTTCAAGTTCCAGATCTGAATGATGGTACGAAGATGTAGATCTCTTGGTTTCCAGATCTTGATTTTGATTTTGGTAGAAAAGAAGCTCAAGGTTTTTGGAAAAAGATGAAAAATGTATTTCTGTTGTCTTTCAACAAATGGGGAAAAAGAAAACAAATAGCGAGACATTCTTATTAGAACTGATAAGTCATGTATTATTGTATTGAAACCAATCATGTATATGTTACCGGTAATGATGTAAATTCAGGAAATGACGATATGTCCTAGGTAACAACATCACTGCCGACATTTGTTAGGGAATGACGACGTAGCCTAGGATATAACGTCATTTCCGATTGAAATTAGGACATGATTCTTGTAGCAGTTTCAAATTCAACATCACCTAGGCATTGACATCATAGTCTAATTCTTTCAGTCATTATCGTTATCTCCAAACATTCAACCGGTAATGTTGTTCTCCCCAGAGAACTACAAGACTGGAACGCTTACGCTCGGTGTTACGCGGGGCGTAGCTGTAGAAAGTGACAACAATAATCGAGTCTTGTTTCTGTCTTCGTTTACCCTATAAATATAGTTAATGAGACATGACGCGGAAGTTCCGCCGAAAAAATTTGGCTTTAAATGAAAAATTGAAGAGAATGTTTTTTATAAAAGACACAATTTTTACATGCGGGAGTACATAATATTAGAGGAAGCGGGGTTGTTGGTAAATGGAAAACTCTAGGGAAAAATTTGGATCACCTTGTCGGGATCCGAACCCAAGACCTTTCGCTTTCCGGAGGACTGCTCTAACTGCTGAGCTACGAGGGCGATCAAATCTCCCGCAAATTTTTCCATGTACCAACGACGAGAACATGTACGTCTCTACCCGTAACGGCGACAAGCACTCATAGAGCACAAATTCAGAGGGAGTGAGCTTCAGATCTTGACCGATAAGACTTGATCAAGGAAATGAATAGAAGACATTTTTACGTGCGAGGGTAATATTAGAGTTACAGGAGGAGGTCCAAGTTTCGAGAATTTTGACTCTTTGCATTAGTCTTTTTTATTTTATTTTATTTTTTTTTATCAAAAAGCAACATGTCCTAACAGCCGTCAGTCATTGTCGTCAATGGCCAAGCTATGTTGAAATTATCTCGAAATTACAAGACTGCCGAACATTTTTAGGCGTTATCGTCATAGTCCAGGAAATATCATCATTTCCTGATTTACAGCATTCCCGGTAACATCTCGTATACGTCTTAAATACGAGTAATCTCGAGATGATTTCATGATTTAGGTATTTTCCGCGAATATTATTATCATGAGTATCTACGAGTAGGACTCTACCTTGCAGCCTTCGCAGGTAAATGCTCCAAAATGAAATCCTGCAGCTGGCTCTCCGCATACCCGACACAACTGGTTCATCTGCGAACATAATAATTTTAAGGTAGTGTATATCAATATTTGTGCGAGTTAACGTTCATAAAGATATTTTTGAAAGTCTAAAATAGTCTAAATCGACAACTAGGAGTTTTCAATCAAACCGCCTATGGGTTTTAGTCGGCGGATGCAGCTTGTTCCAAGACGGCGCAGCGATGCATAGACGTTACGTCAGCTACTTTATTTTACTTGTAAAAAATAACACTCCGTCTTTCATCAAAAATCAGTTTCTAGTTGATTAGTCTAGAACCACTATTTTTTTTTTTTTTTTTTAAACAGATTTGTCATAATAAGATTATAACCATCAAATTTGACACGTTGCTGTCATGTCTCGCGCATATTCTGACAAATAAGGTGTGCACACGGTGTACGAATAGAAAATACAGTACAATCGCGTCTTTATTTCTATATCACTTGTACTATGATTAATGAGAACTGGTCCGAGCATGGAACCCGGCGTGGCCTATCAATAGTACTCGCTCGCACTTTAGGGTAAACAAACATCATTAACTTTTTACCCGTACAGAACCCTGTTTCCTATACGTTCACTTTTATCTGCGGTTGAATAGCTGCAGGTTTTGATATGCTTGGTGAACCGATAGAAGTATGCCGTATACTGTATACTGCAGATTGTGTATGCTCGTACCTCGTCAACTTGTACGTAGATCATTGCAGATCTGTATGTATCTCCGATTTTTTACATTTTTTTCAGCTTAGAATATTTCCGTTTAATGTCATCCATTAGTCTGTTTTGTCACGATTTTTTTCCTCATGACTCTTCTCTACACTTCGCAAGTCATGTATTATGCGCAAACCTTTACGTATAATTATGTTCATGTATACACACATCGTAGTACATGTGTACGTATACAGTATATCCTTCCCCACCTTTACGGGTAAGATGTACTTATACGTTTATTTATTACGATATAGAAACGATTGAATCTTTTGAATTGTAATCGATACAGATACCAAGAATATTATATGTACAAACATTCGTTGTTTGATATTTCGATCTTATTCACAAAATATAATGACAGATTTTTTGTGCAAAAAATATTTTCACGAAATTTACGGGTTCTTGAACGGAGTTAAAGGAAGGGAGGCAGGGAACCTGTTTTATAAGGTATTTTGGAAGGGCTCTTTATTGAGTCTCGTCGTGTTTGAAGCGTTGCATACCTGGCTCATCGAAGGGGCGAATCAAGCTATATTCACCGAGCTCCGAGCTACATTTATGATGGGGGAACCTAAAAAAGTATAATACTATCAAATATAAAAAATTTTCTGTCGTAGCCAAAAAAATAATGAAGGCGTAGCCTAGTATAGAATATACTATTTATTAGGAAACTGAGCTATGTTAGTATAGGCCTAGTCAGCTCCCCTTCTTAATCTAGTATTAGTCGGGTTACATGATGAAGGCTCTACCTACTACAGCAGCCTGATTCAGGGCTAGTGCAATGAAGGCTTGAGCCGAATATAAGCCTAGGATTCTGTATGCCCAGACGGACGCACGCACGCAAATTTCAAAATCAGAGTAGGGGTCAAAGCAAAGATATGGAACATGTCAAAACTAGAGTATTATAATAAGCTTATGTCCATACTGGATTTAAACTGAACTAGGACCCCTCCTTGTATTATACCAGTCTATATAACCGAGCTAGAGAGGGGACTTAATAAATTTACAACTCCCAAAATTCTCCGGGCGGACGGCGGACGTCCCCTCCTCCCGTAAAACAGGTTTCCTGTTAACACTGCACTACAGAGAAAAATAGTACAATATCAATTTGTAGGTTCATTGGAATATAATTACAGCTTCATCTCCATTTATTGGAGAGGTTTACGTCCCAATCTCTGACTGCATATTATACCAGCGGCTACGCCGTCCGCTTACGGTGCCCGTAGCATATGGAGAATCGGAGAAGGAGGGAGAGAAAGATTGGTGAAAAACGTTTTCCGGATATTTAATTAGTGCATTGTTCCAAGGAGCGAAAGTGACGTTTTGAATGGCAAGTTCGGCGCGTTGTGGAGTCTGACGTAGCTGAGCAAAGCGAGCAGAACGAGTTATTTGAAACGTCGCGTCGCTCGCTTCTTATCTTGTAAGATATTTTTTATAGCGAACACTGCACTGCAAAGCGCTGTTAGCGTGCTATTTTCAAAAGTTTCGCAGCTACGGTATAGAAAAGTAATTCTAGAGACCAGAGAAGGAAATCTAGAGGAAAGAAAAGTGAATCGTGACGTCACAGTACAACACGCTTGCAAACAAACGCTTTCGCTCCAGAAAAAGACACGCTAAAAGCGCACTTTTGCAGTACGCGTGTTGACAAAATTAATATTTATTTGCTAAATCCTCATCCAATATATTATGGAAAATCAGCGATAACCAAAAACTGATGAAATCCATATTTTCCAAAAGAAAAGAATTGAGGAGAAAATGAAACAAACTAAGGAACATGAAATAGAATTATTATGTATGACTAACAAAGTCACCCGTTGTGAATCGGACATTGTGACATGTGACAAAATTAGGACTCAGTCCTGATGGCGTCATCGCGAGGTATCCGTATGTTCTTTATAAATCTCTTTCGTCTTACTTTTTACCTATTTTTTTTGATGATCAAACCCTTAGTGAATACTGTTTTTTTTTCTTCTCTCTTTTAGGGAGCAACGTATCATACAGATCGGAAAAAATGTATAAAAACCATGGCAAAGAGGCACGTCATACGAGACTTTAACAATAGCACCACCTCCTGTACGTTCTATATCTCATTGTGTGCGCATTCTTGATAAAAAAAAAAAAAAAAAAAAAAAAAAACGTGATTGAAGAGAGAGTTACACGAAGTCAAGAAATAGTAGTAGCTAAACGTCCCATTTCGAATCATTTGTGTTTACAATTTCGACTAAAATTGAAAAAATTCCTGTGTTGTTGCCATCTGGCGCCTCCCTTAATAAGTCAAAATTGATGTGTGAAAAAAATACCTGTAATTAGGAATTCTTTACTGAGTGTTCTGCGTGTTTAATCATTACTGTATCTTGATTACAGCTCAAGTAATTTGAATATTAATTCATTTTTTAATAGTTTGCTCTGCCTAAAAGTGGTCGTCTTAACCATTTCGGCGGGTATACGTTTGCGCAAATTTGACACAAAAATGGTAGGTTTGCGCAAATTCAGATTGCCCGTTTGAGCAAATTCGAAATTTATTCTTCAAAAACAGACGATCGAACACGTCAACATAAGTTTACAGGTATAAACGTATTATACGTGGCCCATAATAACGTCACACGACGAAAAATTTATGTAAACAAAAACTTTTACTGATTACTTTGGGAGTCTCGTTTTTTCCGTTCTTCTGTTTAGGCTGTCAGTGATACCCCACACTTTGTAGGTACCTCAGCCGAGTAAGTTCACCACGTCTGAACCCTGAACGTCCTTCAACAGTTGACGATGGGCGTCATTTTCATTGGCGCGCGGGTTCCAGCGGCTTCGTTGAATTGAATTATGAATGAGATCCGTAGACACTTGGACCTCTTGCAAAGTTTCAATACCTAACTAGATGTATGTGCGATGAAGCGTGATAAAAGTGAGCATTATAACGTGAATTGAAACTTTTAACAGCATTTGTTGTGCGAGGATCGTCTGGTGGGGCCATTGCCCACAGAAAGGGCGGAAATTTGGCGTCTTCCCGCACGTAACTGTCCAGTATAAGAATTGGAGGAAGTCCTCAGCTTCAATAGGCGTTATAAACTTTATCGGGAAGAAGATACGCAAGACCAAAAAACGAGCGCATCTTCCATTCTCGGATTTGTCTGTGTAGCTCTCTCGTAAATTGGAGTTACATTGTATGAGCCTAAACCAATCATACGAGCAAGTTTAAACCGGCACATTTTACTATTTGCGCTATCGTGTTCCCATCTTCCTTGCCAACCGTTCAAACGTCGTGTGCGCGAACGTATACATCTCGTTTGCGCAATCAGTACATCTCCTTTTTTCCCCAACTACGCTAATTTGCGCAAACGTGTACCGGCCACAATTTCATGATATAGATGAACAAAAAAATAATTGAGTTGCCTTTATTTATTGTAGTTTGAATTCTGGTATTATTCATGTTTGATGTTTGAAATAGTCTGAGGACTCACACTGTTCCTCCTTCGACCTTATCAACATGGTGACGGTCCTACTCTTATCGCTTACGCATATGTACCTGTTTAGTTCATTACGCGAAGTGAGTGATTTTTGGTCAAGAGAATACGCAGCAAAACAAGGCAAGGCCTGGTGAATCGCTTACCTTCAAGAACATCACTCACATTGCGTACGCGTATCCTATAAGCTATTTTTTAATATACATCATATTATGATGGCACATTGCGAAATAAGTACACACTTTTTTGGTTCATATCGATAAAAACGCGTTTCTTTGGTGCTACATTGTACTACACGAAGACGCGTTTCGTCGTACAAAGTGCAAAGAGTTGATTAGCGCGCATTTTGCGCAATGAAAATTGTCTTATACGTATAGGCGGAACGTTATATTTAGTACCTTATTCATGTAAACCAAAAAATAGCGTGCGCCTGGCGTAAATGGAGGAAAGCAATGGACCTGCGCTGCACGGTGGCGCTTGCTCTTGGCGCGCCACGGGTCACCAAACAAATCGCTTGTATAGGTATTGCTCTCCTTTGTCCCTTGCAGCGTACCTAACATACTATTTAGCGCACTCTTTCAGCATACGCTGCGTTGCACTCAAAAATTATGTACCTTGCAAACTGAAAAGAGTACGCGACGCAAAAACTTTGCTACTTTACTATTGCATGTATTATTAAAGAAGGATTTCAATTCTTGGCGAGCTCAAAATATAAGAAAATATGAAGTATTTTTGGCATTGTATTAACATTAATAAAAACGAGATAGAACGCAGGCATTTCAACTGTTTATCAGCCTTCTTCAATATAGGTGATACAAACAATGATAAGGTAGGGTTGGCAACGCAATACGGGTAATATCAGTCTCATGAATGTATGAAATTGCAAGATACGTCATCCTATAATCACCAGCGGCCCAGATATCTATCATCCTTGCCTTCTTGCATTATGTACATTTAGTTTGCATTGATGAGGACTGCTGAGCAGTTGAAAAATCTGCGTTCTATCTCGTTTTCATAAGAGTGCGCACGCAGTATCAAATTTTGTTATTGCATTATTTTTGGTGTGGGGTGTATGGTTTTTTTGCGTCTCAGAGGATGCGGATCACAATTTTAACGTTGGCTCAAATTCATATTACCTCACATGCATGGTATGTCAAACCTGTCTTACCATTGTCTCGATGTGTTCATTGTGTTGAAGGACGGGAACAGTTTGTGTCCTCATCTCCCGAAATTTTATTTTAACCTCTATAGAAAATAATGAAAATGTGCTAAACTCTCGAAAATCGATTTTCTTTCTCGCAAAAAATGACTACAGAGACAAAACCAATATCAATCATCATAGTGTAAAGGTTTTCAAGTGTACTTTTCTACTATATTGGTTACTTTTACATGAATACTTTCGGGTGTTATCCCATCATTAGGTGTCGATATTAATGCTCTACTAATTACACCTCTCTCACTCAGAACGAGTTCCAATAATCAATCATCATAATTGCTGATTCATGAAGGAATTAGCCTAATCGTGTTTGTATAACAAGTTCATAATAATGCACTTGGAAAAGAGTTTCAGGATTAGTGTGATAAGAAGACAAAAATTAAAACTCAATCATGCACGAGTACGGACAAGCAATAGCTTACGTTTGTGCGACCTTTCGACGTGTTTAAATTAATGGGTTGGTGATTTTTCAATTTTCGATGACTATTTATTTCTCATAGATCGTTTTGTAATAAAGAAAAAGAACCCCCCGCATATAACATGTGTGAGCCATATGCCTCTACGCCATCCACCCCTACTGACGTGGAAGCTACAACTAGTGCAAAATCTTCAGACAAAACAGTTATAGAGATTGAAAATTTAGAGTTCTCGTCACATTCTACCAATTGCACTTGCCTATCTACATATCCGAAAGCAGATGTGAAATCAGTGGTATGACCAATTTGAATGGCTCGAGTATCACCCACAGAAGGATGTTTGTTTTTGTTTTCCGTGTCGTACTTTTGGAACTGTCAAGACCAAAGAGAAAGCATTTACTGAGGTAGGATTCAAAAATTGGAAGAAAGCTGCGGATAAGGAACGCGGTCTATTATCATCAAGTTGCTTGTTTTCTGTTTCGTGATCATTCCTTATCCCCATATTTGTCATTTCATTCTTCCCCCATCTTGACCCTCCCTAGAAAAATTTCTAGCTACGACCCTGCCAAAACGGATCATGAAAAACAACCCAATCACCTTTGCAGAAAATCAGGAGATTTCTGTCTTATAAAAAAGTGACGAGGAAGATATAGCTGATGATGGATCTTTTTGTCTCATGGCTGTCTCGAGGACGTCGATTTAGGGAACCAATGAAGTACAGATGTATAAAAATGAATTGATATGTCACCATTCACTTTGATGTATCAGTGTTGCATGTTTGGTGATGCCTGTTTTCCTGGAATTAGAGAACGTTATATGTATACAGACATCACTTAATATCATTGCATTGCGTTTTTGGGCGTTGTGTATAACCGTAAACAACACTCAAGGTACACGTACGTATACCGTCTCTCCAGATAACGCTTTACACGTTAATACCGTCTCTACAAATAATGTCTACCTCAAGATTAGAGTGGGCGTGTGTACTTATCAAAAATCAGAATCGTGAATTTACAAAACGAATAGTTGCAAGATTAACTAAAAACTCTGATGCCCAAATAAGCTTGGTGAAATTGGGTCATTAATTTGAGCGAATGATGGACAAGTGTCTGCGTGAACCTGACAAATCACTCAAACCTGATAGGTGAGAAAATTTCCATCAAAAATCCTAAGACCTACGCATACAGTATATTCTTTCAGCTGTGAGAAATTCTCGAATACGAGTACAAAAAGTAAAATATCGTTCTGCCACTCTTCGGTTACAAACCGAAGGCGATCACGAAATACGACTGCATCAACGAATATTTAAACTAAATGGGCGTTCCCAAAATCTAAATCGAAGATAGCCTAATTGAAGTTAGCGCCACAAAAATTTAGCAGAATTTAGATGTGTTCCTTCTACATTGAAACTGATGAACTAATAGTGTGACCATAACTCCAGGTTATTCGACTCATGTTGGTAGCCAGGTGCGCGGGAAAATATTGGGACCCGACCAAGTTAATTCTCCCTCTCATGAACAAAAACGCGCCCTAGCTTTCATTATAACGTTTATTGGAATATAAATTCGGAAAGAGAGACTATACTGTTCTATTTAAAAGTAAGTATTGGAATATTGTTGAACTGGTAATCGAAGAAAAAATTTCGAAATAGATTACGATCTGTATTTTATTACAAATATGCAGATTGAGCTTCAAAACGTAATATCTTGTTTCTGTCGGCCGATTCTCTTTCTGTACGTGGAATGATGAACATACTGAAAACCCACAAAAACTGAAAGGATGCTTTCTTCTTGGAGAACAAACCCAATTTTGCACCTTAAAACAAAGCACTTGAAGAACGTTTGTGAACCAAAAAAAAATATTAAGAATTTTTTTCCGACACTCCGAAGACTCAGGAGACCCACACCCTTAAAATTGAGAAGGAAAATCGCGTCTTCTGTAGAAGTCATCTTCTAAGATTGAGTGTTTTTTGAAAATCTCGGGACGCTTTATTCAATTATCGTTTTCTAATCCTCGACAATAATCTGGTACCATTCACCCGCAGATTTCTATGCTCTTGAGAAGTTGTATTTCATTTTCTCTTTGTTTTAAGTCACTCTCCACTACGAGTTCATCAACTTTCTGATAAATTTTTTCAAAATTGAGTTTGAATAACTCAATCTAGATTAAAACTAGCGGTGGTTCGCTGCCGGGCCAAGGCATAGGCTTGTTCTGGCATCATTGTAGAGGTCCTGTTTTAGACCTTCCACCACTTGTAAACACATATTTTCGAAGGAAAAATATTTCTATGATTATTACGAAGTAAATTCTAATCGGTGAAGTAGATAAGCGAGGGAGATATTGACGCGCTTATTTCCAAAACCAGCTAAAGACCAAAAGAACTATCCGGAAAAAGGGCAATTTCTGTGTACATTTTAAATGGGAGAATTGCCCTTTTTCCGGATAGTTCTTTTGGTCTTTAGCTGGTTTTGGAAATAAGCGCGTTTATATTCTCCTATTGAAATTCTTTTCTTTTTCGCCCATCATTTTTTTGCTTAGATAAAGAAATGGTAGTACTTGAAAAGTAAAAATATACACACCCTGTCCACTATTGAAAAAATGGCAAGAAGAAAAAACTCTTTTCTCCTGGGAAAATCGCTATTAGCTCCGTTATCTTGGTACATTCTGGCGAAAATTTTCCACTCAATTTTGCGCTCTGTGCGACAGCTTTAAATTGTAGAAATTTTGCCGTTCATTTTTAAGCTATCAGAAAGTGCAATAATTAATAATGTACCAATAGGTACGCCATTATTTTCCCTCCGGAAATTCATTTGAAGGTTTCACGTAGGATGGACAATCAGACATTTTTTTCCCTTTTATTTTGAGGTAGCCATGAAGTTTATTTCAAAACACCTTTTTGCGTTAGATAATCCTCCTGTGTCCGTATAAATCAAGAAATGAAACGTGATCGTTCCGGAGTCCGTAGAAAATCTAAGCACGTTAGTTTGGAGTTTTTTCTCTCTTACTCTATACTCTCGCGTTTCTATCCAGATGAAAGTGACAAAAGTTCCATTTTTTTACCCGTGTACAGGTTGTCCGTGGACGCTTCCTTATCTCTTCCCCACAGGCTCTGAAATACATCTAATAAAATGCCATGTGTTTCAAGAGACAGAATGTGCACGTTACTGGATGACGGGTCGTCAACCTAACATCCCAATAAAACAATCCTAAACTTGAACGATTCAAATTTTAGAACATCAATCACGAAATAAAAAAATTTTTTGTATGTAATCACTTTTTCTACGGAAAATAAATTTCTATATTTAACAAACTCTTTCGTGCCGCGAAGGCGATAAAAAACGATCTTATGAACATTGGATCGAATCCCCGCGCGCTCCATCTTTTCATTTTCCATATAATATAGCATCATTCCTTATAAGTGAGTGTATATGTAACTCAGAAGGACACGCGACTATACAGTACATATTATATATTTGGAAGCTACCTATCTTTGTATTAGTCTAGAATATTTATATATGTTGCTGGAATAGTGCAACCGGTAAATGGGAAAGGCAAATTATGCGATTTTTTACTTCGCTTCCAACTTATCTTCGACGTGCTTCTTTCGGAGCCGAGATAAAATATTTTAGACACAGCATTATTATTATTATTATTACGTATAATTGCGTTCGTCTGCTCTTCTTCTTCTTCGATTTGAATGCGCTGAAAGGCGCTCAGCAATCGTCATTATTCCTACATTACTATGCGTGTATTTGTTTGCTCGTCACTAAAATCAAGTCGAACAGCCTGAACGATATGTCATGGCAGCGTTCGGGAAACAGAAAACGAAAAATTATTCAAATTTTTAATTTTACGCGTACACAGCGTCACTCTCTCAAGTTTTTCATTTAGGCGACCGGTTTGGCCACACGCAATCTTAATTTTCGTTCGCACCATACAATATCATCTTATCATCATGTATTTCCAGTTGTGCATTTTTGTTTGATCTTTTTCATTTTTTTTTCTCCTTGGTAATAAATTTTCTCACATCGCCGCATACGTCAGTATTGAAACTCGATCGTAATGCGTGAACTAACTAATAATATGACTTTAAATTAGCTCGCATGATTCTTACGAGTATTTGTATGCAGAGTGCCAGTATTTATCTACTATTTTGTAAAACACCAATTTAATTCTTAACAAGCGTTCTTCAATGTACCGAATAGAAATCAGAATTATAATAGGTAATAAGTATTATATATTGTATATAAATATATCTGAGCCCAATATCTAAAATCAACTGGCGGAATATTATTTTCATAGGTATTCAGCGCTAGCTCATATTCTTCTCTCTGATGATGATAAATAAAAACGAGGATACGTAAAAATGAGGAATTAATTTGATTCGTCTATTCTGTCAAAAATTACCGACGGCATATAAGAAATGAAAAACAAATGATGAGCCATGTACCCGCCCGAAAACAGTTAGTTACAGCATCAAATATAAGATTTTAAATCTCGACACCAATAGTTCATCAATTAATCTACTGATATTATATCGTTACCTTATATTCTCACCATAGCTCACCTCCCGGATTCATTCATGATCATCAGCGATTCTTAAGTAACCGCTCTTCTCTTCATTCACTCATTAGCTGTTGAATTCACACTCTAATTACCATCTTCTGTGTCAATTATGTCAACTCCATTTTAATATCTGGTCACAAGAACATTCCAAGAAACGAAAAAATGGTAAAAACAGCCGAACAGGTAACCAATCACTTATCAGTTAGCTCTCCAAACATATTTACGAATACATCATCCATACCTGGTTCCATCATTAGTCTAACCTCAAATCCCCTTCAAACAAGCTATTCCAAATTAAAAACATCTCCATCCCCTATGGCTCTCAAAATCAACTCACTCGCAGAGAAGAAATAATCATCACTAGCTTCAGAATCAGTCACCCTAAACTCACACACTCACACATACACGCCCATCAGGGAATTTTACCCAAGGTCAAGGGATTTTTTAAGACACGTCAAATGAAGTTCAAACTAAGAGTTTTTCCTTATTTTCTTTTTTTTTTTTGGCCTTTTGTTTTTTGTTTTGTGGTTGATATTATGGTCTGGAAAAACCTCGAAAAGTCGGGAAAAAGTCAGGGAATTTCATCTCGAGAAATAACTGGTCACCCTGTCTTATGCCTCTTCCATACTCTCATTGCGATTCTGATACCCCCTCCCCCCCACACAGTCATTCAACATACCTTTTCGTGCCGCAAATTAGCCTCACTCCGCAACTCCTTACTCACAATCGCGCAGAAGCACTATCAGACGACCTTCCATTTGTCCTCAACATTTTTCGATTCCACCAACAATCAACTTTCCTTTCCTGCATCTAAAATCAATAACACCACTATGGGTATAGCCCCGATGACAGGCTCTCTGTAGCTCATTAATTCGAGAAAAAAAAAGAAAAAAACAATAAAAATTGGGGAAAAAATATACACAAAGGATTGCTGCACTAATACTACACCAGCCTATAATATTCATTCATGGCGAACCCAAGTAGAGAAAGCATATTCTTGCGTGTGTAAACGGGTAGCCCAACTCGGGATGACGTCGATATACTTGGGCCAGTAGATAATATGTTGAATGCCTTCGTGGTTCAAGTTGAAAAGTTGCTTCTTCACTTCAGACATGAAGATTTCGTCAAAGGCACAGCCAAAGGGAGAGCCAATTGAGACTGTGATACTGTCCGGTAACACGTAGATATGTACGAAAGTTGGGTTTAAGGCAACTCCTGAGGAGATTCAGGAATTCAGTGCATGTGTGTTCTGGCATCGTTGCTGACTCCCATAATTAAGTTGTAACGCGAAAACTATAAATAAACGTGAATAAAATAATATGAACGAGAAAAAAACTTCATTCAACATGATAGTTGAAATATGAAACGAGAGAAAAAAATCCAACGACATTTCTTGGCATGCGGAAAATAACAATTCGAAAATAATAAAATTGCGGAATAATGAAAATGTTTACTGTACAGGTAGGCTTTATAAAAAATGAATCTCAAATAAGTAAGACTTTTTTGGCCAGCGCTGGTTTGTCCCTCTTCCGTTTCTGACCGAGAGGGACAGTCTTCGCAGCCGAAGATACCATCGCATCACCTTTTTTTGTCAGATTTTGATACCTAATAAATGTTTGAATACACCTTTTTTTAAAACAAGTCGATGTTCCGTTTGTTCTGAGGTTGATTTTCCATATGGGCGTCCTCCACTCCTTAAAATCATCAAAGGTCTTTCATTTTCCATCTCGCCGTTCAAATGCCTGCACCTGCTTAATAGTAATTGGATTTTTCAACCTCAAAGATGCTACAAAGAATGTGGCGTCACTTCGTTCAAGTATTTGGCTCTGCAAAGCCCAACGGTACCTAGGCTTCTGTCCATTCCTTCAGAAAAATGGTGGTTGCATCCGCGAATGCAGTGCATTTCAGTATTGTCAGGCCACATCGACAACAGTGCGGAAAAATTGGTCAACGGGAAGACGCTCTCTGATGAAATGTTTATTCGATAGCCGTACTTGTGCCTTCAAATTCATTGTTTGTAGAAGGAAAAGCCATTTCATACTAATTTAGTATAGCTTTTACAACTATTATTCTTCAAAATAATTAAGGATCGCGTTGAAATACATTATACGTATCTTGTGAAAACCTATTAAGAGGATCGTGCACGTGTCGTCGCATGAATCATTATAAGAAGCAGTTGCTTTTATTTTTTTTTCGTGTGCACTTTTTTCGCGTGCGAATATTCTTCTTTTGCGTGCCGTTATATATATAACTATCTCAAATGGTAAAGTGTATCGAGATTCAGGGAAATTATGTGACCCCATCAAATGTGAAAAGTTCAGAGCAAGGAGGAGCATTACTGGTAAATCCGCTCTGTGAAGGCCACTAAGGTTTTGAGAGAATTAATCCATGTTGATGCGGGCACAAATTGTATGACCGACCGGCCGCATAAGATAGCTTGTTTGTACACTTTAGGTTGCCCGTAAATACGAGGGGAGAGGCTGGATTAGATTTGATCACAGCCTTCTGTCTTACACAATTTTAATGATCAACCCTATTTGTCTTCTTTCTTTAATAATTTTCTGAAAAAAACGTGGTTTGGACCTTGCATCATTATACCTCAACAATTTTCAAGCTCCCAGCCGCAAACACGCAGGGGTTTTCTTAAGATCTGCAAAATCTGCGCTGCGGGTCTAACGCATACATCTCGATCAGTTACTGACGGACCCTCTATCCTAGAGTTTTCTTTCTCCGATGCTCCTTTCTCTCTGTTTCTGATTAAATCCTTTCTCCTTTCTCTCTCTCTTTTCTCCCGCAAATCGCGTTCCCCCATTCCCTAGAAAGCATCTTCAAAATATTCATACCACTTATCTGCCACATTTCAAAGTCTTTAGTAGCTTTTGTAACCATTAAGTTCAAGTCTTTATCCGAAACAATGCTCACCGTCTGCGAGCAAATTCTGGTGATTTTCAGGGTTAGTTGTGCGAGAAGCAAAAAACTACGCCCGCCCAATTGTTTACCGTTTTTGTAAAATCATCTGGGCAGAATTAATTAATGTATTGAAAATAGTGCAGGAAATTTAATGTTGCACGGCTCATAATTCTCTATTTTCTTTCATTTTTTTGTAACCCTTTTCTCCTGTAGTACCATCCATGCGATACATCTTCCTAGACCAATCAGTACCTCTGAATTGTGTCAAGCTCCAAAAAGTTTAAATACTGAAGGCCGTAAGCTTTCGGTACACGAATAAAAGAAGAAATATGAATGTTATTTCTAAAAATAAGGTTTTTGGATATGTCTTTGATAACCTTGAACGCTCATAAATTATAAGTAACAATAAGTACAAAAAATTGGAGGTACCTTGCCATATATAGAAGAAGGCTTTTGCAGCGCAAAACTAAATCAACTGTGCCTTTCTTATTTTTCTAAATCCACAAATTTTTTGTATTCTTATTAATATTATTATTGGATATTTTTCATTTTTTTCATTTTCGCATTCTACTACGTATATGCTTTCAAAATTGGGATTTTCTTGGAAAATTGTTCCAAAAAGTTTTCTTTTACTTGGTACTTACTCCATTTCTTTTGTTAATGTTTGATGATAATTGTTTTTGTTTCCAACCGCAAAATGGCTCTGCCTTTTCGAAGCTTGCTAAGCTATTTTTATTCACTCTCTTATAACGGTAGTACACACCCAAATAGCTGCCTCCCACTTCAGTAGTACGTAGAACATTAGTCAAAAAATGAAAAAATCTTGAACTCGGAGAATTTGAATTTTTGATCATTAAATGCCAAGTCATATTATGTATGCATCAAGTTGTGCAACTATGTCGTGTGAAGTGTGAACAGAAACATTATGTCGCCAGATAGCGCATTGTTCCATTGTGATGGAAAACTACATTGGTTCTTATGAGAAAAATCACAACGGAACGCTAGCAAACCTAGTTGTGAGCCATTTTTTTTTTTCGCACCTCTTTTACACAGGAGTCGCTCAACTTGACTTACATATGACTTTGATCAAAAGCTTCAAACCAAGAGATCTGCCTTTTTCTCTACTTTTCAATTCCGAAATAATGGTAATATTCTTATCGCATGTATTCTTTGCCCTTGAATTCTGTTTTATTATACTTTTTGATCATGATTCATTATTCTCGGTTGTTTGTAATCATTTTTGAGGCTCTTGCCTCCTTCGGCAAGGCAAGAGCCCATACACAACTTTGAAAAAAAATAAAATAATAAAAAAATAAAATATGTAGAAAAGAAAACAAGACTGAGTCGCTCAGCGCCTCAGTATCCGGGTCTCTTGGGTTTTTCTTTTTTCACTCTATTCCCTGACTGTAAGTTACTCATCTTCCTCTCCAATTATTGAAACATAGAAAATTGTGACTCGAAAGTTCGAAAGTTATTTTTTTACTAATGAGGTTTGGAGTTTGCGAGATCCAGAAATCCTGAGACCAGGGCATTTTTTAATGAAATTGAACTACGTGGCCAAATTAATTTATTTGGCCACCCAGTTTTAAAATTTTGGCCACAAAATTCCATTCGTAAAATTTGAAGAAAACGCAAAAAAATTAATAAACATGCTAATCTTTTGGTATATTTTCAGTGCGTAAAATATTGTAGGTACCTATAATTATTATAATTTACTGTTATAGTGTCTGAAAATATACCAAAAGATAGCATGTTTATTAATTTTTTTGCGTTTTCTTCAAATTTCACAAATGGAATTTTGTGGCATAAATTTTAAAACTGGGTGGCCAAATAAGGCCACTACGTGGCCTTTTGGCCACACAACTCTTACTTAAAAAATGCCCTGCCTGAGACCCAAAAATATTTGTAACTTCTTGTTGACCGAGAGAGACTGGTCAAAGAATATACGCAGTATCTTATGATTGCTGAGGTACCAAGAAAAATTGACCTTTGTACTACACTTTTGCCAAAGACTGTACCAAAATAAAAATGCTGTGCAAAAATAAAACTTGTAGAGACTGCACAGATTGACGTAGGTCTACAAAAATGAAAAACATCCGAAATTTGCTAATTGCTATGCAAAAATAACACAAGAGAATGCATGTAATTGAGTGGTGTCACAACTTTCGGGTGAGAATCTTTTCTCGCGGTTGCATATGAGCTCTCTCGCCTTGCCGAAGGTGACAATAGCCCCAAAAAAAGATTCTCACCCGCAAATTGTGTTGTGACGTTACTCAAATTATATGTATACTTAGTTGATTTTATTTTTGCATAGCAACTTGCAAATTTTGGAAGTTTTTCATTTCGATAGAATATGCTCTACTGTTTCAATATTTTATGATAATATTTTATTCATTCTCGTTATCGGTAGAATATACCGTTTCAATTTTATTTCAAATCTCATCAGTAAAAAAGAAACTCCAGAACTTTCGAGTCACAATTTTCTAAGTGAGCAACTCAGTCTTGTTAGGATCATTTTCACTGTAGTTTCATTTTTTCTTTTTTTTTGCTACCTATGTCTTATTCATACTACGTAGGGCTGGAATTATGATCATGTGTGGTTTGCATCTTTATAGCTAAAAAGAAACAAAATCTATCAAAAAGACACATTACTTACAAGCAGGATCCCTCTTCAAATGTCTCAGGTTTCAGGTCTGAGTGGAACAAGAAGATGTGATTCTTTGTGGATCTTCTGGTTTTTCAAATTTTGACTTAGAGAAAATCTAAATCTTTTGAACTCTAGGTCTCAGTAGAAAAAAAAAAACTCTAGATATTTTGGGTTTTTGGTTTTTGAAAAAAGAAGAAAAATAATAAAGAAATAGAAAGACGAATTTCCCTTGTCAAGGGAATGAAAAAACAAAAACCGAAGCAATCCGTATACAGCGGCTTATGCGGCAACTCAGTTTTGTCTTCCCTATCTCAAGTTTTATTGTTGAACAGTTATCAGTTTCACCGACTTTTCCTAGTGGAAAAGTGAGGTATTACACCCGTCCGTTCAGGTTTCCTTATATGTTTATTATTTATTTATTTATTTATCTATATATTAAAAAAAATTGTAAAATTTTTTCCGAGTTCGTTTGGGCGTTCTACTCAACCGATTTGCTTCTTTTTTTTTTTTTAAATGAAAGGTATTGATGCCTAGATGACGCAAGGACCATTCAATTTCATCAATTTTTTGTATTTCTTAAGTTATGTTCAAAAATGCTGTTTTGCGTGTCTTTTGTAAGTGTCTTCATACATTCTTTTCCCTATAACTCCAGTTCTGATCAAGTTAGAGAATTGGTTTTGGTCTACGAACACTCAGTGGATTAAGACCTTTCCATTGAGCTATTAAGCTTTTAAATTGGATGCGCTAGAGCGGAGTTGGGCGCGGACATTCAACTTCAGTTGCTGTTTCGAGTGTCTTTTGGTGAGTGTCTTCATACATTTTTTTCCTCATAGGTCTGGTTCTAATTGAGTTAGGGAATTGGTTTTGGTCTAAGAACACTCAGTGGATCAAGACCTTTCAATTGAGCTATTAGAATTTTAAATTGGATGCACTAGAGCGGAGCTAGGTGCGGACATCCAACTTCAGTTTTCATTACAATCATCACTCCCTGCATTCCTATTGGTTCTTGCCCTTTCAACCAATCACAAACAAACGTATACATCTATATATTGAAAAAATTTGGGGGAAAAACGCTATCAGAGTTTGTCTGGCCGTTTTACTGGACCAATTTACTTCATTTTTTTTTTATTTTCTTCAGAATGACCTATAGATTAGCCATTGAGCATTACTTAGTGCCTCACTTGGGTTGTTTCCCAATTATTTGCATTTGCAATTTTTTATTATTGCTGCGGAGCAGCCCTGGTCCTCTAGTTTATTTATTATTTATTATTTATAAGATTTTTTTGTCCGTCAAACTCCTCCGAAACTACCCGACGGATTTTCTTGAAACTTGGCCATATTGTAGTAGTATATCTGAAGATGTGCACCCGCAATTTTTTTGAGAATCGGACGAGTAGTTCTTGAGAAATTTGCAATTTTTTAATTAATTTCTCACTCATTAGGAGTATAGTCGCTCACATTACCTGAAGCAAACCCCTATCCTTTTGTTATCAGTCCGTCTATTGTTATGAAGAACCTTTTATTCTGACAGGTTCATTCTTGACAAAGGGTTCATTAAATTAGTTTGGAAGTTAGGGCTTCGTTAGGTCAAGTTAGGTTCTGTTATTTCCTCGACTTTTTTTTCATAATATCAATTTTTATTTACGGATTGTCTTTGTAGCTGGATTTTTAGATGAAGAATATTGGGATGGAGTTTGCGGAAGATGGTGGTGATGAGAGACAAATTATGAGTGAATGAAAAGAAGAGTGGCCGGAGCCCTAATATACAGTACACTAGACCAATACTAGGCTAAGAATATCAGGTGGGAAAAAGTCAGTGAGGGCTTCTTGTGAAGCTCTTATTCATTTTTATTGACCTTCTTTAGCTCAAAAGATGAGATACGCTATCCATGGCAAAATTGACAGGGGGTGGTAGTGAATTTCCTCGATATTTTTGAGGTCCTAGAACACTTCAGCATTCTTCTTGATTGAATATTTTTTCTGTTTTACCGACTTTCCTATTTCATTCTATGCTTTTTCTATTTCAAAGGTACCTAGTGGCTTTCGATTTAATATCTTATTTCTGTATTGTGATGTTTGTCGCGTTTGCATGTTACCTCTTTGGACAGTTTGAAATTTGTTGGCTTGTTTAGTGGCGAGATATCAAAATTTCTGAACATTTGTCTACCTTTTTTCCTTAAAAAAAGAAGATAATGCGAAAATGAATGGAGTTTATGAGTTCTTCCTAACAATCATCCCTTTAGTGAGTTTTCATTAGTCAGAGGAAAAGTCGTGTACTACTCACGCGACTGCGTGAGTGTTTTTTCAGTAAGTTCTCTTAATTTTGTTGTTCCAAAAATTGACCGTAAGAATGTATCATGCAGCCGGATGAAAGAGAAATGTTTGTCACCGAACAAGTTGTACGCATCCAATGTTTACAAACGCCCAAGATCGCTCCTGAATGTGTACCTGTATTTTACAAACAATACTAGCTTATTTGAAAATGTCAAACAATCCATCAAAATTGTGTTATTAAAAAACTTCTCCAATTCATTCCTAGCTTATTTTACTAGGCCAATAGTGCACATCTTTTCTTGTTGTTAAATAAAAACTGATTTGTCGTGCACACACTTATGTTATTCTTTCATGGACCTACGCTTATACTTGAATTGGGAATGAAACAATGTTGGATACATGCGCTTCAGTTTCACTCTGAAATTGAAAGCCGACGTACTTCATACTTCAAAATGATAACGCTATTTGAGTCCTACATTTGTTTACATTTAGTTTGTATATCATTTTTTTTTTGTTTGTAGGCTATGATATTCTAATCATTACTGGTGGTGAGAGGCACAATATACGTCGCTTGAAACTGGTCTATGAAAATTCTCTCTTTGGCTATGCGTTCCTGTAGTCACCTCTTTATCAATGAAATAATCCGATGACTGTCTACAAAATTCCGATCACAAATATGAGGCGTTGTCGTCTGAAATTCTAGAACAGGGTGAACACAAACCAAGCTTCCGTATAAAATGTCGTGGTTTGCGGTACCTGTACTCAATTTTCTGAATTTTTATCCTAAAGTATCAAAGTAGTATAACATTATCTCTTTTTTTCTCTCTCTCAGAACTTCAAAAAGCTAACAGTGCTTTAGATTGTGAAAATCTTGCGACAAATTCTTTCTACACTGCATCATCGGTAGATTTTACGGGATCTTTGATTTTACCATCTCATGTGTATTCGAATCAAGATGCTCTTCTTACCACCTATTTGCAAAAAAACAGAGTCGCAAATGAGGGTTGGGTATTCAAAACACGCCCTTTATAGAAAATTTTATCATAATTATAATTATTGTGTGCATGCTGCGCGTATACTGATACCTAACTATATGTGTACGTCTCGTTAGTTCCTAAAGTTTACCGCCGTTTACCGTTTTCAGTCTTCAAAATCAAGTATTAATTGAGAGATTTCTACTCCGCGGTACATGAAAAACTGAAATATATTTCACCACTGCAGATAAACTCATCCACTCTTGGCTCATATCGCATATCCGGCGAGGATTTAAAATGAGTTTGATGTATTGATGTTCTATAAGAGTTGATACAGAAAACAATGATTGAATGTTTCAATGAATCAACTATACAGTATACGTACACAAAATAACGTAGAGAAATGGATTCGGTAATAAATTTTCAATTTTTAAGGACGAGAGATTATACACAATGTGTATACGAGTAGAATATAGAAGAGAACATTCAGGTATGTAAGGATTACCTAAAAATTAGTAATCAGTGTACAAAAATTGTTAGAAAATTGCCGCCGATTTATCGTCTTGTCCTAGAAAATGAGAAAATAGAAGACGAATTTTTCTTTCATAGCAATAAACTTTTGTTTTGATTTTTCTCACGTTGAAAATAAGACTCACGCGTCAAATACACTGTTCTCGATCATCATATTAAAGCTAGTTACTTTATGAACAAAACAAAAACAAAAATAAAACTTACGACATCTGCATTGGCTACAGTAGTAGTTGGGCCCCACCATCGCGCAGGTACCGAGGGGCCTGTGGCTCCCTGATGATCCATAACTTGTCGGCATTACTCATCGGAAAATTATCCCTTGTTCATGCTAAATGAGCGAAACTAACGCGGAACGATATTAAAAATTCGCCGGCTAATGCGGGAAATTGAATTTAAAAATAGACTTCAAAAGGATAGGTTTCTACACTTCACAGTACAGCAATGATAATTATCAAGAAATGAACGAAGTCGCGAAAACAAGAATGGATCATTAATACAAATTCGTATTCAAACAGTTGAAAACTTTTCAATCAGCGCATGAAACTCGAGAACGATGTTAAATTTTAATTGTACCGGAAAAAAGTATCATCGTAAAAGAAAAATATACGAAAAAATATACGAGCTCATATTGCACTGAGAGCGTGGTCCACGTAATTTTATGCGAACTGGTTCGAAACGGTACCCACGAGTTGAATTTTTACCCGGTAGAAACGATTTGAACACGCTCGTGCGTTGTCAATGAAACTCGAAAGTCGCTTCTTTTTCTCCCTGTTGAAACATCTTCTCCCCGAGGCAAATTCAACCTGTTTTCTGTGCGAGTTGGAGCACAGCTTCCCGTCAGAGGGCACCACCGATCAGGCCGCTGCAACTCTTCATTAGTCACGGCGCGGTGGCGTTGTCTTACAGAATTACGATCATATTTGTGTATTATTATCTTTCGCGCTAACTCTCATACACACAGACGCGGCTTTTTCTTCCTCTCTTTTCGTACAGCTATCATCATTTTCATTACTTTTCCATCTTTTACGTTCATCAATGTGCGTGCGCTGATGTACCGTACAGTTCGTAGATGCATTATGCATTCTTGCTGGTGCGGCGCGGAGCACATTATGATATACTGTATACGGTTGCTGATGCGGAGTGACGACCATCGAGGAAAAATATTTATTAGAAAAATTATACGCGAAGAAAATTCGTTACGCTTTCAATTAATGCGAATGATTGAAATTTCGTGTAATTGCAACACGAATCGTGTAGCTTGGCTCCTCCTTCCCATACTGCTCATCAAATGAAATGCAAACAATTTTTCCCCGTCAACGTGCGCGATGAGCACGCTCGTTCGTCGTAATATCGCCCAACTCGTGCGTGAAAGATCGTAAAATAAAATGAAAATACGCGGCCGTATTTTCTATTGAATTATTTATACTTCATATTTTCACCGCCAATTCCACCAGTCAAACCTTCGCATCGCGTCGAACAGAGTATTGTTTTTTATGCCTAATCTAACCTAATCGATCTGTCCGTAAAGGCAAATATTGAAATTCCACCCAAGGGATTATTAAATAATTTCTATTTAAAAATTTTGATGGTAGTTGTTTGTTTTGTACCTTGGTAAAGGTGGTTAGATGCGTAAAAATGCGAGATTCACAAAACAAGCGAAGAAAGCGAGTGAATCGATTGTTGATGTTGCGCCTCTAAGTGTATCTACTTAGTTGTGTAATATATTTTTGATTAGAAGTGAACAGAAGATTGAACAGAAACTTTTTCATTTACCGCATACAGCAAGCGAACTCGCATGAAAATTACAAGAAATTCACATTATCACACTGTACTTCTCGCAGAGGGTGAATGCCTTACTCCTTATCCCGCTTTTTCTGTTATCACTTCTTATCTTCAAAACGATGTACTGGGGTGAGGCAAGCTCCTACCCAACTTTCTACGGCTTTTTTGAGCCGAGTTATGGACCGAAATGTGCCAAAAATTGACCAATTCACCGAGATTTCTGAGATCAAAAATTGAAAAATCCTTCAGTTTCAAGCTTCATAGAGCTATTTGAGTATTTATTTCGGAACCAGCGTTAAATTTCACTTTCAAATCAGATGAAATATGAAAGTTGAAATGATTTTTGATTTTTGATTTTGCCAAATTGATCAATTTTTAGCACATTTTGGTCCGTGACTCGGCTCAAAAAAATCTTAGAAATTCAGGTAGGAGCGTAAATTGTAGATAAAAATGAGTTACAAATTTCGTACATTTGAAGTATGCATCTATTGTTTCGCGTTTTTGCGCTAGAGTGGATTTAGCCCAAACTTTCATTCAAGAAGTAACATGGATTCGTATACTTGTGCCTCACAATTGAAGGTACATACATCATAATAATAAGACGATAAAAAAAACTCGCATATTCTTCCGGAGAAAACATGTTTCTGCTTCAGTATGGATTCAAAGAAACGAGGATTTCATTTGAAATACAATTTATTACATTTCATTTTATAAATACTCAATTTGAAAAAAAAGTACATCATGGTTAGCCACCATCACGCTCTAAAATCAGTGTTCACAAATCAGATACAATTGTGATAAATATTCTTTAGTGGAAACCACGGACTGCCAAAAGTGATCGTATAAGAAAGAAAAGGATTGCACAGTGTGTGTGAGGAACAATTTTGAAGATTATTTGTAGATGAAAAAAAAAACGACCCCCTCAATTAGGACATTATACGATTATGAAATTGAAACAAACAAAAAGGAAGATGTTATTAGATCAGAACGCCTGAATAAATAATTTGGAAAATTTCTTTGTACCCCAAAAGTATTCGTCAAAATGTTGGAAGTTAAAATGTGGGTACGGTACTGGTATACTTGACGCAAAACATGTGGCATGAGCTACACATTAGCGAATGACAAACTGACGTGCATAACTTACAAATGCTTTAGATCATAAAATTGGATCGTTTCGGGTTGTTTCTCTATATTTTTGATCCACTTAGTCCTCAGTTTTTACATTAAATTATTAGTGCATAATATTAGTTTACATTTTCACAATCAAGTTAGAAATACACAAATCAATTTTATTGCAATTTATCGTGCCGCCGGGTACTGCGTTTTTCGAATTCACTTTTTCGGTATTCGCTGACGTCTACGGACACGCGAAAGTCTGACAAATTGAGAGCCTAGAAAATTGAAGGTTTATACGGAGAATGGCCAACTCTTGTGTCGATTCTAAAACATGCGAATAAGTCATCATTTCATTGAATTGGTGGTCGAGCTGTTAACGAAAATTTGTTTGAAACCCTAAATAGAAAGGCGTGAGGATTAACGATGGGATCGGAACAGTGTAAAATTTCATTGAAAAACAATATGGTAATACGGTATGGTGAGAATGATTTAAAGAACGTGACGAAATGGTTAACTGATGCAGCATTCCTCGTTGCTGCATCATTTTGATCACCTCACGTTTTACTAGGTAGTCGTATATAGTAGGCTATAGATAATGAACTATATATAGCCGCGGTAACCAATTAAGTTCACTCGAATCCGTCCGACGCTAATTAAATAATAATCTATCGTTTTGTATTATATAATCCGATATTTTGTTCACTGTTATTCGGTCCATACCTAGTACGATATTTTAGTCGTTAATTAAGAGTGACGGATCGAGAGTTTTTCAAAAACGATACAATCCTCGTTCCTCGTACAATATATAAATGTGCCGTATAGCTATATGTATATCGGTATACTGTATAGGTATAGGAGTCACATTAAAATGCTCGTAATTTGTATGCCGATGTTAGAAAAAGATGCGAGAGTATTAAATTAGTATTCGTTGTGATAATACGCCCTGTAAATCGCATTCGTACACGAATAGTGGTATAGGACGGGGGCTGAATTAAATTGCGCTCTCCTACTGCTGCCTGTAGGCATTGGAGAAAAATGACGCTGTTCAGGTCGTGTCGCCGTCGAATAACTATACAGGAATTATCTATTTCGTATCTAAAACTCGCAAGTCTTTCGAAAGGACAATTAGATTAGTTTGTTCCATAAATATAGCAGAAAGAATGCGTTCATTTTTCTTCATTTGGAACATTATAATAGGTACGCGGTAATCTTTTCGAGCATGTATTATTCGAATGTCAAGAGAATCCGACGAGATATCGAGGTACGTACACGTACTTGACTTACAAATTTGTTCGGATCAAAAAAAAAAAAAAAAAATGAAAGTCGAGTGCATACTGATTTGGAAAAAAAAAAAAAAGAAAAAAGAAAACGTATATTAAGCATCAGAAGCACAGTAAGCATTCATTAAAATGGTGAGAATCTACGATGAGACTCGACTTAAGAGATAAAATTGTATTTTACCTTTGAAGAAAAATTGCGAAACGATTGTTCGTGCAGTATATAACTACGAGTATGTATACAAACGCTCATGAGTGAATTAGTTCGTTGTATTTGCGAAAAATTATAGACGAAAACAAAGGGGAAAAAAAAAAATGAAGTGCAAACTTCTAGTACAGTTCATATTTTTCAATAGGTGCTGCTTTGAAGTCTGTGTACCTATGAATTTCTGTCAACGGGTCATAATTCTTGGCCTCTTGCTCAGTTTTTTGTAGCGGCAGTATACACCTGTTTGATGCCGATTTTCTGCTAATTCTTTTTCATCGTCACACAAAGCGCGTGCCACCCTTTTTTCGTTTCCCATTTCAGATGTTCATTATTTGGCTAGAAATTTCACAAGAAAACAAAGTATGACCCATGAACATCAAACAGAACTGGAAAATTGGAGCCAGTATAATAATTGGAGCTGAATCAAGCAATTCTATGCTGTTGCTGAATTCAGTATAGTTCGATCGTCTGCAATGTTCGCGCGCGCTCTTGGGTACATTTGGTGCGAATAATTACAGTCACGGCCTACTCACTGCTTAGTGCAGTGTTCTGAGGTTTGCATCGATAGTGTATAGGGTATCTCAAGTATATACTACTGAATGTCTGGTCTATGTATGTGTGAACAAATATATGGCCGCCAACACGCTAATTACCAACAATGCGTACGACTAAGGCCGAGACTGTCAATTGAAAGTATCGCACCATCGAGTTGGAACACTAAAAATTGCAGCACGCACGCACGCACGCCGCGCCACGCCACGCCACGCCACGTCAGCATCGTCGTTCGTTCCAGTCGCAACCGCATCGGCAGCCTCCACCACACCATTCGCCTCGCACCTATTCGCGATATTCGACGCTCATCGGCTCGCAGTGCGATGCGATGTAAATAAAGTACTACAAACGCGAAAATAAATCACCTTTAATTAAAGTATAAAAAAGAAAACCGATTTAAAACGCTTAAAAAGCGTGAAATCAATTAAAGAAATCGGCGAGAGATCGGTATCGAGGTATATACTCGTGTGTGTATATATATAGCTTCACGTATAATAGAAAACATTATCGTCGTTCGAAGAAGATAGTTAAGTTTCCTTTTCCGATAATTAACAATATTCACACGTATCCAGGAAATTTCTTTGTTACTTACACGCGTATTTTACAATATTATACAACACTGTACCTATCTATACATATACGAGTAATATGTGCGCCGTGAAGGCGAAGTGGGTGCTCGAGCTTGAGCATGATCGCGGCCCGGTGCGACGCAGCGTACGTGTATGTACGCACGCGGGGAACGCGAGTATTACGCTCCA
This sequence comes from Aspidiotus destructor, assembly GCA_035079395.1. Classification (NCBI taxonomy): domain Eukaryota; kingdom Metazoa; phylum Arthropoda; class Insecta; order Hemiptera; family Diaspididae; genus Aspidiotus; species Aspidiotus destructor. The sequence continues at coordinate 57,785,968 of JAVHKZ010000002.1, read as the reverse complement.
TCATAGAAAGCTAGTTCTACTCAGCGAGAGATCCCACAGGTCATTTGTTCCCACAAAGACTTTATTGAATTTCATGCTAACAGTGATACCCTGCTCGTACATACGAGTACAAATCTTATATCCGTCCTTCTATCATATTATAATATTTGTGCGCACCGTATACCTACCATACCATTTGTACAAGAATACTAATAATAATATAGTGTAATATCGCGCCACATAGGCAAGTCGTAAGACCGGCCAAACCATATTTTCAATCTTTTAAATAACGCGTTTTTTTCCTCTCATTCTTTTTTTTTTTTTTTTTTTTCTCTCTGAAATAATATATTCGTTTTAAAGAATCCTCGTTTAGTTATTCGTTATTTCAAACGGCGATTTGTAAAAAATTGCTTACCTATATACACATACGTGCGGTTATACGTGTACAATATACGCCGCTTAACGGAAAATATGTGTCATTAGATGGCAGCCTATTAAGGATAAATTATTTTCATAAATATAAAAAGAACACGATGTCATTGACGGCAGGGAGTAGAGAGCTCCACGACGATTATCGTATATGGACTCACACACATACGGATGTATCGCACACGTTTGATGAGGATCTTATGTTTTCTGTTATGCGGGTTCGAATGCAGAACATGCGCTCAGATGAATTACCGCAAGATGAACAAACCTTAACTCTGCGTCCGTACATTACCTTCTCGTACTCGCGAGTATATAAAGCTAGGCCTAGTCATCTTAATAATCCAATCTCATACACTACTAAAAATTTTAGCGAAAAAATAACGTCTGAAGCTTGCTTATTATACCGCTACCTATACAGTATACTATACACTTCTTATTGTGTATATCTTTGAATCCTGACAACATGCATGTAGAGAATTTTGAATTTTCCTTGCTAAACTAACTTTCTGTTTTCGTAATATTGTACGTATTATCTATGGATGAGAAATTACTTCATACGTAATCGATATTTCGGTCGACGCCTCTTGGATAAATCTGCTGCTTAATTTCACTGATACGATTCCTTATCGTATTTCATTGTACTACAAGTGAAATGTTGTATAGTCTGACGAACCCTTTTACCTGAGCTTAGACCGGACAATAGATTGAAAGGGAAAGTTAATCGAACCTATTAGTACATGACGACCGGCAATAAGAGTTTCTGGACAAATCAGTCTTCCACGTTTCGTCTACCGAGACCGTTCCCGGAGCGTAAGCTCGCAGAGGATATTAGCTCTTTCGTTATGGTGTTCGCGGAATTATTAGTTAATTCTCGGTCAAGTATGGCGCGATAAACCTTTCGATATCTGATAGTCTCTCAAGGTACCTTTAGGTAGAATTAGGAAGAAAAACATTTGAACTAAAACCAGCCAGATGATGACCCGTACGGGTGAGTATGGGTAAGTAAACTCTTACGTATTAAACACCTCTTTTATAACAGGGTTTTGCCCGTTTCTTAATAGGCACCAACACTATTCTTCAGTCTAGAGTCCAGTCAGAAACTAGACTTTGGGAGGCCTTTTTTTTGGTAAGCCAATGTAAGGACTGCCGAGCTGTCTTGTGAAACGTTTTATTATACCGAGAAATCCAAGATGAGGGATAAGCATGCGAAAAAGAGGAGAGGATGGTGGGGAAAAAGAATTCGGTCCTTCGCCCTCTTTTCCTAATCCAACATCTTGTCATCTTCCTCGAATGCCATAAAGTATTGGTTATAATAATTAGTCGAGTTGGTGGTGGTTACCTGTAGAAATACCGTTCTCTTTAATTTTATGGTCCATAATTTTACTCGCGACAATAATAAGGTAGAAATATCGCCAATCAGAAGTCAATTTTCTGCACGAATATGTCGTTATTACAGTACCTACTCGTGACTTTTCGCTCAATATTAACGGCCGACGCGACGAAGCGCTGCGTTGTAACCTCTGTGTAACATACGGTCGCGCAAAGATATCTCAAAGACAAAATAATTGGTGTCCATCGTTTTCGTTAACATAAAACAATTATCGTCGTAGCTAACGTTTTTCAATAAGAGTTAATTACAAAACTACAGTATATATGTTCATCGTTTTCTCTCTCTCGAGCGAATCGCGGTCCTATCCAATCTTATTGGCATTTGCTAGTGCCAGTGCGTGAATATCTACAAGTACCTACCTTCAATATACGTATACGTATGTATGGTGCCCATCTTTCCGGAAGAAGTAGGTCCTCACCCTCAAGTACACCGTCTATACTGTATACTATAGGTAATCCACGTATGTTCGCTTAATTATTCTGAACTTAGTTCTATTTCGTGTTTCACTATCGTATATACGTACGAGTACGTATAGCCTACAGTATCAGCGGAGGAACAATCGCAGACAAATCGTGTATACATTTTACGAGATTGTAAACAGAGATGACTTCTACTGATGAGCCACAAACTGATTTAACAGTGTGCGGAAGTCCTACTATTTATACATCGGTACACAGTTACGAAGATCTTCTCAGAAAGCGCGACATCATTCTCGAACGCGTTTCAATTAGTCGGAAAAGCTGTCATTAAAATTCATTTTAGATATACCTACAGTATAATACGTTCACATATTAGTATGTACGTACCGCATATAGTATCTGAATACATAAATCTTATAATCGAACAAACGTAGGCGAAACGATAACTTGCCCCCAGTTTGTCGACATTCATCCGCGAAGACTAATACAAATAATTAAATTAAACTTTGTACGTCTTATCATTCCCTTTGAAGACGATTTGTATTGCGATAGCTCGCTCCAAAGACTTTCGAAATTTATAATCAAATTGTCAAACTACGGTCGGTGAGAAAGATATAGATAGATACCTACCAAGATAGAAAATAATATCAAATATTGGCCCTATTCGTTGTGGCGCGGCGAGTTGTTCTTCTATGAACGATGCGGAGATGGAGAGGAAGAAGACAAGGATGACGAGATGAAACATGTAGACAAAAAAAAAAACGAATTCTACAATAAATTATAATCTTATAAATTAATTTTGTTTCTATTTCGTGAACTTATTAGATAGATTACTGTATAATCATATACGCATAATATAGTATACCTACTCGTATCTATTATAAACCAAGAAGGTTAGCGCGAATCTGTATAGAACAATTTCTAAAGGGTGTGTAGAAATAAATAAATAAACCAGATTCATTTGCGCGGCAAGATGAAGTCATAGAGGAAATACGAAAAAAAAAAAGAAGAAAGCTCTGGCAGTACGATTACAGGCAGACTTTTTACTTCTCAGTATTGTACTTATTTCATTCGACCTCATATAATCCGATGTACATACCTCGTATACATAACTTATTAGTTAGTATACAGTATACATTTTTATCTCTCTTGGCCTTGTCCCTTCGTTGCGGTCTTTGTAATGAACAATATCTCTCATTTCTCTCACTGCAAATGTCGTTTGAAAATTAATCTGTAGGTAGTCCTATAGTCTATTTCAGCATTAATTAATTCAATTTAATACTTTCCAAAATGAAATTTTGTCCGTACTTATACGTACGCTTCAATACGTACAAAAATATGTACAAGGAAAATGAATTTCAGTCACTGTTGCAGACGTGATCTACAAAGGTACCTTACATGGGATTTAAATGAACGAATTTTACCTTCGAAATGCGATTTGTTCAATGATGCTGGACTGAACGACAACAACTGATTCAGCTAAAAGAGCCTATATGTATGTAAGGAGCCTAATGGAGACAGCAAGGGCATTATGTATTATGTACTAACCTTTCTAGAGATTGAAAACCATTTATCTAGTTTTTATCAACGTTTATAGGTCATATTTGGGAACCATCCCGTCTAATTGCGCATAATATCGCTCTCCCCAATTTACGCCACTCTACGAACATAAACGCAACTTTTCGTATACTGTCCTCGTATGATATTCACGTAACTGCTTGTAATAAGTAATTAATTTGTGACGTTGCAAAACGATTTCTTATCAACTTGGGGGCAAAATGACTCAGGCTCTTATGGGCGTTTTTCGGAATGATCAATAATTTATCTCAAGAACAGTTGATTATCGTCAGGAATTGAAGAAAACTAAATTTGTTCTTTTTGTTATTTTGCATGTGATGAGACTATAACAAACATCAGAGTCAAAGTTCACGTGGGTATTGGATTTCTTGGCGCAGTCAAAAAAATGAAGATCATTTTCATGTCTTTTCAAAATTTTGCACAATCAGATATATTGTGGATAATGCGAGACAAAAATATTTTAGAATTCTAGGCTAAGAGCGGCACACTCGCTTGATCTGTCTCACTTCTTGGTCAAGTATAAGTCTACTTTAGTATATTTCAGGCTGGTGAGATTACTGGGCCTCACTCGCTTCACTCGTTTGTCCCGCTTCAGTATGTTTCAGATGTTCTAAGCAGACCAGGATTAACGACTTATGACATCATCGACTTTTAACGTCACCGAACTTATGACGTCACAAGTTAATAGTTTCATAATGGCTCTCAGCGTTTTCTTAGCCTAGTCTTAATCTAGCCTACGCCTTTTCATTATATTAGAATAAGCTAGAAACTACAGAGGGGGAGGGCGGACTCGCAGATTTGAGAATCACTGCCACAGTGAAAATTCCCGTGAGGATGAGACGAGACCAAAGACATGAAACATGTCAAAAATGAGGTCTCTTTGAATGGAATTCACCTGAAAAGTCAGGCATTTTCTCCCGATCTGGATGATCCGCCCCCAAGTTGATATTCTCCGCATCCCGCTCCTCCCACACATTTATGTTATCAAAGCTAAAGTGATAACACCTTATACTGCACATACATACTTTGGCAACTGTGCGATATCTATCCGGTTCCATGCTTAGCGCAGCTCGCTCATCAACCTTGGTTATACTATCGGATTTTGTTCAAGTTGGATTATAGAAATTTTTCTGGGCTAGATCAAATTCAGAGAGAACGTTCACTGTTCCATGTCATACAACATGATGATAAATATTTCATTGTGTGTACGGAGGTATAGTACAGATAATACAGATTGCAAGCATGTCAATAATCAAGGTCACACAGCTGAAGTTTCCATGCAGCAACTTTTCCTTGAACTTGCTTTCTTTAAGCCTCACGCTTAAAAATTTCAATCGGTTTTGTACTTCTCAAAGACGTAATACGTCTATCGACTTGGACTCACTTGAAAAAAAAAAACAAAAAACAAAAATAAGACAAGCCGTTTTCTACTGGGCCGCGAAGCTCACGGCTTCTCCTAAATTTTTTGTATATTTCGTATCGATGATACGCTATAGTCAGAAGATATTTTCTGCGTCAGGTCTTTCCGAATCTTCTATCAGGTACCTACTTGATATTGGGGTTTTTTGATTTTCTTGATTCTGTTTATTGAAATTGTATCGCTTTATAATTGGACCGATCGGAATCTGAAAGTAACAATGATTGCTATCATTTTTACGCATTCGACGCGACGTAGGTATTAAAAACTCTCTTCACCAACGAGAGCGCAATAGCAATACTCGTAGATGTCGTTTGCAGTAGTATAAGGTTTTGCAATTTCGGTTCGACTCGCCCGCAGACCTTTTGCTGTTTATAATACGTATAATGTATGCGTATATATGTACACATATACATTGATAAATAAGCGCGTAATTAACGCAAATTGTTTTAGCACGATCATGTAAAAATGCCGGACTTGTATTTACTGATGCACAGTATTGTATTTGTAATGTACACGTTCAAGAGTATTATGTTTTTGATAATAATATAAAAATAGAGATTAGTTTTTGTGACCCGTGCGAAGTGGTAAATGGAATATATGGAAAATATTGTAAGATAAACCTACCTCGATAACGAAACCTTTTATGTGATCGCTATCTACAAGTAAGCACGCGATAGGAGAAATTATTCGAATTAGCTGTTGAATACAAACAACATTCATTTTTGCGCTTGCACGACTCAAGGAAAACAGAATTTTTCAATTCACCTGCGCTCGATATTCCAATACGAGGCAATGTTCAATGTAAGATTACAAAAAAAGTTTTTCAAGAAACTTTTCGATGTATCTATTAGTTTCGTGAAAGAATTTACTCAAATAAGCTCCTTTCAAGGAGTAAAGTATTTGTCGATGAACAATTTGCACCGAAGCGAATCGTGAGTATGTCTGAATAGGTAAATTACCTCTTACGTATTCCTTTATTTTCGATACTTCGAAAGACTAATTTGGTGGGTCACCAAAGTTCTTTTTCCAGCTAATAATTATTAATGAATTTCCTGGATTAGATGAAGAAAATAATAGAAATAAAGTTTGCTTAACTAATACGTACCATCAGTACCTTGAAAAAAAGTATAATATTACATTATTTCCAAGTTTTTCAAAATGTGTAATTATACGATGAGTCCGTATCAATACTTACATCGAACTGTTTTTCAATAAAAAATCATTTTAAAGATGTCGGTTTTCATTAATTTCATGGACCTATTCCTGCGTTTGCCATTAAAACTTAGGTTAAAATTTTTGTGAGAATATATCTTGAGAAAGTTTCTTTTTTCAACTCTTTATTGTCTTTTTACGCACCGGAAGTCTTCGTCTACCTGAAGAATACAAGAAAAACTGACAGGAAATAGAAAATTCTCGGTCAATTATGTATGTGTGAAATGCAGGCAGAGTAAAATTGAGCAATTTTTTTCGAGAAGGGCAAAGATGCTGGCCTTTCGCATTTTTTGAGAAGAATCCAGAATCGGATTCCTCGACCTCGCTTCTATTAATATACGACAAGTTTTATCCCATGAACACGCTCTAATAATTTTTTTTTTTTTTTTTTTTTCTAAATTTACGAGCTGCTAGCAGCCCGCATTCAGTGCTATGAGCTCAGTAAAATTGTGTTCAGACGCGAGAGAGGCTTGATGTAGAAAATTGAATACGTTTGGGATGGAGGAGAGGTCGTCTGATAAGTCTCTGTGTGTTTGTGAGGGATAGGTGAGGAATTGCAGAGTTGGGTTGAGTTGTGGCAGCAGAAGATGTGTTAAACGTTATGAGATATTCTATCTTCGACGGTTCGAGTTCGTTATTATCATTTTTCAATAACTAAAAAAATCCATAGAAGAAGATTCACAGTAACTTCAAGGGGTTTTGGATTTCTCGGCGCAGCCAAAAAGATAAAGATCATGATTCAAATATTTTCGAAATTTTGCACAATCAGATATATTGTGGATAATGCGAGAAAAAATATTTGAGAGTTCTAGGCTGATAAACTAGAAACTACAGCGGGCCCCTCGGACTCGGACTCGCAGATTTCAGAATCACTCCTGAGAAAATCTCGACATTTTTCCAAATTCCTTTCGAGGGGGGAGGGGGGTTGTCGGACTCGCCAACCCGCAGATTTGAGAATCACTGCCACGGTGATAATTCTCATAAGGATGAGACCAGAGCAAAGATATGAAACATGTCAATTGTACAAAAGAACGAGATTTTTTAATAGGTTTTTCAAAAAGAGCAGGTCTCTCCAAGAAGGGCGAGTATGAACTCTGTACGGAGCGGTTTCGTGGGTCGAATATATCAGTGATGGTGGTTTTCAAAGCGGGAGTTGTAGTAACTCAGATGAAATGGTTATACTCACGGACCTGCTGTCATTGCGAACAAACAAATACGACGAACAAGATGCGAGATTGATCGCACAAAATGCGTGCGAAATTGATCATACATATTATGTGCGAAGTAAAGGAATGAAATTATGTACACGAAGATCGAGGTCTGAACAAAGCTCAAAATCAATCAGACGAAATACGTGAATGAGAAATTAGGTGCGCAACGAGGAGCTATAACTGCGAACGAGTCTACGTTCTTCGGATCCAAGGTGGATGCTTTTTTCTCTCTAGAGGAAAGTGTCTAAGATCGCAGTTGACTTATACGAGTACGTCTATACCTCTCGGAAAGTGTCTACTTTTGTAATCATAGTGTGAGAAAGGTTTACTCTCCGTGGTGAATATAGATACTTTTATGTTACGAGTATTTCATAATTATCAAAAATCCTTAATATTTTGGGCAATGTAAATGTAAGTAACATCATGTTATCAAAATTCCAACACTTGAGTAGACACTCTTTATAACAAGAATATCTATTGGTATATGGAAGAGTGGAAAGCTCGACAGTGATCTAATAGATTACTTAGGTATGATTGTTGGTGAATTATTATGTAATTTTTATTCAACAGTAAATTTTTTCACGATCGCCAACAGAACACACTTCATTCGACCGTATACCGTACTTTATATTTCTTCAAGAAGATTCCTATGTAAAAAAAAATAAAAATATCGAGCGTTATTTTCATGTAGTTTATAAATGTGAAGCTCTATAGCGCCGTGCCATTGTTCTTAATTTGTTCTCGTTGTCGTCGTTTCCATCTTCGACATCACGTTGTCATCGTGTTGACGTAAATTGAAATCAGCGTTACAACAGACCTAGTCTTATTCTACATAAAAAATCGACTTACGCGCCGCTTGATAGACATAAAATATGTGACATTACAACGCATCTGTCCAAGTCTAATATATTTACATTTGAACGATTGATATCGTCGGCTATGCAGCTTCGGTTATTTGCTTCTCGCAAAAGATAAACGTTTGCAATTCAGAGTTAAATCCTTACGTCGTCAAACCGATCAGAGTATGTTATCGCAAAAACTTTCCTTCGTTTGATCTGCATATTCTTCTAGCAGCCAGCTGCGCCACGCCGAATCGTTTATCGGCTTTCAGAGAAATTTTAGAATAAGGTAGAATGAGGAATGAAGAAACAACAACAACATAAATTATTATTGTATAATAGAGTGAAAAGCGGTTTGTACCTCCTTTTAAATTGAATATAGGCTACCTCTATCATCCGGTCAACAGTGACGTATCCAGTCTTCTGTTCGTTCAAATATCTTCATCTCCTCCAAATGAATCGTGGATACGAAATGAGAGACCATAGGTATAGAGTCGACGGAGGAGCGACGGGATTTGTAGGATTGTCTTAATAATTTTTTAATATCCTCGTCGCATACAATTATGTATCGATACGTACCTTTTTAATAGAGGACATCTGAAAAACTTGACATTTTTTTGTTGCTTCATAGCTTACTGTGGCTCCTCGTTCTAATTATCTCTTTATTCGGTGCTTGTAAGCTGATAGCCCGAAGTTACCAGCATTATGACAGAAATCCAACCGTTATCACTATAGAGAGAAATTACAGGGATTGGATGGTAACGTTTCCCGCCGCTACATTCTGTTTTCTTGACAATTTAGACTCGGAACGTGCGAAAGCTTTTATCGCGAAGTATGTACTCGTCGGTACATTAGGATAACTCTATAGGGTAGATTCATTCATAAAATCGTGTATGATTGTATATGATATGCGACAGGACATGGCGAGTGGAGCCGACTTACAACGATGACATCGAAGAAAAGGCGGGCGATACGAATCACTCGTATTTCGATTCCGACGAAGCATTTGACTCCATTTCCTCTTCGCTCCAATCAAAAAAAATTAAGGCTGAGGTCGCCGCCGACGCGATCCACAATGAAAAAGTCATGTCGATCATTGATGCAGTCGCTGATTCCGGAACGTATCGTTATTATTTTACTTTCCTTCAAAATCTTGTCAATCAAACGTTTTCGAATATGGAAAGTTTCAAAATGTATTTGCGAGACGATACTTTATCGCGTTTAAACATAAAGAATACCGTATTGAAGGTTAGCATGAAGGATAAATCGTCGTTTTTAAACAAAATAATGACGAAGTTCACATTTTACGTATTTTCATCACTTCAATTGAACGGGGCCCGCCTTATCGAAAAGACAATCTTTCGTCTTTTATAGGTAATTCGAGAATATAAGATGAAATCCATTTTCTACACGACCAACTTCAATAATACTGAATTTTATCCAACACCTACTGAAATGGGAATGTGCTATGTACACGGAGGAATATTAGCGGATTATATTACGAAGGGGTTAGTGAAGAGTATGCTTAGACCCACATTTATGTACTGCATTACGCAATTACGTAAAAAATAATTATTCTGTTTAATTTTCCAAATTAATTATTATAATTATGCATCATTCTGCGTAGGAATGCTCCTGAAAAATATGAAAAATTTCCACCACCGATGTGCACTCACGCTGACACTCTATGCTTCGCTCGAACCGAGGGTTTTCCTAGCGACGTGCGAGTAAGACACAAAGTTTTATTTTTTATACCTGCGTGTCCTGCCTTTCCTCCAAAATCAATTACAAAGTTGTAAGAATTCTGTTTTCACCCAATTTTCCAGTCAACTATTAGCTACATCAAAGTAAATAAATAATCGAGACATGTGAGCAATTCCATTTTTTTCCAAGTCCAAGTCCCCCTCCCACCATGGATATCTTGGAGATCCAAATTTTTTGAAGTCCCTCTTGTTTTATGAAGAGCTCGTTGGTCGAAATTTCAAGTCCCTCTTTCTGCCGGACCGCGTTCGGCGCCCAACATTTTTCTTTAATTTACTTTCCCCATCGGCTCCCTGTTTAAAAATAATGTGAATTGTAATTGCATCCTACATTGGTTGTATGAAATACTATGAGTGTCTGAATTCACGGAAACACTTTTACTTCGCAATATTATAATCGCATCATCTTTCGATAGTATTACATTCATTCGCCGTACGAATTACCTGATAGCGCACAGACCTATTTTCTGGTAACTGGGCGCATGGATAGAGATGTGAGTTTAAATTCGCTGGAAACGAAAGTATCCGCTGGAATAGAAAAACTGAATCCATCCCAGCGACAATGTCGTTTCATAAACGAGCCAACGGCTTCTCATTTACGAGTGTACAGTTTTAATTTATGTCGCATGCAATGTCGTAAAGAATTATCGTTCGAACTCTGCGGTTGCGCTCCGTATTTTTATACTGAAGAAAGTAAGTCCGTAGTTTTTTCCGTAAACATAGGTAGGTACGTATCTGTAGACACACACTTTTAAACGGCACTAGAAGCTGCAATTACTTGAGCACGCTTATGAAGATAAAAACGAGATGAAACATTGAAGGAATCTTTTTCATACAACGAACTGAGTCACTGACTATACTTTTTCGTTTGTTGCACTATGGTAGACGCTCCCCGGCGAGGTCTATCTTAGCTAACTGATCTGTCCTGACTCGCGGAATAACGAAACACTAGGCTTTTACGGATGGGACAATATTGTATTACGAAAAGATCGAAAGACACGAATTATACATATACACTATTTCGCGACTTAGTTGCTAATTACACACGACTTAACCTTAGTAGACTGATTGAGCTGATTGATTGATGATCCCCTCCGATACGAGCTTCTTATATACGCCGAAGAATAGGCTCTGGCCAACGCCTCGTTGCACTCTGATCTCATTATTTCGATCGCCGTCGATTCCTATTTTTGCTTATTCTGCATATTTGCACTACTTCGACGGTGATGTTGATGTTTATATTTCGGCGTCTGTTTTGCGCGGCCAGTCACCTATACCTCTACGAAATCTCGTACACCATATGCACATAATTATCATCATTTTCTATTTGTGCCTGTATATTATGTATTTTAATCGAATACATATACAATTACGTACTATTCAACGAAATTATTGATTCGTTTGGAGCTTCGTCGCTCGAACGTAACCGAGTATACACTAACACTGCACTGAGATGCATTGAAGGTCCCAGTCCAACAAATGACCGGGTATACAAATTATTACCTTTACCTTTACTTCTAGTAAGAGAAAGTAGTAGAACGCGATCCGTCTCGAAAATTTTGTGTAAAATGGGTTCGGAGAGAGCCTCCTCTTTCACTCTACTTAGCTCCCGCGTTGAAGTTTAGAGTCTATTTCGCTCCGAAACGGTGGGACCGTCTAGCCTTTCTTACGGCTTCGTATTCGCTCAACTATTCATTTCTTATTCGCTCCATTCTTCGCACGAAATTGGTAAGAAGCACTTTTCAGCTTTCTTTCTCCTCTTTTCTTGGTTTATCGATCTGCTCGCTGAGTCAGTGGGAGACTTAACTTTTCGGTTTTTAACTCTTTCCAGCTCCTTCTCCTCTATCTCTTTCTCCTTCCTGCTTAATCTTGCCCTCGCTTAAACAGCTGGACTATCATTCTCTCGTCTCGTAAATTCCCTTTTTAGACCCCCCTCTCCATTTCTTTCGCTTCTAGTGTACCACGTGCCAGCTTAGAATTCTTTTTGTGTTTACAAATTCATTTAATAATAAAGATTTTATATCCAGTCAAGATTTTAAAGTTAATACGGAATCGCGTCATAGATATCTCCACGTCCTTCCTAGCCCAATTGCCGTTGGTAGTGCAGTGGACTTTGTTGTTCGATCACCTTGATCAATATGTGTACCAAGTTGCCCTTGGTCTTGAGAGTGTGAAATGTTTTCACTATGCCACTACGAAAGAACGCTGACAGAGGACGGAGAAGTAATTTTGCAAAACTTTGTACATGAAAACCTGCGGGAAAATCGCATGCAATTCTTCTGATAACAGGCGCGCAAACAGCCATTTTCGCTTCCACAATCATACGACGAGAAGTGTTCATTTGTAGTGTGGATAGTGAAAAATATTTTCTTGGATTGTTGTACAACAAGTAAAGAGGAATTGGAGCAGGTAAACAAAGGAAATCAGCCGTGTTACTGTTCAGTTTTCTCATTACTATGTTTTTTTTTTTTTCATTTTGCCTCAGTTTTAAAACGCGTCACCATTCAGAACGAAAAACTCTCACTTTCTCGCGCAAAAACGGAAAAATTCAAATATCCCTGCACGGATGAAGGTGTATTTTTTAATAATTTTCACTCACACCCTGCAAATGTTGTGTACAGCATTTTATTTTATTTTGCAAAACTTATCGAGATGAAGTACAAAAAAACTAGTAACTCCGCCTATACCAAGCTAATTTTAATTCTAATAATAAGCATGTTTCGTTTACCAGGTCGTATTCCATTGTGTGATTTGAAAGGACTCGCGTGTTTGTCTCAATATTCGGATACAATTATTACATTGCGTGAAAACGGGACGAAGCTCTTCTGTAACTGTCTACCTCAATGCAAAGATATACGTTATACCCTCGACAAAGAAGTTACACGATCGTGGTACGTGCATAAGTAGAATTTATTGCGGTACTTCTGATTTCGACAAATTTCTGTGATCTAGATGTAAACTATTTGGTATATACTTTATTATAAAATTTATACCACTCAAATGATTTGTGACGTTTTGAAAGTTATCCCCCTGAAGAGTAGTTTTATTTGATAGAAAGATTTGTGACGCGTTGTTCGGAAATTCCATGTTTAGACTGAATGTGCATGCGCTATCAATAAACAGAGTAGATACAACTTGACGTCATACAACAGATGACATTGCATTTATTCTGCTGATTCGCTTGTGTTTGAATGAGTTTTTTGTAGTGTGTCGCATGTATTCTCAAATCAAAAAAGAATAGATGATTTTGAAGACAGAGTAGAAAGCGAAAAGGCGAGATTATTGGTAAAAAAAAGTACACATATGGTTGATCTCAGAGTCATTTTTTCAGGATGTTTCCGGTACCATACGATATAAGGTTTCGTTGGGCCATCAATAAATTCAGTCAGATTCGCTTACGAAGAGATGTAATCTATTCATTTACCGACCTAGTGGGTGAGTTAAATAATTATTATTATCAAAAAATTGTACAACATTTTGAAAAAATGCATTTTTATATAATGAAAAAACTGAATTTACTTTTTGTTAGTGAAAGATTGTAGGAAAATCTATTCGCGTTGATTGTTCTATATGATTCTTCGTTTTTTAAATGTTTCAGTGTCCTTCGGAGGTATAGCGGCATTCTTTTTAGGTTGCAGCGTCCTCTCATTTGTCGAGATTTTATATTTTTTTACGTTAAGACTCTTTTGGTTCGTGAAGAAGAATGATTGCCTATGATCATCATCTTGATCATTTTGATAGCATGAGTACCACCTGAACACCGTAATTACCTGCTCACTTTGCTTTAAATATTCAAATTTGAACTGGAGTAAGAAACAAAACTGTGAAAATTGAGTCTTAAAGTCATTTCGCACTCTTCTCTTGAGAATACTTTCTCGCGTGCAAAATTCTTAAAATATTCTAATTTTTTTGTCACTAGAATCGAAAATTGATTTTCTCCTTGTAAGTATTTGATCTGTATCGAAGAAATTATATCCCTGAAAGGATTTTATGCATTACCACTCTCGTATTATTGTAATATCACGAGCAGAGAACAAGCTGATAAGATATGAGCACGAAACGGAATCAAGAGCTCGGGAACGAAATTTTATTTTGCCGAAAATTGTCGAACATGAAATAGATGTTTGAAAAAAGTGCAGGACTCGATATAAAATGTTTTCATGAAATCAAAAACGTTTTCGTCGATGTGAGAGATCATCGATCTTTCATGTAGACATGATACATCAATGTACTGAGCGATCGTCGTCTCCAAATGCTGATCAACGCCAAATTTTGTTTTTGACTGCCTAATTAAAGTTTATTTTAGTGGCAAAAATCCGTTCTTCAATCACGAGTCGTAAACGATGAAGTATCGAGTTCATTTGTACAAATCATCTTGTTTTACTTTTAGATGAAGAAAATCTGTTCTTTGTTTCTAACCGTTCATTCGTTATTCTCTACATCATGGATTGATCATGAATACTTGGTTTTAATTCGTACCGTACTCTTGATAGACCTAATCAAATAATTTAGTGACATTTGTGCAAGAAAATTCAACATTATTATCCTCCGACCGTACTTTTAATTTTGGAAATATTTTCGCCCCTTTCAGTCGACGGCGGACGGGGATGGAAAAATTGAAACGAATGCAATTGAAAACTTTTCAACTATTTTCGTCGTAATAATTATGAATTTCGAAAATGCCGGACTCCTACGTGAAAAACATCTTCCAGCATGCGCCTTCAAACAAATGATCCGATTATTCTCGTCAGTAAAGTAAATAAAATAGTAAGGCAATTCGCCGCAAATCGGTTCGTACGTACCGGAAGGAACGCCAATCATTATCAAAACAATCTTTGCCGGCTGACCTTTCGTGCACGATATTAGCCTTAATGACTATTATTATTTTTAAAAATTTACATATTATGTCTTTTCAGAAAGTCATATAAAACGATTAAGGTGAATCGAAATTTGTTGCGGAAATTTATAAATAAACGAATAGAATACATATACGATCGCGATCTCAGAATAGGATTTTCAGATATAGTGTTGAAGATTTTCAAAGTATTTGAATATTGCATTTCTGGACAGAGATTACAAAAAATATCAAAGCTTATAAGTTACAATTTATACTTATGGGACAAAGTCAGAAACAGAAAAGTGAATCAGCGGTAACGAGAACGATGAAATATAGGTCATCTAAATTGATATAAAATTTTGCAGGGAGTATTGAAATATCTGTGCTATTATCTTATTTCTTGTGTGCATGCCTTTTTCCGTCTTTCGCACATGGAGGACTAAAAATGACACCTTTGTGTGGATAGGGCATGACAGAAAGAGAAAAATCGAAGCGCCAAATCCACAAGCGACAAGCCCGAAAAGAGAGTGAAAAAATCAAATTTAATCATGTCATTTTCAGGACTTCGGCCGTGCTTCAGGTCCTCCGTGTGAAAGAATGAATAACACTGAAAAAAGAAAATTTGAAAAGCAGCCATTAGCTGCTAATTGGCTTTATTCCAAAACTGTGAAAGGCTAATGAACTGCTTAATTAGCTAAAAAAAACCTGGCTTCTGCTGCTGCTAAGTCGTTCATCGGCTTTCGCTCACCAGCCCTGGATGAAAGCCGTCAAAACAACGTTTGAGTCGCAGCAAATCACGAAAATGATCGCAAGAAGTCTTGAAGCTGGTCAATCCTCGTTACCAGTATGCTCATGCAATGCCATCATAATGAAAGTTATTTATTATACAAGGTCCTGAAGCGAGGGATAAAGTCACGAGTTGATGGACCGTGTATAATACTTTTATTACGTACAATTTACGTGCAAATTATGTAGCCGGGTGCGCCTATGACTAAACCAGCTATTTGATCTACCAAAAATGGCTTCTTCTGACTAAAACAGCTAGGTTACCTATCAGAAACAGCTGATTAGTAGCCAGTTTTAACCCCCCTCAAAAATTTTTTTTTGAGGGTAATTGAAGATTGAGGCGATAGCTTTCAGTTAGGAGGCAGTATTGCTGGACCTCATACCGTCACTGATATAAGAAGGGAACCCCGAGTTCCCGGAAAAATGTCAAGAGATATGTAATTCAATTCACGCAGATGTTGTTGCTATGGCGTCTCGTCTATGCGACTTCTATGAGATCGACCTGGATTCTTCAGTAGAATCTGCGGTAGGCCTAGGAGAATTATCTCTCTGTTTTTGACATGTTTCATGTCTTTGCTCTGGTCTTATCCTTATGGGAATTCTCACTGTGGCAATTATTCTCAAATCTGCGAGTTCGCGAGTCCGAGGCCCCCCCTCCCCTCTGTAGTTACTAATATCATGAAAAGGCGTATACTAGATTTATACTAGGCTAAGAAAACGCTCAGAGCCATTATGAAGCTATTAGCTTGTGACGTCATAAGTCGTTAATCCTGGTCCGCTTACAACATCTGAAACGTACTGAAGCGGGACAAACGAGCGGAGCGAGTGAGGCCCAGTAATCTCATCAGCCTGAGATATACTAAAGTAGACTTACACTAGATCAAGCGAGTGTGCCGCTCTAAAGCCTTAGCCTAGAACTCTCAAATATTTTTGTCTCGCATTATCCACAACATATCTGATTAGGCATAATTTTGAAAAGACATGAAACATGATCTTTATCTTTTTGGCTGCGCCAAGAAATGAACCAGAGCCTCTAGTACGGTCCTGAAAGGGTTGAAAAATAGGAATGAGCCAAGAACCTATGAACAGCCCTGTTTATTTTTTGATATTTCGCAAACTTGATCCTGTTCTAGAGGTGGAGCAATTTATAAGTACAATCCGCCTAAATATATTCAATAGACGTATTTCCATACATTGACAAATCACTTGAAATTTCAATCTCTATGTCCTCATCTACTGGTACAAGTGAGCTCTCATTTTCCACTTTATGGTGCGGCATTCAAAAATATTATAATTTAGAAACACCGGTGGGAGAAGTGAATCCTAATAGATTGCTTCGTTGTGAATTCGATGTTCAACTCGGAGCAGAGGAAATTTCAGATTTTATGGCCCAGAAACAGAGGAATTTGCGTTTAAAATGAAATTTTTGCAATACACATATGAGACACATATTCAGAACGTACGCCCTCGGATGTAACGAGGAAGCTTTGTTTCGTTCTAGATTGTGGGATCCATTCAATAATATCGCGCGCACAACCAACTTTTTGTTCTAAGAGAGCAATATTATATCTACTGTTTACTAGATACTTCCTGAATTCCATGCGATAAAATACCACCGATATGACCTAATCCTGACCCCCCCCCTATTCCTCCTCCTCCTCCTCCTCCTCCTCCTCCTCCTCCTCCTCCTCCTCCTCCTCCAAGACTGAGACCTTACGCCAATGCATACCTTCTCAACTTCCGAAATTGAAATTTTTAAGGTTAAAGAGAATGGTGTAGCGATCGAGTGAAAAAAAATTTGCCAAAAATTTTCGTGAATTAGATGTGACGTAGGTTTAGTAGACTTATACACGTACACACGTATTCGTCCGTGTTTGTATTTGTCGTTGGTTATTCTCTTTTAGAGGTGACAATATCGTTGTAAAATTATCCGAGAGAACTATTATTGACGAGATTGGTGCCTAAGTCCGCTTAGTACACGATAAGATTAGTTACACTGAAAACTTCACGGTGTAAGTTTCCAATAAAGTAATCAAAAGTGTTGACACGCTGCGCCGTGCTGTCGTATTCAACCGCGGAGACCTTCTTAAAGAAGGCTCGACTATCTCTCGCGATAAAGTGCGCCGACCGTCACGTCGCAAGCCGAGTCGGCTCCGCATGTTCCGAGATGAAAAAATTTTACGCCAAATTATTCAGATAACGAGACTTTCAAAGTAGTCGCTTAGAAATGAAGGAAGAAATAAAATAGTCTAGAATAAAACAGAAACAAAATTTCCACGTTACCTACGTTTCTACGTTTTGAATACGGTAGATGTCTCATCTTAGTGCAACCCAGTAATAACGGAATGCAATCCAATTTTGCGTATAGTTATACGAAACAGTAGACTACCTATTATGTATAATATTTGTATCAGTATAGGCTATTATACTCGTGCTAATCCGAAACGTTACATGTATTTCCTTCATTTCTTCAGATAACTAGTTTACGTTTGACCTTAGAATACGAGTCATTGTTTGAACTTGTTGTATCATTTTCACTACACGAACTACATAACCGAGACAGTTTATTTTTTTCCTGTCTGAAGAGTGAAGTGTATGCGTAATACGTGTGTTGATAAACGCACCGATTATTCATTTTTTCTTACTCGACGTCAACAGATTTCTTCTCACTTTTTTTTTTTTTTTTTTTTTTTCCCATTAAATTTCCCATTAGTAAACATATTATTTGTTGCGAGTGTGTTATTGAATTAGAATCGTAAGGAGTGATCTAATTTTGATTCCTTCGATCATCGTTTCATCGCTCGTGCGCGCGCGCGGAATGCCAAAAACTGTGCGGTAGTGTTTAACATCTTCGAATGTATGATTTTAATTTCTGAATACCGTAGTGGACTACAATTTCGTAACTGTTTGTACATCAACGAAGATAAGGAAACGAGAAGAACTTTATAGATGGAGTTCAAGAGAAACAATGAAGCACACACGGTGAATAATGAAGGTTAGTGCAATTCTATAGGTCCAACATTGAAGAAAAAAAAAATGAGATATGAATCAAAAATTATCGGCTCATGTACGCGTGATCAGGCCACTCGGAGTAAAACTTTTCTATCTTACACGAAAGTATCCCCCTAAGAGTGTGGATAGGTATTCATGGGACCAAATTTTGTTTTCTCAGCCTTAAATCCGAGTACCCACTTACCTGAGTACATTATTTTGTATAGATTTTCAATATCTTCACGAACGATGGTGATTCGTTTTTACGAGGTAGCTACCTCTGAAAACTAACAATTCGCGATCTTATGACGACAGCTGAACAAATTTCAAGGAAACTTTATACTTTTACGTATCATGGTAGATTCGATGACTCAAAAGTAAACACAAACATCACGTTCTTCCATCTTTCGTCAACTTGTAATTTACGTTAATGTGCTATAAATTATTCGAAAGTTCCGTGCCCTCAAAAAAAGATAGGAAAATTTTGAACGAATAGATTTACTTATATGTAAGAGAACTTTTTTCGATGATTAGTGTGTTTGTATGTATACCTATACTTACATATGTACATTGTCAAAATATTGCTGCGGATTGCCGACTTATTGTTTTAAAAACTCAACAAGTTCGACGCATCTATAAAAATGAGAAATTTGAAATTTTATTGCACTTCTAATTCCATAAATGGGACATCATGCCTCATTTAGATTTTTATGGTAAATTTCAAATTTTCTTCAGCCTTGTTTTTTGCTTACTTCCTGAGCGCTGAAGCGATAATTCCAATTTGAAAAACATTTCTTTTAAAAAATTGAAAGCAGATTGACGGATTTTAGTTTAGCCGTGCCCAGCTGAAATCGAGCGCTCCTCATTTCAGCTGAACCCAAGTGTAGACTCATACCTATCCTACTTACTACTCAAGAGTCTAAAGAAAGAACAAAATCAAACGTGAAGTATGAAATACCTCCCCTATCAAAAAATTTTCATAAATGTCAGCAGCTGGAAAGCTACTAATTTTGACACACTTTTCATTGCCTCAAGCAGCTGATAGTTGCTGAAGAGCTACTGTTCAGCTACTGAAACGCACATCATGTAATTTCCCTCCCCGCCCCCCCCCCCCTCTTTATTAATGATATGCGTTTCAGTAGTTGATTAGCAGTTCTTCGGCAGCTTACCAGTTGCTGAAAAACTGTGCCACATTCGGTACACTTTTCACTAGCTGAATTTAGTTGATTTTTTTGATAGGGTCGGTATAGAATGCTCGATTAAAAGTCTTTGAAACCATAGAAAGAGTTTTTTTTTTTTTTTTGAATCGAGGTCAAAGAAATTGAATGATGACATTGATTTTGCAGGTACTGGACACCATAAAATATGGATTTCTCAACGTTACGTTTTTGGAATTTTTGGATTTCTTGCTTTATCGAATGCTTACATACAACGTTTCAATTTAGCTTTAACCATCACCGAAATGACTCCTCCGATATATCACGATAAAATCAAGTTCACTGCTGAGTCTGACTGCGCAGTAGGCTTGAATCGTCGAAACGTTTCTTTGGCTCATGTAAGTCTAGACCGTCAATATACGAAACGTTTAGGGGATATAGCAACACGATAGATATATTGATATAATTTTTGTACAAACTATAAAATTAATGGCTGACACAAGTGTTATTACTCTCGGTACATAGTACAAGTTATAGTATACACCAAGTTGAACAAAAAAAAAATAAATAAAATTTTTTCAAAGCTTAATAAGGAAAATTTTTACCTGTAAAACGAGCGCATAAATAAAATTAGCTTTCGTAGACCCGAGACCAAGTTTTTGCAAAAGTATCTTCCCTCGAGAAAGAAAAAAAAAAAGTCCGAAGTCAGTTTGCTACTGGGTAGCTTCTACTGACCTACTGATACTTAATTATAATTTTCAATATTCTCAAAATTTAGAAATCGTACAGTCCGTAAAATGTCCCGTAAAATACAAGAAACCATTAGGAGAAATAATTTAATGACTGTACTTTCAAACCGCACAGCGGAAATCTACCTAAATAACATCATTTCGATGCTTATTATTATGTATCTAAGTCCCTCGAAATGGTGTGATATGAATGTAAAGAACTGAAGGCTTTTCCCGCACAAAAAACTATCTGTGCGAAAAAAACCTTTGTTTTCGTTTTTGTTTTGTTTTTTTGTTTTTTTTTTTGAAATTTGTATTCCCCTTGTACGTATCTAAAACTTAATGTACAATAATGTTGTTGTTTTCTCATTGTGATGATATGCGTAGAAAAAATACGACTTCGATTGGAGCGAGGAGAAACAGGGTGTTATTTTGAGTTCCGTATTTTGGGGTTATGTGATTTCGCAAGTGCCTGGAGGTTGGATAGCTGAACGGTATGGAGCAAAACATACTCTGGGATTCGGTATGCTGTGTTCAACTCTTTGTGTATTCATTAGTCCATTTGTACTACGCGTGGCAGATTTTTATGGATTCATAATTGTTAGATTTCTAATGGGTATTGGTCAGGTAAGTGTTACAGTTTGAATACCTATTATTTTACCATAAATACTAATAAGTAGAAGATTCTTTAGTTGAGGAGACAAAGTTTGATACCCAACACATTTCCCTGGAAATTTTCGGATTTTTTTATTATTTTTTATGAGATTGAAAATCTCGTTGATCATTTCAAGCTTTAAGGGTGTCCCGTAATTTAAGTTCTCGTGCACGTTCACACTTTTTATCAGCATCTGATACAATAATACCTAATTTTATCGCGTGAAAAAATATGTGCGCGAAAAATTTTTTGCTATATACCGTGGACTTGTAAAAAAAAAAAAACAAAAAGAAAGTTACAGTTGACCCATTTGCTGGATGTAAGAAGTTGCTGAGCACAGCATAATATATGCTTTTATTAGATTGCTGTTTCATTACCTATAGCCGTGCATTGTTTTGCTTCGGTGCTCTGAATAGATTATATCAAGAGTAAGTGCGATGTTTCAAAGAACCATCATAAGGTTACATTGATTTATGTAATGTTGATTTTCATAAGCTGATGTTGAATATCACTTTCAGGGTACGATATATCCATCTTTGAACGTTTTATTGTCACATTGGGCACCGATACAAGAAAGAGGTCGTTTAGGAGCATTGGTGTTTGCAGGTAAACACAGAAAACGGGAAATGAAAAATTCGTGATTCATGTAATCTAAGTACTACAACATAATATTTTCGTTGATGACTAAGTTAGCACGTGATGTACGATAATACTGATTTTTCCAGTACAGTCGTTTAATAATTGAAATTTATAAATGAAAACTTAAATATTGTCATTCCTAAATAAGGTAGCTAAATGCCTGATAATTTCTGTGTGCGTACCAGCAGATAAATTTGCAATTTTTTCTCATGAGGATGACAACGTACCATCATATTGCACGAGAAATTATGCATCATGTGCCTTAGTTATTTAATTTATACACCAATTAGCCTATTTGTTTACTCGTCTTCGCATTTATGTAAGTAAGGTCGCTTATATCTATTTGCAATATATACTCGTCGCGTCATATCTACAAAAATATGTGCGCCTCCCTAATACTCGAAACGTATAACGAAGCTATACCGTAGGTAGGTATATACTGTATAGTTTATAGGTTTACGAATGCCCTCTAATAGCGTCAATGAAGTTGAGAAGATCTAGGATTCTTTATTGTCGCCAAAAAGAATAGTAAAATTTTGCATTCGTCGTCCTTTCTGCAAAATCGGAAATAAACTGATTGCAATTCTTACCTAGGTGATCTACCTATTTTAAATAAACAACTTATTTTTTCAACCTTCGTCTAAATCGATAAGCGATGAATTTATCGCGTGATATATCGGTAGGTATAACGATGAAAATATGCCAATGTGAGCTTCATTCGATCGTATAAAAGTTCCAATGCAAACAATGAGCGCGATGACCATCGACTCTCGAAACTTTAATGCGCATCGGTCAAAACCCGTATGATATGCTTAGACTATACCTATTCATTTTTGAAGGGATAACATTTTCGCTCGAATTATGGTCGGATATTTATAATTTTCTTCGCGTATTTCAGGAGCGCAAATCGGTACCATAGTTTCTATGGCCTTAACTGGTGTCATCATCGAAAGATGGGGCTGGAGCTGGGTATTCTATTTTTACGGTATCATGGGCCTAGTATGGTACAGTTGTTGGTTATTATTCGTATCCGACTCGCCTACGACGAATCGTTTCATCAGTGCGGCAGAAAAGGAATACTTATCTGACAACGTTGCTAATATTGATGGCGAACGAAAGGTGATGATGATAATGATTTTTTTTTTTTTTTTTTTAAATTGCAATAGATTATAGATGTCTCAAAGAAGCATTGCGAGAATTTTCAAACCATTTAAACAATCGTAAACTACTTTTCGCAAACTACGGTAGGTAGTTACTTTAATGATTAAGAATTTTACTTAATTTTCGTGTATATTCTACCTCGCCCACCATCTACTTTGATTCCAACGTCGAATATGCAATCAACACTGTTCTATGGACCGGTTTGATTGTATATCATCTCGTACATCGGTTGTTTGCATGAGAAAAGTCTCTGTGTGTAGGTAATTGATGTAAATACATCGAAATAGGCCTGACAATATTTTGAATACCGGTACCTACTCTTATGCTCGTATTGCTTAGGCCTATATTGATGATTCAGTTTTCAAATTTCAATCGAAGATCAATGAAGATAACACATTTTGATGAAACCACATTACCAATACTGGCCGAATTCATAAATATATGAACACTAAATTTACTTACTTTTATAATCTATTCTCAAGTAGGCCTATATTATTCATAACACTGTGTAAAACATAAAGAATTACTTGAATAAGAATGGTTGATTCTTGAAGTATTTTTCATACCTAATTCAATGCCGTTTGCCGTTTTTCAATAGCACGTCTAGATTTCTTGTAATCCTCATCGTTACTTGCAACAAATCGCCGCGCGTCGTCGCGACACGTAACGCTGGTTCTCGTGCTGTGATCACTGCTATCGTTGATTGAAGCGCGGGAACCTGTGTTACGTTTCGGCGACGACGCACCGCGATTTATTGCAAGTAAAGATGAAGATTACAAGAAATCTAGACCTGCTATTGAAAAACGGCAAACGGCATTGAATTAGGTATGAAAAATACTTCAAGAATTATCTTCTTATTCGAGTAATTTTCAAAAAGTTCTAAATATTGTTACGCAGTGATGTAAACTATAGGTATGGCCGATTTACGGCGTTAAAATCCTTTATAAAATGAAAAGAAAAAAAGATGCATATTTTTTAGTTTCGTGGCAAAAAAAAAATTCTGATGTAATGTCAATGTCCAATTCTGCCAGAAGGCATTCATTGCTGGCTCTTTCCCCTGATCCAAACTAAAACATTCTGCTGGTAAATACGAGTAACTTATTATAATATTTAATTTCCATATTGCAGACTCTTCCTCCAACTCCGTGGGCTAAAATGTTGACCTCATCGGCTGTGTGGGGATTGATAATAGCGCAAATTGGCCACGATTGGGGACTATTCACCATCGTATCAGATTTACCGAAGTACATGAGACAAGTACTACATTATAAAGTTTCAGAGGTAATTATCGCGACTGTCAAACGGATTTTTTTTTTCTTTTCGTTTACGTTGGGTTATACTGAACATAAGAATACAAACGTTGTCATCATGATCGAATCTAAAACGGGAGAATTACACATACATGAACAAATTTCAAACCTTTGGGATGAATATGAAGTGGAAAAAGTGTTTCTAAAAGTATTTTTCACGCTGAACACGATATTGTTTGCCGTTTTTCGCTATTTCCTTTAGATTCCTTACAAGTTGTATGAAAATTGCTTGAAACTGACACTTTTGGAATCATATCGTCACAAACCCCAAGATATAGGTATAGAAAAAAATATACAGAAATGTTGCTCATACGTTCCTTCGAAACATTATAGGTACCTATGTATTTTCATTTAATTAACTCTCACGTGATCAGTAATCAGTGTTCCCACTTCAGAAAACGTGTTGAAAGTTATAGGGTTGAATTTTGAAATGGAAAAAGTTGATAGGTACCTACATAAAAAGCGAAAATAAACCTTCAAATCTCATTCAATTTCTTTGATAATTATGTGGCATGCCGAGGAAGACCTAAACAAAATGCCGACTTAGAATAAAAAATTAATATCACCACCAAAGAGCTTCATTACTCGCCTCTATGTAATCAATTTCCAGCCTTTTTCAAACCTACCTTGAAACAAAATTTCGAAAAACTGAGATGAGATCCTGAAAAACGACCGACGACATCGTGTTCAGCGGAAAAAGTACTTCTGGATACACTTTTATCTGTTCATATTCATCAAAGGGTGTTCATGTGTCTTATGAAACAATTCAATTAATGTTGGTGCAGTCGTTTACGAAGAAGTTGCACATCCGCGCCAAATCTCTTTGAGAAAAAAAAAAAAAAAAAAAAACAGAAAAGTCGGGTTTTTGTTGTTTTATAATTCTCTCCCCCCCCCCCCCTCCTTTGAATGATAGGAGTCTAAATGACGTTGTATTTAAGACCTTAGATTTTGAAGTAGGTCGGCCGTCTCAAAGAATAGAGTCTATTGATTAACGATTGAACAACCATCAACTCTCCAAATGAGATAGATTTGCTTCACTCATTTGGCTGCTTAAATTAGGTATACCTACAATCATGGACCTTCATTGAAATTTTTCACGGTAGGTAATTTTTAAACTATTCTTTTTTTTTTATTTTTCTCTATTTCAATCTTAATTTAATTTTCAGAATGGATTCCTCTCTGCTATTCCATACGTCACCATGTGGATATCGGCAATGATATGCGGAATTATTTCTGATTGGCTGATCAAACAATGCGCATTCAACATCACTTTGGTGCGCAAAATATTCATAACTATAGGTTGCTAAAACTTTTTTTTATTTAGAAATAACTTTTACGATGTCGAAGTTTACTAGGTAGACTGCTGAACGTAGAAACGAACTGCTTTCTTCGAAACTCATCCGTTAGCGAGGATTTATATTACTTAAATACCTATATGAAAAAAAAAAGTCTCAAGTTTTTTGAAGCGTTCTTCAAATTGGTAATCAGTTAGGTACTATCCTTATTTCTCCAAGCGAGTCTGAATAGGAGAAAGCACCTCTTGAGTCACAATCAAAAATTATCAATGCCCTTATTTTCTGACGATCACAAAAATACGTATGAAAAATTAGATGATGGTTATATGCCGTTTTCCTCATTCCATCTGAGCTTTCAAACACACCACAAGTGGAGCAAGAGTATTCTTCCTTATTTCTTCGTAAGATGAATGGATTAGAAAAAAAATTTATCATTATGATTCGTCATAAAAGGTAGGCCTAAGTCATATTGATATTGAGTATACCTAGACAAAGACTACATCGTCAACGCCATTCTAACCACCTGTGGAGGATTGATCTTATTTATTTTTTGGTTAGGTACATGTTTTTGAAAAGCAATCTTCAATTACAGAATTAACTCAATTACAGCATTTTATAGAATTACAGATTCACAAATGAATTCCAGAGAAGAGAAATGTTTTACTTCTTGACAAACTTTTCCAATTTTCGCATTAAATGTACAATAAGTTCAGTCTATAAATTTCATTTTCTAAGATCTGTTCTTACTTACTCCCTCCTCTTTCCTTACCGAGGAATAGGCACATATCTTGAGTTTATCACTAAAGTGTATTACAGGCTATATGTTCGTATGCAAGATTTTTTATCCATTCAAATTTAAAAGGATGCTTATTTCTTTTTGTTTTTATCAGCTGCCTCTGGCCCTGCCGTAGGTATCATGGCCGCTTCGTATTCGTACTGTGATAAAGTCAAAGTAAGCGTATGGCTTACCATTGGTATGGGTCTGATGGGTGCATTCCTACCCAGCCTCAAAGTAAATCCCTTGGACTTGAGTCCAAATTATGCTGGAAGCTTGATGGCAATTGTTGGAGGTTTGGGCGCTGCGTCCGGAATCGTTACTCCATTACTCGCAGGCGAGCTAACCACACATGTGAGTAATCTACTCGTATGTACCTCATTTCTCCAACTTATATACCTGTGTATCATACTAGCAAGGTCGTTCTTAGGGAACAATGTCGGAATGGAGACTCGTGTTTTGGATTGTAGCCGTTATGTTGGTGGTTACGAATATAATCTATCTTATATTTGGCTCAGCCGACGTGGAACCGTGGAACAATTTTAATCAAGAAAGCCAAGAACCGAAAATTGAAAACGGCGACGGTAAACCGCGTCTGCGTCGAGTTGACGGATGCGATAAAACGTAAATTACAAATAGTTCACTCGTCTTAATATTAACCGTTGACGAATTCCGTCTTATTTGTTAGACGGACGTCATTTTCACGTGCAATTTAAAAACTTTGCGGCGACAATAGTTCGTAATTTTATTATTCGAACCACGAACCATTGAGCTCGTTTTAGCGCTTAGATAAGAATTTTTAACGAAGAATAGAATTAGGTACCTAATGAAATTATCTAAATAGGTACCATCAGCAGAATTGGAGTATACAATAGAACATGGCGTTGATCGATTTTTCAAAATATGTATTACCTAAACCAGTTGTTATGTAATCAGGTGACTGACTTATATTAGGTACCTATACGTACAAAAATTCTTTCCTTATTTTTACCTACCTGTTTATTATCATTAGTTGGTTGCTCTTATACTATAGGTCGGCGTATTTAAATTACTATCTTCTAAGGTACCTATCTGTCAAATTGTCGCATTTTTATTTCCAGCATGTAATTATAAATTTTTTCCTTTTTTTTCCTTTTTCGTCCCTTCTGCTATAGTTTACGCTTATCAGTCTGTTTGTCTAATCCGATTACTTATATCACTTATTTTACTATCTCCGAGAACAGATTGAAATGTTATTTATTTTATTTACAAAATTTGCCAAGAATAAACGACATAAGACTATAGGCCTGTACGGTTACCCCATTCCAATACAAACTATCCTTGTTTCATACTCCCTGTTGGCCGAGAAAGCGAATCGGATAATTTCTTCTAAATGTGAAACGTATACCTACATGCGTATAGGAGTGAATTAATAATTACCATCCGGTAGTAGGTATTACGGATATAAATTTTTTCATTACCTAGGTCCGTAGTCTACTTTTACGGTGTCTTTTTGTCGTTGTCGCGACTTCCACTTTGGTTGTATTTGAAATCAACAAAATAGGTTTTTTCCCTAAATTTTTCATTTTTTTCAATATTTTTCCAAGAAAATGTCAAATCACTCATGTAGAACGATTTGACGGAAACTTGCAAGCCCTAGCTGCTCAGTTAGGTAGTTGTCAATTAGTCGGTCGTCGTGTTATCAGAATATCTTGTTAAAATTCTCTTTCGAAGATTCTCTAAATAATGTCGAGCACAGTTAGGCTACCTATACCGTATTTTGATTTTGAGTCAAAATCGGCATCTTTATCGTCGATTGGTTGGTTTCGGTCCCGTTTCGTTAGTTTCCTTTTATGAATAGAGTCGTCCAAGTTTCAATCTTGCAAAATTTTCTCTACTTATTGCTTGAATGTAATGAGAAATGAAGTCCGTAAGGATACTCATACTGCGTATAAATTCAATATCATATTCAGTGGTACCTAGTCCTATCTTTTAAAACAGACTTGTAAAGTACCTACGAGCACGTCAATTATAAATCTTGTAAGATAATAATGAAAATTTGAGAAAATGTAGATCTAGAAAGCTTATTCAACTTTATTTATGGGGACATCGCTTAAGTCAGCTTCAACGTTCAGTATATATTTCGGTTGTACTATAATGACGTATTTTTACTGCGTTAGACGTGCAGGCAAGCAAACAGTAGTAGGCTATCGAAATTCTTCATCTCACTCAGTTGAAGATAACTGATATAATCGTAATCGCATTGGCAGACTAGGTTGTTGTATCTATCATTTATTGAATGAATTCTCTTTTTCCGTTCAAAATAACCAGCAACACAACCAATTATAGGTAAAAAGTGAAGTGATGCGACGAGTGAACCTACCGATATTTGTTTCTACTTAGTCGAGGAGAAATTCGTGATGAAACTAGAACCCATTTTCCTACTCATTCTGTGTAAGGAAATACCTCGGATCACTTTTTCACAATATACTTTTTCGAGCTTGCTTTCTAATTCAAGCACCCGTTATGTTCACTTCTAGGTATCGTATTCTTTTCGAATGTTGAAGACAGTTTGGCTAGAAAAAGAAACGAAGCTTTCAGACGATGTCTCAAGCAAATGAAAACCAGTTTCAAACATTGTTTTATGAAATTAACGGGCAGAAGCGAAAGACCAAAGCCAGACAGTCAACAGAAAGCGAACGAAACTGTTGAGTTTGTCCAGCCATTGAGCGATACCAGCCGCGAAAATGAGACTGTGTATGGTGCGCTCGCGACGACAAACTCTTCGTCGGCGGAGGAAAGATACGATATGATGGAGAGACTGCAGGCCACTCTAATGGAAAAAATTAGTCAAGTACCGCCAGGTAAAATGCAAGTTGATTTGATGGAGAGATTCAAGAAAGAACTGGGTAGAATGATAAGAATGATGCCCGAGATGAAAAACCATTCCGACGAAGAACCAATGGCCAAGTTATACGACTCGATTATTGAAAAATTGACTAAGGAAGTGCGGGAACTGGACGAACAAGAACGAATGCATGATCCTAAGTACAAGAAGAAAGTAGAGGAACGATATGAGCGCAAGAAATTAGAGGAAGTAATGAATAAAATGCAAGAAACGTTGTCCACTGATTTAGAGAAACGTTCACAATTGCATTTCACGGAGAATGTACCGAACAGAATTCGAGGTAAGTTTGAAAACTAAGGTAATTAGGTAGGTACCGTAAATCTATAATGAATTTATATCCCGCCTCCTTCTTCCCTCTTCATATTCAGAAATACCCTCTCTCAAATGATCATGAATCCGGAATTCTTTTCCATTTGAAAATTTATTTGCAGAATGACGAAATTTAAGAATAAGCCTACGTTTACTAGGTATACATATACCTATTATTGGTCGTTAATATTTTACAAAAAATTCAATCAGTTGAAATATAAGTTAAGCGGCGAAGAATAATTGTCTGGAATTTTGCTCGTATGAAGTTTGATGCTTATCGCGATTACTTTTTTTATTCAGAAATTCCAAATTTTTCTTGGTCAGGGTGTTCATAAAATGAATAGCTAATCATCTAAATAGTCCACCGAAATTGTTGAAAAATCAACCACATGATTAAGTTATTATATGATGATACACTGTAGAATGTCGGTTATCTCCACGTTTACAACGCGGTATTACAAAATTTTTCATTTCTTATCGGAATGATAAAGCAAAAATTATGAAAAATACTCAACGAGAAGCAATTTAAGTCGTGAAGTTCGCTTGGATTTTATTCGCATCACTTCAATCAAATCTGCTAGTTGGAGGTTCCACTTAGTCCTTCTAGTTAGCTTTTCCTAAATAACTTCGTATCGTGCTCAACCGTTTGATTTACGTTTGTCTTTTTTTTTTTTTTTTTTTTTTTTTTTTTTTCTTTTTCTTTTTCTTTTAAAGCTATTCCTTCGAAGGTCGATATTCACAATAATTTCATAATAAAAATATGCTACCTACCACCAGATACCTACCATGCTCGAGTTATTCTAGCAAATCAAACCATTGATGCCCCGAAATTAGTCTTGATAATTAATTTGAGCTCCTTCTTTTCTTTCTTCATACCTACTTATTATTCCATCGTAATTGAAGCATTTACATGTTGGTGGGGGTTCATTTATTAGGCCCACCTGTTGCATATTATTGTTAGTATTATTATAATTATTATTATTATTATTATTTTTTCGAAATAGGTAGGAAATAAGCTAATTCTTAACAGACGCGTACGTTTTTTCAAAATACCCATTATTTAAGGTACCTACGTGAATTACTCTTTCAGAACAAGTCGCAAATACATCGTCGCTCAAAGAAGAACTTACCTCTACTATGGTCAACTGGGTAGAGTCCAGAGATACGCTCGAGGAAATAAAAAGAGATTGCCGACAAATAAAAAAAATTTACGAGGTCGACGTTTCTGCTACAATTGATTTGGCCAACTATCTCTTACAGAACGTCGATCTTAAAATCGATTTAATGACCAGCGTTGTGAGAGTAATGAATCATCAACCAAATTTATTGTCGGGTGAGTTCATAATATCCAATTAATTTCAGAGTTCGAATCCGGTATAAAGGCTAGAAAAAATATTGAGAGTTACTTGATGGTTGTCGGGCGTGCATGGTTAATTAGTCCTTCTGAGGATAGATTAAACAAGACTTCGCCAAAAGTTTCTAAGGATCCATTTTTCGACGAATTTTTCCGATCTTCCGAAATGTTGTACAGAAAGGTTCAACTCGATGCGGTATAGAAGCAGAAATCCGAGTCTTTGCTCCATAAAAATTTTACGTCATTTTTTGAAGTGAAACTAAACGCGTATGGAATAAAATTTCAAAATCTTGCTTTTATATACCGCCTCAAGTTGAACCTTCCTGAAAAACATATCAAGAAACTAGAAAAATCCATCGAAAACTCGAGCATTCAGAAACTCACGCACGATTTCACGAGCGAAGCTCACCCTCAAGTTGTAAAGGGGCGTCTTCTACGTAAAGCTAAATATGTCACTAATCATACGACAAAGTGCATACTAAAGTCATGAAACGGCCGTTAGAGTGTGCATATTAGGTATACTCATACTGAAGTGGTATACCGGGAACACTCACGGAATAACTTCAAGTTGCGTTGTCCTAATACAAATAATCGTATTTTTTTCGGCAGGTACTGTTGAATTCGATTTCACCAGAATTATCTTCGATCACAATTTACTCCCGAAAGCGTCTGCTGAAATATACGAAATGACGTGTTGTTTTGCTGAGATGAGAGAATTACATTACAAAATTAAGAACAGAGATTGGAGTCTTTTGGCGAATAAAACAGGAGTTTTATTTCGCCGATTGAATAACGAGTTAACGAAGCAAAGGCAAAGATTTTTGATGCCACCTTCATCTTGATCCGCAGTACGGTATCTACAAAATTTAGTATCTACACGTATACTTTTTAAAATGGAAACTGTAAATTTCATGAACAGTATTCTGCGTTGGATGATTTGAAGAACGAAATTTTATCAATTTTGTAGCTTTCTTCTTGAAAGATGACGAATTTGAACGAATATATTCGTGTTCTGAGTTTTAACCGAATCATTTTCAACTCAAGAAAAGGTCTTATCATTTCCTCAAAAGAAATCATATGAATATATGCACGTTGCTGGAGTGTTTACATCTTTAGTTTTATTCAGAATCCATATGTTGCAGAGTATTTCGCTAATTTCCATTTTTGAACTTGGGTAGAGAATTTGCAGCAAAATGCGTTTTAAATTCTTCTAAAAAACTTCACGACTCTCTTTATCATACACATTACGAACGTGAAAAGAGTAATTTGCTACTCAGAAAATTCTACTCGACTCGTTTTGTAAAATTTCGCACTCGTTTGCAGGTAATAATACTGTAAGAGAATATTCAACGAAAAGTTTTCACGAACATACTTGGTATACCAACGGGTAATTCAAACAAACTTCTATGATCGCCAAATTTCGAATTTTCAAAAAAAATCTTGAAAAAAAAAACCTGATTGCAAAAATTGTAGTCTATCGGGTGAGGCAAGACAGATAAATCGAACGTAGTTACGAAACCGATGAAAGAAAACTGTTTAAAGAAGATACTAAGAATGATTGAGAAGAAAATTTTTCATCAGGAACGAAATATCACAATATTATACGTAATAAAACAACATTTCTTAACGTAAAATTGAGAAGAACAATATAAATGCAACATAGATACCGTAATAAGGCACAAATAAGAAAATGAAAAAAAAAAAAAAAAACAATAATAATCCCAACAAAATTTTTGGATAGGTACTTAAAAAAAGTGGATAACTTCTTTATCACGGCTTCGAAACTTGATAGAATTTGTCATTAATAATTTGATTAAATTTAATATTACAATAGAATAACACCAACGAAAGTATTGCCAAATATACGCGTTATAAGGCTTATGAAAGCTTATCTCTCTATTTTAAGAAGTAATAAGGAACAAAAATTATTAGAAGAATAACACAACAGGACAGAAAATTGACCTCAATTGTTTTGATTGAAGCTCTACAATGCATGATAGAACAAAACAATAACACTCAAATGGTTAAGGCCACCCAAATGAATCATTAGTCTTATTAAAGCTTATCGCTTCGTCAAAAATCTATTTTCAAGAGAATGAATATAAACTACTGAGAGAATAATAGAGCAGAACATTTGACTCGATTGTTTTCAACAGAAGTTCTATAAAATAATATCGTTCATCAGATAATAAAAATCTTTCCCATTTGCAGATACCTACTCCGTTCTATGAAAAAGAAGGGGAAAAAGGTAATGAGTACATATTTCGAGTCCAATAAATTCATTTAAGGTGATTAAGAATGAAAAATACAGGAACCAAAGTACAAACTAAATATTGAAAACATTAAATGAGATCCTCACGAGTTTTCGACGAGAGTTTCACTTATATGATTATTAGGAAAAAGAAAAAAAAACCTTTTACACCCACTAATGGTTTAGTAAACAAAACAATGATAAAAAGAGAAGACACAAAACGATGAAAAACATGAGTTTTATCAGCTCAATTCTTCTTACTTCGTGCTGTTAAACATTCGGGACAACAGGTATCAGTATCAAAGGCGTGATATATATGTCGATTTCCGCAAACAACCCAATTGTAAACTGAGACTTCGCTCAGAAAATCGAAATATTTTAATTCCACAATCGACGCGTTATTGAAACTATATCGTCCATTGTTTGGCGCCATATCAAGAAACTCGTGAAATAAATCATCTATTTGTCGTTCTTTCTTCACGCCGAACATGCCCGGCGTTTGGATTAAGGATTTTATGTTTTCGCTGATCTCCAGTAACCTTTCGTTTTTTTTCAATTTTTTCGCACCAGTTTCTTGTAAAAGGATACTAAAATCAATTACTCTGTGCATTCTGATTAATTCACTACGAAAACCGTTCATTATATGCTTGTTTTTCAACAACACTTTCATTTCAATACGGTCCAACACGTCCGATAACATTTTGACCCCTGACTGAAAATCAACTCGGTTTGTAAGTTCGACGCTCGCAGAATTCAATCGACGACCTATACTATTGAAGAATTCGGTAAAATAACTGATAACTGCCACGTCTTGTTTGTTAATTAAATCGTGCTTGTCATAAATAGCCCGGAGGAAATCAATTTTGATTTTCGAAACTCCGAGGAGACCTACAACAAACAAATTAACTTATTTCTTAATTCACAAAAACGATTTTTAAAGAAAGTATCATTAAAGTGAAATATTTACCTTTATCTTCAAACTGATACACCTCTTTAAGATTCGCTATCACTTTCTCCCTCATGTTCGTGAATTGTGGTCCCAAACCGTGAACTTTTTTAGAAACTGCTATGATTTGTTGGTATTTAGTTTTGATACGATTCATAAATCGTTTAGTACTTGCGATGACTTTCTCGCAATTAGGACACCGATACATTTCAACGTACGAATTGACGCTATCTAGATGGTCTTCGAAAGCGTGAGATTCAACTACACATCCGCAATCTTCCAACATGACATATCTGAATGAGAAAAGATTGAGGGTGTCATTATTGCGAAAGTAAAGACAGTTTTCTACAAACGGGTGAAACGCTGTGAACTGCTTTTACTAGTTATTCGAATTCTAGACACGTTCAAAATAATGCGAATGAGTATTTTGAGGGCTAGTTTCATTCTCCATCTATCACTCGCAGAAATACACGAAACTCGAGATTATTTTTTGTCCAGTATATTTAAGCGATCTCACCTTGCGTATTCGGGAATGTTTTCGTATTTGTGACAAACGCGACAAATAGATGGACAAGGCTCTCCGCAAAAACCCACACAAGGATGACCACAATTCAATTTTAACGGACAAGCTTGATAACAAGGTTCTCGGTCACAGAGATCGCCACAAGCCTTTGTACACGCCATGTGTTTACACTTCCACGCACATCGTTTCTGGAAATGAAAATCAGAGGAAGTGACTTATAGGTACCTATCAAATGTGTACATTTCGTATTTATTTCTACAGCAAACGCCTAATTTTACCGGGCACATGGTGTACAGTGCTCCACACCTACGCTTAAATCTAGTGTGACTGCATGTTATGAAAGTGTAATCACAACAGGGAGGACATACATCTTCACAAGCGTAAATACACCTGTAATCAAAATACTTTCAATTAGATTTTTCAATTTCGGATCGATTTCCCTATCTTGTCATTAAGATCTATGCATTTTAGTTTGGAAATAACATTAGAAAATTACAATATTCAAAAAATTCGGCACGGAATGCACAAAATTGATAAAGACTCATTCGTACTGATGAAGACTGCTAAGCAGTTCGAACGTTGAATCCATTAGTTTTAGTAGGTTATGGGTATCCATTATTAAAAGGAATACTCGTAAGGGTGAAATACGAAGTGCAAAAAAACGCAAGAAATCGAAACACATTCGAGCGCTTTGGGTTAAACGAACTTCCTCAAGTTGAAACGTCCGCGCTCTGACTTTGTTTTTTTTTTTTTTTTTGTGCAATTGTTATCGAACTTTTTTCGTATTGTAATTTAAAATATACGTAAAAAAGTTTAACATCAAAATTAGTGAAGGAGAAGGCTAGAAAATTTCTAACAGAAAAATCCATCCAAAATTTTGATGACTCACAAATAACATTTCTTGTCACTCACTTATGTCCGCAAATTAGATCCACGTTGCAAGATCGCTTACAACCTACGTGTAAACGCCCTTGCATACATCGACCGCAAGAACCAGAACACTTGTGTCCGCAACTTAATTTGACCTCACACGGTTCTTCGCAATTCAAGAGGTACTTTTTAGGATCAAAATCTAGAAATACGCTTGAAATAGAATAAGACGTAAAATCCCAGCGGATAAATGCCTAAATTGTGGCATACCAAATTTGCTGATACCGCATGGTACTCCGTAAATCAAATCATGACCGCAGGCACCATTTTTGTAAACGGTCCGCAATTTATCGCATAATTCTTGACTAGGAACGACAGAACATGGAATGTTTACGAAATGACCGCATTCTTCGATCATTTTTTTCACCTACGAAGATAAGCATTCGCTTCGATAATACAGATGCTTCATTTTCATAAGGCACGCATGGTGAATAAATACTAACTTCAGACATGCAAGGTCTATGTGTACAATTCTTCGAACACTGTTTCTGGCAAGGTTTTCCACAATCTTTACATAGGTTTCCGCAAATTTCCGGACATTGAGCTTTACTGGGGTCCGTGCTGCACGGTAATTTGGCTGAGTGATTACAAGGTAAGATAAAAGTTTCGAGCTCCGAACATTCACCACATTGCTCGAAGCATTTTTTCTGGCAGTGATGGTTTTTCATACAGGACTTATTCTTTCTGCCACACACTTCTTGGCACGCGTACTGAAATATTAAATACATTAGAAATGACTGAGCCGCAACTATTTAAATAGCTTTCACGAGAATTGTAATAATAAATACTTACAGCCATGTGATTATCGTCAATATGGCATAATCGGGGACATACGTGTCCGCAAAGCAACTTCTTTTTGCAGTAATTTTCACACACAATTGAACTTGTATCCGAATTGAAACATTCTCGCACTAATGTGTGTTTGCAAGTAGGCGATTTGAATTCAACTTTTTCTTTGCAAAGATATTCTTTTCGACTACAAAGTAACGTTACTGTATGACCACAATCTAAATTGCTGAAAAATTGCGAAGTGTAAAAACATGGGTATTTCATGACGTCAAAGACGAACAAGTAATTGGACAAGATCAAAATAATACGTATACCGAGTACGCAATAATCTGCAAGCGAATTCATCTTCGTGATTGGGATCAGCGATATGACAAGAAAGCGTACAGATATGAGTGCATGGTAAAATATCTCCACACTTTACCGAACATCCTCCACCTTGTACAGCGGCAAAATCTTCAGCATTCGCCACTTCTGTGCGTGTACCGTGTTTTTTACATCGAAGAGTGAGTTTTTGATCTAGATAGGAATAAAGAAATTTTAAATTCATTATTGAAACAACACAACCCAATGAAGTATCCAACATTTAAGAGAAAGATTGCGAACATCTAATAATCGCACATCATAGAAAGAAAGAGAGAGAGAGAAAAAAAAGGGCTCAGAATTGTGATGATTTTGGTTATCTTTATCTATGCACTGAAAAAGAGCCTGTTTTTTCAGAAATTTAAAATTGACATTATCCTCGCACGAATAAAATCTTTTCAATTATTATGAGTATCTTTATGAAATATCCGAGCTACAATTTACAAATGAAAACTCAAATCGAAATCGGCGTTTGTGAATATGCTATGGTCTCATCAGAGCATGTTTTGCTGTGGCTCAAGGAAATTTGAATAGATACAATCAAATCATTGAAAAATGAACGTGTCAAGATAGTTTGATTTACGTGAAAATATTCTAAACCAAACAAAAAGAAAAATTGGGTCAAACATAGAATAAACTCACCAATGCCATTATTTTGTTCCAATTTTTCGCGAACTTTTAGCCACAGAGAACTACTCTGAGACAGGATGGACATATTTCCAATTATATAAAATCCTTTTCGGGCTCTCGATAAGGCTACACAAACTCGGTTTTCGACTTTCAGAAAGCCTACATTACCTTCTCGGTTGGATCGAACGAGCGACAAAATAATGATCTCATTTTCTTCTCCTTGGTATTCATCCACAACACAAATACGCACTTTCGCAATTTTCTCGGTTCTAAGCTGAAACACGAGTACATTCAACTCAATATTGACAACAGATAAATAAGAGAAATTCTCACATATAGTGAATACTTCTATCTTTGCTATATACATCAATGGTTCTTAACTTTTTTGCAGTGACGGACCAAAAGTTTTTTTTTTTTTTTTTTTTTTTTACAAAAAGCAACTACGGACTCATACGGAATAGATAGTCTAGTAATGTTTCTACCATCTTACCTGTTTCAAAAGAATCACTTGTGCAGCGTAAGTTGTCAACAACGTAATCGATTTTTGATCATATCCTTGATTGACTAAATACATACACAACTCAATCACAAATTTAGCTTCATGCGTATTTATAAAACTGGTAGAATCTTCCACCTAAATAAGAAAAACAATCATGAAAGTTTTCATTCATTCCGTGATTAATACACGCGGCCATTTAAAGAATAATATTGGTACGATCTAATTTGTGGAATACGGTACAAATCAGTTCCTTTTGAAAGTTATTTTACATATAAGAAAAAGAAGAGTTACGAGTCCCTTAAGAATCAAACTTACTACTAAGCAGAACTGCTTCTGAAAATCTCCGAATAGAAAAAAAATTGTTAAAGGGACAAAAATCTAAATGAATTTTACAAAAGGAAATACTCAACGTTGAAATTTTTTGAAATTACCTTCAATACATTATGGCGTCAACTTTTCACAAGAAAGATGACGACGGAAATAATTGATAAAAGTTCCCGGGCCATTCAACTTGGGAAAAATTGTTTCAAATATATTTCTGGTTTGAAATGAATTAAAAAAAGAGACTCACATCACTTTCTAAGTTGGTATGCTCAACGAAGAAAACGTTTTTCGAAACCCCGTTCACAGATTCGTATTTTTGGACCGATTCGTGGTTCTGCAGTTTTTTGTAGATTGAAGGAGAAATGAGAGATGAAATTTCAGGACGCATCCTGTGCTGAACTTTCAGAACCGGACAGTACATGCCATTATTGATTGTTCGTTCGAAAAGAGAACAGTCTAAATTATAGTTTTTTGATAGTTCATAGACCGCCGTCGATGGTTTTAATTGTTTGTGGTCACCTGAAAAAATTAAGATCGAATATAATCTGAAACAATTGACACAATTTAAACACTTTCTCGACTTTTGGAAATCAGATTTCGTTCTCAGGTAAAAGTGTAGAATTCCAAGAACTGAAAAACAATAAGTTTAGAGAAACAGAGATTCGTTTTTAGTGAGAAAAAGTTGCCAACAAAATTCATTTTTTGCTTACGACATAACTATCTTGCAATAAACATTTGATAAATTAGGTAATAATTTTATTTCATTTTATGAGTACCTATTTGTTTTATAAAAATACAAAACGAGCAAAGTCACGTCCAAGTATTCAATTTTAGATCCTTGCACGAATAAGTTTGGTACTACCTACTGGACCTATTGATACAAACATAATATTTAAGATAAGTTTCCAACAAATGACTCACCAATCATTATAAGATGCTCAGTATGTTTACTCAAGCTAGCCACAATATGTGCTTCCAGGACTTCGGCTGCTTCCTCGACTATAACTGCGTGAATTCACAGATAAATAATTAAGATATTTCATTACAGTACTGGAAAAAAATTTAATTGGAGATACCTTACTTACCGACCGAAGGTTTAAGTTTCTCTAGGACAGAATGATAACGCGCTCCACCAGTTGTCGTCATACCTACGACGCACGCGGTTTTCAAAATAGAGGCATCTTCATCTTGTTGATATTTTTCAATTTCGATTTTTAGAGAACGAAATCCTTCTTTCAGCCTACAAATTTTTGCTTCGATCGCCTTCTTTTTCATTTCAATCCAATAAAAGTAAGTATTCCATCGATGGTCGAGCGATAGGCTCAATAAATCTCTTTCCGATGTTTTCTCGTACAACATTTCGTCTACGAGCGTTTTATCGAGATTTTCTTTCAAAATAAAATAACGATGCAGTAAATTGACCAAGTGTTGTTTGGCCCACGTGTATTCTACGCTGTTCTCATCAACTATCCGATCTAACTCTTTTTTGTAATGAGAACACACTTTTGCAAGACCGTCCACGGATATGCCATAAGTCATATCCATGTCCATCTTCTCCTGGCCATCTTCTTCTTCTGCATTCGAATCCTCCTCCGTCTTGAATAGTTCACCGAATATTTCTTTCTTTATGGCATTATCGTCGGTGTTACTCACAGTGTACTCCAATTCTTCAATGCAAGCAACATCGTTTGCTTTATGATCAGAAGGAAAATTTGATTCTTTTTCATCGAGAAGCCACA
This sequence comes from Aspidiotus destructor, assembly GCA_035079395.1. Lineage (NCBI taxonomy): Eukaryota > Metazoa > Arthropoda > Insecta > Hemiptera > Diaspididae > Aspidiotus > Aspidiotus destructor. The sequence goes on along the minus strand of JAVHKZ010000002.1, from coordinate 57,745,856 downwards.
TTATCAGCGCATAGTCGCTACTGACAATTTCTTTGTTCTTCGTTTCAATTACTTCTTCCAAACAGGCATGCGATAAAATACCCATTGGTTTGTTCAAAATATTTCTATTTTCTTCCAGCTTATCGATTCGAAACAGAAGGTTATTAGCCTGACGCCTTTTCTTGCCAATCAAATGTCGCATTTTACGCTCCGCTTCCATCGTCCTCCTTTCAGTTTCGTCTGTTCTAGCTTTGCCCAACATTTCTGCCGATGGAGGTGCTTTTCTCAAGGCTTTCTTTTCTTTGAAATTATAACGATTCAGTAGGTCAGAACGTGACTGACCACCAACTCGAATAATCCTTGTGTTGAATTCCAATATCCCTTCCAAAAATTGATCTAATGCATGGTTGGTATAGCATATTATTAAAATGGGATTGCGAACGTAGAATTCGTATGCGTCCATATTAGTCAAAAGTATTTCTACTATTTTTAGACCCAAGAACGTTTTACCCGTACCCGGAGGGCCTTGAATAATGCAAAACTTCTTGGTCAAAGCAGTCTTCAGAGCTTTATATTGGTGCTCGTCTAAACCAATTTCGTGACCATGCGGCCATGTTGCGATGTCTAGGGCTTCAGTTGTATGTCCAAATAGGTCCCATTCACGAAACTTATACAGATAAGACGGCGGGTCGACTTCCAAACACGCGTCTACGAGGTACGGTTTCATAGGAAAAGATTCTTCTGAAAAACTTTTCAATACTTCTAGCACTAAAAAATAAGGCTCCCAGAACACATCAGATTCGATCATGGTAAATGTGATGTTCGGAAGGAATAATATTTCTTCTCGAAAATCCCCATTTTCTTCGATGGTAACGTACAGTTTGCCGTCATTGAGAAGCTCGATATCGTGATGATGAATTTTAGCGCAAAAAAATGTTTGAAAATCATTACGCGAGAATAGTAACAAGGAACCATGCATAAAAATTCTACTTGTTTCGTAGTTTGTGGTTAGTCGACCATAAGGATCAAAATCAACTTTGTAGACTATGTCTCCGACATCGCTGTACCTGCATTTCTCAAAACGTACTCCGGAATATACGCGAATACTATCATATCGGTATTTAGAAGGTTGAGTCAAGGCTTCTCGATACATTTTCATTCCCGATCGAAGAGCTTCGATGTAATCCTCACGCAAAAGACGGAAATGACAGTTGAGATAATCCTCGACGTTTTTGTACGGTCCTTCAATGAGGAGGGGCGTAAGAGGGTTCAAACCATTCTGATGTACTTCATGAATAGAGGGCAATAAACTAGAATTACGAAAATCCTCTGCCATATTATTCATTCGTGATGGTTTCTGCTTTACTGTTCTTTTACTAGTTTCGGTTTTATTGCGATACGAGTCCTCCAATTCTACAAAATCAAAAAGTATGCTTCTGGCTACTTTCTTCTTCATTTCAGCATTACTAAGCGCTGCTTTCATAGTCTCTAAAAGAGTACGGAAATCTTCTCGTTCAACGATATCAGAGCAGTTTTCTAGAGCATGATGGCAAATTTTCATTACTATTTCTATGACAGCCGAGAAGTTACTAAATCCTTTCGCATCTTTCACTGCTGACAATCTTTCGAAAAAAGAGGAGAATTTTTGAAAGAGTTCAGTTTTTGTCATTCCACGAATTGATTGCGATTTTCTTTTTTTGCCGTATTCTAGGATCTTATTACAAGTGTTGAGAAATTGCATGGAGTTGACTTCCATTTTGGTGAGCAGGAGAATATCATCCATTATCTAGAAAAAATTACAATCAAAGAATCAGCATCCCTTTCCTTTCTTCATCGAGAGACGAATACAAGCGATTTACATTTATAGGAGTCTGCCACAGTATAATGATCGATCATCTGGGTAGTTGTTCTTAATGTTTCCTTTCATTCAACCTACGTCGTTCATTTTTAAAGTCGAGAATGAACTTTTTGAAAAGTCTCTTCTGTAACCTGAAACAACAGACAGATAGAAACAATTAAATCGTAAACTTGCCAATTCAAATACAATTCATACATAGTAGTTCTCGCTGAAAAGAATACTCACAAAATTAAGGGTCATTCTTATTTTAGAATGATGGCAAAAATAAATTAGGTACTTCGTTGATCATTATGGTTGGTATGACAGAACTAAAGTTACAATCAAAGCCAAATCCTTACCGTTCGATTTGAAAAACGGTGTGCCGGTAATTTAGAAGTGGAAGGTGGAATGTGAATTTGAATTACGATAATTTAATTCGAATTCACCGTTCGCCAGAATCCGGTGGCGCCGTTGCGGTTATCAATAGAAAGTCTCGTCAGGCTATCAGAGTATCAGCCCGCTCCGTAAGAATTCCATGTAACTGAAGTGGTAACACTGAATTTGTAAAGTGGATAAAATGGTCACAGTGATATGGTCGAATAGAAATTTTTTAGACTTTCTCTCTCCTTCAAGTCTCAAATTTTGAAATACGATCAGCAAAAAAGTGCGTACCCCTCCGAGTAAACAGGTCATCTTTTCGCTGCAAGTTTTCCGTCAATCAAACCCCATTTTCGTGTAACCGGTATATAATTTTTGAACGCTTTGGTGTACGGACTGCCGAAATAAATCACGTGATCACAGATAAATCATTTATTACATAAACAATATTTGCGCGGACGTAAATACTGAAAAGCTTCCGTTGTTCACATTTCGACTGTGATTGGACTTTCATTTTGTTAAAAGTGCAAAATTATCGAGCTTTTGTTTCGTACCCCGCGCGGTGATGCTCGAAATTTTTTAACAAAATTATGCGTGATTCTCGTTTGTGATGGTGTTTTTAATTTTCCTAGTATTAAGAAGTTCGTCTGTTAGTTACTCTTTCCTCTTACTCGTAATTTAAATTTAAAATTCTCTATGATAATAAAGTATGGCTAGTGATCAACAATTTTGTTTACGATGGAACAATCATCAAAATACGTTGGTGTCTATATTCGACAGCTTGTTGGAAAGTGGAACGCTTGTTGATTGTACTTTGGCGGCGGAAGGTAGATGCTTGCAAGCTCACAAAGTCGTATTATCAGCTTGTAGTCCATACTTTGCGGTAAGTCGGTCCGAAGAACGTTTTGGAATAACACTTTTCATCTGCCGCAGTGTATCGTTGTCTGTATTTTCGTTGTTTGTCAAGGAAGAATTAAGGAACCGAATTACCGGCGATGAATATGCACATTAATGTTGTACCGTTTTTGATTACATGTATGATAACTTTCCGTCTGTGTTCCTATTGAACGTCGCTTTAGATCAATCATTTTGTAGGTCAGGATTACTTAATATTCAGATTTCAACCTTCCGATGCGGCGGATCGAGGATTCGTTGGAAATGGTGAAATGACCAAATAAAGTATTCCTGAGATGAATATAAGATGAAACATTGATTGTTGATATGTTTGGTGTGCGAGCTTTGAGGTAAACTCGAAATTTTGAACTGCACGAAGATCGAGCAGTGCGTGAACGTTCTCGATTCTCAGCCAGCTCGTCTTCATGAGCGAGTTCTGGGTTTTCAAAGGATGCTTGTTATTAATGTTGATGAGAAGAATAGTAGTGAATAGAGTTTTGAGGGTATTACCGTTTTGAGAATCTACCGTGTGTAAACGGTATTACTTGTTCGAAAGAGGTTGTGAACAAATTATCGGTGCGATATATCAAAAATTTTCCCTTTTCCATTCAGTTGTTAAAGTGAAGAGAATACTTGGCTTATTCTCGATGTGTTCTTCTGTCATTAACATAAATAATTCGTTTGTAATAAATGAAAGAATTAATTTCAAAATCGTGCGTAGCAGTGAAGAAGACGAATTCTCGGCATTCAACAGTTTCCTTCGAAAAATAATACTTAAATGAATTCTCCAATTCGTCCTCCCTAGATCCTAGCTAGTATACTGAGAAAAATGAAGTAAAAATTCTATCATCAGCTATGTACGAGTGAGCCTGCTTAGGAGAGTCTAATCACGACTGAAAAGGAAATTTGAAGTAAGGTGAGATTTAGGAGTGTTTTTTTTTTCGTTGTATGCAAGTACGGTAGCTATGAATGAAACGTTCAATGCAAGTAGTGGTACGCAGGCTAAATTTTTCGTAGGTCTACAATTAGTGACTTGATCATAATTCATCAACATATAATTACAAACGATCTTCTGAATGAGTGGGTCTATCATATGCGTCCGATTTACCGCGGGCAGTATACTCTTCGAGTTGTCTTTTTGCTCTCGCATTTCAGTTCGTTATAATGGATGAGATGAAGTTCAAAAAAATTGGTGAAAATTTTAGGATTATGTTGAATTTAAGCAAACTGCAATTATATTGGTTGTAAAGCTAGAATATTTGGTTTCAAACCAGCCAGGTTGACCCTTGTTGAAGGAACTAGAGTGTGCCTTGAACATAATGACGAAATAAGTAAGGCTGCTTACGTTACAACTGGCTTAGAACTTTTTGAAGAGGAGACAAAAGCTTCAACAGATCTTTGAGACGCAAAATTCAAAGTCAGTTAGATTGAAGGAGTTTTTAAAAATTAATTTGATGATACATTGCCTCTCGGAAAATTCGAAACATTCTATGAAAATTTCTTGATGAACCTTCGAGTGATAACTCAAAATTACAGAAATCTGTTAAAGGTCTCGAAGAGGGGGAAGGCGATGTGTTCAGTACATTTGATTAGGGATGTTTGAAAGAAAATGGTTGCCTTCGACGTGACGACTTCGATCATGATTAAGTCAATGTATAATACATTTTTCTTTTTTGTTCAATTTCTTTACCCACCTGACCTAGATTTGATGTTTCATTCCCAGATACCGAACCGGCAAAATATAATCATTTCTTTTTCATGAGTTTTATTGATAAGAAAATTCAAAAAAAAAAAATTGAAAATAGAAATCGAATTTCAAGTTTTTCTTTTTCCCTTCTCTTTTGCGTGTTGAAACGAGGAGATAAAATGCTGATGGTGGAGTACCCAATTTCTTAGTGAACTAAATTTTTTTTCGTCACTAATTGTCTACCAGTTCGAGAAATTGGAGCAGTGTTGGTTAAGGGATCCTACTCTGGGACGTTTCTTTTTTCTGGTATCTGACAAGGTTGCTTATTGACCATTACACTTGGCAGTATTTTTTCGTTTTCTATAAGATTTCCCGTGATTTACTTTCAACTAACGAAAATCTTCCGAAATTCAGTTAAATTTGAACATTTTACCATCGTTGTGAGATAATTTTCTAGTTTGAAAATCTAATGTAACCACGAAATATAAAGTTCAGCGCTTCTTTTGTGTTCAGCCAAACTGTGGAAAGTGTGTAATGTTTTTTGTGTATGTATCCATTAGATTGTTTTTCTTCTTTTTGAGATTATTGAAGTTGTTAGAATTCACATTTTGCGACTATTCAAAACCCTTTCTGATGTGCACACATTTTTGTACTGTGAATTACTTCACGGGCATGGTTTGTTTTGAATGGAGCGCTTGTGTCGAAATGATAAATGTCAATTAGTCTTAGAATACAATATCTCTGATTTTTACATAACACACATTCAATTTCTTGGTTTCCTTATCAATTTTATTAGAAACTATCGCAGCGATCTTGGCGGTTGACCGGTCTGAATAGAGCCCTAGTCTGAATAGACAGTTTTCCTGGTGCCGTCAAAATTGTAAATCAGTGTCACTTACTTGGCCAACGGATCTTTTGACTTCCGTTACAAAAGCACAGAGAGCGAGCAGTCAAAGATCACTGTGTTACTAATTGCGAATAAATTATTTCTGAGTATCCAAAAGTTAATAAACAAATGCTAGGAACTTTGTAAAATATTAATTTTCATGGTAGGGTGCTCTTTTATTTACCTGATGATCTTTGCTTCCTTTGTTATTCCTATGGCAATTAACAGATTTAAGAGGCTCGTAAACACCAGAACAGATACTCTGGCCAATCGTTATCAACTGTATGACGTCAAAGGAAAACGATCTATTCTTTAATGACAAGAAAAATGAAGGAAAGTATACTGGACTGTATATCATATCCGTTGTATCCTGTTGATATGCCTCCATTGGATACCGCATACTAGACTGAGAAGAAGAGCTTGCATCGGTTAGTCAGCCTGAGTGACGTACAGTCTACTTGGCCAAAAAGTGCGTGAGTGGGTGAGAATATATCATACCAACGTAGTAGTCAATTGTATACTAGGCTATAATGGGTAGGGGATAGCAAGGCTTTGAGTGGATGGAATATTTGCTAGCGTTTGCCAGTCACAAATCAAATTATGAAGTAATAGCGGAGCGTGTTGAGCCGTTTGTTATGTGGCCCACACACGGTATATTAGACAAAGAAATATTGGTGGAGAGGTGACCTGTCGTCTAGTAGAAGCCCCTGAAACATTGATCCTGACCATCTATTTCCTTTGGATACGATGTACAAGGCTAAGGTGCGAGCCCGTCAGTTACATAGCCTGAAATGTGGTGGAGCTTAGATGAGGTAAATTTTTTGTTTACTAAACCAACGCTTGTTCTAGTCGTATGCTAAGCATTTATGCTAGTTTAAAAAAGCCAACCATACAGTTTACTAGACTAAACAGAGTGAGGGAAGCAAACGGAGCAGTTGAGTCCATTTGTTACTCGTCACTGAGTGCAGCGTACACGCAAAACATAGAGACCAATAAATTTCGTTTTCAACCAATTGATGACGTCACAAGGCAGGGATGGTCTTGACCGTCTTTATGGACAAAACATGAATGACGTCATCTGTGAGACATGAAACATGATCTTCATTCTTTAGGGTTTATTTCAGTGGGAAACACTCGGACGACGAGCTGAAAGGCGAAAGCGGAATGGATTCGCGCACGATTGGTCAAAAATGAAAGTTTTAAACTCGAAAAAAAAATGCTATCGACGATCCATTCCGCGCGTCGTTATGCTCCACGATAAATTGCTGCAGTCGGTTCACGTGAAAAATAGGCCAAAGAAAGTCTTGAGAAAGGGTTTGGGAACGTACTACCGTCCTTTTTTAAAGTACTTTCTGGACTTGAACGAACTCCAGCACATCGCAAGAGATTTCGTGTCATAAAGAAACGGAAGAAAACGTTTGTATTGGTCGTTGAAAATCACTCTGAAATTCCAGAGTCCAATTTCAGTAGAGTTCAAAAATTTGAAAATCGTTGACTAATTTTGAAATGGGACTGAGAGTGCTAATTGGTGGGAGGGTATGTTGATAAAACTTATTTATTTTCATCGTCTACCGATAAGATTCTCCTCGTTTAGGAAGCAGTACATGCTCGGGTTCTCACGGGAGCTAAAAATCACCATGACGCGTCATTCGAATTCATGTATTTCGTATCGTCCAGTGGATCTGTCGAATTTGTTTTCTCATTTCTTCGTTTGGATGCTAGAAACTTTTAAAATCAAACACTCGGACAGTCCTCCATAATCGTCGTATCTTTGTATGTGCATATAAAGAATGAAACGATCTTCGTCACCGCGCTGTCTCCTCCAGCTCTGTATTTGTACGATGGTAGACATAAAAAGAAACAGTTCTTAAAGTGCGTATTCGATTCGTCTGCTGTATTTATATCAAAGTATTGTGATCTCTATATTATGTACTGTCCTATCCTGACCCGTTTTGTATTGGTGAGATTCTCGAGTTTCTTTTACTTCTTCGCTGGCATGGTGTGGCATGGCGGTGCCGGTGGCGGAAACACTTTGCCGAAGAAAATTCGAATGAGTTGGACGCGAATTTGGTGTCGTGTGAAATGCGGTTCGATATTTACCGTATATGTGCGTACAAATTACTGGTAGTCGTGTAGGAATACTATTGCTCGTATATAAGAAAGCGTTTAGAGCGGAGAGAGAGAGAGAGAGAGTGGGCATACTCACAACTTGGGAAAAATGAATTCGTATCGACACGCTAAAGTCATAATACAATGTACAGTAAAGTACGCAATTGTCGTACCCCGGAACGAATACATTCATGATATTGTATGCTGTGTTCGGTATAACTGTGTAGAGTGCGAACTGACGTGTGTGCGAGTATTTTTTTACCAACTTATAGGATACGTAAAAGTAATGAAACAAACTACTTGACGGCAGACTTTTCAATATAAGGCGTGTAAATCTGTCGCATTCGGTCGAAAATACAGTCGTGGTTGGCGTGCTGAATGTACTGTACACTTGGGCGAGCTATACCGGGTGGACCAGAAAGATGATGTTACCAGTTGAATGGGAGTTTGAGTTAAACTTATTCTAGCGTGAAAACGCGAAACGTTGGATGTCCAATCTACAAAATTTGTATCTCAATTTTATCTTGAATTTATATCCCTATCCAACCGAGCTATGAGCTATGGACAGTCGACCAATTTGCTAAGATTTCCAAAATAAGAGATTGAAAATTCCCTCACTTTTGAGCTTCGTGGGGTTAATCAGGTATTTTTTCCGAATTAGCGTTAAATTTCACTAGATTTAAAGTATACGTCTGATGTTTCACGTTTTTACGCTTGAACAGAATTCGTGTACCAACTCCCATATAATTGGTAAGATCCTTTTGGTCCACCCTGGAGGTATTAACATAACAGTTGTCGTTGAGAGCTTACATTTTATATGTAGGTAATAACAAAAATTGATACGTACTTTGCGCATTGATAGTGCGAAAATACGTTTGTCTTAAGTGTGGGGTGTGTAGGGTAATAGTATTACTGTGGATAATAAGAGGTGTACAAGTATCCTACAGCACATACGTTAGGGATTTATATGTCATGACTACTTCGCTCTTTTTATATCACTTTTCTCACGATATACTCGTTCTTAGGCGTATTCAGATGTATACGTCTTTTAGCAATATGTATAAACGTATTAGGTCCGCTGCGCTACGTTATGTTTCGTTACGTTGCGCTAGTACGCTACGCCACGCCACCTTACTCTGCATATACTCGCTTCGCACTACTCTGTGTGCTGTACTGTACCTACGTTCAACGCGAACTATACCGTAGTATAGACCGTATACAGTATACGAACTATACCGTAGTATAGACCGTATACAGTATACAATCCTGTATTCATGAATGTACAATACGAGTATCTAATATCGTTGAATATACCGTAGACTTACGAGTATTCTTTCGTATACAGTACGTATATTCAGTATATGCGTGTATTATAGTAAGAGTATGACTTTCCTGCGTTACGATGCGATACGTGCACGATGAAGTGTAGTAAGTTTCACGCTAGCCTGTAATATGTTTGATACATTGTATTAAATTGCGTGGTGGTATTCGCGAATCGCTGCTTGATTGTCCTCTTCGCGACATGAACTAATCGATGCCGTTGATCTTCGATGGATTTCTTTCTCTCTCTCTCTCTCTATCTCTCTCGTTTTATTTTTTAAGAGTACATTTATACATGCATGTATCTGTGGAAAAAGAAAAAAAATATGGATCAGTATTTTGACGAATGCAAGCGAATGACAGTAAACTCCAAGTTGGATGTCCTATTTGGAGTTTTACATTCTAGATAGGCTGCTCTACTCAAGTTTGCCATTTTATTTTTTGAAGGAAAGAAGAGAGAAATGATTGAGAAACAAATATCCTCGTTACTTATACCGGTATCCATGGAACAGTAGATCTACAAGTAATTAGAAACCGAAGTAAAAGCGTATGCCCAAGCCTTCTTGCTGAGATTTATTTGGAGCGCGCCTGCAATTTTAAATTAATTGCACTTTTCCCAATTGGAAAATTTTTCCTGTGTAATAATTTACCTATGTTCATTTATCCTTTGTGTTCTGCTGATGGCAATATTTTGCAAAGATTCGGTCTTATACGGTTTCAATCTATAGCAGACCCGCGAGCCCTAACTACGAGAATTCTGTCATTCGTACCCGTAGAAGTTCCAGTAAAATTGATACCACTTGTGATATGTCACGTGGAATGTAAAAATTTGAAAAGTACTCAGCTTTCAGGAAAATTAGACAAAAAATATACGGACGGTGGACGTGAATGTAATCAAAGCTTGTTTTTTCATGAATATCTGTGGAATGGGTCCCTAATGAACATACTAAAAGTCCACAGTGATTCCGGTGGAGCTTCGTCTCCCAGAGGGCTTCAAAGGTCCCGAAATTCAGTTTTTTGCAAAAATCTCGTACAAAAAAACGTTTTAGGGGAAAATGTTTGAAACAAAAGTTGCTCCTTATCAAATTTTACATAACAAAGGTCTCCTGTAAAATTTTTGTACAGTTGAAAATAACGCCGCTAGAGCGCGCTGAAGTTCGCACATTTTGTGCATATTCACGCCATGTACCAAATAATGCGTTCTATTTGTATGGTATATGCGAGAATCCGTCTGGAAACAGTAGTATACCCCGATATCACGGTGCCTAGTATCTCAGAAATAAGAATCGATTCAGTTGAACAGTTTTGCTTCGCGTGTTTACATAGAAACCAGCAGTTGTAACCAGCACAATGTGAGAGTTTTTTTTTTTTCTTTCTTTTGAGGAATTGAGTGTCGAAGGCTGGGAGAGATCAGGGAGATCCCTAAGTTTGGTTGTTGTCGTGGTCCTCATCTCAACCTCAGGTTGAGGTATGAACACCGATTTTCAACCTTGGTTGCACTTCAGGGTCGCCTTATTGAATGCCCCGCGGGCTTTTTCAACCAGACGACCGATCCATGCTATTGTTCAAACAAATGAAGTTCATTCGTTGAACAGGGGTCTTCAATGCATCTCAGCGTAGTGTTAGTGCGTCTTGTAGTACTTTTGGCACCCTTTGTAGAGATGCATTGGTTTCAGCAGCACCAGCACAATCTACCAGTACATTGGAAGTAAAGTACTCTACCAGCCACCGTCAATTACTGTTTCACATACTGGAGTACTGTCTGTTTTGTTCTACTGTTGTTTGTCGTGGTGTCCTGCGCTGACACTCTCCTCATGCAGATTCTGACCGTGTTTTACCTACACAATTTAATGATTCTAAGACTCGCCCTGTAGTTCTGCACAGTTCAAGCGCTAAAACAAATGACCATGACAAGGTTTATGGGAGACTGTAGGAAATTTGAGAATTAATTATCTGTTTCCTCGATCTAGGGATTTGTGTGTGACACTGCATTGTTGAAGCCACTGCTTTTCAAATTCATGTACTAAGACAGGTCTTAAATTTCTGCAGCACCACACATCGATTTGTCAGGGAAGTGTGTCAATCAAGTCCAGGCTTCGATTAATGCGACAGGATTCTTGTCTTGTTTGTGGGTATGGGTCATTTGTGGGGGGATTCTTTTAATTGGACTAGAATGTTGCGTTTCGTTCCTACAGAAGGGGCCCACCCTTCTGTAGGATTGGAGTGCATAAAAGTAAGATCATGGTGAGCTGGAGGGGGATATAGTCTTTATTTTCCCCGTCTATTTTACCTACTTTGTGATACGATTTTAGACGTGCTTATCTTAGGACTCGAGTCCTAGACCTATTTTGGACATAGCTGTTTGGCCTATCATGTGCTGCTGCTCTTTGGTTTTGATTTTCGGTCCAGTGGTAGGGTGTTTAGGTGAGACTGTCATCGAGTATACGACAACACCCAGTCCAGGTTGTTCACCAGTAAGCAGTGAATGTATCGACTTTCCCAGACTGGGTCCTTTTATTAGGTACTGCACTCAACATCGACTGGTCTTGCCAAGTGCCTTCTATTCCAGAGATGTTAAACAATTCCTTGGCGTTGGGTTGTCGTTTAGCGTATTCTGTCCATAATGCATAGGAGTAATTATCATTTCCTCACCTTCACTGAATAGCCTCCACTGCATTACTTCCTACTTTGTACAGTAATTTGATCGTATCATAATATGCCCATCCAATATGAATACCACGTATGTCTTTACTGCACACGTGTCTGTATTCATTTTTTTTTAAAACTGATTGTATAGTGTTAATTTTGTGTAATATTTGGCACTATGGTATTATTTTCATGTTATACTTTTATTTGATGTTTGAAAACGTTTTTAGAGGAATGATGAGTTAACTAGCAATGTTTGCACGTTAACTTCCTACGAAATGTGAATATACAGTACACCAAATGTGCGAACTTCAACGCGCCCTGGCGGCGTTATTTTCAACTCTACAAAAATTTTACGAGAGACCTTTTTTATGTAAAATTTGATAAGGAGCAACTTTTGTTTCAAACATTTTCCCCTAAAAAACTATACTATAAAAAAGAAATCTTGTAGTTGGTTCGTCATATGTTCGATCGTTGCTTCAATTCGTTTTGGTAGGATAGAAAGGATAAAACTTCAGGGGTACCAAACTTAGTTTTTCCGACACTCCCTCCTTTTATCCTGCTATACAAACAAAACATCTACATTAAGAAAAATGAAATTTATTCTCTAAAGTCATGAACAGAAATACGAGTACAATTTGTAAAATCTATTTTCTGCCATTTATTCTATTAACGTTTACGAGTACCTGAAACAAAAGAAAGAAACACCATTAACGTCCAATAAAAATCATTGGTATCATCTACTCCTCTACATTGGCTATCCTGTCTTTCAAGTACATGTGAGCATCTAAAGCCAATGGTTTCGTCATTATGTCCGCAAGGTTTTCTTTCGTGGGGATCCATTTTACCTCTATTTTATTGGCCTCTACACATTCTTTTACGTAGTCCCCGTGAGTATCTGCCATGTGTCTTCGAACCCCAGTTTTCTCTCGTTCCTCTAAACCTTCGCGTATTTCATCTACATTGTCGTCGAAATTTTTCAGTTTATGACTGCCATCTCTCTTTGTACTATCACCGGCAGGTTTGTTATCACACCATAGAGTTACCGGAAACATCGTTTTCCCTATCACGAATCTTATGGCCTTATCTATAGATATTACTTCTTGGCAAGCTTCGCTCATTGACAGATATTCAGCCTGACATGTTGATAAGGTAACGTATGATTGTTTTCGACTCCTCCATGCTATTGTATCTCCAAACAGTCTTAGAATATATCCGCTGGTGGAGGCGGAGTCTCGACAGTCTCTAAAGCTTGCGTCTGTCATGGCTTCTAGTTTTTCCTCTTTTCCTCTATACGTCAAACCAAAGTCCTTCGTTCCCTGAAGGTAACGAAAAATTCGTTTTACATCTTTCCAGTCATCTAGTGTTGGGGACATCTGTTTTCTAGCTAGGTAGCTCACTGAGAAGGCGATATCAGGTCGTACTGTTCCTGCTAAATATAACAAGCTTCCTATAGCTTCTCTATAAGGTATACTCTCAGTTGGTTCGACCTGTTCTTCTGTAAAGTCTTCCAACCTCTTTTTCAAGTCTCGATTCGTTACTTGCCTGGTCACCATGGGTGTTCCTTGAGGCTTACATTCGTTCATTTTAAATTTATTAAGTACTTCCTCTATGTACTGGCGTTGATGTATCATCAATCTTCTATTTCGTCTGTCTCTCTTTATTTGAAGTCCTAAAAACTGAGTAGGCTCTCCTAAGTCATTCATTTCGAATACGTTACTCAATTCTGTTACTATTTCCTTTAGCCTGGTTTTGTCATTAGAAGCAATCAGCATGTCGTCTACGTACAACAAAAGTACAACTAATTTTCCTTCTTTCCTCCAAGTGAATAAACATGGTTCATGTAGGTCATTCTCCAATCCTAACTTTTTGGCCTCTGCCGAAAATCTTTGATTCCATTTCTTCGGGCTTACTCTTAAACCATACATACTCCTTTGTAATTTGCAAACGTGAGTTTTCTTCATTTGTTCCTCTATACCGCAGCCATCAGGAATTTCCATAAATATTTCTTCCTCTAGAATGCCGTTTAGGAATGCTGTTTTTACATCTAGCTGATGTACATCTAGATCGTACTTATTTATTATGGCTAGGACGGCGCGTACTACTGGTAACCTTGATACAGGGGCGTATGTCTCTTTCAGGTCGTATACATTTCTATCTTTAAATCCTCTAATTACTAAGCGACCTTTAAATCGGGTGGAGCCGTCACTCCCTTTCTTTTTCTTAAACACCCATTTTGAATCAATGATATTTGCCTTGCGCCCATCTTTCATCCGCTCTGGTCTTTTAACCAGCGTCCATACGTTATTTTTATTCATAGAATCAATCTCCTCCTTCACTGCTGCCTCCCAATTTTTCCTCTCCTTTGACTCCATTGCTTCCTTATATGTTGAAGGATCTCCATTTATTTTAGTGAAAAAGGCAAATTTGATTTCATCCTCTACTTTATTACATCTTCTATCGCTTTCCTCTATGACGTCCTCAAATTGTATTTTTGTTACATCTATCTCTGCTGTTGATGCATATGCAAAGCTGATGTCTTTCAAAGGAGTACTGATATATTGAGCTAGGTTAGCTTCTAACGTTTTCTCTGATTCATTTACTCTTTTTCGTGGTCTTCCTCGTTTCTTGGGCGGACTACTCTCTGTGTTTGTCAACCCCTCTTCCGACTTTTCCTCTTCTGCTTTCCGCTTTGGTGGGCGGCCTCTTTTCCTCACCTCTTTTGTTTCTAAATTTTCCTCTACTTCTAAGTCATCTAGGTCATCGTTTTCAAACGTGAAGAGCCAATTTTCGTCTACTTCTTCTCCAGCTCTGTTTTTAAACACGTCTCTATACACTTTCTTCTCATTAAAATCTACATCCTTAGACTCAATAAATTTTCCTGTTCGAGGATGCCACATTATGTAGCCTGTGGTTGTGTAGCCAACTAATATAGCAGTAATCGCAAGTCCTGAAAATTTAGTTGATCTTTTTGGAGCTTTAACGTATGCTATACATCCAAATCTTTTCAATTTGTCAAAGTGAGTCTTCAATCTCGGAGAAAATTTATTTATTGGTGTGTCAAAATCAATTCCTTTGTGTGGCGACCGATTGTATGCATGTACTGCAGCCTCGTCAGCTAATTCCCACATAGTACCTGGCAAGCCTGAGTCTAACATGTAGGCTGCAATTTTATGCTGCAATGTTTGTTGACATCTTTCTATCAATCCGTTCAAGGCTGCTCTAAATGCAGGTGATGGATCCCATTCTATCCCTTCTTTCTCCATAACTTCTACGCATTTTCCTCCTGAAAATTCGCCACCTTGATCAGATCTTAAGTAGCATACTTTTTCATCTCGTCCAAGTAAGTTTCTCGCTGATTTCAAGAATTTTTCAAAACAATCTCCTGTTTCATCTTTCGTTTTAATTGTATAAGCTCTAGCTAAACGAGAAAAATCATCTATAAATGTAATAATGTATCTTCGTCTATTTGGATACGATATAGGTTTTATGGGACCTACTATATCCGCATGTATCATCTGCAACGGTCTTTCTGCTCGTCTTCTCTCCTCTTTGCAAGGTTTCTTTCGAGCTTTTGTTAATTTACAAATTGCACACTCTAATATCGAGTCATCGAAGTTCACTTTTTCCAGTCTACGTACGAGTTTCTGAAGACGTCTAAGGTAATTCAATGAAGGATGTCCTAGTCTAACATGCCACATCATCCCTTCGCTCTTCTTATCTATATTTTTCGTTTTATTTTGAAACGGGTCAGGAATGAATAAATCGTCAATGTCATCTCCTTCTTCTAAAGCATCTAAGTTTATTATTTTTCTATCAGGAATAATCGTATCAAAATTGTACCGTGTCGTTTCATCTTTTAATAATTCTACTTCTACTGTTGATACTCCTGTCGAGTTAGGTTCTTTATCTTCTAAATTTTTGTCAGTACTCAAAACCTCTTCCTCTCTTTTCAGTCCTTCCATAATTATGTTTTCATTTTTCGTGGTTTCATTCTGCGTATCTTTCTCATTCTCCCTCCCAACCGCTGAACGAACGTCCTCTACACGTGATACGGTGATCTCACTTTCTCCCTCCGAACCGTTCGGACCGTTTACGTTTGTTTGCGGTTGTCCGGAAAGATTGCGTGCTGGCTCAGAAATATTTTCGGTGGTCACAATTTTTGCTGTACATTGATAGGCGTCGTATTCTTTTCCTCCGTTTACAAAACGTTTTTTTGTACGAGATTTTTGCAAAAAACTGAATTGCGGGACCTTTGTAACCCCTGGGGACGAAGCTCCGCCGGAATCGCTGTCGACTTTTAATACGTTCATTAGGGAGCCACTCCGGAGATATTCATGAAAAAAAAAGCTTTAATTACATTTATGTCCAGAATAAAGTCTAATTTTCCTGGACTAATGATTGACTACGTTTAAGCCTAACATCTTGTGTCCTAGTCCCATTCATATCCCTATAAATTAGAACTGCGGACGGTAGGACTGCAATAAGCCTTGACAATGCGTTCATTTCCTCGAAAAAATTGTTTACGAACATCGTACGACAAAAATTTTTAGGTGCATCTTCGTCCTCCAATAGAACAAGTTCTCTGTTGGAATTTTCGAGAAGAAAAAAACTCAGACTCTCAAAACTATACGCCAAAGTCACTCGGTTGAATTTGCTTGAGGTTTCAAATAATCGAAATAAAAGGGGTTACCTATTCTTGGTCTGAAGTTTTTGCTTCCATTCAATTCGTTTTTTGATGAAAAACGTTTCCAGTGACATTCAAGTGCCTTGAAATTTTTATATTTTTTTGCCTACTGCTCCTTGCTCACCTCCATCATGTCACAGTTGATTACTTCTCAAGTTTACCAGGTTTCAAGTTTGATACTGTAAAAAAAAAGGTCCCTGGGAAATCTGAGATGAAGAAATTTTTCATTAGGTCGTGTAAATTATCAATACAAGATACGCGGTAATACTGTATTATGTTTTGTATCAATAAATTTGTTGTGCGGATTAATTACTGAAAATGAAAATCGAGGAAGTCACTGACCATCCAACCTAAAACGAAAATTCTGTATGTATTTGGAGAGAAATGAATAATATCGATGCTAATGATTATGATCAATTGACAATACAGTATTTCGTCGATTTAAAAGAGATACGATTAGAAAATTTTTATAGTATGACTAAGAATTAATATAATTTTATGTGATTCACTTATTGACGTTCGACAAGTAGAATGTTTCAAAGGATGTTCTATCCAAGCAATTTGCACTCTTTAACCGGGAAGAGGGTATGGGAAAACTCATCTTTTAAACCGCGTGGCTGTATAGCCGGATTCAAACGTATCAATTTCTCATCAGT
The DNA here is from genome assembly GCA_035079395.1 of Aspidiotus destructor. NCBI lineage: Eukaryota > Metazoa > Arthropoda > Insecta > Hemiptera > Diaspididae > Aspidiotus > Aspidiotus destructor. The sequence continues at coordinate 57,728,777 of JAVHKZ010000002.1, read as the reverse complement.
TAGCCTATCTGGAGAGAAAGGATAAGTTCGTTGACTGAATCCGTCATACCCCGTTGTGCCTGTCTTTTTTGTAAATTTTAATAAACATGATAGGTACCTAGCTATTTATAGGCATCTCTGACTGTGTATGATCGAAATTGATTTACGTTGGATTCATCAAATTGTCAAAAAATTGGAATAGAATTGAAGATGAACTGCAAAGAACAACGCGTTAGGAAGTCTCGAAAACTGGCTTTGATGCTTGTTCGCGATTTTTTATTCTGCCAAACAGTAAAAAAATAATTTCGCGACACGTTATCGTTACGAAAGTTTCATTATTCGCGTTCAGATTGGGATTCAATTTAGACGAGTACGTAGCCGTCGTATGCACGCTGCTATTTATTTAGAAGTGTCGTGTATGTGTACATCGCGTCGTAGGCAACGCCGAACGTTGTCAGTAATGAATGATGGAAATGGATACAGAGCGTACGAGAGAAAGAAAACCAGAGGAAAAATGATGAAAAAATGAACGATACTTTTCTCGTTTATTGTTCACCGTTATGCTAAGTTCGAATTAATAGACGTAATTGCGGTAGTCTTCGTGAACCTACGGGTAAAAAGAAACGTAGCGATTTCAGTTCAATTCCGTTCTTAAGACCTGATGGTGCGCAGTGTGACAAACAGAGGGGAAAAACGAAAATACGTGTTAGGCTCGACTTTAGCTTCGAAAATTTACATTTTATACCATTTTATCGTCCGCCGAAAAGAACAAATGAGTTCATCAATTTGTATCCACAAAACTGGTAAACGAGTTGAGAAGGAAATGTCCACCACTGGTAATACCAATCTACCACCACCAACCCAATGTTGAAATCGTGCTGAAATAAAACATCCTCTCACACATCCGAGAGGAAACACACATTTTATATTGTGGAATGTGCGAGACGATGTGGGGTATCAATTCTCAAATAGTGACCAAATTACTCATTATCTTCCTCCTCCTCCTCCTTTAAATGGTGTATAAATTGAGTACGCACATTCTTTCAATTGAATTATCCATAACAGATAATATTTGTTCAAAAATATGCTTGAAAATGTTCCGTCACGGATTTTTTTTTTTTTTTTTGCCTATAAATGTACAACGATCACTGTTTCCACGACTACGAACAAGGTTGTCGTCGATAACGCTAAACCTATTCTATGTCCAGTGTCTGCAAGGTACATTTCAGGTGCGGTACATTTTAGCTACGTTTTAATATCGCCAAGTTTTAGGGTATTTTCCTGCTGGAGTTGAGTCGTGAACGCGCGACGAAACTAAATTGAAAAACATTTGTTACCGAGTGTATCATAGACAGCACTACTCCTACTCTGTTGCGAAAAATATCTGTTTGAAAACTGGTTTTTGGCGTTCAAAATAGTATGAGACGGACGTCGCGTCGTATCGAGCAAAGAAGCTGCTAAAAGTTAGCGAACGGCGAATTCGCACCGGGTTTTACGATGTATTTTAGGAATAATGAGCGTAGGCTTCAAGGACAGGACGAAAGTATAGCGAAAAAGAAATGAGTTTTGAAAATAGAATCGTATCGGAATGTCCTCAAAGAGAGAACGGCGTATAGCGCTTTCAAGTAACATTTGATACGATCGAGTCAGGTTTTTCGTGAACAAAATTGTGGAAATGAAATGAGAGTTCCATAAAATGGCAAGAAAGGAAAAATGATATCGTCAATCGAACCATACTGGTAGTGGACTAGAATCGTCTGGAAAGGTGTTTCAACTCCAGATTTATTACCAAATGAATTTTTTTTCTCATCATTAAATATTTGCACACTTCTTGTCTGAGAACTATAACTTTCTGTGAAATTTTCACGTCTCACTGATGTTTCCATTCCTGCCCATCGTATTTCTTTCGATTCTTCTTCGTTGATTCATTGTATGAACCAATATGATACTGTTGTTGATGGTCAACAAATTATGGGTTCAAAATCAAGTCTGTTGACAATTTTGAAAACTTCTCAAAAATTAACATTGCATCATTATTATCTTCTTCTTCTCTTCCCCCCCCCCCCCACCAATATGTATTCTGTTTTCGATCAGAGGTGAGATGGTCAAAAAAATCAGCAACTCCCTTGCGATTTTTATTTTCAGTAATTAGTCCGTTTTAGACTGATAATTTATTCGAAAGTCCAGTCGAAGCTTTTTACCTCATAATTCTCCGTGAACTTTCTCACGATCAGAATTTTAAATTCAAGATACTAAAATACCTCTTTACATGTGATCAGAATGCTATAAAATTTCGAGAAATCAATTGGTTTGACGATTTCTAGATAATTTTCTAAAAATTTTAATGCACTGCATTGTCCTCATTAAACAACTTTATTGGAACAAAGAGCCGACATTTCTATGTTCACATACGCATTGGAAGAAGTATCTGTACTTCAAAACTTGGGCCTCTGTTAAAAATACAATGGTTGGATAACGGTGTGCAGGTGAAACTGTGAATTTTTTTGTCATAACGATTGATCCTTTAGAATTTTTCTTCGTCATCTTAATTTGCACCATGAACCAATAACTTTGTCTATGGTAATCAAAAGCTGACAGAAGTTTTACGTACGAAATTTCTGATACGTCCTCTTGTTATAAGCATTCCTCGAAGCGTTCTCAACCATTTTTTCATTTTTTTGCCAGAGCCGATCGTTGAAATTGTTTTTTTTTTTCTGGCACGCGTTTATATTTCAATGTTTCTACTGGTCTGCAGTTGTGTACCCTGCATTCGCATTTGTCAGAATTTTTGTATCGTCCGTCTTGCTCTCTTATATATGAATATTTATCTTTGAACTTTCTTCAACCTGTTTCAGATGTTGTTGCGCGAACATTACGACAAATTTCCTATACTCATTCTTAAAGATATAAAATATCAAGAGCTGCAAGCAATGATGAACTACATGTATCGCGGCGAAGTGAATATCACGCAGGAAACATTGGGATCGTTTTTAAAAGCGGCCGAATCGTTGCAGATCCGTGGTCTCACAGATAGCAGCAATAACAGTAGTAATTGCGTAGAAAGTAACAATGGCGTCACCCGAGATACGTCATCTCACCCTTATCATACGTCGAAGAAAGTTCCAGACACACGTAAACTAGTTCAACCTGTAACGCCGTTGCACAGTCAACAACGGTCTCGATCTCCAGTGTTATCGCAGCAGGGAAAGAAGTACCCGAAATCGTCATCTATAGTCGAAAATCATAATAATAATAATAACAATAATAATAATAGTAATAATAATAACTCTAAGTCATCCTCCTCCGTCGAGTCTGTAGTAGACCTGAATAATTCGAATACTGTCAAGCGTAGAAAGTTACTGCCACCGATCAAGAGCGAAGGTTTAGTCGTTACAGCAATTAATTCTTCAGCAACGTATAACAGCGTAGACGTTGTGAATAATTCGTGTGATATTTCGAGTCAACCGCAGTCAATTCCAACCGCTGTCGAAACTAAAACGAATGCTTTATTACCGTCCATGCCGCCAAAAGTCGAATCTCCTCACATGGATATTACACCGGTCGCAGGAGCAGGTACTACTAGTAAAGCATCATCTACGGCAGGGAGCACTACCTCGGTGACGCCCGAACCTGTCGTCAAAGCGAAATCACTATCCGAACTTGTAAAAGTCAAGAAGGAGGAACCTGATGATTCTTACAATGAGGACACAAATGACGATAGCTATACGACCGAAGATAACTGTGAAAATGACCGAGACGAACCGATGCACCTGATGGGTAGTTTATCCTTTCAAAACAGTCAGTCTGGAACCAGTAAGTTTTATTCAATTATATAATTATTCCAAAATAGTGTGAGATCAAAGATGAAGAACGCTTTCAGATACCGCAGTTAAATTATGAAAAACAATTGACTTGTCTTCGTCCTATCGAGAATTATTGAATACGATTGAGAATGAGCACATCTTTGCAGATAAACTATTTCGTTGATAACTTCAGGAATCTGCCTCTTTTCTTCGTAGATTATAATTGGAGTGTACATATTCAAAATCAAAAATTATCGTGACCAGTATTAGGAATCCGTCGAGCCAAAGCAGGATCACCGATACCTTCTTTACTTTGATTCAAGTCTTTTGTTCTCCAAGAGCTGAGACATCATCCCGATTACGATCACAGGGGTCGTGGTATGAAATCCTATACTCAACTCTTGAAATTGAAACGCGGAGCGGCGTCCTATCCCTAGTTTTCAAAAAAGTTTTAAATCAACGGCGTTGCCCACTGGTGAATGAGATATTCTGAACTCGAAGCTCGAGTAACCTTCGATTTCCATTTGTTGCGTTTCCTTGACTCGTTCCGTTTGTAAAAAGTCGAGGAATCGGGGGATTTTTTCGGGAAGGGGGTGGGGCTGATCAACCTGGGTGACTATCAACTTTCAAAGTTGTCTAAAAATTTTCAGATAATGTCTAAATTGAGGTGAAATAATTTCCCTGTGATGATCCTAAAAATTGATAGAAAGGTGACGGTACAAAAGATAGAATCAAATGCCTGTGAAAATGGATTTTTGACGATTGTATCATGCATTCCCGGACAGTTAATTCGATTATTGAGTCTTTTTCCTCAAAGTTGATGGACATTATTCGGGTATTTGAAGAAAATTTACTCCTCAGGGCCGGTTTTACCAATTGTGTTAATCCGAGTTTAACTGCGCAATTCAAGTTTAAACTCTGATTACGAGTTTAGTGGTAAAACTGGCCATTTTTCTTCTAACTGGCCAAAATTGGGCAGTTAACTTTAATCTCTGTTTAACTAATCTCGATTAACAGAATTTGGTAAAACCGGCCCTCAATAATGAAAGGACTAAAGTTTACGTAGGTCATGAAAAGTAGAAAGAATAAAAAATTTTGCTTTATGAAGTTGAATAATCACTATACTGAACAGCTATTAGGTCAACAGCTCATCTTCAGTTGATTTCAGAAATATTTTCAACGTTGAATTCGAATCCATTTTTTGTCCTCACGTCATACGTATTTTTGAATATTCACGTGAAATATGAAAAATCGTAATATTTTCAAGATTTGATAAACTCGTATTTAGAAAACTAGCTTGTATTCTCCTTCTTTACGAATCAAAAGTTGAGGAACCTTCAATATCCCTTGAATAAGTGATTTGCAATTTTCTGGAACCATGATCATGATAAGTATGTATCAGAACCTTAATGTTCCGCAACATCGCGAATATTTCATTTGAAGAATACCGATCCTTTCTCAACCTTTGGCTGTTCAGTAATATAATTAGTCAAGAACGACTTTAGCGTGGACAGGGGACAATGGCCAGCATATTGGTGAGGGAGCATCTCAAAAAATCGTTTACTTTTTTTATCGGTCCATACGCCTCTTAGATCCGCCTGACATTTCTAACATAAAACTTGTTCTGGGTCTTTACAAGAATTTTGGCGTCCCGTTCTTCGCCGTTCGTCTCCAACCAAAAGCTAACGTACCATAATGAATGCATACAACAGCAGGGATTCATAAAAAATTTCAATTTTCGTGCCTAAATCCTTGCACGTATAAATTTCCAAATTATCATTATGATAAGAGAGGGACTCGGAAAAATACAGACTCTTCAAGACTGCAGTCTTAAATTCAATTCCCATCATCAAAACCAATTCGACCCGTGGAACAAGTTCCTTGCGTCACTTTTGTTAAACGTTAAAGAAGTCGTTTTTTCATGATATCGACGGGAAGATGCAGATACGAACTACGAGATCATATTTTCATCGCTTTTGTTTTGAAGTATTTTGGTCGAGGAACGGATTGACGAGGAAGTCGAGCCTCTCCCCCATTCGCAGTCATCACACCATGTACCGAAAACTTTCTCTAAAATATATTGGCCAAACTTCTCCCCTCCCCTTCCTTTTAATCCTCGGTATTGTGCTGGTCAGAGGTGTTGTGTACAGGATTTCGTGTTCCGAAAACCCTTCGTTCGTGTAATGAAGACGTCATAGCTTTGAGAGAGAAGACTCCGAAGCACGAAATTGATGTAAAGGGTGCTGCTTCGGCTCAATTCACTGTTAATACTAGCCACATTTTTCATTGTGATAATCCTGATTCTTTAGACGGTAGGAGCAAATAATTATAAGCGAAGGTATTTTTTTTTTTTTGTAGTTAATAACGTAACACGTAACGATACTGTAAATTTTATACAAACGTGATCTGCAAAGTTTCTGCGTTTACGAGTCTATTCTGGACCATTCATACCGCAACTAACTCTCACATGTTTTAGCTTATACATTTTTCGTTTTTCATAATTTTTGAATACTTCTACTCGAAACCCAATTTTGATATCTTTCTTATTCAATACGTCTGTACCGTACCTTACCGACGCACAGAACAACTTACAGGTGTGGTCATTTACGCGTGTAAAAATGACGTACTAATGAATGACATTTTCGTTCATCGAGTTGTTTGCAAGAAGAAAAATATCCGTCGAAAAATAATTACGAATTATTTCTTTAATAAATATGCTTTCTCGATGGTACCCTAATCTAAGGTATCAGTATTTGTAAATATTTTCGCTCGCCGTGTGAATCTAAGGTATTTAATCAATAGACTCGGATTGTTGTTTACGAAAACAGGGGAATCTATCACTTGGAGATATACCGCGGTCCAACGAAAACGTTGAGTTTTCGAATGTTACTTTTAGTCCAGGAATATTAGACATAAAAATCGCATGTAAAGGGAATAATAGGTGCAGAGATGAAAATTTGCACGAATGTTGGTTAGTACTCCCTAATGAACATACTAAAAAAACCCACCCCCACCCCCGGTGTGAGCGTCGTAGCCCCCTACAGCCGAAAAACCATTACAAAAAACACTTTTTTCGCTCTATCTCTGTTGAAATAGCTTTTTTGGTAAAAATGCCTTAAATAAAAGTTGTAGAGCACAAAATTACCTACAAAAATGATGTCCTTCATTTTAAGGCTAGGATCAATATTTTTTGAGGAAATCGCGTGGGAAGTATACCAAAATATGAATAATACATTTTAGCACGGGTGATAAATGATGAGTACAAATATTTTGGATGCCAAAAGCCGTTTATCATGAAAAATGTTCGGCTAGGTGTCCGAAACAACATATTAAAGAATTATCGCCCTTAGAAGCTGTGCCAAACTTTCTGCGGCACGTTCTAGCCCCCCAAAATTGATTTTTCGAGAATACCTCAAAAAGACGAAGGTTGGGGAGAAATTGTTTCAACCAAAACCTTCCAAATGGTGTACTATCTGAGTGGCAGTAGTTTTATGACAAAGGTACGTGACGACCTGAGAAAGAGTGAGAGTGGTTGAGTCGGGTCTGGTCAATCTTGAGATAGGAGAGGATGATTTCTTCGAGACAGGACATTCTATTTCCAGAGGAACAAAGAATAGGGGTTTTTCGATCGATCTCAAGTTTGTAGTGGTACTGATTTTCCCGAAGGTTGTTCCAAGAAATTAGGATTTTAAAACTGTTGTATTTTTAAAGACTGTGTATTGGTGAATGAAATGAGTGTGTAATTTAGGGAAAAGTGAGAAGAGTTCTTGCCACACGATCAACTTCTTCATGTTGAGGGTGACTGTCGTGATCTAGAATTCAGATGGAGGTGACTGATGATTTGATAAAGGTTGGGTTATGGAGACTGGCGTAAATGCGTTTGGCGATGGGGTTATTCGAATGAGGATCTTGTGAAGGAAAGCAATATCTATTGCTTTGCTACCCAACAACAGTTGCTGGCGCTGACTTCATGGGGCTTACCAATGATTTTGAAACAAACAAGGATGAAGCTCTATTCAACAGATCATCTTTCTACATCTACTGCCTGAGTGTAAAACCTTATTGAGTCGGCAGGTCAAATGATCACGGGGAGTCGCCTCTACCAACGCAAAGGACTGATAGTTGGGGCAAGGTAAAGAAAAAGGAAGTTGTGACCCAATTCTACATCTAAATAAGTATGCACCATGATTTTAAAAATAGTAAGTTGCCATAACTATGATTTTGCAAAAATTTGTTGGACAGAAAAAAATGAAGTGGGTTGTAAATATTATGTTATACTACAAGCAGTGCACATGCCTCTTTAAAAAGAACACCCACTAAACACAAGGGCGTAGTCAGAACGCCTGTTACTTCTTTGAGAGGATGAATCTGAAGAAGAATTTTCCAAAAGAAACAAATTTTTTTTCCATGCAGCTTAACTTCAACTTTTCACGAATTTTTCTCTTTTCAATTGTGATTTCTTGAAGGAGGGGGCACTCTCCTTGTGGGTCCACCCTCGTTCTGGGGGTTGAAATTATTTCACTCAGTGGAACATTGTATAAGAAATCTACTTCAAATTTTCATGATATGTATAGTTGCGAAATTCTGTTTGTAATTTATTAGATTTTGGTTATTGGGCCACTTTCAAGGGCAACTGTAGGTCAACTGTATGATTTGTGCCCAACTTCAAGTACACCATTTGGAAGGAAATTTTACGACGAATCTTATTTATTTATTTTTTTGGTTGAAACAATTTCTCCCCAACCTTCGTCTTTTTGAGGTATTCTCGAAAAATCAATTTTGGGGGGCTAGAACGTGCCGCAGAAAGTTTGGCACAGCTTATAGGGGCGATAATACTTAATATGTTGTTTCGGACACCTAGCCTAACATTTTTCATGATAATCGGCTTTTGGCATCCAAAATATTTGTACTCATCATTTATCACCCGTGCTAAAATGTATTATTTGTATTTTGGTATACTTCCCACGCGATTTCCTCAAAAAGTATTGATTCTAGCCTTAAAATGAAATACATCATTTTTGTAGGTAATTTTGTGCTCTACAACTTTTATTTAAGGCATTTTTACCAAAAAAGCTATTTCAACAGAGATAGAGCGAAAAAAGTGTTTTTTGTGGTGGTTTTTCGGCTGTAGGGGGCTACGACGCTCACACCGGGGGGTGGGGGTGGGTTTTTTTAGTATGTTCATTAGGGAGTACTAACCAACAATCGTGCAAATTTTCATCTCTGCACCTATTATTTCAGTTCCAGATGCTAATATTCTTGGACTAATACTATCTTAATGTTTAAATAAAAAAGGAGAAACGTCTTGATATTGAGTCATTTTGAGTCGATTGCGTTATATTGTGAGATAATTGAGGTTAGATTATCAGTAAAATTGAGTTGAAAAAAGTTGTCAGATGAATGTATGTTGAGACTCAGATCTTTATACTTTTGTAAACATGTAATGGAAGAGAGAGAAATGCGGGTGTTCCTTGAGTTTAATCGCTGATTGTATTTTAAAATTCTCAAGTTCTGTATAGTCTCTTTAATATATATATTTTTTTCATTTACTTCCAGATTTCGATAATCTTCCTGATAGAACGTTGGCTTCACAAGATGGCAATAATGGTTTACAAGAAGCTCCAGGTAAGAATTGAAATATTGGTCCAGAGCTTGGATTTTATATTTACTCTTCTGTCTCTTATCGTAATCTATTCGTGTGTCTTCATGAGAAAGAAATTAAAACGAGTTCAGAGAAGGAAAGGTATAAAAACTCGCAATTTCTTTCTATGATGTACACCGCAGCAGCGTGCACGTATCCTTACTTTTTTCTTGTATTTGGTCAAAGTCAGCCGATTGTTCGATAATTAAACCTATTGATGTTCATGAAAGAATGCATTAATATTTATTCTACTTCAAATGACTGAAAGGATACGTGCACAAAACCTTTTGAATGTCTCAAATGTGTTATATACTCTAAGGGTACCGGTACATCGAGCGTTTGTTCTGTTGTTTCACAACTTTAAGTAAAATCTCTTCTTTATATTTACATATCACATTTATATGGTACTAGGTACAAAGTTTTTTCTTTTTACGAATGAGAAAATGTGTGACAAGAATTCTTCTCGTTTGGGAACCACAGAAGAGACGCTCGTGTACCCTCGTCCTAATATTCTATGATATCGGATTCTTGTGCATGTTGCATGATTGATAACCCGGTTGTATAATTGTGGTTTGTTTAATTGTTTATACTGCGCATAAGAAGTAAAAAAAAAAAAAAAAAAGCATGTTAGAGCTTTTTGTTTTGTAACAGAATGCTGCTGCTGTTTTTATTAGCCGCTTGACTCAATTTTTTTCACAAATATCTCTCGCTTTGCGAATGTTGTACAAATATTTTAACACAGAATGCTTGCCTAAGCTTTTACTGCTCATAAATACATCTTTTGTATCTAGTCTAAATAATTGCTATGGTTGGGATGGATTTGTATTGGTCCAAGAGACGCACGTCACAAATAAAGTTCTTCACATGCACTCGAATAACATTGCATTCTACGATACTTACTGTGTGGTCTGTATTTTCCATTATTTACAAAAAAATATTCTTTGTCTCAATTTGTTATTGATACATATTACATTTTGCGAGTGTACTTTTAAAAACATGGATTCATACAAGAAGGACACCGTGATTTTTTGTTACAATCGTATTCTCGTAGTTGCAAAGTGAGACATATGCTGTTGGTCGATTCTGTTGTGAGTAGTCACGTCTTGGAGATTAAAAAATTTTTGTGTGAAGGCGATAGACCAGTGAAAATTCGTGACAAAGTCGTTGTACGACTTGACGATGTTCGACTTCTTGCGCTATAATTTCAAACTTCACGGATTGTTTGTTTCGGTATTTCATTCAATGACTCTATTCCACTCTACTTTCCTGGAAAATAAATTTTAGAGACGCCGCCTTCATTTCGTTCATTGTAGAGCAAACTTTCATAATATTGCGGTGATCATCGTAACTTATTTCTGGTCAACGTTTCTGAAAGAAGAAATTCCAGTAAAATATTTAGTTATAACCAATTTTTTATTTCGAATTCATCTTCGACTTTTTTTGTATGAAGTCCAATTTTAAACGATACTATACATTTTGTGCCGAAAATCATACTTCTTGTCAAACGATGTATTTGTAATATTCGTACTTGCAGTGTTTCAAAACTGAAAAAAAATTTCGAAGAAATCGACTTTCCTATCAGGAAAGAGGAATGTTACAGTACTTTACCTAGTAGCATCTTTTCAGCTTTTTTCCTATCTGAAATAATTTCAGTCGCTAGAATTTGTACGTTCTGAAATTATAACGAGTTCGCAACTCCAATTTTAGTCTACGCGTATTATTCTTCGTGGATTTTGTTTGTACCACGAAGAAGAGTAATCCAGGTTTATTTGAGCTTTCCAATTCGTAAATGATTTCAGAATTGGAAAACTCACTGAATTAGGATGCACTAAGTAATCGAATTTAATGCAAAAAACCTGTTATTCTTTCTTGTGTAGACTGATTTCGTCAGCGTATACCCATCAATGAACTTGATGACTTAGTATTTCAGTATTGAAAGAGAAAACTTGCGAACTATATGAACCGATCCGTATTGGCTTTCTTATCTTTAGAATAAGAAGAAATTCAATATTATTGTTACCTATTTTGACTCAGGTTTTGTTCATTCTGAGAAAAATCAAAACCAACGGTGAAAATTTTTCCGTAAAAATTTTATCTTATCTATGTTTACATCAATCGCGACGACAAAACTAACGAGTTAATCTTTCAGGGCTAATCCAAGTGCGATTGTGCTTAATCGGTTGAATTGGAGCCTAATCTGTCACGTGACTTTTGCTGTCGTTGGTAAAATTGACCCTTCAATGTGTGTGCTGTATTCGCGCAAATTGTATGAATGTAGAACCGTTTTTGTTCGAAAACAATTTTCTTTTTTTGCGAACTGTCGCATCTCACTCAATCAGATACTGTACAGTATAAGTCGTCTGGAAAAGAAGAGGAAAACTCGTAGAAAAAAATTATTCACTCTAAAATTTATTGAATGTATAAGGTTACAACCTGAGTGCGCTCATTTTTCAGTTGCTGAGCTCTAGCCGAAAGTGAGCTGGTGGGTTCTTTCTATGCTTCCATGAATTGGTAGAAGGAGGAAATGCCTGATGATTTAGAAAAGTGTGAAAAAAAAAGTTCAGCTCGTATATTCGTTCAATTTTTCTGTATTACTATATATTTAATCGTTATTCCCGATAATATCTCAGTTCCTATGCTGTTCTAAAGCAGCATTATGCAATTGTGTTGCGCGTATCCGAACTTCTGAAAGTTGACGGCGCAATGATTGAAGAATAGGATTCACGATGTAGGCAATCTTACTGATTTAGTAAAAAGGATTAGCTAACTTCTTTGTTCTTCAATAAATTTGTACTCCTTTTGTTTTCGTGTAGTTCGTTTACTTTAGTTCATTGGTAGTCCTCTACAATTGTACCTGCGTAATCGACGCCCGTTTGTAATTATCGATAAGGTTAGTTTTCTGTAACAGAGATCGTTTAATAAACGTGAAATTTGTTCAACATGATGCGAAATTTTTCGATGTTTTAACACTGTTGAAATGATGACAGTACTTAAGACTCTGGTATGACCCATTGGAATCTTATGACTACATTTCTTTCTTGCGAAATATGTACTTCTCAATATGCGCACGCACAGAAAGTTAAATCGAACAATTTTTTGATGAGTTTTTCTGGTACTATAGAGATTCGTGATGAATTTTTTGGGGCAGAAATCTGCCGATAACAATTCTATATTGCTTTGTAAGTCAGGAATGTATATACGTGGATAGATCTTATTTTTGTTCGTGGTAAACCACCAACTCGACTTTAATGCGAGTCGCGTTTCCATTTTCTTCGATTTTTCTTTGTACCGTTTCTGAAAGTCTTCTCTTTCTTGATGGAGAAAAACGTTTCTCCTCATCCTTATCTTACGATGATGAATCTACGTGTTTTTCGGTAACGATTAAGTCCATTATCTAGTAGAGCTTCTCTAAGATATCACAATGACAACGACGATTGTGGATAACATTGCTGAATAAAGCTAGGCAAATTTAAAGAGCGATCGTGTTATAGACGGCGTGATTAATTTGAACGTGTTGCCCGGTTTTTCTCTCTCTTTCTCGCTCTCTGGTAGTGAGTGTTACACAGGTTCGAATAGTTTTTGGTTCGAGTCTCCGCGAGAGAATGCATAGTTAAGACTTACGCTACAGCGCTGCTGGTGTCTCCATTTTGTTTTGTATACCTGCTTATAAAAGAAGGAAGGTTACGTGGAAAACTTCCAGCGCAGCGCTTGCAATTCGGTTCATTATATTATTATTCGCTGGATGTAGAAAGTTATAACTCCGAATATCGTTGTGAGAAATTAAAGCGTTAAACCGTTACCTAATATTGGAGCAGAGAATACAAAAGCCAAGATAATGCGTCAACTTGTCTATCGTATCGTGTACCCGTCTATCTACAGTATCAGAGTATAAAATACTTTTTTTTTTTTTTTTTTTTTTTCCTCGTTTTCTTCTATTTTCCAGTTTGTATGCGGTACACGGTACGTAAGCACGCCATCGTAGTGGTGCACCAAGGTATACTTACGTACAGCACTTGCGTACAGTTTGTACCATAATAATGTACCTGTATAAATTCATTGTATTGTACCGTACTGTATTACACGCTTGCATCTCTATGTGCAACTACGTAGATACGTTACCACCCGCACCTTCGGGCGGTAGAGGACCACTATATGCCAAATAACCTAAACAAGAAAAGAAGTTTGACTTTTCACAATTTTCCAATATAATTTATTCTTTTCCTAATTCTCGTATACGTACTGTTCCGGTTCGTGTGGTTTGGGGTTCAACTTTCTGAGCTTGATGACGCTATTAGATTGGATTTCGTCCATCGCATAGCGTCGTAGCGGCTATGACTTGAGACTCATGTCATTGGAATAAGCCTACAAATGGATAGTTGTTGATGTGTCTTGTAATTGGCGTCGCGTCGTTGTCTTTGCGGAGTGATTATTGTGAGTAGTTCACCGCACACTACTTGAGGAGAGCGACAGGTGTTTTTGGCGTCGTTGTGTTTTTTTTCCTTCTTTTTTACCGAAGTATAAATGATGGTTTATCGCAAATACGTTTCTTTGCAACCCTTCCACATTATCATTATTCTAATTTTATTTAATTTAGCGTTAAGAAAAGCCTACGTGCGGATTGGAACTTTCACTTTATTTGTATCTTCGATTAATCCGATGTACTCTGTAGCCCTCTCTTTCTTCTTCATTTAAATTTTCTTTCCTTCATCGTTACTTCCACGCATACCTACCAAACGTTGCTAATTATTATTGTATATGTATCGACAAAGAATACCTAGGAAATTGGTTTGTATCAATTTTCACGAGTGCGCATATACAATAATACTGTATACATACGCACGAGAAAGAAAGAAAAGTGAAACTGTGGAGTTATTTTGCATTCCCTCTTGTTCTGTAAGTTCGAATAGGATTTGTTTTGGGAATGAAAACAATTTTTTTACTCGATCGTGGTTAATCAGGACAAAAATTTGTCGTTTAGTCAACTAGATTGTGATGTAATTGCGAAACATGAAAATATTTATCCATTCAAGAAGATATCGCAGCAATATGGATTTCTTGGATCTGCGATAGGAAAGATGGGCATGAACGAAAGTCTTTAGCCGCAGTGCACGACCCTTCTCATTCAGCTTCATGCTACATTTTTTTCTTTTCGACGCGACGTATTAGCACAAGAGAGTACCGGATGAAAATTCATCGACTTACCACTCGAATCTGTTAATTGAGAATCTGTTTTGTTTGAAAAGTGAGTAATCGGTGAGAATGTTCACTGGTTGGTGACCATATCTTGCGGGTTAAAAATTTGAACTTTCGTCTTATATAAAGATTCCGTAACCTTGAGGGTGATTTACTTTGAAAATATTGAAATTTCTGATGAGACCTATACTTTTTTTTTTAGAATATCTATGTGTATTGAAAATAAACTCCAAAATCTTTCGATAGTAGGATCTCTACTTCTACTGAACCAATTCTTTTACTTCAAAAGAGAGAGGAAAAAGAAAAAAAAAAAAAAAAAAAAGGAGAGGTATTCACCTCGATGCGTGCAATCCTTAAATCAAGTTTGCTCTTCAATAACCTGTGAGAAACGCGAACATAAAACATGTGTGTAGCCGGTTCTTAAGTCTAAGCGAATGGGAAGGATAATGATAATCGCTGTCACTACGTTATGAGACCACTATGTTCCTTTTTATGGTCTTGAAAATATTTGAGTCTCCTTGTATTAGCTCCAAGAGAGTTTCTCAGCGTTTCTAAATCAACGTGATTAATGGTAATTGAGTCCCCACATTCCTAAAAGGCCTTGGACCATTTTTAACGTTTTGAGTAATTGAAGCAAAATAGTTTTATTTCACTTCTTTATCTTATGATGTATGTATATTATTTTTAAATAACACTACTGAACAAAAAAAAAAAAAAAATTGTTTGTATTACTGATTCGAATACGTGATTCTGAAGTACTTTTCAACGCTGAATTCAATGCCGTTTTCCGTTTTTCTCTATCACGTCTAGATTTTCCATAATGTCGATGTTTATTTGCGTCCTTTTGCCGCAGCCTCACGCGATACGTAACGAACGTTCGAGCTTGAATACTGCTCAACTATCGATGCGTTCCGCGACGTTCTGCGGTAAATTGACATCAACATTATGAAAAATCTAGACGTGATAGAGAAAAACGGAAAACGGCATTGAATTCAGCGTTGAAAAGTGCTTCAGAATCACGTATTCAAATTAGTAATACAAACAATTTTTTTTTCTTGTTCAGTAGTGTAAATATTCTCGAGATGCAACAAAAATAATTCCATGATACTTGAATGGAAAAATCTGCCATATGATCATGCTGGCAAGGGGGAAGAGGCGCCAAAAATGGGACTAAAGTCTTTTTGGAATGGTGAACCCTATTTTGCTATAGAGTAAACGCCTTCTTCCAATAATTATTTTCCGGCCCTCTTTCGATAATTTTGTAAAGTACCTATAGTTAGAGTAGAGTATCTGGAGAAATATCCATCGCAAATGGGGCAGTTTTACCAAAACCTGATATGAGAGCATTAGGTAATACTGGACTAAAGTCCTTTTGGAAATGTATATTTTACAAGGTTGATGATAGTTAGAGCATTTTTGTTTGGTACTTTTTATCGAGGAAGATTTTTTCTTATTAGATGGCGCTAATAACTCAATATAGGAGAATATGGACCAAAGCCTTCCTGAAATATGAGAACTCGATTGTATTTTCTTTAACGTGAGAAGTAGAATGATATACGACCCTTTCCTTCTCAGAGCAGCGAGTTTCGTGAAGAATCTTCTTTCTCATAATGATTGATTTTATTTTTCCTCGGATTAGAAAATATCTTCAAGATTCAATTTTCAAGTGGTTTGCTGGGAAGCTGAACTGAAGGGATCATTGAATCACTGCATTACTAGAGCGTATCTTATGGGGTCGCTTGTGTGGGATATTGCTCCGTCCTCGCATTTTATCATCCTTGACTGATTTCCAAAAAAGTAAATTCTTCTTTCTTTTTCTCTTCTCATCATCATCATTGATATTATTCTTGTTATTTTTGCTCTAAATAATTTACAATTTTCTATTTGTTCATCTCAATATTTTTTAATTTTTTATTAACCGTGGATTTTTTTTTTTTTTTTTTTTTTTACTATTTGTATGTTGTATCCGTATTGGTTATGGACGCTTTAGCGGGCTCATACTTTCTATGTTCGTAATTTTCTTCGTCGTTTAAAATATCGTGATTATATGTTTCACGTCTACCTTGTACGCTTTGTGTATTTTCCTTACGCGCTTCTCTTGTTCGATCATGAAATAATATTTATCAAAACTTTCAAGGAAAAAGTATTACGGGTATATTTTTGTAAGGTAGTGCATAGTTTAACGAAGGCTGATATAATTTTGAATGCGTTCAAAAAAATTTTATCAAATTAGTATATTTTGAAAGAAAAAAATGACTTCCGATACAATTTTTCGTGATATA
Source organism: Aspidiotus destructor (assembly GCA_035079395.1). Taxonomy (NCBI): domain Eukaryota; kingdom Metazoa; phylum Arthropoda; class Insecta; order Hemiptera; family Diaspididae; genus Aspidiotus; species Aspidiotus destructor. The sequence goes on along the minus strand of JAVHKZ010000002.1, from coordinate 57,711,879 downwards.
TTTTTTTCAAAAGGCTGCAAGTTTAGCATTCTGATTCTGAATTCACAAAATAATTCATTTATTTGAAAGATATATTTGCAAGTTTCAGTCGACGGTGCACATGAAGTGGAAATTCGTTCTCATCTACCAAATTGGAAACGACTGCCCTATTTTTACGCAGCCTTAACTTGAACCTTTTTGCTTCAAAATTCATCGCCGACAAATTTTATCCGTAATTCTACATCTCTCTCTCTCTCTCTCTCTCTCCATCTCTCTTCCTTTAGAATATCATCTTAGGACTAATTAACAAGAAATCAGTGTATCCGACTCTTCAGTGCGTTCTTATTGTGATTGGCACAACTAGTATTCGGAGAGTGAGAAGTTCCCTTCATTTCTTAGTAAACGATTTTCATATCGCGTTTTTGAGTAAATTACTGGTTCACCGGATGCGTTATTCTGTCGATATTAAGTTCATTCGAAGAAGAGAATTTGATCGAATGCTTTCTGCGAAGGGTAGTTTCTGGAACTGCGCTTGCATTCAGCGAAAATTGAGAGATGTAGACATGAGATGAGTCGAAATTCGGTTAAAATTGAGATGCAGGGGCGGTGGCGATATCAATGCCAACTGAGCATGCCTTTATTTCGCGCAACATGTGGCTTTCTGGAATGTAAATGCAGCGAAGAAAGTTCGGGCGCACAGTGGTGATGTTGGCGAGAGTGGATACGACTTCCGGAGTTGTCTAATTGTGAAAAGAAAAGCGAGTGGCCGAACTGAAATAATCATCGTCGACTTTCACGTTGACGTATCGATCGGATATGCCTACAATACAAAATATTCGGGTTTATTACTGGATTTTTATCAACGCGGTACGGTATAATCGCACTCGCCTCGCGTACCTTGTTGTCGCACGATGCAAGGTGCAATGTACTGTACTTTATACCGAGGCCTTGTATGTTGTCACGAAAATGATTTTGCGATTTATAATATTATGAGATATTCATTTAAAAGAAGGGAGAGAGAAAGAGAGAGAGAAAAAGAAGAAAAAAAAAAAAAAGTTCGTTCGTTCGTTCGTTCGTTCGTTCGTTAGATTTCTCTCTGAAAGTAGGAGGAAAAGAGGAAAAAAAAATTCTTAAACGCGGCGGCGTACGCGTTATAAATTGAGGTGAGTGACGCTGACGTGTTCTCAATTTTTGTTCGACATGTGGTGTAGCGCGCGACAATGCAGTGCATTTCGCTTTGGTACGTACGAGTAGCGTATAAAAGTACTGCGATCAGCGCAGCAGCGCGACGCTACGCGACGCTGAACGCGGCGTGGTGTGCGAGTTTGATGGACTTTCTTCTTCTTTATCGTGCGAGTACGTGATGAACGAATGATGAGATGATATCATCGCTATACTTATAATATACGTCTATACGTACATAGTGAATACATAATCCTGTATTCTTTCTTCAGGTCTGTTAAATTCAAATCGTAAAAATATTTTTGTGTACGAGTATAGGTACCTATATCGTACATTACGAGTATAATATGTACCTATACTGTACTCGCGCTATAGTAACGAACGATAGCGTGTCAATTTCGGATGTGCAAAACGGTGAAAAAATGAGGCGAAACGGACGAGAAAAATTGAACGAGTGAAGAAAGGGAGAAAATTGTTAAAACGAGTGAGTCAATTTAAAAACGTTTGCAACAAAATTACCGAGTGACGACGATATCGTATTCTCTGTCTGTAATGAAAGCTGCACTAGTATACCTACGGTATGTACCGTGCCGTGTTCGAGAATAATTCTTAGTACGGTATTCGCGCGAGTTTGGAAAATACGATGTACTACCGATTGTCTGGGTATACTGTAGCGTGCTGCTGTTTTATTGAAGAAGATACTGCACGTAGCTATCTGTCTGTACTTACGCACTATGCAACAGCAGCAGCAGCAGCTAGCACGAAAGTAGATGCGAAGATGAAAGAAAAAGCGTATCGCCTCTTTCTATCCTACACCACCCACCTCCTCCTCTTCTTCCGATATTTTGCGGCGAGAGCTTTTCTTTATTCAATTCAATATTCTTCCGAAGTCATTCAGCGGAGCCAAATCAATGTAAAAGTGGCCGTAGCCCGCTGCGGCTGCTGCTGCTGCCGCCGCCGCTGCTGCTGTGAGAGTTTCAGATCGTCGTGGTTGTATACTTCTTACACATTGTGCGCATTTTCATCTCACCATTATGTCTCGTTCATCGTGTCTAATCGGCCTTACTTGTGTGTTGGTTTGTCGAATTCCCAGCTCTATAAGAGCTTAGCGCTCCAATTCTTCTTGATACTCTGTACACTATTACCGAATTTACAGAATGTACTTTTCTTTCTCTCACGTACTCACTATACTTGCGCATCAGTCTATGTTCGTTCTCACCTGTGGCTGATATAGCGAACCTGATAATGCTTATTTTCAGCGACAATATACCTACTCATTTTCTATATTATTTCTCTTCCTGTTCTAGTAAAGCGCCATTCAATAGTTCCTGCAGGATTCTCATTTGATTTGAAAAGCTCTCCTACCTCGCGAGTTATTCGCGTCCATCTTACATATTATTCGTAGACTATTCTACTTACTTACCCGTTTATCATGAAAAATGGACGAATTTTCTGAAAGTTTTTGCAGTCCGGTCGAGAAATGAAAGTAGCGGAGCGTATCAAATCAAGTGTAAAATAGGTATAATCTTTCGAAAAATTTGTTTAAGGAGAATCGATCGTGATATGAGCATATAGAAAACCTTTTATGCACGCTTTCATCTGCCGAAATTGGCGTATTTCCGGTTCGGTTGATTTGTCCGAGTATGAAAGTATCCGACGAGAAAGAAAAGAAAATATGTTGTAGACCCGACGTAAATGCCTCTATAGAAAGATTTCTTTTTCGCTGTGAGGTATCCTGTTTGACTGAAATTCCGAAGATTTGGTTCTTCCTTTTGAGTATTTTTGTTAATGCTCTCTCACGTACGAAATATGAGCGTTCCGTCGTCTGTCTACGCGTGATAATAGACCTTCGCTACTTTGATTATTTGCAGGGCTGAAATTTCACCGCATCTCTTTTGCTTAGGACGGGTGACTGAATGTCCTGTATTAGGATGAGTGTCTCTCGATAATGACGAGTAAAATCGGAGAATATTTCGTGATTGCACCGTGATGGCGCTCGATCGGATCGAATAATAATATCTCGACATCATTTTTCAGGTCGTGCAAAAGAAAAGAGAAAAAATTTTCGCGCACGTTGTTTGGCGGTACTGCAAAAAATACTTTTCTCTCGTATCTAGCTACTAATTTGTTTGAGTGAGAATATCGAATCAATGGTAAACATGACTAGAAATGTTGATTTACATTTTTTTCTCGATTGTTGGAACAATGTAAGAGCTATCTATCTGATTTTATCGAAAAGAATGATAGTCTAATATAAAGAGGAAAGGATGTGAAATATTTGATCGTATGCATAGTATAGCGAACGGTGCTCAGTTGTTGGCGATGTTCTAAAGGTGAATCTTTACACTCCCGTAGAACATCTCATTATCCAGCAGACATGATTTACTTGATAATACTCGAGTATCCATGTGCTGAATTATTTCTCAAAAATTATTTTTCCTTTCTCTAAAGTCGATCGAAGATTCTGCTTCATGTGTACCGTTCTTTGGAAAAGGAACGGTCGGCATCGTGTGTATGCTTCTCGAATGCTACATGTATTTCTTCGCTTAACGATTAATTATTAGCAACAAATTATCAGAAAATTTCGAAAACGGGAGAAGGAACTTAACGGGCGCACGCATCTTCAACTAATTGTAGTCTAGGGATGTATGGATGATCTTCTGCCATAGAAAGAATGCCACGAACTAAAATGTTTTCAGCGGCACGATGCGGGATTCGTTCGGTTTTCGTTGTAATAGATCGTGCGAAAATTCTATTAAACCATATTCTCGTGGGCCAAGCCGCGGCCTTGTCAATGGCTGTTCGGCGTGGCCCTACCGAGAAGAAGGAGAAAAGTCTTGAATCGGGTATTTTTGTAATTTGCGATGTTCCAATCATCATTTAAGGCGAAACGTGACAAGATCTAAATATGTACTTGCAAATTCAATACAAAATCGTAAATGGATTTCATTAGCATAAAATCGTGTTTACCACGAGAGCAGTTCTTGAAAATCCATGATCTCGCGAGTGAAGATATTTTTTGGCAGAAATCACCTTTCTAAGTTAACTCTTGCAACGCCAGAACCTAATTAAAGTGAAAAGATTCTTGTTTTAATACCGCATAATGATGTGCCAAAAATTTGAATTTGTTCGATGAAAAAAACTTTTCGATCAAGATCAAAAATGAGACTCGAGCACTCCGACTTGGGACGGCCAATGGTTTTGAACCTTAGACCGGGACCGGAATTGGACAAAATGTCTTGAAAAGATTACTCACTCAGAACAGAAATATCAGTCACAATTATAGCGTTTCAATTATTATGTAAGTCGTTACTTCCATAGGCCATAGTCTTTTTCTGGACGAGTGCAACATCTATTTACTCGTAGTAATAATGAGATCTGACTATAATATGCCGAGAGCACGTCAATCCTAAATTTTTGGTACCCCGCATTCGCGCAGCATTTGCTAATAATATACTGACTGATGAAGCAGACCTCAACCAACATCGAGTCATCGGTTCGTATTTACTACAATGATAGCCTATGACATCCGGCTTGATCGTTTGTCCACTCCACTGGAAATAATAAGTTTGTTACTTCCACTAAGACTATCTAATTGACAGAATCGCAATAGGCGAATGGCCAATTTTTCGACGAATTTCATCTCCACTTGCTCTTCTCCCTTCAAAAAAATTGTATAATCATGCTACTAAAAACTTTAGTCTTCGATAATTTCTTTGGTCCCCCCGAAATTAGGCTGGGGATTTGCCTCACAACACCCATGCGGGAATAAATTGGATGCTATTGTCGTTGCGTAAGGAGAGAATATTTTACGCGTAGCTTTTTCTACTTTTGTTTCAGCTAGCAAAACAAAAGTTGCAAAGAATGTTCGCGTATTATGTCACAAGTGTGATCAGAATTGAGATACGGCTTCTTAAAACTAGAAAGCATGATATTTGCGCAATATTATTCACCATATGAACGAGGATCTTTCATTTTCGTTCGGATTTGGCGCTTCAAAAGTTGTCTACGAGTGTGTTCTGCCGAGTATCATCTTCTATTTCTGTTCATGAGCCCGTCGAAATGCGCTTGTCGCGTCGATTGTCTCGATTCGTGATGAAGATTCACGAGCGACTAATAAATGATCTAGAGATAAAGTCGTTTTCTTTCTTCGCAAAGTTACTCAATTTTTCTTTAATATCGACAGATTTGAATTCGCGAACCGAAAACCGCATTTTGTGACGCAATCGTTGTTCGTCGTGGGTATTTCACAAAATTTTAAATTTCCTTCGTCAAATATTTTTTTTGAGAAGAGCTTGACAATTCGTTTTCATTTTTGTTTTTCTCAAAAAATGACGAACTCCAACATTCCTTCTCCTGAAAATTTTCGTATCATCCGCAATTCGATGCCGTTCGTTCTCGAGTGGATTCACGCACGCGTGTATAGTAGACAAACGTATTTAATCACATCATTTTATCATCCATCACGATTATTATCATTACACGTATTATCATCGTCATCACTGTTACCTATCCCAATTTCGTAAAAAGTGTGAAGAAATCAACATTTGCGCCAAATATACAGCAAATACATGGTCACTCTTTCGTGCATTCTTCTCCGATCACTGGTGTATTGTACTCGTAGTCATTTTTATTCGCTCTTCCTTCGCGTTCGCTTTTCTATCCTTCCGATGGTGAATTTATTATACGAATGGTAATTTTCAGATGCGCGCGCTGCCGACGAAATAGTATCCAAGTTTGTGATTAAATTATCCGATTCGATGCCTTTCGTTAATTGCCTTTCGACTACAATATCGGAGCAAATGCCGCTAACGGGGTCGATCGCGTCTCGTACTGCAGCAATAGCACCAACCTCAGCTCCAGCCGTAGCCGCCGCAACAGTAGCAGCAGCAGCAGCAGCGGCAACTGTCGTGATTACGTCGACGTCCCGGTCAACGTCACCGACAACGACGCTGCCGGCAGCGGCAACATCGGAACAGCAACAATCACTATTAGTGCCACCTCCGTCGCTGCCTCCATCATCGATAGCGAAAATTTGTTTCCCTTGCGATAATTGCGGAAACGTTTACAATTATAAGACTTCTTTAGCCAGACATGTGCGCTTCGAGTGCGGCAAAGATCCGCAATTTCGGTGCCCATTTTGCGAACACCGTACGAAGCATAAGAGTAGTCTGACTACGCATATTGATTGTAAACATCGACAGGAATTGCTGTTTGACGAGAATCGCTTTTGGCGCGAAATATATCCGGCGACGAAAACACTCTGAATTGGTAGAAAATGCAGCAGTGTATACGAAGAAGAAAAAAAAAAGGCGCGAACGAAAATGAAAGCAAGGAGAGAAGCCCGTCAGCACCAACCTTTCCTCAATATACAGTGTAGAAATATACGTACATAGCTACATAGCAGCCTTTAATAAATCGAATCGTTCATAAAATGCTAGCCAAGGTAGCAGCGACCGCGACCGCGGCGGTGGCGTATGGCGTATTTACGATCATCGCATCGCATTAACTCGCCTTATCGAGAAGGAAGGAAGAAAATGGGTTACTCTCTTTTATTTCTCTTTCTCTCTCTCTCTCTCTCTCTCTCTCATCTTCCTTTCTATTATCGTTTCTCCGTTGAGGTTCTACTATGCACTAATTTCGCCCATCGTTGTCGTCCCCGTCGTCGTCGGGATGTTGCGGAGACGTGTTCTATTTTTAGAGGATAGCGAGCGGTTGCTCATGACAATTGCCAGTATCGTCTACTATGCTGGAGGTATAAAACGAGCGCGTTTGGGTTCGCGTTGTCGCGATAGGATACGTCACGTCGCTGCCGCTGCCACCACCGCCGACAACGCGACGATAAAGTCGTTAAGCTCCTTGGGCTGTGTACTAAACTGAAGAATTGAAGTGCAAGCTGTCATTATTGTACACATGTTGTGTGCGTGTCGAGCAGCGAGAGAGCCAGCGAAAAATATTCGTACGATACAGCATACGCATTTTGAACATGCGTGCACGGCACGAGAAAAATACCTGCTGGCTCTTTCAAACTAGAATAGGATGATGGATTTGGGAATACTCGTAGGGATCAAATCGGTTACGCGTTTACTGTAGCAGTCCACGTATCGTTGCAGTAGCAGCATCAGAAAATAGTTATATGTAGTTGTATGCAGATCGTGTATCATATTCACCGTCGTTCAATTGGAAAGTTTGAATGTGGAGTCGGGGTGGTGTAATGTCGTCGTCCAATGACGAGAGAGGAAGAAAAAATTGGCGCGTATTGTGTGTTCAATTTTATTCGATGAAAATAAAATCAACGCAGTGCGACGCTTTAGCTCGTCGAGACTCATTAGAGAAAAGCGAACCTGTGGACCCGTGTTTGATCAGGACCCTCGTCTCGTTTAAAAGCGAGTGACACACGCCACGCACACACTACGCTACGCCTTCAACGCACGGTGTAATGTCGTGGGGTAGTGTTAGTGTGTATCGCTTATATTACATCCTTTTTTTGTCTTCTTATTCATCCTAAATCTAACCATCTTGCTATACCGATCTTTACTTGAAAGTTGAATTTTTATATCTAGTCGAATACTGAACGACTACTAGTTACCGTCATCGCAAATTATGTTACCCTTGTCCTAGAGCTTTCTGTCGAATTCTTTACATCGTGTATTCCTACAAGCGACGGTGCGGTGCTGTATTCCGTTTCTCGTTCTACTTCGTGCCACGTCCAATGATACACCATATATTATACCTGCTCGCGTTTCACATTGTTTTCATCCCTCTCGCAGGCTAATAGCACCAGCTGTGTGATGAACACAGCGCACCCGCGAAGATGTTTTGTTCGCACTGCTGAAGACGAAGTTGAAATCGGGGTTTGTCAGAGAGTCGTGCGTTGATGGTTTGCGTGAAACGGGGGGGGGGGGGGGGGGGAGAAATAAGGCCGACCCAGACCGGAATAGAAGGACGATGCATCTTATGCACGTTGACACGAATGCGACTAAACAAATACTCTTTTACTATGGGATGAGGAATAGAGTTTAGTTAGGATGGTGCTAAAGTTACGCAGTTTAAGACTGCGCGGAACGCTGTTCTAAGTAATATCACTAGCTTTGAATACGATATTCCGTGTCTTGAGTTGAATTTTTTAAGTCGTCATTTTATGCAATGCGTAAGTTTTGCAAACAAGGAACTAACTCGCAATTTATAATGTACGTGGTTTGGTTAGGATGTTCAGTTGAGAATAATAAGGGAGTCGCTCGGTTAGCTTTAGTCCGATAGAGTATACACCGCGTACTCTGAAATCGGCCCTTTCACTCCGTTGATTGTTTCCCTCGCATCTTATTCAACGGTCGTGGATCTAGGAGAAAATTTCGAAGCAGGAATTTGAATGATTCTGAAAATCAAACAAATCTCACCTGAGGATTCATTTTGGCTGCATTCCAGTTCCTACACCGTGAATCTGTCACTGTCCATTTTGCCGCACACGTTTACTTAGGTTTGGAAATGAATGACAATTTCAATTCATATATTTTGAAAGGCCTCGTTTGTTTTTTGATAATCTATTCAACTCAAAAGTAGAGATAACTAACCAATATCTCAAACTGACTGACCTCGAATGATTTTTTACTGCGTTCCGTATCGACGGATCGTATTCTGTATGTATTGAGCTTCCACATGTATCACGCGCCATAAGAAAGAAAAGAAAATACTTTCCCGTCTTTTTTAATGATTGTTGAACAAATTTGAATTCTTTGAAATTTCTCCGTAGCCCGGTGTTGCAATATCTTATCACGCGAGTAGAAGCGAGAGCTACGACATCGTATCAAGTTTTATTGCGATATTGGTGTTTGGATACGTGCATTTACACCAGACAACAAATTTTGAGCTCTTGAAATTTCATAACATTGTATGTAAGAAGTGCGATTCCCGCATGCGTGCGATCGAAATATTAAAAGCAATTCGATGACTGAATCCTAATCGAAAATGTATTTAGTTTTATTGGCATTTTTGCTAGTTCCGTCTTTCTTATTAAAGAAGTATGTTGAATTCAGGAAATTGTGATTGATGAGAAATAATGCGAGTCATAATGACTGAGCATTCGAGTTACAGCCTGTGCATCTTTCTTCAGAGATATCTTCACTTGTGAATTGATAGATGAACTGTTGATCTAAAATTAGGTGCTATGATGATTGTGATTCAGTGTGCGCGTCAAAAATGTTTAAAAGATTCTTTGAAAATTTGCGATAACGTTTTAAAGGATTAATAAGGCTTTTTGAGTCTTTCAAATTGCATACTTATTCTCCTTATCCCCTACCTGTTATGAAATTGGTAGTGTTTCTAACATTGCTCTCTTGGCGAACTGCTCTAGAATAAAAATGAGTGTGCAATCGAGCAACACTCATGAGATCAATGTTGAAAAAATATCCTACCAACTTGATAACACGTAGAAGAATGAAGTATGCAATTCAACCTACTGGAAAAGCCCTATTATCTTTAACTGTAAAGTCTATTGTAAACGGTATGTTATCGAAGCAGCTGGAGAAGTAAACATTTCAAAGTGTCTCGCTACCTTCCCCATCGCGATGAGTGAACTTGAAAATGAACCAATTTTCGTAACGTTTCATAGATTTCATTTATTTATTTTTCTTTTTTATCAAACTTGTTTTACTCGCAGTCTTGGATTTTTCGAATTTCAACTTAATTTAAAATTAATAGTTTCCTGTGAACTATATTACCTAACTAGAGTTAGTCATATATGAAAATTGTTCCGCTCTGTCAATGACAATAATAAACGTGTTTTATTAATGATACCTACACGAGTAGAAGCGATAGTTATTATTGGAAAATAACTTCATTTATACCACGTTTCAGGAACTACGAGTAATCTTTAGATCAACGATGAGGAAAAATGATATTTACATAAGTCGAAAAAAGTCAATCGCTCTTTCTTCTTCTTCGCTAGCTCAATTGGTTGTACATTTCTTCAAACAAATCTGAGTTCACCTGAGGGATGGTCTTGAAATATGTTTTGTATTTTTGCCATGAGCTATACTGTGCCATGAAGTACTCCAGTTATCATCACGGGTATTTTCTTCATCAATTGCTATAGCCGTACACGAGCGGATTTTCCGTCGGATCTAGAGTGAATCTCAAAAATCCGTCAAGGTGCACTAGTCGGATACCCGAGATCTTTCAGTCCGGTCTGAAATCACACGGATCTGATCCTCCGTCGGATTGTGACGTTACTTGTGTTTTAGTTAGAAAAAAACGGAAGTCTACTAGTATTTTTGTGTAGCGTTTTGCGTTTACAAATTTCTCAAAAATCAATGTATTATCCATTATACAATTTCAGGAGAATCAGTTACCGCCTTCGAAAAACCAATTTGTCTGTATCGGTAAAGCACACCTACTTCATGCGTACAATAACAGTTTTTACGAATAGTTGCGGTATGCGTGTTATTTTTTGGTGAGCAGAGTAAAAAAATTGCGAAGGAATAGAAAAAACTGCGTTGTATGTTCGTGATTTTTTTTTCTACTTGGTTCTCGAGTTACCGAAGAATAGATTAACGCTCTTCAAATTGGTCTTCTGCTTCATTTTTTGACTTCGTTTCGGACGCCACTTGTTCGTGTCCCTCGAGTTGATGGCGTATGGAAAAGAATTACGTTAGTTCCGTTTTACAAATGTGACTCACCGAATCGTATTCGTAGGTTTTGTTGATTTAGAATGAACGCGGAGCTCTGCTAATGTTGCGGGGCCGCGCCGCGCCGTATGTGTACGCGATTCTCTCGCATCTTCTCGTTCCCGCGGTCGCGTTCGTGTCGCACGTCATTCTTCTAATTTCTCAGATATTTAAACGATACGAATAACGTCGTCTCCAGTCGACTTCTACCCTCTGCCGCGCAACTGATCTGAGGATCGAACTTTTTGGATAGTAGTCAAGAGAGGTTTTCAAGTCGGGAATGTGTTGCAATACTAGGTTTCAATATTTATTATTATCTCGCGTCTTCTGATAGCTCTCGTTTCGCTCTACACCGCACACTTATAATCTCGTCCTCGCTACGACTGCAGTCTGTCTCGTCGCTGATATTATTGTTTGTCCTACTGCACGATGTTTCTTTTCTTTACCATAGAAAGAAGAAGTAAAGGACAAGAATATTGTATTCGATTTCGTAAATGTTTTCTGAAATCGTTCAAATTCTGCACTTATACATATAGTCTCATCAATGGTATTCATACATCAATTAGTGTATGTATCGAATGCCTGATAATTTGTTTAGCTAATAATGTCTTTTAGCTCACAATTCTCTCCCAGGTTCGACGAATTTTTTCGTTATTATAACTGTTCTTGGGCAATTTCACGTGAAAGAGGCACATCTTCGTTTACGTTTCATGATATTTCTGATTTCACGATCCAAAAGTAAGAGGTGGGGAATTCGGTGGTGGCTCGAGTACATTGAATGTAATATGTCATTGAGATTTTAAAAGTAGTAAAAACGTCTGTTATTTTGATACTGTTTTTGTCGAAATATGTCGGGATAATCGTGCCCATTGACTTCGAAATCTACAAATTCTTACAAGATGTGTTCTTATTTTTTATTGAATTCGAGATCTTGGATCGGAACATTGTAATCCTTTTTTCGATATTTCTGTTCACTCTTCATTCTCTGATTTCCGACGTGTTTGTCTGTTTTCCTTATTTACTTGTATTTCGGAAGAAAAAAAAAAAAAAAAAATACATTCAATATTTTTTTACATGACCACGTGTATAGCTCTCGCACGATGTCCCCGAAATCAATAGCTTTCTAACGAAAGATCAAAAAAAAAAAAAAAAATCACCATGTTTCGACTTAAAACGCCCAAATTTGGGAAATGTCACGATAAACCCGCAGAATTTTATTCCTTCTTATTCTAACGCGAAACGTATGACGACGTTTAGTTTCGCAAGTTGAATCAGGATTTCTGTATAGTATTCGTTTTCACGCCTGTCTGTCCGTGAATATTGAAATGAAATTTGATATTCAACTGAAAATAATTTTATTGATGAAAAAATGAAAATTGAGCGACGAGAGTGATCAGGAGGGGATTTTTGTATGATTTTCAGTAATCAAAAAGAAATTTCAAGAAGTAAATCACGTAGGAAACGTTATTGTATTATACTTATTTGACATTGAATTCTGTAAGAATGGATCCCTTCATTTACCATTTAAATTTTTCCTTAATACATTTGAAGCCCAAATTTTTACCATTGTCGGTCTACCATCATTGTTTCTCTTTTTCTCACAATTGTACTAACGAATTTTACGCGTTAATGTAACGTGCTACGTTCTAGAGCTTGCCAGCTTCTTTGTTCTTATTATCCTCTCGCAGGATTCTCCAATGATGTGGCGCATTCGAGAAGTACAGAACGGTTACGCTGTATCGTGTATTCTCCGTCATGAGAAGATATACCGCATTAAATCAGCAGCTCTATCTCATTTGGAATGAAATTTTATCCGCGGAAGCACAGAGAACAAAAATTGTAGCTGTCGAAATTTCGCTTTCCACCAAACCCAATTCCGAATTCTTTGCAAAACAATTTTCATCACCGTCACCTCGTCTATCAGAGAGCGCGTCGCCGGATAGTTCATGACCCCAATGAATTTCCTGAACTCGACTAACACAATGCCTCGAAATGTGACAATATCCATTTCGTGTCGAAGGGGAAAATGTAATCTTTTTCCACCCAACCACTTGGCCAAAAAAAATAATATTACTCGAGGTTTGTAAGTGAGTGTTTGCAGTTGAAAACAAATGGCCCAAAACATACCAACTCACTGACAAATTGTGTAACATATTTCAAGTTTTATACGTGTCCAAAAGTTCAAAAATTGTACCGATGAACGATTTTTTTTTCACCGTGCGATACGACGCCATTCTGTATGTGAAACAGTGTGGTGACTCCCTGGGTCCGGTGGAAATTCTTTTCAAAATAGGTGCTGTGCCAATTTTTAGCAAATTTAGTCCCGTAGAACGAGAAAAAATGAACAACATTGGCTTTGATAAAAAGTATTAAATTCTAATGCAAGACCCTGTATGCAATATAGTTTTCCATTTTTCTTGCACCCATTTTTGTCATATTCAACCAATTTTCAGAATTGTACGCGACCACATTCACTATTTTACAGGCTGTACATCCAATTTCCTGTGCAGGGCATAGCCCGCACTCTTGCATAGCGCAGCAGCATTGCAGCAGTCCACCAGTGTCCAGCCTTCGAACCTGAAATTCTTGATTAGGCATAATATAGGGCTTTTCCAGTACTCCATATTGCATACTCATTTGCCTGCCCTGTTATCAATCTGGTAGTGTTTGATAACGATCTAACATTGGTCTTATGGGTGTTGCTGGATTGCATACTCATTTACATTCCGGAGCGTTTTGCCATAAGAGCTATGTTAAATCGTTATCAAACACTACCAGATTGATAACAGGGCAGGCAAATGAGTATGCAATATGGAGTACTGGAAAAGCCCTATAGACCTTAACCTTTTCATCGACTGACGAAACGTAAGTGTCGACTTTGTCGACAATTTCTTCAATCTATTTTTATAGAAACTGAAAAATTGCTTCGATTCACTTGAAAATCTAGTCATCTTATAGGAAATTTCACGCTCTTTCAATTTATTTATTCATTATACGTACGTGTTATGGATCACTTTGCAACAAGCCCCGCTCATTAATTTTCCTCAGTCAACGTTGGCGCACCCACCATAGGCCCAGTCCGAATAATTGAGTAAATGAATAGAAGAAAAAAAACGCGTCAAAAGTTATTAAATCCGCTCAATTACTCGTACTGTATTTCAGTATTTGAAATAGAAAAATTTTTCAGTTACGTGAAAAATATACTCGTAAAATCAATTTCGGATACCAAATTTCAAAATATACTTTTTCTTCTTACTAAATAGATGCTGCAGGGTGTAAAAGTCAACTGATGTGTGAAAGATTTTTTCTTCAAGGGAGGATGGGCTAATGGTTTGCGACTAATATTCGGAATATATGTAGTATCAAATAACAGCCGGAGGGAAGTGGGTAAACTTGAGACAAATTTTGCCCGGGAACATGATAAGTTTTATTTGGATTCGGGGTTCTTGAATACATTTACAATGAGAGTACAAATTTGAGAATATTCATCATTCTGAAGCACTGGGAGTTTTGAAAAGTGTGATGCCTAATATTTGTGTTGAATTTTGATCAAAATTGAGTAATTTGGCCGAATACGCGCTTGAAATCCTTCGAAATGTAGGGGGGAAAAAACTGAGGAGAACGAAGGGATAAAAAATTGATTTGAGCCAGTTATTTTAAAAATGAAAATCAGTTGTCATATAATTAAAAAATGTCATTGAAAAAAATTTGGGACTCTAAATGTGGATTAAAAGTAGGGAAGTGAAACATAGCTAGTTATTTGAGAAAATGTTGACTTGTATCTGCAGTTGAGAGCTCGTTTTTTTTTTTTTTCATGTTGTAAAAGCCAACGCCAAATTACATAGATGTAGAGAAAATTCAGAAACTGATAACTTATAAGGGTGATATCATCAATTTCAATAGTTTTGTGAACACCTTTGATGATGATTATGCCCTCGTGGATATATTGATGCATGGAAATTTTATATAAATAATACATTGTGATTTTACGAGATTTTTGTTTTTAAGCAATGTCATCTACTCTGTCTCCTGTCCGTTTTTATTGACATCATAATTTTCTTCTTTTCTCTTACTGAAATTATGTTATTATTATTTTTTTTTCTCTTTCTCCCCGTTCAGGAATATGAGTTCGTTAAACATCAAATAGTGATACAAATTTTAATTTTTGTAATGTGTAGCATTTGTTTTACTCGATTTTGTGCTAGCTAATTATTCATTGTAAAGAGTATAATAATAATATTATTTTTGTTTTCTTCAATTCTTTTTTTGTTTCCAAATAATGAATTACTTGATTTGATTGAAGTGTGTAGCTGAAAGCGATGTTAGATTGAGTATTAATACGCTTTGTGTTCTATTCGACTACCTTATAGCATATTATATAAATATTGTTTTCCGTTTTTTTTTGTTTTTTTTTTTCTTTTTCTTTTTCTTTTTTTCATTTTTCCTATTTTTTCTGGCTTTTTAACTGGTAATTATTTAATATTTTTGCTGAAACGCTGATTACTGAACGAATGCGGATAATTATTGTTTCAGATTTGCGTATGATAGATTGATATTCTATTGATAATGATAGCTTTTCAATTAAAAATAGTGTCGTGAATTTTGTGATAACTATAATGTATTATAGGCTATTAATTTACTCATTTTATTATTGTGTCGTTTTTCGCGAAATGTTCCGATTTTTACGCTGTGAGCAATTTTTACAATAAGCGCGGCCACAAAGAAGAAAAGAAAGATATAATTGGTAATGTATTTCGTATTTTTGTTTCAGTCATAATGGACGATTTCGAGTACGAGACGTACGATTCGAATTTTTTGAGACTGGCCATGTTGAATAACGGGCGAAAATATAAGTGTTCTAAGTGTAATAAAATGTACAGATATAAATGTACGTTACAGCGTCACATTACCTATGAATGTGGTAAACAGCCAAACTTTCATTGTCCGTATTGTCCCGTCAGTATGAAACGTAAATCTAATTTACTCAGTCATATTGCCGCCAAACATTCGATAATTCTGTAGAATTATCGAATGAATGGACTGAATGAGGAAAATTCTTTGTATGATTGATTTACAAACTCCATTTTTGTGGAATTTCTTACTAATTTTTTTTTTTGCTGTAATTTGTAAAATTTTCAAACTATAACAGGTGAATTTTATTTTCAAATGGAAAATTTCTTATTATTATTATTATTATAAAATTATGATTGTTTTTTTTTTTTTTTTTCTCTCTCTATTTCACATGTACAATACTTAGTCAGGGGAATTATTCTCGCGCATTTTGGGCGAATATTATTTTTGTAACCAGAAGACGTTATTAGTTTTACTAACATTTTCATTCTCCATTATGAGTTTTTTTTTTTGTCTTTTTGTCTTTTCTTCCTAACCCATACCCTTACAAATTTTCTAAGTCATATACCTATATAATTTTCTGCCTTCATTTTTATTCATTTATTTTTCTTTTTTTTTTTTTTTTTCTTTTTTTTGGTGTGTGTTGAATTTTTAGCGTTAATCGTGTATACATTTTGTATGGAATTTTGACTTCAAAAATTTTTTGTGAAAAAACATTTTACAATCGTTAATAAAAAAATATGCGTGTAAACGAGGAAATTTTTCTCAATCATAATTCTATCATTACGTAATGAAGAAAACTTTCAGACTTCTAAACCCGCGGCGCGGACTTATCAATTTTTGGACAATTGATTGGTAAGGTGTATTATTGTTATTTTAGTGGAAGCTTTGAAAGACAATTTCCAAGGTTTGGAACTCTCTTTTTTGTGTACACATATGTTTTTTGTTTATCTATGTTGCAGGTGGTAATTGAATGAAAAAAAAATTAATCTTTCAAATCCCTTTTTAAATCCCCAACCGAGCAATATTTTACTCAAATATTTAAGAAATTGTAAGTATCTTAATAAAAATAATATCAATTTTTTACGAGAGCGTAGTTTTGAGACTGCGTCATTTTAGTGTGTGCGAGTGTCGAATATATTATTATGTTTGGTTACGTTTGATCTCTATTTTAATGAAAATTTCTTACCTTAAAAATCTTTTTTCAAAATTTTACTAACTCGGATACCATCATCACCGCTCGTATCGCGGTATTGTGTTACACTTATCTTCACTATCGAGCGTAGGCGGAAATTGAAGAGGATTGCACAAATCAGAAGCAATCTACCTTAATAAAACCGATAGTATACAATACGTACCTGGAGTGTAGTTATGTTATCCTGTGAATTGTAAAAATCAGACTACACAGTAAATATAGAGCCTTGCAGATTTGCATTTTTCACCTGAATTTTTAAATTTCATATTTTTTTTGCAAGCAATTTCATCAAACTGATACTTCTATCACACTAACACTATTTGCATGTTAAAGAGAATGATTTCTGAAACTAACCTTTTTTCTTCCAGTTATACATACATATATATAATGGTGTTGGTGAAAAAAAAAACAAAATATTGAAAACGGGTTGTTTGAATAATGATATTGTACTGTATATAACACATTTGGAAAGTTCTTTTCTTTTCAGTTTACCCAAATGCTTTACTAGACCCTCCTTTGTGTACAGTACTGAATTTTTTTTTTTCTTATTAATTCTTTCATATTTTCTTATGTGTTATTGCTGCTCTCTACCGGAAGGATTTATAATAAGGTAATGCGTTATTCAATATTTCCTTTCATTGTCGTTAAGACCATCCTCTGCAGAATTCAGATGAATGAAGTTTACTGATTAGTCCAGTCAAATTGGACATTAAACAGGTGAACCTGGTACAAATCTCCAGCAAAAATTTTTCTATGCATATTTGTTGGAAATGCTCTCCTCAAGAATTTCAGAGAGTTCCCCACCCCTAAGTGTGGTGCTTTTCCCCCTAGGGGACTGAACGTCCGATAAAAATCATGTTTTTCTCGCCAATCATGCCGTATACGATGAAAATACCTCAGAACAAAACTAATCCTCACCAAATTTACAATAAAAACGTATTCTTGTAATTTTTTGATAAACGCAATAGAAATCGAGTAAACACGCCCTCAAAATGACCTCCGCAAAACAGCTTTTTCTGCAATCAAAATGGCTAAAAATACTAAAAAACGCACTTTTTGCCATTTATTTCGTGAACCGCGCATCGCACGAAAAAAATACCTCAGTAAAAAAATGTTCTACGGGAAATTTGCATCAGAATACCTTTTTGAAAATTTTTGATTTGCTCAATATGATGGAGAGAATGCGAGCCGGAATTCACGATAGCGGAGGGTCTTTGTTCATGTATTGTTTCGCGTAACGCTTCGCACTGGAGTCGAGTGTCAGCGCGCATTGCCGCGGTTCTCCGTATGTATCGTCTATTTTGGCTTGCTATTGAGCAAATCTAAAATTGTCAAAAAGGTTTTCTGATGCAAATTTCCCGTAGAATATTTTTTCACTGAGGTATTTTTCTCGTGCGATGCGCGGTTCACAAAATAAATGGCAAAAAGTGCGTTTTTTAGTATTTTTAGCCATTTTGATTGCAGAAAAAGCTGTTTTGCGGAGGTCATTTTGAGGGCGTTTTTACTCGATTTCTAGTGCGTTCATCAAAAAATTACAAGAATACGTTTTTATTGTAAATTTGGTGAGGATTAGGTTTGTTCTGAGGTATTTTAATCGTATACGGCATGATCGGCGAGAAAAATAGAAAAATATGATTTTTGTAGAACGTTCAGCGCTCTTGGGGGAAAAGCACCACACTTAGAAGTGGGAACTCTCTGAAATTCTTGAGGAGACCATTTCCAACAAATATGCATAGAAAAATCTTTGTTGGAGATTTGTGCCAGGTTCATGTTTAATTCGACTGGACTATGATGGTTGATTGAGAAATAGGGATAATTGATTTGCGTCATGATCTAGACGCGTTTCGAAAGAGAAGTATGAAAGGAGAAAGGTGGAAACGGAATTTCTATTGTTGAGAAATAATAAAAACATGCGTCAAACATTTGCTATTTGACTTAATCTTTCTATTGTAAGAGACAAAAAGCTGAAGTTCTTCATCAATGGGTCCTCACTTCCAATAATGGAAGCATTTTCTAGTAAAGCTTGTGAACAATTTCGTGGGAGGAGAAGTGAAGATGTGATGACTGAAGTAATCAATTCTTCTCTCTACGGTTATTATTCATTTGTAACTTGTTCGTGAAGCGATTAGAAGACCTATTTAGTATCTATGTGATCTTGAGTAGAGTTCCTTGAATTTTGGTTGGGTGAAAATAGTGTTGCAATTTACGAGGAAAAAAATTGTACTCAAATTGTTGTGGGAAAGGAATGAGTGTACCTATTTTGTTTAAAACCCAGACATAATCTCATACTCCTTGAAAAATAAGTCTGCTGTCGCTGAGAGACTAATTGTTTCATTTCTGCTTGTCCCTTGTAGAATTCTTGTCCGATTCGCGGAGTTGAGTGCGAAAATTAACTGTGAAATGTAGCAAATCAGTTCTATGAGAATGAAACTTCGAAGACGGCTCTCTAAATTTTGAACTTTTCAATGTTTGTTTTTTCATGCGCTCCGTATGTTGAGACTAATTCAATTTTGCGATATTTTGAATCATGTACAAGTATGGTAGTTGGCAAATATCCCTTGCAGGGTGTCTGTACAGAACAGGAATTTGAAAAACGGAAGGATATTTAAAAGTATAGGCCAGAAAGTTTTATGCAAACCCCCCGGCATGAGCGCCATGTACGGGGTTCCAAACACTCCCTTCACCCCCCCCCCATAATTTGGTCAAATACAAAACAATGTTTTAAATGAATTGTTGAATTACGACTTTGATTATTAGAGTAATTTTTTCACGAAACATGCGCCCCTCCCCCCTGTCTCTTCAAAATTTTTTTAATTCGGCTCCTACGATCCCCGTCTATGCGTCAGAAGAGATCTATAATAGTATATTTTAAGGGATGATATTGCAAGTAACATGAAAAAGTATCCTAGTTTTGTCAACCTCCAAGTATTAGACCAATTTTGGAAATCACAAGGCAAGTCCTGGCATCTAACTCCATAATTTTTAGTACGACGTTATAGAAAAATTTTAGCGTCATTCCTAGTGATTTGTGATGAAGCAATCGGTCAATATCCAAACATTGGTTGTAAGCCAAGCCCGTCGTTACTACTCGGTGAACCTTCATATTTTTCGTGATTAAAGAAACCTCGGGAAAAATTTTCTGTTGGAAGGAACAAGAGACAGACGAGTTTGTTGCTAGGATTTCCACGCTCAACAATGCTATGATTGAGTGTGCAGTTAATGAGCTAGCAGAGAAGATTTTGGAGCTCCTGAAAATGCGTACCGCGCTCATTGAGGGACCTCAATTTTTGTTATCAAACTTGGTTTTGCCAGGAAATCTTGGGACTGTTTTGTGTCTGTATAAATCCTGAGGTCATTTTCAAAACTACATATTATTCCGAACTGAAATCAAAATAACGAAATCAAAACAGGGGACAAGAATTGGTAACACGAAATTCCGTAAATTTGCTTGATGATGCAGCAATTAGAAAATTACTCAGGAATCAATCGTTTTCTATTATTGTTTCCTACTTTCAAGGTTGACGGGACGCTCATGTCACTTGCAGGTTGATTCGCTTTCATCAAGCCCACTCAGTCTATATCTTCCCATTATATTTTTTCCGCCTTATTACTTCTGAATTTTCGTCTTCGTATTATTAGAGTCCTGTAATAAAAATCAAAATTCTACCCCATTAAGAAATACCAAATCACTGTATTAATCGCACAAAATCCTCACCTACATGGGCGACTGTAAGGATGAATAATGACATAACGATTAATATGGCGACCCATGTCCTTACGCATTATTATATAGTATTATAATCATATCGCATGTTCTTCCGGAGTCTTTCATCTTGATCTTCTATTACCATATTGAAGAGATGAAATTCTGTGTGAAACGAGTGCGTGAGCATTTGATGTTTCCGCGTTTTGAGTTCGAAGATAAGAGCCGGAACGTGGAGAATGAGTTTTTTGTTTTTTTCTCAAATCGACGAAAATGTATGTTCTTGACGGCGAAATCACACAATGGTCGAAGTCGTTTTCCCTTCATTTGAAATTAGCTGTCCTTCTATTCCACAAGTTAGAGAACATCCATGGTGAAGAAGGGACGATGAAAACGTAGAAACAATCGAGTTAGGTACCTACCAATCTGTACGATATCAGCATCGTCTCCCCGCGATCTTATTTCGATATTCGCAACCTTTAGGTGTAACGTAAAATAGGCCAAAAAGTTTTTGGTTAATATTTTTTCTTGGATTGATTGCTGTAAAGCAATAAGTATGAAAATTTTGATTTGTACCGCACTGCGTTGTGTATTGTGAGCTCCGAACTTTTTCTATTAACTTATAGTTTCTCAAAGGAGTTGAGTGTAAGCGTTTGTTATGTTTTCAAGTTCTCCGAAAGTACCGGTCCATTATCTCTCTGAAGAGATTGAAGCTTGTGTCGTTAGGTTGCAGAAAAACTTTTGAAAGGAGGTGAGTTTTGCGCATGAGGAGGGAAGGAAAGGAGAGGAATTTTTGGAATAACTTCGACGTGATAGATTTTTGTTGAAGCGCGTATTTAAAATAAAATCGGCAGCATACCTATAATTTTTTTCAATTTTTAAATAAATGATTCGAATCCCTTGGCAGGAAACCTGCCATTATTTCCACTGAGGGTACATCCGACCAACCATTTGTCTAAATTGGATGATTGAGAATTTTGAAGATACTTGAATATACAAAAATGCATTTGTCGGAAAATTTTTGCTAAAATATTAATAATTTTTATCTTCTGATTGTGCAGGATTCCCGTTTAACCAGTTATGGCTCAGTAATTGGGAATACAACTCAAAATACGTACGACTCACCGAAACGAATCCTTTTAGTTGTCAACATTGTGGTAAACGATATCGTTGGAAAAGCACCCTAAAGAGGCACGAGTCTTTTGAATGCGGTGGTAAAGAACCGGCTCACAAATGCCCACACTGCGATTATCGAGCTAAACAAAGTGGCAATCTCAGGGTGCATATACGTAAGTATCACACAGATCGGACGAGCATAGGCGGTAATTCCGTTACTGCAACCGCTTCTCTTTCAGTCGTAAACGATTTACTTCCAACCGCTTCCTCAGGTAAATGATAAGTTTATTTTAAATTGGACTCTCGATAATTTATTGATTAACGATTCGGGCATAAAATTATATCTTTCTTCGTTAACTGTATTGAATGTGATTGTAAGATCCACAACATTCTGACATCGACGTTTGATCCAATTTAAGTGTTTATTACTTCTTCAATCTTCTGGCGAGAAATAATTATTAGAAAAATCTAATATTCATTAAATGGCGCTCATTTTTAATAATGCCTGATTTTCTCGTTTGAAATCATTATGCCTAATTATTAACTATTATTATTATTATTATTATTATTATTATTATTATTATTATAACTATTATTATTGTTGTTATCATTATCATCATCATCATCATCATCATCATCAACATCATCATCATTACTTGTAATGCTATTATTAGGTTATTGTTATTATTATTATTAGTATTGAAATTATCATTATCAATATTATAATTTAATTACTATTACTAATTTCATGGATAATGTCTATTGAAAAAGAGTTTTTCTACTCAAGAAAAACAAAGAACAAGAATAAAGAAAAGAAGAAAGCGAGACAAAAATTTTGGTGAAAAAAGAAAATTAAAAGACTTTGTATGTGGGTATGGAACACCATGATATTATTCTTCATACCTAGATATTATAACTTAGTACACTGTGTTATTCTCTCTTTAGAGTAGTAGTAAATTATACAAATTGTTGAAAAATTATATGTATGTATATTCTTTTTATTACGACTTCGTTACTATATTTTGTACTTCCATTTTTATCTCTTTTTTTCTTTTTCCAAGTTTCATTTTTTCTTCTCCTATATTCAAATGTTTTTATGTTGTTTCTTTTTATATTTTTTAAAATTTATAATCCTTCCATTTGGTGGTTGTTGATGAGGTGCTTTGTACTTAAAACATTATTTTGTCTTCCAAATCTCTTCTTGCTGACTCAAAGTTTTCATTACATGAAATTGATTTTACACTCATATATCTTACGCTGTCATTTTTTTTTTTTTTTTTTTTTTTTCTTTTTTTTTTGACAAAATACTTTTGCGCTTGCTTAAAAATTTGGAAAATACAAAATGGTAAAATCTTTACTTAAAAATGTCGATATGTATTTTCTAGTCTTTCATAAATATCCCTCTCTTTTCCACTCCCAATGCATACTCATTGTATTATTATATTGTTTTCTTTTTTTGAATTTATTTTCAATGATAATGCATTATGAAGTTGTATACTTTCATATAATATTTTGCCGGTGAACAAATTTCACATTAACAGTGAATCAATATTGCATTTACTGACACATTTATCGTTTATTATCCTTTCAATTATTTTATAAACGATGACAATTGCGACAATTTTGGTAATTTTTTTTTTTAGAACTTTACAAATTTTGATTGCTTTTCAAATGTAATGGTCAGTATTATATAAAATGAAAATTATTTTGAAATTGAAAAAGAGAAATCGCTATTATTTTATTTCTGTTGCTTTTTCCCTTTTTCCAGGAAGAGCGTTGAGAGATTTTTGTAATATTTTTATTCTTTTTTCTACAATGAATAAAAATTATAAGAAAAATTTCTTACAAATCCATTTGTCTTTAGAACATGGAGGAAAAGTGATAATTTAGG
This sequence comes from Aspidiotus destructor, assembly GCA_035079395.1. Lineage (NCBI taxonomy): Eukaryota > Metazoa > Arthropoda > Insecta > Hemiptera > Diaspididae > Aspidiotus > Aspidiotus destructor. The sequence goes on along the minus strand of JAVHKZ010000002.1, from coordinate 57,688,300 downwards.
TACAATATTCTACTTACTTTTCTTCACTTTTTTTTTCTTAAGATTGATAATTCTGTACAATTTTTGTTAAGGATCTATCTATATATGTATCATATAATCCATACATTCTTAGTTAGTTTTGAAAATTGCATCCCTCTAATGAAACTATGTGCAAAAAAGGAAAAATATCCGTTTATTATGGCACAAAAATTAGGATTGTCTATTTGCGGAATTCTCAAGTGCGTGCTAGTTGATTTTATTATCAGAAATATTGAAAATATTTTATCTCGTCCAGTATCTGATATTGTTCAATTTTTTTATATATATTTTTTTTTTCTACTTATTATTCCTTTTCTATCTTTCTTTTTTTTCTCTTTTTCAACATTTGTACTCAATATTTTTCTCTCTATTTTTCATTTTTTTTTCTTCATGTGGATAATTGTGTGATTTTTATGAATAACTAACCTTTGTATACTCTTCATCATGTTCCTATATAAACAAATTAGTGACGTTCAGTTTCTTAATGTAATAATTTGTACTGTGGTAAGTTATAATTATTCTCGTGTTCTTTCTGCAAGCACAACTTATCTCTTTTATTTAATATTTTTTATTTAAAAATTAGTTACTTTGATATGTTTATTTAGTTACTGAAACAAAAACGTTTTTTCTTTCGTTTTTTTTTTTTCTTTCTTTTTGTTTGTCTTGCTTCAGGTATATGTTTGTTGTATATGCTAGAGTGAGTATTATAGATTATTAATACTATCAATTTTTTCATTTTTTCTCCTTTGTCAATGTTTCTAATTTTAAAGTATTATTATTTCCGTTGATTCAGTATTTTTAAAAAGAAATTCTTTCTTCTGTAGGGCTGGATAGGGTCGCTTCTAACGGTATAGTTTTTAGTTATAAAGATGTATTTTGTGATTGAAAGCAAAACATTTGTGTTTGTGAGTTATGCTCTGCGTTGTTGCTCGAATTTGTTGAGAAACTTATCTGAAACATGAAAACTATTATTATTTTATCATCTTTTTTGGAATTATGTAGTTTTATGTTTGGTACAGTACTTAATATATTGATAGTGATTTTTTATCTTTTGCTTGTCTTTTTTGACTTGCGTACTATAGTATTTTATTTCTGTTGCAAATGTCTTGATCCCGTCATTATTTCTGCTTAAATTTGAGATTTTTCCAATATTTGCTTATTTATACTTCAACTATACTACATATTTTTAATGTCATATCATTTTGTACTTGTATTTTCTTTCCTTACATTAAAAAATAGATGTTCCATTATCATTGTTTCTCTCTTGATATTGATGCGCTGTGTGAAGTTATTGTTGGGGGATTCACAAGGAGAAAAGGTTTCAGTGGTGAGCTCCAATTTGAGTATCTAAAATTTAGTTGTTTATTTCGTGGCTTTCAGATATCCAAGATTTCTATGTCACTGATGTATTCCTTCATTGGCTGTTGGTGAAAAAGTCAAAAATAATCAAGAAATACAGACACTTGATTGAGAACCAGAATTTCTGATGTTTGCGAGCGTCTAGTATTCTGCATTTTTAAAATTACTTGACAAATGTACAAGAATAATAAGAAATAAAACTTTTTATCAAATCTGAGTGTGTTATCATATTGTTACAAACAATTTCTTGCTGCATTTAGCGAGTAAGAGTTCCAAGATGGAATGATCGAATTTTTAATAATTCTCTAGCAAGATATTTCATAATTTTTTTTGTTTAATCGGATCCAATTTTTATGCTTTATTTTTCATCCTTATCTCTTCTTTGCAGTAATTTGGGCTTTTTATTTTCTTTGTTTCCAAGAAATACTACATTCAGTAAGTATTCGACCTTTCCCGCAATTTTTATTTTAAGATTCAACTTTTTTATTTACCTACCTATTTATTATTATTTTTTTCCTTTCCGATGTCAATTCCAAATTTAGTGTGTATTCATTTTTGTATTTGCAATTTGTAGTAGATACAATAGCTTCTTATTGTTTTTATTTATTCATCTTTTCTTTATTTGTCCAGTTTCTGTGATCTATTAAAACTTGTTGAAAGGTACCAGTTTTAGAATAACGAGAGTAGAAATTGAATTATTACTTCATGGTGGATAAGTTTCATTGATCTGAAAAGTCTCAAATTAGATATTCGAGTTTCTCTTTTTTCAATTGATCTTTTCTCCTCACTTTGATTTCTACAAATTTTCAACACTTTGATAATTTCATTAAAAGTTGTTGTTATTATTCTATAGTGGCAAAATCAGTGTGAAAGTTGAATGAATTCTTCTCTATCTATTACTAATCGATCTGTATTGTATTACAGGTAAATCAGGATCCCGATCAAGGTGTACGTATACGCGTAATCAAATTCAAGAATTGGAAAAGGAGTTTATGCTCAGTCACTATGTATCTAGTCATCGCAGACAGATTTTGGCTTCAAAATTGAATTTGACTGATCGTCAGATTAAAGTTTGGTTTCAGAATCGACGTTCGAAAGAGAAACGTAATTCCTACTCAACGGAAATTACAGAATCGCTAACAAATATTGGCGACAACCTCTCTAATGACGAACACGAACAACGTATATATGAGAAAGCTCTTCAGGCTGTTCGCAAGGAAGATTCTGCTGAACCTGTGAGCGATAATCAGCAAGCTAATCTGTCGGAACACCCTCTTAAAAAGATAATGAAATTAATGCCTCATTATTATTCAGATTAGATCTAATTTAAACATGTCTAAGATTCCCATTTTAAAACAAGAAAAAAAAAATTAGTATCTACCTACATAATTGTGCATATATTCAGGTTCTTTGTTATTCCCAATTTACAAACAAATTTCCGGGGAATGAATAAAGTACATTGTAGAGAAAGGGAAGATAAGACGCATCATTTTATCCCCACTTGCATCGCAGCTCTTGTACCAAAGCAAATGTGGAATCAAAAGCAATTTTAACTTTACAATGTTCTATCCGCTCTTTCTGTTGATGTTCTGTTTGTGTCATTTGCCTCAATTCTGTTTACAGATCATTCTTGTACAGCTTTCCTTCATGTTATCCATCTACTTACAAAAGCATTTTGGTCATTATTCATTTTTGATACAATTTTGTTATTTACGATTCAATTTTGTAAGTACAACGTGTTGTAATAATTCTATTTTCGGAAATTATCAACTACTCTATGTAGATGGAAAATTCTTCGTTTTTGAAAGAAAAACTAGGTTAATTATAAGTTAAGTATAATCCAAGTATCAAAATTCAATGATCTCTTGAAGTTTGTCAGTTGGTTATGCGACTGGATAATGTTTGGTATTCTAAAGCGTTCTTTGTTTCATTCAATCTCGTCAATTTTTCATAGTCATTAGTTCTCATTGTACATTGGACGTGAAAGAAGGAATGAAAAGCTCATTAGCTCTGTTCATTTCTCGGATAGTTCGAGGAGAAATTTTTGAATTACAAGTTCATCAGTATCGCAATGTAGTTGAAGATCAACTCTCAATCACATTAGAACCAAAAATACCTTCAACAGTTTACTATTGGAAATAAGATAGTATTTCGACGTCAAAATTTCAGAAGAAAACGGATCTGAGGAGAAGTTTTTCAGTGGGGAGCCCGCCACCTCTTTTGTGGGGGGGGGGGCATTCTCAAAAAATTTTCGCGAGCTCTTCAATCTTCAACTCTGATGACGTCATTATTTTTGGAAAAATATCCAAAGCGTTCAATTATTTTTGAACATTGAAATGTTCTTACCTATTATGTATATAAGGAGGAACTCGAGAACAGGACTTGTCAAAAATGTTATCAACTTGTGACGTCATCAACCCAAGTTGAAGAAGAATTTTACAAGTTAGATATTATTATAGAATTTTATCTAGGTTAGATAGTGGAAATTTTTCTGGGCTAGTTCAAATTCAGGGAGAGCCTTTAGGAGATAATTGCTGTTCTATATTGTACAACATGGTTACTGCAGTATTTTCTTGTATGTACCGAGGTATGGTACAGATAATACAAATCGTTAAACATATCAATATTCATCTCTACATGGCTCAAGACTTGACTAAACATTCTCAATTGGTTTTGTACACTTTAGAGACTTGATACTTCTGCTCACTTGAACATAAAGAAAACAATAATGAGACAAGCTGTTTGCAAATCTTGCGGGTTCTTTGCTGCCAGTGCAAAGTTTGCAACGGCCTCTAAATTTTTTCTTTCGATTCTTGAATAATTCAACAATTTTTTTATTTGCTAATGGAGGTGAATCAAAATTTTTGCTCCTTGTGTGGGTTGGTCTCCCTATCTCACTTTGACCTACAACCTATTTCTTCTTTCACGTTTCCAGCTGGTTGAGTTCGGCTACTTCATTTCAGGTACTCATTTGATCTCATTTTTGTGGTGGACAAGAATGACTGAGAATCACTTGAACGTGTATGCTTATTTATAGATTTTTTTAGCTCAAGAGGACTCATTCTCTCCAAATTCATCCTCTTGTTCGATGTATTGACGAATCCTACAACTTTGTAAAGAGTTATTCAATTATTTATCAGTTTTATGATTTCCTTTCCCCCTATTCTAGTCGCTCTAGTCCATTGTTGGTCTTTAACACGCTTTATGAATTAGTATCCACTTGCCTTTCTTACCCTGAGATCCAGTTTGCATCATTATCAATCAAGAGAAATCTTGAAAACAGTACAAACTGGCGTCAGGAGTTTCAAAGACTTTCTCAAGTTCATGTATGTTTTTGTCGTTCTATTCCATATCTTTTCTCCATTTGTTTTGACCTTGAAGTCGCCGATTCTTTTAACAACCGCAGTACCCTCTGTTCTATTTCTTCACTGTTTTCCATTGAGTACTTACTTGTCTGAAAATTGTGTTCACTGCAGCAAACTTGTTTTTGTGAGTCCAATTATTACCCTTATTCCTTAATATTTATTGGTATTCTATCATTGGTCGTCATAGTTTTGAAGTTAATCGCGTCGCACCGAGGTAATGCGAGACAAATTTCTTATTTGATGGTTTAATGTATTCACTTCTACATGTTTTAAATTATCCCGTTAAAATTTCGTGAAAAAAGTCTTTGATACTCTGTGGTAGTGGAAAGTATTCTTAGATCGACGACTGTTTTATTCAGGTAAGGATTAATTTTAAAAAAGTACTTACCTACACAATTTTCGTCATGCTCCATAGATATTTAGTTGTCAGATTTTTAGAATTTTCGAGTACCCTGACGCTTGTTCAATTGAAACTGTTTCATTTTTTCATTGATGGCGAATTTTTTAACATTCTATCTAGTGTTTATATCGCATTATTTTAGATGCGTTTTTTGGCGCCTCCATGTATTTTATGTTACAACATGTACTTGTTTCCGTCTTGTGATTTTTATCTTAGTTGTTTGGTTCTTTTTCTTCTCAATTTCTTAAGGTCTAAGAACTTCCATGTTTTTGTTTACCTATCATGATTTCCTTTGTTTCAGATTTTATTACTTTAATTACTTGTAGAGGTTTCGTGCGTTAGAAATATGTTCTCATTTTATATATGTTCTTCAAGTTCTACTTGTATTTTTTTTTTAATGATGTACGTAATACTCAAAAGGGGAGTGGGGGTTATTGGAACGAAACGCGATTCTAGTAGAATTGGTCTTGTCTTTAGATTTTCAATAAAGAAACCTATTTCCATCGTATGTTTTATTTTTATTATTACAATACGGTATACAAGGAACTGGAACCTACCAGTGGCGCCATTACTAACTCGGATCATTTAGTGGCTTCAATTTCACGCTTGAAAAATGCAATGATTTCCTCGATTAATTTTCCTTTTCTACTCCTTACGCAATTGTAAATATACCTCAACGAAAAACACGTTACCGTTATCGTTGATGCCTAAACTATTACACGCTCATTCACCGATTACTACAAGATTTTTCCATACTTTTGCAGATGCTGTCACGAGGGAAGATCTCAGCCGAAGCGAAACGAGCGACAAAAGTGCTGGTGTAGAAAATGAAGAAGAAGAGCAAGAACAGCCAATGGACGAAGAGGAAGAGGACGACGCCGTTACGGCAGAAGAAGGTGAGACGGAAAGCTTAGCCGATCAATCAGCATTGGATGATGCAGCGCTCAAGAAAGAGTTACACCAGCAAGCTCTTGGTGGTGCTTGTTCCGATTCAGGTGACTCTGAAAATCCGAAAAATTCGAAAAAACGTTTTACACCGTTCCAAGTAGAGACTTTGAAACGCGTTTTCGAAGAGACGCCGTACATAACGCAAAGCCAAGCTGCCACTATCGCTCGTCAAACCGGTCTAAAAAAGCTACAAGTGCGTAAATGGTTTTCGGACTATCGTTGCAAAATTAAGAGACTTTCTGCTGGCCTCGAAATTCAAACTATCGCCGCTCCGACTCAAGAAACGTCGGTGACTTCCGCAGCAGAAGAGAAAAGATCTTCGAAAGAACGTGTGCCAAAGAAACGCATCTTAGCACGTTTTGAAACTGATCAACAAAATGATGCAGAGGGTGTGGCTCCTGTGAATAGCAGCGACAAAGATTCTTCTGCTGTACTCGATGATTTAGACGTGGCGTCACCGTCTGCTCGTTCTTTCAAGCCACAGCATAAGCGAGGTCGAAAAAAGACTAAAAAACGAGGCGACGCCGAGTCTTACGGCTCGAGTACAAAACGCAACAAGAAGAGTGTGGCTGTAGACTACGCTGAATCGAAACAGGTGAAACGATTCACGCCTTATCAGGTGGAGACATTGAAGAGAACTTACGCCGCTCATCCGTACATAACGCAAAGAGAAGCTGCCGTTGTGGCGCGTACTATCGGGTTGAAGAAGATGCAAGTTCGCAAATGGTTTTGTGACTATCGTTGTAAAATGAAAAAACAATCGCAGCGGCAGCAAAACGATTTGTGTGGTGATGTCTCCGAATCGAACGATTCGAAAATTGTAGAACATATACCGAAAAAGCGTTTATTGGTACGCTTTGCCAATGATCAGTTGAGCAGCGAGCCCGAGCACGAGCAGGAAGAGGAGGAGGAGGAGGAAGAAGAAGAAGAAGAGGACGAAGAGGACGCTGCAGAGGAAGAGGAGTCCGTTTCTGCGGACGAAATGCACGCCAACGGTGTAATCGAAGAGAAGCGTGGTGTTAGATCACGAATACAAAAACGTACATTCAGATTCACCGAGCGTCAGCTAAAATTGCTGAACGAGGAGTTCGATAGATCGCAGTTTTTGACTGAGGAAAAATTGAATATGTTATGCAATAAATTGAAAGAGCGTAGAGAACGTATACAAACGTGGTTTAAGATGCGTCGATATAAACTGCGTCAGTCCGAGCAGAAATTTTGGCAGAACATAATCGGCTAAAAGCGGTCGTACGCCTGGCGTACATTCTTGTGATTCTATTCCAGAAAAGTGCTCTCAACATTTTTGGGATGTAGCTCGCGGGCACTCTGTGAAACACGTCTTGTCCCCAGATCGAGAAACTTGCATTTTATTATCCGTGGGGTCATGCTGACAACGATAGTAATGATGATGTAATGTTGTGTACAAGTGTATGTTGATGGCTGTTGAATTTTTTACTTCTTTTTTCTCTAATTTTAATGGTTTCGAATAAGGCTAGTAGTGATCGAAAGGAGTTGAATAATTGTGCCTTTTTTTTCTTTCTCCCTTTTTTTTTTTTTTTTTTTCCATCTTACTTTTTTTCTTGATACGAACGTTTATGTATAATTCTATTTAAACTGTCTCAGAATCTCATCGAGTGGTTATTGTACCTAGTTTGTTTTTTATCCATGATTTTTATTTTATTTATTTCTTTTCTTTGCGTGATTCTTTCTATGAAACTAAGGGAATAAAGCTTTTTGCATGTTTTATGTGGAAGTCGAGGCTGATTTGATGTTGATGTAATCAGTAAGAAAAAATGGTTCATTTCCGCCCGATATCAATGTGTACATGTATACATTTTACGCGAGGACGTGATGTGGTGATCACCGTGGATGAGAATTGTTGCTCATATTCGCGATTACGAATATAAGCCTATTATTATTGACTTCGGGTCGATGACGATTGTATTTTCTCTCCCTATTCTGTTTGCATCATTTTTGATATTCATCGAGTAAAAATCATTTAATCAATTATTCGACTTTCATGTACTAAGGTTGAATTTATTTTTCTCCACTCTTATCTCTTCCATGGAGGCTGTCTCTCTGTTATTCTCAACTTTTTGACTCTATTATCAATAGTGATCCATATTTGTCTCATTGATCAGTAAACCATATAGATTAGGTATACAATAGTCATTATTGTTGAAATTTTCAATATTCTGTTGCGCATTGTTTCTTCAATTTCGTATTTAACAAATTTTATGGATGAACCAAAATTTCTTCCATATGTTACAATCAAATTCTTCCTAGCTTGTCGAAGAAAAAATAATATAAATGGTAGAATTGATTAAATTAGTTTTTTTTTTTTTTTTTAATATTGATTAGGTAAGTACATTAAAAGTATTATTGTATTTTATGCAATAAATGTTGAAGGAAGAAAAAAAAACTAGGTAATCGATTCTACCATTTATATCATTTTTATTCATAACCTATTCGATGAAATCAAATAATTATGATAAACTAGCAATATTTCGTTTACTCTCCAGAGACCTAGTATTTTTGTTCAAGCCGTCGTCATTTTGATTTTATAAATCGGGACGAAGCTCAAGTATTCGATTTATCTGGGATTCAATTTCCATATTGGCTCAATTCTAGATAAATAGTTGATGCTTTCGTGTTCAATATGCGAAAAAATACGGTTTGGAAAAAAATTCAATACTGAACCTATTAACCGTTTTTCACGTTTTTCGAAGAATAAAAAGAAAAATAAAAACACAACGATTTCTAAACGCTCATCGTTTCATTTATCAAAGTTGTTAGGATCTCTTGCTTTCGAAAAAACTGATGCTCTCAGTCAGTAACGAGAGAGATTCATGAACAACGTATTCGAGGTAAAAGTTATTGTGGAAATGCCGGCCAGTCAAAAGTTAGGGTATTTACTAAGTCATATATGCAGGTCTAGTGAAACCTACATTTTAAAAAAGATATTACATTTAGTCTCAGAAAGTTGAAACTTTTCTAATCATCCGGTAGGTACTAAATACTGCGCTCGTTGTTTTACACTACACAACAAGAAAAGAAAAATTGAAAAATGCAAGAACGAGATTATACAATTTGAAAAGTATTTTCCACGCTGATCAGGATGCCGTTGTCCGTTTCTCAAAATTGGCTCCGGTTTTCGAGAAATGATCACATCAAATTCCCGCGATTTTTTGCGACGCGCAGTGTATGCTCCCGTACTTGCGAAATTCGATAGCTGGTTAACATACACTGCGCGTCGCAACGAATCGCGGAAATTTGATTTCATAATTTCTCGAAAACTGGAGCCAATTTTGAGAAACGGACAACGGCATCCTGATCAGCGCGTCGAAAATACTTCTAGAATCGTATTATCTCGTTCTTGCATTTTTCAATTTTTTTTTTTTTTTTTTTCTTTTTCTTTTTGTAGTGTTATTAACAGGTTTAGAGAGAGGTTAGGCTTCAAGAGGTAAAATACTTACTATTCCGTATCCTACAACGTAGTGAATATTGTATCGTTCTCACTCTGGTGTGGTACAAATAATACAGATTGTTAGACATGCTCATTCGTTACGTATACTGTATAAGTAGAGGGTCAGAATTGTTTTAAAAAGAAGATTCCGAGAGTCTCACAACAAAAGTTGAATTTTTTCAAATTGTCACTACTTCCAAATGATGAATATGGAATCTATATCCGAACTAAATTAAGCAGGTCAGGGACCGGCGAAAGACATTTTCCCCGTGAGGTGCAAGCCAACAATTTTCCGATCCCCCTCCCTTAATCTGACCTCCTTGAAAAAATCTCGTATGTAGCATCGTGTACCGTGCCCCATTATCTAAGTACCTGCTGCCCATACGGTACTGACTTGGAAATATGTTCCAATACACGATCGTCTTTTTGTGGTATTCTTGGTGGTGACAATATTATAGTTGTCATACAGTGTTATTATTTTTAGCGTACTGTATGCGGTGGTGATATCCTAATTTGTACGGTCCTCAGAAAATGATGGTTACTACATGTCGTCCAATGACACACGAGCACACTCCGAAGTTAAAGTACAAAATATGGAATAAGTTTGTCTTGAAGCTTTCAGATTTCATCATTCTCCGTATTTCTTTACATATTTTTGTCGCTTATGTAGCATGAACGTACCTACTTTTTGATGCGTCCTCTATTTATTTTGTTGTGTGCGCTTTATTCTCTGTAACGAAGTTTATACTCTCTGGTATTTGGTTTTTATTTTGTTGGTCACTCTTGTACTTACTTGGACCCTACAAGATACCTATAACTCAAAAGAATAAGCTATGCCTTTTTTTTTTCCGAACAAAATTTCAATTTTGAGATGTTAAAAATTCTAATCTTCCTTTTTTTTTTTTTTTGAAACAAAAAAAAAAAAAAAAAAATGTTTGTATTACAGTACGTACGTTATTATACTTCGTTTCTTTTTAAGTATGAAAACCACAATATTCGCTATCATTTTCCAAAATTGTGAGTTTTTCGTTTTTCAGGAAGGTACACCTAGAAAATATTGTATCTTTTCCATTATTTTTGTGCCTATCAACCCTGCGCTACTATTTTTCTTGTCAGGTTGGTTCGTGTGTAAAACTATTTTGCTCTTTATCGTACTCACTATTTGCGCGATAAATACTTATCGATTTTTTTTCTATCATTTTAGTAAGTAAGTATGTCATTTGGCGACTATGTTTCATCCTTGTTTCCTGCCTCTTCTTTCTGTGGGTGATTTTCCAATTCTTTCTTTCTTCCCTATTTCTTCATGAAACTGGAACAATAAATTTACCTACTACATCTTGTTGGGTGTACACTCTTATGAATTTACTGTACAATTGTATAGGCTTACGTCGTGTTCAAAAAGTTTTCAGCGCTAATATTGAGAATTCGATTTTTGAAGATCGGATTAAAGAATTTCTGAAACACTTTGTACGCGTGAGATACTGCGTATATTTTTACATAATTTCAATCGTCAACTATTTGGTCCAATTTTTATTGAATTTACAAATATTTCACGCTACAATGTTGAACGCAAAATGAAGGTTTTTATTCGTAGGCGTGAGGTACCCGTACGAGGTGCGGTACATTTTCATTCAATGCTCCACATTCCTCATAAGGAGAGTGGTAACCTTTCTTATTTTCGAAAAATACTGAATCGTTTACGCTTTCTTCCTCACAAAAGATAACTTTTCTCACCTTTTCCGGCGAGAGAAAGGGGACACGTTGTGCAAAATGCCGTCACAGTTGGGAAGAGAGGAGAATTGTGACGCAAATGTGCGCCGTCACAATCCCGTCACGTGACGACATTTTGCACAACGGAATTGTACTTTTTTCTTCCGATGATGCATGTCTATGTCTCGTTGAATTGCCGTACGTATTTAGTACGAAATTGTAAATTGAAAAAATAAGGTTATTTATAAAATTTATGACTTTTTTAATCGTTAAAATTGTTTTTCGCTTAGCGTTCTCCTCGTCATTGATAAATGTCAATAAAAATAACTCTCTTCGCGTACTTACCTATCGTAACTTCTTATACAAAGCATGCCGAAGAGTAAATTATGGGTATCGGGTCATCATTGCTTAATTCTTTTTCTTCGCTTTTTAACTACTCCAAAATCTCGAAATTTTCTCTAGAAAGCTTTCTGTGACGTGAATATTTTTGGTGTTCTTTTGGTGACTGCTTCCCGGAAGCAGTTCGCGTCTAATGCTGGGCTATACCTACCTTAAGTCTTGAAATTTAAAAAATGCTCTTGCATGCGGTAATTTACTATCAATTGATTAATTATCTAACTATACCGTAAGAGTGATATAATTATTTGAACGAATTGGAAAAGGCAGACGTTATTCAATTATGTACTATGTACATTTCTTCGCAGGTTACCAAGGGAATGCTCGTTTTGTTTTGAACACGAATCAGTTGATGCAGCTTCGACGATTGTCCTCCGATAAGAAGAGTCTCACTGCTGCCGAACTAAATACCATAGCCGAAGTATCGAAACTATCTTACGCAAATTGTCGTTTGTGGTATCAGCAGAACGGCGTTGTTGTTCCCCCCGAAGTAAAATCGGATGCGACTCGTGTGAAAGTTGAGGAAAGAAACGTCAAAGTGGGCTTCGCAATTATTGAAAAACATGGTAATCTAAGCGATTCGCAAAGACGCGCCAAGATGTTTATGTCTTCTCAGAGGCGCTCTTTCTTTTACAACCTTCCCTACGAAGATCAATTGTATCTGTTACGTAAGACTGAACACATGACATCGACGTCACATCAGCTAGCTGAAGAGATGAGCCTCAAATTGAAATTACCCGTAGATAAAATTTCCGCGTGGTTGAAACAACGGCGCAAACGCATTTTGAAAGTTGAAGCTGACTCCGACGTGAAAGTTTCGAATGTGAAATCAATTTTGCTCTGCGCCGAATTCGCTTGCGACAAAGAAATTGACGAAGATAAAGCTCTCATTCTCGCTTTCTGGTTCAACCTTTCGAAAAAAGCCATTTTAGGTTGGTACAAGAAGCAACAAGCGCAGTACAGATTTCGCGAAAAACAGAAAGCAACGAAAGATGTCGTCGTCGAGGACAAACCGAAACCAACAGCCATAAAAGTTGATAGCTCTAAATTACCGGTGGTATCATTTTCTAAAACCGAGGAGGACCTTTACGGTAATCAGAAAAAAACGCCGGCGCAACTTAATGTGCTTTTCGAAGCGTTCAAAAAGTATTCCGGTAAATTATACTCTCACATCGACGAACTCGCGAAACAAACCGGTCTAAGTGAGGGCGCAGTTCGTGATTGGATCGGCAAAACAAACGGCGTCTTGCGAACAAAAACAATGACCACGGTTACGAAAAAACTACGCGAGAATTTTACAACCGCCCAAGTGCGCGCATTGCAAAAAGAATATCGTAAACGAAAATACATTACTCGCAATGAAGCCAATGAAATCGCCTTGTCCACGAACCTGAATTCTAGTAAGGTAATGCAGTGGTTCAACAGTCGCAGAGTGCATGAACTCTTTTCGCACTATCCATCGTCCGCGTCAAAAAATGGAAATTCGGGTCAACATATTACAGAAAGGGAGACGTCGCCGCCGCCGCCCCCGGACTCAGGTATGAGTCGCGTGGTCATTCAGAAGTCGTCGAGCAAACGACGCGGCAATCGAGGCAATGGCATTCCCGCCTTCAAAGTGTTACGTCTGTTGAAGGATCGTCGACGGTGCGGAAATAAAAAAGCTTTCTCTAAATTGGCCAAAGAACTCGGTTTACACGAGAAGCAGATAAGTTCTTGGCTAAGAAATAAGCAGTACCGAGAACAGATGATACATCGTGCTAAACTCGTGTACGGCGAAGCGTTGAAGGATCACGAGGATACCTCAACTGAAAATCGTCCTACTGCAAGTTCCAATCTTCTCGTCCAATTAACGAGTGATGAGGATTTGAAATCATCTTCGAACGAACCTATTCTCGCTTCGCCTGAAGATACAATGACGACGGGTATTCAACACTCCTGCTTATTCAACGCCTACAAAGAATCGAGAAGTTTGAGCGAAGCTCGCATTCAAGAGTTGAGTGATCGCTCAAATATGGACAAGTTGAAAATAAAAAATTGGTGGAACGCGATAGGTAAGCATATGCGTCGAAAAAATATAGAGGTTCTCGAAACTTTTTTGATGACAAGCTGTAATGACGAACAACGTGAAAAATTGATTAACTTGTATTCCAAAGCAAGGTACTATTCTAAAGCCTATCTAACGCGGATGGCCGAGCAGATCGGTATGAACTCAAAAACCGTTCATAGTTGGTTCATTAATGCGCGTCTTTATGAATTAAAAACTGGCGCAAAATTCAAGAGAACATCGACCTCACATAGTGACGTAGCCTGTGAGGATACAGCCTTCACATCGAATTTGGCGTGGCCTGAAATTCAGAAATTGAAACAAGAATTCCAAAAGGACGCAACAATGACGGACGCACGCGCCAGGTCATTGGCGATTCGTCTGAAAGTTCAATGCGATAAAATAAAAGAATGGTTTGAGAACAGACAACAATTCATCACAGAATGCAGCGAGAAAATAACTGACGATCATACAAATGCAGGCAACAGTAGCAGTGTAGATTACGAAGTGACCGTTGAGGAGGAAGTTATTGACGCTGAACCAACGACTGGCAATAACGAGACTTTACCTTCGGTACTCGTTCGACTTCCAAAAATTACTCCTAACTCGTTGAATGCCCCTTCGTGTTCTGAAAATTTCACGAGCGCATCTCAAGAGACGCAAATCAATCATTCCCGTCCAAAAGAACTTCTTTTCAAAGAGTTTCTTAAAGGATCGCGATTAACACCAGCGCGTTTGCAGCAGATTGCCTATGCCTCAAACATGGATCAAAAGCACATTTGTAAGTGGTTCAGTTGGTTGCGCTCAAAAGTGGCCAAACTCTCTGAAGACGTGCTCTCCGACAATTACCGTAATGAGAATTTAATTGACGAGCAAGTAAATGTTCTTGAAAGTGAGTTCCTAGTTACTCCTTATCCTGATCAGGAGACGAAAGAGACATTAAGCCAGCAATTGGGTGTATCTCGCGCTGTAGTGAAAACGTGGTTCGCTAATCGGAGATACTATGAAATATTGACAAATAGCGTTGTACCCGCATTTTCTGTTCCTACTATGTCTAAACTTGGTGTGGACTTCAAACCAGTCATCACATCTATATCGAGTGCCAAACAATTAAGCAATGAAATTCACGTGCATGGTGAAGAAGGGGTGCCATTTGATTCAGAGTCAATAGAGCGTGATGAATTATTAAACTCGTACGAGTTTAGTTCGCTAGACTTTGATAGGATAGATGTTCTGATGACAGAAGAACCTCAATTGGAATGTGCCCCCCTTTCATCATCGAGTCGTTTGCGTTACTTCGAACCATTGAATGAAAATCTCGAGCCGAGTATGTCAGAGAATCTGGATAATCTGTTTTGGTACATGAGTAGCTGTCCGAGCAAAGGCCTCGATAGCTCATCCGATCTATCAGAAGCCGATATTGTCGTCTTGGAGGGCATGTACGAGAAATGTCCGAAACCAACGCTCACCAAGATACATGAATTCGCGAAACGACTTCTGGTGAGTGAACAGGTCGTTTACTGGTGGTTTGTTCAACGTCGCAATCTTACAAAAATGGAGGAAACGCGCGACGGAAGTAAGGTTATTGTGATTTCGAGTCAGGAATTTGTGCCGAGTGATGAAATTATAAAATCTGATTTCAAAGTTTCGTCTGAAAAATCAGAAAAATACTCTTGTAAAAATATCAGCGATTCTGTGGCCAACTCTCGTCAGTCAGATAGTACCAATAAGAATGAACTGTCAACATCCGCACGATTGGCTTCATGTAAAAAGAAAAACTCCCTGTCCAGTCATCAGCGTTTAATTTTGTTAAACGAATTTAAAAAATTGAATTTTATATCTCAATCAAAAGCCAAAGCTATTGCCGCCGATATCGGCGTGCCTTTAAGAACTGTGAAGACGTGGTTCCATAAGCGGAGACAGCTTTTAAATATCGCCGAGCCAGCTAATTTAAAACCTATCACAGAAATGCTGAGCCCAAATCAACTCGTGACCTTGGAATTGGAATATCGTTCCGATCAAAAAGTGACAAAATTACGTCTACAAGAATTAGCTGCACGTTTGAATGTTTCTTTGAAGTCCATAATCTTGTGGTTTAAAGAGCGAAAACAACAGACTGTTCAACTTGAAAAGCCGCAGCAATTGTCGGAAGTTATAAATGAGAATGTGCAGCCACTATCCAAAATGGAAGAATAAATGTTGAAATGAATAAAGTTTTTTGTTGGCGGTCAAGTGAATGATGAGTCGCATGATTCCCCTCGCTCCTTTCAGTATTTGTTTTGTTTTTCAGTTCCGCTATTTTCTTATTTCTGAATTTCTTGACTTATTCGAGTGAATTCTTTTTCATTTTTATTTACTTCTGTTGTACAATTTCTTCAAATAAAATCAGTACGTACATCTTTCATAGTACTCTTTATCCCTCGAAACTACATCTAGGTATTAGTTTTGTCTTATCTGAAGATGGTAGGTTTTACCGAGGAAAATGGAGATTAATCGATGGTCTATAGGCCCAATTATTTATTTATTCATGTTAACATCTGACCACGTATAAATCTCCTTTTTAATGCATCAAAAATATTTCGTATCAAAATTCTAGATTAAGAGTTGGAAAAATAGTTCAACTACAAGTTTGTCCTAAAGTATTGAAAACAATCTCTTGACTCAATGGTTTTAAGAAAGTTTTAAAACGGTCTTATCTCGATCATAAGATGTTAAAATTTATGAAACAAAAGAATATGAATGACAGTTATGAAACCTCAAGGATGCAGAAAAATAACAAATTCTTACTGACCAACTTACAAAATTCTTAATATTTCATTCAATTTGATTAATCTCAGGGTTACCATATTTTTCCAACAACAGAAGAGTATCTAAACAAGAACGTATCTGAGAGGGAAAGAAAAAAAAGCTTTAAAAAGAAATTTTACACAGAACGAAACGCTTAAGAAGGAGTATAAAGTGTATGACTATTCTCAAAAAGAGTATTTTTTGATGTTTAAAAAAAAAAAAAAAAGAGAGAAAATACTCTTTTCAGAGGCTCCTAAAGAGTATAACTGGTCACCCTGTAAAATTTTTAATTTTTTTGTGGAAAAAATTGAACGATTTCTTAAGAAGTCTACGTTTGAAGTCTAGCTATGTTACTTGCGTGTACTTTGATTCACATTTGTTTGAATAGATTGCGATGTGCTGACAATAATTACGGCACCGATAATAATTTGCATAATTTTAGGTAGTTCTTAACAGTTGTGTACGGAAAATTCACAGATCGAGAATTGAGATTCCAATCAAAGTGACTGAGCATCAAAAACAACTGATTTACGTTCTTATTTCTGAAGCTTCCGTCGATATTCTGCACCTTATCAAGATAATTCCAACAGACTGGAGGTAAAAATCCCCAAAATAATGAAGTTGGATGATATCGACGTCAAAATATTGACTGCGTAGAACGCGCATTCTCAAATTTTCTGATTGTATGCCTCACGAACGACGATTGTTGACTTCTATTGTAAAATAAATATTTCTACCCCGCATGATAGCTGAACCCGTGAACCGATGAATTGTACATAATGTACACTACCAACCTCTGTGTCGTCCATTTCTCATAAAACTTGATGAGATATCAACAGTTCGTGAAAGAATAAAAAGTCGGCATATTAATATTATAATGAACAATAAATGAATTATTTTGACATAAGATTATGGTAACAAAATATAATAGTAGGCAAAAAGGGAGATAGGCAGTTCGCGGTTTTGAATCGTAAACTTATCACATGAATACAATAATGATCAAGAATAAACAACTAAGCAGTTTCTATTTCAACAAAGAATGTGAGAAAGAAAAAATTTCAAGTCTCCAACTCACGAAGAAGGAGGAATATTTGGCAGTGAACATATTATCCCGGTTCCTGGTAACATCGGAACACAAATTCAAGATCGAATACCAAAATGAAAATGTTCACCAATTTTAACAAAAAATTGATTCTATTCAATGTTTTTCCTAATATTCAATGCCTGAACCGAAGTATTTGGAATAATTCATCGAACACGAGGCACTCAAAAAATGAATCAGAAAATACGTAGGCATTTTCTGTCCTTAATATTAACAACCAAATGAGGGCAAGTGTAATTTCTTTTTTTTTTTTTGCATCAAAGATTTGAAATAATATTGATTCTCAGAACATGCAAGAATTGAGCTCATAAGCTCTCAAGTACATTGCTCGAATGCACTGGAAAATAGTCATTGTCAAATCTGAATCGTAAATTTTTTGAAAATTGATAGCCCCACACTCGTTCGAAAATCAGCATAGATTTAATCTTGAAAACCTTCTTTCGATACTATCATCATTGGGTGTCCGTGCGCTCGCACGAATGCCGGACACACCTTTTTTCGGTATTGATATAGAGTCTCGTTTGATACGTCGTGAACGCGACACGCTGAATTTTTGTCGCTGTTCCATTTTATCGAAATCGATGACATACATCCGACCAGAGATTGATATTTCACAACTTTTACTTCCTTCCTGAAAAGCGACCTCGATTTCCTTACTCGTTCTTTCATCGTATTGCCACCAGCCTGTAAATATCCAAATTTCACGAAAATTATTGGGAAGTATCGGTTAGTATCATCTTCTTCGAAGAAAAAAATTGATAAAATTACTCTCTCGTAGGCTTGCAGGTTGCATACCTCATAAAATTCCGAATTTCAAAGAATTTTAATTCAAGAAATATTTGACATTCAATTATTTTTCCCTCAATGCTACATATTAAATAATTTCGGTACAAAAAATAATACAAAATGTATAAAAAACGAAATAAGTCTACGATAGAAAATGCGTACAAATTACGAAACTCAATTCGGTAACCGTTTGCGACTGTGTCGACAAATACGAAAAATGAAAACAAGATAGCCGAATTCTATTCAACTCAATCCAGCTACACCTTTCGCTTTCGTATTCTT
The DNA here is from genome assembly GCA_035079395.1 of Aspidiotus destructor. Classification (NCBI taxonomy): domain Eukaryota; kingdom Metazoa; phylum Arthropoda; class Insecta; order Hemiptera; family Diaspididae; genus Aspidiotus; species Aspidiotus destructor. Next base: position 57,669,637 of record JAVHKZ010000002.1, on the reverse strand, counting down.
AACGCTACTGCGTTGAATATGCCTTCGCCTCGTAGGATTTTGTTTCTGATATTGTATTTTTTTCTCCAAATCTATAACGTACAACTCGCCACAGATAATAACGTCAATTTCCTTCTTTTTCGTACGATAAGCCTGTTCAATTTCCGTCGAGATTCTGCTCTCGAATTGCCACCAGCCGCCTATATAATAAAATTCAATACTTCAGCATTCAACATCGAAGTTAGCCCATCTGACTCGCGATTTCGACCAAAACAAACGTGTTCCGAATCGAAGAGGGGCGCTCATCGACTTTCCAGAGGAAAAAGAAATAAATAATAATAATACAATAATATTGATTTCCAATACGTACCACTACGTCCTTCATAATACCATTGCTGACCGTCTTCGAAGCCCGAGTCAAGACTCATGTCTACTGGGCGAAGTAAAGATGGATTTTCCAACACTTCGGAAGGAAATTGCTGACGACACATCGCGCACGTCCGTGTAGTGCGTCCCAATCCTTTCACACATAAAAAACAAAAGACGTGTCGACATGGCAGAACTGTAGGGTGAACGCAAGGTTGTAGACAAACAGCACAGTCAATATTTTCATCGGTGCTTTCAGCGAACACTGAAATCAAAATGCGGTACTTTTACTTCTGTACGAGCAATCTCGAACTATCAGTTCTGTCGAGAATACTGTTCTACCACATGTTTATTCAAATTCAAAACAATATAGACGACTTACTGACCTTTATTAGGCGATGACTTTTCGGCCATTTTATCACTAAGCGTATGAAAATATTCCAAATTTCTTGCACATAAGAGGTTGCTCTTTGGTAGAAAATGAAAAAAGGCGATTCAATCAGCTTATCATGGAGACCAATAACGAACCTACGAATGCACGATCAATACGTGAACGTGAAATAGTTTCTACGTACAACTAACTGTCATCGTGGAAGTTGGAAATTACGAAGCATGAAAATTTAGAAGTACTCAATTACCTGTTTTAGATCCTATTTCATCAAAAATTAAGAATCAATAAAAAATTTTCTTATTGCGTCGCTCAACTAGAAAAATAATATAGGTAGCATTCTTATCTATGGACTCGAAATTTATTCCAATCAGAATCAAGGTAAGGCGCTAGATCAAGGTAGACTTAATCATGAGAAAAATAAAAATAACGGTGTTAGAAGGAGTAGGCCATTGCAAGAACTGGCAACACTGAGAACCAGGGCAACAACAACAAACTGGAGGAACCCGTCCCGGTATTTTTTATCCAATCAAAGACCCGATGATAAACTTTTCATACGGTGGTGTTGCAAGCCAAAAAATATTTGTAAAGGAAGAAAGAAAGCCAAATGGCGACGTTTTAAACGAAAATTGAAAAATGATTAATGAATGAAGGAATGAATCTTTAAATTTGGTGTTTTCAACTTTTCTCCTGTTGGAATGTAATTGATAGTTAGAATTAATATTAATACTTTTCATTTGTAGTTATGCCCGACGCTTGTCAATGCCACATTTCATCAGTGGAATTGATCAACCTGGTCTTACCGATGAAATAACTGCAGGAAGATCAACACGAGTTCCACATCATCAGCCAATAAGGTAGGCGTTCCTGTTAGAGTAGCACCCGTAAATAGTTTTCTGCTCGTCGTAAATATCCGTGTGATTTCTCTGAATTTTTAAATTTCCTATGTTTCTGGTCATCTAGATTCAACTCTTTATTTCAGTTTTCTTTCTCTAACTTTTGCGATCATTTATTTTTTCTCATTAGTATCAGGATTCAGCGCTAAGCATGTATCTCAGCTCATGTTGGGCGAATGAGGAACGAATGTTTTTATGGGGTGGTGTATTTGAGAAAGATACATCGTGTCGTTATGAGCGGGGGTTTCAATTTGGGTACCATCTCATTTTCTTTGCTCTTTTCTTGAGAAAATAATACGATTATCAGAACGGTGAAATTCACGATATTCACCGATCTCGGTTCCGCATTAACAAAATACGAATTATTTACAGTCGTTTCGGTCTTCGGTTCTGCTAGAATATGAATTACGTGGTGGGGCGAAGAATACTGGCAAAATTTCGTATTACTTAACTCGTGTTAGAATTTTCGAGCTTAGTTTCCTCTTATCAAAGAAAACTACCAACCTTTTGAAAAACTGATGAATAAATAAATAAATGGATAAAATTGATGGATTGTATGATGATCGATTTCAAGTTATACAGAGCTGAGCTCGATAGTTGAGTACTTGGAAGAAAAATATTTTCTGATGCTCGTCGTATCTTTTCTATCGTGAGTTGGGAAATTAGAAAGAAGAAACAATATGGAAAATTAGAGTGTTACCCAATGGATCTGAAATTTTCACAACCGTATGATAGATCGATGTCATTGCATACTGGAGATAATTATTTGCGATTAAAAAAATGAATTTAACCGCAAAAATAATTACCAAATGTGCAACTATTCCGAGCTCCAATTGAGTTAGCTCTTTTCGTTTTTGTTGGAACGTGTTGGGAGTAATCTATTTGGATATGTCAATTCAAAATAATGTTTTTGTTTTTATTGAATTTGAGTTGAACTAGGAATGTGTTTCGCCGGAACTTCTTTTTTTCTTTGCGCCATCCTTTCATTTAATTTAGCAAATTGTATTATCTCTGGAATTTTCGAGGAAATTTGTTTCAATTATGAATGTAAATTAATTTCTGAAACGTAACAACTTCTGATTTCCGGTGTCCAGAGTGTGCTAATATTCTTCTTTTTGCTTTAATGATTCCCTCCGGAGACATAACTTGATTTTTTAATAATTTGATGCCAATGTTTTTCAAGATTCATATCACTGTATACGAAGATAAGATTTACCACGTTCATTTCCAGTCAAGAACAGGAGAACATGTTCACGAAAACATTGAAATAAAAACACGATCCCAGCGCTGACCAGAATTCCCATATTATTAATAATACGATTAAAAAGTTTGAAAAACCGACACAATTTCAGATTTACGAACTAACGAATAATACCTACGCTCTCCCCCAGTTTGCGAGGGAAGATGAAAAAATTGAAAAAAAATAATAATAATAGGGTTAGCGTCATTTGTAGGTACTGTGGATAAAGTTTACTTCTGGTACATTGAACTCGAAATTTCATTTCTAATTTTGATGAGAAGTCGAGCGGAGACAGGTATATTTCTGCTGAGATAACAAATGACTTACCAAATTAGTCAGAAAGATGAATGCAATTAGTACCAGTGCATAATTTTTTAATTTTCAATTCAAGTGAGAGAGGAGGATTGTAGACTTGATTGAACAGTGAGCGAAACACCTCAAGATAAGGTGCTAGGTTGTTTGAGTAAACACGTCGTTCAACTTCGATGCTTCAAAATATAAACTACCTTTGCAGATTGTGATATCTGATTCCCTCACAAACAAGAGTAAAATAAGTGCCTCACCTTTTGAAGTTGAGGGGAAAGTTTGGTAATACTCCTTACAAAACTTGGGAAATTCACTGGAAAATATCTCGTGAGGGAAGACTCTTTTTCTGCCCAACTGAAAGTATCACACCAATCAACCATAGGTCGTGACTCGAAAGTGGACTTGAATTTGAACGTGAAGTAAGCAGATTGTACTGGTAATGATTGTGCGCATCGCTCCTACTAATTGTCTCTGCAGAAATGTACTTGTCTTTGCTTGACTTCTCATAATTATTAAAAATTTCCAGTTCCATGTGCAAGAGAATTATATTCACAGTAAGTACTTCTGAATAACTCTTAGCTTCGGCACGATACTTACAAATAAACACTTCGAAATAATAATACTATAATCGCAATACTTCCGTTGGTATTGGATTTCGTGTATGTATTGTTCATGAATTCCCCGAAATTCAATAATGAAAATGAGAAAACTACCGAATTATAAAGATGGTATCTTGAGAATAATTTAAACAAAATAACAAACTTCAGCGAGAAAAATGGAAAAGAGAGAAACTTTTGGATTGTTACCAATACTGTATCCGTAAATCGTGAAATGTTCAATGAATACGAATTACAAGAGGGCTCGACAAAGAAGAACTCCCTATCGTTAGCCTATGATCATGAGAAGTTGCCAACGTCAATTTGTTCTGAATACGTTCTTAATTTTAGGAATCAGTCACCTAAATGCTTGTACGTAATAATTCGATCGTACGGATTTGAGAATTCGACTGTTAATACCAAGGCACTGGACAATACAATAATAGCGAACATTTTCTCAAGTCGCATTTCTCATGTGCGTACACCCAATTACATTAGGAATCGAAAATTTTTCAAAATGAATTTCTTACGGATCGTCAATTATTTTGAAATGTGCGTTAATTAAACTTTTGTTTTAAGCCAGAGTTTTTTTGCGGGAGGGAAGTAGAATTTCCTTTCTCGGAGGGAGTACACGATCTACTACAACGAGGTGAATGGTGTGAATTTTCTAAATGATGGATTTTAAAAAGTTTTGGACGACAATATCACAATTCAAAGATCTTTAGAATATTTTCACCTCTAGATCAGAAAGAAATCCCACCTATAGTCATTTATCGCACAGTCCACCTATAATTTCTGGTCTCGACTAATAATTTAAGAAAATGTTCTGTATTTCGAATTTTTGACGTCCTTGTTGCTATTGACTGATCCATAAATACTAAAACTAAGTGACCAAAAATTCTTTTTTTTCCACTTTTTTTGTGGGGGGGGGGGGGAGCACTTGCCACCTTCCGCTAGGCAAAAGCCCATAATATGCAACCGCGAAAGAAAAATAGAAAAAAAAAAAAAAAAGATTCTTTCTCGGAAAAATGTGTTGTGACATCACTCAAGCGGCTCGGTCTGTTTTTTTTTTTTTTTGAACAAGAAAATACCTGTTGTTGAACTTGAATTTTTCGGCTAGTAATAATAATAATAAAAATGATTTAATTCAATTTCATACTACGGTATATGCAAAAGAATTTGAAAAATCTTTGACTTTTGAGCTAATTAAGTGTACGTACTTGAGAAATGGGACTTGGGAAGTGTTCGCTATTTATGTATTAGTATACTCGAATTTCCAAGTCCAAGCGAACGACTTGTTAGAAGCATTTTGATGACTGATTTCTAATTCAAAGCGAATTTGGAACACGTATTTCTTCTAGATCCCTTTACTTTACAAAAACAGCGTTCCTTCTTGTAATTGCGTATATTATTTTGACTCCTACAGGCTTTACTGGTGAATTTTTCAAATAAAAGTTGTTCTTCAAAAGCTTCTCTCCATTTTTCACTCACAATCAAAAAGTCATTCGAGGCAACTCCTGAAATTTGGATTTGAAAAGGGTGTTCTGTAACACCCCAACTTGAAATTTATTTGTACTCATAGCGAAAACTATTGATGATAAAAGAAACTCTTATTCATGTTGAGTATTTGGATTTAAATTCTTTTTTATGAAGAAGGTTCATTATGCCTTATAATTGAATTGATCAGTTATTTGACGCTATATATACGTCTTCCATTATCGTACTCTAGGCAAGTAACCGCCAGGATTGCTAACAACGCGCTTTATTCGTTCAACAGTAATACCACTTATGCCGAAATCGTAATTTTAGTTATGTCGATTGAAGGACGTGGTTCTAACAATCGCAATAAAATTTAGGAAAGAGAGGATCATGGCGGTCTTCTTGCACGCAAGAGGTCTTATAGGTTTGAACTCCACTGGAAAAGTGCCAAAGTTCGAGCCTTCTTCGTTGTTTCATAACACTACACAACAGCCTAAAAAATGCTGAGTTGAAACTATCAAATTTTAAATGAATTTTTAACGCTGAATTCAATGCCGTTCTCCGTTTTTTAATAGGAGGTCTCAGTTTTTCGTAATCGTGTAAAATATTCTCGTTTATTCGCCGCGCCTTGTCGCGGAACGTAACGTTGCTTCGCGATCGCCGATACTTCAGCTATTGAGAAGGTGTGTTACGTTCCGCGACAACGCACGGCGAATAAACGAGAATATTTTACACGATTACGAAAAACTGAGACCTCCTATCAAAAGACGGAGAACGGCATTGAATTCAGCGTTAAAAATTCATTTAGAATTTGATAGTTTCAACTCAGCATTTCTCAAAAAGTTTTAATTTATTGCGTAGTGTAATTTTCTCCTCCTGCGAAGTTGATCAAGTTGACCTGTGATCTATCTTGTCCCTTCTTATTGATCCATATCGAGTCTTATTTTTGCTCTTCTGTAGCAATTTAATGGCTGATACTTGATGCCACCGTACTTCACTATGTCCCATCACTTCCACAAACTATCGCTTCGGAATACTTTTTGTTTAAAACTTTTATAATCGCCTTGCTCACCTTATGAACACAAATATTTTGGACTCGAGAAACTTGCAATAAACTGGAAAATCCCTCGGTCGCTCCCTTCATTTCAAATTCAAAAGCTTGTAAGGTATGTTAGTCTTCTTTCGTGTCACCCCAGCGCATCTACGTTGCCTTAACCTTAAGGGTTCTTCTGACGATCGACTACAACTGCATTTGCTCAATGGCAGTGTTTGATCGAAGGCAATACGAATTATGCATGAAACAAGAGAATAGAACAGGCTTTCAATGCGATTTTATTGTCTGTTGTCTGTGTGCAGTAATTCGACTCTGTGTCTTCTGTGATCAGTCGAAGAAGAGTTTGCGGGTGTGATTGTGTGTACTATACAGTATACCTTATGTATATGAGTGTTTTAAGCTCGTGAGGGAACCATACAATACATTTGAAGTGATCAAAATTGTATCTTCATTAATCGTTAGATTGCGCTAACAAACGTTTCGTTCTGCGTAGTAGTTTATTTATAAGGTTATTACTATACCGGGAGAATGAGTCCGGAGTGCGAAACGAGAAACATCCGACGATGAGAAGGTCCTATTCGGGTTTCGCGGCCGAGTTCAGTATCGTTCGTGAACCAGTTGCTTGGTGTCGGTACTCAGGTGTTCGGATATTACCTTTCGTATTGTTCTTTCGTACAGACAAATTTACTGTATTTTGTCGTTGTTAATATTTAGCACCGACAATACTTACCGCTCGTTTGGAAACCCGCTATCGATATTTGACCAATGTGTAGGGGATACGTATCCGCAAAGGTGTGATTAATAAAAAGTCGTGATAAAATCGGAATTTGGTGTGTGTTTGTGTGTGTGTGTGTGTTTTGTGATCAATTCGATTACGTGTTGTGCAGTGTAGTTTACGATAATTGGTGTGACTCATCAGTGTTACAAACGTAAGTCAGAAGAGTAATAACTTATTGTACAAATACATACTTTCCTTTTAAAGTATTAATGGTGTAACTTGTTAGTTTTGTGTGAAGTCACGAGAAACTGACGATCTCTGCTTTATTGATCTCGAGTACTCATCTTGGTGCGCCTCTACCGGTCCATCAAGAGTGACCCCACAACGGATTTTCTTCTTTCGGTATTCTCGCGATCGTTACGACCTTGGACTTCTTGCGATTTCATCTTATTATTATTTTTTTTTTCGTCCAATCCGCGAAAATGGTTATTTGATGTTTTCCTTAGGAATATCGTTTTTTTTTACCTTATACCATTCTTAGTATGAGAAAAACTTCGGAGGATTTGAGAATTTGCATGGGCGCATTCAGTTTTACAACCTTGGAAATATTCCAAGCGACGCGCGATTCAAGAAGTTTCCAGGTGTTCCTTTTTTCAATGAAAATGACGGGTTAGTGCTAAGGCGTTGAGCTTAGTGCAATGGAGGGCATGAACCGAAAATTACTGCCCCAACTTGAATTACACATTATTAGTATCACGTCTTCTTTTGCTCTGACGATGACATAAAAACCGTATTACTAGAATGGCTGCGGCGATGTTGGTAACCAAAATGAGACCCGTTAAATGGTCATTGGTCATTTATATGTGATGGATGATGACGACAATGCATTACGGGCCGCGTTTGTCAGTGACTTTTACCTCACAAATGCTCACGTTTTTGTGTATAGTCATTATTGTGAGTCATAAGCAGGATAAAAGCTCACAATATGTTCCATTTTATATTATGTGCTTATTACGAGTGTGTGATCTTTGGCTGTGTGTAATTTATGTAGGTACAAAACATAAACTTCTCTACTCTACTGCTGCGCGCCGTTACAGCCGTAACATTTTGTTTGTTGTAGGTATTGCGTGTGTACGGGTATCAAATAATTGTGTATGTGTATGTGTGTGCGTTCATGTATATTTGTACGTGTATACGGTAGCAAAATAGCGAGCGTCGGAAAAAGAGAGTAACCTTCATCATCGTACCAGTTTGAGACTGTTACCGGGCTGACGGTGCAAGAACCAACGAGATACTATGCGACGAGCGTACCAAGAAAAATACAGATTATATGTGGAAATATACGCAGAACGAATGAAAGAAACAGAGATACTGAGAAGGGGACAGAGAGAAAAAAAAACGACGCCTGCTCTTAAAGACGACGGCGACCGTTATTAACGTTGTGCTCCAAGTATGCGTTATCATTGTATTTTGCTGTGGTGTGTGCGCCTCTAATATTGTCCAATATTTGTTGCGACTGTAACAACGATTGCCTATGGTGTAGAGAGAGATATTTACCGTAATCTGTCTTTTAGAATGTGCAGAAAGTACTGCACTGTTTTTTGTGCTACTCTAGATCGAGAGAATATTTGTTCGTACATCGCATGCTAAATGAATGAAATGAATTTGCAAAGGTATTGTAAAAACGAAAAGAATGGACAGAAAACCCCTTGGAACTCTTGCTTTGCTGGAAAAACTGGGGCAACCCTCTTGGTTTGTGTGAAGTAAAATTGATCTGGATTTTTGGGCATCTTGTCTAGTTATAGGGCAGTGTTGAGGGTACGGGCGACGGTCTGGGACGCCAAACCTGAGCAGGCGGCAACCGGATGACACATTTCACCCTTCGTCGTCGGCAGCTGATCTAAAATGTCAGAATGTCCGATGTCCCTAAAAATCTCCAAGTACCATAAAATCTCGTCTTGGGAAAAGTGACAGCTTTCTGAAAAAACTTGAAATTATGAAAAAATTGGTGCTGAAATAGAAGAAAGAAAATGCTCAAAACGAAGTTGAATGTTATTGGAAAAGAACAAATGAATGATACTGAGAACCAAATAGGAAAATAATGATACAAAATTCGCACGGCATTTGATATGGTCATCGAAATATTCCAGACCTCCTTTGTGATATTCATATTATGTATTGTAAAAACCCATGTCCGAAATTTTCCAAACGCATAATTAGGTCTGACCGGAGAAAAACACGAAATCAATCGTCATCCCTACATGCAACTTCGATATGGTTGGGGAAAGAAGATGAGACGTACAATTTTTCTTAGCAACGAATCCTTGGTCGTTTGAAAGTCTGCTCGTTTTGTGTGGTTTACGTATTTGAAGCGCGGACTCAATTTTCTATTATTTTTACTACAAGTATTATCAAGTTCGTCAAAATCATTATTGATTTGCTCTCAACCACAAAAGTTTGCGTCTTTAAGATATGCGCTTCAAGTTTACAGTATTGGAACCGGTTTGAACCAATTCTTATTCTATTCGACGAATAAAACTGCGATAAAATCTGACAAGGTGACCGTAATTATTTGAAGTAATAATACCCAACCAATGAACAAAAGATGAAATCATCGGAAAATATTCTGAGGACGTGGTATCGCGCTTTCGTACTCTTGCTCTGACTGAAATACTCGTCCGTGTAAAATGGAGCTGTGTGTATCGAGGAGGTAGAAACAATTGATGGTATATGAATTGTTTTGATCGCAGAAAACGCGATGTGAAGGATAGGGGAAGGGATAAAGTGCGACCTTCGAGTTGAAAGCACGCTCTGTAGCCGTCGTATCCGGAAAGTTTGAAGACGGTGTAAATTGAATGTAATCACTCAATCATTGGTTGTTTTTTCTCTCCCCCTCGTCATACGGTACGAGTACGTATCCGATGATGATGTGAGCGTTCGTATTTACCGTGTATGTGTGCATGTAGTACGTGCGAGGAGGTTAATACCTACACATTTTCTTGCGTCTATCGCGCGCATTCGTGTAGCTAATTGATTAAATTATCGAGGGCGTAGTAGTTTTTAATGACTTTTTGCAGTGCAAGAAGGTATCGTCCCGAAAGGGATTATAAGCGTATTTTTCGACGTTAAAAGTTTGTACTCTTGAAGAGTGATATTTTCAAAAAAAAAAGGTATTTATATAAGTTTACTTGTTTATGTGAAGCCCCTTCTAAATGGTGAAAGATGATCAATATCCTAGTTTGTGTCAGTATGATTGATCATGTTGGGAGATTCGATTGACCGAATCTTCAAAAAATGATACCTGGTTCATCAGTATTTTGAAAACGGTTTGAAAATAATGATACTTTTTGTCATTATCTTTGGAACCTGACGATATTCTGATCGTCTGATGATACCGACATTTTTTGAACTTTTTTGACATCATTTTTAATGACCGTTTACAGGGAGCTTAAAGTGTATGCTCTAAATTAATTGTATCTTCTGCTCTTACGTTTTGGTGCCCCACAATACAGTATTCAAGGTACGTAACTTGACATTTCAAAAAAATTTAAAGGGTTCTCGACGGCAAAAATACCTCGTTCAATTTGTGGGCATTCTCCCCATCGACTTCATTTACAGATCGCTTTATTCGCGAATTTCTCGGCATTGAAATTTGATCTGTGCAAGTCAACCATTCACCTATGGACGGTGTTTTCGTCCTTGTGAGACGATGAAAAATATGTTCGCTGTAACAGCATTGTGATTTAAAAACCACACTGCACTGAGGAAATTTCACGCCCCTACAACTAATAAAACTAATGAAAACTTGACTCACCATGAGAATGTGCAGTACAGCTTCGCGCGTTGCGAAATTCGGGCCGAACAGCGCTAGCGTCGCGCTGCATTTCTACCTAGCGGGAAGACAAACCTCGACCTCACTGGTGCTTCGATAAGCTCGGTGGTAGAGGTTCCGATTTACTGAAAAGGTGTTTGCAATTAATCAATAAACATCATTTAGGTATACTATAAATGTATTTTTTCACAATACACCATGGTAGCAATTTTCACCATCTCTATGAGCGTTTGCTACTTCTATACGTCTCGCCTCGTCTATGACTCAGTTTACAATGAGTCGAAATACCGTGCTTACGTTTTTCTTTTCTGTGGACTCGGTGCTTTTATTTCACGTTGCAATTGTAACAAACAAAGGTGGGTGTAAAGGAAACGTGCTTTGAAGTGAAGAAACGTGTCGTCTCGTTCTTGCTAAACTTGCGCCATCACGACGATAGAACCGTCAATTTTGATTTCTCATCTCTCAAGATGCAACCATGCTATTGCTTTCTCATACGAACGATCGGAAAAATCTAAAACAAACGAAATGTTGATTGTAAAAGTTTTCCAAATGTACAATTCTACTTCATTAGTTGCTGTTGTAAAAGCAACTGGATAAAGTAGAACATACTCCTCATTCACTCAATATAAGTTCCTGTAACGATCCTTGATTGCTTCGTCGATGATTGACTGTCAGTCATTCAAGTCCTACTCTTTCATGGAAGTTCATATTGTCGCATTTTTTTGATCAGACAAGTTTTTTATCTTCCGAGTATGTATCAAAGAATATTTTTTCACAACAAATTGGCGACCAAAACACAGTATGCTTTCCGAGTATTGAAACAGGGACCAAAGTTCGTAGTTTTTGGAGTTTGCTACTCAAAGATGAGGAAAAGGTAGGTGTCCTATCAGGTAGCCGATTACTCACTGATGAAGTTACAAGCAGTAGTTGTGCTCCTGGTCGAAACTATCTATTTTTGTTTCGAGATTGAGCCTCGAATTGATGTATGTGAAACGTATTCTGCAGTCCGCAATAATGACTCTGATGTGCTCGCAATATTATTTTCTTGACTCTGTAAAACGTTGATTGGTTAATCGTGATAAGAATGCTGACATGTTTCATGTCTTTGTTCTAGTCTCATCTTTATGGGATTTTCACTGTGGCAGTGATTCTCAAATCTGCGATTCCGAGTTCGCGAGTCTAAGCCCCCCCTTCTGTAGTTTCTAGCTTATCCTAATATGATGAAAAGGCGTAGGCTAGATTTATACTACTAGGCTAAGAAAACGCTGAGAGCCATTATGAAGCTATTAGCGTGTGACGTCATAAGTTTGGTGACGTCATAGGTTGGTAACGTCATAAGTCGTTAATACTGGTCTGCTTACAACATCTGAACCATACCAAAGTAGACTTACACTAGGCCAAGGAGTGAGGTGAATCAGAATGAGCAGAGTGAGTGAGGCCCCCTAATCTCATGAGCCTGAAATAAACTAAAGTAGACCTATACTAGACCAAGAAGCGAGACAAATCAAGCGAGTGTGCCGCTCTAAAACCTTAGCCTAGAATTCTACAATATTCTTGTCTCGCATTATCCACAACATATCTGATTGGGCAAAACTTTGAAAAGACATGAAACATGATCTTCATCTTTTTCGCTGCGCCAAGAGATCCAATACCCCTTAATCATTCTCTCTCCCTCTACCTCCCTCTCGCGTCCTCGTACTTGAATTTATCATATTCATACCGTCTAATGCTAACTCTAGTTTTTTGCAAATTTTCTCCTTAAATTCTTGTAGAGGAAAAAACTCGAATATTGTTTTATGAATCAAGTACTAAATCAATAATATTAATAAAATGCATCTTAAAATTTAAAATTCGAAGTAGTTTTTCATTCTTTATACCAGTTTCCTAATCATAAGATTACTTTGAACACTTGTATTCGCGGGTGTACGCCTGTTGACATGATTTTATTCGCACAATAGACTGCACTCTTTTTCCCCTCTCATTCTTTCTCTCTTATGGTCAGTTTTTTGATGAGTTAATTTGGTTATTCTTCGACAAATTATGCATTCTTTTATCATTGATTGAGGCATTCGCAGACCTCACCATCCTTCTTCTCACAATTTACTGTTTAAGCGGGCTCCCGCGTTTTCGAATTCGATACCTTACCTCGAACAATAGACCGAGAAAGCTGCATTCAATTACTTTTTTTTTTTTTGCGAAATCATGTCCGGAGAGAAATATGCTATCGCCGAGTAAAAACCTGTACAATTGTTTTGAGTACGCTGCGGTTCTTCACACGGTTCGCGAGCCGATCTTCCGATCGTTATCGCACTGACTCTACAACGTATTCACTTAATTTGCCTGTAGTACAAAAGCTAGAAAACCAATCCTAGTATCATTATTGCGCTGTCGTCGTAATACTCGAGAGTCTGAAGACCGTTCGAGTCGTGGTGTTTGCGACGTCGATGAATCTCTTGTGCAAATGAGATAGATTTGTTCCTGTAGCAATGTCTCTGAAAGTTTTTTTTCTATTGTAGGTAAGCTAAGTAGTTGTAAGAAAGAGCTATTTTATCACTACCGAGGTTATGAAGTGGAACTTGTGTTCGGGCGAGTAATTAAATTTTTTCGCACTTCGAAAGTGTTGGTAAGAATTATCTAATATTTTATGCCCCTTGCTTTGCAACCTTCTCTGTACGTATTGCCTTGCCCTGCCCTGTGATATACCTAGTCTCTGGCTTAGAAAATTTTGACCTGCTGTTCATTACTGCCAACTGACCCGAATTACGACACTTTTGTTTGCAAAATCTCTTCGCTATAATCGACGCCATGATTGAATAGTGATTCTCGAAGCGCGATGCGCTGAGTAGAAGATGAAATCAGTTTCAAGGTTTTTACGTTCAACCTTATCATAGACACGAAGCCAACGTTTAATTTATTGAGCGTGAATTATCGTTACGAGTAATTTTTCTTTTCTTACGCGTTACTAAAAATCGATTTAAATGGAAAACAAATAAAACCCTGCGGTCTACAACGAGCGTTGTTTTCGTTCAGCGAGAATTCTTACTGTTAAGTAAATTTTATTTTATCGTGTCACATTCATTTCGTCGAAAATTGATTTGCATTATTTTGTTGTTACTTCGCTCTTTTTTTTCCTTCTCCTTTTATTTCTTTTACCTCCTTCTAACGGAAAAGCAAAGTATTATGAGTAATAATATTTATTCAGAAATGTCAATGTACAATAGTTGAAAACTGAACAATCTCAAATAATATCTTCTCGGTATCAACAGCTTCCACAACTTGAAGTAGAATCTCATGAACTTCTCCCAACGTCTTCCACGCGTTCTTTGTCGTTAGGTACTGATAGATAGTGAATCCAACTTCATCAACTTCTACTTGAACTGAATCTGCTAGGCTAAGTACACCTTCTTCTAGGTTCTTCATCAGTATCGAACATCTTCTTTGGACCACTCCCGGACAGTGTACTGGAACTGATTTCTTAGGTGAAATCATCCTACTTATATACAGATTGACTTGGTATTCAACTATGAATCATTATCGCGGAGAACGGCGGTGTTTAGAGCTTGTTGTTGATTGGCTGATATAGATGAAAAATGCGATTTGCTCATTAGACAATGATCATTGCGAAAAGCATTAGGTAACCGAGCTCACTTCTGATTGGTCGATGAACGCAAAAAGTGGTTGACGTGGAATTCTCTCTCTCTCAATTCGGAATAGACTAGTTCGGATGGTAGTGCCGTATTGAGGACTGATGATTATAGGTGCTATGAAGATATGATCGTAACAAAAGTATATCGCTTTCCTACAGCCACAGATCAAATTTTTAAAAGGAGCTGTTTTAATGAGCATGATTGTGAATGAAGTAAATATTGTATCGTGATATGTAGTTAAGACTAGATGCAATAGCCTAAAATTTGATGGAATGTATGGAGCGCAGAAATTCCGAACATCTAGCCCCACTACTCACCTCTGAAGTAGTTTTGTACTCGAGTAATAATTTATTTTCAATTGAATGAAGACGGGATGAAGCTGGTTATGGTTGGTATCACAGATTCATTCATGAAGAATAGATGAACCATCTGAAATATTGTTTCGTCAGATTTGGCAAATATGAGTATTGTATGTAAACATAATTATGTATATCTTGACAGAGTTGCCACTTTTTGTAAAACCGGGAAAAGTCAGGAAATTGCGGCTCTAATCGGGAGAATTTTCTGAAAATATAAAAGAAAAGTGAAAAATTTTTACGAATTCCTCTTTCCCCCCCCCCCCCCTCTCACCTCGGAATACTGTACTATTTTGCCACTTTCCTTTTGGCTACCATTTATTGGCCTGCGAAAAAAACATGAATATACGGGACAAATCTGCTCATTAACGGGAATACAAACATTGAACGTCACAAAAAAACAAAGACCAACATTTCGAAAAATCTACACACGACTGTAATGTTTATTGCCCAAGAAAGAAAACAATGAACGTAAAAATGAAGTAATGCACTGGAAAAGAAAAAGTTGCGAACGTCAAAAATTGTTGTACAATTAAAAGAAAACGATCTATTGAACAATTGATGCTTATTTTCCCTTTTTCGATCTTCCGCCTTTTCTCTTTTTCCTAGCTTCCTGCGTACGGCACATCTACTAACTTGAGGCGACTTTGCATACTTAGGTGCAGTGTGTACGTGTACCTTCACAAATGTAGGGCACGTAAATGTTGATTTATGAAGATCATTCTGGTCAATAATGATCGTCCAAATCCAACAACTGTACTTTTAAAGTCGAGAGAATCTTTTCAGTGATGGGCTTCGTTGGGTGAGCACTTGAGAAAAAAATTGTATGTAACCGTTCTTAGGAGATTGTCTCTGAAGTACTTTTTTATTTTCTGAGGCTCACTGATATGCCTTCGTCCGCATGTCGCCAAACATACAGTTGGAATCGATGCAAAGTGGATACAATTAACCGATGATGGATCTCTAGATATGGACCATTTTCTCAACACATCAAGACAATGATTCAAAAACTGCCCAACCGGCGAACGCATTTGTTTTTTATTCCCGTTCAAGCATGTTAAATAATGATGGTCTTTTTCTTTTAAAAGTGACGTGAATCATTTCTCGTTCATTTTTGGTCAACAAAACACGTTGTCTTGTATAATTTACCCGTTTAAGGAAATCCCGCTCATTCACATTATTATTCACGTGCATTTTATCATACTCCTTCTTCTGGCTTTCTCTCTCTCTCTTTTTTTTTTTTTTTTTTCTTTTGGTAACGAAATCTCTTTTCATCTACGTATTAACTTCGTAGATTCTTCCTTTTCCTCGCGCTCTGGATTCGATTTTCCATTATCTATGTACTACAAGTAATTAAGTAGGTTACTGTAATTGATTTTACGCGTCGCTCGTTTTGACCACAAGCCTGCCTAGATCAGAATTTGCTCAAATAACTTCAAGTTTGTCGTCGCCCCGTCCTCGATTCTTCGCGTCTCGTCCGATTTAATTATGTAGACGCTCCGAAGTGTAGGTCATCGAACTGAAGTATAAATAATACATCGTGATTGTAGACATTTGGTGCTTTCATAATTTTCAAAGAAATAATTTTTTTTTTCTTATTGCCAGTTCGTTCTTTTTTTTTCGTGAGTATATCTAGGTATAGGTAGTTCAGATTTTTATACTTGTATCGCCCGATAAACGCATTGATTCGAATCGATTGATGTGAAAGTGAAATAATTATCTTTGGTTTGTTTCGTAAAAATTCATTGATTAGTGTTCGAATTTTCTATTTAGTAAGAAAAAAAATGGAAGCCGGTGAATGTCGTTTGTTATGAAAAGTGCAAGAAACACAAACAACAATTATCTCGCATTCAATGTGTTGTCTTCCTATTTATACTTTTCAATTTTTGACAAATTTAATTCGTATTTGGTTTTCCTCAGCAATCTCATGCTCGAAATCGTTCTTTTTCGTCACATCGTCTCGATTTTATACGAGGCTAATGACGTGTTATTCTTATAAAGAAGTTGAAAATCATACGAAAAAATGAATAATAAAGAGACAGAATTAAAACATATTGGTAGTGAGAGAATAAGGTGCGCAAAGAAGAAAATGTCCATTTTAGACACGCTGTTCCAAAATTTGGAAACTGGTCCACAAAATTGAAAATTGTACAGCAACATTCTTGTCGAAAGTTTTTCTTCCTTGCATCAGCTTGTACCCACGTTCACATTCATTTAATACAGACGAATTCATTAGTTTTGTTCTGTGAAACCTCCTTGACTGATGAAATCTGCTAAAAACCTTATCCGCTTCATTCTCTGGCCAATGTTCTTTTGAAAATGAAATCGACTGATGATACCAACGTTTTGTTTTAGGAGACCTCTAAAGATTGAGTGTCGGGTGGAGAAAAACGGAAGAAGAGTTTATAATTAGGTATTTTTTTCTTGTGTGTAAAAGTATGCCTTCGAGATTTGTTCTTTTCTGTACTCTTTGTGTCCTGCACTTCAGAAAATGTATAAGATTTTTCTCAATTTTGAAAATTTGAACGTATCGTGAATCCAAGGTGTGTTCATTGCGTGAGAAAAACTACAAATATAATAACAATATTCGTTGGGAAAATTGAAGTTACAACTTGCAGATGAAATAGCATACATTTTGGTTGAAAAGTGAATGTTTTGTATCGCGTGCGAACAATCTCTTCACTTTCTTGGTGCATGAACTATTTTATACTATAAGTACAAAATAAGTCAACGTTTTACAGTTCAATATCATAGTTTCATCGAGCCCCATTTTACCGATTTTTTAAAGAAAAAGGTGGTTTATAGACCGATTTTTCTGTGACGTCATATTTATTATCTATAACGTGTAAATTTCAGCAAACGGTATATCGACTTCCGTAAGATTACTACGGGAACATTTTGATCATCCCTCAGTACTTCGGAACGAAATAAAAAGTTGATATTTCCAATCTTGAAATTCTCTTACTTAATGCGAGTGGATATTTGGGGCTCTTGCCTCCTTCGGCAAGGCGAGAGCTCATATGCAACCGCGTGAAAAAATTGAAAAAAATAGATTCTCACTCAAGTTATTCATACATTTTCTTATTTTATTTTTGTAGTCTTTGGCAAAAGTGTAATGCAAAGGTTCTTTTTCTTGGTACCTCAACAATCATAAAATACTGCGTATATTCTTTGACCAGTCTCTCTCTCTCGGGAAATTTTTTCACCCTATTCACAACATTTTAGGGCCTCAGCTCAAGTTTTGTGGCCCGGCCCGGCCATGGAGAAATTTCTGCGGGCGCCAATGATGACGTCGTACTATTTAAAAGGGTGGTTTTCAATTTGCGGTACATTTTAAAACGATAAAGCGAGATTTGTAAAAAATTCTTTATCGTTTTTCACGTCGTACTATTTCATTATAAAATTTGTTCCGAAATACCTCGTCTCGAAGGATGCTGGTTCAGAAAACATGCTCGCTCATACCCAACGCATGGGGATAAGCTCGCGCGTTTGTTTATTATCTTTTCGGTGAGTCCACGCGCGCTTATCGTGTCATTTTGCCTCGAATAGCATGCAAAACGAAAAGCGTTGAAAATTCAATTAATCGCGAAAGTGCGACATGCTCTTTCTGCTCATTATCGATCATCATAATTATTCGTGAAACGATTTTCTGCGTGTCTCACTCCCTTTAATCGGACCTCACACCTTGTACATAATACAGGGTATGGCCGTTCGTGGTGAAGGTAGAGTGCAGTACTTCTTACTATGTACAAAATATCCGTTTTGTGCAAAAAATATATAAACATGTCGCTGTCTGACTGAGGTTTGATCTTATCACACTACTGAACAGAAGCTGCAGCTGCGTCTTTCAGATGAATATAGGTGATAAGTGTATGATAAAAATATTTTATCGTATTCACTGAGGTATAGTATAGATTATACAGAAAGCATATCAATATTCTTTCTCACATGCGACTAAAGCCTCCCTCGCATCAGCAATATTTCTCTAAGCGTCGCGTTCCGCTATCATTAAGACTTTATCAAAAAATTTCTGTCGGGTTTTGTACATCTAGAAGAGATTTAATACGTCAATTCACTTGTGAGGTAAAGAAACCAAAAATGAAGGATTTCTTGGCGTTGCCAAAAATATAAGTTGTGTTCGCGCGTCGACAGTTTCAACAGGTTCTGTTCAAAGTTGCTGGTAGTGGTGTGTAATCACGCACTAATACAGACAACTTTTAACAGAATCTGCTGAGACTGTTAACGCGCGAACACACCTATAAAGATCATGTTTCATGTCTTTTCGCCAGTCGTCTTGAGCTCTTCATCGTTCAAAAATTTCCAAAATTTCCAGCTTCTTGTTCTAGTATAAGTCTACTTTGGAGTAATTTAGGCTGACTGCTTTCTGGGACTCACTCGCGGCACTCGCTTAATGTAGTACATATAAGTCTGATGTAGTACTTGTAAAAGTCTACTTCAGTATATTTCAGGCTGATGAGATTACTGGGCCTCACTCGCTCCGCTCGTTCGTCCCGATTTTGGTCCAGTACAAGCCTACTTTAGTATATTTCAGGCTGATGAGTTTTTGACATGTTTCATGTCTTTTCTGACACCCTATACACTATCAAAAATTCGCGAGTACCACCCCCCCCCCCCCCACCCATTCCCTAATAATGGACTCGGAAAATTTTTGTGAATTACCTGGGAGGTGATTGAGAAATCTGCGAGTACCACCCTCTCTCTCGAAAAAAGAAAAAATTAACTGAAAATAAAAAAAAAAATGAAATGAAATAGAAATAAAATTAAAAATAAAACAGAATAGAATGAAATAGATAAATAAAACAATATAAAATCAAATCAAATATAAATAAGATCAAAAATGAAACTGAAAAAATGATAATAATAAATTAAATAAAAATGGGATAAAAAAATGAAATTGAATAAAAATAAAATTAAAAATTGAATAGAATAGAATAAAATAAATAAAATGAATAGAATAGAATAAAATATAAATAAAATCAAAAATTAATCTGAAAAAATAATAATAATAATAAAATATTGAATAAAAATAAGATAGAAAATGAAATGAAATAAAATAAAATTAGAATAAAAATTATAATAAAATTAAAAATAAAATAGAATAAAATCAAAAAAATAAATAGAATAAAATATAAATAAAATTAAAAATAGATCTGAAGAAAATTATAATAATAAATTAAATGAAGATATAATAGAAAATAAAATGAAATTAAATTGAATTAGAATGAAATTAAAAATAAAATAGAATAAGATGAAATAAAATAAAATCAAAAATAAATCTGAAAAAAAATAATAGATAAAATGAAAGAATAAAAATAAGAAATACCAGGGAGTTGATTGAGAAATTAGCAAGTACCATCCTCCTTATACTATCTGTAGTATATGTATAATGGACTTGAAAAAATTTTGGGTGAGGTTAGGTTTGAGGACTTGTAAAAAAATTTTTTATACCTGGTGGGTAATTGAAAAATCTGAGTACTACCCCTTTACTCTTTTTCTTTATACTAGGTGTCTACAAAGAAGCGGAGCGAGTGAGGCTTAGCAATGTCATCAGCCTGAAATATTCCAAAGTAGACTTATACTAGATCAAGCGAGTGTGCCGCTCTGAAGCTTTAGCCTAGAACTCAAATATTCACGTCTCGCATTATCCACAACATATCTGATTGGGCAAAATTTTGAACACTTTTTTTTTCCCTGTTTATATACTAGGTTTATACTGGCTTTATGATAGGTATATACTATCTTTCCGAGTGCCCCCCCCCCCACCTTCACCCTAGGTAGACTTATAGTAGACCAAGAAGCGGTCCCAGAAAATCATTACCCTTGTTTCTCAGTCATAACATATCTCCAAAGCAATTTCAAGAGCATTTGAATCAAACAGCACTGCACTATAGCGACTTGATCATCATCATTAATCGCAAAAACACCTCCTTTAAAGACATGAAACATGATCTTTATTCATTTGGCTACGCCAGAACATTTCTTTTTTCAGAATTATTTTTGATTTTATTTATGTTTTATCTCATTTTATTTATTTTTTATTCATTTCATTTTTATTTTTTTCATGTTTTTTTATTTTATTTTTTTATTTTATTTATTTATTTATTTTTCATTTATTTTATTTTATTTTATTTTATTTTTCTTTTATCATTTCTTTTTTTTTTTACCAAAATTCTTCCAAGTCCCAAGGTTACTGCCGGACGCCCGGACAATTTTCAAGAATTCGGGGGTAGAGAAAAGACATGAAACATGTCAAAATAAGGCAAACTGTTTTCCAACGGAGCCGCGAGGCTGGCTTTTCAAAATTTTTTGTTCTATTCGCGCCGCAAGAAGGAGGTGCGGAAGTAGCACAATTCTGTTTTGGAGATAAATATACGTGGAGGTTTTTGCTCTCGCATCTAAGGCGTTGTTGTTATCGGTTGTCGCTCGCTGACCGTTATTCCCTTGTGTGTACAGTATTCCGGTATAGATAGTATTTGAAACAATCTTGATCGAGAGAAGCTATCGTATTGCCATTTCCTCAAAGTTGAAGATCGTTTCTTTCCCTTATGATATGAAATTTTTTTCAGCGAGGACAAAGAAGACATTTAAAAACTGTAGGAGTAAGCTAACAGCCCAAAAATTGAATGAGAGAGAAATGTTTTCTTGATGAACGTTTATATTTCGTATATATTCTGAAACGTGTTTTAAAATTCAGCAATTAAAAATTTTGCACAATAACGAGCCTTTGCAGTGGTTCTAATGATACCGCGGATCGTCATCATTATAATCGATGACTCTAGCATCTTCATAACGTTTAATTGCCTCGTTGAATCCGTAAAACATTTTACCGAATCAACGAGCCTCGCACGTAGCGGGAAAATTTCTTCCTTGTGGTATGACAGTATTTTCCCGCTGGGAGATTGTCGTCTCATTCTCTTCGCCGGTGTTGAAATTCGCTCTTCCCCCCCCCTTCCCCTTCACTCTCTCCTCCTCCTCCTCCTCCTCAATAGGTCGATACGTATTTTCGCAATGTAACTAATCACATCTCTCCGAGGCTTACGTTTGCCGTAAATTATATATGATCCTCTTGAGACGGAAATTTTCGGATCCATCTTTCATCCCTTACAAAATATTTTACTACAAGACGTGTTGAAGAACTTTTAATAATGCTGCGTTGTATCGGAAAAACTGTCTACTCTTTGATGGCGCGAATGACGCGACGTACGTGTACGCGCGATATAGGTACCAGTACTATGTATGCGAGTCGAATCGCTTTCTTCTAGATCGCTCGCTTCACTATACAGTATTATACTGTAAATTATTATCTTGATTCGACGACGCGACGTCATTAACGCGATAACAGCGAATTTATTATGATCAAATTTTACTCGCCATGCACGATCGAATTTCGATGCTATTTTTTTCGCGTTCTGTAACATCGAAACGAACGGACATTTTTTTTTTGTCCGGTTATTTATGTAAGTTGTGAAAGCGAACAAACGGTGCATTGAGTCGCTCGTTCGTTGCTTGCCCGCGTAATACGTATTCCAATAATACGTATTATTATCACGTATAGGATACTATATGTATACTGTGTATTGTGCAGTATATGCACAAAACGGTGTGAGAAACACTCCTACTTGCTCGTTTTCCTCTTTTTTCGAATAATTTATTAGGTATTATTTAAATTATTCTAATTGATCTTCTATTCGTTTATCGTATACCTAACTACCTATCAATTTTTATCAATATACTCAACGTGTATATGCTCGACGCGACGTAGGTAAATAGGAAGTGTGCGTTTTGTTGTTAATTCTGTTTCTCTTCCTCCAAAAAGTTCGAACGAGTGTCATTTCTTAGCATGACGTTGTATTAATATTAGGCTATATTAGGCGTGGTGTTCGCATTTAACCGCATTATGTACATTACCTGTCCTATAGAATGAGTGCTGCGGTCGAATCATATCGTATTCCGCGCACGTTGTCTACAATACATCTGTGAAACGGATAATCACCTCCTAAAGCCTCTTTCTCTCCATCGACCGTCTCAGCATTAATTCGTAGCACATCGAACCTCTAGACAATTAGATGGGAGAAGGAGGAGCGAGAGGTATTGGTAAAGGTAGGACGATGAAAGGTAAACGAACGCTTATTCTGTCGAAAATACGTAGCTTTTTGAACGATAAGTCCGTGACGTCTTGGTGAAGGTCGAAGATGTTGCTTTCCAATATGTTTAACTTCAAGCATCTTAAGCATTCATTTGCAATAGCACCATTTTTTATAGTTTCGTCCGTCATCATGGATATAGTCTCTAGTCTCTTCGAAGTATAAAATTAATGACTCTAGGGGAATTAAGATCTTCTTTCCAAGGAATCGAAACCGAGAAACTCATCGAAAATAGAATTTTAAGCTGCTGTTACAATATACATACTAGTTGGTATAGCTCTAAGGCTTGGCGTACAAAGTTTTATCGCCCAATTCCGATAGAACGTAGGATTATAATAGTGTACCTAAGTATTCGTCTGCGAGTTAGATCTTGCCCCACTACTAATAGAATTTTTTCCTGTTGAGCCCTCTATGATCTATCTAGTATGAATGTTCGTAATTTTTTCTCTTAGTCAACTTGACGGTGAATTACGTAGGTACACTAAACATTCACTTATTTTTTGATAAATCGATAAAAAAATGTCGAATGACCGTGACTCTTCAGCGTGTAAGTGAATTTTCTCAGTTCGATCAGCTTGATTAAAATACTAGTGTTTTGATTGTGTTCTTTTACCGAACTCTTTACTCGCGTTCAAATTGATTTACAATCATTCTATTAGCCCAGGTCTTATCATTATCAAACAAATCCTTTGTCAATTTGCTAAAAAAAAAATTATACTTTTTTAGTCTGATTTTTTGCTTCATCGGGAGTTCGGTAATCAACAGAGAATGGGGCACACTCTTTTATATAATATTATGTTACGCCGAATCCGTCAAATAAAATCGGCAGCTTGAACGCTAATTCTCCTGATTTTATAAAATCGGCAACTGAAATATTGTGGTTGTATGTAAATCTAAGAATAATATTTTTTTATAATACATGCAGCGAAAGTGCCGCGTATTGTGTTCGTTTTTTGAAGCGAAACTCGCCGTTATCAGAACCGTGGCGAAAGTGTTTTACCCGTAGCGAAAATCGCGTCAGTGGTGCCACTTAAACAATAATTGAACATCAAAACTATAACAAATTCTACTTTTGAGAGTCTAATTTTGCTTCATGTATTATAAAAAGTACTGTTTGTAATTCGTGTCGAAAAACAATATTGTAACTCGCTCACCATCCGCACTCGCTATGCTCGTGCGGCTACACTTCGCTCGTTCCAATATTGCTTGTTTTCGCCACTCGATACAAAATGTACTATTTTTCTCTTCCAACTTTTTTCTACTGGTATTCTTCCCAATATTGTAATGAAACGAAACTGAATCATCGCAATGTGATATTTCTTTCTCTTGTTCTTAATTGTTTTTTTTTTTTTTTTTTTTTAATTGCATTTAATGACAATCTTTGAGGGAAGGGGTGCAATTCGGCCTGCCATTCGGGGCGTACATGTCAGAATCACGAGGGGTGATTGTTTTTTTCCCCTTGACTTCGATAATGACAAAGATTAACTTTTTCTGACTTTTGACACGTTCCATGTCTTCACTCTGACCTGACCCTAATTTCAAATTTTCCGAGTCCCCGCCCTCCTCCCTCACCCTCGTCTCTCCGTGGGTAATTCGAAAATTTGCGAATTCATCCCGCGAGTTCACTTTGCCTAGTTTATGTATGTACTAGCTTTATTATAGCCTTATAATATACTAGCTTCATCTCTTGAACTATACATATGAGAGACAGAAAAGACTCTCTTCTCTTTCCCAGTTTATATACTAGGTTTATACTAGCTTCTAAATTTTGCGAGTGCCCTCCCCCTCCCTTCACCCTCATCTCTCCGTGGGTGATTCGAAAATTTGCGAGTTCACCCCGCGAGTTTACCTTGCCCAATTTATAATTATACTATGTTGACAAGTTTCATATCTTTGCTCTGGTCTCATCCTTATGGGAATTTTCACTGTGGCAGTGATTCTCAAATCTGCGAGGAGTTAGCGAATCCAAGGCCCTCCCTCCCCCTCCCCCTCGAAACGGACTTCTCAGGAGTGATTCTGAAATCTGTGACACCGAGTTCAAGAGTCCGAGCACCCACCCCCCCCCCGTCCCTCCTCTGTAGTTTTCTAGCTTATCCTGATATTATGAAAAGACGTAGGCTAGATTTATACTAGACTAAGAAAACGCTGAGAGCCATTATGAAACTATTAGCTTGTGACATCATAGGTTCGGTGACGTTATAAGTCGTTAATCCTGGTCCGCTTACGACATCTGAAACATACTAAAGCGGGACGAATTGAGGCCCTCTAATCTCATCAGCCTAAAATATACTAAAGTAGACTTGTACTAGACCAAAAAGCGAGACAGATCAAGCGAGTGGCGCTCTAAAGCCTTAGCCTAGAATTCTGAAATATTTTTGTCTCGCACTATCCACAACATATCCGATTGGGCAAAATTTCGAAAACATGAAACATGATCTTTATCTTAGTGGCTGCGCCAAGAAATCCATTACCCACGTGAACTTTGATTCTGATGTAGATTTTTTATCCCGTGCTTAAATCAATGACTAATGCGATCTTGACGCAACTGCAGATTCTCTCTTCTCTCTTTGTCTGCATACCTCATTCGTTCTCCTGTATCGAGAATTTTGGTCCTCGGAGGGGTTGGCATCTGGTGGAGCTTCGTTGAACCGAACACGATCAAATCCACAATTGAGCGACAATCGTCTAGACAAGGTCTATTTTATTTCATTTTAGAAAGAAAATCTCACACCGCCCGTTCAGAAATTTCAACAGGGGACCTGTTCTTGATCATCAATAATTGGTAGTCCAATGCGATGTTTGCTCCCTGTATTTTTCTTCTTGAAATTGGTAGTTCGTTCGGCCCAATTGCTAGGGTCTGCCAATTGTGCCGCGCTGTAACGTCACCGGAGTAAAGATCTATTTGCAAAATCTGATTTGAAAGATTTCGTGAGAATACCCGTACAAAACGAACGCAATTTGCCAGCTCCCAATAGCGCTGAAGCACGAGCGCGGTTATCCCCTAATCTGTCACTTCGACTACGAATATAATATAGCCTATTTTGTATATTTTATAGTCAATGATTGTCGTTTCCATTCAACTAACTACTCTGCGCGAGTGTTTTTAATGGATCTCAGAACACGAGCCGCAGCGCAGCGGCCAGTTCAATGATATACCTCTATACAGACGAAAATTCCATTACGAATTCTTGCCCAGGGATAGTATCTTTCAACCCTTACTATGCGCGTGTATATGTGAGGTATGGGTTTCTTTTTTCCGGATAATTTAAAAAGATCGAGAAATTCCAAGAAAATGTATAGAATTCAGAAAAATTTTTTCGAAAGGTACCAGTTTCTGGTAGTGACGAAGACTCGGAAGAAACTTCGTCCATCAATCCTCGTGTAAGATAGTCTTAATTTCTCATGAAGAAGTACTGAGCGTAATTGCTCGTCTTGGAGTTTGAATAGACACGTCGATTACAAAACCAATAGACAATTATCGCAGAGTGTACGAGTAATGGGAACGTTCGTATTACGTACTGCAACTGTACTTGTTTAATGATGGTAAGACTTGAAGCAGTGCAGTGTATTTCTTATTGTTTTTGTCTTAATGATATACCGAACGTAATTATTACCAAGCGAATTGAGCGAGACTACTGTCACTTTCAAGCGACTGTTGAGGATTGAGAAAACTGATTTTTATGCCGGCTACAAGTGAAAGTATACGCCCCTGCACGATCAGATAACCGCGGCACCCTGCCGCGCCGGATCAATATCGTTGCAGTTTCGCGCGGAAAATTGATTGATCGATATCGGTTCCTGGTCTATAAGGTATTTATCGAAACCGAAACAGAGATAAGTTTATAGGTCGAGATTGTATATGTAAACAGTGCAGCGCGGGAACCGTGAGATGATTCAATAATTTGTGTTGTTGTCGTCGTCTTTTGAATTTTCGTTTTTTCGGCTTCTGAAAATGTGTAATATAATTGAAAATCAAGAAAACTCGATGACTACGAAGTTTCGATATGGCGGAGATAGAAATCGTTACATTTAACTGGAATGAATTTTTCAATCTGTTCTCAGACTGCTGAGAATTTTGCTTAAAACTACCCGAATTTTTGAGAATAAGCGACCGAAAATTGCAAATTTTTCACTTATGCTAATAGTTTTAAAGTCTATAAATTTGAGTACATATTCAGTTTGTGATTTCAAAATTTATCGGACGATTTGTGATCTGCGCACCGACGAATCTGTACAAAAAACCGTAGTTAATTTCTCTGTTTTTAAATTCAGATCGGGAAAACAGATTGCTTAGTGTGGTAAACGATTAGGCCATTCTATCATGTACGAGTACATTTTTCTTCTATATTTTGCGTCCTCTTATTGATTTTAAAACCTTTTTCGGAAGTACCGCAGCCCCGATTTGATCATATGAAATATCGAGTGTCAATCGCGAGAATGTGAAAGGAAAAACACTCCTGTCTAAATGTTCTCAAATTGATGATGATCAACGTGACGTCATTCATGGTAAAAAAAATCGCAAACCCCCCTATGAAATGTAGACCGCAGAGATCAGTGATTTTAGCCGGGCTGATGTACACACAATCTCCCATAAGAGAATTCCGGGACACTTTCGTTGTTGAATGAATCTATTGGAAAGTATGAGCATTTAATAATGATGAAATAGAGATTTGAACTTCTCTTTTGAGCCATAATCTAACAATCTTCTCGCTAGATTTTCGATATTTATTATCTTGTCAACGAAAGTCAACCGGAATTCTCTTGTGGGAAATTGTGTTTAAAAATCAGCCCGGCTGAAATCATTGATCACTGCGGTCTGCATTTCAGGGCGTTCGCGATTTCCTTCTATGAAAAATGTCAGCTGATTATTATCTATTTTTCTATTTGTTATTTATCTTTAACAGAACATATGAAATCAGTTGTGGCTTTTTAAGCTGTAAGTACTGATGCAAAGGATACGTACGTACAAATTCGAATTCAAATAGATTTCTCAGTTTTTGTTGGTGCTGAAAGTAATCTTCCCAATTCTTCTTTCCGGTCACCTTTGAATAAAAACGAAAATTGTTTCGAATAGGCTATCCTCCTGGTGCCGTAAATAATTCTGAAAGACCTCCATGACAGTCTTGTTTTATGATACTGTATTATGATGAAATCTAATGAAACAAAAACGAAAATTAAATTATGTTTTTATTGCTTTATGTTTTAGGTGGTATAACGTTTCTCAACAACGTGTAATCGTGTAACTTTTAGTGATGAGAAATTCGACATTATTAAAATGGACGCAGAATGTGAGCAACAAGTCGGGCAAAGGTAAGAAATGTCCATTATTTTTTCCTAATAAATTTATCAAAAAGTGCAGATTAAGGTGCTTCCAATGGCGGATGAGGAATGTTGAATCAAAATTTAGCTCATGTACCTCACCCTGTCATATTTCTACTTGTCAGTAGTTACCACGTAAACTTGAAATTGTGTAAAAGGAAATTCGTTTCGATAATAGCAAATAGTATTATTATAAAATATTATTCACTTTTCGGCTCTACGATGTCTAAAAGAATTTTTTTATTTATAAAATTGATCCGACGTTTCGAATACACAGTATTCATGTTCGGAGTCGAAAAACTACTCTTTAACATGATGGTATTGTTATTGAAAGTATCGATCGTTGAAATTTTATTCTTTCATGCGATCAAATTATGAAGGAATTTACTGAGGAAAATTTTCAGTTGCAAACTTTCTCTATTTGTAGAGAACTTATTGTTTAGATTGGTAGATTAGTTTGGAATTCCTCTTTTCTAGAGACGATGTTTTGAGGAGGAAGCAAGGTGTAAGTATTTTGAGGTTTTCGGCCCCTGAATTGCGACCAAATCGAACGAGGGAACTGGGAACGCTGCCACTGCACTGTCCCACTGTCTCTTCTTTTCTCTTCTCTTCTCTTTTTTGACATTTTCATGTCTTTGCTCTTTTCTCATCCTTATGGGAATTTTCACTGTGGCAGTGATTCTCAAATCTGCGATTCCGAGTTCGCGAGTCCGAGGCCCCCCCCCCCTCTTCCTTCTCTGTAGTTTCTAGCTTATCCTAATATGATGAAAAGGCGTAGGCTAGATTTATACCTACTAGGCTAAGAAAACGCTGAGAGCCATTATGGAGGTATTAGCTTGTGACGTCATAAGTTGGTGACCTACTGTCATAAGTCGGTAACGTCATAAGTCGTTAATCTTGGTCCAATGAAATAAAAATAAAATGAAAAATAAAATGAAGTAAAATAAAATGAAATTGAATTGAAAATAAAAATAAATGTTTGGGAGGTCATTGAGAAATTTGTGAGTACCATCCTCTCTCTCTCAAAAAAAATAATAGTAATAAAAATAAAATAGAATGATAAAATAAAAAAATAGAATAAAATAGAATAGAATATAAAAATAAAATAAAATATAAATAAAATCAAAAAATAGTTCTGAAAAAACTCATCAGCCCGAAATATACTGAAAAAGACTGGAACTGGACCAAGAAGGCTCATTAGCTTGAAATATTCCAAAGTAGACTTATACTAGAACAAGAAGCTGGAAATTTCGGAAATTTTTGAACTATGAAGAGCTTAAGACGACTGGCGGAAAAAACATGAAACATGATCTTTATATTTTTGGCAACGCCAAGAAATCCTTCCTTTTTTTGTCTCGCACTATCCACAACATATCTGATTAGGCGAAATTTTGAAAAGACATGAAACATGATCTTTATCTTCTTGGCTGCGCCAAGAAATCCAATACCCACGTGAACTTCAACTCTGATGTAGATATCTTTAAAAATTCTGTGAGCTCGTTTGGTTGTCTTCTGGAGCATTTGAGAGATCTGCCTGAATCTTTCAAAAGCACTCCAGGCAATATAGCTCTTACTGGCAAAATATTTCAGAAAAATTATTAATTACAGTATCTGGTGATTCCCAAAACAAAATAGCTTCCAATTACCAATTCAATACGGCTTCAGAAAATCGCTTTTTCAACGTCGACCAAGTCTTCCTCTCAAAATTCCCCCTGTACATGATATGCTGAGATCTCCAAGAAGGACACTCTCGGGTTTGGAGGCATTACAGTATATATTTTGTGTGGATATTCGAACTCGGTACATACTTCTCCAGCTATAGACTTAACACTGAGAGTTTTTTCTCGATGTAGTCAGGTTATATATTGAAGAAAGAAAGAAAAGAAAAAAAAAGTAGAGGTTTCAGAAGAAGAATGTGTGTGTATCGATGTTTTTTGGTCGTCAATTTAGGGCTGAAAGCCTCCTTGAAAATTCGTCTATTTCAAATTGTGGCAGGAGGAACGTGAAAAAACGCAACAATATTTTATGTATCTGTTTTTAATCTGCATATTCAACATTTTTCTCTTTCTTTCTTGCTTTTTTTCTTACCATTCACGCATCTCTTGATTTGAGCTGTTTTCCTAACGTAGAGATTGCCTTTCAAGTTTTTTGGTAATGGCCATTTTGAACTGCTCAGCGTAGCGACCAATTCATAATTTTGCTCTAAAACGTTGATATTATTCTGTTTCAGAAAACAAAAACTGGATTCATCCGCCAGAATCATTACAGAAAGGACACATCGCTTACACAGTGAAAGTACGTGAGCTAGAATTAATCGTTAACTGATTATAATTATTCATTACTTTTGTCGACATTGTCATTCGTAGGTTAGTTTTGACATAGTCGCACGATTCTTGATAGGTCGATACGATACGTAATTTTTCTTTCCGATAATTCTTCTATCTTTTGCAGTACCATTATCTTTCTTTATAGATAGAACTTGCAAAGAAATTACGTAATTGCGTACATTTTTCGTGGTATTCATTGCAAGAGACAAAAAATTCACCTCAATTGATCTTTCTCATTAATACGAAAATAACACCTCAAATTAACATCTCAGCTACCGTGGAAAAGCGCAAAACTTCCACCGACTATTGAAGTCGTCGCCGTGTTTTGTTTCTTTGATGCGTTCGCAAGTATTTTTTCATACGTTCGCTGCGGTTGAAATTTTGTGTACGAATTGTCCTCAGCGGACTTCGACATTCTCTGGATGGTGCAGGAAAACTGTAGTGTAAGATCTGACCGACGTGGTACGGCATAGAACTGGTGTAAATTTCCAGTTCCTCTGTTTAAAAGAGGATGAAAACTCGAGAAAACCTTTTAATCATTCTGTTAGTTATGACCAGACTCCAGAAGTTCATGATTTTGCAACTTTTTTCTGTTTGATGTCGAATTCAATTTGACGAGAAATGTCGATCGATCTCACGCGTGAGGTCCCCCTCCCCAAATCCTAAGTTGCACGTTCTGCATTCATTTTGACGTTTTTGCACGTTTTGATTTTTTTTTTTAAATGTTATTTTCTTCTAAAAATTTATCAATTTTGAGAAACAATGCTTATATAGAACATGAAAGACGAAGGATGAAGAGAAACATTAAGAATAACAGTAAACATTCATGTCAAAAACGTATTGATTAAGGAATAAAAGTCTGCAGATAAGAAAAATGACTTCTACAAATACCTTTGTGAAGGTCGAAACTGGCCTCTCAGCTGTTTCATTTGATACGTCTATATAAGTCACCGTCTAATTTCTTCAAACAAGAATGAAAGATGTAAAAGTGGTAGAAAGTTCGAATAATTGTAAAAGTACACGTGGAAGGGGCGAATTCAGTTTCAACACAGTGGGGCACTTGGCTAGAGGCCGCATTGGTTTTTTACACTGACCATTTTTTACAGTTCAGCAGTGTGGTACTGGTATTAGCTTCGCAAGATGACACGCAGAATATTGGGAAGATAAAAAGTATTCTTAGCTATGAAAACGTTGTTCGAAAGCTCGCATTCATGAAGACTCATAACTTGGGGGTCGAAATCTGCCTCTAATCGAGCAGCTTTGTTTACTAGCAGTTGTGAAAGAAATATTGGAAACTGTACGAGAGAATAAGGACGGAAATATTCTTTGCGCGAAAAGTTTCGGTCAGTTTTCAAGGAAAAAATGAGGATTTGCAACTCGTGATGCAAATGAATTGCCATAAAATACCGGACGACATGAGTCCGAAAATTTTGAGTTGTCTTCACTACTTTCCCTTAAGTGTGGTTGAGGCGAAGCACTCGTTTTTTCAATTCAAACAAATTTTAACGAATAAAATACGAAATTTCATTGACATTAGCCTGGAGTAAACTGTAATTATAAATTTTAATGCCCATATTTTGAAATAATTCGTTTTTTTGACATGTTTCATGTCTTTTCTGACACCCTGTACGCTATCAAAAATTCGCGAGTACCACCACCCACCCACCCACCCCCCAAAAAAATGACTTGGAAAATTTTCATGAATTACCTGCAAGGTGATTGAGAAATCTGCGGATACCACCCTCTTCCAAAAAAAAAAAAAAAAAAAAAAATTATTTAAAAGAAAAATTGAATAGAAATAAAATCGAATTAAATTAAATTCAAATTAAATTAAAAATGAAATATACCTGGCAGGTGATGGAGAAATCTGCGAGTACCACCCTCTTTCGAAAAGAAAAAATGAATAAAAGATGAAATAAAAATAAAATGAAAAATGAAATAAAATTAAATTAAAATGAAATTAAAAATAAAAAATACCTGGAAGGTGAAAACACCCTCGTTCAAAAAAAAAAATGAATTAAAATAGAATAAATTAAAATTAAATTGAAAAGAAAAAATATCCGGGAGGTGATTGAGAAATCTGCGAGTGTCACCCTCCCTCTTTTTTTGAAAATAGATAATAATAATAATAATAAAAAAATATAAAAATAAAGATAATGAAATGAAAATAAAAATAAAAGATACCTGGGAGGTGATTGAGAAATTTCCAAGTACCATCCTTCTTATACTCTCTGTAGTGTATTATATATATAATGGAGAAGCGGGACAAACGAGCGGAGCGAGTGAGGCCCAGTGATCTCGTCAGCCTGAAATATACTGAAGTTGATTTACACTAGACGAAGAGGACTCATTAGCCTGAAATATTCCGAAGTAGACTTATACTTTTAAAATGATGACCAATGGGAACAAAATTCAAGATATTTCGCTATTTGAGAAGCACTGAAAACTCTGATAGCACAATCCAATAAATTCAAACTTTTTGAAAATTACTGAGCTGAAATTATCGGTTGTCGAGAAGGAACGTTACGTTCCGCAACAACGCGCTGCGAATAAACGAATAGATTATGAAAAATTGGGACGTCCTATCAAAAAACAGAGAACGGCATTGAATTCAGCGTTGAAAATTTGTTGAAAATGTTTTAATTTCAGCTCAGCAATTTCCAAAAAGTTTGAATTTATTGGATTGTGCTATCAGAGTTTTCAGTGCTTCTCAAATAGCGAAATATCTTGAATTTTGTTCCCATTGGTCATTATTTTAAATTTATCAATAAGCAAAAATGAGACGGTTGAAGCAATGAGTATATATTTTTGCTAGTTAATCGTACTTAATTGAGTGAGAACCGATTGATCATAGATATTTCTCCTCCTTTTGTTAGGTATTCAATTACATATATTAAATTACGCGTACTAAGACGTGAAGCTAGTTTGTACAATATAACTTATGTCATCTCATTCGCTGTTTCAGTTTATGGGGAAAGTGGAAGTTGACCAACCAAAAGGATTCAATGTGGTTCGAGAG
The DNA here is from genome assembly GCA_035079395.1 of Aspidiotus destructor. Lineage (NCBI taxonomy): Eukaryota > Metazoa > Arthropoda > Insecta > Hemiptera > Diaspididae > Aspidiotus > Aspidiotus destructor. The sequence continues at coordinate 57,635,950 of JAVHKZ010000002.1, read as the reverse complement.
GCTATTCGTAAGTTAAGATTTAATCAGCAAATAAGAAAATCGTCGGAAGGTACGAAATTACCAAAAGTCGAATTGACCATCAGTATAGATGGCATTACTATACAGGATCCAAAGACAAAGGTAAGCAGCCATTGTTCGTTTATTTTTGTTAAGAAAAGAAAAATAAGACATACAATACCCTGTAGCGAGGAGAAATGCGTTTCTTATTTACTAAACGAATTTGAGGATATTCGTTGTATGGAAAATTTCTCACGAGTAGTAAGATCGTAATTACATTTATTTTTTTGAGCGTATATTCTTGGGCTGAGAGAGAAATTGGGACAGATTGAGGTGGGGCTGGAAGGAAGAAAAATTATTAGAAAACCAAGTCTCGTATTACGAATTTGTTTTACGGCTACACGTTGTAAACCGAATTTACAGACAATCATGCATCAGTACCCGCTTTATCGGATCTCGTACTGCGCAGACGACAAGGTGGACAGACAGTTCATCAGTTTCATCGTCAAGGAGCAGGACTCGGAACAACATACTTGTTTCGTGTTCCTTAGCGATAAACTTTCCGAAGAGATAACCGTTACTATTGGACAAGCGTTCGAATTAGCATACAAGTGAGCGTTTAGAATCAGCATCAAAGTGTCGTATGTTTTCTTTCGTCATTTTATATCACCGTTAACCACCCTAATAATGCTGTATACGTACTTTATTCGTCGAGTAAAGTATGTTTTAGTCAAAATTATCATCACATATCATTACAATATTATTATGATGAAATTTCGAAAGAAATCAAACGATATTAATTCTCTTTTTTTTATATAAGTTACCTAATATTTACAATTAATATACATAATATGTACATATATATATTTTTTCTCTCTCTCTCTCTCTCCCTCTTTCTTCCCAACTTTTGTCGTGTTTTTAATTTTTCGAAAGATTATATACAAATCTTGAAACATGCCTACTATCGGATATTTCTGATACGTATGTTTGATCTGTAGCCTTATTTGGTCTGCATCATCTTTCACCCTTATTTTTTTATTATTTCATATATTTTTCTTCAGAACGAGCCAGAGCGTACTAATTGGCGGATGTGTGGTTGTTCGCTTTTATTTTTTTAAATAGTTTTTTTTTTTTTTTTTTTTTTTTTCACCTCCGATCAATACTTGCTTTGTTTGCATTTGACTGGAAGTATATCGAAGCCTCGAAAAGCTAATTGCTAATTCGATGTGCGAAACGGAAGTTAAATTTATAAACTTAGATGCTTGGTGTTTGGAAGACGAATACAATGAAAATGTGTTGAAGTAGACTGCTCCAGTCATCCTTACTCGATGAGTCGCCTTTAAAGAATCGAAGATACGATTTATTCGTTCGGGGCGTAGGTATCTGTCTGCATGTTCTCGTAGCGGTGTGAAGAGTACTGGAATTTTGTCAAATGGAAATGTAATAATAATAATATTGTGCGGTGATAATTCAAAACCATTTGTTGTAGTGAAAACTTTAGGCGCTTTGTACGCTCCTTTTTGTAATGCTGATAATATAGCCAGTCGCTGTAATAAATTGGCGTTCATTCGTGGGATAATTTCGCTTGCATCCTCCTGTGAGGTTCACATTCTCCTCAAAAACATTACACCTATTTTGAACGTTTTAACATTTTGGTCAAGTTTTTCTTCATCACGGGATTCATCTTTTGTAATTTTTTGCCGTTATCGTAATTATATTGTATAAAGCTCAACTGATCGAGTCTCTCTCTCTTTCTCTTTGATGCTCGTCGTTGAAAATGTTCCATCGTCATCATTTCGTCGGTAAAAAAGTACTGAATAAGAAGAGAATTTTCAAATTGAAAAAATCAATTCCTTCATGCTGAAGAACATACGTCAGATATTATCGCGTAATTCATGAACTTGTTGGAGGTATTAAAGAAATTTTTTATTCATAATCTTAATTCATTTTTGAAATAAAGAGGAATTCTCAAAGAATATTAAATTAGATGGATGATAGAAATAATTCTATCGAAGATTATTAAAAATTGTTGCATCAGAATTTTTTGCTATTATGTGAACGAGTAGGCTACAATAGCAAATATTACAAAATTTATATAAGCTCAACTTCTGAACGCACGCACCCCGATTTCATATGTGCAAACAAGTTTGCATCTTTTTCATCAATATCGTTGAAAATAACACGTTTTTAATGATAAAATCGATGTTTTTCTTCTTTTCTTTTGAGGCCATCTGGGTTGGGTAATTAGCCGTGGCGCAACCACACCCGAAATCAGAACCCTTTCTTTCGGGTATCGAGAATTTCTGTTTGTAAGAAATAATATGATGGTCGATGGAGGACTGAAGGAATGTTGATTTGAATTGAATTTCCCTATCGTATGATCTGTTTTCGCGAAATTTCTTCTCTCACTTTTCCTTCTAACGTTTTTCTAGTCGCGCAACTGTTCTTCTAAAAAAGAAGTAAAGCGATTAATCTTTGAACTAATAACTGTTTTTTTCGACTACCCGAAGGAATGCGTACCGGTACTTTTTTTTTATTTATTAAATAAAAAGACTCTTTGAACGTGTTGTTACAAGTACCGGCACACGTTGTATTTGAAAACATTGGTTCGCAAGAAACTGTTCGCTCAAGTTTCGATTCTCGAGGCTTTTTAAAATAAAAGATCGTTACTGAAAAGGAGAGAAAATGTAGTTCCGTACGATTTTTATGAGTAAAACCGAATTTGTTATCATCGATATGAAATTTATCGTTCTACCTACGAGTATGTAGTTCGTCTCGCAAATTGTTTTTGTTTTCTTTCTTTCTTTTTTCGCTCTTTTTTCTCTCCATCCTCGTAAATTTCATCCAAGGAATCATTCTTTGATTCGTTCGCTGTGTGCAAGTAGGTTTTATAATTTTCCTAAACTGGTTATGCTTTCGCGTTTTTTTTTTTTTTTTTTTCAATCTTTTTTATTTTCTTGGAACATTCACTCCACTTTCCTCGAATCAGTTTTACCCCCTTCTCCGATGTTGGTAGAATTTCCTATTAATCGTATCTCTACTATGTACCTCGTACTGCTGTTAGTATAATAAATGTGGTGGTACGAGGTGTAAACGTGATGGATGGTCTTTGTAATGCCACCTTTTGTGTACTAGGTCGCCGGCGAACAAACCGAACAAGCTGTCGTTCCGAGCGCGTCAGCTGGATGTCTCGAAACCGATGCCAATATACATGGCGGAGGACTTATCCGACCTAGCAGAGACGACTGAAATCAAACGGTCCGTACCACAAATGCCGACCGGTATGGAGAAAGATGAAGAGTGCGAGCACCATTTACAGCGCGCCATAGTAACCGGCACCGTCATACCGACGCCCGAGGTCAAACAACTTGAGAACCTCGATATGTACCGTAAAACCTATCCGGCCGGCTATCAAATGCCCAAACAGCTGATTCGTATGCATCCGTTCGCTTTGGAACAAGAACATCCTGATTACGATGCCGACTCCGAAGACGAAGAATGGCTAAATAATAATGGCAAAGAATTAAATTTAGGTTTAAAAGAGTTCGAAGCTATCATTGATAAGTTGGATAAGAATTTTAATTTGTCCGTCAGAAAGTTACCGGAACCAAAATCGCTACTCAAAGAGAGCGAATCCTTATTGCGTGGCTGCGATCCTAGCGTCGTGGAAGCGGTATACGACTACTGGCTTTCTAAAAGGTTACGTTTGCAACACAGCCTTATACCTGCGGTCAAGACGGAAGTAGGCATGGGACCGGCTAATGATCCTTATATCGCTTTCCGCCGTCGCAAAGACAAAATGCAGACGCGCAAAAATCGTAAGAACGACGAAACGTCGTACGAAAAAATGTTGAAATTGAAAAAAGATCTCAGTTACGCGTGGGCCCTCTTTCAAATGGTTCAAAAACGCGAAAGTATCAAACTACAACTAGCCCGTCTCCATATGGACTTATACCAGAAACGTTTTGAAGCGCGCGATTTCAACGGTGTGCTTCTGAACGAAGTTAAAAGTCTGAAGCGGCCTCAGCTGTACGGTTCGACTCTAACGTCGCTCACCACCAACCAAACATTGTCGTGGCTGCCGAAAGCGGCCAAAGACTTGAAGAAAATTCCTCTGAAATCGTTCTTCGCCGACGACAGTCCGAAGAAAGAAAAACGTCATTATAAGAAACGTAAACGTAGCCGTCTGCAGAACGGTTTTGATACCAGCACGCTAGTCAGCTCGGACGAGGAGAAATCTGAAAGCTCGTCACCCGTACTCGTCAACGACGAGAATCCGTTCGCTTTTAAACGGCAAAAGAATTGCGCTTACTTGGCCCCTATAGACGACCAATGTCCGTGGGACTACGGCGTAGACCAAGTGTTCGGCGATGAAAATCGTCGTTTCTACGCAGCCTATGTGGTCACGCCACGAATGAGAAGCGTCGGATTCGCTCGACGGAGGCTGGGTCGAGGCGGACGCGTGGTCCTAGATCGAATCGGCATGAACTTGGACGACGTGTGGTCGTCGTTAGATTATACGATAAAGGACACCGATCCGCGTGTGGAATTTCCCAAATACAGACCGAAAACTCCGTCTTCGTCATCGTCGGACGAAACGGATGACGCGTTCTACGAGAGCGACGATTCGACGGCATCGCTGAAACCGCTTCTTGAAGTAGAGAATCTTTTGTACCATCCGAGCGCTGAAAGTAGGGTGTGTTTGGAAATTGACTTGAACAGTCCGCTCAGGCACGAGACCACTTACGACATTCTAGAACGCATGGCTTCATGCGCCGACTTACCGCATCATCCAAAATCAGAGAACTCGTCTCGCGGTGGTTCTATTTTGGAACGATGGACGAAAACGCGTAAAAATAGGAAACCCCCGCCCAAGACGAACGCTAATTTCTGTTTAGGTCCAGATGCGGATACAGTCGGATGCTCGACGTTCCGAACGATATCTGAAGACTATTTTGAAGGCTCGTTTAGTTTTAATAAAATACTACCGACGGCGGACTCGTCGCCGTATTCGAGTAGTGTTAGTAGCGTTGCTGGCTTCGGTCTTTCCGCCAATTCATCGTCGACCTCCAACGAAAAGTCGCTTACTCAGCTGCTGATGAGTGATACCGATCTACTACACTGCTGGAAAACGTGATGATTGTGATACCTACCTACGTTTTTTAGTTAAATTCTTCGTGTACCTTTTTTAACGGATGAACAGTAATAATCTCGTTCGTTATACATTAAGTATAAAACTCGTATTAGAGTTTTTCATTTTTGATTGTATTTTTTTTTATTTATTTATTTATTTATTTTCTCGTTGTTCGTTGTTCGTGCGCTTCAATTTTATTACGAAGTGATCGATTTACACCACACCATGCAGAGACAGTATTAGGAGCGAAGGGTATGTGACCGTAGGACCTACGTGGCGTTTTCAATATTTTTACGTTTTATGTAATTTCTAGAATGAAGTATTTATCCCTCGACTAGAGTAACAACAATATTCTGAGGGAGTCAAACTCGTGCGTCGCTATATTATTTTGCGTTACCTACTTTCGATTCTCTTCGAATTTCGGCTTCTACGACTCATCAAATGACGTTGTCGTACTGCATTTAAGCGGTGCATCATCATTTAGACGCTTGAAATTTATGTAATCTGTAGGTATCTCTTCTTTATAGCCAGTCTAGGGAAGAGAAAAAATTTCGGTTTAAACCGTCCTTGGGGGCCGTATTTTGGTTCAGTCCGGCTCGAAGTTTTGATTGAACTGGAAAAAAATAAGATCAACGATCTCAATTGAATTACGAAATGTCTGCATTAACAACTCTACAATTTGATAACAGAAAATTAAATTAGGGTGGGATAGGAAAAGATTTCAACATCGGGAGTTTTGAATTAATTCGAAGTTTGATTGTGAAGGAAGTAATGCGTTGAGCTGTGTTTCCATTTGAAATCTAATTTTTGTACTGAATCTTCCCCCCCCCCCTCCCCTCCGCTATTAATTATTTCCGTTATAAAATACATTACCGGTATTCTTGATTTTCTTGATAGAAAAAAGCGAAAATAAATTTTAAGCTACGGGTCTAAGTTTATGGACTTTAACATTGGTAGGGCTTTCATCATCGTCGTCACCCGAAATTTTTCTAATTCCTGTGCAGTGTATGTATACCTCAACGATTATAATTTCTTACGCTCATTTACATGCGGAAATCTTTCACTTTTATATTAGTCAAGGTTTCATTTTAGCGGCTGATTTCTCATTCATTTTCTGATCCCCGTCAGCAAAAATGCAATTTCATCAATTCGAATCAACTCCTTCTGTTATGGCTGCGAATTCAGTAATTTTAGAGAAATGTTTTCCCTCATTCCGTCAGTGTTGAGTGGAGGGAGGTGAAACGGTCGAATGTGTTATTAATGGAACAGAGAACTCCCGAGTGTCTCGAACTTACGTTTCGAATAGGCAATTACGTTTGATAATATTGGAACTCGGGCATCGTTTACCGTCAGGATTTTTTTTTTTCGTTAGCGTCGTTATAAATTGAATTATTTTATTTTCTGTTACTGAAAAAATAGCTCGTTAAATTATCAATAAAAATTTCCGTTGAGACTTGACCAAAACGAACTCAAACAATAAAAATCCGCGATTCTTTGTAGTTGGCTTTGGAAATGGAATTTAGCACTAAAGGAGAAGTTGTATGCTTGTTCTCACGTATCCATTCATTGCTAATCACAACTTTTCCAGTTTCAATGTACCAAACGTGACGAACTAAAGAACGGGGCAAAAACGCCGTTTGTTTTTACATAGGATTGAACGGATAGTCGTTCAGTTCTTCCATAAGACCTGTGTTGAAAGCCGTTCTCAGTTCGTCATCTATGCAATGTACCTACCGATGATAATTAATTACAGGTATATTGAAATAGCCCAGGTTTCTGTGACGTCAAACGACAAATGACCGCTAGCAAAACTATCCAACATTGTTTCAACTGATTTGTTGACTCCTAGGTATGTTTGCTTAGTTTAGCTAATGTTTTTTTTTGTTATTTGGCGTCACAGAAACCTGGCTTATTGTTGCAAGGGGAAATTTGAACTTATAACATGACTTATTATATCAAACTCTCATCATAAATTCTCTATCCGACCTTTACGAATATCACAATCATGGGACCTAATATATTGAACACATCTGAACGATATCAAGTATAGGTATCATTATAGGTATACCTAGGTAATGTTTATTTATTACTAGTCTCTTCTTTCCCAAGTTTCTAAGTACGGTATTGATGGTAAAAATATTTGGGATCGATATTCAATTTTTTCGACCAGTTGCAATCAACTCTGTTCCTTTTCGTGTATTTATTAAATAGTTCATCCGTCGTGCAAAATGCCGTCACAGTAGGCAACAGAGTAGAATTCATCCATTCAATAAGCACAGTGACCCCTCTTTTTGTGACTCAACTGTGACATAAATATGCGCCGTCACAATTCCGTCACGTGAAGGCATTTTGCACAACGGACAGCCGGTAAACGATGTTTTCATTTTCATAGGTGTATCTTTTTTTTTTTTCTTTTCTTCAAAGAGTGACGGATTTTTTCATGTACGCGTGTATATCAAATATTACACTATGTCTTATACGTAATATAAAAAGATATCGAGTAACTCGTGTAATCATTTGCATTATATTATGAGTAAACATGTGCAACATTGATTTTTGTGTGAATCGCTGTTTGTTACTCAATTAGTTCATATGAGTGCCGTACCTAGTTGATCTCTCTCCAATATTGTTGTAATCTAGCGGCCTATCCCTACAAATATACCCAAGAATGGTTTAAATTATTCGTAATATCTCCATGTATAAATAGGTATTACTGTATAACGATCAGAGCGAGGAGTGAGAGGTCTGTTAGTTCTTATTATCTTTGCGAGTCGATTTGTTATATTGTACCGATGCATTTTTCAACGTTAGTCATTTTTTTTTTTTTTTCTTTCTTTTCCTTTCTTTTTTCTTTTCTAATTTTAATACGCGTTTATTGTATCTACGTGTCCTTTTTCGATCTTTCATTTATTTGTGATCTAGTCTATTTAGCTAACAAACTGAATGATTTTTAACTAAAAATTTTTTAGTACCTATCTCTCAGTCTCGTGTAATTCTATCGCAAAGAAGGAATGTGTCGAGGTCTAAGATTTTTGAAGACTTGTCCATGATCGGGTTCTATTTATTATTTAAAATAACTGGACACGTACATTCGAGAGGACGTTATTAATTATCGAATAATTTTCGTAGAAATTGTGTGACGTACGATAACGAACGAAATGTATAAATTTTATTTTTGCACATTGTAAAATGTATGAGTGTACGATAGATGAATGAATCTGTCAGAAATGTTACTTTTTTGTACTGTAATTCACGTTTTTGGTGAATATACTGTATTGTGATCCACTCGTGTGTTGTGATTATTTATCAAGTTATTCCATTTATTCTCGCTAAAAATGAAAAAAAAAATGCTACTTTTGAGAAAATTGAGAATAACTAAAATTGACTTCTAATCGATGTCATGAAGTTTTACTTCCTAGACGAAAGAAATAAAAGAAAAGGCTGATTTAAGTGTTTTCCTTCTTCAAAACTACGCCAGAAGGAAACATATTGGTACTTTACGCTTCCTTACGTGTTTCATCGAAGATAATTTGTTGATATTCCTGAAAATCCACTCGTCTACAGTTTTCTTCGATTGCCTGACTTTGAATTTTCAGAATAATTGAAGAACCAAGTATACCTTCGGTGCTCCCTTTCTTCACCGATTTCAATTTGTAAGACGAATTTTTTGAAAATTTAAAAATTCTTCATTATGTAGCCTACAATTTTCAGATCATCGAAAAACATTCTATTATATATATACAACAAAATAGTTCAGAAATCGCGACGCTGAACTGAAAAAGGTATTTACGTTTTGTGGATAACGGAGGAAAAAAGTTGGATCGCATTACTGTCAACTTGGCAAAATAGCGAAATTCTACGCCATACGTCGTAAACATAAAGCTAGCTGAGTATTGTGAAGAATGAAAATTCATGCGAATCGATTTTCTTCAATTTATCACTGCACAATATTCGTCGATAGTACCTTTGGTTCGTTGATAGAATCCTCATTTCATTTACCAGAACACGACATCACGTATCCACCCACCCTCAATTCCCGTTAATTGTTATATACATGTGTATTACGTATAATGTCGAAATGATTGTCGAGAGTGAATGACGGGAGATCATAGGTACATACTTTAATATTTCCCATACAACAACGTCCTGTATGAGACATTAGGTAATAAGTATCGCCGTTGCCTAGATATTCTAAAATTGATTTTCCTCTAATTACTATTTTTTATGTACCTTTGCAGACGATTTCTAGAAATGGAAGTGCAGCGAAGACTCATGTTATTAAATCAACGAGTAAAAGTATTGGAGAACGAAAATAATGTGCTTAGGCAACGTCTATCGGATATAATCAGCGGAAATGTGAGCACTGTCACAATAAATGAAACGGATATGAACGCAACGGGCTATAATAAAATTTTTTTTCTTTCATGTTTTTTCCAATGCAGGAAGATGTTCAAACGTATATGAAAAGAAATGGAATCACGGATATGCTGCAAGTGAACAGTGATTCGATAATGAAGAAGAGTATTTCTTCGGATTCGGTTCCTAGTTTAAATGGTAAAGTCTTTGTAAAACTACATATTTTCGACATGTTTCACGTCTTTACTGAGCTCCAACCCCTAAATTGAAATTTTGCGAGGGCCCATCCCTTCGCACCCTCGTTACTCCGTGTGCAGTCCACCCCGCCCAGTTTTTACTCAGTTCAGCTACAATTTAGCTAGTATAAAACTAGCATAGGCACTTGCACTGATAAAGGAGCTAGTCAGTTTTTAAACCAATACCATCTGGAACTTATCATTTTTATTCGCGCTATTACTCTCTTAGGAGCCTTGGCCGTCAACAAGCATTCATTGTTGCCGTTGCCCAGGACGCACCACGTGGAGGTGGCTCCTATGCGTCCCAAGACACTAAAGATCCTAGCCTACACTAAAGACAAAAAAAAAGTAGTCCCTAAACAAAGAAGACTGTGCACAACCACAACGGTCGGCCGCGGCTTAGAGGTTGCGAAGCTTACCCGAATGTGGTGCGCTGTACCTACATCTAATTAAATTAATGATAAAAAAGAGAGAAGGCGCAGACACCCACGTCAGTCAACCACGGATTATCAAGACTGTTTACGACCACACGCCTCAGTTACAACCGCCGATGGTTGCCTCTTCATTGGCGGAGTCAGTAAACTAATACTGCGCCCCAACGCGGCATATCCGACGCGGATGCACTGAAATCGTAAAGCACAATATCACCGCGCGCGCGGCTAATCCGCATTATGCACTCAATGCACTTCCTGAATAAGACCTAACCATCAAGTAAAGTATATAAGAGTAATAGCGCGAACTAAAGATAAACACCACCTTCGGTCAAAATTTGGAGTTGTCGTGCCACCCGTATTTCAGAATGGAACGGCAACTACAAAATGACGATGGTTTCGATAATAATTTTGACCTGAAAGAAAAAAATATTAGTAGATTGATTCGAACCAAAAGGAAAGAGGTCATAACTGACCAATACCGGTTGTGCAAACAGGAGTCGTCGACTTAAACACCCATATTTCAGAGTGCAACAGCTACTCCGGAATGACAGTTGGTATAATCAATTCTTAAAAAAAATTTTGGCTGAAAGAAAATACATAGGTACATTAATTAGTACAATATCATAGCGCGCGGGAATGTTCGCATAATGCGCTCAATGTACTTCCTGCAATCCACCTGTAATGTCGCGAACAAAAATGAACAACTCCCTTCGTCAAAATTTCTGAAAATCAAAAAAAATTATTCAAAAGACCGGAAGAGAGCCCTAAAAATAATTTCTGCTGAAAGAAAATACATATTTTAATTAAAATATCCACGTTAGTATCCCAGCATGATTAGTTCAAGCAACACAAATGTACCCGTACATATAACGAACATGCAAATACATAATAATTTCAAAAACCCTCATCACGCATGCGAGAACGAGACGAAAAACCAAACGAAAAAAGAAACACATCCTCTTTCAACATGAGTAATGAACATACTGACTGGTTTAGAGGAATGAGGAAAGGACAAAATAAGCGCTTGCTTGAATGCGCAAAGTGACGTGCGCAAACTTGACCGGTCATTTCTTGCTCATTGGTTGAATGATTCAAAAAAAAAAGAGACTCAACGGATTCAAAAAGGTACCCCTCAGGTACCTGACTTTTCAACAATGCTTATTTACATGATGTGAATGTGTATGTGTTTCTTTGTATTTGATCATCAGTTGCGCGATGACACACACAATGAACAGCACCTTTGTTACTCCGTGGATGATTCAAAAATCTGCGAGTTCATCCCGTCCAGTTTGCATTGAGTTTAGCTACAGCTTAACTAGTATGAACCTAGCCTACACTAGAATGCTGTGTAAAAAAAGCTAGTCAATTCATACTTACTGTATACCAAGAGTGCAGTATCTGAGGTTTATACTAGGTCAGGTTTAGGCTTCTGTTATTACAATAAGCTTTCGCTCCGAACACTATTACAGTATTATAATAGATGAGTCTAAGTTTCCTTTACACGTGTAATAGGTTTGACTTTCATTATACAGTATTACCCTAATGTACAATAATTATGCTGAACTAAAAAGGCAGACAAATAGCCCTTTCGTACATGATTCAGAATCGACTTACAGTAGATTTGAGTTGAACTAAGCGAGGACCTCCCGGATTTTTCTGGTCTTCAACTAGACTTATACTAGACGAAGAAGGGGAAAAGGCAAACTAACGTCGAACTTCAGCCTTATCTGGGTGTCAAAGCGTAGGCTAATCATCTAAAATGAAGTACACTTGGGTTGGGCTTGTACAAGACCAAGAAGTGAGGCGAAGGAACGAACTCAGTGAGCCCAATTAGCTAGGAGAATAAGACTGAAATCTGTTAATTCAGTATACAGCCCACCGTACTACCCTAGTTAAGTAAAGGAAATGTAAGATTTCGTGTAGTATACCCAATATTAAATCCAGTATACTTAGTATACGTACATTAGGAGAGATCAGTATTTAGTTCGATCTCGAAATGTTCCCCTTCCCGTCTTCCGTCTAGTACACCCCGGTACATAAATATTTTCCGGAATTAAAATCTATGTACATACTTCAATTCTATTAACGAGTTCAGCCCATCTATTTTTAGTCTAGTATACAGTATAGTATAGATAGTGGGCAAACGAGCGGAACGAGTAAGCTCTCCGAAAGCTATTACCTTGAATTATTCGAAACCGGACTCATACTAGACCGAAGAGTGAGCCCTTAAACGCTACCAGTTTGATAAATTGTAATCGAAACTTGTGCTAGACCAAGTCCGCAAAACCTATTGGCTCAAAATATTGCACATTCAACTTATACCGTAGTAGCCTAAGCGTATATTCATTTTTTATAATTCTTTATACGTCCGTACTGACATTCAAGAGCAAAACACGATCTTTATTTATTTCACTATGCCAGGAAATTTTTTCTGTTTTCTCTTCTTTCATTTTCATTTTTTGAAATAGATAGCGAAATTATAAATAAGTACTGTAATTTCGTTTGCTCCTTTGCAATCGTTTTGTGATGGACACCTCCCGTATATCCAACGATATTTTTGTTCAATGTTCAAAAAAAAAACAAAGATACAGACGAGACGGTGAAGTTTTTCCTGTAGTACCATCCACTTTTTATGATGGAAAAATACATCAATTCTAATTTTGTAACCTGAGCTAATAATGTCCATTCACTTTAAAGAATTATTAATTTCGAAGATTAAATTATGACAAGAAACAGAAAAAGAATTAGGCCTATACTCTTTACTAATTAATAGAATTAGAAATTCTTCGAGTTGAAAGCAAAATAAAAAAAGTACCTACGTTGTTCCAACAACAAATTCTCATTTTGCACCGCTAGTATTCACCTTGAAAACTATTTGATTCAGAGAGATGCTTTTTGATGTTTGATTCGAGGAAAAATTGAGTTATCTGTTAGGTCTCGCAAGTTTTTTGATGACGTAAAATATCCCAAAATACATCGAGTTGCCTCGAAAATTGTGCTATTAAAAAGAATTAAAGAAGAAAAAGCAGGGAAACTTGAAAGTACTTCCTCTATAACGAGAGAATGTAGACTTTGTGAAATTAAACGGGTGGCTATAGGATTGATAGGGTTTCATTAGTACCGGTAGTTGAATATAGCGTCGATGCAACTGGCCGTGAATTGTTTCTGATAGAAATTCTCAACATTAACAAGTTTTATCTGCTTCAACGATTATTAATTATTCCTCAGTATATTGTTTTTTGTGGATACCGTACGGGAAAAGAAGATGAATAATTATTTTCGATATTATCATAAAAAAAAAGAAGGCTGTTTAAAATTTTTCTTGAATGCATTTCATCGAATACGAATCCCGATGAAAAATCTATGAGATATCTATTATCTTTTGATTTCAGGAAGTGCCAATCTTTTGAATCTGAGCAACAGTTGTAGCACGTTATCTTTGAATAATGGTTCCCTTTCAGCGCCACCTGTTCCACCTCGATCATCTGTCAGCAGCAACGGGTACGTACAATATAATATACCGTTTACATCCAACGAGATATTCCGCAAGAATATGCAGGGAAGCAAATTTCAGACTTTCAAACTTCTTCAACTTGGAAATATGTGGGTCTAATTGATATCTTGAAAAGGTTTCGCTGGAGAAGAAGAAAAAGAAAAAGAACGGTACAGACACGCTCACAGTTACGTACGCCTGATGATGAACCCGGTAAGGTTCGAAATCGGTAGTGTGAAACGTGGATGGAGTCCGTAACTCGTATACACTTGCTCCACTTCCAAAATTTCTCAGCTCCCACTCTCCATTTGGAAAACTAGCTGAAAGCTAAAACTATTGAGCTCTAAGCTTGCAAATATCAACTGTAAAAAGCGCAACGTAATTGAAATTGGAACAAGACGTTTGCAAAAAAAAAAAAGTCATCGATTTCTTCCAGGATCTTTTATTGTTATCTTGGAGTGTTTGAGGGGAAACATCAATTTGCTTTCTCATGTAGTTCTACCAGAATCCCCATGAATTTCGTTTTACTAACTAGAAAGGCGTCCACGTTGACGTCGCTAATATCAATAATACTGTACTGTACTACATGCTTGCTGTTCTTCCTGGACATATGATCGATATTGAGGGTATGCTTTACATACATAACTTAGGTATTATAGAAGTTGGATAAGTGTCTGAAAGCTATTTTGATCGTCGATAACGAGACTTCTGAATGATTTTACTAGTTCTTTTTCTCAAGAGAAATGGCTTGTACGCAGTTCGTAGATTTTATATACTGTATACGTTTCATATCTTCAGGAAAATAGTCATTTCATCTCCTACAGGCTAATAGGTAATCAATTTTGCTGCAAAATATTTAGGATGTTTGATGATTTTTATAGGCAACAAAGTCCAGACCCATCAGTAGGAACGAGGTTGGAAGGATTATTATTAAACGAACTCGATGACGATTTCAATCCCAGAGCTTACGAGCAGTCGACAAGAGGGACAAGCCAAAGTTCACCTGTCAACACCCTGTCGACCACGCCACCCATCTGTAAGTACTTACATAAATTGAAAAATATATAAATGAAGTCTTCTTTTTGTTCTGCGCAATAATGTACAGTACTTCATTATTTACAATTAATGCGGTTTTGTTGCTTTCGAATGAATAAAACTTTTTGGTTCATGTTATTAGTGGCTCCACCCCCAAAAACTGGTCGAGACGTAACTCGACGAAGTAACGTTAAAGGAAATACAAAAAGTGGTGTGGATGATGTGTTTGGTTCTGATACCAGTATTAGCACTGCAACACCGCGGCCCAAACCTCAAGATCCGTTTGGTATGGGTAATTTCTCAATTCCAGTTAACGGTAGCTCGGATAGCGATTACCACAATCTGGGTCTATTAGATAAGAAAATCATGGAAATGAAAGTAAGTCTGAAAGACGTTCTCCATTTAGTACTTACCTACTTACTATTAGTAAATTGACTGCGATATTATGCTCCAAAATTGCACTTTTGATGATCGTATCTTTTCTCCCTGTAATAAAAAAGTCCCCCTTTTTCAGGCATACGTCTTGTAGAAAAATATTACATCGATCTTTTCAGAAGAGCGGCGATTGTAAGATTGCTTCACTTGCTAGATACGCTACGCTTGTGTCGCAACATATCAAACTCTATATCTAAAGAACCGAATTTTCACCCCTTATCTAGAAATATGTTAAAAGACCTATTCACTTTCCCAAATTTGCGATTGTGTTTCTCATCAATATTTTCTCTTCCAGGACGGTTTTAGTCGTGGTCTATCAATCAGTGCCGAAGATTTCTCGTTGGAGAGTTTAGATCCGTTGAAAAATTAGCTACAGTACCGGAAATTTCACTCAAAATGGATATGTATAGCTATTTTCCACGTGCAAAGCAAACACTGTAGGACCTTTTTTGCAGAGTTGAAATTGCAATCCTAAACTTTTATTTCCTCCCTGGCATATTATGTGTATACTATAGTTTGTATCCTCTTCTTCTTCTTCTTCTTTTACTCTATTATTTATACTAATGATGCAGATTGTTCACTAATTTTTCTGTTTGACGTGCTTTTCTTTCTCCATTAGCTTTATTGGAGATTATATTTTTATTCTTTTACTACTATTTCGTTCACTAGAAACAGATATAAATTAGAGACCGGACATTCTGGTACCTACTTTGAATCATGAAATTGATGATTCCGTATTATTTGACGAGGAAAGAAATAATACAAGAATTATACGTACATAGAAATGGGGAACAAATTTTATAAAAAAAATACATAAAATCAATCGATAAATTGCGTATTACGCGTTACAATCGGATAAATTTCTTTGTTTTAAGTTGTGCCGTCCGTGGCTCAAAATGTCTTGTATCCAGAAACAGACCTCTCAACGTCGACTGAAACGACAGACTCGGAATTGTAGGATCCTCCGAATATGCCAGAGACTATTACATACTGTCATCAAGTAACGTTTCATTCAAATCATGTATAATGAGAAGAATCCTTCGTTCCTTGAGAAAAAGTTGTCTGATTTTTTGTTCGAAGTAGAACCTTTTTTATGCCCAGTATTTGAATAATTTGTACTGTATTTTCATTCAGACAGCGTTGAGCGTATCAACTTTCTGTCGTAAGTATACTTACAATTGAACTTATCCAGTCCCTGTCGTTCTATGTACAAACCTGCGGTATTTCTTCAATATTATCTTACTTTTTTCCTTTTCAAGTTCGTTGTTTGTTCTTTCCCCTCGTTCTCTATTTTTCTAAAATTGAAAATTTCTCACACACACAAAGTACATTCTCAACACTACCTATTCTATTTACCCCTCTTTCCGGCATTATTCGACAGAATGAACATTTTCTCGCCGGTCACTTACATTTTAAATGGTGCTCTTCATTGACTTTCAGCTGTCTGCCTTTAAGCTAAATCAACTAACGTACGCCATTGAATCCGGTCTCTAGATATAATCTTATCTCACCAATTCTATTATTAGTCTACATTCTAATCAAGAACAGGGAAACACCTGGCTAATTGTAAAAGACTTTACAACAAAGATAAGAATATTGTATTCTTCTTTACGAGTGATCCTTCTTTTTTTTTTTTTCAGAAGTTAGTTATTTGTATAAGATAGTTTTATGTATCATACATAATTTGTATACTTTGTTGAATAAATAAATCCTCGATTGGATATTTCTTTTCCGATATCTATAGAATAACATTTTTTAGTTTCGATTCAAAAATTTGCGTGTATTTCTTCTTTCTTACCTTCTTTCTTGCTGATTCAAAGAAGCCGAGATGCCGAGAATAGTCATTTTTCAAGAACCATTCTGTGAGTCAGGTTTCTGCGGAAGCAATTTTTTTAGCGGGAGATTCGCCATCTCGTTTTGCTGAAAAAAAGTTGTGCTCAAGAAACGTTTTGGTTCCTACCTGACCTTCGTGCCGTTATTAATGACCTCGGAAAATTTTCAAGTTGACAAAAGTGAACGACGAATGCGGGGAACGTGTTCCACAGAACAAATATTTGGTTTTGTCATTAAAAATCAAATTCGATTTCCATCATACGTAGCTTGAAAGTCGAAATGCTCCCGACATCCAACATGATTGATGGTTAAATGTTTCCGAAGTCTATTTTGTAATTTTGTGATGTAAGTACGACTCAGAAGTTGAAATTTTCTCAAGTTTATTCCTAGCTCAAAAGTGAAAATTCTTCCCAGTTCTCTAATCATATGATAGCTTGGAATAGCACTAAAATTGTAATTTCTTGGAGTCTCCCTTCTATTCTACATTAAGGGTGTGCTTCGCCCGATGGTCAACTTCGAAACGTACTTAATAAGTTGCCCATACATTGCCAAATACGCTGCAAGGTTCGGCATATCAGAGGTCACTACGCGACGCTAGTCGGTCCTTTTCAGGAATGATTTTATAAAACTTTGAAAAATACGTCTCAAAGCTCTATTTTTTCTATCTGCAGGAATGTTGTACAGAAAGGTTCAACTCGAGGCTGTATAGAAGCAGAAATCCGAATTTTTGCTCAAAAACAATTTTAAAACGCTTGAGACGGTCAAAATGTTTCATTCTCTCCCACGAACACAAACGTTCCTCATGATCATATATTTCGTCGTGGAAATAGGCGTAGGTAGCGCTGTTTTTTTTTTTTTTCTTTTTTTCGTACAAAGAGGATAAAATTCTCCAATGAATTTCGTCTGGAGTTTTAAAATAAAATGATAGGTAATAAAGTTCTAAAACACGAACTTTCTCAATACACAAAAATTACATCTGTAGCGACTCTTTTTTGGTCTCTTTGAGCTACTTACCCCGGTGCAGTCTCTCGCCATAACGTGAATGTTCGAGCCACAAGTAGACACAACTACAGTTTCATTCCCGATGTATGGAAAATATTTCTTCGATTCTGAAATTTCTTGATTCCGTGTTCCGACAGTCGCTAAAAATTCTCTTCTACATTTTGATGTCAGATAAATTCGAACTTACCTAGGCTCAAAGGTCTCAAAAATTAAGTAACTTGGAAATAGAGTTGACGTTATCCTCGAATGTAAGAGCCATAATTAGCCATAATTATAACATTGAGGAAAAATGTGGCTTAATACAAAGCGTTTGAAAAAACTGTGTAAGACACTTTAAGAAAACGAAGTAAGCGATTTCGCGCTCCAACACTTGGAAAGTAAAAGGATGGGTATGCTAGTGGCTTTTGGGAGGCTCACTCTAATGAAGGCCAATATACTGTATACGTATCGTCGATGGCTTTTTGAGCACTATCCAATAGGAGAATCTGATAGATATTATAGGTGATAGACTAATAAAAAAAAGTGAAATTTATACGTGATATTATCAATTGAATAAAAGAGAGGAACAATTTGGCTCTAAATATCTTTGTTTAATATTGACGGAGGACCGACGTTTCGTTGCTCACGCAACATCATCGGGGTATCAACTAAAAGGAAAGTTGTACATACTGTACATGTATAACAAGCAGCCTGTAGCAGGCTGGAAGAGGTTCGTGCAAATAAGAAAGAATTTTTCTTCCTGATAGTTGATTTGAATGATATGTGACGTACGTACGCAAAATTAAATCATGTGTGTTATCGTTGTCAATCCACCAATTATCAATTCGTGAACATAAAATAGGTTCATAAAGATATTATGTAAGAAATGTCGATTACACGACCGTGACGACACCCAAAAATTCCCACCAAAAAATATACAACTACTTCTTCAAATGAAAAAAAAAAAAAAAAAATGTAGCGAACTAAATAATAGCTGAATAACTGATGAATCATGAATTTATCAATAAAAGTTTGATAATGCTCGGTACAAGCTTCTAGTCTGCTAAACCCTCACTAAGAAATTTTTAACAATCACGTAAAATCTTGAAAGGTGACGTAATTAGACCGCAGCAACTATACCGTTTTACAAATTGGCTACTGAAAATCTACAAACATTACTCGATACCACCGGCGCGGCGTCGCTCAAAAGAGCACGAACCTAGTAAACAAAGATTCGGTATCTCACACCTCAAGATTGAACATAAATAATCTGATAGACAGTGACCGCGTACACCTGAGCGCTTAACAATCTAAATAATAGTGACCGCGTACACGTGAGCGTATGAACAAAACCGTAAGCGTCTTAAAAGTGTGAGCACTGAATGATGAAAAAAAAAAAAAAAAAAAGCGATTGCAAGAGGTTCGTGGCTCGACTCGAGCACGAACCTAAAAAGGTGAGAAAAAAACAGCTACTATGACTTATGATTCAGAATGGTCGTCCGATTTCTTCCTCTTTTTTTATTAAACTAATAAGCCATGGCCGCCTTGAAGGAAGGCCGGAACATGCACATAACGGCAACGCTGTGAGAGTAGGCCGACTTTTACATGTGCTCATGGGGAGAAAATGGTTTTTTGAGAATCACGAATGAGCAGATACTAGGCCTAAACTAGGCTGCTTGATTATGTAAGTCTATGCTGGTCTTGACATGAAAGGATTAATCACATGGAACATCATCTTTTTGGCATGTTTCATGTCTTTACGCTGACCTGACCCTCCTGACCTCTAATTTGAAATTTTGCGAGTTCGCGAGTGCCCCCCCCCCTTCACCCTCCCCCCTGGTTACTCCGTGGGTGATCTAAAAATTTGCGAGTTCACCCCGCGAATTAGCACCCCCCCCCCCCTAGCTTTATACTAGCGCCCAGAAGACTTCTTTTTTTTTACATGTTTCTCGTCTTTTCTCTATCCCCTAAATCTCGAAAATGCGTCCGGGCGTCCGGCCGTGACCTTGGGACTTATGAAATTTTCAACGTCGAATCTCAGCCCTACCTCTGATTCTGTAATTGGCGTCCGGGCGTCTGTACGATTCTCTAGTATCATAAATTATCAACTTTATACTAGGATTATACTAGTCTTGAACTAGACTTATACTCTCTTTGATGTATGCAGTGAACTAACGCACTTGCTTTATACTAGGTTTAGAAATCAAAGCAATTAGGCCCCCTTCTTGGTCTAGTACAAGTCTACTTTAGAATTTTTTTGGCTCATTGCTTTTTTTTGGGGGGGGGGGGGAGAGGGGGTGAACGAGATTTTCATTTCTTCAAAAAGTAGGACTAATATACAGTATTAGAGGTTTCATAATATACAGTTTACTAGGCTAGGCCCTCATTATACTGAACCTGAAGTGGTTCCTATTCTAGGTCTCCTCCTATCTTATATTTTTAGTATAAAGCTAGGAGTCTCAGTCTATTTTAAGTCCAATATACTGCATGTTGGCTTCGCCCCTTTAATGAGCTGGATATGCAACGCTTCAATTCTCTAGTATAATAAATAGTATTATACAGTTCGTGACTTCTAGACTTATACTAAGACATGATCGCTTTGCTCGTTCGCCCCCCCCCCCCAAAAGCAATTAGCCTAAAATACTGTAAAGTAGAAATATACTAGTCCGAGAAAGGAATTGACCAGAAGCTATCAGCCTAGAGCAGACTTATACAGTGAGCTAAGCTAAAAATATTATAAAGTAGGCTTATACTAGACCATGAAGGGGGCGAACGAGCGGAGCATGCTACCTTATAGAAGACATGAAACATGAATTCATTAACTTGGCTACGCCAGAAAATCTTTTTTCTTTTCTTCTTCTTTTTTATGGAATGAAGAAAGATAGCTCAATCGTTAGTAAAATTCCAGACTTTTTCAACACTCCACATTATTTAATTTTCAATAGTTCGGTGAAAACTATTGCCGCTGCCTTTATTTCTCCCATATGGATGAGGCAAGTGAAGAAGGAAAAAAGTATAAACAACAAAAATGTACAAATTTATTAAACATGTAAAATAATATCGTCAGCGAGGGTATACAAAGAAATATAAGGAATCGCGCAAGAAATTGTCAAACAATTTTCACTTTCGTATTGTATCAGACTATCTTCCGAAGAATAATCGTCACAAAGATGAATTCGGAGTCGCGCAATTTATGTAGATATAGAAGTGTGCTGCTCGTATCGGATCAAATAATATTGTGTCGTAATAACATATGTTTTTTCAACGCTTCTCTATATTTCGTTTTGAAAGAGCAGTCTTCGACTCGACAGTTAAAACGAGGCTCTTTTCCACATTCGTAACGTTGGTGTCGGATGAGCGCTTTCCTCCATTTGTAAAAACGGCCGCACGCTGGACACGGGAAGCAACCAACTTGATGCTTGTAGAACTCTAACGCATATAGGAATAAATTTTATTAAATGGGAATCTACACAAAGTAGCGTCACTCTTATTTAACGCATGGAAATCAATCGTGGACGGATAAGAATATCTAGATATTGTACTATTTATATACATAGACACAGGATTCTCGAAACGAAACAAAGAAAAGGAAAACTTTACTAGGCGAGCGTTAAGAAAAGGCCTGCCGAGTCGTACTAGTCACCTGCGTGACAGCATGCGACAAGACTCAACGTGAAAGAGTGGTTATTAGCCTTATTAGGAGGTCTTTCTCTTTTCTCAAAAGGAGAAAACGAAGTAAAAATACTAATGGTACTTATAGGTATGGACACTATACAGGATCGAAGAACGAAGAAGCGTCGATCGTTCAATCGCGAGTTGCATACCTACGAAGTTCAACACACCTTCAAATCCTTCGGAATCGATACATTCGTCTTGCTTGCGTATCAAATTGTACACGCGAGTAAGACGTACGTACGTTCGTAGTTATGATTGGAATGATGAAATGGCAATTTCGTCTCGCGTAAATGTCACGTCGTCGTCAATGAAAGAAGAAACGCATCGAAATTCTCGATAATTACGATTTTAAAAATTTTATTATAAAGAAAAGACATACGTGGAATCAATAAATAATAAATGTACGCTGCAGCTATAAAGTCGGAGTAGAAAAACCAACGAGTTCCAGCCTCTCATCCTTAAATCAACAACTTAGCTGTGTATTCGTAATAAAAGGTCGTACAAACACGTATACATTCACATATATTAATCAATCACCGTTTTGACTTACGATCTTACTTGCAGTGCTTGAATTTGTCCCTCATTTCAAGATAGTTGTCCGGATGCTTACGAATAGCGTGGTTGAATAAATCGTATTTATAAAAAGTAACGTAATCGCATTGCGTGCACTGCAACGAAGGCGGTTTACCGCATTCGTACTTGAGATGGCGTTTCAAATTTTGTAGGTACTTATATTGTTTGCCGCACTTGTTGCAAACATGAGAATTAGGAGCAGGACTGAGTACTTGATGGATTTTCTTCGGGTTTGCATTCGTCCAGGCAAATCGATTGAAGTCGAGCGTCGTCGAGACAAACGTGAATAGCGGATCTGCAAAGCGTTTCAACATGAGTACGAGTATAGGTATACATTTAAGAAACACACACACACACACACACACAATTTCAATACGTTCACGAGGTCTCGTCAACAAAAGCTGCGCGGACAATTTAATCTCAGACTACAGATAACCGCGCTAATTACTACGTACAATATAAGAACAGAATATAGCAAGAGAGATTTACCGCACGATAGATCAAAGAAGACTGAAATACCGGATCCATCGATCATTATCATAATAATGAAAATACTGTAGGTACTTATAGATAATCGATGGTTCGTTAACATTCCTATAAAGAGAAGGATTGGAAGAAAGGATAAGGTGTCCTTTGTAGATTATTATTACTTATCAAGTTTCTCGTCAATTTGCAAAACAAATTTTCTCCTTTTCTTTGACTACCCTCTTTTCATCCAGACAGGTGTGAAACGCGAATACAGTAAAAAAAACTCTATTGGAACAAATCTCTGTATCAAAAAATTTCTCGTGGGTACGCGAGTATGTACTAGCGTCAGTAAGAAAATTAAAAATCACATCAGCTTACAGTAAAGCGGGCCGGTTATGCCCAGTCACAAAGGTACACGTTAATACTCGTACCCAGGTATTTATCACGCTCAGCCTACATCAGATGAGTGAGCAAAAATAGAACTTTCATGCAGAAGGCACAAACTCGCATATCCTTCTCAGACGAATGAAAATGAGGGGCATCTAGCGGGCTGAAAAAATGAGTAGGTAGTACCAATATATAATAATTATATAATTATGAAAATGAAATGATCGTTTCACAAATCGAGCATAGCGAACGGATGATGAATTCTTTATTTCACGACATAAATACAAGATAAATAAACGTTTGCTAATATAAGTAGTTTAACTGAGCCACCTTTTGCAGTTTCGGCCTCTCTCTCTCTCTCTCCGTCTTTTCTTTCTCTGTTTCTTTTTGTAAACTCGATGATTCCACGGAAGAAAAAGAAATTTTACTTGTTTTGCATCGAAGTATTCTAATTTTCCCCCTTCTTCATCTTTCGGTGATAATATTCCGATATGATGGGGAAGATTTTTGCTTATGAATTTACTTTCATTTGATAGAACGTATCCCTGTTCTGATACAACTGGCTGCCTAAGATGACCATCGATCTTCGGAGCTTCATCATCTTTTCCAGCAGAGAAGGAGGCGTTTTCAATGGTGTCTACTGTTTGAATATACCTATTGACTGCGCTAAAATAAAACACATTTACGATGAAAATATTTTACATACAAGCATAGTTGAGTGAGTAACGCCTCAACTGCTTATTCGCGCGTTATTCTATGGCATAATTACAATTTTACAGTTTTTTATTAGAGCAAGTTGTTCTTGGTTAGGAGAGCAGTAGTCGAAGATGTGAATTATACTCGCGAGAAGATAAATTAGAAGATTGAAGAAAGTGAAGAACTAGGTAGGTTAGAATTATTGAGAAACAACGTCGCAATTCGAGCTAGTGATATGAAAGTAAGATGTCTGTCTGAGTAAGTTGTAAGAGATCAGAACGAGTACGGTAAGAGTCCACCGTTTTGGCGAATGGGTTAAGGCGAACACGGATAAGGAATCAGTTTTAGAAGAAGCAACGAAGGTGCGCGGATGAAAGTTTTGATTCGAGTAAGATAGAATAACGTTTACTATGTACACAAGATGTGGAGTGTTGAGTATTTGTCAAGAGACAAGAAGTTCCTTGGGCGGCCGTAAAATGATA
The DNA here is from genome assembly GCA_035079395.1 of Aspidiotus destructor. NCBI lineage: Eukaryota > Metazoa > Arthropoda > Insecta > Hemiptera > Diaspididae > Aspidiotus > Aspidiotus destructor. The sequence goes on along the minus strand of JAVHKZ010000002.1, from coordinate 57,611,735 downwards.
GGATGATGATCGAGAAAAGAATTGATGGAGCAGATTGATTACTATTTTGACGAAAGAAAAAATTAATGAATCGAAGACATTCTTGTCAAATTAAATTATTTTATTTCGATCCAAGAGATGCAAGAAAATACGTATCGTGTCAACAACACAAATATATGTAGGTATAAGAAAATTTTTCAAAGTGACGTATTTACGGGAGGGGGGAGGGGGGGGGATCTTATTCTTTAGTCGAGAATGGCGCATCAGTTATACAAATAAAGAAAGAAACCGAACATTCGCACTAGAAAACTCGACTTCATGTTGAAGAAATTCTTTTCTATAAATTTGTAACTAAACTGTATCGATAACTATAGTACACATTTCGTAAAATTGAAAGAAGAAAGTAACATAGTATTATTGCAAATAGTAATACGTACGAGGTTGGAAGTCTTTCGAAAGATGCGTACAATTCGGTATGGATTTAATTATGGTCAAGTTTCCAAAAAACGATGATCGAGACTACGACGTTACGATTCTATTTGACACTGAAAATGAATATTATTATACATAACGTAGATATTTTCCTCAGTCATCCAAGTACCAGATTTGCTTGCTCGAGAAAAAAAAATAAAAATAAACAAATAAAATAACAATGCGCAGCCATACACAACATGAAGCCTAAAAGAAGAAGAATCAATAAAGTACTAGAAAAGGATCGAGTAGACTGGCCGTTTCCTAACGTCGTTTTCTCCGCAAATTGTGTTCATCATCGCGATTCTACTTACGACTCATAATTTTTACCATGTTTTGGAAAATTACATTCCAATTAAAAAATTTGCAACCCAACTCGTCTCCTAAGAAACTTATCTTTTGAATTTCTTGACATACCGTACAATTGATAAAATATATATCGGTACATAATTATTATTTTTGCGGGGTTTCATTTAGTTGAGAATCTAGATAAAATTTGAGAATCATTTTCAATTCCGAGATTATCAACGAGAATGAATGTCATTACGGTTGAGTTCAACACTACCATCGTTTTCGAGGCGAAGATTTTACTAGAAATAAGTTAGAAAAAGTGGCGTAGAATTATACATCAATCGAAGAAAATATTTTTAAAAATTTCAAGACTTCAAAAGATAGGCTATTATTTGAATGAACAACTGTACGTGCATGACCATTAAAGAATTTCTAAATAATTTTCGAATGGAATCCAATGACAGGTGTAGTTAGTAGTAGGATAAGAATCATTAATATTTCTATAAGAAGTACATCCACTAAATTTGATCCATCTTCGTCGTGTCAATATTTGCGTTACCTATTCCTCTACAGTGCAGTGGCCGGAAGGAGACTGCCCACGTATAGAAGCTTCATTCTGTTCATGCGGTGTGTCATCCTGCTACACATTTTTGTTCTTTTGTAATTATTGAGGGAAAGTTATCAACACTTCTGATCAAATTCTTTAAATATAAGTAAATTAAAAAGACGAAGAACATATGCCTTTTCAACATAATAATCACGATTATTTTCCCAATCCCAGGACGAGAAGATGAACAAATTTTCTCCTCTTCTACAGCAAACAAATTTGAAGAAGATCTATCCTAACGTTCATATCTCAGTAACATGCTATGATCAAATTAATTTGACCCTGGTTCGTTTTTCAACAAGAATAATATAGATCGTTACTCGCAAGGGGAAGGTACCTGTTCGATAAGGGGCGGTATCGGCTTCCAAGTACGTATAACATTTTCATTGGCAAGTTGAAAACGGTACGGGGTATCAGGAGATTGAAGTAACTTTTTCTGCGAGATCATGAACGTAAAGCGAGAGCTCATGGGCCTCCAGAAATGGAAGTTTTCTTATTAAGTAGAGATACAGATGATATTGCGTAATAGATCGTTGACCCTCTGATAAAACGCAACAAAATCAGGTCGAATGCTGACCACTTTTTAAAGCTAAAAGTGCATCGTCTCTGGTACATGAGGAAACGATTCGACAAAAAAAAATCGAGGAAGCGAGAATGTGAAACTCGACAACCCATCGTATTATTCGACGTAATTATAATTACCTTACAACCTCACTATCTTCTCTGTAGCACACAACTCGAAAAAATCACACCAAGGACTTGGAAATACTCCATTGTTTATCACAATAGGGTCAAGCAACACAATAATGACGTAAACGCACTTAAAAATAATAAATAGTTTCAACGATATAAAAATACAAGAACATCCAGCTTAAATGAAAGGCTTTCTTAATCGCGCGTTTCGCGAAAACAGTCAAAAATTTTTTAAATAAAGAAAACAAGAAAAAAAAAAAAAAATGGGGGAAGAAGTTGAAAATAAGATTTTTTTTTTTTTTTAATTTTTTCCAAGAAGAAAAAAAAATTAAAAAAGGTACAAAAATAAATAATAAAGTAACAAAAAAAAGAAAGGAAACGCATGGAAAAAATTCGACTCGAAATAGTAAGGGAATGGATCATGTTAACATGTTGTCGGCCAGGGGTATATCGTGAAATAATTCGACCGTAGCGCCGTCTTTTATTTCGCATCGGATTTTATGCACACGTACCATATGCTTTTTGAAATCTTGCGGATAATGAGTACAGTACTTACAGTACTGACAGAAGCATCTTGGCTCTTGACCACACTCCAAGCGGAGGTGTTTCTGCAAACTGCTATTCCATTTATAGTATTTACCACAATTCGGACAATGTACGTCTAGTTTCTGCGACGGCGGTGTACTTTTGTTACTGCTGGGTGAAATAACAGGCGTTTTCTCTTTTTTCGACGGTTTTCCCGCTAACCCTTCGCACCACATACTGAGCAATTTGCGCGCATTCTGCGATGAAAGACGTTTTGAGCTACCTGAAAAAAGAAAAAATATCATCGACTTTACGTGTATTATTCCTTGGATATAGCGAATACCTGTTACGGATCAACATATGATATGAGTGAGCCTCAACACACGAATGAATTCACTTAGGGCTGCACAATCCACAATAGAACTTGAAAGTTGAGAGACTTACTATGCATTTTCAAATGAAATAATAAAATTTCCTCTTTTTCCTGATACGTGTATGTATCTACAGCAGTTACAAAAACTAAAGAGTCAAACAGATAAGAAATTTAAACTTGAGAAAAAAAAGTTACCTAAAATTGAATAGGTATCATCACTTCAATTTTATCTATGACTGATCTCGAAGAACGAATAATTATCGTGCATTATATTCGACTTACGGCTGAAATTTTGAAACCTGCCCTCAAATGGGTTTGAATATCTGCTGTAGTACCTACAGTAGAGCACGCAGATGACATTCCTAAAGAAGGTCCACAGATCTTTCAGATGAAACAATTTTATTGACTCACAATACCTCTCATACCAACGTAGTATAATTATTTCAAGTTGCCTCGCTGCTTAGAATAATGAAAGAGTTATATTGCTCCAATGCTAAGATCTGATCAGTACAGTGACGTTCCTCTTATATTCCAATAAACCAGCTCTTCAGGAGGAGCAGATACATGCTGCACTAATGAGGACGTGAGCCGTGAAACCAAACAAATCGATCATTTGAGAAGTGACGAAATGCACCACCTTTTTTTCCAGCAAAAATATTATGTAAAATCAACTGATTATGACAAAAAGCCACCAGTAGATATTTATTTCTTTCCTTTTTTTTTCTTACCAGTATTGCAAGTCCATGTAATATAACATGGTCGAAGGAAGAACCTCAATAATACAGTATAACCGAATATTGCGAACACATGTAAATTATTCTATTTCATGATTGGAGGTAAGCGACAGAGACGACGATCCAGTAAGAACACACACCTACGGAGCCCCAAGATTTGCGAGGCAACAAGTCGAAATTAGCTGATTGAAGAGCAGACCCGTAGAGCTCTGTGACCAGAAAAAGAAAGAAGATAGAACAAACGTCCAATAAGATGGAGTAAAGAGCTACTTTGAATCAAACAAATAGAAACTTGAGATAGTGAAACTCAATGGGACTTGTTCTGCTAGTCTTTTGTTCGCTCAACATCTCTTGTGCTGTAGGGCCATTCTTATAAAGACGATTCTTTTACTCGTTTTGGAGGGACGATATAAATTTTTTTCTCCACATTTTTTTTTTTTTTTAAACTATGAAAATTGAAGTTTAAGGGGGGAAATCGTCTAGTATGCCCAGCTACCTTCTGAATAGTTTTCATCAATCTTTATTGCAGCAAAATTCTTCAATATAGATCAATAGTCCAAAAAGAAGAAAGGAAGAAATCGTAACCATCCAGTGCACAACAATAAAATGAACAGAAAAAACTACAGACAAATTAGTCATAATACATTAGACAAATTTCACCGTGAATTCATCAACGCGATAAGATCTTACAAAAAAGATTTCATCCAAATTCTCCTAAAAGGTAAAACTCACAGCATCATGGTTCAATAGCTCAAACAAATCCACACTTATCCTAAGTTTGTTTCGCTCGGAAAGGTACAAATACTAGCAATTGATAAGAGTGAACTCACCCAAAATACAAATGAATATGAGTTCACAAGGGCGGATTTTACCACATATTGGGGGGGGGGGGGGTATTCCATTGTCTGAAAATTTTTTCCCTCGCGATCTGTTTGCGTTATTCCAGCCTGTTTTTGGAGGTTTGGGGGAGGGAATGTTTCCCTTGTCTCCCTGCCATTGTAAATCCGCGCCTGAGTTTATCTCGATCACATAATTGAGACGGCTTACTTCAAAACGGTCTGTGTCCATGATAGAAATAATATTTAAAACTGTACGCGGTCATTTTGAAATGATTGAAATAAGACGGCTCAATCATTAAGAACAAAAAAAAAAAAAAAAATTGTATAGTTTCTATTTCCTGAAGATGGTTGCGAAACAACCAAAACGTCGACTTATTTATTGTTTTTGATGCGCGGGCAGAGCCAAATAGACAAAATGTTATTTAAAAAAAAATGCAATACAGTTCACAAATAAATTGCAAAATTAACCGCAACTCCAATCCAGAAGGTCAAAGAGTGAACAAAAATTGAACTTGAAAAATTCTAGCCTTCTCCCGTACTACACGTAAAAAAATCTCGATAGCATTGATTCATTCAATTTAACTTTGGGTGTCTTTTCTTTTTCTTTTCAGCTCTTCAATAAAATTCCAATGTTTCAAAATTGATAAGTTTTTCAGGGCAGTGTTTTCTAGAAATTTTCATTCTTACTCAAGATTAACACAAAAATATGCGCGTTGTAACAATGAACATAAACGGGAGAGGAATTTCAAACTTTCATGCACCGACATATTATTAAGAATTACCAGAATTAAAGAGTTATGTATTGAAAAAAGATAAGCCAAAGGCTTGTCAGCAGTGTTTCAATTTCATAGAATTTATATACACTCTTCAAGGCTACAAATCTCAGATTATTTTGTCAACTTATCCTTGTAATACTGGCGTACAAAGATATGAAATGTTTATATCAATGCTACTGTCATCCATTATGATGACTAGGTTATTACTTTATCGGATGTCAGATACATGCCGGAAACAGTATTTTTCACATTATTACGTCACAAGCGCTTCAGACTGAAAGAATAATACAAATCAACTTGAAAGTTCAATTCAATGAACATTTACTAAGAGCTTTGAGAATCAAATAGGGTAAATGTTAGATGTAGTACAACATAATATTGTTATATATTCCTATAATTGATCAAATTATAATAAATATTTGTGAAAAAGGGAAAGGGGGTGTGTAAACGTGAACTATAAATTTTCAACACACTACTATGTTCTGTAAAAATTACAGAATTGATATTATATTATACATATAGTGGGTCTACCCTACATTCTCTTTGAAAATAGTGGTAGAAATTAGCTTTTCTTGTGTACAACGTATTGCACTATAAGTATCCATATCTACCATCAGGTGTTGTTTTCATTTCAACTAAATTGCTTGAACAAGCATGATTGCCTCCACCACCCAGCAAAATACACGTCGTATTTGCGTGAACAAAATAATCTGGTACACAAAGCACATCTGGTTTGTCATCTCCTCAGATGTATCTCCAAGTGTTTTGATTCAAAAATAACAAAAATACAACAGAAAACAATAAATTCAGAAGAACCAGCACATTCTGAAGTACCTACATTATTTTAATAACTAGATACGTCTTTCCTTTTAATGCAAAGAGCCAAAATGCATCATACCAATTAATATTCTGACTGTTGCAAAAAATAATGATCACAATAACGACGATGGAATTTATAGGTATTTATGATGTGTTTTTATACCGCGAGTTTTGCATACATCTTTGAAACTTTGTTTTGTGGTAAAAGTTATGTGACATCAGAGACACCTAAATTCATTTTCTTCTGCACAAAATATGGGTATTCTTTGACAGCCTGTCAAGAAAAGTACATACTACGTATCAATCTCGATAAATATAAAAATAAATTGTAATTATTTTATAGCACTTGTACACAATGATGGATTGGGTAAATAAACAGCAAATTTTCAAACCCAATGACATGACTATATTGTTCAGTATTCCCAAGATATTTTTCTACTTTGTGCAAAATATCTTATCCTTCACTGAGGTAACTCTTGCATGTAAATTTGCCGTTTAGATGCAGTTCATTCCTTAATGATTAGATTGTCTTTGAGTGGAGATCATTTCATGATTGATAGTTACTATATGCCTAATCAATGGTTTGAGGATCTCTTACAAGCAATTTAGGATCATGAATTCTGCGTTCATTCATCTCAATAAGTACTATTTTCAAGAAGGTAAAAATATTATACTTTCAGAGGAAAAGACAAGTTTCCGTCACAGCCACAGGTCAAGGTAATTACAGTGTACTATATAATTTCTCAAATACACATCTATTTCTTCAACTTATTGCCCATTGCCTTGAATTTTTCATTAAAACAAAATTTGGTAACAAAAAAAGGGTTTGATACTAGAAGAGCAAACACTGAAAAAAATATCAATCTATCTCACTGAAGTATGAAGAAAAACGTACAAGAAATTTCAAAAATTTCCAATGTCTCAATAAATGTAATGACACAAGAAGTGAGTAATACAAATACAAATCTACAACAAAATTAATTGGAACGGACAAAGAATACTAGGTATTGAAGGAATTCTTCAAAAAGGGAAAAGACACTGCACTGTCAGAACAATTAAAAATAGGCAAGTTCACTGAAAAAGTACCCTATGTATATTTAGGACATGCTTAGCTAGATTGTCTTTGCGTTTGGTTTTATGTGTGCAGAATTTGCATTCAAAAAGGGGCTCCACGCCATAGGCTTCTCGTAAATGCCTCTGTAAATCATACTTCCGCGAGTAAGTTCTACTACATCTATCACATTTGTATCTGCAGCTGCCATCAATACTTTGCATTATCATATCCCCACACACTGTTATTGAAGCCACTTGTATTTGTTCATCAGGACCTATCAACATAAGGTATAGGTTTAGAGAAATTTTCACAACATCTAACAACAAATTGGCATTTTGTTCAAAGGAATGAGGCAGAATAATATGATATTCAAGTTACATTACCTAAAAATGATATTGCAATATTGTGATATTGGAAGCAAGAGTGATGAATAACTAAGATTATTGCCTGTAAAAAAATCAGGTATTATTGTCGTTCTTATTTTGTAACATTGTCAACAAATTCTGTTTTATTGAAACAAAGAAAATCTTACAATACAAAATACAATTTTAGGAATCATTAAATCAGGAACAAAGTGATGAAGAAATTTCAGAAAATTTTCTTATGTACATGCAGCATGTGAGTTTTCAACATGTTTCTGCGTTTAGCGCGATAATCACAAAGAAGACATTTATGAATTGGACTTCTACCACATTCTTGGCGTAAGTGTCTGGATAAATTATACTTTTGCGAATAAGACGCAAGACATTGCTTGCATGTATATCTGCCATCAATAACTTTCCATAAGACTGGGTCAACTTTATTCATGTTAAAATAATCCCTTTGAGAACCTATGAACATATCACACAGAATCAGTGCACTGTCATTCTATCTACAAAATATAAAACATCTTATTCTAGTTTAAACGCCTCCCATTCAAGATAACACAATAAAAAAAAAAAAAAAAAAAAATAGAACTGTAGTTCTTTCTTGATCCAAATAATCAAATTTATTTTAATTAATAAAGCATTGATGTGCAATAGTTCAAATTTGAAATTAATTCAAAGAAGTTTTGTCAGCTAAAATAATTGGATGGTCTTGTAATGCAACTACAGACAATGTAAATCACAAGACATATTCCACTATTCAGAAAGAGTAAATTTTTTAGAACAACTTTTTACAATGAAAAAACAGAAGTAGATTTTGGATGAAGAAATAATTAACCAAAAGAAGTTGTACATCTACTACTTTGAAGACTACTTTTGAATCATAATCCCCTTTTCTGGTATACCAAAAAAAAAAATTGACCACTATAAAATTAGAAGTATTGAAAGTTTATCCTCATCAACAGGTTTCACAATATCGTCAACTATGCATTTACCAGATATTGGCGATAAAACAGAAAATTCAACTTGAAAGTCTTTTACCAAAGAAGAAGAAGAAGATGAAAATAAATACTACAAATTATTTCTTCAATCTTTTTTATTATGCACAAATATTCAACATTTGATATACAAAATTTCAGGAATAAAATGTTCACTTACACAAGTAGGATAAACAAAAAGTAAATTACTACTTGATTTTTTAAAATACAATTTTGTACAATAGTACAATGGAGAGACAGAAAGAAAGATAAGGATAATATTATTCTGATTTACATACCATACCATTGAAGAAGATATTTAAAAATTTTTTGCACAAAGATATTCAATTTTGATAGCAAGAGGGCAGAATGATACAAGTACCTGCCAGAACTTGTAGTAATGATGGAATTCTTTGTGCCCAAAAGGAAGCCCTCTGATTAAAGTTAGACAATGATACTTCATATATAGAGTAATGCAAGCTTTTAATATTTGAACAAAATATATTATCTAATAAAATTTCTTTCAAGATACTTGCTCTCAATACACACTGCCACAAAACCTTAACAAAATGGGCGCGCAATCATTTTCAAATGCTTATAGTAGAGATACTAATATTATTCAATAATAGACACCACTTGTACCTTTCTTAGAAAATCACCGTTTTATCCATACTTTTCACAACCGAGAATAATTTTTCAGATGTTCATACAATGGTTAGTCAAGATATAATAATCTTTAAAGTATGTAAACAATAGAAATAATTTGACTACGCAATTCAAATTTTCCCCTATTTACTGCATTGATGCCAGTAGGTATGTTATTATGGTACTTCCATCTTATCAATAAGAAATTAGGTTTAATCCATGATAAATTTCAGAACCTTACTGTTGACTGGATTATCATTATTAAAAATAAGAATCACTGAATATCAAATTCCAACATTAGTATCAATAATATTTCAAATGAGGAAACTGTTTCACAAAAGTAATGAGTTTAGTTCACAAAAATATAGGACTAGAATAGGAGAAAATGAATTAGGAAACTCACACTCACACTTACACATACATAGGCGACTTGCAGAATCAAGTACAGTTATAAGAGAATCATATTTGACTGGAGAATATAATAAATACAAGAAAGATACACCAACCTAATTCTATAGCAACTACAAGTAGGAATGAATATATAAAAGACAAGTAAAAAACTATTTAAATAGAACAAATAAAAACCTCGTCAAAATGTGAGGTGATAGAAAAAAAAAAAAAAAAAATGAAGAGGTGTTTTTCTCATTAAATCAGTTGAAGACAAATTTATAAACAAGTTGAATAAATATGAATAATATTTTACATTCATAAACAAGAATAACAAACAATGCAGGTAACTTAAAAAATGACTAATGAAGAAAAAAAGCTGTCAACTAAAAATACATCGAAGGGGAAGTCAAAAAAAGAAAGATTGACGACTGAAAGAATTGATAAAAAAAAAAATCATGAACAAGAACAACAGAACCAACAAAAAAGACAGGCAATCAACAGGATCTTTGTTCAATTGTACTTGGAGACATGGTTCAACTACGCACTGTGCACTGCACTGTCAACAGCATAACGTTCTTCAAACTCATTTCATCACGTAATCTCTCAAGTCACACAACCTGAACAAAATGAAGTTGAATGTGTACAAAACACAAAATTACAGAAGGTTAATAATTCAGCAATTTTGTTTCGCAATGTTTTGATACAAACAACATTTTACACCATTATAATCATGGAAGAAATTTTGGATGTTGAAAATTTTCACACAAAGTTTGTAAAGGTCACTCAATCAACATTGATCAATTGATCAAATTTTGACAGTTTCAGGGATATTGATTAGCAGAATTTTGTTTTCAACCCTCTTTACTTGAACTACAGTACAAGGAAAGAAAAATACAAAGTACCGACAAAGGGTAGAACTACATAGAATGAACAGTGGCTACTAAGAAAAACAATGCAATGGAGGTATACGTAGTTTGATAGACAGAGTGATTACAAACAGAATGGTCTTTTTTCCTTCGATATTAAGAGACTGAAAATCCTTTTCCAGTAATGTACATATTAAAACTCGAATCGACTTTCAAGAGAAAATATTCATTACAGGATTCTTTTACAAACTTGGCCGTAGAGTTGATCGCGCTAATCCAAGTTCAAGCCTCTAAGAAATTCTCACAGGGTAAGAATTAAACTCGACGATAAATCAAATGGATTACAGGGCATAGAATTTGAAATTATGTACTAATAACTACAAAGATTGTACCCAATACTACTCGAGTTCAGATCGGTGCTTTAGAAGAGAAAATTGCTCGAGGTACGCACTTGAGAATAAACATTTTGCTAACAAATACTTGAACTTGATCAGAATCAATTGTAAAAAAAACCATAGAAAATCGGCGGAAAAACTAATCGCTACACGTCATGATTTTTTCAAAAACTAGAAACCGCTTCAGAAGGATGAAGCAAACAGTTACATAATTAGAGATAAAATTATGATTAACAACGCTACGCTCTGTACAAAAGACAAATAAAATAGGTAAGAGCTTACTAAATTTATTTCAGTCGAAATGAACTAGATTGCTGATGTTCAGAAAATTTTATAAGTAAAAATGATACGTACATCGCTTACGTTATTCGAAATTGAAAGGTTACACTATAAACTAGATAAAATTGCGTTTCAAGTTAGAATGAGAACCTACACAAGGAATGGAAAATTACACTGGTACATCACAGATGGAAAGATTCAACAAAAATAAAACTATCTTATCTGTACAATATACTCTCTCCCCCCCCCCCCTCCTCCCTCTCTCAAAGCTTCTTCAAATCTCCGCGCTCGGGTAGTCAGCAGGAGCACAATGGCGGATTCGACGTGTACACACGAACTTTGAAGATTTACGATGAAGAAGTTTGCTGTTGAGAATTATTATTAGTTTTATGACTGAGCGGTTCCATCAAATGCTTGTGTACCATAATTTTATGTCTTTTAAGATTTGATTTCCATTTTGATTTATACACACAAAATTCGCAGTTATATACGTCGGGAGAACGAATGCGACATTCAAAAGAGACATGCGACCATAACGTCAGCCCGTCTTTGAATAGTCTTAAGCAACGGGAACACTGAAAGCATTGGTACGCTACGGGATTCGTTCCGGATTGAGCGTCACCTGCAACACAGAGAGCGAATTTGCCAGTTTCACAAAAAAGATCGGTACGCGCTAATACAATCGTTCGGTCGGTCGGTCGGTCGTTTGTTCGTTCGTTCGTTCCTTCATCAAGATTCAGCGATGGTGGCCAAAATCATCGCGCAGTTGTAGCAGCATAGGCGACCCGGATAGTCGGTTTATTACTATTTTTTTTTTTTTTTTCTTCTGCGGCGAGTCGAAAAAAGGGTTGTACGATGTTGTCACGGCAGGGATGACGACGGCGGCAAAATGGAATGGGGAACATATGATGATAAGAAATCTCACACTGCACTGGTGACTTTTCCTTTTGTATATACGTAATATACATGTATACCCTTCAACGAGCACAGCTACGTAAACGCCTAACCACCGTATACCGTATACAGACAGGGCAGGGTACTCTTTGCAATCCAACCTACTAATCACACGAGCACATCATCACACAATAGAAACAACCGAGATGCGCGATCGATCGATGCAGCCGCATTTCTTCCCTCAATTCGGAGCTTTAGAAAGCTGTCGACGGACGGTAGGGGAATATGCGAACGTTTCTCGCCGCAGTTCACAAACGACTATTTTGCAACTTTTCTGCTTTCTTCTTCACCCCATACACTACGCACGTCGAATGTAGGTACAGAAGTACTGGTATTTTATTTTTTGTTGAATTTCACATTCGACGTTCTTACAAGAAGTGTGCATTCAAAATTCGGGTTCAAAAGTTGACACTTGACATTACCACCGCATCACTTCGCTAACGATGATTTTGGCCACGCGCACTCACAGATTTTCTCAAATATTAAGTATCAAAATCAAAATGGTCACTTACTTTTTTCTCTCCTAACTAACGAGCGTACATATTACATTTAAACTATAAAAACTATGAATAAATTCAGCCGTTATGGTCACATGCGTATAATACGTATAACTAAAGCTCGAATAATTGATGAACACAAAACATACACTCAAAACGGAAGCAAATTGGCGCGCACGATTCGACAAAAATGAAAGAGGAAAAACGAAAAGTAAAATAAAATTAGATCTCCTAAAATACACAACTGATTACGCTTCGAAAAATATGAAGAGGGGAAAAAAAGCGAAGAAATAATAATTTATACGAAAAAGAAGCGATGAGTACGTGCAAATGATACGAATGTATGTAAAAAGTAATAAACCAGAATAGAAACTCAAGCTTTCTTATTTCTGAGACCATTTTTGTACACAATTTTTTGTCGAGCACTCGGGAAAACTTGCTCATGAAGTTTTGCCATTCATTCCTTCCTCCCTTTGAAGATTGATTTTGTAATTACTATCAACAATTTTAATGCAAAAAACATAATATATTGAAGAAAAATAGAAAGAAACGAGAAAAAATATAAAAATAATAATGGAGAGAGAGAGAGAAAAAAGGAATTCACTCCGCCACGATCAACAGAATATTATGTGGGCCGTAGCATAATATAGTCTAGACAAACGATAAGATCAATAGTTTAGACTAGGAATAAAAAAAGTCGTCATCACTAAAACTGCTTCATTTTAATATAAAATAATGATAAAAAAGGAACTCTTGTAAAATAAAAATAAGCAATTTGAAAATTAGAAAATTTAATAAATAAAAAACAATAAATTCAAATAATGAAATAAGAATGTAGGCACAATTACACTTTGTACATATTGTACCTACATACAAAGAGATTCTACGTACAAGATGATCAAGTTTCAAAAGTTTTACTTGTTTTTGTAGTAAATCATCATTTATAGTTTATTCAGATCAAGTTATAAAATTATCAGTCAAAAAGAAAATAATAATATTATTGAAAATAAAATACTAAGATACCTATCAATAATTTGAAGGAATTTCAAGAGATCATAATTATAAAAGATACACAAAGTAACAGGATACAATTATAAAACATTTGTTTTACAAGATCTCGGAATCAAACAAAAAAGAAGAACAAATGATATTCATCTACGCAATTGTATACAAATTAGTAATAAAACGGATTGCGTGGATAGTACTCCTAAGATAGTATGGAATTAATGCGTATTCTCATCCATAATTGTATCCTTCTTTTATGATTCTCCTTCACTTGATTTCAAATGTCTCCCGCCAATAGTAAGAAAATTAAAAACAAGGTAACCTTTCCACCATATCAATCGACAATAATCAACCTTTCAATTTTTTAGCGGAGAAGAATATCCATCAACGATTAACATTCTAAAAACAATCAAGAACATACATACACCTCCTCCAAGCTTGCCCAATAGCTGCTCAAAATCAAGTATAGAAATTTGTAATTCCAAGAAAAAATATAGATATGGGTTTTTTAATTGGAGAAATTGAATATACCAAGTGTTGAGTACGTTCAAACTGTTTGTATGTACCTCTAAAGACAACATTGAACTGAAAGAACTTTTGTGGCGTTGGTTACTTCTGTTTCCAGGTTGTATACTTTGTTAGAAAACATTTTCATCATCATGATACAAACTTTGTACTCATTTTTGATATTTGTTCTCAATTATTGTCATTGAAAAAACCGTTCAGGGGAAATTGATCCTAAATAAGCACTATATGAATTCATTATGTACTGTTAATAGATATTTGGCTTTCTTTTTACGCTTTGTCTCTTCTGCAGGACTGTGTTCAGAGTTATGAAAATTTTTGATAAATTGAATAAAAAGTAGAAGAAATTTAAGGACTGTTCTTTTTGGAGAAATTACTTGTAAGAGGAGAACATTTAGAAAACAATTCATAATTATGTGTTAAAAGATACTACACTAGCATGAGGTCTTTTGTTACAAATTTATCAAATTGTGCATAAGTCAACTTTTGATAAGAATAATTCTTGAAATTGGGATTAATATGATTATCAAAATAATTGAATTTTTAAATATTAAAATTATCATTAATGGTATTAAAATAATTATTATACTTGAAGAAATAAGTATCAAATTTGAAAAGTTCACTATCAAAATAAATAAATTGATTAATAAATTCATTTTTATCATTAATTATTAATTTTCATGATTTACAAACTCCTATTTGATTCAATTAATTTGTTTTTTAAAAATTAACAATTTAATAAATTTTAATATTTTTTTTAATTATAATATTATTCCAATATTATTAAAATTAAATTGGTATTCAATTTAAATATTTATACATTCAATTAATTATATTTTGATAAATTTAATTTATTATTTATAATTCTAATTTTATTAATTAGAATTTCAATTATTTATTACAATTATGTTCATTTGAGGAATATTAATTATTCTTATTCAATTATAATATTTGTTTGTAGAATAATTATTATAAAAATAAGAATTTTAGTTGTATTATTCAATCAATATTAGGAGATATTTTAATTTTAATCGTTTTTAATTTTTTTATTTTTCAAAAAATAATTAATTAATTGGTTTCAATTCAAATATTGATTATTTATTTATATTTTGTTTATTTATAAACAGTTCTCAATTTCCTTTAAATTTATGATTAACTAAAGCAAAAATTGCACCTTTACCTATTTCTTCTTTAGTTCATTCTTCAACTTTGGTTACAGTAGGAGTCTATTTTATATTTCGTTATTTAAATTATCCAAATGAATTGAATATTATTTAATAAATTAAGATCATTTAAGATGTTTTTGAAATACAAAAGTGAGTGTATTATTTCAACTTACAAAAAGATGGAAGCGTACTTCTTTGTTTCACTCTTTATTCTGTACATACACTGCCTCACGCTCAATGGATTGAATGGCTTGCGCTCATAAGGTATTACACATGACCGTTGAGATGATAGCCAGAATGTTGAATCAGTCCTTTTACTAACTGCCTAAAGCTGTTCGCAAAGAGCCGACGAAGACGTTCATTGCATAATAAGCCTAAGCGGACTATCAAGGCATCGTGACTCAATCAGACAGTTGGTATAGATGATACGAGTATTTATCGGGTTGGCAATAAATGCAGAATTATCAAGATACGGTTTTACAGAGATGATTTGCAGAACTCCGAAGCATCACTCTTGAAGATATTCTGCACAAGTACTCTCTTTTTCAAGAAACCGAGGTTGTAGAATCGAAATTTGATTAAGGCCACGTCAGCTGCTCGAATAAAATTCAAAGTAAGCAGTGTTTAACAAAACGACGCGACGCGACGGGCTCTTGTAAGAAGGCGGGACAGTTATGCAAATCACAATGCAATGTCAGGGTAATACATCATGCGGTAATAAATAAGTCATATTTTTGATTTTCCGTAAAGAGATTTTTACCCGTGTGTTAGGTAGCTCTACAATATTGTACAATAATATTGCTTCATTCTAATTGACCGTAGGTTATAGTCGTACAAATCCAGTAATGTTTCATTTTCGCAATACATACACAAGTACAGTACATATTATAGGTATGAACTTTACAGAAAAAAAATTTTCGAATACGTATTTTTCATTGTGCCCTATGGGGATTTGGTTTTTCATAGTCTGCCTATTCTTACTGGGCCAAATTTACCATTTCATGCATCATTTTACATTCTGCCTGTTCTCAAAAAATAACCTCAGGCAGTGCGTGAAAAGATAGACTCTACATTCTGCCTATATTCAAAAAACCGTACAAGTACGTAGATTTTTCTTTATTTTTGATCTCTTCTCGAGTGATTGTATTTCATTTATATCGAACTTAGCGTTTTAGAGATTAATCGCCAGTTTTGCTTGATTTTGCGCATGTAATTGAGAAGCATTTGGATGTGTAGCGTGTTGAAAGAGTTGATGGCCGGATATTTAGGCCTCTGGGTTGAAATCGAGTCATCAATTTTCTTACGTTTTGTCTGAGCTAAAAGCTGTCGAATTTCGCTTCTCTTTGGGGAAGCATTTAGGGAGGAGGAGTTCGAAATCAGGTTGAAATAATCGTTCCATCGAAATCTTGTATGCAAAATACTATACACCGTTCTGCTAATGAAAAGTACATTTGAGAAACTCAACGTCTTTTTTCTAGATCTACCCTTTCATCCTCAAGCCAGGAGTTCCAAATTGTTGTAGTGGCTTCGCGGTAAGATAACTAATGGTACGAGATAAAGCTGATCGAAGTTACAGCCGGCGACATGCGCAGATAAACACGTATGCGAGGAACATCGTACCATTTTTGAACGACTATACACTCAATATACAAGAAGTATACATGCATGCAGGCTGTATGAACCGAGTTGATTTGTTCATCACATCCTTGATCTTATATGAGCCACGTTCAAGATGAGAAATTCAAAAAATCTACGAGATCGTACGATTTCATGAAAGGAACTGTTTCACGGGGTGGGGAGGGAGTCTTCGGAAGAAATAACAGGGTCGAGTTGGGCTATTTCCGCGAACCTTGGACAGGAGAGAACTTGGAAAAATTTGGTCTTTTGTGCTTCAACTTTTAAGGTAGCTCTTCTTTCAGGAAAAAAAAAATAGACGCCTATAAAGCAGGTTCTGTTAATCGAGGCAATCCTGAGAAGCTGACGAAGTAGGCTGCGAGTTTTTTCTCAAATCCAGCCTAAACATGACTCGTAAGATTGCAAGTAATACACTGGAAAAGCAAACACCATTCAGTTTTAAAAATAGATTGGAACACATCACCAATATCGAAACGACGGCTCGCTTTTGGAGTAATATTCAATATTGATGAATTCATTTGAAGCACAAGTTACATTACTTCTCAAAATAAAATGTTACATTCTGAAGGTCGATCACCACATTCATCATTAATAATTCTACCCCGTATCCAAAAACTAGTCAACACACACATTCCTTTCATGGAGAGGAGAAAAATTTTTAAAAATAAATTTTCAAGACAATTTCATACACCTCCAAGAAATCCCTTGGCATTCAGTAGTGAGTCTTTTTGTAAAAACAATCTTATCCAAGTTTCTCCCTCCCCCCCCCCCCTCAAGAAAAAATAAATAAAATAAAACCGAAACCGTTGACTATTCGGACTGAGTGCCGGGTCCTCAAAGTAGGCAGCGCAGTTGTTTGCGAGGAGAGAAGATACTCTAGTTACTCTTCCGCGCGCTCACCGACGCTGCCGACCTTTGAGTACCCTTTAAAATGGTTGGTTCCGCAGTCAAATGATCAACGATTGTTCACAAAAGATCATAAAAAATAGGCATTACATCAATTCTCGGGATTCATACAGAAGCAAAGAGTTTGTTTGTATCCAAGTTAGCTTAATGGCCATACATTCAATATAATATTAGAAGTCACCGTACCGAGCGCAATGGCAACATACAGCTCAGGAGTTCTGGTCTTTCCAAAAAAGTCCTCAAAATCAACTTCTCACGGACATGGAGTTGTTGAAACGTGACTTTCCAAGTCTCCTTTCTCAAATAAACCGACACGACTCATTAATTTGTGCAACGTACCATAATCACAATAAATATGATGTGCAGATAGAACCTTAATAAAGTCTTCCTTTACTTTGAAGCTACTAACTTCAATATCTCGAAATCTCTCAAATAGGAGGGCCGAGTCCTTTTTCTGCATCAGACAAGATTTTTCTAGGTTCCCTTCTCTTAGGTGATGGTGTAACTCAAAATTATGAGTCTTTTCTTCGGTTAAGGTCACACGGGAATGGATTTTTCTTGATCCTTTCTCTTGGCCAGCAGTTCTTACATGTCTCTCGGCAACATCACTTTCTGAGATCAACATTTTTTCCATCTTACTCTCAGACGGGAGTTACTTACATCACAATATCCACACGGATAGTTGACGAAAAACAGAGAGATTTTTCAAGTCACAAAATAAGAAGAAGATCATTTGGTGGACATTTTTTGAAGGATGTAGTTTCCTTCCCGAAAAATTTGTAGTACAATTTAGATATTCAGGAAACCGCTTTCTGAACTCGAAGCAAGCTACTAGCTAGTTTAACGTATGATCTTCCAAGTTCCCATTATAAAACAAGGCAAGCGTGTTATCACTGATTTTCTCAACTGTCCCTGGCCTAACAATGATCTGCTTTCGAAAACTGAACAAAAAGATGAACGTAGGAGGCTGTACAACTATTTCAAGAAGTTATCCATCGCTTGAAACTCCACATCAAGTACATTCATATTAAACAGACTGAATCAAAATTTTTTCCGGAATATGTACTCCCTCTACTTGTTAACGAATATACTATATTTTTCATATAGTCTTCGTTCTCAAAGCATTAATACGTTTATTAATTTATTCAACACTTGTCTATTTCGGTTGTTTTGACTAATACTCGCTTTATGCATCATCTCAAGAGATGTTTATCTCAGTTCAACAGAATCCTTTGGTATCAATAATCGCCTTACAATTGTTTTATATATTATCATGATGATGATCAATACCGACGATTGAGTGAGTGGAGAATAGGAAACATTTTTCTCACGTTAATAGGGCAGTTTTATACAAACTGATGAATGCATTTTTGTTCTACGCACCGGAGACATACTGTCTTCTACATTTTAGAGCAGATTATGCTGTCCATTGAAAATATTTGAGAAGTACTCGCTCACATTCAATCTCTTCGAACAAATTTTCCTACACAAGGTTACAAAAAGATACGAGATAATTTAACCAACACAAAATCACTAAATTTACAATAGTGATGAACGGTCATAATACCTATATCACAACTTTCTGATTTTTTGAAGTGCCAAACTGAACTTTTTTTTTGCAATGATACATCATGCATGAGTTTGAGGATTACAAAATTTTGTTAGTAGTAATACAAGCAGGGAAAATAACATAAATTATTATCAATGAGAAGAGAAATAAAAGGCAGAACACTTGGACCAATGAAAGAATAAAAACCCGAGGGTAATACCGTACTGTTTACCAATAAAATGGTATTGCTTATGAAGGAGTAACGATCGCTCGCTGTCGTTCCTCGCAAGGTAAGAAAGAACAAAGGAAGCGTACTCGCATCAAAACCTTTCCAATTCATTTCGTTTTCTCAATAAAGTAGAAGAAATAGTACACACTATGAACCTGTACAACAATATCAGCACACGAACTTCCTCATTCTATCTGGATGACTCATTACATCATCATCATCATGTCATCAGTAACTAATTAGGAATGGTATTCAGAAGTTCATTTACCTTCAAAGAATAATATTTCACCAAAGACTCGCGAAGTAATCTCATTCATATTTTGTACAACGATAAATTTTCACGAATAAATTCACAAAGATCACATTGAACGGGAGACATTGTACTTATCATCAAAGTCGCCAGAGGCGACAGTAGTAAAAATAACCGAAAATTCTGTAGGTATACCTTATACAATTTATCACACTAAACCGATCAAAAGGCATAAAAATTCTGATGATTTCGCGCGGTACAATGATACATCGGATAACAACTTAAAATTACTTTGAAAAAAAAAAAAATCGTACATTAATTACATCAACGAGTAAAGTGAATTAGGGTAGTTTTGGAATGTCTAATGGCAATTAAGAACAACAAACGCGTAAAGATAACTACGACTCGATCGAGGAATTTGCCTACGAAAGAGAAGGATCGCTTACACTTTTGATTTTTCAAACCGCCATCAATCACTCCAAATTATTCTAACGCACAGTATACATGAGTATTCTCATTATTACGAGTATCAATAATGGTAAGTCGAAAAAATGCGAAAGGAATATTACACTGAGAAAAAACAAAGAAAAAAAAAAAAATAGAAAAAAATTTTTCAAGATTATAACTAACTTGTCATGACACTCCAAACAGCAGAAAATGGTACATTTTACTAAAAAAAAAAAAAAAAAAAATACTTCCAGTTTTTTATAGAATTTGTAGACACATTAATACATAAATTTAGTGATACAGTATTTCTGCATTGGTTGTAATTTTGATCATTTTTTGCTGATTAGAGCATGCTGACTACATAGAATTCAACTGTTAAATTTTTTCCCCAGTGTACGCGTTATAGTCGCTACGCTCATTATAAATAATAATAGGAATTTCATACTTTTAAATCAATGAAGTGTTTATTTCGAACGTGACCGATTAAGCTGCTCTTATGCTTCGTTTTCAATGGACAAATCGGACACTGAAAGCTAGGCTCTTTGCCACATTCTAATTTCATGTGTCTCAATAAATTTTTCTTCCACATGTAATGATTATTACATCGCGGGCAAAAGAACGGACCGTAACAGCCATTTTTGATCGCGTATAAGGAACTTTTAGAATAGTTTTTACTGACAGTCGAATCCTGCTGACGACAGACGCTGACTTCTTCGCTTTGTTGATAGAGTTGCGGGAAGTATGGTAGATTAAAAGAACCTGAAGGTAAAAAACGCCTTTAATGCCACGTTGTATTGAAGCAAAGAAATTACGTACGGTACGCACACTTTCCCCAACCCAAAAATTGTTTTTTGTCGCGTACGACACCGCGAAATTTTGGTTATTTTTACATACAAACGGAAAAAGAGAGAGAGAGAGAGAGAGAGAGAGAATTAAAAGAATGATCATGCACAGAATATAAAGAGATAAAAGAAGTAGTAAGGTTCAACAATTTTGAATGCTCGAAAGAAAATAAACTAACAGCGTAACTTCGATTATTGAAGAAGTTTTGATCATAATAGGTAATGAAATTATGCAATCAATCCATTTGGCATTTATTGTATAGCTGATAACAGTACACGAGTACGCACCAGTCCAGTACTTTACTTACTTCAAAAAGAATGTGTCGTGCGCATTAAGAATATTTACTATATTACTAAATGGGAGAGGAGGAGGAGGAGGAGGAAAGAAATCCGGATTTGCAAAGAATAAGCGGTAGATGTGTAATGAAAATTATCACGGAATTTCGATTACAACCACCAACTTTAGAAAGGCATTTTTCATCAACAAAACAAAAATCGTATTTATTGATCGTTCTTAAAATTTTAAGACTATATAGGACGCGAGATCGAGCTCACATCCGTACATTTGATGAAAATTTTAAACAAGAATATGTAATGAAATTACAGGCTATTCATCTTTGTACAGTAATAAAAAAACACAGAATTTAAATATCGGTCTGATGGCACATTCTCATGTGAAAACATAATTTATCCCTCCGGAAGAAAGACTTGGGGCAGCAAGCACACTTGAACTGCTTATCTTTGCCGCATTCGTATCTCTTATGTCTTCCTAAATTACCTTTACGATTGTAACATTTGCCGCAATCGTTACAAGTAAATAATTCGCGCTTAGCATTGTTCATTTCCGATTCAAAAATATGCTGACGCCTCCTCTTATAAATTAATAATCTTTGCGGCTGTATCGTGACTTCCGAATACATTCTTTTCATGATGTGCTTGTTTTGTAACATTACACAATTCAAATCTATAATGCAAAAGAACACTTTTACTGATGCGCCAATTTCGTGCAATATTCTCTAATTTTTAAACGATGATAGAATGGATTAAGAGAATTCAACGACACCGATGAGCGTATTTTCATAAACATAAGTTTCAACGAAGGTCTTTGAAACTACCTACTTATTATATTTTCCCCTACCATGCAAAAAAATTACTCAACTATAAGGATTTCGTTCGCACGTTCGAAATCGTACTCGCAGGAGGGAGGTTGATGATTTTTTTTTTTGTTTACGTAAGTACCCAAGGATACTGATTCAGGTAAAGAACATAGAAGAATGGTGAGAACATAAAAATTGTATTCCGCAAAAAAAAAGTACGCAAATTTAGATTACACTACATACGAATATAAAATGACGAGAAGAAGAAAAAACAAGAAACCGAATACGAAACAAGAATGGAAGATAGATTTTAGCAATAATAAATGACAAACACTTCAAAACTGAAGAACAAGTATCATATTATGTATTATGTTTCCAGATGATGGTCCGCAAGACCATAGATTCTAAATACTCCTTGTACGTATGTGCAAAGATAGGAAGGGGTAGAATGCAAACGAGACTGCACAGGCTCTACACCACATACCGATATGCCGAAACTAACTCTGACCAATCAGTGCCGGCCAAGTCAACTTATTTGCACTCTACCAATCAGGAGGGGGGGTCAGCGCGCTACAAATAACCAACGATGGGTAAAAGAAGCGCAGCTGAAAATCCTGCAGAACCTCCGGCACAATTGCTGAAGAATGAATAAAATGGCCAATGTAACATCAGAGGTTCTATCTCTGCTCCCCGCACAGAATTGGAATAGCCTCGAGCCTCGAGCAGTCGCTCACACAAATTGTTTCAGATATATATATATATTTTTCAAACACTTGCACTTCTGCTTGTTCATTGAAATGTCCGAAAAATAGGGGATTTTTACACAGTCAATCCGGTCGTCAACCTTCTCACACTCTTTACAACTATCTCATTTTACCTGTTTCCTTATCACTCGCGACACTACTCTCTTCACGTTCCCGAGCTTCATTGGTTGCTTCGTTTTCCGACTCTCGATGCCCTACAGGCTTTACTTAGTTGAATAACGCAGCAAAATACTAAATTATTGTGTTATTTAAAACTATACTAGGCAGTATACGGTGTAGTATTGGAATCTTCACAGTCGAAGAGCTCGTCGCAGGTAAAATAATGAAGAATATTTTATAGTCATATTGTGAAGGATGATATGAATCATAATTTTCCCGTAGTTCCCGCAGGGGCAACCTTAGAACCGAGACAGAAAATGGCTGGATGGAGAACATCTCCGATAAGCGGAGTAAAATCGGTCGGAAGGAAATTTCAGCAGAAACATTTCAAATTTTCATCAACATTTGATCTTGCTGTAAGTGGAGTTCGAACGCGAGTGATTATTTTCCTCTCTTTCTTCCAAAACTTTGAAGGAGTATGAACTGAATGCAGAATTTTTGCATTTTTCTAAATCCACAATGTGGCCCGCAGTTAGCGAAGAGGATAGACGTCGAGGAAGGAGGTTATTGGAAGGCACGTAACAATTTTAACCCTCGAATCGGAGCTTGAAGCACGGTGGTCCTCTGGAGAATTCTCGATGCTTATTAGGAAACATTTCAGAATCATTTCAATACCCAAGAACAATTCTCCTATACTACGACCCCGATTGTTTGAGCTACCTGTATCCGTAAATTATTCTCAATAAAAGACTAGTTCACTAGATCGAATCGCTGCCATTCAACGTAGATGGCTTTCGTCCAGGACGTGGTGCTAATAGATGCAGTCAGCTTTCCAATTCTTGATACCGAATCAGCTTACCCAAACGTACACATTCCCTCTCCATCAAACTTACAATCTCAAATCGGCCGACGAGCTCATTCCGTTCGATACATCAATTCCCTAATCATTGATCGACGTATTTATCATTACACTCACTCTGGAATTTCAATTCAGAACTCATACCTAGGCCTTCCGCAAGCATTCCTTCTGTCTCCAATACTCTTTAATATCTACGCATTGTTTCTCATACCGAATTTTGTAGGAGTTGAATCCATCTTTTTCGATGACACTTTTAAAGAATATTCCCTGCTCCATCATAGTCAAACTTGTAGTCGTCGACGTTTCTGGCACAATCGACTCCCCGTTCACTTAAAACGTATGAGACATCTTTCGAAATCCGATATACAGGGTGCGCCAAAAAGATGTTAACAATTGAACGAAAAACTCCGGGAGGACTCCGCGGCAATTTCGTGGAGTTCCACGGTCGACTGTTAACATCTTTTTGGCGCACCCTATATAACACCCTCCCCCCCCCCCTTCATCCAGACAATCCATCCAAAGGCGACATGGACATCAATTTGCGAATGTACAGAAATATATGCTAACAATCATAACTTTCATTTATTTCCCGAACTTGAAACTCAACAGCAATTCTAACACGGATTGGTGTCGCAGTACCCGTTTTCGATTGTAGGTATCTCTTTTTAAATTGTATTCTTCTTCCCTGTTTCTTTTTTTCTTTTTTGTTTTTCTTCCTTCATATTTTTGTATTTTAGAAACGTGGTTGGATTGAAAAAAAAAATAATAATAATAAATAAAACACAGTTCAATAATGAAAACGAAGGAGGATTTTTTTTTAAAGCTAAATTAACCGCATAAACTCTTGAGCCGGGAAGAGTAGAAAAGAGAAGGAGAGCTAGATTCAATCGTTTTGATAAATTTAATATACTTAGACAGCGAGCAAATATTTTTCGGCATCCGGTTTTCATCGTTTCGGTACATTACCAAGCTAAGTATTTTGACTTTTAACGACCTTTAGACAAGTCATTATTTCATATTTTACAAACAGGTGAATAAGTAACGTAAATAAATTCTTCATACAAACTCAGATGTATCCTACACCAAGTATTTTAACTTTCCGATCCATCCCAATTTTCCAATAAATTGAAAACAAGAGAAAGACATCATGTCGTTTTTGAAAAGAGTGAAGAGCCGGTCAGAGAAGAGAAAGAGAATATTGCGTGGGATAAGTATTGAAAAGAATTGAAAGCAATTGGTGGATTCATTGCAGCCTGAATACGTACGAAAGACGCAACGCAGATCCGAAATAGCACCAGGGAAAATAGGGTAAGTGAAAAGAGGATCAACGGTGAAGTCCTTCAGATATAAAACCTGCTGGCATGACTCAAATTGATTGGAAAGTATTAATCACGAAAACAATTAATAATCCATCAAAACTTTTTCATGTACCTAAACGAAATTCAGCAAATTATGAACTAAACAAAGTACTAAAATCACTTTCTACGTCGGAGAAATGAAGACAGAGGTTGAAAGAATTTAATCACTTTTACTTACAAAAGTTGGAAAAAAACAACTACCCGTACAAAAGTTGTATCTCGATCGACCGGAAAGATAGGGTTAGGAAAGAGAACTTCAATTCTTCTGACCCATCCGACGCGACGATTAGATCAAACAAAAACTTCTTCTATCAAAAATCATTATTCATTAATGAGGATTTACTCGCATCAATAGGTAAATTATAATTATTTTCGGAACATATTTACACTTTAAATCGATCCATCAACGAATATCATTAAGTAGATAAGTACTTTCATCTTCTTTCCAACTAATTACGAGGAGCTATTTTTCGGAAATTTTTGGTAACTTGCGCGACGTTGACATTCTGTACATCTCGTTTCAAATTCTTCTTCGATGTACTCTTATCTGGCTTTTGTGAAGGTGAAAATATAGGAGCGGTAACACTACTACTCGACGTTGAGGCAGCAGATACTGATGAATTGATCAACATAACCTGGCCACTGGTTGCAGCGTTGTTAGTATTCCACAAATAAATTGGATAACCATCAGCCGATGCATTACAGTCTATCAATTGAGAGGAGGCATTGTCGCTAGATTGATGTATTCTTCGAACTTGAAGAGGATCGTTCGATATTTGCGATAGAGTTGACTTGATTTCGGGCATTGGTAGTATGGCAGGTGATTGAGTCGCACCAAATACTAACGGAGCGGGTAAAATTTTACGATATCCTCGAGAATATCGCTGGTTGTGATCACGTTTCGTTCTGTTCGATTTCCGCAGCTTTCCTCCTCTGATGGATGGAAACGATATCACTTTCTCTATGAGTATTTTCGACTCGGGTTTTGGCGCTTCAGATAGGGTACATTGACGAGGTAATATCTTTTGCAAAGTCGTAGGAACGATTTGACTAAGGATTGGATAGGGACTAGCGGGTGGTATCGGTGCCAATTCTTCGGTTTCTGACGCGGAACGATACTCGACGATTATATTGCTCGTGCCGTCGGATGTATCCAATGAAAATTTCTTCTCTTGCTCCTCATCGTATTCGGCTTCTTCATGGGGTAGCACTTCCACTTCTTCTTTGAAATACATCACTCCGCTATCCTCATCTGTATAAATAAAAGTAACTGATCGTTATACTTCCTGAATTTGAATACGAGATAGTAATGCATAGACATAGGCACCCAGCTCGTCTTTGGATTTTTGTGAAAAATTTGCTCTTTTAAAAAATTCGTGTTACTTTTTGTTAGGTACAGAGCAGTGGAAAGGAATTTCATTGGGGGCGTCATCAAAATGACTTACGCGAAGAGTATCGCGAGCATTTTTTACACAAGACTTCCACCATTTAACAAAAATATTAAATATTGTACAAGAACTTGAACGAAAAATAGGTACTCGTTGTTTAGCGAAATAAGAAAAACGAACACGATATGAACGTGTATTTCACATAAAACACTTCCCGTAACAAATTTTTATGGTAGGTTCTGATTGGTACGTATAACAATTCGAGAATAAATTAAAGCGTACACCGTAACGAACAATATAAGCTTCAAAAACATAATATTATGTACAAATTATGAAGAATGTAAGAACAACATTACACATTCGTGTAAAGATATCACTTTCAGATATGGAGGCGGGCGTCTTCATTATTTTAGCGACTGATGTCAGAAAAGTTTCACACAGTTTGTTGCGACTATACCAATTACCTTGATCAATAAATCAAAATTCATTCCTTGGTAAGTCCACTCCTGATCCTGAAGTAGGCCTACGGTATAATAGGTACGGTGATTGGTGTTTTAATTTCACTTGCATTGCTTTGTGCGCGATCGAAAAAAGAAAATCGTACGAAGTAAGACGAACAAAATAATTCCGCAACTTATCAAACTAGCCCTTCTCTTTTTTTTCATAATTGTTCGTTTGAAAGGTAAGTTAAACGCATCCTCGGGTCTACTGAGTGATCATTAATATTACAAAATACGTACAACATACTTAAAATATTAGCCTAAATGGAAACGAGAACTATGCGGGTAACTTAGGAGAAAAAATTAATAATAATACACTTGAATTCGGATATCAAAATTACAATCATACCAATCCAGTTTGTTTTTTTATAAAAAATATTAAAGAGGAGGAAAAAACGAAAAAAAAAAAAAAAAACGAACAAGAATCTCAGAATTAAATCAAATCTATTTCCCTTCTTGCTAATTTCGATGCCAGAATAATTCCAGCGATACCTTTTCGAGATACTCATTTCGTTGTTTTTACTGAATGATAATAAAACAGAACATACCTTTCTGTACATTTCTATTTTGGAGTGATTTTGTATCACTTTTGTTCTCCTCACTAAATTTTTATTCTATTCATTGTCAGCCCGAAACCAAAAGAATGCACAAAATATTTCCAGGAATTAGGACAATGCCATTCGCGTAGAAAATGAAATTTTAGCGTTTCATTCTTTGAACTCTCGATCAAAGAGGAACATAGGAACAGTTCGAGAGCGTTCCAAGAGGACCCAGGAATAGGCTTAGAATAGGAAGATAGATTAGCTTTTCCGACTCTTTTTTTCATTGATAAGATCATATTTTATTAGTTTTTGCAGAATTTTTTCTCTCAAACTTTTCATTCAAATCATTTTCATTCCATAATTTATTATATTCCGTCTAATGTCATTAATTCATTAAAGTATATTTTTTAGAACTACAGTATAAGATACAATTTTGAAAAACAGTTCATCGGACTACGAGCGATGGAACAACTGTCTGCACTGCAAAAATTTACTGGTCTAATAACTTACGTATAATCGAGTATTTTATTGAAGCTATACAACTTTAAGTTCTGATCATCAATTATTTTCGTATTTTCGCATTTTTTTCGGAGGGACCCTTAATATTGGAGGACTGGTGGTGTAAAATTATTGATTGGTCATGGATTTCATTCCAGGGGCAGGAGAGTTTCAAACTTTTTTTCAGATTTTCAAGAACCATTTTTCATTGAATTGTACCCAACCGACTGATAAAAATAATATTTATGATCATTTTGTCAATCAATATCAATACATACAATATAATCTACATGTGCTTCGCTTTATCGTCACACAGCGCAGAAGATTTAATAGTATGAGTATGAAATAATACCATTCATCGTTCGTTTTTCAAATACCAGACTGTTTCTTCACACTAGAAAAGTCTTCAGGATCTTCTTTCGGATTTCAAACAACTAAAAGCAGTATCTTTCTTTTCACACAACTGATCCGCGCAATCCATTAAATCGACCGAGAAATAAAGAAAGTTCATTTTGAGAAATCATATCCTTCTTTGAATTGCGAACAAGAATAAATTAATATCGAACATTCTAGTCGCATGTTGACAGTAGTCCGAGGTACTCATAATCAAGACCGTAGAGAGAGAAGGGAAAGATAAACTCGATTTCGATCTTCTCCTTTCTTGCGAATACAATACTGATTTTGAGCTTAGCACTCTGCGGAAATTTGACGCACATTGCGACTCGTGTGAGAGAAAAATGTTTACTTGTAACCTTCAACTATATCAACAGCTTGTTACCATCGGGGGAAAACTAAGTTTATTCTTTTGTTTGAATATCTCCATCATCATTGCTGCTAGATAAATTTGAAATGTCTGGCAGAGAAGCGAAGAATCAATCTCTCATACTTCTACTCGGTGAGTTGAATTCAGCAACTCTTTCAGTACGTCAAATGTATTTCCAACAAACCCAAGGTGTTCATTCTTAATTACTTACATACCGTAGGTACTCAAAAAAGTCATTTATAATTATTATTTTAATTCGTATTTATCAAGCCATAATATGTTCATGTAGAAAAAGGTGTGGTCAATAGTATACTTTATGGGGAACAAATATCGGCCATCTACATCAATTTTGATTTCATCATGCTTCGATATTGGAAAATTCTAAGTTTCGATGCACATGATGCTAGATTGAAAACTCGGCCGATATCATTCTGAATTACGGTGTTCACACAAACATATACTTGAAAAATTCGGGGGAAAAAATCATGCCATTAGCCGATATTTTATATTTTCATTCAAAAATTAATTAATGCTCTTCATCGATTTCTTCAATTAAAATCATCCTTTCCACGCCGAATTACAGACTTTTTAGTATCAAAAATATGCGTTTAAAATCGAAAATTTGGATTTGCAGATGAACAGCGAGAAGCCGACCATATGAAGACTCGAAAAACTAACGTTCAAACGGTTTCAAAATAAAAACTAGAAAAAAACAATAATAGCCTTCGCAAAAAATCGTGTACATACTCGTACTACGTTGGAACAATTTCCACATCGCAAAATCGAGAAGTGAGATGCAACAAGATCCTACATAAATAGAATTCAACTAGAGGCATTTTGTTCCTAGTTTTGAGGTAATAATACAAGTGAAACGAAGAAAATTACATCTTCTTTGAAAAACATTTTGCCGGCACGTTGTAGAAAAATAGTGCAACGAGAAAACAACGCAGTCAAAACGATAAGATTTACGATATTGAGAAAAAGAAAACAATCAATTTGACTTCCAACAGGACACGACGCTGGTAAAATTTAACGAAGACAGGAATTTGCTGAGAGAGGAGGTGATCTATGATTGAAAGTAAGAACAGGTTCTGACGAGAATTACATCAAAAGAATGAGAATAAAACCGAAAAATTCGGATGTTGACTATTGAAAATTCGTCCATTTCAGTAATTGTTCAAAGATAGAAAAGTCAGAATAGTAGAGCACTACACGGAATAAAGAGAGTAAATCAAATACGAGCTATCTCCAACTCACAGATTACCTACTAAGCACGAAAAACTTTCAACATGAGTCATTAGTACTGCATGTTTATTACGCAACAATTCTTCTTCGGGATAAACGATCTAACTGCATGAAGAGACAAACAACTAATATTTTCACACCGCAGATAAACCGCATGACTTAAACTTGGAGCAATTTTCCGTTGAGTGAAACGTACTACTCCCAACAGGATTCTCGATTAGCGGTAACTAGATGTGAGATTAATTATGAACTGAGAATTCTTTGAAAGTCAACTGGAACCGCTGCAAAATTCGTTGATCTTACAAGATTTCTTCGTAAAAAGAATATTTTACGTCATGATAGAATTTTGATTTCAAATATTTCAGATGTTCTCTGCACGCATCAAATCATAATCTTAACGGCATTCGATAGAAAATAATGATAGTACAATAGAAATGAAAATGAAATAATTATCGCGATCCGACGACATGTTTAAGCATCTGATATGAAAATAAGATCGCTATTATTCACGGACCTCAATGTCTGATAGGAAATTTCAAGTGCAAAGTCTCAGCATCAATACTAATGGAGAAATAGAATTGGAAAACTACATACATATACGCGCAAACAAAAAAATAAATAAATAACATACAAACTAAAGCATGCAGAACAAAGAGACGAAAATAAGAAAATTCATAATTAAATAGAAATTGATTTCTGCATCAGGCGAAGAATTTATTCGAAAATTTACGCCGCGAACGGTATCATGACTGTGGCAATATTTCAAGAATAGAGTAGTATTAAACAATGGAAAAGAGAATCATACGAAGTTTACTCAAGTAAAATACTAAAATTTCGATATTATAGGAACAGAGGAGTTTTAATGGCATTAACGATGAAAATTTACACCCTAATACTTGAAGCGTTCTGAAGGCAGGATGATAAAATCGAAAATAATGTCCTACCATCGTACTTTTACGGTAATCTGTAAAAATTTTTAGATATCTCGACACATCAATCAAAGGTCCCAAATATTTGCGTCGTACGATAGAATAAAAATACTTTTTGGTCTCCATTTCGGTGATTCTCCAGTTAGCGCGAATTTTGAACTTCTAATTTTAATTTTTTTTTCACCCGAGTTTTGCGCGATTTCTCTTTCATTACTTTATCTATACCTTACCAGAAGTGGATTTTCACCCTCAATCATTCATTTTTAACCTCAAATTTTCGATTAAAATTTTTTTGAAATTTCAGTCTAACACGGTAATGAGAACAATGAAAATCAAATGGAAATTATCATTACCGTGTGCTATATCTCATTACCGTGTCAAACAAAATTTCTTGTTTGACACGGTAATGAGAACCACGGTAATGAGGAATTGGATGTAATTCTTTTTTAATGCACGCTACAGTTTAGATAGCGCTGCAGTCAATGGTAGGAAATGAAAGAGCTCGACATAGACTAACATATTCCATTTAGTTCAAAATTAAAATAACTTATTTGGTCTGCAGAATCAACTACCACGGTAATGAGACATGGAGCAGCACATCAATGCACGACTAACTTCAGCGTGACATACACGGGAACTGAGTGTGAAAAATAGTAGAATGATGAAGAATGCCTGTTTCAAGGACGGTGTAGAATACTCGTCAAGTTCTCAGAATTTTGTCTGAACAACTGGTCTGCTCTGTATTGTCTCAATTCCTTGTATCCACGGTAATGAGGAAAAAACTAGGGACAAGTGTAATAGGGGGCGTCAGTCTTACCCCTCCTACTTTTTGACAATCTCTTCTGCCAATTTCTATTCACAGACGCTATGCCTTCTAATATAACTCGCACTTGACTTTCAGATCATATCTTTGCAGCCAGTGTTGACCGAGAAAGAACAAAAATAATATTTCGGACATGACACGGTAATGAGAAAAGGGCAATATTTTCCTTTTTTTGGGGGGGAGGGGCTGTTATCTGATTTTTTTTTCTTGAATGATTTTATTCTACAGACCAAACTCTAAACAGAGTACTGGTTCACTTTGGGAAAATATTAACACTAAGCCTTCAAATTTGCTCTAGACAGAGTATTTGCGGCACCTGGAGAATCACCGATTTAACGTGTGATATTTCGATATAATGGGGTTACAAATTCGGGTAACCTTATAAGTAAGAAGTTCGGGTTTTAACGAAAATTATTTAAACAACAAACAGAGCAAAGATAGTCCTACTGGAATCAATTAGAAACATTTAGATCTCATGAATAATCTAGACCAAAGTTTCACGAACCTACAAAAAACGGATTAGTAAAGAAAACTCATTCTGAATATTTTCACGGCCAATCCCTTCGTTGTAGAAATATCAAGATACAATAATTCAGAGAACTCCCGTCAGTATCAGAATTACCACATATTCTATCGACAATCTGGGACGTTTACAAGTCAGAACTCGACTTGTATCGTAGGGAAGATCAACTATTGAGTGTTAGTTCGACGTCAAAACGTTCAAGACTTTTCGAATAAATTCTTTTCCCATCTAAATTCCATTTCAGTCGCAGAACAGAATTAGCGGCTCACAAAAATTAATAGCCTATGTCAACAAGGAGTATCGCATTTTCGATATACTGACAAATTCTGTCCGCAACGAAGATAAGCTTCAATGTAGACGTTTTCGAAGATTCGGGCGGCATGCAAGCTTTGAATAGATTTTATTTTATCATAAACAACATCTCTGAACGCCAAAGATGTTGTTCGTAAAATCATCTACTTTTGTGCCAACATAACTAGAAGTGTAAGCAATTCTGATTTCTTACCATTAGCATCATTTTCATTGAAGGACGATACATTTCTTAAACTGACATCGGCGAACTTATTTCCTGCAAATGAAAAATTGTGGACATTATCATCGAGCACATTATTACTCTTTCGAATGAACTGTAAAAAAGTTGTTCAATGTACCCGAATTCGTGCAATTCGATTCCGAATCTTCATTCATTTGATCCGAATCGTCGCACGGATTATTCATATTATACTCGTAACTAGAATTGTCCTCATCTGCGTCAGTATCCACAGGTTCCTCTTTCACGTCTTTACTTCTGGGTTCTAAAGGATCACTCGGTCCGCCATCTTTTAGAACACTTCCTGATAGATCGACATCATTCACACAGTCTTCTGCCATAGACGTGTTCGTTATTCGCTCATTTTCAGATCCACTAGCATTATTTGAGCTATTAGTTTCGGTAGGTTTACATGAATTAGAGATATTCGAAGATGCTAGAGGTTTAGATTGGCTACTGGTATTTGGTTTTCCAGTTATAGGAACAGAGTTTGGCGTTTTTCGTTTACGCACAGCTAACGAATTGTTCGCGTTGGCGGAGATCAATGAGGGTGCGGTTTTTTTCGTCGGTGGCTCGTCGTCACGAATTTCCATTTTCATTTCGACACAACGTTTGTTTTCGGCAAGAAACGAATTTGGCTCTGGATGTTCATTTTCCGAACCGCTATCGTAATCATTAATATCTTCGGCTAGACCTTTGATTTTCAGCGATTGTGCGGTTCGTAAAAACGAAGGTAATTCGCATTCGCTGATATTCACCTCGCCGCAATACATATAGTCTATCATACATTTCAGTTCTTTGAAGGACACATCTTTAAGCAGAATCACCGGATGCTTATCGAAATGTTCATTGAAAACATTCTGAAAAGAAAGCAACGAGAAATGTTTATTCAAATCTAATTTGTATCAATACATGATATAGAAACGCGAGTGCGTAGTTGGGAGGAGCACATCGATATTCTCCGTAACCGGTGAGGTATTCATTCGCCATTGTATCGATGATAATAACAAGTTCAATCGATAAAGACGAACTCATTAACATTCCACTAGAACTACGAGGGTAGATTTCTACAGCGATACCTATCCCATGTGACTCGAGAATAGGCTTTGATCAACTTATAAGGTAACACACAGCCATCTTTCATCAACAATGATCAGATTGAAATATTGATACCGAAGAAACGAGAAACTCACTTGTAAATAAGGACTACATGCTGAAAGCACAATTTTATGCGCTTTTAAATACTTTCCGTCGGCCCCGATTGTGCAGTCTACGAAACTGTTATTATGAAGCAACGTTTCGAATTCTTGAAGAACCGTATTCCGGTGGTTGTTCCACTTCAAACGAAATTGCTGATTCGAAACCATCTCGATGTTCACACAATATCGAATGAAAACACGTAAAGCAGAGCCCAATTTAAATTAACATGATTACACTATTCTCTTCTACTAGGACTAATGCAACGAAAACATCGGGATTCGAAGAGGACGCATTTTGAAATTTGACAATATCGAATGGCAAAAACGTAAAAATGGCGGATCGTTCCGTTTGTTTAGAAAATGCGCGGTGAGCACGACTGCTGCTGCACGACTCGTCCCCCAGACGGTAATTTTTATTCCTGGCTCGTCAACGACAAAAATCTCTTTCGTATTTTCGAGGGTCGTGATCGGTTTTATCGAGTTGAATCTGATCGATATCATTTGACAATGAAGATGAACATTGCACAGGTTGAATAAATAGAATAGTAATAAGAGGACAATTTAAATTTATTCTTGAGAAGTACTAATTTTCATTATTAGTATTCCTAGGAAAATAGGGAATTTTTCTTCGAATAAGGGATGAGTATGTGAAAACAACAACACTGATTTTTCTTCATACTCACCGTAGAGGGATGACGAATGAGGAGAGCTGATGGCATGAGTGACGACTACGAGATTATAATCTCTCGATCGCTCATCCGCTGTACTATTTTCTTTTCCCATCTAGACTCTATTATCATGCGTATCATCTAATTTGAAAAAACTCGTGAAGTATGAAAATTTTCCTGACCGAACTAATGCGCCGCCACCCGCAATGAGTATCTCGATCCTTCTTTGAATGATTTATTCAACTGTGATTAAATGAAAAGGAATGGGATTCTACCCTGCCGAATGAGCATCGTCTTTGAAAACCTATTCTTCCATTTAGAATCTATATAGATATCTTAGTTAAAGTTGTTGGAACGATTTTCATTTTCCAACTAGGTACTCAAAATAACAAGTGCTGCCGTGAGAAGCGAGAAAGAGAGGAATAATTCAACCTGAAATATCAGTACTTATTCCTCCTAACTATTGCATCATTACAAATCAATTCAGGAAATTCAATTGCACATCGTACAAAATTGACTGAGAACGACCACAAAGTGGTCAAATTTGGAAAAGTAGAGAACAATTAGTAATTGCTTTCTTCATACAATACATGCAATTATTTTCGAGTGTATGACGAACAGAAATTTCCGGGAAGAAAACTTTTCAAAATAAAATAAGTTAGCTATACTTCGAATACCGGCGCAAATCAAACTATCATTCGATTAATTCCTGAAATCAACGTCGCAAATTTCAGGATATATTTCAATACTGTGCAGGGTTTAAAATGGGAACTCCTCTACGTAAATAAAATGTGATTTTCCATAAGTGTTTTTATTAGGTACAACGTAAGTTTTTTACATCATGACTCCAAACAAAAATCAAGAGCGTATCAACTGTGGATATCATCACAATTAAATTAACATAATACCAGAAACCGTGCGAAATGAAGTTGACTAAAAGAGTAAACAGTAACAAAATAATGCATAGAAATAATATCTACTGGTCTGTTAGAAGGAAATGCATCCAGTAACAATAACGACAAAAGAACGGCAAACACAGAAATGATCATCTCGTGGAGTATAAAAATTAGGCAAATTTTGATAAACAATCATAAATGGGTACAAAGATGCACTACTTTTAGTATTTCCCAGGAGATACCATGACATTCATCTCAGGAATACCATATCACAAGACATTGAAAAACAATGAAACTGTTATCGATAAACGTTTTTGGTAATTCACTAAAAAAAAAAACCAAACTTCATCATTAGTTCAATGGTAGAAGAAAATCAATGAGAGAAAAAAAAATTCACGAACAATTAAGAATACGAAATGCATTGAAGTGATTTTAGGTAATAGGATAGTTACAAATATACAATATACTTAATATTAAATAAGAATAATATCATCTCTAATATTCGAAGAATGTAACACATTATCGAGGACACCTATTTTAGGAAGAATGAATACTGTATTAGGCGAGGAATATTACGTAAACAGTCACAGCTTACAAGGGAAGAGAAGTAGAGCGGTGAAAAACGAAGAATATTACCGTTAGATTTCCTTTTCTGCCTTGCTCTCATCAAAATTGAGAGGATACGTCTTAAAAAGACCAACTTTTTTTCTCTTCAATCGAGTGACTAGATTAAGAAAGAAAAAACAGTTTTCATAATTTACGATAATACAAATAAAACTAAGCTCAATTGTAATTTACGATCGTGGATAGTAAACGAATTTTTTTCCCGGAACAAATGGACAGATATTTTTACTTATGAATAAATCACATACCTACCAACGTTGAAAAAACTGTCATGTGATGAATATCGAATTGTCAATATTACTTGATGAAAGATAGCCCAGTATTTTTTGGCAGTTCCAAAAATTACACATTAAATAATAAAGTAACGAGACAAAATATATAGGTAAAAGAACGAAGATGAGGATAAAATCAAATTAAAATATCACAAATAATGGAAGGAATCATTTTTTTGCTCCCGTCGTTAAGGAGGATGTGGAACGCATCTTTACAAAATAACGCAACATCTCGTAGTTTTTGGATCACCCACAAGTTGATCACCAGTATTACCAGCAAATCTTTTTACAGTTGATGTTTCTGGGTCTGTAATATGCTCACTAGGAGGAACGATTTGCTGATGATAAATTGGATAGAGCGCTATATCAGGACTAGAATTACGATGTTGGGCTCGCTGTTTCTTCAGTTCAGCAAGCGTACTCGCATTTATGGTTACGGAAACATGTATATTAATTTTACCATTGTCTTCAGTACTGTAAGTTGTTTCTGTTGGTAAATCTATAAACAAACGTATTCAATGCATCAAAAATTTGAAATGGTGATGGCTTCAATACAAGTTTAACATCGGAATATTCTTTTTGAAAACTCTCTCTTTTTCTCTGAAGCATTTAGATTGTAGGTACTCTCAATTTGTTCGTTTATTTTTTTTTCTTTTGTATAGAAGCACAAATATTCTTTTAAATCTCCTAGTCGCTTCTTTTTAGAGAGATACGACAGGCAGAAAGAGGAGAGAGAGCAAGATTACAATCCAAGCTTACAAAGTGTTCGAAAATTTACAATTTTCAAACTAATACCCACTTTCAGCTAATTATTCGTTTTAATATTATGAACAAAAATCTAATCCAATTTCTGCATTTGATATTTATTGTCGAATAATCAAGGTAAGAAGAAAATTAAACAGCAATAAGAAAATCACAAATTTCTACTTCTTATTGGGTAGTTGAAATCCAAGGCCTCTGGCGAATAAGCGATTGCTAAAACCATCTTCTCAGAGTTACTAACAATGTCCGCAGTCTTCATATGATTTTATGGTACCAGTTTCAGACTTATTTCAAGACCGCAACAGCCTTGCGCGATCTTGGTCTTTGTAGCCTTATTCGAGGTTAAGGAACGATGTCAGGATTGAATTACGGAAGTGATGGAAAATGCTTTTGATTTTTATACTGTATACTTGAAAGACGAATAACGATCACTTAGTGCGAAAAAAGTCTTAGGTTCCATCTATTCTGGCAAAGAACGGTAATTATGGCGTTTTTCTTTGATTCAAAATTGTCATCTTCCCTTACTTGGTTCATCCAATTTGCAGGAAATTTTTTCGTATGTCTTTTCTTCAAGTTTTACTGATCTTCATTTTCTTCACATATGATCGTACACGTCAAACTCATCTCCAAAGGTTTTTTTTCTTCTTTTTCTTATCATTAAAAACTTTACGAAGAACACCAACATACTCGTACTTCTTACACTACTCGTCTGTAGTTTCTTCAAACTCATCAAGCGATCTTCCTCTGTAACTTTAAAATCTGGTCTTCCTTCTTCCCGAGTCTTCCTACTGAAATGCGATATCCATTATTCAATTGGACAACAGTCTTGTACAGTAACGTAATTTTTTCAAACCCACGACAGACGTGCTATTTCAACTCAGTCTTGTCATAAATCGTCACAACAATTTTTCACAATTATTTTCTCTATTTTTTGGACACTCCCTTTCGCAGTTTTATGATTCAAAAATCTACTTCATGCATAGCTGATAGCCAATTTTATACTTGTTGGGTTTACCTACATTTCTGTAACCTTGTCATTTGATTTATTGAAGTAATAAAAGAAAGTGCTCATATAGTATTTACCTAATGGCATCATTTTGTTTGTATCTACGCTACCCGAATTCAGTGTATTAATCGAATCATCGTCTTTTCCTTCAGGTTCTCGTCGTACAACCATTGAACCATCCGTTACTCTGTTGTCACTGCAGTTCGTCGCTTCTCTATTTAGTTGATGATCGTACTCCAACGATAGATCGATTTCTGATTCCGATACTTTACTTTCCATAATGTCAACCTAGACATACGAAGGATTAATACACATAGCATGACTAGGTTTCAATATGGAAACAAAATTAGCAAATGCTTTATAGTTGGGCGCATAAAAACGTCCTTCTGGTGAGAGTTTTAGACTGAAAAAGCAATCTATTACAACATTAAATTTCATTTTCACGCAACAAACGCGTACGTACATCTTGCACTTGTAGTCGGAATCTGGCTTCTTCAACGGCATCTTTCTTCGATGTTAACGTTTTATCGCGAATAGAAGTTCGTCTCACAGATTGAGTGCGAGTATTATTCGATTGGGATCTTTTCACACGACGTTTCTGAGCTTCTTGTATGCGCTTGCTTTCTTGTTCACATCTCAGTTGCATTATTCTTTCCCGAAGTTCAGGGTCTTCGCAGATATCTAAATCATATTCATTCGGTTTAGTAGCGAATATTCAATCCTTTCGGAAAAAAATAAAGTTATAATTATGGTTAATCAGCGAGATGATGATTAAAAAAAAAAAAAAAATCTGAGAGGCTATTAACGAAATGGCGAATACCTTTTTAGTGAACAAACTATATCCCTCTTTTCTCAACTTCAGTCCTTTTTTTTTTTTTGCACATTCGAGTATATTAGATTCAAGTTATTCAACTCTTAGGCTCCAAACACGAAGTTATCGTCGAGCGTGAACGTTGGAAACAGTTGAGACTGAGAGCTTTGAGCGACAATATCCAACTATTAAGACACTCAACGTTTACACCGTGTCCAGAGTCTTAGTTCGGAAAGCAAGGGATTTATAATAAAAAATAAAGGTACAGAGGTACCATTTATAATTGCATCTTTCAATGATGTTATACGAGCTCATAAAGAATGGCACCCTAAAATAAGTTTTTTTTTTTCTTCTTTTCTGATTTTTGCACACAAAATAAAATAATCACGAGAAATAAAGCAACTGAGGAAGCAATACCTGCTGGCGTTTCATCATGCTTAGTGCGTGCATTTAAATCAGCGCCGTTTTGAACTAGCATTTCTAATATCTCTAGCTGTAATTAAACATCATTGCAATTTTAAAACAAATATAGCATTACAATATTATTCATTCATTCATTCTCTAGCCTTAGGATTGCAGTAAAACAAGTAAAAATACAGACAGTAACAAGTCACACAATGGTTAAGCATATTCACAAAAGCAGCAAACGCATAATTCAAGAAACATAAACTTACATGACCCCAACATGCTGCCGCGTGCACAGGCTGCCAATCGTCAATATCTTTTGCATCAACGGCAACCTGATGATCAAGCAAAAATTCCACCACTCGTATATAACCATTTGCGGCAGCAATATGTAACTGAAAAATAACATACATCAGATAGCACCGGAATCATTCAAAGCAATACAATTAACATGAGAATGAATGTATTGAATTACTGGAGAAGCATTCTGCGCGTCGACACATTCTAGATCATAACCTTGAGAAATGGCTTCTTGTAGATCGCGTAACATTCGCATCTCCGTACCAGCTCTCGTTTCGTCGATCAGCTCTTGTGTGACTCCCCTCCTGGCCATTTCGTTCTCAATGTAATCCAAAGCTTCTTCATCTTCGCAAATATCGTAAGGCATGTTTCCATCCGCGTTCACAGCCAACAAATTAGCCCCGCTAAAAATAAAATTGGAAATTTTTACTAAATCTAGAAACTCGAGGCAGAAAATAGATTTCGTCTTCATAAATGTTGATTATAACATTGTTAAATGGCTCATATAATTGTTGTTGCTCAAAAGTTGAGAAAAAGCTAGTGCCAATACATCGTCAACATATCTTTTCTACGGCTTAGAGGCCAATTTTATACGCTATAGAGCTGCAAAGCGTAACGACAATTGATTTTTTCAAATTTTTGACCAAAGATGAAAGATGAGTTGCAAAGAATAACGATGACTGGTACAACAAAAAACGTACGAAGAACGAACACCGAACATTTCCCATATTGTTCATCATCTTCTCATCAACTTTTCTTCTTTATTTGTGATCTCATATCGAACTTCCGCAATTCAAGTTTCAGATATTTAGAGACTTCTTCTTCTACGTACAATTATATGGGTCAATTGAAATGGTCGCAAACTAGCATTGACTCTTCCTCTTTTATCACACTCGACGAAGATCAAAGTTAGGTTACCAATCATATGTAATTGTAAATTGTAAAACGCAAATTTTTCATTCGTCATGACGGCTCCAAAACTTTGTCTATCAGTTGAGCGGAGCGTAAAAATGAGAAATGATAAATACCAAAAGGATGAATTTAGTGCTTTGCCAGTAAAAGTGACCGTGTACACAGAAAAAACGTCATTACAATAAGTCGATGTTCCATGTATGTAGTCCCAATTCAAAACATTTTGAATTTTTAATATCTTTCTTATTGATAGTGTGAACCGCCCTTAAATATATAAATGAAAAATAAAGCTGACGAAAAATCACGATTTTTACATTTTGATTAATGCGACGTCATCTCCGAGTCCTAGTATTGATCAAATTACCGAGAGCGTCCATCAGGTCTCAGTCACTTAACTCGGGAATCGAATACGAACTGAGTAGACGCATAGGTGGTGAGAATTTCACTTCAACTTCCTTTTTATAGGAGAATTTTATCATTTTGAAAATTACCTGTCAATCAAGTAACGCACAAGATGTAAATGACCACACGTCGCAGCTGCGTGAAGAGGTGTCCACTTTTCACTATCTTCGGCATTCACGTCGGCTCCAAATTCGATCAACAATTTCATCATTTCTTC
Source organism: Aspidiotus destructor (assembly GCA_035079395.1). Lineage (NCBI taxonomy): Eukaryota > Metazoa > Arthropoda > Insecta > Hemiptera > Diaspididae > Aspidiotus > Aspidiotus destructor. The sequence continues at coordinate 57,570,261 of JAVHKZ010000002.1, read as the reverse complement.
GTTATCGTCGATACAACACTAGGAAGAAAATATTTCGAAAATTTTACAATGGCTTACCCAAATAAATGCGAGAATACTCAAGGTACGGATTTCTCAACATAGAAATTAATTTTACATCGAAGATATCGAGCATAGCATTATGGTCAGGAAATAATCTCGATAAGCGCGGCTAAAATTCATAGGTCAGCCAATCCAATCTTTTGATGAATTTTCCATAGAGAGAAATTCGGCGAATAGATTTATTTTAATAACACGGATATATCGACACATGAGATGAATTGAAGAGCCCGAAAAGATAAATCTAGAATGCCAACGTGGTGAAAAATTTGACTGAGAATGAAAAGATGACAGATTGAAAGAGAACCTGAAGGTTTAGATGTACCCTCAGGCTCATATAAAATAAAATTTCAGTGGATAATGAAAGGTACTCGCGAAACCAAATTGATCCGCACTTTATTGATAGAAGTTCCACAAAGAAAAAAAAAACGATTAAAGACAGAATCGATGATGGATTAAGGAAAAGAAAGATTTGCAAATTACGATCATCAGAATGATTTTGCAAAGCCGAATTAGAAAAGAACATCAATTTCGTCCCCATAGACATAATTATATTCGTTCCTTGTTATTATTTACCTGATGCAATGCTGTCAAACCATCCTCATTGGTTGCACTAGGACTGACTCCTTTTAGTAGCAAGCGTCTCACTGTCAATCAAAGTTTTAAATTAGAGAAATCTCACGTTTTTAATATGGAAAAGTTGTTCCGTGTCCAAACAATACTGGGACTTCCAGTCCTGATCAACTAATTGTTTTTCGCATTAAAAATATTCGTTTTTGATAACATAGGTTTGCGTTCGAAGACAAAAGGGATTAGTCTTCGTTTGGTAAACCTACAAAAGATTACGTTTTACAATTCAAAAACAATTTGCCTTTCCATCAATTTTTTTCCCTCTCATCGTTTGATCACCTCATTTTACAAGAAGAAAAAAGTGAAAGTTTTTTGGACTTCCATGAAATTATTTCAAACAAAACAATCGCGCAATAATTCACGGTGAAAAACTGTTGGACAGTTCAACTCGCAAACATTCAAAAAATTTTACAAGTTGTTACGAAGTCAATCACTCAATCGCATAGTTATAAAACTTGGGTATTTTTACCTTCATCAATATCATTTCGCGAAGCTGCTTCTAAAAGCATTACATTATCGCTGAAGGTTATGTTTCGTTTTTGTTGAAGGCGACCACATAATTTGTCGCTGGCAATTCTATTGTTCTTCTGTTGACGAAGCCATTCCTTTTCGCGTTGCGACCAAACTTTAAGTTGTTGCATACGACGCCTTCGAGCGAGTAATAAACGTTCCTGAGTACTCATATGTTCTATATGAGCCATCTCCGATATTAAATCTGCGTGTTCCATGGTACCTAGAGTTGAAAAATGTCCATAATCAAGATTTGTACTCAATAACGTTTTACTGTAGAGATTATCAACAAAATAGTTAAAAGCTTCAATTCATATTCAATATTATTAATCATAATTTCAATTTTAATACGTTAGAAACTGATGCTAACATGATAATTCTACTCAATTACCAAACAATATTATTTATTTCATCTCTAGACCTGATCCATTCACTATCGATATTTTGATTTGCGAAATTATACATCGAAATACACCCTAGGATTAGAAAATTGAACGGGCAATAAAACGTTGTCAGACGCTATGTACAAAGAACAAAAATGAAGGAAAAACAGAAGTGGAGCACAAAATCGCGAAAAATTATGACTTCGCTGAAGAGGATAAATGACCAATTTTCAGGTACCATTCACAGTAAATACGATATACCAATAAGATTTCAGGTTCACCAGATTTCACTATACAGTTGCATAATATTGAGAATAATAATAAGATTTTCTGTCAGAATTGAAACCGGGTCAATACAGATCTGTTGAGAATCAACGAGAATTTTGGAAGAAAAAATTGAAATCAAAAACTGTTTTTACTCACTTGAAACCATTTGAGAGAGCGTGTTCAGATATTATCATTTGTCGTTAATAATAAGAAAGTATAAAAATTTGTGCAGAAATTGTTTTTTTTTGCCATTGTGAGAATTCTGCAAACTATTCGGTTGAACCAACTATTCCATAGACATAAGTAGAATGAAATAGTTGACAAGCCATGAAGTAGAATTTGAATCCAATAACTCATTCACAACGACCTCATTTATAATGAGAGACTGAAGAGTAGAACAAAAAATAATATGATGATGATGGGAGTTGAACTAGTTAGGATGAAGTTGATGATGAATGACGATAAAACGGTGACTGATAAAAATATTTATTTGTCGAAGACGTTGGTTGGAGAAAAAAACAAGCAGCCCGTAGCAGGCAGCAAGAGGTTCGTGCTGTATTGTATCCAACTTTGGCTTCTGACATTCAGCTTTCAGCTATATAGCTTTTCAATAATAATACTCCTTACATTCCTTTCCGAACTTATTATGATAGTACTCCTGTGTACTCATCTTTCTCCTCAGAAGGTTTACTCCAAGTTTTACTGGAGAAAAATATATTCTCATTCTTGATGCGTCTACTGATCACTGCCTAGTTTCATACTGCTAAGTAGGTCTAGGATAATCAATAAAATGAGACGAACATCCAATAACCATGATACCTAACTTTAGTATCAAAACTTTCTTCTCAATTTCATAATACTGTCGCATTCGCTTTCAATTATGCTCGCCAATTGAAGAATCATCAACATCTAGATTAACAGCCTCAGACCTATCTTTTTCCTCGAAGCTAATACTTTCATATTCACGTTCTATCGAATAGAAGAACTCAAATTAGGAGCCAAATGGAAACATGAGGTACGCTACAGGTATACCTACACTGAGCTGAATACAATCATCATAGCTTGATATCGATTTCATGAGAAAGATAATCAACAATTGTTCATCTTCACTGGCTGGTCTCCACCGTTTCAATACTCTAGGCTAATTGTATTACAATTAATATTGATCGGAAAAATTTAAAGAATTCATCTCTGATCACTTTTATTCTATTCGATAAGGACGAACAGCCATACGACAAATTGTCAAATAAAAAGACGTAATACCGAACAGCCATAATCCAAGCAAAGAATGTCGAATAGAGAGACGTAATACCGTCTCCATACATAACAATATGATTGTAAGTAACGAAGCTTTGTACCACAAAACCTGAAGTAAATCAATACCCCAAATAATACATCCTATCTTTCGCTGTGATATCATGTCATGTGCCGATCGTGTGTTCCTTTGTTCAATGTTCAACGAGTCGTAAAACTGATGATTAAGAGCCGGTTCTACCAAATACTCGAATTTTACATGTTCTCAATTAAACTCAAATCACCACAATTCTGTGTTACCAATTCCCATAATCCTAGTTCACAAACGAAAATCGGAGTTTAAATCAATCGCCCAATTTTGGCCGATTAGTTGATCGTAGTTTTCGTCATAAGAAAATAAAATACATTCATCAACATTTTGAATGAACATTCAATTTATTAATAGTCACGTCGACATTATACTCTATAGTCTATGCGTCGATCTTTACGAATAAACGAATACCAAATACGTACAGATGGATAAATTACGCGATATGAACCAGTTATGAACTCATCAATCGAAAATATTTTGATAATGGTCCTTTATTCTAATTCATCGAATGTTCAAGAATAGAATCATAGATACCGTCCTAACCAACACGCAAAGATACATGAGTCGGGAATACGCAGCTGATTTAGCCATGTTTAAAACACACGTTCAAAACAGTTTTATCACAACATCACACGTTTAAAACACACGTTCGAAACATTTACGTCACAACATCGCAACCCTGTCGATACCACCACCCGAACGGTATATCACTATCGCGTTGAAAATCAAAAATGAGAACACAACCGCGAACTCATTTACATACGAACGCAAAACACACTTTCCTCCGTGCGGTAAAACAATCGAGTACCTTGTACATCGAACATCGAAATCGAAAGGTTGCTGAATAACAATCGAAACACTGAAGAAAGAACAGAGCGATTGCAAGAGGGTTCTTAGCTCGAGAACGAGCACGAACCTAAAAACGAAAAAACATCCACAGATTTGATAAGATATTCTTACCAGAGTAATGTTTTCCAAAGGTTTCCAAAGACGTCACTTTTCATGCCAGCTTCATGCTGATTTTCCTTCGCCCTTTGTTCACTTTCTGTAGGTACCTCTAAGTAAGGAACTATAAAGATAGGTATGCGCAAGTGATAAGACAAGGACCGTCGCCATGTTGATAAAGTTGAAGGAGGAGCCGTTTCAAGAGAATTCAGGAATGCCGTGAGGAAAATTTAAATCACAAAATCAAATTTTGGTTGATTTTAGATAGATGATATGATTAGAAACAAAACAATAAGCGAGTTTCACTTTATTTTGGAGTTAGACTTCTTGTATTTTGGGGTTTGATGATTTAAACTCTGTTGGGATGTAACTGAAATTGCTCCTCCTGCGACTTTATCAGCATGGTGAAGGACGCGTTCTTATCACTTGCGCATACCTATCTTTATAGTTCCTTACTCTAAGTAGTGCGTACTAAGCAGCAGCTGGGCTTGGGAATGGAATTTTTTTATTGGTTAACGGTTATCGGTTATTGGTCAAGCTGTATTTTGACCAATAACTACTGTTGAATGTTGAAAAATATTTCCGTCAAAGTCCTAAAATTTTTGGTTAACGTTGTTAGAAGCAAGAAGCCCAAGAATTTTCAGTCAAATAACAGTTATAACCAAAAAAATAACGGTTAAGGGTCAATCGGTCAAGATTGATCGTCAATTATAACGGTTAACGGTCAATCGGTCAAGATTGATCGTCAATTATAACGGTTAACGGTCAATCGGTCAAGATTGATCGTCAATTATAACGGTTAACGGTCAATCGGTCAAGATTGATATTTTCATTTCGGTTATAACAGTTAACCGAAAAATAACAGTTATTGTGCAAGCCCTGCCTAAGGAACTATATAAGATAGGTATGCGCAAGTGATGAGACAAGGACCGTCGCCATGTTCATAAAGTTGAAGGAGGAGCCGTTTCAGGAGGATTGAAGAATGCCGTGAGAAAAATTTAATCACAAAATTGAATTTTGGTTGTTTTAGATGGATTATTTATGATTAGAAACAAAAAAAGGAGTGAGTTTCACTTTATTTTGGAGTTAGAATTCTTGTATTTTGAGGTTTGATGATTCAAATTCTCTTAGGGCCTTTCACGCTGACGTCACATCACTGATAATAATGGGAACTATCGATCTTCTAGTGTTTGATATTTCCATCACAAATGTAAACAATTTTTTTTGCAGGTACTTTCCCATAAGAAAAAAATAGTGTTCCAGAAATTGTTGAATACTTTGAGAAGAAATTGATTGGAAGGAACCAAAACTTAATTTTTTATTACCTACTAAGAAGTTCTCCAATTGCCATCATACAATACTTCTTCCTAAGAAATTTTCCGTTCTCGCTATATTTCACAAATTCTAGAACCAAGTTTGTTCCCATAAGGAATAACGTGTAAAAAAAATTGTTTACATTTGTGATGGAAATATCGATCACATTCTTAGATATTTTCCAACAATATTTCTACTGGATAGATCCACGTCAAGCAAATATCGATACAACGTGCCGTTGACCGTGAATGGGGGGCAAGGGGCTATTGCTCCTCCTGCGACTTTTATCAGCATGGTGACAGAAGCGTTCTTATCACTTGCGCATACCTATCTTTATAGTTCCTTATTAGTACCATATAGGATATAGACCACGGCCCACTTCATACAAGGCCGTAATGCAGCGATGTCACAACGTCGCACTCAAAAAGAAGTGGATACAGATTTACAGGTACACTTATGGGAAAAAGTGAGAAAAAACCAAAGTTTTGATTTGTACGCAATAAAAAGCGCTGTTTTTGAAAAAAATGAAGAGAATATAACTTGAAGAGCAAACAATTCTCTATTCTTGAAGCCCTATTTCAGTAAAATTGATGCAGTACAAGAGAAGTTATCATTGTTTGAAAATTAAAAATTTGATAGGGGACAAAGTGCGGTACAGTTCCATCACAGCCTACTTTATACAAGGCCGTAATGTACAAAATGACAATAGCGCGCATGTGGATTGTTATCAGTTACGTTTTGGGGCGGTTCACGTTCATTGGTGCGGTGTAACAATGATGAAACTGTACCACACTTTGTCCCCTATCCAATTTTTAATTTTGAAACAATGATAACTTCTCTTGTACTGCATCAATTTTACTGAAATAAGGCTTCAAAAATAGAGAATTGTTTGCTCTTCAAGTTATATGCCCTTCATTTTTTTCAAAAACAGCGTTTTAATTGGGTACAAATCAAAACTTCAGTTTTTTCTCACTTTTTCCCATAAGCATAGGTGTAAATCTGTATCCACTTCTTTTCAAGTGCGACGTTGTGACATCGCTGCATTACGGCCTTGTATAAAGTAGGCCGTGGTTTCATCATTGTTACACCGCACCAATGAACGTGAACCGCCCCAAAACGTAACTGATAACAATCCACATGCGACCTGTTGTCATTTTCTACATTACAACCTTGTATAAAGTAGGCCGTGTATATAGACCAACCATCGGCCATAAGAACAACAATGTCGATTTGACGCAGAGACGTGATAAGAAAATTGGGATATGGGATAAAATAATACACACATACACACACCATTACTATGACACAACTAGGAAAATATGGGATATGGGATAAAAATACAATGTTAAATGTTATCACATCTAGGCGTCATGAGTTTTGTTATATGGTTGGTCTATATCCTATATGGTACTAAGAGGTACCTTCTAAAATGTCAAACAGACCTTTAGAAGTGATGTTGCATAGAAAAATTAAAATTTTCCAACTCAAGGTTGGATTTGTCTGACTGCGGCTCATATATACACACGTCAAGAAAATTCACATACACACATTCAACTGTGATATAGGAGTGGGTGCGTGAAATTGGAGATTTGTTACTACCTATAACACACTTACAATACAACAAATTGTATTGTATGGAACACTTTGTCAGGATGATCAGTTGTTTTGTATAAACGTCAATTTAACTTTGTACAGCAGTGCTGTGAAAAGCCTCTAGGGCAGTATAATTTCACACGCAGGAAAACAAAACTGGACCACCATAATTAATTCTCGCTAAACCGTTACTGTTTGCGAGGCAAGGCAAAGGGTGCGCCCTCTACATTTGCGAGTATTTTTAGAAACTGGACAAGAAAAGACATTTAAAAAAATTGTTAAAATCTGTATTTCTGTTTGTTTTATTTCATTCTTCTGATGAAAAGAGATAAAAAAAGTTACTATGACGAGTACTTAATTTTCAAAACTAACAAAGATAGAGCTTGTGCTTATAGCATTATTGTAAGCTTTATACAGGGTGCGAGTCAAAAAGATGTTACCAGTTAAATGGGAGTTTACGCTAAATCCGCCATAGCGCGAAAAGGCGAAACGTTAGACATATAGTTTAAATGTACGAAATTTGTATCTCAATTTCATCTTTAATTTGAGCCACATCCGAAGTTTCTACAACTTTTCTGAGCCGAGTTATGGACCAAAATGTGCCAAAAATTCATCAACTTGCCAAAATTTAAAATTGTTCCAACTTTCTCATTTTATCTGATTCCAAAGTGAAATTTAACGCTGATTCCGAAAAAAGTACCCAAATAACCCCATGAAGCTTGAAAGTGGAGGATTTTTCAATGTTTTATATCAAAAATCTTTGCAAATTAGTCAATTTTTGGCACATTTTGGTCCATAACTCGGCTCAGAAAAGTTGTAGAAACTTCGCATGTAGCTCAAATTAAAGATAAAATTGGAATACAAATTTTGTACATTCAATTCAAACTATACGTCTAACGTTTAGCGTTTTCGCGCTACGGCGGATTTAGCGAAAATTCCCATTTAACTGGTAACATCTTTTTGACTCACCCGGTATAGGGTGCGCCAAAAAGATGTTAACAGTCAACTGGGGAACTCCACAAAATTGTCGCGGAGTCCTCGCGGAGGTTTTTGTTCAACTGCGTTAACATCTTTTTGGCGCACTGTGATTTCATTTTCTTTAATCCCCTTTTTTGGTCATCGACACTAACGCTGCCTACAGTTGGGCTCTCCTCGCAAATAGTCGAGGTAAACTCTGAGTTGAATTTGTATTTTTCCATGACAGATAACTAAAAATTGGTTCCATCAATTTTCTCAAAATGACCCTTGTTTGGAAAGGGAATTTTATGTAGAATAAATTATTCTCTCTCCTCACCCTTCAACTGTAATTTTTGAGTCATCATTATTTTGATAAATGAAACCAGTTGTTTTGACCAAATGCATTGGATTGTTCAATATTGTTGCTTGTTGTAAATTGTAATAGGTATGCAGGTAAAAATGTATTCCATTATATTGATCAAAAACTTGGGAAATAAGTGCCTAGTACTTTTAGGTGTAAAAAAACAGAAAGAGAGGATAATTTAGTCTACATGCATGCACAAAAATCTTGTAAGGCTTAACTGGGTTTCTGTACGCGGGGTTCCCAAATTTATTTTACTTTTCCTTCCAAAATTTCTAGTTTTTGTAAAATCATAATTTGACTTTCTGAGTTTCTCAATATTATCTTCTGCTAGAACTGCGATTCATCGCTATAAAACAACTGAAAGGTTTTGTATCTTTCAAATTTTGATTGATTTTGAATTAAAACAAGACTTTTGGTGGTTTGCACAACCTGATGACAAACCAATCAACGTGTCATTTTTAATTTTTATAGCAAAGCGCGTTCTCATTAGTCAAGATAGAATTAATATAAAGTATAGTGAAGAAGGAAAATCATGTTTTTTGTTGCTATAAAAAGCTGGTGATGATGATATGAATGGAAATGATGTATATGTGACTTGTCACAAGAAAAAAGTAAAAACCCTATCATTATTTGTCAAGGAATGGAATTAGCAGGAACGGTTTAACATAGTTGCAGGCTTGCACATATACTAAATGCTGAAGTGCTGATCCATTCCTTGACGACTATACAGTCTGTTCCAAATAAGAGCGGTGTAATCAAAATTACGTTTCACCTCCCCTGTGCCGTTAAATTGGAACGTTTCATTTCCCCTGTGTTGTCAAATTGTCAAGTGACGTCATTTCGATTACACTGCTCTTATTTGGAACAGACTATAAGGGTTTTTTCTTGTGACAAGTCACATATGAGGAAAGAAATTCTGTTTTCATAGAAAAAAAAAAATTATTTTCCAAAATTTCCATGAATTTCAGATATTTCTTTCCAGGAAGAAATCTAACCAGAAAAAAAAATCCCAAACCACCTTGCTAACCTCTAGTAACAATTAGCAACAGCAGTATGGTGGTCCAATTTACCAGCGTGTGAAACTACTTTGCTCCACTACTACAAGGGTGCGCTGCGTGTTAATCAGTAAAGTAGAAGTTCATATTTCAAATCTGGAAGTTCTGAATGAGTGAGAATTCATGAATGTATCTGTAATTCTTTATTTATCTCTCCTCTTCATTTCAACAAGTGATTGAAACGTCCTGTGTATTTCTTATGGAGTTGATTTTTGTTTTGAACACAAATGGTAAACTGGGATAAGACTGTGTTAAGGTGGGGCTTCAAAAAAATTTGGTCCATTCCAGGTCTCAACGCTCCTTTACATCAGTACCTACAAAATAGAATGGATGTAACTGTATATCTTCAATCTGGGGAAAATGATTCTTCATTCACATCAAAAGTACCCCCTTTTTCTTGGTTGTCAATGTGCAGATGAGTCAATTCTATACAGAACTCTGCCCTATACACTGTACAAGATATACAAATACAAAACAGAACCTTGACTGAATTTATTGCAGGTGTGCCAGCATAGATTGAAAGAATATTAATCCGTGGAGTAATCTACTAATATGTATTTCAAATAATTGCAACAAAGGTATGTGGGGATTTTCAAGTTTTTCTAAAATTAGTAGGGCTTTTGACCAAAATAATTTTTAATGGACAGCGGGCATTTCTGGCAACAGTACAATACTCAAACGGGCATAACAGGCCACAAGTCTGTAAGAACGCATTATGCAGAGAAACTATTAGTTTTCACATTTTTCTTTCTTTTCTTATGATAATATAGTTACATTTTTATTTTTCATATTGCTTCTTCTTTTCTTTCTCGGTTTGTCCTATTTTTTTTTACTCAACACCACACTGCAATATATAACTAACTTGGTGAAAATAGAAACCTAAAAACTAGCTTTTTCTGTGGTGTTTTTGCCCGCATTGCCTGTTTTGATGAATGGGCGGGCTACCAGTTATGCCAGTCTGCCCAAAATTTATAACAGGCATAACGGGCAGCGTGTCATTTTAAAATAACGGGTTACGGGCAAGCGGACAGGGGTGACAGAAACAAGAGGGGCACGGGCACTGCCCAAAAAGCTGCCCGTTATTTTGAAAGCCCTATAACAATTAGTCACCATTTGTCATCGGCTTAAGCTGCTGCCATTAGCTTGAAAGCTGTTTGTGATTTTGATTATCTTTTGTTTTATAAGCACACATGGCATGCCACTTTTGTCGTTTTTAGTTGGCCTAATTGGGTTTTTGCTTTTTCAAATAAAAATATGCTTACTTTTTTAACATATTTTATGGAGGCTTAAAAATACTTGTATAAAAGTGTTGCACCCTGTGGGGGGATGGATCCCCCCTTGGGGACTATTTTGATACCCATATTGTTCCAAAAATTTGGGGAGGGGGCAAAACATTTTCCCCCCCCCCTTTTGTTCAAATTCTGGGTACGCCACTGTCGGATCACATTCCTTTTAATGATTGATTTTGATCCAAATCATTTTAAATGATCTGCGGATCTGCGCTGAAAAAATGTGAAAATGAAAAACATTGTTTTAGACAGAGTACATTATAGAGGTATTGACACTTGCATATCATCACCATAAAAACAACTGTCCGTTGTTCTCTGGTTGTTCCGCAATGTATTTGTAGAGCGCGTTGTCAGTTTGGTTTCAATAGAGCCCGAGTGAGGACATGCGCCGCCATAATTATTTATTTGTTACAGCATGAACTTCCCTATTCCTGCTGTACTGATAAATTGTTATCAGTAACAGGAATTTGCCATTCAGAGCAAAGTGGCTGAACTCTGGTGGCAGAAATTGTAACTTGATTAAGGTATGAAAAAATTACATTACGTTTGGGAAGAAAAACAAAGCTTCATACCTTATTTGCCGTTTTTTACGTACCACTTTAGCGCAGTCTGCTGGAGCTCTGAATGGCGAATAGGGAAGTTCATGCTGTAACAACTGAATATGGCGGCGCATGTCCTCACTCGTTATTATAGGGCTCTAGTTTCAATTCGCTAATTTGATTAAGGAACTGCCCTCTGGCGGCAAAACAAATACTGTTTGCTGATTGGTGCAATATACACCAAAAGGTGAAGATGTGAAAAAATCATACAAAACTATCCAAAGGTGAACTTTCCTGAAAGATATTTACAAGCGCTGCGACTTTCATTCTCTCCATTTTTTCAAATAAAACAATATTTAGGGCAGTAGAAACAATTTCATTTGTATAACCTCTTAGGATCAAAAATGCATCATCACCTTTTGGTGTTACTTCCTCATTTTGCCGTATGCAGCGCTTCCTTAATCAAATTCGCAAATAGTATACAGTCTTATGGCCACTCACTGCTTTTCAAAAAATTGTAAAAAAATCAGGAATTAAGGTAGAGAGCTCGGACTTGGCTGAAAAGTTGAATTTTATTAAACTCTATAATATTCAAAAATATTCATTTTTCTAGGTACATTTCTCAATGTTCTATAATCTTTGAAAAATTCAGCAATACTATAGGGTACCTACGGTAAAGCCGTGCTACTGGCGGGGTGAGGAAGGATGCGCTAACCAGAGACCAAGATTGTTGCAAACCTAGCGGAATTCCTTGTTCACTACCAGATTTTGTGAGACACAATTTCTGCATAGTGTCAATACCTCTATAATATACCGTGGTTTTAGAATTTTATTTTAACCCAAGAGTTCAAGCTGTACATTCATTTAAACTTGGGAAGTGATTTTCTTTTGAATTTGATATTATTTTTTGATTGAAAATCAATTAATATGGAGTTCCGTTTTTGGAAAGATGACGCGACGTGGTGGTCAATGTAGGTAGAATTCATTTTTTGATTTTTGCGCGCAATTGCAGATTGCAAATCACGGATCAAATGTTCTGGTCCGCAAAAAAATATTATTTATCCGTGATCCGCATCATTTGTTTACAATCTGTGCTCATCCCTGCGTGAGGGCGCATGTATTGGGACATGTCAAATCTTGCTCATCCCGCATTGCTGAATACACTGCGTTGCGTGACAAAAAACGCCTAATTTATTTCAATAGGAGTTTTTGGTATTATTTTTTGAAGTATTTGAATGTTACCTCTCTGTTACATACTTACATCTTGACACGCAGCGCATTCTTGTGGTTGCATCCAACAAAGTGACTTATTTCTCAACAAAGCAAGTATCTGTCTCAGTCTTGTATGTGTACAGTCAAAGTTCTAATATATCTCTATTATCAGAGCCAAAATTTACCTTGATATTCCGCGCCTATATCTGTGCCAACAATGGTACACCCTGCCTATAGACTGTACTCCTCTGACATCAATACAGTTGATAACAATTGGCCGGAGTATCTGTTCTGGTGTATACACAAGCCTCTTGAATCCTAAATCTGTTGACTTCCATAAGAATAACAAAGGGAGCAAAGATTATCAGGTGAAGAAAAGAGAACCCAACAATGAATTTTGGTTATAATCAAAATTAATATTCTATGGGGTTCCTCTTACAAGTGCACTCATTCATAAACTTCTGGATACTAAGAAGTAAGAAAGTGTTTATTCAGTAACACAGAGATCTTTGCTCTCTGTGCTTTTCTTATGGGAGTCAAAACTCAAAAGGTCTATTGGCCAAGTAGATAACACTGATTTACAATTTTGATATCACCAGATAAACAATCCATCTCTAAGATCATGAAAGATTAAGAAATGTACTCAGAAAGATGATTCCTCCTGAACATTATAGATTTGAATCACAGTATTGTTCACTATAGAGGTATTGACACTTGTAAATATCTCCACCTTACAATAACAGCTGGCTGTCTATTGTTCTCTAATGGTTGTTCCGCAATGCATTCATAAAGTTTACTGTAAGTTTGGTTTCAACAGTATTATAGAGTTGTATGTTAAGACCTTGCTTTAGAAAAAATTGTGAAAAAAAAATCAAGAATCAATGTAATTGGAGCAGAGATGAGGCCATAAAATTAAATTTATTCAAATCTATAAAAAATTCATTTTTACAAGTACATTTCTCAATGTTCCTTAATCCATTAACTACACATATACTCTGACAAATACTCGCATTGTTTGAAAAAATTGCGTGTTAACTAGCAGAGTATAGAAGAGAGCAAACATATTCCCCTCTCTGTTACACCTGCGTCCTAACAGTCAATGCGATTTTGTGATAGTATCCAACACACTGTCTATACTTTTCCAACAATCCCTATCAAAAAAATTAACTAATCAGCTACTGAAATAGTAGTACCAAATTTGGCACAGTAGAACTGCTAATCAACTACTGAAACGCAAATCATTAATTAAGGGGGCAAGGGAAATTACATAATGTGCGTTTCAGTTGCTGAACAGTAGCTCTTCAGCAGCTCATCAGCTGCTTGAGGTACTGATGAGAAGTGTGCCAAAATCAGTAGCTTTCCAGCTGCTGACATTTATGAAAATTTTTTTGATAGGGATGCAAGTATTTGTCTCGTACATTTCGGCTCTAGTACATGTTCAGTCAATCATGACCGTCTGAAAGGAAGGCTGGAACATGCACAGAACGGCAATGCTGTGAGAGTAGACCAACTTTTATAGACATGCACTTATGGGAAAAAAGTAGTTTTTTGAGAATCAGTAAGTACATGTTGAATTTTGTGAAAAATTGAAGATAACAAAAACTGTAGGCCATTACATTCTCTATCTAAAAATCTATTAAACTCAATTTGCACAAATTTTGCATTAATTTATATTATATGTAAACGGTTTGCCTACTTAGCTGTTGCCAGATCTGCATGTTCCAGCCTTCCTTTGAGACGGCCGGCCTTCCAAAAATTCAGCAACAATAGGGTACCAGCCTATGGTATGAATATGATATGCTGTACTTGCCAACATGAATCATTTCATTGCAAACCTAGCAGACTTATGTATTCACTCACGGCCTACTTTATACAAGGTTGTAATGTAGAAAATGACAACAGCGCGCATGTGGATTGTTATCAGTTACGTTTTGGGGCGGTTCACGTTCATCGGTGCGGTGTTACGATGATGAAACTGTACCGCACTCTGTCCCCTATCCAATTTTTAATTTTAAAACAATGATAACTTCTCTTGTACTGCACCAATTTTACTGAAATAGGGCTTCAAGAATAGAGAATTGTTTGCTCTTCAAGTTATATACCCTTCATTTTTTTCAAAAACAGCGTTTTAATTGCGTACAAATCAAAACTTTGGTTTTTCCTCACTTTTTCCCATAAGCGTAGGTATAAATCTGTATCCACTTCTTTTTGAGTGCAACGTTGTGACATCGCTGCATTACGGCCTTATATAAAGTAGGCCGTGATTCACTACCAGATTTTCAGAGACAAAATTTTTTCATAGTCTCAATACCTCTATAATGTCTTGTGATTTAAATAAATTAGATTTTCATATACCAAGTCTCAACTCTTTGATAGGTATACCTTGATTCCTGATTTTCAGACTTCCTATTGGGAATCCCCTCTTTTCAAATTTCCAATCTCTTTGTTGTATAGGTAGTTTATTTGCAAAATACATAGAGTGATGCGCTATCTGTTGGCGGCCTCTCTGATTGGTGAATTGAGACAGGAAGCTGATGGTGATGATAAAGTTCTACTAAAAATTCCAAATCCAAATGGGGTTATTTGGAAAGAAGATTCTGACCGCTATAATTTTTGTTCTTTGTACTTTTTGATTTAGAAATTCATCTTGAAAAAGATGATTTTATGAGTATATCTTCTTTTCTTATGCGGCATAATCGCATAAAATAGACGATCACCTTCTTGTGTCTTGTCCACAGAGTTAGGGTTTGCAGTATATAACTGTTATAACCAATAACAAAAACAAAAAAAGTTTGTTAACCGTTTGACCAATAACCGTTTCAAATTCTGAAAACCATTTGACCAATAACCATTAACCGTTTCAAAAATAAAACGGTTATAGCGGTTATCACTGTTATAACCGTTTTACAACAGATATAACCAATATTTTCTGGAAAATTTTTTGACCGGACGAAAAAGGTGATCTAATCAGGGCCCGGGATCTAATGAAAATTTGCATCAGAGCAAATTTTATTTCAACTAGCTGTATTTCTGTTAATACTGAAAAAAAGCACCTCTCGTTATGACCTTTTTTGACTCTCTTGACTAGCAGAATAGTGAAAAACTAATAAAAATAAAAATAAAACTTTCATCAATTATCTGAAACCACACCACCTTTTTGTCCAGCTTCCACAAATGGCCGCAATAGTAAATGTAGAGGGCGACTCTTTTTGGGCGTAACGCGAATTCTACGTTCTGTGATAGTTCTGTGTCTCGACTCGACTCGCTCGCTCTCCACCAAGCTGTCGACCTGCAGTGTCGACCTCAAGCCATTATTTTTACCGACTCGAGACGATTGACGACCAAGCAAAGCCGATGAGTGTTCGCAGAGCTCTTGATGCTTATAGGTAGCCTACAACAGTGTTATCATTTTATTTTTAAATACCTATCGATTTTGTGAGAAAAATTTCTATCCATTTCGTTGTTGTTTTTCCCTTTTTCTCTGCCTTCGTTCTACTTCTACATTATTCGAAATACCTACTGCCGCGGTGATTGGTGAGTGTAAGCAAGACCTACCTAAATAATCGTTTGGTAGTCTAGTGACCATAGTAGTGTGAAAGGTAGCCTACCTAATGATAAACATTGAATTTTTAAAACGTCGACGTGTTTCTTGCAACATTTCAAAATCAATAGTTGGCCAAAAATAAAAATAGGCCCAAAGAAAAAAGTTTCGTAATAAGTAAGCGTACACTATACAAAAAAAAAAAATAAAAAAAAAATACAGATTCCTCGTGGGTACCGTATAATGATCTTTTCCGTGACGTCACAGCACTGACAACTGTTGCCTGTTGGTAATAGTGCCCTAGCAAAAGTACCCAAATAGCACTCTGGCAGCTTCGAACATCTTCACGATTGGCATAAGAATAATAATGGGAATATTTCAATCATTCATTCATTCTCAAAAACAGAAATGAAATTGATGAAAAATGCATTTTCGTGTTCAGAAGATTGTGAATATCAACTTTTTATTCTTAATTTAGGCTATTCTTCTTTTTAAAGTACTGAATGATCGAAACGTTCGTCGTTCCCGTAGTAATTTCATGAAAGTCGATACCAATATGCCTTGCTTGTTTGTCTTGCTAAAAATCTAAAATATGCCCGTTATTGATAGATATGACGTCACGGGAAATTTGGTCTAAATATTATTGTTTACTGCCTAATAAGCTTGGTCTTGGTCATTCGTTTCACCAAAACGTCCAAAACTCAACCAAAACTATTGAACCTGAAGCAAAAAATTCTCGTCATCAAAGAAACTGCAAGCCATTCGTTTTACTTTACCAAACGTAGTTCTCGCCTGTTTAGTTCAAAAAGGTTAGAACTTTTAGAACCTATTTGGAAGTAAGATTGAGGAACAATCTGTAGAAAGAGCGTCCGTGAAAAAAAATCTATCACAGAAAAATTATTTTGAAGTTTCAGCTCAAAATGTTCCCGCAACGACGAGTTCAATCAGAAAAATAGGAATAAATATTAAAGAACGACTCTCCTTCTTCAAGATGCAAGAATCACTGTCTTTTTGAATACTTCAGTAATAATTAACAAAGTAGAGATCCTTGAAAATAAGACAGCGGACGCTCTCTTTGCTGAATTGTAAAAAATTATGAGTTAAAAAAAAAATCATAAAAGATAGCATTAGCTTCTGATCTGTATCAAAGTCTCTGTAGAAGAGGCGTCCAACAGACACGTCTTTTTTTTACGAATAGGTCCTCAAAGGTATGAACAATGAATCATTGTCGCCATAACCGAGTTAAACCGATGACTATATATCGATATCATTAGGTACTTCGATTTGAATGGGTAGAAAGGACCCCGAGAGTGATTACCTATAATTCTAAATCAGTATAGAACCCGGTACACCATATCTTTTATTCCTGTCGCATCAAGATCTGATTAGAGAGATACGTAGCTCGATCATGAGAAATTATCAGACAATTCTAATTAGTAATTACCATCCGGTAACTTGAAAAATAGTACGAAATGCACCGAATTCCATCATCACCATTTCCATCTTAGCGTTAAGAATACGGTCCCCAGATACCTGTACGTAGTAAGTTACTGATCCTAGTTGTAGTGCAGGTATATGAGGTCCCGTAAAGATTACGAGAGAAACGTTTAAAATACGTATTTTTACTAGTACAAAGAAGATATTCATCCAAAATATCTTTATCAACAGGAAATTTACCTATTTCGCTTTTTATGGTTTTTTTGAGAATTTGCGTCGATCTCCATACTTTTTGAGACAAAGCTTCATCGGTACGATTCGAATACCTAGATACCTGCGTATCTTGAGAATATAAGGAAAAAGAAAAAGCCTCATTAATAGTAGAAAAAAATCGATTTAGTATAACCGTGCAAGAAGTGACGAATACCTTTTGTAGGTATAATTTCTCGCTCTCGGAAAAAAGTAATGAGTACCTACCTAGGCTACTGTTGGGCTGCGGCTACATACAACCACCAACAAACGGCAATTTTGTAAGTTCACCACGCAGCATGCAGCCGCTTTGGTACATTCATCGTACAGGTGAAGTATCAAATATGTTTGATTGATAGTTATATTGCGATGTTGGCGGTTATGGTTGTGTAGCCGCGCCCTCAAGTGTACGATGTCATGACCGCAGAGGAGGCTCAAAACAATTTCTAACACGATCAGATGATAATTACTTATTTAGTTAATGAATGAGACTACAATCTGTTTATTATATGAGATTATAACGCAAATAGGTATTCCGTTTCAAATGGCACATCCGATGAATGAATCAAACGTTCCAACCAAATTTGCTACATTTGCAATGGCTTGTTTCTGGGCACCTGATTGTATCTTTGGTGTTGAAAAAGGCGTCGCGAGAACCGTGGTTGGTTACTCAGGAGGCTCGACCCCTGATCCACAATATCATAAATTGTAAGTGTTATATTGAGACTTCACTATACCTATGCATATTTTTTAATTCAGGTAAAAACTTAATGGATAGGTATTGTTGTAAGTAGGCCTAGATATTGAGAAAAATTTGAAAAAAAAAAAATGGTCTCCATTTGATTTAGAAAGCTAGACGCAAGCCTTATCGTTCATTTTTTCAAGTGTATCGACTCAGTAAAAATTCCTGTTTTCGACAATATACACACATTCAAGCGCACTTTGTAATATGATATTACTTTTTTTTTTTTTTTTTTTTTTTTTTTTTTTTTTTTTCAGGGGAGATCATACAGAATGTATTCGCGTTGAGTATGATCCTCAAGTTATCTCTTATGATCAATTGTTAGATATTTTCTGGAAGAATCACAACCCGACAGCGAAAGTGAAAAGACAGGTTAGTAACTTTTATTTTAAATGAGTGAGTAGGTAGCCTAAGTTTTTTTCTTGAGAAGAAAAACCGAATGGCCAACTGAGTGGCCCCCATGCTTTTTAAATCGAATAAACCTGTTTCAAGAGTTGGAAATTGTTACCTCATGTTTGAAAGAAGCCCGTTTGAGAGATTTTTGCTGAATAATCTTGAAGACAGATCACCAACTTTGCAGATTTCCTCTTCTTCGACATGTCCTGTATTCAAATTCAAATAAAATTAGGATCAAATGTGACGATATGTGATTTGCAAAACAACATAAATGTCAGTCAGAATAACAAACTTCAAGTTTGTGCGAATAGTTATGAGGCTTGATCCTGTCGCATTTGATTTAATTTTGGTGTACGGAAAATGAACGGAGCCGAAGCGTCCGAAATGATGGCAAAAGTCCATTAGCCTATTTCGTTTATTTTCCATATACCTAAATTGAAGTTTCTACGAATAAAATTTTGTATCTTTCAATTTTGGTACCCACATATTTTCAATCGACCTAATGTAAAAGATTTTAATGTATGTACTTGTAAAATAACAAACTTAGGTCATCAATTTTGATTTTCCTTTCATTTCCTCAGCAGATAGGCCTATGGATGATATACTTCACTTGGCTTCGCCTCGTTCAGCAAAATCACCGCTTTTATTTTAACCGTTGCGTACGATATTTTACTCTATAAATAAGGGCGTTTAATATTCATTGGTGGGCGGTGAATAACAATCTATTCTTACCACCCTACATGCAGAAATAATCTTCTTCTCTACTGAGGCACGTGACGATAATTCATTTTTCGTGGTATACACTCAATGAATGTAAATACAGTTCTTATCTCTTTGGTGGGTAGGTACTTGATTAAGGGAGATTGAAAAAACTCCACTGTGTACCAATACGTTTTTGGCATCATTTGATGACAGGCTTTAAAAAATATTTAGAATCATCTCTTCGTTGAGCTCGTTGTAATGAATATTTCAAAATCCTACTTGATATTGGTGGTATTGGTTTGCTCTTACTGACACAAGGTTCGAAAAGAATTGATGTTCGAATTTTTTTCAATCCCGTAGCTTGTAGGCCTAGCTACTAGGTACTGTACAGATTGTCCAGCTTTTGAATTATGGGCGCGTAGTGTAATGAGATGAAAATTTTATCCTATAGTTATTACTAATTATTCTAAATTTTTATGTTTAGTACACCTCGTTGATATTCTATAATGACGAGGAAGAACAAAAAGTGGCTCAGGACTCTCTCAATGAACAACAGAAAGTACATGAACAACCTTTAGTGACTGAAATTCTACCCGCAAGTACTTTTTATGATGCCGAAGAGTGAGTATAAAATTCTACGTTGTTTTGAAACTTACCGCTAGCTATTATTTATTGAAGCCGTTCGTATTGGGTGATACAATTTTTTCCCTTCCAGTTATCATCAGAAGTATAGACTTCGACAACATCCGTGGCTGTGTCAAAAAGTGAATTTGAATTCCGATGCAGATTTTAAAACTTCATCCTTGGCCGCTAAACTCAACGGTTATGTATGGGGCCGAGGTCATTTAAATGATTTCAACGAAGATGTGAAAAAGTATGGACTGGATGAAAAAGTTTCCGATTTTGTTCGAACGTTGATCACTAAACAAGAGGGCCAAGGACACGCTTGTTGATTTTGGTTTTCGGCTGTTTTTTTTTTTAATATTTTTATAAATTACGAGTTACGCTGTCTAAAAATTATATCTATTTCAACCTCATATGGTACTGTTACCGTAACTGATAATGAAAAATAAATAATTACCAATAAACATTTTCAGCGGGTGCATTCCGTGGAGTATCCGAATACGTACGTATGGTGATCAGGAGTGCGGTGATTTTGTACTGAAGAAGAGTTTGAAGACGAAGTTTTTGATGACTATACTTAACCAAAGAATTGTGCTTCTGACGTGGTTTGAAAATTATCTGATGCATTTGAATAATAATATTGAAAATCACGAATTTCAGCTTATAAAACACTTGATACCGATGAAAATAAGCTCACAAATAATTAAGAAAGTGAAAAAATTGAATATTTGGGTGTAAAAATTGATGGAAAAATCTTTCATTGTAAGTACCTACATGTAATCAGAACTGAGAAAGTAAAATTATCTTTTCCACAATCCGAAAAGATTTTTTAGAGCCATTGGAAAATGATGATTCACCCAGTGAAACCTGTATAGAGAAGATAAGTATAGGTACAAAACAAAGTACTTAGTAAGACAATCCTGTCACTGGAATATAAAAGAACTTCGGAAGTAAGAGGCTAATCGAAAATTTTGAAAATCAAGGTATAATAGTTGGAACTTTTCAAATACAGGTTATCCATTTTTTTGTTTATCAAAAAGAAGGGAGGAGTTTTTCATTTTTTTTTTTTTGGAAAAATGTACTTATAGTTAAGCGATAAATACAAGCACTCTATTTCGTCTATTCTGTGACTGTCCGCGCTTTCTAAATGAGTGATGTTAGGTACTTTCTATTCTACACTTGTACTTCTGTTCATATCAACGTTCTATCTCAGGTAAAAAAGATAAGTCTCCTTTTATGTGTGAAATTTTTTCATTGGAAACGTTTATATAGGTATTGTAACCGTGTGTCGTCGCAAAATTATCGCTTCGACAAATAGGTACCTTGTCAACTCAATGTACTCCTAGGCACGTGAAATAGAACAGATGTTAAAAAACGAAGAGAAATTCTAATAGATAAAATAATAGTAGGTACAGCAAATGCCACTCGTGGTTTTATTTGACGAAAATCTAGAACATTCCGTCGATGAGCAAATAACTGAACAGCGAGTATCAAGCAGGTATCGGTAATTCAATATTTTGTATAAGTCGTGCAGTGCTGCGTTCGTCCCTAGATACTTATATTTTGTTGACTCGAAAATATTACAATCCGTAAGTATGTGCATCTACACTTCTCATCACTTAGGTACCTGTAGTGAAGTTCATGAGATGGTCACGCATGTCGGGTAAGGAGGAGTTTTTGTTTGCCTCTCAACTGAGGTTATGAAAAAGCTCATCCCAGGCAAATTGAAAATATTATAGACAAATTTCGAATAAGACATCTCCTCATTCCAGTCTTGGATGTCTGCGAGACAAACAAGCTGAATGAAGATTTTAGTCAACTCTGTTCCCTGATAAGCCTATGTAACTGAAATCGTATAGCCACGCATGGTGCCTCGTGGTCTTACCAGAATTGAAGAACTCTACTTGTACAGCCTCACAAATAAATGCAGCGACCTTAACTGATGATCGGTATCGAAGTTTTTGGAACAGTTTTCGCGTGCGTTTTTTGCACCCAGTTCTCAGTTGAATTAAAATTATACCGAAGCCTTATGAATGCTACTCCTCGATAGTTTTAATCCGTCATTTTCTCCTTATTTCCGCAGTATAACTCTGTTGTTTGACAAAAATTGATAGGTAAATTTTCGAAATATTTTATTACCAAATAAGATTCATGATGCCAGAAAGAAAAACCGAGGATGTTACGCCCAGCCGCAATGGAGGTATCATGAAAACAATAATAAAAAATGGTGACGGTTTCGCAACCCCTGGATCAGTATGCAAAGCTAAAGTCCATTACACCGGTACTTTGGCGGATGGAACGGTTTTTGATACTAGTAGAGGTGGAAAACCTTTCGAATTCGATCTTGGCAGAGGTACAGTGGAGAGCAGGGATGTAGCAGGGCTATACAACTAACGGTCCGTGTGGTCACCGGTGAGGGCCCGCAAGATACATCAAAGACCTATGGAATAATTTGAAATACTTGAGCTATTTGCGGTCCGCCGCGCGCCTGATCAAGGACGAAAAGTGGCCCGCGATCAAAACTAGTTGAATAGCCCTGGCATGTATAGCAATATCCCATTCAGTGGGGTAAAAAATTGAGGTAAATAAAAACCACAATCCATTATTTTTCTTTAGATGCTGTTATCAAAGGGTGGGAATACGGCATTCCTACGATGAGGAGAGGTGAGATAGCCTCTTTCGAATGCAAACCAGAATATGGGTACGGCGAAGATGGTAATCCTCCAAAAATACCGCGAAAAGCGACACTAAATTTTGAGATCGAACTAATTGATTGGAAGGAAGAAGATCTAAGTTTGAAGAAAGACGGTGGAATTTTGAAAACAATAATCAACGATAGCACTTTCTTCTCAAGTCCGAGAGAAGGTTCGACTGTAAATGTTTCTATTACCGGTCGATACAATGATCAAATTTTCGACAACCGAGATGTTATTTTTACTTTGGGAGAAGGTAAGTTCATCCAATCCTTATCACAATTTATACGTTTTAGGACATGAGTAAAATTGATAGGCCAACCTAATTTGATATACAGGTAGTGATCGTGATATTTGTGAAGGATTGGAAAAAGCTTTAGAAGACATCAAGATAAAAGAAAAGTCGAGATTGCTGATTAAATCAGCATATGCGTTTGGATCCGCTGGTTGTCCTAAATTCAATATTCCTCCAAATGCAGATATTGAATACACAGTTGAACTCAACGATTTTAAAAAAGTAATTGTTTTATAGGCCTACATCTCAAAATTTTCATGTAAAGTTCGTCGCAACTGTTTTGCCGCTCGCCTTCTAAATGGATTTTAAGAGAAGGAGAATACCTAAGAAAAAAAAATGTCTGATTAGAAGATTGAATTATGAGAACTTTGTAATTCAATTTTGTTCAATGAAGGAACCAAAGTAGGTTTACCTATATCCAGCACCCAATTAAAATTTCCTGATTTTTAAAACTTTATTGAAAAAGTTTTGATACCTATCTATAACGACCAAGTACCTATTTTAGATGATGACAGGCGCGCACATAAAAATTTCCTTTGGGGGGAGCTATTCTTAGGTTAAGTTAGCTTGGGTTATATTATTCAGAGCGTTCAATTTTTCTTCGGTATTGGGGTATTCTTCACCAACTTCTTGAACGATGAGACGTCCATAACAATTGATGTAGATGGTGCTCTCCCTTCAATAGCTTCAACCTCTGTGTTTGGATATATGGTAATATTTGAGCCTACCTGATGTACTTGTATTCGAAGTGGAGAAATCGTCTTCTTGATCAGAACGTTAGTTTCAGATTCACCCTCATGGCCGGAAAAAAATTTTGAATATCCATATTCTTTTTTTTTTTCAATAAAAGACTCTTCACGCTTAGCAATAAGACAGTTTTTAAAAAGATATTTTCAACTTACGTTCTAGTGCTGTACAACAGATTTATTTTTCGAGCTTACCCCCTCCCCGCGGTGCGCGCCTGGATGATGGATATAAATTAGAGGAATGGTCAAACTCATTACCAGATTTTTTATTACCCTCGATTTCGGTGTTTGTTCTTATTATAGTTGAAGGATGTTTTGATGATGACTGGTATGGAAAGAATAACTCACGCTGAAATCTTCAAAGAAAAAGGAACCAAATATTTTAAAAAAGGGAATTTTTCGTTAGCAGCCAGAATGTACAAGAAAATGGAAGAATACGTCGGCAAGAATATCGGTAATTACATTTAATTTTGTAACTATTTTTATTGTTCATTTTATTTTTTATCAAAATGGTATCTGCCAAAACAGCCAAAACGTTTCTTTCTCATTTGTTTTCTAGGATTTAGTGAGGAAGAAGGAAAGCAAGTAATAAAATTGATGAATGCTATGCACTTGAATACAGCTTTGTGCTATTTGAAAACAGATAAAAATCTAGACGCCCGAGACCAATGCGATAAAGTTTTGGAGAAAGATCCTGATAATAAGAAAGCTTTATTTAGGAGGGGCCAAGTAAGTGGATTTTCTTTCCAGTAGAGCCTAATTTGCTCTCAAATGTTGGCACGACAAACAATGCTTCTACATAATAATCTTCAGATCAGTAGTCTAGGTAGGATTGAAATATGCGCTGGGGGCACGAAAGCACAAAATGAGCGTCAAATTTTTTCAAATAGAACGTTTACGACCGTCGTATAATTTCTTACCGGTGAACACCAACTCTACTCTAATGTGTTGTAGGCCTATACGTTTTTGTGAGTGTAGTTTTGCAGATGGAAGTCGGGGCAACTGCTCCGTTATACCTTTGCGCTTATTTAAACCCCTATTTCTATATTATGTTGAATTATGGAGACTGTACATGGTTTATAATATAATATGTATTAAGGTATATTTTCGAGTTGGTCTAGAGCAGTTATGCCCGCGAAGACCCTGTTAGAGAAGTAGACAAATTATGAAATGAAGGCAAAAAAATTATCAAGAATTGGAAAAATTGGTTCAAGTGGCAGGCTAGGTATGCTTGATATAGACTTAAAAAGGTGCAAGGGCAGATATTTTCTGCCCTGCCAGCAACAGGACTTGAACCGCACCCCTTTGAATCAGAAGTCCGCGATTCAACCCCTCGGCTACCTTCAATTCAAAAATCGAATTCAAGACTTATCAAGTGATAAGTACGGTGATAAGTTACTAGCCGTAAAAACCGAAGGTAAAAACTTGCACCGTAGTCTGATCATAATGGACAGATATAAGCACTCTTTTCATAATGCCGGAGCCATATCTTGGCTCACTGACCTGACTTGATCAGTAAGACAAAATTTAAGAACTTGGAACTAATTAAAAGCAAATACTTTTGGGCTTTCAGAACTTCTACAGAATTAATACAGTTTTCATCGTATTTACTGTTTAATTTTTAACATTGTTTACAGAGTCTTATGAACTTGAATGAACCAGAATTAGCAAAACGCGATTTTGAAAGAATATCAGTATTAGATCCGAAAAATAGAGAAGTCATCGAAAATATTCAACAATGCAATGAGACATTAAAGAAGCACCGCATCCAAGAAAAAAAAGTCTACACTAATATGTTTGGAAGATGAAATGCCAAATTAAGTTATCTACTTAGACACCTATATACTGCATAAATTATTTAACTTCGATCAGTACCTATGGTTTGTAGAACATTTCTCGTTCATTACAATATAGGTACCTACCTATAGTACGGCTGCTTTATCCAAAACGTCGTCTTATTCTAGAATCTTTATAACTTGGATTTATTTGAATCGTACGGCTTATTAAAATCTAATACGAGTGGTATGAACTTATTTTTATAGCATTTAAATCGGAAAATTTTGGAGATAAACTTGAGTACAAGAATCAACTGAATCTATAGCTATAAAAATGATGATTGTTCAGCCGAGATACTTTCATGTACTGTATTGTCTGGATTATATACTGTGATTTGTCGACCAATCAGAATTTTTCAACTTTGAAACATGAAAAGATTTTCGACTTATGAGCCACGAACTTGGACCAGTCAAAAATTTCAACTTTTGAACTACTGGTATTGGTCTACATGTATTTGGTAGTTATTTCAATGGTGGACTAAATGAGAAGGTCATTAAAGAGGAAAACAGAATAATGTCAACCGTCCAATTCCGTATTCAAGGGAATTATAACTACTACTGTTGCATTGCAGCCGCGGTAACTACATGGCTCTGAACCTTTTCCCTCTTCTTCAAAATTTGTCGCTGCATGCACGTGAATGCGCTGAAATAATAGCGATGGTCCCCTACAATCGACTTTTAATATTTATCAAAATTTCATTTTTGTTGAAGTGCACTTATTTCCCCGAAATTGGATTGAGAATTGTTTGCACTTTGAATTACTTACCTATTGAGGATTTTTTTTCATGAAGGACTGAAGTAAATGTATCGGTACGAATAAATTGTGTAAAAAAGTTAGTTCGAGTGAAATTTTTCCGCATACAATTACGCGTAAATACAGAGAAATTTTGAGGTATGATATTAAAGAAAATCTTTTCTGTTGAACTAGAGATGATTTTCTGACAAATATAGTGTATTACTTTAATTTCCCGTTATCTAAGACTAAGAGGAATTTACAAGTACAGAGCATATCACTTTTTAAAAATACATCACAATTCATTATGAACCAACTTTGTTATTTCTGGTAGGTAAAAGGCTCGTAAAATTAATGAGCGTACACCTTGGATAATGTAATGAGCCAGAATATAAACATAATCTAACACCTACAAAATACGTACAATAGCTATCTACAAAAATATAAATAAATATTTCTAGGGTAAAAAAAATGAACGCATTTCTATTATTCTTTCTGTCGAGAAGTAGACTCAAGTGAGAGTAGAGATCATTTTCTTGTCTTTATTCAAGAGTTCTCGAGGGGTCGGCTACATGTTTAACTCCAATATTTGATAATTTCGTCACGTTTGAGATCATAGGAAAGTGAGGCAACCCATACTTCCATCAAGTTTTCTATTTTTTGACAGGTTTCGAGAGGGGAGTATACGCTTCAGCCCTTAAAGACATGAACAATCAATTAACATCAATTTATTTCGTTTACCTATGAGAAAAATTGAGATGAAAAGAATTGCTACATTCAAAGAGGAGGATCTTGACCACTCACGTTTGTATCATCGTGTTATTTATTTTAAAAGAACTCGAAACTCACTATTTACGGAGAAGCTAGCGTTTATTTTGATTATTTTCGCTTCGTTTAGTCAATTACCCGTCTGAAAATTATTTTTTGCATATCTCTATTTGCCTTTTTTTGTTTAAAAAAATTGATCTTTGATGTTGCCTTTTTACGCTTTTGGTGTACGCAAAACTATTCCCCATATCTTTTTTCTCTCTTTTGCATTACTGTGATTTGTTTTGCTCAGAAATTCGCAAATTTGTAAAATACTCCTCCTTTTATAAACATCTGTCGTATTATACAATACATCCTTGATAGATCCAGTTGATTGAATCACTAAAATAGGAACTATACATAGAAAATGCGAAAATGCAATCGATCGTTCTGGAGTCAGAAAGAGGCAATTTCACATATTCGAACAATTATTATTGGTAAAATCAGCTTCAATCTTCAGTAGTTGCATCGCCGCATTCGTTATTAATTTTGTCACATTCTTCGACAATTTCCATCAATCGTGACATCAATTCATCCAAATCAACATTACCTAGAGCAGAAAATTTAAAGAAAAAAAAAAAATTTTATTCCTAAAAGGAAGATGTTACTGGCCAGTACTTCGTGAAATAAAGCAAACAAAGGGATACAAAATATTTCTGTTGACTTTTTTTCCAAATTGCGATTTCCATCAGCAATATTCACATTCAGTATAGTATGAACTAATTTCGATCTCAATGATGGTATGTGATATCGTAATTATTGTCCTATGAACGGATTCGCTTACAATAAATTTACTTCCTCATTTTCGTATCGAAGTGAATTCAATTATCATTGAGCGAGGTAGAGGAGTAAGTGATACAGTTTCAACCTCTCTAAAGATATGTTCCGGCTATTCGTTACATTACCTCGTTCTCAAACTGTGCATAGTTCATACAGACTGAAGAAAGATATGAAATGTGAAAAGACTAAAGCGAGTTTAAGTTAGCTCGGGAATATGAAACGCGACTGCTAAAATAGAACTTCTTCATTATTAGCGAACAAGGACATTGCCAAAAGAACGTTTGTTTGATTTCTACATGACGAAAAGATCAGCCATCTCTACATATACAACAAGAGTATTGGACATACCGTGAATGTAGAATGGTTTTCCCGAGACTTCATTTATCACCGCTATGACAGGAAATTTATCGATCTTCAGGCCTTTCAGGCGCACGACGACGTCAGCATTTTCACCCAAGAGGTTTCCAAGACCATGTAAGAAGCTAGACCAAAATAGATGCAAATCAAGGGTTAGTCTAATACCGGTATGCTTTTTTGGAATGAAACTACTTATGAACCTACTGAGTTGCGTTATTTTCTAGGGTAAAATCCCAACCCCACAAAACAAAATGTTCGCTTAGATATTGAACTACTAATTCAGTACATAATAACCGACTACAAAATACATTCGACAGGATACTTCCGTTATGATGAAGATAAACAGCAAACAATTTTTTCTGCAAGAAAACAAAGCGAAAATTAGAGATGCAATAATGAAGACGATATAATTTGTGGCAACAAAAAGAATACTGAAACCGTAGAAAGATACAAAATTACGTAAACAAGAGACGACGATAAGTTATGAATATGATAGTTGGAAATGATCAACTTCAACAACTGACGAATGCTATTGTTTACGTGTCTATATCATGAACAGTTTGACGATTTTTTTCCTTTCTTCCCATAAAAATGTTACGTATTAGCCTCCACAACCTCTAATATTATATTAATACATATTTTCAGTTTCTTGTTATTGCTTTCTACGATTTCGTGTCTTCAGTCTTCTTTCCAAAAAAAAATCGATCAGGTACAAACTTTCGGAATGGATTTATTCATCGCTTCATTGAAGGCATCGTTTAATGTTCCTACGAAGAAATTAGGATGGAGTTTACCAAACTTCTCTTGAAACGAAATCATAAATTGCGCGTTGGCAGCTACTTCATCATCAAAATTTTGCGATACTAAAACGAAAACGAGCAGCAAGGGGTTTTAACGTCTGAAAGAATGATCTGTATCTGTCCAACCACACTACATATTTCAACGTTGTTACCTAAAGAATTAATAGCTGAGTTTGTCTGATACTCCTCCGAATCATCATCCAGGGTCCCCGAATCATCGGTTCCCATTATGAGCTCTGCGTAATACTCGTCTTCGTCGGACGAGTATACGTCAATTTCCATAATCTATAACAACAAAATTGTACCACCATTACAATACAGCTAATAAATGATTAAACAGGACGAGAGTGACATCATTGTCAAAATTCTAATACTTTAGTTTCGTCTTCTTTAGAAAATGAATTGGAGCACAGCGTAACTGGTGCCGCTCGAAATGACAACTCGAGTATGGCATCACTCAGTCCAAGTTGACTCAATTTCAAGTCGTCACTGATGCAAGAAACCGGCCACCCAGACCAAATTTGCTGGCTGACTTTAACGTCGGAGCAAGCGTACATATCGGTCTTCACGTCAATAATTTTTTTGGACCTGTCAACTGGTATCCTATATTTCTTGCCGTGTTCCTCGTCGACTATGTTTAAAATATACCGCGAAATAGTTGAGTCTTTCTTAGACTCATCTTCATCCACAACCATATGTCGTAGGAATTTCTTGAATCCCATCTGTAGCTCCAAATCTCTATGATAAACCAAACGAGAAATATTGTAATATTGACAACAAGTTGATCGATATAGAGAATGTAGAATCGTACTTCAAATTCGTACTATCACATTTGTTAGAACCAGCATCTGCGACCTTAGAAAATGGGGTAGGTGGCGAAATAGAATTCGATTTAGATTCCTGGATTTGAGACAAGCCTGTTCGTTTGCATTTGAGAACCTCCCACGGAGAAGGAATAGCAGCACTTGAATCTTGGACAACGCAAAAAAAATTCACTTAAGACCTTCAGATTTTTAGCACTATGGACGAAAACAGATACACTGCTCTACTCACTCAATATGTTGTCATCTGATAAATTAGAACTGTCTAAAGAATCGTAATTAACACCATACATAGGTCGCCGAAATTTAAAACTTTCTGCTGGTATAAGATCAGTTGTAGGCGGAAATTCGCCGACTCTACTTGGCATAGCCATAATACGTGCCAGTATGAACATAAGGTGAAATATACTTGCGGAGTCGCGAATAGTAAAAACGGGATTTAAGGTTCGATAATAATAAGGATTTACATCTTTTCTCTGCACCTAAGAACGGTTTTAGTTGTAAAACAAAACATTCTCATACCATGTTGAGGTTAGGTTCAGCAGTTTGAGTTAATTGTCGTTCAAAAAAGTTAAGTGAGTAATAAGTTATTGGCCGCTGCTTATCAGTCAATGATGAGTCAACTTTCTCAACCATACAAATTTTCTCTGACGTCATGTAGCTAATGACAGTTGGCCAAAGTATCCGTTGTGGTGCTAGTGTCGCGCAAAAATTTTCGGATTTTTAAAATCTTTCAATAATATTACCATCTGAAAGGAAATTTTCCGCTCTTCAATTTTGTTCCTTACAAGCACACGTCTAATTCATTATTTGCGGAAATATTTAGGGAAAATTGAAAAATCTTCTTGATATTATAATAGTTGGAAAGGAAATTTTATGAACAACAAGTCAAGTTCTCTTCAATTTTATGCTGGAAGCATTATTTTTGGAGTTATCAATTAATGATTGAGATGCGGTTTTTTGACCATCTGCGTAACAAGCGCCAAGCAACGGCTTACTCTATACAAGGCTGTAATATCGAGAAGTCACAAACGTTGCACTTTAAAATCAGTGGATGCAGATACAACTATGGGAGACAAGCAGCCCGTAGCAGGCAGCAAGAGGTTCGTGCTGTTGTGTGTTGAACGTTGATGAAGGTGAACAAGTTTCAAGCTTTCAACTTTCAGCTTGTATTGTATCCGTCTTTGGCTTCTGACGTTTAGCTTTCAGCTATATAGCTTTTCAATGCAGCTTAATTCCGAAATTTGTTCGCTAACTTTAATCCAAGTTTTACTAGAAATATAATAAAAAATATTCTCATTCTTGATGCGTCTACTGATCACTGCCTAGTTTCATACTGCTAAGTTGGTCTAGGATAATCAATAATAAGTGAGACCAGAGTGAGACAAACATCCAATAACCATGATACCTGATACCTAACTTTAATATCAAAACTTTCTTCTCAATTTCATTCACAATTTTGACAATTCACTCAAATTCATTAATAAATGCGTCGATCTCTGCAAATACGTAGATTGAATTCAAACCATAATTGATTATTTTCATTACGAATCCGTGTACCTAAACCTAATTAATTAATCAAATATGCCTGATATCTCACTCAGTGACTCATTATTTGTTCTTAATTTTCATAACACTTACTACAATCTTCTTCTTAACTATCCTTATTGTAATAATACTGTCGCATTCGCTTTCAATTACGCTCGCCAATTGAAGAATCATCAACATCTAGACTAACAGCCTCTGAACTATTTTTTTCCTCGAAGCTAATACTTTCATATTCACATTCTATCGAATAGGTACCTACACTGACCCGACGAACATTTTGTAACCCTAAAATCACCACCGGACTATTAACCCTCCATATTCCCCGCATATTACCCGAAAGGAACCCGCGCAAATCTTGCGCAAACCGAAAATATGGCAGTTCCCCGGGGAACTTCAGGTATACCCTGGGGTTCCTTTACACGAGTACACCCTGTCTTGTTCCCCGAAAATCTCCCTCTTTCGACCCTTGTGTTGCTCACGTGTTTACATTATCGGATCCCCGTTTATCGCCCGGTACTTTCACTTGGCTCCCCTCTTGTTCCCAGTCCATATACCCTCGAATTGCCTGGTAGTTTCCATCGGTTCCCCGTCCATATACTCGTTGTATACCCTCGAATTGCCCGGTAGTTTCCATCGGTTCCCCTCCCGTTCCTCTGTTCATATACCCTGGTGATACCCTCTCGAATAGGGCAATAAAAGGGGAACTACTGTAACCCCCTCTTGGAAAGGTTCCCCTCTCCAAGAGAGGGCTACAATAGGGTAGTCAAAAACCCCATTGCAGTCCTCCTCTGGGAGAGAGGTCACTGGCCGCTCTTCCAGAAAAGGACTGCAATGAGATTTTCGAGAATCCCATCGTAGCCCCAAAGGTGAAATCACAATACATGTTTACAAAGGAAATGCAGTGTATTCTTAGAAATTATTTAAATCTAATACAATTCACAAAATATGACGAGATTTAGGTTTTTCAAAAAACAAAAGGTAAGAAAAGTTCACAAAGGTAACTTACAAAATACAAAGAAAGCTCGAGAAAATATAATATTTTCTTAAAATCTATAAGGTAACGAAAGAAGAAAATGAAGGAATGAAAACTAACGTGACTTGGTAATCTAAGAATAAGTGAAACTTTGAAACGGCGACGGAAATGCGACGTTGAAACGAAAAAGAAATGCAAGTAATTTTTAAAAAATTGACGGAATTTGAAAAGAAACGAGAAGATAATTTTGATCTCGTTTTTGGTACAATGGAATTACATAATATTATAGCGAGTGAATGAAAACCACAATGATACGATAAAAGCCGAGAAACGACAAATGAAATGGCGACGTTAAAATGAGGCAGAAACTTACGCGTCAACAGCATCATCCGATTCGATAGTAGCGCGTATCTCTTCCAGCTTCTGTAATTCTAGTTCGAGAGTTTTTTCTTCATCACCATCAGGAAGCGGAGGCTGCAGACGAGCTGTTGATGATGTATCACCTACGAACGAGCAGATTAAATGATAATTTAGTTTTTAGTTGGGCATGATATTAAATGAAAACGATAATGATAGAGCAGTAACGTTCGTACGACATTTTTTTCTTACCTTCAAATACATCGAGAAGTTCTTGTCTGTCAGAATCAACTATATCCAGATTTTGCTCAGTCGCGCGGCGATCTTTCTTCTTCCGCTCAGTCTGATTTTGCTTCGTTGAGCCGCTTCTGTTTTTCTTCAACCATCGACGTTTGTTAACAATGCGATTTGCCTCCACTGCTTTCCTCTGAAATAAACGTAATTGAATAGGCTTCAGCTAGACTCCGTGGAGAGAAAAAGGGAGAAAAAAAATTCTTCAATACTGACCGACGATTATTGAGAATATTTCAGTGTGTTGGATCCACTCAATGTAAAACATTTCATCTTCACGCAATATTTCACTCGGGTGATTCTCATTGCATCCTTTATGAGCAGGTCTTGTAGTAGGTAGTTGGAAAATTTGTTTCGATTGCGACGATACAGCAGAAATTCGTTTTTCTCAATACAGATCATACATTCTAACTGCGTTAATCTGCGAACACAATATAAATACAGAATTGCGAGCGGATATAGCGGCAAATGTGAAAACATTTGAGAAAGAAGTACCACTTACAAATCGTTCTCGCAAGTTAGCATCGTAGGAGTCATCGGAAGGTGTCCTGACCGCGTATATTTTGGCAGAAACGATGAACGAAATTTTTTATAACTGCTAGAGTAATCACAGTTGGCACGACGATCCGATAATGGCGTTGACGTAGAAAGCAAACTTTTGGATGACGAGAAAGGCAAATCAGTTTGCGACGCTAGTCCCGAGTCGTGAAATGGAGTAGTGCGGACGGGAGAATGGAGAGTCAAAGTCGACGACGATCGACGAGGAGTACGAAAGAGAGTTAATTCGTCCGTTGTTGAGGACAACGACTGAAATAGGTTGACATCGGAGTCTGAAAATATAACTAGGTTAGTAAGGTACGCACGCAATTAAAGTAGAAGAGCAGAGAATTAACAGTAATAGAGAAATACTTAACCACAACTCGGTCCCTCGACCAGTGACGATGGTCGCCTTTCATTAAGAGAACAGAAGCGGCGTCGTCACCATCATCCTCGCTGCGTCAAATTTGTGCCTGAAATGATAGGTCAGTTGAGATATGATGTAGGTATACCATCAACACGAAAGAATGCGTACTTACGGAACATTACTTTCACCGCGATTCAGATTCGTTTGTTGTCTTCATTTTCGTCTCCAGTAGGCAACGTGGACGCGAATCTGACAGGCGCTTTGGGTCGTTTTTTCACACAGTCCATATACTGGGTATTCGGTTCAGGCAACGTAAATATTTGAAGCAAAGTTTAGCTTGGTGCGACTCGATCCATTCTGTTGCTTCATCAAACACAGAACACGTAAGGAACAGAATTTTGACGGAGTGAAAAAAACATAAAGAGTTCATACGTCATGAAATTACTCACAGAAATCCTTCAACATCGCTTTGAGAAGATAAATTTTCCTGATTATCATCATTCCGCGGCACATCGAAATCCACTCGACTTTTGAGTACGTTCTTTGTCAACCTTCCAATTTCACCATCGATCGCAAAGGTTTTTGTCGTAAACGGGTCGTACCGACTAGTACAAGTCGTAAGATGGGCTTTATGCGCGTTCACAGGACAGAAACAATACTCGGCGTTGGCCGAAAAATTTCGTCGTTGAAGATGAATTTTCTCCAGCATCCGTCTACCTAAATGATTAACAAATCTCAATTGTTGATGGGGAGAAATCGACAGCAAGCTATCAACAGTACACAAGAATCTCAGCTCAATTGTTGATTGGAAAAATTGTACAGCAATCTATCAATAATACATCTCTCTCGTCATACAAGCTGTACTCAGATGTATGCTACCTCCTTCGATAGAGAACAGGAAATAACGAGGAATAGGGACAGATAACGCGAATAGAAATTGATACGAATGGCGACGACATAGAGGAACGAGAATTCAAGAACAATTGTCAGAGATACAATTCATCATCTTGAACGTAGTGATCCACAGCGATGATACTGCATAAGAGTGATACACAACACAAAAAATTCATACGTTACTACAGGAAAACAGGTACGGTTCGAATCCACGTAAATAAAATTCAGTATTTGAGCTTACGATGTGAATAAACGTTCAATCGGTGAGAACCTTTGATAGCGAACTTTGTTTTAGAAGATGAAATTATCACGTACTCCGACTACTATCCACGGTAATCGTATAAAATACGGGTTCATTGAAAACCCAACGAACTGAACTGCAACAAATAATTGCCGGAATTTCAAAAAGAGGAATACATAAGCAGCTGTGCGGAGAAATACGGAGAATGATTTGTGTTCGGCTGTTCGCTCAATTAATGTATACTTTCAAGAAGGCGTCAGCATACAGACGATCAATGCAAAATGACGAGTATATAATATCGATTGTACGTAAAAAAATTTCAATATTTGTGCTTACCATATGAATCTAAGTTGAATCGGTGAGAACCTTTGATAGCGAACTTTTGTTTCGGAAGATGAAATTATTACGTACTCCGACTACTATCCACGATTATCGTATAAAATACGGGTTTATTGACAACCCAACAAACTGAACTGTAACAAAGAATTGTCGGAATTTCAAAATGAGAACACATGAGCAGCTGCGCGTAGAAATATGGTGAATAGTTTACCGGCAAGTCTTCGGCTGTTCGGTCGATCAACGGATACTTTCAAGAAGGCGTCAGCACACAGACGATTAAAGCAAAATGACGAGTATATAATATCTATCAGAAACAGCGAGCTGGATGAGAGAAAAATATTGACGGGGATTAATACCGTAGCGTGCGAATATGATAATTCGAAAACAAAGACATACGTACTTGTTACACAGAAGGAATGCAGGCAGGTTTCAATCAAATTCCATAAATGAACGTACAGCCATCAACACACGTATAAATCCGCGGCCGTAAAATAAAAATCGAACTCAAGCATCGTAATACGAAACGAATTTTGCATTTCGCGGCGACCAAGATGGCCACCCAATTTCAACATTGAACTAAATTACACCGGCTCTCGAACAGTCGAACTGCGAACGGTCCCGTAACCGTTAAAATAAAAATCCGCACTTTTTTGTTGGCTTTCTTGTGCTTGTTGATACCATTGGCTAATACTCGATCACGTTGTTGGCTGATGGCTTCATTTGAGGCAATCCATTGCTCTCATCGCACTAGTAAACAATTGGGTAACATTGTCACCCGTTAATCAACCTCAAGTATCCTTATCGAGATGGTCAACTTCAGGGTATCTCGAGACTACAGATGGTAAACTTTCAGGGAACACTTGTTTCCCTTTTACTCCCCTAAAAACACCTTCCTCAAGCCTGGGAAACAAAAGGGCAACTGCAAGGTGATTTGCGGGATTCTTGCAAACTTTTTCGCACAGCCCTTTAATCGCCCAGATGTTTCCCGCTTATCACTCACGTAAACAAAGGGAACACAAGGGTAGACATGTTCCCCTTCTGTTCCCTTACAAAAACATCGATGAGAAGTGAGCAACAGAAGGTTGATAAGAGGGCAATTTGCGGGATTCTTGCGAACTTATTCGCACAGCCCTTTAATCGCCCAGATGTTTCCCGCTTATCACTCACGTAAACAAAGGGAACACAAGGGTAGACATGTTTCCCTTCTGTTCCCTTACAAAAACATCGATGAGAAGTGAGCAACAGAAGGGTGATTGGAAGGCAATTTGCGGGATTCTTGCAAACTTATTCGCACAACCCTCTTATTACCTACTGTCACCCATTTATCACCAGGGGTACAAGGGGAACAGAAGGTTGATAAAGAGGGAACATGCGATGACGACCAAGTTTGCGCAAATTCGCAGGGCAACTGCCGGGTGATAATCAGGTAGTCGCGAAAAACGCAAACCGCAAACCCACAAATTCCCCTGTAACCCTATTATTCCGAGGGGAATTCGTGGATTCATGTTCGTCGGGGAGCTGAATACAATCATCATAGCTCGATATCGATTTCATGATAAGGATAATCAACAATCGTTCATCTTCACTGTTCTCCACCGTTTCAATACTACTCTAGGCTAATTGTATTAATATTGATTGGACAAATTTAAAGAATTCATCTCTGATCACTTTTATTCTATTTGATAAGGACCTACAGCCATACGACAAATGTCAAGTAAAAAGACGTAATACCAAACAGCCATAATCCAAGCAACAAATGTCAAATAGAGAGACGTAATACCGTCTCCATACATAGGCCTAACAATATGATTGTAAGTATAACAAAGCTTTGTACCACAAAACCTGAAGTAAATCAATACCCCAAATAAGACATCCTATCTTTCGCTGGGATAAGATGTCATGTGCCGATTGTGTGTTCCTTTGTTCAATGTTCAACGAGTCGCAAAACTGATGATTATGAGCCGGTTCTACCAAATACTCGAATTTTACAAACTCAAATTACCACAATTCTGTATTACCAATTCCCGTAATCCTAGTTTTCGAACGAAAATTGGAGTTTAAATCAATCGCCCAATTTTGGCCGATTAGTTAATCGTAGTTTACTTTTTAGGTTCGTGCTCGTGTTCGAGCCACGAACCCTCTTGCAATCGCTTTTTTTTTTTTTTTTTTTCTTCTCAGATCGATATTGTTCTCCGACCTTTCGATTTCGATGTTCGATGTACAATGTTCGCGATTGTCTTACCGCACGGAGAAAAGTACTTTTTGCGTTCGTATGTAATGAGTTCGCGGTTGTGTTCTCGTTTTTGATTTCCAACGCGATATTGATATACCGTTGGGGTGGTGGTATCGACGGGGTTGCGATGTTGTGACGTAAATGTTTCGAACGTGTGTTTTTTAATTTTTAAACATGCGATGTAGTGACGTAAATGTTCCAATCGTGTGTTTGAAACATGGCTAAAACAGCTGCGTATTTCCAACTCACGAATCTTCGCCTGTTTGTTATCACTATCCATGATCCATGAACGTTAACATTTATCAAAATAATTTTCAAATTGATGAGTTCACTCGTTCATATTGCGTATTTTATCCATCTATAGGTATTCGTTTATTTGTAAAGATCGACTTACTTGGACTATATATTAATAAATCGAATGTTTATTCAAAATGTGAATGTATTTAAGTTTCTAATTAAGTATGTAAACTACGATTAACTAATCGGCCAAAATCGGACGATTGATATTTTAAACCCCGATTTTCGTTCAAAAACTAGGATCACGGGAATTGGTAACACAGAATTGTGGTAGCCTAATCTGAGTTTAATTGAGAATAATATGTAAAGTTCGAGTATTTGGTAGAACCGGCTCTTAATCATCAGTTTTGCGACTCGTCGAACATGGAACAAAGGAACACACAATCGGCACATGACATCTTATCCCAGCGAAAGATAGGATGTCTTATTTGGGGTATTGATTTACATCAGGTTTTGTGGTACAAAGCTTTGTTACTTACAATCATATTGTTGTGTATGGAGACGGTATTACGTCTCTCTATTCGACATTCGTTGCTTGGATTATGGCTGTTCGGTATTACGTCTTTTTATTTGACATTTGTCGTATGGCTGTTCGTCCTTATCAAATAGAATAAAAGTGATCAGAGATGAATTATTTAAATTTGTCCGATTAATATTAATACATTAATACAATTCGCCAAGAGTATTGAAACGATGGAGAACAGTGAAGATGAACGATCGTTGATTATCTTCATCATGAAATCGATATCAAGCTATGATGATAGTATTCAGCTCAGTGTACCTGTAACGTATCTTGTGTTTCCATTTGGCTCCCAATACGAGTTCTTCTATTCGATAGAATATGATTATGAAAGTATTAGCTTCGAGGAAAAAGATAGTTCTTATGCTATGAGTGTAGATGTTGATGATTTATCAATTGGCGAGCGTAATCGAAAGCAAATGCGACGGTCTTACGATAGGGATAGTTGAAAAGAAGAACAAGTGAGTGTTATAAAAATTAAGAACGAATAATGAGTCACTGAGTGAGATATCAGGCAATAATTGTCAATATTATTAGGTACTGGAACTGAATCTACGTATTCGCAAAGATGGACGTATTTATTGGTAAATTCGATTGAATGTTTAAAATGGTGAATGAAATTGAGAAGAAAGTTCTAAGAATAAAGTTATAGGTATCAGGTATATCATGGTTTCATGGTTATTGGATGTTCTTTTCACTTTATTGATTATCCTAGACCAACTTAGCAGTATAGGCACTAGGCAATGATCAGTAGACGCATCAAGAATGGGAATCTCTTTTTCTCTAGTAAGACTTACTTAGAGTAAACTTTCTGAGGAGGAAGATGAGTACAGGAGTACTATCAGAAGAATGAGAATCTTTTTTTCTCTTGTAAGACTTGGAGTAAACTTTCTCAGGAGGAAGATGAGTACAGGAGTACTATCAGAATAGGTTTGCAAACAAACTTTGGGTAAGGAGACAAGGAGTATTCATTAAGCAGAATTGAAAAGCTATATAGCTGAAAGCTGAATGTCAGAAGCCAAATTCAATAAGTTTGCGAACAAACTTCAGAGAGGAGTGTAAGGAGTATTAAAGCAGATTTGAAAAGCTATATAGCTGAAAGCTGAACGTCAGAAGCCAAAGTCGGATACAAGCTGAAAGTTGAATCTTGTTCATCAACATTCATACAAATAAATTTTATATAACACATAACAGCACGAACCTCTTGCTGCCTGCTACGGGCTGCTTGTCTAAACTCCGATCAAATCTCGAACGCAGTTTAACCTTGTTTCATTCGTAGTAATTAGAAAATTAGATACATTCAACATTTTGAATGAATATTCAATTTATTAATATAATTATAGTCTAAGTACGTCGATCTTTACGAATAAACGAATACATATAGATGGATAAATTACGCGATATGAACCAGTTATGAACTAATCAATCGAAAATATTTTGATAAGCACGCGAAGATATGTGAGTCGGAAATACGCAGCTGTTTTGGCCATGTTTAAAACACACGATCGAACATTTACGTCACAACATTGTACGTTTAAAACACACTTTCGAAACATTTACGTCATACCATCGCAACCCCGTCCATACCACCACCCCGACGATATATCATTATCGCGTTACAAATCAAAATTGAGAAAACAACCGCCAACTCATTTACATTCGAACGCAAACCCTACTTTTCTCCGGACAGTCAAACAATCGAGTACATCGTACAGCGAACATCGAAATCGAAAGGTTGCTGAATAACAATCGAAAGGCTGAACAAAAAAATCGATTGCAAGTGGTTTGTGGCTCGAATACGAGCACGAACCTAACAAGCAGCCCGTAGCAGGCAGCAAGAGGTTCGTGCTGTTGTGTGTTATATTTTATTTTAATGAACGTTGATGAACAAGTTTCAAGCTTTCAACTTTCAGCTTGTATTGTATCCAACTTTGGCTTCTGACATTCAGCTTTCAGCTATATTATAGCTTTTCAATAATAATACTCCTTACATTCCTTTCCGAACTTATTATGATAGTACTCCTGTGTACTCATCTTTCTCCTCAGAAGGTTTACTCCAAGTTTTACTGGAGAAAAATATATTCTCATTCTTGATGCGTCTACTGATCACTGCCTAGTTTCATACTGCTAAGTAGGTCTAGGATAATCAATAAAATGAGACGAACATCCAATAACCATGATACCTAACTTTAGTATCAAAACTTTCTTCTCAATTTCATAATACTGTCGCATTCGCTTTCAATTATGCTCGCCAATTGAAGAATCATCAACATCTAGATTAACAGCCTCAGACCTATCTTTTTCCTCGAAGCTAATACTTTCATATTCACGTTCTATTGAATAGAAGAACTCAAATTAGGAGCCAAATGGAAACATGAGGTACGCTACAGGTATACCTACACTGAGCTGAATACAATCATCATAGCTTGATATCGATTTCATGAGAAAGATAATCAACGATTGTTCATCTTCACATCTGGTCTCCACCGTTTCAATACTCTAGGCTAATTGTATTACAATTAATATTGATCGGAAAAATTTAAAGAATTCATCTCTGATCACTTTTATTCTATTCAATAAGGACGAACAGCCATACGACAAATTGTCAAATAAAAAGACGTAATACCGAACAGCCATAATCCAAGCAAAGAATGTCGAATAGAGAGACGTAATACCGTCTCCATACATAACAATATGATTGTAAGTAACAAAGCTTTGTACCACAAAACCTGAAGTAAATCAATACCCCAAATAATACATCCTATCTTTCGCTGTGATATCATGTCATGTGCCGATCGTGTGTTCCTTTGTTCAATGTTCAACGAGTCGTAAAACTGATGATTGAGAGCCGGTTCTACCAAATACTCGAATTTTACATGTTCTCAATTAAACTCAAATCACCACAATTCTGTGTTACCAATTCCCATAATCCTAGTTCACAAACGAAAATCGGAGTTTAAATCAATCGCCCAATTTTGGCCAATTAGTTGATCGTAGTTTTCGTCATAAGAAAATAAAATACATTCATCAACATTTTGAATGAACATTCAATTTATTAATAGTCACGTCGACATTATAGTCTATGCGTCGATCTTTACAAATAAACGAATACCGAATACGTACAGATGGATAAATTACGCGATATGAACCAGTTATGAACTCATCAATCGAAAATATTTTGATAATGGTCCTAGGCCTATTCTAATTCATCGAATGTTCAAGAATAGAATCATAGATACCTAAGCAACACGCAAAGAAGTCGGGAATACGCAGCTGATTTAGCCATGTTTAAAACACACGTTCAAAACAGTTTTATCACAACATCACACGTTTAAAACACACGTTCGAAACATTTACGTCACAACATCGCAACCCCGTCGATACCACCACCCCAACGGTATATCAATATCGCGTTACAAATCAAAAACCAGAACAGAACCGCGAACTCATTCACCTTTGAACGCAAAAAGTACTTTTCTCCGTGCGGTAAAACAATTGAGTACAATCGCGTACAACGTACATCGAACATCGAAATCGAAAGGTTGCTGAATAACAATCGATAGGCTTATGAAAGAACAGAGCGATTGCAAGTGGTTTGTGGCTCAAATACGAGCACGAACCTAATAAACCTAACCTAAAAAATGGAGATCTAAAAAAGACTCAAAGTCAAAGTCCAATGATTATCACCTCAATTTTAATTCTGAACCCCACTTTATTATGAAGTCAGTATCAAGCAAAATGTACAGAGTTGTCGCCTTAATAGTGAAACTAGCAAGACGGCGCGCCTTGTAAGATTTTTAGTTTCAAAATTACAATGGAAAAATATGTTTGAAAAGTCATGATTGAGGAATTCTCAGAATTTGCCTACTTTATTCATGGCAAAAATTTCAATTTTGAAAAATGAAATTTTCCAGTATTTTGTCTTTACTAAGGAGTACCAATAGACCGTTTTTTTGTGACGTCACAAACTCCACATCTGTTTACTCCAACGTACCCTACAGCCCGTCAAAATTGTCAATCTTACCCTAAATTACCAACTTGGTTTGTAAACAAAAAAAAACTCCATAAGAAATACACAGGAGCGTTTCGATCTTACGTTCAGATTTGAAAAGCAGAAATAAATAAAGGACCGCAGGTATATTTTCAAATACTTGAGAACTTCCTACTTCTGAATATAAACACGTAATTGCTTATTTATTCCTAATTTTTCAATTTGAACTTATGATCAAAATGTTCCAGTGTATTTCTTATGAGAATTGATATTGTGATAGAACCAAGAACAATACAATCGATCACACTCAAGGGTTTTTGAAGTGTGTTTGCAAGTGTTTGCGCATTGTTGGTAGGGAGTTGGCAATGAGTGACGTCACAAAAAAACGGTCTATAAAGACAATTATAGGTCTACAACTCTACATTGTTTGATTTGATTCAATTATGAAAAAACATACTCAGAAGAGTCATGTTGTTAAGCAATATAATGGAATTGGAAAAAATGAAAGAATTAATGATACGTTTTGATTTCATGAAGAACTCGGTATCTGAGTTTGTAAAAAAATATAATGTGTCAGATTCCTTTGTGCGAAAAAAACTTAAATTATGGAATATTCCTTATGTGACAAAAAAAAGAAATGTTCTCACTCCTAGAAATAGATTAGGTCAATTTTGTTTATCAAATAAAGTTGATCAGTCATCAACCGTTCATAAGCATAACCCTATAATAAAATAGAGTTAGAAATGATGGAAGCAACAAATTTCCAGAAAATCCTCCAAATATAAGTGAAGAATGGGAAACAATCAACTTAAATGAGTTAGATAAACAGAATTACAGAAATAAAAAATAGAAAAAAATTATTTTCATTTTTAATATGAATATAATATGCTACAACCCATGAAACAGTATTTGATAATGGGAATACAATGAATAACTATCTAGACTTAGTAAATAAAAGATAATACACTTCTCAAAAATTGAATCTTCAAATGAAAAAATAATGGATAGGATTGAGATAATGTTGATTCAATTTCAAATAAAAAATTAAAAAATGATGATTCAAGAAATGTTGTGAAAATAAGAATCTACACTTGTTTTTGATTTCAATAATCACAACAGAATTTACTTTTTCTGGATAGACATATAAATCAAATTTTTTTACAAGGCGAAAATAGTAAATAGTAGTACTATTCAATATTTATTATTTTATCTTTTATATCATTCCTGTTTATTAAGCAACACATATCTATACTCTTATCTTCATTCATGTTTATACCTAAAAGTATATAATTTTCTACATCAAAAGTTATTAATTTATCGCAATAGTTCCTTTCAATAATGCATTCTAATGCATTTTGTGCATTCTGCTTATATTTTAGTTCAATTATAATGAAACTTTTTAAATACTGTAAAAATAAATCAAGGTGACCTTTGTTCAAGTATTTTTGACATAAAGTCTCTGATTTTACAATAAATTTGGTGGCTAATAAAATGATAAACATGATATGATGGAAACATGATTCATTTTTTTCATGCAGTTTTACTTCTTTGAAAATTTGATTTAAAATTTTATAAATTCTTTTAAAAGTAAATATGATATTATTTTCTTCAGAAAAATCAATATTATTCCAATATAGAGCGCATTCATCAACATAAGCA
Source organism: Aspidiotus destructor (assembly GCA_035079395.1). Classification (NCBI taxonomy): domain Eukaryota; kingdom Metazoa; phylum Arthropoda; class Insecta; order Hemiptera; family Diaspididae; genus Aspidiotus; species Aspidiotus destructor. Next base: position 57,525,996 of record JAVHKZ010000002.1, on the reverse strand, counting down.
AAATTCAGTCTGTAATTATCTGGTTCGCTATAATATTCTCTAAGTTTTTGCTTGAACTCGGTTTGTATTTCTGTATTTGGAATACATATATGTATTTTTTCTCCTTCTTTTTTGTGAATAGAAAAATAACCCTGTTCTAAAAGAAATGAAAACAATAAACTATTATTCGTTAGCTTAACATTCGGGTTTTTTAATATTGTTTTCAGTTTACAGACTTGAGAGATCTCAATTTTACCAATATCATCGATCTTCACCGTATTTTCTAAATCACTTAACAAATATAAAAGTTCATATTTTACGTTGTGTATTTTCAGAGTTTCGTTTAGATTCGTAACCGTTCCTGATTTTCGCCAGAAATTTAGTAGCTCTCGATCTGACAAATAATTCATTATAGAAAATATACTTAGTAATTTCTCTCCATTACATTGGTAGCCATTATAATGTTTTAATACATCTTTAAATTCGGTTTCTCCGAGTAGAAAACGTCCCTTCAGGTCTTCCATTTCATCGATGGTTAAACCATAAAATTTATGAAATCTCTTATTGTTCAAGAATTGAAAAGATTTTACGTTCCCTAATCTACTCAATCCAGTTGTACAAATATACGAAATTCCAGTTATAAATGCCGATCGAACGTATTTGTTATCTTTTGACGCAAAATCTAAGCAAGAGATAAAAAATCGTATAATATCGTCTAACTCGGTTTCTTCTGCTTTAATCATAGCCTCTGCAGCAATACTATCATACTCGTCTACGAGAACAAAACATTTCGCGTCAAAGTGTTTGAATAGACACTTCGATAACAATTCCAGACCTTCGGAAATTCTAGATTGATCGCAGGATTTAGGAAGATAATTAGAGTCCTCCATCCATCTTGTACACTTCGCTTTTTCTCCATCGTCAAGTTTGGAACTTTCACGTAGATAGTCGTGTTCGCAGAAGCTTTTGCGTATTACACGTTTACACTCCGAAACTGCTCTATCAAGTGAGTTGACTGTACTGCTTTTGAAATTCACATAAATAACAGGATATTTACCGAGATGTTGGTCCATTATTCCCACCTCTTTGCTAATTTTAAGTTTTCGACCTGGAAGCTTCGGAATGTCGCTCGTGAACAGACGATAGGTTTCGGTGTCGCATATAGGTTCGTTTAATTTAGACTTTGTTTTCCGATTACCAACATCGTCGACTTCGATAGAGAGAAATAATTTCAACATGTCTAAATTAATCGATTTTCCAAACCGACGAGGTGCTGTGACCAGGTACGAATTTTTATCTTCGATAGCGAGTATTTCTTCAATCAACATAGTTTTATCCATGAATGAATCGCTTTCGAGTATTTCCCGGAATTCCGACGTAGATAGTGGGATCACCTGTGACCAAAATAATAGTTTAGACGATTGAATCGTCGATTGATACAACGAATAATATATTATTTACGTACGGCATTCGATCTCATCCGTTTATCTGGTACAGGCTCGTCATCTTCTTCTGTGATTCGAGAAGGACTCGGCGCTACTTTCCTATACAGAAAAACGAACATAATTTAAATGAAATTGTCACGTAAAGAGTGATCCGTGGTTATCAATACACGTTCTTTTCATTTTCGTAGGAACACATCGAGAAAACAACAAAATTGACTCTAGATTCTAGAATGAAGATTCTAACAATATTTATGTAGATTGATTAAAGAATACTTACGACATAGTGAATAATTCGGCGGCGTCGTTTTCACTCTAATTTATTTCGAAAATACGATTATTTTATCTCGTTATTCAAGACGATCTCTACAACGAAGACTCCATTTCTAACATAGATCAACTCTGACAATAATTTGAGAGAATCAATTTCTCAGGAAACAAGATTCACTAATTCTTTCCAGATTCAGAAGGAAACATTTTTGCTGCATTTTTGTATTCCTCATATTCCTCATAACTATTTTGTACGAAGCCGTCTCTGTCGCACGTGCGCGTTTTCTCGTATGCGCGTTGATAACCAGTGATAACCGTAAGCGTTAACACGTAGCGTTCATGGACCGTATTTTTTCGAAGCCCCACCTTAACACAGTCTTATCCCAGTTTACCATTTGTGTTCAAAACAAAAATTGACTCCATAAGAAATACACAGGGCGTTTCGATCATTTGTTGATATTTGAAAACAAACGATGAATAAAGAATTACAGATACATTTATGAATACTTCAGAACTTCCAGATTTTGAATAAGAACTTTTCTTTTCTTATTTTTTTCTTACGTTTAAATAAGAGTGTATGATCGAAACGTTCCCATGCATTTCTTATGGGAATCGATAGTTTGTTTTGAACAAATACGGTAAACTGGGGTAAGTGGCGCTTCACAAATACAGGTGGGGTCGTTCATGTTTTCAGAACGTGTCGACGCCACGCCGGCATGCTTAATACGGTCCGGTGCTTTGTTTACAGGAAAAACGTGAGTGTGCGAAGGAAGTAGGTGAGCTCGTGTGGTTTCTGTTATCACCATACTTTTGATGAATCGTTCGTTCGTTCTTCTACCTTGTAGTTGAAATGTTTAACAAGCAGCCCGTAGTAGGCAGCAGAAGGTTTGTGCTGTTGTGTGTTATATTAATACTTACGTCGTCCTTCTCCAGAGGAAAAACTTCGATGGACAATTGTCTATTCGTACCGTCTATTCATATCGGGAAACTTATTATTATTCTGTAATTATATCGCGTTAAATAGGCCTACGCAGTCACGCAGTAGATGAAATAATACGCAGTAGGAATAATGATAAAACGCTAGATAATCACAAAAACTCACAGACTGCAACAACTACGGAGTACGGACTACGCCGTTCTACAGTTCTACATTCATCAGGTACAAACCTTGTACGAACATTATTTGCTAGAAGTTCAATGGATACAAGGTCGAAAAAAAAACTATTATAAAACACACGTTCGAAACATTTACGTCACGGTAGAAACATTTACGTCACAACATCGCAACTCCGTTGATACCACCACCCCAACGGTATATCAATATCGCGTTGAAAATCAAAAACGAAAACACAACTTCGAACTCATTTACATTCGAACGCACAAAGTACTTTTCTCCGCGCGGTAAAACAATCGAGTACAATCGATTACATCGTACATCGAAACTCGAAATCGCAAGGTCGGTGAATAACAATCGAAACACTGGAGAAAGAACAGAGCGATTGCAAGAGGGTTTGTAGCTCGAGAACGAGCACGAACCTAAAAACAAAAATTTGGATTTGTGCGCAAATAAAGGGCGTATTTTTGGAAAAAATGAAGAGAATATAAATTGAAGAGCAAACAATTTTCTATTTTTTAAGCCCCATTTGAGTAAAATTGGTCTAGTACAAGTGAAGACAGTTATTGTCATTTTAAAATTAAAAATCAGGTAGGGGACAAAGGGTGGTACAGTTTCATTGTGGTTACACTGCACCATGAACGTGAACCGCCCCAAAACACAACTGATAACAAAACACTGCGCGCTGTTGTCATTTTCTACATTAGAGTAGGCCATGGCCGTCTCCAGTTACAAGCCAGAATATTTGAAACACAACAACATTGCACGGGACTGATATTTGTACTGTCTTTTATGGGAGAACATCAGAAAACACTCTTTGACAGAACATGGCCGTCTCTAGTTTCAGGCCGGAATATTAAAGCTGGCAATGTCGCGGTGACAAAAAATACAGGGCCAAGTTTTATACACGCTCTTATGCAAAATTTTCAAAAAACACGTTAATTGTTGATTTGCAAATAGTATTTGATTCCAAAGGGAAAAAGTTTATACATACATCGAAAGAGTAAACGATTCGCTCGATTTTTTGAGCCAGGTTTTGACAAGATTGATCAACTACAAAGCGAGTTATTCGCGTTTTTTAAAAAAAAAGTTGGACAGAGGGCAAAGTGCAGTACATGTACCGCGCTTTGCCCTCTGTCTGACTTTTTTTTTTAAAAACGCAAATAACTCGCTTTGTAGTTGATCAATTTTATCAAAACCTGGCTTAAAAATCGAGAATTATTGGTTCTTCAGATCACGTTCTCTTCATTTTTCTCATAAACAACTCACTGTATTTGTGTCAAAGAGTGTTTTTTGATGTTCTCCCATAAGAGACTGTTGAATATTCCGGCCTGTAACTCGAGACGGCCATGAATAGAAACACCATTGGTATACTGATACTACCAATAGTTTTCCAGAAAACTACCGAATAAATAGATAGCATCGGAGTTGGACTATCGGACTATTGGTAGTTTCAAACTATCGGTTTTTGCCCATCACAAGAATCCAGGAGAAGGGCTAATTCCCAACTGTATTTTCAAAATTTTCTCAACACAGAAAATAATTTGAAATATTTTGAAGTTTCTTGAAAAGGTTTCCTTGTCATACCTCGCTACCTCGCAACGATCTGTCAAGAAAAAATCCACAAAAACCCGAGGAAGATAATTTTTATCGTTTCAATGAATCCAATGAATAGGTATACTCTTTTTCACAATCACTTTGTTGGACGCTTATAGGGGGGTTTTCTTGTGACAAGTCATATGGTATGGGCTTACTATGGCAGTATAGTTGGCAGTAGTGAACTACGGGCAATGGAGGATTCATTTTTTTACGTCAACAATAATAATTGCTTCATAAGAAGCAGTTGTTGTGGGGAAAAGAATTAGGAAATTAATCACTATCAAAAAGACAGTTTCATTCAGCCTACTACTTTTTTTGAATTTGAGATTACTTCCGAGTTTCAACAGAGAAAATTTTTTTCCTAATGATTATTCATGAACTGCACAGGGCCCGCCACGCGCTGGGAGTTCGCAGCATCTAGTATTATAGCGAATTTTTTAAATTATGATTTTTTGAATATTATCTATCAACGAGAAAGAATATTGATCTGTGCTTAAGACAAAATTTTTATTTTGTATCAAAGACTTTCTTTCATATTAGATGAAGAATCACCTAGTTAGTTGTTCGTATATACTTGTTCAAGGTCGACTATGTACTGAGTAGTTGATACTCGGTGTCGGGGAAGATTACGTCTTCTAACGACAAATCACAATCTTAATGAAGTGCGGCTGTGCTTTTGTCGTTGCGGTAATTGAGTGAAACATGTTCACGGCAAATATGTTGTCTTCATTCTCTCCCATGTGACCTAACGCGGTTACTCTCCAACTCTTATACTTATACTCTTACTCTTAATTTTGTTTAAAGACTACCAACAAGTCATCGGGATCGAAAAAGATTAGAAAATTTAGGCTAAATGATAGGAGGTCAGCGTCAGGCCAACGCGAGTTCTTTGGTGACGATTATTCGGTAAAGAAATGATATCTGTAGTTTGGCGAGTTTTGTAATAAGTTACGTATATCGGTGATACCAAATCAACTTTAACCATAGGAATTTTGTAAGTTTTTTTTTTTTATTTCTAGTTAGACTTCCCAATTCCTCCATTTATTCAACAATTCATTCTTACCGGAGAATATTTACTCTTCAGATCGCAGTTCTTCTGGTAAAAAGGATGTAAAGTAAGTACCTACACTTTCAACGTAAACTATTTTATTTTATTAGCACATTACACCAAAACCCTTTCATCAATTGTTTTCAATATTTAGTTATTGTTCTTCAGAGTCTGCACTATACTAATACCTAAATTGAAATGTAGTGGTGTGAACAAATTATTCATAGGTATGCACTTGCGCTCATTTAAATGAAAATTTATTGCAGATGGTGAAATAGGGAAGTTATATCTTAAATACCTAGGTACGTAAATAATTTTAAAGATACTCAACATAATTAGGGTACACCGTACACTTACTTACATTCAAATTGATTTTAATGTAGCAGCTACTCTAGAAATAACATTTATATTTTTGTACGTACATTAGGTTGAATAAAAGTTGGTGATTCACATAGCCTACATATTACCTAATATCATAATCATTAGGTATCATTTATAATTTACCTTCGTTTTTGTTTACAGGGTAGGCTATTTTCCATACAGAACGCAAAATGCACCAAAATTGTATTACAAATAATTACTCCTTAAATTCATGTTTTCTCTCGTGCGAGGCATACCTGCGAATAAAATTTTTGGGAATCAGTTGAGTCCTCCTTCCTAAGAATGGCAAACCTCAAAAAAATGCGTTTAGAAAAAAAACGCGTTTGAAAGTTTAGAACGGTCGTGTGGAGTGCACACGTAGGTAGTGGTCTAAGGATGTAATTTATTCAGTAGAAAATTTCATCTACATACTTCAATTCACGCCTCTAGGACCCCTGGTATATATCCTCCCCTTCAGACGACTTCTACAAAGGGTCCATACTCGCCCCTTTTGAAAAGAGTCGCCCTTTCTTAGAAAACCTGTTCGAGGAATCGTAGATATACATCCTTAGAACTCGCTCTCCTTGAATGTATAATGCGTTTATTTTCAAGGTGGTGCTTCAAGCATTTTATGAGATCAATTGCACAAAGCACCGTATACTCTTCCTCTCCGCAAGATATATGTGCAAAACTTATGGAATATCTTTCGTCTGTGAATGTTACAGAAGTCGCATGCGTTATGAAGTAGCTTTTGCTTGACTGTAATTGAAAAGTTTCGCCAATATGCGTAATTTTGTTGGTACCTAGGTATTTTTGAATTGTGAAAATTTGGAAATACTGATGAACTCGAGGTAAAAATAATAGTTATAAACTCAACAGCTCCTTTGTTGAATGATGAAGAAATCATTTGGTGCAAAAAAAAAAACTGATTTTATATACTTACTTTCGATACTTCGTTTTTTTACCAGTTTTTTTTTTTTTTTTCTCATTTTGACAAAGAATATTGCTAAGAGTATAAATAATAATTACAACTAATAAGCGCCAAACTATCTAGATATAAAATTCATAACACATCAGTGCATGGAATTTTTCAAGCCTAAACTACTTTATGAGAAGTTCTTTAAAAACGGAACCCTAAATAAAACATTTTTCAAATTTCCAAATCAAGGTACCTACTCATGTTTTATAGCCATTCCTGTTTCAGTAATAACTTGATAAGTTTTCCAAAATGTTGATGTTTTTGAAGAAATCAATGATTCCCAATGATTTTCATGGTTTCAGTATTTCTGATCTACAGCACAACTAGAAATTGAAATAGTGAGGTGGTTTACAAAATGGTTCTTCTATCTACCTTGAAATTAGCATTCAAGAAATATCCGTTATTATCTAATTGTTTCACGTACGGGACGATGTGTATTGGGGCTGAATTTTCGCAGCAGTTTGTCAATAAGCGTATTCTGGTACGTATTGATTCAAATTAATCTGGGGTACACCGTAGGTAAAATAGAGTCAAGCAGATTGTTAAATAATTTTGGATATGAAAACAAGGAGTTCATCATCTTTAAAGAAAAAATCAGTACCTCTGGTACAATGTCAGGGAGGGGGTGTCTGAAGCATCAGTGAGAAAAAAAAGAAGTTAGATAGGAAGAAGGGTGGGGAAAAACTACGGTTCATTGCATCAAGTACAGTACAATGAGAGCGGAAAATCCGGAATGTCTGAATCTTATCTTTTTTTGCTAATTCCCCTCTCCTCTGTTCTTGAGTCAAAATTTGGTCAATATCTATTCCTTTCTGTATCTTGTGACTCGGGATGTTTCGTAGTCTGTTTAATTACTCAGAAATCTCTATGTTCTTCAATACAAATTTTTCCCAGCCCTTCATTCTCTTGTAAAATCACTAGCTGTGGACTTCACATTTTTTTCTAAACCAACCAAATTCCTTCTCTGCTTTTTAGTCAAAATTTCGCTAGTCTCTCTATAATGACGCAACGCATTACTATTCAATCTCTATCTCTCTGGGCTTCTCCATGCTATTAATATTACATTATTAGGTAATATCCTGATGCAGCCAGACGCTGAAAGCTCAAAAGAAAAATTTTAGCATTTTATGTTAATAATACTGCAATTGATGGGACTAATTTTGGAAAACTGTAGTCTTCATAATTTTGCAATACAATTTTCCATCAGGATGTTCTGTCATGATTCTGATACTTTGACGTCATTATAATGATGATGAACTACTCAAGGTATAGGTATACTGGACTAAGGAATACCAGTGGAAAAAAAAACTTACTCTGACGTTATCAATAACCTAGGGGTGCATGCCCAAGATCAGTAGCCGTACAAATAGTGCTCGTATACTGGGTCAAGGGAACAGGGGCGCAGCGGTGCTCATCTATCGACTTCATTTATGTCTACTGATGTGAGATAGAATCATCAACGATAGTCAATATCAAATCAATTCTATCAATATATCAACTATCCTTTTAAAACTGGGATTTGCTTTATAGTAGGGTCCTAATGATAAATCCGCTCGATTTCGCTGTTAAAAGCAATTTTATGATTGATTATGGTTCTACACACTCAGACGAACAGATTTAGCCTGTATGCCCATTTTCCCCCCACCCTGTTTTCCAAGGTTCCAACCCCCAAATCTGAAAAGCTCGTTTATCTCGAGAAATATTGACTTTTTGAAAAAAGTTTTCAAACAAAAGTTGTTCCATTATGTCTCTTCTACAATTTTATTTCTTATAAAAATTTCATTTGGAGCACCCCTCGTGCTTCAAATTCGAAAAAACATGATGAAAAAAACAAAATATCATGTTTTTTACATTTTTGATGAGAAATTTCAAACATTCACAAGTATATACAATTACAAACAATGTTTAGAATTCAATTTTGTTCCAAATGAGTATCAAGACCACTCTACCCCACCCCTCCTTCATTCCGAAAGATCCACCTCCCCCCCTAATTGTCAATTTAAAAAAAAAAAAAAAAGGTTTGCCTTGAAAACTGCTGTATTTTAATTTTAGAGAACAATTTACAAAATATGTATTTTATAAAATTACTAGCAAAGACGACGCCTTCACAAAATTATACCGTACACTAATTTTGTCAAGATATCTCTAAACCTCTCGCAGAATTTATCCTTTTCTATTTTCTTTCTTTTATTTTATCAACCAACTCATATAAATCAGGGTTCAATAGGGAACCTGTTCTATGAGGGGTGGGATTTTGAGAATTTTGGTATTCCACCATTTGCCTAGAATGACGGTTGAGGTTTTTCCAAGTCTTCCTCCCGTCATATATATTTCAAATGTTGCAATTTTGTCATGTTCCTCCTTTATATTCATTCTTCATACTCTATCTACTATCTACTATTAGAAACTTCTTTCTGGGTATTGGTTCACATCAATCACCCTCAACATTATGAAACTGATCGCACAATGAAATACTTCCCCCTCTCTCTAACGTTACAAGCTCCACCTCCTAATTACTTACAACCATAAAAACTTAATCCCAGCTTCTTGGAACATCTCTCACGTTAAAAGAACAACCCTGCAACTAACTTGGAATCATTAAAAATGAGTTCATCCCTGGTGCTTCTAATACAGGAATACTCAACATGAAGAGCTTATCTTTGCTCGACTTAGAATTGGTCACTGTCGACTCACTCATTCTCATCCCCTTCTGCAGGTTTTCATGACTACCGTCATGACCCGGGGCATCTACAATCATATTAATGCAGATAATCTGACAATCTATCTTTGCACGTAGAGCCTTCCAAAATGAACATATTATACTTCTTACAATGTAGCCCAAGGCATATCCTCTACCCTATGTAATCACTCCAAAACAGATTTCCACGCTGTCTCTTTCAACTACCAGCGTTACTCAACTACAACTCGTACATAATTATGCAGGCTTTTTTACTTCCTAAAAATTTGAGTACCACCACCTGACTCAACTCCTCTCCTGTCTATCTTCCCTATCCTCACTTTCTTGTTGTAATTATTTCAAAAGTCTCTCAAGGCTTCTGTCAATTGAATGACTGGGGAGCTCCTTCCATTGTTTAATTTGTATAGCAATTTGTGAATTTTAGAAGTTTCTCCAGTTTAATAGACCTACGTCAATCTGTGCCCTACTGACAAGATTTATTTTTGCATAGCATTTTTGAGATTTTTGAACAGTCTTTGGCTAAAAGTAATCAAGACAGTCTACAGAGGTTTTTCTTGTAACATATTCTTTGACCGGTTTATCTCTCGTATACTTCTTACAATCAGAGTAATGGATTCAAACAGTTGACACTGGAAAGGGATCATTGTATTGAGTACCTATTCTAATGACTACTATTTTTTATTTTCCTCGTGAGGATTGAATCGTTTTTTTCTTCTAATCTTCTAGGCTACCTATTCACTGTACGCATAATAATAAAGTACAGCCAATAATATTTGGTTTCAGCTATTTTTGGCTAAATTGTATCGGGTAAATTAGGTATGAGGTAGGCCTATAGTTACAATTGATACAAAAAATTTTAAAACTGGACTGAGCACAGACAATTTTTGCGCGAGCCCTCCTGTTTAATCAACCATAGTAATTTTACAAAATACGACATTTTTAAACTTCTTTGTAATTAAAATGAGTTGTAAGATCAAAAATGGTCTCGATGCTACTTCAATTCATTATGTCGACTTCAACTTCTTGCCTAAAACTTCAAAGTTACCTGCATAGATGAATTTTGAGAAGAGAATTTTACGGGAAATGAGGTGAAAATAATCGTAAGGTAAAAATAATTGTGATATTTTTGGAAATATTTTATAATTAATCAGATGTTTGTGGCCTAGGGAAGGAGGGAGTCTTCGGAATGAGGGAGGACTCATTTGGAACAAAATTGAATTCTAAACGTTGTTTGTAATTGTATATACTTGTGAATGTTTGAAATTTCTCATCAAAAATGTAAAAAACATGATATTTTGTTTTTTTCATCATGTTTTTTCAAATTTGAAGCGCGAGGGGTGCTCCAAACGAAATTTTTATAGGAAGTAAAGTTGTAGAAGAGACATAATGGAACAACTTTTGTTTAAAAACTTTCTTCAAAAAGTCAATATTTCTCGAGATAAACGAGCTTTTCAGATTTGCGGGGTGGGACCTTGGAAAACAGGGAGGGGGAAAAATGGGCATACAGGCTAAATTTGTTCGTCTGAGTGTTTAGAACAATAATCAATCATAAAATTGCTTTTAACAGCGAAATCGAGCGGACGGTTTTTTGTGTGCAATTGGGACCCTACTATTAGATATAGTCTCCATTTTGCGATACAAATTCAATTTCTACCGGACGCAAATTCCCAATAATAGGAAAGAAGTCGGAAACGCAGGTTTAGAGCCGATGTTTTTAGAAAAATAAAGGAAGCACAACTAGTTTCTATTGAAAACATGTTGGCTTCTTACCAATCATTTTATATTTGCTGTTTTGAAATTCTATTTACATTATTCACTGCGATATTGTAATCATAAACATGCGTCCTTTTTCCAGTCCAAAGCAGAGCCAGTTGAAGAATATGATATTGATGCTCTGAAACGATTTTCTGTCTATGGATTTATTATAGGTCCAAACGTTTTATATCCTTGGTGAAGTATAAGCAATAAATGAAAATTATTGTTCGATATCTTCCTTTTAATAACTGATTGTATTCTTAGGTATAAATGGCTGGACAAAAAATATACAGGTGTCATTCCTAAAATTATCATGAAGAAAGTCTTGCTAGATCAATTTCTGATGACGCCAGTGTTGTACGCCCTGTTCTATACAAGTGAGAAAAAACTACGTTAATAAGGTATCTATAGGTAATTATGTGTATTATTCAACGAGCGAATAATCAAGTTTTTATCCACAATATCTTGCTCAAAAGAATTCTAAGTAACATTTATTTAAATATCTATATTGAAATATAAGTATGTAGGTAACTAAGATGAGCGCTTAGGTATCTTTTAAATTTACTGACCCTGCTCATTCATCAGTATACGACCTTCAAAAGTACTACCGTTCCAAAATCCTAACTTCTAGGCATAACCTCTGCAAAGAACAGCAACATACCTAACAAACTAAGATTAATCGAAAGCCTCCCTATTCCATAGTCCTCTTTAAATAGAAACTCCCGCCATGAAGAAGTCATCCTCTCTCGACTCACCGATTTAGGCCCTACTACGTCTTCACGTCCTTGCGTCGTGTAAGTGCAGTCATTCAGACAACTTCACATCAGTTCAACATCTTTTCTCATGCCCCATACTCCAAAATCAACGTTCCGCCTGTAACGTCCCATCATCTATAACCCTCTCACTATCTTCACTATCCAACAACTCCAAAACCATCTCCAACCCCCTCAATTACTTTCGTTCTACTTACTTTTTTCCAATTTCTCCAACTGTAACTCTAAGTCATGTAATAATGATTTCTGTAAAATCAAATTAATGCGAGCTGATGACCCGTTTGTATAGCTGCATAGCTCCTGAGAGATATATATTGGGATATTGTGTATCATGTAAATAGTTCTTGATAAAAATTCCATGAAAGAGACATTGAAAAAGAATGAAGAAAAATGTGTGGGGGAAGCTTGATGTATTCAAATTCAAGCAATTCATTATGCGGTGAAAGAAATAGTCAGGCGAGACTACTTCTTACATAAATTTCTATGATATTGATTTTTTGTTTTTTTCTGAACTAGGTGCCGACTTTGGGGTATATTTGTGACTTGGAATAAAAAAACCGACCTTACTGCCAAAAAAAAAAAAAAAAAAAACCGCAGAAAAACGCGTTTAAAGTGAAGCAGAACGACATGCTCCACTTTAAACGCGTTTTCCAGCGTCGACTTTTCTGGGCAGTAAGGTCGGTTTCTTTATTCCACGTCACATTTATTCTTCAGAAGAGAGGGAGGGTCATTTCATGGCTTCTAACGGCTCTTTCCTGGCTTTACTCGAGAAATATGATCAAACAGAATAATTTGAGCCTTGTTTGGGAGGTGCGGGAGAGAAGGTACATTGATACCTTGTAATTTTCCCACATACTTTTCTGGATGATATTTTCCTAAGAACAATCATATTTTAGAACCACTGACAGAACGCGAGGGTGGCAGTGTGGCAATTGTCAACCTCACTCTTCTGTATGGAAGACCAAACGACCTGAAAAATCCAAACATCCAATCATGTATTACACGTTGCGCACCTGTGCAAATAAAAGGGAAAGAAGGGATATTATAACACCAAACTATTGTCTTTCAAAGAGAGAGGATTACGCACATAATTGATTTACAAACTGCGAGCGCAAGAACTAGGATGGGCTCACATGCACAATAATACCTACTTCAGCCCCGTAGCCAGGGGGGGCAGTGCCCCCCTGGCAATTTGACCAGAACAAAAGCAAAAAATTTTTACCATTGTTTTTTGAAAAGTTTGCCCCCTTTAAAAATCTATCTGTCCCCCCTTAAATTATGGTCTGGCTACGGGGCGGACCTACTTTGCACTGTTTGAAACCGAATCCACAGAACAACCAATACTGGAAACTTTGTAAGAAATACATGGAGCGCTGTTTGCAGTGCTTACAACGTACGCGACCTACATGGTTGCGGGATTAGCAATTTTGATACTGCACTTCCAATAAATACGCAACACAAATTCACCTAATACAATAGAATTAATACGGTCCAAAACGTTACGGCTCGACATACTGTATGATACTCAAAGGAGTAACGAAAGAAAGATTACAAAGACCGCAGTCGTTACTCCTTTGAGTATCATACAGCATCACTTAATACACGCCAACAACCAACCCAAAGAAATGTCTGTAGTACTAATACCGGCCGCTAGAGCATAAAAATTTGTTGACACCTGTTGACACATAATTATGTAGGCACACTAGTGTAACCCCTCTCTTCCCTTTACAAATCAGCACATGTAAACCATGATTTGTATTTGAATTTGTAAAACTTTATTTTAATGTAACTTAGTCTTCTCATTTGACTTTTAGGTATGAGTCTTATGGAAGGAAAATCGGATATTTTTGCCGAATGTAAAGCAAAATTTGTTCCTACTTTCAAAACAAGTTGTGTATTCTGGCTACCAGTCCAAACAATCAACTTTTGGGTCATTCCATCTTCGCTTCGGGTCGTTTATGTGGGCTCCTGTTCTTTCTTATGGATAAATATTTTATGCTGGCTAAAAAGGAAGGAAATGTAAGCTACTTACTTCTATAAGTAGAGCGTCCTCGAGTTTTCATGTTATATCCTTGTAGGCCTAGCAAATGGTTTGTTGTTTTGTTATTCTAATTGTATTATCCAACTATGAATAATAAAGAATTTCTCCTATCTGAATCCAATCCTCAAATCAAAATATTAAATAAGCTCAGGAAAATATTCTTCTTTAAAAAATAATTCTATCATAGGCTAATTATTTATTCAATAAGTACTATCGAGTATCAACTATTGCCCATCACTATTTTTAAGCACCAAAACCTAGTTTGTTTTTGACGTCACAGTGAACAAAGAGGACATATGGACTCGATCAAAATCAATCAACATAGAAAATTGAAAAAATTTACAGGCTCTTGCTTAGAGAGCAAGAGTTGCGGGAGACTCGCGAAGTATTGTGATGCAAAAAGATTCACAACTCGCTTCCAACCTATCTTCTTTCAATGGAATCAACCAGATTGTACAAAACGTACGTTTCTAGATGTAACTTAAAGAAAACTTTTAGATTCAAAATAACTATATTTTTTATCAGGAACTCCTAAGTCTTCAACATCTTTACATCTGTGATAAAATGTATCAAGTTGAAAGTTACAAATTTCGGTGAATAAATATCAAACGTTCTTTGAATGAATATTTGTGCCAGTTTTTGAATTCTAGTCAGAAGAACTAAAATTTTGAAATTATTGTTTTTTTGTGATGTAGAAATGGCTGCAGAACAACAAGCCAAGTATACAAGAGGAACTATAGCGATGCTTATGAGCCTGCCAATAATGAGGTAGTTCTGTCGATGATTGAGGATATCGTTGAAATTCATTGAGAGTACTTATACCTACTTCTAGTTCTGTTGTAAATATGCATTCACCAAATTGACTGCTTTGGTAGAAAGTGCTTTATTTGTGGAAGTTCCCATATTCCATTTACAGTATTTAGGGATTCAGCCAATGTACGTATTTGTACATTAAAAGAGGTAATAATAGAAATAAGAATTTCTATTGGTAACACATTTTTTTTGACAATTTGATTTAAGCTGTAAAAAATTTTTAAAATCCCACCTTTCTACGTAACTAATTTGTAACAGTTCGACTGGCGGTTGGGAAAATAAGATTTGTAGATGTAAGGGTAGGGAAGGACTCGAAATTTTTACAAGTCCCTTTAAAAAAATATGAAGAAAATAAGGGGCTTGAATTTTTCCAAGTCTTTACAGGAATATAGGGGAGCTTGAAATTTTTCTAAATCACTATACAGGTATTGGAGAGCTTAAAATTTATCCGAGTCCCATAAAGGGCTATGGAAGAACCAAGAATTTTTTCAAGTCTGTGTAGGGATACAGAAAGCCTTGAAACTTCTCCGTCTCTATCTAGAAGAATATAAAAGAGCAAATATGAAGGAAATAGAGACCACGAATTTTTCCAAGTCCCGTACAGGCTAGAGGGCTATAGAAGAGCCACGAATTTTTCTAAGTTGCGGACAGAATTCCTGAGAGGGCCTCCAATAATTTGAGGGATCGAAAATCGATTTTTTTCGGTCAATTGATTTGATGAATCGAAAATCAATTTGAGATCGATATTTCTATACACAATAATAATTGTACTCCTGTGCAACCGATGTAATGAGAGGTCCCTGCGTACAGAATATTAATGATTGTGAGCTTTATTGCAGAATACCTTTTTTAGTTAATAGAGGACCCTCCTAGCGCAAGAATTAGAGCTCTTCTTACCCCAGCGCCAACATACACTGTTATCAATTCGGTGCACTCTATATTATTGTATTTCAAATGCCTCGTAGATATTTTTGTTCCACCTGTTCACTCCTTCATAAAGACAGATACACTTGGTTGTACGCGAACACGAATACGAACGGATGACTAATCAGTAATCATAAAATAATACCCAATCGTACACGTACTTCATTCGATATATTATTTTTTTTTCGTCGTTCAGTGCTCGGCCCTGCTCGGCCTCTACTACACTAGTATCCCCTGAAGGTACGTACTCGGTAGTTCGCATGTATTGGAGTCAGCAGCAGTGTTGTCTCGGTTCACTGGTTCAGTTCAGCTTGGTTCAACTGCAGTCGAGTCTCGGCATTCTCGTTGCATCGAAGTGGTTAGTGGGTACCCATCGAAGTGGCTGTGGTCGTGGTGCGTGGTACGCGTCGTGCTTGGACGCAAATGAATTTTTTCGTAATGTTTACCTTTTTCTTCATTATTCTTACCTTGGAATGATGTCGCATGATTGTTCTTCTCGTCGCTATCGATAGAGCCGATTGATTGAATAATTCTTATAGCTACCTATTATCATCTACGTTCGCCGCGCTTGCTTTACCTTCCTTCGGTAATTACGTTATGTCGTTTTTCAATGGTAAAGGTAAATATTATACTTATTGGTGACTGTGTGCGCGTGTGTATCGTTCGTTTCAATTCGTTTCGAGGTAGTAATATATTATTGTAATGATGTACAACATATTTCGGTAGAAGAAGGAATAATAAATTACAGAATTTTTGTGAAATTCACCATAAAATAGTATGTTCGTGTCCGCGATCTCTACGCAGGTATTCTCGTTTTCATTTTTTCATTCTCTCTATCCCACTTCTCCTCTCGCCACGTTCATTCGATTAGTTCTGTACGACGCGACAGCGACTGTTCCGGTATGTTATACAAATTTCTGAATCTGACTGCTTGTACTGTACGTGGAATTCCAACTCCCATGAATGGATGAACAAAAGGTAAACATTTTACACAATTTTAGGTTTTTTCTTTTCACCGAGTAATATTCTCATGTACATATGTGTTTGCTGATAGTCAAAATATAACACGGATTGCGAAATTGCTTTCGGAGAAAATACATGTGTAAAACAAATCTTGAAACTACACCGTTAGGGTTTTTCTTGATGGGAAACAGAGGAGTACCTAATTTTTTAGTTCTTCCAAAAGTTCGTTCGAGACATTCCTTGTCAAGATATGAAAGAGCTTATGAGTTGCGATATCGGATTTTGTGTTACAAAATTCCACTTCCGGAGAAATAAGGCTATTCGCATTAGAAAATTCTGGGTTTGATTTCTGTTCCTGGCATGATTTGAATATAACCATTTTCATCATCCCACAACTTGAATTTATAAAGTGCACATCTGAAATTTTTGAGCGAACTTACTCCTTCAATTTGTTATTTCAGAATTTTAACGGAATATCTAAACTTTTCTGTTTCTATTCAAACCTGACCAAGTCCTCAATACCACACCTTCCTCGAAGCAAGTTCGTCAACCATTATTATTCTTTGTTGTTCTATTCACCATTTTTCTCTCTCACTTGTTTCCTTGAAACGAAAAAGATACGTCTTGTATACCGAGTTCTGAGGTTGAGAGGATGATAAGTAATTGAAATTCTATGAACGTAAACTAAGGACCTTATTAGCTGTATTCTTAATAGCTGCCGATGACTGTCTCCTTCTCGCAAGCGCTTTCAAATGTTTGGATTCATCATCATATGTATGTTGTTTTTTGTGTACTTGAACAGACATGGAGCGTCGTAATATCACAATTATAAACAGTACGTATTGGTATGAGGTGTTCGTAATTGTAAGCATATCGGTATTTGGAGAACTTTCTTCAGGAAGAGGTTCGTTGTAAAAGTTGGCCAAAATATCTTTGGACTCATTGTCGAGGAACCAAAAGTCGTGTTAGTATGATGAATGTATGAATCTAGGATTTCATTCGTTCTCTGGTCGGATCTTCGACGCTTGCAACAAACGTGGCAAATGTTACTACATACTGGAGCGTACAATAGGTATTCCTGATTTAGTGAAATATCAGAGAGGAATAATAAACTTTGAAATACAGGAATCAGGTATAATCGGCTCTACTTTCATAGAGATAATTATTTATTATGATTGAACCGAGCTCTGCCGTACGAAGTTGATTTTCGAATCAACGAACAGAAGGAAATTCCGTTTTCTTTAATTAACGCTAATACCTACGGCTAATTGATATGTAAGTGGTCGTATAATATTTAGATGAGATGATTACCTAACTAATGAACGATTCAATTATTATACTAGTTTTTCGTTACGATCCATGCATATATCGGAGTTCGTTTTTGAGTCGTGTTTTTAATTTTGTTTCAACACACTTTAGAGAAGACTCTCATTTATCATACGTTAAACAAAGCTCTAATTTTTGAAATCGTAATTTCTCCCTCTTGATCCGTCAATCCTCCTCGTTCTCCGGACGTCATTAACTGATATTAGTGAGTGATTGTGATCGATAGTAGGCAATATATCGCAGAAGAGAAACTATCGACTCCAACGAGAATGAGTACACAGGGAACAGTTCGATTATTTGTCGAAATATTAGGAAGTATAAGAAATGAATAAGGAATTCAACGTTGATGATGAGGATGTGGAAGTAAGTACCCAAAGATTTGAAAATGTATTTTAGTTTCGAACTTATATCCTTCTTTTCAAGTATGAACGAATGATCGAATTCAATTTTTCTTCTTATGGAAAGAAAAGTTTGTTCACTCTTCTCAAGCACTATCGAATTCGAATATCAAAACTCAGTTTGTTCTTGACGTCACCGTGGACGAAGAGAATAAGATGAAGTAGTGGGTGGTAGTTCGTAATCACGATTGACACACTTGCACTAAATATCCCAAAGATACAGTTTGCCTGATCCTCAATTTGGATGATACATCAGTTAACCTTTGCACGGCTGAGCTCTGGCCGCTCATGCGCTACCAAGAAAGGATGGCAACATGCTTTCAATGTCGATGATACCATTCCTGATTTCAAAATTTCTCGACGAAGAAGACTTATCAGAGGAGCCATAGAAATTAAGAAGAATTAATAGTTCTGCCATCAACTCAACAGAATTAGCATCTCCTTTTCTCATGTCCTTGTCTGTCTCTAAAATTTCACTGAATATTCTGATGACTTAAACTTATGAAATGAAATATTGTTTGTACATAAGAGAAATTATGTAAGTGTGAGAGTTGAAATCAAAGTCTTGCAAATATATATTGGCGAAATTAGTAATAACACAGCTCTCTGAACAGGCATATAATATTTCGGACAAAGGTCCGTGATCATTATACCGAGAGAGATCTGTGATCGCTAATTTTATTCGATCATTAATCTACCTATAATGAGGATAAGAAATTTTCTTTCGGTTTGTGTTATCATTCGGATAGTATCATTTCAAAGCGGTCCTGATGCGATCACAAGAAGCGACTCTATTGTACCTGAAAATTTTCAAATAAAAATTATAATTTTGAATGACGACTTTTGTTCGAGAGCTGCCAGGATTTGTTTTCTACTCGTAGACTTAATTTTAACGTTAGTTTCTGTGGTGCCAGTATTAGAAAATTAGTGGGGAAAGATTGATTTTTCAATTTTTATTCAGCCATGGTGAAAAGAAGGCGAAGACAGTCATTGCGTTTCTTGAAAAATATTCCTCATTTTATTTTCGGTGAGTGATCACTCCATTTTTTTTTTTTTTTCATCCTAATATGATTTATTCTCGGCCATCACGATGAACTTCTTCTATAAAGCTGCGTATCCTTCGATCAAACTTATTTTTTTAACGACAAGCTGGGATATCGACTTTTGGGCTTCTATTCATTTCGAATTGGCTTGGTCCCTAGAATGATTTTCTTACTTTTGCCACAGTATGGTGAAACTATTTACTTACACTTTTTTTTTCTTTAGAAAAGTGTAAAAATTTTGAAGTGAAGATTTTGATCGATCTGTAAAAAAGTAGTTCCTGTTATCTTGCTATTATTCTACGTACGTATATGTTCAGACTATGACTAATAGAAAAATATTATTTTACCACAAAGATGTTCCTGGAATTCGATCGATCAAACTAACTTTAAGAGAAGCTTGGATTTGGATTGCTTGGGAGAAATTTTTATATTTCCGTTAGCTTTTAATGGTCACATCGGTCAGAGTTCGAAATTTTGGAAAAGTATTTCAAAGTTGTGAAGAAAATTGTCTGCAAAGAAGCATAATTTTCCTAATAGTGGAAGGATTGGTTGATGTTGGATTTGTTAATTGCGAATTTGTGGCGCGTTCTTTACGCAAAATATTTCGATATTGTTAAACTCAAAATTGATTTAGAAAAATATTGAAATTTTTGAAATTGAATTTTTCTACTCAAATAGATTTGCTGTTGAAAAGAGAGAGGCGTCGAGTTTGACGATCTTGGGGAAGTTCAGTTTATAAGGCTTTCCAAATGTGTGGGAAATGATATTATTTTTTAATAGAAAATTTTAGTTTCAAAAAGGTATACCTAGGTTCCGCACTCGAAGAATTGAGCTTACGTGTATCGGATTTGAGCTGTAGAAATCTTTTAAGAATCCATAATATTTTAGTCATTCATCGTTGTACGTAAGAATTTTGCTTTTCTCCTCGCGTTCGAACGTAATTATTCTGTAATGAAAGTTAAAGTTTATTGTTTACATTTTTGTTCATTATAGATAACATGGTGAGTGTTGACAAAAACTGTGAATTTAGCCTGCTGATATCGCCTTGTTTTAATTTGGTTTTGTTTCGTACTCATATTGTGACAGTGACTGTGACACGTAGGAATGAAAAGTCGGCTATCCGATGTATTGTATGTAACTTACCTGCGTCACATGTCATCAACATCGTCGGTGATAACGGAGTCTGTTTTTTGGGTTAATGTGATAATGTGGCGAAGAATCATTGCAAAAAGAGTTGGCCTTGAGATATAATTTTGGGAAAAATGAAGAGAGAACGTGCGGTAGTTGAAAAACGCGAAAGACATCGATAGTCAGTTCATTAAATGTTGAAACATCACGATGAAACTGTACACAGTATTTCCACTCTCTCCTTGATTCGATGACTTGTTTTTAGTTCAGTATTTCTGCAATCTGTATTGTCTTAGACTCTGAATCTCAAATATTTGAAGAGTGCACTCGTAAGTCTGGTTCCGGTGAGGTAACTTATGCTGAAGGATGTTCATGTCCCCAAAAATTTCCCTATGGGGACATTTGGGGGAAATTTTATGTGCATAATGGGGACATTAGTGATGATAACTCGTCCGGAAACGTTTTTTACGGTAAAATGCGAGCTTGTTATTGGCTTACTCATTGCCTAGTGTGTATTTTAGAAAAAGTATATTTCTAGACACGTCTGGACGTTGTATTCAACACGACGTAGAATGGTTCATCTGGTGTGACATCGTAAGAATCTCGGTGAGAATAATCTTTTACACGCTCGTTTCTTGTAAAAGTATGGTGTGATTCTCTCAGTCTGTTCCCAAACATCGCCTGTATCGTATTTGCGCGTACATCTCGACTCGATAAAACCAGTTTTGATGTCCTCATTATTCGCAAGCGCTTTAGTAGAGTGTTTTGTATAGCAGCAAACAAGTATGAAAATAAACACTCTCGTTCTGTGCAACAACTTCCAAAATTTACTCCCACTGATTGAATGAATCATGGCGCGGAGTCCATCTATGAGCTAATAAAAAAGATGACGTCAGCAACGCGTAGCAAGCAGCGAGTGGGGGCACATTTTCTTCTATTTACGTGGGATAGGTATTTTCGTTATGGGTAGGGGGTAAAGTGAGCGATTTTCACGCAGTGTAGTTTGCAACACGAACCGCAGGTGAGGGTTGCAAAACACTAGGGAAAATTGTCCATGTACCCTGAAAAAGTGTTTTTCCATTCGGCAATCTCACGGAACAAAGTTTACTGGAATTGAGATCTGCCTACAGTAATTGAACGATTATTTTTTTCAACGAGTATGCCGATTTCGATTGTTCATTTCCTGATAAATTTAGTTTAAATTTTGTGAGAGAAGTCGGGAAAACTGTTCCCGCGTTCATCGTTATTTATCCTTTATTCCTTTCCCGCGCTATATGATTCAGCGTTTCAATCAAGTTTTCCTTTTTTGCACCCAGTTTTGAAGATGAAAGTATTTCCTTTTATTCTTGTTTGTGCTTATATCATCCTCGATTCAGGTCTATATAATATACTCAGCTGGAAATCAAATGAACAACGATTCTTAGAAAGAGAGTATTTATTTTTAGTGATTCCACTTGCGGACTGTATTTCCAATTTTTTTTCTTCGTGTATTTCAACAACTTCGCTTCTACGTACAAAATTGTGCACGATTGTAAAGATACCTAATCGACTCTAGGCTATATCATACTCGTTCAACGCTGCATCGAACATTGAATGCAACAAATTGTATAATCTGTAGTCGAGATAATAATTTTTATAAGAAGTCCGTACGTGGTCTGGAGAGTGCATTACTCTGCAATGAACAAAAAATTCTTTCCAACCGTGAAAAATGGAAAGAACAATAGTAATAGTTGGTACAATGAACTACTGATGTAACCTACTCGTACGAGTGTAAAAACATTTTTGCATTTCTTCTCATCGTCGAATCTCGACAGTATTGCTATGGAAAAATGAAAAGCAGTTCATTGTACTCATACTTGTGAATTATACGGTTTGATGAGTCTTATACATTTTGAAGAAAATGACAAGATGCACGTAGGTAACGTACTAGATACAATGTTATTTGATGCGATTACCTACCGCGTTTGGAATCGCAGACGTTTACGATGTAGGTTACGTTAAGTGGAGAAGAAAATGGCGAAAAATTAAAAATTGAAACATGAGATGGAGTTGGAAAAATTTTTTCGGACTTTCGTATATTATATTATGAGTAATAATATTTATTCAGAAATATAAATTCACAACAATTGAAAACTGATCAATCTGAAATATAATCTTCTCGGCATCAGTAGCATCCACAGATTGAAGTAGAACCTCCTGAGCTTCTTCCAATGTCTTCCAATTTCTTTGTTGTCGCTGATTGATAGTGAATCCAACTTCTTCTACTTGAACTGAATCTGCTAGGCTACACCTTCTTCTACGTTCTTCATCAGTATCGGACTTCTTCAGATTGCTCCTGCACTCGAACTAGATCTGCTACAGCTGCACCTTCCTCTAGGTTCTTCATCAGTATTGGACTTCTTCGGTTCACTCCCGGACTGGAACTGATTTCTTTCATTGCAGTGTTTGCCAAACGAAGTGAATCTTTTTTGAATCAGTTCGTCGAGAAGAAAATCACGGGGTGGTCAAAACGTCGACAAATAAATACGTTTTCGTGGTCGTCTCGGTAAAGCTCTTGAGTTCTTTTGCATTTAGGTATTCAAGTCTCATGGTCTCAGCCTGTCCATGTTGAATTCATGGAAGCGAGGAAGGAGATTATGAAACAATTAAATAATACATAAAACTGTCCCTTATGGACGATGTGTATATCCCTGAAAATTTTTCTATTTTGACTTTCCCGATTACTCACTCAAGAGAATTCTGTGTGGAATGGTAGTTCGTACTCGTATGAGCGCTTATAAAATTTCCCACATAGAACGGTACATTATTATTTTTTCCATTTCTCGTATATTTTTTTCTTCTGATTAATTAATACCAAATTACCAATAGTTATTTTCTTCGTCCGTTCCTCTTTTACGATCTTATTTTCTCATTTGTGTTGCTGTATTGTTCACATATTTTTTCATTATTTTCTTGAAGTTTGTGCGTTAAGAATGAACTGAATTGTTGCTGTGGGATTTGATCGTTTATTTTGCGTTCGCGTAACGTACAAATGACAGTATTTGATTGTGCATGATGGTGACTTTCTGTCACGAACTTTCGTCGAATAATTGTATCTACTTACCATTTCGTAATACGCGTGATCAACAGTCAACGATTTCTTTACTAGGTTAGTCTGGACTTCATATGATTACGTCTTTACGGGCGAAAAAAAGAGATAAATTTAGCGCCCTCTCAAATTTTTTCGCGCTGTAATTGGCCTTTGATGTTTTCCCCCACAAAAAAAAACGAATTGATTTTGAAGAAGAACAAGACGGCGTGTATGGCAAATAACACTACACAACAAAAAAAAAAATTGAAAACCACATGAACGAAATTATACGATTCTAAAAGTATTTTCGACGCTGATCACGATGCCGTTGTCCGTTTTTCAAGTTTTGGCCCGGTTTTCGAGAAATGATCAAATCAAATTCCCGCGCTTCGTTGCGACGCGCAGTGTATGTTCCCGTTCTCGCGAAATTCGATAGCTGGGTAACATGCGCCGCGCGTCGCAACAAAGCGCGGGAATTTGATTTGATCATTTCTCGAAAACCGGACCAAAACTTGAAAAACGGACAACGGCATCGTGATCAGCGTCGAAAATACTTTTAGAATCGTATAATTTCGTTCATGTGGTTTTCAATTTTTTTTTTTTGTTGTGTAGTGTAATAAACTGCGCTTCCTAACAGATAAATCTTTCGTCCAGATAGATGGAAGAAGTCAATATAATGGAGACCAACGTTGTTTAGAATTCACTATCTCTAAGCTGTTGGTACCTACCTGCGTGCTCGTACTTACCTGCGTGCTATCTTGCTGTTTTTCTTTATAAGGTCAGACGGCCTCTCACAAGTAGAGGCCTTTGTTCGAGATCGACATTTTACTCTAAATTAGAGTAATAATTCCCTTAAATATGTGATACATATTTATTTCTCTTATAATCGCTGCTCACCTAAGGGCAACATGGAATATTAGCATTATCCCTGCGAAAGAGAAATTGACAGAAGAAGAACCCTTTGTACACACTGCACACCTACGGGCAACATGGACCGCAAAGCAATCCTACGAGTACAAGTAATTTGCGGGTTATCTCTCTGACGACCTACAAGGGACTGACTCAAGATCTGTTTTCAGTTCTTACCTGAATGGAAAGAAACGGTGATTCAGCCTATTGACTGTCCTTCCATTCCCTCTGGTGTTCATACTCATAAACTTTCACTTTATCGTGAAGAGAGAGAGAGAGAGAGTGTTGGAAGATTTTCTTTCAAACGTACTAAGGCAGACTAACCCATACTGACTCATTCGTCCCCCATTGGTTCGCCTCATGGCATACTACTATATTTGAATGAACGTAGTAATGTACATATAATTGTCGAAGAGTATGCTGTAAGTTTGGGCTGAGTGGCTTACGAGCGAACGTTCATTTGGCTAATTAGCTGGCGAGCTAAACTTCTTAGGATGGTACACGGTTGTAAAAGCCAGTTTACTGTATGTTAAGCTAACACCATTTCACAAGGCAGGCGTACAAACGCAAATTTCAGAATTGAGGAGAAAAGAAGTCTGAGGCGTATCGACGGCCATAAGGACGCAAATCCAACTACCAGAGAGGAGAGACATTTTTTCAAGTTCCAAGGTTCATGGTCGGTCAGACGGACGTATAGATTCCAGGGGGGTAGGTTAGAACAAAGATGTGAAGCCTTCAAAGAAAACATTAAATAATGTGGAACAGAGTAATAGCCAAAGAGGTATTTGCTAGAGTTATCTTACTCGTAAAATTCAAATGGATGTTGTAAAGTTACGGAAAGAATGTGGGATCGTAATTTTGTTTCTAAATTTGAGAGTACAGTGGTGATATCCTGTATCCATGTCATATTCAAAAATGTGAATGCCGGAAAAATGAAATAATGTGTTCGTTTCTAAAAATTCGTGTGTATTATAATTTTTTATGTTTTCTTAGAAACGACTCTCTTTCGTCTCACTTCGTTGTAGCAAGATGTGGCCAATCTTTCTAGAGGATGGAAATAAATAGGTGCAGAATTCATTCTCGGTAACTCAACCTGAGAATGTGCGTTTGCTCTTGAACACGAATACGCTCGTCAGCTGTTTCGTTATTAGTCTGGATTTTGCAGATGTTCTTGATGAATCACATTTGTGGATACGGTGTTGTCATCTGCCCATTCACTTCTTTTAAATTGTACGTATCGGTATGCTGCATACTCTGGTACAGTAGTTTTGTTTGCTATTTCGTTACATCCTTTGGAACACGTGCTATGTAGAACAGCCTGTCATTAGTGGGTTGACTATACATCTGCCATTCATAACAAGGATGAATGAGAAAGGTGTAAACTGAGCCTTTGCTCATTAAAGGCGTATAGGTTTACCATATCTGATTATCACGAGCTATTTTCTTTCCTGGTATTCTTAATTTATATTGTAGACTACACATCTGTATTTCGTCGTACATAAACGAGGGTATTACCGTTCCTACATGGAACCCTAAAAAATGACGGAAGTTGTCCCGGAAGCGTTGGCAAACCTTTCCCCTTCGTATAAGAAAACAGACGCGTGCCTTCTCTCGATTGCAGGAAGAAAATGTTTAAACTCTCCTTAGAATGTTTCCATCAGTGTCGGAACGATTTTGATGCGCGTTGCTTAGTTTCTTGATTATCACACTTCAAAAAATTTGTATTAGCATTATTAATTATCGTACGGTGTCGTCGTATGTGTAGGTTAGATGATAATGATGGCTCCGACCTTGAAGATCACCGACAGGCCAGCTCATAATCGGTCGCTGTTGACCATTTCTAGCGAAGATGAAGGTACCGTACTCAATCAAAATCAAGACTCTTCCGATAAAACGCCGAACAGGTGAGTTGCTAAAAACTTCCTAAAGATATGGTTGATTATTGTATGATTCTCAAAGTTGAAATTAGTCATGTTGAGAGGTGGATTTTTAGAGGCGTGACTTTGTTGAACCGAAAGCTCTCGCGATTTATTTAGTTGATGTTACTGCGATTTTTGTAATTATTGTTCTCTCTTTTGAGTATCTTTCTTTTATAATTTCTTATAATTACGTATGGTGTTACAGTAAATGATTTTATTTTGTACAACTTGGAAGTACTTTTATTTTTGAAAAATACTTTTCGGCAGACCTTTATTTCACATTGGAATTAAGTCACACCGGAGTAAAAGTTTTCCTGAGATCCGAACACAAATTTAATATTTAACAATTTGAAGAATAACTCCATCAATTGGATGGTTTACTATCGTGAGCAAACTGAAAACGAAGCGATAAAAAAGAAAGAATTTGTCGGAAGGGAGTGAGCCGCAATGCTCATGTTAAGGGGGAGGTCGTGTAGCAATTTAGCACTGACTATAGAAAATTATCAAAATATAAGTGTGGATGTGCCAAAAAAAAAGACTATTACGTATCTAGCTCCAAAGTGGCAAGATACTAATAGTAACAAATAAAAAATTGAGAACTTGAAAAATTAGGTTTTCCTTGGATAAAGTTTTTCAGTCTTGGAACAAAGTTACAGTACCAAGTTTTAGTGCCTTTGTAAACGAAATCTCACAAGAAGTAACTTATGTATGAGATTGTCAACTAGAGTACTTTGTTTCGAGAAAGTATTCGTTGAGAATGAATTTTGAGGGCATTTCTCCGGGAGGACTCGACTTCACGCCTGCAAGAGATTCTTTGGTTCGATTATTACATTACTGAACGTTTATTCATGACAGAACCTTCAATTTATAAGTCTTGTATTTCGTGCTCGATTTATTTTCCAGTTTTGTTTTCTATGGGTATGATTTTATCGCCCAACGCCAGAAAGAATAGTTCAGGGTGGCCATTTTGTGGAACACCGGCAAAAGTCAAAGAATTTGAGTATTAATAGAAGAGTCAGGGAAAAGTCGAAGAATTCTGCTCGAGGTCAAGGTATTTTTTCGAAATACGTCAAAAACGACCCCCTCTTTCAAGGTGGCCAGTTTCTGGAAAAACCCGGAAAAATCATGAAAAAATCAGGGAATTTCATCTTGAGAAAAAACTGGTCTCTCTGAATATGTCATCCCGAAGAATGAATATTATTCACGTCGACTTGATAAATTCAAATAAAAAAAATTACGCGTTTTGAAAAATGATGAGTAGCAGAAATTTAGGGTGCCCGCGAAAGAAAGGATTTCACCTGAAATGAAGTCGTAACCATGAATTGACGATCCATCAATTTCATTTCGCTACCCAAGCGGCGTGAGAGCTGGGCCGCGTGACGACCAATGGTCGGCGCAGGCTTATAGTGTACAAATAAAATCCTAATTTGACTACATAATTTGCTTTGGATATTGATAATTATGTACGTATTTTTCTTATTTAAAATACCATTAATAATTTGATATAGTAGAATGTATAATATCTTCTCAACAGTCTGTCGGAGTGTATTCCATTTCCGATAAATCATCTTGAATTATTTGAAAGTGATATCGCTTAATTCTGTTTTCGCAGTCAATGCTCGAGTATGTCAGACGGAGAAAGTTACGAGTGTTATGGAGAAGGCGAAGTCGATTCTCCCTCAATTAGCAGTACTCCGGGGTAAGCGAATTGCGATCATAAGCTTACCTGTAATGTCGTATTATAATTATTGTATTTTGGTTTTTGTACCGGTTTATCTATGCCAAGTATCTTTATCTTTATAGGAAGCTTATAATGAGGCAAATATTTTTCTGAGTATCACTTTTTTCTTTTCTTCTTTTGACTACTGTAAAATAATTACTCGATTCGGCGGTTGTAATACCTGATACTGAATTTATAGGACTTTTGTTTCTTTCCCATTATTTTCTGTGCCTTATATAACGTGTAAATTCAAATTTTTTTGTTACGGTGGAAAACCCGCCCTCAAAAGTGTGTACTCGGCAGTTAATGAGGGGAAAAAAATGCGAGTGCAGATCCAACGATGTTCTCGACTCGAAGCAAATCTTCCTCTAGTTTTGTATGCTCAACTACTGTCGCCCTCCTGTATGATATGTTATCGTTCAATTAATTGCAAAATCAATTGAAGATTTGTGGAACACATATTACTTCTTCTTGAAATCGCTATCGATGATTACAACAAGTTTCCTGTGCGCATATGTGTCTTGTCGGGTAATCATTTTATAGAGCGTATCTCACTCTGTAATCCTTACTTTTGAAATATTGCGAAGGTTCCGCGTGAAAGGTCTCGACGTTCTTTATGGATGTTTAAGGCGTCGCGAATCCGTTCAAGTGCGTTTGTTGACCTTGAACGTGATCGTATTCGTGGTATCATTGGATCGAAGAAATAAGATAGTATTTGTAGTAATATACGTTTGAAATAGACTTGAGACTTTGTCAATTAGGTATCGTCTATCTTGTCAAGGTTAGAAGTGGTCTGAAAATTGTGGACGAAAGTTTGAGTTGTATATCATTTTGCGCTGTCTCAAAGCTGTGCGTGTACATATTTCTCGTTCTGTTTGAATATCCCCATTGTATTTTCTATTTCGTACAAATCAATAATTTTGTGAAAATTACAAAAAAAATGAATTTAATTTGCCCAACCCGCCCGTTGATTCATTTGTTGATTCTTACGCTGTTGTTTCCTTAGAGACGACCAATGACTTTTCATTCCATCTTTATTAAATGTAGGCTATTCTCAAACTCGATATTAATGTTATTAATCATTTTCGTTTTATTTTTGGTATAGCCTAAACTGGAGATTAGGAGAGAAAGTTCTTCGAATCAACTTGTCTAAAAAGTTTCTCATAACCAGAGAGACCGTATGAAGTGGTCTGTTTGGTTGTAATGCGTGCATACGTACAGTAATACTGTGTACTTCAAATTCTCACGCTAAAATAAAAATTCAGGAAAAATTGACTCCTGAAAGGTGACGAATAAACGTTTTTAGTTTTATCTTTGCTATAGTACAACAGTAGTTTTTGCTGAATTCAACTGTAGTCAAAATTATTACTGAAAAAAAAGTTATTCGTCACATTTTTACCACAGTTAGGAGTAATTTTTCCCGAAGTTTTATCTTAATTCTTTTTTAAACAGGTCCATCATTTAATCGGTGCAGTTGTCATTTTGGTTAACGACCAATAGGCAGAAATATGACTTCCTTCCGGAGAGTTCGGAAAGGAACTCCTTTTCATCAGCTTTTAACAGAGAATTTCACGATCGTGCTTCTAGACATGCTCTTTCCGAGATCATCGATATTCATGTATTGTACATGGATGTCATTTGACGTCAATTTTTTGACAAAAAATTGTTACATATAATGAGAAATTTGATGTTCATCCACTTTCACATTCTTTCACCAGCAGAGTGTGTATACGTCTTATAAACGCATACAGGCGTACGTGCAATAGAAACCCGTTTCTATAAATTTGTTTCGTTCCGTTGTTCCCAGTTTGTGTGATAGTTGAAAAAAAAACACATTTTCCTTGGTTCATTTCTTGTCGTAGATTTAAGACGTTGATTTTCATATGAAAATAGTTGGGTACTTACCCCTATTTTCCTGGAATACATTTTATGGATTCATCGATGTAATTGATTGTAAAAACCGAGACTCTTTTTGATGCACTAAAATCTAAAATTTGTTTTTTATGATGTTTTTTTAAGATATGGAAGACGTTTAGTTTGAAAGATGAGAAGTTTTCGATTTTGGTCTTTGTTATTTTTTAATTGACTGATGCTTTAACAATTTTGGAAAACGAAAAATACTTTTTTTTTTACCAGTACCGGTAGAATCCAAAGTCTATTTTTCTCGTGATTTACGGTTTTAAATTTTATTCGCAAACTGTTGATCAATATTCGATTTGCACGTTGAATGACGGATTTTTTTGTTTGTGAATATTGTGGGTACCTTTATCATAAATCGCGTCCCGCGTTACATAAAATTATTTACATTCACATTTCAGTAAAGCGTGAAAAAAATTATCATTATTTAGTCACCAATGGTGTTAGATAGCTTCATCAATGCACGTACTAAAAAAAATATCTCTGGCGTAGATCGATTGAATGAGGTAATACGCGCTCATCGATTGGATTCGCTTTAGCATCATGGTCTCCTTCTGTGTCAAGTTTTCCAAGAATGATTCTCTCTGACTTTCTTTCTGATACTTATTTGCTTATATTATATATATTTTTTTGATTGATCGCGGAAATGTTCCGATGTACTCTTTTCCTGTAATTGACGGTCCGTTTAATATTATTTGATTGCAGGATAGATACATCTACTCCAAACGCTATTTCTGAAATAAAACGCAATACCTGGTTACGCACAAGTTTACGAAGATCGTCATCGAAGTAAGTGCATTCATAAAAAGCTTCGAAGAGTGTGTTTTGCTCGTCAGAACAAGCATTAATAATACGGTATCGGGAAAACATTCTCACTTCTTGAGTTTTCGATGGATCTTTCTGATGATTTTTGAATATGTTTTTCCAAAAGGTTCAATTCGAGGCGGTATAGAGGCAGAATTAAAAATTTTTACTTCAAAATCAAAAATTCGTTCATCTTCTATAACTAATGATGTAAATGAAAATTCGGATTGAAATCGTCCGAGAATAGAGCTGTGGGATTTTTTTTTTTGCTAAATCATTTCTTTCTATTCGTTACAAAGACTACCCACGCACGATCGACATGCGTCGCGTCGTGAACGCTGGTATACCGAACCTTGCAGGGTATTTAGGGGTGTATTATGCAACACTGATAGTACACCGTTTTGCAGTTTCCAAACGGGGAAAGCACACCCTTAAGATGATTTTTCATAATAAGGACTCCACAATTTAACCTACTTTTTATGTTTGGTGTAAGAGTGAGTGTGTTCCTATGGCTGGGTAATGACGCTATTGTACGTGCCCATGAGATCTCTGTTTACTTCGAAACCAATCAGCTGATAATTCTGAATATTAAGTTGTCCTTGAGTTGAATTTTCAGTTACGCCCCTCCCCCCCGCTTCTCATTTTACTTATCTTCGATTCGAATTCTAGCGTGGAAATACCGTTGCATTGTGCTAAGATGCACTCACGCTTATATATTTATCCATTAGTAAGCTATTTTATTGTTGATGATGTGGCGAATTGTACGGTCTCCTCCCAAATAGCCTGAAAGTGAACGCTGCTCGCGCATCAGGCACACTCATAGAGGTTCGAATCGTGGAGCAGTACAGTGCAGTGATTTGTTTCATCTTCTTCAACACTGGCTAATTGCCCTCCTATCCTTTTGGTTTTTTTACCTGGTCAATGCGTTATTAAAAAGAGCAATGAAGCATACAATGTCATTGTCCATGCGGCTGATAATATATGTATAGTTTTTGAATTATGTAGTGTGTATTTAGAAGTATAATGTTTCAAGATCATGAAATAACAAGGCTTTTCCCGCATAGATTGTATTAGATTCTCGACGTTTCGGCCGAGCTGGTAACCTTCATCAAGATGAAAGAAGAACTAAAAAAAAAAAAACCAAAAAAAAACGCAAGACTGCTACAAAAAAATTGTGAGAAATTATTTCGAGGTTATACAATTCTTAAGAAACGTTATAGACGACGAGGTCCTTTCAATTTCAACTTGCAAACTCGCTTTTTTTCCAAGGATACGTTTTGTTTCTTCACCCTTTCGCTACCGCACAGTTTTTATAAAATGCCCCCCTCAGACCGCAACGCAAAATTCCTCACAGCCCGCAAACAAAGTTGGAAATCGCTACGACAGACCGCGCTTGAGATACTTACATTTAAAACAATGTTTTCACCGTCCCAAATTTGTGACGGCGGGCTGTGGATAGTTTTTCGAGCGTCACACATTTGTGACGGGGGTAGTGAAAGGGTTCATCAGCCAATAAATTGAAAATACTCGCTATCGGTAATAATAACTCGAAGAGTTCATTTATAATTGTGCTACGATAAAATTTAACATAAATAAAAGAACAAGGCTTCACCCGCACACAATTCATTAGATTCTTGACATTTCGACCCAGTTAATGGCCTTTATCAATATGAAAAATGAACTGATAAAACAGAACGAGTACTAATTCTTGATGAAAGCCCCTGAGGTTGGTCAAAACGTCGAGAATCTAATAAAATCAGTGGCAGGAGAGTCCTTGTTTTTTAACTTATTTTAAATATCCTTACACCGTTTTCGGCAATGAATAAACTCTTCAATTTTAAGATCATGTTCTCATCTCAATTGAGCTTTTCATGGAGGAGGTGGTGGATTATCTATAGCGATGAAATAGTTCAGATATCAATACAATGAGGAAAAATTTGTCGTCACGGTACGACATGAAATCAGATGAAAACTTTCTTGATATACACACGTCAGTTCTAATAACAATACTGTATAGCCACACGATGTCGTACGTAGAGCAATATAATTGATACAAAAGAAAATGGAAAGCGGAGTTGGACAACTTTTACTCGTATCGTGGACACACGATAATATTGTTCGATGTGCTCGCCTGCTTATTTGTTCTTGAGAGAATCGGTATCTTTAATGATGGTAGGATGGGCGGTGATCAACAGAACGCGACCTGGAGTTGCGCTCGGTTCTGGTAAAAGAGCAGGTTGCGTATGATCGTTCAATGATAGAAAGTATCAGCGAACAGTAGTAGAGTTTTCTATGGACAAAGTTACCTAATAAATTAATAATTCTGAGACTTTCGATTCATTACACTCGACAATCTATTTTGCTTATGCCTTTTCCTTGCCTTCTGCAATTGTATGAATCTGTAAAACGTGTTCAAAGTGCTGGAAACATAACAGGCAGTCTTTAATATTTGTACAATCACGGAAGTTTATAATGAAAAACGGATAGACGAAAAAGCCAGTCTCGACTTCATGATCTCTTTATAGACCCTGATTTTTTGTTCCATTTTCTCTGTTGCAAAGTTCTTTCTGAATAAATAGTATATAATAATAATTAAATAAGTTACTCTTACATATTCTTAAAAGAAAAACTTCTAATCGAGGTCTTCCGCCTGAAAAGGCATCATCAAAATAGTCTTATCAGAATACACGAATGTAAATGAATATTTTTTACGAATACAATATTCATTTGCAATCGTATACTCTGATGATGACTTTTCAGGAAAAAGACCTCAATTAGAAGCTTCTCTTGAAAATAGGAAGCGTCACTAATTTAGTTATATTCATCGCAGATTCTAACGGTTCCCTGTCCTTGTACCTAGGTAATTTGAACGTTCTTTGTTGAAAGCGACGAAAATTTGCCAAATCTGGTTTTGGTCATCTTCCCTTCAGATTGTAGAATTATTCAACAATATTATGCATGACTACTTCTAGAGAAAATATGATTTCAAAATTTACAATTGTAACTTGAAGAATAAAATTGTAACACAAGAAATTTGTTTCTCTGTTGACAGACATAATGAAACTCTTCCCAATAGAAAATGGGGCTCTTTCAGACAACCGTAAGTAATATTCATTTTCTCTTGTAATTAACGTGCGTAGAACAATTGAATTTTATAGTAATTATTTGTGAGAGTGCACAAGAAAACCGACTTAGTCAGCAAAAACCAAGTTTGCTGGTATGGTGAATTCAAATGTGTATACTGTGTTGTGTGTAATAGATTTTGCAAAAATGGAACCTAAAAATCAATTCATACTGGAACGAAAAATATTATCAAGCTCAATCAGGTTATATTTTTAGCGAGAAGAAGAAGAAGGATACGTCTCTAATATGTTGTTAACAAAATTACCGAAGTGTTTTCGAACGCAATTAAATTGAAGTTTTTAAACTTACTATCTAGTGGTGGATTTTTCAAGAATGTAGGCTGAATTATTACTGAAGGAATGTTTCTTTCATTTACTGTCTTCACTCTGCGGCGGAAAATTTAAGAATTTCAAGTATTTGGAATAGATTGTGAATAACAAGACAGAATTTTTTCGTCTTAAGATTGTATGAAAATTGGTCGAGAATATTGTTCTCATTTTGTTGATTTAGTACTTAACCGGCAGTAGGGTGTAAAAGCGAGAGGTCTAACGGAAAAACTTTCTTGTCTCGCTCTCTTGATGAATTTTCTTTATTGATAGGAAGTTTGGAGACTAATACCAAGACTATCTGTTTAATTCCTTGAGATTTGATTCATGTTCTTTGGTAAGTACTTGAAAAAAGCCGTATACTATGGGTGTGTCTATTCCTGATTGCAGTATGTTGCATGACGCATTGAACACTTACAGGCTAAGTACAGTGCAATTTTATTTAATTAAAATGAAAATCAAAAGAAGAGGACAAAAACAGTCTAAAATGAATTCTGTTCTAATCCTCGAATGATCGAAAGGAAACCTGTTCAAAGTCCAGTCTTCAATGACGAGTGTGAAAAACTTGAACTTCTTAGAAGCAAGATGTAAGCGTCTTACAAATATATTGGCCCAGTGTCTATCATATGTCACTCTATTTTGTCCTCGCGTCCTTTCAATCTTGTAGATACGTAATATGACCAAGTCGGAAAACAATTTGATACATGTGCAAACATATTATTTTGAGAGCGTTTCACGATTTTTGCGAGCAACCCTCAAAATGAACTATCAAGCTCAAACAGGGCAATACCATCAGATGAAGATGTTTAAGTACAGACCTGGTTGTAGAGGGCAAAGCTTTGATATATCGATGAAAAATATCACCTTGGTCTACCGGTTCTAGTGAATAATAGGAAATTTTACTATATTATGTCATGGCACCAATCAGTTCATGACGTAATTTCAGAAGTTGGAAGAAAGTTCAAAGTAAGATTAGGACTGAAATGCCTCTTGAGGGGAATAGGAATGATAACGCAGTATAGAGTATAGATCCACTTTTCGAAGT
The DNA here is from genome assembly GCA_035079395.1 of Aspidiotus destructor. Classification (NCBI taxonomy): domain Eukaryota; kingdom Metazoa; phylum Arthropoda; class Insecta; order Hemiptera; family Diaspididae; genus Aspidiotus; species Aspidiotus destructor. The sequence goes on along the minus strand of JAVHKZ010000002.1, from coordinate 57,490,510 downwards.
TGTACCATCCCCTACAAATGTTTCTTTACACGTAGATCCATCTGATCCGTCTTGTGAAGGGGAATTTGCTAACCTACGCTTTCGAAAGAAAGTAAAAGTGCATGAACGACTAGAAAGAGCTACTCAGCAGTTCTGTTTATTCAATTGTCCGCAAGCAGACGGAGCGCAGTATAATCAAGAGCCACCTAATGACGAAGCCAGTATCAGTCAAAAAGAGTAGACAGAAGAGCGACGTGAAGCTCATCCACAAAAAGAGTGTCCTGCTTGTGGCGTACACAATGTTTACAAGATGAAGATTCAGTTGTTAAAAAACTTGACTGTTGCTCCATAATACACGAAGAATGTTTCCTGGAATTGGACGGATGCCTCAAAGTACATACCATTTTAGACTCTTTCGTCTATAACTTATGAATTCAAATTTACTTCATTAAAAGCTTACTGTACTTAGTCTGTATGTGTTTAATGTATCATGTAACCTATTGTACCTGCAAGTAGCCTCATCCTATAAGGATTATAAGGATAGAAAACAGCGATTGGAATTATTCGTGTTCTTCGCTGTATTTCATATAAATTCAAAATGTTTGAAATGCTTCAGCAAAATCAGCGTACATACGAGTCAAAGATGACGAAAGTATGTGTTAGGAAGAAAATGAAAGGATGTGCATTAATTTCATCCAATTACTCTTTGTTTACCGAAAGCAAATTTATTGTTCATCGCATTGTCGCCTACAGTTTTAGTAGTAGAACGAAAAACAGGGCGTGAGAATTATTGTCATTAATCGGTTATCTGCGGCGCGCAGAAATGAGACCACCGTCGATATTGCTCGCTATTGTAACGGATAGTACGTAACAGTCTCATTTTTTAATGCCAAGTTATTCTTTACACGGTGGCTCAGATCAATGTAAAGAAATCGAAACGAGTCTACGGTGAAGAATGTGCGATATGCTAGTCGATTTGATTGAAAACATGATGATTAGTACTCCTTACAGTTGAACACTAGGCAATTCATCTGTCGCGCAAGTCTTCATACTGAATAATTCGTTACCCAAACAATTGTGCAAAATTTTTCTTCTACATTCATAAACATTGGTTTTTTTAAATTTATCATACTCTCTTTGGGAATATCATTTTCATTATCTTTTTTTCTTTCTCCTTCGTGTTTCCAGAATTCTTTAGCTCGATATAGTCTAGGTATACTGTTCATTTTGTATACTTATTTGGTATCTTCTTGTTGGCCGTCGACTAAAATTTTCAAGTTATATCGTCACAAACGAACGCTGAAGAAGACAAATAATCCAATATTGTTTGAAACCGTAATTGTTTTTCGAAAGTTCATCAATTTTTGCGACGTTTCCTTTCTACTCGACAATTTTGATTGAATTGTGTGAAAACAGTTGGATAGTTTTTCAGATACTGTACGGTACTGTGTTACTCGGTATGACGGGTAGGTTATTTGAGCTGATTAAGCAACTACTATCAAGTTGACAACTTTGCTGGCGTACTGTTATTCCACTATTAGTCATAATTATAGATTATCATTCGAAACTACAATAGAAAATCTTTCGATTTTTATAAAAACTAGGCGCAGAAACTGCTTACTTCGTTTCCAATAATTCGTCATTGACATGTTCCTTGTTGATCTATTGCAGTCATGAAAGAAAAAGGAAAAACAGAAGTTTGTTCATGTTGCTAAGAAAAAAATAGAATTTCTATACTCGTATATTCTATGTACCGCATGATCGAAGTTTCAGATCAAATGGCTAACAATATTTCAAATCATTGCCGGGCAGGAAATTGCCAATCCACGATACCGATGCATAAAGATTGTTTCATATTTCAGCGACTTGAGAGCGTTTATTGCAATTATTGTTCCTGCCCACTGATAATGTACTGAAAGGAGGAAGAAATCTGTGAGCGCTGAAACTCCGTAGAAAGCATTCGGAAGTTCAGCTACACCGTGAAGTAGGAACATCGAATAATTTCAAGACCTGAATGTCATTGGGGTAGAGCGACGTAGAAGCTCAATTGAAGAAAAATATCGTACTCTTGGAGTGTATCAGTGCGCGTTTTATACGCTTCGACTTTGTATGACCACTTCGTAATATTCGATGATTACGAAGTCGTTGAAGGCTTTTACGGCGAGAATCCTCGCGTGATCTGAGTGCACATAGGTGTCCTGCACAATGAATGTATACGATGATACCGGTATTACAGTATATTACACTATAATGTCTTTGACTATAGTAGGCCTATTTTGTAATTTGTATAATAATCAAAGCACTATGTAATAATTCTCATCACGCGTCGTAAATACTGTGTATAGGAAGTATTGCGTGTACAAGTAAACAGGTTGGATTGTTTCGACGGATCGGTGACAGGGCTGGGGAACAATTTTTCTGGCGATGCGATGTAGATGGTATCGTCTGCCATGAGTCGGGGTATGGTCGACTGCCGAGCACCACGTCAACTCAACTTTCTACCGAATATTGGCACGTATGATTTGAGACTAGATAATTGTCCACCAGACGACAGAGACAACAAAAAGAAAAAAAAAAAAAAAAAGACAAAATTCGTTGCGCCGTAATAGAGAAATTATTTATCCATGACTAAGTGTAGGCTACTCATTATATTGGTGAATATACGAAGCGAGCGACGGCGGCTCAGCGTCGTACCAAAAGGTCACCTTGGTGGTACGGTATCCGCACCGCTAAACGGTAAAGTACAGACGCATTATTCTTTGCGATACTCGCGATCTCCTCTTCCACAAATGAGAATATTGTTGTTGACCATTTCGACTATATGTATTCAAACGGGTTCCCCTTTCGTTTACGTGTATAGCCTATGTGGGACAAATCATTCTGTTCGCATTTCGATAACGCGTTGCCGTCGTAAGCAAGCCGTTGGTCGTTGGAAATGGCGAAAGAGTACTCGTACTCGTACTCGTACATTTTTATTACGTTCCGAAGGTGGTTCAGTGAGGAGAACCTACCGATGTACTCCGCATCGAGAATTTACTTAGCTCTAGTGCGCGAGTTGAATCGGCTCGATCAGGTGGTTATTTGGCCCGGCGCGGTGCTTTGGATAGCTGTGCTTGCTGCGGCTAGTTCGGGATAATAGCAACGGTTTATGCGGTGTGTTTCGCGTTTCCGTAAAATCTTATCGCGTGTCCACGTTAATTGTGCATCGTGAATATGTGATCGGTGGTGCACGTATGATTTCCATGGATAGTGGTGTTTGGCTATGTCGAAGGTAGTTCTACATTTTTTATTACCTTCTGCAGTTGTGTTTGTGTCTACGTACGTTTCCAAACGTCCAGAAAGCGCTTTTGAAGTACTTATACTTGTAAGAATACGTCTACATTAGGAGTCTTTGATTCTAATGACTAAGAACGAATGATTGTATTCCATCAAACACATGACTGCAGTTTTCTCCTGTTGAGATATTCAATTTTCAGTAAGCAATAGTTGCCGCCGCGAGTACGTAAAATGAATTTAAAACAAGTAAACAAAATGTAAAATTTTCGCATGATTTCTCACTGGCCAACAAAATTTCTTGTTCGATAGTATCCACACGCAATACATAGGTAGGCTATCATAATTCTCAAACTCGAGTATTTACAACTGTGCAAGAAAGGCGTTTATTCTTTTAATTGTTGCGCGTTCTACTTGCATTCAAATGCGATGGCCTTTTGTCAAGAGGGTGAGTTTCCATTATTGACGCGGATTACGCCCCATGTTGAGAAACAGGTAATAGTTGTAGGCGCCTATGTCCGATATGAATGAAATTCCGCTTCTCAATGTTTTCTCTTATCGTTTCATGTAAGTTTGAATTGTTACATCTTTCCCTCCTAATCTTATCTTCTCGATTTTGGATACTCAGATTGATTCTATGCTCCAATTTTCAGTAATTAGAAAGCCCTGATCTTTTCTAAATAACACTTGTATTCTTCATCTGTATAAATACATAATATTGACGTATAAAAATCACATTAGTTTTCATCGTAGATCACTCGCACGTTTTTTCTAAGTTATCCTATCCACGGCTGACGGCTACCTCTACTGTCCGGCCAAACAATTGTATCCGCGGCAACACTGATATGCCGTCTTAAATTAACACAGGTGCTTATGGAGAGAACCATTTTAATGAAGCGTATCTCAACAAAATATGACGTTTGATGAAAAATTGCTGAGAACAAAAATTAGTGGCCATTAAATTTTCTATGTTAAAATGTCAGCATGGATCTCTTATAAAAGATATTTTTTTACATAAAGAAATTTCGGATGGCATTAAACCCCCCCCCCCCCTCCCCCGTCTTCCTTCCCTCCGTATCGCTGAAATTTGGATTGTAATGGTGTATTGGAAAAAATTATTTTACTACAAATTATTCTTACGTATTTGCGATTACGAGATCTATTCTAGAAGAGAAGTCTTCTCCTAAGCTGAAGAAAGCAGTTGTAAAGGGGATACACTAACAAATGACGCTGGAAAAAGTTGCAAAAAAATGCAGAAAAATAAAATTGAATGAAGCACTTTCGATGGCTTTTTAATTGAACGCATTCCGTTTAGTTTTCTTCTTCTGCGGTTTTTTGCAACTTTTTTCAGTATACACATACAGACCAAGTACAGTAAACTTTTAATGAAGTAAATTTGAATTTATATATAAGATATGTATAGACGAAAGAGTCTAAAATGGTATGTACATTGAAGGCATCCGTCTAATTCCAGAAAACATTCTTTGTGTATTACTATGGAGCAACAGTCAAGTTTTGTAACTGAATCTTCATCTTGTAAACATATTCCCCCTCTTTGATCAGTTTTTTGTCATCAATATCTTCGTGTTCTATTTTGAGTCTCTTTCCACCAAATAGGAAAACTTCAAATTATCCTTCGTAATTGCCATAAAATATTATTCAATGAAAAAAGCAAAAACCAGAATTGGAGAAAGGTGTACAAATTATTAAACATGATCGTTTGCCAGCTCCATTACTACTTTCTCTATTGTAAAATTTTCTATAGCTTGCAAGTAAACTATTTGCAGAAAATAATTTCATTGTATTTCAATACCATCTTTTGCCTTTTCATGCGGAATAATTTTCAGTGTACTAGCAAATGTCAGATCCTCCTAAATTTTGAACCTCCGTCTAAAGTTGCTCGATGTATTTTTCTGAATTTTGAAAGTTTTATGTCTTGCTATGTGAGCGTGACCATTACGTGTTCACTTTGGTCAGTTTGAAACGTGTGATCGTCAAAATAAGGATAAACAGTTTTACTGTACACATCGTAAAAAAGTTTGTTTTTCGTATTGTTATTTGAGCGTCTGTTAAATTTAATCAGCAATTTTATCTTTCTTCATCTTTTCTTCTTATTTTTTCTTTTTTTACTAGCAGTAGTGACGCGAAAGGTGTCAGGAATTTCGGTTCGTGTGTACAAAGGTTTACGACTCGCAAATTTCTGAGCGCGAATAAGATGGAAAATCGAAATGATAATGAAGTTGATTAATTGACGAAAATTGCGAAGAAAGTATTATTTGAAAACAATGGCTTCTGTGCGAGTATCATTGTGTATGATAAGTGTTCTAAATTGAAGAGAATGTAAGTAAATTGTATATTCAACTGAATATATTATCGCATTAAAATTCAAACTTCTAACATCGTGCTTCCCAGAAAGACGACGTATTTAAAAAAATATGTGTTCTTTCTCTTTTTACTGCGTCGTATTTTTCTTTTCAAAGTCTTTTTTTTTATCGGAGTTTCTATCTTTCTTTAAACCAAAGTAAAAATTTGTGTATGCGCGAGTAGATTTTCATTGTCATTTTCGTTTTGTAGTGGAATACTAGATTTTCTGTGGGAGAATGTACCCAAATTCGGCTCAGATAAAATCTTTTCGGTGCCAAAATTAACTTTTTATTTATTGCTTGCTTTCCTCGCAAAATGTTTTATGATTTAGTTTTCAATGACTAACTCACTTTCATTCTTCTTTCGTATCCTTTTATTTTTTTCTCTGATGTATGCGTCATATGATATCAGTATTATTTTCTTGGCAAGTTCATTGATCCATTTTACATCATTCGCAAAATACTCATGCGACCAAGTTGAATCCTTATCTTTGGAGCTGCCGTTAAGCAAAAGCGCTGTTGAAAGGATCCGGCATCTATTGAATTGAATCTATTTTGGTTATTTACGACTGGTTCAGCTGATGCAGGGTACTGTGTTAACTTCAACTCAAATTTGTAGATTCTCATTCCTAATAATTAATTATTCTTTTTCATGAACCTGAACGCTTACTATTTGAGTGCCGAGTGGTTTTAATTGTGAAACATACGATTACAAAAAGACAGATCAAGTCATTCTTTCGGGCACTTTTCCTCTTGAGAGAACATCGCTTATGTCGCATGAGTAGCCCCGCCCCGTCTTCCATGGTGGAGTGGGCGCGGGTTGCTTATGCATTTGATTTTGTTTCTTCCAGTACCGGAATCGACCCTTTTGGGTATAACTTCAGTGTTGGAAGAATGTCCTCGGCGAACCCCCTCTTCTGCTTGGCAACCGCCAAGCTGCAGTGCTCCCCCCCCCCCCCCGGCACGCAGAAAACACAAGAACACACAACAACAACATCACCTTAAGATAGAGTAAATTGCTGTTGGGGTTTCTTCATCTCCTTCTACGGTATCTTCACGGAAGATCGTCGTCCTTTCCTTCCTGCAAATCTGGGTGTTGATGTTACACAGGTGTCGAGTAGGCCTTAGTATCAGAATTTGCTCTTTCTTGAAAAATTTGTGAAATTTCATTTGATTGATCCCCGCAATCTTTAGCCAAGTGATGTACTGTGATTTCTTTCTGCATATAACAGAGCTGACCGATTTGTTTTTCTCCTCAATGAATCCCCCCCCCCCACCCCCACGCGCAGTGAGGATTTCTCAATACGCTACTAATAGAGAGCATCGAGGGTTTGGATGGGAAGAGCGACATTCCTCGAGTACTTGGCCAGAGTTCATCGTACGCTTATGACGTTTAGTACTAATATTAGTTTTCGCGTTGTCATATTGTATTTTTAAACTAGATAAATACTTGATATTTTTATTTCATTCGCAAAAAAAAAAAAAAGGATATTGTTCAGATTTAATTTAGTGTGAGAATGCGTTAAAAAAAAAAAAGGAACTTGAAAATGTTGCGGCGAACGTTCCTCGTTCTTTGTGCAACATTTTTATTAACTTGCGGTCTGACCTCGCTTGCTGTAGTATGTTAAGCGTGAGATTCTTAACATACTTTGTGGAGTTGTTGAATGCCGAACTATCGATTAATTATTGATTTGTCCGAATGCATTCATTCACGAGTATATTCGAAGTGGGCTTTTGATTGACGAAGTATTGCGTCGAGCCCAGCTAGCCTATACACGACTGATTCATGATGACCTGATCGCCCTGTGAACGATGCGCTTTCTTTTTTGAACGTGAAGGAATTTTTCTGTACTACTGATTTCCCGTCTCGTTACTACCCATCTAGTAGAAGGAGAGAGAAAATATAAAAATTCCATTGAAAAAAGATGTGTTCATTTATTCACGGACGTGATTGACTCTTACATAAATCTAACTTTTTTCGTGTTTTTGTTTTTTTGTATAAATTTGTAGTCAAGAAGTTTACTCTGCGTGCAAGTGTGTAATTCTTCGTCGTTAGTGATGTTTAATTGTAGTATTTGTCTAGTGCAATGGTTCCCAACCTGGGGTCCGCGGAAGGTCTGAAAATGATTTTTATAATTTTGTTTTGAACACGATTCTATGATATTTCAGGGCAATTTTTTCAGTTCTGGGGGCGGCGGGTTTGGTACCAAAATCCCCCCTCTCCCCGGCAATACGCCACTGATTAGTACTACTTTGTTTTTGTAACATTTTTTCGTAGGGGGTCCGCAAAGAAAAGCCGGAGTATTGGAGGGGTCCAACATCTCGAAAAAGTTGGGAGCCACTAGTTTAGTGTACCCTTAATTATCAGTGATAGCGGCTCTACCCTTCTTTGAGGAATTGAAAAAATTTCAACTATCATGAAGAAGGAGACTTGAAGGAATCGAGTATCAAGCTTTGGACGTGAGGGAGGGGAACTCGAAAATTCTGACTTTCCAGTTGTATTTGTAGTCTATGTATGTAATGTTGAAAAATTCTCACTTTGAAGTTCTCGTATCAGGGCTCATTGATTAGGCCCCGTTGTGGAGATGGAGGCTCCTTACTTGGATGGATTGAATTTGGTCGGTAGTCTTCAACTTTGAAGTATTGTTTTCTGCGACATTATGAATTGCTTAGTAATATTGTATTGTACTTTATCTCGAGCTCCCAGTTGATCCAGCGAGACTGCGTTGTATATTGTACTAAGGTTTGGAATGAGGATAAAACTCGTATCCTACGAGTACATTATAAAGTACACTAAACTCGATCATGTAACTTCTGTAACCTGTACCGATACGAGTACATTAGCTGAATGCGATAAAATTATCCGAGAGAATACTGTTTCGAGGTACTACCTATAATTTGCGCATAGTCCCTCGTGCGTGAGTTTGAGTGACTATTTAGGTGCAGTATACACTGTATACGTATACTGTATAGGTATACACCGCAAGTATGTCTACGGGTTCGCTGGAGTGGAAAGCTACGTACGAGTATCGTATATCGCTTATTAAACCGTAGTATGGTATGTACGTAATTGACGGTGTAACTAACCGGCTATAGGTTTGCCAGCTACCCATTATCAACTATTGTACTCCGCGTATATCATAGGCCTGTTTATCAACAGCACGAAAAGAAGTGAACGTACCTACCATTATAGAAAGTATATCATTATAAGAAGTAGTAGCAAAAATTGAATTTTCCACAGCAGATATATAGGTATAGGTATATACTGAATACGTAGCATACTACTGTACATTATATGTAGGAATGATGTGCGAATTTTCCCTTGTCAATGAAAAGTACTGGAAAAACCTCCATCGGGTTACGTGACTCCCAGGAAATATTTTGCGAAGAACGCGATGCAGTAATCGTTATAGATTATTGCTGTAGTAACTAACCTATTACTTTTTCATTAATTCGAATACAGTATAGGTATTACATATAATTATTATTATTTCAATTTGTACGAATAAATTCGGTGGACGTGATGTTTCTTCATAACTGTCAATACATCGTAAAAAACTTTTCATTCATTGCTTCTCTTTTAAGATCTATAGAGTCTTTAATTTGAGATCGTTTTTAGTTGGTGTCGATCAATCATGCAAGTTGTCTGGAAAAGTTATAGTTATATCACATAGTTCAGACATGAAAATCACGCATGGATAAAAAATTGTCGTTAAACTCCTAATCGCGACGTCATCTGTGCCATCTCCTCAAAACGGAAGGGACGAAGGATTTGGCTCAACTCCGAAACTTGGTAAGCCTGAGGTCAATTTCCATCCCGATCCGATCCACTCGAGCAATGTGCTTTATCGTCACAATTTCTTTATGTAAAGCGGCCTCGCTCAACGGGATGTGAATGAGGCGAAGCTATTTTGTGGGCAACAGAAACGAAGCAACATCGGTCGCGGTAAATACCGTATCTATGGTGGCCGTCTATCACAGAGAAGGTCAACTCCAAAAAGTTTATAAAGGAGCCACGAACTTCCAATGTTAATCTTATGGAAGGGTATAGGCTGTTGAACCTCCCCGCAGGACCTGTTTATACGCTCTAATATCGTCAACGTGCCTGTGCCCATAAAATACGTGCCTCAAAAACACGTGGCCCGAGGAGAATAAGTCAAGCTCAAATTTGGACATGAAGACTTCTGAGATGAGAGAACCAAAGGTGAATGCAATAGGAATCCTCACCCCCTCGGGAAACTCAAAGAATTTTTTATCAAAACAGAAGTTGGGTGACCGACAGACGTTCAAAAGATCAAAAAGTTCACCTTATTCCTCCCACGAAAGGCACCGAATTGAACGAGTAAGTCTCCTATCCGTTGGATGGTGGTAGCCTCGGGGGTGTTGGGAAATAGTCCAACCACATCAAAAGGCCACAAAAATAGATCCCGGCAAAAAACATATGTTCTTCAATTTGTTAGCCAGGGAACCCTATTTCTCACCTGAATAGGGCGACTCAAACTCCTCACGAGATTTGAGCCATTTATCTAGAAATGTTGCGAAGGAGTAGGTCGTAGAGGAAACAAATGAGACGTGTTTTCTTTATGCACTTTGGACAGCCCGCAAAGGAGGGTAGGAACAGGATTAGGTTTTAAAATAGCTTTCTCTGTTGAAGGGCTCTTAATGATGACTTCACTACCATTCATGAATCTTCATTGCTATCCACGGGTCGTCCTTCGTTCCTGTTGCCCGCAAAATAGCTACTTTAAATAGTTCAATACGTCGCCTCACACACGTTCCGTTGATTCAGGTCGATTCCCATAAAGAACTCGTAACGATAGAGCACCTCGTCAGAGTGAATCAGGTCAGGGTGGATCATTGGCCTCATGGTTCGTATGAGGCTTCCAAGAAAATTTCTCAATTCTACGAACTCCTTTCCCCGTGTGGTTTTGGGTGAGTTTTCTTTGGTTTTGAGCCGTGTCCTCCGAGCTCATTTGTTAAATTGAGACCTGGTACTAATAAGGTAGCTTGTAGGGATTGCCCCAAAGAATATATAAAAATGGCTAGTCGTCAATTCCAAATTAGAGTGGGTGAACACAAGAAAGCGTGGAGTATAAGGAAAATGGGTGAGTCGACTTTTGCTGATCCCGTAATTAAGAGTAGTCTGAAGTCCTCGGATCCTCCGCAGGGAGAATTTGTATTTTGAACGAAGTCGAAATTTTTCAACATCGGAATAATAATAATTATAATGACGTCTCCGTGCAGTTGAACAGCTCTATTCATGAGGAGGGATTGATTGATTGAATTAGTCTATGACTCGCTGGTTCAGTCGTGATCTCTTTCGAAGCTACTTTTTCTTGTTGGTGTTGGATTTTGTCGCTTCCTATACTCCAGAGAAGGGATGGCTCACTAGACAGGGGCGATCGGTATCGAGACACTGAACCCTGCCACCGAGCGCAGCGATCGCCCATTGTAATTGCATCGCTATCCCCCTGACGTTGCGCATCGCCGTTCATTTGAATTCCTGTGTAATCTTGAAGGGCGATCGCTGCGCTCAGTGGCTGAGACCAACTTTCAGTACAGGAGTTGAACGTCTCTTCTCTGCTATACTCTGGAAAGGACTGTTCAGCCGAAAGCGCTCGCCGAGTGTTCGACTTATAGCGGTCATCGTATTTGGTCCTTTCTACTCTTCTGAGTATATTTCTTGAAACCATGGTCATATTTTGGCGCCTGCATGTGATACCGTGCGCAACAACGGTCAAATTTTTGAAAAACTTTCATTTATCCCACGGACTGCAGCACAGGTTTCGTGTGCGAGTTAATTAGTGCTAAACGCCAGTTATAAGCCGGATACAGTTACACTGTCACTCTCAAGATTCTTCAAAAAGAATGAATCGTGTAGGTGCGTTGTGTGAATGAATAGCTGACGAAACACGGCGGTTTCGTGAGTTGTTTAGGCGGTTCTCGCGGTTACGATGCTTCGAGTGTGAATTTGCTTGCTCATACAAATACCTAATACCTTACGATGAAAGTTTCCCAACTGTCACTGGTCGACTACGAGTACCCGGCGATCCTTTTCATATTGATGAGAAACAAAAGAAACGGAAAGATTCGTCAGTACGATATTCTTTTGCAGAAAGTGCTCGTCGCGCACGCCAGCGCCATCAAGTTCTGGCATACTAGAATATTTCCTTTGAAATTAGGTATTAAAGATCTAGATTTCATGGTCAATGAATGCGTGCTGTATTTATTGTTTGATGCTGGAACGAATTTTGTTTTGCGTAAAAATAATAACTTGGCAATGTTAACAATTTGCATAATATACGTCGAATTTTGATTTTTCCTCGAAAAGAAATGATGCTACGTATACAGTATACTTACGAATCGATTTTCTTTCCCGACATATTGGTGCTAACTAATGCACGATTACCGTTACCTTAGAGACCGACAAAATTTCGATCTTCCGTATTTATTTCAACGACGATCGACTACCATATGATTGCAGGATGACCTCGTACACAATTTCATATGTATGGATAAACTTTATTTCTGTTTTCAATGTATAAATTTTCTAGAATATCATGGTAACCCCCCCCCTTATTCTCGTTTTTGGTCCACCACCGCATGATCAGTGTATAACTCGTAATGAAGTAAACCGAAGATGAAGAAAATACCTAATACATTTTTGGTTTCGTTTTCCCTTCAGTAGTATAGTTAGATAATACCTATTTGAATTATGTGGGATGTGTTAAATCGTAACAGGTTATATTTATAGTTTGTTGTGGGTTGTTAAGATGATGGTAGTAGCCTAGTGTGTTTTCAATTTTATTTTTCTTTCTTTATAAGATGGAATAGAAATAAATGCGATATAAATATTAAGAAAAAAAAAAAAAAAAAAAAAAAAAAAAAAAAAAAAAAAAAAAAGAGAGAGAGATTTTGTTTTTTGGTTGATTGCTAAAGCTTGAGCGAGGACACGAATAGGACATGGGCAAGAAAAGGAGTGTTTAACTGCTTGAGTTTTTTCAGGTGCGGATATACGGGGGGATAGGGTCACTCCCCCTTCTAAAAATTAGAAAAATAAATGATTGATGGTTGGAGCCAATCTGTGCCTATGAGCAGCTAGAATGACAAAATATCGTAAAATTAAAATTTAGCTCAAAAAGTAGTATTGATATCATTACTAAAATTATACATGTGAGTAAAGTGAGCGTTTACCCGACGAGGCAAAAATTGTCATCTGACTGAAGAGCGAGAGAGCAATTTGTCGAGTTGGCTGATCCATTTTTCTTTCGAACTATCAGCATTTTTTCTTTCACCCTAATCTAACAGGAAGAAATCATTGATGAATAAGAATCAGATTCGGGTCTTGTGGTTGAAAATTCTTTCATCATTATTGTGCAATCCGAATTGTACCTACTAGTTGCGTATTTTATTCCTGGTACAGAAAAAACGCATTCTCCGGAAGTTCAGCCCTCTAGAAACCAAATTCTTGCCGAGAGGATCTTGCCTTCAACTTCCAGCGATGAAATTTAGGATGGGAAATTTTTCTTTTTTAAAACCTCATCTCGCCTGAGCTGATGAGTTTCACGATACAATTTTTGGCTGTTTAATTTCGATCGCGTATCAAACAATATTTTAAAGTTCGTTTTTGTTGATTTTATTGTTCGCAGGTCTGGTAAAAGACTAGGATCGAACGCTCTAGCGAGGTAATGTATAGTCTACACTTTATCATCGCGAATATTCACTCATTTTACGATTTGTCACTTCCTGTTGACGATTTTTGAGGAAGAACGCTCGAAATTATTACGGTGTCGTTTTCCCCTCTCTTCCAAAAAGCCACGGTCTGGTCATATTTTTGTGTGTGTGTTATCAATATTTTAATGCGAGAAAAACGTCAGCATCTTTTTCGCGCGCTCAATACCGCGCATACCTTAATACGTATACGTAATTAAGAATAAATTTCACAAAAATAAAAAGAACGACGTTTTACGTATAAAACGTCCGGTGGTTTAGTACCCACAATTCTTGTATACAAAGAACTTGAGAAACTCTTTATCCCAAAGATTCCGAATCGTAACCGTAAAAATTTTATTGTGCTTTTAATAGTGACGCAATCGCGGTTTCTGTATTGTAAGTTTTCTTCTTCATGTTTGTTCGTCACAGCCAGCTGTACCGTAGTTCGAGCTTCAATTCATCTGGACGTAGTTCAGCCTGTGATACAGCTGATGATTTCTGTTCGGACGCATCACTGGAGGAGGATGTTTTGGATCTCAATCATAAAGTAAGTTCGCCCTTTACCCATCAATAGTGAGGATATTCTGAGGTGCAAGCCACTGAGAACGAGATTTTTTCAAATTCTGGAATCTTATTCTTACCTTTGAAGAAAAGAAAAGAGGGCAACACCAGCTTCCTGGTACAAGAATAAAAGGATCTTTTCATTGTAATGTCAACTTTTTATCTGTTATAATTATTTGCTTTATGATCTAAGAAGTCGAGCTTTCTTTGTGGTATACGCAAACTCAATATATAAAAGTTAGTAACATTTACGGATTTGAAATCAAAATTTGTATTGTTTGAATGAAAAGGTGGGAAGGGGAGACTGTTCACGTATGATCTGCAAGGAAGTAGAAGTGTCGAATATTTATCTAAGGAAAATAATTTAATTGACCGAGTCATAAGCCAATGAATTATAGTGTAAAAACTTGAGAACATTCATTCATCAGAAAAATTATGTGCTGCATATATCGTCATTGATGCACCAAAAGAGAGAGTGAATATTGATTTACCATGGATTTACCTAATAATCGCGCATATACGCTTACAGTAGAGCCTTTTATCACTACCTACGTTGGTAAATTCGTACAATATCCGTAATTGCGCCGTGCATTAAAGCGTTGAATTGAGATATTATTTTGCTAGCTCATCCATTTTTTTCACCTTATACGCGTACCGATTTCGTTAGCCTTGAGTGTTTCTCAGGATGCATTTGTTTGAAGTGGTATTCTAGTTGTTTACATTACTCAACAAGTGTTTTTAAAAATCAAGTAGATGCGCCTTCGAACATCATTTTGTGCTCTAGTTGCAGCACTAAGCCTTTCCATGTTCTTGATGCGGGCGAAAAGGGGACAGCAACGTTCCGTACAACGAACATGAACAATTTAGGTATAAGTAACCTATATAATATGGAAAAAGTTGAATACCGATGCATGTGCACATAGTTCATTGAATTTACTATGTATTTTTATTTTGGTGATAGAATTTTGACTCTACTAGTGGTATCGATGTTGATTTTTTTCTTCTTTTCCAATTTCTACGAAAGCTCGATGTACAGTATATGTATCCAGTATCTCCATGGCGTAACATTCGTGCCATCATTATTGTAGGAAAATAAGGTCAAAGTTTTCATGAATACCCGGTCCTTCAGAGGTATTGTGCCGACGTGTGCCAGGTTTTAAATTTACGGACTAGAGAAGCTGGTGGTATCGTCACTGCACTCTAGAACGTGTAGAAATTTGGACCGTGTGAGAAAAGCTGATCACGTTCAATTAAATTAACCGAGAGTGTTATCTATGCGTTCCGATGAATTCGAAATTAAAAATGCGAGAATAAGGTACCCGCTTGAATTGTTTTTTGTATGGAGATGAAAACTAATTTTATATAATGTTCAAATAACACTTTGGTTTGCATGTGAACAAAAGGAACGGGAAACTTGTTGTATAAGGTCGATTCTTTCATCGATCGTTTCGGAAGAAGTCGTCATTTTTCTATCGCTTATGTCGCATGTGCAGCGCCGCCCCGTCCTCCATGCTGGAGTGGGTGCGGGTTGCTCATGCATTTGATTGTGTTTCTTCCAGTACCGGAAGCGACCCTTTTGGGTATAACTTCAATGTTGGAAAACCCCATCTTCTGCTTGGCAACCGCCAAGTTACTTTGGCAACTGCCAAGCTGTAGTGCCCCCCGCCCCCTCCTGGCACGCAGAACACACAACAACAACATCACCTTAAGATATAGTGAATTGCTGTTGGGGTTTTTTCATCTTCTTCTATCTTCAGGGAAGATCGTCGTCCTCTCCTTCCTGCAAATCTGGGTGTTGATGGTACACAGGTGTCGAGTAGGCTATAGCGTGGTTCTGCATTTGCCTATTCCACTCCTGGTCCATCTTCCTCTTTATGAAGGTGGTCGCAAATGCTGACACCTGGTTCCATACTTCTTTGGAACCTTGTATGGTGGATACCAGGCTACTCGGATCAAGCGCTTCACCTACCCCGATCTCTTGGAGAGACCGACTAAGCTTTTCCCGCTCACGCCTCCACGCCTCGCTGTTGTCTTTTTTGCTCTGAACACCACCGCTCTCTCCTTTGCAAGGAGCTTAATTGGTGGTGAACGTGCTAATACGCAAACAGCCTTCGTCGAGACAATGCGGTAGGCACTAACACACCTCAGCGCAGCTCTTCGTTGGATCTTTACCATCTCTCGTCTTCTGTATGGTATCTTCATGGAGTCGGTGCACCATATAGGAAGATCTCATAAGGCGGTGCTCATAATCCTTCTTCTTGCTTCTTTCGATCTGCCTAGGTTCCTCATCAGGCGGCTTAGGTATCCAACTACCCGGCCTGCCTTTTCCGCTGCCATCAGGAAATGGTGCCTGAAACTTAGCGTCGAGTCAAACCAGATGCCCAAGTATTTCATCTTCTTCTTGGTCTCAATTTCCACTCCTTGCAGGCGAAAGGTGGGTGGACTGAACGTCCGACGGGTCGTGAATAAAATGGCCTCCGTCTTATTAGCTGCAAGTTCGAGTCCAGCCGACTCGACCCAACGCGTCACTACCCTGCTCTCCACCGCTGCAGTTGTATCAGAAGTACATACCACTAGGGTGTCATCCGCATACCAGATAAGCCTAACCCCCGGTGGAAGCTTCACCTTAAATATCCCATTAAATGCAATGCACCACAAAAGCGGCCCAAGGACTGACCCCTGCGGCACCCCACTAGTAACCAGGCCCTCTATTGTACCAGCAGACCTCTCTGCTTGGATTTCACGACAGCTAAGATAGCTGCTGATCATCCTGAGCAGGTATGCGGGCACTTCTACGTCCTTGAGGGCTTCCAAGATCCTCTCCCGAGGAATCGAATTGAACGCATTTCTTATGTCGAGGTTGACGGCTGCGCAATACTGACGCGTAGCTATCGCTGACTCGGCTATCCTCTTCAGCCGGATCCCAGCATCTGATGTGCAGCGTCCAGTTTGAAAATCGTACGTGTACTGGCTACTAGAGATAATATCTCTTTCCTTCTGATAGCTCTCCAGTCGATTGGCTATCACGCTTTCCAGGAGTTTCCCAACATTGTCCAACAGACAAAGTGGACGGTAAGAGGATGGCAGACCAGGTGGTTTATCCTTCTTATCGATCAGCGCTAGCCTGGCTTTTTTCCATCTCCCAGGGAACATTCCCCCAACAACTGTCGCATTGAACGTATCAACAAGCGCCCAGACAGCGGGCTTAGCAACGCCTATGCAGCCTCTGCTACCGACCACGTGTCTTGCATCGCGGCCATCTTCCCGGCTGCACAGTGGGCACTTCGGGTCTATGGCAGTCCTGTATCCGGTGGCCTTCCTCGCCACATCTGTAGCAGTCGCTACCAACAGCTTCTTCCTGACAAGCTGCTGCAATGTGGCCTCGGCGGAGACACTTGAAGCAGCGTGGAGGTGCTACGTCCTTCTTCTCCAGTGAGCGGACCTTGCACACGCTCCATCCGATCTGGACACTGACATCCTGGACCAATCTCAGGGTAGTTGGGATAGGGGCTTGAAACTGTATTATCTGGCACCCGCGAGCTATTTTCTGGAGGTTGAGGGCTTTCACCTCACTTTCATTCCCAACTGCTGCCGCTATTTTTCTGCACAGAGGCATCGAATGTTGAGGATCAGTATACTCGACTTCCTCATTGGTATCCTAACTTCTGCCTTCTCTCCAATAGTGGCCCTGAACGAATCTGGGTAGGTATCAACAACATCCTCTGAAGTACGTTGATATTCCAGCACCATCTCACCTGCCTTGGTAAACCTGGTAGAGACCATCTTGATTTCAAGAGCAGCGACCGAGAGTTTTGCTCTTGCCTCTTGGACGATGGTTGCGTAGGTTGTAGAGCCATCTGCTTCATTCTTCCTCTTGAGCACCACTGCGACTCTGCGAGGGTTCCTCTTCTTCAGCAGTCGGAGATGCTGTTGTGCCTTCTTTTCAACCTAATGCCTATTTGCCGCCTGACAGTTAGGGATGCTGGAGGGCCTGCTCTCAGTTGCAGTAGACGGCTGATGGTTCTTTCTCCGCGTGCGCCGGGAAGCCACACTAGCTTTATACTAACTAGTATATTATATACATGACAAGGGCGGGGAAAATTTTCGATCTATGAAGTTGCCGGACGTTTTTTCCGGAAACAGTCCCCGATAAAACAGGTTTCCTGTTAATAGGAGGGGACTTGGAAAAATTTCGACCTCCAGGCTATTTCGATACATAAAACTAATTCCTTTCGTTCTTCTTTCAACTTCGTTGAGGAAGCCGTCTTTTTTATTTTGAATCACCCGCGGAGTAATAAGGGTGAAAGGGAGGGGGCTCTTGCAACTTTTTAAATCAGGGGTTGGGACTCAGTATAGACATGAAACATATCAAAAAGGCTTAGGGCCAGATGGAGAGGCTGAGCGTGAGTCACTTGTATCCACCTCGAGCTAATTACGGAGTAGGGGGAGGGGGAGAAGATTTAGTAATTCGGGTTTGTGTGCTAAATATCGTATGATTATACGAACATACAAATGAACGCCGTGAATCATTCTTCAAGATTTCCTGGCGTCTACCGTTGATTTTATTTACGCGCTAGAAATAATAATACCGGTTAATGATAAGAATAACAAGGATGACGAATGATGTGAATGTGATACGTACGACAAGCGTGTAAATTAGCCGGTACAAATTAGACTGATTTTCATTTCCGGCGCGGCGCAACGTAAGATTGTGCGGAGGACGGAGAGCGTGTAAAGCGCAGCGCGGAGAAGGGGACAAAGCTCGTACTTCCCTGCGATAACGAACGCACAGAACATGCTGTACCCAGCATAATTATACTGTTCTAGTGTAAATGCATTCGGCGGTTATTGCTGAAAGTATAATCATCTCTGATTGAGTGCAAAGTGTAATCTCCATTCGATTGAGCTACTTTTTAAGTAAAGTTTTGAAGTTTTCTGTCGTTGTGCGCTTTCGTTCGAATTTCGCGGAAGGTGATTCTCTGAAAATTGACGCTCCTGCGAGGGTAGTGATGAGTGGATTCGGGTCAGTTTGTAGAATATTGTATTCCGTGTAGCATCTTATTTCGGAATGAAGATCTAGTCTATAATTGTGTTTGATTGAGACGTTAAATGTTTTGAAATTTGATGGGCTTGATTGATTGAATACATTCTGGTTATTCTTCTTCTGGTTTAGCAAGGAGATGAGGTTATTCTTTTTTATGGGTTTTTTAAATACCATCTTATGCATACGAGTTAGTCGATGAGGATGAGATAAGCTCGTGTAAAAGTACGAACATTGTATACGATACTCTAATTGTTTTAAATGAGGAATTGAGAGTACCTGTTCATCCGTGTGTGTGAGCGTATACTCGTAGAAAGGATTTTTCCCATGATTATGCGTCGGTATCGGTAACTGTCGTTAGCTTTCATGTGCATACGTAGTATTCATCTCATTGAGTCAACATTGAATTAGCTAATGAAGAAACTTTTCAATGTGTAATTTGTTGTTAGAAGAATTCGTATTAGGTATCTAGAATAACCTTCGCTTGAATCGCTCATTTTTCATGTACCGGTAAGCATAAATTCAGAAATGTTTCATTTGAAATTCACGTAGGTAGTGCAATGCAGGTTGCATTTATAATAGTGAGATTTCGGCATTCAGAACGCGAGTAAATTGATAAGAAAAACTAGACGGATGCGTTAGATAATGTCAACTGAAAGCGCTTACGTATACTTATTTTGGGATGACTCTTTTAAGATTTTCTGTCCAAACGTTTGTACAAATCGAACGTCAGTATTTTTCAATATTATTATTTACGACGCGACTGATCTCAATATTATTCCTTGATACGAAATAACGTTTTCGTTTTCCTCGTTTAGACTAGACGAATCTTCCAAATCATTGGTGACGTTTATATGAGTCGTACACTTCCTCTCTTGTAGAAGAAGAGAGATTACAACAGGTGGTTGTTGAAAAATGAGGAAATCGAATGTGATGATTTGGGAAATTGTTGTCGAAATCGTGGATATGATCAAGAATGAGAGAACTTGGGAAAAGAGAATACCGTAATAAATTACGTAACGAAATACCGAGAGCGTACTTGATTAGAACCGCAGCATCTATCGCGCAGTTTGTGTGTGAAATATTTATTCGTTCTCCATAAGTGCCCGTTCGAATATACGCTTTCAATTATTTCTTCTCATGTGTTGCTGTGATATACTCGATCGATTGTGTTAATAATGAACATAATTTTGAGAGAAAACGTGTCAAACATTGATTGTAGTATATCTGTTACTGATCATAAACGAAGATGAATCATACAAAATACTGCACGAAGACGCCAAGTGTACATATAGTACCTACCAGCTTCTATGCATAAAACTTCAGGACGAATTAGTCGCGAATGAATAAGGCAAACTATATTTGAAACGTTGTGGAAAAAAGATGAACTGAGTGCGGTGAGAAGATCTATGAATTCGTGCCCTTTACCTCTTTCTATCTTACCCATTAACCTTCTTGGCATACACTCAATTAGATCAAGCGGTTAGAAAATATACTGTACCAACGCATACTATGTGAAATTCTTATGCGCGAATTTTTTTCTTTTCGTGACCAAAACTCGTAAGCAATGACGAAAATTATTTTCCGCCATATGTATATTTAATAAGTCAACAAATCAGGACGAATACTTCAACCATAGACGAGATCGAGGTGGTGACGTACTCGTACGCGTCTTAGAAATGACTCATTTACTGTCGAAATAGAATAATGCCGTTAATTCGAGTACGAGAAAGGAAAATGAATCATTATCTTCCCAACTACCGATCGGATGTTTTTTTTTTCAACAATATTTTTGATCTCTGATCAAGGTGGTATGAAATTTACAATATTTTACAAACTCCTCTGGTCCGTCATCTCTCCTCAATCGATGTTTGAATGCTTGTAAACCAGGTAGAATGCGTCTCTTCGACTGATTATTGAATTTGCAGGAAAAACGTTCAGAGGTACTTCGTGGTCGAATATATTTTTGGCAAATGATGGCTTGTGTTTAAAATGAACGTGAAATACGCGATAAATATTTTAGAAGATGGCTGTAGTCGACGACGATCTTGAGTTTGATATGTGGGACGGGCAATTTGAATTCTTTGGTAATAACTTTGCGGGAAAAACGGCGGACAAGAAGCGTCAGAACCCTCTCGAAGACAGTGGTATCTATGATAAGGACGTTGACTTGATTCTAACGCCCATAACCGCCGAGGATACTCTTTCGAGTAAATCTCGTCTCGGAGTCAGTGTTCGTAGGATGTCTCTTTTGGAGCATACGACGAATGATGTAAGAAAGAAGAAAGCCCGGCAAAAAACTTGTGGTAAATGCTATCATTTATAGGTAATTAATTGCGCCTCTATTTTCTTGCGTGTTCGCAGGTTCAAATGCTGCAACAGCAGATGAACGTACTTGCCGACAATCAGAATCATTCGGACGAACGTTACACTCGTGCCAAACAAGAAAATGCTGCCCTACAAGCCAGGTCAGTAAACCCCTTGCGGGAAGTCTTGCAGAAACGTAGAACGCTACCCAGCAGATTATTCCCACCATTTAAGTGAACCTATTTTTGAGCATCCATAAACAGAAGAAACTGATTTCTTTATTTGAGCAAAAAGGTCATTATTTTCAGTTAGGTCGCGTCACAGCGCTGTAATTTTCATCAATTAAAAAGATTTATTAGCGGCTTTTCTCGTAAGTAGGAAAACAAATACATACATTGATCCACGTTAGGTTTTTCACGAATCGGTATTTCACGCCACATTGGGAGGGAAATTGATTCCAGTGGTGTTCGCATTTTTTCAACACGATTACGAACTTCTAGCTTCTATCGTAATCATTTTTCGTTATTTCTTTTATGATATGCCTTGGATGAGGTATTCTTACATTCTTCACACCAGCAACTCGTAATAAAACCGACTTCTCAAAACCAAAGTTCGGACTCGTGTTGAAAAACGCAAACACCGCTGGAATCAATTTCTCTCCCAATATGGCGTGAAATACCGGCTCGTTCGTTTCGTTTGCCGACATTATTTCTTCCAACTCGAAAATATTATTTTAGGCTGTCAACGAGTTCTGACTTTCTCGATCACCCTCCCCCAGAATTAGGAATTTCAATGGAGAAAGTACAAATGACGAGTTTTATGTCGGACAGGGATAACCCAGTAATAACTCTGAAATTAGTCTTCCTCGTCTTCTCATTTTATTTTAGTCGCCTGCATTTTGATGTAGTTTGAAAAATAGAGTATCTTTAATATGGATACGTCAGAATCGTAGATTCGTACAATCTGTTATTAATAATTCTAATATTTTTCCTGCCTTCAGGATATTGATTTTGGAGGAGCAATTACGAGAAAATGAGTTACGGTCAGAAGAAAAATTCGCCGAAGAGGTGAAACGCCATCGAGAATTGGTAGCGCGAGTAGATCGCGAGAAACAGCTTCAAGTTGAAAACTGTGCCATCAGGTAATTCAAGTAGAAATCATCTTTTTAATTTATCCTATAAGTTTTTAATCGTGAATACTCGTGGATGAGTGACCTCCGTCGATGGCTGGGAAGATTGTCAGCAGAAATTTTCAGTGTAGCGACAGAGTTGCCAGTTTCTGAAAAAACGAGAAAAGTCAGGGAATCAGAGTGTTGATGGAGAAGTGAGGTCTACCCAAGATCGGGGAATTTTTAAGATTCGTTGAAAAAGGTTCGAATTAGAAGTTTTTTCCCATTTCCTTTTTGTGGGGCCTTTTTTTTTTGCTTTTTAGTGGAAATTATGGTCTGGAAAAAATCCCCCTCCTATCATATTTTCATATTTAGCTCAAAGGTCAAAATTACTCCAAGTCCCACGTCCGTAATTTTTCTTCTATGTCTCTCTCTCTCTCCCCCCCCTGTCCCCCCCTTTATAAAACATCTGGAAAATTCAATGAATTTCATCTTGAGAAATAACTGGCTACCCTGAGCGATATAAATAGTAAGATGGGTATATGTGGATCGCTCATTTTCGTGAAGCGGCGCCAGCGTGAAAAGAAGAAATTTTTTGCCTGTTCCACTTTGGTTTGAAACAGACCGAGGATTTCTAGGAATCATTTGTTCATCTTATTGAGGGACAATTATGTGTAATTTCCATTGAAGATTCCGATCTAGCCTTCGTTTGTGGTACTGATATGATGGGAATTCCTTGAAAATTCCTTTGGTAATGCAGATCAGAGCCATTAAATTTAGACGAGAGATCAAAAGATTCTCTTACATTTTTACCCACCTCATGATCAATTTTGCAGAGAATTGCCTCGCCCTTAGAAGGTTATGAAAAGAAACAGGAATTTGTGCGTCTTTTCGTAATATTTCCGTTTTCTTGCGGATGCGTAATCTATTCAGCTTCTTTTCTGCATTTCCATTCAAAATCTTTCGCTTCTCTTCAGATTATTCATTTTTCCCGAACATAATCTTCCATAAGTGTAACAAGTTCCAAGAAGTTACCCTTAATTCAGAGTCAAACCTAACGATGAATAAAGCTTACATGATATTACAGCTTTTATTATTATTACCATCATGATATTAAGTATCATTATTTTGTTCCCCAAAGATTACAAACTTTGGAGCAGAGTAATGAATCGCTGAAAGAGGAAGCGTCTAGATGTCGATGTGAATTAGAAACGCATCGAAAAGAGAAAGAAAGACTGAAGGAGTGCCTCGAAGAATCTCAGCAAGCGATTGTTTCTTTAAAAGAAGAAGTACACGCACTGAGGGAGCAAGAAAAACGATATAATGAAGAGAAGAAGATGGCCGAACAGGTAAAGATAAATTTTCTGCGTGCTGTCACTTCGATATGAGATTTGGGAGTGCAGCTTACAGGTATCAATTTGTGGATTTGAAAAAAAATGATTAATGATTTTTGCTTCGATTTCAGCTTTTAGATGATCTAAGCCGCGAAGTAGAAATATTACGATCGGAAAAACTTCGAGCTTTAAGTGCGTTACAAAATTGTCGAGAGATGCCCTCGCAAACGGAAACTGAATTGCAAATACAGCTGGATTCGCTGAAACAAGATCATCGAAGTGAGTAGATTTGTACGCCTAAGAGGTTTTAAGTAATCGAGAGCAAATATGATACATCTATACTATCTATGAATTAAAGGTTAAAATGTTTCCAACGGAAAGTCCTAAAGTTGTTTATCAATTGTTTTTGAATTTGAAATTGCGTTTTTCTATGATGGAAAGGTTTTCGTTTTACGATGGTCACAGAAGCAATAGATTTTAATTTCAAATTCTTTCGTTGCTACAAAATTTCAGTATTGCTTTTATCAACGTGTTATCTATAAATTACTAATCTGGTACTTGATTCTCATTAGATTTACAAGAAGCGCACGAAGAGTTGCAAGCGTTGCTCTTGACTCGCAGCATACAGGAAGGTAGGTCATTGTTGACGGACTCGAATAATTTGGCTGCCGAATTGGAACAAATGACGCAAGACGATGTGAGTATTGGGTAATATATACGAAGGGGTACCTTTTGATACGATTTGAATTTTTGAGCTGTGAACTCTTAAAAAAAAAAAAGCCTCCGTCAAATTTTGTGTAAGGGAGTTTTTCTCCCCGGAATATTGAAATTTTCCCAGGTCGAGTAGTTGAGAATGCAATATGGAAATGCACAGCTATCTTGTAAATAGCACAGATGACACGCTTGAGAATGGGTTATGGATGTGCAAAATGACGATCGTGAATGATTTATTGAGTCCATAAAATTTGTCCGAGCGAAAATTGTCCGACAGAAAGTAGGGATTGCTGAAAAATAAAAATAAATAATGATGTGAAATTTCAATGTCACGATATTTAGATATTACAAAATCTAACAACGTTCCAAAATTTAAAAGAAAAAAAGAACATTTTAATTATTTATGAGAGTTGAAGCACTATTGTAAAATTTTGTCATGGTCTAATTTCTTGTGTAAGGTTTCTCGCGCAGCCAATTTTTATATTGACAGATTTCGCGGCTGCTAAATCTCTTAAGTAAATTTTTCTCTCGCTTTATTTGTATTTTTTTTCTTCTTCGGTCGATCACTTTTTTATTGGACAAATTTTTTGAAACCGATTTATTATTTATTGTACCTAATGAGGAAATTCTCACATAGTTGCAAAATGTAAGAGAACTAACAATTCCCGGAAGAAAAATTATAATCAATGGGGACGTAAATATCCAATTAAAATTCACGCTTTCGAGGAGAGGAATTAAGTAGAAAAAATTTAAGGGACATATGCATTATAATAAGTTCATCAAATCAAAATTTGTCATAGACGTCTATAATTTTCGTGTTGGATAGAACTCTCTATAATTATGTATAAAAAGCTTGTAATCTGTGTTACGAGTAAAACAAAATTACAAGTATACCGGTATTTTTGATTTTTGTTCTATAGCATGAAGTTGAAGCTTTTATTGCTGAGAAAGACCATAAGGTAATCCCTAAGTTTTACTTGAGACGTGTAGCACTCTCTCTCTCTCTTTCTCTTACTTTCTCTCTTTTTCTATCCTGTATCGGGTTTTTGTTGTGGTGTTGGCTTATTAGTTACTTCTTGTTTCGTACATCGCTTTTGACGCTTTCGAATATGCCATGCCGTTGAATCGCTTGTACCCAAAACATTAAGAAATTTTGATGTGATGATATACCTAAATTGTGTTTTGTGTTCTTTTCTACCATGTATTGTTACGCTTCTCTCTTCCGTCGTCATTTTTTATGCGCAATACTACGTGTAAGACCGTTATAACGACTGTTAGCTGAGAGAACTTGTTATGAAACAACTGCATTTTTATGAAATCTATTGTTCTCGTAGGTATTTTTAAGGATTCTCCAAAGTACGTCGATGTTGCGTTGAAAATGACGTAACATTCGTGCTGTTTGATGGAACTTTTTTTTTTAAAACACATTTGAAAATTTTGTTTTCTACAGTAGAAGTAAAAAAATTATTTATGCTCTGCTTTAATTCTTTATTTTCCATCATTTTTACTATGGGGTAAAGTGAAAATATTACAATCCTTATAAAATATATCACTTACGGTTATTATTATTATTCTCGATGTGTCTGAAATTCAATGGCGGAATAATATGACGTTCAAATCGAAAAGATTCTGTAATGTATGTGAACAATTTTGCTTAACAAGTATGAAGAAGCGTCAATAGATTCTCAAAAATATTGCTTTGGTAGCTGGGCCTCAATACTTATCGCTTTCAAATATTACGATATTTTTCTATAATTTTATTATTGTGCTATGAGACCAACTTGAATACTAGTTACGGATATTATGTATGATTCACGGATATTGTTTCTATTTTATAGATGAAAGTTGCCCTGAAGGAGCAGCAAGAAGTAAATGCCCAATTACGAGCTTACATCGACAATATATTGTTGAATATAGTCGAAAATTATCCTCAATTGTTGGAGGTGAAAAGTAACTCGACGACGAATTCACCGTGATACCATCGTCTTGTACGATACAGCGTGGCCTTAATTTTCTTTCTATTTTTATACTTGTAATTATATTATTATCTTTGTACCTATTACTTACAAAATGATTATTATTACATATCGTTTGGTAATGTTCACACGATTACGTGTTGTTCAATTTCTTGCTAGAATTCAATCTATATATTTTAGTTTAGATTTTGTCGAAAACTATATTTTTTTTTAAATAATCGACATTCAGACCTGTAATTGTTTGTGATAATCCCTACAATATTCACTTACCTTTCTGGCGCTCCTCATTCTCTCTTTTGGAGGTTATTTTGAACCATTTTTTCTTGTAATAAAAGCCTGATTTTGTCTACTTTGCTATTCGAGCTTCCTCTCCTTAAGTATTCCTTCCCTCTTTCCTTTTGTTTTCATTTGAATTTAACAAAACGTGATGATTTATTGAGTTAGTTATTGTAAAATTGATTATTTTTGTTTCTTTTTTTTTTAATATCACATATTGTGGCTGTGAACTTGTAATTTGTACATGTTTGTTGAAAATATTTAAAAATATTTGATTGTCAGTATTCTAAGTTTATAATGTCAATTTACCTACCTGTTTCATGTACGTACAGTGGTATTGTTCATATTTACGTGCGTTAATCTATTAAACTTTCGTAATTCGCAGACGTTTCTGTTACGACATTTCTGATCCTTTGATTTCGTTTAATCCAGTGCAACGTGAAAAGTTCTGCTTGTTTGGTTTCACAATCTTTTATTCACGTTTTTCGGCTCATTCTAGTTTGGTCTTCTTGTGGTATTCATTCAGAGATAGATTACGTTTTGAATAATGCACGAATTTTTTAAAACGTGTAATTTATTCTTGATGTTCAGAAAATACAGCTAATTAGTTAACAGTTTGTAAAACTTTCTGGAAGATCCTCAAAAAAAGTTGGAACTTACGTCTGATATGCCATTTCAAAATTATTGAATGCTGAATTAGTTTGTCTAAATCATTTAGTCACCAAACATGCGTAGGTACATTCCTGATATTTTTATGCTCCATTCACTCAGTTATCTTGAGAGAAAATTCGCGAATTGCGATACACCATTTTGTGTGTGTCGATGAGTGAGTGACTAACCAGAGCACGAGGATGGGCTGAAGTAATGGAGGAAAACTCCAAATTATTTCTGATTGTGAAGTCCTATATACTACGAATTCGATGCAAAAATGTTTTGTTTCCTTCACAAAATTACTGGTCATTCTTCTAAATAAATAATTTTCTTTAAAATTATCTGGGCTATTCTACGTGAAAGTCACCAAAAATAGATTTTCTTTTCCATTACTCGTTTTTAAATCATGAATTCGTGTTCCCGGATAGTTCATGTAGATTGACAACTACAACCATTTTCGTGGGGTACCGAAAATTCAGGAGAAAGAACACTGATTCGTACGTACATTTATATTTTTCAAGTTTTCAAACGTTTGAGCGTAATCTCCAATAGCGTTCGAGTTACGACGGGCGATGAAAAAAACATTTATGAATGCTTTTCACTGCTCTCGTGTTAGAGACTGAACCAGACTTGTTTGTATAGTTCGATGTGTACGATGTTCGTAGCAACCTGATAAGAAGCGTCGACAGAAATACGCGTGTCATCAACGATACCGGTCAAAGCATCAGCGAGTCCCATAGAAGAATCATCTTTTGTAAAGGGGTCTTTCAACCAACTTGAAGTACTCATTCGACTAAAAGTTTTATTCACGACGAAGTGATTAAGTCACGTAGGTAGTATTTTAGGTACTTAATTTGGTCTTCCCAGAAAGATTTTGAACCCTAACCTTTCGTACATCTACGGATCTGGAAAGAACGTGTCGGCTAAAGATAATATTTTTGAGGTTAGTATATAATTGTGGAGTGCTTTTTTGTAAATACAGGCAAAAGAATAAATAATTCGAAAAATGTGTATGAAAATCTTAGGAGTTTCATTGTTGTAAATTTATATTTTTAGCTTATAAAATTTGTGGAACGTGAGTGTAATGGCGAAGAAGGATGGACGTTTTGACGTCGTACGCATAATCCGTAAACGAACAAACGATCACGGTCGAACACAGTATAGAGTGAGAGTGAAAAGTCCTACCGATAATAATTTGATTTTATTGGAGCCATTCAAATGGATTTCCGAAGAGATAATTACAAAAAGTTGCAAACACCAACTGGAAAAATTTGAACGCGATTGCGCTGTCATTGAAAAATGTAATATCGATGTGTATAGTACGAATCCGCATCCAGAGAAATTTGGATTTGAACGTCAAGAAATAGAACAAGACTTGAAGCCTATCGAAATTTGCGATCCGGGTATAATTGATGAGGATGGTACTCTCATGTGCTTAATTAGATGGAACAGAGCCCTTGTACCCGGTCAAGAATCCGACTGTACCGACTTTGTATCCTATTATGAAATGGCTGACCGTTATCCAAAACTGATGATTCAATATTACGAAAAATATTTGTATTAACTAGCATTGCCTAAACATCATTTTTTTAAAACTAAAATTCTTATAATTTGCATTCCACAATTGCATTAGGTACTTAAGACGAGCGTAGATATTTAAAGATAGTACGTATGATTTTTCAATAACGGTTTGTATTTTCTCATCTTATTTCAAACTCATTTGTATTATACCTACTCCGTATTTCTAGTAATAATTAAATGATTCAATTTTACCTTAATAGAAAAAGATAACCTGGTTCTAAGAGAAAAGAGTAAGCGTCCAAATATTACATTTCTGTCGGGCCTAGGTATAAATGTTTAAAAATAATAAATTTCAGCTACTCTTTCGCGTGATATCTATTAATAAGAATTGCCTGTATGATTGCATTAAAGGATATATCCGCAGAGTCACTGCATCGATAACCACTGACATCGATCATCTCAGTGTTATCGTACATTCATTCTCGTTCTCGTTGATAATCTACTTTTGGACGCTTACTACCTTCTCTTGGAACCCGGTCACAAATTTTAATTTACATTTCGTCGAAAAACTGCTAATTGACAATTTTACCTATTAAAGTGGTGTTATTCATGTTCAAAACTTAATTTTAGGGAAATTTCAATTTATTGAAATCTCCTGTATGAACGAATTTTCATGATGACTCACAAGTCACGACAATGCAAAGAGGCCGAGACGAAAATTTTAGTCAATATGTACCCTGCAGTGATGGGAAGAGATTTTTTTTATTGTTCTTCAATATGGGTACCGATGACGAAGAGTTCGCTGCAATTTCGTTTCGCCTACTTCGAGCGTAACCTGCAGCATATTGTACGAAAAGCCCTTCATAGGCTAACTCGTGAGATGCTAGATGATTGTTATAATTGATTATGATATATTCGTTGTTATTAACGTAACTTCAGGGTTTGAAAATTGTTGCATGTATTTTGAAAAACGTGCAAAAAAAATGCCATTATAATTTTCTGTTCTTTTTCCTTCGATAAAGGAGATATTAGTAAACGAAGTGCGTGCACCAAAACATGTTTTGAGGGGCGAAAAATGTCCGTTTCTTCTGCCCCATTCCAAATTTTGTTGGAAGGTAGGTGTGTTAACTTGCACAATGATGCTTAGACATGAAGACCAACGAGGATTAGCCAGCGTTCCTCCAGACTCTTTTCTTAATTTTTAAGTATGGGAAGAAAAGTAGAACCGCATAAACGAAAAAACTGATTGGCAAATCGATTCATCGAAATGAAGGATGTCGAGAGAAGCTGGTAATGATTGACTTATTTTACCGATTAGTGGACTCGAGTTGCATTTAAAATAAGAAAATATCTGCCAAGAAATTAATATCAAATCAGTTAGGCACCATACCTAATTATAAGTTATAACAATTCTACAAACGCGATCAACTTGAACGGCATCAGGAATTGATGAAGAAGAAGGCGGAGTACGGTACCTACGTTTTTTCCGGCGAACAATTTTTGCTTTCCTTTTTCCTCGTTCTCATCTATAACTGACAACAAAAATCTCGGAAACTGAATTAGAAAAGATTTTTACAGTAGGTAGAAGGAGGCATTTACCTATACTTTATAATTTTAAAAATTTCCCTCCGTTACACAACGCGATTTCCAGGTCGTCGTACTCACCCCCCCCCCCCCCGCGCATTTCCCATTCGCGTACCTATCCTTTTTTTTTTTTTTTTTCAAATTCTCGAGTGTTTTAAAATACGCGTAGATATTTATTACTTATCAGAAACTTGTACACTCTGTCGCCTGATTTGCGAATAATGAGACGAAATCTTTGCAATTTTCGAATCATTTGTTTTCTTTATATTTCTCATGTCGTCGCATTTTATCAAATTAACTCAAAACCCATAGGTCCATAGTACTTTGAGATAAGGATAACGTCGCTACCAGTATTGATCAGCGCAGACTCCTTGAGAGTATTTGTTCGCTCGGTGCTCATTTTTCTCCAGATACGCTGCAAGGCGACCGTCCTCGTGGTCGTCCTCCCGTACGTTCGCTTCCAACATCCAACAGCACGAGTTTTTTTACTGTGTGCGAAACTCTTTTATTCATCTTTTGTTTTTCTCCTGTTTTCTTCTATTTTGTTGTTGCTTATTGTAAATGTGATAGGTAACCTAAATGGTATTATCCTTCTAGTCTCGAAAACAAGTTTAATTCGGGTCAAACCAGCGCATACCCACTTGGTAAGTAGACGAATATCACAAATTTCACCTACCTACTGTCAGAATATTCGATGGTTTCACGAAACATTTATTTTTATTTCAAGGGTTTTTTTCTTCTTTTGCGCTCGGCTGGATTATGATGGTTGACAGCGTTGCGGTAATGATTAGGTTGTAGATCGCGTGATGGCAAATTCCGCACATTTAGTGCGTCGACAGAGCTCCAGAGATTTGAATCCGCAGCGATCGTTGGACCGTCTTGAATTGAAAGATGTAAGAACCAGAATAATGGCGATGGAGAAGAGTCGTTCTCTATCATCCTACGATAGAACATCGTACGGGACAACCAATGCTGCTTTCGAAGATGGCGATAAAACGCTCTCTAATGTGAGTAATAGTGTAATACTTGTAGTTGCGCTGGTTGGTATATCACCTTCACCTCCCAAATTAAGCCAGATCTGTTGAATTAATTTTTGAATGTACGAATGGCTCACGAAATTGGCTTCAAAAAAGAAAAAAAACTTACAGGCTCTTGCTTACGGAGCAAGAGTTGCGGGAGACCCGCGACTGATGGTTTAGGGTCGAAGAGTGTGACTGTAAATTCGGAAAAAAGTGAAAGGCACGCATTCACTATTTCTCCGAATTCCACTGATGACAAAGAAAAGCCCATAGAAAAGCTCAAAATTTTTCTAAGTCACTATGCTAGCCAATAGAGGAATATAGAAGAGCCTGGAATTCTCCAAGTCCGTCTATACTAGCTCATAGAGAGGTATGAGATGGGTATAGAAACTCTTAAAATTTTTTCAAATCCCTATACTGGCCAATAAATGGGTATAGAAGAGCTCTATGATGATGTAAAAAAAAGCTCAAAATTTTTGCAAGTCCCTATATGACCCCCAACGCTTTTCGACGTTTTGTCCCAAAAAGCGTTAGGCCCCCCCCGCGTTACGCGTAAACCAAATTTCTCTGATGACCCCCAGTAACTAAACGGATGGCGGGCCTCACTTATGTCTTTATAAGAATTCTTTACTAACTTAGACGAAAGTACTTATTCAAGTTGGACAGTAAACAATTTTTACAAAAAAAGTCTCCTTTATTTTTGTCCTGAGATGATCGATGAGTACAATTGTTAAGAGAAAAAAATTGAAGTTACCGTATTAGAAAGTCGTCGAAATTTTTGCTGACAAATCGTGTAACATTATATTCATAGGCAGCCATCATGAAATCTTCGAGTAGCGCTAATTTCATGGATACGAAGTCGGAATCAAAACCCATCTTCCATCCAGATAATGGCGAAGAAGAGCGAGAAAATTGGGACAGTAAATTAACGTTTTTACTTGCCACTGTTGGATATGCAGTCGGTCTTGGAAATGTGTGGCGATTTCCGTATTTGGCTCAGAAAAACGGCGGTGGTAGGTAGTTTCTCTCACTTTTCTTAATCAACATTAGAATGCTAGCTGTTTCGTAGTATAGGCTAACTTGAATTTGCGTAAATGAATGCCTAACGTTTTGCTGTTGTCTGATGTTGAACTTGGCAATTATTTGTGCGTGGTTCGGTCACGATTCTAAACTAATATTCATTCGATCCAAACTTCGACGAGTTTTTTCTTGGAAAGGTAGCGACTTGACAAAAGTTTGAGGTTTGATGCCTGCGTGAAATTTTGCTCAAACCTCGCGTCCGAGGAAGGTGTTCCAGTATTACGCTATCACAAACTCTCTTTTCTTTTTCTTTGTCTTCTTCGATTTGATAAATTTTTGTGGTTACCCCATAATTTCTTCTAACGCTTCAAAACTCGTTACGCTGGAACTGACATATTATCTTCATAAGTGCCTAATGAGTTCACTAAAATGCGTACTTGAAGTTATGTTTTTCTCATTGAGCAGATTTGTGATTACATACTTATGTATAAATGCTGCAATAACTGTGAAGGTAAAATATATTCACTCTTCTTAGATAACTAGAAAACAGTTTCATTTGTCACAACTCTTCCTAAATTATATCGTTTGATAGAACTATATTTTCTTCTTTTTTTTTTATTTCAGGTGCTTTCCTAATACCTTATTTCTTGATGTTGGCAATAGAAGGCATCCCTATATTCTACTTAGAGTTAGCCATTGGTCAAAGATTGCGAAAAGGTGCGATAGGGGTTTGGAACGAAGTATCACCCTATTTAGCTGGCATTGGAATTAGCAGTGCTGTCGTATCTTTCAACGTTGCTTTGTACTACAATACCATCATTGCTTGGTGTTTATTTTATTTTGTTCAGGTTAGTTTTTTTTCCCCCATCGATTATAGGTACTATCATTATTAAAAATTTCATGAGTTTTTGAAACAATTCGGGATTTTATTAAATTCGTGATTCGAGCGCGATATCTTTTTTTCAAAGTAGAACCAAGCTCTGTTCTCTCACCCCATCACCGATGATATAATGTAGTCATTTTTTATAACAATGGGTCCCTTATTTTAGCAGTTGGTTATTTGAAAAACGATATTTTCATGCGTTTTTTTCATTTTGTGGGGGAAAGTTGTATACTACATCATTTAGTCGTGGGTACCAATATAATCTTTTCAATAAATCGATCTTCGTAATATTCAGTACGCTATGTTACCTACGTATTTTACAAACTCTAGAAATGCACAATTTTAAAAGATTTCAGCGGGCATTATTTGAGTTACCTATATGAAACTGAGAATATCTGCTTACAAGTATAGTAGTGTAGGTACTTGTCTGAATAAACCAATTTTTTGTTTTGAGAAGGTATTAACGAACCAATTGTGTACTCCCATCACCAATTCAATTCCTATACCTACGCAGTACATTTCAGACGACTCAAATACAGCCGTTGTGAGGAAAAACTCAAAAGTTCGTCCTTGTCGTTTTGACAAATTTGAGCTGCACTTACTCGTTCATTCGAATTTCGATAGAGAGCACAGCCTTTACCACGCTCCTACAAGCAAAAGAAGAACCTGTTGTATTTCCCTCGCATTAACCAATGTCCTCACTCATTCAAATAATCCAGATATTTCAAAAAGTGAGACGTTTTCAAGGAAACCAAAGAAAATAATGCTTGTAAATGACATGAAATTTCCCTTTGATTGCAACTATGTATATTTTTAGCTAAATTCCACAATTTTGCTCCTTATAAGTCGAAACGTTTATTTTTTTCTCACTGGAATCAGACACTGACTAAAACGCGCAATCGATGCTAGTGCTACACGGCCTTAGTACTGGCAGTGAAATTCTAATAAACAGTCAGTTTGGGTGTAGGGTAAGAATTTTAATGATGCAGATTTGTCAGTTTTTCGTTCTTTGATTGCAGAGCTTTCAATCTAAATTACCATGGACCACGTGTCCCGAATTAGTATTTCCAAACACGACTCGTGTCACGGAGCCAGAATGTTTGGTAAGCATAACCTTAGATCTTTTCTGTTTATTATTTCACCTATTATACATTTCATTGCGATAATTTTCAAATTTAAAATATTAGCCTAGATGATAATGACAAAATCACTGCCAATAGGTACAATTGATAAATAGATTTTAAGATAAAAAACTGCTATAGGTAGTTGATGTCGTTGGCGAAGCCTAGTATATTATACCGTAGGCTAATATTATGTATTACGCTACATGGGGATGGAGGAAGCGGTTTCTATTTAAGTGCTTTGATGACCCAAACTGTGGCCTTTTTCGGTTTTCATGACTTCGAGTACAACAAAATTCTTTTGCTCACGTGCCCCCTCATGGAAAATGCCACCACGTGACGGGATTGTGATGGCGCACATTTAAAGAGGGATCACTGTGCTTTTTGAATGGGTGATTGCCGTCACAAACTACCGTCACAAGCGTCACAATTCTCCTCTGTTCCCAACTGTGACGGCATTTTGCACAACGAGGCGCGATGGGCGTGCGCGTTTTTCCTCTCTAAAGAACCGAAACGCGACCTTCCGTTGTACAACAAAGCATTATGAAGAACACGTGAACCGAAAAATTATTCTTGAGACCCACTAACTTATAACTTGCTGAATAAACTCATTTTTATTGTCATTTAGAAAAGCACTCCAACGCAATACTTTTGGTATCGAACGACGTTAATGGTGTCCGAAGACATTAACCACCCGGTTGAATTTAATTGGAAAATTGCTGTCGCGTTGGTGGTCGCTTGGATCTTGGTATATTTGTGCATGATCAAAGGAATCGCGTCATCGGGTAAAGTATGTAAATTATTCATACGGCGAGCTCTTGCGAATAGCGAAGTTCTAAAATTTAATATGATTTTCATAATAGGTCGTTTACGTCACTGCTACGTTTCCTTACCTAGTTTTGGTAATTTTTTTTTTTCGAGGCATTACTCTGAAAGGATGTTCTGACGGTTTATGGCATTTATTCACTCCAAAAGTACGTAACCAGCGTTTTAACGCGTGCAAGAATTTTTTTTGTTGTCTAATATTGTTGTCTAAAATTGTAGTGGTATAAATTGACCGACCCTGTGGTTTGGCTTGAAGCGGGTACGCAAATATTTTTCAGTTTGGGTCTAGCTTTCGGTGGACTGATTGCTTTTTCTTCTTACAATCCGGTGAATAACAACTGTTTTCGAGATGCAGTCACAGTGTCACTCACAAACTGTTTTACATCCATGTTTGCTGGTATCGTTGTATTTTCTATCATAGGTAAGATAGTTTCTATACTTCGTAATTTTATGTATTTCAACTGTAGTTATTTGTACCCTGACGACATGTTTAGCTACCTCTCTGAAGGTGCAGAAGTAATAAAGCGAAAATACACAAACGTCGAAAAGTACTCTAGCACAGTTGCAGTAGCTTTGAAATATATTTAACAAATTTGTGAAAGATTGCGCCGTACGGCGTTTTGTCTGTGTTTGCAGCTTGCAGTCTATACTGTTATCCAATGAATGAAATTTGCAAATAATCCATATTCCAAGTCCTATTATAATTTGTACTCGTACGAATTCAGCACCTATTCTGTACCTATTGTTTTTGATTTGAACAGGATTCAAAGCGAGGATGACGTACGAAGATTGCTTGAAAGAACGAGAACGCTTAACTCTTATGGCTGTTAGCGAAAACCCGCACACAGTGTATTTGAATTTTTCTAGCGTCAAAGTTGTAGGGCAAGGATCTATTTACTTGCATCGTAATGCCTCTCATTACGCAAAATTGAACCTTCCAGAATGTAATCTTCAAGACGAATTAGATAACGTATGTATAATTACAATTTAGTATAGCTTTTTTCGAATTTTTTTTTTTTTGTTTTTTTTTTGTTTTTTCTTTTTTAACTATTGTATTTGATCAAATAAACAAAAACAGTATCAGGGTGACGCTAGGAAGAAACTGGCACACCTTTGCTTTATGGCTTCTTGGTGTTATGCCAGTTCCTAGCGTCAGAGTAATGAAAATAGAAAATATGTAGATAAAAGTAATGAGATGATACCTAGTGAAATCAATGAAATGTGAAAAAATAAAAATAAAAAATAATAAAATAAAAATAAATGAAATAAAATGAAATAAATAAACAATAAAAAGAAAATAAATAAAAAATGAAATAAGATAAAATAAATGAAACTAAAACAAAAAGAATACAAAAATGAAAATGAAGTTTTATCCTGCCAACTTCCTTTAAATTTCTGGGCGCGTTTTCTCTCACCCACAGCAAGAAATAACTCCGATGTTCAAGAGAAGGGGGCAGGTATTATGAAACAACAAATTTTTGCCTTTCTGTAAAAAGATTTGAGCATGGCCCGGAAATCTTTTATATGATCGAAGTGACCGCCAAGACCATCTAACTTTCTCATTTAACTCCTCCATGATTTATTCATGTTCCATCAAAATCAGTGCAGGTACTCATTAATATAGTTTTGTAAAAGACGATTTTTTTTTTTTTTTTTCTGTTTTATCAGACTGCCTCTGGTACCGGACTCGCCTTCATCATATTCACTGAGGCAATCAATCAGTTTCCAGGAGCTCAATTTTGGGCTGTGTTATTTTTTTTAATGTTGTTCACTCTTGGAATCGATTCTCAATTTGGTACGCTGGAAGGAGTTGTCACGTCTATCGTCGACATGAAATTATTTCCTAATTTGAGAAAAGAAATTCTGACTGGTATGTTATATAAAACAACATTTCATCGTTTAAATCTATCATCAAACTACCTATTGTTTGCTAAGAAAGAAACTCGCGCACCACGCATGTAATACAGTTTTTTGCTTCATCAGAGCTAGCAAAGAAATCTTAATTTATTTTATTTCGGATCTGCAGAAATGCATTCTAATGAGGCTTGAAATGTAAGATAGGGATGCTTTAAAATGAATGAAATATGTATACAGTATACTGAACCCAGTGCTTATACAAATATGTATGCCATTTGTTTTGTTCTGATTTCTTTTATCGCCTTTCGAAATAATTATCCCGGATTTTTCTTCTTATTTCTCGTTACAAAGTAGGTATGCCTATTATTATTCCCGAAAGGCCAGTTGATTATATGTAGGTAACAAAAGTTTCCAAGATTGACGAAGTTCAAACTTTTTCAAATGTTGAGGTTGTTTATTTTTATTTAGGCTACTTCACTTGACGTTGTTTGATCTGGGTGTTATGAAATTTATAATATAGAACCTTATTCTATTCACTTTACAAAAACAAAATTGACATAGAGAAAACCTATGAAATCAACTTTTCAGTGTTAATCTACTTTTGTATTACTACATGGTCACTAATAACATTTCTAATCACTGGGA
Source organism: Aspidiotus destructor (assembly GCA_035079395.1). NCBI lineage: Eukaryota > Metazoa > Arthropoda > Insecta > Hemiptera > Diaspididae > Aspidiotus > Aspidiotus destructor. The sequence continues at coordinate 57,452,739 of JAVHKZ010000002.1, read as the reverse complement.
ATAAGGACTCGAACAAGCCTTCAGAAATACGTATACGTCTCTTCCAAACATTCTCATTATCGAGTTTCTATAAATGCAGTTACTTTTCTTGGATTTACCTATAAAATTAATACTATGTGCTTAGCCATTACGTACATTTAAAAGTAATAGTTGCCTATTTTTGTTTTTTAGGTATTCTATGTTCATTCTGCTGCATCATATCCATGAGTTTTGCCCACGGTGCAGGAAGCTACATCTTCACCTTGTTTGATAACTTCAGCGGGAATTTTCCATTGCTCATAATTGCCTTCTGCGAGTGCATTGCCGTGTCTTACGTTTATGGCGTGAAGAAGTTCGATCAAATTTGACTCGACCGTTAAATGTACTCCCAAAATAATTCCTATATGCTACAAATCCGGTTTTTTTTTGCACAGATTTTCGGACGATATTGAATTGATGATAGGAAGTCGACCCAGTTTATATTGGCAGATTTGTTGGAAATATTTATCACCCATAGCCATGATCTTAATACTAATGGCTAGTGTTTTACAAATTCTATTTGACGGTAGTGGGTATGAAGCATGGATATTCAGTAAAGGAGAGACGGAACGACGCGATTGGCCTGGCTGGGCTATCTGTCTTATTGTCTTCTTAATAAGTGTAGCAATACTTTGGATACCGGCGTTGGCCATCCTAAGGTAAGACAAGAACTATATTTATCTACTTGAAAACTAATGCGCGTTAATTACTTCGAATTGTAGAACTATTGTATGTATGTTAATCAAATGAAATATGTCTAATTAGCGATAATTGTATTCGATTTATCAAATATTCGTCACAATCATTCAGGACGACTGAAACGTCACTTGAAGCCAACTACTGTCGTTTTATGTGATACAACAACATCTAGATATCAGTGAGTCAGACAAAAGCTGAACGCTATGAGCGGAATCATTTATATACTGCACATGCACTGTTTTTTTATTTTTTTTTCGATAAGTGTAGAAATTAGGTACCTGTATAAATGGCACGGTTATTGCACTGTTTTTATTTTTTGCGAAAAGCACCAATTTAGCTTTATCATACGAATAGAACACAGAGCTGCTGCAGCGTAGTATTCCTCAATGATTGCACTTCCTCGAAATCACCGCTACTAATAGGAGGTCCTTTCTTATGTGGTATCTTAATTTTCTCAAAATAATGTAGTCATATTTCGTAAAAAAAAAAAAAAAAAAAAAAAATTCCTTTTCTTCATTCTACCACTTTATAACGTAGGTAGTGTTCCTGAATCTTCATTTTTCAATTGAAGATATACTCATTTGATCCGCGTACACATTAGTTTCAAATTATACCTTTTTGGTCCCATCTTTAGAGTCAAGGTTCAGAGCTTAAAATTTTATCGAATCTCGCCTCCTCTTACGCTTTCGCCTCATCAGCGATTCTTTTTTTTTTTTTTTTTTTTTGATGATGAACTGAATGAGTGAAATTTGCCTTCCTTGAAAAAATTTTGCGGATCAGCCTATTAGGTAAAAGTGAAAATGGACTACAGTGAGGAGTTTACTGGATATGGCACATCACGATGCATATACATGCGTTGAAAAATGCTTGTATAAGCATTGACTGTGATATATACAGGGTAGTAGCGGTGCGTTTTACGAAACTTCATTACTAACTAACTCTCATCACATTGCGTCAGGGTTGGACAGGCATTTTTTCTTTTTTTTACGGGAAAAGATTGGAAAAAAGCTGCGGCAGGTTTCTGTTGAAGTGAAAATGTACGCTAAGTGCAAGTATGAACATGTTATTCACATAAACATGTATTTCAGTGATTTTTTTTTTTTTTCTTTTCCAAAAAGCGGCAAACAGTGCAACAGTAGAAAGGCGCATTAGGAAATCCCCGGTGTCCCGGTTGGCCTATCCAACCCTGCATTGCGCAAACCACCTTGTCTTGATGATCATCGTATTGCACGTCAATTTAACGTTGCACGGCAGACTTAAACCCTTCTAAGAGAGATAGACCGCGATGATTTATTAAGAGCTGAGGTCTTTATCATTCTACGTAGGTTACCTAATAATACACAGGAATAACTAATCATGAGCAAAGCGTGCGTGTAGGCCTATTTGGTGTTGATCTGAGGCACTGAGTTACACTCTGTAGCACAAGATCTCACAAAACTCTATAGGTGGGTACCTCGTCTTTTAATGAACATTATTGTGGTATTTATGTAGAACAAATTTGTTCATTGGCACCGAATAAGTTATTACAATATTAAAATGAAAGTGATCAATTAAATAATTTCCACAGGAAAAAGGTGGTTTAATTTTATTTTCGCTTGATTTAGGATTCTGGGAGTAGTTGTGGTAGAGGAAAAAGAAAAAGCCTGGTTTCCAGCAGATGAGTTGAGAGAATACTACGGCATTGTCAATCACGAAATAACTACCGCTGAAACCACGCTTTTCTGTATCCAAGCAGATGGCAGTGAAGGCGTATGCTTGCCTTCTAAAGCGGAAACTCAGTACCAAGGAGTTATAAATGAATTAGAAGATAATGAACTTTAGGTCTTCTACATCAGACTAATGCATGTTTGATAATAACTTACTATGAGAATGAATGAGTAAATAAAATAAATTCTTGATTATCTTTCTACTATATTCTAAACGCTGACTAGCATAATTATACGGAATGTGCGAAAAGACCCGTTGTGCAAAATGCCGTTACGTGACGGGATTTGTGACGGTGCACATTTGCGTCACATTCGAGTCACAAAGAGGGATCACTGTGCTTTTAGAATGAGTGATCGTCGTCATAAACTACCGCCACAGGCGTCACAATTCTCCTCAGCTGTACCCAACTGTGACGGCATTTTACACAACGGGGAACGTCCGTATCTTGTCATTTTCAATTACTCGTACTGTACATTTTGAATTTTCGTATTGGTAAGTATGAATATTGTATAAATTACAATGTCATTGGGTGTGAATAAATCCTGCTCATATAGAAGTATAGTATAAGCTTGATCTCAGCCATCCTAATCGGTTCCGTACTATGGCATAAGGATATTATTACAAGAATTTCAAGGTTGCCATTCAATAAATTATGCAGAAAACAAAAATCGAAGTATTTGTAAACAGCTGTTCATAACAATTATATAATCAGTTTAAACTGAGTTTATAGCTTGTTTAGATTCAAAAAGTACAAGTTAAAAAAAAAAGTTGAGTTTTCCAAATTAAAGGACTAGGTAATAGATGAAGTTTATAGAGTCTTCCAGAGTACGATCCATGTTTGAGAATAAGAAGAGTTACGTCCGTAAATTCCTCTTCTTCTTATTCTTATAGGTAAGCTTAATATAAGAAAAAGAATTGAATAATTTTCCGAGGGTAAATCTTTTGAGACACGTACTCATTACTATTTTTAAAATTGTTATTAATAATACCTAACCACGATTGTGATAAAGCAAATCAATTTATCATTCAGAGTTATAGAAAATATAAAATTATAGATAATTTTTCTGTTCTTCTTCCGTAACATTATAGATGACTGTATTCTCGCAGTCTTATCATGTTTTCTAGGTTGATTCTTCCATTTTCTTTTTTTTTTTTTCAAACTGTAAATTGAATTTATTCTAAGGTATCAGAATAATGTAAAAATTTATTTTTCTTTTCCTAAGAAATGTAGAATTTCTTCAAATAATTTTGAAATTTCTGTTCATTCGAATTACTTTTACCATATGAGTATGTCTATTTTCGTGAATTCACTCAGTGCAATAGAAAAATTCTTCCTCTTTTTCAATTAATAAGTACTTAAGTGAATATAGGTATTGTATAATACTTGAGAAGTGAGAAATTCGCTCACAGTTTACCAATTTAACAATTCTCTCCATGGCCACCTCAGGGGAAGGCCAGAACATGCAATTTGGCAACAATCAAGTAGGCTGTAATCAGTAGCTTGGTCCTGTAAGTACACGTTAACTGTATTTCAGCCCACGCACACGCGTAACAGCGTTTTGCGTGTATTTCTATAAGAGAAAGATAATATGTGACCATTTACGAGAGAACATACGTCCGTGCCATCCAAGCGATCATGTAAACGGACTTCGCGTATGCTTAGGGTTGCGCATACGCGAAGTCCGTTTACGTGATCGCTTCGATGGCACGGACGTATGTTCTCTCGTGAATGGTCACATATTTAGAAAATTGATAAGGGGTAAGTACTTATTGAACCTGAAAATTTGAAATTATTGCGTGAGACGCTTAAGAATAGTAGTAACTGAGATTTAGACCACATTTGAGGGTGATGGAAGAATTCCTGAATAAGTTGGAGAATTTTTAGAAGTGACCCAACTTTTACACCCATCTATTAGGAACATTAAAAAAAGTTGGCCTAATTACACAGGGTTGCTATTTAGTGCATGCTACGGCCTTATTTGAGGTGGCCATGTTTCCTCTCCAGAAGAAAATAACAAAAAGGAGAAGATGATAATCAATGACAAGACCTGTCTTATAATATTAAGAATAAGTAGGTTCAAGTTTTTGAGAACAATGTAACCTCTATGATAAGTATCTCCCTATTGCCAAAAAATTCAACTCAAGGTCTATAGCAATACGGTAATTGATAATTACATAAATATTATTATCAGATCTTGATTTAAATGGGTCAGTTTTAGTTTGTTTTCCTTGTACCAAGAGAACGTTCTTACAAATTGTGGGCTACAGTAAGTTATATCACAATTAATTATATTGTACATATTTGAGTAACCTATCATAATAATTTAATATTGTTGTTTTTGATTTTTTTAATATTCATAATCTTTGTTGATGTTGGTTGTTATTATCATCTCTAAAATATTTTACTAGCTTGTTTTATTTCAAATAAGTTATTTATCTTGCTTTAAAATCTATTCTACATGAATAGACTGATTTCCTGGAGACAGACGTCAATAATCAATTATGCGCAAATAAGTAATTGTAAACTATACTCAGGTTGTGTACTGCTGCTGTCTTGAATGTTTGTTTGCAATTATGTCATCACGAGGAATTGGACGCTTTTCAGCAAACCCCAACCAAGCGACATGATAACAATCTGGAAAACTGGAGAAATGTTCATTTACTATAAGTGGAGATTCTCCTATTCCCCAGATTGTTGTCATGTCGCTTGGTTGGGTTTAGCTAAAAAGCGTCCAATTGGTCTCTATCCGTCTACAGTAAATTTGAAAATTATAAAAGAAAAGAAAAAATATGGAAAAACAACCCTACAACATTACAATGATATCTGCCTACTATTGAGAATTACAATTGTAAGCTAGTCTTTGTTTAAAGCCCCATTTATCTGATGTTAGTAGCTGAAATACGTACCACTAAGTTCTATTGAGTAGATTTTTTCTATAGGATATGAAAAAGATTATAGCATTAAATTGAACAAACTTTGGAGTTGTGCTCCATCTTTGTACCTGGTTTTTTAATACCTACATATTATTAATCATGTGACAATTATACGTACCTTGGACAATAATAATGATAATAAATGTATCTTGTAATGCAAACCGATTATATATCACCATAAAACCACCAATTTTCATATCTAATATCAATTTTTAATTTATTTCATTGTTTCTGAAGCATATCTTTGGTTGTGACTTGTTGATAAAATATTGGAATATCATTATGTATTATTTTGCAGTTAGCATATTATGTTTATCAATAATAAATTTATCCTCTGATTGTTATTATTTTTCAAAATTATTTTCTAGTAGTTTGAACATCATGTCGAGTGAGATTAAGAGGTTCGGCCAAGTTCCCCATTGGTTTTTTTAGTTGAGACGTTATTTTTTGGTAATAATACGTCTTGTGTTAGAAATGCGAATATCATCAAAATTCGACCCAGAGAAAAATTGAGGAAGTTATTTTGTCAGACCCTTAGCGCTTTAGTTCAACCTAAATAATCCTTATGAGCGATTTTGGTTCTATAAATTACTTCTCGCATTGTGTACAGGTTCATAGTTGATTTGTGCGAGTTGAAGATCTCATTAATTTGAGCAAACGCAGGATCTTTTAGACAGGTTGATGGGTCACCCATCGTACCGAAATTCTCCTAAAAATTTGTTGAGTCTTACAGACTTCATACAGGCCGTGATTTAATTTGAACGTGAAATTCCGATGATGTTAACTCACCAGAAATCTATTATCGGGATTGTGAATGAAACGAGTAGCCCATGTACTTATATAGTTAAAGTCTACGTAAACGTTACAATTGATACTCAGCACACTAGGCTCCATTAGATTTCCAAGCCGATATCTCTGGTTGGGCGAGTGATCGTTATCCACAATAAAACCATTCATCCTAATGTACAAAATCCCAAATTTACACTCAGCTGAGCCCTGGGAGCCACTCCGTACCATACTCAACTACTTGTAGATAGATTATTTAAATCATAATAACTTATTTGGGTAGACGTACTGTGCAGGGATATTTGTATAAACACGCAGAACGAGAAGGAAAAGTAAGAGGAAAAAAATTGATGAATTTGGCAGTACATAGTAGACATCAGCTCAATACATCAACAAATATAAGGAACATTTCATAAGCGTAGAAAGGAGGTACCTATGATAATCTTTATTGACTACCTACCGTATCATTTCATCTTTTATTTTTGTTCGAAAAATAATGTCAATTTTACAATTTTATAAAGAATTGCTTGAGATCCTGCGTCGTTATTACTTAATTACGATGTATTTCTTTGATTTGATTTTCAACGAACACTTCGTTTATCCATTTCAGGTACAAAATAACATTGGTGTATATTACATAAGGATTTGGGTGTCCACATCCGTACCCCCACGATACGATACCTGCTTGTTGATAAATTCGATCTTCGCCTGGTAGCAGACAGATCAACGGTCCGCCTCCGTCTCCCTGAAATAAATGCGTCCTCTTGTTTTAGAATCCATCACCTACTTAGGTACTCTAAGTTGGGAACTTCTTTAGTTATCAATAGAATTGACCGCTTACCATACAAACGTTATCACCGCCACCGCATAACCAACTTTCATGAAATTTAAATTGTGGATGTTGTAACTTGAATTTATCTTCGCATTTTCCTTTTGGTACGACAGGTACGTCTCCTTTTTTCAGTATATTGGAGTATGTTTTGTGATCTATTTATAAAAAAACAAGTTTATATCATTTTTTTGAGTTACTTTCTTAGTCACAAAATTTAAAATAGGAATCACGAACAAAATAGTTATTTTACGTACAAAAAAAAAGTCAACTGAGTGCGTTTATTAAAATTTGAGCGTGAAAATGGAGAATATCAAAAAAAAAAATAGTGAAGTAGAAATAAAAAAATACCTTATGAAGGCAAAGAGAAGAATGGCGCGAAAGTGTAGTATAGGTATAGGGACAAAAAAATCGAATACATCCAATTTCACTGAATAGTTCTGGTTTCATTAAGAAAATTTCATCCAATATGTATACCTATATCTTGGAGACGAATTAAAAAGAATTCCATTTCAAGCAAAGCTCACTCCGCCAAAGTTGGTTTGACCTCTCTCTTATTTTCGGCCCAGGGTAACGACTTTGGCGGCGGAAGGTGCACGACTTTCAGTCAAATCTGCAAACCCAGCAGGTTCTCGCATTTTCATTTTTTCAGAACAGCGGGTACGTGCAGGTAGAATCCTACAAGTTTTTTTGTGCTGTGGTGTTCACGCACAGACTTTATCATGTAAGTTAGAAAACGACAACAGCGCGCAGTGGATTAACAGTGGATTCAGCAACGCTTGGGGAAAGTTTCATCGCATCGGTGCGGTGTGGTGTAATTGTACCGCACTTCGTCGCCTAAGTATATGATTTTTAATGATAACTTCTCTTGTATTGCACCAATTTCACTAAAATTAGGCTTGAGAAAAAGACAATCGGTTGCCCTTTAAATTACATTCTTCTCATTTTCCCTGAAACCCCCGTTTCATTTGCCTACGAATCAGAATATTTGATTTTTTTTTCTCATATTAATCTGTATCCAGTGATTTTGAAGCGCGACAGTGACGTTGTGACTTCGCGACATACATTCCAACCTTATATAAAGTAGGCCGTGGTTCACAACTATAATAAACCAAACTCCAAAGTCCGTCACTTTGAAGTCTTGAAAAAAGCGCCTCCTTTTTTCTAATTTGACGAGTTTACGTGAAATCACAGATAATGCAGATTACTAACCGTATCGATATTCACTCTAACGCGCTTAAAGCCTTATTTTTTTTTAAAAAAAAACCTCGTATTCTTCTTCCTCTAAGACTTTCTCAGAGACCTACGTCTACTCACTTCAACTAGGGCTGGAACATGAAAAAAATGAAAATAAAACAACCTGTTTTTCACAGCGCTGCAAAGCTTGCAAGTTCTCCGCTACCATTGCAAATTATGTAATGGCCTCTAAATATTTTTTCCCCTTTTTATTTTCATTTCTATTTTTTTTTCCTGTAGGTAGCAAACTTTCGTTCGCGGTTTTTTCGTATTCTCCTCACATACTTAGTTTCGTTCAATGAGACTATATTTAATTTTGCACATTTTCGTGTAATCCTCTTTTTTTTTTTCGAGCAGTTTAATATTCCCCCTATGTTTTTACAAGGAATTGATGAAGACAACATGTGAATTGGCCTACCTCGTGAGCCTCTACCCCAACCGGTTACAACGCAATCAGAATAATTTGATAGTTGCTCTTCCCAAGGCAGACAAACAATATCCACGTTTTCAAAAAGTTCGAAAGGTTTCTTCAGAATTACAAGAGCGACATCGTGATGACGAAGTCCCGAATTGTACAACGGATGAATGATAATTTTGGCAGCCTCTGTTTCTTGATGCTCCGTAACTTCTTCATTAGTTTCTACATTCCATTCTCCAGCTCTCAGAATTGTTTGTTTCGGTTTATTTCTAAAGAAAAGAAGATAAAATTGAATTGAGTACGTATTCATCTTCACGAGTCGGAGCTCCTGCGAGAATTTAATACTTATTTTAAGGGACTCTGGAAAAGCACTCACCCGACCACACAATGAGCCGCGGTCAAAACAACCCCTTTATGGATAAGTGAGCCTCCGCATTTGAATTCAACGATTTCATGACCATTTGTAAGTACTTTCGTAAAAATAGCCACCATCCACGGGAATTCGCCGAACAGAGCGAGATCGTCTTCGCTAGTCGATTTGAAACCAACACCATTAATTTGTCTCGCGCCGCAAGACGATAAACTTCTTACCGACGGCGCTTTAGGAGCATTCGTAGTACCGGCCGGGACGCTTTCACAGCAAACGTGTTCTGGATTTTCACAATCGATCGTCATAGTATAAGGACTTCTGTAACGCAGATAGAAACGAGAGAATATTAACTTAACTCTCAATTCCTTTATTGGAATTCGAGTGACTATTTTTGGTTTACTTCGGCTGTATTAAGCCTGCGCCGTTCTTATTCAGCGATTCTCGTGGCCTGCCACACTCGTTAATTGGACGACAATCGCATTCCGACGATTCGGAAACTTCTTTTTCCAAACCGAAAGCGGATGATGTGGTTTCTTTCGGCCATAAGAGGTCGTATTTTTTTTCATCGGATAAGCTATACTAGATTTTTATTAAAAGCGAGATATGATATGAATGAAAGTTTTTCATACAAAAAATAAGTTATAGATACTTTTCCGCGGAAAGCTATCGAGCTTACCCAATCTTTTTTGGGAAGTCGGATACTCGAAGGTGGTACACTATACTGATTGAATACTTCCGATAACCAATCTGAAGCAGCTTCCAAGGAAGCGTACACGGCGGGAATTTCGTTGCCACAACCTATGCCCCAAGATGTGACGCCCACTTGAATGTACTGATCCGGATTTTCGGTCAATGCACACATAAGAGGACCTCCTCCATCTCCCTATAGGAACAAAAATATCTAGTTTCATGGAACGTTTGACTCAAATTTCTTATCGTAAATTTTGAATTTGAAAATATCTTGTATGTACGCGACGTACATAAAATAGATACGTAGCCTAGAGTTTTTCAGCGAAAAACATTAAACTTGATTGAGTCATCTCACAAGTTTTCGTGGATGCCTTCCTTTGGAAAGCATACAAGTGAGGTATACTTTGACAGGTTCTATATTAAGTTTATTGACCAGATTTCCAAAATTAAAACTCGTAAATTCTTGAAAGGGAATTATTTTGTAGGTATGTTGTGGAAGAGGATTCTTCGTCGTTAGTTACCCACTCACTTTGCAAGTATCCATACCCAGTTCACCTCCAGCGCAGATGAAACTTGGATTTAATATAAATTTCGCACCCAGACGTGTTGCTCTCAATCGCTCGGCGCATTCTTTATTCGAGACTAAGGTCAGATCTACTTTTTTCAGGGTGGTCGAGTAGGGCGACTCGGGTGCTGAAGCGGAAAAAAAGGACAAAGCCAACTGTAGGTATGCTGAATGTAGTTAATTGGTAAATTTTTATGCATGGATACGTTCAAAGTTTGGTAAATTACCAACTGTTGAGCGATGAAACTTACAAAATGCATCTTTACCCCATCCGGTGGCGATGCACGCACTGCGATCATAGATACTTAAATCCGGGAATTCAGGATCATGAATACTCGAATACGCGAATTTAGGATCCAACAAAAAAGAACAAACAGGGAAAACGTTTCTTTGCAAGATGAATTGTTCGGTCGTCACGAGCAAGGCTAAGTCGTTATGTAGAGATCTTGGATTGAAATGTGGATGCACTATGACTTCTGAAACGTTCGTTTCTTGATAAAACGAACTCTCTTCTTCGGTTCGTTTACTTATGTCATAATCGCCGACTCGAACTTTCAGTACACGGTGATCTTTGTTCCTGCTCATGCAAAGCAAAAGTCGGTTCGTTATTCCATTTCGCAACTGCTGATGGGATTATTAAAACTTTTTGCTGAACTTACAGAACGCAGTGCGCTGCAGTTAAAAGAATATTAGGGGACAGTAAAGAAGCTCCGCAAACAAATATGTGATCACTAGGTTCGCCGTCCTCGGAGGTACCTTGGGTGAGGATCAGAGCCATCGACGGAAATTCTCCAAAGCTCGTGCTTTTTGACTCTGCGGGAGAAGCGATGCAGACGTGTCAAAATTATGAAAAATATTAAATTTTTACAGAGACTGAAAACTTACCTTCTGGAGCCGCTATACGAACGCTCAATTTCTCTGTAAACGTGCGTCTCTCCCCACATTTATCGGCGAGTGTGAAAAAATCATTTGCGGGTCCGGTGGGAATTGTCCCGTCTCCTTCGGTTGGACTGAGTTGAATGAGATCATTTGGAAGGCAACATACCTCTTCAAAGTTACATAAAGTGCTCCTGGTTATGCAAATCAATTTTATAAGCCAGTGGTTCACATCTTCTGCATTTTCTTACGAATAGTATATTGCACGCCAAGGTTCGAAAGTGAGTTTTTGCAGATGAAGGACGATTGGGCCACTCGCTAACGCTCGCTCCGCGAATTCTCGTGCTCGATCTGCAAATTCATTTCGAGCCTTGTCGTGCAATATTTTTTCAACACAAATGCACAAACAAACATTGGGCCTACTTTGCCGGGTACTATTCTACAAAACTGTTTACTTTGCAAAATAATGTTTTGAAAAGTATATTATTTGGTCCGCTTCCTAAACATCGTCTGTAGAAAAGGAGTTTAAAACCATAAAAATGATCTGCAAAAGCCAGGTTTCCGTTCATGTGCACATTAGAAATGTCTTTTTCAACGTGTAGGTATATTAATAAGGTATACAATATGATACATATAAAGTCTGATCTATTTAAGAATGCCAATTTGCTACCCGCAACACACTTTCAAAATCATTGACGCGGGCGTTGTCTCGGCGGAAGGGAAAGGAAAAGTGATGCTTCTTATCAGAATTGCGCCGTGACGAAATTGGCATTCTCTTAGTACAGTTAAATGTGAATCTACGATAGTTGAAGAGGATAAAATCGTTGTATGGAACTTTTGCTTTGTTGACGCTACTAAGTATGTGTAAGTTAGGTAGTAAATTTTCCTTACTTGGGAGCTATAAATCCAACCCCGTCTTCTTCGTCTTCGGACGAACGACGGCACTCAGAGGCTGGTACACACGCGCATGAATCCTCTGCATTAGTATCGTCATCTTGAAAATTTACTTTTTCGCGATCGACGTCTTCATTAGAAATCGAAATGTGTTATAAGGTTTGTGTTTGAAATAAAAGACAACTAACTCAACATTTCAAAAGAATAAATATTATGCGATAAATATTCACCTGTATCAAAACCTAGACTTCTTAGAGTTATGTTTACATCGTTTTTTTGCTGTAGACGAACTATCGGTATCTTCTTGTCTGTGGAATAAGTACATCGAGTATCAGTTAAAATTAGAAGAACATGATTGAATATAATTTTTTACGAATATTTTTCGTCGTATTATTTTCTTATAGCGTTCAGTGAAGTAAGTTTAGGATAATTGAATGAGGCAAAAATGGTTTTTTTTTGGTGTACATATGTAATACATTAACAATTTTTTGCTCATCTTTCATGTCTAACTGAATTTTAATTTTAGCTCGAAAGTAGATTATAAAATTTTTTATTATCATATTACTGTATGGACTAGTTATGTACTTATCTTTATTTCCAATAGGCCTATACCTACAATGAATAATGTTTGGGAGAGTTCCACTGGCCACCTGCTCTAGATATTCCTAGCGAATATTATAAAGTCGGAGATTGTCACTGGTGGAAATAGGGGGGAGGCGGGCTAAGCCCTCTCACGCCCCCCCCCAAAAAAAAAAAATTACGAAGTATGCGGAAGCAGTAAGGGGTGGGGCAGGTCTCCTGAGCGGAGCGGGCAATATAGCTCCCCCAAAATCCCGGGTCTATTTCCGCCAATGAGATTGTTTTTACATATCATTATCTACTTACTTGGCTTTTAATTTTTTCTCAAAACGTTCAGCATACAGTAATTTCATCAGCTCCCAGTAGTTCTTCAAAACGTCTATCTTAGTATGTAAATTGAATTAAAATATTGCTGAAGCACGCATGTCAGCAATACTTGAATGTACCAACTCACAATATGTGACCTGTCATGAGAAAAAGTTGCTCTTTGTCTATACTAGCGGGGGCATCAATTTGTTTCGATTGGATACCACATCCAGTAGGCAATGAACATCATTTTCTCACCGCAGGTCCACACTTATTCGAGAAATAATGTCAAATGAAAGTTAATGTATAGGCTGTCCTGGCGCTAATTATAAAGTACCTACCGTTACTCTTTTATAAGCCAATCATCAGGCCTGAATTTGATATTTGGCGCCTGGTGGCGATCATGGAAACGTAACAAGTTATTCATTTTAATTACAGTTTTTTTAACCCCCCCCCCCCAATAAGTTTCGAGGTTTGGATATAACGCAGCAAACTAATGTCGAGTTGCGCCTTTTTGTGCCGCGAAATTTCCGCCTGTTTACTTTTTTTTTTCTGTTTTATGGAGGAGAAAATTCTGTCAAACTAGTAGACACAAAATACTAACCTTGACTACGAGTGCCACATTAAGATAGCATGAATGCGTAAACTAAAGATTGACTGACTATCCATTATAAATTCCGCACTCAAGGTACTCACTTGGTTTCTTCCAAAAACCAACCCCACCCCCCCCCCCCCTTCGAGAAGTGTAGAGTTTACAAACTATCCTACCCTGACTACCCGGCGCTCTACGTAGAAGAGACTGAGCGAAACTTTTTCGTCCGCTTCAATGAGCATAAGAAGTTCTTCGATACGAACCTAAAGACCAGAAAGCCAAGTCTTCGCAAAGCATCTAATTGAGGCTGGTCATTAGAAATGTCATTCTCTTCCCTTTGAACAGATCTTCCGTCGTCGAAAAGCAATTGAGGACTTCAAGATTAACTACCATTATTGGCTAAATATGGAGATTACGTCCTTAATAAAGTCTTCCCTGAGTATGGACCCATCCCTGTTTATTTTGGGTTGTATTCTACTCAGTCAAGTATTGACGACGACGGCAAGGCTGATGAAAAAGAAGACAACGCTTCGTTGATGATCTGAGTTGGTTGGAAAACGCAGATGAATAAATTGTTGCTGACATCTCCTGTCTATCGGTGTTTTGTTAGGGGTAGTTCATGAAACTTTTAGGTATTACTCGGAGATTGCTGTCAGTTGTGTTCGCTCATTGATAACGGCCACTGCGCCAAAAGTTACTTTGTTTTCGTCTTTTTAATAAAATCAAATTTTGCGGTCGAGTAACAGTCAACTGTGTTCCTCTGTTCTTTATTAAAGATTAACTGATATCACATGAGAAAAAACTGAATGGTGCTCACTATCCTTTGAGGGTAAAATATAAGAAGTTGACATCGTTCTGCCTCACAATGTTACTCATAGGCAATTATAGAAATTTTAATTTCGAAACAACAATCACCTGTAGAGCAATGATCGACTGAATTTTAACAAAATTTACTTCAAAGCTGAAAATGAAAGAAAATAAAAACTAGGTGAATGTGAGTGATTGCATTCTTTATGATACGGTACCTAAGTAAAATTTCCAGAAAGGATGACTAATTTCAAGTACCGTAACTTACTTGGAAAATGAAAAACGATCAATTTTAAAACTTTTAAAGACTGCGTGGAAATAAATTAGTTTGAATTTTACAAGAATTTTCCTTTTTATGGAATTTATCGACTCATCATTTAATTTGATCAGTGTAGTACCGGTACCCATAAATATATCTATGTATTAGAGGAAATGCATCATAGTTTTCCGGTAAAATGGCGTACTGGCGCTTTACTGATCGTGACAATGAATTTTCGAAACAATTGAGGTACTACCGTACTTATTGTTTTCAGATATCTTCTCAATACAACATGACCAGGGCGTCATTGCAAACCACCTCGATATTTTACAATTAGATTTCTTTTTTTTTTTTTCTCGAGAAATGAAGACTACTCGATACCGAAACAGTTGAAAAAAAATTCCTTCGAACAGATTGAAGTCTTTGAATCGTCTTGCGAGTCACAAGTACAGCTCCTCAATGAAGTTAATCTGAATCGCGGTACTAGTCGATTAAATTTAATTTTTCGGAATAAATTTACCCGCCTTTCGAAATTTTTGATCCAACCAAACGATTTTCTACAGACGTAAGAACCATACCCTTTCATAATGTTCGACAACCAGTAGGTATAGTCTATAAGTATTACATTTCAGTATATACGAGTAGGTACCTAGATTTGATATCGCAGCGCGGTTAGAAAAATTATAATCATTTGCGTCTGCTCTTCTAGTTCACAAATCAGTGGGCTCATTTATGAATATAAATCAATAGTTTGTGGTGGGTACTATTCAAGTTGCGGAATGTAGTCTTAAACGAGGTTTTAGCAAAATACCAAACGAATAAATTTTTATGCGAAAATATCGCTTCGCCTTGGGAAGTCTTCGTTAGAAATTTTTTTAGCAGACGTATACCTATTTCAAAATAGGTAAGCTACAGCGAACAAATATTATCTACGGTACCTTTTCCATAAAATAAGTGCAGGAAATTATAGTAAAAACTATAGATAGCTTATAAGGAGACTTGGTAACCCACCACGGAGGCTAGGAAATTCCCTAGGCCTACTCTTAATTCAAAATAAGTGTATGTATAGCGTGAGTTGCTTGGATGCCTCAATCTTTCTTCTTCAAAATAAAATGGATGTGAGATAATTCAATGTCGGAAAGATATTGTCTATGAAGGATGTGCGAATGCGAAGAAAGAGTGGACGAGATGAATTGCAGGTTACGATGACTCGTAGTGTCGAGGACTCCATTCTATTTGCATTAAAGATCTTCATTCCTCAAATTTCTCATTAATTTTGGAAGAGTAAATGTTGTGAAACTCCATCAAATCAGTGAATCTAATGACTTAAATCATTCGGGGCTCAGTTCTCCAATCATTCGAGCAGATATGTGACACGTTTTATGGAACTAAAAGTGGGTAGGTGCCAAAATAACTTATCAAGAAATTTCCAGAGGGTCAGGAGATCGATTTCAAAATTTGGAAGGCGAGAAGAAAAATTGCAGGGTTGGAAGAGAAAGATATATCTTTTTGTACTGTCTTTAGGCTTCATTATCATTGTTGGGCATAAATGAAGTAAAGTCGATCGTATAGAAGAGTGGGGTCGTTGATAAGGAAGAAAAAAAACAGAGTGAACTTTAGCAGAGTAAGTGATTGAGGTCTGCTGAAATTGAGGAAAATGGTGCATATCAGATGATTTTGAGATTGATTCTATAGAAAAATATTCAAAACAAACGTAATTTACCGCGAAGAAATCAATATTTTTGAAACAAGTCTTATAAATTTAGGTAAATTTACTTTAACGAAAATATTTTTATCAAGTCAAATAAAAGAGTAAGTAGATTTCATTTTAATTGGGATAGGGTGAGTTTGATTGAATAAAATTTCAGCGGAGGATTGATTCTCGTTCTGAAAAAATGAAATACGAAAGATTCGAAAAAACAGTCAACCGAATAGTGCGTCATTATAGAATTACCGATTTCCTCTCCAGAAACCGGTTCCTTTATGCATATACTGTAGGTAGGTACTTGAAGAAAAGGTTGCGATAAAATAAGGATAATGATGAAATATCGGTAATAATGAATTGCATTGAATTTTGTATCTGAGACACTTTATAAAATGAGAGCCCTCGGTTCGATTCTGAAATTCTACTGACTACCTACATGAGTGTAATTCGCGTCTAGGACAATATTTTCCATTTCAATAATTGAATTTACTTATTTGGATAATAGTAGCCTACCGATGTAGAAAATTTAATTATTTCCTCGTTAACAATTAATCAATTCAATTTCCTAGTCTTAAGTACGTGTATTATTTCCGTTCAATTGTGAAAGATGATACGCGAAGCGCACAAGGCTGCACATTGTCCAAAATTATTACTGAGATGAACATAAACTTAACCTTTAAAATTTATTGCGGCCAATAATTGATAATTAGAATATTAGTAAGTAGGTCGTTTTTAATTATGTCGCAGTCAGACGAATCGAACCTTTAGTCGGTAAATTGATATTTGCAGTACGGTACGAGCAAAAAACAAAAGAAAAAAGACAATGACTTTAGGGGGTATGGAATTTTTGGCGCAGCCAAAAAGATAAAGATCATGTTTCATGTCTTTTCAAAATTTTGCCCAATCAGATATGTTGTGGATAATGCGAGACAAAAAATATTTGAGAGTTCCCGTTTAAGAGATCATTGAAGTGTCTCTTATGACATAAGCCTACTTTAGTATATTTCAGGCTGATGAGATTAGGGGGCCTCACTCGCTCCGCTCGTTCGTCCCGCTTCTTGGTTCAGTACAAGTCTACTTTAGGGTATTTCAAATAATGTAAGCGGACTAAGATTGACGACTTATGACGTCACCGACTTATGCCGTCACCAAACTTATGACATCACTGACCTATGAAGTGAGTAACTTATGACGTCACAAGCTAATAGCTTCATAATGGCTCTCGCAGTTTTCTTAGCCTAGTATAAATCTAGCCTGTGCCTTTTCATTATAGTAGGATAGGCTAGAAACCACCGGGGGGGGGGGGGCTTGGACTCGGACTCGGACTCGTAGATTTTAAAATCACTGCCACGGTGAAAATTCCCATGAGGATGAGCCCAGAGCAAAGACATGAAACATGTCAAATGTCTTTTTTTATGAAGTATTTTCAACGAATTTTACAATGAGCTCACTCTCAAAGCGAATAGCGTTCCTAACGTGTCGAAAGGGCATTCGAGAGTTGAGTGTTGCGTAAAGTGAGACTGACCTTATTACATACCTATGTATTATCGTAACGACTTCGCGCGTGTTCTGTCACTTTTCTCAACTCTGTACAAAACTAGACTTTTTACGGAATGACTGAAATTTTTGTTTATGTGATAGCTCACAAAATTTCAAAGAATGTTTTTTACTTTCCCATTAAAATGCCTCTTCGGCCGCCTATACACACGTTTGAAATCTCCAATGTTTTCAAATACTTTTTTTTTCGTTCAAATGCTCAGGATTGTGTCCATCTTTACATCGTTGTACAAGAAAGAGCAAATGTTTGTCCTACAGATTCAATTCTTATCTATTCGACAGCGTTCGATCATCTCTTCTCTAAATTCTGCTAAAACCCCCCAAAAAAATTCACGACTTAAAAGTAGATCTGTCTGACTGTGACTCAATTGATAAAATTTGTTATCGTCATACCTTCAAAGCGTATTACAATGTATAAGGTGCTACAAATAAGAATCTCGCCGATTGAAACAAAGAAGAAAAAAATTCCGTCCCTAGAGGGGCACAGAACCCAAATGGACACTCCACATTAAATAGGCCTACTTTGTAAACAACTTAGGCCTACCAGTACCTATATCCAAGATAGGTATAGCTTACTTGACCCCCAAACCAGGGCACAATATTAAATTTAGCGGACGCGAAATTCATTCTTAACCACTTAGTTACTTTCTTCTTGCTTTATCTTTTTTCAAACTGGTTTTAACTGATTGACGCATTATGTTTATCGTGGTTTTGAAGAATAAAGATAGGTACCTATTAACGTGAGCGGGGTAAGACGAATAATATTAGTGGGGTAATAATCGATCATATTTTCTCTCGAACGCGACAAAATTTGTGAATTGATATAATACCTAATAGAACTTCACTGCAATGTTATCAATAGAATGTTTTATCTATATATCAGCTATGAGTAGCTTAGAGAGTCAGTCAAAATACGAGGCAAGTTTCCGGAAACTTACCGTCTCATATTTCCTGTTAATTTACTACATAGGGACGATATGAGTAGTTTCATGTTAAAAATAGACAAAATTACTCCATTGTAGGCCTAATGTAAGAAGAGAAGCAAGACTCAACTTCCAAGACTTTTTACCTTCTTCACTTTAGATACGAATTTCAAAAGTTATATTAGACATTTAAAATTAGAAATACGTCTCGTAATACCTGTTCCCAAGTATTTGGGTTCTGCCCGTTTCAAAGTTACTTGCCAGCTTGTAGGATTAACACTTCTTCCTGGACCATCAATTAAGTCCTGGTATAGGTCTACGACATCGCATACCTTATTAATATAATATATCTAACTGATTGGTACTTACGTTCATTATTTTTTGAAAAAATTTTCTCAGCAGTTACATTGGTGATGTTTTCGATATTTTTTGCGGAAGCAGTAGTCAAAATTTTTGGTTTTGAATTCTTGTGTGTAGCTGCTATAACTGTCGTCAGTATTAATACGAGAAGCGACACTGGTAATTTCATTCGTTTCATTTTGAAAATCACAGCCACGTACGGATATTTAATAACAATTTCTTTTCACGTTTCGCGCGAAACCTGATTACGAGTAAGTATGAATTGAGGGAAGAAGGTTTATAACTTAATAGGTATCTACATTTCAGGGAATTCCCGGAAAAGAAGATGATTTTTTAATACGAAATAATTGCGATGATTCAGTAACAAAATATTATGCTACTCGTGGTTGAAATGATGAATTATTAGTGGTAGGTACTTCACGTATATACCAATATTTAAAATATATAGGTAAGAGTGATTTTTAATTCGAATAATTTTGCATTCTATGTGTACTATCGATTTGCGTCTGATTGAAAAAATTCGAAACGTTTCATGAGAAAACGCAAATGACTCAGATCTACCGTCGTTTTAATTAAAATTTGATCAAAATTTGTGGTTATGCACAGCTCAAAATTCATATCCCTACAATTTTAGACGCGGTTGATACGAGTGCCAATCTGATATCGCTGCTGCTATATAAGATGCTTGGCGTCACAACGTATTCGAAGAGGTATGGTCACAAATTTATCTTTCATCTTCAATACAAGTTTATCGTCACGAATATAGTAACATATTATTTAAAAGTACACGTTCGCTCCCATTAAAGTATTTTTTCGATGATAGCGTTCTATTCTCCAATATTTTTTGTAAATCTTCATATGCGACACAAACGTATATTTTACGTTAAATTTCTTTGCTCATCAACTTGGGTAGAAATGCGCCTTTGAAAAGTGTTGCCTCTCGTCTTGTGCGCAATTATATTGCCACGTTTCATTAAAATTTACGTAATAAATAATTCGTATTCTATTTTCTAAGCCTCGATTTAGAAAAGTACCTATGGTGGAATTAATACTAAATGAGGCATTTTCTCGAGATTTATATTTTCATAAAAATTAGTTTATGACAATAAGTGGATTTATTTCGACATTTTTTTCGCCACTCTTGCGTCGCGCCCTAAAAAATTTCAACACCTACGAAACTTTTCTGAAAATTTGCATTATACCCCTGTGCTTCGCACCAATTTAAAATTTAATTCTCAACCCCGAAAACCAATTTGAACCACAGAATAGATTCGCCTACCTCCCCCTTCGCCATGCGTTTCTTCGAAAATTGCAAATTTTTGAGCAAACAATACGCATTTATTCACAAAGTCAATGACCGTATAGTTTAGGTGCTTGTTCAATAGATAAGCCCAGAAGAAGATTTGAGAGAACATAGGTAACGGGTGTTTCAATTGTAAAATATACCATCCTATCAAGTAGGTGGGAATGAAGGGTAAAAACAAAACAAAAACATTAGAAGATGATGAAAATTTTCAAGAAGTGATACCTACAGAACTTATTAGCAACAATTGTTCGTATTTTAAAAGAAAAATCAAAGTGTGAAAGTCAAGTAGGTATGCATTGATGTTGTTAAGCTTAGCGTCAAGTCTTATCAACATACTCGTATTGTACTTAATAATGAGGCAAAAATACCTCACGTCGAACATGCGCGCATAATTATGTTCAAAGAAAGCGGCTCATTTGTTTTTTGTGTTATCGCTTATATGGCCTAACTCATTCTTGAACTTCATTGCACGCTCTCGTAAATTTTAAACGCGCTCCCATTCGCTGCAAAATATATTTATCGCAATGACTACCAAATTTGTTGGAGTAGCTTCTAAACATTGTAAAAATGTGCTGCCGAACCAATCTTCAAAAATGTTTCATCTGCCGGACCCCATAATCAAACCAGAGATCAAAAGCACAGGAGTAAGTATACCTACGGGATACTGATGCTTGAGAGGAGTAAAAACAATCAGGTGATGAAACGTCTAAGCCTATTTTCATCAAAATTTCCTTCTTTTACCTTTTCACAGATTTTTATTAACAATGAATGGCATCACGCGTTGTCGAGAAAAACTTTCAAAACTATTAATCCAGCAAATGAAGAAGTTATCGCTGAAATCGCCGAAGGAGACGAAGTATGAAACAATTTCGTACCTATAGCATACGAGTAAATTATATTTTCATTCGTCAATCGTCATCATTGGGTACCTATATCAGGGCTGTGAACCTATATTATTTTTACAAAAATTCCGCTTCAATTCGTTCTCGAACTGAATTGCAGGATCCGCTTCCTTTCGGTTTTGCTTCCAAAGAGCGATTGCCTCAGCTCCGGATTCCGGGTACCATTTTGAATACCGATTCCGGTTCATAGCCCTGTTAGGTACCTAGAGAATCGTTCGATTGCACGTAATTATTCTATAGAATTATTTGTTCTTGATAAATAATTCGGTAGGTATTCTGTTCTCGCCGGTGGCGTAGCTATACAAAAATTTCATTTCTTCCCTCCCCCTTCATAACTACGCCACTGGTTCTCTCTTCACTTATTAGTTCAGTCTGACCCTGACTAATACCTAATACCTACTATTTATTTTTGTTTCGCCAAGGCCGATGTTGATATCGCTGTAAACGCCGCCAGCGAAGCTTTCAAGATGGGCAGTCCATGGCGCAAAACAGAACCTAATGAAAGAGGAGTGCTACTAAACAGGTTAGCAGGTTTGATGGAGAGAGATGCTCTCTACTTAGCTGTGAGTAAGAAGCTGTACCAGTTTATACATGTGATACAGGAGAATAATTCTGCACATCACATATGTTTTTATAGAGTTTAGAAACTTTAGATAATGGTAAACCTTTTTCGTCTTCGTTTGAAGAGGATGTGCCTGAATCGATTAAA
The DNA here is from genome assembly GCA_035079395.1 of Aspidiotus destructor. Lineage (NCBI taxonomy): Eukaryota > Metazoa > Arthropoda > Insecta > Hemiptera > Diaspididae > Aspidiotus > Aspidiotus destructor. Next base: position 57,430,712 of record JAVHKZ010000002.1, on the reverse strand, counting down.
GTTGTGTTGTACTTCGCTGGATGGGCAGATAAGAACCACGGCAAAGTGTTACCTGCTGGAGGCGAGTACTTTGCTTACACGAGACACGAACCGGTCGGCGTTTGCGGATTGATTATACCGTGGAACTACCCCTTATTTTGTTTTGTATCGAAAATTGCGCCTGCTCTTGCCGCTGGTATAATTTAGGACGTTTGGGTGATAATAAATTCTCATCATTTTCAACGCATTCATCAGTATCGTGTACAACTAGGTAATACGATTGTGATGAAGCCAGCTGAACAAACACCTCTGACTGCGTTGTACATGGGCGAGCTGATCAAGGAAGCAGGATTTCCTTCGGGCGTTGTAAATATCGTTCCCGGTTTTGGGCCAACAGCAGGAGCTGCTCTGACTATTCACAAGAAAGTAGACAAAATAGACTTCACCGGTTCCACTGAGGTGAACGTAATGATCAGGGTTGAGATAAAACTCGACGAAAAGACGAACTGAAATAACGATCTTTAAATCTCCATCCTTACAGGTAGGAAAGATCATTCAACAAAACTCTGGAGCGAGCAACTTGAAACGCGTTGCGTTAGAACTAGGTGGCAAGTCACCTCTTATAATTTTAGACGACGCGAATGTAGACGAAGCCGTAAGAATAGCTCATGATGCTCTTTTCTCTAACGCAGTATGTACTCATTTGATTCGTGTAATTCTATTTTACCATAAATTGTAGTTCGGTGTGTTGTTGATTACTTACGTAGTCTAGATCCAAAGTGGTACCTACTTACAATTAGTTAGTATCAGGTATAATACTGAAGACCCAAATAATTTTGCATACTCGTTCCTCTTCTTTCCAGCGGCGGATAGGTAAATTTCAGCCCAGGAGGAATTCAAATGATGAAGATTTCGCTCTTCCGGCCCTTTTTACGACCTTTTTGCTTACTTTTTACCGCGGCCCAAGGGGAACTTTCCCCCATCCCCCTTGGTCTATCCGCCCCTGCTTCTTTCACGTGGAAGTTGACGGACTATTTTCTTTTGAACCGCTATTGTAAGAATCTTATCTTCCATTCTGCCTTCCAAATATCTTTTCTTCTTATTTTCGAAGATTCTCAGAGAAGTCGTGATCCCCTAGGTTCAATGAAAAAACTCCCCTCAAACTTTCATTTCTCATAGCTAAAAAAATAATACATAAAAGAAAAATTACCTATATGTTCTCTCCTAAACGATTACGAAGAATCATCTTCATGAAAATGGCCTCATGACACCCCGCATTCTAATCAGTACTACTTCTTTCGATTTCATTCGACGTAATACGAGTATATTTTGTTCGGTTCACCCGGTAAACAATTGTACCCAGTAGAAGCCCTGGGAGAAACTCCCCGTATTTTCCCCTTTTGAAGCCGGATTTAAAGCTCATCATTAGAAGAGGGGATCAACAGGACTTCATCTGGGGCCCATCAGCATCAGAAGAGGGAATCAACATGACTTCAGTCAGCGCTCACCTTCCAGTCCTTGGGAATCGACAAGGCCCTGCATGAAACCCTGTTGATTCTCTCTCTGACAAAGGCTTTCAGGAGGAAGAACGAGAAGTATTGAGATGGGACTCGAAGCAGTCCCATTGGGATCCACATGCCAAAAATATGGGCAGTTTTATCCCGGGCATCAGGAGGAACACAAATTGTTTACCCGGCAGTCTTCCATAGCACCAAGGCTCGAATGTTTCAATTTTCTTCACTGTCGCTTTTGTGTACATCCAGGATTCTTTGAGACGTATTTTGCAATTGACCATACACCAAATTCTTATACCTAGGTTTGAATTATCGTTTTTATTTTCAGGGACAGGTATGTTCTGCTGGCTCGCGTACGTTCATTCAAGCGAAATTGTACGATGAATTTGTGGAGAAGAGCTCGAAACTCGCGAAAAAAAAAATTGTCGGGGATCCATTCGATCCGAAAGTAGAGCAGGGACCTCAAGTGCGAAAGTTTCCGAAAGTTTTTAAATAACGTTTCGATGAGAGATAATTGTTAAGAATTTTTTTTTTGTTTCTCTCAGATCGATGGCGAACAATTTAATAAAGTCTTATCGTTGATCGAAAGCGGTAAAGAGGAAGGCGCCAAATTAGTGACAGGTGGTCGTCGTATAGGAAGTAAAGGCTTCTATGTAGAACCTACGGTATTCGCAGAAGTGAAAGATGATATGCGAATCGCTACGGAAGAAGTAAAATTGCATTATCATTCATTTTCCTTAGATATACTTGCGGATATGTACTAACTACATTACTTGCGAATGCGTACCTATTCTCCAAGATGATTCGCAATTTTAAAAGTCTTTCGCGCATTCATTTAAAGTTTAAAGATTGAAAATGAAACTTATTTCCCCCATAGATTTATTTCTTTTCGAATAATGCCACTTTCTTCCCTCACCCCGTAAACTTTTGCAATGTCTTCTCTCATGATCTCAATTGATTTTCCGACTTTCTTTGTTGTTCGTTTAAGAAAATGATGGATTGATATAGCTCTTGAGAAAATTCATTACGATTAGAATAATTAATTCGATTCGTTTTGAGACGAGGTCGAAAAAATCCAAAAAGGCAAAATCATCGCGGTCTCTTCTTAGGCCTCGGGCACGATGTGAACGTACTAAGAGCGTGTTTTCAACGCTCACATCGTGTCCGGGCCCTTCTGCCATCATACAAACCAGAGATGAATTTCGCACCAATTAATTACGACTCATTAACAAATTGTATTCATTCTATAAGACAAAGAAATATTTTCAAAATTGAAAAAGATTTTTTCAAAACTTTCACGAGGACAGATTCGAAGTTTACGCGGGGTTTATTTGCTTGAATTTTCTTCAGATTTTCGGACCCGTTCAGCAGCTAATCAAATTTCAAGATCTTGACGAAATCATCGAGCGAGCTAATAATACACAGTACGGTCTAGCCGCGGGAATCATTTCGAATGATATTAACAAAGTGAATTATTTGATACAGGGCATCCGAGCTGGTACTGTTTGGTAAGCTCTCAATCTTTGAAAATGAAATCTGTTTGTCTAATTTTTAGAAAATGATAAGACTACTGTTCGAATTGTATGCACATTATAGGATCAACTGTTACAACCTTCTTGATCCATCCATTCCATTTGGTGGCTTCAAAAGCTCCGGATTCGGTCGTGAAATGGGAGAATATGGTCTGCAGCAGTATACTGAGGTTAAATCCGTAGTCGTGAAAGTACCGGTCCCCAAGAGAAATTAAGCTAGATGATTTATTTAGGTATTTTAATATTTTTTTAATAAATAACTTAAATCGATTATTCTCATTTGCTACACTTAAAGGCCTACTGTTCAGGGAAATTTGAAAACTATATTTGAAATTATATTGGGGTCTAGGTATTTGATTTTAACAATCTGGCGATGTTGATTGGGAAAATTTTGGATTTGATTCCTCGTTACTGGTTTTCTTTCGAATTAATTCATAATGCTACAGAAAGATAATCTCTCTTTTTTTCTTCTCTACTTTTACAAAATAACGTTATGCCAATTAGTGCACGATCATATTTTCGAATAATTTACTGTCAATAAATAAAATATACAGAAAGTGACAGATTTTTTTCGCGATTTTCTTCGTCATCAAAAAGTTATTTACGAAAAGCTGATTCGCTGACTGCAGAATCTGAAGTAGTTGTGTATTGCTCATACACTGAGGTCAACCACACTTTATTGGCTTCTAAAGATGCGTATACTCCAGGTACGTCCGTTCCACAACCTACTCCCCACGAGGTAATTCCAATTTGCACGTATTGGTGGCGGTTGCTGCGTAATGGGCAAAACAGTGGGCCACCTCCATCACCCTTGAAAATTAGGTTACTTCAACTTTTAGGACTTGATAAACAAATTTTTTTGTCTCTATAATTATATATTTACACATACCGTACACGTGTCAAATCCCGGTTTTCCTTTAGCACACAGGAAACTTGAATTCAATTCGAAAAATGCTGAAAGACGCGTTTTCCTCAAACTCGCTTGGCACTCGTCAAACGGTACAACTTTCAAATCAACTTTTTTCAATTTAGCGGATATCGTTTCATCGGAATCTAAAAATTATTGAAATCACTCGTAGGCATCATTAACGAGCAACAAAATTAATAACAATAATGATGATAATTACTACACTATTATGATAAGGCTATAGTGGTACCTATCCTGTGAAAACAGTCACATAAGCAGTGGCGTATTTAGAAACTTTCTCTGGGGGGGGGGTTCGAAAATTTTCAAACACAAAATTTCCATTGAGCAAAAAAAAAAAAAAAAAAAAAAAAAAAAAAAAAAAAAGCTCTTCCGTGAATACGCCACCGCACATAAAGCTGTTATCACGTTATAGAGATTTGACTAAAAAATTTTATACTGCACGAAAAGGAAAGGCGTTTGAACGAAAAATAGCAGCATCACGAAAGAATTATCCAAAATAACGAAATAAGGAGTGGTGTCAACGAAAAAAATTAATGCCCGAAATTCTCAACCTTTTCCCTAAAAAGAAAGAAAATACACAAATTTTTCGAGTAATCGACGACGCTGAGCTTATCGTTTATTACGTAGACACGCGTTTTTACTCTTGCCCAGATACTTCGTACTGGCACGAATATGATTCTATTTCCTTTCCTTACATCGATTTGACGATCAACTCCCTCTTTGTCCTAATTTTCTTCACAAATTCCAGCGAAAGAAATGTAGGTACCAACAATGATTCACATTTTATATGATCAGTTCATAATATTCGTTGTCATCGTGCCGTCATTTTTTGAGCGTGCGTTTCTTGTATAATAATTATTCACGATGACAAATGTGACGTTTCTTGAACATTTTTATGAGGACGAAGAGGAATGAGATGACGATTTTGTACAAAAGAGGCGATGAAAGAGGATGGCAAGTGGCGATCGTTCGACGAATTTACAGCTCAAAAATTTTCCATATGGACCATCGTTATTGATGCAGGAAATGTGCACAAATCGACATGCACATGCCCCCCTCTCCTGAAAAGTTTGCTATGGAAGCATACGGTGGAGATGTGCATTCGATCGAAATTGCTCACAGCGCCGCCTGAGGCCAAACGCGGATACCCCTTGGCCAGAAAAGAAAACGTGGCAGACCGAGTAAAGCGAAAAAAGCCCTCATCACGCAGTATTTTTAAACTTATTTCACGTTGTGAAGCTCAACGAGCGCGGAGTAAAATTTTATTTTTTTCAACTTCTAATAATAGTGATAATAGTAATACATAATAATACGTCAAAAAAATCTAAATTCATTTTTTTAATTATTCATTGTTTCTTTTGAATGTTTTAATTTTTCGGAAAACATTTAAATTATTCGCAATTTTTTTGTTTTTTCTTTCAATGCACTTCTTTCATGTTCATCTATCAGGCATTTATCATGTTCACATTTTTTTTTTTTGTGAAATGATTCTTAACCACCTAAGTATATACTGTATATATTTTTTTCGTTATTTCTGACTCTTTATTTCGTGCGAAAAAATCTCACCCAAAATAAATTCTGTCAGAAACATATAAATTGAAACTGGAGGATACTTGATCACTTCGGATTGCACTTACTCGCAGAAGTCTTGCCCCAGCCGGTAGCAAAGCATTTGGAAGAATTATAGATTTCTGAATCAGCAAACTCTGAACCAAACAAAAATGTGCAAATTGGTAAGATATGATACTCGAAATTGAAAGGATCAGTTGTAACAATAATAGCCAAGTCGTTGACGAGTGTTTGCGAATTGAAGTCAGGATGTTTGATTATGGCGGAAATACTTTGCTCTTGGTAGGAAGCGCGTTCATCTGCTATTTCTCCCTTTATATCGTAATCACCAACTCGTATCTTCAATCTATCGGCACTTTCCTTGCTGTCGAATCAAAAGTTCACCAATTTAGGTACTCGAATATGTGTCTATACCTTGTGCAAATAAAAAATTAAAAAAATGAAAAACATACTTTATACAGTGTGCAGCAGTTAGAATAATATTTGAGGATAAAAGAGAAGCGCCGCATATGAACTCATCTTCCGAAACAGTTTTCCATATGGAAGCCATCCACGGGAATTCGCCGAAATTGGTGGCTGTCAAGTCTGTAAATATTTATGCAGACTAGAATGTTGATTGAGAGGCAATATGATTGAAAAATTGGATTCTGGATTTTTATTGTCAGCAGTCCTTTCTTGTGACATTTTGATTGTCAATACAATTTTTCAACGAGTCAAAAAAGGCGAAAAAATACACTTATAAATCACATTCCTCGACAAAGAATTTTCTATAAATCTACTTCGTTCCCAAAGAGATTATATAGCAAGAGAACCTATCTACTCTTATTATTAATTTACTACCTATAAGTACCTACTTCCTTAATGAAAACTGAAGAAAGGCTCAACAATGTTATACTTATTTTTTGCTACGTGGAGGCAAATATTTTAGGTATAAAGAGAATAATGAACAAATTATAGCCTAAATTTTTACAAAACGCATAAAATTAAAAAATTTATTTCGAGATCTTTTTTAGGTATGTTATGTTCGGTTTTCCGTATATTTATCAAAAAAATTTAGAAGCCGTTGCAAATGTTCAAAGGTAACGAGGGAACCCGCAAGTTCCACTGCCGTGTGGAAAATATGATTTTCTGTATGTAGACATATTAGGCCTTTTGTGAATAATGCTCAAAAAATGTTCTTCAACGTGAATTTGGTTTGATCAACTTTTTCTTTCATCATTTCTGAAATAATGCTCAAAAAATTATTCTAGGTTCTTTTCTTATCATCACAATTATAGTTTGAGATTAAATATTTTTCAAAATGCAGTGACCCCAATTCAAATTAGGTTAAAAAGGACGCAACGAGATCCCAGTCGAAATTTTCTCAAGTTCTATTGCCATCATCTCAAAAGTCAAATTCTTTCGAAGTTCGTCTCCTATTACAAATAGCTCGAAAGTTGATTTTTTTCCAAGTTTCCTCCTATCAAATAGAACTGGATGGAGATTTCCCTGAGTTCTCCCCCATCATCATATATAAAGCTGAAAATCAGCATTTTAAGCCAGAGTCGAAATCTTACCAAGTCATCTTCCTATCATATAAGGCTCGGAAGTCGAAATTCTTCCAAGTCCCTCCACTGTCATAGCTCTATAGAGACAAATTTTTTCCGGTGAATTTTTCAAGTCTCCATCCTATCATATATAGGTATATAACTTGGAAGCTTGAATTTCTCCAAGTACGCCTCCTTGTAATCATATATAGCTCAGTCCCCTCCCATCATACAGAGCCTATGAGCTGAAATTCTTCCAAGTCTCGAAAATGACGAAGTTGAACGCGCTGAAATCTCAAATTCCCTCCCTATCATAATAGCTCAGAAGCTGAAAATTCTCCGGAAGTTCTCTCTCCTCCCATCATATGGAGCCCAAGGGCTAAAATTTCAATGATGACGTCACCAGTTGAACGCGTTCTATTTTGTCAAATACTCCTCCTATCATACATAGAAAGATGTTACCAGTTGAATGGGAGTTTGCGCTAAATCCACTCCAGCTTAGAAACGCAAAACTTTAGACGTATACTTCAAATTTACGAAATTTGTATTTCAATTTCATCTTCAATTTGCGCCCCTTTTTTGAGCCAAGCTATGGAGCAAAATGAACCAAAAAATGACCAATTTGCCAAAATTTGCAAAAGTTAAAAATCTTCCAATTTTCCAAATTCTACTTGATTTGAAATTTGAAAGCGAAATTTAAGGCTGATTCCAAAAAAAAAAAAAAAACTAAATAAACCTATGAAACTTGAAAGGAGGGGGGAATTTTCCACGGAAATTTTGGCAAATGGGTCAATTTTTGGCACATTCTGGTCCATAGCTTGCCTCAAAAAAGGAGCGCAAATTGAAGATGAAATTGAAATAAAAATTTCGTAGATTTGAAGTATACATCAAACGTTTAGCGCTTTCACGCTAGAACGAATTTAGTACAAACTCCTATTCAACTGGTAACATCTTTTTGGTCCACCCGGTATACTTCAGAAGTCGAAATTCTTCCACGTTCGGAAACAAGTTGAACAAGTTCTATTTTTCCAAATGCCCCTGCTATCATATATGGCTCCAGATTTGAAATTTTACCAAGTGCCCCTCCGATCATACATAGGTCTAGAGACGAAAATTTTCCCGTGAATTTTTCCAAGTCCCTCCTCCCTATCATATATAGCTCAGGAATTAAAACTCCTCCTCGAATGATACAGAGCATAGGAGTTGAAATTTTTGCAAGTACGGAAAGGCGTAATTAACAAAAATTAAGCCATTGAAAAAATTACCTTCAGTTCCCGATATGCGAACATCTAGAACGCCTTTTCTTTCACCACATTTGAGTTGTGGCACTGCGGGAGCCGGACTGGGAATTGAAGAGCTGGGACAGCAAACATCGTTACTGTTGACACACTCTGATTCACTGGAAAATCTGTAAAATGTTTTTACATCCATTTTGTAATCATCATTTTAATTTAATGAGACATAATCTGTAACAGAAACTCATGTATACTCTTCTAAAGGACGGAGTAGGTCTAGTCAAGAACCGTCACCATCATATTATTATGTCCCCATAAACTACGCATTCTATGCTCGTGTAGTTACAGAACAGACAAAAGGCTAATAATCTACAAATTTCTAAAGGCTATTACTTGGGGTCGATGATCCCTGCTCCGGTCTTTTTATCCGATGAAATCTGACACTCTGAGCGCGGTACACATTTACAATTCGGTGATCCATCGTCTGGGTTCTTCTCGGTACCGGTATCTGTGTCTATTAATGAAGTTTCAGTCTTACAGCAAACGTCTGTACCTGGGCAACTATTCATAGAGGATGAAAAGAAATAATAAGGAAGTAAATTAATTATACGGAACCTAGTTCACTCAACTAGGAAGTAGGATTAAAAATTTATTTTCTTATTTGTAAAAAAATATTATGTTGATATAGATTTACAAATTGTTTTAAAGCCGTTAATGTTATAGCCCGCAAATATAAGTCAATCAAGAAGTCTATAGTCTGTTTTACAAGTCATCGATGTCGAGACTCGATTAATCAATCAATTAATTCCGTTATCAATGCAACAATTAATTTCTTAGATAGATATAGGTGAAATATGTACGACGGAGTTTGCAAATTTGAATGAATATTAACACGCTTAGCGATTTTTGTATTAGGTATACTTATCTGTACTATATAATAATTCAGCACATACGATAAAATATGAATTTCATTATGTTACATGATACTTAAAGAACTAAATACCTATGAAGTCCCTTTTTGAGTTAATCATTTACATATCACGTAGCCTACTGTAATTTGTGATTCAACTTCCTTCAATTCCTATTCCTCCTCTGTACAATACAACTTACTGATTAAAATTCCAAAAAAAAAAACGAGGGGGACTCGAAGAAATCTCAAAGTTTGAGAATAAATGTTGAGTCGAAAGCGTCTATTACGTGCTTGTGAATTTGTAAATTAGAATAAAAAGATTGTTACTAATTTTTTTGTTTTATGTTTTATTTCTTCTAAGCTTATATTGGAGTAGGGAGGGCTCCCTTTCAAATTCGCATCCGTCCAAACGTGAGACTAGACAAATAATCTGAGTACACATATACTAGTTTGAATTTGGGCCTAATCATACTTTTGTCATAGGGATGACTTTGTCTCAGACTTGGCGATAAATTAGAAATATTTTAGTTAGTATTCCAGGTAAAGGACTTGAAACATCAATTTTGAGATGGGGAATATTTCCCAGTCCAATGTATTAACGAGAAAATTGATACCTATAACCGTTAAATGCTCTTCTCGAATGATACGAATAATTACCTTTGTGTAATTGCTCTGATTTGTAACATTCACCATTTAAATGATTACATAGGTCTATTACCTATAATAGGTTATTTTAAACTTACGGTTTTTCTGGAACCTCAACGTAGTCCGTTGAAGCACAGCTATAGAACGTGGTACATTTACAAGCTTGCCGCGTTTGATCGCCGTCATCTCCAAATCTTGTAGTAATGAAGATAGTTCCATTTTTGCTTGAGTGCTTCGACGTTATTACTTTAGAATTGTCCTTTCGTTTAGGGGTTGCAGTGTCGTGGCCATTTAGTTCAAAGAAAATGTACAAGAGGATAAAAATGAAATTGGATACGCGAGCATACATTATTTCTATCGAATAATTTACGAGCGCAAAATAAAATAAAATCAATTCAAGAATTAAATACAATATTATCAGGAGTGAGAAAGTTGAGACACGTAATCTTCGTATAACGTGGTGATAACGAGTTATGAAACGAGTGGTCCCTCTATGAATGAACACACATTGGCACGATGAACAATGCAATAGATTGAATGTTTGTCACTCATGTGAACTCGTATTTACTAGAGATTACCGGCAACACAAGATAAGGATAGAAAGAGGGAATAGAAAAATTGAAAAAAAAAAATTATATACGTAAAAAAAGAAAGAATCGATTAAAAACTTGTACTTCACAGCTTGATTGGTGCGAAAAAAAGGTGGAAAGAGCGCGCCAAGAACTACGACAGAACAAGTCCATTGCCAGTAGGTAGGTAGGTCTTCTGAATGAGAAGTACTTGTTCAATCGAAACCTCGAAATGAATATCGCGTTAATTTTTTTTTTTTGGTATTTGAAACAGGTTATTTACTTGTCATAAGAAGAAGTACAATCATGGTGAGGAGTTGCTTGTTCAAATCTCACCCATGTTTTTTTTTTTTTTTTTTTTTTTTCGTCATTTTCATCCCTACAAAATAGACATAGATCGATGAGACAGAGTACGAACAAATTTTGAATTTTGTAATCAAAAATGGATTTTTAGTCACGATATGCGAATAGTATGGGGAATTCCTATAAAAGAAATATGTGACGTCATTTACCAGAAGTTGATGGGAATGAGGGCGTTACATGAAGGTTGCTGATTGCGTATCGTTGTACATTGCCATTATGACTTTATCTCTGCTATACTTCACGACTCAAATTATGAGTTTCTTTTTTTTTCGAAATATTTCCGAATGCTGCGAATGTCATCTATGAAGATTTTGTTCAAGCTCACTACGTGAGGACAATTAACACTCACGTAATTATAGCTCACTACGCGGAAGCCGTAATTTGCTTTGAACCGACCGAAGAATATGTCTATTCATACGAATTCATTGAAAAGAAAACAAAAGAAACGGGAAGAGCCCTAGGATGCTGAATAATTATAATCGTGGTATCAATAATGGATGATGAGATCATCCAAGAAAAGAAATTCGTATCTGATCGATTTTTTTTTTTTAGAAATAAACCAAAAAATATCTGAAAAAATAAAAGAATTATTTTCATTCTAAAAATGGGTAAATTGCACGATAAAATTTCATTGAACTATGTCATTTTTTTTTCTTGTCCCGCCTCATCTCGCAAACTTGGACCATCCGAAGCCACTTCTACATCCCTCTCTGCACGACAAAAAATAGTCTACATCATCGAAACCAGAGTACCGGATGTAAGCAAAACGATATAAATTATATCATATAATGAACACAATACAATACAAAGGGAACAAGTAGACGGAGTTAGCGAATGAAATCAGGAAACAAAGGCGGATTAAGATCAAAAACCTGCCTGTCATATTCATCACAGGAGTCATCCCGCAAGCAACAATTGAGAACGAGCTGGACCAGAGAGGATCAGTAGCAGAGATTTTCAGAAAACATACATTAAATAATGATTCAACACGTCTAATAAATTGAATATTCTGTTTGATGTGAAAAAGTGATGCTAGGCAATCCTCCAAACATTCACGATGAAAGTACTGCTAGTGGTCTCCTATACACAGTAGAAAAAGGAAAATTATTACGCCGCACTTTCGAGTTCCGTCACCAAAATTTATACCGGACCCCGATGCGATGATGCTGTACAAGTACGGCGAAAAATTAACCTTTCGTGTTTTTTAAAAAATAATATTCCTTTCTCGGATCTACACCTACAAGCCCGAAAACTAATCTCCTGTTCAGTATTCATATTGAGTGGTATTTTTGTTGAAATTGATTTAAAATCTTACATTTTTATCAAAACGAAGTGCCAGGAAGAAAATCCTAACCGAAGGGCAATAGTTTATGGTCTCGACGACAGCGTCCGCTGTAAACTTCGTATTTTTGTCCCAATTGTATATTTACGTACAGCTTTGTATGGCGTGGCGAGCAAAGGACTTATTTTTTTCACTAATGTTTCTATCTGTTGACAATAGAAAAATAATGTAAAAGTATTGTACTTTGTGTGATAGCTTCCATTCGAATTCAGATTTGTTTCCGTAAGGGTCAAGAATCATAACGCCAAAATTGCATTTTCAATATGCTTTTCATTACAGAGATGCGAGTCGCGTTGCTTCCTAGTGTGGTGAAGTTATAGGAGAAGGTTTGGAAACAATGATCAATTAGGGCGACTACTTATGTAAATTACGTCGCATTCAATTATGAACGAAAAAAAGATACTTGAATTTTGGGTCTGACCATACAGGAGGATAACACGAGGTGGGCTGTTGTTAGATCGAGCGTCGGCCAATCAGCTGTCGTCATACATATATATATTTTTTTTTTCTTCTTTTTTTTCCAATTTTTATTCAACTTGTATGGTTATTATTATTATTATTATTTTTTTTTTTTTTTGTTTCTTTTATTAAATTTATTTTTCTGGGATTTTTCTCTTTAGAAGGTCCAAAGAAGCGATAATCTCATAAATCTCCTACAGTTATCAAACTCAAAACCTGGTAGCAGTCCTCACTCAAATTTCTATGTCGCAGTAGGCCTAATTGTTTTCAATTATACCTTTGTGACGACAGAAATCATCGAAGTTGACAGAAAGGAACAACTTTTATTTTGAGAGTTCTTCACAGGTACGAAAACGATAATAATAATTGATTGGAAATTTTACAACGATTACAATGATTCTACGATGCGACTATCCCTACTTTCTTCGCCTTATGTCATAATCGGGGATTATGATTAACGATTAATTTTAATAATAATATGACCAAATTAGGAAAGTGAAGTGCGCGATGGTTTACGATACGTCGGCACTATTTAATTTTGCGTTCGAATATATTTCCGAGAACGTGAGTTTACGTTAACGGTAGAGTTCATCGAATACAAATATGTGGCGATCGTTCTGATTGTCACAACCTTCTATTATTTTGTATCTTTTTGTTTTTGTTTTTTTGTTCCTATGTTTTCCTGTAATTTACATAATGTGTTTGAATTTAAAAGGAAAAAAGAAAATTTGTAAAAATAAGGAACACTATGGAGCCTCCATGCAATGTGGGGAGGGAGTGAGTACAGTGTTCACATTCTTTCCACCAAACGCGTCATCTACCAAAGATCTTGATTTGTAAACAGGAGTAGCATTAAAAAAAAAAAAAAACAAGAAGGATAAAAAGGATGAATTTATGGGACTCATGTTGAATATTTATTACTGCGAGTCCATGATTGAGAATTATTGAAATAAGTATTGCAACTTGGTATTAGTTTTCAGCAGTCAATTAAGTATTAGTGATCTGCATAAGGTATGAAAGGGGTACTGCAAATTTACTCAAACATACATTTTAGAGGAGCATCAAATAGTTATTGGAAAATTAAGAGAGCTCCAATTTAATTTCCTCTCAAAACTTGATCTTATCCATGGGAAATAATTCTAAATGAATTTTCTTTGCGATATAAACTATTTTTGAGCCTGTGCAAGAATAGTAATGGAGAGACAAAAATCAATGTTTGGCGAGGAAGTATTGATAATCACAGCTGTACAATATAAATTAAAAGTAGGTGAAAAATACTAGGTACCTATTTAAAATATAAGAGAAACTTTGACGCCAAGACACCAAGCTCTGTCAATACCCCACAGAAACTATGGGAAACCATTGTTTTTGTTATTGAACTGCCTGAAAAAATTGATATAAATTTAGTTGGGCAAACACCAAACAGGCAATTAACCACTTTACACAAAGAAGAGGATTTGAAGTTAAACTCTTTGACCATACATGTTTCATGGACGTGCTATACTGATAAGAATCCGTCTCAAAACATTACAGTCCGTTACTTTCTTTTCAAAACGTACCATAGAACATATATGCGCACATTGAATTCCACATACACACATTCTTCACAAAAGGTACGCTTTGGAAAAAAGTAATACCCTCAACATCCTGACTAGCATGTCCATGTAATGTGTATGGTCGAAGGTTAAACTAGAGCCCTATAATAACGAGTGAGGACATGGGCCGCCATATTTAGTCGTTACAGCATAAACTTCCCTATTCCTGCTTTACGGTACTGATAAATTGTTATCAGTAATAGGAATAGGGTCCTCACTCGTCATTAGTTAAACTAGAACATTCAAGTCAACGTATGGAAAAAAAAACCTGCCAATGACTGCCATTGAGCAACATCCAGTGGAAAAGAAAAGACCAGGGTACCTAAAATTAGATAAGTCACTCATGATAACCGCATTCAGTCAGAATCCACATCCAAACCTACATTTGCCTTGATGGACATCACATTTGTGGCTACTCAAATGTTGCTTACATTCTCATTCTTTTCTTTTGTCAAAATATGACTATGCAGAACGCTTGGGAGCTCAGAATAATGGAAGTATAATAGTGAAAGGTATTACTATCCAATAGATTTGCGAAAATGTCAAAAATTAAATCAAGGTAAGAAAAGATACCATTTTTAGAAGCCAGAAATCTAGAAACAAACCAACAAAAGGTAGAAATAAGATTATCATAATCATCAGAGTGAGCAGCCTAGAGGCTAGAGCTGCTGGTCTACCACTCTGGTACATTGGCACAACATTTTGCAATGCAGCCGCTGCGTCGCGGGTTGTCCTCTTCTTCCCAAACGTGCTTGTTTGTCAAGCTGCAGTGCTGCAGAGTTCCGAGTCCGACATTTTGACGGGGTGCGGTGGCTGCAGCAGTGTAGGGTAGTGCTGCATTGTTTACCGTTACATTCCACTAGACCACCATTTTTGTAATCTGTTCAGTTGTCAGTTCTGATGATCTGCTGGACAATGGCCTCTGGCAATTTGTAACCGTAATTTTTGTACTTCGTTCATTTTCTTTTCATATTTTATTTTCATCCGTGACTTCGTAGGTATGTTGTAATCTCGCATTAATTTGTTCTCGTTGTGGACCAGCATTTATCTGTTCTCAACATCGGTGAGTGCACTCTCATAACGTCTAGCGGGCTTTCATTGTGAAATTTCCGAAAATTCAGTGCTTTAATGAAATCATTAGTGTTAAAATTTACGATAGTTTTTTGCTATTGTTCAGTCCCAAAATTTTGTGTATTCTTGAACTTCTACGGTTGAAATTTTTTGGTATTTTGGTGGTGGTTATCAGATAATGAATTTATTTGAATCACGATGATCGAATTCGAGTATCTCTTTATTATTAATATTTTGTTTATGAACTTTTAAAAGAACGTATTCCATTTTCATAATGGAACCTGAAATTTCTGTTCTTTTCCCTCTCAGAATCTCTTATCGTTCAAATCGAACAAGTTTCTTCCCAAATGCAAGATAAGGAGGTCTATTTCTCAATTCAGAGAATGTATGATATGGGTTTAGCTGTGGATGTTTTCAACAAATTTTGTCCGTTTCCTGTATTTTTCAGTTTTGTCAATTTATTTCATCGTGAAGTTGTATCATCTTTTCTTTTCCGTGCTTAGAATGCGAATGCGATGTTCAGTTTGTTCTCGAGGCAATGCAGCCGGAATACGTTTAACTGATAAGAATGCGCGTGGTTTCATCATAGTGTCGTTGTGCAAGTTCGGACTAGGGGATTTCAATGACCACTATGATTTTGATGAGTAATGTAGATATTCATTGAGACCACGAAATTTCGAGTCGAGTTTTTTGCTTTGAAGAAAGAGATTGCAGCTAATTTCATCATTCGCCAGTTGACTGGAATTATCTTAGGTTGTTCATTGTGTTTATTGAAGGAAGGTTGTACATCGATAACGGTAAGTTGCGAGAGGATTTGGTTGATCGTACTCCGTATGATTTATTGATGAATAATTTTAAATCATTTTAAATGTGCTGTTCCACTGTTTTATCCACCTGAAAAAGTAAGGTGTGTCGCATTTCCCCAAGATTGCAATTCCCCCGCAAAAAATGGATACAATCTAACTCAAATCTATCTCAAAAAGTATTGAATAGTTGACTATATCAGATGTGTGATTGTGAGAATATGCGCGCACCTTTTCTGTCAGGAAAGTATTTTTTCAGCATCATTTTTTTATCTGAAGTTACTCAAGCTGAAATGATTGAGAGTGATTTCTGCGTTACGCGTAAATGGGTTACTGTCGGAAAAACGATTCTTTCGAGGACTACCTTGTGAAATTCGCTGAAAAACCCAAATTTACTACTGTACCTAGATATTTCATCACAGACTATAGTTTATCAGCGTCATAATAACAAGCCTAACATTGATAATTTTGAACAAACGAATTATCTTCTGAAGATCGCATTTTTTACTCATACCCCTTGACAGCCACAAAGAAGTCGTTCATTATCAACTCGGTTGCAGCGTGTGGTTGGTTGCCTAGGCCAAACTCATGCACTGATAAAAAGGTGTAAGTGTAGAATCTCCCTCCTTTTAAACTCAATTTCTTTAATTTATTGTTATTCTTCATTCTACATGAAACGGAAGTTTTTGAAAATTCTACTTAGCTGACTCGTTTGTCCGTTTCTATTCAGCCTCTATTTTTTGAGAAAATGTTTATCGTACGCAGTGTTGTCGGGTGAAAATTGTCTCTTTAGATGTGTAGGAAAGAGTGCTATAGGCTCACCTTCGTGATTCGGGAGAAAATGAATTCTGGCAAAGTAGTCGTTCTAATCGTCAAGTCTGAATCCTTTTTTTTCTTTTCATCATTTCATGGTATTTTTGGAGATTAAAAGACTTCTAGTCAAAAGATGGGCGAGTCTATTATGTGAAGTTGACTGAATAAAGGCGGTTAGTTATGTTGAGGGATAGAAATGCGAAAAATACATCACTGTATGATACCAATAATTGAATGTTTATTTTGAAGAACACCTGCGGTCAACATTTTTTGCACGCCAATTTGTTGTGCGATACGCTCCTTGAGTATTTAACGATATTTTATTAGATTTTGTGTTATCAAGGAAAGGGCTACTTTGATGATTTTTCTTCGTCTTTTTCCCGCTTGTTTGGTACCGGAAGGAAGACTTGAACAAAATCTGACCATCGAGCGATGTAGGTATGTATGATGGGAGGAGGATTTTGGAAAATTCAAATCATCAAAGATGTAGACTTGAAAATATTGGGCTTTTGAGTTATAAGTGACAGGAAGGAGACCAATACGAATTAAGCCTTTCGTGCTGTGCTCCCATGATGGAAAACGGGGATTTATTTAAACCATCAGAAGAGTTGGATTTGAAAAAATTTTAAATAATGAGGTGTATGACAGAAAACACTTCATTTCTGAATATAAACCTTATAACATCGAAATCAAATTTATTTCATCGAATGAGTTTTGTGAATTCCTGGTTCAACTTTCTTCCAATCAAGATGTATTACGATTAAGGTTGACCTGTGTTCAATATAAACTTCATTGAAGCAAAGTCGGTACTACACAGGCTTTTAATTTCGGCAATCTGCTCTGCGTAGGTTTACATTATTTTTTGTAACATCCGTAGCGAGAGTATTGTTGGCCAAATTTAGTGAAAATGGAACCATACGAAAATTCACGTTCGTCCCTATCGAAAGTATTTCAAGTACTTTCTCGTTATACTATTTGCAGAAAATGCCTGAATGCGTCGCCGTCTCGTATAAAAAGCGGACATCGACCCGACGTCGGATCAAGTGCGCGAAAGATGTGCCGGTCAGCTACAGCGAGCCCTGGACTCTATCATCGGCCGACGATAGTACCGATTCCTCTATTTCAGACTCACCGCCCGAGAAACAGTCTTCCAGTTCGGAAGACGATAATGCCACGACAAGTCGTTCTTCCAGTTCGTTAGATTCGTCTCGCGAAGAATGGTTTTCAGATTCAAAAGAATTGACTAAATACTTGAGCTTATCGTATGGATTCCCTTCTGTCGACAAATTGCTGGATTCCTGTTTCAATAAACAGTTTAAATTCGGCCAGTACCTCTCCGGTGTGAGAAAAACGACCGAACCTTTGTATACTTCCGAAAAATGGTCGGTAAGTATTTTGCTCTCGTCCTCTTGTACCCGCGTTTTTGTTCAAGATAGTTCAAGGAAATACGGAATTTTCTAACCATAAAATTTCCCTTTTAGGATTACGAACTTCAAGAATTTCAAGTACTAAAGAATAAGTTGAATAACGTCAAAAACGAACTCGACCACTTCGAACTGAACGAATGGCATAGACATACTAGTGCTTCAAACCCGGCTGCGCTAGTAATGCGCAATTTGAGAAATGAAATGAAGGTTGAGTTTCTCACACAGGCTTGGTGTAAATTTTACGAAATCGCCTCCACGATCAAATTGATACCTAGGGATGCTATAAACTCGCAGAAGCTATACTCTATTCATTTGTGCGAAGCTCCAGGTGCTTTCGTTGCTTCGCTGAATCATTACCTCAGACTGAATCATCCAAAAATGAGAGTGAGTATACTAATAGTCGTCGATTTCACGAATTGTCAGCCTTTGTACCACACAACCAATCGTTTCGCCTTCTTGCGCAGTGGTTTTGGAAAGCAAGCACATTGAATCCTTACTACGAAGGCAACACGCTATCGCAAATGATTAACGATGACAGATTTATGCTGCAAACGATTGACCATTGGGATTTTGGATCAGACTTCAGCGGAGATATTACTCATCCTAATTATTCGGAGCATTTACGGCGCGATTGTGGTGACCAACTCGCTCATTTAGTAACCGCTGATGGCAGTTTCGATTGTCAAAATGGACCGAATGAACAAGAGAGTAGCGTTTCCTGGTTGCACATGAAGGAAACATTGACTGCTTTACGAATTTTGAGGAAAGGTAAATAATTTTCATCAGAATGCATTTAAAATTTTCTATTTATATGACAATCTTGTGATCTTGACGTTCAAACTATATGATGATGAATACCTATAAGTCTCTTCGTTTTAGGTGGTCATTTTGTACTCAAGATGTTCACTTTTTTTGAGTGCGATACGATTTGCCTATTGTATTTACTCAATAAAGTTTTCGAATCGCTTACCGTCATTAAACCTGCCACGAGTAAAGAAGGCAACTCGGAAGTTTATGTCGTTTGTAGAGAGTACGGCGGAGAAGAGGAGGCAGGAATTTACCTGGATGATTTACTCGATATAAGTAAGTGGTATTTGCCGTGCGTCAGGTTATTTCGCTAATTTTTATTCTTTAGAAGATGTTCTTCCTTTAAATTTACAGCGGAAGAAAGACATAAAAAATTTGCGATGTTTTCATTTAGAGAAATAAGTCGTCCATTCATGAAGAAAGTTATAGAATGCGCAAAGATGTTTGCCGAACGTCAAGTAAATATTTTTTGGCGACTTTTTCGTGAAGAGAGAGAAATTTGAAAAATAATCGAGTTGTGGTTCTATTCATAGATATCAGTCATACAGCGGAATATACGCCTTTTTCCTAGTCGAAATGACCAAAAGCTTCGGAGTCTATTTGAGCTTGTTCAGAAGAAACTTTGGGAAGAATTTGTCACTAGATATAAAATTGAACCGATTCCGTCTACTAAAAACGTTGCACCGACATCTAATGACGTGAGTGCTGTTCCTACGAGAAACCTTTCAAAAATTTACTAGTTACCTATCTTTAATGCGATACTTAATTTTCTTAGACGTGGAAACGTATTAATGTCATAGAAAAACGTTATTATAGACGTGGCTCACACGCGGATCACGTCTTGCGTTCGAGTTTACCAAAAGAAGACATTTTCCACAACATATCCGCCGAGCTAGAAGAACTAGAGAGTCAATGCATAGTCAGAACCAAACGTATGCCTGTAAGTAGGCCTACTTGTCTCAAATAGTACCGAAGAAAAAACTAATTCATGTCTCAAATTATTCATTGCTCGAGTATAAATGTATACTCGTATTTCTTGCAGTACATCGATATTGACGATCGTACCTTTGATATTAAGCGCGGTAAACCTGTCGAAATGATTCGAAGTAGCCAGTTCTGTCATGGAACATTCATGCGAATGAGAAACGAACTTATTGAAACTGTCACAACATCAGACTTTAATTATTTTTCTTGCGATTGGACGGCTTATCCTCCCGTCGGTGCTAAAATTTGTGATGTACGAAAGATATACGCGTCTACAAAAAGTAACAACGAAGCTCAGAACGAAGCGTTTTGTGCAATTTACGACTTACTATTCCGAATCAATCGTTCAGAAGATATTATTTTGGTCGGATTCCCATTATTTACACAGTTCAACGTAAATTTACTATGTGTCCTGAATAGAGTGTTTCGTGCCGTGAGTAAAATTTTATTAACTCCCTCTTTTGTTTCACGCTACATCACTGTGTGTAACGCAGGTATGCAAAGTTGCCATCTATTTGGTATGAAGGGTAAAAGTTTGATGTTTTGGCGTTATTGTCAGCGCAATAATTGCGAAAGAAAATTTTTAAAAGTTGGAATTTTAAATTTTCAGATTGAATACGAGAATCCGACCACCTTACGTTTGCGCTACTTTGATCCGGACAAATTTGAAGAATGGGCGATAAATTTGGAGGATGTCAAGAAATCGTTTACCACCGATCATGCGGTGCTGTCGTTTCTACCCCTCGGATTCGTTGCCAAGGCGAAGGCGCCTCTCCATTCCTGGTTAGTATCTGTAAATAATGCGCGTGTCTGTAGCGAGATTCGCCGATTACTGGCTAATTCCAGATAGGCGTTCCCTTCTGAACTATTCTTCTTTAGGCCTATCCAATGTAGGCCGCGCTGATTTTTCGTTTCGTTTTAATATATATACATACCTATTTTTTAAATATTGTTACATTCATGAACAATTCTTTAGTTATAGAAGATCACGTTGTGTTTCGAATCATTTTCGTCTATTAACGTAATTTTAGATTATCAACTTTGAGATATTTTTTTCTTTGTTTCTCCTTTTCATTCACAATTTACAAACTTAGGATCTTTGTAAAATTTAGCAATGCACGTGATCCGTTTCATTGATTTTGGTTTCTTTCTAACGATTGTAATTTTTCTATCTTGAATTTTTCCGGTGTTAGTCAAGTTTTAAATCCGCCTTCACAAATTTCCATCAATTTAGTTTGAATGTCATCTACTTTAATTGTAAGTTTAAATTATTAGATATCGTCCGCGAGTATACCTTGATAGGCAGAATGATGTTACCACTTTTCCATCAACTGTTACGGCAAAAGTACTAACATCATTCTGTCTCACCATATAATAGCTTGCGTATCGTATGTGATTTTCTGGTCTTGAACTCGAACGATTAGATATTTCAATCTGGCTCTTTGCCGGTTGTCAATTCCCCCATTTTTTATATTCAAGTTTTGATAATTGAAATTTATCAGTCGAAGCTTGGTACTTTTTTTTTTTGGTTTCTTTAATTGTAAGAATTTTTAAATTTTACCGTTGATAATATTAAGTATATATGATTTGTTGGTAGATGTGAATGATTGATTGATTTTGATCCTAAGTAAATTCAATTTGCTCGCGTCTCATTTTTATTTTATCCTATGAAATAGGCTATGCGTAAGAAACTCAAATTGTTTTTAAGTTGTCTCACTCTATGGTGTGTTTCTTCTAATCTCGTAGGTATCTTAGTCAAATGAAAATCCATTTTTGTAATACGTAAATATCGAAGTAATTGTTTGAACGTATACATGCATGCGCGTATATTTAATAATATATCGTAATTATGTTTCATTTGGTTCGTGTTTTATTGAAAACAAAATGTTGAGTATTATTTTCTATATTACGTCATCACGATACGGTCATAATAATGATTAAATGCGGAAAAAGAAGAAGAAAATTACCTATCCAACCAAAATTATAGAAACAAAATGGAAGAAAAATTTTGAAATCATTGATTTTTTTTTTTTCATTGGAACTCATATTGAGGGAGAGAGGTGTAAGTAGAGCATTAATATTGAAAAAGTTTTCAAGTATACTGTTTTAATTACTTTTACAAAAGCACTTTCTTGTTATCCCAACAACTAACTGGTGATGGTATATAACACCTATAATAAAGTAGAATACACTCGAAAAATTTTTCAAGATTTCTTTTCTTTTTTGGAAAACACCATGGAGGAAACATTATGGTGATTCTGTGAAGGTATTTTTACACTGATTTTCAATCATTCTGGTTGTGTGTTGCATTTTAATGAATCTTCATAACAAAGGTCAAAGAAAGAGAAGCCATATCAAACAGCGCCGTCGCCAGATTTTTTGAGGCCTGAAGCAAAAGTTTCAATTAAGACAATTTTTTTTTCTCCTCGCTGACGCGAGGCCTGAAGCGGTAATACCTACTCGCCACCCCCTGGCGACGGCCCTAATATTAAATGTCCGGTGCGTGCAGTTGTAGGCTGCACCTTGTCCCTCAACTGAAGTCCGTCCCGTATTTGCCTTCTACAATGAAACCTTATCTAACGACATAATTATTATGTATTAATGGAGAGAATGAAATTATATTTTTCGGTAAACTTTGAGAATTTTCTCCCAAATGAAAGACGACCTATACTGTCAAATGACTTTTGATATGCCTGACGTAAAAAGAGGGAGACTACTAAAGGTAATCAGGCGCGCTGTCAACTACTACAAACTCCTAGTGGAATTCAAATAGTCACCGGGTAGCAGAATTAACTTCTGATTCAGCTAGAACTTTGTGAAGAATCACAAAATGAAAATTAACACCACTTCCTCTCTCTTCTTAATAGGCCTCAATAATTTTCTCCTTCAAACAACTTCCAGCGGACGTGCCCACTCAATTTGGCGCAGACAACTTGGCGCAGCATTCATTTTGGCGCGGAAGAAATTTTTTATGAGTTCCTGCAAGTTTAATGAGCTGCAATTCTTATACTGCAGTGTTCAAGGGAAAAGGCAAGTGTTGCAAGAATGAGTGATGTGCTTAATTGAACTTGATGTTAGGTTTTATAAATTCTTTGTTGATAGATATACAAAGTAATGAGACAGCGTTCGTTCAGTTTTATTTCATGTTGAGATTGATTGTGTCGTCAATTTTTGTGCAGCACTGTGAATTTCATTTTACTCGGTAGTTCAAAAAATTGGTTCAAATTTTGTTCAACAATATGGAGCTGGTATTGGAAAAAGATTGGTAGAAATTAGGTTACCAAAGATTCCTCAATTTAGCTTTTGTACATTTTCTGTACAAAGTATGTACTCTATGGTGGAAGAATTTGTGCTATTGGCCAAGACTACAAAAATAGATTATAACTTATATTGAGTACTTGAGAGCCTTAGCTCAAAATTTGTAATTCATTCTATTACTGCATTACAATTTGTAATAATTTATTTTCTGTTCAATTTTCATCATTTCTAAGCGTCTTTGGCGCCAAACTGATTTTCGCGCCAAATCGTTCGCGCCAAATTATCCGCGCCAAATCAATAGGGAACCCCAGCGGAAATTCGTTTTTGTAATGCTAACTTACATGTAAGTACTTGAAACTTTTTGAACATTCCATTTCCTTGCCTTGTAAATCCCTTTTAAAAATCAAAAGACTTGATGAGCTCAATTTATTTATCATCACTTATGTCACAGACGATACAAAATACAGAAATTTGATTAATGAAAGTATGAAAATTTTGTAATTTGATGGACAGCAATCAGGTATAAACAAGAATTATATAATAATTAATAATATTGAAGATACCTATAAAAATGAAACAAGAAACAATGTTGTATAAAGTACGGCAATTTCTATTCCGAAAAAAAGAAAAAAATCATCGTAAGAGTTGGCTGATGACACAGAAATATATTTCGCGGGAATATTGGTATAAAAGATACGAGTAACTCCCTAAAGTTTTCATGCGGAAGTTCTGCTGAATTTTTGGTCAAAGAGGATATAGGACCTTTTTCATGGCGCATACGCCTCCTTATATACAAGTCATAAAACATCAGTAAATTTGATGGACATATCTTACTGTGAAATATTACCAACAATTTTCGGGTATTTCCTCATTTTATAATGTCGCAGCTAAGCTTTGCTACCAACTTTCTTCTTCAAAAAAAGAAGACAAACTGTCAATGGCAGTAGTAGCTACTAAATCCACTCGGCTTTCTATTAATTGGGCGGGAGACAAGAAATGTTCAGATTCGGGACGATTGTATTCAAAATTAGTACGAAAAGCTTTTACATATCCCATATTCAACAGTATCAAAAGTCCATTCAAATAGCCGTAATCGAATCCCAACTGCGTAGAGTTTTCAACCATGGCACGAGATGATAGTAAAGAACGTAATGAGTAATTCGTTATGAAATTTCGCGTGTATTGAGCTATATAGTTGATAGTAGAATAATGCCTATAAGCTGAATTTGTCGCTGCGGGTACCTCATACGAAGAATTTGCATTCCTTCGCCTGCGGCTCTTACGACCCCCTTTCGATTCAAGGTACTGCAGCACGTTCCGGTGGCGTCCGTTGGCGGCGTAAAACGCGGGAGTTCGGCCACTCTTATCTTTCGCGTTAACGTCTGCACCCTTCTCTACAAGTATCTTAACAAAGTCACCGTAACCCTTTCTAGACGCTTCGTGCAAACAAGTACCATTCGGGGTAAGGACTCGAAGATCGGCCAATTTCTCCTCCATCTGATATTTAAAAATAGTATATTTATTCGCCGAAACCGAATTGAATAGAACGGTGAATCCTTCATTATTTCTCACGTTGATATCCAACCCTTTTTCCGCGACTAAATATTTGAAGAGTTCAACAGGTCCGCTCAAAGATGCTGCGTGCAGTAGCGAGTTGCCGTTTCGGTCTTTTTGACGGGCGTCCGCTCTCTTCTCGTCCAAAAAATAACGTAGCACCGCCAAATGACCACCATTAGTTTGCCCCTTTCCATCAGCAGCGTTGAACACAGGTGTGCGACCTACCTCATCTCTGGCGCTTATATTCGCCCCCTTGTTAACGAGCGCTTTTACAAAATCAATGTAGCCCCACGTAGCTGCCAAATGTAAGCACGTACCTTCCGGCGTATTTGTTCGAACATCCGCGGATTTTTCGTTCATCAAGTAGCGGAAAATATTGAACTTCCCTTCATATATGGAATCGTACAGTACCGTGTATCCCGCCTTATCCTTCGCATTTACATCCAGACCTTTCTCTTCGACTAAATACTTGACAACTTCTAGAGGTCCACTCATGGCTGCTGCATGTAGTAACGTTTGACCTTCGTTGTCTTTTTGATAAACACTCGCTCGTCTCTCGTCGACAAAATAACGAAGCACGTCCAGGTGTCCTCCATTATTCTTTTGCTTTCCATTCGCCGCATAATATACGGGAGTATGACCACTAGAATCTCTCGATTTAATATCGGCTCCTTTGTCCAGAAGTACCTTGACAAAATTCAAGTATCCTCTTGTCGCTGCCTCGTGCAAACAAGTACCCCACGGAGTCATACTTTCAAAATCAGCCGACTTTTCCTCCAATAAATACATAAAAATATCGAATTTATTGGCGTATACGGCATCGAATAATACAGTGAATCCCTGGTTGTCTAGCGCGTTTACGTTCAGTCCTTGTTTTTCGACTAAATATTTGACAACTTCTAAAGGTCCACTCATGACCGCTCCGTGCAATAAGGTGTAACCTTCGGAGTTTTTTTGGTGAACGTCGGCATTCTTTTCATCCACAAGGTACTGGATGACATTTAGATGTCCACCGCTTTCTTTAACTCCAACAGTAGCCAGATACAGAGGAGTTTTCCCATCATCGTCTTTTGTGTCGATCTGAGCTCTCTTTTCTTCTACAAGGTATTTGACCAGACCTAGGTAACCTTTTTCAGCGGCGCTTGAAATCCCTTCGTTATAAGTAACTCCCAAGTCATCAATTAAATACTTGACCAATTCGAAATGTCCCGCTTTGGAGGCGCAGTCTAAAGGAGTGAGACCTTCAGCATTTTGCAGATTGAAATCGATTTTTTTGTCAACCAATTTTTTAATCACTTTGAGATCACCCTTATCAGCCAAATAGTGCGCCACATTATTGCCATTTTTATCAGTTATTTTAAGGTTTAGGTCGGAACTAGTTTGCGTGATTAGATAATCGAAAATATCGAATTTAGCTTGTTTAACGCTCTCCATGAGCGGTGTGCGACCGTCGTGATCCTGCGCGTTCAAATTACTGCGCTTCTTCTCCACTAGATAGCGAACTACATCTAAATTACTATTCGAGCATGCCGCGTGCAGCAACACTTTTCCAAATTTATCCTCACTACTAGAGTCGCCGTTCAAGGTGTCCATAAAGTATTCGACCAAATTTAAGTGCCCGTTATTAACGGCCCAGTATAGAGCAGTCCGTCCAAAAACGTCTTTCGCGTCAACTTTGGCCCCCTCCTTTACAAGAAATTTTACTACTTCGAGATGTCCTTTCTCAGTGGCTGCATGTAGCGGTGTAGCGGGCGTCTTATTTCGAGGATTGTTCGCATTTACATCCGCGTTCGCTTTTTCGATCAAATATTTTACCGTTTCCAAATGGCCGTTATATGCGGCTCGGTGTAGTACAGTTAACCCGTTCGAATCTACAGCGTCTGACTTCTTTTTTCTTCGTTCGATAAAATCTCTTACGACATCCGTATAACCTCTTTCCGCCGCCTCGAAGATATCAAATTGTACGCCTCGTTCGTTCGTGAAATACTGGAGCACGTTTAAGCGATTGTTGGCAGCCGCGAGATGAAATGGCGTTTCTCCATCTCTACTTTTTTCGTAAATTCGCGCACCTTTCTCAATGAGATATTTTACAATTTCTAAGTCACCGTTTTTGGCCGCCCAATGCAAGGGCGAGTATCCTTTTTGCTTA
Organism: Aspidiotus destructor; assembly: GCA_035079395.1. NCBI lineage: Eukaryota > Metazoa > Arthropoda > Insecta > Hemiptera > Diaspididae > Aspidiotus > Aspidiotus destructor. The sequence goes on along the minus strand of JAVHKZ010000002.1, from coordinate 57,403,677 downwards.
TCCTTGATTTGGATATCAGCTTTACGCTCAACTAGATAACTGATGACATTCAAACCAGCTAAGTGGTAATCAACGGCCCAAAGTAGAGCGCTGTATCCCCACTTATCGATCGCGTTAACGTTGGCACCTTTCTGAATGAGAAATTCGACAACTTTAAAATGACCGTTCGCGCTAGCCTTCATGAGCGGAGTAGAGCCGTCAAAGAGAGTGCTGTGCACAGAATCTTTGTTTTGGTCTACTAAAGACATCAGGATCTCCAAATCACCGTCGGCCGCTGCATCGAAAATACTCGTGTTAGCGTTTTTACCGCTATCCTTCATTATGGTTCTGAAATTCAAGAAATATTCAACAGCATTGATAAATGATTAAAGAAAAGAGGAGGTGCGAGTGAGAGGGAAGTCATTTCTTCGGTTTTTGTTTTCCTCCTTTCTTCAAAATTTATAAAAAACCCTTTTATCGGAAAATAATTCTCATTATAGCGACTAAATTCTCTAAATTTACTTCCACTTGATAATTTCTCAACTTCTTTAAAAACGATTTCAATAAAGTCAGTTTTTGGCCTTCATTTTGAGAAAAAGAAAGAAAAATAATATAGGTATAATAATAATGGAGAAGTGAAAAATTCTACTTTCTCTTCAATTTTTGTTGCCCTAGACCTTGACCTTCAGAAATTTCATGCGTGGGTTTCGATGTTTGAATTTTCATTGAACTCTCGATAATCCTACAAGGCAGAGTAGTTTGACAAAAATTTAATTTTTTTAGCATTTGAAGCTAGGAACAAAACTCATTTGAGATCTGTTCTGAGCCATATCTCTTTTTTCTATTCTATGATCGAAAAATATGGAAAACTGAGCTATTTGCGATGCTCACTGTACTCCTATAGTAATAATCTTTTTCAGAAAAGTACACGTGTTATCTAGAAGATATTGAACTATGACACCGGGAATCAACTTGCTGCGGATACATTTTGCCGCAATGAAATCGTTGCAAAGAAAAATTAATCGTATAGAGTCAAATTAAAACTTCCGTTTTTTTCTTTTCGCTTTTCCTGCGTATTCCATGATAGGCAACAATTTTGACTTGAAAATTTTCAATAATACGTGACTGCAGAATAATAATTATGTGATCCTCCGACGCCGGGCGGTTAGATTTGGTCATGTTTAATTTCACGAAGGAAGGATTTCTTAGATAACGTAACAGGGAGTTCATTTAGTATTGTCAGAAGACCTGTGGGTATCGGACGAGTGAATTCCGGTCTTAGAATCATGCACCTCAAAAATTCGACTTTTTCTGACGTGTTTTACAATTTTGTTATCTTCCATGGATATTTCCCTGATTAGTGATCGCGGGAAAAGCGAATTTTCCCAAGAAGGTTTTTTTTTACATTTTTGGCAGACACAGTTCTAATTAGGTAAGCAGTAGATCGTAGGAAAGATTAAAAAAAGGAGTGATATTTTGGGATTCTTTTCATCAAAAAACAATTTTTGTCGATGATACGCGAGAGAAGCTGCATCTGTCACCTCCGGCTAAAAAAAAGAAATATGTAAATATAGACCAGAAATGATTAGCCAATCATCTTTGGCTAAAGCTACGGTTAAAGGTTACAAGCTCTGAAGAAAACATATTTGGCTGGCTAATGGTTAACTATTTCTTCCGTAAACTTCGGGTTAATTTGGCTTAAATTAGCCAAAGAAATGGCCTGGCTATTTTGCGGCGAGTTGCCCAACGGCGAATAACGGGACCAGCTGGCGGCGAATTGAACAAGCTCGTGACGAAATGGAGCAAAAGGAAACTTGTATGCCCATAAACCTTAGTAAATGTAAGGTTATGACGTTCTCTCGCAATTGGAATAAAGTTCAGGTATAGAGTATAAGATTCGAATACCAATGCTATTCTCATGGGAATATTGACGTACTCACTGGAAGAAATGAGTGTAATATTGTTTTTAAATATCGCATTGTGACGTCACCGATGATGAACTTCGTATAAAATTGAGATACGAATTTCGCACATCTTGAGAAGGAGAAACGTACATATTTGATGTCTCGCGTCTTTGACTCTTTGCACTAAAACAGGTATTTAGGGCGCGAACTCCTATGTTTAACTAGTTACATTCTTTAGTCTGAATTAATATACGTACACTCAAATGCACTGTTCCAGTCATCAAACATGGGAAACGCTTTCGTACTCGAAAGAATTCCGCGCGGACTACGTATATGTATAATCATTTTAGAAGTTATTGAGTGTAATAATTTACCGATAATAATAATTTATAAATCAATAGTTTGAAAATGATATAACTTGCATAATTTGAAAGTCCACCTACGTACCTACTCGTAATTTCAGAAATTGCGCAAAAAACTTCAAAAACGAACGTAACACGAACGAAATTGTTGAGAACAGATGAAAAAATCTTACACCCAGTAAACTCGTCGTTTCAAATGATACAATTTTTCACATCTGTTAGGCTATAACGCTATGAATTTTCTGCTTTGGTAGCAACAGAAATACTTTACTCAAACAGTTTCGGGCAGTGAACGCCAGTGAAAAAAGAAACTAGACTCACACGAGTACGGCAGTCGTGACCTAGGCTAGGCGTCCGAATTCTGGATTAAAGTTATTATTTATGATCAAGGAAAAAATAGTTTCACTGACGTCATGAAGTGGTTTTAGTTGTAACGAGAAGTGGCAAGTTTACACCTGGTAAACGATCCAACTGGGGAAAAAATACGACAGTGAGAAAAAAACAATCGAATTAATTTGGTTTGGAATTCCAACTAAACGTTGGAAAAATCGCACAAACCTGTGAAACATATCAATTTCGTAGATATACTTTTAAGATGAGTCATCAGTCTCGAGGTAAATTCGTATTTCTGTAGCAATTACGTCGCAGCAATTACCTTCGTACAACCAAATAAATAATAATACACCTACCTAGAACATTTCAACTTCTTCATTTCCGAGCCGAAAATGTGCCGGGCAGTTGAACTCTCTACTAGACAAAATTAAACATTTTTGCATAAAACTCGAATTGATATCGGAGGTGAATTAATACAAAAAGAGGATTTTTGTTCTCAGATCCTCCCTCGAAGAGAAGATCATCGAGGAAAGGGATTTTTGTTCATAATAATAAACAAATTGCATCAGGGAAACCAGATACAGATCTTCAAATACGTATCTATCAAATTTTAGGTACCATTCTTCCTGCCATAAAATATCATGAAATAGCCTCCACTCACAAAATTTGCTCAAAAGCTTCTCTATCGATTTTCATTTTTCTTTCTTTTTTTCTTCAACGAAATAAAATTGTCATCACTGTGGCAGTGATTCTGAAATCTGCGAGTCCGAGTCCACGAGTCAGAGTTCCCCCCCCCCTCCCCTTCTATAGTTTCTAGCTTATCCTAATATAATAAAAAGGCGTAGGCTAGATTTATATTAGGCTAAGAAAACGCTGAGAGCCATTATGAAGCTATTAGCTTGTGACGTCATAAGTCGATGACATCATAGATTGATGATGTCATAGGTTCGGTGATGTCATAAGTCGATGACGCCATAGGTTTAGAGACGTCATAAGTCGGTGACGTCATAGGTTTGGGAACGTCATAAGTTGGGTGACGTCATAAGTTGATGGCGTCATAAGTCGTTAATCCTGGTCGGCTTACAACATCTGAAACATACTAAAGTAGACTTACACTAGGCCAAGAAGCGGGGCAAACGAGTGGAGTGAGTGAGGCCCCCTAATCTCATCAGCCTTGAATACATATAATAAAGTAGACTTTTACTGGACCAAGAAGCGGGACGAACGAGCGGAGCGAGTGAGGCCTACTAAACTCATCTGCTTGAAATATACTAAAGTAGACTTACACTAGATCAAGCGAGTGTGTCGCTCTAAAGCCTTAGCCTAGAACTCTCAAATATTTTTGTCTCGCATTATCCACAACATATCTGATCGGGCAAAATTTTGAAAAGACATGAAACATGATATTCATCTTTTTGGCTGCGCCAAGAAATCCAATACCCTTGAAGTTTAGAAAAGAAAGTGAATACGAAAAAATTCTGGTTTATTTCTATTCTTTCCTACATTTTGTTCCGTTCGGTTTTCCGTTTTGTTTTCGTGTGCATGCTGAGAGTTTTTTTAATTATTAGGTATTTGTATATTCCATATGTGTACGGTTATACATTAATTTGTGTTGCTTGAACTAATCATCCTGGGATATTAACCCGGATATTCTGATTAAAATATGTATTTTCTTTCAGCCGAAATGATTGTTAGGGCTCAGTATACCGCCGACTTTCCGGCCTTCTAGATCATTTGTTTTCATTTCAAATCAAATTTTGAATTGAAAGTTGAAACCATGGTCATTTTGCAGCGGCCGGTAAGCCACGGTGTGGCGCAGTATTATTCAACTGACTCCACCACCAAAGAAGAGGCAACCATCTGCGGTTGTAACTGAGGCATGCGTGTGGTCGTAAACAGTCTGTCTGCGCCTTCTCTTTTTTTTATTATAATTTTTTTAGTTATTTTAGATGTGGGTACAGCGCACCACATTTGGATAAGCTGCGCATCCCTCCAAGCCGCGGTGGACTTTTTTTTTTTTTTCTCTTCAGTGTAGAACTAGAATCTTTAGTGCCTTGGGATGCATAGGAGCAACCTCCACGTGGTGCGTCCTGGGCAACAGCAACAATGAATTTGTTTGTTGACGGCCAAGGCTCCTTAGAGGGTGATATAGCGCGAATAAAAATGATAACATCCAGATAGGATTGTGTTAGAAGCCCAGACAAAAACTGACTAGCTCCTTTTATACAGTGTACGCATAAGTGTTCCTATGCTAGTTTCATACTAGCTAGGCTGTAGCCAAACTGAGTATAAACTGGGCGGGATGAACTCGCAGATTTTTGAATCGTCATGGAGTAACGAGGGTGAAGAGAGGGGGAAGGCACTCGCAAAATTCCAAATTAGGGGTCGGGACTCAGTAAAAACATGAAACATTGATGCATTTTAACTTTTAAAATAATTCAATAGCGAGTAAATAACTGATCTGATGAGCAAATTTTTGGTCTAATATCAGAAAGCAGAGACGCAGGTGGAATGGTGGATTCATTAAAGCTGGAGCTGCGGGTGAAACTCATTTTTTTCTTTGCGCTTTATGCAAGAAGAAACGTACATCTGTAGGGAAAATGAAAAGAAAATGTGCTTTGTATTTTTGAAAAATCGTAATCAATATTCTACATGCTTGTATAAGTTGAAGTTTTACCATGGGCTGGTATTCCCTTACAAAGGTCTTTCTCATAATCTTATTGTTGGAAATTATTTTTTCGCTTCTCTTAATATCTTTATAACTCTAAGTTTTTCGAAGAACAAAATCATTTTTAGTGCGCCAGAAAAATTTGATAATACCTTATCTTTTTGTTCGACACGAGTGATGTTGAAAATGTAGTCTAACCTTCACTGAGTAGGAAAATAAATTTACGAGAATGGTGAGCTTGCTAAGTAACGATGGATGAAGCCGTGTAAAAGGGAAAAATAAAAACGAAATTCAAATAATTTACAATTCATCGAAACTCATCTTTTTAAACTTGGCCAAGTTGGACCTTTTATGTATTTTTTGTCCGAAAAATTGAGGGGGAACCAAGCAGAATCAGATTTTTGATTACATAATTTTGAAACAGAATCAATAATATTTCCACGTACTTCTTATTTTGACGTATACTTTGTCCTCATATTCTTTTTCAAGTTTAAAAGTAAAATCTTGAAAGCCTGACTATGAAAATCAACAATATACAGTACTTTATTTATAACTATTAACAATAACTCCACGGGTTTTATCTCATAAAACGTATTAGCCCACTGTTAGTGAATATAATTACTGAAGGTTGCTATTTACAATTTTTAATCGCTAGAAGCATTCTAAGCAATTTGTCGCTCAGTAATTGGTCTTGAAAGTGTATTGGGTGGTATTATAAATACCCCATGAAATAAAATGAACGAATAAATCATTAAAATGGTTTTGATATTCTAGTTCCCACCTTATCATGATAATCCCTGTGATTTCTTCACAAGTTGACCGGTACATTTCATTATAAAATATTCTGCCTGATACGTTTTTATTTAAAGCCTACGTGAACTTGTGTTTTTTATTTATTTTTTTTTTTTACCGACGTCGAAGTTCGAGTATTAGCCCAGACCGTTTTGTCTATGTACACGCTTTGCTTAGGTACTTCATATCATGCAACTAAATAAACACCACATATCGCTATTTTGAATTGAGCAGCGAATTTGTTCAACTATCCCTTGAGATGCGCAACGCATTAAGAAATTTGAGAGAAAAATGGACTGCATACGTTTTTTGAAAATGAACAATGGATGAATTATCCGAAAGAATGCGAGTATTTTGAGTTCAAAACAATAAAACAAACTTTTCCTTTCTGTTATAGCAAAATTTCTTTCATTAGATGATGCTACGATTAATTTTTCTCTATTCATGTACAGGACCAGCATGACTCATAACTAAGTGTTCATCAGTTAATAGCGAAGACAATCTAAATTTCGACATTCGCGCATAAGTACCTCGGAAAATTTATACACGCTTGCAACAAAACGTACCTACCTACAAAGAAATATATTTGATCTATCAAGCGTTGTTTACTGAAGTAGAGAAGAAGTAGACAAGTAGCAGCTGCAGTAAGTAATACCTTTGTAAAATTTGCTCTACAAAATATGCAAATTAGATTATTAGCAAATAAATGAGGTAAGAGTATATTTTTAAAGAAGAGGATAGGACCCACAAAGCCATACAATTAGAAGTACATATTATTATGCCACTTGCTCGTATTGCGAAATAAATTTTGGTTTTTGAGATTTCCTCAAAAACTCAGAACTACGATAATGACGAAAATGACGGTAGTTTATATTATTTATATTTTCCAACACATCAAAACGACAGTGCTTAAAATCTGAAGGGGTCGGGGGGCTATCGAGGAGCCGGGTGACTCTCTCTGTGATACTACCTACTATTCAATATAGTTGGATGGTACAGCTGGAACAATCACTGAGACGAAACACAATGGATTCAATTTTTCGAATTTTCAACTTTTTAATTGAAAAATGCATTTTTTAGAAAAATCTGTACTTCTAATATGAAGATTTATACACTTATTGCCACATCCCTTATCCACATCTTCATATACAACGGAGCTGTTCATCTCGAAGGTAAGTTATTCTTGAAATTGATTTGCTTCCGATAAAATTAGTCCTATATGAAATTCTTTTAGACTGAACCCTCCTACTCTTCCTGAAACATTCTTCATTTGTCCTACAAGATACAAGCATCACCCTTTATGCACAAATATTCGAATATCTTAAGACAGAGATGGCCAACATTTTGGCGAAACAATTAAAGAGGAATTCCTTGATTACTTTTCATGTTTTACAAACAACCAACCCTCTTGGATTAGGTTTCAAAACGGGTCATTCCATTTCATTCTCAATCCCATTAGGTATTTCTGTCTGTTTGAAATTTTGAAAATAAGTACACTTGTTTCTAAGGTTAAACGCCATCCTCTCAATTGTTTGTCAACCTCTTGGTCTCAACTATGTATCACTCACCCGCTACCTCTCCTCCTTTTTCATAAAATCTTTTGATCGTTTTCAATCGACCCATCATGAGGGAATTTCATTCGGATTCCCGAATTTTTGTAATTTTAATGTAGGTGTAGGTATTGTAGATTGATCGCGAGTACCAACTATATAAATGTAATAATCTCATCTTTTCTTATAACCATTAAACAAAAGTATCAAATCTTTGAAAAGGAGAAAGAAAGAACAATAACGAATTATCAAATGTTGAACACATTTTCAAATTACATTTCAGATGCAACGGAAGACAATGCAAAAACAGAGGGGAAAAGAAGCACATCTCTCGATATAAAACAGTTTGAAAATCAAATTGCTGGCCACGCAGGTAAGTAAGCTAAAATTCTATCAAAAAGTGCGATTGTGTCCTATTTTTAAAAGTATTTTCGACGCTGAGTACAATGCTACATATAATGTCGTTTTTCGATGTTACCTCTTATTATAGTGCAATGATACCCATGTTAAATTACCGCGGTTTGTTGCGACGCGTACGTACGTATCCTCGCGCGCTACATAATCTTAATGCACGAGAAAAGTGTACACTTGCTTGTCGCAATGAAACGCAGGAACAGCAGGTATTGCGAAATAATGAGAGATATACCTATACGGTAATATCCAACAAAGACAGAGTCGCTGTGCGCATCAGTATGGTCTCTTGTTAACATGTTTCATATCAGTGCTCTGGTCTTATCCTTATGGGGATTTTCACTGTGGCAATGATTCTCAAATCTGCGAGTCCGAGCCCCCCCTCTTCCCCTCTGTAGTTTCTAGCTTATCCTAATATAATGAAGAGGCGTATGCTATAGATTTATTCCAGGCTTTCTCAGGAGTGGTTCTGAAATCTGCGAGTCCGAGTCCAAGGCCCCTCCCCCCTCTGTAGTTCCTAGCTTATCCTAATATAATGAAAATGCGTAGGCTAGATTTATAATAGGCTAAGAAAACGCTGAGAGCCATTATGAAGCTTTTAGCTTGTGAAGTCATAAGTTTGGTGACGTTATAAGTCAATGACGTCATAAGTCGTTAATTGTGGTCCGCTTACAACATCTGAAACATACTAAAGCGGGACAAACGAGCGGAGTGAGTGAGGCCAAGTAATCTCATCAGCCTGAAATATACTAAAGTAGACTTATACTAGACCAAGAAGCGAGACAGATCAAGCAAGTGTGTCGCTCTAAAGCCTCAGCCTAGAACTCTAAAATATTTTTTGTCTCGCATTATCCACAACATATCTGATTGGGCAAAATTTTGAAAAGACATGAAATATGATATTCATCTTTTTGGCTGCGCCAAGAAATCCAATATCCCTTAATCATTCTCTCTCCCTCTCCCTTCCTCTTGCGTCCTAGCACCCAGTAATCTCATCAGCCTGAAATAGATGATATTTCTTTAATTTACCCCCCCCCCCCCCCCTAAACATGTTAGGTCAATGACGTTTTTTTTTTTTGCTCCTTCTTGACTCTACCAGAATGAAAGACTTCCGAAATCTACAAATTGCCATGCAAAAATAAAATAAGAGAATGTATGTATAACTTAGGTGACGTCACAACACATTTTTTTGGGTGAGAATCATTTTTGGGGCTCTTGCCTCCTTCGGCAAGGCAAGAGCCCATACGCAACCGCCAAAAAAAAATTTAAAAACAAGACTGAGTCGCTCAGCGCCTCAGTATCCGGGTCTCTTGGTTTTTTTTTTTTTTTTCACTCTATTCCCTGACTGTAAGTTACTCTTCTTTCTCTCAAATTATTGGTGGAACATGGAAAATTGTGACTCAAAAGTTCTGGAGTTTCTTTTTTACTAATGAGATGAGGAGTTTGAGATATCCAGAAGTCCTGAGACCCAAAGATATTTGTAACTTCTTGTCGTATACTCAGACCTGAAAACCGAGAGAGACTGGTCAAAGAATATACGCAGTATTTTATGATTGTTGAGGTACCAAGAAAAATAGCCTTTGTACTACACTTTTGCCAATGACTGTACCGAAAAAAAAAAATTGCTATGCAAAAATAAAACTTGTAGAGACTGCACAGATTGACGTACGTCTATGATAATGAAGAACTTCCGAAATTTGTAAATTGCTATGCAAAAGTAAAATAAGAAAATGTCTCGTATAACTTGAGTGACGTCACAACACATTTTTTCGGGTGAGAATCTTTTTTTTTTTTTCGTTTTTTTTCGCGGTTGCATGTGGGCTCTCGCCTTGCCGAAGGTGGCAAGAGCCCCAGAAAAAGATTCCTACCCGAAAAATGTGTTGTGACGTCACTCGAGTTATATACATACATTTTATTTTATTTTTGCATAGCAATTTACAAATTTCGGAAGTTTTTCATTTTTGTAGAATTTTAGAGGATACAAGAAAATTAGTTTAAAAACCACTCACCCTATTGAAAAAATAGTTTTTCTATGTTCTCTTGTGCCCTCATATTAAAGACACAAAGAGAACATGATGAGGAAGCAGATCATAAATTTCACAAATCCTTTTCATCTCCTCATTACATACCTAAAAAAGTCCTCAATGTTGAGGATACTATGACAAAGTAATGAGGAAACATATTGGGTCCTCATTGTGTCCTCAAAGTGAGTGTTGGTATAGTTGCAGTAATAACTGCAGAGAAAGGAGCAAAAGCTACGTATATAAGATGAAATAGGTATGAGAAGATGATAATTTTTGGAGAGTAGTCAGCCTACAGAACCCCCAACTTTTTATGTCGATTTAGTGTCTTCATTACAATTATGAGAATTCATTTTCCCGTATTGATACGAAAGTCCGAGTAGTTTGGGAGACGAGGTATGACCTCAAAGTGGAAGGGGGCAGACCATATGTGAGAATATAATGAGGGTTCTTCTATAAGGACGCGATGAAGATATAATGAAGATACAGTGGGGGTTCTTCCATGAGGATGGGGTGAGGATGAACCCGCTGAACTTCATTCAGGGTTCTGGTTGATCGAGAAGGTTTCATGAAACTTTTAAATGGGATAAATGAGAATACTCTGAGTACTTTGTGATGAGACAATCTTTGTTGTAGCAAGATATGCATGGTTAAATGGTATGGTGTGTAGTGTGTGTTATCTGAATGTTGTTATCGGGTCGACACGGTCTACCCTCCGTTAGTTCACGCGCGAAGCTCGCAAGCGTTGGTTGTGGTGCACAAAATAAAGTTCTGCATGTATTAATGATGTTACCGTTGTTTACGTCCTTTCTAATCAACCTCGTTACCGATGAATGAAATCTACTCTACGGTGCATAATAAATTCGCCATCGATCACGTAGTCTGCTGGTATGTCTATACTTAATTTAATTATGTATTAAGGTGTACCTAGTAGGGGGGTGATATACGGGTTGTGGTCGATCTTCTGTACTGGTTGGAAAATGTCTGGATAACTGCAATCTCGGTGAGGAGAGGGAGGGGAAGTTATGTAGTTTTAGTTTTTTTTTTCTTTCCTTCTTTATTCTCAGGTCCGTTCGTCTGAAGAGATGTGTCTTCTCCCCTGTCCCCAGTTTGTCCTACGATGAGACTTTGCTCTCTGAGCTAGCTGGACGGAGTACTGGTATGTGATGGAACTTTGTTTCATCACAACTTAAAATGAGTGATTAGTCTCAGAGGCGTTTTGAGAACACAAACTATTCACCGGGAATTGTAAAAACTGCATCTTGAAACGGCTTATGACATGCTCGTTACAGGTATAATGAAAGACTCGGAAGGATTTCTTTTGAAGTACGCAAAGTACCGCAGAGAGTTCGATTTTTTCGAAAGTTTAGAGAACACTTCGACGACCGAATTATTGGAATTGAAACAGTTTGTGCCAAAATATAATGGATCTGAGTACATAACGACAGAAGGAAAGAATGAAAGTAATAACTCGAATAAATACCAAATATTATTTTCTATAAAAAAAAAAAACTCAATTCACAAAGCTGACAATTTGAAGACTGATTCTGAATCCTGTTCTCAATGATAGGTGATCTCTACATGCGGATAGAAGATATTACAAAAGGAATCGTCATGCCTTGCGTAATCGATTTCAAGATGGGTAAACAAATTTGGGAGCCCACATTCCCGGAGCATAAAATAGCTCTTGCGAAAGTAAGTTTATTACTTTTAATAGCTGTAAAGGATGAACGTTTTTTCGGTTTTACACGTTAGAAATTTTTAACGTCGAATCCTCCCATTTTCAACCTTAATATTTCTACTCATATCTCTTCTACGATTCATATTCTCTTCTTGTCAGCGTCTATCCACTCGCCGTATTCTTTCCCAAATTTCTAGTTCAAACGCTCCATCAATACCTTTTTGATTAAAACAACAAAAATATCCAACCCCCCCTTTCCCCCAAAACTTTTATCCAACTTCGTCACCGTTTATGCGCGCTTTTTTCATAGTTATATCTAACAATTTGAATATTTTTTACAGTCACGTTATACGGAAATGAGAGAAACGTTCGAGTTTTGTATACAAGGATTCCAATATCATGATCTAATTAACGGAAAGTTGGTGAAACATGGAATAAATTACCAAATGAAAATTGAGCAGGGTCTTGAATGTAAATTTATCTGAACTAATTTTGTAAAATTATTTTTTGGTACGGCAGATGATGTACTCAGAAATTCGCTTCAGGATGTAGATTTGTGATAGGTACATATTTACAATACCTAGGTACCTAAGTTATCTATTTACCTGTGCAGACATTTATGACTTTATCAATGGAGAAATTGGCGTGAAATCTGGAGTGGTTGACCGTATTTTGGAGCAGTTACAGAAGATATATTCGTGGTTCCGTAAACAGACACTTTTCCACTTTTACAGCTGTTCGGTGTTGATAGTTTATGAAGCGCAGAATTTAACAAAAAGTGAAAATCCGGATGTCCGGGTAAGACTAATTGACTTCGCGAAAGCAAGACCCAATACTGTCGAAGGAGAAAAAGATGAGAATTTTATCGGCGGTTTAGAGAGGCTGATCGCAGTTTTCCAGAATTTCTTGCCGGAAACAAGCGTAACTAAAAACCTACCCGATCATTTACAACCTGTTGAAATCCAAATAACGGATCCTGTAATCACCGAAAAAGGAAATAAAATCGGTGAGTTCAAAGCTATTCATGATCAACACTATATTTTATGAAAACCGCGAACTTCAACTTGAAAGAGTATACATTCACAGGTTTATTGCAAGATTCCGAAGGTAGCTTTCTGATTCCTAGTCCAGCATGCAATGAAATTTCTTTCTATAACAGTTTGGAAATGAACCAAGATCCTATTTTGAAAGAGCTACGACAGTTCGTTCCTTCGTACCTGGGAATAGAAGAAATAGAAATAAATAGCGAAGGTAGAACTTTCATCATTGCGTAGATTTGAAAACGTGACATTTATCGTTGTTTAATTTTATTCTAATCAAAACGTTTTTCGCTCAAAGTTGTCAGGTTTCTGAAATTGGCCAATATCGCCAAAGACTTCAAGCTAGCCAGCAGTATGAATATAAGACTTGGACTAGGTAATAAGTAAACCTTGTGGATGTCCGGAAAGTATCACACACAAAGTAAATTTTCCCTAATTGTATTCGTATTAATATATGTAGATACACTGCGGGTGGGGTAAATAAAAAGTGTTACCAGTTAAATGGGAATTTGCGCGAAATCTGTTCTAACGCAAGAACCTGAAACGTCAGATCTGAACTCACAATGTACAGAACTTCTTAATTCAACTTTATCTTCAATTTGAGCCTGGATCAAAACTTTCTACGACTTTTTGAGCCGAGTTTTGGAAAAATTGAACAATTTGCTTCAGAGTAAAGATCAAGAATTAGGCCTACCTCTTTTAGAAACTTCAGGGAAAAACTTTTTCCTCATACAGCAAGAAAAAAACGTCGTTCTACACTCGCTGAAACCCCACTTCACCCGCTCGTATAGAAATGTACTACTGCCCTTTTTTTTTGAAATCTTCATTTGTTTTTTTTTTTAAAGCAAACTAAATGACTCCACTAAATTTCTGAGCCTTTTTCTGATGAAAACCAATCAAGACCCCTCTCTCTTATGAAAACTCTCGAAACCAAATTCCGAAAATACTATCAATATCCTTTCATACCTACCCTCACTTGGGGCCATCAGAAATGACCACTGCACCTTTACAAAAGTTTAATTTGTTCTCAATTTCGGAGATCAAAGACCTTCAAAGCAAACTTTCTCGACACAATTAATTTCTTTCCACGTTCGTCTCTAATTGAGCAATTCACTTATTAGTAAAGAATTCAGTCTGAGCAAAGCGAAAGCCTCGCGACACTTTCTGAAGGCTCGTCGTAACTGCAAAATCTTTGTATTTTCTAGTTGAATTCCTCCAGCTACCAATACTTAGCTCTTCAATTTTGTTTCTCCTAAAACCTTCTACTCACTGATTTCTTACTCAACTTTTTTTTTTTTTGAATCTCTGAATGCTTTTTCACAAACACCATAAACCTACTCGTTTTCAAAACACCTTGACTTTTACTCCTCTCTGATGTTTCCCCTATACTTGCGTTGGGTTTCGAAATCCTTTAATCTAACAGCATTACAGTATCTAGCATGTCAACGTAAAAAATTGTGATTGATCAATCTTCTAATCTACGTAATTAACAGCTCAGATATGTAGCAACAAAGCAAAAACTGGGTTTTGGAATTTCTGGATTCATTTATCACAATGTGACAGACAAAACCGTAATACAAAAAGGAATAGAATTGGGATATCGTATGTTGCCACGAGAAGTAACACAGTGTAAGTTCTACTAATACAAAAGCATTTCACTGCTTTTTTCTTTTTCAGTCAACTACCGAATTCGATAAGTTGACAAACAATTTGTTTTACTTTAACAGGGCTTTACAAATTTGTGAACGGGGAGATCGGAATTGAATGTGGATTGGTGGACAGCATTCTGGAACAAATGCGAAAAATTCATTATTGGTTCGAAAAGCAGAGACATCTTCGTTTTTACGACAGCTCAATTCTAATAACTTATGATGCTGACAGTCTCACTGACTCTTCGTGCAAAAAAAATGAATTAAAAGTTGAAGTTAGGATGCTCAAGTTCGACAAGGTATTATTGGCTAAGACAAACAATGAAGATGAGAATTATTTATTTGGTTTGCGAAGTTTAATTTCAACATTGGAAAATTTACGAGAATTGTACGCAAAAACTCTAGAATACAAGCGTGACTTTCCTGTTCCATTGGCCTGAACCATTGAATGTCCTGAACCAAGTTTTGTAGTCTTAGGCGTCATACTTAATTCACTCCCTTAAACTCCTTATGCCTTCGAAGACTGAAATTAAAACGTGCTTGTCCTTAGAGGCAGAAAATTAAATCTTCAATCTTCCTCGAATATTTAAGAAAAACTTCTCTACGCACCAATTAATAGATCTTGCTCATTCAATTTTGCCAAAATAATATAATTTAAAAAACTTTTGCTACTTATATTCAATATTATATATAGGTACTTGTAAAATACATACCTAAATGAAAGGGTTAAACATAATGTCAGTATCATAAATGAATATATTGATTATGACTCGGGTGTATCTTAGGGGTGTATATTGATTGCCGGTATTCCATTACAGTAAAACCTCCACTAACAGACACTCCTAATAGGCGGACACTCCCCTACAGCGGACAATTCTTTCGATCCCGTTCAGTGTTATGGGAAAAATACATTGTAACCTCTGCACAACGGGCGTTCTCTACAACGGACAGAAATTCAACGCAGATAAGGGAAAAAAACACTATTTTTCATGATGAATAGAACATAAATCGGACAATTCTCAACAGTTTGGGTGAGTTTTCTATGCGGTTGGCCAATAAAACTTTCTGTTTGAAAGGTGAAAAGTGCTCACCTGGAAAAAAGAGTAGAGAACGATTGACTGTGATGTTGTGTGTTAGTATGGAGGGCGAATTCGAGAAGTCATTGATTATTGGAAATGCCAAGAAGCCCAGATGTTTTAGGAATTTTGATGTGAAGCGACTCGATTTGGAGTGGCAAGCAAATCGTAAAGCGTGGATGACGACGACCCTAATAACAGATTGGTTGCATGGGTTCGATAGAAGAATGAAGAAACAGGGACGACAAGTTATTCTGTTTTGGGACAACGCCACTTCACATCCAAATCTTCAGCTTAAAAACGTGAAGTTGGTGAACCTCCCCCCCCCCCCCAAATACAACATCACACGCTCAACCCCTTGACCAGGGGATAATACAAAATTTTAAAGTTTGTTACCGTCCGCTGCTCACCACTTGTGTCCGATAAATGCGAGTCTGCAGATGAATTGGCCAAGAAAATAAGTGTTTTAGACGCTATAATGAGGATTGCAACAGTGGTTAGAGAAATTGAGATTTATACTGCATAATTTCTGTCATTTTTGAATAAAATTCCTCGAAAATCTCTATAAGAGACATTTTTTGAAATTGACCTCTTTTTGTGGACACTCCTTTATAACGGACAATTTCTGTGGTCCCATCGGTGTCCGCGGCAGTTTAGATCGCCTCCTTATATATATAGGACAGGAGTCGAATATCCATATGCACCCGATACAAACAAGAGAAGAGGCACATAGATACATAAAAACAGCTGAATTGCGGTCAGCGCTACAGTATAAGAATAATTGACAAACTGATTAAAACACCTGTACCATCTTAGTCTCTTTCGATGGTATAGTTTGTGTACATGAGGCTGTAATTTTATCCATTTTGCGCATTTTCCCCCGCGTATTCTATTTTTTTTCTCATTTTCTCAAAAGCAAATACTATTACTTTTCATTTTCTAACCTGTTTTACAGAAAACTTTTTTGGATGGATATCATTATCTGTTGTCCTTCTGAAAATGATGGTTCTCAAGGGAACCAGAAAAAATTTTCAAAGATTGACGATTCAGAGATTTGAAAGAGGAAAAAAAGGGAAGTTGAAGAAGGGGAAAGAAAAGATAGATGGACAGGGACTTCAAAAAGACAGAACGGCTTTCTTAATGGAATTAGAACAAGAAACGCAAGGAACCTGCTCTATAGACCATATTGGTTTTGGTATTGAGAATTCAAATTATAATCTGGAAGAGCCACGAGTTCCCCCCCCCCACCCCACCCTTGTGTCATGGTATGTATAGCCTATACAAATTCCGACTCTTGAGCCATAACATATGATAGAAGAGTGACCTAGAAATAAATTTCAAGTCCCAAGATCATCTGCACGCCCCTCTTATAATCATATATAGAGCCCGGATTTTAAGGCATTAAAAACCCAAAATTTCGGCATTTTTCGGCAATAAAAAAATTAAAATCAATAAACGGAATTTAAAAACAAAAAAAAGAGAGAAAAGGTTTTACTAGTAAGTATTATTCAACGTTATCTTGCGACAAACTAAGTCGTCTATCGGAAAATGACAGTTTCTACTCAGAGAATGTCCTCTCAACGTCGGCGGCGATATGTGAGTGGACAAAAGGTGAGGGTGCTTAAAACGGGCGGGTCACGAGGACGGCTTGATGGCATAGAATGTCCATGTATGAGGATATGATCTGGTTCTCGCAGCGTAGAGTAGCCAGTATTCTTTGTGAATACGTCGTCTGCCCTAAGTTTCAAAGTTGATCCCCGTGAAACAGGTATCGCAGTTATTTTGGTGCGAACCTCTTCTACGTAATCAATTTGGCGACTTAAAGAAGGAACGCGACGTGAGCATTGATGAAGGCAAGCTGAGATGGTAATGTATTTGATGACCAAAGTAATGATTTCAACTTTTGGGTGTGAATGGAGTCACCTTCTAGGGCTTTGGCGACTGTAGTAAACTTTTCAAAACGCTGAGCGTAGAAAAGTGTCGTGGTTATCCAGCTTCCCCATCTCGTTATATGTAATAACGTCAAGCGGCAGCGGACAGTTCATTATTTCTTTAAAAATTGCGATTCGGGCTGGAAATTTCAAGAAATAACTGATATTTGGTCAACAATAGTGTTTTCGGCATTTTTTGGCTTTTACCTCCATTTTTAGCATTTATTCCAAATTTGCCATTTTTTGGCACAGTAAAATTTTTTTCCTGGGCCCCTCCTCTCACAAATCGCACTCCTACCTAATTTCCAATCATATCCTTCTTTCCTAAACAATCTGACAAATGCCAACGAATCCGGGCTCTAACCATATATTATGACTCGAGAGTCGAAATTCTCCTTAGTTTTTGGTTGAATGGCGAACGGCAAATTTTTCTAAAAACCCCCTGTAGGACAGGTTTCCTGCTGAAATTCGGGTCGACTTTTGAGCAATGGAGGGGAATGTTCAAGCTTGATATTAGGAAAGTCCAGGCTAAGCAAAAGGATCTGGAAATTTTGAGGGGTAAAAGACTCCGATCTATTCGAAGAAATTGCATAATTTCCGACGATTAATAGAAGGGGAAGTACAATAATGCTCTTGAGAAGATGAGCCAAAATTCTCTTTTCCATTCCCCTCCTCGCCTAGAGGAAAGAAAACAGCTAATTTGCAAATAAAGGCAAAGGAGGCGCTCTCTACATTAACTGAGGCGGCAAATTGTGGAAGCTTGCAAAAAAAGTGATCATGATGAAAAAATTTCATCAAACAATCTAGAATTGCATTCATCTGAAAGAAAATTTTAGAAGCTACAACTTTTTTACTCTACCATTTTGACAAAAAATAAGATTTGAGACTGTAAAATCGATATTTTATTCCGTATGTTGCATTATGGTAAAGAACGCCATGATCACTTTTTTTGCAATGCTACTAGCGCCTCTGCAAATATATTTATTCGCGAATAGCGAAATGTTCTTGAAATTACTTGACATTGAACCATCTGTTCGATGCCTCGACGTATAAATTATTCTAAAAAGGCGAAATTAGACAAAATTACAGCCGACAGTGGTTGAATCAATTCGTATGTTCCAAGCCTTTTAGACAAAGAAAAAACATAGATACATGGCTACTTGTTCTTCTCAAAGATAACCATTTTGCCATTACGTATTTTAGGCCTATGCATGATTTTAACTACCGGTATGTCAGTGAATCTAATGATTACACCGTGCGTGTCAACGTGAAAAGGAAATAAATTTGAATGCAGAACTGTTTGCGTTTTATTTGTTTGCACTGAACAGCAGGTTTCCTATACACTAACTTTGAATTTGCGCGCTTAATGAACCGATTCCCAAGCAGCAAAAGATGTGAGCTGTAAATTTTTCATGGATTATTGACGTTGGATGGTCTTTAGAAAATGTTAAAAGCATTTTGTAAGACCCAAATAGTACCTATAGTCATAGTTTCTGTAAACATGAAATACTTTCTCAGGTTGTTCTGTTCTGATGAAAGTTCTCATACTGGAAAATTGAAATGTTTAAAACGTGAAATAGGCTACAGCCTACTGAAACGAATAAATATAGTACGTGTATTAAGATGGGCATGACGGGTGAAGAATTTTGAGCGCAATGGTTGGACGAGTAGCCCAAGAGTATTAATAGTTCAATGGCTACGATCTTGCCTTGGGAGAGGGAGAAATTTTTTTCCAGGGAAGACCGACCACTAAAAAAACATCTATAAAAAAATCAATGGGAGGATATATCCCCCCCCCCTTATCTACGCCACTGAATGACTGCGAAAATTCAATGTTCCTAACAAATATCAGTGGTGACGATAGTGTCGAACACATTGCTGGGTTACAATATAAGAAGATGTTCATTGACGTTAAGACTTGCAAAAATGAGGAAAGTGATCGATGAGACAAAACCAAGCGAGAATATTACATTTGTTGAAAAAGTCCGTCCTCAATCTATTGAGATCACAAGTACTGTACTTAAACGCTCGCATACTATCTCAAGTTTGGATTCAATGAAATCGAGTATGAGTGCTAAATTTGTCCAGCTGTTTTTTTCTTCACTCATCGTTACACTAATATACACATGAGCTAAATTTTTACAATTTTCGAATAAGGCCAAATCTCTCTCTCGCAAAAAAAAAGAATATTATAGTGCGGGGAACTACGGATAACTTATTCAACAAACTGTAGGCATAATGTAAAACCTATTCAATAAATCCTATGAGTTGAAGCAAGACTGACTATAGAGAGAGGGAGCCGACATATCAATAAAATCATTAGGTAGTAGAGAATTATGAACTGAGAATATGGCTTGCCGTACTTGATAGCGATAGCGAAGTTTCGAAAAATGGATTTTGCCTGCAACTGAGCAAAGCTTACTAAACGAAAAATATTTATCGTTTGTTATAATTTACGAGTATAATGTCCTAAATTCATGCACGATTGTTTCGTAGATTTTCTTTGGTATAGCTTATAACTACAGAGTTTAAAACGTGCATCCACTTTATATGAAAGAAAATGTGCTTATTTTGCGAACATCTCGTGTTCCACACTTGACTATAAATCTACTTTTCCTTCTTCTTGCATATGCAAATTTTAATGACGCGCTGTTTTTGCATAAAATTTGAAAGATTTTCGTGAACTCATCGAGTTGCATACTGAAAGACTTTCAACAGAATTTTCAAATCATCATTACCTTGTACTATTCGTATAACTTCTTTTTGATTTGCATGACGACCAATTGTTCTTTGCAATTTCTGATTCGTTGCAAACGAAACTTTGATAATTAGTTTTGGTCAAGCAACTTTTTCTTCCCTTCGAAAACAAGCAATTACAATTTATTGTTTTACATCTTTTTATCAGAATAAATAAGCATGGATTTAGAAATAAAAGTCATGACATTGTTCAGGTGGACAGTATTTATCAGTTTGTCAGTGAATGTAAACGGAAAGTGAGTACCCACGGAAAATTTTTATTAAACTCTGGAGAGGATACAGTTCAATAATTTCTTTTTTTATTTTCTAGCCCCCTAACAGGAGTCGACGACAACAACATGAAGTAAAAATATTGGGAAAAATATTTTGTTCGATGTATTAGTTGTAGGTACAATTATCACACATCAGGATCCTAAGCAACCTCAAAGGCACATCTTTCAATATTTAATTTTTACTCGAATAGAGGAAGAAATTCTTTTTCCACGTCAAAAATAATCACTCAAAAACTTTAAGCAAAAAAAGATACCTTTTTACTCTATATAAGTTTGTTTTCTCTAAATAAAGCATTTTCATTTTTCTACAGCAGCGGTTCTCAAACTTTTGTGGATGACGACCCAATTTTAAGATTGGCACACTTTTCGTGACCCTCTCTTCTTCTTCCAGAAGAAAAAAGACAGTGAATTGCTATACGATGTAATTGTAATACATTATTTGAACATTGTCAGAATTTTTCGCGACCCATTTCGAATTCTTTAGCGACCCACAAAAGGGTCGCGACCCATAGTTTGAGAACCGCTGTTCTACAGAAAACTTCAATTTTTAACCGTGCCAATCCTACAATATTATTTTTGTTGAAATTGTAGTTATTTTGAGCATACCTATAGGCCTAATTATAAAACTACGCCTATATACATAAAATTTACTACTTGAAGGATATAAACTTCTATTTTCTTATTTACAGAGTCTCTGAAACCGAACCACCGTTGTGAGTAGAGAAACCATCAACTAAAAAGGAAATCATTTATTACACCGTATTAAGAAAATTTAACAATTTTATTACAAATATTACTTTTTATACGTGATCGGATAAAATAGTTCAGAAATTTATCACTGATTTCATTCTTCCCAGAGTTAATTTCTGAAATATGCAGGAAAAACTATTGAAAAAACAAAATTTTATCGACTGGAGATTACTAATGTTGGTGGTAGTCAAAACCTGAGTATGGCATGGGTATCATATTTATTGGAAATGGAAAACTTTGATGTTTCTTGCTTTCTCTTATTTTCTGGAAAATACTCATATCACATTTTTACATAGCCTAAGTGCTTCGAACTCCTTGAACGTAAACAGACTTGATCACGAAATTTTTAATGTGAATAATTAGCGAAGAGGAGAATATCGGAGCGGGTCTACAACACTCCTACAGATAACTATGATCACGATTTTCGAATAACAAAGGGTCTCTAAAAATTCATGAAGATGTCAAAAATTTCTTGAAAGTAATTCTAAATTGACGTGAAAAATCAAAAATCGTGTTAAGAGTATAATATTTGCAGAATTTCTCGTATGTAGTTCAATGTATTCCTTTGAAAGAAAGTTTAATAGGTATTTATTTCGATTTCAAGCATTCACGAACGCGCAAAATATAGAGTTATAATGATGCGACACGGAAAAGGTCAGGCGAACGAAAAAGAGGTGGTTTCGGGATGGTTCGACGTGAATTTAACAGCCGAAGGTAGGCTAAATCCATCGTCACAATTACATTATTATTTCCTTTTCACGAATAGAATACGTACGGTAGTATTAAGTTGAAGATGGAAGCTGTTGCGCAAAATGCCGTCACGTGACGCCATTGTGACACAGTTGGGTCACAAAGGGGGATCTTTGTGCTTTTTAGATGTGGGATTGCCGTCACAAGTGTCACAATTCTTCTCTGTTCACAACTGTGACGGCATTTTGCACAACGGGAAAAAGCTTAAGCGTAATTCAATATGATAGACACAAATACGGATTTGTATTCTAGGCATAAATTAACTTATATAATATAGGTAACAGATAAAATTTCGCCAAAAGTGAGATGCCTACCTTATTTCTCTTTGTTCTGTAGTCTGATTTGTCGACTGAATTATAGTTGTATCTTTACACGAAACTGACAATAAACCACCCAAAATACAATTCTATAACGTTCAAACATTAAATGATATTACGATCGTGGTCTTGTTATTCGTCATTTCTCTTGTCATGAGGGTAAAAATCAAAGTAGGCGAAGGGCAAACGTATGATAAGAAAGCTTGGAAATTGGTTCAAAGCAGAAAAGGTAAAAGTTATGTTCTCAAATGTATTTTAAATTATTGAGTTTTTGTTATTCAACCAATTATGAAGGAGAAAAACAAGCCAGACATGTAGGAGCTAATTTGAAGAAACTAGGGTACAAATTTGACGTCGGCCACTCGTCCATTATAACGATGACATCACGAACGCTAGAGCTAGTGCTCGAAGAAATGGATTTATCTTCGATCGAAAAACTTCCATCCTGGCGCCTCAACATACGTCATTCTGGATCTCTCGGTGGTATGAAGCTTGCTACTATGAGGAAGGAGTATACAAAAGAACAGGTGCGTTGTACGCAGATCGTAGGAATTATATGTATAGATGGTCCTTCACCACGAGATCACGTCGTAAACGATGGTTGACATAAATCTCCGTCCTGATAGATTAACAGTATTGATTGCGTGATGGTTCACACGATTGTTTTTCCTGTAACTTTCAGATAGACTACTGGATGCATTCGTACAAAACTGGCCCGCCACCAATGACGGAAACACATCCTCAATACAAGGCCATTACTAGTGACCAACGCTACATTGGGAATTATGGATTCGTCGACTTTCCAACATCAGAATCTCTCGAGCAAGCACTTCAAAGAACGATTCCTTACTGGGAAACAGTTATTAAGCCACAGATTGAAGAGAATAAGCGAATTATAATTGTTTCTCATAACTCTACTTTACGAACACTCGCGTATTATTTAGAAGGTGAGTCAGGTGACTAAAATTTTCTCTCCTTCGCTATTAGTACCTATTTAGAAGATAGTGATTTTTCGTACATAGGTTCCAAAGACGAAACATTATTAAGATTCAAGTTGACATACGCACAACCGTTTATCTACGAGTTCGACGAACATTTCAATCCGCTTATTTGTCGACAATTGATACCAGTTGGTTTACCTTTACCACAAAGTGATGTTTCAACTTCATCTCAAGGCTTTTGATAAACGTCCGGTCTTTTTATTTCGCTGATAAAATTTGTTACGATTTTACTCATGTTATCACAATAATTTAGCAGCTGATCAGTAGGTATTTCGTTTTAAAATTCTTACCTACTCCATTAAAGAAAAAAAATCAATTTTTGTAACATTACCATAGGTATAAGTTACGCATTATACTATATCCAGTTTATTGTATCTCTCCTTTTCAAGTGCAATATTCATAATATTAGTTCTGAAGAAAAAGACGAAACAGATTCAAAAATATCACGATGTAGGTACAGTTCAGGGCAAAAGATTTAGCCGCAAAATATTTGAAAATAATTGCTGCTTGGGAGCGACATACGACTTTTCGTTTTTTTTTCAATCGATAGTCTCATGTTATTGTAAATACAGTCTAGTAAAATTAACGATGTCAAGTTTGTGGTACCCAAGTACACCTAATTTCGAAATAAGTAATTGAAATAAAATTCAGTACTTCGATTTATCTTGGACAGTGCTCAAAACCGTCAAGAAAAAAATTGACATGAAAAAATGTAAGTATAAAATATACGTACTTTTTTTTTTAACGTATCCGCTCAAAAGATTTCAAATATATTATCTGAGAACTCCAGAGGTGCATTTTATCTATGATCAGAATATCAATGCTCTTTCTCTATAAGTACCTTATATTGTATTGTAAGCGGTTATCTGCAAGTTGATTCTACCTATAAAAAGAAGATAACTTGAGCGATTTTCCATCTTTAATTCACTCTCAGTCTCAATTCAAGATCGTGCACGAACTAGTTACTCATTGTATCAACACCTCCTTATCAGTTCCACATTTAGATTTTTGGGTATATATTTACAATTTGTATATCAACATTTGAAATAAATCTGACAAACTCCGTCCGAGTTATAAGGGACAATTCTTTTTCTATCAATTAAGAAACTACAAATTTGATTCGCAAAACTTCCATTGAGGATGTTTTCTCTTAAAACGTTCCCGGTAAACATTATACCAATAGTTACCCGAGTAATAAGAGGGCAATAGGGGAATTAAAGAGAAACCTTGGCGCCATTTTAGAGAGAACCTAATGTTACCCTCTGTTTTCTCAATAGTATATCCCGGGTGATAAGAGGGCAATAGGAGAATTAAAGGGGAACCTTGTTGCCATTTTAGAGAAGACCCAATGTTACCCTCTGTTTTCCCAATAGTATGCCGGGTGATAAGAGGGTGATTGGGGAATTAGAGGGGAAGTTTTTCCTAGCCGCCTCGAAGCACTAATATTGCCCAGTAGTTTCCTTTTTTACCAAGGGCTACAGAAAAGCAATTTTTGGTTTAAATTGGTCTTTGAGGCCATCTTCCAAAAATTTTTGAAAGTTTGCTCCACAACAGAAGCCCCTCTTCTTGTCGAAAACGGTATCCCCGCAAGAGGAAGTTTTCAGCGTTCTACTTTTCTTGACTGCTATCAACAATATCACAAAACATGTTCATCCCCCTCTCTTCCAGCGCCTTTTGGCCAACGACTTCATAACTCTGTCTGTTCCGCTAACCCTCAAAGAGCCTACAGGCTCCTTCATGAAACCCTCAATTCAATTGCTACATGGACATCTAGAAACAGCTTCAGCTTTTCTCCCTCTTGAACCTATTCTGTAATTTTCAAGAAAAGAAGTCCTACTCCTATTATCCAACCCCTAATCCAGGCGCGCACACAGAAATTTCTTTTGGGGGGGGGGGGGCTATTCTTAGGTTAGGTTGGGTTAAATTTTTCAGAGCAATCAATTTTTCTTCGGTATTCTTCACCAACTTTTTGAACAATGCGACGTCCAAAAAATTGAAGTAGGTGATGCTCCCCCTTCAATAGCTTCAACAAAAGTCATGGAAAATGATTCTTGAAAAAAACTGGCAACCCTGTAAAAATTTGAGCCTACCTGATGTATTTGTATTCGAAGTGGAAAAATCGTCTTTCTGATAGGAACGTTCACTAGTTTTAGGTTCACTCTCATAGCCGGAAAAAAATTTCAAATATCCATTTCTCACTTTTTTCCAATAAAAGAGACGCTCTACGCTTAGCAATAAGACTGTTTTAAAAAGATGTCCTCAACTCACGTTCTAGTGCTGTGAAAATAAATTTATTTTTCGAGCCTAAGGGGGGGCTTCAGCCCCCTAGCCCCCTAGCCCCCCTCCTTCCCCCTTCGGTGCGCGCCTGCCCTAATCCAACAAAATTATCAAATTCCATCTTGTAACACTGACAACTCCTCGAAATTACATTTCAATCAAAAACTTACTTGGGCTCCTTACATCAAAATTTTCAAAGTTGAATGCACACGCGCTCTCAATATTTTAAAGCTCATTTCTCACCCCTCAAAAGACTGCAACAGAAAATTACTCTTACAACTATATAAAAGTCTCATCCGCTCAAGAATGGACTATGCCGCCCCAATATATAACTTAGCCAATAAATCCGTCCTTGCTTTATTCGACCGCATCCAAACCCCCTCCCTCAGAATAGTCTTAGGTGTCTACAGCACCAGCCCAAAACTCAATTTGGAATTGGATATACATTTCCTATTTTCTAAACCGAGGTGAATAAATATTTCCAAAAAATACACGTCATTGCTAAAAAATGATAGGGAAGTGAATTCGCAATTGCGAGAAAAAAAGAAAAGAACTTTATTAAGCCCCCCTACTAAAGCGTTTCGTCATGTCGTTACAATCCTCTTATAGAGATTTAGGTTCAATATTTGTTGAAGGTCCTATATTACATTAGATTGAATTAGTCAGACGGACGGGGACGCGGGCATTTTTGAAAATGCCGTTCGACAAATGCAGTAGCAGATTTACTGGGGAGGTATAGCCCTCAAACCTGGGAAAAAAGAGTAAATTCAGAGGAAAACTGCTGGTCAAAGAGCAAAAAGTTGTGGAATTTTCCCTTACAAAATCATTTTCTAAATCGGGCCCCGCAAAAGTAAGAACGACAGATGTAATTACTTCGTAAAATGGAGAAAAGTTCCAGTTAATATGAGATAATTCAAGGTTCCGACTCTTGAACTAATTAAGTTATACAATACACGATGATCTGCGAAACACAGAAATCAAGAGATTCCTCTCAAGACTTCAGCTAAGAATTTGAAGACTTCAGATGATTTTCACTGTACTCGTAAAAGGTCTACACGTAGAAAAATTTTTAGCGAGCAGCAAAGTTATAATTATTCGAGGACGAAAATTTGAGAAGCATCTTGGACATAGAGAATATCTACCGATCTTATGCTTATAGCCTGAATTCATAAACAGCGCATCAGAATGTACCTACGTCAAATTGTCTTATGTTCTTCGTTTTTTTTCTTTTGCATAAAAAATCAGCTAAGTTGATAAAAACACTTGATTAAATATATTTCTCGATTTTTAATTACACAAAAATGACGGGTTGTGAAAATTTACTGAGAATATTCTAACCTCATTCTTCATTGTTCCAAGAAAATTTTACACACTTTGTATGATTCTCTAATATCAAATACTTCCTTTCACTTGCATCATATTATTTCGACCGATTGAGATTTGGAAAATGATCGTACACGTGATGGCGTTGATATTCATCTCCAGTTTCGTCGACCTGAGTTATGCCCATTCGTTCCTTTTCACTGAAAAAACTGTTCCAGTACTCGAATTGGGTAAGACTTGCCATCTGAGCATTTGCAAACGAAAAAAAACGTGATGCATAAAGGTAGCAATCAATTGATTCTTCATTCAAGAATCACAAAATAATGCAGTCATGAGCCTAATACAGGTTTAAGCGAAAAATCGCAAAAGCTTGATGTACGAGTATAATTTCGCTCTTGGAAAGTATAAGTAAAAACATTATACGGTAATGCTTTTGAGATTTTTTGGCAAAAATTCGACCGAGTTTCTAATGATTAATTTATTCGTTATATTTTGAGCAATTCAGCGGTGGATTAAGGCACAATCATCGCATGCAACTGTTTGTCCGAAGTGTCCGCGCGCGGAAAATGTTTTGAATAAATAAAAAGAAAAAAAAAAGGTCAGCGCGTGAGTGTGCTTGTGTCCGCGCGGAAGCTGAGTCCGTCCCTGGAGCAATTCATTCTCTCTCTATCTCTCTCCTCTCCTCTCCTGACATTCAAATGTTTGGATATTGGCTCCTGTGATCATTCAAATTGACACAGCTACATTTACTGGAATGTCTTTAAAAAAAAAAAAAAAAAAAAAAAAAAAAACTCAGTTGGTAATTGTACAACTTCTCGATGTAAGTAAATCGTTTCAAAGAAATTTTCAATACCTACCTACTTCTTTTCCGGTTAGGTATACTTCTGCATAAATAAAGTCGATCTTTTCTTAATCGTCATCCTATAGACGCATACGTTCATTCAATGCTGCATGACAATCCAACTCACTCTCAGTCTTCATCCCAAATATTTTTACCTTTCTTTTCCCACCTGAAGAATCAACAGCGGTACAAATCTTTACAACCTTCAGTGTTCAAACTCATATGGTAGCCATCAGGACATCGCATTTCCTCTTTTTCCTTCCGACTTATGGGTCATACTACAATGTATAATACCATAGGCCTTGTAGTACTCACTAAGGTTATTACTACTTTACATGTGATGCCCTTATTGTTACCGTATTAGTTTGTGTTTTCAAATACTGAAGATTACAGTGGTGCGCTTAACAAACTGATCAAATTGATGGCGTCATCTGTTTGTATGAGAACAATTGCAAGAGACTAGAACGAGAAGATGGGAATTTCTTATCAGATACAGCTCAATGTTCGAATTTTTTCCAAATCCTTTTCCCATCATATATAGCTTGAAAGTCGATATTTTTTCAAGTCCTCCTCCCATCACTTAAAGCCCAGAGGTCGGAATTCTTCCAAGTCCCCTTCCCATCATATATAGCTCGAATGTCGAAATTTCATTAAGTCCCACGTTTTGCCACAGACGACCCCTTTTTCCAGGTACCAAGTCCGCCAAATGGTGCCTAGTGCCCTCTTTAAATTTACCCTCCATAAAACAGATTCCTTGTTAAAATAAAAGAGTTCGGTGCTCATTCAAACGTAGGAGGTACGGACGTTTTGTTAATTCCTATATTTATATTTATATCAATCTGTTTAGGCGATATGGAAGCGTTAGATCGTAGGTCATTTCATCAAGAAGAAGAGCGTCACCAATTATGTTATTACGCAAAAAAAGAAGCCAAACTACCCTTTTTAGACTACAATTTTTTACCAACATGGCAATATTTACTCGGTGATAATCACACTGATGGCATGTATTGCGGAAGTCTGCCGAGTTCGTATCTTCTAATGGAAGCTCAGAAAGACAACGTCCAAATAACCTGTGTTAAACCCGGAATCGATCATTTCAAATTCAATACAAAAGTTATCGAGGAAGCTAGAATCAGTTCATTCCACGGGAGTAAGTATGATGAAGATATTGGTAAAAATCAATTATGATTGACTATGAAGGTAAACGATCGAAAAAGTTTGTTTACGAAGCAAAGTTCCGTGCTTCCGCATTATAGTCGGAAGGCAGATAGGCAGGTTAAAGCATCATTCACAAAACTTACAAATATTGATACATGGATGACATACTTTCCCAAATTTTGAAGAAACAAAAACCTTACAAAGTTGAATGGGAGGGGTATTACTCGAGCATAATTTATACTTATTACTGCTATAAATTAATAAGGTTTACGCAATTCTTCCTGAAACTACTCTCTACTATACGAATTTTCTGGAATTACTCGTATCAAAGTTCCAACAAAAGATGACTTCGTTTTGTAAAATAAGCACACTTTCAAAGCTTCCCAAGCATTATTTTTATTCACTCGTCTAGAGCAGTAATGCACACTCAAATAACCCCTTTCTCCCTTCGGCTGCAATAAATGGAAATTCATCGAAAAGTGAGAAATTTACCTGCGATCTAGAGCAATCGTAATTTTCGACGATTGTTGCAAAGTTCGATACTTTCTCCTCTCTCTCCCTAACCACTCCCACTGTCGGAAAACTATTGAACACCATTTAAATTGCAAAAATTTGCAATTTGCACTATTCGATTGTGTCAAATGGTTATCACCCTCGACAGATCGGGTAAGGGTAAAATACAGTAAAACCATATGAAATATTTAAAATCATTTTATAAATGACTCTTCCATGGTTTTGTAGTGAATACCCAGCCCTAAGGACATCCTAGATCGCAAGGAGTCTTTCTCCTATCGACAATTCCAACCTCTTTGCGTTTTCTTGATAATAAACTCATCTTCTTTGTAAAACAACCGCATGAAGCAAAAACAAAAGCGCTCTTTCTCTCTGAGCTAAGACATTTACTCTGTCTCTCTCTCTTTCTCGTAATCCTCATCGTTTGCTCAAGTTTTCCTTATTTTTCCCTGTAGGTACCAATATTAAACTAATTGAACACAGATAGTGAAGGCTCATTGTAAAAAGGAATAATTAAGGAAGTATAATCAAAAATTAGATGCTATTGCAGTAATGCAATGGCAGCGGAGAAGCCGCTAGTCACCCGTCTATCATATAGCTCAGAAGTAGGAATTTTTTTCAAGTCCCCCTCCTATCATATATAGCTCGAGAGTCGAAATTTTTCCAAGTCTCTCTCCGTGACATCATCAACCTTGCTTGCGCTCGCGGAAGAAAAATTCCTGGGAGTACCCCCAACAAAAAAGAATAGCGGGTCTCCGCTAATACCAATCGCCTGCAAAATACTGTAGATCTCTACCCGCCCTTGTTTTTTGAATAAAATGTTTTAAAAAAATTTTACGTTCTCTTATTTTATAATGCTTTCATTAATATTAATAGGTATTCATTAATATCAGTATTATTATGCTAAAGTTGTTGTTTTTCTTGATGTTAAAGATAAGGGAGAAGATTTTCGAACCAATTCTTTAGCCATGTTAAGCTCGGAAGATCGGAAGAATTTATGTTTTGCCGCAAAAAGATATCTTCCGCTAGTTTTTTTGCATGGAGATGTACCTGAAGCACAAGCTTACGAAATGGTGTACGCATCGGGGCGAACAGAAACACATGTTGCCATCTATTGCCCAACGATGCCGAAGCTGTACTTACATCTTGGAGCATCTGAAAGCGAAGTGAAATTAGTTCGGGCTCGAAATATAGTTGACCAGTTGGTGTTTGAAATGGGTGAAATTCAACCTGTTTCGATCTTTCCGCGTAAGTTGAACCTTAAACTGTCTTTGAATGCAAAATTCAGTCAATCATTACTAACCAAACTACACAGATGAGCGAAGTCGTATTAAATTTAGACCCTATTTAGTTCCTTATATTCAAAAATGACGGCTTCCTTAATGAAGTTGAACAAGGAACGTAGGGAACCTCTTCTATGAATAAACGAGGAACGAAGGGAGCAATTGTTCTTTGGATCAAATTGGCCTCCTATCATTATATTGCTCGGAAGTTCAAATTTTCCCTAGTTCTTTTGTCAGACCGCGCTCTTTTTCAAGTCCGCCGGACACCAAACGGCGAATGACAAGTTTTTCAAAAAAAGCTCCCCTAGCACAGGTTTCCTGTTAAAAATTAGTCAAGTCGAAATTAGTTTCAACTTCAAGGGTTTCAAGCAATTATGAACAACGAAAATGGATACATCCCGTCCACAAAAAACTTAAAAGTACCTTCGAATTTTAGGAATCTTTCTCTTCACTGAGCTTTCTCTCCCTCCGCTCACCATTGTAAATCCACTAGTTCAAGTTCCGACATTTTTTCACGCAGTAGCCTAAGTATACTACTTCTATGTTAGCTTCAAAGAGTTCTACTGCGTTTATTTTCTACTGAACTTATAAACGGACTACACTAGCTAGCTTTTTAGACGGTCTATATTAGTTTATACAGTTTATTAGATTAAAGTATACTATTCTAAGCACGTCAATTTATCAATAAAATGGAAGTTGAATCGATTATATTTGAAGCATGGATACGATCAATATGTTAAATCGATATCAATACTGCCGTACAAAGTTGAATTGACGGATATATCCAAATAATGAATATGAGGAAAAGAGCTTATAGGTATACTTGATCATAGTCTCTTTTTCTCGTATTCATTATTTGGTTATCCGTCAGTTCAACTTTGTACGGCAGAATAGGCTATCATATTGATGTATTTTAGCCAAAATCGATTAACTACGGATATCATTTTGAATGTTTGTGACTAAATTTGAGTAAATAAAAGATATGTTTTTAATCCTTTTAGTACCTCATCACATACAAGCAATGAAAGACTCATCTGAGAACGGACTAGTTTTCCTGTCTTTTGACGAACGAGAGGATTTATGCACCCTCGCCCGGGAATACAATTCATTACCAGTCAAGGATACTGGTATCTCCGAAGCACAATGGTTCTTGTTCGCTTATCATGAGGGTAAAAGAATACTGTACGAACACGACATGGCTATCGTGTGTTCCGAAAGACCATCCCTGTACTTACGATGGGACAATAGCGATCCACACAAAAAGAAAATTAAAATCAATTCTTTCAAAAACCCGTACGATAGATATTGGTTTTGGACTCATTTCCACGATTCTGTCACGGTCAAAAGTAAGTTTCAGTGTTTTTTTTTTTTTTTTTTACAAAATTCAAAAGCTGGAATCCTATAATCTCAATCTCATACTTTATCTGGGGAATGAATTTCGTTCTCTCGTCACTATCAACGTCCGGTGTACGTGTCTGTTAAGATTTTGATGACTAGGGAATATAGTTATAATAAAAACGAATTTAGTCTTTTTTATTGATACTTAAAATCATTTCAATCACTCGAAAAAGAGTATTTCACAGATTCAGGTGTCAAGAAAGTACAGACCTTCAGAGGTATAAGAATGGTAGGTAGTCCTTTATTAGAGACAAACCCGAAAAGAAGATATGCCAAGGATGGTGACACTATTTTTGCTGGTTTGTGATCTAGGACCCTTAACACGTCGAGAAAATTCACTGCCCCCTTCCCCTATCCACCTTGCTACCGGGATGTAATATCTCATTTTTCTCGCGAAAAGTCGGTAGAAGCTCAATAAAATAATTAAGTGTGCTCAAATATTTTTCAAAATCTATAAATTCTCAACACAAAATTTAATCGTTAAGTTCTTCAACATTTTCCTCAACACTCCTATTTCTATTTTTTCTGGCGTACAAGGAAAAAGAGAGCCAGTAAATAAAATATTTTGAATGTTGTATACTTTAAACGAGAGAATCCTTATAGAGCCAAAATTTCTCAATGTACTAACTTACTTTCCTCATACCTATATAGATCCCGACGAAGAAACAGAAGAAAAATTAGAGGGCAATGACAGAGACACAAAAGAAAAATCGGAGAACAGTGATGAAGAGATGACAAAAAAAGTAGAAGACAATGATGGAGAAATAGAAAAAAAAGCACAAGACGACGACGAAGTGATGAAGAATGACAGTGATCAAGAAACAGACGAAGAAGCACAAGATAGTGACGAAGAGATAGAGGAGACTGTAGATAGTGATGAAGAAAAAGCAAAAAAAGCGAAGGATAACAAGGACAAAAAGATTAAAAAAAAGATAAGAAACAATAAAATTACTACACTAAGTGAGGAAGATCGGTGGAACTTATGTTTTCAAGCGCAGAAACGTCTTCCATATTATTTCAACCTGTTTGTGATACCTAAGTATGTGGATATTCCACGCCTATACGAATTTCACAACAAGTACCCGAAGGATGTGGAGGTGACAGAGCAAGATATTGCGATCAAATGCTCCTCAACACCAGAAATGTATGTACGTTATTACGAAGAACATGAGAAGGCGGTCAAGATATCATTCAATTTGAACGATTTCCAAGCTCCTAAGCTCATTTGATACCTAGCCTACGTCGTCGTTGAATTTTAATTTTCAATTTCTAACAGGAATGTACACTTTCTCAATCTTCAAAAGGTATAAAGATAGATTTTCCAAATTTGCGAATTCATTTTTACATCACAATTGGTGTCCTGTACTAGTAATTATACCTATAAATCCAAAAAAAAGATATTATAAAATCAATTTCATGTGGAAAATAAAAAATGAAATAAATGTAGTTCAAAGAAAATCATTAATTATTCATTGAAATTTTAAGAGAGGGGGGGGGCTGCCATTTCACCACCTCCCCTCCAAGATATTTTGGAAATATCTTCAGAATTGGGCAAGCACGAAACATGAAATTTGCTGCACATTTCAGCACAAATGAAGTACAATTTATTATCCCTTGGAACAATACAAATTTTAAAAAAAGGAGGGGGGCTCTCGGTTCAGCAGCCCCCCTCCCCCCTCCTAAAGATTTTATTGAATATCTTGAGAAGGAGGCAAGCACAAAACATACGATTAACGGCACAATTTGGCACAATTCATTATCAATGTTTGAACCCCATACTTTAAAAAGGGTGGGGGGCGGTGAAATGGACCTGAGATTCTCTGTGTTTTGACGTAAATCGAAGATAGTGAGTGCAGAAGAAATGTGGTATCACTTTGAGCAGGAAATAAGCTTGTAGCGTATTTGAAAAGAACAAGGCGTGTTCATGAAGTGATGAAGTAAGATTTTTCAAATACGATGAGAAGCCAAGCGCGGAGAATTTGCGCTATAAAGTAATGATACGAGGTCTTTGTATTTCGGCCACTTAATTTAGAAAAGAGGAATAAATAGTTGCAAGTGGATATTTTCCATCTCATACAAAGTACTTATTGAGAGTTTGAATGGAGTCAAAGACTTCAGTGACAAATTGTAGAGCTGAATGATACGAATGTCGGCAAGAAAGTATCTCCAATAATATCATAAATTCATTCCAGCCAATTTGTGAGAAAAATATATGTAAGAAGATTCCGTATACCACGTCATCTTCTTGTCTATTCCTGATATCGTCTATTCACGCTCTTATCATCATTCTTATCTTCTATTAGTCATCCTCGTACACATCATTCCTTTTCGCATTCATTTCTTTTCGTACATCGTCGTTATTGATCACTGTATTTTTCGCTTCCGTGCATGTTGCACCTCTCCAGCTTTAAAACGACTTTTGTTTTGAATTCACAAATAAATTTTTGCATTCATTCAAAGTCGTTTCATTTCACGGACTTATAAGTCTTACATACCTATATACTCTCATTGGATGAATAAACAAAACTAAAAGTCACGGAAAATATTAACAAATAAAATAATTTTCCCCTCCAAACAGATACATCGAGTAAGAGTAGATTCCTTACAGCTTGGAAAAATCTGTAAGAGAAACGCGCATACGTACTTCACGAGACAACATTTTACGAAAAAACGTACCTATCCATAAAATGCTGACCGGTTATATCACTGTAAGTAAGTAAGAAATAATGACGGTGAATAGGCTGCTGTTTTTCTGAAATAGTCAAAATGCTTACTACAATTTACTGTGAGACTGGTATGGATACTACATATGCGTGCTCTGAAATTAAGAGAAGTTGTGTACTTGAAGAGCTGTACGTTAGACAAGAGAAGATTGCTGACGCCCAAAGGTACACATAAGCTAACACTACTGCCTCTGGCAAGGATTTTTTTCTTCATGCACATGCAATTAGTCAACATCTACATTCTTACATCTAACGTGCAATTGAATGGGTTTATTCGAATGTACATTAGAATTACAGAAAGAAATAAAAAAGTTTCACTAGACGGAATTTTTATCAATATTTTTAAGAAATTTAAGGCACTGCCGTCTTTAAAATTTTTATTAGAAACAAAGTAAAAATTTTAAAGACGGCAGTGCCTTAAATTTCTTAAAATAATATTGATTAGAATTACGTTTCAACGCAGTGGAGTAGATAAGGGGTGGGGGCTGCGCCACTGCTTCAACGGAGCAAAATCATGCTACTCTAACAATTTGATAAAAGACCTACGTTGCGTTGATAATACACAAAATGCGTTCATGAAGAATTCCTAAAATAGGGATTGGAAATACAAAGGACACCTCAGAGTAGTTGGAAATCAAAAGTACAGACGTGCGGTGTCGGTCGCGGCACGTATTTTATCCCATTTTATGGTGATAATTTCGTATTGATATGATAGGCGTAAATATTAATTCAGGTATTTCAGTACATATTTCAATACGCGGTCAATATTTTTGCTCTTCTGTACGAGTATCTAGGTATTCCTATACTCAGAGAGCAAATCGAGGAAGTTGTTGTGATCCGCTCATAACATAGGATATGGTTCATCGTCGCGTTTATCTCTAATTATTTATTTTATGTCGACTTATTTTAAAGCGGACATGAATAGCGATTATATCACCACCGTTTAAATTGATAATTTTTCACTTCTCGCGTGACACTCTCTCATGATAGATTACCTATCTAATAACTCGTTCAAGTTTTTAACATTCCGGGTGTAAGTGCTACGTATGTATAGGTGTAGGTACTTATCAATCATCATTCAACATGTTTCAAGTAAGTTTTCCGTTTTCTTTCACATTCTTGTCAAATTACAATTAAAGGGCCGACGCTATCTATCCCCGTGCTAGAAGTCAAGTGATTCTGCGTAGTGCGTAGGAATGACCACAGGACACCATCTAATTCTTCTTGTACGACTTATATAAAAATCGCCCACATGGTACGAACTAAATGTACCACAAAATTGTCAGAATTTAAAATTCCACTTCATGTCAAAATTTTGTATCGTTGCAGTTGATGCAGGGTTACAGCGTTACAATATTTATTCTGTTTTCAATAACGTACGGCCATTGTTCAACACACTCAGTTCGTAGACATTTTCGTCAAGCACAATCACCGAATTTGGCACGTATCGACAACTCATTAATTTCTTGTAACTAAACTACCAACTTAATTTTATTATCCTCAGATTCAATATTTTCTCCTAGCCTACATCATTCGTGTATTATGTACGACGTATTGTTTTATTTTTGTCTTACTTAGCCAATTTTGAAGTCATTATTATCAAAATTTCAGGACCCTGTGTTCTATTGCGGGGATCGAAGTCGAAGTACAGTTTTCACAAGACTAAACGACGGGGTCAACGACTGTGGAGATAATTCAGATGAAAACAACGACCGTAAGTGCATTACGTTCTCTCGTCCTCCGGAATGGAGTTCCGTTTGTCAGGTATCAGCCATTTGCTAAATTGTGCCGCGAATTTCAAATTTTATACTTCGTCCTCTCCTTCGGAACGGGGGCGAATTCGTGAAACAATAACTAAAATATCTCAAAATCCAAATTTTTTATACGACCAAATTAATTGTACCCGATTCATTCTGAATTGTGCCTCAAGTTTCATGTTTTTCCTTTCCTCCCCTCCCCGGAATGGATGTAAGTTCGTAAATTTTGCATTCGTGTCTTGCTGTATAAGATGTGCTCAATTTGTGTTGAATTGTGCGTCAAAGTTTACTTCTTGCGCGCTATTGTCTTTTTTCAAATCTTCACAATCTCAATTGCAGAGGCTTCTGTGAAAACAATAACTTGCCACCAGTGGCGTAGATAAAGGGGGGGGGGGATATATCCCCCATCGCAATTGTTTTAGTATCTTTTTTCCGTTAAATATAGTAATTTTGTCCATTTTTTGCGTAAATTGGGAAAATTTTAGGAAATATCTCCCCCATGGAAAAAAATCCCCCCCCCCCGTAAGAAAATCGTTTCTACGCCACTGCCCCTTTACTTTCTCAAATTTCAGTTTGGAACCTATTCTATGGGAGTATTCTTTTGAAACACACAGTAGGAACCGACATACCTTGACCTGATTGGTTACAGGGAAGATTTTCCTACCCCCCTTCTTTTTCTTTTCCCCCGCTTTTCTAGCATTATACTGGTCAAGTGAGACTTGAGAAAAACATCTATTATTTAGCTACATTTTTGCAAATAAAATGAAGAAAGGCGCTCGCTATGTTTTTTGTGAAGGTCATTTGCGGAAGCTTGTTGAAAAGGTGATAATCTTGAAAAATTCAACCAAGACATTCGAAATTATAATCACTCGACAGGTAATCAAGAGGACTACAATTTTTTTTCAGTTCATTTTTCACAAAAAATAATACTGGAGAAGGTACAGTCAATATTACTACATAATATGCCGTATCATGGGGAAAAATGCTATGATGACCCTCCTAAAATCAACAAGAGCGCTTCTACAGATCATTTTAGATAAGAATAGAAGAAGGGGGACTTAGTCACTGACTGTGCATAAAATCATAATAATGTACGGTATGCGACTATCCAACTACTGCCAATCAAAACATTCGAACCATGAGTGATATAGTGCACACAATGGGAGAGACATAATGAATGGTATATTGAAGTATATCCTCTCCACATTTTACGTACTAACTAGATTATGATGATACAATGAATGACTTATTAGTCATGATGTATACTCCTAGTATGTATCTTCTAAAAGTATAACGTAACACGGGAGGGGGGGGGGGAACTCGCGTATGGCTCAGTCGTGGCTCAGTAGAAACATGACACATATTAATTTATCAAAAAAAGGTAATATCTATTTTTAAAATCGATCTTATTTTTCGATCAATAGTAACAAAAAACCCTGAAATGTACGTAAAAATTGGGCACTTACCCCACGTACTTTTACGAACAATCTTGTAGTTTACTCTTATCTATCTACTTGGCTGGTCTCGTACATTGAAAGAATCTTACAGAAAAGTCGAAAAATAGTTATTAAATAGAGTCGAAAATTAAAAGTATTTAAGGCACAATTCATTTGGCCTAAAATAATTACAAATTTCAAAAAAGGGGCAGCTGCCATTTTACCAGCCCTCGGAATATTTTTTAAATATATTCGTACAAAACATAAAATTTGCGGCACATTCCAGCTCAAATCGAGTACAATTCACTCTACCTTAAAAAATTACAAATTTTAAAAAAAGGAGCTGTCTTTTTAGCGTCCCCCTCCCCCTAAAGATATCATTAGATTTCTTTAAAAGGCGTGCGATTAATGACAAACCCTATATTTTGAAAGGGGTGGGGGTGGGGCTGAGATGGACCTATACCTGAAGTAATATTTTGATCACCAAAAATGATAATGGTTTCAGCATTACTCTTCTACTCAGTGCTACATCCCGATCAGCAATGGGATCCCGTCTTCAGAGGTTTCTTTTTAAGAAGTGACAGAACTTTCCGGACCACGACGGTGGACAATTGTCAAGACCCTTGGACACTTCTGGCAGCTCGCGGGCCTTACGTATATCTCACATGCCCGGAACAGCATAATGAAATAATACAGATGACGCGTAACGGATCTCATGTCGTAAATATTTCTCGTTCTGGTAAAGTTTAATAGACCTTCAACAGTGAAAAAATTTTGGATCTACTTAATATCACCGAAGTAGTAATAATGTGACGAAATAATCGTTTACCTATTTCAGGAAAGAAAGTTCAAACTCTACTTTTCGATGAAATCACGGGAAACGCCTATTTGTTAGAGAACTCGCGCATCAAACTGTGCAATGAAAATTTCAACTTTTGCTCTATCTTGCATGGTAGATGGAGACATAAACCCATAAGTCTTGCTTTTTCCAATGATCGAGGGTAAAAGGCTGACGGTTTGATATTATTTAGGTAGTCCTAACACTCAAATAGATCGCCTCTCAATACATCACAGGTTTCGTTTGTTCCTGTTCGTGATTTAGATTTCTCTTTTGGATTGAAAGAAAAGAAGGCACAGAGTCGTACCTCGTAAGAGCGCAAAGAGATGGTGAAAATCCAGAGATAATTTTACGAAATAATACAGATCCTTTCGAATTTGTGACAATTGACCAGAGTAGCAATAAGCTGTATTGGCTCACAAACATCATGAAAAGTATTTATTCGTCTTCACTCGATGGAAGTGATGTGACGGTAATGAAACTATATTCTAGGATACGAAGTACGGTGCACGGTGTATATTAAGCATCAAGTGTAAGCGCTTACCTAGTCACTATAGGTGTACTGTGGGTTGCGACTTTTGCTCAAAGATAATTAATTCAATAGTGCTTGGTGCATCAAATGTCCCAGAACTGCGTGTTGTTGTGGAAGAAGCTCCAAAATATGCGTCAAATCGGTTTACACAAACTAATTAGATTCATTAATTTTGACGATTTAAAGATGGCTATTTAAGAAGTAACTTCGAATGTTTCCTGACGATTTCTCGGAACATTTTGTAAGGTCTTCAGTAATTAACCAAATTTCCCTGAAATTCGAGAATAATGACCCAATGTTTTGAAAAATTCTGAGCAATATTCATAGAGTTAACGGTGAGTAAAAATCCCCACCCGCAACACACTATCTTAAAAGTCGTACACGCGCGTATTTTATGTGCATGTGAGGTACCTACTACAGGTAAAAAGTATATCCTTACTGGAAAGGAAAAAAGAATAATTTTTAAAGGAAAAAATTTATGTAAGCAGATATTCATTAGAAGTATGTAGGTCACCTACCTAGGCAGTATTCCAATATCAATTACTGAAAACAATGTGTACACGAAGTGAAGGTCAAAGGTCAGAATATTTTGGCCATGTAGGTAATAAGCCTAATAAAAAAAACTTTTCCGTGAAATTCAACGTAACATTCATAAAAGATACTTAATAGAGAAACGCAGAATATTTTTAAATGAAGCCTCCTGAATCCTCTTTAATTGGACTATTTGGTAGAGTACAGTTTTGCGTCATTTGAGTCTCTCGTCTCTTCAAAAAGACAAGGAAGCGCACTCCTAGCAATTCTTTTAAATTCTGATAATTTGAAGAAGCAATAAAGTGAGTCGAGTATAAAAATTGCATAAAACTATTTTCATAGATGCACCTTTCTTTGAGTAATTCAATATCGAACAACTTCATCACGAAAGCATACCACTTTCTCAAAATGTTTAATTCTTATACTTAATTTCATTCTTCTGTGAATGATACCTTGATGAAAATCAAATTTCGCGCAACACACAATTCCTTTCAATACCTACTCACCGAAATGGTTCGAAATGAAATTCGTATTTCACAGTTTAAAATATAACTTCTCTTAATGTTTTTAGTTAATTCAAAAAGGTTTAAATCATATACGCACATTCGTTGTTGATCGAGGTCGCCTTTATTGGGCTGACCAGACCGCTAGAAACGCTTTCACCTGCGATACCGGAGCTTATACACCACCACAATGTAAACCAGATCGGTATCAACCTGGTCTTAGTCAAAATCAAATCGGCCAGAATATAATCATTTACACGAGAACGAATAGAAATATGAGAGAGGTATACATAAAAGTCAATTGTTTCCTCTTTATTATTACTTACAAAGTTTTGCAATTTTACTCAAAATTTGCATATTTTCAAAGTTTTTGGAATATATCCTATACTTGTATTTCATGCGACGCGCATCAATTTAGTTGTGGCGTTCTTCTGCTCTTGAAAAGTAAATTTATCTTGGTAAATATGTAGAACTCATATTTCTGATTGAGAGATACGACATTGAATTACCTTGACAAAATTATTGCAAGCTTGATCTTGTCACAAATTTTTGAAAGACCAGAAACCCCTGCGTACCTGATTTAATTGGATACTCGATATTGCTGGCAATGAACCGCCACTTCTAAAACAGCTTTAGGAAGTACAACCGGATTCAGTCTCCATGAGAGCCTCCATACATCTCAACCCACAAATTAGAAGCAAAGCTTGAAAAATAGTCAGGGGGAGTTCCAAAATTACAACAATTGGATCCATATAGAATGGCCTAAAGTAAATGATTTATTGTACGCATTTGTAATTATTTATTACACGCCTACCTACGTTTTTTTCCACAGGTATGCGCTCTCTCATCTTGCAGTCATTTGTGCACGTATGTATCAGAAAGTGATCATACCTGTTTTTGTGATGCTTCAACGAAGAAAATGATTCCAAACATCAAAAACGGATTCTGCGAAGAGATCACTGTGACTGCAGCTCAGGGAAAAGATATTTACATTATAGGACTCAAAGATAGTAGCGCCGACCATAGTTATTCTCCTATAATACGAAAAATAACGTTCAAAAATATAAGCTCGATTTCAACAATTGCTTATGATTCCATACAAGGTATGATTCCGCTAGGGCAATGGGATAGGTACCTTTTCAATTTTTCCTTCAACTTTTTTCTTAGAACTCATGTATCCAATGAAATTTTCAGTATGAAATTTATCTTCTCTGTGTTCTAAT
The DNA here is from genome assembly GCA_035079395.1 of Aspidiotus destructor. Lineage (NCBI taxonomy): Eukaryota > Metazoa > Arthropoda > Insecta > Hemiptera > Diaspididae > Aspidiotus > Aspidiotus destructor. Next base: position 57,362,097 of record JAVHKZ010000002.1, on the reverse strand, counting down.
TCATAATCTAAAATTAAATTACCGTCCATAGTTTTTCTCCCGTAAATATCGGGTAGTTGTTCCAGTTCACCAGGAGCAAGATGAAGAACTGTGAGGAAAAAGTTAATTGGACAAATGTGATCCTGTCCACATAAACCCGATAGAGCAATTTTGCAGGTCTACCCAGCGGCTGGGTCTAACTTCTTTCCTAATAAAGAGAGATTTCTTATCAGTAGGTTGTTTAATTTTCAAAGTTGCCCAACCGGTTTCAGGAGACAGGGTCACATTTGTACACCTTTTTTCTCTCAGTTCTTCATCTTGTTCTTCAAACTTTAAACTCACCTTCTACATAAATAGACACTCGCTAGTTCAATCATGATTTCCTCGGTGGTTCATTGTTTCTAGCCGTTAGATTGTTTAGTTGCTTTCATGTCGTCGTTGACAATGGTTTTTTAATCGAAAGCGCTCCGGCAAATTTTTTCGTTTCTGTGGCTACCTTTCAAGGTACTCCTTTGTGTTACAAGTTTGAGTATGTATCCATCTGGTGTCTTTGGTCATAATTTAGAGAACCGTATTAATTGCATTAATAACGCTGATGAGGCGTTTTTACGGTTCCTTTTCGTGAAGTTTCGTAAACAAAGGTTATCGTTTTCGTCTCACATCTGGTTTCTTAACAAGTGTTTAAAATTTCGTTTAAAACCCAAGTTCGTTAAATTTCGGCTGTTCTCCGACTGTAATGAGGCCATCTCAAAATTGGAGAAATTTCTAACCGGTAAGTGGATCCGTACTGAGTTGAGGAGATGGCACGGCAAGCTGAACGTCACTACAAGACTTAACTTGCTGGTCCATTCTAGGCTCTCTGGTCTACTCCACCCGGGTGAGTTGGATTCATTCATTAATTCTGTTAATCTTAAATGCCGTTCTTTTGAGGCTAAATTGAAACGGAAGAAAAATAAGAAAATTTCTTCCCTTCAAAATTTGAATGCCTCCGCTGTCCAGGAAGTGAGAACTGACGCCAGCGATATCCAAAAGTTTCACCCCCGTATTATAAATTATACTAATGTTGAGTTCGAGAGCGATGAGTTAAATCTTTTGGAGAAGGGGTTAAAATTTGGGTTACCACCTCTTAATAATGCTGATACACTAGCTAATGTGGTTGCGGACCTGGAAATAAAAATTGGGCCTGGGGTAAATACCCAGAGGGTTTGTGCCGATTTTATCCGCAACACCCCCCTCCCCCGAATAAATGATCATGCATCCAGGGTGATCAAAGGGATTAAGAGGAAGGTTAGAGAGGAGGGCTTAACCATTACTAAGGCTGACAAAGGTAATGCCATTGTTGTAATGGAGAAGTCCTCCTACGTATCCAAGGTCTACGACGTTCTTAACCAGTGTGGCGCCAAGGAAAATGCCGATTTTAATTTCTCTAGCCATGTTGCTGAGGTCAGAGAGGTAGTCGGTAATTGTGAATTTATTATTAAAACCGACAGGCTTAAAAAGCGGCTTCTTGAGCCTAATCCTGCGCCCCCCCTCCTATACGGGTTGCCGAAAGTTCATAAAAGGGACATCCCAATGCGGCCAGTCGTTTCTTTTGTATCTTCCCCTACTTATTTCCTGGCGAAGTTCTTGGATCGCTGGTTTAAATCTAGAGTAGAATTTGAATCTTCCTACTCTGTAAAGAATTCTGTTTCCTTGGCCGATAAGCTTAAGGATGATATTCTACCGCCAGGTTCCATCCTATGCTCCTTTGATGTGGTGGGTTTATTTCCTAGTATTCCAAAAGTTACGGCCATGAAACACATAGGTGACCTCCTCATCCAATCTAATATCTGCCATGAAGAAGTTGCTGAATTTTTTACTTTACTTAATATTTGTTGGTGCCCTAATTTCTGCAAATTTGATGGTAAATATTTTGAGTTTCCTGATGAGGTAGGCATCCCGATTGGTTCTCCTCTGGGCTCCCTCATCTCGGAGGTTTTCATGTCTAAATTTGAGTTCGACCTCTTTTCCTCTGGTCAGGTGTTCTTAGATTACATTTATTACTGGCACAGGTACGTCGACGATGTGTTGTGTACGTGGACCGGTCCTCAGGATCTTCTCTTGGAGTTCCTCAAGTATCTAAATATTCAATATCCTTCCATTAAATTTACATTGGAAGTAGGCGGTTCATCCATTAACTTTTTGGACCTTACTATCTCTAATAGAGATGGTGTCCATGAATTTGCCATACATAGAAAAGATACTTCGACCGATATTATGGTCCACGGCAATTCTTTCTGCCCTGTTGCTCACAAATACGCTGGTTTCAATAGTCACATTCATCGATTGACCAGCATTCCATTGGGTCAGCTCGCCTTCCATAATGAGCTTCTGACTATAAAGCACTTGGCCAGAGTGAACGAGGTCCGTTTAGATATTGATCTTATGGTTCGCAGGAAGCTAGCTAGGAAATGCCTTGACTCTACTACCTCCCTCCCCCGTAATCCGACGGCTGTTGTCCGGAAGCGGTGGATCAGGCTCCCGTTTTTGGGTAAGTTTTCTTCCCAATTAAGTCGTATCCTCCACCCCTTCGGTTTCCGCCCAGTGTACTACAATCTTAACACTGTAAGGAGTCTTTTTATCAAGCTGAAGGATCCCATCCCTTTGAACGAAAAATGTGGGGTTTATAAATTGGAGTGTAATGATTGTAATGGAGTTTACATAGGTGAGACTAGCCGCCAGCTCAAAATTCGTGTAGATGAGCATATTAAGAAGTGGGAGTTAAATAAAATAGGTCCGTCTGCATTTGCGGACCACCTTTTGGTTAGTGGCCACGGTTATAAAGCGGGATCTGAAACCCTCCTCCATAGAGAGTCCTTAGAATTCAAACGAAAAGCTCTCGAACATATTGAAATTATTCGCCATTTGAATAACGATAACCTTAACGTGCTCAACAGGTACATACCTGATGAGGGTTTGATTGAGCTAGTTTATGAGAGTGATTCACATCGTGATGACTCGCTAGTTCAATCATGATTTCCTCGGTGGTTCATTGTTTCTAGCCGTTAGATTGTTTAGTTGCTTTCATGTCGTCGTTGACAATGGTTTTTTAATCGAAAGCGCTCCGGCAAATTTTTTCGTTTCTGTGGCTACCTTTCAAGGTACTCCTTTGTGTTACAAGTTTGAGTATGTATCCATCTGGAGACACTTTCAAGTCATTCTGTTTACTAGGACTATATAGGTACTATAATTGTAAAATTTCAAATTTCAAAACCAATCCTGTTAAGAAGGCAGGGGTATGTTACCGCGGCAACAATTTGTACTCTTCTTGTATATGCTCCAATAGTCTATTAAACAGAAATCATTTTTCACTACCTTGAGCTAAAAACTAAAGCATCTGAAAAAGTGTATAGTCCACTGATATGACGTCCACCATCGAAGATTAATATTGAGAATCTCAATCTTAATTTATTTTTTTGCATATTCAAGGAAGTTCATTCCAATAATTATTTTACTATCGAGTTGAGCCTATAGGGGGACAAACCTTGCAATATTTCTACATTTTCTTATTATCATTATAATTTTAGGTCGTGTAATAGTAACAGAAACGCAAAACGAAAATATCTATGAATGGAAACCGGGAAGAAGTGATGAGCTTGAATTGATAACACATCAGGAAGGAATGGGAACAATAAACTCGTTGGAGTTTGATGATGCGGGAAATAATATTTACTGGATTTCTCCATCAAAAAATGCTTTGCAAGTTACAAGCTGTCTGACTAATAAAACCATTACTCTTTTTACCAGTGATTTGTCTTTGTCTCTTTTTGATTTCACATTAGCTCCAAATAAAGGGTAAATGCACAATATTAAAGGAATGACGGAATACTGTGATCTGTAAAATGGGGCCAAGCGGTACCATACTTTTTAAACATCATCTGTACGGTTTTTGTTGAGTGGGTAGTTAATTAATTTGTTTTAATGGATGCACAGATCAGAATGACTTGGTTCATTTTGGAAAGTTGAGATATTTTTGACATCTAATGTATTATTTTGCTGGTACAATGTTTTGAAAGTATCCATTATCAAAGTGCTTGACAACAGCCGTTGAGTTCAAAACTAGTTTGCAATTAGTAATTTCTGATAAGTAATTTTTGTAATTGGCATTTGATAATTATATAGCCGAGTTCAGTCAATCCTTTTGGCCCATCATGCAATATGCCAAAGTTCCTCCAAAAAATAAATAATAATAATAATAAAAACAATTTGTTGCTTGGCCACATTTTGAGTAACACGGTCAAATTTTCATATTTCTCTTGCTCTTGTAACATTCTCTAAATCCCATTTTTATAAACTTTCCAGCTATATGTTTGTTCTCTTCAAAACCAATACATCAATACATCTAGAACGTATTTCTATGAATGGCGATATGAATACTCGTAGAGTAATGCATCATTTCAAACACACTGATAAGACCAAACTTTCCTTGCATTATATGAGGAGTAGAGGATTCTTACTTCTGATGGACCGGTTGAATAATAATATACTGTTTTCTGAATTAAAATCCTCTGAAAGTAGGTTCATTTGGATCCTTGAGATCTTCAAGCGTCTCAACATAATTATGCTCATGTTTCTGCTTTTCCAGCTCACGCAAAATTTGATTTCTTTGACGATGGCTATATGAGTATTTTGGAGAGTATAACATCTTTAGACAATTCAGTTATATGGGTTGAAGCCAACGGCCTATTTCAAGTTAAAAATATGCAAATGCATGAGCAAGCAGGACACATATCATTTTGTAAGCATTCTTCAAAAAATTTTTCATACCGTAGAATTGTAATTTTATTGTTGGAAGCACTAAACTTAATCAATATTAAACAGAACTGAGACGTGTGAACGTGAAGTTCTCAAGAAATTGATGATATCTCTCAATTATGGTAACACTGTTGTTTTCAAAGCATTGGGTAGAGATTAAGGCGGGTTGACAAGAGGATAGTTTCCTAGCGGATAATAGACTGTTGTGGCACGGCCTACTTTATACAAGGCCCTAATGTAGAAAATGGAAAATGACAACAGCGCGCAGTAGATTGTTATCAGTTACGTTTTGGGGCGGTTCTCGCTGGGTTCACGTTCATTGGTGGGGAGTAACCTAGTGATCTTTTAGAAATAAAACTGAACCTATTATGTACGGATAGTAAAAAGAAGGAAATAACGGATCGGATCTTTGGTACTCCGGATCGTCTATTGGAGCAGATCGTCTGTGCTCCGGATTTTTCCCACAAGATTTCGATAAGCTCCGGAGCTCCGTCAATATTTTTCATCTCCTGAAAACGTGGATCTTAGGCTTTTGCATTGTTTTCTTTACATAAGATATCTCAAATAGATGAACAGAAATCCAGGGAAATGTAACATATTTAACAAAACAAATCATTTCTTTAAGAAACGTACCAAAAAAATAACAAAATAGTCGCTGTCATCTTGCAGCAACGCAGCGGTCCGGCAGTATCACAGCAGTGTAACAAAAATTTTTAAAAAAGTCAAATCACAGAACAGATTCCAAAAGATCCGGATCTTTATCCGGAGTAAGGGAAAAGATCCGGAGCGGAATTTTTGGGCAAATCGCATTACGCCCAAAAAAAGTCGCCCTCGCTATATTTACTATGGCGGCCATTTGTGGAAGCTGGACAAAAAGGTGATGTTACAAAATTCTTATTTTTATGAGTTCCAAACTATTCTACTAGTCAAAAGAATCAAAAAAGGTCATAACAAGTGGTATTTTTTTTTTTTTTCAGTATTAACAAAGATACAGCTAGTTGAAATAACATTGGCTCATTATGGAAATTTTCATATGATCACCTTTTTGTCCACGACACTAGCGTGGCTACAGGCCGGGCGTAACGCAAAAAGTTCCGGATATTATCCGGAGCATAGGATCCGTTAACATCACTTTTCACTAGTGTAACCATGATGAAACTGTACCGCACTTTGTCCCCTGTCCAATTTTTAATTTTAAAACAATGATAACTTCTCTTGTACTGCACCAATTTTACTGAAATAGGGCTTCAAAAATAGAGGATTGTTTGGCGTTTACTCTTCAAGTTCTTAGACCATACAAGAGGTAGACCGAGCATCGGCCATTTAACCGTGTACAACGCGTTGAACCGAGAACATGATAAGAAAAATAAGGATAATGGACCTTGTATAGGCAATGCGGGTGAAGGCGCGGAGGAGTGAAACACACCATACAGCGTTTCCTTTCCCCGCAGTGAACCGCGGCGCCTAGAAAATAAGGATAATGGACCTTGTTTACATTTCAAGAATTCAATACTATGCTCGGTCTACCTCTTATATGGTCTAAGTTCAAGTTATATTCTCTTCATTTTTTTCAAAAACGGCGTTTCATTTACATACAAAACAAAACTTTGTTTTTTTCTCATTTTTTCCCATAAGCCTACGTGTAAATCTGTATCCACTTCTTTTCAAGTGCAACGTTGTGACATCGCTGCATTACGGCCTTGTATAAAGTAGGCCATGAATGTACTGGACTGTAGAGAACGACAACAGCGCTCTGTGGATTAATATCAGTTACTTGTAGCGTGATAAGGCGGTTCACGTTCATTGGTGCTGATGTGTGTAACTATAAGGCAAAACCACAAGGAAAGTGTACCGCAATTGGTCCCCTATTTGATTTTTAATTTTCAAACAAAGATAACTCCTCTTATTTGCAAGTGGACACTAAATACTAAAATCAAGTCGCTTTCTAGTTTCTACATTTTATGTAGTGGCCACTTATGGAAGCTGCCCTAAGAAGGTGACGCGGCGAAAAATTTGTGAAATTTTAAATTTTGTTGATTTTTTATTATTCTCGTGACCAAAATCAAACAAAAATCCATTACAATTTGTACTGTTTTCTTATTAGGTAATAATAGCGATAAAGCGAGGTAAAGTTACATGGGCGCCTATGGGAATTATCAAATTAACGCAACATCACCTTCTAGGACATGATATTGGCGCTCCAAACGGAGTGTCCATCCGCAAATACAGCACCAATTTTCATGAACCAGGGCTTATATATTCTCTTCATTTTCCCCGAAAATGCCGTTTCATTAGCGTACGCGTACCAATTCAAATTTTCATGTTGTTCCATGAGCGTACCTACATGAGAATCTGTATCCACCTGTGGACTGTGGTATCCACTGATTTTGGAGTGCGACGTTGCGATGTGACTTCTCTACATTACGGCCTTGTATAAAGTAGGCCGTGGATCAGGCATCGGATCATGGCCGTCTGATCAGATGCCGCCCTCAGCCTGTCCCACTGGTCCTCTGTTGTGGATCTCTTGTTGCAGCAAGGTTAGCTCCAAGCTTCCATTTTGTAATTGAAAAGGGTTCTGGCAAAAGAGCGACCATCCCATAAGAAATACATTGTGCGGATGTTCTTTTGCCAGATACGTCCTCAGTATGTGCACTTGCTTTACTCGCCTTACCGGCTTGTTTTGCAAACTTGCGCTCGTGCATATGTGCCTGCTCTCCCATACTGCAACTCTGCAAGGTAAATGATTACTTTTCTACACTTGTTAAGAAAAACTGATTTCACTATTATACAATGTAGCAATTAAGTTCATTTTGAACGGAAATAGCAATCTTTCTACAATTATAAGGGACAAGCTAGAGACAAACAGTCTTTTTGGTAACATTTTCAGAAAAAATTAATTTATCATAATATTGTAGATATACATTACAAAGTACAATGGGCAGCAAATGGTGACTATTTACCCATTTTCAGACTTGAAAAATGAGACAGCAGTTGCATCTATTAGAATTGCAGGCGTTGTAGCACCACAAGAGTCCACGAATAAGTGCGGCCTGGAAAATGGAAATTGTCGAGATGTATGTCTGGTTTCTAACGTGACATCATATGTAAGATTTTTTCCTGTTCTATTTTATGAAAGTACCTGTCAAAATTTAATTAATTTTTGAGGTGAAAAATTTAAAATGTTAAAATTTAACCGCCTACTTGATTAATTGCCGTGAATATTTTCTCCTGTCATTATTAATAGGTTTGTCGATGCTCTTCCAACAATTCTACAACGTCTTGTGAATTAATTCAGAAAGGGAATCGACCTCAACAGGTTGTTGGTGCGTAAAAGAAATGTGTCCTTAAAAGCAAATTGAACTGTTAATGAACGAAGAAATCTCTAAATTTCTAGATGAAGGAAAATCAGAACGCTATACCCATCGAAAATTGTCGTCAGGTTCTAGTAAATATTTTGTTGGTTTTCTCGAGTTTGTAATCGTCGCTTCGTGTATAATTGGCACAATTTTAGCGTACTACAAATGTTGTCCTAAGAAATTGACAAAATATAACGTATTCTTGGGTAACAGGTAAAAGATACATGAAATCATCGTGACATTATCCACGTGGACTAGACCTCATTTATGATATCTATATTATTGAATTGAATGCAATTGTACAGGACCATCAGCCATATGAATATGACAACGGTAACCGGTACAAATGAGAACTAACCAGGACCAAATTGTTTTAGAAAGTGAGACAGTTATTTTTTCTGCGACTGAAGAATTACTTTGGTACCAACGGTAAACTATTGCATTTTTTTGTATTATCACGTTTAAATATACCTATAGTACTTATATCTTGGTAGAAAGGAAGGAGAGAAGTTCGTTTTATTCATATGTAAAATATGTACATAGGCTACTGTAACATGAAGTTCAGTTATGAAGTCTATCATGCGATAATTTATGAATACTTCTACTCGCAATATCGTAAAGTTACAATATTTTAAACGACGAAGAAAATCTTAATTTGTTTTCTGCGTTTTAGGATTTGGACTGAATATAAGAGCGCGTTCATCAAAAAGAGGAACGGAACTGATGATGATTCACTGATGGCATTCAAATACGATAATTAATGAAGAAAAGAAGAACTTATCTACCTAAATCACAGGAGTCCTCACTCTACTCTAGCTGCCCACTCCAAAGAAAAATGTCTTCTTCCAATTGTGAGAATATAAAAATTTTGGCCAATGAATTTAATGATACACCGCTCAAGCTGAGAGAAGTAGGCCTACTTGAAAAAAACGCAAAAGCGCATAAAATCTTTGATTCTTTTCTTAAGTTCATTTCTTTGAATCAGAAATATATATATATATTTTTTTTTCTCTAGAAATGATGATAATAGTTCGCTCACCGTGAGTAAAATTGCACTAGACCATCATGCAGTGTGTTGAGAAAATATTTTAATTCTATAAAAATGAAATGTATCAAAATGTATAAGAAAAATTGACCGAACAGTAAAAGAATAATAAAATAATGAGAGAAAAGTAATAAGAAATATTATTAAAATAAAGCTGCCTGACTTAAAAAGTACAGAATGTACATAGTTTCATTCCTTGAAAATGAGAACCTGATGAACGCTATAGAATAAAAAGTAAATATTATACACAATTAAAATACACATCTACCATAATAAACATCAAGATTTTCGAAGGAAGAAAAAAAAAACATTAAGAAATTCAAGTTCTATTTTGGAGTATAAATTTATGGTAAGCTCATTCTAATATAGCAGTGTATCCTTATTTAAACTAAATTAAACTTAAATTTAATAATCTCCAATAGTAAGCTTTATAAGTCTTCACTCTTATCTCATTACAATCACAATATGTACATGAAAAGAGTAAACATATCGCAAATAGTAATAGCAATTGCACTTGTTATTGTACAGTGTTTTCAGTGTCAAAATAGAAACAAAAACAAAAATAGAAATAAAATGGGAAAAAAAAAAAAAAAAACTGAGTACGCTCAGATTTCTTAACAAAGAGAAAAAGAGTAAGTTATAAAATTATTCTTCACCTAACATTTTGCAGCAGCTAAGAAACAGGTTAAAAAAAACTAGACATTCGAATCAATTCGCTCAATTCACTTACACGACAATTTATAAAAATACCGTATATATAATTTGTATCATTGTTAGATATCAAGAGAGGACGGAAAATTAAAAGAAAATAATTCATAGTGCGCTGAACACAGAATAAATTTCAAACTTTTCGAATATGAATGAAAAATATCAATACCAAAATATATGGAAAAACTCATTAGATAAGAAAGAAGGAAGGTGAAATAATTCACGCGAAAAAATAAAAATAAATAAAATACAAACAAAAATAAAATTATAAATGTATGAAACTTTTGTAAAAATCAAACAACTCACAATTATGGGAAAAAAATATATAATATATACTTAATGAATGAAAAAAAGAGAGAAGAAATACCTCTAAACGACATTGTAAAGGTAAAATCTTTCCTCGCAACGATACTACAACATAAATGCGCGCAACAATTCTAATTTTTTGACTAGATTAACAATTGGTTCTCTACCCCAGACTGTGCGATGTGTTTTTCAAAAGAACACTGGCAAGATTCAAAACAAGTAATTTATACAAAACCTTGTTCTCCAAAAAAGAATTCAGCTTTCAGCTCGTTCAGTGGCGTCGTTATTCTTACTTAAAAGACTCTCTTCATTACAATATGCGGGTTTTCTTCTCAAAGTACCGGTCAAGATATCGTCGCTGAGAAAAGTCAACATAGAATATATTAGAATTGACTACAATATTTCTCGTTTCGTTTTCCGCGTGATCAAAAATAATATTAAAAATAACGTAATAATAATAATAATAATAGGTAATGAAATAATTTTCGATTTCTGAAGATTAGATCAGCTATTTAACTTCTAGATAACACCACAACCATTTTTCCAAAAATGAATCATCCATTGAATAGGACTGTTTTCCTATGACATCACATATCGATACTCATTCGATAGTATTGCGATACCGGTAGTATTGCGAAATATCGCAAACAGATTAGGTTTCTATCGAATAACTGTAGCAAAACTACCCAATGTTGCTCCAACTGACTTGTTGACTCCCATATGAATAACATTGGGAGCAAAGATTATTACATAAATAATTCAAAATTAGAAATAAATAAGAAATCAGAGATATGTATTTAAAATCTATTATGTTCTCAGCGTCTGTTCATCAACTTGCAATATTTAAGAAATTCCTTATTTTTAATTAGGAACACGTTGATCTTAGCTCACTGTGTTATTCTTATGAGAGTCAACATGCCAGCTGGAGCAAAGCTCTTAAGCAACTCAAGGCCTGCTAGCGTTCATTTGCTGATTGACGTCACAGAAAACTGGGCTATTCAAACGTAATTACTCCATTTTTCTTTTTACAAAAATTCTCTAATTAAACTTGTACAAAAAAAGTTTCAATTTCGGGGACAGATATTTTTTTGTTATGACGTGGGCCACAGATTCAACCGTACTAGTAACTTCATTTTGAAACGTAGGTATGAAGGTCAGTATAAAATGCAATCAGAATCTGTTCACATGGTATCGATATTGTCAACACCACAAATACTGTATTGTAGGTACGATTTATAGGTACAAAATCAAAAATAATGATACAGGTACTCACTGAATATCCATTGATTGTGTTCTTTCACCTTTCTTCTTTCCTAGAACATAAGCTAGAGCAACGAACAATAATGTTATAGCAATTCCTCCAATGATGGCGTATACAACGAAAGTACTTGACTTGTCAAAAATTGAAGACGCTTCATGAAGAATTTCCTGTAAAAATTATTCAAAATTCAATAAATACCTATGAACTATTGGTACCTACTTAAATGATAGAACTATCAAAAAGAAGAAACGAAATACGACGAGAAGATGTACTGATAATTAATACAGTAATTCCAAAAACGGAGTCAGATGCCTCTTCAAAGTTTTAAGCATGAATAACGTTCTCTAAAGACAAAACCTAACGGGTTAAAAAAATTCTTTTTGCAAAAAAAACGAGAAGAACCATCTGCAATAACTTTAGAAATTTTTCTATACATAGTCAGGGGCAATAAACGAGGCAACCATTAGTGGAATCGTCATAGAGGGGAAGGAGGGGAGGCGCAGTGATCTGTTGGTAACCTGCATTCGAAAATATTGAGGGTGACTCGATTTTAAACTCTTCCTTGATTGCGCCACAAAATACAGGAAGCGTAAATATTCAGCTCAATATGTTTCTCTATGTGAAGAGTTACTTTCATATGCTCGATTAGCATATCTATCATTAGTTTTTAACATAGCGTAATTTTTGTCCCCTAATTGTGTGGGTAAATCATTCGATTATTCAAAGAAATGACTTACCTTAGACCATTAAGCTCTTTTAATGGTCTAAGAGATTTACATAGGTCCTGAGAGTTGATATTACACAATATGCAAAGATGAAATAGGGCCTAGCTATCCGTTGTGCAAAATGCCGTTATGGATTGTGACGGCGCACATATGCGTCACAGTTGGGTTACAAAGAGTTATCACTGTGCTGTTTAAATGGGTGATTACCGTCACAGGCGTCACAATTCTCCACTGTTCCCAACTGCGACGGCATTCTACACAACGGGTATTTTCGTAACATGGGAATAAAGTAAGCTATTTTCACGCAGTGTACTTTGCAACCCTGAGAATCGCTTCGTTTACTTCAAAGTGACGAACATTGTGCGAACACAGCTTTCAAGATTAATTGAACAGGGAATTTTTGGCTTTTCCACTTCCTGCCCTACTACAGTATATGTAAAAGAGACAGGAGTGAAGATCGCACTTACAGTCAACTAACCCGAAAAGAATTTTTTTTTTTTTTTTTTTTTTGTCATGAAATACACGGGAATGAATTTCAAAATATGTCCGTGAAATATCATTGGTAAGCATATTTAATTTGAAGAGAATCATTTGATTGCCGTAAGAAAAGAAATATAATTATATAATTATACATAGGTACGTAGGTATTTGGGGGAAAAACGTACCTCAAGATTCGTTTGATAGTCGTAGACGTAAATTGTGTCCGACAGCTGATATTGAACGATAGAATTTAAGCGGACGTCTAAGCGCTTCTTTGACTTTTCACAGTCCGGTTTACTTGTATTGCAAAAAAATATGGACTTATCATCCGTTCCCAGCCAATACATAATGCCACTGTGGACAGCGAACTGTTTGTTCTCAGCTTCGTCTTCAATATCTTTGACTTTCTGTAATAGCAATTATGAGCTTCTTTCAATTAAAGAGAAAAATATTACCGCGATGAACAAAAAATTAAAAATCGCAACAGTAATGTGAACAAACTTTCAAGCTAAAATGAATTAAAATCCATCTTCTGAGGAGATTTGGATCACTTTTTTTAGACGTGTATCTACAGCTGTATTTCAGAGGAAATGAGACGAGAGAATTTGCTGCAGGGTAAAAAAATAAAGATAACGAGTCAGATGTCCCTGATAATCCCCCCCCCCTCCCGAAAAAAAGAAAAAAAAATTGGATTATCACAAATGAAATGAGGTCAGCAATTTGATCCTCGATCAACGTTGTACAAACGATCGACTTATCAAACAGTGTTTCGACTGCGTCGCGTGGAATTTCCGTTTTAAGCAAAGAAAACTTCGTTTTTGCTACTGTTTTGCCGCAAAAACGACAGCGTTTTCTGCAAAAATTGCAATTTCTCGCAGCGATAGAATAGTATAGAATAGAATTTAGTCCCTTCCACTAAGCAGAATGTGCTTATATTGGCCGGGCTTAAAAATTACATAGGCTACTTTTATAATTTTATTTTAATCTAATTTACGGTCACAGCTTTATGATATCGGTTGCTTGTTATGTAGGCGTAACGCTTTCAGATCTGCTGTTCAATAGTCAATAAGAATTAAACCCAATGCACAAATCAAGAAAGGGTGGTAAAATAGACCAAAGGAGTCTAAAAATTACGCGTTGAAATGCTATCGAATTTATCTTTCCTATATCTACGATTAATGAAAAATTAAAAATAAATTAGGTACCTAAGATAGAAGGATTTGGAAACAAAAGTTCTATTTTAATTATATCTTAATTCCTAAGTATGTCGTCAAAACTATACTCCCGGTTTTTCGATTCATTTCACAAAAGCTGAACAACTTACCGTCGATTGTTCTCCATTAAAATTGAATGACTGCACCCAAATTTTGTAATCATCCGCAAGTATACGTAAATATAGACGATTGGTGGCAGCATCTTTAGTTAAATGATTCGGTTGTCTTAATTCAGGTCCGATCATGGAAGTGAGACTCGTGTTCATGGAATATTTAATGATGAACGATTTACTTTTCTCTTTTTCAAGCCAAAATAAAGTCCCACTAAAAGGAAGAAAAAGAGTCAAAATTTAGTAACTACACACAAAAAATCAGAAGAAAGCAAGATACTGAACAACATTTATTATTCACTCACTTATTCTTGGGGGAGAATACTAGATTTCTAGGTTCTCTGGTAAGATCATACTTCAAATTCTGGCATAGTTCAACATTGTTACTTCCCTCCGAGCATACTTTAATCACCGAAGAAGTAGAATTTTTGTACTTGAAATACGCTACAGGCTTTCCAGTGCTCGAGTTCGTCAAGAAGCCCAAAAGATCGTCAACTTTTCCTAAGAAAGAAGAAAAATATGATTATAGAAAGGTCCACAATTTTGACGATAGTAATGATCTCGTAACTCAATCAACATACCCCCTTTTAAATAGAAAAATAAAGATTTTTTCGTCCCGCCATCTCTGCTGATTGAAAATATATGAAATTTCTGATTTTCAAAACATCGTAAATGTATATGCGACCGGTCGGCGTACACAATTTTCCAGCCACCGGAGCTGCATGACGGTATTTCTACTTGGAATTCGCCTTTTGCAGAACTATTTACATATATTCCTTTCAGAAAGTTTTTATTCGCGTCTATATCGGCCCACACGAAATATAGGATCGTATGATTTCCAGAACCTGCAAATCGAAAAATTTATCAATTAGAGTGCACCAATAATTTCTTGTACGGCTCATTTTTAATAACTGCATCTACCATGAAATAAATTAAAAAGATGATAAAAGAAACTTCTGCAAGAGCGAAAGGTCAAGGAGAACCAACTCTTTAATCTATACTGTACGTTCATTACTCATTTTTCAAACTATTTGTAGCAAGCTATGGTTACAAGTTAGTGTAATCGATCAATATCAAAAGATATATGATATGTCTAATCAACACGAAAGAATATATAATTATTTTAATTTCGAAAATTCGTGCCTGGAAATTGGTCATATTATGGTCATCCTAGCCTTATCTATTCCTAAGCAAGAATATTTTTTGCGGTCTTCTCTTGACTTTTAAACGCGTAAAAATAGCTCAAATAGTTATATCATGCTTCATTGCATGTAGTTTGGATCAAGACTCAGAATTTTCCAATTTTTCCAGTTCCTTTCTAAAATAGGTCATAACAATATCCACCTGTCGAGAATATTAGACTCTCATTGAACTACGTATGGTCTCAGCCGAGCATGTGTACTTGCAGAACGTAAGCCTCCAGAATTTTAGCCTAGCTCGTGCGCACAGTGCATTATACTGGGTACCCTAAAGGAAGACAAGGCCATGACTTCATCAGAAGGTTGAAAATTTTTGTTCGAAAATTTTGGCTACGCGAATCCTTCATTTACCCGCAAGATTTTTATGTGAAAAGAAATCATGGTAAACTTTCTGAAATCGTGTCCTTGAATTAACTCGAATGTAATGACTTCTATCCGTATAAAATCTAATGAAATCGGAATACACATCTTGATACAACACAGGCCTGCTTCGTGATCGCTGTCGTGCTTGCTACCAGGTGCTTAAATAGATTTCATTTCTGCTAGCTCGCACGCTTTGAATAGCGTCGGATCTTATAGTTTTTTCGTAATTGAAAATTAGCGGACATATTGGAGGGGAATCTGAATACTTTCACCATCAAACATCCTTTTTTCACGGCCCTTTTAACTAGGCCAAGATTTCGTCTCTTCCAGGATAAAGTAACTGTACCCAAAGACTCCCCCACAAGAATCATATTCAAATTAGACTTATATATGTTCGATATCTAATACAGCCACACACGTACACGTTTTAAAATTTTCTCCTAGTCTGTAAATGAAAACGATTTTGAAAAAAATCGCAAAAAGATTTGAGTTTTGAACGCTATCCCAAAACCTCCCCCACTTTTTGGCAAAGTTAGAGACCTGTCGAAAATGAAAAAATTTGTACGGCAGTTTTTTTCGTTTTATTCTACTACGAAAATTTGGCAGCGTCTTCGAATGGTTGGACGTACTGTATTAAATAGTTCTTATTTTGTAAAACCAAGTCTCTGTCGTGGTTTAACGAGTTCTTGTCTCGATGGTTAATGTAGCCTGAAGAATTAACCGTAAATTCTACATCGCTCGTACTTCGTAAATTCCACTGTACACTGACCACGACGCTCGATCCCATTCAGTCGCACCTGACAAACAAATGAATTATCTTTGACTAGATAAGGTTGTTATTTAAAAGTCAAGATTGCCACTAGCGATAGAGGTTTTCTGTTGCCTCCAAAACTAAGAAGAACTCGTCTCAAACCAGAACGAAGCATAAAGAATCCTTTTTTCCAGTCTTACAATTTTTTATTACGCTTAGAACAATTTGTAAAATTTCCTACTTTTGATTATTCGTTATCATTATTTGCTGCACGTACTAAAAGAGCGAGTTGAAAAAATAAATTCAAAAAGTTACAGCGAATGGACCACGCGTCCTGCCCTCACTTATTCTTTACATTTGTTGTAACAAGTCGCGAAAAAGAAATGAAAGAAAAATGTTGAGATTGTAATTACGCTCGTTAGTCAATTAAGTTACATGAAAATATATTTCTTAGGAACTATAGGTTGTGTTCATCTAATTGCGCGCACTCTCAATCTTCTTCAATAAAATATTTGTAATAAGTTAGCTATTCTCGAGGAAGTATGACATAGATTTACAATTTGATAAAATAAGTACGAGTACTGGGCGAGACTGCAAACATACATTGAACGTACTCGTAGTAAGCACTTATATTATGTATATAATTTTGATCGATTAATTATTAGCCTACAATGTCATTTATCTCGACTACTCGTCATCGAATGAACATCGAAAGAGTGCGACTATATAGAAGCACCAAAACATCAAGGAACCAACTGGACCGCGAAGTTGTAACACGTGCACTAATGCCTAACTCTCCGGTTGAAGTCTTCGTTATTTCTTTCAAGGTGATTTCGAAACCATAAAGAATTATCTCCCCTCCATTCTTTCGACACGATGTCTATTAAAATTAAACATTAAATAGGTACGACGCTTTCGCGTTCGTAATAATATTTTTTATATACACCTTGGCTACTAGTTTCTACACGAAAAAAGATACATAAAACTTAACAACGTTTACTTCTGCTCAGGAAGTTTCTGTAAAGGAAAATCAGACTCCGTACTGCAATACTGTATAACCTAGGTTGCATATAGAGAAAAAAAATGAGAAAGTAATAATGGAAAAACTTTTTCTGACGATGAGTTCATGAATAATATGTACTTCAATAGGCCTGTTACAACGTTTCGAAACAAAAACCTGAACTCGTCATACTTTTCTTTCTAATTAATGCTATCCAGACTCAAAAGCTATAAATTTTTAATTACTAAAAATCAGCTGTATAATTCTTCATATCTTGGAACGATCCTCCCCACATATCCCATCGCCCCACTCGTATTACTAGAGTATTACCAATTTTCGGGGTGAATCATTCCAAAACAAGCAGATTTTCATGATACTGTAAAATTAATACTGCGCTAACCCCGACCTTCATTCCGAACATGATTTTAGGAAAAAGCGTAATAGATAGCATACCTTCTCGTACTTTCAACAATAGATAGTGAAACCGTCTAGTGGTCTACTTTAAAGCCGACTGCTCGTACTCCATCTTCTTTGTTACGCAAGAAGTATACCCGTGGAAATGAAATACCACAGTTGATACGGGATTGAGAAAGAAGACGCGCTCAAAATACTCCTTTATTTCTTTCATGATATAGAGCATATACCTAGAGCTTAGATGATAAGGTCACAAAATCACTCTCAGTGAATTAGTAAACGGTCGACCCATAACTGGGTCAGAACATACGAACAATGCATTCGCGATACGGGTGCACCAGAATTTTGAAAATTATAACATACTCAGTGTAAAAAGTTCAACATGCAGATTCCACCTTGATGCTTAATCTAAATGGCTAAAGTCAGCCCCTTAATCAGAGTCTCTTTGTAATCGTAGAAGGAGCTCTTCAAAAATTGAGAAGACCGAGCATAATAATGATTCTTTGTTTTTAGTGGGATTGTACTTCTGGCTAGGCGGGCGAGTGGTGATCAATTTGGATTTTCTCAAGATGAAAAGTAGAGAGAGCAACGAGAGATTATTCGCGAAGAAATCCTACGAAAAATAGAATTATCTGAAACAGGAGCAGAAGGCACGCTTTGACAATAAAGTTGTGATATCGTGACGTTTAAAATCTCATCGTTGACTATTGCTGACATTTTTCCAAGCTCTTAAGATCTCGGTGAACCTCGGTTATTGTGAATCGAATTTGTGTACAACGAGATGAGAAGCATCAGAGAGTATGGGCACGGCAGTTGATGCACCTACAATTCGTAATATCATTATCGCATAGTTTACTGCAAAATTCCAACTTTCAATAAAGCGAAAAAAAAGTTTTACAGCCTCTTTACTTCAACATACAAAGAGGAATAATTAATTCATCTGTACTATAAATCAAGTTTTGTAGTCGTCAAGTTTTCTGAAATTTTAACTCAAGTCTACAGGTACCTAGCATAAGCGTTGGCTTCGTGTTAACATGATACTTTTTGCCTTTTCTAATAGTTTCGTTGTAGAAGGGCAACTCCCCCTCATTAATTTGGTCAAATACAAAGACTATGAAAAATTTTCAACGATAAATTGTCCTAAAATTAGTTAAAATTTATTTTTCTCACAATCTAACCCATCCCTCCAACAATTTTTTGAAGTCAGCACCTCTAACTGGCGGTGTTCTAAATGATTCAGAGAAAGATATATTACAAATGTTATAATTATAATCATCATCAACAAAATAGGCTACTACCTCTTGCAGACCGCCATCGCAACGGGCAATCACAAGAATATCAACTTCAATTTTAAGCTGCGCCCACATCTCATAATACCGAATTCTGAGTCACGAGTATAATTCATTCAAATAAGCACTCAAGTACGCGTAATGATGAATTCTTATCACACAGAAACTCAATTTTTTTTCGAACTCAATAAGACTGGCGCGGCGGTTCCAATAATTGAGCGCTAATAACGAATTTAGCATTTGAATTCCGATTATCTTATCATATATTGACTGAAAAACTACCACCAGGTACCAATGAAGTGCTTACATCAGGTCAATTAAAAACACTTCCTAGTATCTTGTTCCGCTGACACGTCAGAATTATGACGTAGGCCTATCATGACACATTATTAATAGCAGTAAACACTCTGCAAACAAAATGAGAGCAGTCACGTGAACGCAAGGTATCCTACCTTGATAAAAATTAAGGCAAAAATAACTCTTATAGATAATAATGATAGTCTGGATCTTCGCTAGCACACAGCAGTGTTCATTCAGTTTTTAAAAATCCTAGTTCGTCTCTCTAAGAGCACGTGGTAAAAAATATGATTCACTCGCTACCTAACGTATTACACACACGCATGATTCTCATTTCACACACAACATCGCGTTGGCTGAAGGAAATATGACTAACAAGAAATCAATGACGAATTTCATTCGGTAAGTACTACGTAAGCTCAACGGAAACAATTCGTAGACAAAAAAAAAAAAAAAAAAGTAGGTACTCGGGTATTTGTGAATCGGTTTCACCACTTGTAAGCTGAGTAATTGAATGAAGCAATATCAACGATAAAATTTCGCTGAAATAGAGAAATAGAATGAGTCATTCATTCAAATTTTATTTTCTCAAATTTCAAATTCGAAACATGAAATGAATAAACCAGTAGGTTTACTCATTCGGTTTCGTGCCTATTCTAACTTGAATACTTATGAATACCTACTTAAAATGATAGACTAATCATACAACAGGTGAAACGTTTTTGTACTTAAGCTCTATAAAAATTACTCACGATCAAAATCTTCATCACTTGTGTCATCACAGTCTGTGTGTCCATCTCCCCTCTTGAAAACATCAATTATTCGATTTTCAGTGCTGCACCTAAATTTACTCAAATCCTGAAAGAAAAAAAAAAAGGAAATAAAAGAGAGTTGCGATAAAATTGTCCGAAAGAAAATAACGAGGATTCTATTATTCATAGATTATTAGATTTCTTCGGATTATGTTAATTACCATGGATTGGATCGAAGATCAGGTACCTAACTAAGATAATACAATTATGAAACCTGAATTTGCTTCCCGGGAAAACGGGGTATACCTAAGTAATCAGAAATAACTCGCGCTCAGCATTTTTTTTTTCTTTTTTCCCCTTTATGAATAAGTTACAACGTCGATGTTTGAGAACTAGGAGCTATTGTTTTTCGTTCATGGCGACATCAAAAATAAGTAAGTATTTAAAATGACTCTCCGTAGGCAATAGAAAATATTGCAAGTTTGTAATTACCCTACTTGGAAAAGTTTGACGACACTGAAGAATGTGAAATAGAAAAACGAAAAAATTATAATTGTGACCGGGGATAAGAAAATGGAGTTGAATTTTCATCAGTACCCATGATTTTCGATCATTTTCTTCTATCCAAGTATACCTACTCAGAATACCAATTATGTAGACGTGCATACGATCTTCAATATTCGCAATCACCGCATATTTACCAAAAATGATAATTCACGAAGAAATTTCAAACATGTCAAAATATAGGTAGTATCAAAATTGATTTTTCAAATTTCTTTGTCCACCTAAAGATATTTCTACCGACTCCATGATCGACACTATAACGAAGTCAACGTTAGATACAAATAATATAATGAAGGTGAACAAGCAAGTTCATTCACTTATACGGTACGTCTTTATCATCTAGTGATTTCAGTAAACAAATTAGGATGGGACCTACGTTTCTTTGTTCACAAAATATTGTACATTTATGTTAAGACTTATCTTCAGATGTATTTCCTTTAATGTCAAGCTTGAATAATAATCTTACAGAAGCAAATTATTGACTACAAAATTTGTGATCTTCCTGTACGTTGCTCATTAAATTAAGATTAGTCGGGCCGCCGTCTCGTCTATCGTACTGCCTAACTGAAATCCCCTAGAAGATTCTTCTTCGTCAATTATTCAATTTTCCTTACAAAGATACCTAACTAATGATTGCCATTACTCGGTGCACTTACCACGTTAGTTAGATTTGAGGTAGCCGTAACGTTAATGGCTGGCTTATCGCAATGAGCACGCTGGAATACCAAAGCGAAAATCACCCCACAATACACGAATATCTGAAACAATATTAGAAAAGAAAAACATCTAAGTAAGAATTCTCTACAATTAGTGAAGTTCTCAAGAGAAACGCAACGTCAATACCTATTGAAGGTTGAGAAAATTCATAATTTCATGAACGGCGGGTGTGAGGTGATTGACCTAACTACGTATCCGTTCTCTACTAACATTGTGAAAATAAATGAGTTGAAAGGGGGAAAAAATAATTAGGTAATCATCATTGAGAACAAATCGTGAAGAAACCTTGCATTTATAAAATTTTGTCTTCTTTGAGTTCTTTCATTTTTCATGAGGGAAGTGTTACCAGGAAACAACATCTCTCTTTGACCATACATTAACATAACATGGATTTGCCATTTTCAATCATAGACTAAATCGTCGTGACGTCACAAGGCGCTATTTGCTCCGCAATGACTTACCTCAACTTACTTGTAGGATCAGAACAAAAAAAAATGCTCCATAAGAAATACACGGGAACGTTTTGATCTTACGTTCAGATTTGAAAACAAGAAATGAGTTAATGAACCGCAGGTACATTTTCAAAGACATGAGAACTTTCCGATTCCGAATATAAACAAACACGTAATTGCTTACTTACTTATTTCCATTTTGTTTTTTTTTTTTATTTGAGCGTATATGATTAAAATGATCCCTGTGTATTCTTTTGGGAATTGATAGCCTCTTTCGATCTGATTCAGTATACCTACTATCGCATTCTCTTGATTCCTATCATCAGTAAATGTCCACAAATGATGTCACGGCGATTTAGTCTAGATTCTGATCTGTCAACTGTCATACAAACCTGAATACAAAGGGTGCTTGAATGGGTATTTTACTTCTGAAGAGAAGATCAATAGTGGCGCGTGTGGTCAGAAATGTAACTGTGCGGACAAACAAACCTGGATTGCCATATTGGCTATAATTGAAGCTTCTGATGAAATGAGCTGATGATACCTATGTAGTATCAAAAGCTCGCAAAATATAATTTTTTTCATATTATACTGTGTAGTGTGTACACATATTTTTGGGTGTGGGGAGGGAAAAACATTCAATCACAATTCAACATGATTCTCTCATTTATTTTCATAAGAATTAATGTCAATGGGAAAGAATCAATACCGTAGTCATCCTTTGTATCTACCATTTTTCGCAACATTTTCTCCCTTGAAATTGAAATAAATGTTACATATTGATTTCTCGCGTCCACTCGTACCATTCTTTCTCGCGTACCAGGGTCATAGACCTAGAGGTGCTTTTCCAACAACAATCATTCGAATTTCATTGATAGCTAGAAACCTTGCCTCTATGTTCACACTTCTATGATATAGTAAATACACTACATTCTTACACGCGATTTGTGTGTAGATATGTAAAGTTTTATAACCTTATTGCTAACACGATGAAAAAAAAAATCCTTCAAAAAACCACAACGCACGGCACGGTGGGAATTGCGTTGAATACCTGGACTAGTTCAACTTCATACTTCTACCCCCACACACCGACGGGAATTATTCAGAAAACTCCGGAAATCGATGCTCGATCAGGTTTATAATTACAAACTGACAGCCGTGGTTGTCGCCCTAGCTCTTCCTCTTTCTCTTCTTATCTCGTTCAAAAACCTATTGGTGTAATGTATTTGAAATACCTAATTATACGACGCAACGCGTCATCCTGCAGCGTCACGACTGCCTTCAAATTCATTCTCAAGTCACCGCCGCAACGCCACGCCAAAAGAGATGCTGGCCTATGAATCATGATAATATTATTGTCGGCCTCTTTCCATAATTCGAGCGGTCAATTTTTGTACAACAAAATGCGTGTAAATAAATCGAACATAAATTTTCGGCAATAAAATAGTCGTCATCGTTGTTGAAAGAATGCATTAATGGCGGTTTCAAAACTTTCAACAAAACCATAACAACGTTACGATTGTAAAAGATTCGGTTGTAGAAGTTGAAAGATCTCGACTGTAACCTTCATCGCATATTAGGAAGCCTACAATTATAAATCATCAATACTGCGGTAAAATTTCTTTTTCCGATTGTGTTCCGAATTGTAGGCTTGTAATAGCGTCCGTCCACTTCAAACCGACGGCCGAAGAAAAAAAGAAAAAAGAATCCATCATCAAGGTTACGCTGCGCCGTTGATCCAAATTTACGCGCAACACATGTACATTGACGACGTAGGAGTACGGCGGCGGCTGATGCAGGGGAAGAGATGATTATAGGGTTCCGCTGGTCGAATGTACCGTTTTAATTCGTTATTGCCGGCTACCCGACCATTGGCCTCTGCACGCTACGCTAATATTTATGTACACCTATACATATTTTACACACTGTTGTACACAAAATTAACCTACTACCTTATCATAGCAGAATGTAGTATTTATCAAACATTCAAACTTCAGAATCTAATAAAGACAAGGTTTGGCAGATGGCACCGTTATCAAAATAACCGATCAGGTATCTCTCTTATTTTTCTGACTCTTGTGCAATAATCGATTTACACTGAACGAAAGCACTCTGTAATCGTAGAATTACTAAAAACTTACCTTCTTCAACATTATGATTCTTTTTTTCGATTCTCTGCTAACAATTGTCACAGAAATGTTGGTACCGAAATGTTCGCACGCACTCGCAACAATCGAAAATTATTTCACTTTTATATCAAAACCCACGTAGGCATACTATTATATTATAACATGACAGAATAACAATGTTACAGCAGAAAACCACTATGGCAACGAAAGACCCAAAAAAGCAAGCAAAAACCTCAAGAAGACGACGAAGTCACAATTGCACTAGGCATAACACAAGTTCTTACGAGTGTCAGACTTAAGTCAGACCGACCGTTGGTCTTGATACTTCAGTTCATGAAGCATTCGAGTAACGACTAGCGAGCTACGAAGAACAACCGTGAAGTGAACGTGCTCGACCCTGCTAAGTCTTGCATGTCGATCCTATTTCGTAAGAGAGGTGTGGCGCGAATCACCGCGGTGACTCATGCAAGAGTACATAATATTATTATAACGACGAAGAACTTGATTCACGCGCGACTAGAGGGGAAAATATTATTGCCTATCGTCACTGTTGTTGCTGCAGCGCCCTGTTTGAAACACTATACACCCTATTTGTAAGAGAATATATATTTTTTTTTAATGAAAAAGAGACCTACCAACGAACGCGAATATACACGCGTCATACATGAATGACACTCACCAAGATATCTTCGCGAGTCTTATTTGCATCACCCTCTTTACATGAAAATCTGTCTTTTCCGCTTAGATTATCGATTTCGTCTGAACAGGTGAACTTGAACTCGAATGGATGCCACGACGTGCAGCACTCGAACTCGAAAGGATTATACCCTCGCTTTCGTCCACCACAATATTATAGATGACTTTTTTAACGTCTCAAGTATTATAAGTTGGATGAAATAAGGAGGTAACCTGTTCCTTTTCTATTCAAATATGAAGGACCCAAGAAAATACTAAATAATCCTTTAAAAAAAAAGGTGAATCTTACAAGCTATCGCGTTTTAGTTCCTGAAATTTCTTGAAAAAAAGAATATTTTATTATCCTGAAACTAATTCGGTTAATAAATTCTTTAAATGTGACACGACCTGAGAAACCCCGCCACTTGTCGGAAAACCAAATTTTACAGAAAAGGACAAAGTTTCATTCAATATTGCTAGCAAAAACTTTTTGCCGATTCCACCACCTTCACTTTTGGAGTCACCATTCCAGAGTGAAAAAAAATCGAAAAAAATCTTATTCCCCACAAATGCATGTAAAAATTTTATCAACGTTTTTTTCAAAATAGGTACTTGTTTGTTTTGCAAAATGCCAAGAGAAATGCGGAGAATCGAAATTTTTCGTAATTAAAAGAATAAATTTTCCGACAATCGGCGGGGTTTTTTAGACCGCTTCACGAATAGGCTACATTAACTTTTCTTTCTTCACAAACGACTAATTTTGTATCATTTTATCAAGTAGGTACCTGACAATCTCTCAAGATGAATCAATATTTTAAACTAGAAACACCCCCCCTCCCAAAAAAAAATTATTATTATTATTATTAGAGGACGTAGGGTGGAAGGGGGAGTAAACTCGAGGAAAACCGAGAAAGCTTTTATTTCTTTCTTTTGCTTTGCAAACATCAGAAAAGTCTTTAATTTCTCCACCCAAAATCATCTTGTTAATCTCGCCTCTGCCTTACGTAAGGAACCCTTACGTTCTACTTCAATCTCTGAAAAAAAAAAGAAACAATTTCTTGAAGATTAATTGTATAGATAAATTATACTGTTTTTTGCTGAAAAATGGGTGCTACTAAATCAATACATACGTCTTACGAACTGTTTTTTCCTCTCTCAATAGGGTAGGAGAGAGGAAACTGTAGCAAGAAACACCTAACAGTTTTATCTCTCTTCTGAATCCCACAGAAAATAAAACCTAAGAAGAAAATTGATAACCAATTAGTAACCCAAATTATCTTTTCAGAAAGTTTTCGAAAATTCCAAGAATGTTATCCAAAATTTCATCATTTTTTTTTTCATTCATTCTGATGCTCAAGTAAGCACTTCTGTATGGATTACAAACGTCAGGTGTGTTGTGAAGCCATTTTCACAAAGACGCTTCTTTGTATTGGTCGTTTTAGAGAGGGCCCTTCGCACAGTTTTTTTCTTTTTTTTTTTTTTTAGTTACAAGAAATTAAAATTTGAGGGGGGGGGTCACTGAACCAAAGGGATCACAACACCATTGAACGTAAAAGTTCAATTACAGCTCAAGAAACCTCCAAATCCACGACATCGTTTCATTTCTTATGTTTGTACACAAATGGACGGTTCATGAAACTTCAGAAGAATTTGATTCAAGAAGAGTTGATATCATTGAATTCAAATTTCCGTTATTTTTGTGTTTGTTTATTTACCTACCATCATTTCATTTTTAAAGCAAACTTATTAACAGAAAATATGACGGTGGTTATTATACCTCTATTATTCAATGAGTACACGGGAATTTTTTGGGGCTAAAAAAAAAATCGGTTATATTTGTATCAAAACGTAGAAGCACGAAATGACGAGTAGGTACTATAATTTAATTTTGTTTTGTTTCCTAACGTCCATGAGATAGAAAAGAAAGAAAAAAAAACAGAAGGAAAAGAGTCAGAAATAAAAGGAATTGAAAAGAAATTAAACTGGAAAGAAAAAGCAAGTTAATTTTCATTAATTTTATTATCATTAGGTATTGCACTATTAGACCATTTTTTTTTTTTTTTTTTTTTTCGTATTTTTCGTTAATATATAACTCATCGGAAGACACGAGTAGAACACGTTTCAAAATAAATAAGTACGACAAATAAAATATTCATGAAATACAAATAAATCAGCAAAATCCCGTAATTAAAAGTTTTATTAGGTACTTGATAGTTGGAAAATTTTTTGAAAGAAAGATAGACTTTTCTATTGAAAAACATACATTTATTTTCCGCGAGCTTTTGGTATAGGCGTGAATACGATCATCAAGCGTAGTACTTTCTTTCAAAAAAAAACAAAAAAAAACAGGAAAATCTTTACTTTAAGTACCCACGGTCATGAAAATCTATAATTTACTACAAGATAGCCAAGTTCTCACAAAATCACTATATACTACCGGTTTATTTTTTTTATCATTACCGGCAGATGAATGACAACAAATCAATTTTCACAAATTCAAACTCTAATTCATATCATTTACTGAAACTTTAGTACGAAAGAATACGGAATGAAAAAAAAACATCATTTTATCGTCTAATGTAAAGATTATTTTTAGGTAGGTATCGATCATAAATACAAGTCCAAACTTTTAGTTCTTTAATCATTTGAGACAAATTAACGAAGACGGTTGACTACTCAACACAATGAATACGTATGCGTACTGACTACCTTAATTTCATTCAAATTTTCATAATAATCAAAAATTTTGAACCTTTCACATCGTTTCCTATGGGCCTATTTACTATAGGCAAAGTTTTTGCCAAAAAACGGGCTTATAGGTAAGAACATGACGATCACTTTCTCAACATAAATTAGCAAGAGGTTCATTCATCTGATAACCAGTGATTTCAGAAAGATATAGAGATATAGTTACAGCACACTTGAATGGATACGCCATAAGTCGCAGTTTTTCATGATAGAGGTAGTACGGATAAGGAAATGAAGCGCCTAGTTTATTCAATAATGTGACCAGTAAACATAGGCCATTTTTTTGCGAAAGTTTCTTAAAGTCGAAGTGAGTTGCTGGAAAAATACAATTCAATTATTTTGTGTACATCATTATAAATGTGCTCTGGTAAATATTGATTTTCGACATTACCCAGGTATCGACCCGTTCGTGTACCACGATCCGAACTGTAACACAGTTCAGCTCCATCCATATATCCTCTCTGTACATACAAGGACGAACAATTTCCTTGTTCGACGTCCAGACTATACTTTTGTATGGCATCATTGGGGGCTTAATAAACGATGTAGGTATTTTAGATTTAGGTATTATTTTTTGTAGATTAGGTACTAGCCTAATTTAAATGACTCACCTCGAATGTATTTGTCATTTAAACAATGGTATTGTAATGCGTAAGTATTACTAAAGCTCAGAGGTATATTGAGATCCAGCTCGGGGAAAAGCCCAGTTCGTGTGGGAGGAGATGTTCCAGTAACAGTATTGCAAGGTCCATCGCAATCAGGTTCTTTGTTCGAAGCGATAATAACTGCGAAAATGTCGATAGAATGCGAGTCATATTATATGTACTGTGTGGTTCTTACTGAGTATTTCGAAGAATGAAACATCGATGTTTTGTCTGATCAAAAATATAATGTAGGTACTTTTCTTAAAATGTCGCAAGATTCTATCTGAAAACATTCATATTTTTTAAACAATTTCTTCAGCAGACAAAAATGGAGAGGAGCAATTGAGAGAAAGTGGAGAACGGGTTAGAACAACATTTTATGGCGAAACGATGCTTACTAATTTGAAATATTGCCAAGAGGCCACACCAATCACGTTATGTTGAGATTTTGTTTGAATTGCGTACCTAGTGTTTTCTTTGTACATTATTAATGATGTCTGTACTCACTACTCTCTAGTAATGTAGTTCTCCCTCAAACCTTCTTACTTTCATCAATCATTGACCCTTATACTCTCAATCACTAAATCACACTAAAAGACATGTATGAATATCGCGTAATATAATAATATAGAAATAAAAAATAATGGGCAAAACAGCTTTTCCTAAAATTTCTTGAAGGGCCAAAAAGGAAGCCAAACCCTTTCTTTGAGAGGGTCGGGCCCCCTTAGCCACCCCCTGGCTACGCCATTGAGATTTAGATGATTGAAAGCTTCTAGATTTAGATCACGCAATCATTCCTATAAAATCATAAAAGACTTACGATTATATACGCTCGCAAGAGGTAATCTCGTTGAAGCCACGGTTCCTTTTGTCTCGCCTGATATGGTGGTAATACTCGGACATCCACCTACGGCGATATAGTAATAGGTATGGCCACCCTCTTCATTTGGTACTTCAATGATGTACGCATACAATGTATTTAAAACAAGAACAGCTTCGGCTCCATTCAACAGGTTGTAAGACACACCTTATTAAGAACAACATATGAGTTTACAAAAATCAAGGAGAAGAAAATTGAAAGCTGCCATTCATAGTACAAACCAAAGATATAATAGATCCCTTCGTGTTGTCCAAGAATGCCAAAAGTCTCTCCGCCCCGAATGAGATACCCGATTAATTCTGAAACATCCGACGTCCCTACACCCGGACAAGTGGTTTTTCCCAATCCGGCGTATGGACCTGAGTGGAGTCCAAGAAGTACATAAAAACATTATAGGGAAGAAGTAGTACCATACCTCGACGACTATGAAATTAAATTGGTAATAAATAAATAAGTTTCAGGATACTTACAGCACTCAACAGAAGAATTACCGGAACAGTATTTAGCATAAATGGAGTTGAACGAAACTAAAGAGAAAACTAACGTCAAAAACAGAAGCTTCATATTAAGAAGATTTGATGTACTACCTAACCGTCAGCAAATATTCTCGATTAGTGCGAAATTCACAATAATCTCAGTGCAGTTAGGACCAGAGTAATTCTTCTCCATGGCGGTCTTTATTATTTAAGCATCTATATTTATGTCATTGCGCCGAAATTTAGCGAATGATATCTTGGGACACGCTTGTGTTATCAATATCACCCGTCTAACTCAGCTATTTCGTTTTATTTGTTTGAATTCTTTTGTGAGAATTTAAATGTGTACTGGTGCAGGTACTTAGCCAGTATTTCTTATCTTTGTACTGTACATTACATTTCCTGTCCGTGCGAACGTTCGATGAATGTGGCAAACTTGCATGAAGTAGAATCGGGTTAGGCTTTATTTATCACTCTACCAAAAACTGAAGTCGCGAGATATATTCATTGTTTTTGCATATCCTCTACCAAAAAAAAAAAAAAAAAAAAAACGATTATATTTAGGTACCTAGGTAACGTAAAAACCAATGCGGCATTATTTTTGTGTCCTAGAATTCGATATAAATGAAACCCATATACATTCGAGTACTTAGCAGCAAATTGGAGAGATTTTTGGGAAAAGCTTCTGTTTCGGGATGCTAGAGGATGATTATAGCTGAATAACAGTGATAAAGAGAGAAGACAGACTAGCTGAAGATAAGGGGTCTTGGGAATAAAGGGTTCATTAAATAAGCGCACGAAGATGTTAGTTTGAAATGAGTCACGGTTAAAATTCTTCAATGTAATGTCAATAGACCTCAAGCTCATTACCTATTCATCTCGAAAAAATGGATAAGAAATTAAAATTCATCATCTCTATAGAGAAACTCGTAGAAATGATAATAATGGGTGATTATATCTTGAGGAAATTCGGGTCGTTAGTAATGGTGAGAATGCAGAAAACTCATTGCTTATACGTCATTTCAACGTTCAGGATTTCGAAAATTATTCATGCCTGTCTTTATAAAATTTACACTTATCGACGTGAGTGTATGAAATCCGTTCAAAAGCGAACAATAAAATTTTTTATTTTCCCGTAATACCAAGCCTATGCAAGAACAGCCCAATCCAAACATCTTTCGCATTGCGAAAACACTTATACGCTCGTCCAAATTCTTTTTTATGGTTTGAAAAGTCCGAGGAATATAGGTTTCGGCTTTCTCTCCCAATCGCTGTCTTACTCATTGTTCTGACCATTTTTTATTCTCACGTACTTGGTTCGCCTTCAATCATCACCAATTAGTATTCTCGCCTCTTTAAAGTCTATAAGTATTTTGCGCGCTTTCAGTCTTTTCTTTGAGTTGTACATCTCAATGTAGTATCCTCATTAAAAATTGTACGTTTGACTTGGTTTTTCTTTTTCAAGTTTTCAGATTGTTTTATTGTAATTTTAATCTGTTCGGGGATGCCGCGACACTTTCTCTACTTTCAAAATAGTGTTTAAATTTATCGAGCCTCGTACAAACGATTTGACTAACGTTAAAAAGGTAACTATTTTCTTTGTTTTTTTTAGAAATAATGTACAAGGCAGACATCCTGCACTCCCACCTCTCTGTAATCAAGTACATACTGTGCTACGGCCCTTCGTCAAAAATTTTTCAATTTTCTTTTTTTGAACTTCTAAACACCTTTTTTTATTTTTTTTTATTTATAGGTATAAGTACTTGGTACCATTTCTTTTTTATAATTTATTACACATCAAATTAAAATCAGTATTTTTGTTTATTCTCTGAGATGTATATATAAAGGCCTATACATACATAAATATGTATAATAGATATATAGTTAGTGGTAATACTGGTATAATACAATGAAATAGACAAGAATGAAATGAAATGAATATTTCAAAAAAGCGGTCAACATTCTCAAGATTTTGGAGCAGTACCTAAGACGTAGGTACTATAAAACTTCCAAGAATACAATTTCATAATACGTAGGAACCGATATTATAAATTAATTATAGGATCAAAGGTAAGTAGGTACACAATTTCATACAATGTGTTTCATTAACGGGACAACTTTTATTTAAATGCTCAATATTTCTTAAAATATTCTGCTGAAAGTGTCGATACAGCTTTGGCAATGGCTGCGAGCGAAAAACGTTTGCGCTTCTCGACTTTGTAAGACCTCCATTAGTCGACGACCTTTGTCGAGACAATACTCACGAGATGCTTGTCTAAAGCAAATTAAATCAATTTTTTGGGCGACATTCAAACTGCAATCCATTGAATCTCTGACCACATTCTTTTTCGCCTACAATATTGGGCAAATAAAACAAAACAAAATAAAATAAATAAAATAAAATGAAGAGATACTCAGAGTTCTATATCCCGTTGAACGTTCTAGCCCCATCATACCCCCAAAATATATTTTACATACATAATGGGAACAAAATACGGGTATTTTTATATCGAATGTTCAACGGAATGTATAATGATAATATTATTTTCTCTTACGTCGCTGCAGATATCGCAAACACTGAAATAAACGCACTGCGATAAGAAATCATGGTCGAAGGGATACGGTTTATCATCTTTCAAATGCATCAAACAGCGCGAGATAACTTCATCAGTTATTGGACATTGTCTGAGACTTTTCTCCCACGTGGTTACGGTGTTATCTATAAAATAAAATGTTCGGTAAGCATGTTCAAGCATAAGCTTTGCGAAGAACCCGCAATTTCTAGTCTAATTAAGTTTAGTGGCTCAGTTGAACTTTCCCTCTTTCTATTTTGAAAATGAGATATTCTCCATTTTTTTGTACAGCTTCTCGAACTTGAAACTTCATATTTTTCAAATAGGTTTACTATCCTCAGATCCTCTTCCTTCGTAAGGGTGACCAGATTTTTCCAATGGCAGAAGAGTATTAATTGATAAAAAACGTACCTGATGAGTAAAAAAAACAAAACAAAACAAAACGCTTGAAAAAGAGAGTAAGTAAGTTTTTCTGATATTTAAAAGAAAAAGAAGAGGAAACATTCTTTTTAGGAGCTCCAAAAACAGTATTTTCTTCGAAAGAGAATATCTAGTCACCCTTCCCTTCGCTCTCCATTCAAAATTCTTCCTAAACCCTTACATGACGTCACGCCCTCCTTAAGCTTGTAATATGTTGAACTTCCACAATAACGTACGATTTGGATATTTAAACTTACAAATACTATCCGGGTTTCTATCCGTCATCTTGCTTTCATTACGTTTTATACTCATTGCAACAACGTTTGTGGGTAAGAACTCGACATTTTCTTTCTTAACAGCCAGCCGTTTATCGTCTGAAAAACGTTATAAAGATTGAAACGTTTAATTCATTTTTCTAAATTTGCCTGCTTCAAGTACCGTAGACACATTATGTCTCGCTCACTTGTATGCTGACGATTCATGGATACCAACTGCTCATTCTTTGAATTGATTTCGCTTCTCAACTTTTCCAAATTATACGCAGCTCCCAATTCGTTGAGAATACGTTCCCTGTACCGATGTAAGGCTTCTGGATCAGTTGTACCCTGATGCGCTCCCGTATACTTGAGTACATGCTCGATGATCATATCTTCTGCCGTCTTCAAATCCTCGGCTGTTTCTAGTTGCTTCTTCGTCTCCTCGAGTCTCTGTTCTCTGAAGATGTTACGTTTTGGATAACGATTGTAATCGCTTGCACGATTATTGAATGCCGAATCGCGAACACTTTGTAAAATATACGATTGTATGTATTGATCTAGAAGTACATCACTCTTTGGCGTCCCTTTCTTCGGAGTCTTTGTTGACGACTTTTTCTGTCGTTTGTCCACTCCGAAATAATTGGACCAGTCAATGGATTTCTTCTCAATATTCAACGGCCTTAACGTATGCAAATCAACAGGTATTTCTTTTTGACCTTTTTTTTGTCGCTTGAGTTCAACTTTCGGTTTTTCGGTCGAATGATGATTCGAGGACGTAATGTTCTCCTTCTGAATTTTCGCTGTCTCGCTTGATGAAGAGTGAGATTTTTTGGCTACATTGGTCGAGCGTTTCCGAATTTGACTAGGCTGACTGCTGCTACCCAACCAGTAACGTTTGCTTCGATCTCTATCGTGATTTCGATTTTCGTTGGTGTACGTTTCGCGTGTGTAATAGTCATCATCAGTATCGTCGCTTTTGTCGTTGGGCGATTCAGAGGTTCTCACCAAATATTTCATTAACGCGTTCACGACGTCACGGTCCATAGCTTCAGAGTCTCGATCGAGTGACGATCGATCCTCAAAATCTGCCCATAAAGGATCGATAGCATTTGAATGGCCGTCGTCCACATCTTCGAGATTAAAATGACGATCAGGCGAATACGATTTGGACTTGAGTCTAGATGTAAATGTTTCGTCAAAGTTGACTTCAGGTTGAAAGTTTTGGAGATTGTCTGGCAAGTCATTCATCTCACGCTCTCGGAAGAAAGATTTTTTCTGGGTACGGTGGCTGAGTAACTCTTCATCGCTACGAATTAGATCTAATGCAAGCTGGTCTAGTAAGCGTTGATTGAGCGCTTTTTGATATTCTTTGGTTTCAAGCTCAGAGATATAAGATTCTTCATCATAAGGAGGTACAACCTTAGCCGGTTTCTCTAGTGCAAAACTGTCATCATGAGATGTATCTATAAAACATATAGACAATTCATTTTAATACTCAAAAATATACTCGTATAAATTTTGAAATAATAAATTTTGAAAATAATTTATAATATCTAGCGGGTTTACGGCTTGTACCTACATTAGTCAGGACCAGCAAAATGAAAGCTCAAGAACAAACCGCAAGAAGTTGGCTTGTCCCAGGCTGCTATAGTGGGTTCAGCTTCCATCATATAGACTTGATAATGTATTGTACAATATACTAAACCAAGGAAGGGGAGAGAACGGCAGCGCAAGCGTCGCGCAAAATTTTCGATTTTTTTAGAATCTCTCAAAAATATTTTCATTTGAAAGAAAATTTTCCGCTCTTCAAGTTTGTTCTTTACCTACGAGTACACGCCTAAATTCATTATTTTTGGAGAAATTGTAGAAAAACTAAAAAATCACCTTTAGTTTCGAGTCACGATCACCCCACCATTCGTTTACGGTATCAGTGTCTTCTATGTATTTCAAACAGGCGACGCTAGCGAATCTAAAATATTATTTATGCCCGGCCCGAATAAGCAGAAATATAGGCAATTCTAAATTTTTATCCGCAGCTTTCTACTTGGGCATTTCTACTCATCGCATGCTCCCATTTTTTCTTGCAAGTATCGTTTAAAAAATTCCTCGGCACGGAAAAATTATTTTCATTATGACATTTTGTGACAGCCCGCCATAAGGCTCCGGCGGGTCAAGATTTTTGCCTCAAGTCTCTTCAGCAGAAATTTCAACATGGAGCCTTATGGCAAGTTGTCACAAAATGTCAGCATGGAAAAAATCTTTGCATGCCGGGTCTGGATACCTATTCTATTTGAAACTCACCATAATTGGAGGGAGGATTATCTAAGTACATAAGAGAGTCGTCGTCGAGATGGAAGCCTCTTTCCGAATCCTTATTTGGTAACGTATAATAATGGGATACCAACTGCCTTTGTCGATTTTCGATTGAATTCAAAGCTTTTGCCAAATTATCTTCTTCGATGGAATAAATTCTGCGTAAATTTGCTAAAAGGATTAGTGATACCAACGAATGAAACATCCCTAGAACACATATTCAAGCAAATACAAGAAATTTAATTCATTTAGTTTAATACTTGACCTAAATTAGCTCTCATCCGTCAAGTTTTTTAATTTTAGTCTCTAAATATAAAACAAGTACATAGCTTTCGATTTGAACTTTAAAACTTACTTTTTATATTCATATTTGCGGTACCGCGATGTGTGTTGAGAACTAATACTTAACATCATGAACTAAAGTCGACGTCTGTATTCATTCTCAAGAAGCGTGCCGCCCCTCGATATCAGTCTAATCCAGACTTAGGCCTACCTAAGTATATTTATAATTTTTTCCACAGCGGCCGCTTTAGTGTCGAAAGAATGTAAGCAGGTCGGAAGAAATTGTTCTTAGATTTAATCTTTGACATGGAAATGAATTTCATTTTTCCCAGGCCGTTTGACAAACATCCGCGGATCGTCTGCACTGCCGTGCAAAAAAAGAATGACGAACGCGCAGAATGGCGATTCGGTGAAACAGGCGCTCTTCTTCAGAAAGGGAGATATTTTTCTCCAAACCTCTATTCTGCACGTTCGTCATTCTTCTTTTGCACGGCAGTGTAGTTGAATAGCTCTGACCTAATCAAAAAACCTGTAAAAAGTGATAATTTTTTTTCGCTAGGTACCCTTTTCATTACAATGTGTTCTACTTACTACAGCTTATCGGTATGTACGTGTTTTGCAGCAAAAAATGTTAGGTACCGGTACTCATTCAACTTGAATTATGGCTATTAATTTTTAATATCAAATTCTATACTAGATACTTATATATAGGAATGATTCTATTACCTACAATGACAAGATATTAAAATTCATTTTCAAATCTAGATGTAATCTCATCCTGTTTCTTCTGTCGTTTTCCCTTCTCAACTGGATAGAGAATATTTTCTATTCCCACAACATTCATGTACCTATCGCAATTGTTTCATTTAGGTACTCTACGACGAACTTCGAAACAAGGAATGCGATATAAGTACCTACCCGGCACCTACCCAATTCAATTTCCAATAGCTCACGAAAAGTCGGTCAGGGTATTTGACCCGATTTTCAAAGCTGTGTCGTAACGCTTTAATACATTCTTCGCTGCTTCGTCGTTGTTATGTGCGAAGAAATTTCATTAATAAAATATCATGGGGAAAAATACGAAATGGAATTCGTATATATTATATCTCTCCTACGTATTTACAAGGCGAGCTCATTTCACCAAGGTGTAAGCCACAGGTCACATCTGCCCTGAGAAATTCTTTCTTAAGACGCTTGACAATCACGAGTGTAGAATTCCATTCAACGCCAGCAATAAAATCCTATTCAACTAATTCACTCTCGAACTAGCTTTTTTCCTCTTTTTTTCTTACCGAAATACCATTCCTCATTTTTCTCTTTTCAAATCGGAGAAGCACCGACTGTCAGCACGCATCGTACAGCTTTCTCCAGTTAGGTACCGTGTCCGTAGTAAAATATTTTTGAAAATTGAGTAGGTAAGTCAGAATGATCGATACCGCACTCCGCAGTTCACTCAATCAAAACCAACGAGGTACCTACCTATTTGAAGGAAGATGTCGAGAATTTCCAAATCACAATTAAGAGAACAGGAAGACTTTTTTTTAACTGAATACGGACGTTTTTGGTGGAATCTCTCACCTAATTGTAACTCATTGCAACGAATCAATTTTGTAGGTTATCTGTTCGAAAATCGGCGTAGGTGATTTGATTAATGATATCACCTACCCCAGAAGCGTATTCAGCATTTGAGATCCGGAGAAATCTTGAGGTTGAAGCCGTATGAGGGAATTAACGACGTGCAGAGTAACCCTGAGAGCTCACTTGCAATAGCAGGGACATTCATCATGTTTGACACCCGACTGCCATGTACAAGGTTACTCGGGATGAAGGATTGACAGAAATAGAATTTCTGTCAATATTTACTTTCTCACCATCTACTATTACCATCCGTACACATTCTGAGGTATGCAAAACCTTGATACAGGGTGTAGACGGGTAAAATGACACTTTATTTCTAACATCCCGTTGTGCAAAATGCCGTCAGTCGTCACAGTTGGGAACAGAGGAGAATTGTGACGCTTGTGACGGTAGTTTGTGACGGTGATCACCCATTTAAAGAGTACGGTGATCCCTCTTTGTGACCCAACTGTGGCGCAAATGTGCGCCGTCACAATCGCGTCACGTGACGGCATTTTGCACAACGGGATGTCGTGGTACGTAGTCTGTGACGAAAGTATTGACGCGGAGAAAAAAGGAGATAAGCAAATACTCGCGAACTCCCATCTCCCCTTCTCACTCTCTTTCTCTTCTTTTTTTTTGTTTTTCTAATAGAATTTTTTTCTACTCGTTGTTTTGCTCTGTCATATTCTTGGAAAATGTTACGTGAGCTTGAAGAGTTTTAACGAAGGGCATAGGTATTGACTGCGTCATAGGATCACTACAGGAACATAGGTAGTTATATTGGATCATTCATCAATACTTCGAAAAGAAGAATACATAAGTTGAAAATGAAAAGTTGACATTCACAATTCTTAAGCTTTGCCGCGTGTATATGAAAATGCATTTTTTACTCCTTCGTTTGAGTATAAATAAATGATTGAAATGTTCCTATACGTATACCATACTAACGTAATTGTAAAGCTGCTTAAAGCTGATCAACTGTTTTTCAAAATTTTCAAATACTTATTCTACGTAATATATGTGCCGCGATGCGTCACATGAAATCAATTTGTTTCAAACATTAGGATGAAAAAAGTTCGAATTCTAACGTTCATCATTCAGGCCTATACAACCATAACATAGGAGAACCGAATTCACATGAGCATGACTAAAGTGATACTTGAGCTAATACCTAGTTATTACCTATGGAAAAAAATATTTATCAGTAGGTGTGATGAATATTAATCGGCAGTGATGAAGAACGTAACACAGACGAGCAGAAAGAGTACGGCGATGCTGCGTGGGGCACGAGCAGTGGTGGATTGACTAAGGCTTGGTCAGATTTGGTGTCTTTTCAAGTTCGTCCACTACCAACTAGGATTTCAGATATTAAACAGGGAACCTCTTTTATGGGGAAGCGAAATTGAAGGAAACGACGGGCGCCGTTCGGAACGGGGCCCGTTTTTTAACTAAGTTGAAAGAGATGAAGCAGGGATATCTCCAAGTTACACATGCCACAAAAGCATTCTCAGAGGTGTTTGAAGCGTTGCATATCTGGTTCGTTGAAAGGACTAAGCTAATTGATCTAAGAAACATTGTATGTCTAGTTACTTGAAGGCGCTATCTAACTTTCAGGCTACACCGACCTCCGAGCTACATATGATAGGAGAGGAACTTGCAAAATTATCGACGTCCAAGCTCTGCCGGCCGTCCGGACGGCGGTCGTTTTTCCCGAAAAACCCCCGACAAAACATCCAGGTTCTTCGTTAAAATAGTAAATTCTGAAGTGAATGCTTTTGTCGCAGACGTTTGCCGTTGTATGCGTCGGCTCGTTTCGAGTATCTCTACTTTTGCCCAACGCTTTTGAATTTCGGCGCTTAATAAGGATATCATTTAATGTTCATAAGTAGAGATCGGATTCCTCGGTTTTTTTCACTTTTTTTATAGGAGGGCCGAATCCAATCTGATGAAACATGAGTACGAGTCATGGTGAGAGGAAGCACGAGTAAAAGAAAATTTTGTAGAAATTAGCCGGAAGTGTATAATACGCCGAATTAGTCAAAAACGCCGAAACGGTGCTGGAAATGCAATTATCGAGGTAAATTGTACAATTAACCTCTTTCGCGCCCACAACGTCATCGATTAATCGACACAAGAGTAGAACACCGTACATTTCGAGTGACAGACGCCATAATTTTCATCCCAAAACCGTCAAAACGTGGGCGAGTACCTGATTGTGATGCACAATAAACAATTTTTCTGACCCTTTTTTAATCGTGAATTAATTTGTAAGAATTTACTTTTTCGTCGAAAATACTTTCAATTTTACTGCCGATAATAAATTGTTTAACTGCCGGGAATCCGGTCACTATTTATTCAAGACAAGAGAGGAAATAATAATAAAGCTATCCAATAATAAATTATCTGCGTATTTTTCCCCGTCTATTTTATAAATATATTTTCTGAAGCTGAATATTTTCGCAGATCCCGTCTTCATAATGATGAAAATTTTGCGATACGATACGTCACGAACCCACCCTTAACATGGAAGTACCGATACGTGACAACGACTCATGGCATTCCTGATGATTCTCCATGAAATAATTTGAACGCCGAGAATATAATTTCAAAGGGCGGATAAGCGTACCTAATCATACAATTTTTGCTTTTTTCTTCAAATTTTTCAAGACGAGTCAAATTCGATTTTATAATCACTTTTTCTTTCTTCTGTAAGGGATAGAGTACAGCGATAAAAAGATCAAGAATAAGGAAAAAAGCTTCAGCGGATAAACTGCATTTTTTTCTGACTTATAATTGATCTTTATTCGGCAGCATTAGGTATGAATATTATAGAAACGAGAATAATAATCAAACTATCTTCAACACAACAATTCTGATTTTCATTTCTTTTGTAGAAAAAATTACTTCTCAAAAAAAATTAAAATGAGTTTAGGATTGAAAACTTGGTAAGTTGCATGATTTGAGGGACTACATCATTTTATAAAGTTGATTTATCTCACTATTTGAAATTCTTCGCTAAAACCCCTAAATTGTGCAGATAACATGTGAGCAATGTTAATCACACATATCCACCTTTTTTAATATCCACTCCTTGAATCTCAAGAATGATGTTCAGAAACTTCTTTGATTTAAATAGTTCAATCTTATTTTGAAGTCAAATACTCGATACTTCCAGTTATACTGCAATGTTTTCATCGAATCCAACTCAGTTTATATGCCTGATTTTGATCTATTTGTAAGGGGTTTATATTATTCACGTGCACTGTAATTGATACAAAGGTGGCCATAGGAGATCAATACCATGTTTAGTCATTTTAAATAAAATTTGTAAAAAAATTACTAATGATCGCGCTAGATGTTACATGACAGTCGAAAATTTGAGTGCAATCAAACTATAATTCGAACATAAATCGGTGGACGAGCCCTCGACTATTTTAATGTTATTCCAGAACAGTTCCGGACAAACGTCATCTGCATAATATGAACAAAACTACGCAGAAAATCTATACTACACATTAAAAGAGGTCTCATATCCAAGGAGAGAGAAAAAAAAAAAAAAAAAAAAAAAAAGTATTCCAATCACGTCTTATCACTCAATACAAGAAGATTTGAATTTCAAATAATATATCTTATTTGATAGCCTATTAATATGGACGAATATTCGTCCAGGCAACCTAATTCTAACCTAATTCTTTTTCATATGGTACCTAATAGATGATGCGCAAAACTGAAACTAAACGAAAATAAAGATTAAGTATTTATCTGAGCTTTCCCCAAATTTCGTAGGTGACCGTAATTTATTGTATATCAACTTAATATCGATAGATAATTAATGAAAAAATTTAAAAAAAAACAATATTTCTCACCTATTTTCGAGGCTATCTGAGGTTTGTAAAAATCGCCGAACAGCTGGTGCGATGATAACGCTTTCACTTGATAATTGAAAATATGCGACGGTAAATTTTGGCTGAGACAGACGTAAAATTGCGTAAAATGTAAACGACAAATCGATAATATAACGGTACCCAGAGCTTTTTCAGTGACCGCGAAATCTACCGGCACCTGTAGACAATATCAGCCTCCGCCTTCTCGACGAGGCGAAAATATACCACCGG
The DNA here is from genome assembly GCA_035079395.1 of Aspidiotus destructor. Taxonomy (NCBI): domain Eukaryota; kingdom Metazoa; phylum Arthropoda; class Insecta; order Hemiptera; family Diaspididae; genus Aspidiotus; species Aspidiotus destructor. The sequence continues at coordinate 57,321,189 of JAVHKZ010000002.1, read as the reverse complement.
CTGATATTTGAATTACCTCACACATCACCGTTGCATCGGTAGCCATTCTACCTAAACCGATATCCATTTTGCTTTCAAAATGAGAAATCTACGCTGGTCAAACGGCAATAAAAATCTATTTTAAATATTACGAAAAAAAGTGAAGACTCTTCAACTTAGGCACCGAAAAATGTTTCAAGAATGGATTTTTGTTTTCTAACGATTAAAAGAATCGCCAATGGTAATTTCAGTTGCAAGGACTTTCATATTTGATCTCAAAAGCATTTTTGAAACCGCTGTCAGGTTATTTTTATTTTTTTTTCAGTTTTTTTGTATGTATTTGGTGAATTGTAGAGAATTCAGTTTAGGAATGTTTTAAATCGCGCATGCGAAATAACTAGAGGGCATATTTTGAGCTGAACTCATATCAAAATGACGAATTATAGGTTCACAAATTGTATGTTCGCGTGGAATTTGAGTTCATCATACCTAGAGTTAGGATTTTTCGGTGCTAATAAATTAAAATTCGGTTTTTTGAAATGCTATTTTCGGTATTATTCGGTATTTTCCAAAATTTTGAACGTAAAAACAATAATTGCCAAAAAAGATGGTGAAAAAGGTTCTAAAATACAAAATAGGTACCTAATACATCTGTGTACAAGTGACACACAATCAAATAATATGCCGTTTATTATACAGCACTATTAGCTGTTTTCCAACATTACTCTGAAGGAATCTTTGCTGGAAATTGTTCAATGACGTCATTAGATTGTGACGTCACAGGGCCTGATTTATGAGGTCTGTGTGACATTACAAGGAGTAGGCTATGACGTCACTGGAACCAATCTATGACGTCATTCGCTCGTGAAGTCATAGGAGCTTCTTCATTGATTCTACAGGAACAAAATACTGTCTCTTTTCACGTGTTGAAAGCAGCTTTTTGGGAACTTTTGGACGTTTAAGTCAATTTTTGGTTCTATTCGGTGGTGAAGTCCATTTTCGGTGTTTATACTGTTTTCGGTATTTTTCGGTGAAATAAAATTTTTTTCCTGGCCTCCCTACACCCTGAATCGTGCTCATCTTTCATTACTTTTGACTTGTCCTCAAAGGAAATCATTTGACAAAAACCGGCTGATCCTAACTCTAATCATATCCTACTCGAGAATTTGAATTTTCACGTTATACCGTCAATATAATCCATGATCATGAGGGAGTGTACACCTTTGGCCACAAGTCTGTTGAACATTTGAATCTTTGGTTTTTCTTATTTTCTCCATTAAATTCAAAGCGCGATGTCTGTTTTCTAATTAGTAACAATACCTTTGTATTGATTAAAACTTCCCAAAAATATGGAAACGGTAAGAGGTAACATTGGTTTCAACTTAATAGGAGCAAAGAATTCCAATAGCTTTTTCAACGTGAAAATTTCTCCCGAAAATGCGCTTACTGATCTTATATCAAATCTAGATAAAAACAAAATTTCATTCATAATTTATTTCTCGCTCATTCGTAATAAGGCTTCATTTTCGTCACAAAAAATAAAAACGTGAAAATGCAAAAGACTAAGTATTCTCTGGATAGAAAATCAAGATAATAATACTGAAAAATGATTCGACCGATTTTACTTTGATGGCGCAACGCAAAGTAAATTTAACCGGTTCAGAGGAAGAAAATAGTACAAACGATGAGATCAAAAAATATTAAATATACAACGGGTAATTGCGAAAAATTTTTCTCATCGCAAAAAATGATGTTTGAAAAAAAAAAAAAAAAAAAAACTGAACATCTTACAAATATCAACGGAACTTTGAAACATAGAAAAGCACCATAAAAAATCACAGAGGAAACATTCAGGGTCCCAGAACATTCCTCATTCATTTAACAAAATCATACCGAAGTAAGTGCTACTGATATCTAAATTGATATCTCGATTTTGTTCCATTTGTTGGAAGTAAATGATATCCCCGCTTCTAAACGATCGAAGAGTTGAAGTGTAGCAGCTTACTTCACTATCTGGGGCTTGTTTACCAGCAGTGCTGCAAATTGAGATTGTGCTATTTTTTCTATCGCCAACTGAGATCACATTAATCGAATAGCTATTTGCGCTATTCTTGGACGGGTAAGTTACCTGCATCGATCAAATAAGCGGAGAAAATATAATAATTTTTGATGAAATTGAAACCACGATCATAAGGTTTGGCAAGATAGTTTCAATTTGCTGCTAACTCGACGAAGTAAATGAGAAAAAAAAACAGACTTCAAAAGACCCATTGAAAGAAACGACCGAATGTATATTTAGAATACCATGAAGAAATTTCATTATCGAGTGGGTATTTTCCCGAACATTCGAGCCGGTTTTTTCTTCGTCTTGATATCCAATCTACCTTTCAGAAAATGACCATTAACACACCTGTGAATATATGAAATAGGTTCCTGCACGACCAATCTCCAATTTCCGATCATTTTCTACCAATTTTAAGCCGAAAGAATCTATTTTACGCTCATCAGCTGATTGCTCACTCCACGGGCCGATCACTCCTGCAAAAAAAATTAACCTTTAGTGACTTATACTTCCATAAATCAAAAGATATATTAATTAACAATAGATGAATCAGCGCGTCGTCCACGATAGACAATAAAGGATGAAGAAATATATTATAGTTCATGATCCATAAATTGAGATGCTATAAATAAAGGTAAACACGTCTTGAAATCATTCCCAAAAATAACAATTCAGAGGCTATAGTTCAAAATAACGGAAACGTGATATACATCAAATATCACAAGATGATAATATTTTACTTTCCCCAAACTTGACTTTTCTACGAGACCAAAACCTCTTATTCGGATGTTCTATCCTCACCTTCAGAATTATTTACCTAAACACAGCACTCAAAATCAAACTTGATGGGAGAACAGAAGATACCAAAATTTTATGGTTCATTGAAAATGAATTCAACAAAAATCAGATTCTATGAAAAGAAGTATTGGTAATGAGTGATTTCATACGAGAAAGATTCATTTACGTTTTCAATCTTTTCATTCAACGTCAAAGAAAATTCAGAAAAAAAAGTGGAAATGAGCTGGAGGCTTCTTTACTAGACTATTACAATTTTTAAATCGATTAGGAAATATCAATGCAGTTCGCCTGTCGACAGTCTAGAATAGAAATCAGAATTCAGTATATTTTTGTATATTTTTCTAACCTTGCAACGGTCGTCGTGCGAATAAACTCGGATCACTCGAAATGAATTGAATTGCTCGCATATCTGCAAACATAGATATGAGAAGAAACATTAGATTACACTCTGATCGAATTAAATTAAAAATAAATAAAATATTATAAAGCTAATTTTATTTGTGCAAAGATACTAGGAATTCCAATTTTATTATACAGTTGGACTTTTCGACCACATCGTGGTCATTATCAACACGACGTATGCAAGAAAAACGACCAACGAGTACGAGGTTTATTTTTCGAAGGGGTACCTCATTGCATAAAAACTATTTTTCACTATTTCGTACATTATTTCAGAGGGGTTAAATAGCAGTCTGATGTTCATTGTTCAAGCAATAGATAACTCGAGTAGGCAACAGAAAATTATAAAGCCGTACAAAAATCTTCAAAATGTAGTTTCTTATAATGAAAGAATTTTTATCCTGAAAACGAAGTATGGTATAAAAATTTACTGGGCATTAACTTTCACAGAGAAAAACAAAATATACCTACTTTGACCAACGTTTCGAATGCGATACATTCATCTTCAGAGTCAAATCCTGAAGATGAATGCAACGCAATCATGACGTTGGTCAAGTATATATACATGAACACCCGAACACACGCATCCATAAACGAAGTACGTTACTATTAGACTATATTTTTCTTTATTAATATCGGGCACCGAGAGAGCCTTATCCCATATGCTGGCGATACTTATATGGTCTTCTGATAGGACCCCCGCTAAAACGAGGTGATGACGAAATACGGTGGTATATATATATATACAGTAAAACCTCTTAGTAACGGTCACTCAAGAGACCGAGCAAATTGACCGTTATTCGGAGGTGGCCGCTATTTCGAGAAAAGCCCAAGAAAGCTAAAAAAAATCAATATTCATGAAAATCAATACAGAAGTACATGAAATGTGAATTAATATGGTACTAATTGTACAATTTTGACTTTTTTCCTTAATGAGAGGTAATTACGTTTCAAACTCGTGATTAGACGCATGAAATGCGATGTCTTGTTACAGAGCAGAATAAAAACTGAGGTAAAACTCGATAAGAATGATTCATCATTTTCTTCCACAAGTTTTTTTACTGGTCGAAGTGTTTACTACAGTACATACAATGTATTGACTATAATATTCACTCCTTCCGACTACCAATTTTCGTCAAAATACTACTTTTTCCTTCTAAATGTGACCGCTATAGAGAGGGGCCGCTATTTAGAGGTCTAATGTATTTTCCCCATAACACTGGAAGGGACCGAGGATTTTGACCGTTATTCGGAGGTGACCGCTTTTCAGAGGTGGCCGTTAATGGAGGTTTTAATGTATATAATTCTTTTTTTAATAAAAGGTAGTGCCAAATAAACTCTGATATCGTAATTCCTTCTTGAAGAAAGAAGATTCAGATTTTCAAATTTCTCAACGTTAAAAATTCTTGAAATTTTCTATTAAAGCCTTCGATGATTCAGAATTATTTAGATTAAGTTGAAATATCTGAACATCAATTATTTTCATACACCTATTGAAAAAAAACACAATATCAAGTACCTATAATTCTAGTACGATTAGATTTATTTCTCTTTTCGCCTCGATTTCCGGCCTCGCGAGTACAATCAGCAGAACGTTTCCGTCGCTCTGATAAGCCATTCTCTTGTGTCACTTCGTTGTGCGAATTTTCCAAGATTGTTATTTTACTCTCCAACGCCTTGATTTTTTCCACTAATAGCGTATTAGTAATGAGTGATTCCGTATTACTGATTTTAAGTAACATCATTAATCCACAACACGAAACCAGCAAACAGGCGACTAATAAGAGTGAGCTGACAAAAATGAATCTATCCAGATGATAAAAACGTCGCTTACGATGTAGATTCCAATTTCCTCTAATTTCTATATCAAGCGACGGTTTATCTTTAAAAAAAAAATCATAAATAAACAAGATGAATCAACTTTTATCCTATTAATCAAATTCATTTTAGTACGATTCAATCTCATAGTACTCACTGCCAACACGGTTCCAAACGGAATGAGTGGAATTAGCTGGTTTCGTGACAGCCATGAAGAGTAAAATATGGGGATGCTCGAGATCTAAGACATAGAATTCTTGTGACTATCAACAATATCGCAAAAAATTACATCGACAAAAGCCAACGTGGAGTTATTGATACAGCGTGGTTTCAGATTACTAAAGAGATATCATCATGCGTCAAGGATCGAAATTCAGCGAGATCATTCGACTCGTTCGCAGCGTTCTGTACGACGCAACTGCGTTCAAAATATTCAAGACTAGAGAATATTTGAGAGCATATTATAATTACGATTGCGTCGAGTACCTGAATGGTACCGATGTATCATTGGCCTTACAGAGACTACGTCAAAAACACGGTAGCCACCAAGATTACAAAGAATTACGAATCGACGATCGGAATTCCGATCAACTTGAAACGCTCAACAATTGTTTTCATCATGTCAAACATATACAAATACGTAACTAGTCTTTCGATCATTCCATGGTTCACATAATTATTATGAAAATATATAATACTCACTGTGTTGCCTGAAAGACAGATAGTAGGAGAGCCGGCAGAATCATTCACGCCGAAGAGGGTCAAATTATTTCATTTGTTCCATTTGAAATAATCGTAATACGACGCTCGAACTGGAAATGTGTCAAACAAACGAAATAACCGGTGCCATGATGCCGGCATTTATCCTCAATCAGCATTCGATAGTTCCACCACACATTTATAGGAATAGACCACGCGAATCGCAGCAGGTAGTCAGGTGTCTCAGGTACTCTACCTTTCGTAAAACAGCCGAACAGGAAAAAGGCGAAAAAGGCGAGGAATTCAGATCCTCCTCCTCGAGAGTTTTAGTTATTGAGGACCGATTTTAAGTAACAAAAGTCACGTGACCATTAAAGCCCGCGTGCATCAACCTTTGATGATAGTCAAACTCAAAGGCACAACACTCAATCTTTGGTCGGTCAAAAACGGGTCACATAGGGCCTAGGGTCACACGATTATAGCTGAGTAATCGAATATTCGAGTATTGATACGCGCCATTTTGAATCCTAGAAACAACGTTCGTTTTAGGCTAAGGAACTGTTAGGCCAGTATTATAGTTTCACACGGATATGCCGGACCGACATATTGAACCTTAGAAAAATGCTTCTAGGTACAAACACGTTTCACATAGCGTCCCTGAATCTTAGACCATACGGTACTAGGCAAACCGTTCGACAGGAAAACTGTTCGACAGGTAAACCATTCGACAAATAAAGGCTCCGGAGATCGATCAACTCCATGAAACGAATTTTCGTCACGCGTTGCGCTGTACTCAGTATGATTTCCGTGACCACCCTTGTAGGTAAACTGTTTGACAGGCAAACCTTTCGACAAAAAATGTGACCTGCGCTGAAGAAAGGGGTCTTCCAGTCCCACGCGAGATTTTTCAGGGGAGTTGTTCAAAGATTGTGATCTATGTGTATATTTCACCATTTTTGGAATTAATTCCCCTCCCCCCTCTCTCCCTCATAATGGACTTGGAAAATTTTTGTGAATTACCTGGGAGGTTATTGAAAAATCTGCCCCTACCACCCACAAATTAAATGAAAATAAAATAAAATGAAAATAAAATGAAATGAAGCTAAAATAAAATAAGAATGAAATGAAATAAAAATAAAATTAAATTAAATTATATAAAATTAAATTAAATTCTATAAAATTAAATTAAATTAAATTAAATTCAAATTAAGATAAAATGAAATCAAAAATAATTCTGGAAAAAAAATGATGATGATAAAAAAAAGAAACTGAAAAGAAAAATGAAAATATATACTTGGGAGGTCATTGAGAAATGTGCAAGTACCACCCTCAAATGAAAAAAAAAATAAATAAAAAAATAAAAATAAAATTAAAAATAAAAATATATGCCTGGGAGGTCATTGAACAATCTGCCAGTACCACCCTCAAATTAAATGAAAATAAAATAAGATAAGATAAAATAAAATAAAATAAAATAAAATAAAATAAAATAAAATAAAATAAAATTGAATGAAATGAAAAAAAAATTATAAATAAATGAAATAAAATCAAGAATAATTCTGACAAAAAATATATTACTATAAAAATCAAAATAAGGTGAAAATCAAATTAAAAAAATACATGGGAAGTGATTGAGAAATTTGCAAGTACCATCCTTCTCATACTATTTGTAGTACATGTAAATGCACTTGGAAAAAGTTTGGATGAGAACAAGTGGAGCAAGTGAGGCCCAGTAATCTCATCAGCCTGAAATATTATACTGAAGCAGTCAGCCTAAAATACTCTAAAGTAGACTTTTACTAGAACAAGAAGCTGGAAATTTTGGAAATTTTTGAACAATGAAGAGCTTAAGAAAACTGGCAAAAAGACATGAAACATGATCTTTATATTTTTGTCAACGCCAAGAAATCCTTATTTTTTTTGTACATGGCCCCACCAACAACATTAATATGTGGGAGCTCCCTCCCTCACCCCCTTCAGGGGGAGTGAGCACATCACACTGTAAATATTAACCAATTTGGAACAAAATCAGTATATATGTATCCTGTGTGTGGTATCCCAAACAACATTCATTGGTAGGAGTCCCCTCCCCCCACCCCCTCCAAGGGGAGTGAGCATATCACACCCTAAATATCGACCAATTTGGACCAAACTCAGTATAATAAAATCCTGTTTGTGGCATCCCAAATAACATTCATAGGTTGGAATCCCTTCTCTTACCCTCTTCAGAGGGGGCGACCATATCACTATTCATAGGTTGGAGCCCCCCCCCTCTCCTCTTGAGGAGGAGAGAGCTTTTTGTGAGATTTTGAATATTGATTGACTTGTATCATGGCCGTCTTTAGTTTCAGGCCGGAATATTAAAGCTGGCAACGTCGCAGTGACGAAAAATACAGGGCCGAGTTTTATACACGCATCTTATGCAAAATTTTCAAAAAACACGTTAATCATTGATTTGCGAATAGTATTTGATTCCAAAGGGAAAAAGTTGATACATACATCGAAAGAGTAAACGATTCTTGATTTTTTGAGCCGCGTTTTGTTAAGATTGATCAACTACAAAGCGAGTTATTTGCGTTTTAAAAAAAAAAAGTCAGACAGAGGGCGAAGTGCAGTACATTCTCTTCATTTTTTTCAAAAACTTCACCGTATTTGTGTCAAAGAGTGTTTTTTGATGTTCTCCCATAAGAGACTGTACAAATGTCAGCCCCGTGCAATGTTGTCAAATTTCGAATATTCCAGCCTGAAACTAGAGACGGCCATGCTTGTATACTACCCCAAAAGAGAAGTGCTAACCACCATGGTTTTACTGGAGTATAGTAAAATGAAATGATGCTCCAGATGAGAATGTTACAGTGAAAAATCCTCTGAAAATTTTTATTTGAAAATTTCTCCTAAAAACATCCAGCCCACAACCTAGTGAAACATTCCAACGCAGTTGCAATGAAATTTGGGGCAATGTAACAGGATTGTACATCAAAAGTACAAACCTTATGAAGGCAATCAGGTTTGTACATAAGGTTGTACTTTTGCCAAAACTTATTGCTATACATCTTTTCAAGATAATCCCTGCTTAATAGACCTTAATCTCAACTCAATAGGTCTCCCTCCATCTGTATCAGCTCTTGGATATAGACGTTTGAGAATTGCAATGAAAAGTCACTAGAAATTCAATCAATATTGAATAACTCATGAAACAAGCTTTGCTGACTAAAAATGAAGAGGACATGATCTATTTTACATAAAAGGGGCAATGTAACTGGATTGTACATCCTAAGTACAAACCTTATGAAGGCAATCAGGTGTGTACATAAGGTTGTACTTTTGCCAAAACTTATTGCTATACATATTTTTAAGATAATCTCAACGTAATAGGCCTTAATCTCAACTCAATAGGTCTCAAAAACTTTGTAGTCAATTAGAATATTCTAATTGTCTGGAAATTTTTTTTTGACGGAACACTAATATTTGAGGTGAAAAATTTTTCGGCATCTCACCTCAAAAATCAATAGGTCTCCCTCCATCTGTCTGAACAAACTTCAGTATATCTCACCAATGAGGACAGGGTGCTCAAAGATTTGCTAAAAACGCCTCAAGTAATTTATGGACATCTCCAAATTTGTCACTTACTCTAGTGCTGTTGCTACCCAATGATGACTCACTGAACCAGATTCTTGAATTTTTGATGTTACCGGTACCAAATTATATGATTATTTTTACATATGAAACCTGTTTCATGTGAGGTTTATTTTAAAATTGATACCGCCCACCGTCCGCCATTTGTCTGCAATTTTTCACCTTGACCGAGTGATTTGAACAAAAAATTTGGACTTCTGAGCTACATATGAGACCTGATACCGTCCACATCTTGAAAAGATGTATAGCAATAAGTTTTGGCAAAAGTACAAACCTTATGGAAGCAATCAGGTTTGTACATAAGGTTGTACTTTGGAGGTATAAAAGATGGAAGGTAGTACAGCAACTTAGAAGTAAGTATTGTACTCACAGAATTAGCCTTTCTGGTCTCATATGTAGCTCAGAAGTCCAAATTTTTTGTTCAAATCACTTGGTCAAGGTGAAAAATTGCAGACAAATGGCGGATAAAATAGATCATGTCCTCTTCATTTTTAGTCAGCAAAGCTTGTTTCATGACTTCATGAGTTATTCAATATTGATTAAATTTCTAGTGACTTTTCATTGCAATTCTCAAACGTCTATATCCAAGAGCTGATACAGATGGAGGGAGACCTATTGAGTTGAGATTAAGGCCTATTAAGTTGAGATTATCTTAAAAATATGTATAGCAATAAGTTTTGGCAAAAGTACAACCTTATGTACAAACCTGATTGCCTTCATAAGGTTTGTACTTTTGATGTACAATCCTGTTACATTGCCCCAAATTTCATTGCAACTGCGTTGGAATGTTTCACTAGGTGTGGGCTAGATGTTTTTAGGAGAAATTTTCAAATAAAAATTTTCAGAGGATTTTTTTACTCATAACATTCTTATTTGGACTTGGGTCAGGCTTGTTATGGGAATTTCTAGTGATTCTTCACTGTAATTCTCGAGCGTCTATATCCAAGAGCTCAGACAGATGGAGGGAGACCTATTGAGTTGTTCCAAATTGGTTAATATTTACAGTGTGATGTGCTCACTCCCCCTGAAGGGGGTGAGGGAGGGAGCTCCCACATATTAATGTTGTTGGTGGGGCCATGTACAAAAAAAATAAGGATTTCTTGGCGTTGACAAAAATATAAAGATCATGTTTCATGTCTTTTTGCCAGTTTTCTTAAGCTCTTCATTGTTCAAAAATTTCCAAAATTTCCAGCTTCTTGTTCTAGTAAAAGTCTACTTTAGAGTATTTTAGGCTGACTGCTTCAGTATAATATTTCAGGCTGATGAGATTACTGGGCCTCACTTGCTCCACTTGTTCTCATCCAAACTTTTTCCAAGTGCATTTACATGTACTACAAATAGTATGAGAAGGATGGTACTTGCAAATTTCTCAATCACTTCCCATGTATTTTTTTAATTTGATTTTCACCTTATTTTGATTTTTATAGTAATATATTTTTTGTCAGAATTATTCTTGATTTTATTTCATTTATTTATAATTTTTTTTTCATTTCATTCAATTTTATTTTATTTTATTTTATTTTATTTTATTTTATTTTATTTTATTTTATCTTATCTTATTTTATTTTCATTTAATTTGAGGGTGGTACTGGCAGATTGTTCAATGACCTCCCAGGCATATATTTTTATTTTTAATTTTATTTTTATTTTTTTATTTATTTTTTTTTTCATTTGAGGGTGGTACTTGCACATTTCTCAATGACCTCCCAAGTATATATTTTCATTTTTCTTTTCAGTTTCTTTTTTTTATCATCATCATTTTTTTTCCAGAATTATTTTTGATTTCATTTTACATATCTTAATTTGAATTTAATTTAATTTAATTTAATTTTATTTTATTTTATTTTATTTTTATTTCATTTCATTCTTATTTTATTTTAGCTTCATTTCATTTTATTTTCATCTTATTTTATTTTCATTTAATTTGTGGGTGGTAGGGGCAGATTTTTCTATAACCTCCCAGGTAATTCACAAAAATTTTCCAAGTTCATTATGAGGTAGAGAGGGGGGAGGGGAATTAATTCCAAAAATGGTGAAATATACACATAGATCACAATCTTTGAACAACTCCCCTGAAAAATCTCGCGTGGGACTGGAAGACCCCTTTCTTCAGCGCAGGTCACATTTTTTGTCAAACGGTTTGCCTGTCAAACAGTTTACCTACAAGGGTGGTCACGGAAATCATATTGAGTACAGCGCAACGCGTGACGAAAATTTGTTTCACGGAGTTGATCGATCTCCGGAGCCTTTATTTGTCGAACGGTTTACCTGTCGAACGGTTTACCTGTCGAACAGTTTTCCTGTCGAACAGTTTGCGCAGCGCCGACCATACAAGAGGTAGACCGAGCATTGGCCATTTAACCGTGTACAACGCGTTGAACCGAGAACATGATAAGAAAAATAAGGATAATGGACCTTGTATAGGCAATGCGGGTGAAGGCGCGGAGGAGTGAAACACACGGTACAGCGGTTCCTTTCCCCGCAGTGAACCGCGGCGCCTAGAAAATAAGGATAATGGACCTTGTTTACATTTCAAGAATTCAATACTATGCTCGGTCTACCTCTTGTATGGTCTAAGCCCTGAATCGCCGAGTGTTATCGGTAAACGGACTCTCCCAACTACGATCACCGGCTCCGCGACGCTATTAGGCAATTAAACTGACGTCACAATCGTGACTCACAAGATCTCACTCGTTGGCAGTAATACATTGCGGCTTATGGAGCGTATCCTGTTTTTCTCAGTTTTCTCAGAAAATAAGCCTTTATGCGAAAAAATGAAGAGAACAAAGTTTGTTCCCCTTGTAATTTCCTATCAATTGGACCTACCTTTAAAATTTTGTAATTTTTTCTTTTACCATAATGTAGGAAATTATAAGGGCAATAAATATCATTCTCATCATTTTTCCATTTTAGGCCTTCTTTCCAAAGATAATTGAGAAAAACCAAACGCGTCCCATAACAGGCACTTAGAACAGGCAATGTAACATCGCCAACAAGTGAGACAATAGAACATGCCGTGCGACGTCATGTTGAATTCCCTAATATGTGAGACATGTTTGTACCTTGGAGCATTTTTGTAAGGACCAATATGGCGGTCCGGTATACCCGTGTGAAACTATACTGCCCTACAGAGTAGGCGTCCTCTAAAAGCATGATGGCCATTTTTGGAAGCCGCCTGAAAAGGAGGATGTTTTAGGAGATTGTTGAAATCTGAATTTTTCTTGTTCCAGGTTATTCTATATGTATGAAAATAATGAAGAAATGTTCTTAGCCTCTTATACCACTTTTCTCAGTAATATTGACAAAGATACAGCCCATTATTTTAGATTTGATACCTGTTTATGGCATTTTTGCCGCATCCTGGGAATGTAAATGAAATAAATTTTTTATAGCGTTATATTTTGTGACATTTTTAATCTTGTATTTTGTTATTTAGTTTTGTTACATTTCTTCCCCAAAACATTGTTACATTTTTATATTGTTTTTTTGCTTCCATTTTGTTGATTGCAACATTACAAATGGGGTTGGCTGGTGATATATGACCGTCACAATAGAGCACAGTCACTGTCATAATAGATCAGTCACGTATAATACTTGACTAAAAGTGACCAGGATTTGTCACAATACAGCATGGTTATAGTCACAATAGGTCAGTCATATATTTATTATATGTGACCACATGTGACCAAGAATTAGCATGCGTGACCGTGACCTATTGTGACTGGTCCTGATAAAATAGATGACTGTAATTTATCCAACCCTAAATGTAGATTTTGTAGGTATCCTCCAATAGAGCATTAAGATTTATAGATATATGTGACCTTTCATGACTAATTGTGACGCGGTCAACAACAAGCATAACAAATGTCCTAAAATGACCATTTATGACTATAAAGTTCTCAACATTTGAATTTGGCAGGAAATGGAATTACAGTGGAACTTCCCTATAACAAAATCTTCTATAACAAACTTTTTTGCTGGTCGTCCCTTGAAATTTCCATATAAAAAACAATTCTATATAACAAAGAAAAACTTCTATATAACAAATTTTTTTGGCCCCCCAAAACCTAAAATTACATTTCTTAGACTCCAAAAAACCTACACTTAGACAAAAAAAAAATGTAAATTAAAGTTTTTTGTTGTAATTCTTGACTGAATATTGGGTGTATGGGTGAGAAAGTGGTGATTATCCAACATACCTGGTGGGAATTCCCTCACATTCTGCAAAGATAACGTTCAGGTTTGTACATGTAAGTATTGTAAGTACTGTAAGTACATGTAAAAAAAATAATGAAAATGTGATGCGCTCCATGAGAAGGGATCACATGTTGGCATGGTAAAAGCTCCCTGTGTAGAATTGGTTGGCAGTTGGCAGATTAGGCCTGTCTTACACAAGTGTATGATTACGTACTCGCAAGCCGGCCGTTGTAGACTTCTAATAAGATTCTTCAATCAAACTTTATAAACAACTTTCTCTGTATAAAATGAACCTTACATGACAGCCAGTTTTACACAGGGAGCTTTTACCATGCCAAGATGTGGTCCATTTTCATTAAGCGCATCACAAATACACACTAGAAAAAAAAATTGAGTTTCTGTATAACAAATTTTTTCTCTGTTCCCTTGGCACTTTGTTATATAGAAGTTCCACTGTATAGTGTTTATATCATTGTGACCCAATAGGAATATGGTGAGGAGGGGCATATTTTCTTAGTCAAAAGTGTGCGTGACCGTAACCACGGCCTACTTTATACAAGGCCGTAATGTAGAAAATGACAACAGCGCGCAGTGGATTCTTATCAGTTACGTTTTGGGGCGCTTCACCATGGCCGGCTCTAGTTTCAGGCCGGAATATTGAAGCTGGCAACGTCGCGATGACGAAAAAATACGGGCCAAGTTTTATACACGCTCTTATGCAAAATTTGTGAAAAACACGTTACTTGTTGATTTGCAAATAGTATTCAATTCTGAAGGGAAAAAGCTTATACATACATCAAAAGAGTAAACGATTCTTGATTTTTGTACTGCACTTTGCCCTTTGTCTGACTTTTTTTTTTAAAACGCGAATAACTTGCTTTGTAGTTGATCAATTTTAACAAAACGTGGCTCAAAAAATCGAGAATTGTTGGTTCTTTAAATCACATTCTCTTCATTTTTCTCAAAAACTTCACCGTATTTGTGTCAGGGAGTGTTTTTTGATGTTCTCTCATAAGAGACTGTACAAATGTCAGCCACGTGCAATGTTGTCGAGTTTTGAATATTCCGGCCTGAAACTAGAGACGGCCATGGCTTCACGTTCATTGGTGCAGTGTAACCACAGTGAAACCTGTGTATCTCAAAAATGTCAAAGCGAAAGGTATTTTTCTGCATAGTGCTCGCTTTGCTCGCTTAATTTCTGCTCACTTTGCTTGTTTTTTGACCAATGAAAAAGTTTCTCCGGTACCTCTTGTAAGGAACTATAAAGATCCTCTAGCTATTTGAGAATCTCTCACGTAATAATGTAAACAAACGGATTGCATATACATCCTAATTTGGATGTACATCTACACAAGATCTATTTTTACAGAATTCCTTTGAAATACGTGTCTGTATAAAGAAACTATCATTACCATTGTATTTCTATCGTTGAAAATTGATCAAGATTCTCCCCTTTCATCCTCTGTTCTCTCATTTTGAAAATAGAAATCTTTTTCTCCTGATCGTTATTTTGTAGATATACGTCCGTTCTACTTTGTACGGCAGCTTGAATGTATAAAGTAGGCCGTGACTGGAGGGAAGCTGAACGTTATGCATTTATACAGCATTATCAAGTTTTTCATAATTTTCTCGAGAAATATGTTTTTGGATGAAAAATTGAAGAGAACAAAATTGATTTGTCTTGTATTTTCTCATATCTAATGAAGTCAACTTCAGATTTTTGCGTCAAAAAAATATGAAACTGGACTTACTAGAGAATTATAATAGGAAAAGAAAATGTTCTCTTCAATTTTTCATTTGAGGCCTTATTTCTCGAAATAATTGAAGAAAACGTGATACACTCCAGGCTTATAATGTTTAACTTCCCTCCAGCGAGTTCTCAAGGACACTTGTTCTGACGTTGTATACAAAACGCTCTATTGATCCACAGATCTGCCATCCAAAGTTAAATTGTGGTATATGCAAGAACAACAATCATGGAAAAGTATCAAACTAGATTGAAAAATATGTTCGGAAGAAAATAAGATCACTTTATGTAGCTCTTTAATATTAGTTTCTAATGTAGAATTCAATTATATTTATCAAATCCTTCAACAAGCTCTCGATCCTCAGATACGACACTTCACATTGCATATACGACAAAAAAAATTGTCCTATATACATTCGATCATCATAGTAGTAGACTAGTAGCGTGTGAATACAAATCTTCATCACTAACACACACGCAACAAATGCTCGAGATACCCAGTTTTGGGAATCGTTGGTCTTGCGTATACGACAATTTAACTTTGGACGGCAGAGATGTAGGCCTATACGCTGTTCCAAATAAGAGCGGTGTAATCAAAATTACGTTTCACCAAAGGTTTCACCTCCCCTGTGCCGACGAATTGTCAAGTGACGTCATTTCGATTACACCGCTCTGCACCGCAGTACTTGGAACAGACTATTCTGTGTATTGACATTGACTATACACGTACGTGTATAGTCAATGGTATTGATCTCACGAGTTTATTCAACTCTCTTATCATTTCCGAAAAACATGAAACCAACCTGCAACGTTTTTGCTCATTTTGGAAAAAACAACTCGCTAGTCCGAATTAAGTTTAAGAAATTGTCGGAAACAATATTCCTTCAAGTAAAATTACATTATTCTAATGGATGTAAAGTTTCTTCTTCCTGAGGAAGTAGGTTCTCATTACGCTATTGACAGTCTAAGACTATTCTATTTTAGTTATGTTCAGGAATTGTGAGAATATCATAATAGAGTTTTTAAATTTTCCATTCATTTTTCAGTTACTTCCCCAAATTTTCGCATATTTACCTCTAGATGATCGAAAGAACGTCCGATTGACATGTCGACTCTGGAACGCTGCTTGTAATCGTGCAACTATCATCAGGCATGAGAAATTCGTCATTCGTTTTGATAGAAACGAGAATGATGTTGCGTACATTGCACTCTGTATCATAAAATGTGAAAACTTGCGCGCTAATTTAGAATTTCAAGGATTTCCTTTGAAGCACTTTCCACGCAGTGTATGGGAGCATTCCGGGGACAAAATCGTTTCTCTTTTCATTTACGAGTGTGATGTGGATGATCAGACGATCAAAAATATAATTATACATTGTTCGAATCTTAGCAGTTTTTATCTGCGATCGTCTATCGAAACAAGGAGTGGAAACCAAGTATTTTGTTCAGAAACCTTCCTTGACGATTTGATTAGCTGGAAGATCGAACGGAAAAAACTTCTTTCATTTCAGCTGTATTTGTACATTCAGCCAGAAGATCCCGTGTATCGAAAGTTGTTTCAAATATATCCGAATATTCGAACATTCGGCTGCGGTCATTGTGATTCGATTCGTAAATTTTCCAAAGAATTACAGCTCCCACAAGTAACGGAAACTTTCATTTACGAAAGTAATACGGATGGTTCTTGGATGGTGCCTTATTGCAAAAACCCGAAAATGAAGTACTTCTTCCATATTTTTTGATTAATTCCATTATTGAAAATTTTCTGTTTTTATTTTTTCTTTTTCATATTTTTATGCAGGTTTAAAGAATTGAGAATTCGAATAACCCTCTCGCCTGAATACTACACTCAAAATATTGTGAAGGATTTCTTCTCTGGACAGACCGATTTGATGAAGTTAGAACTCTATTTCAGTCATGAAGGCGAAGGCGAGGGAGAAGGAATAAAATCTCTTCTGTTCCAAATTCTCAAAAACTGTCCTAAACTGAAAAAGATTCATCTCTACACAGATTATAGTATTAACCTGTCAGTCGCAGAATCCGCCATCTTCTTGAAAGAAGTGAGCCATTTCGAATCTTTGAGTCTCTCTGTGGAGTGTATGAGAGAGAATCGATTCGATAATTTGAACTCAACTGAGTTGTCTCCCTTGATGTCTTACACCGAACTGACTAAATTACGACTACCATTTTCTAACGGACAAGTTTTTCTAGCCCTTCTAGATCGATGCCGCTCTTTACAGTGTCTACATTTGGAACATGTGTCGGTCAAAGACAAGACTTTACACTCTATGTTGGAAAATCACGTACGTACTACGCTGCAAGACTGGTGAGAACTATTGCAAATGGTCACCTCCGGCTTCAAGTTATTTTCATATTTGTAGATTGCATTGAAGAAATTATGTATCCATTTCAAGATTGAAGCGAGCCGTAATACGTTTTCCAGAACGATACGAGGAAACCCGAGTTACCCTTCTTTTCTCCAGCTGTTGAAGCGTTCTCTCAATTGTCTCCAAAGTAATGTGTAAAAACAATTAAATTATTACTTATTTATTATACTAGTGAGTTGAAAAGAGAAATATACAATTTTTCTCAATGCATGATAGTAAAAAGCGATTTTACCCGCGGATCAATCTGTTGAGAAATAAAATCTCCCTGATACAATCAATTGAAGTAAGATTTCGCTAATTGTACGTTTCCTAACCTCAACTTGAATTCGGTTCGTAAAATTTCGCATTTGTTCAGAAAATTTTCTCCCTCTTCAATTTTAAGCAGAAATATCATCGATTCGCCATGTCTTAAAATCAATTAGTAACTGTCTCTTACAATTAAAAAAAAGGGGGAAATTATCGATGGAATATTCTGGAGGTTCAAACTCACGCTTAAGTTTTTTAATTTAGATTTGGAGTATCTAGAAATTCGTGGTTTGACACACCATTTAGAAGTCAATGGTCACGTATACGATACCTTCGACGAGCTTCTATCTGAAATGAATTTTCCAAACCTGAAATATTTATATTTTGAAACATTTCGTTGTAGAAATAAGCTGGTAAGCTGAAGAAAAAGATCACAAATATAAATTCTATGTTGCAACATTTTTCACGAATTGTAACTTTTTTTAGAGTGTGTTGAAACTCTTGGATATCGTGTCGAGTAGAGCACCCTCTCTAGAAATGTTGAGACTGGATTCACCCTTATATCTAGCATGGAATAAATCGGATTTATTGTGCGAAAATGAAATGATAGACTATTGCCAAAGATTAAAGAAGCTGAAATGTCTCATCATCAATCCATTTTTTCCTGAAGTAAGTAGTAACAGTGTTTAGTGTGGCATCTTTGAACGAATTCTTTTGTCATGACTTTTTATTTCAAGGAACATTACAGTCCTCGGAGGCATCCAGTCCAACAATTGTTCGTCAAATGTCCTTCACTAACTTATGTGAGTGGATATGGTAGAAAATACGGGAAGAATCTCGCTTTTTACTGCCGATTTTTAGAAACTCTCAAGTGGTACCAAAATTTTACTCTTGAAACGATGGAATGGTACCCAGATTTCTGAACTACGAGACCGTATACGAGCTTCAAAACAGAAGATAGTGAATAGACATGATCGACATACTAATAGTCAAAAATAGTGTGGAACTGATTCATTTTCGGAGGGAAATTTCAATTTTGAAAAGCCGTTTTGAATTTCGAAAATCGAAGAAACCATCGCCGAATATGGAACGTGTAATGTGTAACTGGTACCTGTGTTTGAAAAATTCGGCCGTTTTATCATGTAATACTTCTTACATCATTCGTTACAAAAGGTTCTTGATACATAATTATATTATTCTGAACTAATTTTTCTTGTTCCGCCCTCTTCTCTTTTTCTAGTGTTTTTCTGGCGTATCTGTGAGATGTTCACAGTCAAGTCCAAACCAATAATCGTGAACCTTGATGAAAATTATAGCTGTGATTATTTGAGCTATTTCTTCGTTCATATTTGTTTGTTTTGAGAAACAGTAGAATTCATCTTTATTCTAGTCGAAACAAGCAATATTGTATGTTTGAATTGTGATAAAATAAGTCTCTCATCATCATTATCATTAGTATTATCGTTTTTCCTGTTGTCATTATAGGTTTTCACTTATTTTTAAAGTTTTAACGAAATGGTGAAGTCAAAATTGCTTCTACATTTCATAAGTTCAGATAACTAGATAACTTATTGTGTTAATGGAATGAAATGTATAGACCAGTCCATTAGCAGCCTTCCTTTTTCAAAAATAATCGTTTATATCGCGACACAGATCAGTCTACCCTGAATCGATAAGTAAACCTATTCTGTTTTTCAGGTGTAATAGCACTATTGAAGAAAGTCTGACTTTGTATTAATTAGTTTATGTAGGAATTTAATTAATTTGAAAAATATGACCTTTGAGATTTGTGATAACAGAATACTTGAATGTACTCTCAAGTTAGCAGCTCTGTTTTGTTTATGTCACTATAAATCTTCTGTACATTTTTCAGAAGCGGCTGTTCATTGCTACCGCACCTACCAACAAAAGATCCAAAACGCTTGGGTCAGCATTATATTCTGTTCGCGATCATTCCACCTTCACTGCTCACAATACATTTTTTGAATACCGTATTCCTGTAGTTAATTTAATACATACCTATACTTTTCAGAACTAGAGAAAAGGCAGCACTTTTATACAAGGGAATCAAACTGAAAATTGGCTTAAGAATGTGCTTCGCCCGTTAACGACCTCCGAAATAATGTACGAGAAAGTACATATATATCCCCGAATACCTTGCGCAAGGTTCAACATACCAGCGGTCACTACGCGACGCTCGTCGGGCGTGCGTGGGTAGTCCTTTTGAGGAATGATCAATTATTTGTACAAGACGAAGCTCCATTTTTCGGTAAATTTTTTCGATCTTCAGAAATGTTGTACAGAAAGGTTCAAATTGAGGCGGTATCAAAGCAGAGATCCGAACTTCTGCTCAAAAAATATTTTACGTCAGAAAACAGATGAATTTTCGATGATTTTGAAGTGAAATAAAGAGCGTATAGAAGAAAATTCTAAAATTCGGCTTCTGTACCGCCTCAAATTGAACCTTTCTGAAATACATAACAGGAAATCAGAAAGATCCATTAAAAACTCGGATGTTTTTAATGCTTTTCTTTTTGCAAATGAAGCACGTCCTTAGCAAAAGCATTATTTTCATACACTTTGTAGGAGACGAGTTCCGAGAATTCAAGATTACCTAATTCTTCTGCTAAATCAGGCATGGGTAAAACGCGGTCTGCGATTCGAATACCAAAATACGAAAAAATAAAATACGAAAAAATGAAATTTTCGTTGTTTGAATCAAAAAATGTAAAATTTTACTGAAATTATCTCCAATATTTTGGGTACTTTAGTATACGAAAAACATGATCTGGTTATTCATTAGTTACTACCTAGTGTGGTCAAAATGAGATACAAATTTTGTATTTTGAAGTATGCTTGAAGTGCGTTTTTGTACTAGAGCAGATCTAGTGCAAACTCATTCAATTGGTAACATCATTTTGCTTCACCCTATCTACCTCCATGTTCATGCCAATATGAATTTATGGTTTGCAGTTGTGGGAACAGCCAAAATCCAAAGCGCTTAGTCATTCAAAGGTTCCTGAAATATAGTCAACTCGCCCAGGTATTTCACCAACGCATAACTCATGTGGACCTCAACCTACGCGCAGTAGTTGAAGAGTTCAAGAGATTCATTGATAAGTACAGTAAAAGACTCCATCGACAATCTAATGTGGAAGCAATTGTACTTCTAGACCCGCCAGATAGTTATCGTAGACTAAATGGAGTACATATATCCGTTCGATAGTATGTAAACCTTCTCTCATAGAATTAACCATGTACTTTTATAGTTTACCTCTCCACCGTTTTTCATGGAGGGTCATTACCACGACACTCCATTAAAACTATATAAATACTCTGTATAGTTGTAGTTCATAAATACACGTCAGTAGAAAAAAATTTTCGGTTCTTGAAGATGTCACTACCATCTACTTCGAGCGCATTATTTTGCGTCATTAGAGAGCCATATTTTTTCTACAGCCTACTATTCACAGTTCTCATTTCATGCTGATAGAACTCACACGTTACCTTTTAATACCTGATCTAATTTCGAAATTCAAGTCGAAGACGAATGAAACCACATTATTAAACGTGGTAATCACGTAAAATGGACAGTTCGGCTTCCAGACATTTTTTTATTGTGGTGAAAATGTTTTTCGAGTATTAAGTACAATCTCAACACAAAATACTATAAGTAGCCTGATAAATATAACTTGCATCACTAATATAAGTCAAACTCACATTGATAGTAACATTCATTTTGACAGAGGGACCTCTGAAATGAAGCATATTATTCCGTATTATTACATGATTGGAGTTCTCAAAGGAACAACTAAATTCCTCGAAAAACTGACAGAACAAAGAGAAAAATGAAACAACTATGTTCCTATTTGGTAATAATGGAACTTTCGTTTTTAAGAACCAGTT
The DNA here is from genome assembly GCA_035079395.1 of Aspidiotus destructor. Classification (NCBI taxonomy): domain Eukaryota; kingdom Metazoa; phylum Arthropoda; class Insecta; order Hemiptera; family Diaspididae; genus Aspidiotus; species Aspidiotus destructor. The sequence continues at coordinate 57,299,315 of JAVHKZ010000002.1, read as the reverse complement.
TAAGAGGATGAAATAAAGAAGAAAAGTAGTAATTAGTTCCATAATAACTGACGTGTAAAGTAGTAAGCAGATGGTTTTCGCGTGAGATTGAGAGAGACCCAGACATATTATATAAAATGAATATTTTGATCAAAAATAACAAGTAGAGGAAAAGTTTTCTTAAGTACGTCTAAACCAAATAAATGCTATCAATCTTCACAGTGTTCGTGATGGGGACAATCTAAATTTTTTACACAAAAATTATTCACATCCGCTGAGCTGATACCTGATACTGGTGGTACGATTATGTGGGTGGTAAACGGGTTTTAATAAACGTTTTGATATCATTCATTTCCTGGAAAACGTATTGAAAAATGAATGAAATGAAAGGAAAGCCCACAGCTAACGAAGAGATCGTATGATATACTTACTTCGTCCGACGAGGAATGCATTAATCCATGATACGTCTTGAAATCGACGTTCTTCGAGAACTTATTCAAAGCGGAAGCCGTCACCTGACCAAAACTGTATGATACAATCGGATCACAGTCTCCGTGGCATTGTAAAATGGGAATATCTCTATTAGCGGTTACCAATGACTGCAATAAAACTCTCGACTTGAGTTACCGAAATTCACATCGGTAAAATAAGTATTCATAGATAAAAGTTACTTCAATGTACCGATGAAAAGGTTTTACTCAAAGGTAGCCAGCATGACAAAGCGATGATGCCAGCAAGCTTCTTTGGGAATGTTAACGCGGAATATATTGCTAGTGCACCACCTTGAGAAAATCCTCCAACGACGATACGTTCCGATGGAATACCTTCACTGATTTCTTTTTCTATCAAACTATGAACGTACAAAGTAGCGTTTTTTATTCCGGCGACGTCCTCGGTCGCTGATGCATCCAATCCTTTGATGTCGAACCAAGCTGGCATCTTGAAACCATTATTCAGGGAAACCGGAAGCGTATTACTGAGGTGACGAGAAAAGAAAGTAGTATTAGCAGAATGAAAATACGAACTAGAACAACCAACGTTACAAGGGGGAATCTTACGCGGTAGGACAGATGACTTTGATATAAGGTTGACGGACAGTTGCCATCGCACTCGACCATCCATGTCTGAAAATGTTGGATAAAGATATCACAGAATTAAAATAACATATACACCAATCACCTAAATCTAAATCGTCTAATGATAAAGGAAAACTAGATTACCCCGTGTCTCCTAATCCATGAAGGAAAATGACCTAAAAGATGAAAAAAGTAAATTCAGGAAAGTTGATATAAAAGAGAATGAAGTCACGGCCGTGATTAAGTTTGCACTTACGGTCGCAGTGTGTTTTATGGTGGCAGCAATGACTACGGGTGAACTGGACATTACGATTGAATAAAATAAGAGCTGATGATTTAAATTAATATAATGACATTGAAATACGATTTTGAAGAAAAGAACAAACAATTCTCAAAAGTTCATCATAATTAAGAAGAAAAGGAAAGATTACAACATGCAATGATCAATTAGTATTAACGCGAGTCGGAAATGAATTGACTGAATTAATTGGAATCGAGATCAATTTCTACGATAAGAGCAATTAGCAAAGGCAAGCGAAGGATAAAAAGTAGCACAAAAAATAATGCATAATAACGAGATTTCGTTGATAAAACAGACAACATCATGTCTTGCTCTTTTGTACTCAGCTGTGCTAAGGTGCTATAGGGGCAGGTATGATGGACAGCCATTTTGTTTGCAAGAAAAATAACACGAGCGGGGCCCACAGATGTATACGCTAATAAACCTAGATACCTAACTGGTATACCTTTGCTATGTAGTGTCGCGACCCTCTCGTTGTGTCGAGATGTTGCGTTTATTCCCCGTGCTGGGTGGCAAAACAATGGTCGTGTACATTTGTGTGAGTAAAATACGTACGTTTGTGTGTGTAAAGTGCCACCCAGAAAAATGGTGCGGTAAGAGGAAGCGTAGGTCGCTGCATACAGTCGAGTTACGTATCTAGGTTTATTAGCGTATACATCTGTGGCGGGGCCACTTCCATTTTGTGCATGCAACAAGCGACAAACAAAGGCGGTTGGGCTCTTTTGGTTTCAGATTTTTGACCCGAAGATCTCAAAATGATCGTCAACCCGATAGGAAATTACACGAGGAAGAAATTTACCTCTCTTCAATTTTTTGATCGAGCCAGCAGTTTTTATGTATTTTGAATTTTTTTGAAACTGTCCTTAAGCGCTGATGTGTATTACCAATTATCCAGTGACGTCACTAGAACGGTCGATTCCCCTTGACAAAAACGTTGAGTGAGCACACCTTTGTTCTATACGCCTTGCATTATTATACCTCCCCCCATAGTGCCTTAGCTGTGCTGGCTGTGCTCTAGATTCTAGAATACTCAAGTATTGACACGCGCCATTTTCACTCCTAGAAAGGACACACTCCTTTGACAAACTCCTATAAGAGCCATTAGCCAATGTTAAATTTGCGATTTTACAAGAGGATTGCCTGGGAACGACTCGATGTATTTTCTCGAAATTACCCTTGTTAAAAAGGAAATTTTATGTAGAATAGATCATGACCTTGTCCTTTTTGTTTTTACTCGCCAAAGCTCATTTCCCAAGTTATTGATTGATGAATTGTGGATGAATGGAACTTGTTTTTTTGTAAAAGTGCACGCCCTGTCACTTTTGTTTCATTCCATGCCTTTCTTACCACGCGCAAGCGCGCGCAGTAACAAGTTCCATTCATCAATCAATAACTAGGGAAATGAGCTTTGACAAGTAAAAACAAAGAGATCATGATCTATATTCTACATAAAATTTTCTTTCTAAGGATGGTAATTTCAAAAAAATTCATCAAGCCGTTCTCAGGCAATCCTCTCTCAGAAATCACAAAATTTAACATGGGCTCTTAGTCTTATGGGAGTACGTTCTTTCTGGGAGTCAAAGTGGCGCGTGTCAATGGGGCTCTTCCATCAATGCATGCTGCATATCAATTCCCCTGATTCTTATTGTAATAGCAGCGAAAATAACATTGCTCTTATGAAACGTAACACCTCTATGGTTTTCATGTATGCAATCAACTCTACACATAGTGACATAAGAGCAATGGACCAATTTCCTGTGATGTCAGAAATCATTAGGGCATGCCTTACTGCTGCATCTGCGGTCTGAGTGAACAAGAGCTGATATGCTCCCATAAGAATAACACAGAAAGGAAAGATGATTATCTTACCAATCAAGAATAGTGAAATTCTTAAAGAATTGGAGTTTATATTTGTGATCTAATTACAATAGGGCTTTTCCAGTACTCCATATTGCATACTCATTTGCCTGCCCTGTTATCAATTTGGTCCTGTTTGATAAAGATTTTACATTGCTCTTATGGCAAAACGCTCCGGAATGAAAATGAGTATGCAATCCAGCAACACCCATAAGACCAATGTTAAATCATTATCAAACACTACCAGATTGATAACAGGGCAGGCAAATGAGTATGCAATATGGAGTACTGGAAAAGCCCTATGCTTTAGCCTTTAATACTAAATTTCTACAATGTAAGAAATTTCTCATTCTTATTTGGTAATGTAATGATCTTTGCTCCGTATGTTATTCTTACAAGAACAAATACATTTTGTTTGTTCACGCGGCTTGGAGCCAGGGGAAAGGGGAACTGCAGCAACAGCGTGCAGCAGTGTTATGTGACGTCACTAGGAAATCAGTCCATGTTATTTTCACTGCCATAGGGCTTTTCCAGTACTCCATATTGCATACTCATTTGCCTGCCCTGTTATCAATCTGGATGTTTGATAACAATTCAACATTGGTCTTATGGGTGTTGCTGGATTGCATACTCATTTTCATTCTGGAGCGTTTTGCCATGAGAGCAATGTTAAATTGTTATCAAACACTACCAAATTAATAACAGGGCAGGCGAATGAGTATGCAATATGGAGTACTGGAAAAGCCCTATTAGCCCATTACAATAAGAATCAGGGGAATTGATATGCAGCATGCATTGGTGGAAGAGCCCTATATTCTTGCGTGTTTCAGATACTCTAGCACACTCTAGCAGTACTCAGCTAGGCTCAAGAACACTCAAGTATTGACACGCGCCATTGGACCTAACAATGGAGTGGCTGACACCTTGCGGCACTTCTGAGAACTTAGGTTTCAGCACTCCACTGCAATCTGCAAACATACACTCACAATGCTGTTAAGGGTTGTACGCTTAGACCATATAGTAACATAGACCGTCAATACAATGTGTAAACAACGTTATCAGTTGTTGGAAGACTGGAGGCTAGAAATAAGATGATGGGTTTTCAAGTAGACATTTTGGTAACCCGCGGGGTAAGAGGATGACATAGCCATGCCCATTGCTACATTTAACGCCATCAAACCCATGTCTTATTTCTGCCTCCAGTGTTCAAACGTACTTCTTATCCCAATTGGCTGTCTATGTTACCATATGGTCTAAGGTTGTACGTCATACAATGCTAGTCATGCAAGCAAGCTACAAAGCATTGACCAATCAGAGACTACTAGCATGGAAAAAGTTGACAAATTTTCAACTTTTTGCTTGCATTAACCATGCTAGTATCTTCTGAATGGTCAATGCAAGGCCAACGCTTTGCAGATGCATACTAGCATTATGTGTACAACCCTTTAATTACCAACGTTAGGATAAAATTCCCAAATTCCCAATTTTGCATCAGAATTCTGAATGATTGCTTCATAACTTTATTCAAATTCTTTTGATTCTCATAAAATATAACTCATTTTGGCAGCGGTTATTTGGATTGCCTTTATTTTCAAAAAATTTCGCCAAGAGCGCTAAGGTCTTCCACATTTTTTGCCCTGAAAATTGAAAAAATTGAAAAAAAAAGAAGAGGAGAGGTCTCTTAGACTCTGAGGTGCCGTGACAAAGATTGAATTTGTCAAATTATCACTAAGGCTAGTAGCAAATCTAGCGGTAATTTAAATATTGAAAAAAATAATTTATGATTTTGCATTTTGGGCTTTTGGCAATTGATTGGTTATTGCGCTCTAGTAACTGTTTTTTTGTTTATCACAAATAAACTAGTTTTTTGGTTAAATTTCATCAGATAAACCGATTCATCAGTTTTATAACCAATAACCACCCATCACTAATGCAGGGAATGCAAATAATAACAAAACAATTCAAACAAGTCCACTTGTTTGAAGTTTGCATAGTCAAAGGCTGAATGTAATGATTTATAAACAAAACATCAATTTTCTGAATTTTGGTATTTTCACATTCAATTCACTGGCATAGAAATGATTTCAAGTTGAAAACAAAGTGAAATATTGAATCAGTCTTTAAAACTATTTTTTGAAGACTTGTATATTGATATAAATATTTTCATTTATTACATTCAGGCTTTTTGGAAAAATGTAATAAAACCAGAAAAAAACAAAAGGTATAATGTTATAAGAATGAATGAGAGAAAAAAAAAAGAAGCAACAAAAATGGAAAAAATTATATTACGTTTCTTTTTTTTTTGTTCTCTTCCGCAACTAGAGCCCTACCGCAACACCTATTTTTCCATGCTTGACAAGCAGGATAATTACATTGAAATAAAAAAAATAAAAACTCGTTTTTTTTTTTTTTTTTTCAATAAAAACATGTTTTTTCCAAAATATAATAATGCCAGAGCCAATTCATTTTGCTCCAAAGGTAATTTATTTTGCTCCAGAGTCGGTTCATTCCGCTCCAACCCATAGGTATGAAGTTTTGCAACTTTTCAATAAACAAAACAGAGGCAAAAAAACGATATAAAGATGTAACAGATTGTTTCTGACAAACATAACAAAACAAAATAAAACAAGCACCTTGGGCGAGGTGTTGGGAGGGTCGGCGGGTTGATTTTCATTTTAAATCTATTCAAAAAAAGAAGGAAAAAAAAAAAGACTTTTGGTTTCTTACCAACGGATATTCTTGCGGATATTCTTGCGGATATTTTTGCTTTGTGCATCCTCAGTAGTAACAGAAGAGAGAATTATTGTTTTCATAAGAATGAAATCATTCCTTAACAAAGGTAAATGACTTTGTTCTTGGATATACAATTATTTTTCATTCACGTTCGCCCCCTCCCCGCTTCTGAGACAGAAACACTTCATGAAACACCTTAAAAGATTCCATAGCAAACATTCCTTTCCTTGCGGGCTAGTTAACCTATTACTATTCAACTCACTGCACAAAAACTATTAATCCGATTTTTAGAAGAAATAGCCTCTACAAGCAAATTCATGTTCATGACTTCAATAACTCTGAATTTCATGAAAATCAACTCCATAGCTAAGGAATAATAGTAATAGTAATAACAATAATCTTACCTCCAGATTCTAACAGGTTAAGAATTCAAAACCAAAAAAAAATGAACTTGAAATAGAAATAATAAAATTACAACCACTAATCTTCTAAATAATTGAAAATAAAACAAAAATAATAATAAGAACTAATAATAATAAGAACAGCCCCATAGCCAGGGGGGCTATTGGGGGCTCCGCCCCCCCTACAAATTTCCAAAAGCAATAATATACTTTTATACTTAGCGAAATATTAATTTTTGCGAGCGAAGCGAGCAAAAAATTTTTGCACTGTTTTTACCTTGCCCCCCCTAGAAATCCGATAGTCCCGCCTTGAATTCAGTTCTGGCTACGGGGCTGAATAAGAATGATAATAATAAGGATGCGAAGAGATAGGGAAGATATGTTCCACAAAGATAGTCAAAGAAAATGCGTTTGACAAAAGTAATACATTCTACCGAGAAAGTTAAAATCGCACTAACAAGAATTTTTCAGCTACCTACCACAAAAGAAGTCCGCACTGACAAGAATTTTCTCCGCTACCTGAATACTGCAGTTTATAACAGGAAAAGGAAATGAAAAGAAGAAAAAAAAATAATAATAAAAAGGGTATTCTCCATTGTGTTGGGTATCAAAGGTAAGACAAGAAGATAAGAAAACATAATGGAGAAACGTGAAGGAGACAAACGAGGAACCAACGACACCAATGACAAAGATGACGACGACAACAACAAAAAGTGATTGTAATACGGTCGGCTAGCGAATGCGCGCCGACCCTAAAAATAGAAGATTAGAAAGGTAACAAAATGTAATGTTACAAAATATTTATTTCAATTACATTCCCTGTCTAGATGCTCAGCGTTTGGACGGGGATTTCCCGATCTCAATTTTGGGAATTCCTGTTCCCGGCTCTGAAATATTCCCAATTCCTGATTAGGAAAAAAACATGTGTTTATGAGGAAAAAACATTTTTTGGGAGGGAACAAATTGTTTTTCTGAAATGGAAATGTTTATTCTCAATGACTGTTTTACCTAATTTGTTTCAAATATGTTCTAAACAATGTTTAAAATTATTTTGTTTACAACATCGTCATCCCACTTCTACCAAATTAAAAAGAGAGGGAATTGGCGCAAAATATAATAAGAAAACAACGTAGAATGCAAATCCACGGAAATTCCCAGTCCAAAATTGGATTCCCAGGAACGTCCGGATGGGGAATTCCCGTTCCCGGCTCTGAAATATTCTCAATTTCCAATTGGGAAACAACCATGTTTTGATGAGGTAAAACATGTTTTTATGAGAACAAAACTTATTTTTCTGTAATGAAAGTGTTTGTATCGATTTTTTTACCCAATTTGTTTTAAATATGTTCTAAACAATGTTTAAAATGATTTTGTTTAAAACATCGTCATACTACCTCTACCAAATGAAAAAGAGAGGGAGTTGATGCAAAATAATAAGAAAACAACGTAGAATACAAATCCACCGGGAATTCCCAGTCCAAAATTGAATTCCCAGGAACGTCCAAACACTGGAAACGACGGCCATCTATTTGTGCGTGACTGCGTGCGCACTGCGCTGTCAAGTTAGTTTATAAAGCCTTCTTGTAGAGGCGGCCGTGGTCCAACACGCAAAACTTAGCCTGATCGAGGCCTCGAGGGCGATAATCTACCTTACAAGCTATTTTTTGAAAAATTGTAAAGAATTAAAAAATTTACGGTACTTTGAAGAATGGTTCTTTTGGAAATATATAGCTTGTAATAGATGGTCTAAGTATATGAGCCAAGTTTCAATTTTCTACAAAGATTCATTCTCTTTCTATGATTTTTTGAAAGTCGTTGATATTGCTAGTATATAGTTACTGATACAAGATTAAAATATACTAGGTACTTTTCTCAGGTGTACGTCTTCAAATTGAGCGGAAATAATTGAAAGATTTTATTCTTAGGATTAAATAAGGTACTCAGAAATTTTCTCGTTTGTAGAGATAAGGAAATGGAGTTTTGAACTTGAAAATTATTTATCAGAAATGAAACTGACCCGTAGAATTCTTGCATAAAAAATCCAAATTTTGTAGAAGAAAACCATCCTACAATTTCAGTCCCATACTTTACTATTCAGAAATTTTTCAGAAAAGGAAACTGAGTCGTCTTCCAAGTTTGAGCGTAATCAGTGGATGGTTGTAATGTGTGCGAATGCTTTAAAAGAGGCTCAAAACGTTGAAAGTACAGTAGGTAGGTTGAAAGAAAGAAAATGTTTCAAAGATATGCGACTCACAAAATCAAGGTCAGAAATAAGTGGTTACTGTATACTTTTGAAAACTTTTTCAATTCGAATTACGTATTGTTGTGTTAAAAATCTATGCGTCATGATTAGGTATATTTTACTGAAATTATTTTAAAACGCTTATTTAAACCAACCCACAAGTTCTTCCATTTTTCTCTGAGAATCTTTTGTATGGAAAACAAAAAAAATACCCCATCTCCGACCACTCATGTTACTAGTTCAAATCATGCGGTCGATCCATCTGCCATCACTGATGAGGAGAAGTCGATTCAATCAATCCAAGCAGTTGTGGATGCTCAAAAAACAAATTTGAAACGAACTTATTATGATCCCATAGTGGTACCTGGAGAGGTGGTGGAAATACCATTTGTGGAAGAGGTGGAAGAAAAAGCGGCTGAAGAAGTTGATGCAAAATTAACTGAAGAAGAAAAAATTGAAAGTAAAGTTACCTAAATACATAATTAATTACAGATGGTGTTAATAAATGCTGAACTGCGCACTTTTCGTCATACAGTAGGCCCACATCTAAGAAAAAGTAGGGAAACTGAAAAGAAATAAAAAACATAGAAGAACTCTGGACATGAGAAACACCTATGAAGGTTTCCTGCAGAAGGGCGGCCGTCCTATAAGAAATGCATTGTGCGGACGCCCTTTTGCCAGGTACGTCCCCATATAATCATCTAAGTACATACCTGCGATGACTACATTTTTTGTATTTTTCAATAAATGTGTAGAGCATGGACTTGGTGTGCGTCATTTTCACGTTTTCATGGCTGTTCTGGCTATCACAATAATTTATATACTTCGTTTCAATATGTCAGTCGCGATTGTCGCCATGACTGTTGTACCACCAGATGTTGTACGTATGTTAGCTTCATTAATTATTGCAATATTATGCTACATACTTAGAATCCCTCTATTTTTCTCTCTTTAGAAGCCAGTAACGACTCCACCACCTACAGTCGCAACTACACCAGCCCCACCACCGCCCCCACCACCACCAGCTCCAGCTCCAGTTCCACCCGTAAGTACATCCCGTTTCAGAGTCTCTTCAGAAGTTTCAATCTTGTATGGTTTGTTTGTTTTTCCATCAGGGACCGGCAACCAATGGAACACCAGCAAGGGTCAAAGTATATGTCGATGAATCAGGTCACGTAAGTAATTTTAAGTAAACCATCTTTCATTGGTTTGGTTGAAGAAGTCCTATCTATTCCATTATTATTCAGAAAATACCGATTTATCCGTGGACTGAAGGTCAGAAGGGCCTGGTTCTGAGCTCGTTTTTCTGGGGCTATCCAGTCTTGCAGCTGATCATGGGTAATCTAGCTGAAAAATATGGTTCTCAAAAAATTCTAACTGTATCGATGGCATCGGCAGGTTTACTCACTGTACTTACACCTTATTTTGCGTCGTATGGTTTTGGATTGGAGATCATGTGTGCTCTTCGCGTGCTTCAAGGACTGTCGCAAGTGAGATGATCATCTGTTTATTAAATTCTCAAACTAAGAAGATCGGGTTAGATTTTGCAACATTCTTCATTACAACCGATATTTTTCAAATAGGGTTCATTTTACCCTTGCGTAATGGTTCTCCTCACAAAGTGGTTCCCACCTCTGGAACGCAATCGAGCGATGGCTCTTGCCTACAGCGGTAAATATTAATTACAATTTTTCTGTTCCGGTGAAAACTATTTTTTAGTAAAATATCTTACAACAGAATACCATGATTTTTAGATGTCTTGTAATTTCTGTTGATAGGAAGCCACGTAGGTACGTTGATTGCATTTCCTTTATCTGGATACTTAGCAGCAACTAAATACGGTTGGCCAGCCATATTTTTTGTGACTGGTAGCTTCGGAATTTTGTGGGCATTAATATGGTCATACATCGGGGCGAGTTCCCCCAATCGACATCTTTTCATATCAAAGAAAGAATTGCAATACATCGAGAAAACTCAAGTCCATCTATCTACTGAAGAAAAGGTTTGTAAAATTGAGTGAACTAAATTCAAGTTGATGTAAAAATATGGGAAAGATATATTTGTGCAATGACTTGAATTTCTGAGATCTACAGCAGGACGATTGTACAAATGCGAGGGAATTTACCTCGTGTCAGCTTACTCTGTTTCATTTACTTTCCCACAGTTTCTGTATCTATAAAAGATTTCTCTCGTCCTCTTCCACCTTTTCCTATTTTCAGGGTCCTTCTACATAAAGCCACGCAACAAAACAATTGCAACATAAGCTTGAAACCACATTCAGTACCTTCCAATGGATTAATTCGTGTGAATTTACAACGGCTTCTCTTTTCATGATATGGCTTGCAACGTAACACAAACCCTTTTTCTTACAGAAATAGCAATACTGCTTCTCAAGCCTACTTACTTATTATGTAAAAGACCCTCAATACCCTGGTACACCAACTTATTCTCTTTTTAAAAATTATATTTCACGAAGATAAATTTTATAATCGCTTAAGCGTGACTTTGTACCCATTAAAAGAAAAAAGGGGAAAAAAAATGATCAGATTGAACGAATCGGGAATCGCCAATTTTTGATCCGTAATGCGCATCTGATCCGTGCGCAGCCCTGCCTTAGTATTTCGGCAGGCAGTGGGTGGAAAAAGGGCGATAAGCCGAAAAATGAGTTTTGAGAAAACAGAGATTGAATTTTATGAATTGTTTTACTCGAGAATGACGCATCCAATTTCTGCGAAACTTACAGAAGTTGTAGTTCTATTCTGAAGCAACAAAATTATGAATTAATTTTTCGAAAAATATTAAGTATTGTCGCAAGGACACCAATAGTTTGTGAGGTGGATATCGCCCTTCTTTCAATTATTGGTTTTTAGGAAGGAATGAAAATATCAAGCTGTCAACGAGCAAAGAAATGTGAATGCACAAACGCCATTTCTCCCTAGAATTGTAGATGGTATAGACTAGTATAAACCTACTTGTACAATGTTGATTTGTACGTTCAGATTACCCCCGTTGCATCACGTTTTCACTTTGATTACAGTCAGTTTACATCGGAATGCTTTCAAAATTTCGTGAGAGATACCTGAGGTCATAAAGTACCTATCTAAATACAAAATAATCTGAGACAGGGCGATATGGTCATATCACCCCTTTTCCACTCACTGCCTCAATTATTCTTCTGCTCGACGGGGAGTGAGCTAGGAGTGTGAGAGCAAAACATGAAGCTTGTAGTCAGGGCTGGCCACAGTTCGGGAAAATTTGATCCAAATGGCGGATCTCGAATCTTCTGGTCCCACAGCGAATCGGATCGCGTATTTGGAACGTGCATTGGAAATGATCCGAAACACGGCTCAAGGATAAATCACATTGTTTCTGGGTACCGTTGATCCGTGATCTACAATCCACGAACGCGAAAAAAGTGTGTGCGTCCAAAATTTTATAAATCCTGATTTCTAAATACCTGATTTGAGGGGATGTGAAGGAACCGCGATTTAGAAAATAACAGCTCTCTTATGTACAAAAGGCTCATTTCTAAAAATTGAGATTTGTATATAAGTCGATTCTTTTCCGTGCGGTTAGATCACCCTGGAGCGAAAAAAGAACGATCCGAGCGGATCAAAGCAAATGATTCGAATCAAACAAACCATGAACAAAAAAAAAAATGATCCGTTCATTCAAGGATCATGAAACGCGGGAAAAATGATCCAAGAACGGATCATGGATTGAATATTTTTGATCCGCGATCCGATCCGTACCCAGCCCTGCTTGTAATGCTGATGAGTGATGAGGTACCTGGAAATAGAGTTGCAGTGTTACCACTAGTTACTGCCGTTAAAAGTAAGGTTAACAGCTGTGTATCGATAATAGAGGTATATTGACACGCGCCTATGTTCACTGTACAAGACGGTGCCCCACAAAACGTGTTAGTTCATGACACTTGACACTCTTCCAGATAGCAAAGCGATCTCTGTCTCAAGTGACATTTTTTCAACCCAGAGTCCTATGTGAATTCATCATTTTTTTTAAAAAATTTGTAGTAGAATCAGGAACTAACAAGAATGGACAACTTATTATACCCTATCTATTTCGAAAAGAATTATCTTTGTTCGTGGATTTCTTCATCTTTTACAATCTTATGGCTCCTCCAGTGAGCTACCGACACAGGTGAGGTGTGGGAAGTAATTGAACAATTGCTGCATGCACAGTGGAATTCCGTATGAACTATGAATTACCACGTTTTGTAAGATGGAAATTTCGCGTTTTGTCAATAGGGCTTTTCCAGTATTCCAAATTTCATACTTATTCTCCTACATGTTATCAAGTTGGTGGTGTTTCTAATATTGCTCTTATGGCAAATTGCTCCAGAATGAAGATTAGTATGCAATCCAGCAAATCCCATAAGATCAACTGGGGCACCCGCGGTGACTACTCGTGATAAAAGGAAGTCATAATAACCTTTTTTACTTCTTTTCATCAGAAGAATAAAATAAAAGAAACAGAAATACAGATTTTAACAATTTTTTAAAATGTCTCTTTTTGTCCAATTTGGCAGTTTCTGGAAATAGCCACAAGGTAAATGCAGAGGGCGCAGTCTTTGCTTTGCCTCGCGAATTGTAGAAATGTACGGACTGAAAAAATGATGCTAATGTACTTTTTATCACAAGAGGTTTAGACTTGAAAACACTACCAACTTGATAACACGTAGGAGTACGAAGTATGAAATTTGAAATACTTGGAAAGCCCTATTGGGATTCAAACTTGGAGTTTCAAAGGTTGGCACCTGGCGTGTTATCGATCACTGAGTGAGTGATCATGATGAATTGATGATTTTACCGTTAGACTACGGCAAAATTCAAACATTTTTCAATGAACTCGAACTTCATTAAAAAAAAAAAAACTTATCCTACTTTTCATTGCACTGTCGTTAAAAAATTGAATTATAATCAATTTAACTACGCAGAACAATTATCCATTATTTTTTACCCTCCTGAAGTTGACAGTATTTCTGTTTAAATTAAAACTATCCACGATCACTCACTCAGTTTCACCCGCGCAGGTAATTTTGCAGCGCCATCTAGTGCAGGTTTAAACCCCAATACCCTATACATCTATATTGTACTGTGCTGTGTATAATCAAAATGTGACGCCCTGTACAGAAACCCGGTTGAGCATGCACGAAAATCTTGTAAGGCTTAACCGGGTTTCTGTACGGGGCGTCACAAATAAGAATAACAGGAAGAGTTTTTTACATGGGTCGCAGAAATTGTATTTTTTGTTGCTAACCACATTTTTTGGTAGAATGTTCAATTTTATGAAAACAGTTGGGTACTTAAGTAGGTACTTTCAAGTTACCACTTTTGGGGTGCGTTCAGAAACGCGTAACTACGCGCAACCAATTGATTCTCTATCCTGGTTGCTCTTCTTACTCCAGTACTAGACTGGAGTGAGAAACAACTAACTGGTGACAGTTCGGTGACGTTGGTTACGCGTTTCTGTACGCAACCCAGCTATAGTGCCAGTACTCCTTGTCATGGGCAATTGCTCACTGTAACTCATCTCCACTCTATATTATCTGTATTCACAAAACACAATACTAGGCCTACACAGATAATCATCTCACTCATTGTTTTAGAAATTGCCAACACCATGGGCACGTATTTTTCTATCTGGACCGGTTTGGGCAATATTGCTATCGCATTTTGGGCACAATTTTGGATATTGGATGTTGTTAACAGAATTGCCTAATTTTGTATCGTCAATTTTGGATATTCAAATAAATAAAGTAAGATTTAAAATATTTAGCAAAGTAGCAGATGACTTTAATCAATAATGATAAACATTCACATAATTATACATCTTTGAAGCGGCTAATGCAAGGTTGATTGGAATTTAGAATTAGAGAGAGATGTAGGGGGAGAGGGGGGAGGGGGAGTATCTTATGTTATTAAGAGTTGAAACTCGGGCTCTACCCATACAAACTGTAGAGTGTTGCTACAAACACACGTACGTTGCTTGTATCAAAGTTGAAGAAGACTTGAGATAGTAATAATGCTATTTAGAAACATCTTGAAATTGAGTGCTTTAAAATTTCATTTCTTACAGACTGGTCTTCTGTCAGTTTTGCCGTACGCTTGCGGGTGGCTTACAGCTATTCTATTTTCTTGGATTGCGCACAGAATTTATCAGAATTGCACAGGAAGTAGAACCCTGCAACGTAAAGTTTGGAACACATTAGGTTTGTTTACATAATCTGTTAAAGGGTTATAATAAATAACTCCCAGGATTTTATTACAAAAAAGTCAATCGTGTTTGCAGCATTGTGGGGCGGTGCTTATGTTCTTTTTATTTTGGGTACATCAGAAATGAAAGATGTGACCGTGACAATGTTTTTGTTAATGGGCACTATGGCATTAAACTCGGGTATCTACAATGGATTCCTCACAAACCACGTCGATTTGGCTCCCAATTTTGTCGGGACTTTGATGGGTCTCATAAATTCATTGGCTGCTCTTGCATCAATAACGGGACCTCTACTTGTCGGTTGGATTGTAACTGAGCGGGTGCGTTTTTTTTTTTTTTTTTTTTTTTCACTAATTCTTTATCATTGTGCGATGCCCTGTATATTAAGGTGCATAATTTGAGGATCTGCCTGTCAAAAGGGCGTCCGCTCAATAAATATCTTGTGGGACTAACGCCCTTTTGACTGAAATATTTTCATTTGTAACCAGTCCACAACGGTTTACATTATTTTGTAGGTATGTACTTACCTATCCTAAATATTTGAATTAGGATTTGTAAAAGAATATGCGGGTAGGTAGTTTGTCTTCCTGATCCAAATACCTACTAAATGAACCAGTTGCGGTAAAATGAGTATCATTCTTCTATAAATTTATTTTTCAATTTCAGCATTCGCACGCTCAATGGAGATATGTATTTCTTATATCTGGTTCAGTAATGTTTGCTACAAATCTATTTTACGTGTTGTTTGGTTCTGCGGAATTACAAGACTGGAATACCCCATCAGAGTCTTAGGTTACTTGAACTCACAAATGAACGTACGTCAATCATTTTATTTACAACATAGAGTAATCATTTTTTATCGTCAAGCCAAGAGCTCCATGTAACCGCGAAAGAAATTAAGTTTCTTACGTACCAAAAGGTATCTACATTATGACTTCACGATTGGAGATCCATCTTAATAAAGAGTTGTCTGTCAAAAGGGAACAGGTATCTTTTTGACTGATGAATCCTCATATTCTGCATCACTTTCGATTTTATTTCTGCTTAGCATTTTTGGAATTTCTGTGCAGTCCTTTGCGAGTTTCGTTTTTGCATGGAATTTTTCAAATTTTTGCGCAGTCTTTGAAAAAGTTTCTTCTTCTCATTACTGACCACTATAATCACAGAGACTGTAATGGATTATACATACCGCATGAATTCTAAAACCAGGAAGATAGTATACCGGTACTTATTATACCTACAGTCGATTCCGTTTGATCAAAGCGCATTGGGCAAGATCAGTTTGTCCCAAATAAAGCGGCTGTCCCAAAAAACCAAACTTGCAAAAATAAACCCAAAATTTCAACCTATTTAAGTTCTTGTATTCAGTCTTGTTTACATCAAAGATAATTACTACCTACTGCTGTTTGTAAAATATGCTCTTTCTATTTTATGATAGAGCATCAGAATTAGGTGGTACATGAAAGTAGCAAATTGAACTTCTATTTCATTATCAATTAATATTGACCTACATTTCTCCACAGGTTGTTTTTGAAATCAAACGCGATGTCAAGAAAGATTTGGAAAATAATTATAGGTAGTTTCCACGTGTAAGTAGGTATTCAGAGATAATTTTCTCTGTTTATTCATCTGTGTTATTATTACTAGTAAATAATTATTATTTTTGCTTCCCTTATTTCCTTTCTTTTTTATCACCTCCTTCATGAACTAATCATAAGCCTAACAAATGTGAAAATATTCAAAAAGTTGACAGAACTCAAAATTAATTGATAGGTACCTACCTTTATTGCAGTTGAATGCTACATTTTGATTGATTGGTAGGTCCACTAATATACTGTAATGTAGATATCAATCTTTCTTTTCTCATATGTTCAAAATGAGGACCAAGTAGACCCACAATTAATTGATGAAAACAAATTGAATACATGGCAATATTAAAGTTTTGTAATCTTATTTCATGTTTGATTTAAAAAAAAAAAATAATAATAATAATAAACAATGACCCAAAGTTTTGAAATTTTTACCTACCTTGTTGAGTAAGAAGGCCTTATTTGGATGGTTAGATAGAAAAAAAGACCTAGCCCAATTTAGGGCCCTTTTTCAATTCTTGGTGATTCAAGTTCAGCACTCTTGTCCTCTTCATATTACCATTGACTATACACGTACCAGACAAATACTCGCATTGTTGAAAAAGTTGTCACTTCGAAGGATACTGACTTCAGAGTGTGCTGCGTGTTAATACGTTGGTGTAAGAGAGAGGGAAATATGTTCTGTCTCTTTCACTCTGCTGGTTAACACGCAGCACACTCTGGTGTCAGTATCCTTCAAAGTGACTTCTTTTTCAACAATGCGAGTATTTGTCTGGTACGTGTATAGTCAATGATATTACTAAAATTTTTATGATTTTGATATCCATAGAAAAGTGTAGCAAACTGTGTACATGAAATGTACAGTCTACTAAGATTAAACGCTTAAAATGTAAAATTGCATTTGTTTTTTTTTTCTTCTTCAAAAATGAGTACTTGGTCACCATTGGAATGAAAAATCATGCGGTTTATATGATATTAATATTATTAATGTAATATTTTGTATTTTGTTGGTTTGATAAAATTGCATGTGGTATTCTACAGCTATTTTATACTCAGGGGACTGATTTCCCAGTGATGTATGTGTTACCGTCAAACTGTATAATCCGTCATTCAACAAAATGACTAGTCAATTTACAAACTATCAAATGAGCTTTCTTAGTATGCATCATTTTATTAAATGACTGACATTTAATAAAATGCAACAACGAGCTTAGGCAAATTGTAAAATTCATGTCTGAACGTTGTCTGATACCGAATTATTCGAAATAAAGGTGTAATGACCGACGCCGATGATTTGGCGTCGTTACCATCCCCGTCATCGTCAAGCGGCGGCATGTACAAAAGTGAAATCGAGGGTGCATGTATTTCTTCTGTCGATTCTAGAGGAAGCCTTGCAGGGCATGTATGCGATGAGCGACCGCAGCGATGATGACGAAGACAGCGATGAAGACAGCAACAATGACACCCCCACTCCCGTTGACCAAGTGTTCAGTGCTCGGCAGGAAGCAATTGAGGCTGAACGAGCTGCAGCAAGAGAGGGACTCGTGCAGCAAGCAAAGAGAATGAAGCGAGATTCGGATGCAAAATTCCCGCCACCGGAAGTAGGTGCAACAGTAAGAGTACCTGTGCCAGATGTCGACCGGGCAAAATTAGACAGTTGTTCAATGCTTGCATGCATCCTACGAGCGACCGAGGACGGACTTTACGAGTTAGGTACAAAAAGTGGACGATTAGAGCAGCTCTATGCAAGGTCTCAATTCTCGGTTTGCCAGAAGAAGTTCATTAGCGCTGCAGACGTACCAGAGAACACAATATCCTTGCGTTCAGCCGCTACACAGCAGTCCGTTGCAGCTGGAGGTCACGGGGAAGGATTTGTGCGCTGCAATTGTAGCAAGGGATGCAAAGGGAACAGTTGTTCATGCCGCCGCAAAGGCTTACTGTGCAACAGTAAGTGCCACAACGCCACACCCTGCTCAAACAAATAGGATTTTCTTCCTTTTTAAATTTTTTCTCAAATTATTATTTTTGTTTATTGACTTTTTTTTCATTTTTATTTTTTCCGTGACGGGATGTGGCTCTATTAGTTTCTAATATAAGTTTTATTTTCGTGATTTCACAATTTGTCAAAAGCCCGTCAGGCATTTTATTAAAAGCCTAGTCATTTTATATACTACCTAGGCATTTTATTTAATTTCATTTGTGGTTTCATAATTTGTCTAAAACGCAGTTGCATTTAATAAAATGACTAGTCACTCTATTAAATGACAATATTTCACAATTTGACGGTAACATATGTATAGAGTGAGGCAAAATGATGTTTCTTAGTAGTTTGGTTTAAATCTATTCT
The DNA here is from genome assembly GCA_035079395.1 of Aspidiotus destructor. Classification (NCBI taxonomy): domain Eukaryota; kingdom Metazoa; phylum Arthropoda; class Insecta; order Hemiptera; family Diaspididae; genus Aspidiotus; species Aspidiotus destructor. Next base: position 57,280,553 of record JAVHKZ010000002.1, on the reverse strand, counting down.
AGCGCAAAAACACAAAATATTAGATGTATACTTTGAATAACAGTACATTAAACATTATAGAGGTACCTATTGACACAAACGCATACTGTTGCATGAGTTGTGTCAAATGATATAATCTACGCTTAGGAGCGTTGCAATGTAAAACTAAACAAAAAAACTTTACAAATAATACTTCATAATGTAAATTTACCTATTTTTAGAAATTTGTAGAAGAATCTGGTATTGACCTAAAAATCTGAAACTTGGTAAACTACTTACTTAATAAGCTCTTCTTATTTCAAAGAAAACTTATCTTCCTCAGTGAATTTCTTCATCTTTTACAACCCTCAAAAATTTTGTCAACATTAGGGTACCTCCAGTGAATGTGGAGGCCTAGAAGGTACTTGAACAATTGCTGCAAGCATAGCGGAAGTCTGTATGAATTAACACAATTTGTGCGAGAGAAATTTTGCGTTGATGTGCCAATACCTCTATAATGTACTGTGCTAGAATGTACAGAATTTGTATCTCATTTTTATCTACAATTTGTACCCTTACTCAACTTCCTTACTCAACTTTCTACAATTTTTTGGATTCATTTTATGGACCAAAATGTGCCAAAAATTGATCAATTTACCAAAATTCTCAAAAATTAAAAATTGTTCAAACTTTCATACTTCATCTGATTTGAAAGTGAAATTTAACGCTGATTCAAAAAAAATACTCAATTAACCCTATGAAGTTTGAAAACGGGGGATTTTTCTATTCCTTATTTTAAAAATATTTTTACTTTGTCAATTTTTTGCGCATTCAGGTCCACAAATTAGCTCAGAAAAGTTGTAGGAAGTTGGGTAAGGGCACAAATTGAAAATGAAATAGAGATGCAAATTTTGTAGATTTGAAGTATACATACACAACAGATTTAGCCCATACTCCCATTTAACTGGTAACATCATTTTACCTCACCCCTGTTCATTTGTACTTGATTTTGCGGACTTTGTTAAATGTTAGACATTTCCAAATTAAATCTTGATCTTCTGTAATATTTTCGAAGAAAATATACTCAACAATAAACATTTGTGTTGTGAACCTTGACAATAGTATGTACTTTGCAACAAAACGCATTCTGCAATGCCGTCATTGTGCGGTGAGAGGGAAAAGCAGATGCCTTGTTATATCAGTCCATAGATACAAAGTACTATATACGGTGCGCCAAAAAGATGTTAACAGTCAACCGGGGAACTCCACAAAATTGTCGCGGAGTCCTCGCGGAGTTTTCCATTCAACTGTTAACATCTTTTTGGCGCACCCTGTATACAATCAAAGGTTGTGAAACATCTGGATAAGGTGAAGTGAACAGCAGTGTATTGTATAAATCAGAGCATTGCGGCCGTATCATACAGCTTAGACTTTCAGCTTAAACTTAGAACCTTGAAAAATACAACTTTGGCTTTTGGCTTTGGAAATACCTAAAAAATACAGCTGATTTTTGGCTTTTGGCTCTAGCTTTCGGCTGTTTTGATTAAACACTCTGGCTTTTGACTTGAACTTACAGCCCTCAAAAATATAGCTTCTGCTTTGACTTTCAGCTTGAAATAAACATGAATACTACAGCTGGTTTTCAGCTTTAGCTTTTGGTTTTTGGTTGGCTGCAATACTCTGGTACCGTACTGGTATAAATAGGGTACTATAAGGGGGGGGGGGTATGGCAATACGCCATTTTAGCAGCAAAAAGAAGTTTCTAACGCACAAGTGCGTATTGTACAGCGTTGCGAGACAACAAACGTGACTGGTGTCGCCCGGCCCCGTCAAATATTCCGCAACACTGCGCGAACGCGTTTGTACTTGAGAGCCTTCTTTTTGCTGCTAAAATGGCGTATTGCCATACCCCCCCCCCTTGTAGTACCCTAGTATAAATGGACCGTATTTTTTTGAAGCCCCACCTTAACACAGTCTTATCCCAGTTTACTGTTTGTGTTCAAAACAAAAATTAACTCTATAAGAAATACACAGGACGTTTTGATCATTTGTTGATAATTGAAAACAAACAATGAATAAAGAATTACAGATTCATTTATGAATACTTCAGAGAAAAAGAACTCTTCTTTTCTTATTTTTTTCTTAAATAGGAGTGTATGATCAAAACGTTCCCATGCATTTCTTATGGGAATTGATAGTTTGTTTTGAACAAATACGGTAAACTGGGGTAAGGGATGCTTCACAAATACAGGTGGGGTCGTTCACGTTTTCAGAACGTGCCGACGCCACGCCGGCACGCATAATACAGTCCATAGTATATTTGCAGACATATCTGACATAGATACCTTTTTGCTAAATGAGGCGGAAATGATGACGTCACAGGAAATCAGTCCATTGAAGTACATGCAAATGCAAAAACAACAATCACCAAGATAAGGTCTTCTATAAATTGGGTTAGTAATAATTTTGAAGCTTTGTAATTGCGCACCACTACTATCACAATCAAATAAAATCGAAAGCGTATAAAATTGATGTATATCCAATGTGATGTGCATATGCTGTATCTGAGAATCAAAAACTTGTTGAAGGAAATTATCACTAGTGTATTGAGTTCTAAATTAAAAACTGCGGCGAGAGAACAACTACAGTGATCTGATTGCCGGTGATATTTCATTCCTCATGAATTCATTGGTGTACTCTTTGGCAGTAGAAACTGGTATTTCTCCAGCTTGGGGAAAAAAACTCTAGGCTGGCTAATATTCTAAAATAAGAAATACAGATGGATGTTCCAACCCATTACTCAAAACATGAATGATTTTCAGGGATGAGTGATAAAAAATATGTACCTCTGGATGATGTGTCACCCATCAATGAATTTCAAAAAATCAATATTAACGTATTTGGTCAAAAATAAGGAACTGAAATAATTATTTATATGAACTATTCCTCCTTCATCCACCTTGAGCAATTTTTGACCTCTTGAAAAATTGCAACATACTCAATTACAAAAACAACTTCTCTCCAAAATGAAATTGTTTGATAAATAACAATAGTAAATCTTACATGGTCGGATGCCTGTTTAGTATCATCAAAAATATACCTAACTAAGTCAATTTGATCAAATTTCATAATTTTCTCACAAAATACTTTCAGTGATCCAGTCCTTTTGACACCTTCCTGTACAACAGAGGTTTTTCTATAAAAATGAAGACAAATAATAGAAAAATGATAATTCAAAAAATGTAGGCCGGCTATTCACATTTGCAAGTTTTCACTTTAGAAGTGTACAAAATAATAATTGGAAAATTTCAGTAAACTGTAGAGAAACCACCTCAAGTATTGATTAGAAGGAAAATATGTTTGGCATTCAGCAATTTGTCTATTGAGAGAAGAATGCTATTGTAATTGCACAGTGCGAAGGAAGGAAAAATGTATTAATTATTGGAAGAAGTTCTTCAAAGCTCAGCTTATAGTCATAAAGAATATATTCTTGGCATTTCCTTGAAATTTTTATTTTCTATTATGTTATCTTGATGTAAATTAGGTTTATAAATTTTGAAATTTTAAAACTACGTCTACTACCACCAATTTAGAAGAAATCAACATTCCAATAGACAACCATATTTCTTCTAATTTCTGAGTTACTTTGAGGACGTTTCAGCTTACTTTTTTCTGAAACATACAAACACAACAAAGTTGTACAACTTGATAGATCTTCTAGCGACAGAATTGAGGCAACCAACGGGTAAGCATGATTTTGTAGTATATTTTGCAACAGCAATATTCGCGAAATACAGAGCGGTGGCGCTGCAGGTGGCGATTTACAGAAACTGGATGAGAAGGTGATTGTGTATTTTTTGCCATAAGAAGATACACTCATAAAATCAGCTCTAACTCGTTTAATATGAATTTCTATCAAAAAGTACAGAGAGCAAAAATTATAGCTGTCAAAATCTTCTTTCTGAATAACCCCATTTGGAATTTTTTTCAGAACTTTTTTCATCACCATCACCTTCTCGGCTCAATCAGGGCCTACTTTATATAAGGCCGTAATGTAGAAAATGGAAAATGACAACAGCGCGGCAGTGGATTGTTATCAGTTACGTTTTGGGGCGGTTCACGTTCATTGGTGCGGTGTAACAATGATGAAACTGTACCGCACTTTGTCCCCTATCCAATTTTTAATTTTAAAACGATGATAACTTCTCTTGTATACTGCACCAATTTTACTGAAATAAGCTACGTTTACACGAGCGACCAAGTCGCCGCGACTAGGGACATTTAGGACTTAAACGACCAGCGAGTCGAGCGAACTTGAGCGAACAATTTGCTAGAGTTGAACATGACCAACTTTTGCAACTAGTCGCTAGCGAGCTAGTCGCAGCGTCTTGGTCGCTCGTATAAACGTAGCTATAGGGCTCTAAAAATAGAAAATTGTTTGCTCTTCAAGTTATATTCTCTTCATTTTTTTCAAAAACAGCGTTTTAATTGCGTACGAATCAAAACTTTGGTTTTTTCTCACTTTTTCCCATAAGCGTCCCTGTAAATCTGTATCCACTTCTTTTTGAGTGCGACGTTGTGACATTGCTGCATTACGGCCTTATATAAAGTAGGCCGTGGCTCAATTCACCAATCAGAGAGCCTGCCGATAGATAGCGCATCACTCGATGTATTTCGCAAATACTATTTTGCAGATAGAAAAATCAGAAATGCCAGATGTAAAATTACAATAGGGCTTCTGAGATTTTTTTTTTTTTTCAGTTAAATCTCAAATAACTCATAAAATTTCATGTCAAACGGTCAACACTTGGTACCAATAACAGTTATAACTGTTATGAGAGAAAAATTTTGGTCATGATAAAAAAATTAAAAATTGAAAAATTGGAGAAAGAAAACTAACAACTCCGGAACAGAATGTGCATTGCTAAACAAACCAATCAGGGAAATGGTACTTTTTGACCATGACAAGGAGTATCCTTTTCCCTGATTCTGTTAGGACTCCAACAGGGCGCTCTTCCAGCGTCACACAAAGTCAAAAGAATTTTTAATGTTATTAGGGACAGTGTACAGCTTCAACTTCACGGCTTCAGCCCTGGTTATCTACATTGGTGTATGAGTGTAATCATTTGGTACCAGTGATAAGGCACTATAGGGGCAGGTATGCTGGACAGCCATTTTGATCGCAAAAAAAGTAAACAGGAGCGGGGCCACTTCCGTTTCATGCAACAAGCAACAAACAAAAGCGGTCGGGCTCTTTTGCAATCAAAATGGTTGTCCATTAAACCTCCCCCTATAGCGCCTTACCAGTGAATGGGAGTATGGACTGATAATATTAGTATTCCACGCATCGATGCCGTCATGGTGAGGAAGGAGGGAATATAGCGCCTAATGTGTAGCATGTAGTTGGGGTCTGCAACCAGATGCACAAATCTATTTTATAAAAATTGCGCCTCACGTGGTTAGATGTAGCATGGATTATGCAACAAACAATACAAATCTATTTGAAGGGTACACAGGAAGAAGGGTTTAGGCTTAAACTTCAACTTAAGCTGTCACTGGCTCAAACTTCTCTCAGTCCATACTCCCATTCACTGGTAGTTTATATAGTCAAAGGTGTAATCAATCAATTTTTAATACACTACAAAAAATGAATCTGCTGAAAAGTATGTCTTGCGCTGAATCTTAATGGCCTTTTTTGCCGAACTTTGTTGTTGTGTTGGCAGTTGGCACGGTGTTGCGAGTTTGACCGTTATCATTTTGGTTAGGATAACTGTTATGGCCGTTTGAGAGTTATAAAATATTGGTTATAACTGTTATGAACTATCGATCATTTTTTTTTTTTTTTTGCAGGGTTTGCAACCAAAATAATTTTGAACGTTTAATGGTTATCAGTCAGATCATTCTCAAAATTTAAACGGTTATTGGTCAAACGGTCAAAAAATTTTCCAGAAAATATTGGTTATAACTGTTATAAAATGGTTATAACAGTTTCATAACCTCTTTAACTGTTTTATTTTTGACACGGTTAATGGTTATTGGTCAAATGGTTTTGAGAATTTGAAATGGTTATTGGTCAAAAAACTTTTTTTGTTTGGTTATTGGTTATAACACTTATATAACAGTTATACTGCAAACCCTAATTTTTTGAAACAGTTATTGGTCAATTGGTCATTATTGATACTTTTTTTTTTTTTTTTTGGTCAGGGTTATAACAGTTGAATAACAGACTGTTAAATTTTAAATTCCAAACCCTAAAAATGAAGAAATATCAATACTTGAAATTAGGGGCCCTTCTTGAAACATTTCAACTTATTAAGATTTTTACATTTGGTAAAATATGACATTGTGGCCCTAACGTTACCAATTGTTGACCTGTTGCCTGTTGCATGCCTGTCTCAGTGTTGAAATCATGGTACATAATAGAGGTATGGACACAAGCGTATCATGGCTGTGCAAACTGCTGTCCCTCAATATGTCCTCATTTCTCAACAAATTCCCAGATTGCGTTGTATGCTTTGTTGTAAACATTTCTGGTCTGCACAGAGTCTTAGGGGACGTCCATAAATTACAGTTCCCTCAAAAGTGTATTTTTGCTTTGAATATGTTTATCTGTGCTTTGTGTTTTTAGCAATATTTTAGAATGTATTTGTGTAAGAAAAAAATTACATGATATTTGTCGGTATCCCCCCTCCCCCTCACGTGAGTTTTGGTGAGATTTGGCTGGACCCCCTCCCCCCTTAAAATACCTCACGTAATTTATGGATGCCCCCTTATGGCAAATTAGCAATTTTCAAAAAATTATACAAAAAAAAAGAAGGTACCTCCAGCTCTGGTACTGTAACAGTGCTGGTGGAGAGAGGAGAATTAGTCCTAGATTGCAACAAACCATGGCCGCCTCAAAGGAAGGCCGGAACATGCACATAACGGCAACGCTGTGAGAGTAGGCCGACTATTACATGTGCTCTTATGGGGAGATTGGGGAGAAAGTGTTTTTTTGAGAATCAGTAAGTACCCATAATTGAATTTGGTGAAAAATTGAAGAGAACAAAAATTGTAGGCCATTAAATCCTCTATCAGAAAATGAATTAAACTCAATTTGCAAAATTTTGCATTAATTTTATATGTAAACGGTCGGCCTACTTAGCTGTTGCCAGATCTGCATGTTCCGGCCTTACCTAGCGGAATTTGATGCGCTGCAACAAAACTGGGGAGTGGCACGGCCTACTTCATACAAGGCTGTAATCTAGAAAATGACAACAGCGCGCATGTGGATTGTTATCAGTTACGTTTTGAGGCGGTTCACGTTCATTCATGGGACAGTGAAACTGTACCGCACTTCGTCCCCTATCCAATTTTTAATCTTAAAACGATGATAACTTCTCTTGTACTGCACCAATTTTACTAAAGTAGGGCTTAGAAAATAGAAAATCGTTTGCTCTTCAAATTATATTCTCTTCATTTTTTCCAAAAACACCGTTTTATTTGCGTACAAATCGAAATTCTTGTTTTCTCCCATAAGCCTACGTGTAAATCTCTATCCACATCTTTTTGAGTGCAACGTTGTGACATCGCTGCATTACGGCCTTGTATATAAAGTAGGCCGTGGGAGTGGCGACAATTTAAAATATTTTTTGTCTGGTACGTGTGTAGTCAATGGCGCAGTCCACATAATAGCCTATATAGTCAAAGGTTGGCATCCGTTATCACTCGTTATCAGCGCGTTTACGAGCGAGAGAGCCGGCGAAGAGTCTTGAAGCACTAGAGTCATTACTCATTAGTAATGCCGAAGATTTTTGGAGAGTGTCTCAATTGTTGAAGTTTCGAAAATTAGTGAAGGTGGAAGTAACGTAATCATACACTGCGATTTGCGATGCGATCCAAGTAAGAATGAATATCGTAAAGTGAAGATCCGCGACTCTGCAGCTTTCATTAACGCATAGGTACATGTGTGAATAGCTTGATAATAATTATTCTTATTTGTGTTGAAGCAGGTTCGAGCCTATAAACGTAAAAAGAGTGAAATTAGAATCGTATCCGGTATCGTATTCTCTGTTTAATCCGAGGTAATACCTAATCCGATTTTATTTGAGGTCAGACGAGTCCGAAAACCCTAGCGATAGTCGCCATGTACTCCGTATTATTGAGTGATGCTGAAACAACGTATATCAGGGGGGGTGTCGAAGTAGGTTGTAATTTTGATCAAGTGACCTTAGTTTTTAAGTTCTAGATTAAAGTATGTCATTGATAGATCGATTTGAGGAATGACGGTCGTAAACGGAATGATTATCGTCCTATGGAATTGGAAACAGATATCGTTACCCATGCCAGTGGTTCCGCGCGACTTCGATTAGCTAATACGGACGTTTTGGTTGGTGTGAAAGCCGAAATTGACGTACCGAATGCGGAGAGTCCGAAGACGGGAAAAATAGAATTCTTTATTGATTGGTCAGTAGCAATTTCATAATAAATCTTGAATTTGCTTGGAAGGCAAAACTGTGAACAATAGTTCAATTCCTTTTAAATTGTACCGTGATGGAAATCGTGCATTTACAGAACAATATTTCCTAGAAAGGAATGAAGCATATTTTGGATATGGAATTATGACGTTGAATGACAAGAAAATAACTTGCTGTTGGGCTACAGCTTTTATAAGAAAAGAAAAAAAAAGGGAAAAAAAAACAAACGGAAGTAGTTCGAACTTCTGAATTCTTCAATTTTCAGAGGAAGGAAATCAAATGATGATTATTGAAATCGAGTCATTTTCTCGAATGTTAGTCTTCTTCTATATTCTGTACGATACGAATTTCTCCAGAATCTAGTTGTAATTCCTGGAATAATTACGAAAGTAATTCTTTGAGACGTGTTTTTATTTCTGACGGATCGTAACACTGCCTTATTATGTTGGTCTTGTAGCTCCGCAAATGCCACTCCAGCTTTTGAAGGTAGAGGAGGTGAAGATCTAGCAAACGAGATTAGCAGTGCCTTGCTGAAAGCATATAATATTCTATCTCTGCAAGAATTATGTATCGTGCCTAGTTTTAGTTGTTGGAAGTTGTACGTGGACATTTTGATTTTAGAGTGTGGAGGTAAATCTTATATTTTATTTATTCCGTCCATGAAAAAAAGATGAAAAAAACAGGAGATTAATCTTTGTTTGACACCCTTCCAGGTAATCTGTACGATGCTGTATCACTCGCTGTGAAAGCTGCGCTCTACAATACTCGAATAGCGAAAGTAAAAGCTAAATATATCGACGGTGCAAACGTGGATTTAGAATTGTCAGACGATTTGTTCGATTGTTGGAATCTTCACACAGCTCACGTTCCTTGTTTAGTGACCTTGTGCAAGGTGAGTTCTGTAATTTTAATCATAGAAAATTCCATCTAGTATATAACTTGAGTTTGTTTCCAATAGATTGGAGAATACTTCGTTGTAGACCCTACTGTTGATGAAGAGGCGTGTAGTTCAGGTAGTATTGTAGTTTCTGTTACCGCTGCTGGCTCAGTCACCGAAGTTTTCAAAATTGGTGAAGGAAGTTTTCATCCAACTGCGATTTGCGATGCGATTAAAGTGAGAATGAATCATCAAGTGAAGGTTAACGATTTAAAAATTTTTATTAACGTATGATTAATCTCTTGCAGCTCGCAAAGGTTGTTGGTATTAAATTGAACGAAGCACTGAGCGCATCTTTGAAAAGAGAGGAAGCGATAGGTTTACTCAAAGAAAGATGTGGATTTTTGAAGTGAATTACATTTCCTTCTTCGAGCGATAAGAATTCGGAAATAAAGAGCTTATCTAAATTTGAAACATTCATTTTCCATACCAGCCTGCATTGAGCACAAACTATTGTTTTTTCTTTGAATAAAAAAGGGCTCATGATTTCTTTTCATTTTATTCAACATAAGGATCTGAAATAAAACGAGGATTTATAAGTATGAGTGCGAACAGTTCAAGAAAGGGAAGAACTGCGTTGCAATGAAGATCACACCAATTACAGATTTTCTTCAGTGACGTAGAAACTGAAATCTATGGCGTATTGGCGTACAGTAGAAATCTCAATTAAAATTGTGCTGAATTTATAATAAGGTTGAGTAACCATAATGCTTGTCCCCCATTTCATATTGCATACTTGTTTGCCTCATTCAGATTGTGATGGTTCAGGTTTACATTGGTCTTATGTATACTGCCGTACAAAGTTGAATTGACGTATATACAATTACAACGATCATGAAAAAGTATCTAAACAAGTTGAAAAATAAGTTTGGGGGAAAATCAAAACTCCGTAGTTGTTCTCTAATATCAGTTTTCAATTTAGAATCCAATTAATAATAACCATATACCTTCAACAAGTTCTCGATTCTCAGACACGGGACTCGGGCCGGACAGCGCGGCGCTAGCGTCGCGCTACATTTTTACCGAGCGGGGAGGAATTGCATCCGAGTATAAGAATGTAGAAGTTTTGGAGAAAAATTCAATTTTAGACCATGAACATTTGTTATCAAATGTAACAAATTTTGTACGGCTACCGTCAGTAAAATGAGTTCATGAGATTTTACGACTTCTTCAAGAGTTACAAAAGCCGTTTACAAAAGTGACTCATAATCATCACCTAAATCTGCTTCTGTTTTCGAAAATTTCAATGATAAGTAATCCGTCAACAAGGATTCTGCCCTCCGCCGATGAAATAAGTTTACAAGTTTTCCGCCAAAAAGATCATAATTCAATTTCGACGAATTAAGCGCAAGTTCATGACGGCCTTCGCAGAACATACATAAAATTGATGAAAACTATAATTATGAACCCATTAAATATTAAAAAAAAAAAATTGTTAAGTCGATGGAAATGACAGAACTTATTTTCTTTTTCCTCTTCATATTTTTCTGATCTCTGTAAGTCACTGGTACCCAATTTCAGAGTGTTAAGGACTGTGACCTTTTTTAAATTAAGATTTGAACAGAACTTGTTTCTCAATTCACTCGCACGTAGAATTTGTATCATTTTCAAGTAAAACGTTTCAAATCAGAAAAGTAGAAAAGAAGAGTAATGTATTCTATTACTTTTCAAAAAAACTTCTTTCCGTTGCTGAATTCTATTTATTTTCGCCAAAGTTCACCCATTTTGTGAGTAGTTTATAACTCTAATTAAATTTTTATGAATTACCATTCTAAAATGGTAAAACGACTAGAATGTATAACGATTTGTAATTAATAATTATACTATATTTCACCGACTAATAATCGCAGTAGAAAATTCAACAGAAGCAGGAAAAAATCAACATCACACGAGAACATGAAACGAATAATCTGAAGTAGCGTAAAAATTCTTCATAATGACTTCTTACAGCCTTGTCCGCAACATCCTTCTTTTTGCTTATGGTTCGGTGTCCAAGGCCCTAAACTCGATTCGGCGTAAAAATCCATAGGATAATGAATACATTCACCTTCGCCCACCAATAATTTCTGTTTATTGAGGAGCACATTTGCTTCGTACGGCGATAGTAATGGCTTTTTATACGTTACACCCCAATCGATAGACAGCCTAGGGCACGCTATTTGTATCCAGGCATCTACCTTGTCGCCAAATAATTCTAATTTATCGGGGAGCACTTCTGAGAGCAGTACTGACACACATTGTTTCGAAGTTTGCGTCATTTGTGCCTAAATTGAAAACAATATTCATGAATTAGAACATCGCAGGACTCTCTCACCAGTTTCTTAATTTCAGATAATATTATTCTCACCAATAAGTGGTCCATAACCTTAGGACTGCCTTGATGACCCAAAGTACCAAGAATAATACCAAATCTGGAAGCAGTTCGACATTTTGTGATTGCATCTTTACGAAATTTTCGCATACTGTCGTGGTCATAGAATTCTTCTGTCAATTTCTTTGAATAGGGATCATACCTGCAGTATTTACGAAATGTTCATAAGAAAATTATCCTTTTTCTTCAAAGATAACTCATAATAAATTAAATCACAAACCTATAACTTTTTAAATTAGGGTTGGCGATCATTGCGGCTTCCAAGTGAAACCGCCCGTCACCCAGAAATACTAGTACATCAGCGTCGGTAATTCTAGGTGCTGTGCACCCCAATATCTCGCCCGGCGATAATGGTTTACATTGCGGTGTCGTGCACGTGTAACCGCGATCACGTAATCGTTTACACGTTTCTTGTAGGGCCGGTAGGAACTGGATGACGCTTACCATCGCTAACCTCTTCTCTTTGTTAAAATTGAAACACAAGGTTTCTTCCAGGTGCGTTATATCAATTTTGATATTCACGAAAATATAGAGGAACTTCATACCAGCTTTTGGATCAATCGGTATCAAGCAACTATGTCCGTAATGTATAAGGAGGTCCACATCTAAAGCTCCAGCGGTGAAGTCGTCGACACAACAAGCGCCATACGTAACGTCACCCATGATCACCGTTTCGGCCTCTGTAAATTGCTCGATAATGTCACTAATAGTGACCGCAAACATCAGACAACCCTCAGGCATCTGTAAAGCTACACGTCGTGCTTTCAGCTGTTTTATTCGCCAAATTGTTTTAGGTATCTCAAAATCATAATTCGCTGGTAACGTTTTTGTGGCTTCGACAAGCGCCGGATTGTTGAGGATATCGTCCGGTATCTTGTTCACCGTTTTTACAGTTGGTCTGATAACTTTCCGAACAGGATTAGCTCTGATAATTTTAACTTCATCAGAATCCGCCATTCCTGAACCTTTGCAAATTCAAAGCAGGTGAAAATACTGATAACACGATTAGGAAAAATTGGGACTCTTACTTTCGTTCATTGCGAAATTTTAAAACAGAATTGAGAATTTACAGTAAAACTTATCGATCGCAGCATATGAATATAATCACGTGGGAGGTTTGGAATTCACGACGACTTTGCGGATTGAAAAAACGTATGTTCTCATCAATATGAAGTTTGACATAATCCTGATTTGTATTTTTACCGTATTTTCAAGTTTAGTTCGGGGCTAGTCTAACATCCAACTCAATGATGACGATAATTATTCGTTCCTCGGATTTGTCCTCTTGTCATGAAATAGAATAATAATTGAATATTTTTGTCCTCTCTTATCTCTTCGGCACGAACACAAACAAAATCATGTTTTTTTTGGGATGTGACATTACCTTGTCATCACCTTTGGTCGTCACTCACCAGTGCCGTGAGTCCGTGACCGAACCGTGACTCCAAGTCACAATAGTGGCGCTAGTGTCGTTCCCAAAAAACAGGGGAAATATTGAAAACCACGCAACTAAAATAATATTGAACGGGAAGGACGAGGGCGGGAAAATAATTGAAGGGGGCGTGATGTTAATTGAAATTCCCGCCATTACTGAGCACGACTTTTTAACTGGTCAGAACGAGAAAATGGAAAAGTTGGAAAGTTCCACAATTGAAACAATGGTTTGGAAAGAACAAACGCGTGGATTAAGAGAGGGCATATGTTGGGAGAAAGACTTCCAGTTGGGCAATTCATGGAGAGTGCCATAAATCTGGTAGAAGACTGGTCACAACAATGCGATCCAACTTCAACAAATTGTGTCACCTTTGTTGAAACTCCGTCTGTACCTCTAAAAACGTGGACAGCTGCATTTCAATGGGCTACATCTAACCATCCGGTTCTCCAAAGAAACCACAAGGGAGGTACATTATTTTTTGTTTGCTCTTCAACTATAGAACAGCCTCTAACTACAAAACTGCTTAAGAAGTATGAAGGTTTGGAAGGGAAGTGGAGAACGTTTGACTCCTTCAAAACATTTAACTACGGCCTTTGGGTCATTTATATACCCTCTACTCGGATAGGAGAGTTTTCTTGCATATGTCCATACTTCTTCAAAGGAGGCGAATGCAAGCATTCCTTAGGCTTGAAAATTAGGTTGAAGTTGGTATAAGTGCCAGAAGAGGCTAAACAAATACTTTTAGGAAGAAAGCAAAAATGTGGTCGTCCATGCTTGGCTAAGAAGGCTTTACTAGAGCCCTATAGCTTTACTAGTCCAATAACTTTGTAATAATCTGAATCTAATAATTTGATTCATATTTGTAATAAGTTGAACGTTCATTAATAATATTATGCCGCTGGTTTTTTATTTTTCCGTTTGATCTTAATTGCAAGTTGTGCATCTTATATTTTCCTTGTGTAC